>CM060929.1:983521293-986273793 GCA_030765085.1 Allium cepa | reverse complement strand
CAATTACTGATCCATTGGAACTAGTTTCATCCAATTATGAGACTGTTCAAAAATTGACTATTTTCACTAGTCGATTTTAATATTAAAATATTCAATTTTCACAAATTAACTTTTAATTCGGTTTTAAAAGTTCTAAAATATCATTCTAACTCCAATAAGATAAAATAAAATTTTACAAATCATTTTCAATCATATTTAACTCAATTTTCAATTATTTCCATAATTTAACATATTAAATTATCGATTTAATTATCCAATTAAATCCAATTATTCAAATAAAAAAAATTTATTCGACTTATAAATTCACTTATTAATATTTAAAATTAATTAAATATTCAAATTGTAATTACTAAAAATCATGGGTCGTTACAATCTTCCCCCCTTAAAAGAATTTCGTCCTCGAAATCAACAAGTAAGAAAAATTATAGAATTTATTAACTTTCCAAAATCCATAGTTAAACTCTTACAATAACTTTACTAAGCTTTCAAATCATACTTAGTTATCTTTTCAAAAACAAACTATATCATTTAACTTTCAATTCCAAATCAAAGTTAAAGTTTTCAAAGTTTTCCCAATTTTCTCAAATTTTTTCTAACGCCTTAAATTTTCGGAAAAATTCGCCATAGTCTCCTTTGCGCGGCTCGATCCGAAAAAAAAATGACAGTATATATATCACAAATATACATCTCATCAAGTAATGAGGCATCCCGAAGGGAAAAAATGTAAAAGTACGATATTTAATCCGAGATATGTACCTTATATTTTATTAGCAAGCATATACGGCTAATATAGCGCGAAAGCGAGCTCCAAATGCGAAGCAAACGCGATCCGCACCTACTAAACACTCAACAAACAACATGAGAACATGCATATGGACAATAGTATCAATATACAACATATAGCAACATAATAACTATATATGTCAACATAGCAATTGAAACAAAAGCAATATATTCATTCATCAACCAACTATCATCCATAACCAATAATATTCATTCATATTCTCATTAATATTCAATGAAATGGGTTTTCAATTTAAATCACATTTCATTCATTAACAGTGGATGTTTTTACTAACATTCATTTTCAATTAGTTTATATTCACTAATTCATATTCAAGTTGGTTCACTTCCAAATCAAATTCAATTCTATTCAATATTCACTTAACTTCCAATTGAATTTCAATTAATTTAGCTTCCAATTTCATTAACACTTAATGAATTATATACAATCATCTAACAACCATATAACAACCAATGTATATTAATTACAACCAAATTCCTTTGCTCATATTCATTCAATTTGGTTTAACACCATCACTTTCAATTGGTTTAATTAAATGATTTTTATTCAACTATTCAACTTCTAATAACATTAGATTTTAATGAATTAACACTTATATTCATTACTTCATGTCAACTTAATTCACATTCAATTGATTTACATTCAATCCATTCATTCAATTCAATTTCTAAAGTTGAATTTCATTTACATAACTTAAGTTCATATCTATCATTTAACTTTATTAATTTACTTTGATACTAATATCAACTTCATTCAATATCACTTAAGTTATATTCCATTTAACTTTAAATTCATTTTCATTTTCAACTCATATTCATAAATATATTCATATAGTTTCACTTCTTATATATATAAGTTTATTTCACAATTGTAAATTACTTTAATTATAATTCCATTCTTATAATTCTTTTTCTTATACAATTATTCTTTTATTTAGATTATTCAAACAACTAAACAATCAACTTATATACTTTAATAATTCTGAAAAATTATTTTCTTTATATATAAATATAATCAAGGTAAAATTATTTCATTTACCCAATTTTAAAACAATATTGTGTCGAATTGTTCTATTCAAGTGTTTAGAAACCCCTTCGGCATAGTTTTACGGACCACGCTGACGAAGGTTCATATGCCACTCAACAAACCAATCATCACAATATAAAACAATTTTATATTCACTAACAAATACGCTCTCATAGCTATTATTACACTCAAACTCATTCTAGAGCACTACTGACTCTATCTCTAATGAGTAATACCCAACAGAACCATGGTTGTCGCTTAACCATATGCTCTGATACCAAATGTAACGTCCCGGAAATTTTCGACTTTCGAAAATTCAACATCGATACTCACTTTATCGACTGCCGAGAAATCGAAGGCCGGAAACCCGAAATGTTATGGTTTAAGAAAAGGAAAGAGAGAGAAGAAGAGATAAGAAGATAGAAGATAGAGGGAAAAGAAAATAGAAAATAGAACGGAATAGAAAACAACAGAACAACAACAGAATCTCACAATCGCAGCGGAACAACATATAATAACAAATGAATAATCTTTAAACAAAGAACTATATCAGTTATTACATTTTATACATTACATTACATCATCATCAGAGTGTACAACAACAAACAACATCAAACAACGGAAAAGAAATACTATATACTAGTAATACGCCATGCCATCCAGCTTGCCTCCAGCAACTCCTGAATATCCAGAATATCCTGATAAACCTTAACTCTTGACTGCCCGTGTGGAAATTGGTGGGCATCCAGAGTTTAGGAAGGAAAACAATAAACTCCAAGTCAGTCATGTGACTGGTGTGAGAACTCAAAACAGTTTATTTATCTTTAAAAATCAAAATAGAGGAATATTTTTAAAGTCAATTCGCAATGCTTTTAAAAATGAGACTACCATAAGGCCTCCCGCACACACACACAATGCAAACGCAGAATCGGAGGAGATTTCTCCTTATGATAGTCAAAGATGCTTGATACGCATTAAAAAGACATTTGATATTATTATTAGTGCATAGTGTAGGAAAAATTCATTTCGAAAGTAGAATATAAATCTTAGCCAACATACGACCATTATCGTATGCCTACTATAGCTAACTATGTTCAATAGCAGGTTACCGCCACATTCCATAGCAGGTTATACAACTAAAACCGTACAAGATCGTATTGTTTCTTTGGATTTCCAACGAATGATCAGGCCAAGGAACTTTCCATTGCCACATGAGAATGCCTCTGGATGGACATCCCCGAGAACCAAACCGGATCTCTACCAACACAAGGCCGGGTTACCCCTAACTGAGTAACAACTGACCGAATATGCCATCCCCCGGTCCTTTGGGACCTTTCACCGAGCGCTCGCAATCAATTCACACAATCATAAAGTGTTTTCAACATGAGTAAGTATCTGGGCTCCATACCATGATACCACCCTTTTCCAGAAGGAAATGCACATATCCTAAAGGGCGCTACCCCTCATAACCTTGCCGCATCTTTCCTGTTTTGACCATTCCCGAGGTGTGAGGCTCGACGAAGTCACGTCCACAAAAACATACTTTATACAAAAGCCATGCTTTGGGTCAACAAATGATCATAGAAATGATCACCAGGATAGACGATCAAATAAACGATCCTATCACAAATAATCAACACAATGATCATTTCACAGCAACACTCAGCATGTCACATTACCAAATTGGGAATATATCGCTGATAACATTCAACTACATAACCTCTGAGCTCGTACGTCTCAGAGAAGGGTGTTAAGCTAAAAGAATAAATTCTCCGCCACCAACAGAAATATATTTGAAAGAAATCTGCTTTATATCTCAATTTGTAACGTCAGACATACAATCCATACAAGTATGTTCCGGGATCGAACAAAACCGAAGGCACTTACAAAGAAGTCCTTGCAATCCGGATAATCTCTAATCACGTCTGGACTTCCCATCACATAGGGAGTCTCTATACCGTAGCTACTCGGTGCAAAGACAATCGACGAGTTGTCCTTTCGCTTTCAAAAAGATCCGGTCTTCAACACCGGTCTTCAAATGCAATTCATAACGACGTATCACATATTCCGAATGGGTTATACGACCCCATGGTCCTTTCCTGGTTAACCCGAATAGCGAGCGCTTATTCAAAAATAAGTGTGGCATTCAAATTCAAACAAATCACATCAATTACCCATTCAAAGGGAAACATTGATAGTCGGTTATTGAACTATCAATGGATATGCACACATCACCAGTTTCCAAATAATTTTCCAAATTATTTATTTCCAAAATATCTTTACAAGATATATAATTTTCACACTTCAAAAATAAATCAATATTTATTTTTAAACAAGTTCCCTTTTCTTTTATAAATTCCATAGTGAATTTATATTTCAAAATATCTATGAATATACGATTTCAATTGTTCATTTCAATTTATCTTCAAGAAGATAAATTCTCAAAATATTCACTTTAT
Organism: Allium cepa; assembly: GCA_030765085.1. Classification (NCBI taxonomy): domain Eukaryota; kingdom Viridiplantae; phylum Streptophyta; class Magnoliopsida; order Asparagales; family Amaryllidaceae; genus Allium; species Allium cepa. The sequence continues at coordinate 986,269,503 of CM060929.1, read as the reverse complement.
ATTGGAAAACATTTCCATACTTATTTATTAAGTAATTCTCAAATCCATCTATTTTAAACACTTGGAAAATATTCAATATACTTAAATCGAGATTAAGTATATATTTCATTCTTTAAGGAAATCATTCTCTTAAACATATTTATTTGGGCCAAAACGAATGTTGCGTAAAACATCGTTACGACAACCCAAAATCACTAGTATAGGGATTCGAAATTAAAATAGATATATAAATCCCAATACTATGCAAAACATTTTCTTTCGGAAATCATTTACTATAACAACAGTCTTATAGTCCATTATTTCCTTCTATTTCTCGAAAACATCTATTTCAACAATAAATGTTGAAATCTATGGTTTCGAATCTCAACATATTTAAAAACGTCGTTAGATCTTTTTAATTTTATTTAAAACATCACATTCTAAACATTTTATTTAACATATTATTCACTATTCAAAAACGTGAATATACTACGTTAACAATTTTCATCCTTTTATACATTTCATTTTAAAGGATTATTCACAGTTAAAAATGTGAATATAACTCCATTAATAGGTTTCAACAATTTACTTATCAAAATTAGTCATTTGCAAATTTATAAAACAACGTTTATAAATTCCATTTCTATTTATTTTATAACTATTTCCTTTTTATAAATCTCCTTTATTAACCTATTCACTTTATAACTCAATTATAAACCAAAAGTTCATATTATAAGTTAAATGCTTATAATTTATTCGTTTGCAAAAATTGTTCCTTTGAACTTCATAATTATAAATCTTATAACTTATAAGATTCGTTTACTTATCCAAACCTATTCTTCAAATAACTTTACAAATTTTATAAACCTACTGTTTATAAAATTCTATTTCTAACTTCGCCGTTTATAATTCTATAAATTTCATTCATTTATGAAATTCATTCTCACTTCATTCTAACACTTATAAAAACTCGATTTATAATTCCAATATTTTAATTTACAAATATCAATTTACAAATCCTTTATAAAATCAATTTATACTATTATTTTAAAACATCTTTAATCTCCTTTATAATTTCACCATTCTCTTGATTTATAAAATAATCAAATTTTATAAATCCTATATTTTCAACTTTTATAATAAATTCAAAAATCCAATTAAATTATTTTATAGAACATTAACCCATATTTCTCAAAAATCAATCTTTAACCGTATTTCTCAAAAATCATAATTTTTTATAACTTTAAAAATTATAACGTTTATTTATTTAAAATGGATCAATTCAAAAAATATTTTTATAACGTATACTTTTAAAAATCACTTTAAAATCGTTCTAAAATCCCAAAATTTGGTCCAATGATGCTACATACCAAATAGTCAATCACGACTACAACGATATCATATATCGATATGATAATCAACGAATATCAAAATATCCATAATCAAATAAATACTGTTGAGGAATCCAGTCGGATCCCTCCAACCTGTTTCCTGCATCCACAAACATTAGCACAATACCAATTTCGCTCCAGTACGAAATTATCGCGGTATATGGGATTTAAAATATTATCCGCTTACTAACGGCGCAATAGGGTCTCATCCGCTAAAAAATGTGGGGAATCAACAACTGCAATATATACATATGCCAATATATATATATTGCTATTATATATATAATACCAATTTCACTGTTTATGAAATATTCGCGGTATATGTTTTTATTAAATAACATCCGCTTACTAACGGCGCATAATGTCTATTTTAACAATCAATAGATAACAATCATCATTCAAACATGCATTCAAATATTTTAAATCTAACTATTTAAAATAAAAATCGAAACTGATTCGATTGAGTGAGAAGTTCTCACCTTGATTTCAATTTCGTTTTAGCGATTTATTTCGAATAAAATTAAACGGACGTTTAATTTTACACGAAATTTTCACTAACTCCAAACGACTCCAATCCAATTCCATCGCGTAGTGCTCGTCCATACGATTCCAACGCAACTGGTTTCGCGCGTTTTCGACCTCGTATGAAAAAGATATCAATATTTGAAGTTTACACGAATTTTATTATAAAAATTACAACATAAAATCCCTTTTTAAACCTAACTTTTATTCATAACCGTAGGATCCACTGCCCCCCCCCCCCCATCATCACCGTGCATTCCCTCCATCTCCCTCTCGTTCCATCTCCAGTAAATCATGAAGCAAGGCCGAACCCAACATACAAACTAGGTTTAGATATCGCCACTTCCTCGCTCGACGAAAACACGATCAGCAACTTGCAACACGAAGCTCCAAACCCCCTCTACCTTCGCCCACCACCATAGCGAGCTCGGCCCCCTGATGTATCTCGAAAACCGTGCGCAAGCCCCAGGCCGTCGGCCCCCCTATCTCCCTCCACGCGACGCTAAACTCCATCATATCCGTATGGATCTCAAGCCCTCGACGTTAGCTACAACTTTGCAGTTGAGCACTTCGTGAATCGATTGATGGATTGAGAAATATTAAGAGGAAAAGATTGGAAGTTTTTAGCCCTTGATAAATGATGGTGGCGGATGTGAATTATTAGGGTTAGGGTTTTATTTTTCTCAAAATGGTGAATAGTTGGTCTATTTATAAAGAATTAAAACGACACTATTCATCCGGGAATTCCAAACTCCGATTCACGCGCCGTAACCAGTGTTTCTAGGGTTTACCCCGCGTTTCGGACACAATGGAACAGGTGTCGGAAGCTAATTCGGACATCGGTGCGAGTTATGGTAATAAACGTTCAATTTAAATTAAACCGATTTAAACGATTTTCTAGGCGTTTTAATTTGTATCGGACAAACGGTAAATCCAATTGACACGAAATTTGAAACCTTACAATAATATCACATTACGGATCCGATGAAACTGGTTTCGTCGAAATCCGACACTTTTTGAAAAATGGCTATTTTAACTCGCCAAATTAATATTAAAAATAATTCGATGCGTTTCGAGCTGCCACGATCAAATGATAACTCCGATTGACACAAAAATTGAAATCCGATAATAACTAACTATTACGGATCCAATGGAACTAGTGTCGTCCAATTCTGAGACTGTTCAAAAATTGACTATTTTCACTAGTCGATTTTAATATTAAAATATTCAATTTTCACAAATTAACTTTTAATTCGATTTTAAAAGTTCTAAAATATCATTCTAACTCCAATATGATAAAATAAAATTTTACAAATCATTTTCAATCATATTTAACTCAATTTTCAATTATTTCCATAATTTAACATATTAAATTATCGATTTAATTATCCAATTAAATCCAATTATTCAAATAAAAAAAATTATTCGACTTATAAATTCACTTATTAATATTTAAAATTAATTAAATATTCAAATTGTAATTACTAAAAATCCTGGGTCGTTACAATGCAGAAATTTTGACTATTGCACGCGACCATTGGATCGAACGGAAGCGACTGTGTACGATCTAACATTTACAGGGCAGTCCAATTCCTTTGGGGATCAATTTTTTCTTCTCCCCTTTATTTCGATCTCCACATTGCATCGGTCAGTTTCGCTGTTAAAAAGCTTCGTTGAGCCTAAAGTCAATAATTCAATATCCCTTTTGTACTCAAAGGGGTTGAATTATTGTTTAAAAGAATTTTTTATAAAGATCATTAAAGCCAAAAGTACAATTTTGCATCACCGTCGGCGAACCGATGTATTTCCAAGAGACATAGACTTAAATGCAGGAGTAACGACCAAAAAAGTAAAATTGACTATAAGGAAATGTCAAAACATAGTTAAGCCCCTGAACAAAATTGAGAAGATGGAGTGATCTACGTAAGGAATTCACCTGCAATTTGACAAGTACTAGATGGCAAAATCATAGTAAATAATGTTTTAAGTCTTAACTTTTAATGCATACTACGAAAGGAAAAGAATAAAAGAGCCGGAACAGAATAAATGTCAGTCCCATAACAGGTGGTAGGGCTTGGAGAAAATGCATACATGAATACATCAAGCTTTAACGGTAATCTACTTGATCTTAAATTTGTGATGAACTGAAGCATCAAGCAGTGATCACAATTGTGTTATAACAGAAAGCAACAGACATGTAATTGATAACCTCAATATATAACAATTTCTTACCAGAATAAACCGATCAACAACAACCTTGTGCTTAGAATATCCCTCTGGAAGAACCCATTCTTCAAGAGTATTTGCTGTAATTGAGATTCTTCTGTTGATGAGAACAAGATGGGTTTTTCAAAAAGAATTAACAGCAGCACAACTCTAAGAATTCAGCACAATTACTTCATTAAATAAGCATTCAGTACATCACAGCCAATTTGTACTGCCAAAACTTGGCTGGTACTAGAAACAACAACATTACAACATAGTTTGATCAGACAGCCAAGTAAGACCCTTATTATTTACAAATCCAGGTACAAGCAACAATCACAGAGGCCGCATAGCAAATTCATCCTATCACACATCATATAATTGTTGCCCATCGAGCTGCTGCTACCATACGAAGTCTCGTCGTCTCCAACCTGCTACTACCATACAAAGTCCCATAGAGCCTTCTATAAAATTGGAAATCCACCGTGAGTCAAATGACTGTACTCTGCTCACGTTATTGTATGCAAGCATAATTGTATATTTTAAATGAGGTGAGATGCTGAGGTAGTGCTTGGTCTGAAAATGAGTTTTGCGTTTTGCGTTTTTGTAACGACCCAACTTCCATACTCCAGGAAGTCGCATCGCTAAGAAGAAAGAAAGGGATAGAAGAGAGAAAAGAAAGAAAAGAAAGAAACAGACAACATCAGAATCTCACAGCGGAACGAATAAATTATATTATATCACATAGTACTTTATATAGTATCATATACATCAGAGTTTTACAGCCAATACAACACAAACTAGACAGTTATAAACATCTGTCTAGCAATTACAATTCAAGTATATCAGAGAAAAACAGATACAACTCAAACACAGCGGAACCACTATATATATCTACACGCTAAAGCCTCTTGCTCCATTATCTCCTCCAGAACTCGTCAAAGCAATCCTGAATCACTTGACTACTCAGACTACTCATGTATCTATTTTTCTCTGATATACTTGAATTGTAATTGCTAGACAAATGTTTATAACTGTCTAGTTTGTGTTGTATTGGCTGTAAAACTCTAATGTATATGATACTATGTAAAGTATTATGTGATATAATATAATTTATTTGTTCCGCTGTGAGATTCTGATGTTGTCTGTTTCTTTCTTTTCTTTCTTTTCTTTCTTTTCTCTTTTCTATCCCTTTCTTTCTTCTTAGCGATGCGACTTCCTGGAGTATGGAAGTTGGGTCGTTACATTGTGGTATCAGAGCATTAGGTTGAGTGAATACCTAGGCTCTGTAGTGGTGTCTTTCTTGAGAGAGCGTACTTGTAATTTTAAATATAAATATATTTAATTCTACCTATCTGTTGGGTTACCAATTCAGGTTTTCCAATATAAGTAATAAAGGTAGATAGGGTAGTGGTGTGTGTAACACAACTACCAATGGTGGGAGTCCGAGTGTTTGAGCTTGGAAGTGATCTGCTAGGGCAGTATTGGGCATCTTGAGTAGTTTGGCAGTTTGGTGTGAACGATTTCACTAATCTCGGAAGGAAAATCTTTTCTAGATTCGGAGTGTATCTTTGGATTTTAAGCTTGATTTCACTCGTGTGAGTGGATTTTCTTGAGTCTGGATCAGTTTGGAGTACTGAAGCCAGCAATGGTATTTTGGCAACCTTAGGAAGGAGTTCTGTCTGTATTTGAGTTTGAGATTCAGTTTGGCAGAGTGTTTTGTGCTTGGTTTGAAGTCGAGTTTCCTGAGGGATATCCGTCTTCTGAAGGCTCTATTTTGGAAGTAGCTGGTGTAGCTTTGAGGTACGATGAGCTTTTGGGTAAGGAAGTTTTTGCAGTAGAAGCAGCAGTGAGTGGCCTGTTTCTTCGATGGTTCTGAAGTCTCTATGATTCTTTTATCAGTAGGCTGGGAAGACGGTGAAGCTTGTCCATTTCTTCTAGAAGCTCAGCTAGGTGTGATGTTTGTGGTTGAAGGTGGACCACTAGTTTCCCTTTTGATTTGAAGGCTTTGGCTGTTCTGATTATTGAAGAGAGAGCGATTTCTTGGAATCTGAACTGAGTAGAATCGCAAAAGTGACTTGCGATGATCCGGAAGTTTTCTGAGTAACCTTTGTTTGGATTGAAGCATCTCTAGAAGATGTTTGAGTTATCGAAGTGGTTTGATATTTTCTGGATGTCTTCGAAGAGTTAAGTTTTGCATCCGCATCAGGAGATTGAGTTCTGTTTCGACTTGGTTTTCTGGAGATTTTATGGAATTTGATGAACAATGTTTTCGGGATAAGATGATCAAGTTTGTACTTGTGTTCATCAACAACATTCTCAAATCAGAGTTGCGCAGTGGAAGCATGGTGGCAGCTATTCCAGAATAGAAGCAACACCCGATTCATTGGGAATTTGTGTTTTGTCTTGGATCAGAGGATTTCCATGGGAAATTCACTTTAATCTGGAGACTTGGATGTCTTGTGCATCTGTTCTGTTTTCTGAATAAGTGTAGTTTGTCTGAAGTCTTCTGATATCTGTAGTAGAGTTTGTGTGGTGGATTGGATTGATCTAGAAGGTTGAAGGCAGCCCAGGATCGACAGGAAAAATTTGTGGATAAGAGATTGGATCTTTCTGTTTTCTCTCAAGGGTTTAGTGATTGATTTACAGGATTGGATTGCCAGTTTGGATAACTAGGATTCGATGAGTTTCACGTATCTCTGAGGGAATACGTGTATGATCTATCCCTGGTTGTGGAACCAGTAGTTCTGGAGTTTTGGTTATTGAGTCAGACTCGTCTGCAGTCTAATATCTTGTCTAGTGTTATAGATATAGTTGTATAGGAGTTTTGTAGCTTCATAGGTATTGATTGTTTGGATTCTCTAGAGCGAGTATCCTGGTGTATATATATATACTTGGGGAAACTCGATAAAATTTTATCCAGAATTTGTCTGGATAATTAGATTTGTTTGATTGGTTAAATTGGTTGTTCTGATTGTTAGCATATGTTTGATATATGCTTGTGTTTTAAATAAAATCTTTAATGCGATTATTAAATTACCTTTGCTTTTAAATTTCGGGGACGAAATTCTTTTAATGGGGGAGGAATGTGATGTCCCGAAAATTTGGGCAATATTTATTTAATAATTTCATTTATAATTATTTTAAAATGTGAAATATTGATTTAATAATCTAATTCAAACATAATTTTCTTTTGAAAATTTATAATTATTTAGTTTGGATAAATGATATTCTTTTAAAAATTTAATAATTTAATTTGAGAATCTTATTGTTTTAAAATGTTAAAAACATTTAAATGATAAAATTTTCTTTCTAAGCTGATTTAAAAATATTTTATTTATAATGTATATATGTGTATACATTGTAAATAGGAGTTTTGATTTTTAATTTTTAATTTAAATTTAGTAAAGGATATTTTCAAATTTATAATATATATAGGTGTATAATTTATGAATTGATTAAATTAAATTGAAATTAGTATTGAAACTTTTCATAAGTCAATTTATAGATCTATCTTGTATTTTCAAAAAGAAATTATAGTAAATATTTTGTTATAAATATATAATAGTTAAAAATTGTATTTTATAATAAAGTTTATTTTTATTTATCTTTAAATTGTTTTGAAATAAACTTAGTTTTTTTTATATTAAAGTATAATATGTTGATTTGAAACTTTTAAAATAAAATGAATTCAACATTTTTCTTTACTTTTTATAATTTTCTCTTGTGAAAATTAGTTTTAAATAATTTTTAAAAATATTCAAGCAAACATTTAAATATGTAAAGATAATTCATTTGTAATCATTTAAAGACTAAATGTAAATGAAACATATAAAACATCTTAAGTTAAAATTAGAATGGTTTTATCTTAAATTATAACATTTGTAAACAAAGAAATTTATCTTTATATCTAAATCATACATGTGTTAAGCTTCATGTTTTAAAGTAGACACTTGTAATTAATCTTCACATCTAAATAACAAGTGGCATACTAAATCAATATTGAATTTATTATTTTAGATAAAAACTTAAACAAATCTTTTTGTTTCAAACACTTTTCTCCCATGAAGAATCTAAATTCAGAATTAAGAAAACTGAAATCCATTTGACTCTAAAATTCCACAACCCAAATTCAATCAAGATTCTGCAAAACTCAATGCATGTTTAAAATCTGAAAACCCAAATTGCAAATTCTTTTAATCTGCAATCAAAGTTTTAAACCTGCAAACAAAATTTCTTCAACCTGTAAAGATCAATCCAAGCATAGAGTTGGGTCTGCATGCAGTTTCAAAACCTGCAAGCATCAAGTTATAATCAACTCCAATTAGCATGCAAGCTCAGATTCAACATCAACTAAGTAAAGCAAGAGGAGCAAGCAGATTCAATCAATGCAATGAAATTCAGGCTGCAGGGATGACTTGCATCTGGAATGCTTTCTGTTGTTTATTATATAGGTGAGTAAATCTATGTTAAAAACAGTTTCTACTTTTAAAAAAAACCAAGCTATCAAAATTTGCAGAAATTAAAGTTTAATTTAAATTGTTGTTCAAATAAGAAAATCAAAACAGTGATTAGTAAATATAAAAAAAATAACTGCTCTGTTCTTTCTTTTAGTAAGCAACATCACTATTTATAGGTTGTATCAAATTTATCTATGCATAAGTACTAATAGAATTGAGTATGTTTTGACTGTTGTAGATGGATGTTCTGTGTTTTTCTTGAATATGCAGAAAAGTATGGTGCAATTTGTTTTAACAGTCACGCCTCTGCTCTTATTAGGATTTTAAATACAAATCCACTTATTTATGTCTGAATCTTAGTTAGGAATTATTATGTAAACAAATTTGAGTTTGTGTAGCATAGATTTAGGATTGTAAATTTTTTATTTTAGAAGAGTAAAATCTGTTACTTCTGGAAATAAATAACAACAGACAATAGTTTCAAAAAAGTAAGATTATCAACATCTTAAAATTATTCAAAACAAGTTTAAATCTTTAATGCATGTTTAAAAACATGATTATTAAAACAAGCATCACAATTTTAAAATCTTCTGAGGAGTTAGTAATTAAGGTCTATGCAGTAATTTGGGATTTTGGGGTATCAAATCATAAAATAAGTTTTGGAATCTGGAAATCCTTCTGGAGGTGTAAGATTAACTGGGAAGTAGGGGGAAAATTCCTAATAGTTGATCAGAGAATTGTGGTGATGGCAAGAATGGTATTTCAGGTTTGAACCCTAGTTGTAAAGTGATGGAAGACTTGTAACTGCATGAACTCTATGGTGATTCGAGTAGCCTGAGGTTTTGGGGTTTGGAAGAGGGGTTATAGGTGGAGCAATGGCCGAAGTTGGAGGTCATAAGATGGCCGGAGTGGGTTGTTGTGATGATTGACAGGTTTGCCATGTATTTTGTGAAGTTTTTTTTTCAGGTTGATGTTTTTTTGCTTGAATCTGATTTCAAGCTGCAGAAGATCTTGTTGGTGGTTGTTATCAAGATGAAGGTTGGATGGCTTCTTGGAGAGGTTGGTGAAGGTAGCTGGAAGTCGCCGGAGCGGTGGTCGCATTTACGCAGTGTTTGGTTATCTCTGGTGAACTATGGTGTGCAGGGTTTTGGTGACTCGAAGTCACTCCCGTGTAGATTGTATTTTGACTCGAAGTAGGCTAGGGATTAACTCGAAGTATTTTGATGGTAGACTCGGGTTTGTTGAGTGCAGGAGTTAAACCTGAGTGTTGTGTTTTTTTTAAACTCTAGGAAAATTAAATTTTTAAAACTATGATTTAAATTCAAGTGTAGGTTTGAATTAAATTCAAGTAGGCTTATGAATTCAAAAAGTTTAAAAATGATGAATTTAAATTTAAGTAAGGTTTAAATTCAAATTTGAAATCATGTGTAAAAATGTAAGTTTCAGGTTTCTTGAATCCAGGTTTTTATTTTAACCAGTTTTATTTTTTTTAAATTTTAAAGGGAATTCAATTTTTAAAACAAGATTCAAATTTAAGTGTAAGTTTGATTTAGATTCAAGAGTACTTTTGAATTCAAAGTTTGAAAATGAAACTTTTAAATTTTAAGCAAGATTTAAATTTAGTTTTGAAATCAAATTAAGTATGATTTCAATTATACTTTGAAATCAGTTTGAATTCAAATCAGTTTTGAATTTTTTTTTTAATATTGGACAGAAAATGTTTTTAAGTAGAATTTAAATATGAATATGATTTCAAATAAAGGTTTAAATTTAAAAGAATTCTTTCCTTTAAGTATTTAAATAAAATTATGAAATGTTTAACTTTAAATTGAAAAGTTAAAATAATCTATGTATTTTCAAAAGCTTGATTTCTTTAGAAAAGTTAAGTACTTTAGATTTTTAAACTTTTCTTATATAATAATGTTAGTTCTTTACCTTTAGGTTATTAATTATTTAAATTTGGGAATGTTTATATGGTTAAACATTTTTAAATCTTAAATTTTAAAATGGAAGCTGAATTTAATTTTAGGAGTGTATTGTTTAAATACATTTGAATAATTAATAAGTCATTAATAAGTAAATGGATTAATTTGGAAATAATTAAGATAATTTAGAATTTACTTATTAAATTGATTTTAATTAATGTTTTGGATTAATTTATAATTAAAGATGATTAATGAATAATTAATCTAAGATAATTCACTTAAGTAAGGAATTAATGAAAATGTTGTTAATTATCTAAGGGTAATTAATAATTAATTATTGAGATTAATTTTGATGAATTAATTAGATTAATTAATTGAAGATTATCATTTGAAACTGGTTAAGTATAATTAATTTATTAAAAGTAATTAAGGGATTAATTACTTATTGTAATTAATTCTGATAATGTGTTTTGTTTAAATTAATTAGTTTAGTTTAATTAATTTAAGAAATAATTTAATGATTTAATGATTACTTAATGTAATTTATGGAGCAAGATTACTTAGAGAAGTATTAATTGCTAAATTATAATTATGGAAAGATGTTTTATTTTAATAAAGTAATTTGGATAAATACTTTTGTAATTAATAAAGGATTAATTAATAAAGATAATTAATTATTGGATAATTAATTTATTAATAAGTAATTAAGGGTAGTTAATTACTGGATTTAAATATTAATCAAGGTGATTAATAATTGTATTTTAATTTTAGATTAATTACTAAATGTAATTAATATTAAATAAAGTAATTTAAATATAAATTAGAGATTATTAATTATTATAATTAATGATGTAATTAAGAATTGTTTAATTAAGTAATAATTAATTAATTAAGTGATTAATTAATTGTAATTAATTAAGGATAAATATAATTAATTATAGTAATTAATAAATTAAGTAATTAAATGTTAATTACTTATGATTAAGGTTAATTAATTTTATAAAATTAATTAAAGACTAATTACATATTGTAATTAGAGGGTGATTAACCAAATATGCTTAATCAAGTTAAATACTTAGTGAATGATTAATTAACCGGGTTAATTAATTAATGGATGTTAAGCAGGATTTATAGATGAATAATTAATTTAATTTATTTTAAATTAATTAGAGATAGAAGTAATTAATTTAATTCATTTTAATTCAATTATAAATGATGGATAATAAATCATTGCTTATGGATGATATTGATATACCTTTGGATGGTTGTGATCTCAGAAATAAGATGAGTAGTATCTATAAGATATGGATGCTTAGTTATAGTATGATGGATTATTTTGGTTGTGATGATTGACTGTTGTGATGATTATCTGTTGTGATAATGTTATGGGTTATCTGTTATGATGAGAATATGTAGTTTATCTTTCTGTGTGAAATAGATAAAAATAAAATGAGTTAATTGTTTAAAACCCTTAAGTATAACTTGGACATTAAGATGGCGTTTGGTTTCGGTGAGACCGGGATCGGGTTTCCATATTTGGATATCCGAAAACCACATCGATTCCAATTTAAACGTTAGGTCGTTAATCCAAGTGGAGCAAGTGAAGACTCGAGGTGTAAGGGCTATACGTCAGTATAACTCTATGGGTGATTCCATAATGGGTTTGACGGAATAGTACTTGTAGGTTCGAGATGGTGGTTTAGAGTGCAAGGTTATCGTCGTTAACTCTGAGGGTGATTCCAATACGAGTGTAACGAGATAATGCCTCCGCTTTCGTTCGAACTCGAAACGAACTTGTATGGATTGAATGCTTTCAGAACATCGTCAGGTGGATGATGAGCATTCTAAGATAGATGTGTTCTCTAAAGGTAATCGTAGCCTCAAGCCTCATCAACCGGGAATGGCTAAAACAGGGGAAGTGCAGCAAGGCTTCGTGGGTAGCCCCCACTTGAGAGTGATATTTACCCCTGTCTAGAGGTCCCTTTTATTTCGGCTGTGTGGACGGTTGTGAGCTCCAACTGTCGGGGTGGTCTTGTTCGAAACTGTTCAGTAAGGAATGGGTCCGGCCTTGTGTTGCAGTGGAGTGGGAGTACTCCTCGGTACGGTGATCTAGGCCACGTACTGTGACGGGCGGTACCCCAGTAGCCTTGCCATTGTATGGAATCCAAAATTCAATAAGTGCCTGTACGGTTTTGATTGTGCCCAACTATGTTGGAACGTGAGATGTAAGCATTCCAGCTATTTCTGTATTTTATTTTGAAAACCCTAGACACTATTATAATATCACTGGATTTCCTATCAAATGTTTTGGTTAGCGTAAGGTAAAAACTTGGCCATGCTTATGTGTGGGAAGTCTTACGTGATACCTTTTGTTTTCAAAGGATTTTCTAAAAGTTAAGCAACTTTTAAACCCGTTTACTCACACCAGACCCCTATCTGACCCGAGTGTTTATTTTCTGTTTTATTAAACTCTTGGGTACTCATATTACGTATGAGTAGTCAAGTGATTTAGGATTTGCTTTGACGAGTTCTGGAGGAGATAATGGAGCAGGAGGCTTCAGCGTGTAGATATATATAGTGGTTCCGCTGTCTTTGAGTTGTATCTGCTTTTCTCTGATGTTCTTGAATTGTAATTGCTAGACAGATGTTTATATCTGTCTAGTTTGCGTTGTATTGGCTGTAAAACTCTGATGGATATGATACTATGTAAAGTACTATGTGATATAATATAATTTATTCGTTCCGCTGTGAGATTCTGATGTTGTCTGTTTCTTTCTTTCCTTTCTTTTCTCTTTTCTATCCCTTTCTTTCTTCTTAACGATGCGACTTCCTGGAGTTTGGAAGTCGGGTCGTTACAGTTTTCGAAGTTTACTTTAAAATACATGGAAGATGAGAAGAGATGGGAAGAACGGTCGATTTGAAAAATAGTTTTATCATATAAAATTAAAAATAACATTTTCTTGTTTTTTTTGCCTATTGTAAAATATCAATTTTATCTTCTTCAATTCCCTTCTCCCCTTCGTTACAATGATTAAGATTTTCCAACTGTCTCTCATCCTCCAACCTCATTTGACATACATATTGAAGATGCAAAACAAAAAACTTGTTTTCAAACCAAAAACCGCCAAATGATTCGTTTGGATTGAAACTAGGTTTATAGAAAAATGTAATGGTAGGTCAAACAGGGAAGCAAAAACAGCCGACGATTTATCGTTGGAGCTAACGACTTACCCGTGGAGCTAGCGGCAACAACGATAATGCGTAGAGTCACCATGAGGTTTTGTAGATAAAGAAGACACGTTGAAAGGGATGCAAAATTGAAAAGAAAGTAACAAGGATATTCTAAAAAACAAAAATATACTATTTTATTTCATAACAATCTCATTGTAATGAATTCTCCCCTTGGAAATTTTAATAGTTTTCTCAATTTTTCCCCTGTTCAACATAGCTCTTCATCCATTTTACTTCTCCGCTCAACAATTTCCTAAATAAAAATCAAGTTGAAAAGAAAAAAAAACATTGCATATGTAGAAAAAAAGTATTCAAAAATAATTTTTCATACTCTTGTTTTGGGAAAAACATAAATGTATAGCAACACATTTTCGTCTTCTGCAGACTGCTCTAAAATTTTGTTCGAAATTTAATTTTAAATATTATTTTTGTAATCTTATTTTTCTTACAGAGGTTTTATATAGTTTTAGTCAACCTAAATTTATTTTGTAAAATTTGATACCATTCATCTTAATCAATCTAGCCTTTAATTAATTATTTTGTCGTGTTGTCGAATAGACCGTGAAATGTTCATAAGCAACGCGCTTTTCAATTTGAATACTTTTTCTTATGTTACCATAAAATTCGTGGGAATCTTAAAGAACAATCAAAGAACAAGGAGTTAATTATTTGTCTTTTTAACGAACTTCGTTTATGTTATGTTGTTTTTGATTTTTTTTGTTTCTCACAGATTGAATATGTTTATAGATATTAGATAACAATAACTGAAGATGTAAGCCAACATATTTGACTCAGTACGTTGTAGTTCAGACTATGAGATTAAAGGTTACGAAATCGTTCCTCGAGATTAACACTTGTTGGCATTAATGAACCAAGCTCAAAAAACCTGAAGATGTAGTTGTTTATAATGTATATAAGCAAATAACTTTTAAATATGATTATTTTGCAAATAATACAAAGAATTAATTATTATTATTTTCGGACTAAATTCAACTATTTAGAGAACTAATTACAATTAGTTCCTTCTAAATATAATTTATTTTGAATAGAATTTAGTTTAATGAGAACACCGACAACATATTAATTCTCTTTAATATTAACCAGTCAAAGAATTAACATGTAATGAATTAGTTCATTTCAATAATTTCTTTTTACCAGTAGAATTTCATATGCATTGTAAGTTCCGACTGATGGAACATATAATGTGAATTGTTCTAAAAACTTAGCTAATGTGTCCTTGTTCCAAGAAACATATGTATCGTGGAGAAATAGTAACGACGTTCATAAAAAAAATACTTTTCTTTAACAAATTTTACAAAAATTTAATACAACTGAGCAAAATAAAATTTTTTATATAAATTTCTTCGACAAACTTACCAAAATATTGTTAGGTTAATATTTGCTTATACATTAAAGACAACATAATATTATTACATGTTTGCACATGTTTGAAAGAAACATTATATATTCTCTACTTTGTAGAACACAATTATACTTTTTTGTCTTAAAATCATAACCATCGTATTGGATTGTAAATAGCATATCGTGCGAATGTTAAATGTACAAACAAAAATATTACAAGCATTCATATTGGGTTATAGTAGTTCGTTTCGTTTACCGCGTTCTCTTACGTCATTTGATTTAGTGGTTATCTTCACTGAAATGTCATCCAAATTACCTTTTATGTATCCATAAGTATATTTTATAGTAGTGATAGATTATTTCGCTTTAAATTATGATGATTTTTGTAATATTTTGGTTAGTATGATTGCATGAATATTTTAAGTAGAAGGAAAACAAATTATTTTATCCGTCCAAAAATTAGATTACACGATGTTTATATTTACATATAATCTTTATATCATATTATGTTATATGCATTGAAAAATATGATGTTTCATAGTAACCGCGCGTGTGTGTCAAAGTCGATAAATATCGGTATCATACATGTGATTTTAGTTCAATGTATAATAAGTCATTGAGCATAGTATTATATTCAAACCAAAATTGTTATATCCATATAAGAAACTAAGATAAATTTTGTTGTAAATTTAATAAAATTATAATGAATCAAGAAAATACAATGAAAAATAATATAATTTTTAGGATATAAAGCTTAAAACAAAATTTGATCAATTTATACACGATAAAATAACAATATATTAATCACTTTTCAATGTAAATATTTTAAAATTTACTCATAGGGAAACTTTATAACTAACGGTATTGAATTGATTTAAGTTGAATTTGAAATAAAAAAATATTTATGCAAAGGGTACAAATTCCTTATAGATTTCAAAAAAATGGCATTTTTCAGACGTATGGCCTATTTCAAAAACATGCATTGTTTTAAAATAAAACAAAGGCAAATCATATTCATACACCAAAAATTACTTTTCATGCGCTGCTTTCTTTCTAAGAAAATTTATTACTAAATTACTCTTCTTCTTAATTGCATCTTCACTTGTTTTTCTTATATTCCATTAAATTATACTTTAAAATCATGAAATTTTATCGAATCGATGTATTTTGATGAAGAAGTTAATGATTTTTTCTATCATGATACCAAAAATATCATCGGTTAAGACAGCTTTCACTATTAGATGCTCTAATTTAAAGTGTAGATTTTTTTCGTAAAATTAGGATTGATTTTATTCAAATTGATAAGTTATAAGTAATAATAAAAAAAGTTAAAATAGTAATGTAGAAATTAAAGTCCATTATGATTATTATAGATTTAGTTTAAAGTTTAAAGTTTCTAGTTTTGGGCATATGATTTTTATGTTTGTAAGAGGGAAGATGATGAAAATAAGAACAAGAGTAATCTTCTAAAAATAATGAGGCATGTAAAGTAATTTTTAATGTATAAAAGGTAGTTATATGCTTCGGTGTATGCTAAGTAATTAATGATGTACGAATAGAATTACCCTAAAACAAAACCAAGGCCTAAATTTTGATTACTTAACATTAGCCAACCCTTCTAACTAAGGTAATTTTCACCTTAATATATGGGGGTGTAGCTCATATGGTAGAGCGCTCGCTTTGCATGTGAGAGGCACGGGGTTCGATTCCCTACACCTCCACTTTTTAAAAGTATATTTTTCATTCCTAAAAGATAACAGATTATGCTGTTATACAACAATGATGTCCCAAACATAGTTTGAGTGATTTAACTGCATTGCTCCACTTCAAAATTTTATCACTACTTTTTTGGAGTTGTTCCTGGCACGTCTACTTTCACATTATACTTGTTTAAGAAAAAAACTGAATGGATCTATTCGAAACAAAATTTGTCAAATTTACTATATAATTCTAATGTTTTGCTGCATTTTCTCATGGCAGAATAATACCAAACAAAAAAAAATTGAATTTTACTACGTCGTGTGACATAACAATCATATCTTTCTTTGAACTTCCAACATATCAAATGAAGTTAACTCGATGCAACACTATTTCACAAAACTAATATTTTATGATACAAGTATACTTAGCGACTTTCTCTACTCTAGAAGAATGAAAACTTACTGCAATCATTCCTAAAAGATAAAAGAGTACGCTGTTATACAACAATGGTGTCCCAAAAAAAAATTGAGTGATTTAACTGCATTGCTCCATTTCAAAATTTTATCACTACTTTTTTGGAGTTGTTGTTCCTAGCACGTCTACTTTCAAAGTATACTTGTTTAAGCAAAAAACTGAATGGATCTATTCGAAACAAAATTTGTCAAATTTACTATAAAATTCCAATGTTTTGCTGCATTTTCTCATGGCTGAATAATACCAAACAAAAAAAATTGAATTTTACTACGTCGTGTGACATAACAATCAAATCTTGCTTTGAACTTCCTACATATCAAATGAAGTTAACTCGATGCAACACTATTTCACAAAACTAATATTTTATGATACAAGTATACTTAGCGGCTTTTCCTACTTTAGAAGAATGAAAACTAACTGCAATCATTACCGAAATTCAACAACTATTTGGCTGATAGACCTCAGTAGTCATAATACTTATCATTAAAACTGCTTTTGATTAAAAAAACAACAACATAAATCCTAAAAATTTATGGAGTGAATATAATTAAATTTAAGCCCAGCTGCTTATAAGAATAAAAACCTATTCAAGGTTTTCAAATCATTATTAAAACGAGTTTCAACAAGATAGAACTTTATACCCACATATATCACATTGAAATTGCTTGAAATAAAAAGCTCCGAAAACAACAAAACAAACTTAAGTATTGAACTCTTCTTATTGTATTTAATATTGGTTTTCTTTTGAAATATCGAGTTGTGATGTACCTTTAAAAAACTATGTAGAAGCAATGATATTTGAGTTGTGGAATTCGTAGAGGGATGTAATACATCTAAGGGCATCTGCAGTGGATTCAGGGCTGAATATTCAGCCCTGAACCTGGGTTGGGCACCCAGTGGCCAGGCGCCCATTCTCAAGCGCCCATAAAAATGGGCGCTTGGCCTCAAGCGCCCATAAAATGGGCGCCTGGCCAGGCTCCCATAAAATGGTGGCGCCCCCCAAAAATTAAGGGGGCTGGGAGCCCATTTTATGGGCGCCAGAAGCCTGGCGCTCATAAAATGGGCGCCAGGGCTTGGGCGCCCATTAAATGGGCGCCCAAGCCCAGTTCAGCATCCTGAATTGGATCCTGAACGTTCAGCTGAATATTCAGCTTGAATCGAACGATTGGAAAAATATTTTGGCCAAATTCAGTATGTAATCGAATGATTGGAGATGACCTAACAATTAACTTCTTAATACCAACCCAAAAAAACTTCAAAATCGAAAATGCATAATACTAGTTGTTGATGTGGTAAAACCAGTTGAAGCAATAGATCGCAAACCCCAATTCATTTCATATTTAAGGAAAAACTTATAACTCAATTCCGGTGCAAAACTCTAAAAATGATGGTTATTGGGGAGATCAACATGTGGTGTGTTACTTCTTTTATTATTTTGTTGGTTACTCTCAGTTTGTTACTTTTTTATTGATTTCAAGTCGATTTTGTTTGAAATAATTGTCCATGATATAATGTTAGTGATTGGCATAGTTGTGTATTTTGCGATGATTCATTTGTAAATAATTAACATTAATGTAGTTTTCAAACTAAATTTTTTGATATTTTGAGAGAAAATTAAGTTATTTTTGTTTCAGAGTAGATATTCTATTCAAAACTATAAAGTCGTGTTTAGACAACTTCTTTCGACTTGTATCATTTCAAACAAACCATCATTAGTCGTATATAGCATTGCCATCCTTAAGGCTATCAAAATTTAAGACGACCCTTTAACCCAACCATTTTAACCCATTTTCAATAGGGTTGGATTAAACTAATTTAATTATATTTTGCATTGGGTTAATACCCATTTAGCCCACTTAAAAACAATACAACCCTGTTTACCCACTTACCGATCCAAAACCCTAAATTTTCAAAATTTTGTTTCTTAAACATACGATGTCATCCGAATCCCTAATTCCACAATCCGCTTGATTCCCTTCAAACAATCGCTCTCTCCTTCACTCAAAATTTTGTGGATCTATCTCTCGCGTTTCTTCGAGACGATTTAGCCTTCAAAGTTAAAGCTCTAACTAATCAAAGGCACTATTTTTCGTTCTGAAATTTTGAATAGATCGAGAGATAAAATCTTAAATCTATTGCATTTTCCGTAAACCCAATCTCTTGCTGCAATTTCTGGATCAGCACATGAATCCGACAATTTAGACCAGGGATCAAACCCTTGTATATCGCTTGGAAATAGATATCCATGCCTTTTTGTTATGGATATATGTAAACCAGACATAATATATGCATAGAAAGTAATCTATGATGTCAGAATATAAGATTTTTCAATGTAAAAAAATGCTTTTGCATTATGATGTGATAATTATTTTGGTTTATGGTTTGCTGGCTTGCAGGTAGTAACCGTAACCTATTGTCACAGTTGCAAGGAAGGGAAGACTCAATTGCCTTCATCATTGTTTAAGGATAATATCAGAAAGAATTGATAGAGGAGAAAGGTACACCCGTTTGATTTTTTCTAGTAAATTGTTGATTTTATGTATCTTTTGACAACAAAAACATTATCAATCAAATGTAAAGTTAGTTTGCCTTACACATCGATGGTATTGCTCCCCTTTGTGTCTGTAGTTTTATCATGATGGCGAGATAGTTTTTATCTACAACTTGCAGGCTTCCAGCCATTCATAAATAGTTTACTGAGCTTTATTTTGTTTGTAACTGTAACTTTATCTTGACTAAATGTGGAAAATTACTTTCTATAGAATGAAGTTTATGGACAACTTGCAAAATGATGTAATAGCTTCATCTTACCAACAACTTGCAGGTTTGCTGTTTTGACACATACTATGCTATTACACATGAGTATAAAATGTAATTTTCATGTTAATTTGTCACATATTGAGATTATTAGAAGAAAAATAATGCATATGCTAAGCATGGATAAATATTTAATTATTAGAAGAAAAATAAGAGCAACTATGAATATCATTTTCTGTATTTTGAAATTCATTCAATTTGCATGTCACATGATATGCAGTCGTTCAAATAATTTATAGTTGAGTGTGTGTTAACAAAAAAAGTAGTTCAAAATATAAGCAAGGCATCACACACCTGAAGCTATCTATACACATATATGTTTCACATATTTTATTTGGAGTTTTACTCGAGCAAGGCACAGTTTTTCATTGCTGTCCACTTCAATAGCCCTGATTGAATCATACAAGTAGCTAGCAACCCACGTGTACATATACATATATATATATATATATATATATATATATATATATATATATATATATGTATATATGTATATCATTTATTCATTCATCCTGTGTATAACTTGTGTGCTATGTGCTTGTTAGTATTTGAAATATTTCATGAAAAAACTACACTTGCTTAACTAGATTTTACATTTTACTGAAATAACCTACAAGAAATTGTAGCTGACTACCCCAAAAGCGTAGGACAAGACCGTGGCTGAAATGAACTTTATATCATTGGAAAGAGTTGTGAACTATAAACGAGATTTTGGGTTGATGGGATTAATGAACAATTAACAAAGGAATTTTGTAAGTATGATTGTGGAGAGGTGATAAACAAATGCACGGTATGCAAAGTGTATGGTCAAAACTTTGCTATAGGACTGCATGATGATTAGTTTAGAATAACGATTTTCAGGCTGCTTAATAGTAGTATGTGCAGAATAAAATTATCATACTTCCTCTCAACTCATAGTTTTTTTTTGAAAAAAGGTACTTTATTAACATAGAATGGCATATATTTCCATGATATGCCTCATTAAAACCTTGTAACCCCCTAACCTAATCGGGTACCTTACAAGGAAAAAGAGTACATATCACTTCCATATATTAACGATACAACACAGAGAAAACGGATCCAAGTTGTTGAACAGATGGAGGAGTTGAAACAAAGTTTAAAATGCACTCAAAATCATCCGTAATAACAACTTGGACCGATAAAAAACTAAACAGAAAATAAAACAACAACAAAAGCAATGTAAAAGACATCCTTCTCAAGGATGCAATCCAGAACCTTCTAAAAAGAAGTGTGAAGCCACTTCTGTCTCGATAGGGGAGCAAAAGACATATGCCAAGCAAAGGCACAAACGGGTCTGGAAACACAAGTGGACAATAATCTCATCAACGGGGAGTTGCCAGAAGAATCCCTCTAGTGTAAGAGCAGGTCAGGGGGGATGCGGAGGAACCGGAGTCCTGCTGACAATGTTCCAGTTTTCGTAGTTGAGTTTCGCTTCTCTACTAACTTCTCTATCTTGGATTAAGTGTTGCGTAAGCATTTTAACATCATGATTTATCAGGGTGTTTCTAACTGATGTTGGCATTTCAATACCTCTGAAGATCTTGTTGTTTCTTTCGCACCAAATGTTCCAAATCAGGGAAGTAAACGCTATGTTGATGATTTGGTTATCTAAAGTTTGATTCTTGTTGTTGTTGCTTATGCATTACATAATCTGGTTAATGTTGAAATTTAGATTAATGTCTAATTTAAATTTTTGCATGGTATTTTCCAACAACTTGTTTGAATACGGGCAGTTGAAAAATAGATGGTCTCTATCTTCTATGTGGCTTGCGCATAAGTTGCATTGTTGGTCAATGTCTGTGTTCCATTTGTTAATACGAACCTTGGTTTTCAATTTGTTTTGGATGGCCAGAAGAGCACATGTTGACATTTTGGGGGCACATCCCTTACCCCATATGATTTTTGTCCAAAAATATTCTGGGTGCTTATTTCTTAATTGATTCCATGCTGACTTTAGTGTAAATTGTCCGTTGTTACTTGGTAGCCAATTCCAGTAATCATTTTCATAGTATATGGTTTGATGGTACTGAGTAGGGACATAATTGATGTTTTGTTTCCATTTATGGTTGGAGATCAATTCAGACACTTTTCTGTTATGTCCTCTAATCATTGACATGGTATTCCATCCTATGTCATCTATTAGTGAGGTTCCATTGATCCAAGGATCAAACCATAGGCTTGTGTCATCCCCATTGACTATGTTTTTGTTAATGAGACCTTTGCACCACTGTCTTGCTCGAAGTAATGTTTTCCAGGTATTTGATGCAGTAGGATCAGTGCTAGCATTCCAGAAGTTTGCATTTTTACAATATTTGTTTTGCATCCATTTAGCCCATGTGGATTCACAATTGATAAATTTCCACAAAAGATTTGAGGCCACTGCTTTAGAGATATCTTCAATTTTTCCGATGCCAAAACCGCCTTCAGTTTTAGTTCTGCACACTTCTTCCCATTTCATTTGGTGAGCTTTAGATTTCCATAAAAAATTTGCACATAGGCTATCAATTCTTTGCATAACTGCCAGTGGGAATTGAGAAAATTGAAGCCAGAACTGCAATATAGGGTGGATTACAGTTTTAATTAGTTCAGCTCTGCCACTAATGTTTAGTATCTTGCTGTGCCAATGATTGAACTTTTTGTTAATTTGATCTATTAACCCTCCAAAATCCCTCTTTTTCAGTTTGTTGTTTGATAAAGGAATGCCAAGATAGATAATTGGCAATTTACCAATATGAATATTAAGTATGTTGGCTATCTGGTCTTTGTTTGTGGCACCTTTGCTAAAAAATAGAGTGGATTTGTTGGGGTTTAACTCCAGACCTGTAGTGTTGCACAGATTTTGAAAACTTTGCTTGATGCAGGTAGCATTTTGAATTGTGGCTTTAATTAATATCAAAATGTCATCTGCATAAATCAGATGTGTAATCACTGGTTCATTTTGAATAATGGGGGTTAAAATGCCTTTGTGGAATTCCATGTCCAGAATAATAGTCAAGTATTCCATGGCTATGGCAAATAGGTAAGGTGAGAGGGGGTCACCTTGTCGTAATCCTCTTGAACTATTAATGAAGCCATGTGGTGACCCTTCTACTAACACCGAGAAAGTGGGTGTAGTAATACATTCATATATGAGGTCCACAAATCTGGGGGGAAAGTTCATTGAAATCAGCATATGATGAATAAAATCTCTATTAATTTTATCATACGCCTTATGCAGGTCAATTTTCAGACATAATTCATTGGATTTTTTTCTTGTTGAACCCTCTTATCATTTCGTAAGCTAGGAGTGAGTTATCTGTAATAACTCTTCCAGGAATGAAAGCATTCTGGTTATAGGAGATTAGATCATTCATGAGGATTTTCATTCTATTGCACAAAAGATTTGCAAGTATTTTATAAGATACATTGCATAGGGAGATTGGTCTGAAGTCAGTCATGTCCACTGCGTTTGGATTTTTTGGGATAAGACAAATGAATGTATGATTGATTTCTTTACTGATTTTCCCTACTTGTAGGGTACTGTTCATAGCATTCCATATGTCGTATTTGATTTGTTCCCTATGAATTTTATAGAATTTAGAATTAATTCCATCCGGTCCTGGGGAACTATTGTCACTAATTTGAAAAACTGCATCTTCAACTCTTAGTTTAATTATGCTTAGTATGATATACTTTCATTTTTTACATGTTACATCAAAATGTATAAAACTAAATAAACTATTTCTTGTATATTTTCTGTAATGATGCATGTACAATATACGATATATGAGAATTCCTATGTACATACCCTTAGCTTCAAATATCAGGATGTAAGAGTTGTTAAAAAGCGTGAACAGATCATTTTCAATACATACTAGTTTCTTGAATAAATGAAGTTTCTTCTGTATATGAAAGCTGGTTTTTGAAAAAGCATTAGAGTTTATATACTCGTACCTATTTGGTTTTGGATATTAGTTTTTCCAATATAAAATGTAAATAAGCTTTTGATGTCTGTCAAATTTCCAAATACATGATGTGTCAAGTATACACACATTAAGTTTCAGATGAGTACTCTATTTCAGTTAAATATGGGCTTTGAATATATATCGGTTTATATATATATATATACATGTTTCGTGCAAATATGGTTTTAAATATAAATGGCTTCGTATATAACAGTTTAGGGTTCCAATTTCTTATTAAGCTAAAATTTTGAATTCAAATTATTTTCAATTGGATTATCAAAACTCATTTCATAAGATTTATAGGAACTTAAATATATTCAATAAATCTCATATAGTCTAAGGAGGAAATTGAATTCTAATGCAGTGTTGTTATACATATATAGTATAAGGGAATTTCCTTTTTTGCTAAAGTATAAATATATAATGCAGTACTGTTATGCCAAGCTTTTAGATATTTACTGAAGTATAAATATGACAGTTTATATTGTATAAATATGCCAAGCTTTCAAAAGCTAAAATTAAATTATTATTTTTTCCATTTTTTTTTCTATAATGTGATTCTATACTCTTGTTGGTTCATGTTTATATACCGTAACCTTTTATTTGTATGTGCAGGTTTTTCTGGATGACTGTGAAGATGTGTGTTGTATGTGCATGATTCAATTTCAGTAATTTTGAAGGCTATTTTTTTAGTCTACATCTTTGGTCTTTATTTTTGGTTTTTATATTTGATGCACTTTCAGATTTAGTGTTATATTGATACAACCGCAGTGTCATATTGGTATCAGTCACAGTGTTATATTGGTATTATTTAGTGCAGTTCTATCACATTATGCAGTTTCAATGTTATATTATATATGATATTTCATGATATTCTTGTTATCTTAGTGCATTTTCAGTGTTATATTGTTGTTATTTGATCTAGTTTTATACGGTTCCAGTTAGTATTAATGTTATATTACTATATCATAATGCATTTTCAGTGTTATATGCAGTTTCAATTTTACATTTTATGTATATCTATGTTTATTTGATGTTTTAAGTGATAATGTTTTAAATGGGTTGACCCTAAAAGCAAATGGGTTGGATCTAATTTTCTATTTTACAAACATGGCAAACGGGTTAGCGTCACAAAAGGGTCAAATCAAATTTGACTCGACCCATTATCACCCGACCCGACTCATTTGACGGGTGTAGCCACCCTAATTGTCTTTTATTAGTTTTTTTTCACTGTTTATGTATAAAGAAGAAATTTATTTAGTTTGGATATTGATATTAGAGATAGTATAGCATTGAAATTTGAAGATGTAATATTCGAAGAAATAAAGGTTCAATATACTATGAAGAGTATTGTTTGTCAATATTGTAATACTCTATTGATTATGTTTGCAGGATTCTCTAGACTATGATGATAAACCACATGCACCATATGGCTTTTATTGTTATGAAAATAGCAGCGCTTTGCTGAAGCTTTTATCAACGGATCTTTGTCATCAAAATCACAAGAGAAAACATGAATTGAAAACAAAACGGGATTAAAATCAAAGTGCAATAACACAAAATATTCCACCCAACCACCAACTTTATTGATTCACCAAAATTTTGTTTACAATTAATAGGACAAAGCTAAAATAAACAAAAATATCATTGAATCAATAACCAAATTGAGAAAGTGAGCAAATATTTATATGGCTAAAATTGTTAGAGAAAAAAGAACAAAGAGGAAGAAGAAAAATCAGCAAATAGATTTTCCACCATACTTTTACCCTCTCTTCTAGTCTCTATTTATATAATCAATTACTTAATGCCCAAGTTAATATTAGATAGAAAAAAATAATTTGATTAGCCAATTAAAGAGAGAAATAAACATACTCAAATATACCTATTATTAGAGGAAACAAAATCTTCTCTTTCTTTCTTTTGCATATTTCCCT
The DNA here is from genome assembly GCA_030765085.1 of Allium cepa. Lineage (NCBI taxonomy): Eukaryota > Viridiplantae > Streptophyta > Magnoliopsida > Asparagales > Amaryllidaceae > Allium > Allium cepa. The sequence goes on along the minus strand of CM060929.1, from coordinate 986,243,537 downwards.
CTATTTGTGATTTTGTATCACCAAAATTTAACATTTATTAGTAGATTTAACAAAATAATATTAACTAAAGAAGTAGAAAAGCACCATTGTCCCAGTGGTTAAGTGATTCGACTTTGGTGCGAGAGGTCACAAAATCGAAATTTTGTAGCATAATTCGAACATATATTGACATATGAGTTTGTGATATGTTGTCCCAGTGACATGTTGTATCTAAATACCATTTTAAAAAAAAACTAAAGAAGTAAATATTTATGAATAGTTTTGATCAAGAAACTAGTTTTTTCCCAATGGTTTTTTAGCAACAAAAGTGAACATTTTCTTTCCAGATGCTTCGTATTGTAGTTGTACATGACCTTTACCCAGAATGTGCTAGCATATTGTTCATTTTCACGTGTTGGACTGATGGACAAATGAAGCCAAATGTAGCAAAGGTTGTAACCATCTTCTGGTTTTCACGTACCAATAATATATAATTCAACGACATTTTGATGTTGACAGCTTTCTGCATTGAAACCAAAATCATCAAATGTCGCGGTTTGTGTTAGCGGATCGAAATCACCAAAATCAAATTCCCTTTTTAACTATGGTAGAATGTGATATGGATATAATGAAGAATTTTATTGTGTGAAAATAATTTGAATTGAATGTGTTTATATAGAGGGATAGAACTAGCCGTTACAAAGTTGTTCAACAAATGTCCAATCAGTCGGGCGCCTGTTAAACAGACATCTAACCTAGGCAGCTGTTAAACTGGTGTCTATAAGGCAGATGCCTGCTTAACAGGTGCCTAGATTTGGTTTGAAATTTGTAACCAATTTGACTCTGGTTACGTAATATTACGGATCGTAATCAACTATTGGAAGTTGATTTGGAGTTTGGATTACGTAATCGTAGTATTAATACTCACTGTTAAAGATGCTCTTACATGTTGGTTCAAAATATGTTAAAGTTTTTTTTAACATGGATGAATTATTTATAGTCATCTCTATTTCCTACAACATTGGTACGATTTAAGAGCCGGTTTACTCTATCCAAGCTCAAGATCACTATAGGATAACTAACAGTTTCTTTCTAATGTAAATAACACATAAAAATTTATGGCCTGTTTGGGGGTGTAGCTCATATGATAGAGCGCTTACTTTGCATGCGAGAAGCACGGGGTTTGATTCCCCGCACCTCCATTTGGGATTTTTTTTCTCCCTTCCCCGTTATAATATGGTATGGATTATTATTGCAAACTAAAATTAACTTTGCTGGCATGATTACTCCATTTCACTTTTGTTTTTTTGTTTATAATGTAATATGGTATGGATTATTATTGCAAACAAAAAATAACTATGTTACCATGATTGCTCCATTTCACAATTTCACTGCATTTTATTCCCCATATCTAGACAGTACAAGATCAGCTGCATAACAATGAAATCTAACTTTGAAGTTTGAATACAGGTTCCCGCACCTCCATTTGCAAGTTATATTTCTTTTAAAATAGTGAAATACGGCATGGAATATTATTTCAAACAACATTGAAGTATATTACCATGATTGCTCCATTTTAGGATTTCAAAGCATGTTTTTCCCATATCCAGATGGTACTAGATAAAAATCCAAACTATGTTGAGCTCCATAACAATGAAATCTAACTTTGAACTTCCTGTACATCAAATAAAAAGTACTCACTTTACTGATATTTTCAGCTATATTTTTTACCCAATTAATAAATTTGGTATCATTTCAGAAAAGAAAAATATTGAATAATTCACCACAAGGGCTCCACAAAGAATGTCTCTGCAACTTTCTTTCCCGGTCCACACAGAACAAAATTAAATTTTGAATTTTTATTGACCTACGTAGGAACAAAATCTGGCTTTGAACTTCTTGTAGGAAAAATAAATAAAAAAGTGTCAAGTGTGCTGCGATGTATTTGCGCAATTTTTGTGTTAAGCGGTGCAAATATCAAGAAAATTAAGCTCAGCTGCTTGGTAAGAATAAGAAGCTAACCAGACTTCCAAATTGTTGCCGAAATCGGGCAACGACAAAGCTAATAGACTATATGCCATCGTACTTGGCACTGAAAAGCTTCAAAAAATATTTTTTTTTAAAAGAACAAGCCCTTAAATTTAGAACTCCAGCTTTTTTATTTAAGTTCGTCGCAGTTTTATAGTACACTGAATCCTGATGTACCTGAGAACAAATAGTGTCGAAGCGTTCTTATTGACATTGATAATATTTTAGTTCTGCAATCTGGAAGATGATCTTTTGAGGAAGGAAGTTGAAACGCATGCCCATAATTGTAGCTCAATGCTCATAACTCGCATATCAAATCTGAGACCTAACCCCATGTTCTCCCACATCATACAAAGCCCGTGCAAAACCCCAAAAGAGTTGTTAGGTACTTTTAGGGTTTGTTTGTCATTACAAAAGAGACACTTGAAACGCACATTTGAGTTGTGGAAAGGGGTGCAAACAGTCATGTAGGTAAGATATAGTGTTGCTGTGGAAACAAAGTGAAATGGGTTCGGGTGACGACAACCCGAGACAAATTTTTTCGGATGTCGTTGATATTTAAAGAAGTTTACACAAGATACTTATACATACCTTGAACGTTTAATAGACTTTGAGTTTCATTATAAAAAAGATCAATAGTTGATTTACTAAAAGGAAATTAATCGTTACATACATATCTTAAATTTGCTATCAATGAGTTCTCGTATTTTGAAAGCGATCGATAATCGCATTCAAACTGTTTGACTAAATCCTTAAAATATGCACATCGTAGAAAACTGAAACAAAAAAGAAATCAACTTTACAAATTTTTTGATCTAGGGTTTTGAATTCTATCTCAATTGAAATGTCAAAGGAAGAGGGTAGGCACGTGAAAATGGGTTAAGCGTAGAGAAAGGGGTTAACTCTAGAGAGAGAATTTTTAAAACACTATTTCCTGAGTTATAACATGCACGTCATTTTCCTTTCAAAAACGCATTTCATCGAACATACTATAATTATTTTCGACAATATTTTTTCCTACATTTTGGATCTACATGCAACGACATAAAATTTGAAAAACTTTCGAAAAAAATTCAAATTCTTTTCAATTTTTCCAATTTAAACTATAAATGTTTGCAAAAAAACTGAAAATATTTGCAGCTGGCCAATATTTACAGTGACAACTGCAAATTAAAAAAAAAAAACAGGTCATATTTTACTCGGAAATAACAACAAAGTATCGCAGAATAAAATTTAAAGAAAAATGAGAAAAATAATAATTTTGAAATTAAAAAAGAGTTTATGATGAAACTAGGTTGGAAAGGAGGTCGTCGTCTAATAAGTTTGAAAAGAAAGGTGTGTACCTAATTTACACAAAAGTAATGTGTTTTTATGCTTTGAACGGAGTACAGGAAAGGGGTATTAAATTATTGTAGTGACTAGTACGAATCCATGCTACACACACGGGATTTTCAATAAATGATATAAAATTACATGCTAAAACATATGCTCAAGTAATTACAAACTACACAATGTATAACTAATTTATTCAGCGCACGATATTTTTATACAACAAAGGCTAACATCAGCTATTTGTATTACTAACTTGATATACTAAGCATGCTTATTAATTTTTGAATGCAAGAGACATAGGTTCAAAAGAGTTTATCATATGTTTAGCATATAAAGCTGAATATATATACAGTTCCTATGATAATAGTATTCCAAATTTTACACAGAGAAATTGTTCCAAAAGTGAAATAGTCCAAGTGTATTTTGAAGGAATAACACTTCAAGGATTACAATAGTACACTTTTTAACCTTTTAAATTACTAATTGCCTTAAAAAAATTATAGTAGCTTTGAAACATCATGTTTCCAAATACATGTAGGATAAAATGATATGAAAAATATACATAAAGTATTATGTAGTTTGATTTTTTAAATAATCAAACTATTTTTTCCTATGTATATCAAGTATTCATGGAGATACGATAACCTAAATGGTAAATTGATTATAATAATCCAAAGCAACATAGCATATTACTATAATAAAAAGTTGTAATAACCCGGATTTTTGAATATCTATTAGTTGATAATAATTGGGTTAATTAATAGAAATACTGAATTGTAAATTTAACAAATGAATCAAATTGTAAATATTTATTTGATCATATCTTAATATAATCACTTAAAATTTGACAAATTTATTCTTTTGTAAATAAATAATAACCATTATTTATGTAGGTAAATTATTTAAATTGGAAAAATTGTTAATTTCAAACCGATAATATTTTGTGTTATTTTTAGATAAATAGAGTTAAAGGATTTTTAATTTCAAATTGAATTAGGGGCTTGTTTAAATATATGAACTTATTTTGAATTTATCTTGAATTGGGATTTTTTTTAAATGAAATTTAAAGGTTTGAATTTGAATTTGAAATTTAAAAAGGAAGTATATCTTAAATATATGTTATATTGATTTGATCAAAAATATAAGTTATGTATAAATAAATGTTTATATAAATTCACATGTAGATTTTCAAAAATCTAAAGCTTGTTTATATAAAATAAATACACATTTTAATCATGAAAAAATTACATAATTACTTATTCATAACTTAAACAAATTTGGAAATAAGGAAGTAACATTTGTAAATTATTAATTAAACATAGATTTACACTTATCTTATATTAATCTATTAACTAATTAACTTTAAAAGACAAATATAAACATTTTATAAATTAAGAGAACACGTGTTCGCTAATTAACTTCCCTTCATGGCAAATGTTAAAATTAATGACAAGTGTCATGTTACAAACCTTTAATTTTCTTTATTTTAATTAGCCACTTGTTCATTTATATAAAACGTTTTATATCCTTAACTTCATTTCTTTTATTTTCCTTTATTCAAAGCCAAAGAAGAATTAAAACTAATCACCTCAAAAAACTAAAATCAAATCCATGAAATCAAAACATGTAGAACCTGTAGCAACTCAAGCAAAGCATCTCAGATCTACAAGCAAGTTTAAGCAAATTCAGGAGCAAATCAAGATTTAATTCAAACCAGCTTTCAGAAATCAAACTCAAACATCCAGGTCTCCAATGTACATAGTTCAGGTGAGTAAGCACTTTAAAAAAAATTTAATTAATTAATCTAATTTAGATAAGCATCTATTTTCTTGAATCTGAGACAAATGAATGCTTTAATGTACAAAATTATGAGGTTATCTCTGTATTTATAAAAGTTTGTTTGTGTGCATGCCTGATTATATGAAGAGTATATCTGTTCTTCACTTAGATAAGCAAAACTTCAAAATTCTATTTGTAAACTGGGCATGTGATAAATATTAGGTAGTGACTTGGAATTGAGTTCATATGGATGATATTAAGTTGCATGTAGATATATACAGAGTTTTATGTGTATGCAGGTTGATGTATATGCATATCATCTCTGTCATACCGTGGGATCCAACTACAAAGGGAATTTTAATTTTTCATCTGTACAATCGGATTTAGGTCCTGATGTTAAAAGAAAGTTGTTTGATATTGTTTGTTGTTAATTTTAAAAATAGATTCATAATTTAAATTGGAAAAAAAAAATTATAAAAAGGAATTAGCAGTAAAATTTAGGATTTTTGTTTAAAATCAACTGCTTTAAATTGTAAATTTAATTACATGCATGTAATCGTGATGATAAATCATGAATTTAGATATGCAATTCGTAATTTTTAAACTGTTATTTAATTGGGAATTTGGAGATAAAAGATTACGGCAATATGGTGATTTGCCAATGTTGAACTCCATAATTTGAGTTGAAATTCTGGAAGAAGCTAGTTCTTGTATCAAGGATTAAGGGAAAAATGCTTTGAACATTTTCCTATGGGTTGTGGTGTGTGAATTTGATTAAACTAGGGTTTAAGCTTTCAATTTGGTTCGGCTTGAATGTCGTGACATTGCGATTGGAATATCTGATCGGAGGCGATCGCGTGTTGATGGATGGTGGCGTGGAGGTCTGGTGGTGTTTTGAGGTGACCGTTGGAGTTTCTGGTGGTGGCTACGACCAACAGCGATGGGATTAGTGATCGAGTTGTTCTACAGTTTTGGGTTTGAGTGTCTCGTTTTCGATTCACGCTTGAATTTTGGAATCTGGGCTGAGGTAGAAGTTGACAAGGTCTTGCGTGGTTGGTCGGCGATCAGGGAATTGATCGGAGGAGGTTGTTTGGTTTGCGCGCGTACACACGTGTACGTGTGTGCACTGGAAAGCCTGAAATTGGGGGAAGAAACACGAACTCGGGTTTGGAATCGTATTGCTTGCGTAACAACACGAAGTACTGGAATGTGGGAAGGTAGGGTATTTAGTTAGTTTCACTCGGGTTTTTTGTCAATTTTGCTCGGGCTAAATTCGAAGTTCCAGTTTAAGTTATTTGCACCGGGTATTAAACCTGATCTAAAGGTTAGTTTAAAGGAAGCGTTGAACCTAGTTTCTTTTATACATAGTATCAGCAACTTTTTAAAGAAAAAAAAACGAGTTCCAAAGTTTAATCTTGTTAACAAGTATTACTTAGAATAAATTAGTAATGAGTTTAGATGTTTTTAACTGGAATATGTTGTCAAAATAGACTTATGAAAAGTGTTTATATTGAATCAAAGAATGTGGGTTTTAATAATCATATTCAAGTTAAAATATAATTTATTTTAAAATAGAAGTTAAGAATCAATGTAATTTATTTTGATCATATTTTATTAACTAAAGTATAAATACTTATATAACTAAAATAATTAATTTAGGGTAATTAATTAAGATAAATTAAATTGTGTAATTAATTAAGTATAATTAATTACTTAAATTAAAATTGATTAATCAAGAATTATCAATTAAGAAGTAATTTAGTAATAAGTAATTAAGAGGTTAATTACTTAATATTAAGAAGATGATTGGAGAAATTACTCAGTGAAGTAATTAAAGGAAATTTATTATTCGGTGGATTAATTAGGTTAATATGGTCAATTTTAATTAAAGAGGATTACTTAATGGTGGAATTAAGTAAAATTACTTAATGTAACTAAAGGAGTATAATTACATAGTGAAGTAATTAATGAATAATTACTTGATGTAATTAATTAACGAAATGTACTTGATGGGAAGTAATTAAGGAATAATTACTGAAGTGAAGTAATTAAGTGATAATTTCTCAGTTATGATTAAGAGAAATCAAGGTTGATTAATGTAATTAAATTAAAGGTTAATTATTATTTGAGATTTAAGAATAATTAACCAATAAAGGTAATTAGGGGATCATTAATTAAATTGATTGGAGTGATCAATCTTGCTTATTAATGATTGAATGATGATGGATGTCTTGAATGGGGAGATATCTCTGATATGAATTGTTTGTGGTATGATTATGTTGAATGAACAATGATAATGTGATTATCAATCTATTATGAATTGTTATGTAAAGGTGTTATCCGACAATTTAAGTTGAATTGTATGGAATTGGATAACTTGGATTTATATGACATTAGATTCGAAGAGACCGGAGTCGGGTATTTAGTTAATACCCGAAGCCACTTCGATTCTTTATAAATTTATTTGTGGAAATCAATGTGCTGGTTTGAAATGATTTAAGTGTATTGGACGATTTAATCTAAGTTTTGACACTTTGGAATTGTTGTGTGATAAGAGTAATGTATATAACGACTTGAGAACTTGCAAATTGACATAAGTTGCCTGGGTTCATATCAGTTATATGCTTTAGTATTCGTGTTAGATGGGTTTACTCACGCTGGTTTCCAGCCTGACCCGGGTGTTACTTTGATGTAATGCTCGGGTCAGACCGAGTATTACAGCTTTTCAGGTAAGGACATTCTAGAGTTCAGGAGGCGAGCTGGATGGCAGGAACGTACGGAGTGGTTTTCGCTGTGTAAATTATTGCTGTTTAGTTGGGACATGTTTTCAAATTTGACATGTTTTGTGAAATAGTTTTTAACTCTGATGTATGTTTGTGTAAGATTATTGATACAGTTCTTCTTTGTAAAACTGATATTATTTATTATTATATTTTGATCCGCTGCGAATGTGAGGTTTTCTGTGTTTTGGTGCTTCTGTTCTTTCTTCTTCTTCTTTCCTTTTCTTCTTTTCCTAACTATCTGGAATTTTCTGAGTCAAAAATTTCAGGTCGTTACAAAAATAATCGTGAGTGCATATAAAAAATATCTTGGATGATATCATTGAAAATGGCAGTAAGATCAGCACAGTCAACAAATTAAACTATTAAAAATTGATTATTATTGGGATAAATTTTACCTAGTAGGCCATATTATAGAACATAATAAAATAATTTATAAAATATAAATATATACATAGAAAGCATTAACATCCCCCATTATGAGGCCTAAAACTAAATGCTACGGATGCTGCAGTCATTCATAGTTATAATTCTCGACGATAAAATGCGGCTATGTTAATCATATTAATAATCAGAAGCACATGAATATGAAAATTTTCAAACACGGTTTAATAACCAATTCATAACTCATTTCACAATTAACATTTTATATTCATTACATAATCTCATTCGTAATCCCATGTTCAGGTAAATATAATTATTACAAAATACTTTAAGAATGACATATGAAGATGTCTCCTTGGTTGATCAGAGTCAAACACTTGGCAATTATGCAACTTTGCCATTACATCCAAATAGACAAAACTAAACTACACAACGGAAATAGATAAAGTTTCTCATAGCTAGATTGCCTTATGCACGTCTCTAGAAGCTTATTCGTCTAACTGGAACCTGAAATTCCTTAAACCCGACCTAGTCAAATGAGTACACAAGAATTTAAGGTGAAAACAAAAACTTCTGGTTAGACAATAGTCTGGTGTGAATAATAACCTACCATCTCCAACCAAAATAGATATCTAGTAAGACCACGCTGTTGAGGTGAACGGGTTTTCCCATCACTAGTATCTTAACTAAAGCAATAACAACTATATACTATACTCCTGCAACCACAATAGTTAGAATATAGAAAATAACATTTATACTCATGCAGATATATTGGATTACTCATCCTAATTCATTAGATTATACATCTAAGTTTCAAATGACTACACGTCACAATTTAAAACTAGCTATCCATCTTATTTTAATCTTATTACCCATCTTATAATTATATGAACTCCTCATCTCATATATAAGCATATTCAGAATTTTATGGACAATCCATCTCACACGTAATTACTACTTGGATTACCCATCCCCTACCACATTGACTAACCATCACATGCAGTATAATTATTTAAAATTTTGTGGACTATCCATCACACATTCCATTTAATTTAAAATGATATGGACTATCCATCACATATCCCATAGTTTTCCTAGGAATCATTAATTATCCTTATAGAGACTATCCATCTCCAGCATGATGTGGACTATTCATCTCGCATCCCGTGTTTTCCTTGGATGACTACGGACCCATCAATTTACAATTTAGTTCATGTTACCAACATATATCAATTTAATTCATGTTATCCACATGTATCCCCTTATAGTTAAAACATTTCAAAGTGACATGACACTGGTATCCCCAATTGATCTGTGTCGAAGTCAATAAAAATAACATTCATATCCCCAAAGTTTAAAGTCAAAGTCAATAACATATGGCTCACCGCCATTAAATAATATAAATTTGGATCAATGTCAAAGTTCACTCACATTGGTGTTCCCAATGATAGTGTCGAAGTTTACAATTTAAAATGGCATTGGTTTCCCTAATAACAATGTCGAAGTAGAAAGCTTAGGCTCTCCGCCCTTTAAGAATTTAGTATAGATCAATGTCGATAGTACTAACAGTGTCGACATAGTGGTATAAGGCTCTCCGCCTTTAGTCATAACACATGTGGTTTTAAAACAACATCGACCTCTATCCAAGGTTGAAGACAGAAACTTAAAATTCTTTTAAGTATAATAATCAATGTCAAAGATGATGTTCCTAACGATCATAAACAATAGGCTATCCACCCATTAAATCAAAACTTTAACTTTTATAATTATATAGCTATTTTATTAAGTTATAGGGTCTTCCACCCTCTTAAAACATAGGTGACGCAGCGGATAATTCGAAATAAACTTCAATCGATGAAATGTAGCAATCGGTGAGTTGAAGATACCAAAATGCCCAAGTTCGTTGATCCAAAGATACCGAACTCTAGCTATCTCAAACACGTTGATAGCGCACTATACCGTGTTCAAAGATCTACGATTCTTCGCACGTTGATCTAGCGCACTAGATTCCGTGAATCGGCTTCAACAAACGTGGATTCGAGCGCACTCGAATGACGTAAGTGGAGATAGGAGATTACACTCAACTACCAATTGGTATGAAAGCACAAAGCTAACAAAAGAGAAATTTTATTCAAAATCAACAACCTTACAAATGACACCATCGGCCTATTTATAGGCTTACAACTTACGCAAACAAAACATCACCACTAGGTCGCATGCGACCTAACACAGTTTCCCGACCTAACAAACACCCACCGACCTAACTCAGAGCGGCCTTCGACCTAAGTAAGGTCGTTAGCGACCTATCATAACATCATATATTCACATATATACAATACAGCGACTTACAACTCAGTACAAACAAAAACATACGACCTACGACTTACAAAGGTCGTTAACGACCTAACACACATACATACAGCACATAGCGACTTAAACAAGGTCGTTCGCGACTTAAAGGAGCGGCTTCAGCAACCTTCTTGCGACCTATATGAGTTAGGTCGTTCGCGACCTAGAAATGCGGCAACAGGAATTTCGCGCGACCTATCTTCCTCGCGACCTATCTTAGGTCGTGAACTTCCTCTTTCATCATACCCACTAGGTCGTAGGCGACCTAAAATGCTTCTCATAGGTCGTTGCCGACTTAAAGCCAAGTCTTCCTCCATACGACCTAAGGAACCCGAACGCCTTAGGCTTTTGTTAGGTTGCTGCTCTTTACCACACGACCTGTTAGGTCGTTGCTTCTCCCCTCGTGAACCGTTAGGTCGTGGCCGACCTTCCTTAGGTCGTGAGCGACCTATAACTTGAGAATTTTCAGTGTTTTCAGAGCTTTCAGACTGCACTGCATCATCCTCTCCGGGTTGACAGAAATTCGACCTCGAATTCTCAACATCTTCTTCCACAACAATTTCATTTCCACGATACGGAATTAAATGTTTGACGTTAAAAACATCAGAAGTATAAACATCATCTGGTAACTTTAATCGATAAGCATTCTCATTGATTTTCTTCAAAACTTTAACTGGACCAATTTTCCGCGCTTTCAATTTATTGTATGTTCCCACCGGAAAACGGTCTTTTGTCAACACGGCATAAACCAAATCACCTTCCATAAATTCAACACTCCGACGTTTCAGATCAGCAGCTCGCTTATACTTCTCATTTGACTTTTCTAATCGTTCTTGAACGATCTTATGACATTTAGTCAACTCATCAACAAAATCAGCAGCTCGTTTAACTATCCCCTTCGGTTGTGGTACTACTGCCAAATCCAATGGTCCCCTGGGTAAATTTGAATATACAATCTGAAATGGGCTGAATCCTGTACTACGGTTCACTGCACGATTATGAGCAAACTCTGCCTGGCATAACTTCATGTCCCAACTTTTCAAATTATCCTGTACCAGACATCGCAACAAATTTCCCAATGACCTGTTAATAACTTCTGTCTGTCCATCAGTCTGCGGATGATAAGCACTACTAAATTTCAGTTTCGTTCCCACCATCTTCCACAAACTCAACCAAAAGTGACTCAGAAAACGAGTATCTCGGTCAGAAACAATAGATTCTGGTAAACCATGAAGTCGATAAATCTCCTTGAAAAATAACTGTGCCACTCGAACAGCATCTGCTGTCTTCTTGCAAGCAACAAAATGTGCCATCTTTGAAAACCTGTCCACCACAACAAATATCGAATCATTTCCCCTTTGAGTTCTCGGCAAGCCCAAAACGAAATCCATGCTGATATCAACCCATGGCTTAGATGGTACTGGTAACGGCATATACAACCCTGCATTCGTTGCTGTCCCTTTTGAAACTTGGCAAATATGACATCGCTCCACGAATCTTTCAACCTCTTTCCTCATCGATGGCCAAAAATATGATTGTGAAATCAATTGCAAAGTACGATCACGGCCCACATGCCCTTCCTCGTGTAACTCCTTCACAATCTTCAACCTCAAACTACAATCCGGAATACATAAACGATTCCCTTTAAACAGAAAACCATCAACTAACATGAATTCATCGGTACTCCCATCCTTCACTTTTTCAACATATTTCACAAAGTAAGGATCTTCTTCAATCATCTCTGGCAACATTTCAAACCCCGTCACTTCCACCTTCATTGTCGTCAGTAAATGACTCCTCCTACTTAAAGCATCAGCTACTCGATTGGTCACCCCAGATTTGTGCTTAACGACAAAAGTAAACTGCTGTAAATATGCAATCCATGATGCATGTCTTGCTGAAATCTTATCTTGCCCCTGTAAATGTTTCAAAGCTTCGTGATCAGTGTACAGAACAAATTCCTTCTGAAATAAGTAATGTCTCCAATGTTTAACAGCCTGAACAACAGCATAAAATTCAACGTCATATGTACTGTATCTGATCTTTGCCCCTGACAGTTTCTCACTAAAATAAGCAACTGGCTTTCCATTCTGGCTCAGAACTCCTCCAATACCAACCTTCGAAGCATCAGTATGCAATTCAAACAATAACTGAAAATTAGGTAAAACAAGAATTGGTGCAGACGTTAACAATTCCTTAATCTTCTCAAAGGCAACCCCCGCTTCCTCTGACCACACAAACTGTTTACCCTTCATGCAATCAGTCACTGGAGCCATCACGCTACTGAAGTGTGGAATGAATCTTCGGTAGAATGACGCTAGCCCATGAAAACTTCTCACTTCTGTAATTGTCTTTGGCTGTGGCCAATTCCTGACTGCTTCAACTTTACTCTGGTCAACTTGAATACCTTTCCCTGAAACAACATACCCCAGAAATAAAACACTAGGTGTCATAAACACACATTTCTTTGTAGCAGCATAAAATTGTTCTTCACGAAGAATAAACAACACTTCTCTCAGATGTAGAACATGTTCCTCCGTACTCCTGCTATAAATCAAAATATCATCGAAATAAACCACGACGAACTTTCCAATGAGTGGTCTAAAAATTTGATTCATCACCCGCATGAATGTACTAGGTGCATTAGACAAACCAAATGGCATAACCAACCATTCGTATAACCCCTCTCTTGTCTTGAAAGCTGTCTTCCATTCGTCTCCAGGTCTAATCCGAATTTGATGATAACCACTCTTCAAGTCAATCTTTGAAAATATAGTTGCCCCACTCAACTGATCCAGCAAATCATCCAACCTCGGCATAGGAAATCTATAACGAACAGTAATCTTGTTCAAAGCTCTACTATCTGTGCACATTCTCCATGTTCCATCCTTCTTTGGTACTAACAATGCTGGCACGGCACAAGGACTCAAGCTTTCCTGAACACGTCCCTGTTCCAACAACTCTTCCACCTGCCTTCGTAACTCCTCATGTTCCTTCGGACTCATTCGATAATGTGGTCGATGTGGTAACACTGCTCCCGGAACAAGATCAATTTGATGTTGAATGTCTCTCAGTGGTGGTATCTCCTTAGGCAACTCTTCTGGAAAGACATCTTCAAATTCTTTCAAAATTGGCTTTGCTTCTTCTGGAATCTGAACTTCTTCACTACTCTCTCTCCCAATCAACAAAAATACTTCAGGTTCTTCCTCCACTTCCTTAACAAACTCCTTCAAAGTCAACAGAGTTTTCAATTCCTCGATCTCCTCCAGCTTGCTCTCCTTCTGTTGTTGCTTCTTGGGAACCAAAGTGATTTTAGTACCCTCGAACATGAAACTGTAACTATTGGCACGACCATCATGTTGAACTGCTCTATCGAACTGCCATGGTCTGCCCAACAACAGATGACAAACATCCATATCCACTACATCACACCAAATTTCATCTTTGTACTTCTTCCCAATAGAAAAATTAACACAAGCCCTTCGACACACCTTCACTTCACCACCCTTCCTTAACCATGCTAGCTTGTACGGTTTAGGATGTTTCTCAGTCTTCAAGTTCAACTTCTTTACTGCTTCTGTAGAAATAATATTATCGCAACTTCCAGCATCAATAACGAACTTGCAAACTTTTCCCAGAATAGTGCATGTCGACTGAAAAATATTGCTTCTCAACCAATTACAATCCTCTTCTTGCTTTGGTGTAAGACATGACCTCCTCATCATAAGATTACAACCTTCATCTCCAAACAATTCTTCTTCCTCCTCAACATAAGGTACATTTGAATACTCTGCCTCCTCACCATCATCTGCCTCAACCTCTGCAACCATGGTTCTCTTCTTCGGCTTCGGACATTCGTTGCTTTTGTGACCCAACTCCTGACAGTTATAACATTTGAACCCACTGCTAACCTTCGCCTTCTCAGCCTCCTTCACCACTGGTTTTGTAACAGGTTTAGGAACACTAGAACTTCCACTAACACCCCTTGCTTGATTATTGGAATTAGTAAACACACCACCTCCACGCCTTCCTTGTTTCTCCCAAGCTAACGCTTTCTGATGTGCCTCTGCTACTGTTCTAGGATCAAACATATTAACCATATCTTGGATCTGCATTCTCAAGCCCCCAATGAATCTAGCAGTTAGCTGTTCTTCTGTTTCCATGATATCATTCCTGGCGATGAGTTGGTAAAATTCATCAGCATAATCACTAACAGATTTTGTCCCTTGCCTCAGATTCTGCAACCTCTGGTACATAAGTGATTGGTAGTTATAAGGCAAAAATGTAGATCTCATCAACTTTTTCATCTTCTCCCAAGATTCTATCTTTGACTTCCCCATTCGTTCTCGAGTAAGTTTAGTTTGCTGCCACCACGCCAAAGCTCTCCCCCTCAACCTAGTAGCAACCAACCTCACCCTTCGATTCTCCGGCACCTCCTTGAAATCAAAGATTTCCTCCACATTAGACAACCAATCTAAGAACTCCTCAGCCACCATTCCTCCCTTAAACTCCGGAATCTCCATTTTCATTCCCGACTCCCATCTATGATCATCTACTACATCACGATACCGACGTTGGGTTTGATCTCTATCTCGATAATGAACACTTCCTCGATCACCATCAAACTCCTCATCAAAGTCTGATGCATAACGTTGTCGTTCTCGTCCTCCAACATCTCTACCACCACTCCTACAACCAACATCCCGTCTATCATGGTCATCAACATTCCTCCTACTTCGATTATCAACACTCCGTTGATCCTGACTTTCTCTCCTCTCCCGATCTGAATGATGTGAAACTCTACTTCCTCCATGAATGGATTCAGGTGAATTTCTTCTTCTACTTTGATTCATATCAATCATAAGCTTCTCCAACCTACCAATGCCTTCATCAATCTTCTCGTGCATACGTTGCTCCATTTGATCGGCCTCTTCTCTTCGATATAGTGCTTCAATGTTTTGATGACGATTGGCTCTCCTTGGTGGCATGATTGAAAAACTTCACAAACTTCAACAATTCAATCACAAGACTTCAACAAATCACGGCCCAACAATGTCTCGGCTATGACTTGATTCGGCTCAATGTGCAACGACTTATGGTTAAGTCGGCACGGCTCCACACTTCAAATCTTGGCGCGCAAAAATCTCCTCACAAATTCAATCACTCTCCAACACTTGATTCAAAATGCTATAGATCAAATACTCCAAGTTTGTTGCAACTTCAAGATGACCACAACGAACACAACTTCAAACTTCAACACTTGGCTCCAAGAATCAACTTAGCTATGATTGGCTAAGTATGGCTCCGATACCAAACTGACGCAGCGGATAATTCGAAATAAACTTCAATCGATGAAATGTAGCAATCGGTGAGTTGAAGATACCAAAATGCCCAAGTTCGTTGATCCAAAGATACCGAACTCTAGCTATCTCAAACACGTTGATAGCGCACTATACCGTGTTCAAAGATCTACGATTCTTCGCACGTTGATCTAGCGCACTAGATTCCGTGAATCGGCTTCAACAAACGTGGATTCGAGCGCACTCGAATGACGTAAGTGGAGATAGGAGATTACACTCAACTACCAATTGGTATGAAAGCACAAAGCTAACAAAAGAGAAATTTTATTCAAAATCAACAACCTTACAAATGACACCATCGGCCTATTTATAGGCTTACAACTTACGCAAACAAAACATCACCACTAGGTCGCATGCGACCTAACACAGTTTCCCGACCTAACAAACACCCACCGACCTAACTCAGAGCGGCCTTCGACCTAAGTAAGGTCGTTAGCGACCTATCATAACATCATATATTCACATATATACAATACAGCGACTTACAACTCAGTACAAACAAAAACATACGACCTACGACTTACAAAGGTCGTTAACGACCTAACACACATACATACAGCACATAGCGACTTAAACAAGGTCGTTCGCGACTTAAAGGAGCGGCTTCAGCAACCTTCTTGCGACCTATATGAGTTAGGTCGTTCGCGACCTAGAAATGCGGCAACAGGAATTTCGCGCGACCTATCTTCCTCGCGACCTATCTTAGGTCGTGAACTTCCTCTTTCATCATACCCACTAGGTCGTAGGCGACCTAAAATGCTTCTCATAGGTCGTTGCCGACTTAAAGCCAAGTCTTCCTCCATACGACCTAAGGAACCCGAACGCCTTAGGCTTTTGTTAGGTTGCTGCTCTTTACCACACGACCTGTTAGGTCGTTGCTTCTCCCCTCGTGAACCGTTAGGTCGTGGCCGACCTTCCTTAGGTCGTGAGCGACCTATAACTTGAGAATTTTCAGTGTTTTCAGAGCTTTCAGACTGCACTGCATCAATAGGCTTCTTAGTCCTATTAAAATATTTTCAATTTATATAAAAGCAAGCCTTTCTGGCATTAAAAAGATGAAGTGCGACGTCACCCTCATGCGACATCGACAGTAAAGACATGTGTAAAAACTTGTCGACGTTGATGCATAACGGCACAAAGAACCTCGACATCATTATAAGTCGTTTAATAGTTTAGTTCGATTATTATGCCACTTATTATCTTAATAAGGTTGAAATCATATGAAGCGGCGTCACTGCCGAAGTTGTGAAAACAATCAAAGTGATTAAGTGCAACATCTTTGAAAATAGTAATAAAGACATGCGATGCCATCGACATCGATATTTAGCTTTTAAAACATTTAGTTGAATCACAAAGACACCATGCCGCGCAATATAGGTTGCCGATACTATCCGCGTCGACACTAATGGAATCATTTCATAGCTACCATAGTAGTCATCATATAGCTTCCCTTGATATCAACATCGATGTGCATAAAGGCGACATTCCTTTTGTAACAACCCGGGATTTTGCATCGGTTAATTATCGTCATTAGACGATTAATTCTGCTGGCTAATTGCTGTTGGGAGTTTTCAATCGGGTTAAAATTCTTTTCAAAAATTTGTTAAATGTTGTGTGGGATGTAAATAAAATTTTGGCATGCGTTTTATTTTTGGTGCTGGGTTGTTTTAAGTAAATACCGGTTACCATTCCTCCCTTGATTCATTTTTCGCAAGCCCTAAAATAAACAAACGAAATGGTGGCTCGTTCCTTGTTCGTTCCACTTCTTCAAAAATTAGGATTTTCATAATTTCGAAGAGACGAACTTTAAATACTCGATTGAATTTAATTTCCTCGCTCTGTTGGTTGATCGTCTCTTGAGATGCTTGCGGCTGCTTGATTGAGTTCATCTTTGCTTCGAATCGGGTGAGTGATTTTCACTCACATCTAATTCAATACTGTGCTTCGACAGTTTGATTTCGTTTGAATGTTGATGGTTTCTCTGATGTTTTCAATTCACGCGGTTTTGAACACTTGATTACTTGCGGCCTTGATTTTGTTATACTTTGAATTGGGTTTGCACTGCATATTGCTGTGCACATTGTTCACCGTCCTGTGTAGTCCCACGATTGCCTCTGAGTCATTATATGTTGTCTTTCCCCTTGCATTTGTAGATTGTATTTTGGGTATTTGAGTTTGATATAGTCTTCACTGTGTTTACAGTGTTGCTCTTTGTGCTTGACTTGAACTGTCGTTTGAATAGTGACTTCACTGTGTTCGAGTTGTATATGTTACTTGTTGGTCTGTAGCTTCATGTTTCATTAAACTCTGCTGACATGTGCATTACACTTGAGTCTTATTCATCCACATTGCTGCTTTATGACTTCTTCCATTTTCATTTGAATTGTATAGCCTTCCTCCTAACTTTATTTTGTTGACATTAGCATGACTGCTACCTCTG
Organism: Allium cepa; assembly: GCA_030765085.1. Taxonomy (NCBI): domain Eukaryota; kingdom Viridiplantae; phylum Streptophyta; class Magnoliopsida; order Asparagales; family Amaryllidaceae; genus Allium; species Allium cepa. The sequence goes on along the minus strand of CM060929.1, from coordinate 986,225,106 downwards.
TCTTTGTTCAATTTTACCCTTGACCATTTCGGCTCTGGCTTGGTGCTTTCACTTTCGTTCTGCTGTCTTCATGTAGTTTGCACCACTACCTTTGTGCACTGGGTCACTTGAGTCTTGGTGCTTTGCATTTGCATTGAGTTGCCTCTCAGTCTTTGTTGTACCTGAATGCTTCTGGACTGTGCCTTGTATGACTTTGGCCAGTGAAGTTGTGTACACGAGTCTGCATTGTCATGTTGCATTAACTGGTTTTGCTTGCATTCATATCTTTCAATGTTTTAAACTTGTACAATTGGGTTTCGCTGTGCAGTGCTTGGTTGTGTATGTAGTTTTTAGTGTTGTACCACTGTTGCGTTGCCTTATCCTTGAGCATTTGTGAGATCTTTGCCATGGTTGCCTCGGGTTTGAGTTTTTCTTGTCTCGGAGTTTAAGACCTGTAGCATTATGTTGACTCTGATTTTGTTGAAAAATATTTGATATGCACAATTCATGTGTTTCCACCTCTGTTTGCTTTCACCCTTTGCCCTTTCTCTGACCAATCTGGGTTGGACATTTTGATTTTCTGGTTTATCATTTGCTGTTAATATTTGGTGCTGACAACATATGATGTAGTGGCGAGGCAGTGCACGTGAGCGTGTACTGCAGCCCTATCAGAATTGACGTTTTAATAGATATTTCAATTGCTTGAATTGTTTAGTGTGTTCAATTCAATATTTTGAAATTGTATTTTGATTTGAGTTGATTTGATTATTTTGTTGCTATCCAATTATCCATTGGATAATTAGATTATGTGTTCTAATTATTTATTTAATAATTAGAATTTGCTATTAATAGCTGTTTAGGAAATTCTGTTGTTTTCTAAATTATCTTCATTGATAATCCTTTTATTTATCTTTGTTGATGATTTGGCTTTGCTGATTCGCTGTTTATTGCTGTTACGTGTTATATTTACCGTTATCTGATTTTCTTATTAAAGGATTGGATAGGTGAGATTTATTGTGACTGTTGTCTATTTGTTATTTAATTATTATTGCTTCCGTGCATTAATAACTGAGTTTGAATTAGACTGGCCCATGTATTATTTTCTTTTGAATTAATACTCGGGTCAGACCGAGTTATTACAGGCTGTTGATATCTTGTTTTGGGTTGCTGCTTGAGCTATGAAGTCTCTTCATATCTTTTGGAGTAATTGGTGTTATTTTATAGGATGATATGTATTCATGTGTATTATTTACAATAATGTACTTGTATATGTAACTTCCAGTGTCGACAGTTGTATTGTATCACATGTATTGTATCACATGTATTGTAACTGACTTCAGTTATATATATATATATATATATATATATATATGTATGTATATGTATATATATATATGGGATTTGATATTATCCGTGTTCTGTGTTTAGCTTATCTGCATTATTATTATATATGTATCCTAAACTATTATGAACCATCGTAGTTCGTTTTATACTGGAATTGAATATGTAGAGATGGAAAATAAATATATATACCACTCCTATCGAGATAATCAATACTAGTGTAAGGCCTAACTACGGATGGCCGCTCCTATCCAGCCTTATTCTTCGGAATAAAAGACAGTATTTCCTTTTAATACTCTTTGTTATTGTGAGAATAGAGGTGCGGCGTCACACCTTTAGGCTCGAAGTGGATATATGCGGCATGGCAGTGATGTAATTAACATGAAAACTGGTTTATTTCTATTAAAAGTAAGCACTTTTCACCAAAATTTACACTTTGAAAAATTTCTTTTGGACACAAACAGTACTGTAAAAAATAATTTTAGAAATACTATCACATACCATTTTTATATTCCAAATTGTTTCTCAATTTAATTAATTAATACCCTTAATTAATTATTAATTTAAATGCTTATCTAGCATAATAAATTCATGGTAATTCGAAATTACTTAGGAAAAATTCCAATAGTTCATAGAAATTAGAGAATATTCTTCTCTTTACCGTATAATAATTTCGAAGCCAAAAATCATATTTAATTATTTTAAATAATTAAAACCTGAAGCTAAGCTACTTCCTTCTTAAGAAATTCATAAATTATTCACTTTATCTGAAAAATTATGAAATTCAAAACTCATCTCAAAAATAATGTTTTATATAGCATATCATAAAATCAAAGCATGAGAGATTAAAATCTTAGGTTTTACCCTTAAAACCCATTTAAACAATTTAATAAAAATTCCAATAACCCTTATACTATCCAAACAATGATTAAACAACCATATCTTGGAAAAACAAACACCAATCATTAGGGTATTATCCATAACTGAATTCAAAAGAAAAAATAGAGATGGAATGCTTATTATTCACCTTAATATTACTTGTTGGAGTTGAGATTTGATCTAGCTCTTGAATCTCTAAGCTTAAATTTGACAGTCTCCTTTGATTTCACGATATTCCCTAGGTTGATTAATGGCTGGCCTAATTATCTCTTTCTTTTGATTGTTTTTTTATATGAATAAAATGAGAACGATATAAGGGGGAGAGTGTTTACGGCAAAAATAGGTCTATTTTACAAATTTCCCCTCTTATATATTCTCTTATATGTTAAGTTTAAACAATCTTTCTTAATTAATTAAGTATGGCACGACCTTATTAAGTTTCAAATCTCGTTCTCCTCAACCCTTTACATTATTCTATTTAATCTATCCATTTAAATGTCCTGAATAATGTTTAACTACAAATAGGGTTGGTACAGGCTCTCCTCCTTAAAGAATTTCATTCTCGAAATTCAGTAAGGACTACAAAACAAACATATCAATCATGCAGCCAATGCCAGTATATCCTACCAGTTACTAAGTATATGTACAATAAATATAGAACATACCATCGTAGCAGCTCAGGATTAGTATCCCTAATCCTATCCTCTATCTTCTAAGTATAGTATTTCTCATTGTCACTCGAATGGACCTTTACTAATCTGACTTGTTCCTTAACTTCTTCTCACCTCTTGCTACAACCTGAACTAATCATCTTACAAAAGTCAAATTCAGTTCTACTACTAAATCTTCCAATATCCTCGGAGAACCAGTAGTCTTTGGATCATGCACGCACTTCCGAAGATGCGAAATATGAAACACATAATGGATGCCTACCAAACTACTTGGTAGCTCTACTTGGTACGCGAATTTTTAAATCCTCTCTATAATAGGGAACGGTACAATATATCTCGATGCCAGTTTCCCTATCTTTCCAAAACGTACCATGCCCTTCATCAGTGATGCTTTAATGAAAATATGATCTCCAATTAAGAACTCTAGATCTTTTTGCCTTTTATTTGCGTAACTTTTCTTCCTAGACCGAGCGTCTATCTTCCTACCTTAGATTAGCTCAGTCTTCTCTATGGGTTCTCTTACCATATTTGGACCAATAACCAATATATCTCTAGTCTCTAAACAACATGCTGGTGATTTGCATGGTCTTCCATACAAAGCTTCGAAAGGCACCATTCCTATACTAGTCTGATGACTATTATTATAAGAAAACTCAACCAAATGTAAATGGTCTTTCGACAACCCACTAAAATCTAGTACACATGCTCTTAACAAATCTCCAAGTATCTTATCGACTCTCTCTATCTACCGATCTATTTGTAGGCAATAAGCGGTACTCATCTTAAGCTTGATACCTAATACTTTCAATAGACTCTTTCAGAATTCACTAGTGAACAAGACATCTCTGACGCTGACTTTACTGCTAGAAATCCTATCCAGCCTAACTATGTTCTTCATAAACCATTTATCCAATACATGCGCCGTCCCGATAGACTTAACAAGAATGAAATGGGCACTCTTGGTCACCCTATCTACCACAACTTATATACTTTCATTTCTTTGTTCGACCTTGGCAACCCGTCAATAAAATCCATGGATATCGTATCCCATTTTCAAATCGGTATGTCCAAAGGCTGGTTCTTCTGATGTTCGGCTTTCACTTGCTGGCAAGTTGCACATTGCTTCATCTATAAGCCTACATCCCTCTTCATACATTCCTAGAAGAAACTCCTCTTTATATCTAGATACGCCTTAGTTTTCCCAAATGTATCGTAAACTTCGACGATGGCACTCCCTAAGAACTTCCCTCCTTAGGTTCCTAGCATACAGAATATATAACTATCTCTTCTTTCTTAACCATTCCCTTTTGCCAAGGCTAAAACCCTTTAGATTATCATCTCGGGTTAACCTTCCAATTTTCTGATCTTTTCAGCTAACGGTGGGTCATCTTTATGCTTAGAAGCAATCCTTTCAATGAACATTGGTCGAACATCCAAGCAAGATAACATGGCTATACTTTGACTAAAACTAGCGGTCGATCTTAACTACACCTATAGGTAGTCAGTGTCTCCAGATCCTTCCATTCTGCCGACATAGCTAACACTATATTCTAATGTTCCCTGCTAAGTGCATCTTCAACTTTATTTCCATTTCTTGGTGTATACTCAATAAAAATTCATAAGCTGCTAAAAACTCCACCACCTCTATTGTCTCGTGTTCAACTCTTTCTAAGAAAATTAACACCTCAAAGACTTATGAGCCGTGTAACGACCCAGAATTCCAGCTATTTAAATTTGAAATATTTAATTGATTTTATATATTGAGAAAATAATATAATAAGTTAAATAACTTATATTTCAAATATAGCGATTTATTTGATATTTAATTTGTATAATTTAATATGTGGAATCATTTAAATAATTGAATCTTGAATTTAATGTGAATGAAAATGATTTCGAAGGTTGATTTAAATTCTATTTGAGTTAGAAGGAAGATAATAAAAAATTTAAATTTGGATTTAAAAGTGATTAAACTGATTTTGAAAATAACTCGTTTGAATTAACGTCGGAAATAACCCTTTGGGGCACTGTCACGGATTTTGACAAAACTAATTTCATTGGATCTGTAATTGTGAATTATAGTATGCCGTCGAATTTCGTGGCAAATGGATGCATCGTTTGGTTTTGCGAGTTCGAAATATGTAGAAATTAATTAAAGGAATTTAATTTAATATAATTAAATTTTGAAAAGTTAACTTCTGTATATGATGGAATTGGCTTCCGATATATATTCCACTGTATTCGAAATAGGGGTATACCACATTAAACGCCAATCAGTCTGCTTCGTTTGGAATTTGAAATTTTAAAGTGTGAATAGAGCTTTGGAAAATTGCTATAAAAGACAATTTCTTTCATTTGCAAACCCTAAATTTTTAGCCGCTACTAAAAAGAAAACCAAATCAATGTCCCACGTTTCTCGGCGCAATTAAAGCAAATTAGCCAAAACCTTCAATATGAAAGTTATTGCTCTCACCTCCATGAACCAATCCATATCAATTGATCGTCGAAATGAGGTGCATGGCAGGGGCTAGAGGACCGCATCGAGAAGCTTTCTTTTGTTTTTCGGTTTCGCAAGATGGCGCGCGCATGGCGAGGCGACGGAGCAGTCGAAGGTGATGTCGGCGGTGCAGGTGGAAGCGGCGGCACTTGGTGGTTGGGCAATCGATCAATTGAAATAAAAAGCTACATCACTTGTAAAATGAGCATGAGGGAAGAAAGGGGAGGAAGGTTTAATTTTAAATGTAAACAAATTAATTAAATTATAAATTTAATTAATTTGTGCATTCGTTAATTCATAACTTGTTCATACGAGGTTGGTTTTGAGCATGACAGGTTGAATTGTGATCGTATCAATGAGTACTACGCTATGAAGATTGGATGAATTTGGAGCTAGTAGGAATTTTGGGTTAAACTGAACGACCGATGGTTTGGCAATTTCTGAAATTTCAGCGAGTAAACTCACCTCTCTAGCTTGCTTATTTTTTATATAAATCGAAATAATTTTATTTATGTTGTTAGTTGCTTATTTGGATGATTTACTATATTTATTAGCTGGCTTGGATATATTCGCGCCTATTGGAGCGGACCTATTACGTTCTCGTCTAAGAGCAGATGATCATTTATATACGATCCCACCTTGAAGTAGTTGATTTATATTTTATGATTATATCATGTATGTGATGTAGTTGGACAGGTTGAAGGGATCCAATAGGATTCCTTGCCACTATTGATTTTTATTTATACATATTTATATATATGCTATATCCTGTGATATATGATGTATTGGATGTCATGTTTGATGTCTTCAATGTGATCTTCCTTATTTAGTTTTATATTTTGAAATACTAAAATAATTATTTTAAATTGGAAATGATTTTTAAAGTGATTTTGGAATTTATATGTTTTAATAATGCTTGAATTGTTAAAAAAGGAGTTTATTGAAATGAGATAAGAATATGATTTTTGGAATATTATATTTACTATTTTGTGGAATATGTTAAATAGAGATTTTTGAGTTATAAATAAAGATTTTTAAAATTTAAGAAATAATTTCAACCTTTTATAATAAAAGAATACAGTTTAAAGAATGTGAAATAGTTTTGAAACAATATTTCTGAGATCGATTATATAAAGGATTTGAAAAGGTGTGTTTCACTAATAATGGACGTATTTTTAAAAGATGTTTTATAAATATATAAAAATGGAATTGAAAATGGATTTTCTAAATAAATTAGATTATCAAAGAAAAGGGACTTATAAAGGGATTTTATAAAATAAACGAGATCTAGAAAAGAATGGATTTATAAAAGGAATTTTATAAATAAATAGAATTTTATTAAATAGAGGTGAAATTTATAAATGTAGTTACAAATATAGAAATGATTTGTGTTGAAATTTAGATATGGAGTTAATCGTTTTAAAAGTAGTTTATCTTTTTAAGGAATATTTTGATGGTGTTACTAGTTTTAAAAGTAATTTATCTTTTGAAAATAATGTTTTGGAAAATAATGATTCTAAATGGAATTAAATTGTTTGAAAATGATTTAAAATGTGATAAGTATTTAAAACATAGTTTCAACACTTATTCTTATAATATACGTTTTCAGTGAAGTAAGGAAGGCATGAACTATAACACTGTTATTATAGTAAATGATTTCCGGAAGAAAATGTTTTATAAAGTATACGAGATTATATATATATATATATAATTAATTAATCAGACCCCTATACTAGTGTTTTGGGTTGTCGTAACAATGTTTTACGCAACATTCGTTTTGACCCAAATTAAGTGCATTTTGACGAATATTTTCCTTCAGATTTGTATACATACTTATTTTCATTTTAAGTATATGGAGATATGTTCTAAGTGCTGAGAATGAAATGATTTGTGAATATACTTATATCGATAATATAAGTATATGTAAATGTTTTCCAAACATCGATAGTTTGAAATGATTTTTTGATATATCCTTTTAAAGTTTGAAGTAAACATTTGGAATGTGATTTAATTAATAAAATATTTATTAGACGGGCCTAGTGATTGCTTATGTGCTATATTTTATTGTTGCTTTGATAGTTATATAACCGACTATCAAAACTTGGCCTCTTTATCGTTGTTGAGCAGGAGTGACCAGGATCAGATTTATTCAAAAACCACTTCGGACCAACATATATGCATTCAAATGTACATGTGTTGGAAGACTTTGATATTTAGGAGTTGCATAATGAAGGACTGCTTTTTGATCGTTTGGGGATAAAATTCCAATATACATATAGTAGTAGTGGTCTTTTTTGTTATGAAATATCCAATGCAAGGTCTAATCGCTATTGATCCTATGGGTGATTCCTAAAACATGATGTGGTAGAAAAAGTGCCTTTGTTTTGATCTATTCCTGGATAACTTGTATGGACGAATGTGTGAAATTGCATTTCTAAATCATGAACGTTGGTTTTTACAAACGTACATCTGTTGGTGGTGTAGGAGGCAACTCCTATTAGCTTAACACCCTCTTGAGACATACAAGCACTGAGGTTGTATTTCTATAGAAGCTAATTGATGATAAACGAGAATGGCAAGGTGGCATTCAAAGTGGAATGTGCTATGTGAAAGGTAATCGTTACCTCAGACCTCACACCTGGAAATGAGCGAAACAAGGTAGATGCGGGAAGGCTTTGTAGTTCGCAACCATTAGGATATGATCATCCCTTTCTAGATATATTTATTCTCGCTATGACGTCAGGTTTCAAATTATTATGGTGTATGCGAAGAGGACCCTCAGATAAGTCGGTAATGACTGGGGTGATGACATATTGGGTACTATCTAGGAAGAGGTGGACCGGTCTTGCGTTGGTAGAGATGTAGATGTTCTATAGCCTCGGTACATTCCTTTAGAGATGTACTGTCAGAATGTAGTCCATTCACATGGTCGTTTATATGGAAATTCATTTTTCACTACATGATCATCATTTTGTTTATAGAGCCTAGTATGTTGGAATTTAATAACGGCAACAATTTCGATTATGATTAATATTATTTTTATAGTATACACTAGTAGAATATAATTGAATTTGATGTGAAATGTTTTGGTTATCGCAAGGTAAAAACCTGTCTATGTTTATGTGCAGCGTGGTCATATGAGATACCTTTGTTTTGAAAGGTTTTTATGACTTTAAAAATTCAGTTGATATGTGTTTTCGCACGCTGGTTTACCACACTGATCCTTGCATTCTTCCCTTCCAATGCTCAAATCAGACCGAACATATTTATAGATTTAGATTTGGGTGCTTTGGGGCTTCAGCAGACAAGCTAGAGGTCTTCAGGACGTATTCCAATCTTCGTGTATTTTCCGCTGCATTGTTGTTTAAATTATCAGCATTTAAAAGGATAGGTTATTATAACTGTCCAAGCTGGTGATTGTGATTAGATTGTTGTGCTCTGATGGATGTATATAAATTATACTACAGTTTCTCTTTTTGTAAAGATCTTTGATATTATATTATATGTTGTTCTGCTGTGTTTGTGAGAACCTGTGATTGTTTTAGTTTCTTTTTCTCTTCTTCTCTTCTATTCTTCTTTCTTCTTTCTTTTCCATAACTATCCGTCTTTCCGTTCAATTTGAGTTGGACAATTGTGGTTTGTTGTAAGCTTGAATTGTGTGGATTTGTGGGTCGTTGTAGCATGGTATCATAGCTTAGGCTGTAGGAACACCTAGGATTTGGTTGGGTACTCATTATAGAGAGGTTACGTAATACCCTAGATTGAGTTTGAGTGTACTATATATGAGAGCATATGTGTTAGTGATATAAAAATGTTTTATATTTTATTCATTTACCTTTTGAGTAGCTTATGAATTCTAGTCGGTATGTGGGATGTCACTTTGTCGATTGGGGTTTCTAAACGCTTAAATAAGGCAAATGAACACAGTTTTATTTTAAATTAAGCAAACGAAATAATTTTATCTAAATTATATTACATATATAACAACAATTTTTCAGAAATTATTATAGTTATATTTATTGTGTTTGGTTGTCAGTGAACAATAATATTTGATTTTTATTTTTATTTGTTGTTTGTGTTCTAATAAAAGTTGTTTTTATTATAATATATAACAAAGATAAACAATAAGAAATGGTTTTATGTAACTAAAGTGAAATAAGTGAAATTATATAGGTATAAATTTATAGATGTGATTTATAAATAAATAAAAGGGATTTAAAAGAAATAAAAAGTATCAAACCCACTTTAGTCGCTAGGAAAAAAATTTAGGTAATGACTGCAGCGTTATCGGTATTTATTTTCGAGTCTCTAAGTGATGAACTACTACCTTAGTTATTTACTATTGAAGTTTTGTTTAATAAAACAGGTTTTGATCGTAAAATTCTAAGTATGATTTGATAAATATATGAAAATAAGTTTTTGAACTTATAATTTAAAAATAGTATAAATCATAAATAAGTTTACAACTCATGTATTTGAAAAGGATAAGTAAAATAGATTTCTAAAATGTTGGATATAAAGGTTAAGAAATGTAAATTTTAAATTCAATTATGAAACTAAAATTTAACTTAAGTAAACTTATATAAATTGAGTTAGTGAAATGAAATTGAATGTGATTCGTAATGAAGTAAATGAAATGAAATTTAACGCAAGTTAAGTAAAATGGGATGATATGAGTTCAAAGAAATAGAATTTGATTTGAAATGAAAATGAACTTTTGTTATAAAATGCAACTCAATTTGAGCTGTAAAATGAATTATATATGGTTTAGAATGTTATTCAATAAAATTGAATATGAACTTAAATTGTAATGTGAAAATAACACAAGAAGTGTTGTATAAAATGTTTATGAACTTAAGTAAATAATTTTATGGAATGGTTGTTAAGTGGTGTTAGTATTAAATAAAATATACCAAGTGAATTCAGTATGGAATGAAATGTTGTTAAATATAAATTGAATTTAAAGTGAATATTAATAAGTGAATGTTAATGAATTGAATGTTAGTGAAATTAATAAGAATAATTAAATTTGATTTAAACTGAATGCAGATCAAATGAATGTAAAAGGAATTGAATGGAAATAAGAAGAATAGGATACAATAGGAAACCAATTGAAGGCGACGGCACTTGGTGGTTGCACGATCAATCGATTGAAATAAAAAAATATGTCGCGTGGAAAACGAGCGTGAGGGAAGAAGAGGGAGGAAGGTTTAATTTTAAATTTTAATAAATTAAGTTAATTTTTTAATTCATGCGTTCATTACTTCATAACTTGTTTGTATGAGGTCGGTTTTGATACTACCAGTTTACCCTTCTCGGCTAGTGGTAACGCATCATAGCCATGATCGACCACTGCGTCCAACACTTCTAAAATCCGAGGGCGTGCATCGTGAAAGAGGCTATGCGGTAGGATCGTGTAATATGGAATACTGAAATAGTCTACGTAGATAAAGTAGGTAAATGCAAGGAGACACCAAGACTTTTATACTGGTTCGGACCTCTCGTCCTACGTCCAGTCCCTAAGTTTCTCTTAGGAATTCCACTAACTAACACCTTCACTTCACCCGGAGGAATAGGTTTACAACTTACCCAAACAACCGAACGGGATTTCTTGCCTCAACTACCAAGAGGACTTCAACTCAATTACTAAAATACAATATTTGACTTGTTGTGTTCTTGTCAACACTAATGAGTCTAATGTAGTACAATATTCCTATAATCTTATCCTCGAGAGTATGCAATGTGTTTGTGAAGATTTAGGAAATGTGAATTGCTATGAATCAAAAGAATGTTATAAACAAAAACAATGATTCAAGCAATAGATTAGTGATTGCTTTGAGAATATCTAGAAAATATGAACAAGAGAATAGTTAGATAAAAGCAAGAGAATTCGGTGAATTAAATGATGTTATAATCATGTATTTATACTTGTAGAAGAGATGCATATGTTGTCAAAGGTTGCAAACAAGAGATGCTTCCATTTCCATTGATGAAAGGTTGCAACTCTTGGGAGGAAGAAGGTGTCTTTTCAGAGAAAATTCGCAGGTTCAAATTCAGTCGACTGAGCAGGGAATTCAGTCAACTGAAAATATGAAGTAAAATTTTCGGGACCAAATTCAGTCGACTGTGCAGGAAATTCAGTCGACTGAAACTGTGCATGTATATAAATTTGTTCCAGTTTCAGTCGACTGACTGTTCCTGTTCAGTCGACTGAACTTATAAAACCTGCATAGTTAGAACTGAATTGAAAAATGAAGTTTAACAAAATTTTCTAGTGTTCATGCAAGCTTCTTGAGGATAGATTTTAACAATATTTCTAGACTAAGACACGTGTAAAACATGCTTTAAGTTTGTTTGGTCTTCATCTATCTTCCTTTAGCATTTGTATATATTTCTTTAAAACACATTGTCATTGATCAAAATCTTCGCGTATCAACACATCGATCAATCACAATGTAAATGATGGTAATACGAAGCAGTGTGTCCACTCGGGATAGCTAGCTTGCTTGACCGGTTGACTCCTCTTTTAGTCATTTCAAATTGACACAAGTGTCAGGCTAATCCATCATCGTTCTCTTTCTTCAAATCCAACAAACGTACGCCAAATCCAACCACTTCGTTCTGGACCATCACTCCACGTACACAGTTGTTAAAGTGGTTCTGATATCGACAGAGTGTATGCCCATATCCAGTCCCGGTCTCTTTAACAACCCAATGTATTTTTACACACCGGTTGCTTCTTTTACATTTCGAAAATAATTCATACTTGTTATCAAAATATCATATCCGCTTCAAAGATCAAATTCATTTAGAAATCATCATATTTACTCAAATTATACCGTTTTATTTCAAATTCATTTTTTCCTTAATATCTCGTTTTCAGTTCCAAAATTATTTTAAATTTACATTTGGGTTATAACTTCATTCGACCCAATTCGTATTTAAATCCATGATTTAAAAATAAAGCATATAGCCTTTGGCCTGTTTGAATTTTAGAAAAATAGTTTGAAAATTTTAATTGTTTAAGATAGTTTTAAATAATTAAAAATAGTTTGATATAAAATGATTTAAGTTTTTAAAATGTTTTATAAGGTACAACGGTTTGGAAAATCAAAATAAATTGAATAACGAAAAAGTAGATTTTAAATAGTTTTATATTAAACTAATTTATCTAAAAATAGTTTCATAGTCGAACTGATTCACTTTCCAAATATTATCAATTCAAACTAATTTCAATTCTATATTTAAACCATTCAAATTGATTCAATTTCGATTTCAATTCGAATTAACTTCGATTCCAAATTCAATTCTAGTTGATTTCAACTTCGATTTCAAATTAATTCAATTTCACTTTCAATTCCAATCGACTTTAATTTCAATTTCAAATTAAAACCATTCCAATTCCAAATTAAAACCACTTTGATTTATATCAATTTTGAGTTCGATTTTTCAAAACAACTATCCAAAAACACTTGAATCAAATTTACCTTCAATACCCAATTAAAATGTAATTCGATTCAGAGCTCAATTTGGAAATAGTTCGATTTACATAAATTCCATTATTCGTTTTCTTAAAATCAAATCATTTAAATAAATTTCAAATAAAAATTTTTAAAATCATTTAATTTAACCAATCCGGTGTTCGTATATATTCTATCCTATGGCCAAGTGATCAGTTGTTTCAATTTAATTTCAGGGATGGATATATATCATTTCAACCCAAATCACAATGTCATAGGTATATATCATTTCAAACTATTTCTTAATTTATTCAAAATAATTCAATTTGCAATTTAATATACTAATTACTATAAATAATATACAGGATGATAATAGGATATATCAGAATAAACAAACATCCAAATCATCCAAAACATTAATCAATAGCATCCATTACAATCAAAATCCAAATCAGCCAATAATTCACAACAATTCCATTGTTATCAGTATCAAGTATTTTACTTGGATATCAAATTCCAATTTCAAATTTAACTGTTAATTTTAATTTTTAATAGGTAATTCGAATGGCAATAAAATTTATCAAACAACGATCAATAATTTATATCACTTCATAATTTTGAATTTAACTAGCATAAAAATATTTTAGTACGTTGTGAGTGTTATAAACCGCTCATCTTGAATTTTAAATCAAATCAGACGATGTTCAATTTAACCTAAAATGTTAGTCATTCCCAATTGTCTCCAAACCAATTTTAGAATTTAATGCTCGTCGCCACGATTCTGTCGTCGCTTGTTTCATCCCAATCGGCCTCGTATGAGCGAGTTATGAATTTTATAAGTTATTGATATTTAAAATTTAAATAAAATCACTTATTTTTAAAGTACGCCTATATCCTCTCTGACAACTTCATCTCTCCAAAGAGACAGCAACTCCCTTATGCACGAACCCATACATGCCATGCATGAAAATGGGTGACACAGAGCTAGACACCACCAAAATCAATTCCGCTTCCGCCAACATCCTTCTCTCGACGAACCGCACATGCCCATGCATGAAAACCATCGTTCGAATGCTCCATGCTAGCCATGGCCTGCTCGTGCAAAATCCCGCCGTACAACATGTCGCACCATTCCCTAAGCAGCTGCACTCCTCGAAAATCCTTCCCTAGATGCTCCTTCACATCACGTACTCGAATAAACCCTCCATGAACCGAATCGATCCCTAAATCAAACAAAAATTCAAACCCTAGCTCCAAAATCATTTTGCCATCCTTCCAAATTCATGGCCGCACCTCACAAAACTATCCCCAGATCGAAGCTCTCAACAAAACTTGATTTTTAAAATTAGTTTAGGAATTTTCTATTGAGTAAATTGGAGAATTTAATTTTCAAAGTTTTCCTTTGCTTTTTTCCCTTCTATGTTGTTCGGCTATTATTTAAAAAGTGAAGAGAGGGAAGCGTTTCCAAGAAGTAGATAGGCACTAGGTTGGCTTGTCTCGGTATAAAGTAGGCTGATGGTGAAAGAAAGTAGACTAGTCAAAGTCATATATATATAATACATATATTATTTTAAATTCAAAATATCCCGCTAATGGAACTTAAAATCTCGAACCCCTATCGAGACGTGCCGTCAGACATTCATAATGTTATACCCTTATTTCGAACGCAATGGAACAAGTTTTGAGTCCCAATTCGATCGTATGAAGAAGCTAGCTCATTGAATCTAATTATTATATTGAATTTTCGATATTAAATTCAATGTTTTTCTATTCCGCACGACCAATGGCAACTTTAAATACTATGAAATTTGAAATTCGATAATAATACACTATTAGAGATCCAATGGAACCGATTTCGTCGAATTCCAAGACTGTGTCCTGGAAGGCTATTTTTACTCGTCAACTAAAATATGAAATTTTCAATTTCTATTTTCACTTTTAAATTCAATTTTAAGGAAAATAATCTTCATTCTCGTTCAAGTAGAATTCATATAAATTTTTAAAAACATTTTCATTCATTTTTAATTCAGGATTCAATTATATCAAAATTTCAATATTAAATTTAAACAATTTAATTACCCTATAAATTAATATAAATAAATCATTAAGTTCTAAATAAATTTTAGTTATCATCATCATTTTATTTCTATATAAATAATTCACAATTATTGTTAAACTTCAGTTATTAATTATAAACCCAGTTAATATATAGAATTTCATTTCAATGCTCGTTATCGCCAAATCTTCGAAATTAGTTTATTTTAAAATCTTGTTCTAGTTCACATTCAATAGCTATATTAATAAATCATTCAAAAAACTATTTTTAACCATTTTTATTTAATAATTACACTAAATTTAATAATTTAGAACAGATAAAAATATGGGTCATTACATTCTCCCCCACTCAAAACTTTTCGTTCCCGAAAAGACGTTAAGTAAAGAATTTAACATAAGATATATTCTATTCAAAATAATCAACTTATAAAACAATAAAATCTCATTTATAAAACCATTACTACGTTTCTACTATGCTACTCCGATCGGCTTACGGAATTTACAAGTTAGTTATCAAAAAAAGTTATAAAAATTTTAAAACCTCAAAAAAATTCTAACTCTCAGATTTACGGAAAATTTCGGTAGAGTCTTCTTTGCGCGGCTTGATCGAAATTTTTTTACAATTCAATATATAACCCAAATATACAAAATATGTATCAAATATACATCACATCTCAATGATGAGGCATCCCGTAGGGAAAAATATAAAAGCGCGGTATGTAATCCAAGATTTGTACCTTATTATTATTATTACGAGCAAGTTCATTCACATTAAGCAAGCAAAAGCAAAATATAATCTGCATATACGTCCAAACGGTCTTCGTATGCACCTAACTCAACTTAATTTAGAATATTAGTCACTTATGAGGATATGGAAAGCATATATGAGTTTTAAATCCAGACCATAACATAAGATTAATATATGAGAAACAACAATCATATATAATAAAATAGTTATAACAACGATCTACAACAAAAGAATCCATTCAATTATTAGAATTCGTCCAATTAATTCATAACGATACGAATTAACATTATCCAATGTCGATATTTAATTTATACATTTCATTTCTTATTAACATTCAATTTTTTTCAACATTTAATTGGCTTACTTCCAATTTATTCAAATCTATTTCATTTAATTCCATTTCATTCAATTCAATTTATTATATTTCAATTGTTTCACTTTCCGTTTAGCAACATCTCATATCATTTCATTTATCCACATTCATTCTACACTTAAGTTCATTTTCAATGTTATTTCATTTACTCATTTTATTAATACAATTCACTGACTTCTTCCATTTATCCAATCGGTTAGCTTTTTATAAGTTAAAGTTCATTTCGTAATCAATATTAGCTTCCCTCCTTTAACATCCATATTCAATTAGTTTAGCATCTTATTTAACTAACACTTTCAAAGTTATGAAATATAAACTTTACTTTACATTTTCGCAAAACAATTGAATTACAACGTTCGTATCTCCATTTTTAGCATCAACATCATTAATGAATCAGCTCTTATATCCTTACTTAAGTTTCTTTCCAACTTAATTCGCATTCATTTTCACAATTTCATTTAATAACAAATTTATTTATAAAACAATTTGTTAATCATCACTTTAGTTTATAATCATTCTACTGAAGTCCAACTTCTTATATATGACTTTATCTAAGTCTATAATTATATCAAAAGTTAAAAATTCAATTTTACAATTTCTTTGAAAATTTATTGTTATCCCGCTTTTTGGCAAAGCCGTGATACCAAAAGATTGGTCGAAAACGGGAAACAGTCCATCTCAGAGATTGGTTATACTTCACTTTGCTATGGATATCGATGAATTTTGCCCGAGACCGGATCAGGCCACAATTGATAGGACATGACAAGAAAGGTTGTAGGAGCCATCATTTCAAGTTTCAAGTCAATCCGAGTTCGTATGCTCAAGATATGATGGATTCAGTGTGAAGAGAAATAGTCATTGTCTGGTTCGAAACCATGAAGTTCGAACCCATCCTGTTCGAAACCATCCACGCCCTCTCCTTCGAACCCACCTAGTTCGAACCCATCCACGTCCTTGCCTTCGAAGCCATGAAGTTCGAACCCAAGCCACGTTCGAACCCATCAGCTAGTACCTACCTCGACTCCATCACCTTCGAATCGACCACAGTGGCCTACCTTCGAACCCATGACTTCACTCGGCTTCGCATCCTTACTTCGAACCCATCGAGTGACCCAGTTCGAACCGATCAAGTTCGAACCCATAAGGGTTCCTGGATTCGAATCGGTCACGTTCGAAACCAGTAATACTTCCTATTTCGAATCCACCGAGTCAATTGGTTTGGATGACGTGTTCGCCGTAGTTCACGGAGTCGAAGCGGTGCATTCGGAGATAAGTTAGGATCGATTCGAGGAATGCGCGCCACGTCACTGCAAGCCCACGTGCACTGATGGATTCGAAATCATGGGTTCGAACTCATGGGTTCGAACGACACAGCCAACCGAAAATGCTAATTTCGAACCGAGCATATCTCCTTAACCACACATCCAAATGCAACCAAATTTTCACAGTAGCTTCCATATGAGGTAAAGATTGTTCCTGCCAAGTTTCAGCTCGATTGGACCATTTCTTGATGGGTTCGAAATCACTTCGAACCGATGTCAGATCGAGACGAAACTTGGTGGGGTCGGTCGCGTGGGCCCACTCACGTGCCAGAAGAAGTCTCACGAAATTTCAGCAAGATCTGGGCCTCCAACGCCTATAAATAGCACCCTGAAACCTTCAGAAAGGGGGATCGGGGGAAGAACTTCTGCCATTGAACGCCAAGACTCTGCCGGATTCAAGTCTGTCTATCACAATCACTGTTGTATTCAGATTTCAAAGCAATTGTCAGCTGTAATCCGTTGTAATCGATTTAATCAAGCAAAGCAATAAAGAGAAAACCTTCAAAGTGGACGTAGGCGCGAACGCCGAACCACTATAAACCCTGTGTTTGTGATTGTTGTTTGTGAATTACTGTGATTTGTTACTTAGAGCTGAATTATATATTGATTGTTGCTGAGTTCTGTGTTGAATATTATCGAATTGATTACGTAAACGGGTGCTTTCACGACTTTGGGTGTTTGTGACCAATTTTGGCGCAAACATTTATATTTAATTTTTGTAACCAATTTGCAAAGATATCATTTGATTCATTTTTCTACTTTCTTATTCCGTTTAGTCATTAATCATTTCTTAATATCCTAATTAACTATATAACATTTATTATTACAACTACATTTCCATTTATATACATTTTGAAAAGCAATGGGCTAAGGGAGCCCTGCCCAATATATTCATATACTTCATTAATGTACAAAAAGATATTCTTGCTGATACATTCCATCATCAAAGAGAAATAAAATGATACAAAATTGAAAGCAATACAAAACTTAATCAACATAACCTCTACAAACTCCTACATCTCTGCAAAAATCACCTCAACCTTCCAACTCTCTTGCAAATCCTCTTGTGTAAAAGACTAAATAAGACATTAGCATTCACTATTTCTGCTCAAAAATTCTTCTGTTGCGTTCTGTTCATATTTCATAAACAAAAGACTTCAATATAATCAACAGAATCTCAGATTTTCTACACTTCCATCTTGTAGCTTTGAAGATGTTAAACCATTCAATTCGAGAGTTTTTCACTGGTCCGTAGAAATTTCCAATGGAAAGTAATCTGCTCCAAACTTCATAAGTAAAATTACATTTAAAAAATAAATGAGTATTAGATTCAGGATATGAATGACAGAAAACACAGTCTTCATTGTTAAGAATGCCAAGCTTAGTCAATTTCTATTTTGAGTTTATTGCATTTGCCATAATTTTCCATAGTAGAAGATTTTCCTTAGCAGGTGAATTGCTCATCCAGATTCTAGATGCCCACGGGAAAGATTCCAAGTTTTCACTAAGCAACATAGTATTGCACACAGTAGATATAGCATGTTTCTTCCCCTTTACAGTCCAAAGAACCTTTAAATTTGAAGAAGAAAGTGAAAAAGATGTTATATTTTGCCATAAGTCTCTGACTTGCTTAGAACTGCAATAAGGTAGATTAATAGATCCATCATATATATAAGAAATAGCTTTAGCATTTAAAGGAATTCCAGTAAGAAGTTGCAGAGAATATGAGAGAATGTCCTGAAATCTCAAACCAATCTTGGACCAAGGAGAAGTCCAGAAGTTAATATCATTGTTTGCCAGAGGATTGCACTGAATAAAAGGTAAAAATGTTGATCTTAACTTCAAAATATTGCGCCAACTCCAGCTGCATAAGTTTGGGATGGTGATGGACCAAAAATCCTTGCCTTTTAATAAATTCTTTAAAATCCATTGAGTCCAAAGATCCTGATTATAACATAAAATTTTGTCATAGTATAAAGACATAGCAGCAACATTCCATAATCTTAAATTTGTTATGCCCAGACCACCCCTATTCTTAGGAAGTTGAACCTTCTTATAAGAGATTGGAATTAACTTTTTTGAGAAAGGATGTCCATGCCATAAGAATCTATTCAGAGCATTATTTATCATCGTTACAAGTTTACATGGAAGAATATAGTGCCTCATCAATAATTGACCATAGCAGTTGCAACACTTTAAACAATAACTAGTCTCCCTGCTTGTGAAAGTTTTGTGTTAGGCCAAAGTGTTAATTTCTCTGTGATTTTTTCATATAAAGGCAGACAATCTGTAGTAGTGATTCTTGTAGTGATGATAGGAAGACCAAGATATCTTTCATTTTGCTGCATTTCACTAAGTCCAGAGAAAGATATAATTTCACTCTTCAAAACATCATTTAAACCTGCTATCAGAATGCGAGATTTGCTAAGATTAACCTTCAAACCAGTGATTGTGTAGAATTTATCCAGAACATCAATTATAGTAGTGATATTTGATAAGGTTGGCTTTGTAAAAATGATGAGATCATCAGCAAATAAAAGATGAGTAATTTGTGGATCTTTACATTTTGGATGCAACTCAAACTTCCTATTAATAACTTGCTCATTAATTAATGAATTAAACACCTCCATTACAGTAATGAATAATAATGCAGAGATCGGATCCCCTTGCCTGACACCTTGTGTTCCTTTGAAATATCCTCTGGCACAACCATTTCTAATAATAGAGAAATGCGGTGAAGAAATACAAGTGTAAATCCAAGCAAGCATAGGCTTTGGAAAGTTCATCCGAGAAAGAATTGTTATAATAGAGCACCAAGATACAGAATCAAAAGCTTTTTGTCTATCAAGTTTGATCATGCATCTAGGAGAAATACTCTCAATACCATATCCTCTTGTAAGCTCTTGTGTTAGTAAGATATTGTCACCAATATTTCTGGAAGGAACATAAGCTACTTGGTTATTTGAAATAACTGAAGGCAGAACATGTTGAATCCTATTTGCTATGGTCTTTGAAATAATTTTTTACGGAACATTACAACAGGAGATAGGTCTAAAATCAGTAACTTTCCAAGCATTTGGGCATTTTGGAACAAGGGCTATGTTAGTTGCATTTATTCCAATAGGCAATTTATTGTGAGAAAAGAAATATAGTATTGCCCTGTTGAGATCATCCTTAATTATTTTCCAAGTATGTTGAAAGAAGAAAGCATTGAAACCATCTGGTCCACCACTGCTATCAGGCTTTAAAGAAAAGACAGCCATCTTAACCTCTTCAGGTAAAACTACTCGAATAATTTCTCTTGCTTGATCAGAACTCAAAAAAGGAAGCTTCATAGAAAACAGTGGAGATAGATTAGGGGACATTGGGTTAGGATTAGCAAGAATAGCAGAGAAGTAATCAATAAAAGCAGCATTAATAGAATCATCATTCTCCTGTAATACTCCATTCTTATCAAATATACTCATAATTCTTCCTTTGGAATGTTTAATCTTGATAGAGTTATGGTAAAATTTTGTATTCCTGTCAGTCTGCTTTTCTATAGTCTCATGAAGTATTTCTTTTTTCATCAATGCTTCAAACTCTAAAGCTTCGAGTAGTTCTTTGGATAAAACTGCTTCTTGACTAGCCAATAATGCATTGATATTATCATTCAGTAATTGTTGTTGAACAACCAATAATTTTTCCCTAATACCATCAGATAATTTAGAGCCCTTGCCAAAATTCTCTCTAGCCCAAGATTTGAGCTTCCCTTTTAATCTCTGCAGTTTTGCCTTAAGAATATAAAGAGGGTTGCCAAAAATATTTTCCTGCCAAACCTGCATCACAATGCTTAAAAAACTACTATGATTAGTCCAAGTTTTGTAAAATTTAAAAGATGGATTTCTGTATATAGTCTTCTGCCCCAAGATAAGATAATTGGAGAGTGGTCAGAAATTGAGGGATTGAGAAATTTGCAATATAGATTTGGCCAAAGATTAACTGAATGAATATTATAAAATGCATGATCAAGTTTGCAATAAGTTCTAGGACCAAGTTTACTTTTATTATTCCAAGTAAACACTGCTCCAGAAGATGGAATATGAGTAAGAGATAATTTTATCAAAGTTTGATTTAAAGGGGAAATATCTTTTAAAGATTGAGGAATTCCACCCAATTTTTGATCAGATGAGTACATACAATTAAAATCACCAAGAATAATCCAAGGTAAGTTTGATTGAGAAAGAGAAATGAGGTTAGAAAGAAAAGATAATCTTTTATCAAGATTATTTTGAGCATAGACAAAAGTAATCAGAAAAGGACTATTTGAAGAAAAAGAAGAAGCAGAGAAATGAATAAATTGATCATCCTCTTTCAACTTTGTCAATTTCAAAACTTTTGAATTCCATAAAACCAATAATCTGCCATAAGGAGCACTTTGTAAATTATCCTCATGATCCCAATCATGAGCAATATTCTTACAGGCTAAATCAGATTGCAGTTTGTTAATCTTTGTTTCACTGATAGCAATGAGTTGCAGTTTCTGATCTTTAATTAAATTCTTAACTTCAGCTTGCTTTGATGCTAGATGTCCTCCTCTTATATTCCAGTATGCTAAATTATTGCTCAACATCATTAATGTTTGGGTGAAATTATATTTGAAGGGTGCTTCCTTGTATGCCTTAAACCACTTTTCTGAGAGGAAGAGACCTGAAATGTTATTGATCCAAATTTCTCACTGCTTTATCAGATATTTGGTTACCATCATCTTTAATTAAATTATTATCAATAAAAGTGCTTTATATACATTTTAATTACTTTTAAGTTTTGTTTACTTACATAATATCCCATTACGTATACAAATCGTCATTTTAACTTTTAACATTTGGTAAGTCTTATATGTATGTTATTAGAATGCAATTTGGTATTATACAAATTAATCTGGTTCATTTTACTTAATTAGAATGTTCACTATCGTAACTTGTTTAAATTTTCTTTGCTTTCAATTTTAGAGTTGCAAACTTATACTCTAAGGTTTCTCAAAACATTTAGCTTGGATTTCTTAATTCTCTTGTTTTATAAGTTTTGGTTATTCAAATATTTCATTTCATTCAAATAATTTGAAGATTGTTAATTAACATAACTTAAAAATTTTAAATACCGGATTCATTTCAAATCAGTTGAAATAAGTATATACTTATATATTTTGTATATCAAATCATAATTCTGGAGTTTAAACCAAAATCCGTTTATCAAAACAATTTCATAGCAAAGCTTCTTAGAAGTGTCCCCCACTTTGAGACTCGAAAATGAACGTCGATGATGTTGCGTAGTCTTCATCGAAATTATTTTCCAACGACAGAAGAGGGGAGCACTAAATTCATTCCTTTTAAAATTTATTTGAAAACAATTTGTATTTGCATATACTTCTTAAACAATACCGGTATTATTTTCCCATCCTTGAAAACCTTTTTCAGAGACACCGGAATTTAAATTTCTCAAATTCTCAATTTTATATTCATTCTACTTGCAATTTGTATCTTATAAATCACATTTATATAGTTTCGTTTTCTTATAATCATATAATTGCTAATTATTAGGAATATTGACTAATCAAATAATAACCGATAATTATTAATATTATCATTTCTAACTACCACTTCACACTATAAATACCATAATAATTTCTAAAAATTATTCCTTTATATACAAAATATAATCAGGGTAAAGTTATTTCATTCACCCAATTTCAAAACAATACTATGTCGAATTGTTCTGTTCAAGTGTTTAGAGATCCCAATCAATAACGTTAATTACTCGTATTGACTAGACTCCATAAGCCACTCAACAAATCAACCAACATAATATAAACAATTTTTATATTCACTAACAAATACATATTCATATCAATTAATACTCTAAAACTCATTCTAGGGTGCTACTGACCCTTTCTTTAATGAGTTACCCCTCAATGCCAAGTTTATCGCTAAACCAAAGCTCTAATACCAGCTGTGACATCCCATATTTCGAGAGGTTTAAATCAACAATAATCCACACATGTCTTACTTAAACAATCCGAAACATAGGTGATTAATGGGTTTAATTAAGAAAAATAAGAAAAGAAGAAGAAAACAACACAGAATCTCGCAGCGGAATGGCAAAATATAATAATCAAATAAACAGTTCATGAAGATGTTTACTAGACTTTTGATTATAATTATACAACATTTAATAGAGTTATATATATACACAATAAAACGAATAAAATAATGCAGTGGAACAACATGATGCAGGAATACTAACAGTAATAATATACCGAATCTTCGTCTTCCTCCTCCAGAATAAATATTCAATAAGCTAAAAAACTCAGGACTGACCCGAGCGTAATGAAATGACGAAACACTCGAGTCAGGACTAAAATACCCTTATGTAAGTCAAATCAATAACGCATATAACATGAGTGTAATAGCATCAGAGATGTTTACGGGATTTCACATCTCCTATCGAAATGTATAACGTACGTGCAATAACTCAAGAGATGTTACGGGATTTTTCATTTCTTAAGGATCTGCCAAAATATTTATATGTAGTAGAATACACTACATATATAATGTCTAATCAATAAAATAAATATTTTTTTAGCGTTAAGGCTTTACATTAATCCTTCTTAACGCATTTTTAAGCATCAGCTTATAGTTTGCATTTGACACTACCAGTAGCACGTCGGTAGTCAGAGATGTGCCATGGTACAACAATGCTAAACCAAAATCACATGGGTCTCGTATAAGGATAAAAATATGACAAGACACGTGAGGCAAAGCACAAGGTAGATACTACCTGTTTACCCTTCCCGACTGGTGGTAATGCATCATAGCAATGATCGACCAACGCATCCAACACTTCCAAAATCCGAGGGTGTGCACCGATCAATCACAATGTAAATGATGGTAATATGAAGAAGTGTGTCCGGTCGGGGTAGCTTGCTCGCTTGACCGGTATAGCTCCTGTTTTAGTCATTTCAAATTAACACAAGTGGCAGGCCAATCCATCATCGTTCTCTTTCTTCAAATCCAGCGAAGGTACACCAAATCTAACCACTTCGTTCTGGACTATCACTCCACGTACACAGTTGCTAAAGTGGTTCCGGTATTGACAGAGAGTATGCCCATATCCGGTCCCGGTCTCTTTAACAACCCAATGTCGTTTTACACACCGGTTGGTTCCTTTACATTTCAAAAATAATTCGTGCTTGATATCAAAATATCATGTTCGCTTCAAAAATGAAATTCATTTCAAAATCATAATATTTACTCAAAATATACCATTTTATTTCAAAATCATTTCGCCTTAATATCTCGGTTCCAGTTCCAAATTTTTTTCAAATCTACATTTGGGTTATAACTTCATTCGACCCAATTCGTATAAAAATCCATGATTTAAAAATAAAGCTTCCAGCATTTGACCAGTTTGAATTTTAGAAAAATAGTTTGAAATTTTAAATTGTTTAAAATTGTTTTAAATAATCAAAAATAGTTTAATACAAAATGATTTAAGTTTTTAAAATGTTTTACAAGGTAAAAGAGTTTAGGAACCAGAATAAATTGAATAATAAAAAAAGTAGATTTTAAATAGTTTTATATTAAAATAATTTATTTAAAAATAGGTTCAAAGTCAAACCGATTCACTTTCCAAATCTTCTCAATTCAAATTAATTTCAATTTCATATTTCAACCAATTAAATTGATTCAATTCCGATTTCAATTCAAATTAACTTCGATTCCAAATTCAATTCTAATCAATTTCAACTTTGATTTCAAATTAATTTAATTTCACTTTCAATTCCAGTCGACTTCAATTTCAATTTCAAATAAAAACCATTCCCATTCCAAATTAAAACCATTTCGGTTTTTATCAATTTTGAGTTTGATTTTCAAAACAACGATCCAAAAACATTTAAATCAAATTTACCTTCAATATCCAATTTTAAATCTAAATCCTCAAACATAATTCAGTTCCGAGCTCAATTTCAAAATATTTCGATTTCCATAAATTCAATTTTTCATTTTCTTAAAATCAAATCATTTAAATAAATTTCAAATAAAAATTTTAAAATCATTTAATTTAACCAATCCGGTGTTCGTATATATTATATCCTATGGCCAAGTGATCGGTTATTTCAATTTAATTTCAAGGATGGATATATATCATTTCAACCCAAATCACAGTGTTATAGGTATATCATTACAAACTATTTCTTAATATATTCAAAATAATTCAATTTACAATTTAATATACTGTAAATAATATATAGGATATATCAGAATAAATAAACATCCAAATCATCCAAAACATCAATCAATAACATCCATCACAATCAAAATCCAAATCAACTAATAATTCATAACAATTTCATAATTATCAATATCAGGTATTTTACTTGGCAATAGAATTCCAATTTCAAATTCAATTGTCAATTTTAATCTGTAATAGGTTATTCGAATGAAAATTTAATTTATCAAACAATGATAAATAATTTATATCACTTCATATCGAATTTAACTAGCATAAAAATATTTTAGTATGTTGTGAGTTATTAAACGCTCACCTTGAGTTTTCAATTTTACATCAAATCGGACAACGTTCGACTTAACCTAAAAATTTAGCCATTTCCAATTGTCTCCAAACCAATTGTATAATGTAGTGCTCATCATCACGATTTCATCGCTTCTTGTTTCTTCTCAATCGGACCTTGTATTAGCGAGTTATGAATTTTATAAGCAATTGATAATTAAAATTTAAATCAAATCACTTATTTTTAAATTATGCTTATACCCTCTCTGACAACTTCATCTCCCCATAGACACAACAACTCCCTTATGCACGATCCCATACATGCCATGCACGAAAACGGGCGACACAGAGCTAGACACCACGAAAATTAATTCGGCTTCCGCCAACTGACATCTATCGACGAACCGCGTCTGCCTATGCCTGAAAACCGTCGCTTGATTGCTCCATGCTAACTGCGACTTGCTTTTGCAAAACCCCACCGTATAACATGTCTCACCATTCCCTAAGCAGCCGCACTCCCCTAAAATCCTTCCCTAGACGCTCCTTCGCGTCACGAATTCGAATCCACCCTCCATGAATCAAATCGAGCCAAAAATCAAAGAAAAACTCAAACCCTTGCTCCAAACTCATTTAGCCATCCCTCCAAATTCACTAACATACCTCACAAAACTATGCTAGATCGAAGCACTCAATAAAACTTGATTTTTAAAATTAGTTTGGAAATTTTCCGTTGAGTAAATTGGAGAATTTGATTTTCAAAGTTTTCCTTTGCTTCTTTTTCTTTCTATGTTGTTCGGCTGTTATTTAAAAAGTGAAGAGAGGGAAGCGTTTCTAAGAAGTAAATAGGCACTAGGGTGGCTTGTCTCAGTATAGAGTGGGCTGATGGTGAAAGAAAGTAGGCTAGTCAAAGTCAATTTATATATATATATATATATATATATATATATATATGAGGAAAATAGGAAAAAGGAAGAAGTTCTAAAAAAAATTTAGTCTCAGGGACAGCAAGTTTGTTTTTATGTCTGAATGACACTTTATAGTGTAAACAGAAAATGATAGTTGCAACTATCATTCTGTGATTTACGTTATAAAGTGTCCTTAAGACCAAAAAAAAAACTTGCTGTCCCTAAGACTAATTTTTTTTGCAACTTCTTCCTTGTGCCTAAAAACCTATATATATAATTTTAAATTCAAAATATCCCGCTTATGGAACTTAAATTCTCGAACCCTTATCGAGGCGTGCCGCCAGACATTCATAATGTTATATCCTTATCTCGAATGCAATGGAATAAGTTTCGAGTTCCAATTCGATCGTATGGAGAAGATAGCTTTTTGACCCAATTATATATTGATTTTTCGATATTAAATTCAATATGTTTCTATCCCGCACAACCAAACGGTAACTCTAAATGCTACGAAATTTGATATACAATAATAATACACTATTAAGGCTCCAATGGAACTGGTTTCATCAAATTTCGAGACTATGCCTCGGAAAGCTATTTTTACTCGTCAATTATAATATGAAATTTTCAATTTCTATTATTCACTTTTAAATTCAATTTTAAAGTAAACAATCTTCATTCTCGTTCCAGTAGAATCCATACTAACTTCTAAAATCATTTTCATTCATATTTAATTCAGGATCCAGTTATTTCAAAATTTCAATATTAAATTTAAACAATTTAATTATCCTATAAACCAATATAAACAAATGAGTAAGTTCCAAATAAATTTTGTTATCAATATCATTTATTTCTATCTAAATAGTTCACAATTATTATTCAACTTCAGTCATTGATTATTAACCCAATTAATGTATAGAATTTCATTTCAATACTCGTTATTGCCAAATCTTCCAAATTAGTTTATTGTAAAACTTGTTCAAGTTCATATTCAATAGCTATATTAATAAATCATTAAAAAAATTATTTTCAACCGTTTTTATTCATTTATTATACTAAATTTAATAGTTTAAAATCGTTAAAGATACGGGTCGTTGCAGTCATTAACGACCAGGGTGATGACATATTCCGTACTATATAAGAAGAGGTTGGTCAGTCTCGTGTTGGTAGAGGTGTAGATGTTCTGTAGCCTTGGTACATTCCACTAGTCATGTACTACCAAATAGTAGTCCCTTCACCTGGTCGTTTGTATGGAAATCCATTCTTCACTACGTGTCTTCCATTTTGTTTGTAGAGCCCAATATGCTGGAATTTAATAGTGTTAACAATTACGGCTATGATTAATATTATTTGTATACTAAACACTAATATAATATAATAGAATTTGATGTTAAATGTTTTAGTTATCGTAAGGTAAAAACCCGTTCGTGTTTATGTGCGGTGTTGTCTTACAAGATACCTTTGTTTTGAAAGGTTTTTATAACTTCAAAATTTTGGTTGTGATGTGCTTTCTCACCCTAGTTTACCAGACTGGTCCGAGCGTTCTTCCCTTCCAATGCTTCGGCCAGACCGAGCATATTTACTGATTTAGATTTGGATGCTTTGGGGCTTTAGCAGACGAGCTGGAGGTCTTTAGGTTGTATTCCTATATTTGTGTATTATCTGCTACATTATTGTTTAAATTATCACCATATACGTAAGGATAGTTTATTATAACTGTCAAGGTCGATGATTGTAATTTTACTATTGTACTTTGATGGATGTATGTAAATTATACTACAGTTTCTCTTTTTGTCAAGATCATTGATATTATATTATGTGCTGTTCCACTGCGTTTGTGAGATTCTGTGATTGTTTTAGTTCCTTTCCCATAACTATCTATTTTTTCGTTCAATTTGAGTTGGACATGTATGGTTTATTGTTAGTTTTAATTGTGTAGATTTGTGGGTCGTTAGAATCCGTATATAATTAAATCGTTCTCCTAAGAGGAAGCGTCTCCATCCTTTCAATGCAAAATCACCGCTGCCAACTCCAAATCATGAGTCGGATATCTAACTTCATGTGGCATGAGCTTTTGAGAAGCACAGCCAATTACTTTACCTCTCTACATCAACACAGCTCCTAATATCATTCCACATGCATCTGTATACATCACTAAATCCTGATTTCTATGTGGAACTACTAACATAGGCGCATTGGTCAGCAAATGCTTTAACTCAAGGAATGCTTCGTCACATTTATCAGACCAAATATACTTCTGGTTAGGTTAGTCAAAGGCACTGCTATCTGTGAGAAATCCTTGATAAATCTTCGATGATAGCCAACTAATCAAAGAAAACTTCTTATCTCGATCATCGTCTCGTGTCATTTTCAACTGTTAACAACCTCGATCTTGGCGGGATCGACTGACAACCCTTTCTCTGAAATGACCAAGAAATTTCACTTCTTTCTTCCAGAAATAACACCTCGAAAACTTCGCTTCGAACCGATAATACCTTGGCATCTCTAACACTATTCTAAGATGAATCTCATGATCTCTTTCATCCTTAGAATATATCATAATGTCATCAATAAACACCAACACGAACCTATCTAAGGGCTCTCAATAAATCTGGTTCATCAAATCCATAAAGAAAGATGACACATTGGTTAATCCGAGTGGCATCACCAACCACTCGTACGCACCATATCTTATTCGAAACACTCTTAAAGGAATACTGTCCTCCGCTACTCGTAATTGATCTATCCCCAAATCCAAATGGGAAAATACTTTGGCTCCACTCAACTGATCAAATAAATCATCGATTCTTAGCAAAGATATCGAATTCTTTATTGTATTTTCATTCAACTTACGATGATCAATGCATAATCTCAACGACCTGTCTGGTTTCTTTGCGAAAACCATGGTCGTTCCCCAAGAAGAACTGCTTGCTCTAATAAAACTCTTATCTCCTAAGTCCACTAGTTGCACATTTAACTCCATTATCTCGGTAAGTGTCATCCTGCTAAGTGGTCTACTTATGGGTTAACCTCATGGTATAAGATCTATTCAAAACTCAATAGCTCCTTCTGGTGGTAATTCTGCAACCGACTCAAAAACATCTGCAAATTATCTTACAATTAAAACCCAATTTAATTCATCTTCGACTTCCATAGCATCTACTAAAGCACAAATTTATGGACTCATATTCTCAACTAAGTATATTATTTGGTCACTACAATCAGGATGTCTCGATGATATTTGTACAATCCTGGCAAAATATCCTAGCATCATATTCGCTCAACCAATCCATACTCAAAATAATCCCAAAACTCGCGAAATCGAATACATACAAACTGCAGGAAAATATATAACCTAGCAACTCAAACTCTAGATGGTTACATCTCATCCCCGTAGTTGCATACTCTCCTATTGGATTAGCTATCCTTAAGGAAGTAACAAAATACGATGATTCTAAACATAACTTATCTACCAAACATTGAGATATTAGTGAATGTGTTGCACCGGTATCAAATGGTACTCTAACTGGTATGCTATGAATCAAAAGCGTAGCTTCCATCATCGACTTCCCTTCTCAGCTGCTGTTGGTCTTGATGTAGATGGCTCCAAAACAAACACCTTTCCTTTGTTAGCCTAGGCTGCTTCTGGACATTTGTTCTTATAATGACCCACCTGGTCGCAATTAAAGCACTTCACATTCTGCTTCCCAACAACCACCTTCCCATCACTAGATCAACACTTGTTAGCATAGTACCCCTTCTTGTCACACTTGTAACAAACAATGTCAACTTTCTCCCTTTTGGCGGCCCTATGTTTTTAAGCTCCCTTCTTCTTAAAGAATTTCCTCTTCTTATTCTGAGAATTCTGATTCTCTACCAACTTCTCTTTCCCAAAGATCGAAAGAATTTCTTCATTTCTGACAGTCGTCTCCACTACTATATCCAATGGATCTTTGAGGTGTGGCATAATTGCCCTAGCAATCTCCGGCCTCAACCCCTAGATAAACTTCCCATTCCTCTTGATAATAATGTCAATAGTGGCATATCCAAACCTAGACAACTCATCAAATTTAGCATAATACGCCAACTATAACATTCCTGTTTTTAAATCAACTTTAATTAGTAATTAATTTAATTTTTGAAACTAAATTGTGAATTAATTTGATATTTTCCAAATTAAGTAGAGATCAGCTTGAATATAAATATGATTTTAAAATAGAATTTCTAATTGGAAATTCAAAAATAAATGTTCTGAATAACATATTGGAGTTGAAACTCAAATGTAAGTGTTTTTTTAAATAAATTGGATTAAAAAACTTTATATTTTGGAATTTATAGAAACATGTTTTCTAATTTTAATAAATATAAATATATGTATTTTGAAATTTTTTATTTGAATTTAATATAGGAAATTTTCAAAAGTTATTTGAAATTAAAACTCTATATTTTAATAATAGAAAAGAATTTATTTTGTATTTATAATGTGATGATTTGAAAGTTATATTTTGAAATTGATAAAAATAAATTCACAATAGATATTTAAAAGGTTAAAATCAAATATATACATATCTTTTGAAAAATTAATAAGAATTGAATAAAGTATTTAAAAAGGAAAATTAATGATGAAACTAAATTGAAAACATAAACTTGTGTAAATATGAAATAAAAATAAAAATTTATAAAGGGTTTAAAACAAAAAAGTTCATTATTTTGACAATAGCAATAGTATAACAACTTGTGTAAACATTAGTAAGTCTTATACAACACATATTAAACAAGTGTAACTCTTTTGAACACAAAATTTACAAGTGTCTTTATTTTTTTCAAATTAATAAACAAATTAAAACAAGGTTATACAAAATATCTCCACCTCTATTTTTTTCATTCATTAACAAAAACCAGAAAATAAAAAGCTGAATCAAAAACAACAGTTTTTAAACTATTTCAAGAGATAGATCAAAGCATCAAAAGCCTTAAAAAAAATCTGAAAAGCTCTCAACCTCAAATCTTTAACATGGAAAACAATAAAATCAAAACTTCAGTTTCAACCTGAAGCAAAGCAACAGATTCAACTGAGCAATACAAGGATCAATCATTGATTTAACAAAACAAAACAGATCAAAATCAAAATATACAAACCTGTAAACTAAAGCCTGTGGAGAATAATGCAAAGCAATTCAAGCAAATCAGAGAGTATGTAAATTCAAACAAGCAAGATCAGATGAAAGTTCAACATCTAAGCAAATACAAGCTGGAAACGAAAAGATTTAAAATACCAGATCAAATTAAGGAAAAAATTACACTGTCCTCTGTTCAATAGCAAACAGGTGAGCAAACATTTTTCTTTTTTTCTCTCTTGGTATGGTTATCTCTTGATGATTGTGAAAGTGATGCTGTGAAATATGTTTAAATGTTTGTAAATGTGTTTTTCATATATACCAACATATATGTAAATATTTGCGTACGCCTGTGTTACAGACAGAAACATTTCTTTTTTTTCTTTTTCCAGATTACAGAGTTAGTCAATTTCAAAATTAATTTCTCCATCTCTAATTCTTTTTAAAAGTTAAGGTCAAAAGAAAAAGTGTTTAGATTAACAAAAACTTAATTTAAAAAATCATTTTTAGTTTAAATTAAGTTGGGTTTACTGAAAAATCAAGTAAACACTGATGAACACAAAATATATCAGAAAATTCAAGGGTCTAGATTATGCGTTTTGGTATTGTAATCTGGTAAGTATTCGGAAATGGTGATTTTTGATTTTGGTTTCAAGGTTTTTCATTGCGTGGTTGCCGAGATATCGTGGTATAATCAGAAATCATAAATACATCGATTTCTGATGAACGAGGAGATGATTAGCTTTGAGATTTACGTGGAAGGTAGCTTGAGTATTGGAGATTTATCAAAAAATGTCCAGATATTTTTTAACTGATTCAAGTAATGGATCGAAGAGGAATTAGGGCTTAAGCACCTACTTTGATCAATATTAGTACTGAGACAATTGCGGGGTCATCAGAGGTTGGGTGGAGGATTGTGGTGGAAATTCTGACAAGGCGGCGTAAGCTCCAGTGACTGGAATCGATGGCGCAAGGCGATGCTTGTCATCAGTGGTTGGGTTTCAGGTGGTAACTGGAATACTCGATTTCGATCCGCTATCAAATGCTTGGATCTGGGTGTTTGTAGTGACTTGAGGTGTCGTCGATGACTCGTTGATGATGGCGTGATCGATCGGAGGTGATCAGGTCGGCCGTGCATGTGCACATGATACATTGATATCTGGTGATTGTTAAAAAAATTGGGAAAGAAGCGAAGTCATCAGGTTTGACTCGAGGTAATTCGCGTGATGTCTCCAAGCATGTGAAGAATGTGGTTTACTCGAAGCCAAGTTCGGGTAAAATAAGTGTGTGGCTCGGGTGTTGTGATGATGTCGAGTTTGGGTAAAGAAATAATAAGTTTCTTTAGTTTATAGCTTAATCAAGTTTAAATAAATTGTTAACCACTACTTTTAAAATAATTAATGTTATTTAAGTTAAAATGTGTTAAAGATTTGAAAGTAAAAAATTTCTTTGAGTTTAAAATTATTTCAAAATATTATTTTTAATAAACTTAATAAGATAATTAAGGAATTAATCAAGAAGATTAAATGTTTTAAAGATAAATTATTTTGGTGAATATATTTGGTGATTAATTAATGTAATTAAAGATTAATTTAGCAATGTAAGTAATTAAAGTTTAATTGCTTAATGTGATTACTTAAAAGTTAATTACTTTAATGTAATTAAAGGGTGATTAATTTGTGTTATAAATTTATGATTAATTAAGGGTTAATTAAATTTATAAATTTATTAAGGTGATGTATTATTGAATAATTTTTGAATGGAATTAAAGTGATTAATCAATCAAAGGTTAATTAATTTTGGGTAATTAATTAAAAGACAATTAGTTAAGAATTAATTAAATAATGAGATTAATTAAGATTAATTAATTAAGGATAATTAATTAAAAGGTAATTAATTAAGGGTTAATTAATTAATGTGATTAATTTAAAGGATAATTACATAATTTAAAGGGTAATTATTTAATAATTAATGGTTGTTTAATTTATTAATTAAGATTGATTAGTTAATAATTAAAGGTTAATTTATTTATTATTAAAGATTAATTAATTAAAACGATTTGTAATTAATTAATGTTAATTAACCGGGATTAGTGGTTTATTCATAAGTAATTAATCTGATTTAAATTAATCAGATAATTAATTAATTTTACTTATGGATGTTTGAATTGTATGAAATGCCTTGTATAGTTTGATATCTCTGTATGTAATGTTTTGTGTTATGAATTATTTTGGTTCGAGCTGTAATGAATGTTATTTATTTTATCTATGATGAATGTATATTATTTATTTGAGAATCTGTAAATGAAGATAAGCGTTATAGTTTATACCGCTTATCGACATTGATGTACTTGAATCTGATGATTAATGTTGTTTCACTATTATGTAAAACCCCTAGACTACACTATACACACATAAATATGGATTGCACGAGGAAATTGGTTAAGTCACAGATTTTAGAAAATAATTTTTCAGTTGAATTTTGAATTCAAATGGTTTTGGAAATGGAATTGGGTTGAAAAGCTTTTGAAAAGTTGTTTTAGAGATAAAAGTTATTTTGAATGACTTAATAAAGTTTTCAAATTTAAACAATTTGATTTAAATTTGGATTCAAAATTTGAAATTGAATTCTATGTTTGGTAATTATGATTTAAAAAGGTTATACAAGTTATAAATGTGTTTATATGGGTTTAAACCATTTTAAAAGTATTAATTTGGGAATTTGAATTTAACCCAAGGGCTTTAACTTGTATAAATGAAATTGGATTCTTCCGAAACAAAAAACTATTTGTTTTCAAATAATAAAAGCTTTCATATAAGGAATGAATTTTCAATTTGTGTTGAAAGGATTTCAAATTTGAAACGAAAATGGTTTTCCAAGTTATGAATGAATCTTTGGAAATGGGTTTGAAAGCTATGAATTAAATCTTTGATTTAAAGATTGGATGAGTTAATCTTATTCGAATGGGAATTGTTTTGAAATCTGTGAATGAATCTTTGTGAAAGATGGTTGAACCTTGTTTTGAAATTTAAGAGAATCTTAAAGGTGTATCTTTTGTATAAAAGTTTTGAAATGGAATTGTTTCGAAAGCTATGAAGGAATCTTTGTGAAATATTTGTGCACTTTGTTTTTAAACAAAAGTGGATCTCAAAGATAGATCTTTTGTTTGAATATTGTGAATGAATCTTTGTGATAACACGGAATTTTTGGTATTTGAATTTGAAAATATTTAAGTGATTTTAAATGTTTGAATGATAGTTTGACTTGAATTTCAGATATCAAAATGAATTTGGCAATTAAATTATTGAATTTAATTTATTGAAGTTGGATAAAAATTTGAATCTTCAGTTTTAAACTGAATAAAAAAATATTTCAAAGGCTTAGAAAATTTGTATTGATAATACTGAAGATAATGGAAGCTTCAGAATTTAATTTGGAAATGTTTTGTTTACTTTTGAATTTATATTGTTTAAATCGATATTTAAAAATAGCATTTCGAGGCACAGTCTCGCATTTCGACGAAACCAGTTCCATTAGATCCGTAATATTGTATTATTATCGGATTTCAATTTCCGTAGCATTCGGACTTGTTGTGTGGACGTACGATAAGCAAACGCGTTGAAATTTAAAATTGAATTTTAATGTTTTAACTGGTTCAAAAGGCTATCTTCTCCATACGATCGAATTTGGACTCGAAATCTGTCCTGTTGCATTCGGAATAAGGGTATAACATTATGAATGCCTTGCGGCACGCCTCGATAGGAGGTCGAATTTTAAGTTGCATTCATTGAGATAATCTGAATTCAATTTAAAATTATATATGTAGATTCTCATACAAGCATCCTTCACATCAGTCTACTTTCTATTTCACGTCAAAACTTTTTCCTTTCATCTCATATTCACTGTAGCCTATCTGCTACACTCTTCCATCTTTTGCATTCCCCATTCTTTCTTTTTTTAAAAAAATTCGAATCGAATGGACGACACTACAATCTCTTCCCCTTTCGTTTCAAGATTGAAATCAGAGAAAAAAAATAGAAATGGTCGTAGCTCGCATATCACCCTTTTTTACCAATTCATGGCCGATTCAATAAAAAAAGGAGGGAAACAAAATCAAATTGCGTTCGAATTAGGGGAGTTCACGACTGCGTGCGTTTAGGGTTTCGGCGCTACGATCGATTTTTGTAGCAGCGACCACTTGATTAATCGAAGGTGAAGGCGGCTGCAAGTTTGTGGACGCGAGACGGCTCGATGATGGAGCCGCATTGATGCTGTGGCATACGAGATGGATGGGCGGCAACCAAGTTGTCTGAGCTCGAAGCAGGCAGGGTCGAGGTGCGTGGTGGGTCGATTTCGACGATCTGGATGAAGTCGCGACTGAGCATGCGATGTTGGGCAATGTTTTTGGGTGGTCAGCGAGCGATTGTTATGGTATACGATTTTATTTATTTATTTTCTCTTTCAAATTTATGTTGATACCTGTATATATACACATATGGATTGAAAGAAAAATAATAATAACAGAAAGATTTCTGTTTTAAAATATACATATATGATAGGTTAGAAAAAAATTTATTTCCTTATTTCCAGAGAAAAAAATGTATATACAGACAGGATTTTGGAAAAAAATATATATATGCATACATTGTAAATTACAAACTTATTTTAATATAAAGTATTAAGGTAATGAATTTGTTTAAATGGTTCGTTTAATTATTTAGTTACTAAAAATAATTTGTAAAAGGAAATTAGTATAAAAAATTAATTCTTTGATTAAAATTGAATCATTAGTTAAATTATTAGCTTAAACAACAAATATTAGTTGAATTAAAATTTAAAAATGGAAATTTAATTATTCGATTTATTCGAATATTAATAAATAATATAATTATTTATACAAGGTCAATATCTGAAAGAAAACAAGCCGGAATGGAAAATGGATTGCATGCATAATAAAGATGAGATCTTCTCACTCAATCAAATATTTTTCTGTTTAAATTTTGAATAGTTTGATTTAAAATTGATTAACTGTGTGCTTGGATGATTGATTTATAATCAGTTATATTAGTTTAGACCCTATGCGCCGCATAATAGTGGATGATATTTTATAAATCTCATATACCGCGATAATTGTTGTGCTATCGTCTGTGGATGCAGGGAAAACAGGTTGGCGGGATCCAACTGGATTCCTCAAATAATTGAATTTGTTTCAATATTGTATGTTGCTTATTTAAAATCTGTGTGTGATTATATTGTGATTGAAATCATTGAAGGTTAAAATTTAGCCGAATAATATTTTTGGTATCATAGGATACCAGAAATAAATAAAATTTGGATTTTTAAATTTAAGTAGAAAATCTATAGTGAAATCCTATTGAATAAAATTCCAAAATATGGAAAAAAATTTAACAAATGGATTTCAAGTAATATTATTCAAAAGGTGAAGAATTTATTTTAAAAATACGGATTTTAAATAATTTGGAAGAGATAAAGGAATTTATTTTAAAAAAAAAATTGGAAATTGATTTGGTGTTAAAAAGAATAAATCTTTGGGAAATCCATATGAAAATTGTTTGGTGTTTGATTGAAAATCGAATTGGTGTTGAAATAAATTCAGAAATTAATTTGGAATTTAATTTGGCGTTTAAAATAAAATTTGGAAATCAATTTGAAAATTGATTTGGTGTTGATAGTGAATATATGGGAATCGATTTGAAAATCGTATATAAGTTGATATTTGGAAATTTAAATTCACAATGGGAATTTATAAATGAAAGGGAATTTTGTTTTAAAAATAAACATTGGGTTATTTTTAAGAGTGTGTAAAGGAATTTATGGATTGGAAAGTAAATTTAAAATAAATCCAGAAGGATTTATAAATTGATTTGAATGAACCATTTTAGAATGGAAGGTGTACTTTCCCTGGAAAGCCGAGTATGATTTCAAAGTAGCTTTCGAATTTAAATTAAATGTTCTAGAGATGTTTTTTTAAAAAGAATATTTTGGAGAAATTGTTTTCTTAAGTTATTTTGAAAATCTTTAAAGTAAAGATTTATTTAATTAATTATAGAAGTGATTATTTAAAGATTAAATTGATATTTGTTTCAGAAAATGGGTATTTAAAAAAAAAGTTATACCCTATCTACTAATTTTATTTTAAAGTTAGTTTGGACATGAAATTTTATATGAGACATCTATATATAATATTTTCATAACTAATATTTAAATAAATGTTTTAAAATAGTTTTATCTAAGCGTTTCCAAGTATATATTTTGGATAAGTGATTTGAAGTATTTTAAAGTATTTGAACTCGGCAGACTTTCAGCGGATATAAATAATATCGGGAATCTTATTCCGCGAGTGAAAAGTGATTTGAAATTTGTTTTCAAATGGTTGAAGTGTTAAAAATACATATCTTGCGAAGATATTTTGAAAATAATAATTTGGAAAATTATTTAAATCTTGGTGATTGTTGTGAATATTTATTGATAGTTAAATAACCGACTATCAATATTGGCCATTAAATGGCATTTGAATTTTGATGCGACCGGGGGTCGGATCCTAAGTGGATATTCGAAAACCACATCAAACCTTTGTGATTGTGATGGATCTTTTATTTGAAAGATCAAAGTGAAATTGTTGTGACATGTTTGAAATCTGAACGTAACACTTATTTTAAAAATAAGAGCTCGTTATTCAGATTAGCCAGGAGAGGACCTTGTGTCGTAAAACCCATTCTGAATAATGATACGACGAAATAGGATTGCATTTGAAGACGGTGTTAAAGACCGGGTATTTTCGAAAACGAAAGGATTACCGTCGAATGTCTCTGCACCGGGTTGCTTCGGTATAGAGATTTTATCACCCTTTGTGATGGGGATTCCAGACGTGATTAGTGAATATCCGAATTTGCAAGGGCTTCTTTGAAGCGCCTTTGGTTCCGTTCGATCCCGGAACGGACTTGTGTGAATGTGTGTCTGACGATACACCTTGAGATGTAAAGCTGGTTTCTATCAAATACATTTCTGTTTGGTGGCAGAGATTTATTCTCTTAGCTTAACACCCTTCTCTTAGACGTACGAGCTCAGAGGTTATGTAGTTGATGGTTACTAGTGATAAATTTCCAATTTGGTAACGTGGAATACGAAGTGCTACTGATCATTTGTTGATTAAAGCATGACTTTGTGAAAAGTGTAGCTTTGTGGACGAGACTTCGTCGGACCTCACACCTCGGAAATGGTCGAAACAGGAAATATGAGGCTAGGTTATGAGGGTTGCGCCCTTTAGGGTATATCATTTCCTTCTGGAAAAGGGTGGTATCATGGTATGGAGCCCAGATATTTAACCTATGTGGTTGCTGCAAATCTATTACACTTTGTGGTTGTTGCTTTGTGGTTGTTGCTTTGTGGTTGAGGATCCTTGGATAAAGGCCGCAAACGACCGGGGGATGGCATACTCGTGTAGTAGTTACCTAGTTATAGAGGTAACCCGGCCTTGTGTTGGCAGAGAGCTGGTTAAGTTTTCGAGACGTCCCTCCAGAGGCGTACACATGTGGCAGTAGGAAGTTCCTTAGCTTGACAATTTGTTGGAAATCCAAAGAAACAATACGCGCCCTATACGGTTTGAGTTGTATAACATGCCATGGAATGTGGTGGTAACCTGCTATTGAACATGGTAGCTATAGTAGGCATACAATAATGGTTGTATGCTGGCTAAGATTAATATTATACTTTCGAAATGTTTTCTTCACTAAGCACTATTAATAATATCAAAGGATTTTGCATATCAAGCATGTTTGACTATCATAAGGAGAAATCTTTTCCAATTCTGTGTTTGCATTGTGTGTGTGGCGGGAGGCCTTATGCTAGTTTCATTTTCCAAAAAGCATACCGGATTTCTTTTCTGTTCTTTATGGTATAACTGTTTTTAAGATCTCACACCAGTCTCACGACTGACCTTGAGTGTATTGTTCCCTTTCTAAACTCTGGGTGCCCATAATTTTCCTCACCGGCAGCCTACAGTTAGGTTATCAAATTGGATCGGGAAGGATGGCTGTGGAGCTCAAGAGACGAGCAGGATTGCGAGACGTAATTATCTATACTATGTAGTATCTGCTGAGTTCAGGTTTGTGGGAGACAAAATTCTATGTAGGCAAGTCATTATAACTGCCAGTGTTGTGTGTTGTTGTAAACTCCGATGATGTATTGTAATAACAGATATAATTCTTTGTTTTAAAGATTATTCATTTATACATTATATGTTGTTCCGCTGTGAAATGTGAGATTCTGTTGTTTACTTTTCTTCTTCTTCTACCTCTTTCTTCTTTAAACCTGAAGACTCGTGCATTTGTTCCACTTTTGGTTGAATTGTTGTGAGATTTTGCCAGCTCAAAAGGGGTACGGATTTCTGGGCCTTTACAGTGGTATCAGAGCATTTGGTTGAGCGACAACCTTGGCTCTGGTGGGAATTACTCATTAGAGATAGAGTCAGTAGTACTCTCGAATGAGTTTGAGTGTATTAATAGATATAAGCACGTATTTGTTAGTGAATACAAAATTGTTTTATATTGTGATGATTGGTTTGTTGAGTGGTTTATGGATTCTGGTCGATATAGTCTGTACAACTCTATCGAATGGGATTTGCAAATATAAATTGTAAATGTAAATGTAATTTATGATTTGAAATAGATTCCAAAGAAATATTTGAAAGTGGATTGAAAAGATTTGAAATTGAAAATTTTGGAAATTAAACTCCATTGAGTTTGAAAATGAATTTTCAAAGGTTTGGAAAGTGTTTTGAAGGGATTAAAGCTCCAAACTCTTTTAGGTCGCTGGAAAATAACTTCGGTGATGACTGCAGCATCATCGTTGTTCATTCGAGTTTCCAGAAGCAGAATTACTACCAAATTATTTAAAATTTAAAATGTTTGGAAAAACTGGGTTTGGTTTTGGAAATTCGAAAGATAATTTGAATTGATTTCAAAAATGATTTTTTTGAATTGTTGAAAAGACTCTAGAATCTTATAAAAAAATAGCTATGGAATAAAATTTTATAAGTGGAAAATAAAGTTGTGAATGAATAAATAAATTTATAATTGAAATTAAATGAATGTGAAATTGAATGTTGAAATTCATTTTGAGTTTGTAAGTAAATAGAATTGGAATTGGAATTGAATTTGATTTGTGATAAACAAAGCAAAGTATTGAAATGAAATTAGTAAGTGAAATTAATTGAAGAAATGACAAATTAAATATGGTTTGAAATGAATTGAATCCAATATTTATAAATAAAAGGTAAATTAAATTCATATGGAATTTGAAATCAAGTTTAAATATAAGTGGTTGTAAACCAAATGGTGAATTGAAATTGAATTGTGTTTGGGAATGAACAAAAGAATAAAACTGGAATTGAGACTGAATATTGAAAACCAATTTGAATTGTGTGAAATAAAATGCAGTTGTAAAATTAGTTCGAAGTGAGCTAAAGATAATAAAGGTGAAATGAAAAAAATGGTTTGAGATAAAATGAATTGGAATTTGTAATGAATTAGTAAATGGAACTAATTTAAAATAGTGATATGAATATGTTGTGAATGAAAGATAATTGATATAATTCAATATTCAGAAGGTAAACTGAATCCAAATAAATTGAAATTGTAAATTGAATTCAAATGAAATTGAAAATGCAAGATTGAATGAAAATGAATATATAACTTCAATAGTAAACTAAATATGGTATAAGAAGTATATATTGGAAATTTTGTAATGGAATGTGCAAAAATGATAGGCAGGATATACAGGTGTGCTAAAGGAAATGGAATTGGGATTTTGATTTCGAAGATAAAATTGAATTGCTCGAAAAAAAGGTATGTATTTAAATTTTAGTATGAAATTTGATGACTTTCTTGTCTAGTCGCTTGGCTTTTAGTTTTCTTTTTTGAAATCTAGGGACCGTGGTGCCATTTCTGTAGTCGTACCGAGCTATCCGCGCAAAGGAGACGCTGGCGAAATTTTCCGAAAATTTAGGGAGTTAGAAAAATTTTGAGAAATTTTGAAAATTTGAAATTTGAATTATTGAGAAAACAATGTTCTTTGGAATCTATGATTGATTTTGGAAAGTCAGATGAAATGATAGTGGGTCTCTAATAAAAAGATTTGTTTTGGGCAAGTTGATAAAACTGTTAAGTTTTGGAAAGATAGCAAATGGGTTAAGGATCAATCTTCTTAACAAGTAATTTCGGGACGAAATCCTTTTAAGGGGGGAAGGATGTGACGACTCGGAATTTTTGGAATTTTAATTTGAAAATATTTAAGTGATTTTAAATGTTTGAAAGATAGTTTGACTTGAATTTCAGATATCCGAATGAACTTGGCAATTAAATTATTGAAGTTGGATAAAAATTTGAATCTTCAGTTTTAAACTGAATATTTCAAAGGCTTATAAAATTTGTATTGATAATACTGAAGATAATGGAAGCTTCAGAATTTAATTTGGAAATGTTTTGTGCAGTTTTAAATTTATATTGTTTAAATCGATATTTAAAAATAGCATTTTGAGGCACAGTCTTGGATTTCGACGAAACCAGTTCCATTGGATCCGTAATATTGTATTGTTATCGGATTTCAATTTCCGTGGCATTCAGAGTTGTTGTGTGGTCGTACGATAAGCAAACGTGCTGAAATTTAAAATTGAATATTTAATGTTTTAACTGGTTCAAAAAGCTATCTTCTCCATACGATCGAATTTGGACTCGAAATCTGTCCCATTGCATTCAGAATAGAGGTATAACATTATGAACGTCCAGCGGCACGCCTCGATAGGAGGTCAAATTTTAAGTTGCATTCATTGAGATAATTTGAATTCAATTTAAAATTATATATGTAGATTCTCATACAAGCATCCTTCACATCATCCTACTTTCTATATCACGTCAAAACTTTTTCCTTTCATCTCATATTCACTGTTGCCTATCTGCTATACTCTTCCACCTTTTCGCGTTCCCCGTTCTTTCTTTTTTTTTAAAAAAAATTGAATCAAATGGCCGACACTATAATCTCTTCCCCTTTCGTTTCAAGATTGAAATCAGAGAAAAAAAAAGAAATGGCTGTAGCTCGCGTATCACTCTTTTTTACCATTTCATGGCCGATTCAATAAAAAAAGGGAAACAAAATCAAATTGCGTTCGAATTGTGGGAGTTCACGACTGCATGCGTTTAGGGTTTTGGCGCGGCAATCGATTTTTGTAGTAGCGGCGACTTGATTAATCGAAGGAGAAGGTGGCTGCTAGTTTGTGGACACGAGACGACTACATGATGGAGTCGCGTCGATGTTGGGGCATACGAGATGGATGGGCGGCAACTAAGTTGTCTGAGATCGACAACAGACAGGGTCGAGGTGCATGGTGGGTCGATTTCGACGATCTGGATGAAGTCACGATTGAGCATGCAACGTTGGACAATGTTTTTGGGTGGCCAGCGAGCGATTGCTAAGGTATACGATTTTATTTATTTATTTATTTTCTCTTTCAAATTTAAGTTGACACCTGTATATACACACATATGGATTGAAAGAAAAATAATAATAACAATAAGATTTCTATTTTAAAGTATACATATATAATAGGTTAGAAGAAATTTTATTTCATTATTTCGAGAGAAAAAAATGTATATACAGACAGGATTTTGGAAATATATATATATATGCATATATTGTAAATTACAAACTTATTTTAAAACAAAGAATTAAGGTAATGAATTTGTTTAAATGGTTCGTTTAATTATTTAGTTACTAAAAATAATTTTTAAAGGAAATTAGTACAAAAAATTAATTCTTTGATTAAAATTGAATCATTAGTTAAATTATTAGTTTAAAATAACAAATAATAGTTAAACTAAAATTTTAAAATGGAAATTTAATTGTTCGATTTATTCGAATATTAATAAATGATATAATTATTTATATAAGGTCAATATCTGAAAGAAAACAAGCCGGAACGGAAAATGGATTGCATGCATAATAAAGGTGAGATCTTCTCACTCAATCAAATATTTTTCCGATTTAAATATTGAATAGTTAGATTTAAAATTGATTAACTGTGTGCTTGGATGATTGATTTATAATCAGTTATATTAGTTTAGACCCTATGCGCCGTATAATAACGGATGATATTTTATAAATCTCATATACCGCGATATTCCACCTCGAAGTGGAATCAATATTTAACTGTTGTGCTAATGTCTATAGATGTAGGGAAAATAGGTTGGAGAGATCCAACTGGATTCCTCAAATAATTGAACTTGTTTCAATATTGTATGTTGATTATTTAAAATCTATGTGTGATTATAT
Organism: Allium cepa; assembly: GCA_030765085.1. Classification (NCBI taxonomy): domain Eukaryota; kingdom Viridiplantae; phylum Streptophyta; class Magnoliopsida; order Asparagales; family Amaryllidaceae; genus Allium; species Allium cepa. Next base: position 986,180,864 of record CM060929.1, on the reverse strand, counting down.
TGTGATTGAAATCGTTGAAGGGTAAAAATTTTGCCGAATAATATTTTTGGTATTATAGGATACCAGAAATAATTAAAAATTGGATTTTTAAATTTAAGTAGAAAATCAATAGTGAAATCCTATTGAATAAAATTCCAAAATATGGAAAAAAGTTTAAATAAATGGATTTCTAGTAATATTATTCAAAAGGTGAAGAATTTATTTTAAAAATACGGATTTTAAATAATTTGGAAAAGATAAAGGAATTTATTTTAACAATAAATTCGGAGATTGATTTGTCATTAAAAAGAATAAATCTTTGGAAATCCATATGAAAATTGATTTGATGTTTGATTGAAAATCGAATTGGTGTTGAAATAAATTCAAATAAAATTTGGAAATCAGTTTGAAAATTGATTTGGTGTTGTTAGTGAATATTTGGGAATCGATTTGAAAATCGTATATCAGTTGATATTTGGAAATCTAAATTCACAATGGGAATTTATAAAGGAAAGGGAATTTTGTTTTAAAAATAAACATTGGGTTATTTTTAAAAGTGTGGAAAAGAATTTATGGATTGGAACGTAAATTTAAAATAAATCCAGAAAGATTTATAAATTGATTTGAATGAACCATTTTAGAATGGAAGGTGTACTTTCCCTGGAAAGCCGAGTATGTTTTCAAAGTAGCTTTCGAATATAAATTAAAAGTTCTAGAGATGTTTTTTAAAAAAAAGAATGTTTTGGAGAAATTATTTTCTTAAGTTATTTTGAAAATCTTTAAAGCAAAGATTTAATTAATTAATTATAGAAGTGATTATTTAAGGATTAAATTGATATTTGTTTTAGAAAATGGGTATTTAAAAAAAAGTTATACCCTATCTACTAATTTTTTTTAAAGTTAGTTTGGACTTGAAATTTTATATGAGACATTTATATAATATTTTCATAACTAATATTTAAATAAATGTTTTAAAATAGTTTTATCTAAATGTTTCCAAGTAATATTTTGGATAAGTTATTTAAAGTATTTTAAAGTATTTGAACTCGGTAGATTTTCAGTGGAAATAAATAATATCGGAAATCTTATTCCGCGAGTGAAAAGTGATTTGAAATTTGTTTTCAAATGGTTGAAGTGTTAAAAATACATATCTTGCGAAGATATTTTGAAAATAATAATTGGGAAAATTATTTAAATCATGGTGATTGTTGTGAATATTTATTGATAGTTAAATAACCACCTATCAATATTAGCCTTTAAATGGCATTTGAATTTCGATGCGACCGAGGGTCGGATCCCAAGTGGATATTCGAAAACCACATCGAACCTTTGTGATTGTGATGGATCTTTTGTTTGAAAGATCAAAGTGAAATTGTTGTGATGTGTTTGAATCTGAATGTAACACTTATCTTAAAAATAAGCGCTCGTTATTCGGATTTGCCGGGAGAGGACCTTGTGACATAAAATCCATTTCGAATAACGAAACGACGAAATGGGATTGCATTTGAAGGCGGTGTTGAAGACCGAGTATTTTCGAAAACGAAAGGATTACCTGTCGAATGTCTCTGCACCGGATTGCTCCTGTATAGAGATTTTATTACCCTTTGTGATCGGGATTCCAACGTGATTAGTGAATATCTGGATTTGCAAGGGCTTCTTTGAAGTGCCTTCGGTTTCGTTCGATCTCGGAACGGACTTGTGTGGATGTGTGTCCGACTATACACCTTGAGATGTAAAGCTGGTTTATATCAAATACATTTCTGTTTGGTGGCGGAGATTTATTCTCTTAACTTAACACCCTTCTCTGAGACGTACGAGCTCAGAGGTTATGTAGTTGATGGTTAATAGTGATACATTCCCAATTTGGTAACGTGGCATACGAAGTGCTGCTAATCATTTGTTGATCAAAGCATTACTTTGTGAAAAGTGTAGCTTTGTGGACGAGACTTCGTTGGACCTCACACCCAGGAAATGGTCGAAACAGGAAAGATGCGGCAATGTTATGAGGGTCGCGCCCTTTTGGGTATGTCATTTTCTTCTGGAAAAGGGTGGTATCTTTGTATGGAGCCCAGATATTTAACCTATGTGGTTGCTGCAAATCTATTACACTTTTTGGTTGTTTCTTTGTGGTTGAGGATCCTCGGATAAAGGTCGCAAACGACCAAGGGATGGCATACTCGTGTAGTAGTTACCTAGTTACAGAGGTAACCCGACCTTATGTTGGCAGAGAGCTGGTTAAATTCTCAAGACGTCCCTCAAGAGGCGTACCCATGTGGCAGTAGGAAGTTCCTTAGCCTGACCATTTTTTGAAAATCCAAAGAAACAATACGCGCCCTGTAGGTTTTAGTTGTATAACCTGCCATGGAATGTGGTGGTAACCTGCTATTGAACATGATAGCTATAGTAGGCATACAATAATGGTTGTATGCTGGCTAAGATTAATATTACATTTTTGAAATGTTTTCAGCACTATGCATTAATAATAATAATATCAAAGGATTTTGCGTATCAAGCATGTTTGACTATCATAAGGAGAAATCTCCTCCAATTCTGCGTTTGCATTGTGTGTGTGGCGAGAGGCCTTATGCTAGTTTCATTTTTCAAAAAGCATAGCGGATTTCTTTTCTGTTCTTTGTGATATAATTGTTTTTAAGATCTCACACCAGTCCCACGACTGACCTTGAGTTTATTGTTCCCTTTCTAAACTCTGGATGCCCATAATTTTCCAAACGGGCAGCCTAGAGTCAGGTTATCAAATTGGGTCGGGATGGATTGGTGTGGAGCTCAAGAGACGAGCGAGATAGCGAGACGTAATTATCTAACTATGTAGTATCTGCTGTGTTCGGGTTTGTGGGTGACAAAATTCTATGTAGGCAAGTCATTATAACTGCCAGTGTTGTGTGTTGTTGTAAACTCTGATGTTGTATTGTAATAACAGATATAATTCTTTGTTTTAAAGATTATTCATTTACACATTATATGTTGTTCCGCTACGAAATGTGAGATTCTATTGTTGTTTTCTTTTCTTCTTCTTCTACCGCTTTCTTCTTTAAACCCGAAGACCTGTGCATTTGTTCCACTTTGGGCTGAATTATTGTGAGATTTTGTCAGCTCAAAAGGGGTACGGATTAGCGGGGCTTTACAATCTTTGTGAAGGATTGGTGAACTTTGTGAGGTGAATCTTTTTGGTTTAAAAGATTAAAATGGTAATTTGTTTAACCATTTGAAAGAAAAGTTTTGGGTAACAAGTTGCGACTTAACTGAGATCCCATTACCCATATGGTTTTAAAATATTGCACTCACTATTAGGTTTAGCTGGGAGAGGACTTTGTGTCATATAACCCATTCCGAATAGTGATACAACGAATGGATAGCAATTGAAGATGGTGGTGAAGATCGGTTTTCTTCAAGAGCGATAGGATAACCCGTCGAATGACTCTGCACTGAGTTGCTTCGGTATAGAGGGCTCCATATGTGATGGGGAGTGTAACATCCCGTATTTTTAGGCTATTCAAATTGAACATTTAATTCATTTTAAATGTTGAGTGTTAATTATAATTTGAATTTAGAGATAGATGACTTTGGTTAAGTTAATAAAAGTAGTCTAAATTTCAAATACGGGAAATTAAATTAGAAATTGAATAATAATAATTAAGTATTGGACTGAGAGAATATGGGGATTAGATGTGAATTTGTTATAAAAATGATGTTTAAATGTGTTTTTAAGTTCAATTGGACATAATTGATATTATGGAATTTTTGGAAGAATTTTAAAGTTGATAAATTAATATTTGGGAATTTATATTAATTTAAAATGAATTTAATATTGTTAAAATGCAATTAATTCGATTTAAGTCCGGAATGGGCCAGAATGATTTTTAATGTGTTTATAAATGTTATATGAATTATTGTTAAGTTAATAAAATTTTAAAAGTGGAGTTTTGGAGTGATTCCGATAATTTCGAAAATCGCTTAATTAAATTGACGAGTTAAAATAGCCTTCCGGGGCATAGTCTCGGAATTTGACGAAATCAGTTTCATTGGATCCGTAATAGTTAGTTATTACCGGATTTCAATTTTCGTAGCAATCGGAGTTGTCGTTTGACCCCGGCAGCTCGAAACGCATCGAAATCGTTTTAATCGATTTAATTTGAAATTGAACGTTTAATTCCGTAACTCGTGCATACGATCAAATTAGCTTACGAAACCTATTCCATTGTGTCCAGAACGTTGAAAAACCCCAGGGTGGTCTGTCGGAACGTGAGAATCGGGTGTCGTTTGCAAAAATGTTTTTAACGAGAATTTATATTAATAAAATATTATTTATTTATATTATATAACTTAAAAGTTTGCAAACCCTAGCAGAATTAGGAGCCGCCGGCCTCTTTTATTTCTATGGCCACGAGCTTCCGATCTTCTTCTTCAATTTGCTTCTAATCCATCGCGTAATCGTGAAATCTTCCAACTGCTTAATCGTCGAGCTCGCCGAGCTCTTCTAGATGGACGGTGGTGATGGTGTTTCGATCCACGAAGGGGGAGATTTCGTCGCCGATGGCGTCGCCGTTCGCACTGGAATCGTGCGCAGAAGGAGCAGCCGAGCTCCGAGCTGTTGGGGACGTGGGTGAGCATCGTAGTGGGCTTCGAGATGGCGAGCTCCGATCGAGCTAGATGGCCTTGGAGTTGCAGCAGTTTCGAACCCTACTTCGGTGTGGGTGGGTTCTTCGTTCTAGGTATCACGTTCGTGTAGGTGAAGGAGGCGGGCCGGGTTTTGTTTTCTGGTAATTTTTTTTAAAAAGGGGGAAATTGAAAATAGATTCGAATTTGTTTCCGAAAACTTTGTAAATTCGTAACCATTTCATACGTAATCAGATTCGGACAAATTTTGTATCGCCGGAATCGCAGAAGAACGTTCTACGCGATGGTGCAGATCCGGAACCAATCCGGGCAAGTAGAAATTTGGGTTAAATCGGACGTTGTCCGGTTTAATTTAAATTTCGAACGCTCGCCGAAACTCAAGGTGAGTTATTCTCACTCACATCTGGATACTAGTAAAGTAGACAGTTAGTATTGATTGGTTGTTTGGATGTTTAGCTGAATATGTTAGTTATTATCAAATTGAATTGATATATATACTGTTGTGCTAATATTTGTGGATGCAGGGAAAACAGGTTGGAGGGATCCAACGGGATTCCTCACAATATAGTAATTATTTGATTATGATACCTGTTTATATATTGAGATTGATAAATTTGGAGTTGAATTGCATTGTGATATTGTGGTTTAAACTATAAACCCAGAATATTAATTATAAAAGAAATTGCAGTTTAAATTATGAAGAAATTAAATTGGGTTTCAAAGAAATTGAGAAATTGTTAAATAAGAAATTTAGAGAATATAAATGTTTGAAACCTGATTTGGATGGAAAACTGAAATGAATTTGTATAGAAATATTGTTGGATAAATTTATAAATCCAAAGTTAATTATAAATGGATGAATTGAATTTAGAGAAATAAAAGATATGGTTAATAATGAATTTTAAAGGATTAAAATTTGAAATCTATTTAGAATGGAAATTGGAAGTTGTAAAATCTGGAATGATAATTAAAGATAAATGTTATTAGTTGAAGATTTGGGAAATAAATTTATGTTATAAAACCATAAAACTAAAGTAAATAAATGGACAGAAATCGTGAGAAGGATTTCTGTGATGATTTAGTAGAAATGAGATTTTCTTGGGAAAAACCAAGTTCGAGTTTTAAATTGATTTTATAAGAAGAAAGTTTTAAAATCTTAAACTGGTTTTAAAGAATGTTTTGAAAATTATTATTTTAAAGTGATTATTTATAAATTAGCAATAGTAAAATTTTATAAATATCTTAATAATTATGTTTACAAATGGATTTGTTTTAAAAGCTAGTTTTGACCTAAGTATATTGAAATAAGAGTTAATCGTTTTACAACTCTATTTTTAATATATAGTATGACCAAACCTATTTTAAATTAAGTTATATCTTATAAATAGGTTTTGCTTTAAATATTTTGAAATTATATTTTGAGTAAATAATTAGTAGTTAATTTTCCTATTTTAAAGTATATTTTAAATTTAAAATGTTTTTAACTATTTTTAAATCTAAACTGTTTTGAACTTGGATATTTCCAATGGAAATCTATGGTAAAAGATTTACCTTGTAAAGGAAGAACTTTGGAAATTGTTTTCAAATGAGCTTTGGAAATTTGAAATATATCTTTTAAAGATATTCGAGGCAAATAAATAATTTGGGAGTTATTTATTGTGTGATGGATGCTATGGATGTTTATGAATATAAATTGATAGTTAAATCACCGACTATCAATATTGGACAAATTTCGTTGATCGTTTCGAAGAGACCGGGATCGAGATTTATTTCTCGAAAACCACTTCGATCCGGTTTGTACGTTTTCGTGCGATAAAACGTTTTCGGAGTCGAAGATGGAGCAGTGAAGTGCAAGGTCTAGTCGCTGCTAATCCTGAGGATATTTCCAAAATGGATGTAGTAGGAATAGTGCCTTCGGTTCCGTTCGAACCCGGGACGGACTTGTATGGGCGAATGCTTCGTGACATCGTCAGCGGACGATGGGCATTCTAAGGGATATGTGCTATAAAGGTATCGTTTAGCCTCAAGCCTCATCAACCGGGAATGACTGAAAATCAGGGGATATGCAGCAAGGCTTCGTGGGTAGCCCCCACTGGAGAGTAAGGTCATCCCTGTCTAGAGGTCCCTTTTTATTTCGGCTTAGTGGTGCGGTTGCTGATCCCAACCGCGGGGTGATCTTATTCGGAATTGCCCATAGGTGATTCCGGTCTTGTGTTGCAGGGGATGAAGGGAGTAGTCCTCGGTACTGTGATCTAGACCACGTACTGTGACAGGTGGTACCCCAGTGCCTAGTCATTGTTGGAAATCCATTTTCCCTACGTGCCTTTTTCGAGTTTTGTTTGTATTACCCACTTCGGTGGCTAGTAGCTGGAATTTAATAATGTAACAATTTCGGCTATTTTATAAGTATTTGTAAATAGACCCTATTATAATATCAGAGGATTTCTATGAAAAGAGTTTTAGCTATCGTAAGGTAAAAACCCGACATGTTTATTTGTGGCGTGGTCTTACGAGACGCTTTTGTTTTCAAAAGGATTTTTGAAACTTTAATAATCAATTGTGTGCATTATTATCAGCTGGTATTCCAGACTGACTCGGGTGTTATTTCGTTATAATGCTCGGGTCAGACCGAGTATTATTTGTTCAGGATAGGTTGCTATGGAGCAGGAGAGGAGCTGGAGTCCGAGACGTATTATATGTACCTATATATATCCGCTGCTATGTTGTATGGTATGTCTGTTATGTGTTGATTGATGTATGAGTTACTCTGATGATATGTTGTATATAAACAGATATAGATTTCATTTTGTGTAAAATTCTATAGTTACTATTATATTTTATTCCGCTGCGACTGTGAGATTCTGATATTGTTTAGTTTCTTCTTCTTCTATCTCTTTTTCTTTAACCTCAATGGTTCGTATTTCTGTTCCACTTGAGTCAATTAGGGTAGAATAATGTTGATTCAAGGGGTACGGATTTGCGGGCTGTTACACTTGGTATCAGAGCTTAGGTTGGCGACAACCTAGGCTTTGGTGGGGTAATTACTCATTTAATAGAGTCGATAGTACTCTATAATGAGTTGAGTGTATTAATAGCTATGAGAGCGTACTTGTTAGTGCTTATAAAATTGTTTTTATACTGTGTTGACTTATCGGTTGAGTGTTTATGAATTCTGGTCGGTGCGGGAAGTACAACCGTATCGATAGGGGTTTCTAAACTCTTGAACAAGATAAACCGACATAGTATTGTTTTTAAAGTGGGTAAATGAAATAATTTTACCCAAAATTATATTTTAATATAAAAGAAATGATTTTCTAGCTTATTATATATTGGGTGATTGTTGGATTGTTAATACCATAATTAAGTAAGAATCTTGAATATGATCTAAAATTTGAAATGATATATATAAGCAAATAAGGAATTTAGGATAGTAAAATTGAAATGGTTATAACCAAATAGAATTAATTAAATATGTTGCAAATAAGAAGTGAAATTAAAATTTGAATTAAACCAGAATTTAAAACCCGGAAGTTTTGGAAAGGATTTTAAATGTATTGAAAATAAAAGTTTGGGAATGTTTTCCAATATGTTTGAAGGCAATAATGGAATGTTGTTTTGGGTAATATTTTTGAATGGCAACTGTTTTGAAATAAATTTGGGAAAGTAAGAAGCATTGAACTCACTGCAGTCGCTGGAAAATAATCCTGATGATGCTGGCCACATCATTAGAATTCATTTTCGAGTTTCTAAAGTGATGGATTGCTTCCCTAGTAATTGGTTATGGTATTGTTTGGATTTGTTGGGGATAACGGTTGTTTTGGATATTTCAAAAATGAGAATTTGTTTTGGGATATGAACAAATTGTTTTGGGTACAACCAAATTGGTTTGGAAAACATGGAGATGTGATTTGATATACCAAATGGGTACAGATATTTGATATATTTCAAAATGATTTTGAAATAAAAACCGGGCAATTGAATTCTGGAAAATTTTAATTAAATAAAGATGTGAAGGTAAAATGAATCAACCATAACTTGTATGGTGAAGTTGATTTAAGTAAGATAGGAAAATGAAATTTTAGTCATAAAATTAAAATTTGACTTGAGTAAATGGAGGTAAATGAAATTATTAAAATGAATGGAAAGTTGAATTTAATTTGGGATAAGTTAAATAAAATTGAGAATTGGAATTTGAATTTAACTTGGATAAGTGAAATGAATTAACTATTAAACTTATTATGTAAAGTAATATTAATAAGAAGGAAGAAATGAAAATCTTAAATCTTGGAATTAAAATTTAATTTGAGTAATTAAAGGTGGATAAAATATATTGAAGTAAATTGAAATTTGAATTTTACTTGGATAAGTAAATAAGTTGGACTTAAAATAAAATTGATTTGGATTAAATTAAAAGGTAAGTTGATTTTGAGATTGTGGGTCATTGAGTATTGGATTATACCCATAAGCTATTAAGTATTATACTTATAATTTGAGATTGTGGATTTGAAGTTGCAAAAAAAAATTAAATTAAGGAAATTTATATCCTTAAGGATTTAGTGATATATATATGTGAATTTGGAATTTGTGATTATAAATTGTAAAAGAATTAAAATGAGCAATATGAGCTTTAAAATAAATAAGTTGGTGAACTTATAAAATAGAAATAGAAATTATAATCACAATGAGAAATAATGAAATGGAATGGTGAATTTAAAAAAATCTAATCTCAAATGAATGTGAATTGAGATAAGATAAGGGGAATATAAAAGGAGTGAATGAACTTCACTTAGTAAACAAGTTTTGAACTTGTATTTGGAGAATTAAAATTTGTGAATTTTGAAATTCGAATTAAATTTAAACTCTTGAATAGAAGTGAAATTATAATTTGTTAATGGAAAAGGTTGAATGGAGTGACAAATTCAAAATTTGTCCATAAATGAAATGTAAAGAGTAATGAAGTAAAGTGAGAATATAAAAGGTGGATGTTCTTAAGTTAGCAAATAAATCTTGAACATATGAATGTGAACTGAAATTTATTTTGATAATGGAATTGAAAATTAAATTTCAGTTGAGAAATAAATAATATTGGAAGCAATATAGGTTCTATTTAAAGAAGTGTGAATGAATAATGGAATATGAATATATTTATGATGATTTGAATTGTAAATAAAATTCAAATGAGGGAAATAATTTAAATGGTCTCTTTGTTAATAAAATAAACTTAACTTGGATTGGATAACTAAACAAAGAGCGTTAAATTTGTAAATAAATTGAAATTTGATTGGATGAGAATCAAATGGAAATAAAATTGATACGACAAGATAATGAAAATCTTGTGGAAAGAACTTAAGCAAGCTGAATGGTAATTGTGGTTAAGCTTTGTAATTTTGTTTGGATAATAAATTTGAATTGTAAGTGGAATGGGTTTAATTAAATTATGTAATATGGATATAAGAGTTGCATATAAAACCGGAGTTGAATGGTATTAATATAAACCTATATGGAAAATGAATTGGAAATATAAGGTTGAGATTTAATTTTGATAATGGTGATAAAGCAAGAATGTTTAAGTTGTAAATAAATCCAAGATGGAATAATAAAGATAAACTTAAGATGTAAAATAAATTTGGAGAGGGTGAGAATAAGAATTGATTTAATAATTGTAGTAGAATAAGGATGCTTGGATGGAGAATTATGCAGAATTGAATAAAATTAAGAAAAGTCTAATCTGAAATTAATTTTAAATGGTATAAGCTTAAGAATTGGTTATTTGTTTGAATAACCACAACCTGCATAGAAACTGTCATTAAACTTAAGAGAATGGATATTTGAATAATGGTAAATAGATTGGAATTGTATTAAGTAATTTTGTATATTAATACAAGTGAATCATAAAAGAAATGCAATTGTTCCAAACTGAAAATAAAGATGGTTTTAAATTAATTAGATAAATACAACCTAATGAAGTAATTTCGCATTTGAATGGACATAGGCATAAAAGGAATGTGAGTGCTTCAAATTGGAAATAAGAATTTGATTGTGAATCAAATTTAAATAATGTTGCATATAAATGAATTAAAGCACATATTCATAATATTGAAGTGAATATGAATGAGTTGTCTTAGTGTATTCAACATTGAATTGGTTTTTGAATTAATTGGAATAGGAATTTCTTAAGTGACTTTGGATATGGATGGAAATGGATTATTATAGAAATGTAAATGCTTCAAATTTGAAAATGAAATTGGTTTGTAAATCCATTTAGAATTGAATTGGAATATAATTCTATTAGTGAAGCATACGTTAATCATATTGAAATAAATATGAATTGTATATGGTTGATTTGAGTATAAATCATTCAAGTGAAAGTAAATAATGTTGGACTTGAATAGATGATTGGAAAGATGATTTAAAATCTTGAATTGTTGGTAAAAGATGGTTAATATTAGTAAATTTTGAAATTTGTTTGGTTTGGATTATGCCATAGATATGTTGGATTGCTTTTATATTGGAAAATGTTGATTAAAATGCACATATCTTGTAACTAATGAGTATGTTGAGTAAGTGCAGGAATGCGAGGCGTTCGAGAGGGTTTGAAGAGCGTGTATGCATTATATATTAGCTACTTGCTATTAAAATTGCTAAAAGGTACGCCTACGCTAATAAAATTGGAAAAGATATATATCTTGTGTTATATTTTGGTTTCCGGCCGTGTGGGCCGATGTATATATATTTGTGTATCCTGCGATATCGCAGAAGCTCCTCCGTACAGGGGAGACTCTGCCAAAATTTTCCGGAAATTTTGGGAGTTAGAAAATTTTTGGGTTTTGGGAAAAGTTAATTAACTTGGAAAGTTATAAGTTAAAAATTTAAGCTTTAGAGATAAGTAAAGCAGATAGGGTTGGGAATTGAGCAAAAAGGATTTTGTGAAGTGTATATATACTTTTAACTAAGCAAATGGGGTAAGTAAATGGGTTTGAGAGTATGTTCTACCTTATGCAAATTTCGGGGACGAAATTTTTATAAGGGGGGAGGAATGTAACATCCCGTATTTTTAGGCTATTCAAATTGAACATTTAATTCATTTTAAATGTTGAGTGTGAATTATAATTTGAATTTAGAGATAGATGACTTTGGTTAAGTTAATAAAAGTAGTCGAAATTTCAAATACGGGAAATTAAATTAGAAATTGAATAATAATAATTAAGTATTGGACTGAGAGAATATGGGGATTAGATGTGAATTTGTTATAAAAATGATGTTTAAATGTGTTTTTAAGTTCAATTGGACATAATTGATATTATGGAATTTTTGGAAGAATTTTAAAGTTGATAAATTAATATTTGGGAATTTATATTAATTTAAAATGAATTTAATATTGTTAAAATGCAATTAATTCGATTTAAGTCCGGAATGGGCCAGAATGATTTTTAATGTGTTTATAAATGTTATATGAATTATTGTTAAGTTAATAAAATTTTAAAAGTGGAGTTTTGGAGTGATTCCGATAATTTCGAAAATCGCTTAATTAAATTGACGAGTTAAAATAGCCTTCCGGGGCATAGTCTCGGAATTTGACGAAATCAGTTTCATTGGATCCGTAATAGTTAGTTATTACCGGATTTCAATTTTCGTAGCAATCGGAGTTGTCGTTTGACCCCGGCAGCTCGAAACGCATCGAAATCGTTTTAATCGATTTAATTTGAAATTGAACGTTTAATTCCGTAACTCGTGCATACGATCAAATTAGCTTACGAAACCTATTCCATTGTGTCCAGAACGTTGAAAAACCCCAGGGTGGTCTGTCGGAACGTGAGAATCGGGTGTCGTTTGCAAAAACGTTTTTAACGAGAATTTATATTAATAAAATATTATTTATTTATATTATATAACTTAAAAGTTTGCAAACCCTAGCAGAATTAGGAGCCGCCGGCCTCTTTTATTTCTATGGCCACGAGCTTCCGATCTTCTTCTTCAATTTGCTTCTAATCCATCGCGTAATCGTGAAATCTTCCAACTGCTTAATCGTCGAGCTCGCCGAGCTCTTCTAGATGGACGGTGGTGATGGTGTTTCGATCCACGAAGGGGGAGATTTCGTCGCCGATGGCGTCGCCGTTCGCACTGGAATCGTGCGCAGAAGGAGCAGCCGAGCTCCGAGCTGTTGGGGACGTGGGTGAGCATCGTAGTGGGCTTCGAGATGGCGAGCTCCGATCGAGCTAGATGGCCTTGGAGTTGCAGCAGTTTCGAACCCTACTTCGGTGTGGGTGGGTTCTTCGTTCTGGGTATCACGTTCGTGTAGGTGAAGGAGGCGGGCCGGGTTTTGTTTTCTGGTAATTTTTTTAAAAAAGGGGGAAATTGAAAATAGATTCGAATTTGTTTCCGAAAACTTTGTAAATTCGTAACCATTTCATACGTAATCAGATTCGGACAAATTTTGTATCGCCGGAATCGCAGAAGAACGTTCTACGCGATGGTGCAGATCCGGAACCAATCCGGGCAAGTAGAAATTTGGGTTAAATCGGACGTTGTCCGGTTTAATTTAAATTTCGAACGCTCGCCGAAACTCAAGGTGAGTTATTCTCACTCACATCTGGATACTAGTAAAGTAGACAGTTAGTATTGATTGGTTGTTTGGATGTTTAGCTGAATATGTTAGTTATTATCAAATTGAATTGATATATATACTGTTGTGCTAATATTTGTGGATGCAGGGAAAACAGGTTGGAGGGATCCAACGGGATTCCTCACAATATAGTAATTATTTGATTATGATACCTGTTTATATATTGAGATTGATAAATTTGGAGTTGAATTGCATTGTGATATTGTGGTTTAAACTATAAACCCAGAATATTAATTATAAAAGAAATTGCAGTTTAAATTATGAAGAAATTAAATTGGGTTTCAAAGAAATTGAGAAATTGTTAAATAAGAAATTTAGAGAATATAAATGTTTGAAACCTGATTTGGATGGAAAACTGAAATGAATTTGTATAGAAATATTGTTGGATAAATTTATAAATCCAAAGTTAATTATAAATGGATGAATTGAATTTAGAGAAATAAAAGATATGGTTAATAATGAATTTTAAAGGATTAAAATTTGAAATCTATTTAGAATGGAAAATGGAAGTTGTAAAATCTGGAATGATAATTAAAGATAAATGTTATTAGTTGAAGATTTGGGAAATAAATTTATGTTATAAAACCATAAAACTAAAGTAAATAAATGGACAGAAATCGTGAGAAGGATTTCTGTGATGATTTAGTAGAAATGAGATTTTCTTGGGAAAAACCAAGTTCGAGTTTTAAATTGATTTTATAAAAAGAAAGTTTTAAAATCTTAAACTGGTTTTAAAGAATGTTTTGAAAATTATTATTTTAAAGTGATTATTTATAAATTAGCAATAGTAAAATTTTATAAATATCTTAATAATTATGTTTACAAATGGATTTGTTTTAAAAGCTAGTTTTGACCTAAGTATATTGAAATAAGAGTTAATCGTTTTACAACTCTATTTTTAATATATAGTATGACCAAACCTATTTTAAATTAAGTTATATCTTATAAATAGGTTTTGCTTTAAATATTTTGAAATTATATTTTGAGTAAATAATTAGTAGTTAATTTTCCTATTTTAAAGTATATTTTAAATTTAAAATGTTTTTAACTATTTTTAAATCTAAACTGTTTTGAACTTGGATATTTCCAATGGAAATCTATGGTAAAAGATTTACCTTGTAAAGGAAGAACTTTGGAAATTGTTTTCAAATGAGCTTTGGAAATTTGAAATATATCTTTTAAAGATATTCGAGGCAAATAAATAATTTGGGAGTTATTTATTGTGTGATGGATGCTATGGATGTTTATGAATATAAATTGATAGTTAAATCACCGACTATCAATATTGGACAAATTTCGTTGATCGTTTCGAAGAGACCGGGATCGAGATTTATTTCTCGAAAACCACTTCGATCCGGTTTGTACGTTTTCGTGCGATAAAACGTTTTCGGAGTCGAAGATGGAGCAGTGAAGTGCAAGGGCTAGTCGCTGCTAATCCTGAGGATATTTCCAAAATGGATGTAGTAGGAATAGTGCCTTCGGTTCCGTTCGAACCCGGGACGGACTTGTATGGACGAATGCTTCGTGACATCGTCAGCGGACGATGGGCATTCTAAGGGATATGTGCTATAAAGGTATCGTTTAGCCTCAAGCCTCATCAACCGGGAATGACTGAAAATCAGGGGATATGCAGCAAGGCTTCGTGGGTAGCCCCCACTGGAGAGTAAGGTCATCCCTGTCTAGAGGTCCCTTTTTATTTCGGCTTAGTGGTGCGGTTGCTGATCCCAACCGCGGGGTGATCTTATTCGGAATTGCCCATAGGTGATTCCGGTCTTGTGTTGCAGGGGATGAAGGGAGTAGTCCTCGGTACTGTGATCTAGACCACGTACTGTGACAGGTGGTACCCCAGTGCCTAGTCATTGTTGGAAATCCATTTTCCCTACGTGCCTTTTTCGAGTTTTGTTTGTATTACCCACTTCGGTGGCTAGTAGCTGGAATTTAATAATGTAACAATTTCGGCTATTTTATAAGTATTTGTAAATAGACCCTATTATAATATCAGAGGATTTCTATGAAAAGAGTTTTAGCTATCGTAAGGTAAAAACCCGACATGTTTATTTGTGGCGTGGTCTTACGAGACGCTTTTGTTTTCAAAAGGATTTTTGAAACTTTAATAATCAATTGTGTGCATTATTATCAGCTGGTATTCCAGACTGACTCGGGTGTTATTTCGTTATAATGCTCGGGTCAGACCGAGTATTATTTGTTCAGGATAGGTTGCTATGGAGCAGGAGAGGAGCTGGAGTCCGAGACGTATTATATGTACCTATATATATCCGCTGCTATGTTGTATGGTATGTCTGTTATGTGTTGATTGATGTATGAGTTACTCTGATGATATGTTGTATATAAACAGATATAGATTTCATTTTGTGTAAAATTCTATAGTTACTATTATATTTTATTCCGCTGCGACTGTGAGATTCTGATATTGTTTAGTTTCTTCTTCTTCTATCTCTTTTTCTTTAACCTCAATGGTTCGTATTTCTGTTCCACTTGAGTCAATTAGAGTAGAATAATGTTGATTCAAGGGGTACGGATTTGCGGGCTGTTACAGGGAGTCCGATTGGGATTGTGGATAACCGGATTGCAAGGGCTTCTTCCTTTATTGGACGAAGTGCCTTCGGTTCCGTTCGAACCCAGAACGGACTTGTATGGTTGTATGTTTGACATTACACTTCGAGATATAAAACTGACCTCTATCAAATACATTTCTGTTTGGTGGCGGAAAATATATTCTCTTAGCTTAACATCCTTCTTAGAGACGTACGAGCTCAGAGGTTATGTAGTTGATAGTTATCAGTGATATACTCCCAATTTGGTAGTGAGGCGTGTTGAGTGCTGTTGTATGTTGTTGATCATTTGTTGATCAAAGCATGACTTTTGTGTAAAGCGTAGCTTTGTGGACAAGTCTGCATCAGGACCTCACACCCCGGAAATGGTCGAAACAAGAAAGGTGCGGCAACGTTATGAGGGTCGTGCCCTTTAGGTTGTGTCATTCCCTTTTGGAAAAGGGTGGTATCATGGTATGGAGCCCAGATACTTAACTCATGTGGTCACTGCAAATATATTACTTTGTGGTTGCTTTGTGGTTGAGAGCTCTCGGATAAAGGTCGCAAACGACCAGGGAATGACATGCTCGAGTAGTAGTTACCTAGTTACAGATGTAACCCGGCCTTGTGTTGGCAGAGAGCCGGGTTGGTTCTCGGGACGTCCCTCCAGAGGCGTACCCATGTGGCAGTAGGTAGTTCCTTAGCCTGACTATTTGTTGGAAATCCAATCTCCAATACGTGCCTTGTATGGTTTTAGTTGTATAACCTGCCATTTACTTATGGCAGTCACCACTGTTTAGATGGAAGCTATAGTAGGCATACAATAATGATTGTATGCTTGCTAAGATTAATATTATACTTTCAAAAGGTTTTCTACACTATGTACTAATAATAATATCAAAAGATTTTCACGTATCAAGCATGTTTGACTATAATAAGGAGAAATATCCTCCAATTTTGCGATTGTATTGTGTGTGCGGCGGGAGGCCTTATGGTAGTTTCATTTTCCAAAAAGCATTGAAAATTTCCTTTAAAACTCTTTGTTTGCTTTATTTTAAAAGAAAACAGTTTTCATTTGCTCATACCAGTCCCATGATTGACCCGGAGTTTATTGTTCTCTTCCTAAACTCTAAGTGCCTAAAATTTTTCACACGAGCAGTCTAGAGTTGGGTTTTTCAGATAGTCGAATAGTAGGCGTAGATTCGATAGCATTCAATCTCTGGATAATGGAAAATGCATCGGGATCGAGTTGCTTCACTTCACCATTGATGGTGGTTCTCGCTTTTTTGGTTTGGAGCCTATCTAGCCTTTAGAGTTTTTGGAGATTTAACAATGTAGTCGCTATATGTTGGAGTATCTATCTTGTTGAGTTCTGAAGATATTATCTTTTGGAGATATCTTTCCGCTATCGATGGTTGAAAAGTCTAAACCATCTTCTGGTGTTGTCTTCCGCTATTGTATATCTCTTTGCTCTGATTTGTATTGATATTCTTGTTGTATCTGATATTGTACCAACTGTTGTATATCAATGATATTGTTCATTTTTCTTCCGCTGTGTTGTTGTACTTAATGTGTTATAAGCTCCGGCGAATCAGATTCGACGTTTGAATCTACAGCATTCGAGTACGGGTGATGTATTCAGTGTCGATTTTCGAAGGTCGAGTCAGAGTTGTTTCATTTGGTATAAGAGCTGAAGGTTGAAACTTTAGCTCAGGAGTATAACACATTAGGTAACTCATTAGAGATAGGGTGAAGTATACCCTAGAATGAGTATATCCCTAAGATATATGTTCGTGTGCCTTAGTAAATTCTCTTACTATCCACTGATAGTAAGTATGAGTGCAAGAAGAGGACGAGATAGGGGACAAGGGAGTACCACTGCAAATGGTCAATACCCTGTAACAACAACGGAAACAACTTTCTCTATCAATCTCCTTTGATCTGATTTCAATTCTTTGATTGCTTTGTGACAGCTCAAGGGAGAAGCTTCGGTGTGATGGTGGCCCTGCGAATCCTTGTAGGAAGTTTCTATTTCGTATTCTTTTCATCGGTTTCCATCAGCATTTCATTTTAAACTCTAATGAATTTGAAAATTTATTTGGAATAAATTGGTTAACAAATATAAAGTTAAATTGAATTGTATCGATAAAACGATTTCGATTAAAACCAAATTTGAAAATTTTATTGTAATTTCTTGTGTGAATCCAAGTCTGAAGAGGGACAAGCTAGGGTATATTTTGGGATATTCCAACCTAGATTAAGTATCCATTGTTTGTTCTATTGGGTCCAGATATATTCTATGAACGGTTAGTTATCCCTTCAAAATAACCAATGTCCTTGCACATTTCATAGATTAGTGACCCGAGTATCGTGTGTAATATCGAATGAGTTCCTCTTATAATTATCGACGATATTCTGATTTGGTAAGCCAAATCTTACCAAATCAGAATAGACATTCAGTTTGACCTAGAAAACTATTTCACTGTCTTTGTGTGTTCATCTACTCTTTGTTGTCTCCCTAGCAAATTTCGAGGATGAAATTTTATTAAGGGGGAAAATCTGTAACATTCCTGTTTTTAAATCAACTTTAATTGGTAATTAATTTAATTTTTGAAACTAAATTGTGAATTAATTTGATATTTTCCAAATTAAATGGATATCTGCTTGAATATAAATACGATTTTAAAATAGAATTTCTAATTGGAAATTCAGAAATAAATGTTTTGAATAACATATTGGATTTGAAACTCAAATATAAGTGTCTTTTAAAAAAATTGGATTTAAAAACTTCATATTTTGGAATTTACAGAAACATGTTTTCTAATTTTAACAAATATAAATATATGTATTTTGAAAAAATATATTTGAATTTAATATAGGAAATTTTCAAAAGTTATTTGAAAAACTCTATATTTTAATAATAGAAAAGAATTTATTTTGTATTTATAATGTGATGATTCGAAAGTTATATTTTGAAATTGATATAAATAAATTCACAAAAGCTATTTAAAAAGTTAAAATCAAATATATACATATCTTTTGAAAAATTAATAAGATTCGAATAAAGTATATCAAAAGGAAAAGTAATTATGAAACTAAATTGAAAACATAAACTAGTCTAAATATGAAATAAAAATAAAAATTTATAAAGGGTTTAAAACATAAAAGTTCATTATTTTGACGATTGTAATAATATAACAACTTGTGTAAACATTTGTAAGTCTTATACAACACAATAAAGAAGTGTAACTCTTTTGAACACAAAATTTACAAGTGGCTTTATTTTTTTTCAAATTAATAAATAAATTAA
Source organism: Allium cepa (assembly GCA_030765085.1). Lineage (NCBI taxonomy): Eukaryota > Viridiplantae > Streptophyta > Magnoliopsida > Asparagales > Amaryllidaceae > Allium > Allium cepa. The sequence continues at coordinate 986,161,765 of CM060929.1, read as the reverse complement.
AAACAAGGTTATACAAAATATCTCCATTTCTATTTTTTTCATTCATTAAAAAAAAACAGAAAATAAAAAGCTGAATTAAAAAAAACAGTTTTTAGAACTGTTTCAAGAGATAGATCAAAGCATCAAAAGCTTGAGAATAAAAAAAAAATCTGAAAAGCTCTCAACCTCAAATCTTCAACATGGAAAATAATAAAATCAAAACTTCAGTTTCAACCTGAAGCAAAGCAACGGATTCAACTGAGCAATACAAGGATCAAGCATTGATTCAACATAACAAAATAGATCAAAATCAAATTATACAAACATGGAAACTAAAGCCTGTGAAGAATAATGCAAAGCAATTCAAGCAAATCAGAGAGCATGTAAATTCAAACAAGCAAGATCAAATGAAAGTTCAACATCTAAGCACATACAAGCCGGAAACTAGAAGATTTAAAATACCAAATCAAATTAGGGAAAAAATTACACTGTCCTCTGTTCAACAACAAACAGGTGAGAAAACATAATTCTTTTTTTTTCTCTTGATATGGTTATCTCTTGATGATTGTGAAAGTGATGTTGTGAAATATGTTTGAATGTTTGTAAATGTGTTTTGCATCTATACCAACATATGTGCAAATATTTGCGTATGCCTGTGTTACAGACAGAAACATTTCTTTTTTTTCTTTTTCTAGATTACAGAGTTAGTCAATTTCAAAATTTAATTTCTCCCTCTCTAATTCTTTTTAGAAGTTAAGGTCAAAAGAAAAAGTGTTTAGATTAACAAAAACTTAATTTTAAAAATCATTTTTAGTTTAAATTAAGTTGGGTTTACAGAAAAATCAAGTAAACACTGAAGAACACAAAATATATCAGAAAATTCAAGGGTCTAGATTACGCGTTTTGATATTGTAATCTGGTAAGTATTCGGAAATGGTGATTTTTGATTTTGGTTTCAATGTTTTTCATTGCGTGGTTGCCGAGATATCATGGGATGATCAGAAATCATAAATATTGTGACGACCCGACTTTCTTACCACAGAAAATCGCATCATCTTTAAGAAAGAAAGGGATAGAAAAGAGAATAGAAAGAAGAGAAGAAAGAAACAACATCAGAATCTAACAGCGGAACGAATAAATTATATTAACAATATAAACATTACATAGTATCATATACATCAGAGCTACACAGCTAAAACAGCACATACTAGACAGTTATAAACAACTGTCTAGTTATACAACTCAATATAACACAAGAACAACTCAGAGAAATCTACACAGCGGAAAACTATATATATCTACACGCAAAAGCCTCCTGCTTCATTGCTCCTTCACAATTCGTCAAACCAAACCTGAATCCCTTGGCTACTCGTAAAAATTTGAGTACCCAAGAGTTTATGGAGAAAAAAAACTCCGGGTCAGACATGGGTCTGGTGTGAGTAACAGGTTAAAGTTGCTTGACTTTCAAAAACCTTTTGAAAAGAAAGGTATCACGTAAGACTTCCCACACATAAACATGGAAAAGTTTTTACCTTACGCTAACCAAAACATTTGATAAGAAATCCAGTGATATTATAATAGGTCTAGGGTTTTCAAATAAATATGAAATAGCCGAAATTGTTACATTCATTAAATTCCAGCTACTAGCCACAAAAGAGGGTAATACAATCAAAACCGTTGGCACTTATTGGATTTTGGATTCCATACAATGGCAGGGCTACTGGGGCACCGCCCGTCAAAGTACGTGGCCTAGATCAACGTACCGAGGAGTACGCTCGCTCCCCTACAACACAAAGCCGGACCCATTCCTTACTGAACAGGTCCGAACAAGACAACCCCGTGGTTGTAGCTAGCAACCACCCACACAGCCGAATATAAAGGGACTTCTAGACAGGGGTAAAACTTGCTCTCCAGTGGGTGCGACCCACGAAGCCTTGCTGCACCTCCCATGTTTTCATTCCCAGTTGATGAGGCTTGAGGCTATGATTACCTTTATAGGACACATCACTTAGAATGCTCATCGTCCACCTGACGATGTTCTGAAAGCATTCAATCCATACAAGTTCGTTCCGGGTTCGAACGAAACCGAAGGCATTATCTCGTTACACTCGTTTTGGAATAACCCTCAAAGTTAACGACAATAACCCTTGCACTCTAAACCACTATCTCGAACCTATAAGTACTATTCCGTCAACTCATTACGGAATCACCCACAGAGTTATACTGACGTATAGTCCTTACACCTCGAGTCTTCACAAAGCTCCACTTTGATTCATGACCTAACGTTATTTTGGGATCGATGTGGTTTTCGGATATCCAAATATGGAAACCCGATCCCAGTCTCATCGAAATCCAAAGCGTGTCTTTTAGGTTCAAGTTGTTCTAAAGTTTTTAAAACAATTCAATATTAAACAAATTATTAATCATCCAGATTAATTACATTTAGTAATTATCTAGCTTAATTACTATATTAAACAATTAATTATCCTTTAATTTATTACTTAATTAATCCCTTGATTAATTACTAAGTAATTAAGCCAAATTACCTCATTCTTAAATCTCTCCACTTAATTACAACCTGTAATTATTAAACAATTACATAACTAAGTAATTTCCAAATCCTCAATTACATAAAGTAATCATTTATAAAAACCCAAGTGTTTAAAACAAATTAAACTTAATTAATTAGATTAAACGATCACATTAAATTTAATTAATTACATTAAGTAATTAATTTCTTAATTACTTTATCAAGTAATTACACTCAAACCTTTTACAATTGATTATTATTAAATTAATTAATCTAATTAATCATAAAAATTAACTACATTAATAAATTATTAAAAAATCCTGGTTAATGATCTTCATTAACCATTCTTTAATTATTTCAATTGGTAATTAACTTAAATTAATTAAAATTTAAATTATCTTTAATTATTCTTTAATTAAAGTCTAATTATTTTATTAATTAACCTTGATTTAAAACTTAATTACATAATTAACAATATTCATTCATCCTTAATTAATAATCTTAATTATAGATTGATTAATCATTAACCAATTATTAATTCCAAATTCAATTAATTAATTAAATTAATTAATTAATCTTAATTACCTTATTAATTAATTCTAAAACATAAATTTTAATTTAAATTTCAAGATAAAACATAACTTAATTATGTTTAAAACAATATTATTGAAACAAAGTACTTTTTTAACTACTTTTAAAATTCCATTTTAAAATACAAGTTTAAAATAGAACAATTTTAAAATTTATCAAAGTTTTAAATAATTTCAAACTTTTTAAAATTTAAAACTGAAATTCAAATTTAACTTTTGAATTTCCAGATTTTAAACAAACTTCAAATCTACTCATATTTTTAAAATCTCATTACTAAAAGTGTTTAAACTATTTTACCAAAACAAATAGTTGATTAAGTTAAATTTTTGAAACTTTTATTTTGCTTAAAAACTGGAATTTGAATTCAAATCAGAAATGCAACTTGAATTGAATTGAACTTAAACTTTACTTTAAACATAAACTTCAGATTTAAAATTTTTTAAAAACCCAGATTTTAAAGAAAACAGGTTTTTCTGTAACCTGTAAATTACAGTAACCAGAGAAAACCCAATTTACTTCGAGTCTAATGCATCCCCACTCCGAGTCTTCAAACCATCTGCTTCGAGCAAGTTATAGTTCTACCCTGCAACAACCAAAGCCCAACAGATCACCAGAATTCCCATCGCCTTGCATATGCACGGCGATCCTCGCCCTCTCTGATCATCAGAGACAATCAATCTACAACCAGAAACCCATCCATGCCTACGACAATCAGCAGATCGAACAAGCAATCAAAGAATTCAAAATTTAGCTCTCTAAACCCAAACCTGAAAATATAAATCAGGTTACTGACCAAACCTGTCAACGGCAATTTCTTGCCACTCCGATCATTTGACGCTCAACCCTTCCGGCCTCGAGCTCCTTCACCCATTAACTACACAATCACCAATTATTACAACACTCGATCCATCCTACACCCCAAACTGACCCAATCCTTAACCCCATTCAAAACTAGGGTTCATACAAAGATTTTCAAACTGCTTCAAATCTATCAAATTATATCCACTTCTATGATTTTTCTAAGGATCTACTATACGTATTCCATCATTCAGAAGAACCCCTAAACTTCTCAAGACATGAATCAACAGAATTTGCTAAAATTCAATGTCAGGTTCAAAACAAAATTTCAACTTAATCAAACACCAAAAAAATCCTAATACCAGTTTTAAAAATCATGTTTATGTTAGTGTTTTTGATTTTTGAAACTGAATGTCAATATTAATATGATTGGGTTTTTAAAAAAAATAAAATAAATAAACATGCATGATGTTTCTGGTTTTACAGAGGCAATAACAAGTTTGTTTATTATCCCAAATAAAATTTAACACTTTAATTAGGATATAATACATGTTTTGTTTGAAAATTTGCATCTAAACATGGATTAGATCTTGAGTTCATGAATTTTGAATTATATCTTTAAGTCTGGAATCTAGAACAGGAAAGAATTCATCAACAGCAAGCAGGCATTCAAACTCATACATATATACAGACATTTTCATCATGCTCATCAGGAAACAATTCAAGCAACTATATTAATTTAAATTAGTTTTTAAAATAAATTGTTACTCGCCTTAATTTTTATGCAGACCCTCTGTTGATCATTTGAATTTGCAGAAGACATAAAAATTGCAGGCTTGACCCTTTGTTGTTTTTAATCTGAGTTGCATTCCTGATGAAATCTACATGCTCATGACCCCAGACTCTAATTACTTGCATGCAGAAAGTAGATGCAATTGCTAATTCCCCAAATACATGCAGATGCTCATCACTCCCAGGTTTTAAAACAGAGTGCAGAAAAACAGTGCAGGCACTTCTTCTTTTTTTTTTAAATGGCATGCAGATCAATGCATATTGATGATTGAATTTGAGGAAGATGGGTTTGATTTTGAAGAAGTGGAATATGCAGATGTGCTTTGGATTTGTACATGTATTTGAAGGGCTATGATATGAGGAGTTTTTGATTTTGAATATGCAGGTTTTCTGAATTTTGAGAAAATACAGATTTGATTTTGATGAATTTGTGTATGCAGATTTTTTTTGAAGAGTGTTACCGATTTTATAGATTTTGAAGATGAGTTTATAATTTCTCTTTTGATTAAGGAAAATGAAAATGCAATATGAATGAAGATGCAAGCTTATACTAGATGTATTTTCAGAAATATGTCGATTTCTGATGAATGAGGAGATGATTAGCTTAGATATTTATGTGGAAGATAGCTTGAGTATTGAAGATTTGTGGAAAAATGTCCAGATATTTTTTAATTGGTTCAAGTAATGGATCAATGAGGAATTAGGGCTTAAGCACCTGTTTTGATCAATATTGGTACTGAGATAATTGCGGGGTCATCAGCGAACTGGAAGTGATCGCGACCGGGGAAGAAGATGAGGAGGACTGTGGTGGAAATTCTGATAGGACGGCGTAATCTCTGGTGACTGGAATCGGTGGCGCAAGGCGATGTTTGTCATCAGGGGTTGGGTTTCAGGCGGTAATTGAAATACTCGATTTCGATTCTCTATCAAATGCTTGGATCTAGGTGTTTGTAGTGACTTGAGGTGTCGTCGACGACTCGTTGATGATGCATGGTTGATCGTAGGTGATCAGGCAGGCCATGCATGTGCATGTGATACATTGATATCTGGTGATTGTTTAAAAATTTGGGGAAGAAGCGAAGTCATCGGGTTTGACTCTAGGTAATTGGCGTGATGTCTCGAAGCGTTGGAAGAATGTGGTTTACTCGAAGCCAGGTTTGGGTAAAACAAGTGTGTGGCTCGGGTGTTGTGATGATGTCGAGTTTGGGTAAAGAAATAATAAGTTTTTTTAGTTATAGTTTAATCAAGTTTAAATAAATTGTTAACCACTACTTTTAAAATTATTAATGTTATTTAAGTTGATATGTATTAAAGATTTGACAGTAAAAAATTGCTTTGAGTTTAAAATTATTTCAAAATATTATTTTTAATAAACTTAATAAGATAATTAAGGAATTAATCAAGAAGATTAAATGTTTTAAAGATAAATTATTTTGGTGAATATATTTGGTGATTAATTAATGTAATTAATCAAAGATTGATTTAGGAATGTAAGTAATTAAAGTTTAATTACTTAATGTGATTACTTAAAAGTTAATTACTTTAATGTAATTAAAGGGTGATTAATTTGTGTAATAAATTTAAGATTAATTAAGGGTAATTAAATTTATAAATTTATTAAGGTGATGTATTAATGAATAATTTATGAATGTAATTAAAGTGATTAATTAATCAAAGGTTAACTAATTTTGGGTAATAAATTAAACGATAATTAATTAAGAATTAATTAATTAATGAGATTAATTAAGATTAATTAATGAAGGATAATTAATTAAATGGTAATTAATTAAGGGTTAATTAATTAATGTGATTAATGTAAAGGATATTTAAATAATTTAAAGGTTAATTATTTAATAATTAATGTTTTTTAATTTATTAATTAAGATTGATTAGTTAATAATTAAAGGTTAATTTATTTATTATTAAAGATTAATTAATTTAAATGATTTATAATTAATTAATGTTAATTAATGAGGATTAGTAGCATATTCATAAGTAATTAGTCTGATTTAAATTAATCAGATAATTAATTGATTTTACTTATGGATGTTTGAATTGTATGAAATGCCTTGTATTGTTTGATATCTCTGTATGTAATGTTTTGTGTTATGAATTATTTTGATTCGAGCTGTGATGAATGTTATTTATTTTATCTATAATGAATGTATGTTATTTATCTGTGAATCTGTGAATGAAGATAAGCGTTATAGTTTATTCCGCTTATCGATATTGATGTACTTGAATCTGTGTTGATTGATGTTGTTGCACTATTGTGTAGAACCCTTGGACTACACTATACACACACAAATATGGATTGCACGAGGAAATTGGTTAAGTCACAGATTTTAGAAAATAATTTTTAAATTGAATTTTGAATTCAAATGGATTGGAAATGGAATTGGGTTGGAAAGCTTTTGAAAAGTTGTTTTAAAGATAAAAATTATTTTGGATGACTTAATAAAGTTTTTAAATTTAAATAATTTGATTTAAATTTGGATTCAAAATTTGAAATTGAATTCTATGTTTGGAAATTATGATTTAAAAAGGTATACAAGTTATAAATGTGTTTATACGGGTTTAAACCATTTTAAAAGTATTGATTTAGGAATTTGAATTTAACCCAAGGGCTTTAACTTGTATAAATGAAATCAGATTTTTCCGAAACGAAAAACTATTTGTTTTCAAATAATAAAAGCTTTCATATAAGGAATGAATTTTCAGTTTGTGTTGAAAGGATTTCAAATTTGAAATAATAATGGTTTTCCTAGTTATGAATAAGTCTTTGGAAACGGGTTTGAAAACTATGAATTAAATCTTTGATTTAAAGAATGGATGAGTTAATCCAATTCAAATGGGAATTTTTTTGAAATATGTGAATGAATCTTTGTGAAAGATGGTTGAACCTTGTTTTGAAATTTAAGAGAATCTTAAAGGTGTATCTTCTGTATAAAAGTTTTGAAATGGAATTGCTTCGGAAGCTATAAAGGAATCTTTGTGAAATATTTGTGAAATTTGGTTTCAAACAAAAGAGGATCTCAAAGATAGATCTTTTGTTTAAATATTGTGAACGAATCTTTGTGAAGGATTGGTGAACTTTGTGAAGGATTGGTGAACTTTGTGAGGTGAATCTTTTTAGTTTAAAATATTAAAATAGTAATTTGTTTAACCATTTGGAAGAAAAGTTTTGGGTAATAAGTTGTGACTTTACTGAGATCCCATTACCCATATGGTTTTAAAATATTGCGCTTACTATTCAGTTTAGCCGGAAGAGGATTTTGTGTCATATAAGCCATTCCGAATAGTGATACGACGAATGGTTAGCAATTGAAGAAGGTGGTGAAGACCGGGTGTCTTCAAGAACGATAGGATAACCCGTCGAATGACTCTGCACTGAGTTGCTCCGGTATAGAGGGTTCCATATGTGATGGGGAGTCCGATTGGGATTGTGGATACCCAGATTGCAAGGGCTTCTTCCTTTATTGGAGGAAGTGCCTACGGTTTCGTTCGAACCCGGAACGGACTTGTATGGTTGTATGTATGACATTACACTTTGAGATATAAAACTGACCTCTATCAAATACATTTCTGTTTGGTGGCGGAAAATATATTCTCTTAGCTTAACATCCTTCTCAGAGACGTACGAGCTCAGAGGTTATGTAGTTGATAGTTATCAGTGACATACTCCCAATTTGGTAGTGTTGCATGCTGAGTGCTGCTGTGTGTTTTTGATCATTTTTTGATCAAAGCAAGGCTTTTGTGTAAAGCGTAGCTTTGTGGACAAGTCTGCATCAAAACCACACACCCTAGAAATGGTCGAAACAGGAAAGATGCGGCAAGGTTATGAGGGTCGCGCCCTTTAGGGTGTGTCATTCCCTTTTGGAAAAGGGTGGTATCATGATATGGAGCCCAGATACTTAACTCATGTGGTTACTGCAAATATATTACTTTGTGGTTGCTTTGTGGTTGAGAGCTCTCGGATAAAGGTCGCAAACGACCGGGGAATGACATGCTCGAGTAGTACTTACCTTGTTACGGTGGTAACCCGGCTTTGTGTTGACAGAGAGCCGAAAATTGGTTCTCGGGACGTCCCTCCAGAGGCGAACCCATGTGGCAGTAGGAAGTTCCTTACCATTTGTTGGAAATCCATTCTCCAATACGTGCCTTGTACGGTTTTAGTTGTATAACCTGCCATTTACTTATGGTGGTCACCACTATTTAGATGGTAGCTATAGTAGGCATACAATAATGGTTGTATGCTTGCTAAGATTAATATTATACTTTCAAAAGGTTTTCTATACTATGCACTAATAATAGTATCAAAATATTTTTGCGTATCAAGCATGTTTGACTATCATAAGGAGAAATCTCCTCCAATTCTGCATTTGCATTGTGTGCGCTGCGGGAGGCCTTATGGTAGTTTTATTTTCCAAAAAGCATTGCAAATTTCCTTTAAAATTCTTTGTTTGTTTTATTTTAAAAGAAAACTGTTTTTGTTTGTTCATACTAGTCCCACGACTGACCCGAAGTTTATTGTTCTATTCCTAAACTCTGGTGCCCACAATTTTCCACACGGGCAGTCTAGAGTTGGGTTTTTCAGATAGTCGAATAGTAGGTGTTGATTCGATAGCATTCAATCTCTGGATATTGGAAATCGTATCGGGATCGAGTTGCTTCACTTCAGCATTAATGGTGGTTCTCGCTTTTTTGTTTGGAGCCTATCTAGCTTTTAGAGTTTTTGGTGATTTAGTAGTGGAGTTGCTATATGTTGGAGTATCTATCTTGTTGAGTTCTGAAGATATTATCTTTTGGAGATATCTTTCCGCTATCGATGGTTGCAAAGTCTAAACCATCTTCTGGTGTTGTCTTCCGCTATTCTATATCTCCTTGCTCTGATTTGTATTGATACTCTTGTTGTATCTGATATTGTATCAACTATTGTATATCAATGATATTGTTCATTTTTCTGTTGAATATGCGCTTATATGATTTTTGTTTGATGATAATAAACATATATACATTCGTTTAAATGTATTTGATAATATACTATTTTATTTTTCACAGATTAAATAAATATTTGCTGAATAAAATAAATGACACGGAATTTGAATTCAAACGAATATTTTATTCAAACAAATATTTATTACAATTTTGAATAGTATACAAATTCAAGCTCTCACTATTCACTATACAACTTTGATACAAATTCATTTACATCACTATTTTACACATTCACCTCACTACATATCACTCACACTCGTATTTTTTTCTTCAACTGCATTTCAGTTTGAATCCAGCATCTGAGAAATCTGCAAAATATTCACTAACGCAGTAAAATTGAAAAAGAAATGTTTTTGCAATATAAAATGAAATGCGATTTTTGAAAATATCGTTTGCCTCAGTTATTTGGGTTGTTCGTCATCATTCACACTTGAATTCATCACAAGGTCGTGCACATAGATATTACAGGGACAGGTAATCATAAGTGGCTGCAATACACACGTGTACATTCATACACGTGTGCACTGCCTCGCCAACTCGTGTGCGCAGCCAAAAATAGCAAGCGTGCAAGCACAACATGAAAGGAATCGAGTCAGTAAGGCAATGCGCAAAATCAAGACAGCATCAAACAGCAACAGTGAAGACTGCATAAGTGCTACAAGCCAAATCATCACAATGAACACCACTGACCAGTGAATACAATATCAAGTTGCAGACTCCAAGTTACAAACTCAAGATTACAGGGCAGTGGACAGTACAAGACTGACTCAAATAAACTAATGAATGAATGCAAAGGAAACAGCTCAGGTCAGAGACAACCAACAGCCCAAAATGAGCAACAGAGATCAGAGACCAAGCAAAGCATAGTAACTGCAATGAATAATGCAACATGACCAAATATGGAAACTGCATACTGCAACAACAAGTATGGTGAAGCACTGACTCAAATACACAACTACAAGGCATTTTCATTGCAACTGCATAGCAACCCAACAAAGAACAGTACAGTCATGAAGTATGCAAAGAACTCGAGCATGAGACATGACAACTGACATGAATACATCAATAAACCAAGTAGCAGTATGAAGCAATTTGAAGCAAACGGTGAACCTGAACAGGTACACAAGTGTGCCAGAGAAAGAAAGGATGAAAGCTACATGATACACAGTGATGCATAGCAACTGCATAGCAGCTACACAACAAAGCAATGACCAGAACACAAGTACAAGCAAATAAATGCAATACGAAGTGATATAACAGCAACTACAGGTACTCAACAAGGTGAAATCAAAGTGTGCAACTCGAAAATGGATACAAGTGACTCAGACCAAATGCAGTAACATACTGCAACAACCAAAACCAGTTCAACAAGTATGAACCAGTCAAGGCAACTTGAAGCATACAAGCTCAATGAAGATTGCAGCAATACACAGATGAACAAAATAACCAAGTGCAACATCAAACAGAATGAAATGCACAATGTCACAGCAAACTGGCACAAGCTAGAAGATCAACTCGAAGCAATTAACAATTTAGCTCGAAGAAGTGACAGTAGACAAGTCAAAGAATAACATTGCAGACTCAAATTATCAACTAATCAACAGTGCACAACCAACTCGAGAATATACACGATCAAGACCAAATGCAAACTGCAGTAGTACACTTGAACAACATTGAAGCCGTGGATATGATTCAAGAAATCAAAACAGTGCAGTGATGATCAGGCCACAAAACCAAGTAAGAAATTCAAGTGTGTAAATTTGAAAAAGTCAAATGAATTCAACACCGTGGTGACCACGTAAATCACTGCCGTATCGATCACGTTGAGAAAGAAAATCAAGAAAGACGTGCGCAACAGGTAATTGAGAATTAGGAAAGTATCAAATTGATACGAAGGAATTCAAGTGTCGTGAATTCATATAAATTCAACCCGAAGGTATCATCATCAGTCATGAGCTTCAATTCACAATAAAACTATCAATCACAAACCCAAGTTCATCATCGGCAATCAAAGCATCGAGTTCAAGCAAGCCAACAACCAGTAAAAGCAAAAAGAACAAAGTACTTACCGAAGCAAGGAGTCGAACTCGATCAAACAACGAAGCAGCCGAAGTAAGCAACAATCGATCAACAGTACACGTGAAGAATCATTGAATCAATCAATAAATTATCGGCACTTCGAAAGCCCCAATTTGATCCAGGACAAAGCCCTAAAAAGGAACGGCCGCCATTACGAACAGAGAAATAAAAGAGACGGGTCGAATAGCAAAGGAGGCCGGCCTACTTTCTAAAGGAGTTTGTTTTAAGGGCTTTAAATTTTATAATTAGGGCTTAATTTTATTTAATTGTTTTTAATTGTATTTTCTTTTTAAACCGTTTTAAATTTCTAGTCGTATGACTAGGGGAAAAGCTACATGGCGTAGCTTGAGAATTCGCAACTCAGTGGCTGAGTTGTGGCAGGGTTTTGAGCGTAGAGTTAGGTTAGTCAGTAGCGGGTGTCGCGAGTTTACGTGTGTAAGCGTGTGACTATCTAATTTCTAGTAGAAAACTTGGGGGCAGCACGTAGGCAGGGTTTTGCCGAAGCTGGGTAAATTCTGTGTTGTTCTGTTTTATTCTGTTATTTATATTCTGCTATATCTGTGCTGCTATTCTGTGATCTGAATTGAAATTAATTAATAAGCTTCCGCGATTAATTTTTATAATTTACACTATCACCCTATTCACCCCCCCTCTAGGGTGAAATCGATCCTACAATTGGTATCAGAGAAAGGAATAGAAGTCAACTTCTGTTTTTAAAAAAAATTCGTTTTTTTTCAAAAACCAACTTTTATTTTAAAAATTTTGAATTTTTAAAATGGCTTCTTTTAATAATGCTTTTGCTGAGGGTCAGTCCATAGTTAGACCACCAATGTTCAATGGTGAGTATGCTTATTGGAAAAATAGAATGAAAATTTTTCTGAAAACCATTGACGCTTGGAACATTGTTGAGACAGGTTATAGAGCACCAACTATAATTGTAGATAATCAGGAAATAGATAAACCGATGGATCAATGGACAGAACTAGAAAATAAATTACAAAATGCTAATGCTAGAGCTATGAATTCTATTATCTTTTCATTGGATCAATTTGAATTTAATCGTGTCTCACATTGTCTAACTGCACAGGAAATATGGCACACACTGGAAGTGACTCACGAAGGAACATCTCAAGTCAAAGAATCTCACCTTGCCATGCTAAGCAGCGAATACGAGAATTTCACAATGGCAAAAGAAGAAAATGTCAAAGAGATGCATGGAAGACTTTCCAATATCGTATACAAATCAAAAGCCCTTGGAAAACCATATACAGAGTTGGAGATAGTCCGAAAAATCCTCAGAGTCCTTCCACGAAGTTTTGAAGCCAATGTGACTGCCATTCAAGAGTCAAAAGATTTGAAACAAATGAAAGTCGAAGAACTCATCGGAAACCTCACTGCTTATGAGCTTGAAATGAAATTCAAGGAAGAACGTGAAGGAAGTGATACTCGAAAGAAACCAATAGCTCTTAAAGGAACAACAGAAATTGATAGTGATGATAATGATGATGGAGCAGCGGAATTGGAGCTGATAATAAAGAAAGTCAAAAGGTGGAATTACAAATACGGAAATTCAGCTCTAAATCGAAAATTGAAAAGCAGAATAAATAAAATATTGGACAATCCAGAAGAACAAAAGATCATCTGTCATAGGTGCAACCAACCCGGACACATCAAGCCAAATTGTCCACAAAATCGACGCGACTTTGAAAAGAAATCAAAAAGGAGAAGTTTTGCTGCCACGTGGAATACAAGTGATGAAGATAATCAAAGTGCTGACAGTGAGAATGAAAAAGCAGACTTGTGTCTTCATGATGAAATAACCGACAGTGATGATGACGAGCCAAGTGAGGTATCAAAACTTTCTCATTCTGAATTACTGATATATTTCCACGAAGTGAATGGTTGTTTTGAACGACTTAGGGAGAAGTATGCCAAACTTGAATCACAAAAAGATACTTTGATAGATTTAAATAAACAACTTGACCAATTAGTTAAAACCTATCAAAGTAGGATTCCTAAGTGTGATAAGTGTCCAACATTCGAAGAAGAAATTAAAAAATCAGAAACTAATATAACATCACTTGAAAATGAAATTCTGATTTTGAAAGAGAACGAAAATACTAGGAGAGAAAATTCTATCAAAAAGTGCATGCAATTATTGAACGAAAATGAATCTCTCAAAATACAAGTTCAACAATTGTCAATAACTTTAGATAAATTTTCAAAAAGTGAGAAATCGTTGAATCTGCTATTAGGGAAGCAAACTGTTAATACAGCTAGACAAGGACTTGGATATAATCAATCTGAAAATGTTGAAATCGATATTAATCAAGAAAATTCCATGTGCACAATTTGTAGAAAATTTGGACACAATCACAATAATTGTTAGAATAGACCCAAACATGTGGACACCATACCAATTTGGGTTCCAAAAGGCACAAATATAAAATCTCTCAAAATTAAACAAATTGGGTACCAAAGGGAACAATTATAAATAGTTTTGGGTCTTTACAAAATTGTTTTTCAAAATTTTCTGCCACTAACAACCATGGACCTATAAAAACAAATAGGTCACATAAATCTTTCATCGTGTAGGTGTGGTGGCAGGCTAAGGAACAATAATAGTGTTTTTTCTGGATTTTTGGCTGTTCCAGAAACACAACGGGCGACAAAGCAAAGTTCCTTAGCCTATTATAAAGGTGACAGAATCACAATGGATAAACAACGAAAAATATCGTAAAGGTAAAACAGGTAATGGTATATTTATTTGAACGATATATTAAAAGTGATAATCTGCACCATATTCTGAATCAGCCAATATCGAGATGATGAAAAGATGATGACTTTGATTCTGACTTATTCAAAATAGTTGGCCAATTATATTTATGCCAAAAACACTAATCTTTGAATTACTTCATACATATTTGTTTGGATTAAATATTGTGATTTGTTGGATGATAATGCATTTAGTTATAATTCGGCTAACTCTACATTCACGATTTTCTGATTATTTACACGGCTTCAATCCAAATTCGAGTGAATGCCATTTAGAATGCTGTTTGAGTTTTCATGCACACTTCATGATCTGGTCTATCGAATATAGTTAGTGATATTTTGGAGTAAAAGAGAAATTCAGATGCAGATTACACTGGTAATCTAGTTGATAGAAAAATTACTAGTCGAATGTGATTTATGGTGAGACATTTAGTAACTGCATCGTTTTTCAAAGAAATTATCTGCATATTTTTCATTACAAATATTTTTCAATTAGCAGAATTTTTTTTCATAAAAGTTCTTCAAGAAAATCATTTTTGACCATATTTTCAGATTAGTCATTTTTATTTGATTTTAAATGACAAATTTTTGACTAATCTGACTCCCTGCTAATTATCAAAAAGATAAATAGTGATTAAAGAGGTGATAAGTGTTGATATTTAACTTGCATTACTCAAGAGAGTATATTTGAAAATTTTCTTTAGGAATTCAAACAAGAGTTATAAACTTTTTGTTGGGTAAATATTCCATGACCATTTCTATATCTATCATATTTCTATCGACCATGGTTTATCAAAACTTATATATATAGTTGGTTGATATGTGGTACTATAATCAGGGAACATTTGTTTTTCATTTCATATATTTTTTAAAAATAAATAAATATCCAAAGTATTCACTCTCATTTAAAAGTCCTCACGGTTATGCATGGGTGAATTACTTGGATTTTTTTATGTGCTTCCATACTCATTTAAAAGTCCTTATGGTTATGCATGTATGGAACGCATATCAAAATTAATTGATTTAATAGACAAGTTGATTCTAATCCCATTTAAAAGTCCTCACGGTCATGCGTGGTTAGAAAATACTTGATTTCATTTTTTAAAAATTAAATTGGAATACTACTAATCTCATTTAAAAGTCCTAACGGTTATGCATGATTAGTAGGTATTCAAATTCCTGATATAAATGTACCACAAGTTGATAAAATTGTATGATTTTATATTAGAACATCATTTCCATCATTCATTCTAAAAGTGGAATATGCGCCTAACAATGGTAGTTATGATTTTTTGTTTGATTCTTATTGGACTTTTATATTTATATTCAATTTGAGTTTAATGTTGGGTTAATATTGATCACTTAATCTCTATTTTTCTAACACTATTATTCTTTTGCTGATAACAAAAGGGGGAGAGAAAAGTTAAGATTTTGTCAAATAGAATCAAGCAAAGGTCAAATAATTTTCCATTTGCATCTAGACTTAATTATATATTTCTATTTGTATGCATATATCTAGGGGGAGCATCATGTAAAGAGGAAGCATTTAAATAGGGGGAGCAATTAGGATATATCCATGATCAAATACATTTAACAGATCAAATACATTTAACATATTCAAAATCTTAAATATATGTTTGTTATCATCAAAAGGGGGAGATTGTTGAATATGCGCTTATATGATTTTTGTTTGATGATAATAAACATATATACATTCGTTTAAATGTATTTGATAATATACTATTTTATTTTTCACAGATTAAATAAATATTTGCTGAATAAAATAAATGACACGGAATTTGAATTCAAACGAATATTTTATTCAAACAAATATTTATTACAATTTTGAATAGTATACAAATTCAAGCTCTCACTATTCACTATACAACTTTGATACAAATTCATTTACATCACTATTTTACACATTCACCTCACTACATATCACTCACACTCGTATTTTTTTCTTCAACTGCATTTCAGTTTGAATCCAGCATCTGAGAAATCTGCAAAATATTCACTAACGCAGTAAAATTGAAAAAGAAATGTTTTTGCAATATAAAATGAAATGCGATTTTTGAAAATATCGTTTGCCTCAGTTATTTGGGTTGTTCGTCATCATTCACACTTGAATTCATCACAAGGTCGTGCACATAGATATTACAGGGACAGGTAATCATAAGTGGCTGCAATACACACGTGTACATTCATACACGTGTGCACTGCCTCGCCAACTCGTGTGTGCAGCCAAAAATAGCAAGCGTGCAAGCACAACATGAAAGGAATCGAGTCAGTAAGGCAATGCGCAAAATCAAGACAGCATCAAACAGCAACAGTGAAGACTGCATAAGTGCTACAAGCCAAATCATCACAATGAACACCACTGACCAGTGAATACAATATCGAGTTGCAGACTCCAAGTTACAAACTCAAGATTACAGGGCAGTGGACAGTACAAGACTGACTCAAATAAACTAATGAATGAATGCAAAGGAAACAGCTCAGGTCAGAGACAACCAACAGCCCAAAATGAGCAACAGAGATCAGAGACCAAGCAAAGCATAGTAACTGCAATGAATAATGCAACATGACCAAATATGGAAACTGCATACTGCAACAACAAGTATGGTGAAGCACTGACTCAAATACACAACTACAAGGCATTTTCATTGCAACTGCATAGCAACCCAACAAAGAACAATACAGTCATGAAGTATGCAAAGAACTCGAGCATGAGACATGACAACTGACATGAATACATCAATAAACCAAGTAGCAGTATGAAGCAATTTGAAGCAAACGGTGAACCTGAACAGGTACACAAGTGTGCCAGAGAAAGAAAGGATGAAAGCTACATGATACACAGTGATGCAAAGCAACTGCATAGCAGCTACACAACAAAGCAATGACCAGAACACAAGTACAAGCAAATAAATGCAATACGAAGTGATATAACAGCAACTACAGGTACTCAACAAGGTGAAATCAAAGTGTGCAACTCGAAAATGGATACAAGTGACTCAGACCAAATGCAGTAACATACTGCAACAACCAAAACCAGTTCAACAAGTATGAACCAGTCAAGGCAACTTGAAGCATACAAGCTCAATGAAAATTGCAGCAATACACAGATGAACAAAATAACCAAGTGCAACATCAAACTGAATGAAATGCACAATGTCACAGCAAACTGGCACAAGCTAGAAGATCAACTCGAAGCAATTAACAATTTAGCTCGAAGAAGTGACAGTAGACAAGTCAAAGAATAACATTGCAGACTCAAATTATCAACTAATCAACAGTGCACAACCAACTCGAGAATATACACGATCAAGACCAAATGCAAACTGCAGTAGTACACTTGAACAACATTGAAGCCGTGGATATGATTCAAGAAATCAAAACAGTGCAGTGATGATCAGGCCACAAAACCAAGTAAGAAATTCAAGTGTGTAAATTTGAAAAAGTCAAATGAATTCAACACCGTGGTGACCACGTAAATCACTACCGTATCGATCACGGTGAGAAAGAAAATCAGGAAAGACGTGCGCAACAGGTAATTGAGAATTAAGAAAGTATCAAATTGATACGAAGGAATTCAAGTGTCGTGAATTCATATAAATTCAACCCGAAGGTATCATCATCAGTCATGAGCTTCAATTCACAATAAAACTATCAATCACAAACCCAAGTTCATCATCGGAAATCAAAGCATCGAGTTCAAGCAAGCCAACAACCAGTAAAAGCAAAAAGAACAAAGTACTTACCGAAGCAAGGAGTCGAACTCGATCAAACAACGAAGCAGCCGAAGTAAGCAACAATCGATCAACAGTACACGCGAAGAATCATTGAATCAATCAACAAATTATCGGCACTTCGAAAGCCCCAATTTGATCAAGGACAAAGCCCTAAAAAGGAACGGCCGCCATTACGAACAGAGAAATAAAAGAGACGGGTCGAATAGCAAAGGAGGCCGGCCTACTTTCTAAAGGAGTTTGTTTTAAGGGCTTTAAATTTTATAATTAGGGCTTAATTTTATTTTAATTGTTTTTAATTGTATTTTCTTTTTAAACGGTTTTAAATTTCTAGTCGTGTGACTAGGGGAAAAGCTACGTGGCGTAGCTTGAGAATTCGCAACTCAGTGGCTGAGTTGTGGCAGGGTTTTGAGCGTAGAGTTAGGTTAGTCAGTAGCGGGTGTCGCGAGTTTACGTGTGTAAGCGTGTGACTATCTAATTTCTAGTAGAAACCTTGGGGGCAGCACGTAGGCAGGGTTTTGCCGAAGCTGGGTAAATTTTGTGTTGTTCTGTTTTATTCTGTTATTTATATTCTGCTATATCTGTGCTGCTATTCTGTGATCTGAATTGAAATTAATTAATAAGCTTCCGCGATTAATTTTTATAATTTACACTATCACCCTATTCACCCCCCTCTAGGGTGAAATCGATCCTACATTTTCTTCCGCTGTGTTGTTGTACTTAATGTGTTATGAGCTCCAGCGAACTAGATTCGACGTTTGAATCTGCGGCATTCGAATACGCGCGATGTCTTCGGTGTTGATTTTCGAAGGTCGAGTCAGGGTCGTTTCACCAACAATGACATTTCCCCCTGCTCCAACTTTACAAACTTACTAAGCAAGGACGACTTGACTACTTCAAACAAAAACGTTTCCTCGAATCTCCTTCGAAATTCTATCTAAGTCAATTCCTCTTCTGGCACATCTACGATCACCATGTTCCACCAGAACAAAGCAACTCCTTGCAACTGTCTCGAAGCCAATCTCCTTTTCTACTTATCATTCAGACCCAAATCAACGAAAATCCTTTCACAATGTAACAGCTAGTTCTCCACTTCTATTGCATCATCTATCCCTGAAAAAGGCTTCCCACCTAGATTGGTGTAATTTCAACCTAGCTTAGCATAGTTATTACCAACTGACGCTATGGGGTTGACTGCTTCCACGTTAGCAACATTTCCTTCAACTACCCCTACAGCTGATTCAGCTTGCATCATGTTGACGAAGAACTAATACATAGTCTAGTGAGGTCGCAACACCAACATTGGCATTTGCATTTTGGTCAGTATTTGCCTGTCGACCCTTGTTCCTTCTGATGTTAGGCCGAGCATTTCCACTAGTTGTGGCACTTCTTCCACCTAGATTTGCTTTTCCGTTTCCTGCCGTATCTTTCTTTCTCATAAACTTGCATACGAGCTTTAAAAAGATATAGAATAACAGTCTAAGAGAGATGGGAGAATATATACTTATAAATAGCAAATACATATACATTACTATAGCGTTATTCCATACTCCAGTCTTATTCTCTGATTTATTAGGATTATGTTTTCAAATACTCTTGAGGTTTAAAATTCTTTTGTCCATAAACCTATGCTCTAATACCAACTTGTAGCATCCCCAATTCCGAGGCCCAAAACAAACTGCTACAGATGTTGTAGTTATCCATAGTTATTAATTCTCGGCCACAAATGTGGCTATATTAATCATATCAATAATTAAAAGCACATGAATATGAAAAATTTTCAAACATGGTTTAATATTAAATTTTTACTTCCCATTTCACAATTGATATTCCATATTCATTACATGATTTCATTCATAATCTCATGTTCAGAGAAATATAATTATTATATAATACTCCAAGTGCGACATATAAAGATGTCCCCATGGTTAATCAGAGTCAAATGCTTGGCAATTATACAACTTTGTCATTATATCCAAATAGACAAAACCAAACTACATGGCGGAAATAGATAAAGTTCCTAATAGTTAGATTTCCTCCTCCATGTCTCTGAAAGCTTATTCATCTAACTAGAACCTGAAATTCCCTTACTCTCGACCTACTCAAATGAGTACTTGAAAGTTTAGGGGGAATAAACTTCAGATCAGACGACAGTCTGGCGTAAATAATAACCTATCATCTCAAACCAAAATAGATATCTAGTGAGACCATGTCACATACATTGTATTACCCATCCTAATTCATTAGATTATCCACTAAAGTTTACACATCATAATTTAAACTGACTGCCAATCTTATTTTAATTTGACAAACCATCTTATAATTATGTGGACTACTCATCTCACATATATATTCAGAATTATATGGACTAATCATCATATGTAATTATTACTTGAATTACACATCCCCTACCACAATGGCTAACCATCACTTGTAGTATAATTATTTAAAAATTATGTGGACTTTCAATCACATATATTCCATTTAACTAAAATTGATGTGGATTATCCATCACACATCACATAGTTTTCCTAAGATAACTATGAACCCGTCATTATCCTCGCAAAGGTGATCCATCTCCAGCATGATGTAGACTATTCATCTCACATCTCATAGTTTTTCTAAGATAACTACGAACCCATCATTTTACAATCTATTTCATGTTACCCACATCTGTCAACTTAATTCATGTTACCCATGGTATCAATTTAATTCATGTAACCCACGTATATCAATTTAATTCATGAATCCCCTTATAGTTATAACATTTCAAAGTGATATGACAATAGTGTCCCCAATTGATCTATGTCGAAGTTAATAAAAATAGGCATTGGTTTCCCTAAAGTTTAAAGTCGAAGTCAATAACATGTGGCTCACTACCATTAAATCAAATAAATTTGGATCAATGTTGAAGTTTACCTATATGTTATCCCTACTAATAGTGTTGAAGTTCACAATTCAAAATAGCATTGGTATCCCCAATGGTGACATTGAAGTAGAAAGGCTAGGCTCTACATCCTTTAATAATTTAGTATAAATCCTTGTTGATGGCATTAACAATGTCGACATAGAGCTCTAAGGCTCTCGGCTTTTAATCATAACACGTATGCGATTTTAAAACTATGTAGACCTCTATTTAAGATCAAAGGCCGAAACTTAAAATTCTTTTAAGTATAATATTTAATGTCACAGATGATGTTGTTGACCTTCATAAACTATAGGCTATACACCCATTAAATCAAAACTTTATCTTTTATAAGTTATATGGCTATCTGTGGAAGTTATAGGGTCTTCGACCCCCTTAAAACATAGGCCTCTTTGCCTCATTAAAACGTTTTCGATTTAAGTAAAAGCAAGCCTCTCCGGCATTAAAAGGATGAAGTGTAACGTAACCCTCATGCGATGTCGACAATAAAGCCATGTGTAAGAAGTCGCCGATCTTGATGCACAACGGCACCAAGATCCTCGATGTCATTATAGATCCTTTAAAGTTTAGTTCACTTCGTCTATTATGCTGCTTATTATATTTATAAGATTGAAGTCATATGAAGCGGCGACACTGTCGATGTTTTGAAAACAAATAAAGTGATTAAGTGCGGAATCATTAAAAATAGTGATGAAGACATACGACATCGTCGACGTTGACATTAAGCTTTTAAAATATTTAGATGGATCACGAAGATACTATGTTGCCCAATATATGTTACCGATACTATCGACGTCGACACTAATGGAATCATTTCGTAGCTACCGAAACAACCATCATATGCTTCCCTCAATATCAACGTCGATGTGCATAGAGGCAGCATTCCTTTAGGCTCGAAGTGGATATATGCGGCATGACAACGACGTAATTAACATGAAAATTGGTTCTTTTCTGTTAAAAGTAAGTACTTTTCACAAAATATACACTTTCGCAAATTGCTATTGGATACAAACAATACTTTAACAAATCTCTTTTAAGAAATATTGCTGCATACCATTTTCTTGTTCCAAAATATTTCTCAACTTTAATTAATTAATACCATTAATTAATCATTAATTTAAATGCTTTTCTAGCATTAAATTCATAGTAATTCGAAATTACCTGGGAAAAATCCAAATAATTCACAAAAATTAGAGAATATCTTTCCCTTTACCATATAATAATTTCAAAGCCAAAAACCATATTACATTATTTGAATAATCAATGCAATTACCCGTATTTTTGACTATTTTGAATTATTAAATTTAATATAATTATTGGATATAAATGGTTAGAAATAAAAAAATTAATGAACTATTTGTGTAATTTATTTAATATGAAATTGAATAAAATTTTGAAATAACCAATTTCGAATATTTTGGCAATAACTCGTATTGAAATGAGATTTAATGTATTGAATGTGTTTATAATCAATTACTGAAATTGAATAATAAATTTTGAATTATTTAAATAAAAGTAAACTAATTGTTGATAACAAAAATTTATTTGGAATCTAATATTGGAATTTATCGAAATTGGATTATTGGAACTATTTAAATAATTGAATTTTGAATTTAATATAAATGAAAATGATGTCGAAAGTTGATTTAAATTGTACTTAAATAAGAATGAAGATTTTTAAATGCTAAAGTTGAATTTCAAATGAATAATTTTATTTTGGAAAATAGCTCGTTTTAATTGATGAGCAAAAATAGACATATTGGCCACTGTCTCGGATTTTGACGAAATCAGTTTCAACGGATCCATAATAGTGAGTTTTTATAGGATTTCAAGTTTCGTAATGATCAGGCTTATCGTTTTGCTTTGCGAGATTGAAATGCGTAGAAATTAATTTTAGAATTTAATTAAAATAATTTGATTTTGAAATGCTATCTTCTACATACGATCGAACTTGGCTTTGAGGCTAGTTCCATTGTGTTCAAAAAAGGGGTATAAAAATAGAACGCAAGGCGGCATGCTTCATTTAGAGTTTGAGAATTTAGGACATTTAAAGGTTAGATATTTTCTAATTATAGTAATATATATACTTTCCCTTATCTCAACATCCTATCTACTCCGCCCATAATCCTATCTACTCCGCACCCCCTTCTCCCTTTCGTTCTTCAACTTTGCAGATCGAAGAAAAGAGAGGAAACAAAATAGAAAACCAAAAAAAACAAAAAAATGAAGCACGTGCTGCTGCACGAGGAGGCACAACCAGGGCGACCGTCGACACTAAGGTGTTGGGTTTTGGGGTTCGAGTTGCGTTCGCGTGTGAATGTTGGAATGCACACGGCAGGGCTTGGTGGCGGTAGGGTTATTTTCGTTTGGGTTGAAGGTGGCTCTGAAGGAGGTAGTGGCGTGCTTAGATGGATGACCGGTCGATGTTAGGTTGGCGTGCGATGTTGAATTTCGCATGATACTGGGTTGGGGATCGCGTTTGGATGAGGGCCTGGAGGAATGAAGAGAGTTAGGATTTAGGTAAGTTATTTTTTTATTTATGTTAAGTATGTTTAATTATATTGATATTAATAAATTCGTAACTTTTTCGTACAAGGTCCGTTTCGAGTGAAATGAGTCGCTTTGCGATTGTATCGACGTCGTCTACAACATGGAGTGGAAGTGGAATTTATTTGAAGCTGAAATATTTTTAGTTTCAAATAAAAGGTAAGTGTTTTAAATAATCATGAACTATTGAATATTTTTATGTTAGTTAAATTGAAATCCTGAGGTGATTTAATTTTATTGATGTCTGTTTGGTAATTTAATGACATAAAAGTCGACTTAGAAATTTACATGTTAGCAATTTTGAATTAACTGTTAAATTGAAATTGAAATTAAACTACTAGTTAAATTCCCGATTATTGATAACCGGTTAATTGTATTGATTTATTGACTATTTTGGAATATCTATTGTGATAGGTGCTTGATGAATGTATTTTTCTGCTTTTTAAACTGTTTGTTTCATATATTTTTATTTTAATAAAGCGGTATTATACGGGGTATTTTGTTGTGGTTTTACAGATTATAGATTCCAAAGTGCAACATTTTGAATACCGAATAATTCGAAGAGAAAGTACATATCGTTCATGAAGAAATGCATCTCACGTCACCAACATGTGTACTATTCATGCATGAAATCAGATGCAAATATTGAAAATACACATTTAAAGTTTGGCCTGAAAATCTCTCAAAGCAAGGCCACTTGTTAATCAAATAGCAAAGTAAAGACTAATTCAAAGTGAGGTGGCCTCATTATTCTCCAAATATCAAGCATATGGACCTAAATATAGGGTTATCTTTGGAGGCTGAAGTCTTTAAATAGAGAGAGCAATGCAGATGGAAAGGAATCTCTTACCCCATCACTCTTCTTCAAGTTTAATTTTAAATTCCGCAATGTTTTTTATTTTCGAATAGAATACGTAGGATTGTTGATTAGATTTAGGAATTTATTTATTCTGTTCTTAGTTATTGCACTCTTTTCAGTTAGTTAATAAATATTTCAACTGTTTGCTCTGTTATTTTCTTTTCCGCAATTTCAATTTCTGTTCTGAATTTTACAATTTTATATTTTGGTTGCAATTTCGATTAGTTTCGGAATTGATTCGGAGTACATTATTGTTTTTATTTCTTGTTCAAGATCCACCATCGAATTTTTTTAACACGCCTAAATTTAAAAAAGGATTTCAAATATTTTAAAACACAATTCCTTGTGTTCGACCTGCAACTACACGCCTATGCGCTTGTAGAATTTATTAAAATTTATGCTTTTCTAATCAATAGAAAAGCCGCAGCAGGTTTTTGGCACCGTTGCCGGGGAATTGCTATTTTGAAATTTTCGATTTTTCGTTTTTAAGTCTATTTGTGTTTATTTATTTATTTTTGCATTAGTTTTCGGAAAAAAATCGTTTTTTTTTCGGTTTTTTTCGCTGCATTCGTTTTCGCATTTCTATTTTAGTCAGTTTCACGTTGCAAGTCTTGTATTTTTCGCTACATTCATTTTCGCATTTCTATTTTAGTCAGTTTCACGTTACATTAGTTTCCAAAAAAAATCGTTTTTTGTTTATTTTTTTCAGTAGCGTTTTACTAAAAAATATCGTTTTTTTTCCTCGCTGCTTTCGTTTTCGCATTTCTATTTTAGTCAGTTTCACGTTGCAAGTCTGATTCACCTAAATCAAGTCAAAAGCATCAAGTAAGCAGCAATCAAACAAATCAAATAGCTCCAACTCTGTGAATCTCATCCATTCAACAACAAGGATCTAGGGATCAAGCTATTACAAACAGTGGAGTTTGAATCACTAGCACTGCTCAGTTGCGCTGGACGGACTGCCATACCCCTCCGTAAGTAATTTTCTACACTACAGGTACCCAACTGAAAACTGTTTAAATTTACTTTTTGCTACTATACCTTGATTTGTTTATGCGTGTTTGGGCTAAAAATAATTTTAACCATTTAGAAAGCCAAAATATTTCATTAAATAAATCAACGAAAATTTCAAATCAAACAAATATGAGCAATCACCACAACAAGGTTCACATCACAGTTCACACCACAATTCACCAAAATTATCACCTAAATCACATGTTGGAAATAATGAATTTAATGAGAACCGACCATTATCCCTTAGAGACCGATGGTATCCAACACGGACTGTTCAACCTTTGGTTATTTCATTTCCATCCGCCGAAGGAAATAATTTCGAGCTAAAACATTCTTTTATCCGAGGGGTACCAAAATTCACTGGGTCTGAAAATGCATATGAATTTCTTAGTGAATTTGAATTATACGCTTCTACAACTAAAATGCAACAACTTTCTAATGAATCCATCAAGCTAAGGCTTATTCCATTTGCACTTCTAGAAAGTGCGAAAAATGGCTAAATCCTCTTTCTAAAAATTCAATTAAAAGTTGGGACGATTTCGTTACTATATTTTTAAAGAAGTTTTTTCCTTTCCACAAAACTCTTAAAATTCGAACTGAAATCAACTAATTATCTCAAAATGAAGGAGAAACTTTTTCAAAATATTTTGAAAGGTTCCATCAATTGTTATAGAGTTGCCCACATCATGCAATCCCTAAACACGTTCTGTGCCAAATCGTTTATGAAGGGCTTAACTATCAAACAAGATCCCAACACGAATCAATGTGCGGAGGAGAATTCATGGCAAAAACAGACGAGGAAGCTTGGGAAATTTTTGAAGAGTATTCGAAAAAGGATATGCAATGGGAAACAATTCGTGTTCCAATTCGTACTCCAAGCAGAAGAGTACATGCCATTGACCCATCACATCTTCCTATAGATGCCCAAATTCCTCAAGAAGGAGAAGGACTACCTCATTACTACACACAAGACCAAATTAATGCTATAACTCAAAACAGTCCTTATTCATCCACATACAACCCTAACTGGAAGCATCATCCAAATTTTTCGTGGTCAAATCCTAACAATGTGGCTAATCCATCGCATATGTATCCGATGATACCAAATTCGAATTATCGAGCCCCAACATCTAATGCCCAAAATTCACAACCAACTCCTCAAACAAAACCTTCGAATCAACCATACCAGCATCCTAATTTCAATCCATCAACCCAACCTTCTCAGCCTTCACAAGAAATTGCTCGATTGGAAAAGAAACTCACCAAACAAAATGAACAAATCACTAATCAAGATGCGAGAATCGAGCAAATCACCAAACAAAATGAAAAAATGTTGATAATGATGAAGGATCTCATGAAAATCAATGAGAAAGGTAAATTGCCTAGTTAATCCGAAGTGAATCCAAAGTATAACTCTCGAGGAGTAAATCCTTGTGAGGACGAAGATGTAAATCCGATTAATGTTGTCGCCACATTAAGGTCTGGAAAGAAGGTGGAAAACCATGTCGGCAACCCCGACGTCCTTCTTAAGTATTCCCTTGTTCAAAATTCTGAAACTCAGTCAACACCCACTGTTATCAATCCAAACAACTCTAATTCTTCATCCAAGGTCGGCAATCCCGACCACTCTTTGCTTTCTGATGTTGGCAACCCCAACATTTCAGCGCCCTTATCTTCACCCTCTAATATAACACCTTCTTCTTCAAATGAAAAAACTTCCGAACGAGTCTATAAACTTATTGCTCCATTTCCCCATGGACTCAACAAAAAGAAGAAGCCCGCTAATTTTGACCAAATTCTTGAAATATTTAAACAAGTTCGAATTAATATTCCACTTCTTGATACCATTGAGAAAATTCCTCAATATGCCAAATGTTTGAAAGAGATATGCATTCAAAAGCGTGCCACTAACGTTCCTAAGACTGCATTTCTAACTGCAAACACTAGCTCTGTTCTTTCAAATCCCCCCCAGTCAAGTATAAGGACCCCGGTTGTCCTATAATCGACTGTAAAATTGGTAACACTCACATTAGTCATGCCTTACTCGATCTTGGAGCAAGTGTGAATCTTTTGCCTTATACTGTGTACTGTCAACTTGGACTAGGGGAATTAAAACCTACAAACATCACAATTCAACTAGCTGATCGATCTATCAAAAAACCATTGGGCACAGTTGAAGATGTTTTGATACAAATCGAGCAATTCTATTTCCCAGTCGATTTCATAGTCCTAGAGACCGCACATGTCTCAAATCCTAACTATCAGATTCCCTTGATATTAGGTCGTCCATTTTTAGCAACATCAAATGCTATCATAAATTGTAGGAATGGTCAACTCCGACTTTCCTTTGGACACCTAACCATTGAACTAAATATATTCAATCTTAACAAACAACCAAGGGATCTTGAAATAGAAGAAGTTGACATGATCCAAACAATTGTAGAAAATGATTTTAGTGATATTACAGAGTCTCTTAACATGTGCCTAGATCATTTTAATTCTAATTTAAATGAAGATGTATACATTTATGAATTAAATGATATGCTATGCTCTTCTCATAATTCACTAGAATTCAATAAGTTGATGTCTACTGAAGCCTCAAAAGAAGTACGCCTTAAATTAGACCACAAACCTCTTCCAAACGATCTTAAGTACGCATACTTAGATTCTTCGGAAAATTTCCCTGTAATCTTGGCATCCGATCTCATTAAGGACCAAGAATAACAACTTTTGAAAATTTTAAGGGAAAATAAAGAGGCTATAGGATGGGTAATCGCTGACATTAAGGGAATTAGTCGATCAATCATTGAACATCAAATACATTTAGTCGACGAGGCTAAACCCACTCGCGAAGCTCAAAGGCGATAAAACCCTAATACAAGAGAAGCGGTAAAGGAAGAAATTATCAAATGTTTAGATAATAACATTATCTACCCTATCTCTGATAGTACTTGGGTTAGTCCGGTACAAGTTGTGCCTAAGAAGTCTAGAATCACTGTGACCAAAAATGGCAATAACGAACTTGTTCCGACAAAAGTCAAAACAGAATGGCGTGTTTGCATCGATTATCGAAAACTCAATGTAGCAACAAGAAAAGATCATTTTCCCCTCCCTTTCATTGATCAAATGCTCGAACGCTTAGCCGGTCATGAATATTATTGTTTTCTTGATGGTTACTCCGGCTATAATCAAATTCCCAATGCTCTAGAGGATCAACACAAAACGACGTTCACATGTCCCTTCGAAACTTTCGCTTATCGTTGCATGCCCTTCGGTCTTTGTAATGCTCCCGCTACCTTTCAGAGATGTATGATGAGTATATTTTCTGATATGGTGGAAGATTTCTTAGAATATTCATGGACGATTTTTCAATTTATGGGTCCTCCTTTGATCAATGCCTCCTTCGTTTAGAACGTGTCTTAAAGCGATGTAAGGAGAAATCTCTTGTTCTTAATTGGGAAAAATGTCATTTTATGGTTAAGCGAGGAATAGTCTTAGGTCATGTTGTCTCTAAAAATGGCCTAGAAGTTGACAAATCTAAAGTTGTTCTTATTGTTGGCCTTCCTCCTCCAAGGTCCATAAAGGACATTCACTCATTTCTCGGCCATGCAGGATTTTATAGGAGGTTCATTAAAGATTTTTCAAAAATTTCAAAACCTCTTTCGAATCTTCTAGCTAAAGACATTAAATTTGAATTTTTCAATGAATGTAAAATGTCTTTTGAAACCCTCAAATCGATCTTGACCACTGCACCTATCATCCAACCTCCAAATTGTACTTTGCCTTTCGAACTAATGTGTGACGCTTCTGATTATGCCATTGGAGCCATCTTAGGTCAACGAATCGATAAACTTTCTCGAGTCATCTATTATGCTGCAAAACTCTTAAAGAAACTCAATTGAATTACTCAACCACAGAAAAAGAGTTTTTAGTAGTTATCTTTGCCCTCAATAAGTTTAGATCATATCTCGTAGGTTCTAAGGTCATAGTTTACACCGATCATGCCGCCTTGTGGTATTTACTCACGAAAAAGGATACCAAACCCCGCTTAATCCGTTGGATTCTCCTTCTTCAAGAGTTTGACCTAGAATTACGAGATAAAAAGGGTTCTGAAAATGACGTAGCTGATCATCTTTCTCGTATTGTTCATGAAAACTACGATAACTCTCAAACAACGATCATTTTCCCGATGAACAAATTCTTTCCCTCTCCAGTGCACCATGGTACGCGGACATCTTAAATTATCTTGTCACAAATGAGACACCTTCCCATTGGTCAAAACAAGATGAACAAAAAATTTCTCTCCAATGTTCGAAACTTTTACTGGGATGATCCTTATTTCTTCAAATATTGCACCTATAAAATCGTACGTAGATGTGTCCTCGAACATGAATTCCGTAGCATCCTCTCTTTTTCACATAATCAAGCATGTGGAGGACATTTTGGTGCAAAGAAAACTGCTGCCAAGGTGTTACAGTGTGGTTTTTATTGGCCTTCTCTTTTTCGTGATGCCCACGAATTTTTCTCCAAATGCGCTAGATGTCAACAAACATGTCGTATTTCCAAACATAACATGATGCCCCTAAACCCTATCCTTGTCATCGAAATTTTTGATGTTTGAGGCATCGATTTCATGGGTCCTTTTCCTAATTCTTTTGGAAATCTCTACATCCTACTTGCAGTCGATTACGTGTCTAAACGGGTTGAGGCCATTCCTACCAGAACGAATGACAATAAAGTTGTTGTCAAGTTTTTGAAAGAAAACATATTTTCCCATTTTGGCACACCTCGAGCCATTATAAGTGATAACGGTTCTCATTTTTGTTATCGTGCTTTTGAATCTCTTCTTAAGAAATACTCTATCACTCATAAACTATCTACTGCATATCATCCACAGAATAACGGTCAAGTCGAGATTTCCAATAGACAAATTAAACAAATTCTTGAAAAGACGGTTAACTCCAACAGAAAAGATTGGTCATCTAAATTGATAGATGCCCTTTCGGCATTTCGCACAACTTATAAAACCAATCTAGGAATGTCACCATACCGATTAGTCTTTGTAAAAGCTTGCCATTTGTAACGACCCGGAATTTTGGGTCGCCAAAATTTAACATTTAATTCATTTTAAATGTTGGATATGGATTCTAATTTGAATCTTGATAATAGAAGACTATGGTTGAGTTAATAAGATGAGTTATAGTTTCAAAATATGGTGATTCCATTTGAATTGGAGTAATAATAATAATTATTAGAACTGAGAATAAATTGGAAATTGAATGGGAATTGTTATAAAATTGATGTTTAAATGCAATTAATCAGATTTTGGTCCGGAATGAGCCAAAACGATTTTTAATGTGTTTATAAATGTTATATGAATTATTGTTAAGTTAATAAAATTTTAAACGTGGAAATTTTGAGTGATTTCGATAATTTCGGAAATTGCTTAATTTACTAGACGAGTTAAAATAGCCTTCCGGGGCACAGTCTCGGAATTCGACGAAACCAGTTTCATTGGATCCGTAATAGTTAGTTATTGTCGGATTTCAATTTTCGTAGCAATCGGAGTTGTCGTTTGACCCCGGCAGCTCGAAACGCATCGAAATTGTTTTAATCGATTTAATTTCAAATTGAACGTTTAATTCCGTATCTCGTGCATACGACCGAATTAGCTTACGAAACCTGTTCCATGGTGTCCGGAACGCGGAAAAACCCCAGGATAGCCTGTCGGATCGTGAAAATTGGAGTTCGTTTGCATTAGTGGTTTAATTGAGAATTTTAGTAATTAAATAATATTAAACTATTATGTATATATTCTTTTAATTCCCTCTAAACCCTAGATTAACATCAGTAGCCGCCGCATATTATAGTCAATGGCCGAAAACGATTTAGCTTCTTCCTCCCAAATCTCTCAATCCATGCAGTAATTTCATAAACTCCCAACTAATAAATTGAAGAGAGAGTCGAGATTCACGTATTGAACGGTGGAGATGGAGTTCTGTGAAGCGGAGGGGGGGATTTCGTGGCCCGTTCATGGCCGTGCGTGCTCGATTTTCGAGCCAGGAGGGGGGGGGGGGCCGCGATGCGTGGTGCATGGACCGAAGGTAGAGGGAGCGAAGGCCTTCGAAGCAGTAGTTCTCGATCGAGCTGAATGCGTGGTAGGTGGCGGCGGTCTCGTGCCCTAACTCGGTGATGTTTGGGTTCGTGTTCCTGTAGGTTGCGAATGGGATGAGGGAGAGAGGAGCGGGCCGTTCCTTTGCCTTGTGATGGACGGTCGTGATTTGGTATATTATAAAAAAAAAAGAGAGATTTTTGTTTTAATTCAAATTGAAGTTTATAAAATTCATAACTTGTTCATATGTAATCAGAAATCAACAATCTTGGTAGCGCCGGAATCGCAGAGACGAACACTACGTGATGGAACAAATCCGGAGCCATTCCGGGCAAGTAGGAATTTGGGTTAAATCGGACACTGTCCGGTTTAATTTAAATTTCGAATGCTCGCCGAAACTCAAGGTGAGTTATTCTCACTCACATCTGGATACTAGTAAAGTAGACAGTTAGTATTGATTGGTTGTTTGGATGTTTAGCTGAATATGTTAGTTATTACCAAATTGAATTGATATATATACTGTTGTGCTAATATTTGTGGATGCAGGGAAACAGGTTGGAGGGATCCAACGGGATTCCTCACAATGTAGTAATATTTTTATATTGATGATTATGCCTGTTTATATATTGTGACTGATAAGTTGGAATTTAATTGCATTGTGATATTGTGGTATTAACTATAAAACTCAGAATGTTAATTATAAAAGGATTTGGAGTTTTAATTTTAAAGAAATTTAATTGGGTTTCAAAAGAAACTAAGAAAATTAATAAATATGAAATTTGAAAGAATATAAAAAAATTATAATCTGTTGGATGAGAAAACTGAAATGAAATAGTATTGGAATATTTCTAAATAAATTATAAATCCATAATTAATTGGAAATGGATAAATTCAATTTTTGGAGAAATAAAAAGGATATTGTTAATTAATGAATTTAAAAGAATTAAAATCTAAAATCTATTTAAAAATGGAAATTGAAAGTTGTAAAATCTGGAATGGTAATCAAAGATAAATGTTATTAGTTGAAAATTTGGGAAAATAATTTATGTTATTAAAATATAAAACTAAATTGAAATAATTGGACAGAAATCATGAGAAGGATTTCTGTGATGATTTAGTAGAAATGAGATTTCCTTGGGAAAAACCAAGTTCGAGTTTTAAATTGATTTTATAAAAAGGAAGTTTTAAAATCTTAAACTAGTTTTAAAGAATGTTTTAAAAATTATTATTTTAAAGTGATTATTTATAAATTAGCAATAGTAAAATTTTATTAATATCTTAATAATTATTTTTACAAATGGATTTTGCTTAAAGCTAGTTTTTGAATAAAGTTGTTTTGAAATTTATTAATTCTTTTAAAAACTCTAAATTTTTAATTATAGTATAACTAAAACCTTATTTTAAATCAAGTTATATCTTATACAATAGTTTTGTTTTAAATATTTTGAAATTATATTTTGAGTAAATAATTAGTAGTTAATTTTCCTATTTTAAAGTATATTTTAAATTAAAATGTTTTTAACTGTTTTTAAATCTAAACTGTTTTGAACTTGGATATTTTCAATGGAAATCTATGGTAAAAGATTTACCTTGTAAAGGAAGAACTTTGGAAATTGTTTTCAAGTGAGCTTTGGAAATTTGAAATATATCTTTTAAAGATATTTGAGATAAATAAATAATTTGGGAATTATTTATTGTGTGATGGATGCTATGGATGTGATGAATATTGATTGATAGTTAAATCACCGACTATCAATATTGGACAAATTGCGTTGATCGTTTCGAAGAGACCGGGATCGAGATTTATTTCTCGAAAACCACTTCGATCCGGTTTGTACGTTTTCGTGCGATAAAACGTGTTCGGAGTCGAAGATGGAGCAGCGAAGTGCAAGGGCTAGTCGCTACTAATCCTGAGGATATTTCCAAAATGGATGTAGTAGGAATAGTGCCTTCGGTTCCGTTCGAACCCGGGACGGACTTGTATGGACGAATGCTTTCGTGACATCGTCAGCGGACGATGGGCATTCTAAGGGATATGTGCTATAAAGGTATCGTTTAGCCTCAAGCCTCACCAACCGGGAATGACTGAAAATCAGGGGATATGCAGCAAGGCTTCGTGGGTAGCCCCCACTGGAGAGTAAGGTCATCCCTGTCTAGAGGTTCCTTTTTATTTCGGCTTAGTGGTGCGGTTGCTGATCCCAACCGCGGGGTGATCTTATTCGGAATTGCCCATAGGTGATTCCGGCCTTGTGTTGCAGGGGACGAAGGGAGTAGTCCTCGGTACTGTGATCTAGACCACGTACTGTGACAGGTGGTACCCCAGTGCCTAGTCATTGTTGGAAATCCATTTTCCCTACGAGCCTTTTACGAGTTTTGTTTGTATTACCCACTTCGGTGGCTAGTAGCTGGAATTTAATGAATGTAACAATTTTGGCTATTTTATAAGTATTTGTAAATAGACCCTATTATAATATAAGAGGATTTTAATAAAAAGTGTTTTAGCTATCGTAAGGTAAAAACCCGACATGTTTATATGTGGCGTGGTCTTACGAGATGCTTTTGTTTTCAAAGGATTTTTGAAACTTTAATAATCAAGTTGGATGCATATTTAGTATCAGCTGGTATTCCAGACTGACTCGGGTGTTATTTCATTATAATGCTCGGGTCAGACCGAGTATTATTGTTCAGGATAGGTTGCTATGGAGCAGGAGAGGAGCCGGAGTCCGAGACGTACTATTCTATCTATATATATATCCGCTGCTATGCTATGATTGTATGGTATGTCTTATTGATGATTGTTGATGTATGAGATACTTTGATGCTATGATGTATATAAACAGTTATAGATTTCATTTTTGTGTAAAGATATATAGTTGCTATTATATTTTATTCCGCTACGACTGTGAGATTCTGATATTGTTTAGTCTACTTCTTCTTCTATCTCTTTTCTTTTAACCTTAATGGTTCGTATTTCTGTTCCACTTGAGTCAATTAGGGTAGGATAATGTTGATTCAAGGGGTACGGTTTTGCGGGATGTCACACTTGGTATTAGAGCTTAGGTTGGCGACAACCTAGGCTTTGGTGGGGTAATTACTCATTTAATAGAGTCGATAGTACTCTATAATGAGTTGAGTGTATTAATAGCTATGAGAGCGTACTTGTTAGTGCTTATAAAATTGTTTTTATACCGTGTTGACTTATCGGTTGAGTGTTTATGAATTCTGGTCGGTGTGGGAAGTACAACCGTATCGATAGGGGTTTCTAAACTCTTAAACAAGATAAACCGACATAGTATTGTTTTTAAATGGGTAAATGAAATAATTTTACCCAAAATTATATTTTGATATAAAAGAAATGATTTTCTAGCTTATTATGTATTGGGTGTTTGTTGGATGTTAATACCAAATCAAATAAGAATCTAACAATTGATTTAAAATTTGAAATAATAAGCTAATAAGTATAAAGATATTAAAATGGTTATAACCAAATAGAATTAGTTAAATAAGTTGTAATAAGAAAAAAAATGAAATTAAAATTTGAATTTGAACCAGAATTTTAACCCGGAAGTTTTGGAAAGGATTTTTAAAAGTATTGAAAATAAAAGTTTGGAAATTTAAAATCCTGGGAAGTTTGAAATGTTTTCCAATGTATTGAAGGCAATAATGGAATGTTGTTTGGGAAATATTTTTGAATGGCAACTGTTTGAAAAGAATTTGGGAAAAATAAGAAGCATTGAACTCACTGCAGTCGCTGGAAAATAATCCTGATGATGCTGGCCACATCATTAGAATTCATTTTCGAGTTTCTAAAGTGATGGATTGCTTTCCTAATATTTGGTTATGATATTGTTTGGATTTGTTGGGGATAACAGTTGTTTTGGATATTTCAAAAATGGAAATTTGTTTGGGATATGAACAAATTGTTTTGGGTACAAACAAATTGGTTTGGAAAACATGGAAATTTGATTTGATATACCAAATGGGTATATATATTTGATATATTTCAAAATGGTTTTGAGATAAAACCGGGTAAATTGAATTCTGGGAAAGTTCTAATTAAATAATGAGTAAAGTTGAAATGAATCAACTATTGAATTTGTTAAGTGGAGCTAATGCTAATAAGAAGGAAATGAGAAATCTTAAATCTTGGAATTAAAATTTAATTTGAGAAAGTAAAAGTGAATAACATATGTTGAAGTAAATAAAATATGTTGAAGTGAATTGAAATTTGAATTTTACTTGGATAAGTAAATAAGTTGGACTTAAGATAAAATTTATTTGGATTAAATTGAAAGGTAAGTTGATTTTGAGATTTGGGTCATTGAGTAATGGATTATACCCATAAGCTATTAAGTATAATACTTATAATTTGAGGTTGTGGATTTGAAGTTTACAAAGAAATGAATGAAGGGAATTTGTATCCTGAAGAATTCAGATGTATATATATACATATGGAATTTAGAATTGTGATTATAAAATGATGGTGGAGTAAAATGAGCAATATAAGCTTTTAAAATAAATAAGTTGGTGAACTTATAAAAATTGAAAGTGAGATTATAATCACAAATGGAAGTAGTTGAATGGTATGGTGAATTCAAACTTAATCTCAAATGAAATTGTGAATTGAGATAAGGTAAGGTGGGATATAAAGAAGTGAATGAACTTAAGTTAGTAAACAAGTTTTGAACTTGTATATGGAGAATTAAATTTGGGAATTTGAAAATGAATCCAATCTAAATGAATTGGATATAAAAGGTGAAATGTAAATTGCTTATAATTTCATTAAGGAATTCACATTCTCAAGTTATTAAGTAACTTAAATTGGAGATTATAAAATGAGAATGGACTTAAGTGAGCACTTTAAAATCTTGAATGGAAGTAAAGTTGCAAATTTATTAAATGGAAGAGGACTTAAATGAGCAACTTAAACTCTTGAATGGAAGTGAAATTGGAATTCATTAATGGAAAGAGTTGAAGGGTGTGGCAAATTTAAATTTTGACCATAAATGAGATGCAAAGTCTAATGAAGCAAAATGAGAACATAAATGTGAATGTTCTTAAGTGGAAAATAAGTCTTGAACTTATGTATGGGGAGAATAAGGTTTGTTTGGTAATGAAATTGAAATTGAATTTCAGTTGTGTAATAAATAATATTGAAAGAAATTTAGATTCTATTTAAAGGAGTAAAAAAGAAAGGTAGAAAATTTAAATGTGCCAAATGAAATAATTGGAAAATGGTGATATTATGAATGAATTCAGAGTAAATTAAGAAAGTGGATTGAAAACTAATATGGAAAGAATTTGATAGTTAGTCAAAATTTGAAGGTAAATAAAAAAAAAAAAAAATCCTGATTTGGATTGGGATTCAATTATGGTAATAAATATTGGAAGTGTGAAAGAATAATGGAATTTGAATATACTAAAGTTGGTTTGAATTGTGGATGAAAATTCAAATGAGTAAAATAATTTAAATGGCCTCTTTGTAAATAAAATAAGTTTAATATGAATTGGATAACTAAACAAAGAGCATTAAATTTGTATATGAATGGAAATTTGATTTGAATGAGAATCAAATGAAATAAAATTTGATTTATAAGGAAATAATGAGAATATTGTTAAAGAACTTAAGCAAATTGAAAGAAAAACAAAATGGTTGAGAATGAGCCTTATTAAGTAATGTTGAATGAAATTTGTTAGATAATAATTGCAAGAAATGATATTAATAAGTTATTGTGATAAATTAAGGATGTATGGGTTGTAAATAATCCAGGAGGGAGAGATATTAATATAAACTTGGATTGGTTAATGAAACTAATATAAATCCAAGTTGGAATTAATTTTAAAGGGTTATAAGCTTAAGTGGCAATTGTTTTGCTTGAATGACTTGAATATTTGAATGTATTTAGAATTGAGTTGTTTAAACAACTAAATTGGTTTTGGATAAATTAGAATTTGATTAAGTGAAGTCAAATTAAAATGAAACTAAATTTGGTATGCAAGAAAGAATTGAGATATTATGCAATTGAATTGATGTTTGAATAAATTGATATGGATTAGGATCCAATTCAAAGAGTTGGTAAATGAATGCAAGTAAATTGGTTTCAAGTTGCAAATGGAATTGAGTTGGAATCAATTGGGATGAATTAACATTTTAATAAGCAATGTTTGCATATATATGGAAATAAATCATGAAAGAATTGCAAATGTTTCAAGTTTAGATAAAATTTGATTTAAAATCAAATTTGGGAATGTAAGTTAAAATAAAATTTGATTACAAATCAAATTGGAAGGGTAAGTTAAAAAAAAAAAAAAAAAGTGTGAACAAGGCATATGTTAATTATTTTGAAATAGAAATAAATTGGTTATAAGAAATATGAATGGTGTATAGAAAGCTTGAATGTAAATCATTCAAGTGAAGTAAAATGAGGTTAGTTGGAGGAAACTAAAATGTGCGAAATTTTAATAAAGGAATGTGAGTGCTTCAAATTGGAAATAAGGATTTGATTGAAAATCAAATTAAATAATGTTGCATATAAATGAATTAAAGCACCTATTCATAATATTGAAGTGAATATGAATGAGTTGTCTTAGTGTATTCAACACTGAACTTGGTTTTGAATTAATTGGAATGCATTGAAATGTTATTAAGTAATTTTGCATAAGAATGAAGATGCTTCTACCCTAAAGATAAAGGTGGTTTGTAAATCAATTAGGAATTGTATTGAAATAGATTGCTATTAGTGAAGCATATGTTAATCCTATTGAGATAAATATGAATTGTATATGGTTGATTTGAGTATAAATCATTCAAGTGAAATTAAAATGAAGTTGGACTTGAATAAGCAATTTGAAAGGTGATTTAAAATCTTGAATTGTTGGTAAAGGATGGTTAATATTAGTAAATTTTGAAATTTGCTTGGTTTGGATTATGCCATAGATATGTTGGATTGCTTTTATATTGGAAAATGTTGATTAAAATGCACAGATCTTGTAACTAATGAGTATGTTGAGTAAGTGCAGGAATGCGAGGCGTTCGAGAGGGTTTGAAGCGCGTATATGCATTATATATTAGCTACTTGCTATTAATTTTGCTAAAAGGTACGCCTACGCATATAAAATTGGAAAATGATATATATATTGTGATATATTTTGGTTTCCGGCCGTGTGGGCCGATGTATATATATTTGTGTATCCTGCGATATCGCAGAAGCTCCTCCGTACAGGGGAGACTCTGCCAAAATTTTCCGTAAATTTGGAGAGTTAGAAAATTTTTGGGTTTTGGGAAAAGTTAAGTAACTTATGAAGTTATAAGTTAAAATTAAAGCTTTAGAATTAATAAAGCAAATAGGTTTGGGAATTGAACAAAAAGGATTTTGTGAAGTGTATATAAGCTTTTAACTAAGCTAATGGGATAAGTAAATGGGTTTAAGTGTATGTTCTACCTTATACAAATTTCGGGGACGAAATTTTTATAAGGGGGGAGGAATGTAACGACCCGGAATTTTGGGTCGCCAAAATTTAACATTTAATTCATTTTAAATGTTGGATATGGATTCTAATTTGAATCTTGATAATAGAAGACTATGGTTGAGTTAATAAGATGAGTTATAGTTTCAAAATATGGTGATTCCATTTGAATTGGAGTAATAATAATAATTATTAGAACTGAGAATAAATTGGAAATTGAATGGGAATTGTTATAAAATTGATGTTTAAATGCAATTAATCAGATTTTGGTCCGGAATGAGCCAAAACGATTTTTAATGTGTTTATAAATGTTATATGAATTATTGTTAAGTTAATAAAATTTTAAACGTGGAAATTTTGAGTGATTTCGATAATTTCGGAAATTGCTTAATTTACTAGACGAGTTAAAATAGCCTTCCGGGGCACAGTCTCGGAATTCGACGAAACCAGTTTCATTGGATCCGTAATAGTTAGTTATTGTCGGATTTCAATTTTCGTAGCAATCGGAGTTGTCGTTTGACCCCGGCAGCTCGAAACGCATCGAAATTGTTTTAATCGATTTAATTTCAAATTGAACGTTTAATTCCGTATCTCGTGCATACGACCGAATTAGCTTACGAAACCTCTTCCATGGTGTCCGGAACGCGGAAAAACCCCAGGATAGCCTGTCGGATCGTGAAAATTGGAGTTCGTTTGCATTAGTGGTTTAATTGAGAATTTTAGTAATTAAATAATATTAAACTATTATGTATATATTCTTTTAATTCCCTCTAAACCCTAGATTAACATCAGTAGCCGCCGCATATTATAGTCAATGGCCGAAAACGATTTAGCTTCTTCCTCCCAAATCTCTCAATCCATGCAGTAATTTCATAAACTCCCAACTAATAAATTGAAGAGAGAGTCGAGATTCACGTATTGAACGGTGGAGATGGAGTTCTGTGAAGCGGAGGGGGAGATTTCGTGGCCCGTTCATGGCCGTGCGTGCTCGATTTTCGAGCCAGGAGGGGGGGGCCGCGATGCGTGGTGCATGGACCGAAGGTAGAGGGAGCGAAGGCCTTCGAAGCAGTAGTTCTCGATCGAGCTGAATGCGTGGTAGGTGGCGGCGGTCTCGTGCCCTAACTCGGTGATGTTTGGGTTCGTGTTCCTGTAGGTTGCGAACGGGATGAGGGAGAGAGGAGCGGGCCGTTCCTTTGCCTTGTGATGGACGGCCGTGATTTGGTATATTATAAAAAAAAAAGAGAGATTTTTGTTTTAATTCAAATTGAAGTTTATAAAATTCATAACTTGTTCATATGTAATCAGAAATCAACAATCTTGGTAGCGCCGGAATCGCAGAGACGAACACTACGTGATGGAACAAATCCGGAGCCATTCCGGGCAAGTAGGAATTTGGGTTAAATCGGACACTGTCCGGTTTAATTTAAATTTCGAATGCTCGCCGAAACTCAAGTTGAGTTATTCTCACTCACATCTGGATACTAGTAAAGTAGACAGTTAGTATTGATTGGTTGTTTGGATGTTTAGCTGAATATGTTAGTTATTACCAAATTGAATTGATATATATACTGTTGTGCTAATATTTGTGGATGCAGGGAAACAGGTTGGAGGGATCCAACGGGATTCCTCACAATGTAGTAATATTTTTATATTGATGATTATGCCTGTTTATATATTGTGACTGATAAGTTGGAATTTAATTGCATTGTGATATTGTGGTATTAACTATAAAACTCAGAATGTTAATTATAAAAGGATTTGGAGTTTTAATTTTAAAGAAATTTAATTGGGTTTCAAAAGAAACTAAGAAAATTAATAAATATGAAATTTGAAAGAATATAAAAAAATTATAATCTGTTGGATGAGAAAACTGAAATGAAATAGTATTGGAATATTTCTAAATAAATTATAAATCCATAATTAATTGGAAATGGATAAATTGAATTTTTGGAGAAATAAAAAGGATATTGTTAATTAATGAATTTAAAAGAATTAATATCTAAAATCTATTTAAAAATGGAAATTGAAAGTTGTAAAATCTGGAATGGTAATCAAAGATAAATGTTATTAGTTGAAAATTTGGGAAAATAATTTATGTTATTAAAATATAAAACTAAATTGAAATAATTGGGCAGAAATCATGAGAAGGATTTCTGTGATGATTTAGTAGAAATGAGATTTCCTTGGGAAAAACCAAGTTCGAGTTTTAAATTGATTTTATAAAAAGGAAGTTTTAAAATCTTAAACTAGTTTTAAAGAATGTTTTAAAAATTATTATTTTAAAGTGATTATTTATAAATTAGCAATAGTAAAATTTTATTAATATCTTAATAATTATT
Organism: Allium cepa; assembly: GCA_030765085.1. Taxonomy (NCBI): domain Eukaryota; kingdom Viridiplantae; phylum Streptophyta; class Magnoliopsida; order Asparagales; family Amaryllidaceae; genus Allium; species Allium cepa. Next base: position 986,120,207 of record CM060929.1, on the reverse strand, counting down.
TTTACAAATGGATTTTGCTTAAAGCTAGTTTTTGAATAAAGTTGTTTTGAAATTTATTAATTCTTTTAAAAACTCTAAATTTTTAATTATAGTATAACTAAAACCTTATTTTAAATCAAGTTATATCTTATACAATAGTTTTGTTTTAAATATTTTGAAATTATATTTTGAGTAAATAATTAGTAGTTAATTTTCCTATTTTAAAGTATATTTTAAATTAAAATGTTTTTAACTGTTTTTAAATCTAAACTGTTTTGAACTTGGATATTTTCAATGGAAATCTATGGTAAAAGATTTACCTTGTAAAGGAAGAACTTTGGAAATTGTTTTCAAATGAGCTTTGGAAATTTGAAATATATCTTTTAAAGATATTTGAGATAAATAAATAATTTGGGAATTATTTATTGTGTGATGGATGCTATGGATGTGATGAATATTGATTGATAGTTAAATCACCGACTATCAATATTGGACAAATTGCGTTGATCGTTTCGAAGAGACCGGGATCGAGATTTATTTCTCGAAAACCACTTCGATCCGGTTTGTACGTTTTCGTGCGATAAAACGTGTTCGGAGTCGAAGATGGAGCAGCGAAGTGCAAGGGCTAGTCGCTACTAATCCTGAGGATATTTCCAAAATGGATGTAGTAGGAATAGTGCCTTCGGTTCCGTTCGAACCCGGGACGGACTTGTATGGACGAATGCTTTCGTGACATCGTCAGCGGACGATGGGCATTCTAAGGGATATGTGCTATAAAGGTATCGTTTAGCCTCAAGCCTCACCAACCGGGAATGACTGAAAATCAGGGGATATGCAGCAAGGCTTCGTGGGTAGCCCCCACTGGAGAGTAAGGTCATCCCTGTCTAGAGGTTCCTTTTTATTTCGGCTTAGTGGTGCGGTTGCTGATCCCAACCGCGGGGTGATCTTATTCGGAATTGCCCATAGGTGATTCCGGCCTTGTGTTGCAGGGGACGAAGGGAGTAGTCCTCGGTACTGTGATCTAGACCACGTACTGTGACAGGTGGTACCCCAGTGCCTAGTCATTGTTGGAAATCCATTTTCCCTACGAGCCTTTTACGAGTTTTGTTTGTATTACCCACTTCGGTGGCTAGTAGCTGGAATTTAATGAATGTAACAATTTCGGCTATTTTATAAGTATTTGTAAATAGACCCTATTATAATATAAGAGGATTTTAATAAAAAGTGTTTTAGCTATCGTAAGGTAAAAACCCGACATGTTTATATGTGGCGTGGTCTTACGAGATGCTTTTGTTTTCAAAGGATTTTTGAAACTTTAATAATCAAGTTGGATGCATATTTAGTATCAGCTGGTATTCCAGACTGACTCGGGTGTTATTTCATTATAATGCTCGGGTCAGACCGAGTATTATTGTTCAGGATAGGTTGCTATGGAGCAGGAGAGGAGCCGGAGTCCGAGACGTACTATTCTATCTATATATATATCCGCTGCTATGCTATGATTGTATGGTATGTCTAATTGATGATTGTTGATGTATGAGATACTTTGATGCTATGATGTATATAAACAGTTATAGATTTCATTTTTGTGTAAAGATATATAGTTGCTATTATATTTTATTCCGCTACGACTGTGAGATTCTGATATTGTTTAGTCTACTTCTTCTTCTATCTCTTTTCTTTTAACCTTAATGGTTCGTATTTCTGTTCCACTTGAGTCAATTAGGGTAGGATAATGTTGATTCAAGGGGTACGGTTTTGCGGGATGTCACACCATTTACCTGTTGAGCTCAGGCATCGCGCACTTTGGGCAATCAAATACCTTAATTTTGACATAGAAAAGGCCGGATCGCATCGTAAATTACAACTGTCAGAATTAGAAGAACTAAGAAATGAAGCGTATGAAAATGCAAAGATTTATAAAGAGAAAACTAAATTTTATCATGATAAATCCATACTTCGTAAGACATTCGAAGTAGGTCAGAAAGTTCCTTTATATAATTCCAGACTTCATTTATTTCTAGGAAAATTGAGATCCCGTTGGATAGGTCTATATATTGTGAAAACAGTGTACCCTTATGGTGCAGTTGAAATTGAAAATCCTAGGGACGGTTCTATTTCAAAGGTCAATGGACAACGCTTAAAGACATTTCTAGAGTTTGAACAACACGAGGACGATGAGTTCGTGGATCTTCACGAACCTAGCTATTCGGCATGAGCCACTCACTATCTTGTACATATCAGGTTGCATTTTTTTTATTAGTGTTTTTTCCTTCTATTTTGCATTTGCATTCTATCTTACAGTTGGGACACTGTCTCATTCCAGTGTGCAGGGAAGCATATCTCATTCTGTTTGTTCATATTTTATAGTGTGGCATCATAAAAAAATCATCTCATTATTTGTTTTCAAATTTCCTTTCAATTTTTTTTCTCATTTTCCATTAGTTTCAGGACTTCGATATATTTTTAATTAGTCAAGACAAAGTAAGTAAGCAGTTGAAGTCAATTGATGAAAAGTTTTGTGAATCACTAATTTCAAATGTAAAATATAATGAAAATTTGAATTACAAGCGATAATAGTAAGGTTAGTATACAGGGGGATTCGTAGATGATGGTTATGAAATCCTTTCTAAACTATAGTCTTTGTTTAAAAAAAAGTGCCAGATTTAAAGTACATGCGTTGACATTTCAAATCATTGAAGTTAAGTGGTGCTAAGTTGATTTGCATAACTCTCTTTAGTTAATTTCAAAAAAAAAATATAATAATAATAATAATAATAATAATAATAAGAAACACCTAGATTCGATAGGTGTGCACACTTATGAAAGTGTGTGCACTCACCACGCTCTGTACTCTTCTTACGTAAGCCCGCAAGGCAGTGCATGGATGGTATATCTGGCCTCAGCATTCTGAGTTAGGTGTATAAAAAATTAAATAAATAATCACCTAAGGATTACCGACCTTTTCTGACATAGTCAGCGTCGGATTGCACAATCCGCCTAGCTCTGTACCAACTCTCACGTAAGCCCGCGAGGCAGTGCATGGGTGGTATACCTTGGTCCAAAAGTTAGGTGTAAAAAAAAATTAGTAAAGAGAGACTAAGCTTTGAAACCGAAACACTTCTTGACTTTTTTGATTTGGCTTGTTATACGAATGGAAATGAAAATTACCATTTTGAAAAAAAAACAGTGACTAACAGTGAAGAATTTATTTCATGGTTGCACTATGTTATCGACCGAAACAACTGGCCAAACTAGAATCTAATGTATGAAAACATGAGTTACATTGAAATTTTTGTTTAGTGAGGAACGAAAAATTTCTAGAAGTTGACTAAAACTGATATACATTATTTTGTTGCAATTATTCTAAAGTAAATCGAGTCTCCATTTGTTTAAGATTTTGCATGCATGTAGTACATTAGAATCATCACATACTGCATTTGGATTTTGTGGGTAGTATCCGCTGAAAACCCTCACGAGACACCACTCGTCCTACTAGGGACACCTAGAGGTTTAACGGCTTGTTGCATACGCTCATTGCAATCGTGTTTCCTACAAAAAAGGATTTAGTTAGTTTTTATTTTCTTGTTTATTCGAGGACGAATAAAGTTCAAGTGTGGGGGTATTTGATGAACGTATTTTTCTTCATTTTAAACCGTTTGTTTTGTATATTTTTATTTTAATAAAGCGGTATTATGCGGGTATTTTTTTGTGGTTTTACAGATTATAGATTCCAAAGTGCAACATTTTGAATACCGAATAATTCGAAGAGAAAGTACATATCGTTCATGAAGAAATGCATCTCACGTCACCAACATGTGTACTATTCATGCAAGAAATCAAATGCAAATATTGAAAATACACATTCAAAGTTTGGCCTGAAAATCTCTCAAAGCAATGCCACTTGTTAATCAAATAGCAAAGTAAAGACCAATTCAAAGTGAGATGGGCTTATTATTCTCCAAATATCAAGCATATGGACCTAAATATAGGGTTATCTTTGGAGGCTGAAGTCTTTAAATAGAGAGAGCAATGCAGATGGAAAGGAATCTCCTACCCCATCACTCTTCTTCAAGTTTAATTTTAAATTCAGCTATGTTTTTATTTTCGAATAGAATACGTAGGATTGTTGATTAGATTTATCAATTTATTTATTCTGTTCTTAGTTATTGCACTCTTTTCATTTAGTTAATAAATATTTCAATTGTTTGCTCTGTTATTTTCTTTTCCGCAATTTCAATTTCTTTTCTGAATTTTACAATTTTATATTTTGGTTGCAATTTCGATTAGTTTCGGAATCGATTCGGAGTATATTATTGCTTTTATTTCATGTTCAAGATCCACCATCGAATTTGTTTAACACGCCTAAGATTTAAAAAGGGATTTCAAATATTTTAAAACATAATTCCCTGTGTTCGACCTGCATACTACACGCCTGTGCGCTTGTAGAATTTATTAAAATTTATGCTTTTCTAATCAATATAAAAGTCACAACAGTGCTATGAGTTGATATTTTGGATGATTTGGATGTTTATTTACTTTTATATATTCATATTATCACTTTGTATATTATTGACATCATATAAACACCTGAATTATTTTGAATAAATTGAGAAACAGGTTGAAATAATATATACCTATGACATTTATTTTGGATTGAAATGGTATATATACATCCCTGAAATTAAATTAGAATAACTAATCACTTGGGCATATGATAGAAAATTATGTACGGACACAGGATTGGTTAAATTAAGCGGTTTTAAAATTTTGGATTTGAAATTATTTAAATAATTTTGATTTAAAGAAATAAAAATCAAAATATGGGAATTGAGTTATTTTCAAACTCGAGCTTGAACTATGAAATTGGAATTGGTTAAAAGAAACTATTTAAGGAAAGCAATTTGAAATTTTAAGTTGGAAGTGAAATATGATTTGAATTATGGAAATCGAATTTTTTTAAAAAGATTTGAATTTTTACTTGAACTTCGAAGTTATTTAATTAAAAGTGATATAAGTTAATATTTCAAAATTTGGCTCAAGATTGAATTATTCTTAAAGATTTGAACATTGAATTGAACATCGAAGTTAAATTTGATTTAAATGATTTAAATTGATATTTTGAAATCAAAATCAAAATTTAAATTCGAATGGTTTAATATTTATAACTGAATTGAAATTAATTCAAATTTGAATTGAAATTAATTAATTTGAAATTAATTAATTTGAAATTGAAATAATTTTAAATAAAACTGAAATTGATTTGAATTGAAATTGGAATTGAACTTAATTCAGATTGAAATCGAAATTGTGCAAATTTGAATTGAATTGAGATTGAAGATGACTTGAAAGATTTGGAATTGAATCAGTTTGACTTTGAAACTATTTTTAAATAAATTATTTCAATATAAATTGTTTAAAATCTATATTTTTAAATATTCAAATTATTTTGATTTTCCAAACTATTTGTTCATATAAACCATTTTTAATATCTGAACTATTTTATCAAACTATTTGAACTTGTCAAAGTGGAAATTGTTATATTTAAATTGTTGATGTAAATACGAATTGGGTTAAAATGAAGTTCTAACCTAAATGGAAATTTCGATACGATTTTGGAAGTGAAATGGAGATATTGAGGCAAAAATGATTTTCAAGTGAAACTTAACATATTCGAAGTAAATATGATATCTCAAAATGTAATTGATTTTGAAGCGAATATGATATTTTGATATCAAGCATGAATTGTTTTCGAAATGTAAATGAACCAACCGGTGTGTAAAACGACCTTTGGTTGTTAAAGAGACCGGGGTCTCTTATTGGCACACTCTCTGTCAATATTGGAATCTCTTTAACAACCATGTACGCGGAGGAAACTCCAGAATGAAGTGGTTGGATTTTTCGTCGTTTGCTGGATTTGAAGAAAGAGAACGTTGATGGACAGACCCTGGCACTTGTTCCAATTTGAAATGACTAAAACAGGACGGCTTGGTAAGGCTAAGCTGGCTAGCTACCTCTAGCAAACATTCGTTCTTCGATTTTCTTTGGACTCGGTCCATACTATATTCCTCGTTGGTTTCGATTGGTGCAACTTGATATTGACCTCCCTTTGACTTGATACGGGATGGATGTATGTGGTGGACGATCGTGGTTACGATGTATTACCACCAGCCCTGCAACGAAACTGGTAGTATCCGACCTTGGAAATTTCCTCACGTGTCTTGTCATACTTTTATCCCTATAAAAGACCACTACGATTTTGGTTTAGTGTTGTCGTATCACGACGCATCCCTATCCCCTGACGTGCTACTGGGGCGTTGTATGCAAAGTGTACGAAAATGCTTAAAATGCATTAAAGGGGATTAATGTAAAGACTTAACGCTAAGAAAAATATTTATTTTACTGATTAAACATTACATATATAAAGTATTCTAATATATATTTATAATTTGACGGATCCTTAAGAGACGGAAAATCCATTAACATCTATTGAGTTATTGCACACATGTTATACAATGGATAGGAGATGTGAAACCCCATAAACATCTCTGACCCTATTACGCTCTTGTTATATATGATATTGATTTGACTCACGTAAGGATATTTTAGTCCTGACTCGAATGTTTTGTCTTTTCATTACACTTGGGTCAGCTCTGAGTTTTTCAACGCATTGAATATTATTTTCTGAAGGAAAAAAACGAAGATTTGGTGTATATTATTATCAGTATTATTCCCTTATATCATTTTGTCTACTGGATTACTCTATAATTCTGTTTTATATATAATTCTAATAAATGTTGTAAATTATAATCAAATGTATAATATAAACAGCTTCATGAACTGTTTATTTGATTATTTTATTTTGTCATTCCGCTGCAGGATTCTTTGTTTTGTTTCCTTCTTCTTTTCTTATTTTTTTGAATCAACCCCATTGATTACCTGTGTTTCGGATTGTCTGAGTTGGACATGTATGGATTATTATCAATTTAAACCTTCCGAAATGTGGGTCGTCACAATTGGTATCAGAGCTTTGGTTTAGTGATAACCTTAGCTTTGTAGGGTTTGACTAATTAGAGATAGGGTAGTAATACCCTACAATGAGTTGTCTGAGTGTGCATATATATATGAGAGAATGTACATGTTAGTGTTATAAAATGTTTTATGTTATGTTTACTTATCCGTTGAGATGTTTATGAATGTTGATCGGTGCATGGGACGCCATGTTATCGATAAGGGTTTTTAAACACCTAAGCGAGGCAAGTTAACATAATATTATTTTAAAATCAGGTAAACGAAATAATTTTACCTAAATTATATATTATATATAAAAAGTGTGACGACCCGACTTTCCACTCCCGGAAAATCACATCATCTTTAAGAAAGAAAGGGATAGAAAAGAGAAAACAAAGAAGAGAAAGAAGAAACAACACAAGAATCTCAACAGCGGAACGAATAAATTATATTAATAATAAAGTATTACATAGTATACATCAAATATCAGAGTACACAGACAATACAACACATACTAGACAGTTATAAACATCTGTCTAGTTATTACAACTCAATACACAATACAAAAACACTCAGAGATACCAACACAGCGGAAATCTATTTAACTATACGTAGAAGCCTCTTGCTCCATTGCTCCTCCACAATACGTCAAAGCTATCCTGAATCCTAACCTGAATTCCCTTGGCTACTCGTAAAAATTTGAGTATCCAAGAGTTATAGAAAAACAGAAATAACTCCGGGTCAGACATGGGTCTGGTGTGAGTAACAGGTTAAAGTTGCTTAACTTTGAAAAAACCTTTGGAAAGAAAAGGTATCACGTAAGACTTCCCACACATAAACATGGAAAAGTTTTTACCTTACGCTAACCAAAACATTTGATAGGAAATCCGATGATATTATAATAGTGTCTAGGGTATTCAAGTAAATAAGAAATAGCCGAAATTGTTACATGATTAAATTCCAGGTACTAGCCACAAAAGTGGGTAATACAATCAAAACCGTTGGCACTTATTGGATTTTGGATTTCATACAATGGCTGGGCTACTGGTGTACCGTCCGTCACAGTACGTGACCTAGATCACCGTACCGAGGATTACTCCCTTCATCCCCTGCAACACAAAGCCGGACCTATTCCCTACTGAACAGTTCCAAACAAGACAACCCCGTAGTTGTGATCAGCAACCGCACCACTAAGCCGAAAATAAAGGGACCTCTAGACAGGGATAAATCTTGCCCTCAAGTGGGGGCTACCCACGAAGCTTTGCTGCACCTCCCTTGTTTTAGCCATTCCCGGTTGATGAGTCTTGAGGCTATGATTACCTTTATAGGACATATCACTTAGAATGCTCATCGTCCACCTGACGATGTTCTGAAAGCATTCAATCCATACAAGTTCGTTCCGGGTTCGAACGAAACCGAAGGCATTATCTCGTTACACTCATTTTGGAATCACCCTCAGAGTTAACGACAATAACCCTTGCACTATGAATCACCATCTCGAATCTATAAGTGCTATTCCGTCAAACTCATTACAGAATCACCCACAGAGTTATACTGACGTATAGCCCTTACACCTCGAGTCTTCACTCGCTCCACTTAGATTAACGTCCTAATGTTATTTGGAATCGATGTGGTTTTCGGATCCCAAATATGGAAACCCGATCCCGGTCTCATCGAAAACCAAAGCGTGTCTTTTAAGGTCCAAGTTGTTTTAAGTTTAAAACAATTCAATTCATTATCTAAATATACATAGATAGATAATTCACAACACAATAGATAATCATTCCTTATCATTATCAATAGATAATTCATATCATAATCAGATAATCCATATTATCATCCAATAACAATCAATGCATCCATATCACATATACTTCTAATCTCATAACTAACATTACAACCATACCAGGCAATTAATTCCAATCATCAAACATAAGCAACTATCTAATGATCACACCATTTATAATTAATTTAAAATGAATTAAATTAATTACCTAAACTCTAATTAATTTAAAATGAATTAAATTAATTACTTCATCATCAAAATCCTGCTTAACTTAATCTTCAATTGATTACAAATCAATTTTATAAATCATCATCTCAATATCCATTTCACTAAATCATTATTGATTAACCATCTTTAATTACAATAAGTAATTAGCATTTAATATTAATTACACCTTAATTAATCAATTCCAAATTACATCATTAATTAATTAATTAATGATTTCTGATTACATTAATCAATTTCTCAAAATAAATTAATTACATAAGTAATTAATCTTCACCTAAACCACACACATAAATATATATTAATCACCCATGATTAATAACCATTCAGTAATTAACTACTTTAATTACTCATCCCATAAATTAATTACTCTTAATTAATTATTTAAATTAATCCCATGATTAATTTCAAAGTAATTTAAATCTAAATTACTTCTATAATAAATATCCTTAATTACATCCAGTAATTATTATTTAATTACTTCCTTAAGTAATTATAAATTCATAAATTACATAAGTAATTATCAATAATCCACAAATGTTTAAATTAATTAAACTTAATTAATCTAAACTAATTACATTAATAAAATTAATTATACCAAGTAATTAATTCATTAATTACTTTCATTAATTAATTAAAACTTAAATAATTGATTATTATTAATTAATTAATCTAATTAATTATCAAAAATTAATCACATTAATTAATTGTTAAATAATCTTAAGTTAATGACCTTCATTAACATTTCTTAATTACTTAATTAAGAATTAACTTATATTAATCATTATTAATTATCAATTAATTAATCACTAATTATTAATTAATTAAGTGTTAATTAAAATATTAATTATCTCTAATTATTTGATTAAATAAATCTTAATCATTAATTAAAATTTAATTAATCATCCTAATTATAGATTAATTAACCTTGATTAATCAAATCTCAAATCTTAATTAATTAACTTCAAAAATTATTAATTACTTAATTAAACATTCACATTATTAATTAATTAAATAATTAATATTCCATTTAAATTAATTAAATAATTTAAATGAAATCAATTTCTTAAGTTCTAATCTTAATTTATGAAACATTTCTTTTTATATAAAGTATTTTAAACAATTTGTTTCCATATTTATTTCGAACTTCACTTTAAATTTCAATTTAAATTTTAAGATTTTAAAATGAAACAATTCATTTAAACAAGGTTTTTAAACCAATTTTAAAAATCCTTTTTATTACATGTTCAATAACATACTTGTCATAAACTAAAAGTTTAAAAGATTATAAAACAATTTTATATCAAACAAATTAAATTTAAAAACTTATTTTAAAACTGACATAAAAATTCAAATCCCAAATTTTAAAAACTGAACTTAAACTTATTTTAAATTTTATTTCATAATTTAAAACTCATAATTCAAATTCAAAACCAAGGTTCCTTAATACTGTAAAAGTTTAAAATCTAAATTTAAATTCCCAGTTTCAAATTAAATTCAAACTTAGATTTATCTGCCAAGCTCCATACTTCAGTTTCCCAGATTTAAACTTGTTTTAAAAGTTTAGTCGCGTTTTAAAATTTTGCTTTTAAATTTAAAACAGGTAAACAGTTTCTGTTTAATCTAACAACTTACTTTTTTGAATTCAAAAATGTTTTCAAAAATGCAGGATTTAAATTATTGAATTCAAAATTAAGTTTCAGGTTTAATTATTTCAGTTTTGAGCTAAATCTTACAAATTTAAACTTAAATAAAAACAGAAAAACAGTTTCTGTTTTTAGTTAAAAACCCAACTTGGATTTAAAAGCATTTCAAATTTAATTCAAAGATTAAAAATTTAAAACTAATTAAATTCAAATTCCACTTAAGGTCAAGCTTATTTCAGATTTTTATTTTGCAATTTTCTTTTCACTTCATTTTTTTTTAAAAGCCTGGAAAACAGGTTTCCTGATTTGTTTTAAAACCTGCAACTCAACCTCACTCACTCGAGTCTTCTCCACATATACTTTGAGTCACCCGATTAATTGCTTCGAGTTCAAATCCAATTCCCCCGAGACAATCACGAGACCATCCTATCTCCTGTAACCCATCACCCACCAGTATCCACCTTGCTCTGTGCACATGCACCAACGACGCAACCCTCACTGACCACCTCTGATGATCTCCACACGTCACCGATCATCCATGGAGCCCTTCACAATCATCACATTGCTACCCAATACTCAAACTCGAAATCGAGCTTCTCACCCACACCTGGAACAGGTCGAACCCCCTCCACTAAAAACCTGTCAACGCAATTCCCTCGCCCCTCCGGCCACCATCTCCACTCAAAATTCGGCGACGACCACTTCAATACATCATCTACCAGCTCGCAAAACAAGGTTGAACTCGATCAATAGTTGATGCCGAAGTACCTAATTCTCTTAATCCCTGTAAAACTAGGGTTCCTAACTGTAATCCTCAAATCACAATCTAAAATTTTGATTTCAACTCAAACTAAGATTTTTCCTATAACCTATGATAGATACACTATCCTCAAAAACAATTTCTACCAAGTCAGTTGCAAGCATCAACTGTGCTTATCAATTTTGTATAACACAGAAAATTTGAAACTGTATTTTGATTCAATCATTAAAAATTGAAATATTTTTTTTAAAAATCATATTTTTAGAAGTTGTTTTGAATTGAATCTATGAAACATTGATCTGCAATGTTTTATATCCTCACTTATAAGGATTCAACTGCTTTGCTACTTATTTTTTTCAGTAATTCTTTATTTAAATTTTACTTTAATAAAATCCTAAAGTCTAAACTCTGTAATCCAATATACAAATCTTCTTTAAATCCTATAGTTTAACAGAGACAATTCAAAGATATAAGAATTTAAATAAATACTTGTCAAGAACAAAAATAGAACCAGAAAGCCTATTAGCAAACACCAAATACATTTATTGTAACGACCCGTAAATTTTCGATAATTAAAATAGCTAATTTAATAAGATTTCGTGATTTAGTGTTAGATAAAAATTTGTAATTCGTTTAGAATAATTATAACTGGAATGAATTGCAACAATAATTATCCAAGTAATGAAAAATAAAAGCTACTTAGTGAATGCCTTTGAAATCAAAAGTTGAATAGGATAATAAATGTTGAATTCATTGGGTAAAATAGAGTAATTGTTTGATAAGTAAAATCGATTTAAAATCAAATATTGAATATTGAACAGGTAAATTATTTAAATTTAATATTTAAAACTTATATAATAATTTAACAATGGGAATTGAATAACCATATAATGGAAATAGTTGTTTTATAATTTTAATTCGTTTCAAAAGTTAAATTTTATAAGTTAGTTTTGAATATTTCAAAAGATAGTGATTTAAGAATAATCAAATTTGTTAAATTTAATATTACGAATGTTTGAATAAATTAAATTTCGAATTTGATATGAATAATTTGATATTGAAATTTAATATATGAAAATAGAGTGAATATTTGAAATTTGCTTTAATATGATTAAAATTGGGTTCCAAAGTGAATGTAAGTTATATTTGGATTTTAATAGAGTTAATAAGATTTTTAAATGGGAATTTATTGAATAAGTTGAATAACGGGTTTAATATGATTAAAAATGATTTGTAAAATTTTATTTTATCATATTGGAGTTATAGTGATGTTATAGAACTTGTAAAACTGAATTTAAAATTTATTTGTGAAAATTGAATATTTTAATATTTAATTATCGACTGAAAAATAGCCAAATTTTGAACAGTCTCAGAATTGGACGAAACTTGTTCCATTGGATCCGTAATAATTTGTTATTATCGGATTTCAATTTTCGTAGCAATCGGAATTGTCGTTTGACCGTGGCAGCTCGAAACGCATCGAAATTGTTTTAATATTAATTTAACGAGTTAAAATAGCCATTTTTCAAACAGTCTCGGATTCCGACCAAACCAGTTTCATCGAATCCGTAATATGATATTATTGTAAGATTTCAAATTTCGTGTCAATCGGATTTACCGGTTGTCCGGGTCGAGCCAAAACGCTTAGAAATTCGTTTAATCGGTTTAATTTAAATTTGATCGTTTATTTCCGTAACTCGCACAGATGATCGAGTTAGCTTCCGAAACCTGTTCCATTGTGTCCGGAACGCGGGATAAACCCTAGAAACGTCAGTCACTGCGCGTAAATCGCAGTTCGGAAACCCCGGAATGGATAGTGTTGTCGTTCCTATAAATAGCCTTTATTCACAAAATTAAAAAAAAAAGGAAAAGGAAAACCTGATTCTCTACAGCCGCCGCTGCTTATTATTCCAATGGCCGAAAATCATTCCTTTTCCTCTTCAATTATCGATCATTCCTTTGAGTTTTAGAAGATGCTCCCAATTGGAAAGTCGAAGATCACCTCAACGTCTACCTATCCAACGGTGGATCTCGGCTATCATCGTCGTTTGGAGGGAATATGGAGCCGCGTTCGTGACCAGTTGCGTGCGATTTTCTGAGCAGAAAGGGGGGCCGAGCTCGCCGCCATCCATGCTAGAAGTGGAGTTCGAGATACTCTTTGGCGTGGCATGGTTCGATCGAACTGGAATCAAGCGTGGTGGCCTCGAAAATTGGGTGAGAGTCGGCGGCTATGGGTTTGATACGTGCGTGCAAACCTGGAGGGAAGAAGATGGTGTATGCGGCCATGATCTGAGGGTTTGTAATGGACGGTTCAGATGGGAATAAGGTTCAAATAGATAAAAGAAATGTAAATTGTATTATATTATAAATTCGTGAATGTTTAAAATACTGTATCTTGTTCGTGCAAGGTCGGAATTCGACGAAACAAGTTGCGTTGTCTTCGTTTCGTCGAGCACTACGCTATGGAGCTGGATTGGAGTTGTTTGGAGCTAGTGAAAATTTCGGGTAAAATTAAACGCTCATTTAATTTTATTTGAAATAAAACGCTGGAACTGCATTGAAATCAAGGTGAGTGTTTTATAACGCTAACAGCGTACTAAATATCTTTATGCTAGTTAAATTGACATTATGAAGTGATATGAATTTTATTTGTCGTTGTTTGGTATAAATTTAATTGTCATATAGCTTGTTATTTGAATTAACCGTTGAAAAAAATTAAATTGACAGTTAAATTGAAATTGAAATTGAATTGCGATTAAATTACCTGACATTGATAACTATGAAACTGCCATGAATTGTATTGTTTATTGGATGATGTATTTTGGTGGATGCTATTGGTTGATAATTGAATGTTTGGATGTTTATTTGCTTATATAGATCCTGTTATGCATACATATGATACTGTGATTTAATTTAAGTAATATATATTCATCCCTGACACTTAATTGAAATAAATAAATTACTTGGCCATAGGATAGAAAATTATATACGGACACCGAATTGGGTAAATTAATAATTTTGAAATCGTCGATTTGAAATTTAATTGAATGTTTTGATTTAAAAGTTATAAATAGAAATCAATTTATAGAAACCGAATTTATCGAAAATTGAGTTTGGAATGTTGAAATAAATTTTGGTTAAAAGAAATTGTTAAATAATTTAAGTTGAGTCTTTGAAATTTAAAATTTTGGATATGATTGAATTTCGGAAATTTATTTGTTTTAAAGATTGAACATTTTTCGAGCTTTGAGTATTACCAAGTAAAAGAGATATAATAAGATATTTTGAAATTGAGCTTGAAATTGAATCATATTTGTAATTGGGTTTTAAATTTGAATATTGAAAGAGAATGTTGTTAAGTGTTATAAATTGATATTTGGAAAAATCAAGCTCCGAATCGATATAAATCGAAATTGAATTAATTGAGAGCGACTATAAAAATTGAATAAATTTGAAGTCAAAGTTGACATTGATTTGAATTGAAATCGAAATTGAATCGGTGGAATGGAAATTGAAATAGATTTGAATTGGGAAGTTATAAATGGAAATGGATCGGTTTTGAAGCTGTTTTATTTTGTTTTCCAAATTACTCGGTTATATAAACCATTTTGGATACTTAAACTATTTAATCTATTTTAAATCTACTTAACCCAATTTAAATTATTTTAAACTAAATTTATCTATTTCAAATCCATTTTAAGATTTTAAGTATTTTAACTACTTTAATTATTTAAAACGACTTTTAAAACTACTTAGAACTATTTTCTAAAATTCCAAGCTAGTTAATAAGGTGAAATGTTTATATTTAAATCTTGAATTTAAATACGAATTGAGTTAAAGGAAGTTGCAACCTAAATTGAAATTCGAAATGATTTTGAAATCGAAAAGAGATATTGATGCGAAAATGATTTTGTAACGGAATCTTACATTTGAAAAGATACGATGATATTTGAAATAGATTTGATTTTTGAAGCGAATATGATATTTTGATATCAATTATGAATCGATTTGAATATAAAAGAGCCAACGGTGTAATAATACGTAGTTATTAAAGAGACCGGGATCGGATATGGACATACTCTCTGTCGATACCGAAAACCACTTTAATAACTATTATACGCGGAGTGTTGATCCAGAATGAAGTGGATGGTTTGGTGAAAGCGTTGACTGAAGAAAGAGAACGATATTGGATGACCCCTGATATGACTAAAACAGGAGCCGCGCCGGGCCATTGAGGTTCGCCACCTCTAGCGGACACGCTTCTTCGATATCATTTCTATTACATTTGTGATGCGATTTGGGTGCACCCCTTGATTTCGGAGTGTTGTTTCGCGGTGTTGGGGTTGCTGCTGGCTATGCCCAACATCAGTCCGGATCACGCAACTACTAGTATCCTAGTTGGTATCGCCTCATGTACCTTGTCATACTGATTATCCTATTCACGACCACTACGTTTTGATTGTACCTTGAGTATATGGATTGCCCTCTGGTGACTTCCGGTTTTGGGGAAAATACGGTCTTGTATATGCTTTTGCGAATATAAAATGTGTTAAAGGGGATTATGGTAACGCCTTAACGCTATTTTGATACTTTATATTACTGATAGGCATTATCTACTTAGCGTATATTACTACATAGTAGATAGTTTAACGGATCCTTGAGAGATGGAAAATCCCGTAACATCTCTTAAGTTATTGCACGCAGCTTGACACTGGATAGGAGATGTCAAATCCCGTACACATCTCTGACGCCGTTGCGCTCATATTTATCTACGATTGATTTAACTTTCATAAGGGTATTTAGTCCTGACTCGAGTGTTTTGTCTTTTCATTACGCTCGGGTCAGTCCTGAGTTTTTCATATTTTGAAGATCCATTCCGGAGGATGAAGACGAAGATTTGGTATACTATTACTATTATTACCCTTGCATCATGTTATCTGCTGCATTATTTAATTGTTCTGTTGTATATGTATAAACTCTGATAAATGTTGTATAAATAATTGTCAAAGTATAGTAGACAGCTTCATGAACTGTTTATTTGGCTATTATATTTTATCGTTCCGCTGCGAGATTCTGTGTTGTTTCATTTCCTTTATTTCTCTTTCTTTTCTTTTCTTATTTACCCCAATAACTATCTGCCCTTTTGAATGGTTTGGAATCGACATGTGTATTTGATCGTCGGTTTAAACTGTCCAAAAAGGCGGGTCGTTACATTTATATAGCACACAAGTTAGATGCAATATATTTAACCTTAAATTTTTAAAAGAAAGTTACTCACCTGTAAAATGATGCAGACCCCAGATTTTTGCATGCAGTAGCTTGAATGCAGATGCAAATTCCCCCCCCCCCCCCCCAAGTTGCTTTTTGAATACATGCAGGATTCATTTGATTAAAATTAAAATGCAGGCCTTTGTTTTAATGCTTTCTAATCTTTTGTTTTATACATGCTTCCAGTTTGAAGATTCATGCAGGCCTTCCTTTGTTTCCAGATCAAATGTAGGTTGCAGATGCAAATACAACTTGCATTTGTTTCCAGCTTTTACATGCAGGTCCTTTGTAAGTGGATCAGTGATTTGATTTTGCTTTTTGAGGAGTTTGATTATAGTTTTTGAAAACATGCAGACTTATAGAGTTTGAAAAAAAAGGAGTTTGATTGCAATGCATGTTTACAGATTTTACTTGTTTGAAATTGTTGCCTGCATGTTTTCATCCTTGCAAATTGAATAAGATTTTGGGATATGCAGGCTTGTATTTTGAGAAATGCAAATTTAACTAATTTCAGATTTCTTTTTTAAGAATTGAAAAAAAATGAGAAAGAATAAAGGAATGAATATATGCAAGTTTAAAAAGCTAGTTTATGATTTAATTAAAATTAAAGAAAAACAAAATGACAACATGACACTTGTCTAAGATGTTAACACATGTAAATTTACACTCTTAAATATTTAACACATGTTTAACAATGCTTACATATGTCTTTTAAATGTTTTTGTTATTTAAATTAAGTGTTAAAGAAAATTATACTTAATGAATACATGTTCATATTTAAAATTGTATTCTAAATCTCAAATTAGATTAACAAATCAAATTTTATAAATTAATAGTTTAAAAAGAAAAACACAAAGATTTTATAACTTATTTTAAATATCAAAACTTAAATTAAAATGAATTTTAAACTAATAAAACATTTATCTTATATTTAAAAATCATATAGTATTTTATTAAATATTTTTGAAAAGCTTAAATTAAAAATAAATCTCAATTCCTATTTTCAAAACATTAAAACTAATTTAACAACTTATCTATTTATAATATATACAAATACATATACATTATTAAATAGAAAACAATTTATTAACTTATTAAAAATAATTTCACTAATTAATTATTTAAATAAAGAAGATTATTAAATCAAATCAAATTTATTAACAAAAATTATCAATTCAATTTAAATTTAAACTCAGATTATTAAATTTAAATTGTCCAAAATTCCGGGATATTACAATCCTTCCCCCTTAAAAAATTTCGTCCCCGAAATTTAAAACAAAGGTAATTTAATAATCTATTTACAGATTTTATTTTAAAATACAGCATATGTTAATCATATGCCAATAACCTAAGCAACCAATTCACACAAACAGAACAAATCTAATTATCCAAAAGAATTTTTGGATAAAACTTCACGAGTTTCCCCGGTATATATATATATATTGGGATACTCGCTCTATAAAATCTAATCAATCAATACTACTAAGCTATAGAGCTCCTAACAACAATTCTATACAAAATATCAGACTACAAACGAGTCTGACTCAACAAACGAACCAATCTATCCTAAACTGCTGGCTTTACAACCAGGAATAGCAAACACGTATTCCCTCAGAGATACGTGAAACACTCTGAATCCCAGTTATCCTAACTGGCAATTCAACTCAAGAAAACCAAACACTAATCTGACCCATCACAGAAGAAACCAAAACATTACAGAACTAGCTTCCCAAACTTATAGCTCTTAGGATCAGAGAAAAACTTATCCCAAAATCAAGTCTCCGATTCCAGAATCCAAATTTCTCCGTCTCTTATCCATAAAAATTCTTCGGACTATCTTGGGCTACCAACATCCATCCTTATCAGCTCAACTCTTGCTGATTCCATTAGAAACAGACTGGATCAAAACAATCAAATGATCTCCTCAAGATCACTCAAAAACCAAGAACACTCACCCTGCTTCTCAACAACAGAAGGCAGAACAAACTTCTCTCCATCCGGAAAAGAAAACAGAAACACCCCCAAACTGCTTCCGCTGCACAACTCTGATCCGAAACAGAAGAAAATGCTGAAGAAGAGCACAAGCACAGGCTAGACAACCCAGCACAGAAATATGGTTCCACATATTCATAAAGAAAACTCAGATGTTTCTCCCAAACCTGAGTTGCTTCACCAACTTCTATCTCAAGGAACCATCCATCTACTAACTGAACCACCAGTTCCATTTCTGGAAAGAAAACTCGATCTCCAGATGCAGACAAACTCTGACTTCCAGAAAGAAATCCGGACAATCTCCAACAATCCAAAAGAACATACTATCGCAAGTTACTTTTGCGATCAACTCAGCCTAAATCCAAAGAAATTGCTCTCTCTTAACCAAACAGAATAGCTTATGCTGGCTTAGCCAACTTACTAGAGAAAAAGATCCACTCTGCTGCTTCTGAACTCCACTTCAGAAAAACTACTCTACCAGAAGACTTCTTACCAACTCAGAACACTCTGCTAAACTCAGCCATATCACCGAGCAACTGACTTCTTACACTTGTTCCAAAGAAACATCTTCGGAAATATCCATAGTCATTGCATCTCATCACGCAGCTACTACTTCCTGGGATATCAAAATACCATCACTCACTGGCTTCTGCCCTACCGACAGATCAAAACTCAATTCTGCACTTCAAAGATGAACTCCGAACCTTAACAGGTTTTCTTCAGAGATCGATGAAGTCCTTCATCACTACAGAACTCACTCGAGACGTATTAGGTCTACAATCTCGACAAATACACCTCTAACCTCATCCATCAAACTCCAACAAATGGTAGTCGTGTTACACACACTTCTACCTCATCTACCTTTATAACTTATATTGGAAAAACCCGAACAGGTAAACCAACAAATAGGTAGAACCTAAATATATATATATATATATTAAAAATACAAATACGCACTCTCAAGATAGACACTTCTACAGAGACTAGGTATTCACTCAACCTAATGCTCTGATACCAAGTGTGACGCCCGACTTTCCACTCCCGGAAAATCACATCATCTTTAAGAAAGAAAGGGATAGAAAAGAGAAAAGAAAGAAGAGAAAGAAGAAACAACACAAGAATCTCAACAGCGGAACGAATAAATTATATTAATAACAAAGTATTACATAGTATACATCAAATATCAGAGTACACAGACAATACAACACATACTAGACAGTTATAAACATCTGTCTAGTTATTACAACTCAATACACAATACAGAAACACTCAGAGATACCAACACAGCGGAAATCTATTTAAATATACGTAGAAGCCTCCTGCTTCATTTGCTCCTCCACAATACGTCAAAGCTATCCTGAATCCTAACCTGAATTCCCTTGGCTACTCGTAAAAATTTGAGTACCCAAGAGTTATAGAAAAACAGAAATAACTCCGGGTCAGACATGGGTCTGGTGTGAGTAACAGGTTAAAGTTGCTTAACTTTGAAAAAACCTTTGGAAAGAAAAGGTATCACGTAAGACTTCCCACACATAAACATGGAAAAGTTTTTACCTTATGCTAGCCAAAACATTTGATAGGAAATCCGATGATATTATAATAGTGTCTAGGGTATTCAAGTAAATAAGAAATAGCCGAAATTGTTACATGATTAAATTCTAGCTACTAGCCACAAAAGTGGGTAATACAATCAAAACCGTTGGCACTTATTGGATTTTGGATTCCATACAATGGCTGAGCTACTGGGGTACCGTCCGTCACGGTACGTGGCCTAGATCACCGTACCGAGGATTACTCCCTTCATCCCCTGCAACACAAAGCTGGACCCGTTCCTTACTGAACAGTTCCAAAGAAGACAACCCCGCAGTTGTGATCAGCAACCGCACCACTAAGCCGAAAATAAAGGGACCTCTAGACAGGGATAAATCTTGCTCTCATGTGGGGGCTACCCACGAAGCTTTGCTGCACCTCCCCTGTTTTAGCCATTCCCGGTTGATGAGGCTTGAGGCTACGATTACCTTTATAGGACATATCACTTAGAATGCTCATCGTCCACCTGACGATGTTCTGAAAGCATTCAATCCATACAAGTTCGTTCCGGGTTCGAACGAAACCGAAGGCATTATCTCGTTACACTCATTTTGGAATCACCCTTAGAGTTAACGACAATAACCCTTGCACTCTGAATCACCATCTCGAATCTATAAGTGCTATTCCGTCAAACTCATTACGGAATCACCCACAGAGTTATACTGACGTATAGCCCTTACACCTCGAGTCTTCACTCGCGCCACTTAGATTAACGCCCTAACGTTATTTGGAATCGATGTGGTTTTCGGATCCCAAATATGGAAACCCGATCCCGGTCTCATCGAAAACCAAAGCGTGTCTTTTAAGGTCCAAGTTGTTTTAAGTTTAAAACAATTCAATTCATTATCTAAATATACATAGATAGATAATTCACAACACAATAGATAATCATTCCTTATCATTATCAATAGATAATTCATATCATAATCAGATAATCCATATTATCATCCAATAACAATCTATGCATCCATATCACATATACTTCTAATTTCATAACTAACGTTACAACCATACCAGGCAATTAATTCCAATCATCAAACATAAGCAACTATCTAATGATCACACCATTTATAATTAATTTAAAATGAATTAAATTAATTACCTAAACTCTAATTAATTTAAAATGAATTAAATTAATTACTTCATCATCAAAATCCTGCTTAACTTAATCTTCAATTGATTACAAATCAATTTTATAAATCATCATCTCAAAATCCATTTCACTTAATCATTATTGATTAACCATCTTTAATTACAATAAGTAATTAGCATTTAATATTAATTACACCTTAATTAATCAATTCCAAATTACATCATTAATTAATTAATTAATGATTTCTGATTACATTAATCAATTTCTCAAAATAAATTAATTACATAAGTAATTAATCTTCACCTAAACCACATATATATATATATATTAATCACCCATGATTAATAACCATTCAGTAATTAACTACTTTAATTACTTATCCCATAAATTAATTACTCTTAATTAATTATTTAAATTAATCCCATGATTAATTTCAAAGTAATTTAAATCTAAATTACTTCTATAATAAATATCCTTAATTACAACCAGTAATTATTATTTAATTACTTCCTTAAGTAATTATAAATTCATAAATTACATAAGTAATTATCAATAATCCACAAATGTTTAAATTAATTAAACTTAATTAATCTAAACTAATTACATTAATAAAATTAATTATTCCAAGTAATTAATTCATTAATTACTTTCATTAAGTAATTAAAACTTAAACAATTGATTATTATTAATTAATTAATCTAATTAATTATCAAAAATTAATCACATTAATTAATTGTTAAATAATCTTAAGTTAATAACCTTCATTAACATTTCTTAATTACTTAATTAAGAATTAACTTATATTAATCATTATTAATTATCAATTAATTAATCTCTAATTATTAATTAATTAAGTGTTAATTAAAATCTTAATTATCTCTAATTATTTGATTAAATAAATCTTAATCATTAATTAAAATTTAATTAATCATCCTAATTATAGATTAATTAACCTTGATTAATCAAATCTCAAATCTTAATTAATTAACTTCAAAAATTATTAATTACTTAATTAAACATCCATATTATTAATTAATTAAATAATTAATATTCCATTTAAATTAATTGAATAATTTAAATGAAATCAATTTCTTAAGTTCTAATCTTAATTTATGAAACATTTCTTTTTATATAAAGTATTTTAAACAATTTGTTTCCATATTTATTTCGAACTTCACTTTAAATTTCATTTTAAATTTTAAGATTTTAAAATGAAACAATTCATTTAAACAAGGTTTTTAAACCAATTTTAAAAATCCTTTTTATCACATGTTCAATAACATACTTGTTATAAACTAAAAGTTTAAAAGATTATAAAACAATTTTATATCAAACAAATTAAATTTAAAAACTTATTTTAAAAATGAGATAAAAATCCAAATCCCAGATTTTAAAAACTGAACTTAAACTTATTTTAAATTTTATTTCATAATTTAAAACTCATAATTCAAATTCAAAACCAAGGTTCCTTAATACTGTAAAAGTTTAAAATCTAAATTTAAATTCCTAGTTTCAAATTAAATTCAAACTTAGATTTATCTGCCAAGCTCCATACTTCAGTTTCCCAGATTTAAACTTGTTTTAAAAGTTTAGTTGCATTTTAAAATTTTGCTTTTAAATTTAAAACAGGAAAACAGTTTCTATTTAATCTAACAACTTACATTTTTGAATTCAAAAATGTTTTCAAAAATGCAGGATTTAAATTATTGAATTCAAAATTAAGTTTCAGGTTTAATTATTTCAGTTTTGAGCTAAATCTTACAAATTTAAACTTAAATAAAAACAGAAAAACAGTTTCTGTTTTTAGTTAAAAACCCAACTTGGATTTAAAAGCATTTCAAATTTAATTCAAAGATTAAAAATTTAAAACTAATTAAATTCAAATTCCACTTAAGATTAAGCTTATTTCAGATTTTTATTTTGCAATTTTCTTTTCACTTCATTTTTTTTAAAAGCCTGGAAAACAGGTTTCCTGATTTGTTTTAAAACCTGCAACTCAACCTCACTCACTCGAGTCTTCTCCACATATACTTCGAGTCACCCGATTAATTGCTTCGAGCTCAAATCCAATTCCCCCGAGACAATCACGAGACCATCCTATCTCCTGTAACCCATCACCCACCAGTATCCACCTTGCTCTGTGCACATGCACCCACGACGCAGCCTTCACTGACCACCTCTGATGATCTCCACACGTCATCGATCATCCATGGAGCCCTTCACAATCATCACATTGCTACCCAATACTCAAACCCTAAATCGAGCTTCTCACCCACACCTGGAACAGGTCGAACCCCCTCCACTAAAAACCTGTCAACGCAATTCCCTCGCCCCTCCGGCCACCATCTCCACTCAAAATTCGGCGACACCCACTTCAATACATCATCTACCAGCTCGCAAAACAAGGTTGAACTCGATCAATAGTTGATGCCGAAGTACCCAATTCTCTTAAACCCAGTAAAACTAGGGTTCCTAACTGTAATCCTCAAATCACAATCTAAAATTTTGATTTCAACTCAAACTAAGATTTTTCCTATAACCTATGATAGATACACTATCTTTGAAAACAATTTCAACCAAGTCAGTTACATGCATCAACTGTGCTTATCAATTTTGTATAACACAAAAAATTTGAAACTGTATTTTGATTCAATCATTAAAAATTGAAATATTTTTTTTAAAATCATATTTTTAGAAGTTGTTTTGAATTGAATCTTTGAAACATTGATCTGCAATGTTTTATATCCTCACTTATAAGGATTCAACTGCGCTGCTACTTATTTTTTTCCAGTAATTCTTTATTTAAATTTTACTTTAATAAAATCCTAAAGTCTAAACTCTGTAATCCAATATACAAATCTTCTTTAAATCCTATAGTTTAACGGAGACAATTCAAAGATATAAGAATTTAAATAAATACTGGTCAAGAACAAAAACAGAACCAGAAAGCCTATTAGCAAACACCAAATACACTTATATATAGCAGACAAGTTAGATGCAATATATTTAACCTTAAATTTTTAAAAGAAAGTTACTCACTTGTAAAATGATGCAGACCCCAGATTTTAGCATGCAGTAGCTTGAATGCAGATGCAAATCCCCCCCCCCCCAAGGTTGCTTTTTGAATACATGTAGGCTTCATTTGATTAAAATTGAAATGCAGGCCTTTGTTTTAATGCTTTCTAATCTTTTGTTTTATACATGCTTCCAGTTTGAAGATTCATGCAGGCCTTCCTTTGTTTCCAGATCAAATGCAGGTTGCAGATGCAAATACAACTTGCATTTGTTTCCAGCTTTTACATGCAGGTCCTTTGTAAGTGGATCAGTGATTTGATTTTGCTTTTTGAGGAGTTTGATTATAGTTTTTGAAAACATGCAGACTTGTAGAGTTTGAAAAAAAAGGAGTTTGATTGCAATGCATGTTTACAGATTTTACTTGTTTGAAATTGTTGCCTGCATGTTTTCATCCTTGCAAATTGAATAAGATTTTGGGATATGAAGGCTTGTATTTTGAGAAATGCAAATTTAACTAATTTCAGATTTCTTTTTTAAGAATTGAAAAAAAATGAGAAAGAATAAAGGAATGAATATATGCAAGTTTAAAAAGCTAGTTTGTGATTTAATTAAAATTAAAGAAAAACAAAATGACAACATGACACTTGTCTAAGATATTAACACATGTAAATTTACACTCTTAAATATTTAACGCATGTTTAACTATGCTTACATATGTCTTTAAAATGTTTTTGTTATTTAAATTAAGTGATAAAGAAAATTATACTTAATGAATGCATGTTCATATTTAAAACTGTATTTTAAATCTCAAATTAGATTAACAAATCAAATTTTATAAATTAATAGTTTAAAAAGAAAAACACAAACATTTTATAACTTATTTTAAATATCAAAACTTAAATTAAAATGAATTTTAAACTAATAAAACATTTATCTTATATTTAAAAATCATATAGTATTTTATTAAATATTTTTGAAAAGCTTAAATTAAAAATAAATCTCAATTGCTATTTTCAAAACATTAAAACTAATTTAAAAACTTATCTATTTATAATATATACAAATACATATACATTATTAAATAGAAAATAATTTATTAACTTATTAAAAATAATTTCACTAATTAAATATTTAAATAAAGAAGATTATTAAATCAAATCAAATTTATTAACAAAAATTATCAACTCAATTTAAATTTAAACTCAGATTATTAAATTTAAATTGTCCAAAATTCCGGAATATTACAAAAAGAAATCGAATGAGAATAAATGAGTAAGTGAAATTAATGCGAGTAATTGAATTTGATTTAAATCGTATTTAAATAGGATGTAAATAAATTGAATGCAAATGGAGTGAGGTTTAATAATTGAATGTTAACTAATCGAATATGAAATAAGTAAATGTTAAATAAAGAAATGTTGGTACACTTAAGTATAAGTGGTAAAAAATAAAGTTTAAATTATAAAATGAATTGTGTATGAAGTGAATAGGTTGTAAAACCAAGTTTGAAAATATTAACCTAATTAATTTGAGTTTAAGGATGTGTATAAACTTAAGTAATAAGTTATGAAATAAAAATCTAATCTTAGTTTATGTTAAAAGAGTGGGAAAAAACTGGAATTAGGGAACTTGAATTCGGATGCTTCTGAAATTTTTTCTAAGATTTTTGAAAATAATGTTAGTTTTATTTAAAAATATTTATGAATAGAAATTGTTTTCAAAAGGAATTAAAAGGAAGTAAATCCTATATTCTTCACTTTGTCGCTGGAAAATAATTTCGATGATGACGGCCACATCATCGACATTCATTTTGGAGTCTCAAGTAGGGAGGCCTCTTAATAGCTTTGCTACACATTTGAGTTGATAAACAGATTTTGATTTAAAATTTCTAAATATGATTTGATATATTTAAAAGATATGAGTATATATATTACTTCAAGATGATTTGAAATGAACCCGACATTTGAATTCTTAAGTTCCTGTTAATTAATGATTTTCAGTTGTAGAAATAAAGTAAAATTTTTATATAGTTGGAAACTTCTAAAACGAGAGATAATAAATTAAAGTTTAATGTTTAAATGAAATATGAGAAATTAAATTATTATAACTCTTAAATTTCAAGATAATGGAAATTTAATCTTATGTAAATTATTGGACATTTTTGTTAACTAAAATGAGTAAGATAAATTTGTATAATACTCAATTACATTCTAAAAACATATACAAACTTACCAGAAATGTTTAAAAAGTTGAAATGTTGATTATGAATATGTAATGACATATTATACAAGTTTGAATTTTAGTAATAAAAATGTTTAAATTGAAATTGTATTTAAAGAAATGTTAAATGGATAATTTGAGTAGTAAGAAGAAAATACTACTCAGATATGAACTTAAGAGAAGGTATACAAATAATAGATTAAATTATATCTTTGCAAATTGTTTGAAAAAAGGGAAAAGGAAAAATAAATTCGGAAACGATGTTTTAAGATTAAATTGTAGATTTCTGAGATAATTATAATTTAAATAATATTGTGTAAAAGAAGATACATCTATATATAATGATTATAAACTTAAGAAATAAATTGATGAAATGAGTTAATGAAATGAACTATAAGATGCCGTTAACTTATGAAAAATTTGAATGAATTTGATTCTGATAAAAAGAAAAGGATTATTAATATCAATTTTAATTATAAAATAAAACTTACTTAAGTAAAATTACTGATATTAATTAATGAACTAATGAAGTAAATCAATGAATTAATGTGAACTTAAGTTATGAAGAAAAAAATGAATAAACATGAGTTGCATTTTATAAAATGTATATTAAACTTAAATGATTTTATGAAATGGTTTATAAATGATTTTAGTATTAGAGAGAGTATACTAAGTGGCAATGAAATAAGATTTAACTTAAATAAGGTTAAATGAAATGATTTTATAAAATGGTCCATAAATGATTTGATATCAAATGGTATTAAACATAAAGTGAAACAATTGAAATTTAACAACTTGAACTGAATAAATTGAATGTAAATGAAATAGATTTGAATAAATTGGAAGTAAACCAATTAAATGTTAATAAAAATTGGATGTTTTTAAGAAATGAAATGTATAAATCAAATATTGACATTGATGTAAATTAATACAGTTTGAATTAAGCAGATGAATATAAATTGTTGAATGGTTTCTTTGTTGTAAATCATTGTTATTACCGCTTTTGATTGCATATGATTTTTATGGTTGTGTATTTGTGCTCATGTTTGTGGTTTGGATTCAAAATTCATGTTATATAGTCTATTAAACTCATACATGCTTTCTATATCTTTTATACGCAACTAATATTCTGAACTCAGTTGAGATAGATACATACGAAGACCATTTGGACGCATACGCAGATTTGTTTTTCTTTTGCTTACTTAGTTTAAGCGAACTCGCTCGTATTAATAATAATAAGGTACATATCTCGAATTACATACCAAACTTTTATATTTTTTCCCTATAGGATGTCTCATCATTGAGATGAGATGCATATTTGGTATATATGTGATTATATATTTGTATTGTAAACATTTTTCGATCAAGCCGCGCAAAGGAGACGCTGCTGAAATTTTCCATAAATTCAGGTGTTAGAAAATTTTTGAGGTTTAAAAATTTTATAACTTATGTTTATATATGAGTTGTTGTTTTCATAAATCGATCGGAGTGGCATAGTAGAAGCGCGATAAAAATTTACAAATAAGATTTTAATGTTTATAAGTTGATTGTTTTGAATAAAATATATCAAATGTTAAATTCCTTACTTAACCCCTTTTCGATGATGTAAAGTTTTGAATGGGGGAGAATGTAACGACCCGTATTTTTATTAAATTTAATATAATTGTTGAATATATATGGTAAGAAATAAACAAAATTAGTGAATTATTCTTGAAATTTATTAAATATGACATTGGATAAAATTTTGAAGTAACCAATTTCGAAGATTTAGGTAATAACTAGTATTGAAATGAAATTTAATATATTGAATGTGTTTATAATAAATAACTAAAACTGAACAATAAATGTTGAATTATTTAAGTAAAAACAAAATAATTATTGATAACTAAAATTTATTTGGAATATAATATTGGAATTTATCAAAATTGGATTATTGGAACTATTTAAATAACTGAATACTGAATTTAATATGAATGAAAATGATGTAGAAAGTTGACTTAAATTTTATTTAAACAAGAATAAAGATTTTTAACTGCTAAAGTTGAATTTCAAATGAATAATTTGATTTTGGAAAATAGCTCATTTTAATTAACGAGTAAAAATAGCCATTTTGGACACTGTTTTGGATTTCGACGAAACCAATTTCATTAGATCTGCAATAGTGAGTTATTGTTGGATTTCAATTTTCGTAATGATCGAACTCATCTTTTGGCCGTGCGATCTTGAAATGCGTAGAATTTAATTTCAGAATCTAATTAAAATGATTTGATTTTGAAAAGCTATCTTACGATCAAACTAGGCCTCAAGACTAGTTCTATTACGTTCAAAATTGGGGTATAACATATGGAACGATATGTTGCATGCTTCGTTTGAAGTTTGAGAATTTCGGACGTTTAAAGATAGATATTTTCTTATTATAATAGTATATATACTTTCCCTTATCTCGACATTTGGTACACTCCACCCACAATCCTATCTACCCCGTACCCCCTTCTCCCTCTTGTTCTACAATTTTGAAGATCGAAGAAAAGAGAAAAAAATGAAAAAAACCAAAAAAAGAAGCGTGTGCTGGAAAGCGAGAAGGCTCGGACAGGGTGGCCGTTGACATTCAGGTTTTGAGTTTTGGGGTTTAAATCGCGTTCGCGGTGAGTGTTGGAGTGCATGCGGCACATCTCGACGGTGGTAGGTTTGTTTGCATTTGGGTTGATGGTGGCTCTGAAAGAGGCCGTGGCGGTGGTGTGCTCAGATGGAGGTCCGGTCGACGTTAGGTTAGAGCGTGATGTTAATTTTCACGTGATACTGGGTTTCAGATCGCCTTTGGTGGGGAGGGCCTAGAGGAAAGAAGAGGGATAGGATTTAGGTTAGTTATTTTTTTGTTTATGTTAATTAATTTGTTAATTATGTTTTAATTATATCGATATTAATAAATTCTTAACTTTTGCATACGAAGTTCGTTTTGAGTGAAATGAGTCATGTTGCAATCGTATCGACATCGACTACAGCATGAAGTGGAAGTGGAATTTATTTGAAGCCAAAATATTTTTGATTTCAAATAAAAGGT
Source organism: Allium cepa (assembly GCA_030765085.1). Classification (NCBI taxonomy): domain Eukaryota; kingdom Viridiplantae; phylum Streptophyta; class Magnoliopsida; order Asparagales; family Amaryllidaceae; genus Allium; species Allium cepa. Next base: position 986,090,561 of record CM060929.1, on the reverse strand, counting down.
GAGTGTTTTAAACACTCACAAAGTACTGAATATTTGTATGTTAGTTTAATTGAAATCCTAAAGTGATTTAATTTTATTGATGGTTGTCTAGTAATTTAACTGATGTAGAAATCGTTATATGTTAGAAATTTTAAAAACGCATTAAGGAGGATTAATGTAAAGCCTTAACGCTAAGAAAAATATTTATTTTACTAATTAGACATTATATATATGGCGTATTCTACTATATATGGACAATTTGACGGATCCTTAAGAGATGGAAAATCCTATAACATCTCTTGAGTTATTGCACACACGTTATACATTGGATAGAAGATGCGAAACCCCATAAACATCTCTGATGCTATTGCACTTCTGTTATATGTGATATTGATTCAACTCACATAAGGATATTTTAGTCCAGACTTGAGTGTTTTGTCTTTTCATTACGCTCGGGTTAGCTCTGAGTTTTTAGTAAATTGAAGATTATTTTCTAAAGACGGAGACGAAGATTTGGTATATATTATTTCTAGTATTATTCCCTTATATCATGTTGTCTCATGCATTATCTATAATTCTGTTGTATAAATAACTCCGATAAATGTTCTAAAATTATAATCAAATGTATAACATAAACAACTTCATGACATGTTTATTTGATTATTATATTTTGTCATTTCGCTACGAGATTCTATGTCTTGTTTCCTTCTTCTTTTCTTATTTTTCTTAATCAACCCTTTGATTATCTATGTTTCAAATTGTTTGAGTTGGACATGTGTGGATTATTGTCAATTTAAACCTTTCGAAGTGTGGGTCGTCACAATTAAATGCTAGAATTAAGCTATTTCCTCCTTAACAATATGGTTTCTAGATCTCAGGAAAAAAAATCATCCTTCCTTATGCATCCGAACATGTATTACAAGTAGTGCGTGTGTAAGATCAATTACCAGGTTTGCTGGAGAGATGCAAGCTATTCATTTAAAACCGAACTCACTTGAACAGGCAGCCTTATTGTGATTTATGTAAACAACAAGGTACTGAAAGCACGTCAAGTTTCGACCATTGATATGCCACTAGTTTGGACAAACTATAATTAACCCGAAATTATAAGGAGATTGGGCTGATAACAAGTGATTTAGCATATTACTCTGAAAATTTTGGATTCAACACCTCCCATTATCTTTTCATATCTAAATAATAATACAGATCTGTCTAAAAATGTTGTGTTGTACGTCGGAATACATGGAACCTTACTGTGCACACACACGGAAGATTACATTTTACTACTTACTCAGTTAGATAGTTTTTGACCTTTCTGGTTATTTAAAAATAAAAAACTATGTTGGTTCACTGTATAATTCTCATGAAATTTTGAAATGGTGTATTTCTTGTATGCCATTTTTTGTTAATATACATGTTATAGTGCGATAATAATGAGAAATGCAAATATGCCGGAAAAAACACACAGTTTCGCATACATAAGATTTCATTTTTCATTCAATACTAAGACACACGTGCAGGTGGATTTATTTTTAAGTTATGTGCCTTTTTATTTTATTTTTTATTTTATGATTCAAACTTGAATGTTAGCGTTTGAACATGGTAACTTAATATTTGTACAACATGTATGAACCTGATGCAAGTAGCAACATATTTGAACCTGCATGCGTTCAACTGTCTATTTTTCTTTTAAAAAGCTAGCACAAAACACTTTCTATTTATTCTATGAACATATATTGATGAAATCCATAAGTCTAATTGGAAAATATCTTGGAGATCCAACATACATGCAAGTGTGTTGCTTAGTCCACGAACGAAGGAGCCCTCTAACTTTCAGCTATAATATAGCTTCCTAACTACTTATCTATAATTCAAGTTTGATATACATGTTGAGATATTTATACCAACTTTTACTTGTTAATGTAAATGCTAATTCTTATTCATAATCAATTTATTTTACAAAAATTTAAGTATATCTAAATTGTAATGCATAATTGACATCGCAGACATTCTTTTCTTTGTGAAATTAGATGATACATATGGACAGCAATAGCTATCCATATATTTTCGGGTATCATTTCAACAACCAACGTCATGGTAATATTAATATTCTTGTTTGATACCATTTTTCTTACCTCGCATTCTTTAGTACTGATATTGCAATGACGTGGCTTCCTTTAGCATTTATTAATAGGATGGACAAACTTTTTACCGATTACATTGATTTATCTTAACATATACAGTATATTAATAATAAAATTTTGGTGGGTTTGGTTAAAACATAACAAAATAAAATCATTTTACTAACTAATTATAACCAGATTTAATTAATAACAACATTATGTGACCAGATGAGTCAGCTGGTTAGTCATTTAAATTTAATCAAAATTTTGTTTACCCCAATACGTATAGGTATATAGGTTTATGCATGGATTTTTCAAAGTTGAGTGATAAAACACAATATCAAAAATACTTATTGATTATGAGTACAAATTAATTGTTGTTGCAATACACACTGAAGAATACATAATCATTAGTAAAAATATATGCAATTTACCGTTTATTGTAAATATAGACACCAAGATAAAGGAGAAAAATTCATCAATGTAGAAATCAACATCAGAATTAAATAAAAACTTGCGAAGGGGTCCAATTTAATCTAGGTCTGATCCAATATTGCAAACATCTAAATCAACTCTAAATAGAAATTTCTGATATCTAAACCTAATTTTCTTTGAACTTTAAGAAGGAACGATATTTGAATCACTTTTAAATAGAGAATTATCTTTCACTGTCTATGTATAGCTACGACACATTGGTAAAGAATAAGAAACCTCAAATAAAGTTCTTTGTTTGATTACCTGAGTTCATTCGACAATTGATCTGACAACTGTGTAGAACCAAACTGAAGGGTAAAGGAAAATCGATGACTAATGTCGTAACTCGTAGATATAGATCTGACAGGGTTCAAAAGTGGATAAATTCAACATGTATTAATTGGGGAGATTGAATTTAGTATAACAGAAAACACATTGTGCCAACCTTATATGTATTGAACCGAATACTCAATATAATTGTTGGATGCTAAAGTTAAATTGTATATGAAAAAATTGACTAGAAAGGAGTAAGTAATCAACTATGTTCACATATAATGAAACTGAAAGTTTGAGATTTTTTTTTCCAGCTAAGGGATCTATTTACAGTTCCAGTAAAGAGTGTAATTAAAAATAAAGAGACTTAAAAACAATCCTTATACTAAACCATTGAAAAATACCAATTCTAAACCATTGAAAAATACCAATTCTAAACCTTTGGAAAATAGTCAACTCATACCCAGGTCAATAATATAATTTCTAATTTCGAATTTTTGGAAAATAAATAGCATAATAACATATTGGTGATAAGAATCACTCTTAGGAAGGTAAAGCATATGCAATTTCTGCGCAGTTGCTAAATAATTTATGAAATATGCAATGTTGGGCAATTTAAGAAACATAAGTTTAGGAAAATTTATATATACCTTACTTTATTTGATTGTAGTTATGCAGTTTATTGTATATATTAATGAGAAGTAAAGTTGAGGAAATATTGGTATCTTGCAGGACAATGGAAAATTGCGCATTTTGCTACATTGACATGCTATGTAGGAATTTGAGGACAAATAAGTGAATAGTGACACAAATATTATGAATACATGACCCAAAGTCAAGTTGTGCCCTTAATCATTACAAGCTACAGTGTGGAATGCAATGCAAATATTAAATAAAAAATAAACTTGACCGCCAGAACATCAATATTTAAGATGTCGGTGTCCATTTTGTGCACAGCTGTCAATAGGTCTTGCAATTTCATTTTTACGACTATGATATCGAGTACAAAATTGTATAAGCATAAATATGCAATGAAGAAACACGGAAAAAAGAAGATATACAATAATAAAAATATAGGAAGCTAGTGCAAACTCAAGCCTGGGTACCGGTTTGCTGCTGTAATTTGAATCATGTTGATATGAAAAATTATTCAACGTCAATCACAACCATAGATAGATTTAAAAATTCATATTGTTGATATGACATTGTACATATAAACATTTGAAGATTTACTGTTTATGTTCAAATGATCTAATCATATAACATATAAGATATCGAAATTACATGTCATATTCCAATTCAAAGTGTGGCAAACTTCAATTATGATTAATTGAAGAATGGCTGATTAACAGAATTTGAATGAAATAATTCTAATTTTATTGCTTAAGAAAAATTATAGAGAGTTTTATAACAAAATGAATCAATATCTTCATTGTACATGAGTTACAATTTACATAAGTATAATAAGTGAGTTGTGGGCTTGAAAGATTCAGCCCAGATCCGCTTCTGAATGAAAGAAATAATATTGGCCCTTGGATCCTGAATCAACGGCAATGAGTTGGAGTTAGTATCTGTTATTATATCCTGAGATTTCTTCATTCCATACTTTATCATTCTCCAATACTTCCCCTCAAACCCTAATGCGACTAGGGTTTGCTGTCATTTCTTTCCAAATTTTCCTTTGCTTTAATTTCACTGAGACTAATGAAATTTCTAGAGTAAATCAGAAGGCACAATAGTATTCTAGAGTAAATTAGAAATCAAAAAAAAAATCTGGTCAATTGTTATCTGGAGATAGCAATTGATCAGAGATTCGGCAACAAATACTTCTATATTTTAGTGATTATGGCTCATAAGCTTGAGATTGACTGGAAAGTTGACACCTTGGTTGTTCATATGCCTTCTAGTATAAGAAATGGCAGCTGATCAGAACTTTAGCAACAAGTACATTGGTGCTTCAATGACTTTGACTTATGAGTTTGAGATTGCCTAAAGAGCTGACATGACTGTTAATATGCTTTCTGGTATGTGAATCGTCATCAAGGCTTTCAACCTTCAGCCTTTCTCTGAATCGATTGAAGTTATTCTTTGAGAGAGGCTTTGTCAATATATCTGTTGTTTGGTAAGTGGAAGGTATGTGATTTGCATTTAATTTTTTTCTTGCTACTTGTTCGCGAACAAAGTAGATGTCCAGTTCTACATTTTTTGTTCTTGAATGTAATACTGGATTGGCTGTAAGATGTACAGTACTTAGATTATCACACCAGATAGTCATTTGCATTCAGTTTTGACTTGTAGTTCTCCAAGCAGTGACTCAATCCACATGACTTCTGTAGCAGCATTTGCTAATTCATCCTCGATACTAGATCTCGAGACGGTAGACTATTTTTTTGAACACCAAGATATAGGATTGTTACCAAATATATACAATACCCAGTTGTGGATTTCCTATCATTTGGGTCATTAGCCCAATCAGCATCAGCATAGCCATTGATGATAATTGACTCACTTGTCTCTAGAATTAAACCATAGTTTAGAGTCCCTTTAAGATACCTTAGTATCCTCTTAACTACCTTTCAGTGATCATCTGTTGGATTTTGCATATATTGGCTTGCTTTATTTACACTGTAGTAATGTCTGGTCTTGTAATAGTAGCATACTGAAGTGCCCCAACAATGCTTCTATATTGTCTGTCATTGAATATTGCTTCTCCTTTGTATATAGGCAGATGCAAGTTACTGACCGTAGGTGTTGAAATGGAATTAGCTTCATGCATTTTTGCTTTGTGTAGAATTTCTATCATGTACTTCCTTTGACTTAATTGAACTCTTGCATTTGTTATTCTTTTGACTTCTATGCCCAGAAAATAGGTTAGATTGCCAAGATCTTTGATATTGAATTCTTGATTGAGATGCTTTATTAGATTGTTAATCTCTTGTTCACTGTTACCTGTAATAATAAAGTCATCAACATAAATTAGTACATACATTGTTATGTCTTTACTAAACCTTGTAAATAGAGAGCTGTCGGGTTTGGTTGAATGATAACCAAGTCTGATCATTGTTTTCTTTAGTTTCTCAAACCACACCCTTGGTGCTTGCTTTAGACCATAGATTGCTTTGTGCAACTTGCACACATGATCTTCTTTTCCTTTCTGTTTGAAGCCTTAAGGTTGTTCCATGTATACATCTTGTGAAATACCACTAAAAAAGGCATTGTTTAATCAAGTTGTCTAATGATCCAATTTCTGTATAAGGCAGTTGTAATAACAAATTCTTATAGTACCAGGCTTCACTACAGGTGAAAATATTTCATTGAAATCAAAACCACTCTGCTGTGAGCAACCCTTAGCTACTAGTCTTTCCTTATACTTATAAATTGTACCATCAGCGTTCCTTTTTAACCTGTAGGTCCATTTGCACCTTACAATATTTTTGTCTTTTGGTTTGAGAACAAGATCTCATGTCTTGCTCTTCATTAAGGCCTCATATTTTTCATCCATAACAGTTTTCCAATTTTTTTTGTATAGCTTGATCATGTGTGTTGGCTCCTCTGCATCTAAAACAACGTGATAGATTTTTGGTTCGAATATGCCACTTTTAGATCTTGTTATCATGTGATGGCTTGTCATGCTAGTGATTTGTTGCTGATTAGCTCTTTCACGCTCTTATTGTATGGTTCAGTCTGTGCTTTGCATACTGCTTTGAATATGATGTGGAGTTGGTTGTTCAGTAGTTCTTTGTTGAGATACTTGATCAGGTACACTAGTTGATCTTGCTTGATCATCTGCTAAATCAAGTCTAATATTGGAATCTGTACTTTGAGAGTTAGCGCATATTGCTCCATAATTGTTGATGCCTTGAGCTGACTTTATTTGAGCCTGAATTGTCTCAACAGATAGACTAGGTATAGACGGTATAGATTCTTTGGCATTATACACTTTACTATTTACTTTATGTTTGCTTCTCTAAATGGAAATATTGTTTCATTGAATACTACGTACATGTATGGAAATAAATATTCTTCCATTTTTGTCTAGACAATTGTAACCTTTTTTATTGCTAGCATATCCTAAAAAGGTACAAGGTGACAATCTAAAATCTAATTTATGAGTATTATAGGATCTAATACATGGAAAACATAGACACCTATACACTTTGAGATTATGATAATCTGGACTAGTATCAATTAATATTTCTATTGGACATTTTAACTTTAGAGCCTTAGAAGGTAGTCTATTAATTAAATAGACTGCTGTAGCAAAAGCATTTGGCCAAAAAATTTGTGGCATAGATGCTTGTGCAAGAAGAGTAAGACCAGTTTCCATAATTTATCTATGCCTTCTTCCAACTAGTCCATTTTGCTCTGAAGTGTAGGGACATGTTGTTCTATGATTGATTCCCTTTTTTCGAAAATACTTCTTTAATGGCAGATATTCAGTTCCACCATCTGTTTGCATGATTTTAAATTTGAAGTTTGATTCTCTGCTTGTGCTATGAACTGCATAACTGCATTGTAAGTTTCGCTCTTTGATTTCAAAAAATAAATCCATACATATCTAGAGAAAGCATCCACAAAAGATATATAGTATTTATAGCCATAGTCAGCATGAACTGGGGCAGGTCCCCGTAAATCATTGGTAATTAATTCAAGAGGTTTACTATAGTTAGTTTCAGAATCTAAAAAAGGCAATTTATGACTCTTGTCCATTTGATAATAAGTACAAATATATGGTAATGATATATCATTAAAAGCAATATTGTTTCTATTTAATACATGCTTGACAACATTGACATTTGGATGCCCAAGTTTACAATGCCATTTATCAAATATCTCACTCGTTTCTTGCTGTTTGAATTCAGAGTTATTACACCACTTTCTTTTAATAACTGATTTTCTTGAATTATCCACTTTAAACTTGTATAGTTCTTTACACTGTTTACCCTACAAAAGTACTTCCTTATTTAGGATGTCCTTAACTAAGCAATTATGTGGATAGAACTCAAAATATACATTGTTATCTTTTGAAAATTGTGACACATTTAGTAAATTTTTCTTGATATGTGGAACTCTCAATAGGTTATTTAAATTTAATTGCTTTCTTCCCATGGTATATGACTTACCAGTGTGTGTGATTGCAATAGATTTGTCATTGCCCATGTGTATAGAATTCATACCTTTGTATTCCTTGCTTTCAAGATTTAAGTTGCTCAAGTTATTTATGATATGATTAGTTGCACCTGAGTCGGGATACCAATCATCATGTTGAATGTGATCAGACTTTGTATTTTCCGTTTGAGAATTTTTTGTCTCTGATTGATGGATTGATTCAGGCTACAAGTGTGCCATGTTTACACTGTAGCTTGAACTTCTTTGGCCATTTGTCCTTGACTGGGAACATAGTTAAGATTTAATCTGAAGTAACATTTTGCTGCCATGTGTTCAATTTTCTCGCTTATTTGGCATTTTGGCCTATTGTTGTTATTCCATCTGCCTCTTTCCCTTGATCTATTAGAATGGCCACCTCTTTGAGTGGGTTACTCTCCTCTGTTATTGTTTTGAACTTTACCTTTGTAATTAGCAGCAAAATTTGCCAAGAAATCAGTTCCTTGGGGTTTCTTGATGTCGATTCTTGCTTCATGAGATAGTAAGATAGAATGTACATCATCAATATATGGCAAATTTCTCTGAGATGTCAAAACTGCTACTACTGCTTCATATTCATCACTGAGTCCATTTAATATTGTCATAATTGTCCAAGTCATATACCTTTTGATTTGCAGCCTCTAAAGCATCATAGATTGACTTGATTTTGAATAGATATTCCCTCATATTATGACTTTCCTTTTTGATACTGTGAAGTTGTCTTTTGTGGAACAACACTTTTGCTGCTGACTAAGAATTGAACACTCTTTCTATTGTTGACCATATCTCACTTGCTGTTTTGCAGCCTATTACATGAGTCAGAAGATTTGCATTTATAGAGGACGGTAGCCAAGAGCATATTAGCCTATCTTGTCTATGATGATTAACATATTCTTCATTAATGATCATTTTATTTTGTTGATCAGCAAGGACCATTGGTGGTACTGGTATGGTTCCTTGAATATATTCTTCAAGACCATATCCTTGAAGGGTTGTTTCAACTTATAGCTTTCAGAGGCGATAATTATCCTCACCGAGATGAGCAGTGACAAGTTGACTTTGAGGGCTGATTGTGGTTCGGTCGAGTTTCTCAACATTTGATGCAGTGTGTTGTGACTCACTACCACTGATGGGTGCTTCAGAATGTGATTCATCCCTATGATGATCTTGAAATTAAAAAAATAGTATTGAAGAAAAGAAAGCAAAGGGCAGTAAATCTTAACAAGAATGCAGAATCAAGATCTCAATCAAGATGCTGCCAGGTAAATGCAACCAGAAAAATTTCAAATGATGATAAGATCTGATGAATTTTTCTCAGGATGGCACTTTCCTTGGTTTCTTTTGTTTGATGATTTTTAATTCTTAATTCTATTTTCTGAGATTTTTATTTCTGTTCTTTTCTGACTCAGCCGAGATCCTTATGCAGGTAGAACTTGAAAACTGGTGCGGCAGATGTGAGTGGTGTTGGGTCTCCCTCTCAAATGATGATGTTTTAATCTGATGAGAGGGAAATATGGAACTCAGATGATGATTTTGTGTTTAACTTTCTGATGGGTTTCCTTCTGCAATTAGATCTTTTGATGCTATGAAGCGAATAAGCTTTGATACCATAACAGAGTTTGAATGAAATAATTCTGATTTTATTGCTTAAGAAAAATTACAGAGAGTTGTATATCAAAATGAATGAATATCTTCATTGTACATGAGTTACAATTTATATAAGTATAATAAGTGAGTTGTGGGCTTGAAAGATTCGGCCCAGATCCGCTTCTGAATGATAGAAATAATATTGGCCCTTGGATCTTGAATCAACGGCAGTGAGTTGGAGTTGGTATCTGTCATTATATCTTGAGATTTCTTCATTCCATACTTTATCATTCTCCAATAAATATTACATAATCAACGGCGATGAGTTGAAGCATGACTTACAATTAACATTAAGATCACAACTCTAGTATTTTGAAGTTAAGAATAACATCACATTACACCTGTTCCAATGTAAATACCTACAAAAAATATTACATAATTTCCAAACCAACCTTTAGGATCATGGGGCACCTGAACATTCTAGGCTGAGAGTTGGAGTTCTCCAGATGATAAATGTCGATTCTCATGAATAATATAAAAAATAAACTATTGAAAGTAAGACTTAATAATATGAAAATAACATAATATAAATATATACGCTGCACCAATAGCTGAACAACAGTTATGATACCAATAGAAAATTAAATTCTTTTATATGAAAGAATTTATCATCAAGTTTATGATAGGAATATCAAACAGAAAACATTCCACAATATTATATCATTTATATATTTACATAACATAATAATAGATGAAAGCAAAATATGCAAATTAACAAAAATACTACAGAAATATGCCCTCAATCATGATTTCAACATGTTGGACTTGTTTGTTAAAGGTCAAGTTGATGTAAAAACATTTTTTGATTTAACTTAATATTGAAAGACTGATTTGCTTTTTCCAGATGATAAAGTTTAAATAACTTCTCAAACTAATTTCAGTAAATCAAAGTTAGGATTGATAATAAAAACAAATACCAGAGATACGGTTTTACTAGAAAAATAGGCATCTATGCAAAATGGTTATTGAAGCAAAAGAAATGAAGGAAATTTGAACAAAGACAAACCACCATACAATTTTATATGTCAATTTCTTATAGATGTACCTGCATAGGTTGATGCTAGTATACAGAAAGAACACAGATTTGCATTAATTTTTTTCTAATTGAACTAAATCAATATTAAAAAAATCAAAATTATAATAAAAATGTATAATTAAACATAATCATACCAGGTTCGACAATCTTAATTTGTAAATTATAACTGCCACCCATATGGCCACCGATAACTTGAGATTTAAATCACCTATGAAAATGTTTTAAATCTATCAACGATAGGATGTATTGAGTTAGTGCCATGAGGGTTTGGGGCCAGGAACAACAGAATCAATTGGTATGATGCCATTTTCTTGTAGATTACATGTTAGAGAGGAGTAAGGGTTCACCGATGGGATTTACAGCCAGCGACGATGCCTTGATTTGAGCCGATGCAGTTATGGGATTTCATCGGTTGAATATTAAATGAAATCATTTGGTCTAATAGGATTATTTGAAAAATACAGAGATGGTACAAAGCAGATGACGCATCAAGGTGGAAGCGGAGAGATGCGATAAGCAAATAAGTCGGATTGCTTGACCGATTGGATGGCGGAGCAAAGAAAGGGAAATTTGGTTATAGGGTTTGGAAACTAATTTGGATAATGAACAAAGCGGAGAGATGGCATAGATAAGAATAAAAACAGCGAAGTTTGATTTCGCAAATTACGCATAGGGCTTCTACTCTCTTTAAATGAAACTCACTAATAATATAATAGTATAGATAATACTCTTTAAGACTAAAATGACCCTAATAAATAAATAAATATAGAGCTAGTAGACAAGCATAAATACACCGGTACAAAACATATTTTTGGATTGAAAAGAGAAGGCATGCACGTTAACAAATAGCAAATCGAGTTTCCGGTACAAATCATATTTTTGGACAAGATTTATTAAATGTAGCAGGTTTTTTTAGTCCGTTTCTAAGTCCAAAAGTCTAAATTACTAAATGTTGCAAACGGTGGAAAACTAAGCTATTGCAATTTAGCAAGTGATTTTGCTATTGAGTCCAACGGACACAACATTTGAAAGCATGCGGAAATTTTGACTATTGCAGGCGACCATTGGATCGAATGGAAGCGACTGTGGATGATCTAACATTTACAGGGCAGGCCAATTCCTATGGGGATCAATTTTTTCTTCTCCCCTTTATTTCGATCTCCACATTGCATCGATCAGTTTCGATGTTAAAAAGCTTCATTGAGCCTAAAGTCAATAATTCAGTATCCCTTTTGTACTAAAGGGATTGAATTATTGTTTAAAAGAATTTTTTATAAAGATCATTAAAGCCAAAAGTACAGTTTTGTATCACCGTCGGCGAATCGATGTATTTCCAAGAGACATAGACTTAAATGCAGGAGTAACGACCAAAAAAGTTAAATTGACTAGAAAGAAATGTCAAAACATAGTTAAGCTCCTGAACAAAATTGAGAAGATAGAGTGATCTACTTAAGGAATTCACCTGCAATTTGATAAGTACTAGATGGAAAAATCACATTAAATAATGCTTTTAAGTCTTAACTTTTAATGCAGACTACGAAAGGAAAAGAATAAAAGAGCCGGAACAGAATAAATGTCAGTCCCATAACAGGCGGTAGGGCTTGGAGAAAATCAATACATGCATACATCAAGCTTTAACGGTAATCTACTTGATCTTAAATTTATGATGAACTGAAGCATTCACAATTGTGTTATAACAGAAAGCAACAAATGTATAACAATTTCTTACCAAAATAAACTGATCAACAGCAACCTTGTGCTTAGAATATCCCCCTGGAAGAACCCATTCTTCAAGAGTATTTGCTGTAACTGAGATTCTTCTGTTGATGAGAACAAATGGGTTTTTTAAAAAGAATTGACAGCAGCACAGCTCTACGGATTCAGCACAATAACTTCATTAAATAAGCATTCAGTACATCACAGCCCATTTGTACTGCCCAAATTTGGCTGGTACTAGAAACAACAGCACTGCAACATAGTTTGATCAAACAACCAAGTAAGACCCTTATTATTTACAAATCCAGGTACAAGCAACAATCACAGAGGTCGCATAGCAAATTCATCCTATCACACATCATATAATTGTCGCCCGTCGAGCTGCTGCTACTGTTAGAGAACCACATATTATCACAAAACCAATTGGTTAATGTGATGGAAAGTCTCTTAGTATTTATGAAGAATTCATATTGTAAATTCCCCAATGTGGGACTAATCTCAACACGCCCCCGCATGTGTTGGGTATGATCATCCAAACATGTGGACATTCATTGAGGGTGACGTGTGACACAACTAAACTCGCTCTGATACCATGCTAGAGAACCACATATTATCACAAAACCAATTGGTTAATGTGATGGAAAGTCTCTTAGTATTTATGTAGAATTCATATTGTAAATTCTCCGATGTGGGACTAATCTCAACATAAGAATGATATATGGCTTGCTCATTGTCTAATGTTATGGGAATAAGAGATTTAACATTAGTGATGGTGAGTGCGGGATGAAACTTGGATGAGTCTGCCATGGAAAAAAAATTAAAGGTAGAAGAAGAAGAACGGAGGAGAAGGCTATGGCTGCCTATGTCCAGGCTAAGTCCGTTGATCCAGCACTTTGGAGACGTTTGGATGCCATTGTCTTGCAATGGATTTACAGCACCATTTCTTCCGATCTTCTCCTCCCTATTCTCAGACGTAATGACACGGCAGAGGGGGCATGGAACCGTCTTGAAGCTCTTTTTCAGGACAACAAAGCCTATCGGGCTACCCATCTCTAGGAGGACTTTACAAATGCTGCTTTTGAGGCTTTCAACTCGATCGACAATTATTGTAATTATCTACAATCTTTGGTGGATAGGTTGGCTGATGTTGATGCTCCTGTGACAAATGGTCGTCTGGTTTTACGTCTCACCGGGCCCCTACCAGAAGCGTATAGTGGTACGGTGGACTATATACAAAATCAAGAGCCTTTGCCATCCTTTGAGAGTTGTCGTTCGAGGTTGAAAATGGCTGAGCGTACTATCAAGGCTCATCAAGCTCGTGAAACTGGTGGTTCTGGGAGTCGGTCCAGTGGTGTTGCCACGGTTGCCACTGATTCATCTGCAAGCAACAAACGCAACAACAATAATAAAGGGAGGAACAATTTCAGAAACAATAGGAAGAAAAAGTTCTACCAAAGTACTAATGGGTCCAGTCCTAGCCAGCCGCCATATCAACAGCACCAGTGGCAGCCACGCCAGCAGGCCCCACCACCACAGTGGCAGCAGCCTGGTTGGGGTGGGTGGACTATACCTCCTTGTCCATTTCCCGCATACTTTTGGCAGCCAAGGCCCAATCCAGCGGTCCAACGTCCCTCCTCTTCTGGATCAGGCTTACTTGGGTCCAGACCTCAAGCTTTCAATGCAGTTGCTCCTCCTGCTCCTAGCTACATGCCCATCGACATTGAGGCCGCTATGCATGCTCTTTCGTTCTCCCAACCAGATGGAAACAACTACATAGATACTGGTGCTACATCTCACATGACGACGGATGCAGGTATTCTCTCTTCTTATTTCAATTGAAGCAATAAGCATCATAACATTGTTGTTGGTAGTGGTCATTTAATTCCAATTATTGGTCACGGTCGCACTACATTACCTCCACCTTATCCACCATTTACCATAAACAATGTGTTACATGCTCCTAGGATCATTAAAAATCTGGTCTCTGTTCGTAAATTCACCACAGATAATATGGTTTCTATCTCTTTTGACCCTTTTGGTTTCTCTGTTAACGACTTACAGACCGGGAACATACTAATGAGATGTGATAGAACTGAGGGCTTATATCCACTTTTTTCCGACTCTCAATCCATTTCTTCCAACAATCATTCTGCTTTTACTGCTTTGCCTTCGAATATTTGGCACAATCGATCAGGTCATCCTGACGACGCTATTCTTATGTCTCTTTGTAGTAAAAAGTTTATTGATTGTAATAAGGTTTGTAAAACTTTTTGTTCTTCTTGTCCTCTTGGAAAACATTCTAAGCTACCTTTTTATGATTCAGTGTCATATACTTTTCTTCCGTTTGATATTATTCATAGTGATCTTTGGACTTCTTCTATTGTTAGTACTCCCGGCCATTGTTATTATGTTCTTTTTCTTGACGACTATAGCAAATTTTTGTGGACCTTTCCTATTGCAAAAAAACTCAGGCCAAACAACTTTTCTTAGCGTTTCATGCTTTAGTCAAGACACAATTTGAACGTAATATTAAGACTTTTCAGTGTGACAATGGTACGAAATAAATTAATAGCACTTTTAAGGATTTTTTTGAGAAACATTGTATGCTTTTCCGTCTCTCATGTCCTCATACATCTCCTCAAAACGGAAAGACCGAAAGACACATAAAATCCATAAATAATATCATCCGGACTATTCTTTCTCATGCATCTATGCCACTATTCTTTTGGCATCATGCTCTCTCCATGGCTACATATCTTCTCAATATCCTTCCTTCCAAGGTATTGAATTACCATTCTCCCGCTCAAATCCTCTATCAAAGTGATCCGAATTATTCAGGTTTGCATGTTTTTGGTTGCTTATGTTTCCCATTATTCCCCTCTTCTACTATTCATAAATTACAAGAAAGGTCGACTCCTTGTGCTTATTTAGGTCTGGCTCCTAATCATTGTGGATCTAAATGCTATGACATGTCTAGTGGTAAAATCATAATTTATCGTCATGTTTGTTTTGTTGAAACAGAATTTCCATTCTCCAAACTCCACAAAACAAAACCTTCGAATTATGATTTTTTGAATGACAATATTAATCCTCAATTAATACATCATTTATCTCAAAATACCACACCGCAAAATATGCAGCTCGACCCAACAACGCTGCCCAACGACTCATCCTCTCTTCCTCAATCTAGGTCACAGTCTCACACAGGCCTAGATTCCACACCTCCCACTTCTACCCCACTTGGTCCTCTATTTCCTCCTCTGACGCATCCTCCCTTCCCTCACATTCCAACCCCGTCTATGACCTCCCCTACTTTGACTATTCCTCACACCACCCCAATGCCTCCCAACCCCATTTCAACTCGCATGACCACTCGTGCATCAAATGGCATTTTTAAACCCAACCTCAAATACTCTTCTAATTACCATACTACCACTACTACAGATATTTCTCCTATTCCGAAAAACCCTGTTAGTGCGCTTAGTGACCATATTGGAAAAGTGCAATGTTGGATGAATTTAATGCTTTAATTGACAATACGACTTGGGAATTAGTGCCTAGGCCGCCTAATGTTAATGTTATTCGGTCTATGTGAATTTTTCGTCATAAATATAAGTCTGATGGCTCTTTTGAGCATTATAAATCTCGTCTTTTAGGTAATGGAAATACACAGCAACAGGGCATTGTTTGTGATGAAATGTTTAGCCCCATGGTTAAACCGGTCACCATTAGAGCGGTTCTCAGCATTGCTCTTTCTAAATCTTGGCCCATTCATCAAATGGATGTCAAGAATGCTTTCTTACATGGTCATCTCAGTGAAGCAGTTTATATGCATCAACCCATGGGTTTTCGTAACAAAAATTATCCGAATCATGTTTGTCTTTTAAAGAAATCTTTGTACGGATTAAAACAGGCTCCTCGATCTTGGTACCAAAGATTTGCTGATTTTGTTACTACCATTGGGTTCTCTCATAGTACATCAGATCACTCTTTATTCATCTACAAGAATGGTTCTGATATTGCTTATATTCTGTTATATGTGGATGACATTATACTTACAGCTTCTTCTGATCGTCTTCGTAAGTATATTATGACTCTCTTAGCTTCTGAATTTGCTATGAAGGATCTAGGTCCTTTGAGTTTCTTTTTGGGTATTGCTGTCACTCGTCATGCCCATGGTCTAAGACACAGTATGCTGCAAAAATTATTGAACGTGCCGAAATGTCTAACTGCAGTTCATGTCCTACTGTTGTTGACACTAAGTCCAAACTAAGTGCCACCGCAGACACTCCTTATGATGATCCGACTAAGTATCGTAGTCTTGCAGGTGCTCTTCAGTATCTTACATTCACTCGACCAGACATTTCCTATGCCATGCAGCAGATCTTCCTTCATTTGCATTCCCCGACTAATGAGCATATGAAAGCTCTTAAGCGTATCATACGCTATCTCTAGGGTACCCTTTCTTTTGGTCTCCACTTGTACAAAACTAATTGGTTAATGTGATGGAAAGTCTCTTAGTATTTATGCCGAATTCATATTGTAAATTCCCCAATGTGAGACTAATCTCAACAGCTACCATACGAAGTCTCGTTGTCTACAACCTGCTATTACCATACAAAGCCCCATAGAGCCTTCAGTAGCATTGGAAATCCACCGTGAGTCAAATGACTGTACTCTACTCATGTTCAAGCATAATTGTATATTTTAAATGAGGTGAGATGCTAAGGTGGTGCTTGGTCTGAAAACGAGTTTTTCATTTTGCGTTTTCAAAATTTACTTTAAAATACACGGAAGATGAGAAGAGGTGGGAAGAATGGTCGATTTGAAAAATAGTTCTATCGTATAAAATTAAAAATAACCTTTTCTTGTTTTTTTGCCTATTGTAAAATATCAGTTTTATCTTCTTCAATTCCCTTCTCCCCTTTGTTGCAATGATTAAGATTTTCCAACTTTCTCTCATCCTCCAACCTCATTTGACATACATATTGATGATGCAAAACAAAAAACTAGTTTTCAAACCAAAAACTGCCAAATGATTCGTTTGGATTGAAACTATGTTTATAGAAAAATGTAATGGTAGGTCAAACGGGGAAGCAAAAATGGCCAACGATTTATCGTTGGAGCAAACGACTTACCCGTGGAGCTAGCGGCAACAATGATAATGCGTAGAGGAGTCATCATGAGGTTTTGTAGATAAAGAAGACACGTTGAAAGGGATGCAAAATTGAAAACAAAGTAACAAGGATATTCTAAAAAACAAAAATATACTATTTTATTTCATAACAATCTCATTGTAATGAATTCTCCCTTTGGAAATTTTAATAGTTTTCCCAATTCTTCCCCTGTTCAACATAGCTCTTCATCCATTTTACTTCTCCGCTCAACAATTTACTAAATAAAAATCAAGTTGAAAATATAAAAAAACATTGCATATGAAGAAAAAAAGTATTCAAAAATAATTTTTCATACTCTTTTTTTGGGAAAAACATAAATGTATAGCAACACATTTTCATCTTCAGCAGACAACTCTAAAATTTTGTTCGAAATTTAATTTTAAATATTATTTTGTGATCTTATTTTTCTTATAGAGGTTTTATATAGTTTTAGTCAACCTAAATTTATTTTTGTAAAATTTGATACTATTCATCTTAATCAATCTAGCCTTTAATTAATTATTTTGTCATGTTGTTGAATAGACCGTGAAATGTTCATAAACAACGCGCTTTTCAATTTGAATACTTTTTCTTATGTTACCATAAAATTCTTGGGAATCTTAAAGAACAAGGAGTTAATTATTATTATTTTTTACGAACTTCGTTTATATTATGTTGTTTTTGGATTTTTTTTGTTCCTCACATATTGAATATGTTTATAGATATTAGATAACAATAACTGAAGATGTAAGCCAACATATTTGGCTCAGTAGGTTGTAGTTCAGACTATGAGATTAAAGGTTATGAAATCATTCCTCGAGATTAACACTTGTTGGCATTAATGAACCATGCTCGAAAAACCTGAAGATGTAGTTGTTTACAATGTTTATAAGCAAATAACTTTTAAATATGATTATTTTGCAAATAATACAAAAATTAATTATTATTATTATTTTTCAGACTAAACACCATCTATTTAGAGAACTAATTACAATTAGTTCCTTCTAAATATAATTCATTTTGAATAGAATTCAGTTTAATGAGAACACCGACAACATATTAATTCTCTTTAATATTAACCAGTTAAAGAATAATATGTAATGAATTAATTCATTTCAATAATTTCTTTTTGCCAGTAGAATTTCATATGCATTGTAAGTTCCGACTGAGGGAACATATAATGTGAATTGTTCTAAAAACTTAACTAATGTGTCCTTGTTCTAAGAAACATATGTATCGCGGAGAAATAGTAACGACGTTCATAAAAAACACTTTTCTTTAACAAATTTTACAAAAATTTAATATAACTGAGCAAAATAAAATTTTGTATATAAATTTCTTCGACAAACTTACCAAAATATTGTTAGGTTAATATTTGCTTATACATTAAAGACAGTATAATATTTCTACATGTTTGCACATGTTTGAAAGAAATATTATGTATTCTATACTTTGTAGAACACAATTATACTTTTTTGTCTTAAAGTTATAACCATCATATTGGATTGTAAATAGCATATCGTGCGAATGTTAAATGTACAAACAAAAATTACAAGCATTCATATTGGGTTATAGTAGTTCGTTTCGTTTACCGTATTCTCTTACGTCATTTGATTTAGTGGTTATCTTCACTGAAATGTCATCCAAATTACCTTTCATGTATCCATAAGTATATTTATAGTAGTGACAGATTATTTCGCTTTATATTATAATGATTTTTGTAGTATTTTGGTTAGTATGATTGCTGAATATTTTAAGTAGAAGGAAAACAAATTATTTTATTCATCCAAAAATTAGATTACATGATGTTCATATTTACATATAATCTTTATATCGTATTATGTTATATGCATTGAAAAATATGATGCTTCACAGTAACCGTGTGTTTGTCAAAGTTGATAAATATCGGTATCATACATGAGATTTTAGTTCAATGTATAATAAGTCATTGAGCATAGTGTTATATCCGAACCAAAATTGTTATATCCATATAAGAAACTAAGATAAATTTTGTTGTAAATTTAATAAAATCTTATAATGAATCAAGAAAATACAATGAAAAATAATATAATTTTTAGGATAAAAAACTTAAAACAAAATTTGATCAATTTATACACGATAAAATAACAATACATTAATCACTTTTCAATGTAAATATTTTAAAATTTACTCATAGGGAAACTTTATAACTAACGGTGTTGAATTGATTTAAGTTGAATTTGAAATAATAAAATATTTATGCAAAGTGTACAAATGTCCTTATAGATTTCAAAAAAAGGCATTTTCCAGACGTATGGCCTATTTCAAAAACATGCATTGTTTTAAAATAAAGCAAAGGCAAATCATATTCATACACCAAAATTTACTTTTCATGCATCGCTTTCTTTCTAAAAAAATTTATTACTAAATTACTCTTCCTTTTAATTGTATCTTCACTTATCTTTCTTATATTCCATTAAATTAAACTTTAAAATCATGAAATTTTATCAAATCGATGTATTTTGATGAAGAAGTTAATGATTTTTTCTATCATGATACCAAAAATATCATCGGTTAAGATAGCTTTCACTATTAGATGCTCTAATTTAAAGTGTAGATTTTTTTCGTAAAATTAGGGTTGATTTTATTCAAATTGATAAGTTATAAGTAATAATAAAGAAGTTCAAATATTAATGCTAGAAAATAAAGTCCATTGTGATTATTATAGATTTAGTTTAAAGTTGAAAGTTTCTAGTTTTGGGCATATGATTTTTATGTTTGTAAGGGGGAAGATGATGAAAATAAGAACAAGAGTAATCTTTTAAAAATAATAGGGCATGTAAAGTAATTTTTAATGTATAAAAGGTAGTTATATGTTTCGGTGTATGCTAAGTAATTAATGATGTATGAATAGAATTACTCTAAAACAAAACCAAGGCCTAAATTTTGATTACCGAACAATAGCCAACCCTTCTAAAAAAGAAAATTTTCACCTTAATATATGGGGGTGTAGCTCATATGGTAGAGCGCTCGCTTTGCATGCAAGAGGCACGGGGTTCGATTCCCCGCACCTCCACCTTTTAAAAGTATATTTTTCATTCCTAAAAGATAACAGAGTATGTTGTTATACAACAATGGTGTCCCAAACAAGGTTTGAATGATTTAACTGCATTGCTCCAATTCAAAATTTTATCACTACTTTTTTGGACTTGTTGTTCCTAGCACGTCTACTTTCAAAGTATACTTGTTTAAGAAAAAAACTGAATGGATCTATTCGAAACAAAATTTGTCAAATTTATTATAAAATTCCAATGTTTTGCTGCATTTTCTAGTGGCTGAATAATACCAAACAAAACAAATTGAATTTTACTATGTCGTGTGACATAACAATCAAATCTTGCTTTGAACTTCCTACATATCAAATGAAGTTAACTCGATGCAACAATATTTCACAAAACTAATATTTTATGATACAAGTATACTTAGCAACTTTCCCTACTTTAGAAGAATGAAAACTAACTGCAATCATTACCGAAATTCAACAACTATTTGGCTGATAAACCTCAATAGTCATAATACTTATCATTAAAACTGCTTTTGATTTAAAAAAACAACAACAACGGAAATCCTAAAAATTTGTGGAGCGAATATCATTAAATTTAAGCCTAGTTGCTTATAATAATAAAAACCTATTCAAAGGTTTTTAACTCATTATTAAAACGAGTTTCAACAAGATAGAACTTTACCCACATATATCACATTGAAATTGCTTGAAATAAAAAGCTCCGAAAAACAACAAAACAAACTTAAATATTGGACTCTTCTTATTGTATTTAATATTGGTTTTCTTTTGAATTATCGAGTTGTGATATACCTTTAAAAAACTATGTCGAAGCAATGATATTTGTGTTGTGGAATTCGTAGAGGGATGTTATACATCTAACAATTAACTTCTTAATACCAACCCAAAAACTTCAGAATCAAAAATGCATAATACTAGTTACTGATGTGGTAAAACCAGTTGAAGCAATAGATCACAAACCCCAATTCATTTCCTATTTAAGGCAACACTTATAACTCAATTCTGGTGCAAAACTCAAAAAATGATGGTTATTGGGGGAGATCAACATGTGGCGTGTTACTTCTTTTATTTTTTTGTTGGTTACTCTCAGTAGGTTGCTTTTTTATTGATTTCAACTCGATTTTGTTTGAAATAATTGTCCATAATATAATGTTAGTGATTGGCATAGTTGTGTATTTTGCGGTGGTTCATTTGTAAATAATTAACATTAACGTAGTTTTCAAACTAAAATTTTTGATATTTTGAGAAAAAATTAAGTTATTTTTGTTTCAGAGTAGATATTCTATTCTATTCAAAACTATAAAGCCGTGTCTGGACAACTTCTTTCGACTTGTATCATTTCGAACAAACCATCCTTAGTCGTATATAGCATTGCCACCCTTAGGGCTATCAAAATTTAAGACGACCCTTTAACCCAACCATTTTAACCCATTTTCAATAGGGTTGGATTAGACTAATTCAATTATATTTTGCATTAGGTCAATACCCATTCAGCCCACTTAAAAACAATACAACCCTATTCACCCACTTACCGGTCGAAAACCCTAAATTTTCCAAATTTTGTTTCTTAAACATACGATGTCATCTGAATCCCTAATTCCACAATCTGCTTGATTCCCTTCAAATAATCGCTCTCTCCTTCGCTCAAAATTTTGTGGATCTATCTCTCACGTTTCTTCGAAACGATTTAACCTTCAAAGTTGAAGCTCTGACTAATCAAAGGTACTATATTTCATTTTGAAAATTTGAATAAGTCGAGAGATCAAATCTTAAATCTATTGCATTTGCAGTAAACCCTATCTCTTGCTGCAATTTCTGGATCAGCACATGAATCCGACAATTTAGGCCACGGTTCAAACCCTTGTATATCGCTTCGAAACTGATGTCCATGCCTTTTTGTTATGGATATACGTAAACCAGACATAATATATGCATAGAAAGTAATCTATGATGCCAGAATATAAGATTTTTCAATTTTAAAAAAATGCTTTTACATTATGATGTGATAATATTCTGGTTTATGGTTGTCTGGATTGCAGGTAGTAACCGTAACCTATTGTCACAGTTGCAAGGAAGGGAATACTCAATTGCCTTCATCATTATTTAAGGATAATATCAAGAAGAATTGATAGAGGAGAAAGGTAAAACCTTTTGATTTATTCTAGTAAATTGTTGATTTTATGTATCTTTTGCAAGGATTGAGAACTCGGATTTGGTTTTGGTTTCGGTCATTTGAAATTTTGTTAGTTTCGAATGATTTCAGTCCAATTTTCGGTTTTCAGTACTTTGTTAATAAACTTGTGAACAATCAATAAAATATAATTATAGTGTACAAAGAAATAGAATACAACATTATAAATTTGCTGCATCCAAAAACTATTTCTCGGTGCTGTATATCGATTGTTCTCACAATTTTCTTCATCCACTTGTGTCGTATGGTATGGTGGATAACCGTATTGTATTTGTCCTGTACCTAGAAACATTGCCAACATGTTATCAAATGAGGAGGGTTCGTCATTCTGTGTTGTACATGTAGTCTGACTATTTTGATCGCTTGATATGTCACTGTTATATATCTCGTTTACTCCATGATAATAATAGCCACCGGCGTAGTCAGAAGTAGAATGTCTGTAGTTAGGTGGATCATTTGACGTATACAGATTATTAGCATAATCATAATTTTGTTGTTGTCTATATTCAACATTCAAATTACTGTCTCTTCTATCACGATTGCCCATCACACCTCTTCTTCTCACGTAAGTTATAGTTATTCTATGCGAACCACCACCCTCAATAGAACCAAGGCCATAATTACTTGCTAAACTGATACCGTTACCATTAGTATTGTCATTATCACCATTTACGGAGCCACTACTATTTTCAGTGCTTTGACTTGCCATTGTTTGTGCAGGTATGCCATCCACTGCAGCAATGGCATCATTCATCATATTAACCATCAAAGGATCGTCATCAAGCAACCGTGGTTCAACTTCAGTAGTCCACTCTGTTAATGAATCCTCCTCATAAAATATATAATTCAGATCAATTAATTGATAAATTTGTATCGTGACATTTAACATTCTTTGCTCGTAATCTCGTATTGTAATGTACATATACTAGTTTTTCAAGATTTTCCATTTTGATTCTATTTCTCAATTTTGTATGAATCATGGAAAATGTAGTCCAATTTCTTTCACAGTTTGAAGAAGAAACCGTCTAACTCAGAATATGCATTGCTAAGCGTGTTAGATTTGGAGCATCCTCTCTACCAATTATTGACCACTACTCTATTTATAGCTGATTTTGCTTTTGAAGAGCCAAATACGCCAAATTTCATTCTGTAATTGTCCACCTATGGATATAAAAATCAAATATTGGATCTATATTTTGAATAAAACATTTGATGCAATTTACCTCTTTTCCAATCTTGATTTGTGTTAATATGTTTGGGATCATTCTTTCAACAACGTTGTTGAATCCATTTAACACTTCACTATCGTTTACAGCATCACCATATTGAATGATAGGATTAAGAAAATAACCTATATTTTAAACAGTACGAATATGAATGTTATGAATTTTAACTATTTGTAAGGTAATAATTTAAAATACCTGCCGCGTGAATTGGCTGGTGTAGTTGTTTTTCCATCTTTTATCTATAATGTCCCACCATTTTTTTGATTGCCTTGAGCCAACGTTTTTCCTAAATGATTCTTTCGCGACATCCATCGCTTCATAAAGGTAGCCCATGGCTGCTTTATCATCACTATCCACCATTCTTAATACTTTGACTAGTGGTTCAAATACAAGAATGATGGAAGCAGCGGCAGTCCAAAAAGTTTCATTGTAAATCAGGTCGGAGACATTGGTTGTAGTTTTTTGTCCTTAACAGTGACTCTAGGCATCTTAGATGCCCATTCCCTTGTAGCAATCATTCTTCTCAAGTCATTTTTGTGTTTATAAATAGAGTCTAACGCAATAAAATGAGTGGTAAACCTAGTCACTGCCAGTCTGATCAATTCTTTGTCATTTGTCTCTTTTCTCATTATGGAAAGTAACCAACCATGATTGTATATAAATGTCGTTATTAATTGACAATTTGAGATGATAGATGTTACCTCCGGTTCTTTCGAGATAGCTTCTAAGATCAGATCAATGCAATGTGCTGCACATGGCGTCCAGTATAAATGTTTTCTTTTCTGCATCAACAATTGACCGACAGCTTTATAGTTGGCCCCATTATCTGTCACTACTCTATTTTCTCCAGTAGTCTCTACAACTTCGTTCATCAATCCACATGTATATTCACTTCTTTGAAATTCATTAGTAGCGTCTACAGATTTGAGAAATATTGTCCCATGGGTGGAGTACACAAGAAAATTTATAATTTTTCATCGATTTTGAGTACTCCAACCATCACACATCAACGTACAACCATATTCATCCCAAAAGTTATGAAAAGTGGTAATATATGATCGAACTTCTTCTAATTCCAATTCCAAGTATGAATGTGATAATTCATATGCGGTAGTGGGATCTATTCCATGACCGCAATCCGCAATCGCGTCAACCATCGTTGCATAATAAGGACTATTTGCAACGTTATGTGGAATGTGATTAAAGTAAAAGAATTTAGCAATTGCACGACCTATGTGCTTTTTATCATTTTTAATGCCTTTCATTGCAGACTTAATAGAAGGTTGAGAAATACCTCCTTTTTTCTGCATGTATGAATCAATCCTTGCAACAGAGCGAGTTTCAAAATCACTCTCTAGTCTCGTAGATCTACTACGTACATTCCGCTCTAGTTGACTAGAACCGACACCTGATTGTTTGTAAGATCTTTGCATCTCCTATTCTCTAAATGTATCTCTGCTTTCTCGCATAGAATGACGAACATCTCTATCATCTTCGTTTTCATCATCTTCGCTGTTCGAGTCATGTTGTTGAGGTCTACTTATCAATTATTGTTGTACACGTTGTTTCTTAAACATACAATGTCATCCAAATCCCTAATTCCAAAATCCGCTTGATTCCCTTCAAACAATCGCAAAAACTTATTAGATACCATCAACTCTAGTATCTAATAAGTTCTACCTATTATTGGATTTGAACCAATGACTTCCGTCATTTGAAAACAATACTCTAACCACTGAGTTAAGTAGGTTATTCATCATCACAAAGGACCCAACGCCTTGGGGATTATAGCTGGAATATTTTTTCTACGCAATACCAGTGATTGTTTGAAGGGAATCAAGTGGATTGTGGAATTAGGGATACGGATGACATCGTATGTTCAACGTGTACAACAAGAATTGATGAGTAGACCTCAACAACATGACTCGAATAGTGAAGATGATGAAAATGAAGATGATGGAGATGTTCATCATGCTATGCGAGAAAGCAGAGATACATTTAGAGAACATGAGATGCAAAGATCTTACAAACAATCAGGTGTCGGTTCAAGTCAACCAGAGAGGAATGTATGTAGTAGATCTACGAGACTGAGAGTGATTTTGAAACTCGCTATGTTGCAAGGATTGATTCATACATGCAGAAAAAAGGAGGTATTTCTCAACCTTCTATTAAGTCTGCAATGAAAGGCATTAAAAATGCTAAAAACCACATAGGTCGTGAAATTGCTAAATTCTTTTACTTTAATCACATTCCATATAACGTTGCAAATAGTCCTTATTATGCAACGATGCTTGATGCGATTGCGGAATGCGGTCGTGGAATAGATCCACCTACCGCATATGAATTATCACATTCATACTTGGAATTGGAATTAGAAGAAGTTCGATCATATATTACCACTTTTCATAATTTTTGGGATGAATATGGTTGTACCTTGATGTGTGATGGTTGGAGTACTCAGAATCGACGAAAATTTTTAAAATTTTTTATGTACTCCACCCATGGGATGATATTTCTCAAATCTGTAGATGCTACTAGTGAATTTCAAAGCAGTGAATATGCATGTGGATTGATGAACGAAGTTGTAGAGACTATTGGAGAAAATAGAGTAGTGCAAGTAGTGACAGATAATGGGGCCAACTATAAAGCTGCCGGTCAATTGTTGATGCAGAAAAGAAAACATTTATATCGGACGCCATGTGCAGCACATTGCATTGATTTGATCTTATAATATATCTCGAAAGATCCGGAGGTAACATCTATCATCTTAAATTGTCAATTAATAACGACATTTATATACAATCATGGTTGGTTACTTTCCATAATGAGAAAAGAGACAAATGACAAAGAATTGATCAGACCGGCAGTGGCTAGGTTTGTCACTCATTTCATTGCATTAGACTCTATTTATAAACACAAAAATAACTTGAGAAGAATGATTGCTACAAGGGAATGAGCATCTAAGATGCCTAGAGTCACTGTTAAGGACAAAAGAACTTCAACCAATGTCTCCGACCTGATTTACAATAATACTTTTTGGACTGCCGCTGCTTCCATCATTCTTGTATTTGAACCACTAGTCAAAGTATTAAGAATGGTGAATAGTGACGATAAAGCAGACACGAGCTACCTTTATGAAGCGATGGATGTCGCGAAAGAGTCAATTAGGAAAAACGTTGGCTCAAGGCAATCAAAAAAATGGTGGGACATTATAGATAAAAGATGGGAAAAACAACTACACCGGCCAATTCATGCAGCAGGTATTTTAAATTATTACCTTACAAATAGTTAAAATTCATAACATTCATGTTCGTACTGTTTAAAATATAGGTTATTTTCTTAATCCTATCATTCAATACGGTAATGCGGTAAATGATAGTGATGTGTTAAATGGATTCGACAACCTTGTTGAAAGAATGATCCAAGACATATTAACACAAATCGAGATTGGAAAAGAGGTAAATTGCATCAAATGTTTTATTCAAAATACAGATCCAATATTTAATTTTTATATCCACAGGTGGACAATTATAGAATGAAAGTTGGCGTATTTGGCTCTTCAAAAACAAAATCAGCTATAAATAGTTGTTCTCCTGCTCAGTGGTGGTCAATAATTGGTAGAGAGGATGCTCCAAATCTAATACGCTTAGCAATGCATGTTCTAAGTCAGACGGTTTCTTCTTCAAACTGTGAAAGAAATTGAACTACATTTTCCATGATTCATACAAAAATGAGAAATAGAATCAAAATGGAAAATCTAGAAAAACTAGTATATATACGTTACAATATGAGATTACGAGCAGAGAATGTTAAACGTCACGATACAAATGATCAATTGATTGATCTGAATTATATATTTTATTAAGAGGATCCATTAGCATAGTGGACTACTGAAGTTGAACCACGGTTGCTTGATGACAATCCTTTGATGGTTAATATGATGAATGATGCCATTGCTGCAGTGGATGACATACCTGCACAAACAATGGCAAGTCAAAGCACTGAAAATAGTAGTGGCTCCTCAAATGGTGATAATGGCAATACTGATGGTAACAGTATCAGTTTAGCAAGTAATTATGGCCTTGGTTCTACTGATGGTGGTGGTTCGCATAGACCAACTATACCTTACGTGAGAAGAAGAGGTGTGATGGGCAATCGTGACAGAAGAGATAGTAATTTGAATGTTGAATACGGACAACAACAAAATTATGATTATGCTTATAATCCGTATATGTCAAATGATCCACCTCACTACAGACATTCTACTTCTGACTACGCCAGTGGCTATTATTATCACGGAGCAAATGAGATATATAACAGTGACATATTAAGCGATCAAAATAGTCAGACTACATGTACAACACAGAATGACGAACCCTCCTCATTTGATAACATGTTGGCAACGTTTCTAGGTATATGACAAATACAATATGATTATCCACCATACCATACGATACTAGTGGATGAAGAAAATTATGAGAACAATCCATATACAGCACCGAGAAATAGTTTTTGGATGTAGAAATTTATAATGTTGTATGCTGTATTCTATTTCTTTGTACACTATAATTATATTTTATTGATTGTTCACAAGTTTATTAACAAAGTACTGAAAACCGAAATTTGGACCGAAACCGAAACAAAACCGATACTTCCGAAATTTACGAAATCATCTGAAACTAACAAAATTTCAAATGACCGAAACCGAGACCGAAATCGAGCTCTCAAACCTTGGTATAAACTTTAATTTTGCATGCTAATTTGTCACATATTGAGATTATTAGAAGAAAAATAATTCCTATGCTAAGCATGGATAAATTATTAATTATTAGAAGAAAAATAAGAGCCACTATGAATATCATTTTCTGTAGTTTTAAATTCATTCAATTTGCATGTTACATGATATGCAGTCGTTCAAATAATTTATAGTTGAGTGCGTGTTAACGAAAAAAGTAGTTCAAAATATAAGCAAGGCATTACACACCTGAAGCTATCTATACACATATATGTTTCATATATTTTATTTGGAGTTTTACTCGAGCAAGGCATAGTTTTTCATTGCTGTCCACTTCAATAGCCCTGATTGAATCATACAAGTAGCCAGCAACCCATGTGTGTATATATATATATCATATATTCATTCAATTATATGTATTTATTCATTCATCTTGTGTATAACTTGTGTGCTATGTGCTTGTTAGTGTTTGAAATATTTCATGAAAAAACTATACTTGCTTAACTAGATTTTACATTTTACTGAAATAACCTAAAAGAAATTGTAGCTGACTACCCCAAAAGCGTAGGACAAGACCATGGCTGAAATGAACTTTATATCGTTGGAAAGAGTTGTAAACTATAAATGAGATTTTGGGTTGATGGGATTAAAGAACAATTAACAGAGGAATTTTGTAAGTATAATCATGGAGAGGTGATAAACAAATGCATGGTATGCAAAGTGTATGGTCAAAACTTTGCTATAGGGCTGCATGATGATTAGTTTAGAATAACGAATTTCAGGATGCTTAGTAGTAGTATGTGTAGAATAAAATTATCATACAATCATACTTCCTTTCAACCCTTAGTTTAATTATGCTTAGTATGATATACTTTCATTTTTTACATGTTACATCAAAATGTATAAAACTAAATTAACTATTTCTCGTCTATTTTATGGAATGATGCATTTACAATATACGATATATGAGAATTCCTATGTACATACCCTTAGCTTCAAATATCTGGATGTAAGAGTTGTTAAAAAGCGTTAACAGATCATTTTCAATACATACCAGTTTCTTGAATAAATGAAGTTTCTTCTGTATATGAAAGCTGGTTTTGAAAAAGCATCATAGTTTATATACTCGTACCTATTTGGTTTTGGATATTATTTTTTGATGCTTGTCAAATTTCCAAATACATGATGTGTCAAGTATACACACATTAAGTTTCAAATACATGAGTACTCTATTTCAGTTAAATATGGGCTTTGAATATATATCGGTTTATATATACATGTTTCGTGAAAATATGGTTTTAAATATAAATGGCTTCATATATAATAGTTTAGGATGTTCCAATTTCTTATTAAGCTAAAAATTTTAATTCAAATTATTTTCAATTGGATTATCAAAACTCATTTCATAAAATTTTATAGGAACTTAAATATATTCAATAATTTTCATATAGTCTAAGGAGTAAATTGAATTCTAATGCAGTGCTGTTATACATATATATAGTACAAAGGAATTTCCTTTTTTTGCTGAAGTATAAATATATAACGTGGTACTGTTATGCCAAGCTTTTAGATGTTTACTGAAGTATAAATATGACAGTTTATATTGTATAAATATGCCAAGCTTTCAAAAGCTAAAATTAAATTATTATTTTTTCCATTTTTTTCCTATAATGTGATTCTATACTCTTGTTGGTTCATGTTTATATACTGTAACTTTTTTTATTTGTATGTGCATGTTTTTCTGGATGAATGTGAAGAAGTGTGTTGTGTGTGCATGATTCAATTTTAGTAATTTTGAAGGCCATTTTTTTTAGTCTACATCTTTGGTTTTTATTTTTGGTTTTTATGTTTGATGCACTTTCAGATTTAGTGTTATATTGATACAACCGCAGTATCATATTGGTATCAGTCACAGTGTTATAGTGGTATTATTTAGTGCAGTTCTATCACATTATGCAGTTTCAAAGTTATATTCATGCACTCTCACCCAGCTTTATATATGAATTTCATGATATTCTTGTTATCATAATGCATTTTCAGTGTTATATGCAGCTTCAATTTTACATTTTATGTATATCTTTGTATATTTGATGTTTTAAGTGATGATGTTTTAAATGGGTTGACCCTGAAAGCAAATGGGTTGGATCTAATTTTCTGTTTAACAAACATGGCAAACGGGTTAGCGTAACAAAAGGGTCAAATCAAATTTGACCCGACCCATTATGACCCGACCCATTTGACAGGTGTAGCCACCCTAGTTGTCTTTTATTAGTTTTTTTTCGCTATTTATGTATAAAGAAGAAATTTATTTAGTTTGGATATTGATATTAGAGATAGTATAGCATTGAAATTTAAAGATGTAACATTCGAAGAAATAAAGGTTCAATATACTATAAAGAGTATTGTTTGTACAATATTGTAATACTCTATTGATTATGTTTGCAGGATTCTCTAGACTATGATGATAAACCACATGCACCATATGGCTTTTATTGTTATAAAAATAGCAGCGTTTTGCTGAAGCTTTTATCAACGGATCTTTGTCATCAAAATCACAAAGAGAAAACTTGAATTGAAAACAAGACAGAATTAAAATCAAAACGCAATAACACAAAATATTCCACCCAACCACTTTATTGCTTCACCAAAATTTTGTTTGCAATTAATAGAACAAAGCTAAAATAAACAAAAATACCATTGAATCAATAACCAAATTGAGAAAGTGAGCAAATATCTATATGGCTAAAATTGTTAGAGAAAAAAGAACAAAGAGGAAGAAGAGAAAATCAGCAAATAGATTTTCCACCACACTTTTACCCTCTCTTCTAGTCTCTATTTATATAATCAATTACTTAATGCGCAAGTTAACATTAGATGGCAAAAAATAATTTGATTAGCCAAATAAAGAGAGAAATAAACATACTCAAATATGCCTATTAATTAGAGGAAACAAAATCTTCTCTTTCTTTTTTTATATATTTCCCTCTATTTGTGATTTTGTATCACCAAAATTTAACATTTATTAGTAGATTTAACAAAATAACATTAACTAAAGAAGTAGACAAGCATCATTGCCCCAGTGGTTAAGTGATTCGACTTTGGTGCGAGAGGTCGCAAATTCAAAATTTCGTAGCGTGAAACGAACATATATTGACATATGAGCTTGTGATATGTTGTCCTAGTAACATGTTGTATCTAAGTACCATTTCAAAAAAAAACTAAAGTTGTAAATATTTTTGAATAGTTTTGATCAAGAAACTAGTTTTTTCCTAATGGATTTTTAGCAACAAAAGTGAACATTTTCTTTCCAGATGCTTCGTACTGTAGTTGTACATGACCTTTACCCAGAATGTGCTAGCACATTGTTCATTTTCACGTATTGGACTGATGGACAAATGAAGCCAAATGTAGCAAAGGTTGTAACCATCTTCTTGTTTTCACGTACCAATAATATATAATTCAACGACATTTGGATGTTGAGAGTTTTCTGCATTGAAACCAAAATCATCAAATGTCGTGGTTTGTGTTAACGTATCGAAATCACCAAAATCAAATTCCATTTTTAAGTGTGATAGAATGTGATATGGATATAATGAAGAATTTTATTGTGTGAAAATATTTCGAATTGAGTGTGTTTATATAGAGCGATAGAACTAGCCGTTACAAGGACATGTTCAACAAATGTCCAATCAGTCGGGTGTCTGTTAAACAGACATCTAACTTAGGCACCTGCTGAACTGGTGTCTATAAGGCAGATGTCTGCTTAACAGGTGCCTAGATTTGGTTTGAAATTTGTAACCAATTTGACTCTGGTTACGTAATATTACGGATCGTAACCAACTATTGGAAGTTGATTTGGAGTTTGGATTACGTAATCGTAGTATTAAGACTCACTGTTAAAGATGATCTTACATGTTGGCTCAAAATACGTTAAAGTTTTTTTTAACATGGATGAATTATTTATAGTCATCTCTATTTCCTACAACATGGTACGATTTAAGCGCCAGTTTACTCTATCCAAGCTCAAGATCACTATAGGATAAATAACAGTTTCTTTCTAATGTAAATAACACATAAAAATTTATGGAATGTTTGGGGGTGTAGCTCATATGGTAGAGTGCTCGCTTCGCATGCGAGAGGCACGGGGTTCGATTCCCCGCACCTCCATTTGGGATTTTTTTCTCCCTTCCCCAGTATAATATGGTATGGATTATTATTGAAAACTAAAATTAACTACGCTAGCATGATTACTCCATTTCACTTTTGTTTTTTTGTTTATAATGTAATATGGTATGGATTATTATTGCAAACAAAAAATAACTATGTTACCATGATTGCTCCATTTCACAATTTCACTGCATTTTATTCCCCATATCAAGACAGTACAAGATCAGCTGCATAACAATGAAATCTAACTTTGAAGTTTGAACGTAGGTTCCCGCACCTCCATTTGTAAGTTATAATTCTTTTAAAATAGTGAAATACGGTATGGAATATTATTTCAAACAACATTGAAGTATATTACCATGATTGCTCCATTTTAGGATTTCAAAGCATATTTTTTCCCATATCCAGATCGTACTAGATAAAAATCCAAACTATGTTGAGCTCCATAACAATGAAATCTAACTTTGAACTTCCTGTACATCAAATAAAAAGTACTCACTTTACTGATATTTTCAGCTATATTTTTTACCCAATTAATAAATTTGGTATCATTTCAGAAAAGAAAAAAATTGAATAATTCACCACGAGGGCTCCACAAAGAATGTCGCTGCAACTTTCTTTCCCGGTCCACACAGAACAAATTAAATTTTGAATTTTTATTGACCTACGTAGAATCAGAATCTGGCTTTGAACTTCATGTAGGAAAAAGAAATAAAAAAGTGTTAGTGTACTGCAATGTATTTGTGCAATTTTTGTGTTAAGCGGTGCAAATATCAAGAAAATTAAGCTCAGCTGCTTGGTAAGAATAAGAAGCTATCCAGAATTCCAAATTGTTGCCAAAATCGAGCAACGACAAAGCTAATAGACTATAATGCCATCATACTTGGCACATAAAAGCTTCGATTTTTTTTTTAAAGTACAAGCCCTAAAATTTAGAACTCTAGCTTTTTTATTTAAGTTCGTTGCGGTTTTATAGTACACTGAATCATGATGTACCTGAGAACAAATAGTGTTGAAGCGTTCTTAGTGACATTGATAATATTTTAGTTCTGCAATTTGGAAGATGATCTTTTGAGGAAGGAAGCTAAAAAGTTGGGTTCAGCGTGTGCGGTCTGGACTTCTATGGGAAATTCTGTAGATATAGTTGTAGCCCAATGCCCATAACTCGCATATCAAATCTGAGACCTGACCCATGTTCTCTCACATCATACAAAGCCCGTGCAAAAGCCCAAAAGAGTTGTTAAGAACTTTTAGGCTTTGTTTGTCATTACAAAAGAGACACTTGAAACACACATTTGAGTTGTGGAAAGGGGTGCAAACAGGGGTGTAGGCAAGATATAGTGTTGCTGTGGAAACAAAGTGAAATGGGTTCGGGGGACGACTACCTTGAGACAAATTTTTTCGGATGTCATTGATATTTAAAGAAGTTTACACATGATACTTATACATACCTTGAACATTTAATAGACTTTGAGTTTCATTATAAAAAAGATCAATAGTTGATTTACTAAAAGGAAATTAATCATTACATACATATCTTAAATTTGTTATTAATGAGTTCTCGTATTTTGAAAACGATCGATAATCGCATTCAAACTGTTTGACTTAATCCTTAAAATATGCACGTCATAGAAAACTGAAACAAAAAAGCAATCAACTTTACAAATTTTTTGATCTAGGGTTTTGAATTCTATCTCAATTGAAGTGTCAAAGGAAGAGGGTAGGCATGTGCAAATGGGTTAAGCGTAGAGAAAGGGGTTAACCCTAGAGAGAGAATTTTTAAAACACTATTTCCTGAGTTTTAAAATGCACGTCAATTTCCTTTCAAAAACGCATTTCGTCGAACATACTATAATTATTTTCGACAATATTTTTTCCTACATTTTGGATCTACATGCAACAACATAAAATTTGAAAAACTTTTGAAAAAAATTCAAATTCTTTTCAATTTTTCCAATTTAAACTATAAATGTTTGCAAAATAACTGAAAATCTTTGCAACTTGCCAATATTTACAGTGACAACTGCAAATTTAAAAAAAGGTCATATTTTACTCAAATAACAGCAAAGTATCGCAGATTAAAATTTAAAGAAAAATGAGAAAAATAATAATTTTTAAATTAAAAAAGAGTGTATGATGAAACTAGGTCTTGGAAAGGAGGTCGTCGTCTAATAAGTTTGAAAAGAAAGGTGTGTACCTAATTTACACAAAAGTAATGTTTTTTTATGCTTTGAACGGAGTACAAGAAAGGGGTATTAAATTATTGTAGTTACTAGTACGAATCCATGCTACGCACACAGGATTTTCAATAAATGATATAAAATTACATACTAAAACATATGCTCAAGTAATTACAAACTACACAATGTATAACTAATTTATTCAAAGCACGATATTTTTATACCACAAAGGCTAACATCAACTATTAGTATTCCTAACTTGATATACTAAGCATGCTTATTAATTTTTGAATGCAAGAGACATAGGTTCAAAAGAGTTTATCATATGTTTAGCATATAAAGCTGAATATGTATACAGTTCCTATGATAATAGTATTCCAAATTTTACATAGAGAAATTGTTCCAAAAGTGAAATAGTCCAAGTGTATTTTGAAGGAATAACACTTCAAGGATTACATTATTACACTTTTTAACCTCTTCAATTACTAATTGCCTTAAGAAAAATTATAGTAGCTTTGAAACATCATGTTTCCAAATACATGTAGGATAAAATGATATGAAAAATATACATAAAGTATTACGTAGTTTGATTTTTTAAATAATCAAACTATTTTTTCCTGTGTATATCAAGTATTCATGGAGATACGATAACCTAAACGGTAAATTGATTATAATAATCCAAAGCAATATAGCATATTACTATAATAAAAAATAATCGTGAGTGCATATAAAAAATATCTTGGATGATAACATTGAAAATGGCAGTAAGATTAGCGCAGTCAACGAATTAAAAACTGATTATTATTGGGATAAATTTGACCCTAGTAGGCTATATTATAGAACATAATAAAATAATTTATAAAATATGAACATATACATAGAAAGCATTAACGTCCCCCATTATGAGGCCAAAACTAAATGCTACGGATGCTGCAGACATTCATAGTTATAATTCTCGGCGATAAAATGCGGCTATGTTAATAATATTAATAATCAGAAGCACATGAATTTGAAAATTTTCAAACACGGTTCAATAACAAATTTTCACATCTCATTTCACAATTAATATTTCATATTCATTACATAATCTCATTCGTAATCCCATGTTCAGATAAATATAATTATTATAAAATACTTTAAGAATGACATATGAAGATGCCTCCTTGGTTGATCAGAGTCAAACACTTGGCAATTATGCAACTTTTCCATTACATCCAAATAGACAAAACTAAACTACATAACGGAAATGGATAAAGTTTCTCATAGCTAGATTGCCTTATGCACGTCTCTAGAAGCTTATTCATCTAACTGAAACCTGAAATTCCCTTAGACCCGACCTAGTCAAATGAGTACACAAGAATTTAAGGTGAAAAACAAAAACTTCAGGTTAGACAATAGTCTGGTGTGAATAATAACCTACCATCTCGAACCAAATAGATATCTAGTAAGACCACGTCGCTGAGCGGAATGGGTTTTTCCATCACTAGTATCTTAACTAAAGCAATAGCAACTATATACTATACTCCTGCAACCACAATAGTTAGAATATAGAAAATAACATTTATACTCATGTTGATATATTGGATTACTCGCACTAATTCATTAGTACATCTTAGTTTCAAATGGCTATACGTCATAATTTAAAACTGACTATCCATCTTATTTTAATCTTATTACCCATCTTATAATTATATGGACTTCTCATCTCATATATAAGCATATTCAGAATTTTATGGACAATCCATCTCACATGTAATTACTACTTGGATTACCCATCCCTTACCACATTGACTAACCATCACATGCGGTATAATTATTTAAAATTTTATGGACTATCCATCACGCATTCCATTTAATTTAAAATGATATAGACTATCCATCACATATCTCATAGTTTTCCTAGGAACCATTTGTTATCCATATAGAGACTATCCATCTCCAGCATGATGTGGATTATTCATCTCGTATCCCGTGTGTTTCCTTGGATAACTACGAACCCACTAATTTACAATCTAATTCATGTTACCAACATATCTCAATTTAATTCATGTTTTCCGCATCTATCAATTTAATTCTTGTTATCCACATGTATCCCCTTATAGTTAAAACACTTCAAAGTGACATGGCATTGGTATCCCCAATCGATCTGTGTCCCTAAAGTTTAAAGTCAAAGTCAATAACATATGGCTCATCGCCTGTAACTTCCTGCCTTTTTGCACGCTTTAAATTGACACACGTGCCAATTCAAAGCACACGGAAGGGCGGGTTGTTATGGGGAAATAAGAAAAACAAGCAAGAAATAAAAACAAAATAGAATCTCACAATGGAAGGATAAAATATAATAATCAACATATACAGTTCATAAAACCATTTACAAAATATTTGATTTTACTTATACAATATATATCAGAGTTACACATACCATAGAATAATAATTATGCAGCGGAATGACATGGTGTAGTGGAATAATATAGTAGATAATAGTACTACAAATCTTCGTCTTAGTCCTCCAAAATAAAATCTTCAAATCCTGAAATGCTCGGACTGACCCGAACGAATTGAAAAGACAAAACACTCGAGTCAGAACTAAAAGATCTTATGTAAGTTAAATCAACAGGAATAAATATGAGTGCAGTAACTCAAGAGATGCTCAGGATTTGCATCTCTTAAGGATCCGTTAAACTATTTACTATGTAGTATATTGCGCTATTATAATAGTGTCTAATTGTAAAATAAACTTACTTTTAAATAGCGTTAAGGGGTTACCCATATAGCCCTTAACACAAAATATATTCCCATAGTCTATACAGTACCGTAATCTCCCCCGTACTGGGCGTCGTCAGAGGGCACTCCATAGGTATGGTACAAAACCAAAATCGTATAAGGCGCGCTAGGGTAGGTGACACGACACAACTAGACAATGCCAGGGTAGATATACCAATTGCTATCCGGGCTGGTGGTAACGCGTAGTAGCTACTACCGCCCACCTCGGACAAACTCCCCCTAAAATCAAAGAAATCAAAAGTGGCCACCGAATCAATCCAAAGTCAGAGTATAATATCGAAGAGGAGTATCCGATAAAGGGCGCTAACCCCCTTGGCCCGAGAATCGCTCTTGTTTTGGCCACCTTATGCCAACTCACAAGAGTTGGGTCCACGTATTTACCTCAGAGGAAACGCCGCCACCATCCTACTTCATTCTCGAATCTCCACCGCGTACACGGTTGTTAAAGTGGTTTTCGGAGTTGGCAGAGAGTATGACAACTTCCGATCCCGGTCTCTTCAACAACCAAACATTATTATAACACCGCGGTTATTTTAAAATTGTTTATACTTTTAAAACCAGAATAAAATATCTCTTTCAAACCATATAAATACGATATCATTTATATTTTAAAAACCCAAATCAATATGATATCATTTTTATTTTATAAATATCTCTTTCCCAAAATCATAATATTTCAAATATATATACCTTGAAACCATAGCTTTGAAACATAACTTTTAATACTTAGTGGTTCAAATACTATATTACTTTATAAAATACACAGCTTCTTTAAATTTGAAAATAAATTCCCAATACTAATTTGAACCTCCAAATAAACCATTTTAAATTCCCATATATTTCAAAGCTTAAATATTCTATATTTCAAAACTTAATAGTTCATATATTTAAATCTTTAAATATTCCACTAATTCAAAAATGAATTCTCTGATAATTTAATATACATCAAATCCAATTCCTATTATTTAAATTTGAAATATTTACTTACTAAACGAATATTATTCAGGTAAAACCCTTAAACTTCAATAACAGGATATTCTTTCAATTAAATTAACTTTATAATATTCTTAAATTAATTTGATATTTGTTTAAATCCTCAAATCAAAAATCAAGTTATAAGATCATACCTTTTAAATCTTAATTTATTTACATTTCAAAACAAATTTTTTCCGAGGAAAATTCTTAAATACTTTAATTCAAATCATATTCACATCTATCTTCAACCTTACTTTTATTTGAGTTATTATAAACTCTATATACAATAGAATTTCAAATATATACTTAACCATATTATACAAACGAAATCAACTTCATTATTTAGCTTATTTTAAAATTTGAAACAAATTTATACATAGCTACATTCAAGAAATTTGTACCATATATATATATATATATATATATCAAAATTTAATATTTATTAAATCGTATTCTTTTCCAAAACCATAGAAAATCATTTCAAAAATAATTTTATATATATACCGCGGTGCCTGTATATAATTTTCTATCCTACGGTCAAGTGATACAGATATTTATCATTTCAATCCGCAATTTAAAAATAAAAATGCGGTTGTATATCATTTCAAACCGTAATCCCG
The DNA here is from genome assembly GCA_030765085.1 of Allium cepa. Lineage (NCBI taxonomy): Eukaryota > Viridiplantae > Streptophyta > Magnoliopsida > Asparagales > Amaryllidaceae > Allium > Allium cepa. The sequence goes on along the minus strand of CM060929.1, from coordinate 986,051,073 downwards.
AATGAAATGAAAATGCATAATAGCTTGCAGTTTATACAATGTAAATAAAACATCCATTCGTCCATTATGTCAATCATCAAACATTTATCAATTTATCATCCAATTCAAACAATCACATCAATAAATAATAATTAATCACTGACAGTAAATTTTCCAATAATGAATTTAAATAACTGTTTAACTGTAGTTTATATGCAATAATAAATAAATTTAACTAGTAGTTATATGCAAAGATAATTTTTTCTAAAATTTTTAACTGGCAGTTTTAAATGCAATGAATACATTAATTAACAATTAACTTGAAGTTTTAAATGCAATAATGAATTAAATAACGCGTAAATTAAATGAATGCGATTTAACTGAGAAAATGATGAAATATATGCCAAACAGCTATAAATAAATTTCTAAATACATCATAAGTCAATTTAACAAACATAAGAAATTTTAGAAGTTGTGAGTGGGTTAAAACACTCACCTTTTGAATTTAAATTGAATTTAAATTCAATTTAAACCCAAAATTTTGACCGTCTCAGAATTCATCCAAAGTAGAGTCATCAAGTCCGGAATTCCATTATGATCCTAACAAAAGAAACCGCGCGTAAAACGGATATCGTATGCACAAGTTATGACGATTAATGCGATTGAAAAAAAATAAAAATAAAATACAAAAGAACACAAATCTCACCCAAATCACATTCCACGTCACCCCTTTCATGCGCCTTCTCCAGAATGAACGCCTACAGTAAACATGCATGTTCGTACGCACGAAAATAGAACAACACCCTACAGCACGCGCCGCTTCCTGCTTGGAGCATGCCGCCGATAGCTGCCGCCACCGCCTCACTCTTCCTCCATGGCCACTCGTCTCCAGCGACACAACCACGGCACAAAAAACGCGTAGCCGCCACTTTAATTAAAACCCTATACCAATTTTGCCGCAAATCCAACCATCAAAACGATGAATAAACCATATAGATGCGCTCCACATCGTCCTCTCTTCAAAACCCAGAAACGATTTGATGATCCGACCAGTTTGATCGCGGCGATGATGAACGGCCGTAGATAAACCTTTTATTTCAGAGCAAACGATAATTCGAATTGAAAAACGAATTGCACCAGCAGATTACGCATTTCGAGAGCTTCAACATGTATTTTTTCTGAATTTTTCTGAGGACTTTGAATTTTTGACTTTGATTTTGGATTGTGATTGGATCTAGGGTTTGCATCATTGAAGAAGAAGAGGAGCTAATGAAATTTTACACGCAGATAAATGAGAATAGGCGGAGGCTAGGGTTTAGCATGGTATTTATAGGCAAAGTGAAATAAAATATATGGATCGGGTTGATAGATATACGTGCTACCGCTAACGTGGCCCAAAAAGCCCGTTCTAACCCCAGAACGAAATTGGTTAAACACGTATATCAAAATAGGTTTTTTAAAATATTTTAAATGCAATGGAAAAGGTTTGAAGTCCAAATTCCATCGTATGAAGAAGTTATGCTAAAAACAATATTTTCAAATCGATTTCAATTGATTTCAATTGCATAAATTTCAAGGCGTTTCGAGTCCGTACGATCAAACGACGAATCTGATCGCTACGAAACTTGAAACACTATTATAATTCACCATTACGGATCCGATAAAACTAGTTTCATCGAAATCCGAGTCCGTGACCAAAATGGCTATTTTTACCCTAATTAAATAAATTAAAAATTCATTAATTAAATCACTTTTTCAAATTTCACTTCCAAAATTTTCAAATCTTATCAGTTTTGATTTCTTAAACAATCTCAGTGATTTGAACCAATTTAGATGTCAATTAATTGTTGATTCAATCATAAATGTCAACGTAAATTAAAATTTCATTATATTTATCAATTATAAATTAACTTTTCAATAATTCCATTGAATTCACTATTCATTCTTTTTATGCAATCCATTACAGTCAAATGGATGAAATTAACATTGGTTCAAAGTTATTACATAAATATTTTCCAATTTCAACTTAATTTTCAATTAACGCAAAAAATTTTCAATTAATTGCAATAAATCCAAATTATCATATTTTAAATCCAAATAAATAAATAAAGCTTGATTCCCGTTTTAAAAAAAAAATTAACTCATTTAATTGCACTTAACCTTTTTATCATAAATTAAATTCTGATATATTGATAAAACTTATTTCCATTCTTTTTATTCACAAATCATCATATTATGAAGAACGTTTACTTTCCCATTTATTACCTTAATTTATTTAACATAACATTTAATTTATATTTATTGCAATGATTTCCAATTTATTTGAATGAACTAACTATATAACTCATAATTATTGCAATTCATTATCTTATATTGATTTTATACAATTACCATTAACTTTACATTCAATTACTATTCAATGTATATTTATTCATTAATCAATTTGATATTTACGTTTGTTTCCTTCTATTTGATTTATAACCTAGTATACATTTGCATAAATTCCATTTCATTCCATTCATTAATGGGTATCGTGTTGAAATTTAATTTATTAGCTAATATCAACATTATTACCATTAATTAAAATTGGATTACCAATTTTATTCACTACCCTAATTAAATACCATATATTAATTCAATACTTACATTTGTTCTCTTATATGCAATCCTTAGCCTAGTATAACAAGTTACATGACTTCAATTTATTCGTCATTTTGTTTCAACTGTAAATACTTAGCCTTAAATATTCATTATTGTAAAACTTTATATTTTCATTTAAATTAAATTTTTAAATTCCAATTTAATCAACCATTTCAACATGCAACTTATAATAACTGCTTACAAGTATAAATGGAATTATCATTTATTCCAATATTTTCTTAATTTACATTAACATATTAGTTAATTCCCTTTAAATGAAATTTATACCCAGGTATAATACTTACCCCATTTCACTTATTGAAATTTATTCAAATTGCTAGTAAATAGGTTTTAAGTCACCATTTATATAATTAAATTTAGCGTTCATTTCAATATTTGTTTATAAAGTTTTTATTTCTACTAAATTTAATTACAAAACTCATTAATTCAACCAAAATTAATCCAAGAAATTTACGGGTCGTTACATCGCCATTAAATAATATAAATTTGGATCAATGTCAAAGTTCACCCACATTGGTGTTCCTAATGATAGTGTCGAAGTTTACAATTTAAAATGGCATTGGTTTCCCTAATAACAACATCGAAGTAGAAAGCTTAGGCTCTCTGCCCTTTAAGAATTTAGCATAGATCAATGTCGACAGTACTAACAGTGTCGACATAGTGCTATAAGGCTTTCCGCCTTTAATCATAACACATGTGGTTTTAAAACAATGTCGACCTCTATCCAAGGTCGAAGACAGAAACTTAAAATTCTTTTAAGTATAATAATCAATGTCAAAGATGATGTTCCTGACCATCATAAAATATAGGCTATCCACCAGTTAAATCAAAACTTTAACTTTTATAATTATATGGCTATTTTCTGAAGTTATAAGGTCTACCACCCTCTTAAAACATAGGCTTCTTCGTCCTATTAAAATATTTTCAATTTATATAAAAGCAAGCCTTTCTGGCCTTAAAATGATGAAGTGCGACGTCACCCTCAAGCGACATCGACACTAAATTCATGTGTAAAAACTTGTCGACATTGATGCACAATGGCACCAAGAACCTCGACGTCATTATAAGTCGTTTAATAGTTTACTTCGATTATTATGTCGCTTATTATCTTAATAAGGTTGAAATCATATGAAGCGGCGTCACTGCCGAAGTTGTAAAAACAATCAAAGTGATTAAGTGCAACATCTTTGAAAATAGTAATAAAGATAAGCGATGTCATCGACATCGATATTAAGCATTTAAAACATTTAGTTGAATCACAAAGACACCATGCCGTCCGATATAGGTTGCCGATACTATCGGCGTCGACACTAATGGAATCATTTCATAGCTATCATAGTAGTCATCATATAGCTTCCCTTGATATCAACATCGATGTGCATAAAGGCGGCATTCCTTTAGGCTCGGAGTGGATATATGCGGCATGGCAGTGATGTAATTAACATGAAAACTGGTTTATTTCTATTTAAAGTAAGCACTTTTCACCAAATTTTACACTTTGGAAAATTTCTATTGGATACAAACAGTACTGTAAAAAATCATTTTAGAAATACTACCACATACCATTTTTATGTTCCAAAGTGTTTCTCAATTTAATTAATTAATACCCTTAATTGATTATTAATTTAAATGCTTACTAGCATAATAAATTCATGGTAATTCGAAATTGCTTGGGAAAAATTCCAATAGTTCATAGAAATTAGAGAATATTCTTCTCTTTACCATATAATAGTTTCGAAGCCAAAAATCATATTTAATTAATTTAAATAATTAAAACCCGAAGCCAAGCTACTTCCTTCTTAAGAAATTCATAAATTATTCACTTTATCTGAAAAATTATGAAATTTATAACTCATCTCTAAAATAATATTTTATATAACATATCATAAAATCAAAGTATGGGAGATTAAAATCTTAGGTTTTACCTTTAAAACCCATTTAAACAATTTAATAAAAAATTCCAATAACCCTTATACTATCCAAACAATGATTAAACAACCATATCTTGGAAAAACAAACCCAATCATTCGGGTATTATCCATAACTGAATTCAAAAGCAAAAATAGAGATGGAATTCCTTTTATTCGCCTTAATATTACTTGTTGGAGTTGAGATTTGATCTCGCTCTTGAACCCCTAAGCTTAAATTTGATAATCTCCTTTGATTTCATAATCTTCCCTAGGTTGATTAATGACTGGCCTAATTATCTCTTTCTTTTGATTGTTTTTTTATATGAATAAAATGAGAATGATATAAGGGGGAGATTGTTTAAGGCAAAAATATGTCTATTTTACAAGTTGCCCCTCTTATTTATTCTCTTATATGTTAAGTTTAAACAATCTTTCTTAATTAATTAAGTATGGCACGACCTTATTAAGTTTCAAATCTCGCTCTCCTTAACTCTTTACATTATTCTATTTAAACTATCCATTTAAATGTCTTGAATAATGTTTAACTAAAAATAGGGTTGGTACAGGCTCTCCTCCTTAAACAATTTCATCCTCGAAATTCAGTAAGGACTGCAAAACAAACATATAAATCATGCAGCTAATGCTAGTATATCCTACCAGTTACTAAGTCTATGTACAATAAATATAGAACGTACCATCATAGCAGCTCAGGATTAGTATCCCTAATCCTATCCTCTATCTAAGTATAGTACTTCTCATTGTCACTCCAATAGACCTTTACTAATCTGACTTGTTCCTTAACTTCTTCTCAACTCTCTCTACAACCTGAACTAATCATCTTGCAAAAGTCAAATTCAGTTCTATTACTAAATCTTCCAATGTCCTCGGAGAACCAGCAGTCATTGGATCATGCACACATTTCCGAAGATGCGAAATATGAAACACATAATGGATGCCTACCAAACTACTCGGTAGCTCTACTTGGTACGTGAGTTTTTAAATCCTCTCTATAATAGGAAACGGTACAATATATCTCGGTGCCAGTTTTCCCCTCTTTCCAAAACTTACCATACCCTTCATCAGTGATGCTTTAATGAAAATACAATCTCCAACTAAGAACTCTAGATCTTTTTGCCTTTTATTTGCGTAACTTTTCTTCCTAGACCGAGCTTCTATCTTCCTACCTTAGATTAACTCGGTCTTCTCTATGGGTTCTCTTACCATATTTGGACAAATAACCAATATATCTCTAGTCTCTAAACAACATGCTGGTGATTTGCATGGTCTTCCGTACAAAGCTTCGAAATGCGCCATTCCTATACTAGTCCGATGACTATTATTATAGGAAAAATCAACTAAATGTAAATGGTCTTTCGATGACCCACTAAAATCTAGTACACAAGCTCTTAACAAATCATCAAGTATCTTATCGACTCTCTCTATCTACCCATCTATTTGTAGGCAATAAGCGGTACTCGTCTTAAGCTTGATACTTAATACTTTCAGTAGACTCTTTCAGATTTCACTAGTGAACAAGACATCTCTGTCGCTGACTTTACTGCTAGAAATCTTATCCAGCCTAACTATGTTCTTCATAAACCACTTATCCAATACATGCGCCATCCTGATAGACTTAACAAGAATGAAATAAGCACACATGGTCACCCTATTTACCACAACTTATATACTTTCATTTCTTTGTTCGACCATGGCAACCCGTCAATAAAATCCATGGATATCGTATCCCATTTCCAAATTGGTATGTCCAAAGGCTGAATCAATCCATTTGCTTCTGATGTTCGGGTTTCACTTGCTGGCAAATTGCTTATTGCTTCACCTATAAGCCTACATCCCTCTTCATACATTCCCAGAAGAAACTCCTCTTTATATCTAGATACATCTTGATTTGCCCAAATGTATCGTAAACTTCGACGATGGCACTCCCTAAGAACTTCCCTTCTTAGGTTCCTAGCATACAGAACAAATAACTATCCTTTCTTTCTTAACCATTCCCTTTGGCCAAGGCTAAAACCCTTTAGATTATCATCTTGGGTTCACCTTCCAATTTTTTGATCCTTTCAGCTAATGGTGGATCATCTTTATGCTTAGAAGCAATCCTTTCAATGAACATTGGTCGAACATCCAAGCAAGATAACATGGCTATACTTTGACTACAACTAGCGGTCGATCTTAACTACACGCTATAGGTAGTCAGTGCCTCCAGATCCTTCCATTCTGCCAACATAGCTAACACTATATTCTAATGTTCCCTACTAAGTGCATCTTCAACTTTATTTCCATTCCTTGGTGTATATCCAATAAAAATTCATAAGCTGCTAAAAACTCCACCACCTCTATTGCCTCGTGTTCAACTCTTTCTAAGAAAATTAATACCTCAAAGACTTATGATCCGTGTAACGACCCAGAATTTCAGCTATTTAAATTTGAAATATTTATTTGATTTTAAATATTGAGAAAATAATTTAATAAGTTAAATAACTTATATTTCAAATATAGCAATTTATTTGATAATTAATTTGTATAATTTAATATTTGGAATCATTTAAATAATTGAATCTTGAATTTAATGTGGATGGAAACGGTTTCGAAGGTTGATTTAAATTCTATTCGAATTCGAAGGAAGATAATAAATTTTTTAATTTGGATTTAAAAGTGATTAAACTAATTTTAAAAATAACTCGTGTGAATTAACGTCAGAAATAACCTTTTGGGGCACTGTCACAGATTTTGACAAAACTAGTTTCATTGGATCTGTAATAGTGAATTATAGTATGCCATCGAATTTCGTGGCAATTGGATGCATCGTTTGGTTGTGCAAGTTCGAAATATGTAGAAATTAATAAAAGGAATTTAATTTAATATAATTCAATTTTGAAAAGTTAACTTCTGTATATGATGAAATTGGCTCCCGATATATATTCCACTGTATTCGAAATACGGGTATAACATATAGAACGCCAAGCGATCTGCTTCGTTTGGAGTTCGAAAATTTAAAGTGCGAATAGAGCTTTGGAAAATTGCTATAAAAGACCATTTCTTTCATTTGAAAACCCTAAATTTCTAGCCGCCACTAAAAAGAAAACCAAATCAATGTCCCACGTTTCTCGGCGCAATCGAAGCAAAATTAGCCAAAACCTTCAATATGAAAGTTGTTGCTCTCACCTCCATGAACCAATCCATATCAATTGATCGTCGAAAGGAGGTGCATGGCAGGGGCGAAGCTTGCTTTTGTTTTTCGGTTTCGCATGATAGCGCGCACGTGGCGAGGCGACGGAGTAATCGCAGGCGATGGCGGCGGTGTAGGTGGAAGCGGCGGCACTTGGTGGTTGGGCAATCGATCGATTGAAATAAAAAACTACATCAGTTGTAAAATGAGCATGAGGGAAGAAAAGGGAGGAAGGTTTAATTTTAAATTTAAATAAATTAAGTAAATTTTAAATTTAATTAATTCGTGCATTCGTTAATTCATAACTTGTTCATACGAGGTCGGTTTTGAGCATGACAGGTTGAATTGTGACCGTATCAATGAGTACTACGCTATGAAGATTGGATGAATTTGGAGCTAGTAGGAATTTTGGGTTAAACTGAATGACCGTTGCTTTGGCAATTTCTGAAATTTCAGTGAGTAAACTCACCTCTCTGGCTTGCTTATATTTTTATATAAACTGAAATAATTTTGTTTATGTTGTTTGTTGCTTATTTGGATGATTTACTATATTTATTAGTTGGTTTGGATATATTACCGCCTATTGGAGCGGACCTATTATGTTCTCGTGTAAGAGCGGATGATCCTTTGTTTACGATCCCACCTTGAAGCGGTTGATTTATATTTTATGATTATATCATGTATGTGATGTAGTTGGACAGGTTGAAGGGATCCAATAGGATTCCTCGCCACTATTGATTTTTATTTATACATATTTATATATATGATATATCCTGTGATATATGATGTATTGGATGTCATGTTTGATGTCTTCAATGTGATCTTCCTTATTTAGTGCTATAGTAGCACTGAGCCGTAATTTTTGTATTTTGAAATACTAAAATAATTATTTTAAATTGGAAATGGTTTTTAAAGTGATTTTGGAATTTATATGTTTTAATAATGCTTGAATTGTTAAAAAAAGGAGTTTATTGAAATGAGATAAGAATATGATTTTTGGAATATTATATTTACTATTTTGTAAAATATGTTAAATAGAGATTTTTGAGTTGTAAATAAAGATTTTTAAAACTTAAGAAATAATTTCAACCTTTTATAATAAAAGAATATAGTTTAAAGAATGTGAAATAGTTTTGAAACAATATTTCTGAGATTGATTATATAAAGAAGTTGAAAAGGTGTGTTTCATTAATAATGAATGTATTTATAAACGATGTTTTATAAATATATAAAAATGGAATTGAAAATGGATTTTCTAAATAAATTAGATTATAAAAGAAAAGGGACTTATAAAGGGATTTTATAAAATAAATGAGATCTAGAAAAGAATGGATTTATAAAAGGAATTTTATAAATAAATAGAATTTTATAAAATAGAAGTGAAATTTATAAATGTGGTTTACAAATATAGAATTGATTTGTGGTGAAATTTAGATATCGAGTTAATCGTTTTAAAAGTAGTTTACCATTTTAAGGAATATTTTGATGGTGTTTGTAACAACCCGCATGTTTAACGATTATATGTTTAAATGTTTTATTTAAATATAGCGTCGTTAGTCGGATTTTTGGGTCCGAAAAGCTACTTTTTGCAAACGGCCGAATTGGGACTCGAAACTACCTCCATTGGTTCCAAAATGGTGTTTGCGATCTTTTTGAGTATAATCTTTGATATGTTTGGAGTTTGTGAAATTTTGACCCTTTTTCTATTGGGTTTTGGGTTTGGGTTCAGCCCACTAACTATCTAATTAACCCTAACTCAGCCCTCTCCTCTCATTCACTTATTCCATTTCTTAAAGCTTAAGCTTAAAACTAAAAATGGTGGAAGGGAAAGAGAAATAGAAATTGCAAGCCCTAAATCCATTTGTAAACTCCAAATTCTTGCTCCAAAATCAAAGAGAATCCATTGGTAAGTTCTTCTTCATCTTCTCCAACTCTTCTCCTCTTCAATTTCAGAAAATTTCCTAAACCTAAATTGGGAAATATGTGTTTTATTCTTAGATTGAAGCTTGTTGAGTTGAAGTAGTGTTTGGTTGGTCTTCTCCTTGTTATTGAGCTCCACCTTATTGTTTTTGGGTTAAGGTGAGTTTTGAACTCACATCTACTTCTCTTGATTTCATTGATGGTAGGTATGAATTCCTAGCACTTGTTCATATGCACTTGCTTTTAGTTTGGATTGAATTGGTGAATACCCGAATTTTTAGTGTTTTGGTTTCAATTCTTTGAAATCCTAACTTTGATGTTTTGATCATGTTTTTAGTGATGAATCGAAGTGCTTATAGGGCCGGGTAGCCGCTTGGCGTAAATCCCTAGCGTCCGTGCTCGTACGATTGAAAGTTGGGAGAGTTTGCACTTCATTGGTAATAAGTAGGAAATGCAGGAAATGGGGTTCAGTCGACTGGATCCTCTGTTCAGTCGACTGAGCTGAAGCCCGAAATTTTTCTGGACAATTTTCAGTCGACTGAACAGGGATTTCAGTCGACTGACCTTCTCCTGTTTTCCTGTTTTGCCTATTTATGCTCGTTTTGATTGGTTTTCCAGATTTTATCGATTCATGTTGGTTCTTAGTGGTTGTTATTGCCTCTTTGACTTTGATAACTTATTTTTGACTTCATCCACGGGTTTTTATAAAATAATCTTTCTAATCATATTAAAAGCTCGTTTCTCCAATTTATAAATTCTATTTAAACACACGCACAATTTCGCACTTCGAGCGAAGTGGAAGGGTGATTAAATGGTTGGGCAAAACACGGACCATGAATCTGTGCGTTTATCTTTTCGATTAATCCCCGACCCATTCAATTGATCATTTTGACCTTCGGGTTTGGGTTACCGATGATATGAGGTGACTTTGTACTGCTTTGAGTGTGAAATTAACTAACGGATAGTAAACCGTTTAGTGCAAACGAGTGGTTATGGGACTCGCGGTACCACTTTTCGGATTCCTTTTTGAGAGTTATGACACATTCCGCCAGTTAGTGGTGTCCAGGACTGGGTCTCTGACCTTCACCACTACGGTTTGTTGCCTTCGGGTATGTGCCTTCGGGTTTGTGCCTTCGGGTTTGTTGCCCTTTAGTATCGCTTCCGATGTTGGTCGTTATGAGCCGCATGGGTGATATTGGGTTGCCCTTTAGTATCGCTTCCGATGTTGGTCGTTATGAGCCGCATGGGTGATATTGGGTTTGGAGTCTTCGGGCTCATGGATCCTTGTTTGTACAGTACTGAGTTCGAGCAAATTTTCTGATGTTTCATTCATATGTATATTCCCTTGGTATCGCCCTTCGGTGTTGGTCTTTTTGAGGAGCATGATGCGTAGCGTTTACCTTGTGGAACTTGTATACCTTATTGGTATTTGTTATTGCCTTTTGGCTTGTTTTGGGATATTCTTATCCTTTGTTTCTATATGTTGCCGATGATATGAGGCTTGTTCTATATGATTCATCTTTCGTTAGATGATTATGTTATCTCTTTTAGAGATATCTATTATGCTTTGTAACCTTGCAGGTTTATTGTTGTTCAGTTTATCTAACTGATTTGTTTAGTTAGACTGACCTGGGTATTTCATACTCGGGTCAGACCGAGATGTTTCAGCTTTTGGACTTAGCATATTTTGCTTCCGCATGGACTATTCAGCTTGTTCCTTTTTGTCATAGCTTTTTGTGTAGTCCTATTTTGTTGTAACTCTGATATGTATATTCTTTTGACTCGTCTGTATATTGTGGTTTGTTATACCACTTGACATGTATTGTTTTGTAAACTCTGATATGTATCTGTATATGTGTATATGATGATCTACTGTTCTATGATGTATATTACATTTGAGTTGTTATATTCTGTTCTGATAGATCCTCCAACCACCTATGGTTTTGTTTTAAGTATTCATTGGGTATGTCGACCTGTTAGTATGATTATTGTCGATGTATTCAATAGATAGTTAGAGCAAGGCTATAGATGGTCGCTCCTAACGAGCCATATTCTCCGTGTTAGTTGACGGCATTACCCTGTAGTGTCCTTGGCTAGCGTGGGTATAGAGGTGGGGCGTCACAGCGTGGTATCAGAGCTGAGTTCAGAATAAAGTATGACAAACACAGAATAGAGCACATATTACAGTACCTCAAAGTATACAAGTGATACAAACCTTTGAATCATCGTGTCTCTTTATTCCATCAAGGTTGGATAGAATTTGGGAAATACGTCTAGGAATGCATTTTATTCCGTAGTATTCCGTATTGAAGTATCTACCTTGTGAATAATCTTGTTCTTATCTTACTTTCAGCATATGGCTGGAAGAGGTAAGGGACGACGTTCGGATGCTGGGCAATCCAGTGGCACACATCCGGATGGCGTTTATATGTCTGCTGATCAGTTTTTGGAATTGTTTAGGAGCACTCAGCCTCCAGTTCCTCCTCGAGTATCTCCACCTCGCAAGTCTGCCTTTGCACGTCAGTGTAGTGATTTTTCTCATCTTGGAGGAAAGCCGTTTAAGGGCTCCGAGTCTGTTCTTGAAGTCCAATCTTTGCTTCGCACGTGCGAGCGTATTTTCTCTCGCATGGATCTTTTTGACCATGATAGAGTTCTTGTAACTTCTAGCTTATTACAAGAGCGTGCTCTTGACTGGTATGAGCTTCTTGTAGCCGAAATTGATGAGTCTACTCTTTCTTGGACTCAGTTTCGGGGACGATTTGTACTCAAGTTCGTTTCTGAATCTGAAAAAGTTTTATTGACCCGTCGCTTCCTTGAGTTGAAGCAAGGGAAGTCTTCTGTTTCTGAGTATGTTGCATCATTCGAGGCTTTGTCTCAGTATGGTCTTGAATTCATCAGAACTTCTTATAAGAAGAATTTGAAGTTTGTTTCTGGTCTTAAGAAATATCTTAAGAAATCTTTGTTGCTCCAACTTAAACTTTCTTTTGAGGAGTTGGTTGATTCGGCACTTCATCTCGAGACCGTCGAGAAGGAGTGTGAGAGTGATGTTGATGTTGAGGTTTCCAAGAACCCCAACAAGAGGCCGTTTCAAATTCAAAAGTCCAGGCCTTTTCCTTCTAAGAAGAAGAAGAAGACTGGTGGTCCTAGTTCTCAGCCTCAGTCGTTCGGAACACCTTTCGTTCGAAAGTGTTTTAATTGTGGTTCTCCGGATCATATTATTCGAGCTTGTCCTAAGCCTCTCTTCTGCCGTTAATGCAAGAAGGAAGGTCATTATGTTTCAGCTTGCCCTACTGTTCCGGCTGGTGCTAAGTCTAGCAATCTTTATGCTACCAAGGCTTCTGAAGGTCCTTCTCAGCCCAGAGGTATATCTCCATCTCTTTTGGAAGGTTTTATTTTATTTTATGACCATAGTATTCGAGTTCTTTTCGATACGGGTGCATCACATTCTTTCGTATCGAAAAAGCTCGTTGATGATTTATCTTTGGATGTTTCTTGTTTGGTTACGTCTTTAAGGATTGCGAATCCTATTGGGGGATCCGTGACCCTTAGCCTGCTGTGTGATGATGTTGAGATTGTTTTATGTGGTTTTTCTTTTCGTGCGAATCTGCACATTATTTCTTGTCTGGGATTTGATTTGATTTTGGGTATGGACTGGCTAGTGAGATATGATGCCAGGATTATTTGTTCGGAGAGAATTTTGTATCTTCGACATCCGGATTCGCCTACTCAGTTATCTCTTATTCTTCGGGATGTGGATAATTCCGAAATGGCTTTATATTCTCTTGATTCGCGAGATGATGATGATATATCTCGTATTCCTATTGCTTGTGACTTTTCTGATGTTTTTGAACCTGTTTCGGGTTTGCCACCCAAGTGGGCAATTGAGTTCCGCATTGATCTCATTCCAGGCGTGCAGCCAGTTAGTCGTCCTCCCACGAGGATGTCTACAAAGGAAAATGAGGAACTCAAGAAGCAGCTTTTAGAGCTTGAGTCCAAGAAGTTAATTCAATCCATTTTTTCTCCGTGGGGATCCGCGGTCGTCTTCGTGAAGAAGTCCGATGGAACTCTTAGGCTTTGCATTGACTATCGTAAGCTTAACGAGTTAACCATCAGGAATAGGTATCCATTGCCTAGGATCGATGATATGTTCGATCTATTGAGTGGTGCTAAGGTCTTTTCTCAGCTTAACCTTGCCACAGGTTTTCATCAATTACGAGTCGCGGAGGATAGCATACCTCTTACAGCTTTCCGCACTCGATATGGTTCTTTCGAGTGGCTCGTTATGCCGTTCGGTTTGACGAATGCTCCTGCTTTCTTTGTTGATCTCATGAATCGGGTATTCCGGGAATATCTCGATAAGTTCGTCCTTGTGTTCATTGATGGTATCCTTATTTATTCTAAGTCTGAAGCTGAGCATGCTAATCACTTGAGAATTGTCTTGAGTACCCTCCGTCATCATCAGCTTAGAGCCAAATTCTCCAAGTGCCATTTTTGGGAGAATAGGGTTAAGTTCTTAGGCCATGTTGTATCTTCCGATGGCATTTCTGTCGATCCCTCAAAGATCGAAGCCATCCAGAATTGGAAGAGGCCTGAGAATGCACATGAGATTCGTAGTTTCCTTGGATTGGAGGGTTATTACCGTCGGTTCATTAAGGATTTTTCCCGGGTTGTGCTTCCTCTTACTTGCCTTACTCAGAAAGGCATTCGTTTTATTTGGTCTAACAAGTGTGAAGCTTCCTTTCTGTCATTAAAGGAACTTCTCACTAATGCTCCTATTCTTGTGGTTCCCGAAGGGAATCATGATCTTGTTGTCTACACCGATGCTTGTGGTAGTGGTCTCGGTGCTGTTCTTATGCAGAAGGATTGGGTAGTTGCTTATGCTTCTAGGCAACTACGTCCGAATGAAGCTCGCTATGCCACTCATGATCTTGAGTTAGCCGCCATTGTCTTTGCCTTGAAGATTTGGCGACACTATTTATTGGGCGAGCGCTTCATTCTCTATACCGATCATAAATCTTTGAAGTATTTGTTCACTCAGAAGGAACTCAATATGAGACAACAGCGTTGGCTCGAGTTTCTTGCTTCCTATGACTTTGATATCCAGTATACCCCTGGTAAGGGTAATCGTGTTGCAGATGCGCTTAGTCGCAAACATTCGGTTGTTATTTCTATGATGCTTGCCGAATGGAATATTCTTGAGACTCTATCTTTTTGTGAAATTCGGGATCGAGGTTCATCTTCTGATTCTCCTATTATATTATTTAGTTTGGGAGCTCGACCTATTTTGTTGGATCGTATTGCCGATGCTCAGCGGCGTGATCCTGATTTGTTGCATTTTATTCAGCTTTGTGAGTCTGGATCTTGTGATGAGGCGTTGCAAGATTTTAGCATTGATTCTTATGGGTGTCTTTGTAAGAAGAACCGTCTTTTTGTGCCTTCTGATCTTGCACTTAGGCACGACATTCTTGATGACTGTCACCGTTCTAAGTATGCCATTCATCTCGGTAGTAGCAAGATGTATGCCGATATGCGTCGTCTTTATTATTGGAAAGGCATGAAGCGCGATGTGGCGAGTTATGTGAGCAATTGCATAACTTGTCAGCGTTTTAAGGCCGAGCATCAGCGTCCTTCGGGTCTTCTTCAGCCCCTTGAGATTCCATTATGGAAATGGGATCAGGTTTCTATGGATTTCATTGACGGCCTACCTCGTTCGAGATCAGGTCATTCTAGTATTTGGGTTATTGTTGATCGCCTCACCAAGTCTGCTCATTTTGTCCCTATTAAGTTTAATAGGACAGCTTCGCATTTGGCTAAATTATATGTCAAGGAAATCGTGAGACTTCACGTTGTTCCTAGTTCTATTGTAAGTGATCGTGATCCTTTATTCACGAGTCATTTTTGGAAAAGTCTTCAGCAAGCTTTGGGAACGAAGCTTAATTTTTCTACAGCTTATCATCCGCAGTCTGACGGACAGACTGAACGGGTGAATCGTATCTTGGAAGATCTTCTCCGTATTTGTATTTTTATCATGGTGGTAGTTGGGAGGATCACCTACCTCTTGTAGAGTTCTCCTACAACAATAGTTTTCAGTCTAGTATCGGTATGGCTCCTTTCGAAGCTTTATATGGAAGGCCATGTCGATCACCTTCTTGTTGGTTGGAATGCGAAGAAGCTTATTCTTGGTCCAGATTTTGTTCGTGATTCTTCCGAGAAGATTGATCTTATTCGGTTGAGAATGAAAGAGGCACAGAGTCGCCAGAAATCCTACGCGGATAGCCGTAGGAAACCTCTCGAGTTCTCGATTGGTGATCTTGTTTTTATTCGTGTTTCTCCTTTGAAGGGGGTTATGCGTTTCAGTACGAATGGTAAATTGGCTCCTCGCTATATAGGACCATTTTATATTACTGAACGTATTGGCCCTGTGGCTTATAGAGTTTCACTTCCAGCTCATTTATCTGGCATTCATGACGTGTTTCACGTATCTCAACTTCGGAAGTGTCTTCGGGAGTCGGATTCTATTATTACTTCTCTTGATTTGCAAGAGCTTGAGGTCTCACCGGACTTATCTATTGTACAGCAACCTATTCGCGTGCTTGACACGGAGGTGCGACACCTTCGGAATAAGGACGTGCCGCTCGTTAAAGTTCAATGGTCCGCTAATCCCAATGATTGTACATGGGAAACCAGAGAGTTTGTCGAGCGATCTTAACCGGGTTTTCTTTCTTCGCTTTGAAACGGTGAGTATGTCTTTTCATCTCGAGCTTATTTCCTTTTCTTTGGAATGTTTTATGTATGTAGTTGTTACAAATATCGTCTCTAGGAATTGCGGGGACGCAATTTTGTAAGGAGGGGAGATCTGTAACAACCCGCATGTTTAACGATTATATATTTAAATGTTTTATTTAAATATAGCGTCGTTAGTCGGATTTTTGGGTCCAAAAAGCTACTTTTTGCAAACGGTCGAATTGGGACTCGAAACTACCTCCATTAGTTCCAAAATGGCCTTTGCGATATTTTTGAGTGTAATCTTTGATATGTTTGGAGTTTGTGAAATTTTGACCATTTTTCTATTGGGTTTTGGGTTTGGGTTCAGCCCACTAACTATCTAATTAACCCTAACTCCGCCCTCTCCTCTCATTCACTTATTCCATTTCTTAAAACTTAAGCTTAAAACTGAAAATGGTGGAAGGGAAAGAGAAATAGAAATCGCAAGCCCTAAATCCATTTGCAAACTCCAAATTCTTGCTCCAAAATCAAAGAGAATCCATTGGTAAGTTCTTCTTCATCTTCTCCAACTCTTCTCCTCTTCAATTTCAGAAAATTTCCTAAACCTAAATTGGGAAATATGTGTTTTATTCTTAGATTGAAGCTTGTTGAGTTGAAGTAGTGTTTTGTTGGTCTTCTCCTTGTTATTGAGCTCCATCTTCTTGTTTTTGGGTTAAGGTGAGTTTTGAACTCACATCTACTTCTCTTGATTTCATTGATGTTGGGTATGAATTCCTAGCACTTGTTCATATGCACTTGCTTTTAGTTTGGATTGAATTGGTGAATACCCGAATTTTTAGTGTTTTGGGTTCAATTCTTTGAAATCCTAAATTTGATGTTTTGATCATGTTTTTGGTGATGAATCGAAGTGCTTATAGGGCCGGGTAGCCGCTTGGCGTAAATCCCTAGCGTCCGTGCTCGTCCGATTGAAAGTTGGGAGAGTTTGCACTTCATTGGTAATAAGTAGGAAATGCAGGAAATGGGGTTCAGTCGACCTGATCCTCTGTTCAGTTGACTGAGCTGAAGCTCGAAATTTTTCTGGACAATTTTCAGTCGACTGAACAGGGATTTCAGTCGGCTGACCTGCTCCTGTTTTGCTGTTTTGCCTATTTATGCTCGTCTTGATTGGTTTTCTGGATTTTATCGATTCATGTTGGTTCTTAGTGGTTGTTATTGCCTCTCTGACTTTGATAACTTATTTTTGACTTCATCCACGGGTTTTTATAAAATAATCTTTCTAATCATATTAAAAGCTCGTTTCTCCAATTTATAAATTCTATTTAAACACACACACAATTTCGCACTTCGAGCGAAGTTGAAGGGTGATTAAATGGTTGGGCAAAACACGGACCATGAATCTGTGCATTTTTCTTTCCGATTAATCCCCGACCCATTCAATTGATCGTTTTGACCTTCGGGTTTGGGTTACCGATGATATGAGGTGACTTTGTACTGCTTTGAGTGTGAAATTAACTAACGGATAGTAAACCGTTTAGTGCGAACGAGTGGTTATGGGACTCGCGTTACCACTTTTCGGATTCCTTTTTGAGAGTTATGACACATTCCGCCAGTTAGTGGTGTCCAGTACTGGGTCTCTGACCTTCACCACTACGGTTTGTTGCCTTCGGGTATGTGCCTTCGGGTTTGTGCCTTCGGGTTTGTTGCCCTTTAGTATCGCTTCCGATGTTGGTCGTTATGAGCCGCATGGGTGATATTGGGTTGCCCTTTAGTATCGCTTCCGATGTTGGTCGTTATGAGCCGCATGGGTGATATTGGGTTTGGAGTCTTCGGGCTCATGGATCCTTGTTTGTACAGTACTGAGCTCGAGCAAATTTTCTGATGTTTCATTCATATGTATATTCCCTTGGTATCGCCCTTCGGTGTTGGTCTTTTTGAGCCGCATGATGCGTAGCGCTTACCATGTGGAACTTGTATACCTTATTGGTATTTGTTATTGCCTTTTGGCTTGTTTTGGGATATTCTTATCCTTTGTTTCTATATGTTGCCGATGATATGAGGCTTGTTCTATATGATTCATCTTTCGTTAGATGATTGTGTTATCTCTTTTAGAGATATCTATTATGCTTTGTAACCTTGCAGGTTTATTGTTGTTCAGTTTATCTAACTGATTTGTTTAGCTAGACTGACCTGGGTATTTCATACTCGGGTCAGACCGAGATATTTCATGTTAGGAGCTTTTGGACTTAGCTTATTTTGCTTCTGCATGGATTATTCAGCTTGTTCCCTTTGTCATTGCTTTTTGTGTAGTCCTATTTTGTTGTAACTCTGATATGTGTATTCTTTTGACTCGTCTGTATATTGTGGTTTGCTATACCACTTAACATGTATTGTTTTGTAAACTCTGTTATGTATCTGTATATGTGTATATGATGATCTACTGTTCTGTGATGTATATTACATTTGAGTTGTTATATTCTGTTCTGATAGATCCTCTAACCACCTATGGTTTTGTTTTAAGTATTCATTGGGTATGTCGACCTGTTAGTATGATTATTGTCGATGTATTCAATAGATAGTTAGAGCAAGGCTATAGATGGTCGCTCCTAACCAGCCTTATTCTCCGTGTTAGTTGACGGCATTACCCTGTAGTGTCCTTGGCTAGCGTGGGTATAGAGGTGGGGCGTCACAGTGTTACTCGTTTTAAAAGTAATTTATCTTTTGAAAATAATGTTTTGGAAAATAACGATTCTAAATGGAATTGAATTGTTTTAAAATGATATAAATTGTGATAAGTATTAAAAACATAGATTTCAACATTTATTCTTATAATAGACGTTTTCAGTGAAGGAAGGAAGGCATGGACTATAACACTGTTATTATAGTAAATGATTTCCAGAAGAAAATGTTTTATATAGTATACGAGATTTTATATATATATATATATATATATATATATATATATAATTAATCGGATCCCTATACTAGTGTTTTGGGTTGTCGTTACAATGTTTTACGCAACATTTGTTTTGACCCAAATTAAGTGCGTTTTGAAGAATATTTTCCTTAAGATTTGTATACATACTTATTTTCGTTTTAAGTATATGGAGATATTTTCTAAGTGCTGAGAATGAAATGATTTGTGAATATACTTAATATAAGTGTATGTAAATGTCTCCCAAACATCGATAGTTTGAAATGGTTTTGTGAATATATCCTTTTAAAGTTTGAAGTAAATATTTGGAATGTTATTTAATTAATAAAATATTTATTAGACGGACCTAGTGATTGCTTATGTGCTAGATTTTATTGTTGCTTTGATAGTTAAATAACCAACTATCAAGACTTGGCCTCTTTATCGTTGTTGAGCAGGAGTGACCGGGATCGGATTTATTCGAAAACCACTTCGGACCAACATATATGCATTCGAATGTACATGTGTTGGAAGACTTTGATATGTGGGATTTTCATAATGAAAGACTGATTTTTGATTATTTGGGGATAAAATCCCAATATACATATAGTAGCAGTGGTTTTTTTGTTATGAAATATCCAATGCAAGGTCTAATTGCTATTGATCCTATGGGTGATTCCCAAAACATAATGTGGTAGAAAAAGTGCCTTCGTTTTGTTCTATTCCTGGGCAACTTGTATGGACGAATGTGTGAAATTGCATTTCTAAATCATGAACGTTGGATTTTACAAACGTACATCTGTTGGTGGTGTAGGAGGCAACTCCTATTAGCTTAACACCCTCCTGAGACATACAAGCACCGAGGTTGTATTTCTGTAGAAGCTAATTGATGATAAACGGGAATGGAAAGGTGGCATTCAAAGTGGAATGTGCTATGTGAAAGGTAATCGTTACCTCAGACCTCACACCTGGAAATGACCGAAACAAGGTAGATGCGGGAAGGCTATGTGGTTCGCAACCATTAGGATATGATTATCCCTTTCTAGATATATTTATTCTCACTATGACGTCAGGTTTCAAATTATTGTGGTGTATGTGAAGAGGTCCCTTGGATAAGTCAGTAATGACTGGGGTGATGACATATTCGGTACTATCTAGGAATAGGTGGACCGGTCTTGCGTTGGTAGAGATGTAGATGTTCTATATCCTCAGTACATTCCTCTAGAGATGTACTACGGGAATGTAGTCCATTCACCTGGTCATTTATATGGAAATTCGTTTTTCACTATGTGATCATCATTTTGTTTATAGAGCCTAGTATGTTGGAATTTAATAACGGTAACAATTTCGACTATGATTAATATTATTTGTATAGTAGACACTAGTAGAATACAACTGAATTTGATGTGAAATGTTTTGGTTATCGCAAGGTAAAAACCCATCTGTGTTTATGTGCGGCGTTGTCATACGAGATACCATTGTTTTGAAAGGTTTTTATAACTTTAAAAATTCAGTTGATATGTGTTTTCACACGCTGTTTACCAGACTGATCCGGGCATTCTTCCCTTTCAATGCTCGAATCAGACCAAACATATTTATAGATTTAGATTTGGGTGCTTTAGGGCTTCAGCAGACAAGCTAGAGGTCTTCAGGACGTATTCCAGTCTTTGTGTATTTTCCGCTGCATTGTTGTTTAAATTATCAATATTTAAAAGGATAGGTTATCATAACTGTTCAGGCTGGTAATTATGATTAGATTGTTGTGCTCTGATGGATGTATATAAATTATACTACAGTTTCTCTTTTTGTAAAGATCATTGATATTATATTATATGTTGTTATGCTACGTTTGTGAGATTCCTTCTTCTCTTCTATTCTTCTTTCTTCTTTCTTTTCCATAACTATCCGTCTTTCCATTCAATTTGAGTTGGACAATTGTGGTTTGTTGTAAGCTTGAATTGTGTGGATTTGTGGGTCGTTATAGCATGGTATCAGAGCTTAGGCTGTGGGAACACCTAGGATTTGGTTGGGTACTCATTATAGATAGGGTAAGTAATACCCTAAATTTAGTTTGAGTGTATTATATATAAGAGCGTATGTGTTAGTGATATAATTTTTTTTTTTATTGTACTAGTTTATCTTTTGAGTGGATTATGAATTCTAGTTGGTATGTGGGATGCCACGTTATCGATTGGGGTTTCTAAACGCTTAAATAAGGCAAACGAACACAGTTTTATTTTAAATTAAGTAAATGAAATAATTTTATCTAACTTATATTATATATAAAAAAAATTCAGAAATTATTATAGTTATATTCGTTGTGTTTGGTTGTTAGTGAACAATAATATTTGATTATTATTATTATTTGTTGTTTGTGTTCTAATAAAAGTTGTTTTTATTATAATATATAAACAAAGATAAACAATAAGAAATGGTTTTATATAACAAAGTGAAATAAGTGAAATTATATAGGTATAAATTTATAAATGTGATTTATAAATAAATAAAAAGGATTTAAAAAAAATAAAAAGTACCGAACCCACTTTAGCCACTAGGAAAAAAATTTAGGTAATGACTGCAGGGTTATCGGTATTTATTTTCGAGTCTCTAGGTGATGAACTACTACCTTATTGATTTATTATTGAAGTTCTGTTTTATAAAATAAGTTTTGATCGTAAAATTCCAAGTATGATTTGATAAATATATGAAAATAAGTTTTTGAACTTATAGTTTAAAAATAGTATAAATCATAAATAAGTTTACAACTCACGAATTTGAAAAGGATAAGTAAAATAGGTTTCTAAAATGTTGGATATAAATGTTAAGAAATGTAAATTTTAAATTCAATTATGAAATTAAAATTTAACTTAAGTAAAGTTATATAAATTGAGTTAGTGAAATGAAATTGAATGTGATTTATAATAAAGTAAGTGAAATGAAATTTAATGCAAGTTAAGTAAAATGGGATGATATGAGTTCAATGAAATAGAATTTGATTCGAAATGAAAATGAACTTGTGTTATAAAATGCAATTCAATTTGAGCTGTAAAATGAATTGAATATGGTTTAGAATGTTATTCAATAAAATTGAATATGAACTTAAGTTGTAACGTGAAAATAACATAAGAATTGTTGTATAAAATGTTTATGAACTTAAGTAAATAATTTTATGGAATGGTAGTTAAGCGGTGTTAGTATTAAATAAAATATACCAAGTAAATTCAGTATGTAATGAAATGTTGTTAAATATAAATTGAATTTAAAGTGAATATTAATATGTGAATGTTAACGAATTGAATGTTATTGAAATTAACAAGAATAATTAAATTTGATTTAAATTGAATGCGGATCAAATGAATGTAAAAGGAATTGAATGGAAATAAGAAGAATGGGATATAATAAGAAACCAATTAAAGGCGACGGCACTTGGTGGTTGCACGATCAATCGATTGAAATAAAAAAATATGTCGCGTGGAAAACGAGCGTGAGGGAAAAAGAGGGAGGAAGGTTTAATTTTAAATTTTATACATTAAGTTAATTTTAAATTTAATTAATTCATGCGTTCATTATTTCATAACTTGTTTATAGGAGGTCGGTTTTGATACTACCAGTTTACCCTTCTCGGCTGGTGGTAACGCATCATAGCCATGATCGACCACCGCGTCCAACACTTCTAAAATCCGAGGGTGCGCATCGATCAATCACAATATAAATGATGGTAATACGAAGAAGTGTGTCGACTTGGGGTAGCTAGCTCACTTGACCGGTCGACTCCTGTTTTAGTCATTTCAAATTGACACAAGTGTCGGGCTAATCCATCATCGTTCTCTTTCTTCAAATCCAACAAACGTACGCCAAATCCAACCACTTCGTTTTGGACCATCACTCCACGAACAGAGTTGTTAAAGTGGTTCTGATATCGACAGAGAGTATGCCCATATCCAGTCTCGGTCTCTTTAACTACCCAATGTCGTTTTACACACCGGTTGGTTCTTTTACATTTCAAAAATAATTCATACTTGATATCAAAATATCATATTCGCTTCAAAGATCAAATTCATTTCGAAATCATCATATTTACTTAAATTATATCATTTTATTTCAAAATCATTTTTTCCTTTATATCTCGGTTTCAGTTCCAAAATTGTTCCAAATTTACATTTGGGTTATAACTTCATTCGACCCAATTCGTATTTAAATCCATGATTTAAAAATAAAGCTTTTAGCCTTTGACCTGTTTGAGTTTTAGAAAGTAGTTTGAAAATTTAAATTGTTTAAAATAGTTTTAAACAATTAAAAATAGTTTGACATAAAATGATTTAAGTTTTTAAAATGTTTTATAAGGTAAAACAGTTTGGAAAATCAAAATAAATTTGTGTTATCCCGCTTTTTGGTCAAAGCTGGAATATCAACAGGTTGGCGAGGAATGATGGATATTGGGATTGGAGATCGATTGAAAGCAAGGCGGCGATCGTTGTCGTCAAAATTTGGTTGAACTCCGATCGGGACGAAATTGATTGGAGATGATGATAAGGATTAGGAAAGGCTATGTTTCAAATTTCAGGTTAATCGGAGTTCGTATGAAGGAGTTATGATCGATGCAAGGTAGGAAAGGCATGCTGTTCGAACCCATCAAGGGGTCGAGACAATGATCACTTCGAATCCATCGGATTCGTACCCATCAGGTCTTGGTCAGTCCGACTCCATCAGGTTCACATCGATCGAAGGCAAGGCACAGGGATGGTTTGAATTGATGCACTTCGTATCGATCGGAAGGCGAGGACTTCGTATTGATACCGTTCGTATCGACCGGTATAGAGTCGACTCGATAGTGTTCGTATCGATCAAAGGCAAAGCAGGATGAAGGACTTCGACTCGATGGCAACATAGGTTTCCTTCGTATCCATCAGGTAAGAACCTCGTTCGTATCCATCAGGTGAGGTCTCGTTCGTATCCATCCTCCACGACCACTTCGTATCGATGCCCCCCACGTTCCTTTCGTATCGATCAGGGCACGGATTCGATACGGGATGGGCTCTTGGAATCGATGCGAAGAGGGGCACGGGCTGATGGATACGAGCATGACCGTTGTGAAGTTATGGATATGGACGAAGCGTGGAACATGGATACGAGCGCGTCTTCAGGAAAAGAAGCATTCAACACGGCAAGAAAGGTGGATCAAACCGGGAAGCTCGCGCCACGTCATCGATGCGCACGAGCTTTGGATGGAGTCGAACAAGATGGATTCGAAGCAGTGGATTCGAAGACGACAGCCAGTGAAAAACCTAATTTCGAATCGATTATATCTCCTACACCGATGATCCAAATGCAATGAAATTTCCATAGGAACTTGCTCACATGTTGAAGAATGTCCACACCAAGTTTCATCTTGATTGGATGATTTTATGATCGATTCGAATGGAGTTCGAATCGATCCCAAAGTTGGCCCAAATTTCCTAAGGCCGGACGCGTGGGCCCACTCACATGCCAGAAAAAGTCTTCCGGAGTTTGAGCGAGATCTGAGCCTCCTACGCCTATAAATAGCACCCAGAAGCCTATAGAAAAAGGATCTTTTGGCTGTCGAACATCCATACTCTGCCGGATCCATTTGTATACTTTGATACAACTATTATACTCATAATTCTTCATCATTACTGTTGTAATCACCTGTAATCATCAAGGATAATACATAAAAGGGTAAAACTTTGGAGTGGACGTAGGCCGGAGATAGCCGAACCACTATAAAACTTGTGTCTTTGTCCATTATTTCTGAATTGATGTTTGATACTTGTTGAGATTTGAGATTTGTGCTTGAATATCATTGGTTTGTGTTCATGCACTAGTGCTTTCATGGTATTTGGAGTTTGTGCCCAATTTTGGCGCAAACACTTTGGTGCTTCCATTGAGAATTGAACTTGGGACCCGCTACATCAGATTTGAAGTGCAGACTTGGAGATTTTAAGGAGTTTTGGGTTTGAAGACAATGACTAGGAAAAATAGTAGAACGCAAAGGGCTGAGAGAAGCCAACAAGAAGGAAGTCAACAAGCATCCTCCGGAGCTGGGGAAGGACAGGCTTCGATCTACATAACCCGGGATGAAAAGAAAGCTATGGCAAATTCTTTGCAAGAGAGATTGTTGAAGAGCCAACGGCAAATGATGCAGACTTTCTATGAGCAAATGAGAGCTGCAGGGATGCATAACTTAGGAACAGCTACAGCCACGGTGGATGCAGGACAAGGAACTAGGGTTGTGGAACCCAATGGAGGATGGGATGCGGAGGCAGTAGGCAATCAACAAGGGCTTGGGGGCAGGCCCACAGGATCCAACACAGAAGGACATTTGGAAGGAATTCAACGGGCCGGGGCTAACATTGCTGCTAGTGAGCCACACGAAGAGTATGTGCCGGAGTTCCCTCGGGGGCATGGGGCCAACCCCTAACAGACAATACTGGATTAGTGGAGATCATTAGAAAAACTGTGCGAGGTGGTTTGACCAAGAGAGACTTGGAAGGAGTGAACAGGAGTCCGTTCGCTCGGGAAATAAGGATGGCTCAGAATCCACCTAAGTTCAAGCTACCTAGCGTGGATGTGTATGATGGTAAGGCAGACCCAATTGATCACCTGATGAGGTACACCAGGCACATGGAGGTGCTGGAGGCATCGTAGGAAGTAATGGCGCGATGCATTCCTTTGTACTTGACGGACTTAGCTGCAATGTGGTTTAGGCAGCTTGGTGGAGGATCTATCAGGACTTGGGGGGAATTGGTGGAAAAGTTTTTGGGACAGTTTCGGGTTCACGTCAAGAGGCCGAAGAATGTGATGACATTGACATCGGTAAAGCAACGGATGGATGAATCGCTTAGAGCTTTTCTAACTCGATTCAGTGCGGCGGTAGCTTCGGTGGATCGGCCTGACCCATCAATGGTTTTAATGGCGGCAGTATCAGGAGTCAGGAAGGATTCGGATTTCAAGGTATCTCTGATACGAGATCCCCCACAGGATCTCGAGGAATTCGTTCACGAGGCAGAGAGGTTCCTTCGGCAAGAAGATGCGAGTATGGATTTAAAGGTGAAAAAGGTTAATGCAACTGAGGGTGGAGGACCATCCAGCAAAGGTTTGGATAAAGACAAAGGGTAAAGGAAGTTGGACGATGATTCTGGAAACGCTAGGAAGCGATGGAAGGATCCAAAGTTTTCCACATACACAGGATTGAACGAGACGTTGGAGCGGATATACCTGGATACTCGGAATCGCCTTCCCTACCGGAGGCCGGCTAGGAGAGAACCATCAGAACGGGAGAGGACATCAGGAAGGCACTGCCTCTTCCATGATTTAGATGGACATGACACCAACAGCTGCAGGCACTTAAAGGATATAATCGAGGAGCATGTAAGGAGTGGACAATTACGGCAATTTGTCGAAACTCGGAATGCAACGATGGAGCAGGAGCAACCACCGACTACCTCACATCGTGATGACGTGAGGCCCAGGGATGACGGTCGATAGATTATCCATTGACCCGGATAATATGAAATAAGTAACAAACCATTGGCGAACAATCAAGTCATTTACATATGTATGGGGACGGAGATAGCCCCTTGGCATGAATGATGATAAACTGTGATGCTATGGTTTGTGAAAATTATCTTTTGCTTTTGGATTGAACACTGCTTTTCTTTTTGGATTTGGTTTTGGAGTTTGGATTGAGCTCCTGGTTTTTCTTGCTTTTTCGATTTGGATTTTCCTTTGGATGATTGTTTTCGGTTTTGGATTTTGGATTTGGATTTTGAACTTTGGATTTGGATTGGATTTTGATTGGATTTTTATCTGGCTTCTGATAAACGGTCGTCGGGCATGGATTATGCCTGGCAAGGGGTGAGTCACTTTGCCCGAACGTGGCAAATTGACTCATTCAGGTCGTCGAGTATGGACTATGCTCAGCAAGGGTCCGGAGTGACCAGGATTCGACCTAGGACTTAGGCCCCATATTATCGATTATTGTTTCAGGTCGCTGAGCATGGACTATGCTCAACAAGGGTCCGGAGAGACCAGGATTCAGCTTAGGACTTAAGCCATGGCTTTGTACAACGTCCAGGGACACTGGACCACGGTCGTCAGGTGTGGATTGCGCTTGACAAGAACCTGGAGAGGTTAGCTCAACGTCCAGGGACACTGGACCACGGTCGTCAGGTGTGGATTGCGCTTGACAAGAACCCGGAGAGGTTAGCTCAACATCCAGGGGCACTGGACCAAGGTCATCAAGTGTAGATTACGCTTGGCAAGAGCCTGGAGAGGTTATGGATTCGGATATTGACCCGAAGAGATCTTGGATTCGGTTATTGGCTATTGGATAAGGATGGATTAGGACTCGGTTGTCGAGTTCGGATGGATAAGGGATTGGCTAAGGCTTTGGCTATTGGATTTGGAATTGGACATCAACTCGGAGCAGTCAAGGATGACACACTCTGGCAATATGGCTATGGACTATGAATATTGGAATCGGAACTATTCAAAACACGCCTTCTTACAACAAGGCATGTTTTGGAGGGCAAATGTTATCCCGCTTTTTGGTCAAAGCTGGAATATCAACAGGTTGGCGAGGAATGATGGATATCGGGATTGGAGATTGATTGAAAGCAAGGCGGCGATCGATGTCGTCAAAATTTGGTTGAATTCCGATCGGGACGAAATTGATTGGAGATGATGATAAGGATTAGGAAAGGCTATGTTTCAAATTTCAGGTTAATCAGAGTTCGTATGA
The DNA here is from genome assembly GCA_030765085.1 of Allium cepa. Lineage (NCBI taxonomy): Eukaryota > Viridiplantae > Streptophyta > Magnoliopsida > Asparagales > Amaryllidaceae > Allium > Allium cepa. Next base: position 986,023,018 of record CM060929.1, on the reverse strand, counting down.
AGGAGTTATGATCGATGCAAGGTAGGAAAGGCATGCTGTTCAAACCCATCAGGGGGTCGAGATGATGATCACTTCGAATCCATCGGATTCGTACCCATCAGGTTTTGGTCAGTCCGACTCCATCAGGTTCGCATCGATCGAAGGCAAGGCACAGGGATGGTTCGAATCGATGCACTTCGTATCGATCGAAAGGCGAGGACTTCGTATCGATACCGTTCGTATCGATCGGTATGGAGTCGACTCGATAGTGTTCGTATCGATCAAAGGTAAAGCAGGATGAAGGACTTCGACTCGATGGCAACATAGGTTTCCTTCATATCCATCAGGTAAGAACCTCGTTCGTATCCATCAGGTGAGGTCTCGTTCGTATCCATCCTCCACGACCACTTCGTATCGATGCCCCCACGTTCCTTTCGTATCGATCAGGGCACGGATTCGATACGGGATGGGCTCCTGGAATCGATGCGAAGAGGGGCACGGGCTGATGGATGCGAGCATGACCGTTGTGAAGTTATGGATATGGACGAAGCATGGAACATGGATACGAGCGCGTCTTCAGGAAAAGAAGCATTCAACACGGCAAGAAAGGTGGATCAACTCGGGAAGCTCGCGCCACGTCATCGATGCGCACGCGCTTTGGATGGAGTCGAACAAGATGGATTCGAAGCAGTGGATTCGAAGACGACAGCCAGTGAAAAACCTAATTTCGAATCGATTATATCTCCTACACCGATGATCCAAATGCAATGAAATTTCCACAGGAACTTGCTCACATGTTGAAGAATGTCCACACCAAGTTTCATCTTGATTGGATGATTTTATGATCGATTCGAATGGAGTTTGAATCGATCCCAAAGTTGGCCCAAATTTCCTAAGGCCGGTCGCGTGTGCCCACTCATATGCCAGAAAAAGTCTCCCGGAGTTTGAGCGAGATGTGAGCCTCCTACGCCTATAAATAGCACCCAGAAGCCTATAGAAAAAGGATCTTTTGGCCGTCGAACATCCATACTCTGCCGGATCCATTTGTATACTTTAATACAACTATTGTACTCATAATTCTTCATCATTACTGTTGTAATCACCTGTAATCATCAAGGATAATACATAAAAGGGTAAAACTTTGGAGTGGACATAGGCCGGAGATAGCCGAACCACTATAAAACTTGTGTCTTTGTCCATTATTTCTTAATTACTGTTTGATACTTGTTGAGATTTGATATTTGTGCTTGAATATCATTGGTTTGTGTTCATACACTGGTGCTTTCACGGTATTTGGGGTTTGTGCCTAATTTTGGCGCAAACACTTTGGTGCTTCCACTGAGAATTGAACTCAGGACCAGCTACATCAGATTTGAAGTGCATATTTGGAGATTTTAAGGAGTTTTGTGTTTGAAGACAATGACTAGGCAAAGTAGTAGAAGGCAAAGGGCTGAGAGAAGCCAACAGGAAGGAAGTCAACAAGCATCCTCCGGAGCTGGGGAAGGACAGGCTTCGATCTACATAACCCGGGATGAAATGAAAGCTATGGCAAATTCTTTGCAAGAGAGATTGTTGAAGAGCCAATGGAAAATGATGCGGACTTTCTTTGAGCAAATGAGAGCTGCAGGGATGCATAACTTAGGAACAGCTACAGCCACGGTGGATGCAGGACAAGGAACTAGGGTTGTGGAACCCAATGGAGGACGGGATGCGGAGGCAGAAGGCAATCAACAAGGGCTTGGGAGCAGGCCCACAGGATCCAACACAGGAGGACATTTGGAAGGAATTCAACAGGCCGGGGCTAACATTTCTGCTAGTGAGCCACACGAAGAGTATGTGCCGGAGTTCCCTCGGGGGCATGGGGGCCAACCCCTAACAGACAATACTGGATTAGTGGAGATCATTAGAAAAACTGTGCGAGGTGGTTTGACCAAGAGAGACTTGGAAGGAGTGAACAGGAGTCCGTTCGCTCGGGAAATAAGGATGGCTCAGAATCCACCTAAGTTCAAGCTACCTAGCGTGGACGTGTATGATGGTAAGGCAGACCCAACTGATCACCTGATGAGGTACACCAGGCACATGGAGGTGCTGGGGGCATCGCAGGAAGTAATGGCACGATGCTTTCCTTTGTACTTGACGGACTTAGCTGCAATGTGGTTTAGGCAGCTTGGTGAAGGATCTATCAGGACTTAGGGGCAATTGGTGGAAAAGTTTTTGGGACAGTTTCGGTTTCACGTCAAGAGGCCGAAAAATGTGATGACATGGACATCGGTAAAGCAAAGGATGGATGAATCGCTTAGAGCTTTTCTAACTCGATTCAGTGCGGCGGTAGCTTCGGTGGATCAGCCTGACCCATCAATGGTTTTAATGGCAGCATTATCAGGAGTCAGGGAGGATTCGGATTTCAAGGTATCTCTGATACGAGATCCCCCACAGGATCTCGAGGAATTCTTTCACGAGGCAGAGAGGTTCCTTCGGCAAGAAGATGCGAGTATGGATTTAAAGGTGAAAAAGGTTAATGCAACTGAGGGTGGAGGACCATCCAGCAAAGGTTTGGATAAAGACAAAGGGAAAAGGAAGTTGGACGATGATTCTGGAAACGCTAGGAAGCGATGGAAGGATCCAAAGTTTTCCACATACACAAGATTGAACGAGACGCTGGAGCGGATATACCTGGATACTCGGAATCGCCTTCCCTACCGGAGGCCGGCTAGGAGAGAACCATCAGAACGGGAGAGGACATCAGGAAGGCACTGCCTCTTCCATTATTTAGATGGACATGACACCAACAGCTGCAGGCACTTAAAGGATATAATCGAGGAGCATGTAAGGAGTGGACAATTACGGCAATTTGTCGAAACTCGAAATGCAACGGTGGAGCAGGAGCAACCACCGACTACCTCACACCGTGATGACGTGAGGCCCAGGGATGACGGTCGATTGATTATCCATTGACCTGGATAATATGAAATAAGTAACAAACCATTGGCGAACAATCAAGTCATTTACACATGTATGGGGACGGAGATAGCCCCTAGGCATGAATGATGATAAACTGCGATGCTATGGATTTTGAAATTTATCTTTTGCTCTTGGATTGAACACTGCTTTTCTTTTTGGATTTGGTTTTGGAGTTTGGATTGAGCTCCTGGTTTTTCTTGCTTTTTGATTTGGATTTTCCTTTGGATGATTGTTTTCGGTTTTGGATTTTGGATTTGGATTTTGAATTTGGATTTTGGATTTGGATTGGATTTTGATTGGATTTTTATCTGGCTTTTGATAAACGATCGTCGAGCATGGATTATGCCTGGCAAGGGGTGAGTCACTTTGCCCGAACGTGGTAAATTAACTCCTTCAGGTCGTCGAGTATGGACTATGCTCGGCAAGGGTCCGGAGTGACTAGGATTCGACCTAGGACTTAGGCCCCATATTATCGATTATTGTTTCAGGTCGCTGAGCATGGACTATGCTCAACAAGGGTCCGGAGAAACCAGGATTCGGCTTAGGACTTAAGCCATGGCTTTGTAAAATGTCCAGGGACACTGGACCACGGTCGTCAGGTGTGAATTGCGCTTGACAAGAACCCGGAGAGGTTAGCTCAACGTCCAAGGACACTGGACCACGGTCGTCAGGTGTGGATTGCGCTTGACAAGAACCCGGAGAGGTTAGCTCAACGTCCAGGGGCACTGGACCAAGGTCTTCAAGTGTAGATTACGCTTGGCAAGAGCCCGGAGAGGTTATGGATTCGGATATGGACCCGGAGAGATCCTGGATTCGGTTATTGGCTATTGGATAAGGATGGATTAGGATTCGGTTGTGAGTTCGGATGGATAAGGGATTGGCTAAGGCTTTGGCTATTGGATTTGGAATTGGACATCAACTCGGAGCAGTCAAGGATGACACACTCTGGCAATATGGCTATGGACTTTGAATATTGGAATCGGAACTATTCAAAACACGCCTTCTTACAACAAGGCATGTTTTGGAGGGAAAATGTTATCCCGCTTTTTGGTCAAAGCTGGAATATCAACAGGTTTCAGTTCCAAAATTGTTCCAAATTTACATTTGGGTTATAACTTCATTCGACCCAATTCGTATTTAAATCCATGATTTAAAAATAAAGCTTTTAGCCTTTGACCTGTTTGAGTTTTAGAAAGTAGTTTGAAAATTTAAATTGTTTAAAATAGTTTTAAACAATTAAAAATAGTTTGACATAAAATGATTTAAGTTTTTAAAATGTTTTATAAGGTAAAACAGTTTGGAAAATCAAAATAAATTTGTGTTATCCCGCTTTTTGGTCAAAGCTGGAATATCAACAGGTTGGCGAGGAATGATGGATATTGGGATTGGAGATCGATTGAAAGCAAGGCGGCGATCGTTGTCGTCAAAATTTGGTTGAACTCCGATCGGGACGAAATTGATTGGAGATGATGATAAGGATTAGGAAAGGCTATGTTTCAAATTTCAGGTTAATCGGAGTTCGTATGAAGGAGTTATGATCGATGCAAGGTAGGAAAGGCATGCTGTTCGAACCCATCAAGGGGTCGAGATAATGATCACTTCGAATCCATCGGATTCGTACCCATCAGGTCTTGGTCAGTCCGACTCCATCAGGTTCACATCGATCGAAGGCAAGGCACAGGGATGGTTTGAATTGATGCACTTCGTATCGATCGGAAGGCGAGGACTTCGTATCGATACCGTTCGTATCGACCGGTATAGAGTCGACTCGATAGTGTTCGTATCGATCAAAGGCAAAGCAGGATGAAGGACTTCGACTCGATGGCAACATAGGTTTCCTTCGTATCCATCAGGTAAGAACCTCGTTCGTATCCATCAGGTGAGGTCTCGTTCGTATCCATCCTCCACGACCACTTCGTATCGATGCCCCCACGTTCCTTTCGTATCGATCAGCGCACGGATTCGATACGGGATGGGCTCCTGGAATCAATGCGAAGAGGGGCACGGGCTGATGGATGCGAGCATGACTATTGTGAAGTTATGGATATGGACGAAGCGTGGAACATGGATACGAGCGCGTCTTTAGGAAAAGAAGCATTCAACACGGCAAGAAAGGTGGATCAACCCGGGAAGCTCGCGCCATGTCATCGATGCGCACGAGCTTTGGATGGAGTCGAACAAGATGGATTCGAAGCAGTGGATTCGAAGATGATAGCCAGTGAAAAACCCAATTTCGAATCGATCATATCTCCTACACCGATGATCCAAATGCAATGAAATTTCCACAGGAGCTTGCTCACATGTTGAAGAATGTCCACACCAAGTTTCATCTTGATTGGATGATTTTATGATCGATTCGTATGGAGTTCGAATCGATCCCAATGTGGGCCCAAATTTCCTGAGGCCGGTCGTGTGGGCCCACTCACGTGCCAGAAAAAGTCTCCCGGAGTTTGAACGAGATCTGAGCCTCCTACACCTATAAATAGCACCCAAAAGCCTACAAAAAAGGATCTTTTGGCTGTCGAACATCCATACTCTGCCGGATCCATTTCTATACTTTTATACAACTATTGTACTCATAATTCTTAATCACTACTGCTGTAATCATCTGTAATCATCAAGGATAATCAATAAAAGGGTAAAACTTTGGAGTGGACGTAGGCCGGAGATAGCCGAACCACTATAAAACTTGTGTCTTTGTCGATTATTTCTGAATTACTGTTTGATACTTGTTGAGATTTGAAATTTGTGCTTGAATATCATTGGTTTGTGTTCACACACTCGTGCTTTCACGGTATTTAGGGTTTGTGCCCAATTTTGGCGCAAACAAATTGAATAATGCAAAAGTAGATTTTAGATAGTTTTATATTAAAATAATTCATCTAAAAATAGTTTCAAAGTCAAACTGATTCACTTTCCAAATATTATCAATTCAAATTAATTTTAATCCTATGTTTAAACCATTTAAATTGATTCAATTTTGATTTCAATTCGAATTAAATTCAATACCTAATTCAATTCTAATTGATTTCAACTTCGGTTTCGAATTAATTCAATTTCACTTTCAATTCCAATCGACTTTAATTTCAATTTCAAATTAAAACCATTCCAATTCCAAATTAAAACCACTTCGATTTATATCAATTTTGAGTTCGATATTTCAAAACAACTATCCAAAAATACTTGAATTAAATTTACCCTCAATGCCAAATTTGAAATCCAATCCTCAAATGTAATTCGATTCAGAGCTCAATTTTGAAATAGTTCGATTTCCATAAATTCCATTATTCGTTTTCTTAAGATCAAATCATTTAAATAAATTTCAAATCAAAAAATTTTAAAATCATTTAATTTAACCAATCCGGTGTTCATATATATTCTATCCTATGGCCAATTGATCAGTTATTTCAATTTAATTCGGGGATGGATATATATCATTTCAACCCAAATCCCAATGTCATAGGTATATATCATTTCAAACTATTTCTTAATTTATTCGAAATAATTCAATTTACAATTTAATAAACTAATTACTATAAATAATATACAGGCTAATAATAGGATATATCAGAATAAATAAACATCCAAATCATCCAAAACATTAATCAATAGCATCCATTACAAACAAAATCCAAATCAGCCAATAATTTACAACAATTCCATTGTTATCAGTAACAGGTATTTTATTTGGCTATTAAATTCCAATTTCAAATTTAACTATCAATTTTAATTTTTAATAGGTAATTCGAATGACAATTAAATTTATCAAACAACGATCAATAATTTATATCACTTCATAATTTCGAATTTAACTAGCATAAAAATATTTTAGTACGTTGTGAGTGCTATAAACCGCTCATCTTGAGTTTTCAATTTTAAATCAAATCAGACGACGTTCAATTTAACCTAAAATGTTAGTCATTCCCAATTGTCTCCAAACGAATTCTAGAATGTAATGCTCATCGCCACGATTCCATCGTCACTTGTTTCATCTCAATCGGACCTCGTATGAGCGAGTTATGAATTTTATAAGTTATTGATTGTTAAAATTTAAATCAAATCATTTATTTTTAAAGTACGCTTATACCCTCTTTGACAGCTTCATCTCTCCAAAGACACAGCAACTCCCTTATGCACGAACCCATACATGCCATGCACGAAAATGGGTGACACGGAGCTAGACACCACGAAAATCAATTCCGCTTCTGCCAACAGCCTTCTCTCGATGAGCCGCACACGCCCATGCATGAAAACCATCGTTCGAATGCTCCATGCTATCCGCGGCCTGCTCGTGCAAAATCCCATCGTGCAACATGTCGCACCATTCCCTATGCAGCTGCACTCCTCCAAAATCCTTCCCTAGATGCTCCTTCGCGTCATGAACTCGAATCCACCCTCCATGAATCAAATCGAGCCCTAAATAAAACAAAAGTTAAAACCCTAGCTCCAAACTCATTGGGCCATCCCTCCAAATTAACGGCTGCACCTCACAATATATCCCAGATCAAAGCACTCAACAAAACTTGATTTTTAAAATTAGTTTAGGAATTTTCTGAAAGTGCGGTGTGTATACAATTATATGTGCTAATATAGTACACACGGATCGTGTAATATGGACTACAATATAAATGCGGAAATAGATGATAATAGCATAGTAAATAAAAAATAGAAAAATCACACCAGAGATTTTTATACTGGTTCGGAGCTCCGTCCTACGTCCAGTCCCAGACTTCTATCTGGATTTTCACTATTAACAACCTCGCTTCACCCGGAGGAACAGGTTTACAACACCCGAGCAACCGAACGGGATTTCACGCCTCTAATACACTGAGGACTTCAACACTTGCCTCTTACAACACAGAGGACTTCAACAAAAGAACAAATACAATTGTTGTTGACAACTTGTGCTCTTGAAAACACGGATTTGTCACTAGTAGTGCACCCTTCCTATAATCTTATCCTCAAAGTATGCGAATGATGTTTTGAAAAGATTAAGGAAAGTATACTACTTATTGAATCAAAAGATATGAAATAGTTTCAATGATTCAACAATAATTGAGAGCTTTTTAGAATGCAGGAGTATATATATAGTAAGATCAGAGATTATAGTAAAAAGCATATAAAATCATGTTGTTTTAATCAACGAATTAGATGAGTTTATATAGATAAGAATGGTTGTAACTCTTTGTGAGCAGTTGCCATTAAGAGATATGATCTTTGGTGAAAGGTAAGAGATGCAACCTTTGGAGAAAAGAAGTGTCTTTTGGAAAAATTGCTTTCTGTTTAAAAACGATCGACAGGTTAAAAAGTGACCAGTAGACAGGAATTTAAATATATATACGTTATGTGCATGTGTGCACGTTCAGTGTGCAAATTATGCAGGAACGGTCGACCGCATATATTGTGACCGGTCGACCGGTCCCTGTAAAGTTGCACACTGAATGTGCAACTACATTCTAATCGTATATATATTGATTTTCTTGAAAATGCATGATTATTTGAGGATAGATTTTAACAAGTTTATCACTATTATAATATCAAATAATCAACCTACAATCTAGAGTACCATATGTAGCTATGACCTTGTTTTGTCGATCGCCTTTAGATATTTGTCAGAAATCAAAACCTTCATAAAACTTGTGACTCAACATTCTCCCCCTTTTTGATTGATGACAATATATATCTGCAAATCTGAATCTCCCCCTGAATATGTGATCTCTCTCTTTGAATTCTTATATATGTACGTTCCTGCAAACAATTGTTAGCCCTTTCTCCCCCTTTGTCATCGACAAAAAGGAGTAACAGATACTAGAATAGTAGAATTAATATGATATGCATAGCAAAATAAAACATTAACACATCCAAAACATAACAGAGTATAATACAGACCATAATGTCAAACGAAAAATAAGAATAACGACACTATTTAGTACAAGTGTCGATGAATGTTTTTAAAGTGCTAAACCATAATAGAATCTAAGATGAAGCAGATCGTATCTCCTCTTCATCATCATCATCGTCGTCATCATCATCATCTTCTTCTTCTTCTTCCTCATCATTGTTCCCTCTAGATGATTCTCCATGTCCATGACCACTCATACCAGTAGACTCGTCAGATGATGCCCAGGTGAAAACAGGAGCAGCGGGACGTTTTCCTGGGCCTTGTGCTTGAACAGAGGTGGATGTGGAACATGATATAGCATACCATAGCATACCAAAGAATGACTTGACCTTATTGAAGCGCTTATCAATTTTAGAGTCCATGCGCTTGAGACGTGATTCAAGCAAAAATTGGTTACGCGCAATTGTTTCAAGTGATTCTTTTGTGGATGATTTTGATTTTAATAGTTTTACTTCATCGGAACGAGGACGAGAGGAAGTTGCTCTTTGTTTTCTTGGTCCTCTTTGTTGCCATTCTTCAAAAGGCATAATCTCAAGATAAGGTGGAGGAAGCTTCATTCGTTTGATGGTTATGGAATCAATGCATTTTGGTTTTGAGGTTGCAGAATCAGGAGGATTGACCCCACAAGCTAACAAAAGTCGCATGATATATTCATTGTAGAAGAAATGAGGTCGTGTAGAGTTATTTACCTTGAGAATTTCATCAAAAAGCATGTGTACCCAATTGATTTGGATTTCACCATAAATAGCATAGAGAGCTTTGAAGTTTTCTTTATGTACTGCATCATAATTTCCAAGTCTAGGAAAAAGAGAATGCATCAAAACACGATGAAGAAGTCTGGCTGTGGGTCGAAGTCCAATAGACTTTGTGCCATCACTATTGTCTTCTATGAACTGATGACTGGTACTATTCCGAGTGAAGACTTCGCAGAAGGTAGATGAAAACTCATCGCCTCGATTTGGTATACCAAGTATAGAGGCAATTCTAGCATGAGTAAGAAAAATTTGCTTGCCACAGACCACAGACCAGATGACTCCGTTTGGATTATCAGGTTGATACTCATCGAGATTCATGTTGGCGTACAACAATTTGATCATCAAATGATTTATCTCCACATTATTTTCTGAAAAATCTATCAATGGAGTAATGTTGGAATTATTGGCTAACCTCCGAACTCCATAAGCCGTGAAATCATCAAATTTGATGAAAGAGCCTGGATGAAACTTGTAATTTGTCATCTGATTCCATCTTGTTACAGCAATTGGACTTTGAAGCCACTTTTTGGCGGAGATGCTCAGAGATGAAGTTTCAGAGGTTGTTGCTTTCTTAGATTTCTTTTGAGGAGGAGCCATTGTTGGAAGATTTGAGATTTGGGAATTGAAAATAGGAAACTAGGGTTTGTGATTTTGGGGAAAAAATAACAGCTTGAGGCAAAAGAGAAGGAGGGTTGAAAGAAAATGACGCATAGATATATATATATAAAAACTGAAAATACGTCAACCGGTCGACCTATGAAATATGGCCGGTCGACCGTTTTCAACCAGGGAGCAAACGGTCGACCGGCTATAACCGGGCGGTCGACCGGTTTTGGCCTGCTGAGTAATAACATGTTATTTTGCAAGTTTTTATAATATATCAACCTATATATATTATATTTCATTCTTAATACAAAATATAACCGTTATTACACAAGTGATAGATAAAGATATAATAACTATATATAAATCTAATGAGAAGGTTCGTCATTAGAATTATCGTTGTTTCCTTCAATACGTTTTGACCATGGACTCCATTGTCTCTGAGCTCCTTCATTCTTCTCATAGTTCCGATCCCACGAGTTAGGACTTTTAGATGTTGATGGCCTAGACGGCATTGGTTCATGCACGTCATGCTTGTTGGAACCGCAGAAAAATGTTGCCAACTTTTCTAAAACGGATAATCGTGCCGATGTCCGTTGTTGCTCGTGATAAAGTTGACTTTGCCCATAATGGAGCTGTCTCTGAAGGTCTATCTGATGTTTCTGATAGTGGTGTATCTCATCGATTTGTGCTTTGGTACGAGGAGAATAGAACAGTGTCCTCTTCACTCGTTTTGAATTTGGAGTTTTATCAGACATACAAGGGCATTGATGATGACAACTTGGTTTTTGTTTTGGTGTTGTAGGAGAATAATATTCCTCCGACTCAGAACTCGTAATAGAAATGTATGATTTTTGAGCACATTTATCACAAATGTGAGCCATAGGGAATGTTGTATAGAATATTATGGTTAGATAAAAAAAGATGAACAAAATATGAAATTTTTGCAAGCTTATATACAAGTTTCTTATGTATAAACCTATGGATGTGAGTTAATGGAAAATTTTAACCAAGAAAACATAAGCAGAAATTTTATGTTAACTCTAAAAATAGCTCTCCTTTTAAAACTGAAATTATAAAATAAGAAAGGAAAGGACGATCACTAAAAGAAAAGAATGAAAAAATGAGTAAAGAGAATTAACCATTAAATCAAGCAGTGGCTTATATTTAATGTAAAAAAAATAGTTTATGCAAAAGTTATGGTTAAAGAATAACTAAAAAGAAGACGTTCTTTAGAAATTACTTAGTCAAGATTTTTTCTTGAAATTAAATCAAGCTCTCTTCGTAATCTAATAAAATTAGATTCGAGCAGAGGCTTAGTAAAAATGTCCGCTAATTGATTGTCAGTATGGACATATTCAAGACATATATTTCCTTTGTCAATATTATCTCGAAGGAAATGATGACGGATATTAATGTGTTTGGTTCTAGAGTGATTTACTGGATTTTTAGAGAGATTTATAGCACTGGTGTTATCACAGTATATAATAGAATTTGATAAATGAATATCAAAATCTTGAAGTGTTTGTTGCATATATAGTACTTGAGTACAAGCGAGAGCTGCTGATATATATTCAGCTTCACATGTTGATAGTGAAACACAATTCTGTTTCTTACTGAACCAGGAGACAAGTGATTTTCCAATAAAATGGCACGTACCACTTGTACTTTTTCTATCCGTTCGTGAGCCATCGAAATCAGCATCACTATATGATACTAATTCAAATGGACATTCTTTTGGATAAAAAAGACTGAAATCTTTGGTATTATTAAGATAACGAATTATACGTTTCACTGCTCGTAGATGTGATTCCTTTGGATCGGCTTGAAAACGAGCACATAAACAAACACTCATTATTATATCTGGACGACTAGCTGTAAGATAAAGAAGAGAACCAATCATGCTTCGATATAATTTCTGGTCAACATTCTTACCACTTTCATCTTTTTCAAGATGTGTAGTTGTACTCATAGGAGTTGGTTTACCAGATGTATTTTCTAATCCGAAGCATTTGATAAGGTTTTCACAGTATTTTTCTTGATTGATAAAAATACCGTTTGAAAGTTGCTTTATTTGAAGTCCAAGAAAATAAGATAGTTCTCCCATATGAGACATTTCGAATTCTTTCGTCATAATACTTGCAAATTCCTTGCAGAGTTTATCGTTTGTTGAACCAAAGATGATATCGTCTACATATATCTGGATAACTAGAATATCTTTTCGAGAATGTTTAATAAACAAAGTTTGATCGACTTTGCCTATTTGAAATCCTGAGTTAATAAGATAGCTACGTAGTCGTTCATACCAAGCACGAGGTGCTTGTTTTAAACCATACAGAGCTTTCTTAAGTTTGAACACATGGTCAGGATATTTTTCATGTACGAACAAAGGAGGTTGTTCGACATAGACATTCTCTTTGATAAATCCATTGAGAAAAGCACTTTTGACATCCATCTGATAAAGTTTGAAATTATGGTGACAAGCAAAAGATAATAGGATTCTAATAGCTTCTAGTCGAGCAACTGGTGCAAAAGTTTCTTCATAATCGATACCTTCTTCCTGATTATATCCTTGTGCTACTAATCTTGCTTTATTTTTGGTGATACTTCCTTGTTCGTCAGCCTTATTTTTATAGACCCATTTAGTACCAATTACTGACTGATCAGTTGGTCTTGGAACAAGTTCCCAAACGTCATTGCGCTCAAACTGATTTAGTTCTTCCTGCGTGGCAATGATCCAGTAATCATCTGTAGCAGCTTCTTTTGGATTCTTAGGTTCGATATTTGAGAGAAAAGCGACATGACCCATTTGATTGACTTGACTCCTTGTTCTGACATGTGATGTTATTTCACCGATTATATTTTCAGCCGGATGGTCTCTTAATATTCTTGGTGGTGATTGTAACTCACATATTTGAGGAATATTCACAATAATTATTTCCGAGTCAGAATCAATATTTGTGATGATTGGATCGTCAGTGACTATTGATTCGTCATCATCTGATATAGTGTGAGGATGCTGATAGATTTCATCAAAAGAGACATGAAGTGATTCTTCAATAGTTTTAGTTCGTTTATTAAATATCCGATAGGCCTTACTTCGTTCCGAATAACCGACAAATATTCCTTCATCGGCTTTTGGATCGAATTTGCCAAGCTGGTCTTTCGTATTTAAAATAAAGCACTTGGAACCAAAAACTTTGAAGTATGAGATTTTAGGCTTCCTTTTGTTAAATAATTCATAAGGAGTATTCTTGGTAAGAGGTCTTATGGATACACGATTTAAAACATAACAGGCAGTTGCCACAGCTTCCGCCCAAAAATGTTTTGGTAAGGTGGTTCCATTCAATAATGTTCTTGCACATTCTTGTAAAGTTCGGTTCTTCCGTTCTACAACTCCGTTCTGTTGTGGAGTTCTGGGAAACGAAAAATTATGATATATACCTTTCTTTGTACAAAAATGTTCAAATTCGTTATTTTCAAACTCTCCGCCATGATCACTTCTTATATTTTAGCTTTAATCCCTTTTGATTTTTGAATTCTTTTGACGAAAGATTTGAAATGATCGAAAGTGTCACTTTTATTTTTTAAGAAAATTGTCCATGTATAACGAGAGAAATCATCAACAATTACAAGTACATATTGACTGTGATTTATTGATTGAACCCTAGTAGGTCCAAATAAATCCATGTGTAGTAACTCAAGTGGTTGTAATGTTGATATGACTTTCTTGGATTTAAAAGATGATTTGGTCAATTTTCCTAATTGACATGCATCACAAATGTTGTTAACTTTAAAACTCATTTTGGGTAGTCCTCTAACTAGATTGTTTTTGGCTAGCTTGTCAATAGTTCTGAAGTTTATATGACAGAAGCGTTTGTGCCATAGCCATGGATCATTGTCATTAGCCACAAGACACATATCTGAATTATGATTAATATTCATATTCAGAATATATATTTCTGTCTCCATAACCTTCGAAAACCAAATTATGGTCTTTATCTAAAATACTACACTTATTATTTGAAAATGAAATTATAAATCCCTTGTCACATAACTGACTAATACGAAGCAAATTGTGTTTTAGATTTCTAACTAGCATGACATTAGTAATAAGAGGTAAGTTAGATGTACCGCAATTGCTCACATCGCCTTTGCCGATGATATAGCCTTTTGAATTGTCTCCAAAAGTGACGGAGCCACCATCTGAATATGTAATATTTGTTAATAAACTCTTGTCTCCCGTCATGTGCTTTGAGCAACCACTGTCCAATATTCACTTTCCTCTTTTCTTAAGTGGGACCTGCAAAAAATAGAATTAAGTCCATTGTACCCACTTTTTATAGGGTCCTAAGAGTTAGGTCTTAGGAGTCCAAACCCATATGGGTCCGGTATCCCCTTTATATATATAATTTTTATTAAAATGCACAGTATTCATGAATTGCTGAATGTATTTGTTCCTAATCAAATTGTTATTTGTTTTAGGAACCCATATTTTGATAGTCTTGACATTTTTCTTTTGAAATTTCACAACTGGTTTTGGTTTGGAATATAATAAACTAAGATTTTTCTTAGCTTCAGTTTTTTGTACTTTCTTCTTCCTTTTATTTCCAAGATGTTTCTTGGTTTCTTGTTTGTTATATCCCAATCCTTGTTTGTCTGAAATAGATTGTGAACTTTCAATGATTTTTTTCAAATTTTCTCGACCTTTGTTAAAGTTAGAAACATTTTGAGTAATGTCATCAAACTTTGTTTGTAAGCTAGCTTTTTCTAGGTCTAGAATTTTGACTTTTGCTTTAAGCTCATGATTTTCAGTAGTGAGAGCATTATTTTTCTCTTTTTGAGCTTCTATTTCTTGACTCAAAAGAGATATTTGAGAGTCAACATTAGATGATGATTCTTGAATATTTTCAAGTTCCTCTTCTAATATTTTCTTCTCATCTTTTAACATATCTCGTTCAAACTCTGCTCTACTTAAATTTGCTTTGACTACTTTTAATTGACGTTTTATGTCTTTATATTTGACTATCAATTCAACATTAATATCAAGTAATTCATCAAATGTAGGAATTTGTACCTCATCTTCTGTTGCCATAAAACAAACATTAGCTTGTTCATTCTCTGAATCACTTTCACTTTCTGATGAAGATGACTCCGAATCATCCCATGTTACTGAGAAAGCTCGTTTCTTAGATTTGTCCTTCTTATATTTGAATTTGTCATTTTCTGACTTCTTCTTTTGTTCTGGACAATCCTTCTGCATGTGTCCCTTTTTGTGGCAGTTGAAACATTCTATAGCAGATGAAGATGGTTTGTTTGATCCAGGTTTCCTTTTATTGTAACAACTGGCTTTTCGATATTTTAGGAATTTTTTGAATCCTTTTGCAATGAATGCCAAATCTTCGTCTTCAGAATCTGATTCATTTTCATCTTTCTCAACATGAAATGCTACATTTTTCTTTTCTTCTTTCTGTTCTTTTCTAGCCTGCAAATTGGCTTCATAGGACATTAAATTTCCTATCAATTCATCTGGCTTCATGACGGAAAGGTCATTAGCTTCTTCAATTGCTAATACTTTTCCTTCCCATTCACTAGTCGGTGAATGTAGGACTGTTGAAACTACATCGAAATCAGAATACTTTTGTCCTAAGCCAATAAGTGCATGGTGAATAGTTTGAAATCGTGAATACATGTCATTGATTGTCTCATTTGGTTTCATTTTGAAATTTTGAAATTGACTTTTTAGCATGGCTATTTTGGCTTGTTTAACCTTGTTAGTACCTTCATGAGTGATTTTTAATGTTTTCCAAATTTGATATGCAGTAGTGCAGATACTAACACGGTTATATTCATTTTGGTCTAATGCACAGAACAACATATTTATTGCTCTTGCATTTACGGCTGCTGCCGTTTTCTCAGCTGCAGTCCATTCTGAATAATCAGTTGTTGGATTCACTATTTCTCTTTGAGTGGCATTCCAAGCATCATAGCTATTTGATTGCATAAAGAATGACATACGTGTTGCCCAATAACTATAGTTAAGACCATTGAAAAATGGAGGTCTTTGTGTTGATTGACCCTCCGTGTAAGTGGTGTTTTGAGTGCTAGTACTTACGTTATTTGCCATATTACTATAATATATCAAATAACTGTGTTACGGTTATATGATGACTTCGCTCTGATACCAAATGAAAGTGCGGTGTGTATACAATTATATGTGCTAATATAGTACACACGGATCGTGTAATATGGACTACAATATAAATGCGGAAATAGATGATAATAGCATAGTAAATAAAAAATAGAAAAATCACACCAGAGATTTTTATACTGGTTCGGAGCTCCGTCCTACGTCCAGTCCCAGACTTCTATCTGGATTTTCACTATTAACAACCTCGCTTCACCCGGAGGAACAGGTTTACAACACCCGAGCAACCGAACGGGATTTCACGCCTCTAATACACTGAGGACTTCAACACTTGCCTCTTACAACACAGAGGACTTCAACAAAAGAACAAATACAATTGTTGTTGACAACTTATGCTCTTGAAAACACGGATTTGTCACTAGTAGTACACCCTTCCTATAATCTTATCCTCAAAGTATGCGAATGATGTTTTGAAAAGATTAAGGAAAGTATATTACTTATTGAATCAAAAGATATGAAATAGTTTCAATGATTCAATAAATAATCGAGAGCTTTTTAGAATGCAGGAGTATATATATAGTAAGATCAGATATTAGAGTAAAAAGCATATAAAATCATGTTGTTTTAATCAACGAATTAGATGAGTTTATATAGATAAGAATGGTTGTAACTCTTTGTGAGCAGTTGCCATTAAGAGATATGATCTTTGGTGAAAGGTAAGAGATGCAACCTTTGGAGAAAAGAAGTGTCTTTTGGAAAAATTGCTTTCTGTTTAAAAACGGTCGACAGGTTAAAAAGTGACCAGTAGACAGGAATTTAAATATATATACGTTATGTGCATGTGTGCACGTTCAGTGTGCAAATTATGCAGTAACGGTCGACCGCATATATTGTGACCGGTCGACTGGTCCCTGTAAAGTTGCACATTGAATGTGCAACTACATTCTAATCGTATATATATTGATTTTCTTGAAAATGCATGATTATTTGAGGATAGATTTTAACAAGTTTATCACTATTATAATATCAAATAATCAACCTACAATCTAGAGTACCATATGTAGCTATGACCTTGTTTTGTCGATCGCCTTTAGTTATTTGTCAGAAATCAAAACCTTCATAAAACTTGTGACTCAACATTTTCTGTTGAGTAAATTGGAGAATTTGATTTTCAAAGTTTTCCTTTGCTTTTTTTTCTTTCTGTGTTGTTCGGCTATTATTTAAAAAGTGAAGAGAGGGAAGCATTTCCAAGAAGTAGATAGGCACTAGGTTGTCATGTCTCCGTATAAAGTAGGCTGATGGTGAAATAAATTAGGCTAGTCAAGGTCATATATATATATATATATAATACATATATTATTTTAAATTCAAAATATCCCGCTAATGGAACTTAAAATCTCGAACCCCTATCGAGACGTGCCGCCAGACATTCATGATGTTATACCCTTATTTCGAAAGCAATGGAACAAGTTTTGAGTCCCAATTCGATCGTATGAAGAAGCTAGCCCTTTGAACCTAATTATTATATTGAATTTTCGATATTAAATTCAACGTGTTTCTATTCCGCACGACCAGTGGTAACTTTAAACGCTATGAAATTTGAAATCCGATAATAATACTGTGACGCCCCACCTTTATACCCATGCTAGCCAAGAACACTACGGAGCAATGTTGTCAACTAGCACGGAGAATAAGGCTGTTGAGGAGCGACCATCAATGCAATTTCTTTAAGCGAGCACCGCTATGTCGGATAGTATAACATGCATTTGATTTCGAGAGGAAATCCGACACAGCGATACAAACTCAAAGCTACTACATAGTGGCTTTAATAATCTTCGGAAAACAAATATAAAAATAAACATAACACAAATCAGTCACAGACATCCATATCACAAAGGCGGAAAAAGATATGAATATATAACACATGGAAGTGTACATCAGAGTGGTCAGAAAGATCCACAATAACCCAAAAGATTAGCAACACGTGCTATCCAAAAGAATAAGTATACATCATAGAGTCTATATCTCAAATGTATATGTCCAAAAACTACTAATCTAAGTAGTTATCCAAAAGTCAAGGAGATAATCCTAGAGACGAAGTCAAGCAGAAGCACTTGTAACATCTCGGTCTGACCCGAGTATTATTTAATGAGAAAATAATAAACGGATCAGCCTAGCTATAAATATCAGATGACATGATATAGAATAAGAGATATGGCATAAACATATGATAACCATAATGGCATACTACTATAAGTATGTAATTGAAAATCAACATGAGATTAATCAATATCACAAGAATCTTCTCAAAGATCCAAAAGGGTTTCATACCCAAAACATGTATTCACAACAAGTCAATGACACACGAATTCACCAATGCACAAAAATTGATAAATCATATCAATGAAAATCACTAAAATTGGTGAAGCACAAATTCCAGAATTCAACACACGAAGTCCAAAAATCATAAAAAGGGGGAGGCCTATCACACGAACGGGAGCATGAAAACTCACCAACATATGTATCACACGAACGAGACGCTATCTCATGGTAGATAGCCATTAATATTTGACACACGAACGGCCCGAAGACCATGGGGCGCTACCCCACATGTGTGAGTCGAAATCACACTGAAACGGGGTCTAGTCTCCCTCGCAAACAAAGAGACATCGCACAGTTGCTAGTCTAAATCACAAAAATGATCATCATGATCATCAAGAAGTGTCAATTACACTAAGTTAGTAAATATAAAAGTTTAGCTTCATGTCCCATAACCACTTGCTTAACTCAAATATTTACGAACAAACTGTAGATCTTCACCAGAAAATTGTCACAAAAGATTCAATTGAACAAGTCCAAGAATTAACCAACCAAGTAAATGCAAGCGTTTCATACCACTTGTTTTACTAAGTCGTTTAATTAGATTTCTCATACGAGTGATTTAAAGGTTTGTATATACTAATAGATTGGAAATCGGTTTGAGAAAACGAGCTTTGTAATAAAATAGTGTTGAAATCGTTTGAAGAAAGAGTTTTGATATTTACTACTAGTATTTAAACCTTTGTATATTTTGAAGTGACAAATCACAAAGATGGTAGTAGAACAATCGATCATCAAAATTCACATACGAAGACGTGAATAAATTCCAAACAAATCGATAAAGAATCCATCGAAATGGATATTCAAAAATCCCTAAAAAGGAGTCATCAAAGTCATAATAAATGATAACAACAAATAGGATCATCACGAATCGATTTAAATTGGAAATTCAATCCAAAAAAAGCAAACTGGACTGAAACAGCAAGTTTAGTCGACTGAACAGAGTTTTCAGTCGACTGACCCTGTACGTGGAAATCTTCCAGGTTCAGGAAACTTTCTGTTTCCAGGTTTAGTCGACTGAACAGAGGATACAGTCGACTGAATTATGCCTGGAAACTTTCGGGTTTCAGGTTCAGTCGACTGAACAGACTTTTCAGTCGACTGAATCTTGCCTGGGCTGTTTTTCAGCCTATAAAAATGAAGAGCAAACTCTTCCAAAATGCAACCGGACGAGCATTGGCTCTAAGGGTTTATGCCAATCGATAACCCGGCCCTATATGCTCCTCGATGCATCATCCAAAGCATGATCAAACATCCATAAAAGGATTTTCACACAAATTTGACTTCAAAACCCAAAAATTGGAATACTCACAAAACCAATACAAATCAAGAGCAAATGCACATGAAGAAGTGTTAGTAATTCATACCCAACAACCAAAGATAATTATAGTCATAGATGTGAGATAAAAATCTCACTTTTTTGCAAAATCAATGAAGAAGAAGCTATAGAGCAATGGCAAGAACAATCACTCTTCAATTCCAACCCAACAAGCTTGAATCTAAGCTTAAAGGAGAAACATTTCCTAAATTAGGTTTAGGAAATTTCTGAAATTGAATGGAGAAAGAGTTGGAGAAGAGGAAGAGAAGGCTTACCAAAGCTTCTTCTTGAATTTGGAGGTAGAAGCTTGAATTGCAATAAAAATTAGGGCTTGGAGTTTTAATTTCCCATTCCTCCCACCATTGATGCTAAAGCTAAGTATTAGGAATTAGAAATGAAGTAATGAAGAGTTGGAGTGGAGTTGGGTTCATATGTTAGGTTAATGGGCTGAAACCCAAACCAAAGCCCTAAGTGAAAAAGTAGCAAAATTCTACTATCTCCAAACATATCAAAGTTTACACTTAAAAAGATCGCAAACGGCGTTTTGAACTCAATGGAAGTGGTCCCGAGTCCTAATTCGAACGTATGCAAAAAGTAGTTTTTCGGACTAAATTCCGAGTATCGATAAAATATTTAAATAAAATATTTAAATATAAAATCGATAAATATGCGGGTTGTTAATGACTCCCCTCCTTAAAGAAATTGCGTCCTCGTAATATTTAAGAAGAAAATATATAGTAACAACCATGAGAGCATATTCATCACAAAAGAAATTTGAAATAAGAAATTCACCTCAAATAGCACGAGAAAGTAAGTCCGGATGTGTTCGCTCGATGAACTCTCTAGATTCCCAAGAGCAATCCTTAGGATTTGGGGACCATTGGACTTTAACAAGAGGAACATCTTTATTTCGCAGGCGCTTGACCTCCGAAGCAATAATACGAATAGGATGTTGCTTATAAGTTAAATTAGGTGAAACTTCAATTTCTCCCACAACACTGGGCTCAAGAATAGAATCGGAATCTCGAAGGCACTTCCGTAATTGAGAAACGTGAAACACGTCATGAATAGCAGAAAACTGAGCCGGTAATAAGAGGCGATAAGCCACGGAACCAATACGTTCGGTGATGGGAAATGGACCAATATATCGAGGTGCTAATTTTCCCGATCGACTGAAACGTACAACCTTTCATAGGTGAAACACGAATGAACACAAGATCTCCCACAGAAAATTCTAATTTTCTTCTTCGGTTATCGGCATAGGATCTTTGTCTACTTTGGGCTTCTTTCATCCTATGACGAATAAGGTCAATCTTTTCTGTGGAATCACGAATAAAATCTGGACCTAAAACCAGCTTCTCACCGGCCTCAAGCAACAAGAAGGAGATCGGCATAGCCTTCCGTAAAGTGCCTCGAAAGGTGCCATACCAATATTAGATTGAAAGCTATTATTATAGGAAAATTCAACAAGAGAAATATGATCTTCCCAACTTCCACCGAAATCAAGCACACAAGCACGAAGAAGATCTTCAAGAGTTTGATTCACACGCTCGGTTTGTCCATCGGACTGGGGATGATAAGCGGTGCTAAAATTTAGCTTCGTTCCCAAATCCTTTTGATCTTCCAAAATCCACTAGTAAACAATGGATCACGATCACTAACAACAGAAGTAGGAACTCCATGCAATTTAACAATTTCTTTGACAAAAATTTTGGCCAAGAGAGGAACGGTTCGATTGGACTGAACGGGAGTGAAATGGGCGGATTTAGTAAGTCTATCAACTATAACCCATAAGCTATCATGACCCGAACGAGGACAGGGAAGGCCGTCTATAAAATCCATGGAAATTTGATCCCACTTCCAAATTGGAATTTCTAAAGGTTGCAATAACCCACCGGGCCTTTGATGTTCGGCCTTAACGAGTTGGCAAGTCATGCAACACTTAACAAAGTTAGCAATATCAGATTTCATTCCCTCCCAATAATAAAGCCGCTTCATATCCGCGTACATCTTACTACTACCGGGATGAATGGTAAATTTAGAATCATGAGAATCTTCTAAAATATCTTTACGAAGATCACTAATATTTGGCACGATAAGTCTACCAAATTTCCGAATGCCGCCACGAGAATCGATATCAAAGTCTTTTAAACCTTCAATATCAGTTTTATCCTTAATATTTTGGCCAAGAAGAGCCAATTCGGGATCAAGCCTTTGAGCTTCAAGAATGCGGTCTAAAAAGAAGGATGAGCCTCAAGGCTACATAAAACAAGAGATGAACATAAATCGGAAACACGGTCTCGAATTTCACAAGTGGATAAAACCTCGAGATCATTCCATTCGGATATCATCATGGAAACAACCGCTTGTTGCTTTCGACTAAGTGCATCCGCAACGCGATTTCCCTTTCCGGGAGTATAAAGGATATCAAGATCATATGGTGCAAGAAATTCGAGCCAACGCTGTTGACGCAAATTAAGTTCCTTTTGAGAGAATAAATACTTCAAAGATTAATGATCGGTGTAAAGAATAAACTTTTCTCCCAAAAGATAATGACGCCAAATACGAAGGGCGAAAACAATACCTGCGAGCTCTAAATCATGAGTGGCATATCGAGTCTCAACTGGCTTCAATTGCCTAGAAGCATAAGCAATAACACGTTCTCTTTGCATAAGAACTGCACCCAAACCAACGCGACTAGCATCGGTATAAACAACGAAATCTTGATTCCCCTCGGGAATAACAAGAATAGGAGCATCAGAAAGGAGTTCTTTTAGTTTTTGAAAAGAAGTTTTACATTTTTCTGACCAAATGTATTTAACACCTTTCTTCGTTAAGCTAGTGAGAGGCACGACAATCTTAGAAAAGTCTTTGATAAAACGGCGGTAATAACCCGCCAATCCGAGAAAACTACGAATTTCCATCGCACTCTCCGGTCTCTTCCAATCTTGAATCGCTTCAATCTTTGAACGATCCACAGAAATTATGGATTCGGAAATAATATGACCGAGAAACTTCACTTGAGATTGCCAAAAGTGGCATTTAGAAAACTTTGCTTTTAATTGATTACTCCTAAGAGTTTCCAACACAATCTGAAGATGCTTTCCATGCTCCTTCTCGGTTTTTGAATACACAAGAATATCATCAATAAAGATGAGAACAAATCGATCGAGGAAGTCTTTGAAAACTCGATTCATTAAGTCAACGAAATAAGCCGGAGCATTCGTTAAACCAAATGGCATAACAAGCCATTCATAAGATCCATACCGAGTACGAAACGATGTCAAAGGAATGCTATCCTCTGCAATACGAAGCTGATGAAAACCGGTTGCCAAGTCCAATTGTGAAAAGACTCTAGCACCACTAAGTTGGTCAAATAAATCATCAATCGGAGGTAAAGGATATCTATTCTTGATAGTAAGATCATTAAGCTTGCGGTAATCAACGCAAAGTCTAAGAGTACCATCGGATTTCTTCACAAAAATTGCCGAAGCTCCCCAAGGCGAGGAACTAGAGCGAATAAATTGCTTCGTCTCCAATTCGGATAATTGTTTGCGCATCTCCTCATTTTCCTTATTGGACATGCGATAAGGAGGACAAGTAATAGGTTGAGCTCCAGGGATGAGATTAATTTTGAACTCAATTGCTCGCTTAGGTGATAATCCTAAAACAGGCTCAAATATGTCGGAAAATTCACGAACAACGTGAATAAGAGAAATAATAACTTCCTCATCATCATTATCGTCATCATGAGGATTTAAAGAGTATAAAGATGCAACCAAACTGGAATCCAAATCTTTAAGATTAATAGAAAACTGCTTAACAGATTGTGGATGTCGAAGATGAATAGTCCGCTCAGGACATTGGATAAGAGCTTCATAACGATTAAGCCAATCCATTCCGAAAATCATTCCAAAGCCTAAGTAGCGCATGACATGCAAATCGACTCGGAAAGAAAAATCACACAAAATAATCTCGACATCATTACACAATAAACTGATTGTTGCGGATTCTCCAATCGGATTCGCAATTCTCAAAGAAGTAATTAAACACAAAACATCCAAAGAGAAAGTATCAACAAGTTCTTTTGAAATAAAAGAATGGGACGCACCCGTATCAAAAAGAACTCGAATAGGATGATCACGAAATAAAATAATGCTATCAAGGATAGAACGAGAAATACCTTGACCACGAGATGTGTTGCCAGGGGCTTGAGCAACATTTAACTTTCCCTCCTTCTTGCCTTCAATTCTGAGGCATTGATGTATATAATGATCCGGTCTCTTACAATAGTGACAACAACGGGGCTTTGAACACTTATTCGCAAAATGGTCCCTAGACCCACAGTTGAAGCATTTACCACTACTAGGAGAAGGAGCCTTAGCAGCAGGAGTTGCATGCTTACCCTTTTTGTTGGGA
Organism: Allium cepa; assembly: GCA_030765085.1. NCBI lineage: Eukaryota > Viridiplantae > Streptophyta > Magnoliopsida > Asparagales > Amaryllidaceae > Allium > Allium cepa. The sequence goes on along the minus strand of CM060929.1, from coordinate 985,998,554 downwards.
TAAGGACCTTTGAATTTGTTTGGCCTCTTCTTGTTGTTGAAGTTTGGATTGGAACCCAGCACTTCAACATCATTTTCCCTATCCGCCTCTTCAAGACGAAGAGCGATATCAATCAGTTGATCAAAAGAAACTTCTAATTTTAGAAGTAATGGTTTCTTGAGACTTTTGTTTAAGCCATAGACAAATTTTTGGTTCTTCTTCAATGGGGTGTTGATGTATTCAACCCCATATTTGGAAAGAGATTCGAAAGATGCGACATAGTCAGTCACGAAGGACTCGCCTTGAACAAGGTCTATAAAACGGCCAGCCAAAGTCACCTTTTCTGCTTCTGGCACAAATTTTAATTCGAAGCGTCCCCGGAATTGCTCCCAGGCGAGATCCGCTTCATTAATTTCAGAAATAAGAAGTTCGTACCAGTCCAATGCTCTTTCTTGGAGCATACTAGAGGCCACCTGAACTCGGTGAAGATCAATGAGGTTCATGCGAGAAAAGATTCGATCGCATGTTCTTAACCAAGCTTGGACTTCAATAATAGTTTCAGAACCTTTGAATGGCTTCCCACCCAAGTTGGTATAATCGTTGCACAAACGTGCAAATCCAGACTTAGGATGAGTAGGTTCCGAATTAGAACCAGCTGCTTGAGCATTCTAAACTAAATCAAGAAGCTGCTGGGCAGACATAAAAACTCCATCCTGGGGAGTAGCACTAAATTGTCCGGCGCTGGGACGGCCTGGTCTAACCATTTTCCTTCCTTTAGAAAGAAAGAAAGAAGAAGAAAAAGGTTATTCACCAAATGGATATCATGCAACCTTGATAAATAAAACAAGGAATCATAAAAGAAAATAGGATAGAACGGTACGAAGACACGAATTAAATCCTAAGGCACGACTCCTAAGATGGACTTAGGACGATGATCCTTGTTAAAGTATTCTACATTGTTCCGAATTTTGGCTCTGATACCAAGTTGTGACGCCCCACCTCTATACCCACGCTAGCCAAAAACACTACGGAGCAATGCTGTCAACTAGCACGGAGAATAAGGCTGTTGAGGAGTGACCATCCGTGCAATTGCTTTAAGCGAGCACCGCTATGTCGGATAGTTTAACATGCATTTGATTTCGAGAGGAAATCCGACACACCGATACAAACTCAAAGCTACTACATAGTGGCTTTAATAATCTTCGGAAAACAAATATAAAAATAAACATAACATAAATCAGTCATAGACATCCATATCACAAAGGCGGAAAAAGATATGAATATATAACATATGGAAGTGTACATCAGAGTGGTCAGAAAGATCCACAATAACCCAAAAGATTAGCAACACGTGCTATACAAAAGAATAAGTATACATCATAGAGTCTATATCTCAAATGTATATGTCCAAAAACTACTAATCTAAGTAGTTAGCCAAAAGTCAAGGAGATAATCCTAGAGGCGAAGTCAAGCAGAAGCACCTGTAACATCTCGGTCTGACCCGAGTATTATTTAATAAGAAAATAATAAAAGGATCAGTCTAGCTATAAATATCAGATGACATGATATAGAATAAGAGATATGGCATAAACATATGATAACCATAATGGCATACTACTATAAGTATGTAATTGAAAATCAACATGAGATTAATCAATATTACAAGAATCTTCTCAAAGATCCAAAAAGGGTTTCATACCCAAAACTTGTATTCACAAAAAGTCAATGACACACGAATTCACCAATGCACAAAAATTGATAAATCATATCAATGAAAATCACTAAAATTGGTGAAGCACAAATTCCAGAATTCAACACACGAAATCCAGAAATCATAAAAAGGGGGAGGCCTATTACACGAACGGAAGCATGAAAACTCTCCAACATATGTATCACACGAACAAGACGCTATCTCATGGTAGCTTGCTATTAATTTTTGACACACGAACGGCCCAAAGACCATGGGGCGCTACCCTACATGTGTGAGTCGAAATCACACTGAAACGGGGTCTAGTCTCCCTTGCAGACAAAGAGACATCGCACAGTTTCTAGTCTAAATCACAAAAACGATCGTCATGATCATCAAGAAGTGTCAATTACACTAAGTTAATAAATATAAAAGTTTAGCTTCATGTCCCATAACCACTTGCTTAACTCAAATATTTACGAACAAACTGTAGATCTTCACTAGAAAATTGTCACAAAATATTCAATCGAACAAGTCCAAGAATTAACCAACGAAGTAAACGCAAGTGTTTCATACCACTTGTTTTACTAAGTCGTTTAATTAGATTTCTCATACGAGTGATTTAAAGGTTTGTATATACTAATAGATTGGAAATCGGTTTGAGAAAACGAGCTTTGTAATAAAATAGTGTTGAAATCATTTGAAGAAAGAGTTTTGATATGTACTACTAGTATTGAAACCTTTGTATATTTTGAAGTGACAAATCACAAAGATGGTAGTAGAACAATCGATCATCAAAATTCACATACGAAGACGTGAATAAATTCCAAACAAATCGATAATGAATCCATCGAAATGGATATTCAAAAATCCCTAAAAAGGAGTCATCAAAGTCATAATAAATGATAACAACAAATAGGATCATCACGAATCGATTTAAATTGGAAATTCAATCCAAAAAAAGCAAACTGGACTGAAACAGGAAGTTCAGTCGACTGAACAGAGTTTTCAATCGACTGACCCTGTACCTGGAAATTTTCCAGGTTCAGGAAACTTTCTGTTTCTAGGTTCAGTCGACTGAACAGAGGATTCAGTCGACTGAATCATGCCTGGAAACTTTCGGGTTCCAGGTTCAGTCGACTGAATCTTGCCTGGGATGTTTTTCAGCCTATACAAATGAAGAGCAAACTCTTCCAAAATGCAACCGGACGAGCATTGGCTCTAAGGGTTTATGACAATCGACAACCCGGCCCTATATGCTCCTCGATGCATCATCCAAAGCATGATCAAACATCCATAAAAGGATTTTCACACAAATTTGACTTCAAAACCCAAAAATTGGAATACTCACAAAACCAATCCAAATCAAGAGCAAATGCACATGAAGAAGTGTTAGGAATTCATACCCAACAACCAAATATAATTATAGTCATAGATGTGAGATAAAAATCTCACCTTTTTACAAAATCAATGAAGAAGAAGCTATAGAGCAATGGCAAGAACAATCACTCTTCAATTCCAACCCAACAAGCTTGAATCTAAGCTTAAAGGAGAAACATTTCCTAAATTAGGTTTAGGAAATTTCTGAAATTGAATGGAGAAAGAGTTGGAGAAGATGAAGAGAAGGCTTACCAAAGCTTCTTCTTGAATTTAGAGGTACAAGCTTGAATTGCAATAAAAATTAGGGCTTGGAGCTTTAATTTCCCATTCCTCCCACCATTGATGTTAAAGCTGAGTATTAGGAATTAGAAATGAAGTAATGAAGAGTTGGAGTGGAGTTGGGTTCATATGTTAGGTTAATGGGCTGAAACCCAAACCAAAGCCCTAAGTGAAAAAGTAGCAAAATTCTACTATCTCAAAACATATCAAAGTTTACACCTAAAAAGATCGCAAACGGCGTTTTGAACTCAATGGAAGTGGTCCCGGGTCCTAATTCGACCGTATGCAAAAAGTAGCTTTTCGGACTAAATTCCGAGTGTTGATAAAATATTTAAATATAAAATCAATAAATATGCGGGTTGTTATAAATACACTATTAGAGATCCAATGGAACTAATTTCGTCGAATTCCGAGACTGTTTCCTGGAAGGCTATTTTTACTCGTTAACTAAAATATGAAATTTTCAATTTCTATTTTCACTTTTAAATTCAATTTTAAGCCAAATAATCTTCATTCTCGTTCAAGTAGAATTCATATCAATTTTTAAAATCATTTTCATTCATTTTTAATTCAGGATTCAATTATTTCAAAATTTCAATATTAAATTTAAACAATTTAATTATCCTATAAATAAATATAAATAAATCATTAAGTTCCAAATAAATTTTAGTTATCAACATCATTTTATTTCTATATAAATAATTGACAATTTTTATTAAACATCAGTTATTAATTATAAACCCGGTTAACATATAGAATTTCATTTCAATACTCGTTATCGCTAAATCTTCGAAATTAGTTTATTTTAAAATCTTGTTCTAGTTCATATTCAATAGCTATATTAATAAATCATTAAAAAACTATTTTTAACCATTTTTATTCAATAATTACACTAAATTTAATAATTTAAAATAGATAAAATTATGGGTCGTTACATTTTACCCCACTCAAAACTTTTCGTCCCCGAAAAGGCGTTAAGTAAAGAATTTAACATTAGATATATTCTATTCATTATAATCAACTTATAAAGCAATAAAATCTCATTTATAAAACCATTACTATGTTTTTACTATGCTACTCCGATCGGCTTATGGAGTTTACAAGTTAGTTATCAAAAAAAGTTATAAAATTTTCAAACCTCAAAAAATTTCTAACTCTCAGATTTACGGAAAATTTCGACGGATTCTCCTTTGCGCGGCTCGATCGGAAAATTTTTTACAATTCAATATATGACCCAAATATACCAAATAGATGTCAAATATACATCTCATCTCAATGATGAGGCATTCCGAAGGGAAAAATATAAAAGCGCAGTATGTAATCCGAGATTTGTACCTTATTATTATTATTACGAGCAAGTTCATTCGCATTAAGCAAGCAAAAGCAAAATATGCGGAAATATAATCTGCATATACGTTCAAACGGTCTTCGTATGCACCTAACTCAACTTAATTTAGAATATTAGTCACTTATGAGGATATGGAAAGCATATATGAGTTTTATAGAAGCATTTAACATGAATTTTAAATCCAAACCATAACATAAGATTAATATACGACAAACAGCAATCATATATAATCAAACGGTTATAACGACGATCTACAACAAAAGAAACTATTCAAGTATTAGAATTCATCCAATTAATTCAAAACGATATGAATTAACATTATCCAATGTCGATATTTAATTTATACATTTCATTTCTTATTAACGTTCAATTTTTGTCAACATTTAATTGGCTAACTTCCAATTTATTCAAATCTATTTCCTTTACATTCCATTTCATTCAATTCAATTTATTATATTTCAACACTTTCCGTTTAGAAACATCTCATATCAATTCATTTATCCACATTCATTCTACTCTTAAGTTCATTTTCAATGTTATTTCATTTACTCATTTTATTAATACAATTCACTGACTTCTTCCATTTATTCAATCTGTTAGCTTTCATTTCGTAATTCAATATTAGCTTCCCTCCTTTAACATTCATATTCAATTAGTTTAGCATCTTATTTAACTAACACTTTCAAAGTTATGAACCATAAACTTTACTTTTCATTTTCGCGAAACATTTGAATTACAACGTTCATATCTCCATTTTTAGCATCAACATCATTAATGAATCGGCCCTTATATCCTTACTTAAGTTTCTTTCCAACTTAATTCGCATTTATTTTCACAATTTTATTTAATAACAAATTTATTTATAAAACATTTTATTAATCATCACTTTAGTTTATAATCATTCTATTGAAGTCCAGCTTCTTATATATGACTTTATCTAAGTCTATAATTATATCAAAAGTTAAAAATTCAATTTTACAATTTCTTTGAAAATTTATATTTAATTTTATAACCAATTTGCAAAGATATCATTTGATTCATTTGTCTACTTTCTTATTCCATTTAGTCATTAATCATTTCATAATATCCTAATTAAGTGTATAACATTTATTATTACAACTACATTTCCATATATATACATTTTAATTACTGTTAAGTTTTGTTTACTTATATAATATCCCATTACATATCCAAATCATCATTTTAACTTTTAACATTTGGTAAGTCTTATACATATGTTATTAGAATGCAATTTGGTATTATACAAATTAATCTGGTTCATTTTACTTAATTAGAATGTTCACTGTTGTAACTTGTTTAAATTTTCTTTGCTTTCAATTTTAGAGTTGCAAACTTGTACTCTAAGGTTTCTCAAAACGTTTAGCTTGGATTTCTTAATTCTCTTATTTTATGAGTTTTGATTATTCAAATATTTCATTTCATTCAAATAATTTGAAGATAACTAATTAACATAACTTAAAAATTTTAAATACCGGATTCATTTCAAATCATTTGAAATAAGTATATATACTTATATCTTTTGTATATCAAATCACAATTTTGGAGTTTAAACCAAAATCCATTTATCAAAACAATTTCACAGCAAAGCTTCTTAGAAGTCTCCTCCACTTTGAGACTCGAAAATGAACGTCGATGATGTTGCGCAGTCTTCACCGAAATTATTTTCCAACGACAAAAGAGGGCAGTACTAAATTCATTCCTTTTAAAATTTATTTGAAAACAATTTGTATTTGTATATACTTCTTAAACAATGCTGATATTATTTTCCCATCCTTGAAAACCTTTTTCAGAGACACCGAAATTTATATTTCTCAAATGCTCAATTTTATATTCATTTTACTTGCAATTTATATCTTATAAATCACATTTATATAGTTTCTTTTTCGTATAATCATATAATAGCTAATTATTTATGAATATTGACTAATCAAATAATAACCGATAATGATCAATATTATCATTTCTAGCTACCACTTCACACTATAAATACCATAATAATTTCTAAAAACTATTCCTTTATGTACAAAATATAATCAGGGTAAAGTTATTTCATTCACCCAATTTCAAAACAATACCATGTCGAATTGTTCTGTTCAAGTGTTTAGAGATCACTATCAATAACGTTAATTACTCATATTGACTAGAATCCATAAGCCACTCAACAAATCAATCAACCTAATATAAATTTTTTTTATATTTACTAACAAATACACACTCATATCAATTAATATACTAAAACTCATTCTAGGGTGCTACTGACCCTATCTTTAATTTGTTACCCCTCAAAGCCAAGTTTATCGCTAAACCAAAGCTCTAATACCGGTTGTGACGTCCCATATTTCGGGAGGTTTAAATCAACACTAATCCACACATGTCTGACTTAAACAATCCGGAACATAGGTGATCAATGGGTTTAATTAAGAAAAATAAGAAAAGAAGAAGAAAACAATATAGAATCTCGCAGCGGAATGCCAAAATATAATAATCGAATAAACAGTTCATGAAGCTGTTTACTAAACTTTTGATTATAATTATACAACATTTATTAGAGTTGTATATATACAACAAAGAGAATAAAATAATGCAGTGGAACAACATGATGCAGGAATACTAATAGTAATAATATACCAAATCTTTGTCTTCCTCCTCCAGAATAAATATTCAACAAGCTGAAAAACTCAGGACTGACCCGAGCGTAATGAAATGACAAACACTCGAGTCAGGACTAAAATATCCTTATGTAAGTCAAATCAATAACGCATATAACATGAGTGTAATAGCATCAGAGATGTTTACGGAATTTCACATCTCCTATCCAGTGTATAACGTACATGCAATAACTCAATAGATGTTACGAGAATTTTCATTTCTTAAGGATCCATCAAAATATTTATATGTAGTAGAATACACTACATATATAATGTCTAATCAATAAAATAAATATTTTTTTAGTGTTAAGGCTTTACATTAATCCTCATTAACGCATTTTTAAGCATTAGCGTATAGTTTGCATTTGACACTACCAGTAGCACGTCGGTAGTCAGAGTTGTGCCGCGGTACAACAACACTAAAGCAAAATCGTATGGGTCTCGTATAAGGATAAAAACAAGGCAAGACACATGAGGCAATGCACAAGGTAGATACTACCTGTGCACCCTTCTCTATTGTTGGTAATGCATCATAGCAATGATCAACCACCGTATCCAAGACTTTCAAAATCCGAGGGTGTGCATCGATCAATCACAATGTAAATGATGGTAGTATGAAGAAGTGTGTCCGCTTGGGGTAGCTAGCTCGCTTGACCGATATAGCTCCTGTTTTATTCATTTCAAATTAACACAAGTTTCAGGCCAATCCATCATCGTTCACTTTCTTCAAATCCAGCGAACGTACACCAAATCTAACCATTTCGTTCTGGACCATCACTCCACGTACACAGTTGCTAAAGTGGTTCCGGTATCGACAGAGAGTATGCCCATATGCAGTCCCAGTCTCTTTAACAACCCAACGTCGCTTTACACACCGGTTAGTTCCCTTACATTTTAAAAATAATTCGTACTTGATATCAAAACATCATCTTCGCTTCAAAAATCAAATTCATTTCGAAATCATCATATTTGCTCAAAATATACCATTTTATTTCAAAATCATTTCACCTTAATATCTCGGTTCCAGTTCCAAATTTGTTTCAAATCTACTTTTGGGTTATAACTTCATTCGACTCAATTCGTATATAAATCCATGATTTAAAAACCAAGCTTCCAGCGTTTGACCAGTTTGAATTTTAGAAAAATAGTTTGAAATTTTAAATTGTTTAAAATAGTTTTAAATAATTAAAAAATCGTTTGATATAAAATGATTTAAGTTTTTAAAATGTTTTATGAGGTAAAAGAGTTTAGGAATCAAAATAAATTGAATGATAAAAAAGTAGATTTTAAATAGTTTTATATTAGACCATTTAAATTGATTCAATTCCGATTTCAATTCGAATTAACTTTGATTCCAAATTCAATTCTAATCAATTTCAACTTCGATTTCAAATTAATTCAATTTCACTTTCAATTCCAATCGACTTCAGTTTCAGTTTCAAATTAAAACCATTCCAATTCCAAATTAAAACCATTTCGATTTATATCAATTCTGAGTTTGATTTTTCAAAACAACGGTCCAAAAACATTTAAATCAAATTTACCTTCAATATCCAATTTGAAATCCAAATCCTCAAATATAATTCAATTTCGAGCTAAATTTCAAAATAATTCGATTTCCATAAATTCGATTTTTCATTTTCCTAAAATCAAATCATTTAAATAAATTTCGAATCAAATTTTTTAAAATCATTTAATTTAACCAATCCGGTGTTCGTATATATTCTATCGAATGGCCAAGTGATCAGTTATTTCAATTTAATTTTAGGGATGGATATATATCATTTCAACCCAAATCACTGTGTCATAGGTTTATATCATTTCAAACTATTTCTTAATTTATTCAAAATAATTCAATTTACAATTTAATATACCGTAAATAATATACAGGATATATCAGAATAAATAAACATCCAAATCATCCAAAACATCAATCAATAGCATCCATCACAATCAAAATCCAAATCAGCCAATAATTCTTAATAATTTCATAGTTATCAATATCAGGTATTTTTCTTGGCAATAGAATTCCAATTTCAAATTTAATTGTCAATTTTAATTTTTAATAGGTTATTCGAATGAAAATTTAATTTATCAAACAATGATAAATAATTTATATCACTTCATATCGAATTTAACTAGCATACAAATATTTTAGTATGTTGTGAGTTATAAAACCAATTGTACAATGCAGTGCTCGTCATCACGATTTCATCGCTGCTTGTTTCTTCTCAATCGGACCTCGTATTAGCGAGTTATGAATTTTATAAGTTATTGATAATTAAAATTTAAATCAAATCACTTATTTTTAAATTATGCTTATACCCTCTCTGACAACTTCATCTCTCATATAGACACAACAACTCCCTTATGCACGAACCCATACATGCCATGCACGAAAACGGGTGACACGGAGCTTGACACCACGAAAATCAATTCGGCTTCCGCCAATAGACATTTCTCGACGAACCGCATATGCCTATGCCTGAAAACCATCGTTTGATTGCTCCATGCTAGCTGCGACTTGCTTGTGCCAACCCCACCGTACAACATGTCGCACCATTCCCCAAGCAGCCACACTCCCCCAAAATCCTTCCCTAGACGCTCCTTCGCGTCACGAACTCGAATCCACCCTCCATGAATCAAATCGAGCCAAAAATCAAAGAAAAACTCAAACCCTTTCTCCAAACTCATTCAGCCATCCCTCCAAATTCACTACCGCACCTCACAAAACTATCCTAGATCGAAGTTCTCAATAACTTGATTTTTAAAATTAGTTTGGGAATTTTCTGTTGAGTAAATTGGAGAATTTGATTTTCAAAGTTTTCCTTTTCTTTTTTTTTCTTTCTATGTTGTTCGGCTTTTATTTAAATAATGAAGAGAGGGAAGCATTTCCAAGAAGTAAACAGGCACTAGGGTGGCTTGTCTCAGTATAGAGTGGGCTGATGGTGAAAGAAAGTAGGCTAGTCAAAGTGTGTGTGTGTATATATATGAGGAAAATAGGCACAGGGAAGTAGTTCTAAAAAAAATTAGTCTTAGGGACAGCAAGTTTGTTTTTTCATCTGAAGGACACTTTATAGTGTAAACAGAAAATGATAGTTGCAACTATCGTTCTGTGATTTATGCTATAAAGTGTCCTTAAGACCAAAAAACAAACTTGCTGTCCCTGGGACTAATTTTTTTTGCAACTTCTTCCTTGTACCTAAAAACCTCTATATATAATTTTAAATTCAAAATATCCCGCTTATGGAACTTAAAACTCGAACCCTTATCGAGGCGTGCCGCCATACATCATCCTTATCTCGAATGCAATGGAACAAGTTTCGAGTCCCAATTCGATCGTATGGAGAAGATAGCTTTTTGACCAAATTATTATATTAAATTTTCGATATTAAATTCAATGTGTTTCTGTCCCGCACAACTAAACGGTAACTCTAAATGCTATGAAATTTGAAATACAATAATAATACACTATTAAGGCTTCAATGGAATTGGTTTCATCGAATTTCGAGACTATGCCTCAGAAGGCTATTTTTACTCGTCAATTATAATATGAAATTTTCAATTTCTATTATTCACTTTTAAATTCAATTTTAAAGTAAACAATCTTTATTCTCGTTCCAGTGGAATCCATACTAACTTTTAAAATCATTTTCATTCATATTTAATTCAGAATCCAATTATTTCAAAATTTCAATATTAAATTTGAACAATTTAATTATCCTATAAATCAACATAAATAAATCATTAAGTTCCAAATAATTTTTTTATCAGCATCATTTATTTCTATCTAAATAGTTCACAATTATTATTCAACTTTAGTCATTGATTATAAACCCAATTAATATATAGAATTTCACTTCAATACTCGTTATTGCCAAATCTTCCAAATTAGTTTATTGTAAAATCTTGCTTAAGTTCATATTCAATAGCTATATTAATAAATCATTAAAAAAAATTCAACCATTTTTATTCATTAATTACACTAAATTTAATAGGTTAAAATCGTTAAAAATACGGGTCGTTACAGTCGGTAACGACCGGGGTGATGACATATTCCGTACTATATAAGAAGAGGTTGGTCGGTCTCGTGTTGGTAGAGGTGCTGATGTTCTGTAGCCTTGGCACATTCCACTAGTCATGTACTACCGAAAAGTAGTCCCTTCACCTGGTCGTTTGTATGGAAATCCATTCTTCACTACGTGCCTGCCATTTTGTTTGTAGAGCCCAAAATGCTGGAATTTAATAATGTTAACAATTTCGGCTATGGTTAATATTATTTGTATACTAGACACTAGTATAATATATTAGAATTTGATATGAAATGTTTTGGTTATCGTAGGGTAAAAACCCATTTGTGTTTATGTGCGGTGTTGTCTTACAAGATACCTTTGTCTTGAAAGGTTTTTATAACTTTAAAATTTTTCGTTGGGATGTGTTTTCTCACCCTAGTTTACCATGCTGATCCGGGCGTTCTCCCTTCCAATGCTTCGGCCAGACCGAGCATATTTACTGATTTAGATTTGGATGCTATGGGGCTTTAGCAGATGAGCTGGAGTCATTAGGTTGTATTCTTGTATTTGTGTATTACCCGCTACATTATTATTTAAATTATCAACATATATGTAAGGATAGGTTATTATAACTGTCAAGTTCGATGATTGTAATTTTACTATTGTACTTTGATGGATGTATGTAAATTATACTACAGTTTCTCTTTTCGTCAAGATCATTGATATTATATTATATGATGCTCCACTGCGTTTGTGAGATTCTGTGATTGTTTTAGTTTCTTTTTCTCGTTTTCTTCTCTTCTCTTCTTCTTTCTTTTCCATAACTATCTGTTTTTCCGTTCAATTTGAGTTGGACATGTGTGGTTTATTGTTAGTTTGAATTGTGCAGATTTGTGGGTCATTACAATCTGTATACAATTAAATCGTTCTCCTAAGAGGAAGCGTCTCCATCCTTTCAATGCAAAAATCACCGCTGCCAACTCCAAATCATAAGTCAGATATCTAACTTCATGTGGCATGAGCTGTCAAGAAGCATAGCCAATTACTTTACCTCTCTACATCAACACAACTCCTAATATCATTCCACATGGGCGCATTGGTCAGCAAATGCTTTAACTCAAGGGATGCTTCCTCACATTTATCAGACCAAATAAACTTCATATTCTTTCTGGTTAGCTTAGTCAAAGGCACTGCTATCTGCGAGAAATCCTTGATAAATATTCAATGATATCCAACTAATCCAAGAAAACTTCTTATCTCAGTCATTGCCTCGTGTCATTTTCAACTGTTAAAAACCTCGATCTTGGTGGGATCGACTGACAACCCTTTCTCTGAAATGACCAAGTTATTTCACTTCTTTCTTCCAGAAATAACACCTCGAAAACTTTGCTTCCAACCGATAATACCTTGGCATCTCTAACACTATTCTAAGATGAATCTCATGATCTTTTTCATCCTTAGAATATATCATAATGTCATCAATAAACGCTAACACGAACCTATCCAAGTGCTCTTAAAAAATCTGGTTCATCGAATCCATAAAGAAAGATGACGCATTAGTTAATCCAAATGGCATCACCAACCACTCGTACGCACCATTTCTTATTCGAAACACTCTCAAGGGAATACTATCGTTCGCTACTCGTAATGGCATGCTCGAGTAGTAGTTACGGAGGTAAACCGGCCTTGTGTTGGCAGAGAACCGTGTTGTTTCTCGGAACGTCCCTCCAGAGGCATACCCTTGTGGCAGTAGGAACTTCCTTAGCCTGACCATTTGTTGGTGTAACGACCCGCAAATCCGTACCCCTCGAGTCAACACTATTCTATATAAATCAACCCAAATTGTACAAAAATACGAACCATTTGGTTAAAGAAGAAGAGGTAGAAGAAGAAAATAGAAAACAACATCAGAATCTAACCATCGCAGCGGAAAAAAATATAATAGATAATAAGTGATCTTTACACAAAAACAAATATACTTGTTTATACATTACATCATCAAAGTACATCAATCACATAACACACAATTGAATACACAGTGGAATATAAATCAAGTACGGAAGTACATATCGCCATCCAGCTCATCTCCTGAGCTCCACAGCCTTCTTTCCTGTATTCTATAATACTCGGTCTGACCCGAGCATTACAGTTAAATAACACCCGAGTCAGTCTGGAATACCAGCGTGAGAAAACCACACTCAAATTGATTATTAAAGTTTCAAAAATCCTTTGAAATCAAAAGCATCTCGTAAGACCACGCCACAAATAAACATGTCGGGTTTTTACCTTACAGTAGCTGAAACACTTTTTACTAAAATCCTCTGATATTATAATAGGGTCTATGTAAAAATACTTATTAAATAGCCGAAATTGTTATATGATTAAATTCCAGCTACTAGCCACAGAGTGGGTAATACAAACAAAATTCGTACAAGGCTCATAGGGAGAATGGATTTCCAACTAATGACTAGGCACTGGGGTACCACCTGTCACAGTACCTGGTCTAGATCAGCGTACCGAGGAGCCATCCTAACTCCCCTGCAACACAAGGTCGAGACTACCCCTTACTGGATAATCCCGAGTAAGATCACCCCACGGTTGTGATCAGCAACCGCACCACTAAGCCGAAATAAAAGGGACATCTAGACAGGGATGACCTCACCCTGAAGTGGGTGCTACCCACCTAGCCTTGTTGCATAACCCCTGATTTTCAGTCATTCTCGATTGATGAGGCTTGAGGTCAAGCGTTACCTTTAAGATCGTTTCCCTTAGAATGCTCATCGTCCACCTGACGATGTTCTGAAAGCATTCATCCATACAAGTCCTTCGCGGGTTCGAACGGAACCAAAGACACTATTCCTACTACATCCATTTTGGAAACATCCTTAGGATTTGTAGCGACTAGCCCTTGCACTTCACTGCTCCATCTTCGAATCCAAACTCATTTTCCACGAAAACATGCAAATCGGATAGAAGTGGTTTTCGAGAAATTAATCCCGATCCCGGTCTCTTTGAAACGATCAGCGCATTTAGCCAATATTGATAGTCGGTTATTTAACTATCAATTTACATTTACAAACAGCCATCCAATATAAATAATTTCACCGAATTATTTATTTATCTCAAAGTATCTTTGCAAGATATATTTTCACTTCCAACCCCTTTGAAAACAGTTTCAAACCATACTTTCCTCATAAGATAAATTTTCCAAACATTTATTTCCACTGGAAACAGCCAAGCACAAAACTTTATATTTTTAAATTAATTTAAAACACTCTATTATAAATTATCCTTTAAAACATTTAAATTAAAATTCATTTTAATACTTTATTAAAAAAATATACTATAGGAATATTTAAACTGAGTTACTTTATAAAATATAAAATTAGATTTTCTCTTTTAAAACAAAATATCAAGTCACCTTCAAATAATTACTACTATAATAGATTTGAAAAATACTTACTTCAGCAATTAAACATTTAGAAATAATAAATTTTCTAAAACATACCTTTTTAAAACGACATTAAAACCCTTTCGAATTTTTTTTACTTTGAAACGTACTTGGCAATTCAGGAAAATATACATCTCTTCCCATCCTTTTAGAAAATAAATCACTATTTATTTTTTTAAAAATTTCTCATTCCCTTAAAGTTCCAACTTCAACTACTTAAATCAATTTTCAAATTGATTTCCAATCTACTCCATTTTTAAATAAATTTCTTTACTTACTCAATTCATTTCAAAATCCATTAATTATAGACTTTATTATTATTATTATTTTCCGTTTGATTTTAAATCTTTTAACTAAAGCATACAAATTTCAGATTTTCCAAATTTCTTCTTTATTCTTTTCAAAATTTAAATCTTAAATTTAAAATAAATGCTTGTTTTAAATAATAACACTGATGTTTAAAATTCATTATATTCCTGTTTATTCAAAATTCCCTTTTCATATACGGAATTTATTTATTAGAATTTTAAATCCACTAATATTCTTATCCAGTTCATTTTTAGTTTATTTAAATTCTTTGTAATTATTCCACTTACAAATCCTCTTCCTTTTATTTTCAAAAATCCAATTCTATATACTTTGATAACTCAGTGTACCGAAATATATTCAAGTAAACCATAGCATTCAATATTCCAATTATCAATAATATACATCACAGAATATCAAATATGCATAACGGAGGATATTAAACAATATAAATAAATTTGAGGAATCCAGTTGGATCTCTCCAACCTGTTTCCCTACGTCCACAATTGTTAGCAAAATATAAAATACCAATTCCACTTCGAGGTGGAATATCGCGGTATATGGGATTAATATAGTATCATCTGCTATAATGCGGTGCATAGGGTCTCATCCGCTATATAATGCGGGAAATCAATCATTCCAAGATATATTATATATTATAGTATAGCATATCCAAACAATTCAATCATTCAATCAATTATTTATATTTAACTATTTAAATTTAAATATCAACCAGATGAGTGAGATTAACTCACCTTCTTGTTTGTAATCCGATTCAAACCAGCTTGTTTTCTTCACAATTCCAGACCTTGTATAATATTAGATGATTTATTATTATTTGAATCGATCGAAAAATTAATTACTATTCATTTATTTAATTTTGATCTAACAATTTAGCTTTTAACTAATAATCAAATTTCAAATTAATTCCAATAATAAATATTTCTTAGTAACTAAAATAATTAAATACTTTTATTTACAAATTAATCATTTAAATAATTTAGTTTACAATAATTTAGTAAAATAAAAATGTGTACGTATATGTATTTTTATATGGATATATTTATATTAATATACTTCCTTTGAAACCTTTATACTTGTAAAAATTTTCAAAGAAACTCTTCTACATTCAAAATCCTTGTATGTATGTATGTATATATATATATATATATATATATATATATAACTGATTCAATTTTAAAACCTTATTGTCAATTCCCTTTCCGTTTACTGCATATTATTGGTTGATTTTTTTTCTTTTTTCTTTCTGTGAAAAAGATATAAACAATTAATTAACTTTACTATATATATATAAATTGAAAAATAAACAGTTTTATAAACTTACTGTTATTATTTCCCTAATCTATATGTACACATATATATATACAGATTAAATAAATAAACATAAAAATATACATATACCTCACTGTTATCGACCAAACCAGGCTTGACATCGCAAAACCCTAGCTCAACACCTCCCATCGGCATCGCACACTGCTCCGGCCCCAAACCCACGAAATTAGAGCGCTACATCGATACGCCGCTACCAAGACTTCGCCCTAGCCCTCACGCATACGCCTAAACCCTAGCCGAGCTCATCCATTTCGCCATCGAACCACAACGACCCTACCTTAGTTGCTATTGCACGCGCGCCATTGCCGATGCCACCCTCAGCCACTCGCGATTCCCCTTGTCAAAGTCGTAATAGACTTCGATTCGTTTTTTTATCGGTCAGCCATTTTTCCGAGTCGAAGAGGGGGGCGAGAAGAAAAATGAAGGAGCACGCTTGTTTGTTTTTTTTATACGAAGGGCTTCGCCCCTTTGTTTCTTCCTCTTGAAGCTTCTTCTTTTCTTTTTTTCGGCTATTAATATTAAAAAGGGGAAACGTGTTGGAGACGCTTGCTTCAGTGTTTTGAGTAGAAATAAAAAAAAAGTTCTAACATTTAGTTTATTTGACCAGTCAAAGTATATAATATTTTTAAATTTAAATCGTCTCAAATTTTAGATATAGATTTAAGAGTGTTTATATGTTGTACGCTCACACAAGAACTCAAAACACTACGAAATTGAAATCTGATAATAATATAATATTATGGATCCAATGGAACTGGTTTCATCGAAAATCTGAGAATGTGCCTCGGAAGGCTATTTTTAAATTCAATTGCAACGATATAAATTCAAAAGTGAACAAAACGCTTCCAAATTAAATTTTAACACTTTTACTATCTTCGGTATTATCAATATAAATTTTACAAGCCTTCAAATTATTTTTAACAGGCTTAAAACTCCAGATTCAACATTTTACCCAACTTCAAATTGTTAAATTCAAAAATTCAATTATCAAATCAATAGTGATATTTTAAATTCAAGTTAGAAACTAACTTCTAAATATTTAAACTCAAATTAAATATTCCGGTTTCTAATGTCCAAAAATTTCGGGTCGTCACATTCCTCCTCCCTTAAAAGAATTTCATCCCCGAAATTGCTAGTTAAGAAGAATGATTCAATACCCATTACTCTTTTCCCAAAACTAAACGGTTTTATCAACTTGCCATAACATATCATTTATTAAAGACCCACTATTACTTCAACCAACTTTCCAAAACCTTCCATAGTTTCTAACAACATTATTTACTCCACTTATTCAAATTTAAATTTAAATTCAAATTTAAATTGAAATTCAAATTTAAATTATCAAAACTTTCTCAAAAAATTTCTAACTCTCTAAATTTCCGAAAAATTTCGCCAGCGTCTCCTTTGCGCGGCTAGCTCGGTATAACTACAAAAGGCCTCTGCGGGCTCTCAAATACCCAAAGAAAATAAAAAGCCAAGTGGCTAGATAAAAAACCCAAACAATATTTCATATAGAAATTTAAACACGTACCTTTTTGTCGAGCAATTCAAATTTATCTTCTGAAATCAAAACCAATTTTCCTTTTTCCTTTACAATACCTGTATATCCTACATAGCAATAATATCCCATCACAACATTCCAAAAACATTTTATCGACTTCCTTACAAAATGTCAATATTTATTCATTCAAATATTAACTTAGAATATATTTGTAATATCAATTTCCAATTAAGAATTCACTATTCCTTTCTTAAGTTTAGTATAAGCATTTTATATGCTTCTTTATTTGTTTTCACTTTACCACTTTAGTTTATATCTATTTCTATTCAAATTAGTTTTTCCCGTTTCCAAAATTCCTAGTTTTAATTCCAATTCGAAATCGTTTTGCCTCTAACAAAAATTTTCCAAAAATTTCGTAATTCCCAAAATTTTCAAAAAATTTTGGCAGAGTCTCCTTTGTACGGAGGAGCTTTTGCAATTTGACAAAAGATATAAATATATATACATCGACCCACCCGGTTGGAAAAACAAAAAAACAGTTCATATTTCCTATTTTTATTGCGTAGGCGTACCTTATTTAGCATTTTTAAGCAAGCGGCTTATTTAATTAGCAGTTAGTGCAACCAAATCCAGCCCAACGATTTCCCTGAACCTGTACTTACTCAACTAAAACATGTAAGTATCATATATATATATATATATATATATATATATATATATATATGAAGTTTAGCAACATTCTACTTATTTGCAATAGTTAAACACATGAATTCTAAAATCAATGCACACTAAACACTTTCCGTAAGAAATTTATATAGTTTTAATATTAATTCAACTGTTTCAATTAATCCATACACCATTTTCATTCAATTTGAATGGTTTACAACCCACTTGCTTACATTCAATTCATTTTTAAATTTTAAACAAACCCATATTATTCCAATTGATTTAAAAATCAATTCTGTTCACCTCTGTTAATACATCTACTTTCGTTTAAGATGAAATGACTAATTTTCCGTGCAAATTTGATGTTATTCATGCAAATAACAATTACTTAAGCTTATAACCATTTTAAATTGATTCCAACTCAATTTATTATCTAATTCCTTCTATTTTAATTCATTCACAACCATTTTATTTAGCTCGACGCATCCATTTCAATTTTATCCCTCTTAAATTTTATTCACGATCCATTTATTTACGTTTCATTCCATATTTGCTTTCATTTCATTTGAGACCATTTTATTAAGCTTGAACCATTTTCCTTTCATATTCATATTTGTTTATTCCGAACTATTTTATTTAGTTCGAAAACAATCCAAGCTAATTAATTAAATAATTATTTCCCAACTTATTTAAACCACGCTTCTATTTGAGTTCAGCTTTCATTCAACACTTACTTAAGTTAATAACTTAAGTTCATTTCCATTTGACCAACCTCCATTTCTTTTCACAACAAGTTCTATTACCATCTTTCATTTGGTTCTTATTTAATCAAATTCCATCCATTTATTTATTCAATACAATTAGTTTATTCACTCAATCCATTGTGAATTTCAATTTCCATACTCAATTCATCCGAAATTATTTTATTAATAACAAGGCCATTTCCAATTTATTTCTACTTATTTGGCTTTTATTTGCAATACAAACCATTACCACTTTAATCCAATTTATTTTTATTTGGCAACATTTTTAATTATATTTACTTCACTAACGATTCAAGTCAAATTTGATTTATAACTTGAGTTTTATTTCCAAACTTCATTATTAGCTTACAATTCAGCTTCTATTTAACTACATTAGGTTCCATTTACATATTTCATTAACTAATTTATTATCTAATTAGTTCTTCCCCTATTTATAATTCAATACTTTATGTTTAATCTTAAAAATCGCTTCATTAACTTTTCTTAAGTTCAATTTATTTTATAATTTAAGTTTGGATTTTGGTTTCATTTTCCAAAACATCAAACAACATTTATTTTGGGTTTTCTATTCCACTTTCCAGTTTTATAAGTCATAATTTATTATTTTACACACTTCCATTCATTCTAGGCTTGAATATAAAATAACTCGAAATTCACGCTTATTTATAACTCAAGCATTTTTTCTCTCTGTGGATTCTTTTAATTCTTCTATAGGTTATTCTAATCCATTTATTCCAATCCAATTCTTATCCAAATTATTTCTGTTTACTTAAGTAAGGATCTAATTCCATTCAATATCACCCATAACTCAACTGAATTTTTATTCCAATTCAATTTTATTTTAACTCAGATTTATTTAATTCAATTCAATTCAATTTTCTTCATTAATCTAAGTTAATTTTATTTTTAACTTTTCACTTTAAATTTTAATTCCAATATTCAAAGCTCATATTTTCCTTTCTTATTTAAAAATCATCTCAAATTTTTATGAGTTCATAACTTATCTCATCAGGATTTCCAAATCAAATAAGGATTCAGGATTTTAAACACCCGGCTTTTGGTTTTCAAATCATTTTGAAATCACCATTATCTCAAAATCACACTTCTCAAAAATTTTAAACCAATCCTGTTTTTTATTCCCAATAAATTTCCTTTGAAATTTCAAAAACAAACCTGTTCTTCTGAAAAAATCAATTTGGCAGCAATTTGTCACTTAGAAACTCGAAAATGAACATCGATGATGCTGCAGTCATCACCGAAGTTATTTTCCAGCGACTGAAGTGAGTTCAATGCTATATCCCTTCCCACAATTTATTTGAAACAATTCCCCTTTCAGAAATACCCCCGAAATAATAATGCTATTATTTATCTTCAAAACACTTCGAAAATCAATTCCAAAACCTCAGGGGTTTTAAATTTCCAAATTCTGGCTTAAATCGAATTTTAACTATAATTCATTTGCATAGATTATGCTCATACAAATTCCCATTTGATTATATTTCAATTTATAAATCACATTTATAATTCACATTTACAAATTTCATTTTATTAATGAATTTATTTCCATAATCTTTGGTTATATTTTCAATTTCTAGTCAAATAGTTACAGTTGGAAATCCAATCTCCAATACGTGCCTTGTACGGTTTTAGTTGTATAACCTGCCATTTACTTATGGTGATCACCACTGTTTAGATGGCAGCTATAATAGGCATACAATAATGGTTGTATGCTTACTAAGATTAATATTATACTTTCAAAAGGTTTTCTATAATATGCACTAATAATAATATCAAAAGATTTTCGCGTATCAAGCATGTTTGACTATCATAAGGAGAAATCTCCTCCAATTCTGCGTTTGCATTGTGTGTGCGGTGGGAGGCCTTATGGTAATTTTATTTTCCAAAAAGCATTGTAAATTTCCTTTAGAATTCTTTGTTTGTTTTATTTTAAAAGATAAATGTTTTCGTTTGCTCATACCAGTCACATGACTGACCCGAAGTTTATTGTTCTCTTCCTAAACTCTGGGTGCCTACAATTTTCCACACGGGCAGTCTAGAGTTGGGTTTTTCAGATAGTCGAATAGTAGGTGTAGATTCGATAGCATTCAATCTCTGGATATTGGAATCGCATCGGGATCGATTTGCTTCACTTCAGCATTGATGGTGATTCTCGCTTTTGGTTTGGAGCCTATCTAGCTTTTAGAGTTTTTGGAGATTTAGCAATGGAGTCGCTATATGTTGGAGTATATATCTTGTTGAGTTCTGAAGATATTATCTTTTGGAGATATCTTTCCACTATCGATGGTTGCAAAGTCTAAACCATCTTCTGGTGTTGTCTCCCGCTATTGTATATCTCTTGGCTCTAATTTGTATTGATATTCTTGTTGTATCTGATATTGTATCAACTGTTGTATATCAATGATATTGTTCATTTTTCTTCCGTTGTATTGTTGTACCTAATGTGTTATAAGCTCCGGCGAACTAGATTCGACGTTTGAATCTGCGCCATTCGAATACGGGTGATGTATTCGGTGTCGATTTTCGAAGGTCGAGTCAGGGTCATTTCACCAATAATGACATTTCCCCCTGCTCCAACTCTATAAACTTCCTAAGCAAGGACGACTTGACTACTTCAAACAAAAACGTTTCTTTGAATCTCCTTTGAAATTCTATCTAAGTCAATTCCTCTTCTGGCACGCCTACGATCACCCTGTTCCACCAGAACAAAGCAACATCTTGCAACTGTCTCGAAGCCAATCTCCTTTTCTACTTATCATTTTGACCCAAATCAACGAAAATCCTTTCACAATGTAACAGCTAGTTCTCCACTTCTATTGCATCCTCTATCTCGGAAAAAGGCTTCCCACCCAGACTGGTGTAATATCAACTTAGCTTAGCATAGTTATTACCAACTGACGCTATGGGGTTGACTCCTCCCACGTTAGCAACATTTCCTTCAACTACCCCTACAGCTGATTCAGCTTGCATCATGTTGATGTAGAACTAATACATAGTCTAGTGAGGTCACAACACCTACATTGGCATTTTCATTTTGGTCAATATTTTCCTGTCGACCCTTGTTCCTTCTGATGTTAGGCCTAGCATTTCCATTAGTTGTGGCGCTTCTTCCACCTAGATTCGCTTTTCCGTTTCCTGCCATATCTTTATTTCTCGCAAACTTGCATACGAGCCTTAAAAAGATATAAAGTAACATTTTAAGAGAGATGGGAGAATATATACTTATATATAGAAAATACATATAAATTACTATAGCGTTATCCCATACTCCAATCTTATTCTCTGATTTATTAGGATTATGTTTTCAAATACTCTTGAGGTTTAAAATTCTTTTGTCCATAAACCTATGCTCTAATACCAACTTGTAACATCCCCGATTCCGAGGCCCAAAACAAACTGCAACGGATGCTGTAGTTATCCATAGTTATTAATTCTCGACCAAAAATGTGGCTATATTAATCATATCAATAATTAAAAGCACATGAATATGAAATTTTTTCAAACATGGTTTAATATTAAATTTTTACTTCCCATTTCACAATTGATATTCCATATTCATTACATAATTTCATTCATAATCCCATGTTCAGAGAAATATAATTATTATATAATACTCCAAGTGCGACATATAAAGATGTCCTCTTGGTTGATCAGAGTCAAATACTTGGCAATTATACAACTTTGTCATTATATCCAAATAGACAAAACCAAACTACATGGAAGAAATAGATAAAGTTCCTAATAGCTAGATTGCCTCCTCTACATCTCCGGAAGCTTATTCATCTAACTAGAACCTAAAATTCTCTTACTCCTGACCTACTCAAATGAGTACTTGAAAGTTTTGGGGGAAAAAACTTCAGATCAGACAACAGTCTGGTGTAAATAATAACCTACCATCTCGAACCAAAATAGATATCTAGTGAGACCATGTCACTGCACGAAATGGGTTTTCCTCTCACTTGTATCTTAACTAAATCATAACAACCATATACTGTGCCTTTGCAACTGCAATGGTTAGAACATAGAAAATAACATTTATGATCATGTACAGACATTGTATTACCCATCCCAATTCATTAGATTATCCACCAAAGTTTACACATCATATTTTAAAATGACTACCAATTTTATTTTAAACTGACAAACCATCTTATAATTATTTGGACTACTCATCTCACATATATATTCAGAATTATATGGACTAATCATCATATGTAATTATTACTCGAATTACACATCCCCTACCACATTGACAACCCATCACTTGTAGTATAATTATTTAAAAATTATGTGGACTTTCAATCACAAATATTCCATTTAACTAAATTGATGTGGATTATCCATCTCATATCTCATAGTTTTCCTAAGATAACTATGAAGCCATCACTATCCTCGCAAAGGCGATCCATCTCCAGCATGATGTAGACTATTCATCTCGCATCCCATAGTTTTTCTAAGATAACTACGAACCCATCAATTTACAATCTATTTCATGTTACCCACATTTGTCAACTTAATTCATGTTACCCACAGTATCAATTTAATTCATGTAACCCATGTATATCAATTTAATTCATGTATCCCCTTATAGTTATAACATTTCAAAGTGATATGACAATAGTATCCCCAATTGATCTATGTCGAAGTTAATAAAAATAGACATTGGTTTCCCTAAAGTATAAAGTCGAAGTCAATAACATGTGGCCCAATACCATTAAATCATATAAATTTCGATCAATGTCGAAGTTTACCTATATGTTATCCCTAATAATAGTGTTCAAGTTCACAATTCAAAATAGCATTGGTATCCCCAATGGTGACGTTGAAGTAGAAAGGCTAGGCTCTACACCCTTTAATAATTTAGTATAGATCATTGTTGATGGCATTAACAATGTCGACATAGAGCTCTAAGGCTCTCCGCTTTTAATCATAACACATATGCGATTTTAAAACCGTGTCGACCTCTATTTAAGATCGAAGGCAGAAACTTAAAATTCTTTTAAGTATAATATTTAATGTCACAGATGATGTTGTTGACCTTCATAAACTATAGACTATACACCCAATAAATCAAAACTTTAACTTTTATAAGTTATATGGCTATCTGTGGAAGTTATAAGGTCTTTGACCCTATTAAAACATAGGCCTCTTTGCCTCATTAAAATGTTTTCAATTTATGTAAAAGCAAGCCTCTTTGGCCTTAAAAGGATGAAGTGTAACATCACCCTCATGCGATGTCGACACTAAAGCCATGTGTTAGAAGTCGCCGATCTTGATGCACAACGGCACCAAGATCCTCAATGTAGATCCTTTAAAGTTTAGTTCACTTTGGCTATTATGTTGTTTATTATCTTTATAAGATTGAAGTCATATGAAGCGGCGACACTGTCGATGTTTTGAAAACAATCAAAGTGATTAAGTGCGGCATCATTAAAAATAGTGACGAAGACATACGACGTCGTCGACGTCGACATTAAGCTTTTAAAATATTTAGATGGATCACGAAGATACCATGTCGCCCAATATATGTTACCGATACTATCGACGTCGACACTAATGGAATCATTTCGTAGCTACCGAAACAGCCATCATATGCTTCCCTCAATATCAACGTCGATGTGCATAGAGGCAGCATTCCTTTAGGCTCGAAGTGGATATATGTGGCATGACAATGACGTAATTAACATGAAAACTGGTTCTTTTTTGTTAAAAGTAAGCACTTTTCACCAAAACATACACTTTCGCAAATTCCTATTGGATACAAACAATACTTTAACAAATCTCTTTTTAGAAATACTACTGCATACCATTTTCATGTTCCAAAATATTTCTCAACTTTAATTAATTAATACCATTAATTAATCATTAGTTTAAATGCTTTTCTAGCATAATAAATTCATAGTAATACGAAATTACCTGGGAAAAATCCAAAATTTTCACAAAAATTACAGAATATCTTTCCCTTTACCATATAATAATTCCAAAGCCAAAAACCATATTTAATTATTTAAATAATCAATACAATTACCCATATTTTTGACTATTTTGAATTATTAAATTTAATATAATTTTTGAATATAAATGGTTAGAAATAAAAAAAATTAATGAACTATTTGTGTAATTTATTTAATATGAAATTGAATAAAATTTTGAAATAACCAATTTCGAAGATTTAGGCAATAACTCGTATTGAAATGAAATTTAATGTATTGAATGTGTTTATAATCAAATACTGAAATTGAATAATAAATTTTGAATTATTTAAATAAAAGTAAAATAATTGCTGATAACAAAAATTTAATTGGAATCTAATATTGGAATTTATCGAAATTGGATTACTGAAACTATTTAAATAATTGAATTTTGAATTTAATATAAATGAAAATGATGTCGAAAGCTGATTTAAATTTTACTTAAACAAGAATGAAGATTTTTAAATGCTAAAGTTGAATTTCAAATGAATAATTTTATTTTGGAAAATAGCTCGTTTTAATTAATGAGCAAAAATAGACATTTTGGCCACTGTCTCGGATTTCGACGAAACCAGTTTCAACGGATCCATAATAGTGAGTTTTTGTAGGATTTCAAGTTTCCTAGTGATCACACTTATTATTTTGCTGTGCGAGATTGAAACGCGTAGAAATTAATTTTAGAATTTAATTAAAATAATTTGATTTTGAAATGCTATCTTCTACATACGATCGAACTATGCCTCGAGGCTAGTTCCATTGTGTTCAAAAAAGGGGTATAAAAATAGAACGCAAGGCGGCATGCTTCGTTTTGAGTTTGAGAATTTCGGACTTTTAAAGGTTAGATATTTTCTAATTATAGTAATATATATACTTTCCCTTATCTCAACATCGTGTATACTCCGCCCATAATCCTATCTACTCTGCACCCCTTTCTCTCTTTCGTTCTTCAACTTTGCAGATCGAAGAAAAGAGAGGAAAAAAATAGAAGACCAAAAAAACAAAAAAAATGAAGCACGTGCTGCCGCACGAGGAGGGGTGGCCAGGGCGACCGTCGACACTCTGGTATTGGGTTTTGGGGTTCGAGTCGCGTTTGCGTGCGAATGCTGGAAGGCACACGACAGGGCTTGGTGGTGGTAGGGTTATTTTCATTTGAGTTAATGGTGGTTCTGAACGAGGCGGTGGCGGTGGCGTGCTCGGATGGAGGTCTAGTCGATGTTAAGTTTGCGTACGATGTTGATTTTCGCGTGATACTGGGTTGCAGATCGCTTATGGGTGAGGGCCTGGAGGAATGAAGAGAGATAAGATTTAGGTTAGTTATTTTTTTATTTATGTTAAGTATGTTTTAATTATATCGATATTAATAAATTCGTAACTTTTTTGTACAAGGTCCGTTTTGAGTGAAATGAGTTGCTTTGTGATCGTATCGACGTCTCTACAACATGTAGTGGAAGTGGAATTTATTTGAAGCTGAAATATTTTTAGTCTCAAATAAAAGGTAAGTGTTTTAAACACTCATGAAGTACTGAATATTTTATGTTAGTTAAATTGAAATCCTGAGGTGATTTAATTTTACTGACGTTTGTTTGGTAATTTAATGACATAAAAATCGACTTAGAAATTTACATGTTAGCAATATTGAATTAACTGTTAAATTGAAATTGGAATTAAACTACTAGTTAAATTCCCGATTATTGATAACCGGTTAATTGTACTGATCTATTGACTATTTTGGAATATCTATTGTGATAGGTGCTATGGTTGATATTTTGGATGATTTGGATGTTTATTTATTTTTATATATTCATTTATCACTCTGTAAATTATTGACATCATATAAACTATTACCTGAATTATTTCGAATAAATTAAGAAATAGGTTGAAATAATATATACCTATGACATTTATTTTGAATTAAAATGGTATATATACATCTCTCAAGTTAAATTAGAATAACTAATCACTTGGCCATATGATAGAAAATTATATACAGACACCAGATTGGTTAAATTAAGCGGTTTTAAAATTTTGGATTTGAAATTATTTAAATAATTTTGATTTAAAGAAATAAAAATCAAAATATGGGAATTGAATTATTTTCAAACTCGAGCTTGAACTATGAAATTGGAATTGGTTAAAAGAAACTATTTAAAGGAAGCAATTTGAAATTTTAAGTTGGAAGTGAAATATGATTTGAATTATGGAAATCAATTTTTTTTAAAAGATTTGAACTTTTACTTGAACTTCGAAGTTATTTACGTAAAAGTGATATAAGTTAATATTTCAAAATTTGGATCAAGATTGAATTGTTCTTAAAGATTTGAACATTGAATTGAACATCGAAATTAAATTTGATTTAAATGATTTAAATTGATATTTTGATATTGAACTCAAAATTTATATAAATTGGATTGGTTTAAAATTGAGAATTGAAATTAATTCAAATTGGAATTGAAATTGAAATATATTAATTTGAAATTAATTAATTTGAAATTGAAATAATTTGAAATAAAATTGAAATTGATGTGAATTGGAATTGGAATTGAACTTAATTCAGATTGAAATCGAAATCGAGCCAATTTGAATTGAATTAAGATTGAAGATGACTTGAAAGATTTAGAATTGAATCAGTTTGACTTTGAAACTATTTTTTAATAAATTATTTCAATATAAATTGTTTAAAATCTATCTTTTTAAATATTCAAATTATTTTGATTTTCCAAACTATTATTTTATATAAATCATTTTTAATATCTAAACTATTTTATCAAACTATTTGAACTTGTAAAAGTGGGAATTGTTATATTTCAATCGTTGATGTAAATGTGAATTGGGTTAAAATAAAGTTCTAACCTAAATGGAAATTCGATACGATTTTGGAAGTGAAATCGAGATATTGAGGCGAAAATGATTTTCAAGTGAAACTTAACATATTCGAAGTAAATATGATATCTCAAAATGTAATTGATTTTGAAGAGAATATGATATTTTGATATCAAGCATGAATTGTTTTCGAAATGTAAAAGAACCAACCGGTGTGTAAAACAACCTTTGATTGTTAAAGAGATCGGGGTCTCTTATTGGCACACTCTCTGTCAATATCGGAATCTCTTTAACAACTGTGTACGCCGAGGAGACTCTAGAATGAAGTGGTTGGTTTTTTCGTCGTTTGCTGGATTTGAAGAAAGAGAACGTTGATGGACAGACCCTGGCACTTGTTCCAATTTGAAATGACTAAAACAGGACGGCTTGATAGGGCTAAGCTGGCTAGCTACCTCTAGTAAACATTCGTTCTTCGATTTTCTTTGGATTCGGTCCATACTATATTCCTTGTTGGTTTCGATTGGTGCAACTTGATATTGGGATAACCTCCCTTTGACTCGATACGGGATGAATGTACGTGGTGGGCGATCGTGTTTACGATTGATTACAACCAGCCCTGCAACCCAAACTGGTAGTATCCGACCTTGGGAATTGCCTTATGTGTCTTGTCATACTTTTATCCTTATAAGAGACCACTACGATTTTGGTTTAGTGTTGTCGTATCACGGCGCATCCCTATCCCCTGACATGCTACTGGGGCGTTGTATGCAAAGTGTATGACAATGCTTAAAAATGATTAAAGGGGATTAATGTAAAGACTTAACGCTAAGAAAAATATTTATTTTACTGATTAAACATTACATATATAAAGTATTCTACTATATATAGATAATTTGACGGATCCTTAAGAGATGGAAAATCCAGTAACATTTATTGAGTTATTGCACACACGTTATACACTGGATAGGAGATGTGAAACCCCATAAACATCTCTGACGCTATTACACTCTTGTTATATATGGTATTGACTTGACTCATGTAAGGATATTTTAGTCCTAACTCGAGTGTTTTGTCTTTTCATTACACTTGGGTCAGCTCTTAGTTTTTCAACGCATTGAATATTATTTTCTGGAGGACGAAGACGAAGATTTGGTATATATTACTATCATTATTATTCCCTTTATATCATGTTGTCTACTGCATTACTCTATAATTCTGTTTTATATATAATTCTAATAAATGTTGTAAATTATAATAAAATGTATAATATAAACAGCTTCATGAACTGTTTATTTGATTATTATATTTTTTCATTCCGCTGCATGATTCTTTATTTTGTTTCCTTCTTCTTTTCTTATTTTTTTGAATCAACCTCATTGATTACCTGTGTTTTGGATTGTTTGAGTTGGACATGTATGGATTATTATCAATTTAAACCTTTCGAAATGTAGGTCGTCATAGTTGGTATCAGAGCTTTGGTTTAGTGATAACCTTAGCTTTGTAGGGTTTGAGTCATTAGAGATAGGATAGTAATACCCTATAATGAGTTGTCTGAGTGTGTGTGTGTGTGTGTATTAGAGAATGTACATGTTAGTGTTATAAAATGTTTTATATTATGTTTACTTATCCATTGAGATGTTTATAAATTTTGATCGGTGCATGGGATGCCATGTTATCGATAAGGGTTTTTAAACACCTAAGCGAGGCAAGTTAACATAATATTGTTTTAAAATCAGGTAAATGAAATAATTTTACCTAAATTATATATTATATATAAAAAGAAATCGAATGAGAATAAATGAGTAAGTGAAATTAATGCGAGTAATTGAATTTGATTTAAATCGGATTTAAATAGGATGTAAATAAATTGAATGCAAATGGAGTGAGTTTTAATAATTGAATGTTAACTAATCGAATATGAAATAAGTGAATGTTAAATAAAGAAATGTTGGTACACTTAAGTATAAGTGATAAAAAATAAAGTTTAAATTATTAAATGAATAGATTTATAAAATGAATTGTGTACGAAGTGAATAGGTTGTAAAACCAAGTCTGAAAATATTAACCTAACTAATTTGAGTTTAAGGATGTATATAAACTTAAGTAATGAGTTGTGAAATAAAAATCTAATCTTATTTTATGTTAAAAGAGTGGCAAAAACTGGAATTTGGGAACTTGAATTCGGATGCTTCTGAAATTTTTTCTAAGAATTTTGAAAATAGTGTTAGTTTTATTTAAAATATTTACGAATAGAAATTGTTTTCAAAAGGAATTAAAAGGAAATAAATCCTATATTCTTCTCTTTGTCGCTGGAAAATATTTCGATGATGATGGCCACATCATCGTCCTTCATTTTCGAGTCTCAGAGTAGGGAGACCTCTTAATAGCTTTGCTATGCATTTGAGTTGATAAACAGATTTTGATTTAAAATTTCTAAATATGATTTGATATATATAAAGATATGAGTATATATATTATTTCAAAATGATTTAAAATGA
Organism: Allium cepa; assembly: GCA_030765085.1. Lineage (NCBI taxonomy): Eukaryota > Viridiplantae > Streptophyta > Magnoliopsida > Asparagales > Amaryllidaceae > Allium > Allium cepa. Next base: position 985,967,850 of record CM060929.1, on the reverse strand, counting down.
ACCCGGTATTTGAATTCTTAAGTTCCTGTTAATTAATGATTTTCAATTGCAGAAATAAAGTAAAAAATTTTTATAGTTGGAAACTTCTAAAATGAGAGATAATAAATTAAAGTTTAACTGTTTAAATGAAATATAAGAAATTAAATTATTATAACTCATAAATTTCAAGATAATGGAAATTTAATCTTATGTAACTTATTGGACAATTTTGTTAATTAAAATGAGTAAGATAAATTTGTATAATACTTAATTACATTCTAAAAACATATATAAACTTACCAGAAATGTTTAAAAGGTTGAAATGTTGATCATGAATATGTAATGACATATTATACAAGTTTAAATTTTAGTAATAAAAATGTTTAAATTGAAATTGTATCTAAGAAATGTTAAATGGATAATTTGAGTAGTAAGAAAAAATACTACTCAGATATAAACTTAAGAGAAGGTAAACAAATAACAGATTAAATGATATCTTTGTAAATTGTTTGAAAAAAAGGGAAAAGGAAAAATAAATTCAGAAATGATGTTTTAAGATTAAATTGTGGATTTCTGAGATAATTATAATTTAAATAATATTGTGTAAAAGAAGATACATCTGTATAAAATGATTATAAACTTAAGAAATAAATTGATGAAATGAGTTAATGAAATGAATTATAAGATGCCGTTAACTTAAGAAAAATTTAAACGAATTTGATTCTGATAAAAAGAAAAGGATTGTTAGTATGAATTTTAATTATAAAATAGAACTTAGTTAAGTAAAATTAATGATATTAATTAATGAACTAATGAAGTAAATCAATGAATTAATGTGAACTTAAGTTATGAAGAAAAAATGATAAACATGAGTTGCATTTTATAAAATGTATATTAAACTTAAATGATTTTATGAAATGGTTTATAAATGATATTAGTATTAGAGAGAGTATACTAAATGGCAATGAAATAATATTTAACTTAAATAAGGTTAAATGAAATGATTTTATAAAATGGTCCATAAATGATTTGATATGAAATGGTATTAAACATAAAGTGAAACAATTGAAATTTAACAACTTAATTTGAATAAATTGAGTGTAATGAAATAGATTTGTGTAATATCCCGGAATTTTTAACAATATCAATTTAATAATCTGTAGTTAAAATTAAATTGATATTGATATTCTGTTAATAATTATTCAAATAGATGTAATAATCTTCTTCAATAAATATTTAAATTGGTTATTTTTTTTTTTAAATAATAAATTGTTTTCTATTTATAAATAAATATATGGTTTATATTTTAAATTGATTGGTATTGTTTTAATTTTAATAAGTAAAGCATATTTTCTAGTTTTAATATTTGTAGTAATTTGGAAAATTAGTTTTATTTAATATTTAAGCTTTTCAAAGTTAAGTAAATGATTTTGGTTTAAATTTAAATCATGTTTTAAAATTCTAATATATACATTTTAATTTGGAATTTTGATTGAGATTAGTATTGAGTTTTTAAAACTATTTCATAAATAAATATATGATTTTAAAATTTGATAAGAAAAATATTTAAGTGTTTAAATTAAATTAGATTTGAGTTTTAAATTTAGAATAAATTCAACAAAATGGTTTCATGGCTTAATAAAATGGATATTTTATTGATAAAAACATAATTTCTTTTAAAATGATTTTAATTTAATAGTAAGAGATTTATAAAAACAATATTTATATGGTATTGTCTTTATAAATAAGTTTTAAATAGGATTTGTAATTTTTATTTCAAATTGAATTTATATTCATGACTTGATTTGGAATTATTTGATTTTGAATTTAAGTTCAAAAGTATAAATTTTAATTTGTTTATTTGTTTTAATTTTTAATATGTATAAGTTCATTTATAAACATGGTTTGTTTTTATTTCATTTATAAATTTATACACATGTTTAAATATAAGCTAACATATTAACTTAGGATTACACACACATTAATTTGTAATTAGTACTAATCATTTTAAAGAAAACAAGTATTGCATTCTTTTAACAAGTGTAACATTCATGTAACATGTGTTCAAATTTAACATTAACTAATTGACAAGTGTTAAATTTGATTTTAATTTTTTCTTTTATTTCCATTAAATCTGAAAATACATTAGTTAAGATTGCAACTTTATTCATATTGCATTTTCATTTTCCTCAATCAAAAAAAGAAAGAAAAGATCAAACTCATCTTCAAATTTTATAAAATCAGTAACACTCTTCAAAAAAATCTACATATACAAATTTATCAAAACCCTGTTCAAATCTGCATTTCCTCAAATCCAAACATCTACATATTCCACTTCCTAAAAATCAAATTCATCTTCTTATTAACAATCAGTCTGAATATCCTCAAAAAAGTTCAAAAATCCGCATGTCATAAAATCAAGATTAAAATGGACCTACATCTTCCGCTTCCTAAAAATCAAACAAGCCTGCATTGTTTTCTGCACTCTGTTTTAAACTGGGAATGATAGCATGCATGTGAGGAATTAACTACTGCATCTTCTACCTGCATGCAAGCATCTAAGTCAGGAAACATATGCATCTGCATATCATTTCAGACATGAAGTATCAAAGGGTCAAGCCTGCACCATTTCCTGCAAATTTCAAAAAAAAACAACAGGAGGTCTGCATTTTTAAAAGGTGAGTAACATTTATATCTTAAACTATATTTAGGTTGCTTGATTAAATGTTTGAGATAAAATATGTTTGTGTGCTTATATAAGGTCTGATGTAATTATGATTGAATGTGCATGTTGATTATACTTTGCTATGTTCCCGGATTTATCATTCTATTTAAAAGAATTCCCTACCATTGATCTAAATTGAGATAACATCTGGGTTTTAAAATAATAAAAAGAGTTTGCTGATTATAGATTAGTATTCAAACTTATAAAGTAATGTGTTTATTTCCTTAAGATAAGGTTTAAAAAAATTTTAGAAGAGTTAAATCACAGAGTGATATCTCTGTAAAAATAGGTAATACCATTATATGTTGATCTTGATTAAATCCAGTCATATTAACATTGAAATCCAGTTTTATAAACTAAAAACATTTACTGGAACTTGATTTTTAAATCAAGTATTAGGAATTTTAGAGTATTGTTTCATTTACAGTTTGTTCTTGAACAAAATATGAATTTGAGCAAAATTCTTGTAATCTGTGATTTGTAGAAACTCAAATTTCTTTTGAGTTATAGAGTAAGGATCTTAGATCCTTAGAAAATCAAAGAAGTGGATATAAAATTGCTAGATTGATTACAGTTTGGAAAATTTCAGAATTTAACCCTAGTTTTGAATAAGGGTTAAGAATTGGGTTAGTGTGAGGTGTAGGATGGATCGAGTGGGGAGATAATTGGTGTTGGTGTAGCTGAAGGGTGAAGGAGCTCGAGGACGGTGGGGTTGAACGCCAAGTGGTCGGAGTGGCGAACAATTGGTCGTTGACAGGTCGTAACTAAAACCTGAAAAACATGTTTCAGGTTTAGGTTTGTAAAGCTAAATTTGAATGCTTTGTTTTTTGTTTGATTGGTGATGATGTTAGTGGATTGAGGGGTTTCTGGTTGTGGCTTGATCACCTGAGATGATCGGCAGAGGTGGTGGTCGCTGTGCATATGCACGGCGACGAGTTTTTCTGGTGAAGTATGTGGGTCTGTTTTTGTTTGGAGGTGTTGCAGGGTAGGTCTTTGTATTTGCTCGAAGTAAGTTGTTTAATAACTAGAAGTAGGCAAGCATAAGACTCGGAGTAGGATTGGGTTTTCTCGAGTTACATTGAAATGTCCAGGTTTCTAAAGGAACTTTATTTTTAAAATCTGGGTTTTTAGGATTTTAAAATCTATAGCTTAGGCTTAAAGTAAAGTTTAAGTTCAAATTCAAGTTTGAATTTCTGATTTAAATTCAAATCCCAGTTTTCAGATTAAAATAAAAGTTTCAAAATTTGACTTAATTAACTATTTTATTTTGGTAAATAGTTGAAACTTTTTAATAATGAGGTTTTTAAATTGTGAGTAAGATTTAAAGATTAATTTTAAAATCTGGAAATCTAAGTTTAAAAATGAAGTTCAGTTTTAAATTTAAATTGAAAGTTTAAACTAAGAATGAGTTAAAAATTTCTAAAACTTTGAAATGAATTTAACTTCAAATTTTATGATTTCATTTTAAGACAAACTTTTGTTTTGTCTTGAAATTTAAAAAGTTTTAAATTATTTAAAACTTTGATAAGTTTTAAAATTATTCTATTTTTAACTTGAATTTAAATTGGAATTTAAAGGTAATTTCATAAGTACTTAGTTTTGAATTAAATTGTTTTAAACATAATTAGTTATGTTTCATCTTGAAAATTTAAATTAAGATTAATATTTCAGGATTAATTTAATTAACAAGGTAATTAAGATTAATTAATTAATTTAATTAATTAATTGAATTTGAAATTAATAATTGATTAATGATTAATCAATTTATAATTAAGATCTTTAATTAAATTATTAATTAATGATGAATGAATATTATTAATTATGTAATTAAGTTTTAATCAAGGTTAATTTATTTGATAATTAACTTTAATTAATGAATGATTAAAGATAATTTAAATGATAATTAATTTAAGTTAATTACTTTATAAAATGATTAGACAATGGTTAATGAAGATCATTAACCAGGATTATTTAACAATTAATTAATATGGTAAATTTTTATAATTAATTAGATTAATTAATTTGATAATAATCAATTGTAAATGATTTGAGTGTAATTACTTAGTAAAGTAATTAAGGAATTAATTACTTAATGTAATTAATTTAGTTAATATGATTTTTTATTTTAATTAATTAAGTTTAATTAAATTTAAACACTTGAGTTTTAAAAATAATTACTTTATGTAATTAATGATTGGAAATTTACTTAGTTAAGTAATTAATTAATAATTACATGATTGTAATTAAGTGGAGATGTTTAAGTATGAGGTAAGTTGGATTAATTATTTAGTAATTAATCAAGAAATTAATTTAGAAATTAATTAAGGATAATTAATTTGTTTAATATAGTAATTAAGCTAAATAATTACTAAATGTAATTAATCTGTGATGATGATTAATAATTATAAGTTAATTACTTAAGGTAATTAATAAAAGGGGATCATTAATTATTTTAATTAATGATGTAAATAAAGTTGATTAATTATGATTAATTAATCAATAATAGGTAATTAAAGGTAATTAATTACTTAATTAATTAAGAATTAGTGTAGTTAATTATGATTAATTAATTAATTGAAGTAATTAAAGGTTAATTACTGTTTGTTTGAGAATAATTAATTTGTGAAGTTAATTAAGAATAATTACATAAGTGTAATTAAGGATAATTAATCAAGAGTGATTAATTTAAAGTGATTAATAAGGAATGATTAATTGATTGTAATCAATTAAATGGTTAAGATAGCAAGATTTATATTGGTGAAGTAATTAATTTAATTTATTTTAAATTAATTAAAGATGAAGTAATTAATTTAATTCATTTTAAATTAATTAGAATTAGAGATAGTTAATTTAATTCATTTTAAATTAGTTATATTGTGATAAATAAATCATTTCTTATGGATGAATGGGTGGACTTGATTGTCTTGAATGGATGTGATCTCAGTAATGAGATAAGTATGGTTGTGTGGTATGAATGCCTTGATTGTATTGTGATGATAACTTAGATTATCTTTTGTGATGGTGATATATGGAATATCTATTTGATATTGATAATGTGGATTACCTGTTATTTGATAATGTTAATTATCAATTGTGAATTATGAATTTTCTATCTGTGTGTATATAGATACTGTGATTGAATTGTTTTAAAACCTTTAAAACAACTTGGACTTAAAAGACATGCTTTGGATTTCGATGAGACCGGGATCGGGTTTCCATGTTGGGATATCCGAAAACCACATCAATTCCAAATAACGTTAGGTCGTGAATCAAAGTGGAGCTTTGTGAAGACGCGAGGTGTAAGGACTATGAGTTAGTATAACTCTGTGGGTGATTCCGTAATGAGTTGACGGAATAGTACTTATAGATTCGAGATGGTGGTTTAGAGTGCAAGGGTTATTGTCGTTAACTCTGAGGGTGATTCCAATATGAGTGTAACGAGATAATGCCTTCGGTTTCATTCGAACCCGGAATGAACTTCTATGGATTGAATGCTTTCAGAACATCGTCAGGTGGACGATGAGCATTCTAAGTGATATGCCCTATAAAGGTAATCATAGCTTCAAGCCTCATCAACCGGAAATGGATAAAACAGGGGAGGTGCAGCAAGGCTTCGTGGGTCGCACCCACTGGAGAGCAAGATTTACCCCTGTCTAGAAGTCCCTTTATATTCGGCTGTGTGGGTGGTTGCTAGCTACAACCACGGGGTTCTCTTGTTCGGAACTGTTCAGTAAGGAATGCGTCCAGCTTTGTGTTGTAGGGGAGTGGGAGTACTCCTCGGTACGTTGATCTAGGCCACGTACTGTGACGGGCGGTACCCCAGTAGCCTTGCCATTGTATGGAATCCAAAATCCAATAAGTGCCAACGGTTTTGATTGTATTACCCACTTTTGTGGCTAGTAGCTGGAATTTAATCATGTAATAATTTCGGCTATTTCATATTTATTTGAAAACCCTAGACACTATTATAATATCATCGGATTTCCTATCTAATGTTTTGGTTAGCGTAAGGTAAAAACTTTTCCATGTTTATGTGTGGGAAGTCTTACGTGATACCTTTCTTTTCAAAAGGTTTTTGAAAGTTAAGTAACTTTAACCTTTTACTCACACCAGACCCATGTTTGACCTGGAGTTTATTTTTGTTTTCCATAAACTCTTGGGTACTCAAATTTTTACGAGTAGCCAAGGGAATTCAGGTTAGGATTCAGGTTAGCTTTGACGAATTGTGGAGGAGCAAATGAAGCAGGAGGCTCTGCGTGTAGATATATATAGTATTCCGCTGTGTAGTTTTATCTGAGTTGTTGTCTTTGAGTTGTATCGAGTTGTATAACTAGACAGGTGTTTATAACTGTCTAGTATGTGTTGTATATCTGTGTAACTCTGATATTTGTTATAAACTATGTAATATTTATGTCATTAATATAGTTTATTCGTTCCGCTGTTAGATTCTGATGTGTTGTTTCTTTCTTCTCTTCTTTCTATTCTCTTTCCTATCCCTTTCTTTCTTAAAAGATGATGCGATTTTCTGGTGGTAGAAAGTCGGGTCGTTTCAATTTGAATAAATTGGAAGTAAACCAATTAAATGTTAATAAAAATTGGATGTTAATAAGAAATGAAGTGTATAAATCAAATATTGACATTGGTGTAAATTAATATTGTTTGAATTAAGTAGATGAATATAAATTGTTGAATGGTTTCTTTGTTGTAAATCATTGTTATTACCGCTTTTGATTGCATATGATTGTTATGGCTGTGTATTTGTGCTCATGTTTGTGGTTTGGATTCAAAATTCATGTTATATAGTCTATTAAACTCATACATGCTTTCTATATCTTTTATATGCAACTAATATTCTGAACTCAGTTGAGATAGATACATACGAAGACCGTTTAGACGCATACGCAGATTTGTTTTGCTTTTGCTTACTTAATTTAAGCGAACTCGCTCGTATTAATAATAAGGTACATATCTCGAATTACATGCCACACTTTTGTATTTTTTTTCCCTACAGGATGCCTCATCATTGAGATGAGATGTATATTTTGTATATTTGTGATATATATTTGTATTGTAAAAAAATTTTGATCAAGCCGCGCAAAGGAGACGCTGTCGAAATTTTCCGTAAATCCAGGTGTTAGAAAATTTTTGAGGTTTAAAATTTTATAACTTATTTTTATATATGAGTTGTTGTTTTAATAAGTCGATCGGAGTGGCATAGTAGAAGCGTGGTACAAATTTCAAATAAGATTTCAATGTTTATAAGTTGATTGTTTTGAATAAAATATATCAAATGTTAAATTCCTTACTTAACCCCTTTTCGAGGATGAAAAGTTTTGAATGGGGGAGAATGTAACGACCCGTATTTTTATTAAATTTAATATAATTGTTGAATATATATGGTTTGAAATAAACAAAATTAGTGAACTATTCCTGTAATTCATTTAATATGACCTTGAATAAAATTTTGAAGTAACCAATTTCAAAGATTTAGGTAATAACTAGTATTGAAGTGAAATTTTATATATTGAATGTGTTTATAATCAATAACTGAAACTGAACAATAAACGCTGAATTATTTAAGTAAAAGCAAAATAATTATTGATAACTAAAATTTATTTGGAATATAATATTGGAATTTATCGAAATTGGATTATTGGAACTATCTAAATAACCGAATACTGAATTTAATATGAATGAAAATGATGTCGAAAGTTGATTTAAATTTTATTTAAACAAGAATAAAGATTTTTAACTGCTAAAGTTGAATTTCAAATGAGTAATTTGATTTTGGAAAATAGCTCGTTTTAATTAACGAGTAAAAATAGCCATTTTGGACACTATTCTGGATTTCGACGAAACCAATTTCATTAGATCTGCAATAGTGAGTTATTGTAGGATTTCTAGTTTCGTAGCGATCGAACTCATCTTTTGTCCATGCGATCTTGAAATGTGTAGAATTTAATTTCAGAATTTAATAAAAATAATTTGATTTTGGAAAGCTATCTTCTGCATACGATCAAACTAGGCCTCGAGACTAGTTCCATTATGTTCAAAATAGGGGTATAACGTATAGAACGACAGGTGGCATGCTTCGTTTGAAGTTTGAGAATTTCGGATGATTAAATATTAGATATTTTCTTATTACAATAGTATATGTACTTTCCCTTATCTCAAGATTTGGTACACTCCACCCACAATCCTATCTACCCCGTACTCCCTTCTCCCTCTTGTTCTTCAATTTTGAAGATCGAAGAAAATAGAAAAACTGAAGAAAAAAAACCAAAAAATGAAGCGCGTGTTGGCAAGCGAGGAGGCCCGGACAGGGCGGTCGTTGACATTCAGGTTTTGGGTTTTAAGTCGCGTTCGCGGTGAGTGTTGGAGTGCATGCGGCACAGCTCGATGGTGGTAGGGTTGTTTTCATTTGGGTTGATGGTGGCTCTGAAAGAGGCCGTGGCGGTGGTGTGCTCAGATGGAGGTCCGGTCGACGTTAGGTTAGAGCGTGATGTTGATTTTCACATGATACTGGGTTTTAGATCGCTTTTGGTGGTGAGGGCCTAGAGGAAAGAAGAGGGATAGGATTTAGGTTAATTATTTTTTGTTTATGTTTATTAATTTGTTAATTATGTTTTAATTATATCGATATTAATAAATTCGTAACTTTTGCATACGAAGTTCATTTTGAGTGAAATGAGTCACGTTGCAATCGTATCGACATCGACTACAGTATGGAGTGGAAGTGGAATTTATTTGAAGCCGAAATATTTTCGGTTTCAAATAAAAGGTGAGTGTTTTAAACACTCACAAAGTACTGAATATTTTTATGTCAGTTCAATTGAAATCCTGAAGTGATATAATTTTATTGATGGTTGTCTGGTAATTTAAACATAAAGGATATTTTAGTCCAGACTTGAGTGTTTTGTCTTTTCATTACGCTCGGGTTAGCTCTAAGTTTTTTAGTGAATTGAAGATTATTTTTTAGAGCATGGAGACGAAGATTGTTATATTATTTCTAGTATTATTCCCCTTATATCATGTTGTCTGGTGCATTATCTATAATTCTGTTGTATATATCACTTTGATAAATGTTGTAAAATTATAATCAAATGTATAACATAAACAACTTCATGACATGTTTATTTGATTATTATATTTTGTCATTTCGCTACGAGATTCTATGTCTTGTTTCCTTCTTATTTTCTTATTTTTCTTAATCAACCCATTGATTATCTATGTTTCGGATTGTTTGAGTTAGACGAGTGTGGATTATTGTCAATTTAAACCTTTCGAAATGTGGGTCGTCATAATTATATGCCAAAATTAAGCTATTTCCTACTTAACAATATGGTTTCTAGATCTCAGAAAAAAAAGATTTGCATCTTTCCTCATGCATCCGAACATATGTTACCAGTAGTGCGTGTGTAAGATCAATTAACAGGTTAGCTGGAGAGATGCAAGCTATTCATTTAAAACCAAACTCACTTGAACAGACAACCTTATTGTGATTTATGTAAACAATAAGGTACTGAAAGCACATCAAGTTTCGACCATTGATATGCCACTAGTTTGGACAACCTATAATTAACCCGAAATTGTAAGGAGATTGGGCAGATAACAAGTGATTTAGCATATTACTCTGAAAATTTTGGATTCAACACCTCCCATTATCTTTCCATATCTAAATAATAATACGGATCTGTCTAAAAATATTATGCTTTACGTCGGAATACATGGAACCTTACTGTGCACAAACACAGAAGATTACATTTTACTATTTACCTAGTTAAATAGTTTTTGACCTTTCTGGATATTCAAAAATAAAAAACAATGTTGGTTCACTGTACAGTTCTCATGAAATTTTGAAATGGTCTATTGCTTGTATGCCATTATTTGTTAATATATATGTTATAGTGTGATAATAATGAGAAATGCAAATAAGCCTGAAAAAACTGACAGTTTCGCATACATAAGATTTCATTTTTCATTCAATACTAAGACACACATGCAGGTGGATTTATTTTTAAGTTATGTGCCTTTTATTTTGTTTTTTATTTTTTTCCAATAGTATTCCTTGCATATGTCGACGCAAATGATGTATGGTTTTACGTATCCACATGAAGCTTTTGATAAAACGTAAAAAGCTTGAACCAAAATGTTTAAGGGCTTTCAATATACATTTGTGGATTAAAAAATTATGTCCCATTTGATTCATTGTGTTTTCATCAGAAAAATGTGCACACGATGCATATATTTTTTGAAAACAACCAACTAGAAAAATGAAACCAACATATAAAATGGAAAAAAATTATTTTGTTTTTGGTGTTTTAGAAAATAACAAAAGAGAGGAAAATAATTTATCCCCTCTGTCGTCACCCGATCTCCTCCGTGGTTTGTCTTATCGTCGCCGTAATAGCCTAAAAATTTAAATTTCTCCTTTTATTCCTCATATTTTGTTATGAATGTTGAAAGCAAAAAACATAAAACACAAAGTGAAACCAAACAGGCTCTTAAGTTTTATGTTTTTTGAAATACTATTCCACCATGTTATGAAAAATACCTTCAAGCATGAATTAACAGCCAAATCATGGTAGCATTTTTCCTATCAAAATAAGTTAAATTATATGAGAAAGAAATGAAAACAAATAAGTATCGCTCGTTAATACGTTTACTATATCATCAACCAATCATTAGCCAAGTACTGAAAATAAATTAGTCAAACATAATTTCAAAAATTCATGTCACATGGCAGCATAAACATAAAATAACACTGGGCTATTTTCAAAATATTACCTTTTCTTACTGTTACAATATTTTGAGCCTCGTTCAAAATTTACCAATTAACTTATTTAGACTGATCTTTGTCTTTTGTATGCATATTCAGTGAGTAGCTTCTTCTCTAGTTCTGCATTATCCTAATCAATCTTTGCACCTTCAACCACCTTAGTTGCACACAATAAGTACATAATTGAAGAAATTAATGATTATAGTTAAAGTTGAAATTTTCAATTAAGACCACATATAAATATAGGTAGAAAAGTCGATCAAAGATGGTTCCCTATCTACAAAACTCAACTAATGACATTACATTTTTACTTTTGTTAGGGTAAAAAAAGTGTAAATTTAAAGTTGCATCAATAAATAGGGATAAAAATTCGGAAGAAAAATATATACAGGTAATAATAGCTAAAAAACAATAAAATATCAATCTGAATCTGTTACACTTAGGTATACGTCTTTTACTTTTTCTGCTGATCCGTACCTAGCTAAAGTTTCGTGTATACAATACTTTAGCTAGTTCAATACAATAACGACCATGATGGAAGACGAATTAAACTACTTCTTTTTATGATGTTCGATTTTTAGTATATTATGTATACATAGTATTTTATGAAACTTTCAGTTTTGGTAGTTCTAATGCCATTATTATATCACATTGACAATTTACCTATGATCTTTGAATGCACCCATAATCAACATGAAAAGTTAGTTTCTAGTGTATTAAATTTCTCGATCTTATACCACATCTTAATTTACCTCACTTCTTCTTTATGTATAGATTTGTCAACAGTGAATAACCAATGTTTTAACCGTCATAATTTAGACATTAATTCGGGAAAGAAAAGGAAAACAAAATCTCATGGTTTAAACCTAGTAATCAGAATTTAGTGCATATGATTCAAACTTGAATGTTAGCATTTGAACATGGCAACTTAATATTTGTACAACATGTATGAACCTGATGCAAGTAGCTACATATTTGAACCTGCATGCTTTCAACTGTCTATTTTTCTTTTAATAAGCTAACACAAAACATTTTCTATTTATTCTATGAACATATATTGATGAAATCCATAAGTCTAATTGGAAAATATCCTGGAGATCCAACATACATGCAAGTGTGTTGCTTAGTCCACGACCGAAGGAGCCCTCTAACTTTCAGCTATAATAAAGCTTCCTAACTACTTATCTATAATTCAAGTTTGATATACATGTTGAGATATCTATACCAACTTTTACTTGTTAATGTAAATGCTAATTCTTATTCATAATCAATTTATTTTACAAAAATTTAAGTATATCTAAATTGTAATGCATAATTGACATCGCAGACATTCTTTTCTTTGTGAAATTAGATGATACATATGGACAGCAATAGCTATCCATATATTTTCATGTATCATTTCAAACAACCAACGTCATCGCAATATTAATATTCTTGTTTGATACCATTTTTCTTACGTTGCCTTCTTTAGTACTGATATTGCAATGACATGGCTTCCTTTAGCATTTATTAATATGATGGACAAACTTTTTACAGATTACATTGATTTACTTTAACATATACAGTCTATTAATAATAAATTTTTTGTGGGTTTGGTTAAAACGTAAAAAAATAAAATCATTTTACTAACTAATTACAACCATATTTAATTAATAACAAAATTATGTGACCAGATGAGTCAGCTCGGTCAGTCATTTAGATTTAATCAAAATTTTATTTACCCGATACGTAGGTATGCAGGTTTATGCATGGATTTTTCAAAGTTGAGTGATAAAACATAGTATCAAAAATACATAGTGATTATGAGTACAAATTAATTGTTTTTGCAATACACACTGAAGAATACATAATCATCAGTAAAAATATATGTAATTTACCATTTATTGTAAATATAGACACCAAGATAAAGGAGAAGAAATTCATCAATATAGAAAGAAACTTATGTCATCTACAGTAATTGGTCTTGTAGTCTTATCTTGAAGTATAATTGCATTCTGAAGAGTCTAGTTATATGTAGCATACACAATTAGATAGAAATGAGCTAATATTGTTTTGTGAGATAATTGACTATTAGTTATCAAATCATGACCACCAAATTTTCTAAAGCAGGAATAATCAATCCGAATAAAATACACGAACCTCTAAATACTTCACTTACACCAGCAATCACAACTTTAAGCTTTTCCTGTGGTCGAGGACTTCCACAAAAAGAAGTAGACATTTTTGCAGCTTCGAAAAAATTAGTTGCACTTTGAAGTTCAGACCTTAGGCAAGCCTTGCAAACTACCTTCACAAAATAAATACAATTTCATCGTTTTTGAGCTAATATATTTTTAAAAATAAAAATCAACATCAAAATTAATAAAAACTTACGAAGGGGTCAAATTTAATCTAGGTCTGATCCAATATTGCAAACATCTAAATTCAATTCTACATAGAAATTTCTGATATCTAAACCTAATTTTCTTTGAACTTTAAGAGGGAATGAAATTTGAATCACTTTTAAATAGAGAATTATCTTTCACTGTCAATGTATATACACACATTGGTAAAGGATAAGAATCCTCAAATAAAGTTCTTTGTTTGATTACCTGAGTTCATTCGACAATTGATCTGACAACTGCGTAGAACCAAACCGAAGGATGAAGGAAAATCGAATGACTAATGTCATAACTCGTAGATATAGATCTGACAGGGTTCAAAAGTGGATAAATTCAACATGTTTTAATTGGGAAGATTGAATTTAGTATAATAGAAAACACATTGTGCCAACCTTATGTGTATTGAACCGAATACCCAATATAATTGTTGGATGCTAAAGTTAAATTGTATATGAAAAAATTGACTAGAAAGGAGTAAGTAATTAACTATGTTCACATATAATGAAACTGACAGTTTGAGATTTTGTTTCCAGCTAAGGGATCCATTTACAGTTCCAGTAAAGAGTGTAATTAAAAATAAAGAGACTTAAAAACAATCCTTATACTAAACCATTGAAAAATACCAATTCTAAACCTTTGGGAAATAGTCAACTCTTACCCAGGTCAATAATCTAATTTCTAATTTTGAATTTTTAGAAAATAAATAGCATAAAATATATTGGTGATTAGAATCACTCTTAGGAAGGTAAAGCATATGTAATTTCTGCACAGTTGCCAAATAATTTATGAAATATGCAATGTTGGGCAATTTAAGAAATATAAGTTTAGGAAAATTTATATATAACTTCCTTTATTTGATTGTAGTTATGCAGTTTATTGTATATATTAATGAGAAGTAAAGTTGAGGAAATATTGGTATCTTGCAGGACAATGGAAAATTGCGCATTTTGCTACATTGACATGCTATGTAGGAATTTGAGGACAAATAAGTGAATAGTGACACAAATATTATGAATACATAACCCAAAGTCAAGTTGTGCCCATAATCATTACAAGCTACAGTGTGGAATGCAATGCAAATATTAAATAAAAAATAAACTTGACTGCTAGAACATCAATATTGAAGATGTCAGTGTCCATTTTGTGCACAACTGTCAATAGGTCTTGCAATTTTATTTTTACGACTATGATATCGAGTACAAAATTGTATAAGCATAAATATGGAATGAAGAAACATGGCAAAAAGCAGATATACAATAATAAAAATATAGGAAGCTAGTGCGAACTCAAGCCTGGGTACCGGTTTGCTGTTGTAATTTGAATCATATTGATATGAGAAATTATTCAACGTCAATCACAACCATAGATAGATTTAGAATTCATATTATTGATCTGACATTGTATATATAAACATTTGAAGATTTATTGTTTATGTTCAAATGATCTAATCATATAACATATAAGGCATCCAAATTACATGTCATATTCCAATTTATAGTGTGGCAAACTTCAATTATGATCAGCTGAAGAATGGCCGATTAACAGAATTTGAATGAAATAATTCTGGTTTTATTGCTGAAGGAAAATTACAGAGAGTTGTATGACAAAATGAATGAATATCTTCATTGTACACGAGTTACAATTTATATAAGTATAATAAGTGAGTTGTGGGATTGAAAGATTCAGCCCAGATCCGCTTCTGAATGAAAGAAATAATATTGGCCCTTGGATCCTGAATCAACGGCAATGAGTTGGAGTTGGTATCTGTTATTATATCCTAAGATTTCTTCATTCCATACTTTATCATTCTCCAATATGCTCCCTCAAACCCTAATGCGACTAGGGTTTGTTGCGATTTCTTTTCAAATTTTCCTTTGCTTTAATTTCACTGAGACTAATGAAATTTCTAGAGTAAATTGGAAGGCGCAATAGTATTCTGGAGTAAATCAAAAATCAAAAAAAAAAAAATTCTGGTCAATTGTTATCTAGAGATGGCAATTGATCAGAGATTCGACAACAAATACTTCTATATTTTTGTGATTATGGCTCATAAGCTTGAGATTGACTGGAAAGTTGACGCCTTGGCTGTTCATATGCCTTCTAGTATAAGAAATGGCAGCTGATCAGAACTTTAGCAACAAGTACATTGGTGCTTCAATGACTTTGACTTATGAGTTTGAGGTTGCCTGAAGAGCTGACATGACTATTAATATGCTTTCTGGTATGTGAATCGTCATCAAGGCTTTCAACCTTCAGCCTTTCTCTGAATCGATTGAAGTTATTCTTTGAGAGAGGCTTTGTCAATATATCTGTTGTTTGGTAAGTGGAATGTATGTGATTTACATTTAATTTTTCTCTTGCTACTTGTTCGTGAACAAAGTAGATATCCAGTTCTATATGTTTTGTTCTTGAATGTAATACTGGATTGGTTGTAAGATGTACAGTACTTAGATTATCACACCAAATAGTCGTTTTGCATTCAGTTTTGACTTGTAGTTCTCCTAGCAGTGACTCAAACCACATGACTTCTGCAGCAGTGTTTTCTACACTTCTAAACTCAGCCTCAGTACTAGATCTCGAGACGGTAGACTGTTTTTTTGAACACCAAGATATAGGATTGTTACCCAAATATATAAAATACCCAGTTGTGGATTTCCTATCATTTGGGTCATTAGCCCAATCAGCATCAGCATAGCCATTGATGATAACTGACTCACTTGCCTCTAGAATTAAACCATAGTTTAGAGTCCCTTTGAGATACCTTAGTATCCTCTTAAATGTCTTTCAGTGATCGTCTGTTGGATTTTGCATATATTGGCTTGCTTTATTTACACTGTATGTAATGTCTGGTCTGGTAATAGTAGCATGCTGAAGTGCACCAACAATGCTTCTATATTGTTTGTCATTGAATATTGCTTCTCCTTTGTATATAGACAGATGCAAGTTACTGACCATATGTGTTGAAATGGAATTAGCTTCATGCATTTTTTCTTTGTGTAGAATTTCTGTTATGTACTTCCTTTGACTTAATTAAATTCTTGCATTTGTTATTCTTTTGACTTCTATGCCTAGAAAATAGGTTAGATTGCCAAGATCATTGATGTTGAATTCTTGATTGAGATGCTTTATTAGATTGTTAATCTCTTGTTCACTGTTACCTGTAATAATAAAGTCATCAACATAAATCAGTACATACATTGTTATGTCTTTACTAAACTTTGTAAATAGAGAGTTGTCAGGTTTGGTTGAATGATAACCAAGTCTGATCATTTTTTTCTTTAGTTACTCACACCACACCCTTGGTGCTTGCTTTAAACCATAGATTGTTTTGTGTAACTTGCACACATGATCTTCTTTTCCTTTCTGTTTGAAACCTTGAGGTTGTTCCATGTATACATCTTCCTGTAAAATACCATTCAAAAAGGCATTGTTTAATCAAGTTGTCTAATGATCAAATTTCTGTGTAAGGCAGTTGTAATGACAAATTCTGGTAGTACCAAGCTGCACTACAGGTGAAAATATTTCATTGAAATCAAAACCACTCTGCTACGAGTAACCCTTAGCTACTAGTCTTTCCTTATACTTATAAATTCACTACACCATATAAGCAATTTCGCAACACCATAGTGCGGCAAATTCACAACGGACTTAGGCCGTTGCAATATAGCAACGGCTTTGATCCGTTGCGAACCCTTTGGCAACGGCTTTGAGCCGTTGCTATATTAGAACGGGTTAGGGCTTCATACATGTGGTCTTCGAATAATAGCACGCCCTCAAAACAACGCCCCGTACCCTTCAATTTTTTTGCTCCCGCGCCTCCTTCCTATTTTCTTCTGCCAACCGGGCGATTTCCCCAAATACCACAAAACCCTAGCTCCACGTTCTTTCCACTTCTCTTCATCGCTACCTTCCTCCTCCCCAATACTAAACCCTAGTGCTGGAATAAATTCGCGCATGTTGCCTTGTGGATTTAGCATGAACTTTGCTTACCACATCTTACGAAGCAAATAAATTGTAGGTAATCATCTCAATTCCATTTACAATTTATTTGTTTCGTAAGATGTGGTAAGCAAAGTTCATGCTAAATCCACAAGGCAACAGGCACGAATTTATTCCAGCACTAGGGTTTAGTATTGGGGAGGAGGAAGGTAGCGATGAAGAGAAGTGGAAAGAACGTGGAGCTAGGGTTTTGTGGTATTTGGGGAAATCGCCCGGTTGGCAGAAGAAAATAGGAAGGAGGCGCGGGAGAGAAAAAATTGAAGGGTACAGGGCGTTGTTTTGAGGGCGTGCTATTATTCGAAGACCACATGTATGAAGCCCTAACCCGTTCTAATATAGCAACGGCTCAAAGCCGTTGCCAAAGGGTTCGTAACGGATCAAAGCCGTTGCTATATTGCAACGGCCTAAGTCCGTTGTGAATTTGTCGCACTATGGTGTTGCGAAATTGCTTATATGGTGTAGTGTGTGGAGTTGGTTGTTCAGTAGTTCTTTGTTGAGATACTTGATCAGGTACACTAGTTGATCTTGCTTGATCATCTGCTAAATCAAGTCTAATATTGGAATCTGTACTTTGAGAGTTGGAGAATATTGCTCCATAATTGTTGATGCCTTGAGCTGACTTTATTTGAGCCTGAATTGTCTCAACAGATGGAATAGGTATAGATGGTATAGATTCTTTGGCATTATACACTTTACTATTTACTTTATGTTTGCTTCTCTAAATGGAAATATTGTTTCATTGAATACTACGTACATGTCTGGAAATAAATATTCTTCCATTTTTCTCTAGACAGTTGTAACCTTTTTTATTGCTAGCATATCCTAAAAAGGTACAAGGTGACGATCTAAAATCTAATTTATGAGTATTATAGGATCTAATACGTGGAAAATATAAACACCTATACACTTTGAGATTATGATAATCTTGACTAGTATCAATTAATATTTCTATTGGACATTTTAACTTTAGAGACTTAGAAGGTAGTCTATTAATTAAATAGACTGCTGTAGCAAAAGCATTTGGCCAAAAAAATTGTGGCATGGATGCTTGTGCTAGAAGAGTAAGACCAGTTTCCACAATTTGTCTATGCCTTCTTTCAACTAGTCCATTTTGCTCTGAAGTGTAGGGACATGTTGTTCTATGATTGATTCCCTTTTTTTTAAAATACTTATTTAATGGCAAATGTTCAGTTCCACCATCTGTTTGCATGATTTTAACTTTGTAGTTTGTTTGATTCTCTGCTTGTGCTATGAACTGCATAACTGCATTGTAAGTTTCGCTCTTTGATTTCAAAAAATATATCCGTACATATCTAGAGAAAGCATCCACAAAAGATATATAGTATTTATAGCCATAGTCAGCATGAATTGGGGCAGGTCCCCGTAAATCAGTGGCAATTAATTCAAAAGGTTTACTATAATAAGTTTCAGAATCTAAAAAAGGCAATTTATGACTCTTGTCCATTTGACAATAAGTACAAATATATGGTAATGATATATCATTAAAAGGAATATTGTTTTTATTCAATACATGCTTGACAACATTGACATTTGGATGCCCAAGATTACAATGCCATTTATCAAATATCTCACTCATTTCTTACTGTTTGAATTCATAGTTATTACACCACTTTCTTTTAATAACTGATTTTCTTGAATTATCCACTTTAAACTTGTACAGTCGTTTACACTGTTTACCCTGCAAAAGTACTTCCTTAGTAGGATGTCCTTAACTAAGCAATTATGTGGATAGAACTCAAAATATACAATGTTATCTTTTGAAAATTGTGACACATTTAGTAATTTTTTCTTGATATGTGGAACTCTCAATAGGTTATTTAAATTTAATTGCTTTCTTCTCATGATATATGACTTACCAGTGTGTGTAATTGCAATAGATTTGCCATTGCCCATGTGTATATAATTCATACCTTTGTATTCCTTGCTTCCAAGATTTAAGTTGCTAAAGTAATTTATGATATGATTAGTTGCACCTGAGTCGGGATACCAATTTTCATGTTGAATGTGATCAGACTTTGTATTTTCTGTTTGAGAATTTTTGTCTCGGATTGATTGATTGATTCAGGCTGCAAGTGTGCCATATTTACACTGTAGCTTGAACTTCTTTGGCCATTTGTCCTTGACCTGGAACATAGTTAAGATTTAATCTGAAGTAACATTTTGCTTCCGTATGTCCAATTTTCTCGCTTATTTGGCATTTTGGCCTATTGTTGTTACTCCATCTGCCTCTTCCCCTTGATCTATTAGAATAGCCACCTCTTTGAGTGGGTTGCTCTCCTCGGTTATTGTTTTGAACTTTACCTTCGTAATTAGCAGCAAAATTTGCCAAGAAATCACTTTCTTGGTGTTTCTTGATGTCGATTCTTGCTTCATGAGATAGTAAGATAGAATGTACATCATCTATAGATGGCAGATTTCTCTGAGATGTCAAAACTGCTACTACTGCTTCATATTCATCATTGAGTCCATTTAGTATTGTCATAATTTGTCCGAGTCATATACCTTTTGATTTGCAGCCTCTAAAGCATCATAGGTTGACTTAATTTTAAATAGATACTCCCTCATATTATGACTTTCCTTTGTGATATTGTGAAGTTGTCTTTTGTGGAACAACACTTTTGCTGCTGACTAAGAATTGAACACTCTTTCTATTGTTGACCATATCTCACTTGCTATTTTGCAGCCTATTACATGAGTCAGAAGATTTGCATTTATAGAGGAGGGTAGCCAAGAACATATTAGCTTATCTTGTCTATGATGATTAACATATTCTTTATTACTGATCAGTTTATTTTATTGATCAACAATGACCACTGGTGGTACTGGTATGTTTCCTTGAATATATTCTTCAAGACCATATCCTTGAAGGATTGTTTCAACTTGTGGCTTCCAAAGGAGATAATTATCCTCACTGAGATGAACAGTGACAAGTTGACTTTGAGGGCTGATTGTGGTTCGATCGAGTTTCTCAACATTTGATGCAGTGTGTTGTGACTCACTACCACTGATGGGTGCTTCAGAATGTGCTTCATCCCCTATGGTGATCTTGAAATTAAAAAAATAGTATTGAAGAAAAGAAAGCAAAGGGAAGTAAATCTTCACAAGAATGCAGAATCAAGATCTCAATCAAGATGCTGCCAGGTAAGATGCAACCAGAAAAATTTCAAATGATGATAAGATCTGATGGATTTTTCTCATGATGGCACTTTCCTTGGTTTCTTTTGTTTGATGATTTTGAATTCTTAATTCTATTTTCTGAGATTTTGATTTCTATTCTTTTCTGACTCAACAGAGATCCTTATGCAGCAAGAACTTGAAAACTGGTGTGGCAGATGTGAGTGATGTTGGGTCTCCCTCTCATATGATGATGTTTTAATCTGATGAGAGGGAAATATGGAACTCAGATGATGATTTTGTGTTTAACTTTCTAATGGGTTTCCTTATGCAATTAGATCTTTTGATGCTATTAAGCGAATAAGCTCTAATACCATAATAGAATTTGAATGAAATAATTCTGATTTTATTGCTTAAGCAAAATTACAGAGAGTTGTATATCAAAATGAATGAATATCTTCATTGTACATGAGTTACAATTTATATAAGTATAATAAGTGAGTTGTGGGCTTGAAAGATTCGGCCCAGATCCGCTTCTGAATGATAGAAATAATATTGGCTCTTGGATCTTGAATCAACGGCAATGAGTTTGAGTTGGTATCTGTTATTATATCCTGAGATTTCTTCATTCCATACTTTATCATTCTCCAATAAATATTACATAATCAACGGCAATGAGTTGAAGCATGACTTATATTTAACATTAAGATGATAACTCTAGTGCTTTGTAGTTAAGAATAACATTACAATACACATGTTCCAATGTAAATACCTGCAAAAAATATTACATAATTTCCAAACCAACCTTTAGGATCATGAGGCACCTGAACATTCTAGGCTGAGAGTTGGAGTTCTCCAGATGATAAATGTCGATTATCCTAAATAATATAAAAAATAAACTATTGAAAGTAAGACTTAATAATATGAAAATAACATAACATAAATATATATACGCTGCACCAATAGCTGAACAACAGTTATGAAACCAATAGAAAATTAAATTCTTTTATATGAAAGAATTTATCATCAAGTTTATGATAGGAATATCAAACAGAAAACATTACACAATATTACATCATTTATATATTTACATAACATAATAATAGATGAAAGAAAAATATGCAAATTAACAAAAATACTATAGAAATCTGCCATCAATCATGATTTCAACATGTTGGACTTGTTTGTTAAGGGTTAAGTTGATGTAAAAACATTTTTTGATTTAACTCAATATTGAAAGGCTGATTTGCTTTTTCCAGATGATAAAGTTTAAATAACTTCTCAAACTAATTTCAGTAAATTGAAGTTAGGATTGATAATAAAAAAAATACCAGAGATACGGTTTTACTAAAAAAATAGGCGTCTACGCAAAATGGTTATTGAAGCAAAAGAAATGAAGGAAATTTGAATAAAGACAAACCACCATACAATTTTATATGTCAATTACTTATATAGATATACCTGCATAGGTTGATGCTAGTGTACAGAAAGAACATAGATTTGCATTAAATTTTTTCTAACTGAAATAAATCAATATTAAAAAAATCAAAATTATAATAAAAATGTATAATTAAACATAATCATTTCGACAATCTTAATTTGTAAATTTATATCTGCCACCCAAATGGCCACGGATAACTTAATATTTAAATCACTTATGAAAATGTTTTAAATCTATCAACGATCGGATGTATCGAGATAGTGCCATGAGGGTTTGGGGCCAGGAACGTTGGAATCAATTGGTATGATGCCATTTTCATGTAAATTACATGTTAGAGAGGAGTAAGGGTTCACTGATGGGATTTACAGAGCCAGCGACTACGCCTTGATTTGAGCCGATGCAGTGATGTTATTTCATTGGTTGAATAATAAATGAAATTATTTGGTCTTATAGGATTAGTAGAAGAATACGAAGATGGTACAAAGCAGATGATGCATCAAGGTGGAAGCAGAGAGATGCGATAAGCAAATAAGTCGGATTGCTTGACCGATTGGATGGCGGAGCAAAGAAAGGGAAATTTGGTTATTGGGTCTGGAAAATAATTTGAATAATGAATGAAGCGGAGAGATGGCATAGATAAGAATAAAAACAGCGAAGTTTGATTTCGCAAATTAGGCATAGGGCTTCTGCTCTCTTTAAATGAAACTCACTAATGATATAATAGTATAGATAATACTCTTTAAGACTAAAATGACCCCAGAAAATAAATAAATAAATAAATATATAGAGTTAGTAGACAAGCATAAATACACCGGTACAAATCATATTTTTGGATTGAAAAAAGAAGGCATGCACGTTAACACATAGCTAATCGAGTTTTCGGTACAAATCATATTTTTGGACAAGATTTATTAAATGTAACAAGTTTTTTTTAGTCCGTTTCTAAGTCCAAAAGTCTAAATTTTGAATTGTCGCAAACGGCGAAAAACCAAGCTATTGCAATTTAGCAAGTGATTTTGCTATTGAGTCCAACGGACAGAACATTTGAAAGCATGCGGAAATTTTGACTATTGCAGGCGACCATTGGATCGAACGGAAGCTACTGTGAATGACCTAACATTTACAGGGCAGGCCAATTCCTTTGGGGATCAATGTTTTCTTCTCCCCTTTATTTCGATCTCCACATTGCATCGGTCAGTTTCGCTGTTAAAAAGCTTCATTGAGCCTAAAGTCTATAATTCAACATCCCATTTGTACTCAAAGGGGTTGAATATAGTTTAAAAGAATTTTTTATAAAGATCATTAAAGCCAAAAGTACAGTTTTGCATCACCGTCGGCGAACCGATGTATTTCCAAGAGACATAGACTTAAATGCAGGAGTAACGACCAAAAAAGTAAAATTGACTAGAAGAAAATGTCGAAACATAGTTAAGCTCCTGAAAAAAATTGAGAAGATAGAGTGATCTACGTAAGGAATTCACCTGCAATTTGACAAGTACTAGATGGCAAAATCACAGTAAATAATGCTTTTAAGTCTTAACTTTTAATGCATACTACGAAAGGAAAAGAACAAAAGAGCCGGAACAGAATAAATGTCAGTCCCATAACAGGCGGTAGGGCTTGGAGAAAATGCATACATGCATGCATCAAGCTTTAACGGTAATCTACTTGATCTTAAATTTATGATGAACTGAAGCATCAAGCTGTGATCACAGTTGTGTTATAACAGAAAGTAACAGACATGTAATTGATAACCTCAATATATAATAATTTCTTACCAGAATAGACCGATCAACAACAACCCTGTGCTTAGAATATCCCCCTGGAAGAACCCATTCTTCAAGAGTAATTATTGTAACTGAGATTCTTCTGTTGATGAGAACAAGATGGGTTTTGTAGATAAAGAAGACACATTGAAAGGGATGCAAAATTGAAAAGAAAGTAAAAAGGATATTCTAAAAAACAAAAATATACTATTTTGTTTCATAACAATCTCATTGTAATGAATTCTCCCCTTGGAAATTTTAATAGTTTTCTCAATTCTTCCCCTGTTCAACATAGCTCTTCATCCATTTTACTTCTTCGCTCAACAATTTCCTAAATAAAAATCAATTGAAAAGAAAAAAGAACATTGCATATGAAGAATAAAAGTATTCAAAAATAATTTTTCATACTCTTTTATTGGGAAAAACATAAAGGTATAGCAACACATTTTCGTCTTCAGCAGACAGGTCTAATATTTTGTTCGAAATTTAATTTCAAATATTATTTTTGTAATCTTATTTTTCTTATAGAGGTTTTATATAGTTTTAGTCAACCTAAATTTATTTTTGTAAAATTTGATACTATTCATCTTAATCAATCTAGCCTTTAATTAATTATTTTTTCGTGTTGTCGAATAGACCGTGAATTGTTCATAAGCAACGCGCTTTTCCATTTGAATACTTTTTCTTATGTTACCATAAAATTCTTGGGAATCTTAAAGAACAAGGAGTTAATTATTTGTTTTTTTTATGAACTTCGTTTACATTATGTTGTTTTTGGATTTTTTGTTTCTCACAGATTGAATATGTTTATAGATATTAGATAACAATAACTGAAGATGTAAGCTAACATATTGGGCTCGGTAGGTTGTAGTTCAGACTATGAGATTAAAGGTTACAAAATCGTTCCTCGAGATTAACACTTGTTGGCATTAATGAACCATGCTCAAAAAACCTGAAGATGTAGTTGTTTATAATGTTTATAAGCAAATAACTTTTAAATATGATTATTTTGTAAATAATACGAAGAATTAATTATTATTATTTTTCAGACTAAATTCCATCTATTTAGAGAAATTACAATTAGTTCCTTCAAAATATAATTCATTTTGAATAGAATTCAATTTAATGAGAACACCGACAACATATTAATTCTCTTTAATATTAACCAGTTAAAGAATTAATATGTAATGAATTAATTCATTTCAATAATTTCTTTTTACCAATAGAATTTCATATGCATTGTAAGTTCCGACCGAGGGAACATATAATGTGAATTGTTCTAAAAACTTAACTAATGTGTCCTTGTTCCAAGAAACATATGTATCGTGGAGAAATAGTAACGACGTTCATAAAAGATACTTTTCTTTAACAAATTTTACAAAAATTTAATATAACTGAGAAAAATAAAAATTTATATATAAATTTCTTCGACAAACTTACCAAAATATTGTTATGTTAATATTTGCTTAAACATTAAAGACAATATAATATTTTCACATGTTTGCACATGTTTGAAAGAAACATTATATATTCTATACTTTGTAGAACACAATTATACTTTTTTGTCTTAAAGTCATAACCATCGTATTGGATTGTAAATAGCATATCATGCGAATGTTAAATGTACAAACAAAAATATTACAAGCATTCATATTGGGTTATAGTAGTTCGTTTCGTTTACCGCATTCTCTTTCGTCATTTGATTTAGTGGTTATCTTCACTGAAATGCCATCCAAATTGCTTTTTATGTATCCATAAGTATATTTTATAGTAGTGATAGATTATTTCGCTTTAAATTATGATGATTTCTGTAATATTTTGGTAGTATGATTGCATGAATATTTTAAGTAGAAAGAAAACAAATTATTTTATTCGTCCAAAAATTAGATTACACGACGTTTATATTTACACATAATCTTTATATCATATTATGTTATATGCATTGAAAAATATGACGTTTCATAGTAACCGTGTGTGTGTGTGTCAAAGTTGATAAATATCGGTATCATACATGAGATTTTAGTTCAATGTATAATAACTCATTGAGCATAGTGTTATATACGAACCAAAATTGTTATATCCATATAAGAAACTAAGATAAATTTTGTTGTAAATTTAATAAAATCTCATAATGAATCAAGAAAATACAATGAAAAATAATATAATTTTTAGGATAAAAAGCTTAAAACAAAATTTGATCAATTTATACACGATAAAATAATAATATATTAATCACTTTTCAATGTGAATATTTTAAAATTTACTCATAGGGAAACTTTATAACTAAAGGTGTTGAATTGATTTAAGTTGAATTTGAAATAATAAAATATTTATGCAAACGGTACAAATGTCCTTATAGATTTCAAAAAAATGGCATTTTTCAGACGTATGGCATGTTCCAAAAACATGCATTGTTTTAAAATAAAACAAAGGCAAATCATATTCATATACCAAAAATTACTTTTCATGCACTGCTTTCTTTCTAAGAAAATTTATTACTAAATTACTCTTCTTCTTAATTGCATCTTCACTTATTTGTCTTATATTCCATTAAATTAAACTTTAAAATCATGAAATTTTATCAAATCGATGTATTTTGATGAAGAAGTTAATGATTTTTTCTATCATGATACCAAAAATATCATCGGTTAAGATAGCTTTCACTATTAGATGCTCTAATTTAAAGTGTAGATTTTTTTTGTAAAATTAGGGTTGATTTTATTCAAATTGATAAATTATAAGTAATAATAAAGAAGTTAAAATATTAATGCCAGAAAATAAAGTCCATTATGATTATTATAGATTTAGTTTAAAGTTGAAAGTTTCGAGTTTTGGGCATATGTTTTTATGTTTGTAAAAGGGAAGATGATGAAAATAAGAACAAGAGTAATCTTCTAAAAATAATGGGGCATGTAAAGTAATTTTTAAAGTATAAAAGGTAGTTATATGTTTCCCTATATGCTAAGTAATTAATGATGTACGAATAGAATTACCCTAAAACAAAACCAAGGCCTAAATTTTGATTACTTAACATTAGCCAACCCTTCTAACAAAGGAAATTTTCACCTTAATATATGGGGGTGTAGCTCATATGGTAGAGCACTCGCTTTGCATTTGACGCAGCGGATAAATGAAAATGGATGAAACGGTGAAAAGTTGAATCGATGGATTGAAAATACCCAAGTGACCAAATTCGTTGATCTCAAGAGATATCGGATTCTAGCTATCTCCAACACGTTGATCGCGCATGATACCATGTTAAAAGATCTACGATTCTTCTACGTTGATCTCGCGCACGACATTCCCTGAATCGGCTTCAAATCCGTTGATTTGAGCGCACTCGAATAATCGAAAATGGAGAAAGGAGACAACACTCAACTTCCAATTTTAAGGAGGCACAAAAGCACTCAAACAAAAGTTTATTCAAAATCAATCGACTTGTACAATGACACAACACACCTATTTATAGGCTTACAACACATGACTCAAGACTTAGCCCTTACGGTTTACATCACACCATCGACCTAACATATTCACACGTCCGCAACTTAATCATCACGCGACCTACGACCTAGTTACAAACGAGTTAACAAATACAAAATAAAGGAAATACAACACACAGGCGACATAACAAAAAGACGCATTACAGCATAACAACATAACAATGCGACCTATGTACAATACACGACCTACGACATAAGCAAACACAGCAGCGACTTAAGAGATGCATGCGGTAGAAGCTTCAGCGACTTAAAGAAGGCAGCGACCTAAGGCTTCAATTGTTCGCGATCAAAGATTTAGTGACCTAAGGATATGCGCGTTGGATCGCTTAACTCGCTAGACCGGTCTATACGCTTCGCTAGGTCGCTGCGCGACTTATCATAGGTCGCTACTACATAACTCCCATACTTCGTTAGGTCGCTCGAACGACTCAAGGCCTGGTGCCCTGCTTCCTGCGACTTAATGTTGGAGCGAGCTAAGGCACGCGGCCTTTCACATTGTGCTGCAACACTTAACATGTTAGGTCGTAAGTCGTTAAGTCGTTCGCGACCTAAGGCATTCGAGCTAACATCCCGCGCTGCATCATCCTCCCCTGCTTGAAAAGAATTCGACCCCGAATTCACACTTTCCTCTTCTTTGACACGCTCATCCCCATGATATGGAATCAAATATTTGACATTGAAAACGTCGGAGGTGTGGATATGATCCGGCAGTCCCAACTGATAAGCATTATCATTGATCTTCTTTAAAATTTCTACTGGACCAATCTTTCGAGCTTTCAACTTGTTGTAAGTTCCAACTGGAAAACGATCCTTGGTCAACACTGCATAAACAAAATCAACTTCTTTGAAGTCCATACTCCTTTGCTTCTTATCTACCAGTTGCTTATACTTCTCATTTGATTTAAGCAATCGTTCATGAACAATTCTATGGCACTCCTGCAACTCATTCACGAAATCACAACCTCGTTTAATGACTCCTTTCTGACGTGGAACTATCGACAAATCCAACAGTCCTTTCGGAATTGCTGAATATACTACTTGAAATGGACTGAATTCAGTACTTCGATTAACTGCATGGTTGTGTGCGAACTCAGCTTGACATAACTTCACATCCCAGCCCTTCAATTTATCTTTCACAAGACATCTCAACAAGTTTCCCAATGATCTGTTCACCACTTCCATTTTCCCATCAGTTTGTAGATGATAGGCGCTACTAAAATTCAGCTTAGTCCCAACCATCTTCCACGGACTCAACCAAAAATGACTTAGAAATCGAGTATCCCGGTCAGAAACAATGGTCTCAGGTAGCCCATGTAGTCGATAAACTTCTTTAAAGAACAATTGAGCAACACGGACTGCATCCGCGGTCTTTTTACAAGCTATGAATGTGCCATCTTCGAAAATCTATCCACCACAACATATATAGAATCGTTCCCTCGTTGAATTCTTGGCAAACCCAAAACAAAGTCCATGCTAATATCAACCCATGGTCTAGTAGGTACGGGCAATGGCATATACAATCCTGCATTCGTAGCTGTCCCTTTGGAAACTTGACAAATGTGACATCTCCGCACAAATCTTTCAACTTCTTTTGTCATAGAAGGCCAAAAATATGACTGAGAAATCAACTGCAAAGTACGATCTCTTCCCACATGACCTTCTTCATGCAACTCTTTCACAATCTTCATCCGCAAACTACACTCTAGTATACACAACCGATTTCCTTTGAATAGAAAACCATCTACAATCACATACTCATATATCTTCCCTTTCTTGACTTCATCTATAATCTTAGCAAAGTAAGGATCTTCGACAAACAATTCTAGAAATATATCAAACCCTGTCACTTCAACTTTCATCGTAGTCAACAAATGATTTCTTCTACTCAATGCATCTGCTACACGGTTTGTAACTCCTGTGTCAGGACACGATTCTTCGTCTTCCGAAAATTCAACATCGACACTCACTTTATCGACTGCCGAGGAATCGAATGACGGAAAACCGAACACTGAGGGTTTTTAAAAGAATTTAAGAAAAGAAAAAGAGAGAAAAAGGTAGAAGATAGAGGGAAAAGAAAACAGAAAATTAGAAAATAGAATAGAAAAGAGAAAATAGAGAAGAGATAGAAAAAACAGAATATTTTAAAATAGAAGAAAAAGAGAATAGAGAATGAAAAAAAAAAAATAGAAAACAACAGAACAACATCAGAATCTCACAATTCGCAGCGGAACAACATATAATAATAAATGAATAATCTTTAAACAAAGAACTATCAGTTATTACATTTTATACATTTCATTACATCATATCATCAGAGTGTACAACAACAACAACAAATAGTGCAGCGGAAAAAGAAATACTATATAAGCTAGTAATACGCCATGCCATCCATCTTGCCTCCAGCAACTCCAGAATATCCAGAATATCCTGATAAACCTTACCCTTGACTGCCCGTGTGGAAATTGGTGGGCACCCAGAGTTTAGGAAGGAAAACAATAAACTCCAAGTCAGTCATGTGACTGGTGTCAGAACTCAAAACAGTTTATTTATCTTTAAAATCAAAATAGAAGAATATTTTTATTTCAATTCGCAATGCTTTTAAAAATGAGACTACCATAAGGCCTCCCGCACACACACATGCAAACGCAGAATCGGAGGATATTTCTCCTTATGATAGTCAAAGATGCTTGATACGCATTTAAAATAACATTTGATATTATTACTAGTGCATAGTGTAGAAGAAATTCATTTCGAAAGTAGAATATAAATCTTAGCCAACATACGACCATTATCGTATGCCTACTATAGCTAACTATGTTCAATAGCAGGTTACCGCCACATTCCATAGCAGGTTATACAACTAAAACCGTACAAGTCACGTATTGTTTCTTTGGATTTCCAACAAATGGTCAGGCCAAGGAACTTCCCATTGCCACATGAGAATGCCTCTGGAAAGACATCCCCGAGAACCAAACCGGAACTCTGCCAACACAAGGCCGGGTTACCCCTAACTGGGTAACTACTGACACGAGCACGCCATTCCCCGATCGTAAACGACCTTTCTCACGGGATCCCGAAAACCAACAACCACAAAGTAATAAATTCGTAGTAACCACATAGGTTAAATATCTGGGCTCCATACCATGATACCACCTCTATCCAGAAGGAAATGTACATACCCTAAAGGGTGCTACCCCTCATAACCTTGCTGCATCTTTCCTGTTTTGACCATTTCCGGGGTGTGAGGTTCGACGAAGTAACGTCCACAAATACTTTATACAAAAGCCATGCTTTGGGTCAACAAATGATCAACACAATGATCACCAAGATAGACGATCAAATAAACGATCCTATCACAATAATCAACACAATGATCATTTCAGCATCACTCAGCATATCACATTACCAAATTGGGAATATATCGCTGATAACTTCAACTATATAACCTCTGAGCTCGTACGTCTTAGAGAAGGGTGTTAAGCTAAAAGAATAAATTCTTCGCCACCAACAGAAATATATTTGAAAGAAATCGGCTTTATATCTCAACTTGTAATGTCAGACACACAATCCATACAAGTCTGTTCCGGGCTCGAACAAAACCGAAGGCACTTACAAAGAAGTCCTTGCAATCCGGATATTCATAATCCTGATCGGATTCACCATCACATATGGAGAACTCTATACCGGAGCAACTCGGTGCAGAGTAAATCGACAGGTCATCCTATCGCTCTCGCAAATACCGGGTCTTCAACACCGATCTTCAATGCAATTCACAACGACGTATTACATATTCGGAATGGGTTATACGACCCCATGGTCCTTTCCCGGTTAACCCGAATAGTGAGCGCTTATTCAAAAATAAGTGTGGCATTCACATTCAAACAAATCATATCAATTACCCATTCAAAGGGAAATATTGATAGTCGGTTATTGAACTATCACTGGATATGCACACATCACCAGTTTCCAAATAATTTTCCAAATTATTTATTTTCCAAAAATATCTTCACTAGATATATAATTTCAATACTTCAAAAATAAATCAATACTTATTTTTAAACAAATTCTCCTTTCCTTTATAAATTCAATAGTGAATTTATATTTCACAATATCTATTGATATCCGTTTTCAATTATCCATTTTCAATTTATCTTCAAAAAGATAAATTCTAAATATCACTTCATATTGGAAAACATTTCCATACTTATTTAATAAGTAATTCACAGATTTTATTTATTTTCAACACTTGGAAAACATTCAATATACTAAAATCGAAATTAAGTATATATTTCATTCTTTAAGGAAATCATTCTCTTAAACATATTTATTTGGGCCAAAACGAATGTTACGTAAAACATCGTTACGACAACCCAAAATCACTAGTATAGGGATTCGAAATTAAAATAGATATATAAATCCCAATACTATACAAAAACATTTCCTTTCGGAAATCATTTACTATAACAACAGTGTTATAGTCCATCATCTCCTTTTATTTCTCGAAAACGTCTATTTCAACAATTAATGTTGAAATCTATGGTTTCGAATCTCAACACCTTTTAAAACATCGTTAGATCGTTTTAATTCTATTTAAAACATTCACATTCAAACCATTTTCTTTAACGTGTTATTCACTATTCAAAAACGTGAATATACTTCATTAACAATTTCATCCTTTTATTCATTTTAATTCAAAGGATTATTCACTATTCAAAAATGTGAATATAACTCCATTTATAGGTTTCAACAAATTTTCTTGTCAAAATAAGTCATTTGCGGATTTATAAAACAACGTTTATAAATTCCATTTCTATTTATTTATAAAAACTTCTTTTTTTTATAATTCCCATATTAACCTATTCCAGTTTATAACTAAATTATAAACTAAACATTCATATTATAAGTTAATTACTTATAAAACAATTACTTTACAAAAATCGTTCTTTTAACTTCATAATTATAAATCTTATAACTTATAAGATTCAATTATTTATCCAAAATTCATTCTTTCAATAACTTTATAAATTTTATAAACCTACTGTTTATAAAATTCCATTTATAACTTCACTATTTAAAATTCTATAAATTTCATTCATTTATGAAATTCATTTTCACTTCGTTCAAACACTTATAAAAACTCGTTTTATAATGTCAATATTTCAATTTATAAATATCCATTTATAAATCTCTTAATATAAATCAATTTATATTATTCTTTTAAAACGTCTTCAAATTCCTTTATTATTTCACCATTTTGATTCATAAGATAATTAAATTTTATAAATCCTATATTTAAACTTTTCACAATAAATTCTAAAATCCCGATTTAAACTATTTATAAAATCACTAGCATCGTATTCTCAAAAATCAGCTTTTAACTGTATTTCACAAAAACCATAATTTTATAACTTTAAAAATTATAACGTTTATTTATTTAAAATGAATCTATTCCAACAATATAGTATATTTTCAAAAATCACTTTATAAATCATTTTAAAATTCCAAAATCTGGGTCTAATGATGCTACACACCAAATAGTCAATCACGACAACAACGATATCATATATCGATATGATAATCAATCAAATATCAAAATATCTGAAATCAAATAAAAACTGTTGAGGAATCCAGTTGGATCCCTCCAACCTGTTTCCTGCATCCAAAAACATTAGCACAATACCAATTTCGCTCCAGTACGAAATTATCGTGGTATATGTTCTTATTAAATATTATCCGCTTAATAACGGCGTAATAGGGTCTCATCCGCTAAACAAATAAATGCGGGAAATCAATAACTGCAATATATACATATGCCAATATATATATATTGATATTATTTATAATACCAATTTCACTGTTTATGAAATATTCGCGGTATATGTTTTTAATAAATAACATCCGCTTACTAACGGCGTATAATGTCTATTTTAACAATCAATAGATAACAATCAACATTCAAACATGCATTCAAATATTTTAAATCTAACTATTTAAAATAAAATCGAAACTGATTCGATTGAGTGAGAAGTTCTCACCTTGGTTTTAAATTCCGTTTTAGCGATTTATTTCGAATAAAATTAAACGGACGTTTAATTTTACCCAAAATTCTCACTAACTCCAAACGACTCCAAACCAACTCCATCGCGTAGTGCTCGTCCATACGATTCCAACGCAACTGATTTCGCATTTTTTCGACCTCGTATGAAAAAGTTATGAATTTTTAAACTTTTACACGATTTTATTTATATAAATTACAACATAAACTTAACTAGTTTTATACCAATCTAAACCATAGCCACAAGATCCATCCCCTTGAAATCTTGACCGTGCATATGCTTCTTCCCCCTCACGTAACTTTACAGTAACTCACGAACGCACATGAACCCATGACACAAGAACTACGGTTCGACTTTTCCACCGCCTCGACGAGCTTGAACGCGATCAGGGACCTTCATCTCGTAGCCCACTGCAAGAGCCACGTTCGGCCTCAACACCTTGGAACTCGGCCCCCCCAACCTCCTTAATTTCCACGCGCAACACGTAGGTGTCGGCCCCCATTTGCTCCGCCTCGAGTCGACCAAACTACATCTCAACCGTACGGATCTAAAGCTCTTGATACGCTCTACGATCTTGCTGTTGAACACTTCGCGTGAATGTCGACGGATTGTGAGTGATTGAGGGAAGAAGGAGGAGCATTCTCAGCCTTTAGTTCTGTATATGGCGGCTAGGGTTTATTTTTATTTTTATTTTTTTATTTTAGTGAAGGGGTAGGGCTATTTATAAGGAACGAGCGACACTATTCATCCCGGAAATTCCGAACTCCGATTTACGCGCCGTAACCAGCGTTTCTAGGGTTTACCCCGCGTTCCGGACACAATGGAATAGGTTTCAGAAGCTAATTCGGACATCTGTACGAGTTATGGCTAAAAACGCTCAATTTAAATTAAACCGATTTAAGCGATTTTCTAGGCGTTTTAATTCGTACAGGACAAACGGTAAATCCAATTGACTTGAAATTTGAAACCTTACAATAATATCACATTACGGATCCGATGAAACTGGTTTCGTCGAAATCCGAGACTTTTTGAAAAATGGCTATTTTCACTCGTCAAATTTAAATTAAAAATAAATCGATGCGTTTCGAGCTGCCACGATCAAACGATAGCTTCGATTGACACGAAATTTGAAATCCGATAATAACTAACTATTACGGATCCAATGGAACTGGTTTCGTTCAATTCTGAGAATGTTCAAAAATTGACTATTTTCACTAGTCGATTTAAATACTAAAATATTCAATTTTTACAAATTAACTTTTAATTCGATTTTAAAAGTTCTAAAATATCGTTCTAACTTCCATATGATAAAATAAAATTTTACAAATCATTTTCAATCATATTTAACTCAAAATTTTCAATTATTTCTATAATTTAACATATTAAATTATTGATTTAATTATTCAATTAAATCCAATAATTCAAATAAAAATTTATTTGACTTATAAATTCACTTATTAATATTTAAAATTAATTAAATATTCAAATTTTAATTATCAAAAATTCTAGGTCGTTACAATCTTCCCCACTTAAAAGAATTTCGTCCTCGAAATTATTAAGTAAGAAAAATTACAGAAGCTATTAATTTTCCCAAAATTCATAGTTAAACTTCTTACAAATCTTTACTAAGTTTTCCAAATCATACTTAGTTATCTTTTCAAAACCAAACTATATCATTTAACTTTCAATTCCAAAATCAAAGTTTAAGTTTTCAAAATTTTCCAATTTTCTCAAATTTTTTCTAACGCCTTAAATTTTCGGAAAAATTCACCATAGTCTCCTTTGCGCGGCTCGATCCGAAAAAAAAATGACAATATATATATCACAAATATACATCTCATCAAGTAATGAGGCATCCCGCAGAGAAAAAAGTGTAAAAGTACGGTATGTAATCCGAGATATGTACCTTATATTTTATTAGCAAGCGTATACGGCTAATATAGCGCAAAAGCGAGCTCCAAATGCGAAGCAAACGCGATCCGCACCTACTAATCACTCAACAAACAACATGAGAATCATGCATATATGACAATAGTATCAATATACAACATATATCTCCATAACAACTATATATGTCACATAGCAAATGAAACATATTCAAACATCAACCAACTAGCATTCATAACCAATAATATTCATTCATATTCTCATTCATATACAATGAAATAGGTTTTCAATTTAAATCATATGTGATTCATTAACATTGGATTTTATCAACATTCATTCTCAATTTTAATTAGTTTGCATTCACTAATTAAATCCAATTCACATTCAATTCTATTCAAATTTATTTACTTTCTATTTGAATTTAATTTCATAGCTTTCAATTTCATTAACTCAATTTCATTAACACTTAATGAATTATATACAATCAACTAACAATCATATAACAACCAAAGTATATTAATTACAACCAAATTCCTTTGCTTATATTAATTCAATTGGTTTAATTAATTGATTTTCATTCTATCTATTCATTCAATTCAATTCAATTCAATTTCAAAGTTGAATTTCATTTATATAACTCAAGTTCACATCCACCACTTAACTTTATTAATTTACTTTGATACTAATATCAACTTCATTCAATATCACTTAAGTTATATTCCATTTAACTTTAAATTCATTTTTTGTTTACAACTCATATTCATAAATATATTCATATAGTTTCACCTCTTATATATAAGTTTATTTCACAATTGTAAATCACTTTAATTATAATTCAACTCTTATAATTCTTTTTACTTATACAATTCCTTTATTTAGATTATTCAAACAATCTAACAATCAACTTATATACTTCTTTAATAATTCTAAAAAATTATTTCTTTATATACAAAATATACTCAAGTAAAATTATTTCATTTACCCAATTTTAAAATCAATATCGTGCCGAATTGTTCTATTCAAGTGTTTAGAGATCCCTATCAACAACGTTAATTACTCGTATTAACCAGAATCTACATACCACTCAACAAACCAATCATCACAATATAAAACAATTTTTATATTCACTAACAAATACGCTCTCATAGCTATTATTACACTCAAATTCATTCTAGAGTACTGCTGACTCTATCTCTAATGAATAATACCCAACAAAACCATGGTTGTCGCTTAACCATAAGCTCTGATACCACATTGCCAGGACACGATTCTTCGTCTTCCGAAAATTCAACATCGACACTCACTTTATCGACTGCCGAGGAATCGAACGACGGAAAACCGAACACTGAGGGTTTTTAAAAGAATTTAAGAAAAGAAAAAGAGAGAAAAAGGTAGAAGATAGAGGGAAAAGAAAATAGAAAATTAGAAAATAGAATAGAAAAGAGAAAATAGAGAAGAGATAGAAAAAACAGAATATTTTAAAATAGAAGAAAAAGAGAATAGAGAATGAAAAAAAAAAAAAATAGAAAACAACAGAACAACATCAGAATCTCACAATTCACAGCGGAACAACATATAATAATAAATGAATAATCTTTAAACAAAGAACTATCAGTTATTACATTTTATACATTTCATTACATCATATCATCAGAGTGTACAACAACAACAACAAATAGTGCAGCGGAAAAAGAAATACTATATAAGCTAGTAATACGCCATGCCATCCATCTTGCCTCCAGCAACTCCAGAATATCCAGAATATCCTGATAAACCTTACTCTTGACTGCCCGTGTGGAAATTGGTGGGCACCCAGAGTTTAGGAAGGAAAACAATAAACTCCAAGTCAGTCATGTGACTGGTGTGAGAACTCAAAATAGTTTATTTATCTTTAAAATCAAAATAGAAGAATATTTTTATTTCAATTCGCAATGCTTTTAAAAATGAGACTACCATAAGGCCTCCCGCACACACACACATGCAAACGCCGAATCGGAGGAGATTTCTCCTTATGATAGTCAAAGATGCTTGATACGCATTTAAAATAACATTTGATATTATTACTAGTGCATAGTGTAGAAGAAATTCATTTCGAAAGTAGAATATAAATCTTAGCCAACATACGACCATTATCGTATGCCTACTATAGCTAATTATGTTCAATAGCAGGTTACCGCCACATTCCATAGCAGGTTATACAACTAAAACCGTACAAGTCACGTATTGTTTCTTTGGATTTCCAACAAATGGTCAGGCCAAGGAACTTCCCATTGCCACATGAGAATGCCTCTGGAAAGACATCCCCGAGAACCAAACCGGAACTCTGCCAACACAAGGCCGGGTTACCCCTAACTGGGTAACTACTGACACGAGCACGCCATTCCCCGATCGTAAACGACCTTTCTCACGGGATCCCGAAAACCAACAACCACAAAGTAATAAATTCGTAGTAACCACATAGGTTAAATATCTGGGCTCCATACCATGATACCACCTCTATCCAGAAGGAAATGTACATACCCTAAAGGGTGCTACCCCTCATAACCTTGCTGCATCTTTCCTGTTTTGACCATTTCCGGGGTGTGAGGTTCGACGAAGTAACGTCCACAAAAACATACTTTATACAAAAGCCATGCTTTGGGTCAACAAATGATCAACACAATGATCACCAAGATAGACGATCAAATAAACGATCCTATCACAATAATCAACACAATGATCATTTCAGCATCACTCAGCATATCACATTACCAAATTGGGAATATATCGCTGATAACTTCAACTATATAACCTCTGAGCTCGTACGTCTCAGAGAAGGGTGTTAAGCTAAAAGAATAAATTCTTCGCCACCAACAGAAATATATTTGAAAGAAATCGGCTTTATATCTCAACTTGTAATGTCAGACACACAATCCATACAAGTCTGTTCCGGGCTCGAACAAAACCGAAGGCACTTACAAAGAAGTCCTTGCAATCCGGATATTCACAATCCTGATCGGATTCACCATCACATATGGAGAACTCTATACCGGAGCAACTCGGTGCAGAGTAAATCGACAGGTCATCCTATCGCTCTCGCAAATACCGGGTCTTCAACACCGATCTTCAATGCAATTCACAACGACGTATCACATATTCGGAATGGGTTATACGACCCCATGGTCCTTTCCCGGTTAACCCGAATAGTGAGCGCTTATTCAAAAATAAGTGTAGCATTCACATTCAAACAAATCATATCAATTACCCATTCAAAGGGAAATATTGATAGTCGGTTATTGAACTATCACTGGATATGCACACATCACCAGTTTCCAAATAATTTTCCAAATTATTTATTTTCCAAAAATATCTTCACTAGATATATAATTTCAATACTTCAAAAATAAATCAATACTTATTTTTAAACAAATTCTCCTTTCCTTTATAAATTCAATAGTGAATTTATATTTCACAATATCTATTGATATCCGTTTTCAATTATCCATTTTCAATTTATCTTCAAAAAGATAAATTCTAAATATCACTTCATATTGGAAAACATTTCCATACTTATTTAATAAGTAATTCACAGATTTTATTTATTTTCAACACTTGGAAAACATTCAATATACTAAAATCGAAATTAAGTATATATTTCATTCTTTAAGGAAATCATTCTCTTAAACATATTTATTTGGGCCAAAACGAATGTTACGTAAAACATCGTTACGACAACCCAAAATCACTAGTATAGGGATTCGAAATTAAAATAGATATATAAATCCCAATACTATACAAAAACATTTCCTTTCGGAAATCATTTACTATAACAACAGTGTTATAGTCCATCATCTCCTTTTATTTCTCGAAAACGTCTATTTCAACAATTAATGTTGAAATCTATGGTTTCGAATCTCAACACCTTTTAAAACATCGTTAGATCGTTTTAATTCTATTTAAAACATTCACATTCAAACCATTTTCTTTAACGTGTTATTCACTATTCAAAAACGTGAATATACTTCATTAACAATTTCATCCTTTTATTCATTTTAATTCAAAGGATTATTCACTATTCAAAAATGTGAATATAACTCCATTTATAGGTTTCAACAAATTTTCTTGTCAAAATAAGTCATTTGCGGATTTATAAAACAACGTTTATAAATTCCATTTCTATTTATTTATAAAAACTTCTTTTTTTTATAATTCCCATATTAACCTATTCCAGTTTATAACTAAATTATAAACTAAACATTCATATTATAAGTTAATTACTTATAAAACAATTACTTTACAAAAATCGTTCTTTTAACTTCATAATTATAAATCTTATAACTTATAAGATTCAATTATTTATCCAAAATTCATTCTTTCAATAACTTTATAAATTTTATAAACCTACTGTTTATAAAATTCCATTTATAACTTCACTGTTTAAAATTCTATAAATTTCATTCATTTATGAAATTCATTTTCACTTCGTTCAAACACTTATAAAAACTCGTTTTATAATGTCAATATTTCAATTTATAAATATCCATTTATAAATCTCTTAATATAAATCAATTTATATTATTCTTTTAAAACGTCTTCAAATTCCTTTATTATTTCACCATTTTGATTCATAAGATAATTAAATTTTATAAATCCTATATTTAAACTTTTCACAATAAATTCTAAAATCCCGATTTAAACTATTTATAAAATCACTAGCATCGTATTCTCAAAAATCAGCTTTTAACTGTATTTCACAAAAACCATAATTTTATAACTTTAAAAATTATAACGTTTATTTATTTAAAATGAATCTATTCCAACAATATAGTATATTTTCAAAAATCACTTTATAAATCATTTTAAAATTCCAAAATCTGGGTCTAATGATGCTACACACCAAATAGTCAATCACGACAACAACGATATCATATATCGATATGATAATCAATCAAATATCAAAATATCTGAAATCAAATAAAAACTGTTGAGGAATCCAGTTGGATCCCTCCAACCTGTTTCCTGCATCCAAAAACATTAGCACAATACCAATTTCGCTCCAGTACGAAATTATCGCGGTATATGTTCTTATTAAATATTATCCGCTTAATAACGGCGTAATAGGGTCTCATCCGCTAAACAAATAAATGCGGGAAATCAATAACTGCAATATATACATATGCCAATATATATATATTGATATTATTTATAATACCAATTTCACTGTTTATGAAATATTCGCGGTATATGTTTTAATAAATAACATCCGCTTACTAACGGCGTATAATGTCTATTTTAACAATCAATAGATAACAATCAACATTCAAACATGCATTCAAATATTTTAAATCTAACTATTTAAAATAAAATCGAAACTGATTCGATTGAGTGAGAAGTTCTCACCTTGGTTTTAAATTCCGTTTTAGCGATTTATTTCGAATAAAATTAAACGGACGTTTAATTTTACCCAAAATTCTCACTAACTCCAAACGACTCCAAACCAACTCCATCGCGTAGTGCTCGTCCATACGATTCCAACGCAACTGATTTCGCATTTTTTCGACCTCGTATGAAAAAGTTATGAATTTTTAAACTTTTACACGATTTTATTTATATAAATTACAACATAAACTTAACTAGTTTTATACCAATCTAAACCATAGCCACAAGATCCATCCCCTTGAAATCTTGACCGTGCATATGCTTCTTCCCCCTCATGTAACTTTACAGTAACTCACGAACGCACATGAACCCATGACACAAGAACTAGGATTCGACTTTTCCACCGCCTCGACGAGCTTGAACGCGATCAGGGACCTTCATCTCGTAGCCCACTGCAAGAGCCACGTTCGGCCTCAACACCTTGGAACTCGGCCCCCCCAACCTCCTTAATTTCCACGCGCAACACGTAGGTGTCGGCCCCCATTTGCTCCGCCTCGAGTCGACCAAACTACATCTCAACCGTACGGATCTAAAGCTCTTGATACGCTCTACGATCTTGCTGTTGAACACTTCGCGTGAATGTCGACGGATTGTGAGTGATTGAGGGAAGAAGGAGGAGCATTCTCAGCCTTTAGTTCTGTATATGGCGGCTAGGGTTTATTTTTATTTTTATTTTTTTTATTTTAGTGAAGGGGTAGGGCTATTTATAAGGAACGAGCGACACTATTCATCCCGGAAATTCCGAACTCCGATTTACACGCCGTAACCAGCGTTTCTAGGGTTTACCCCGCGTTCCGGACACAATGGAACAGGTTTCAGAAGCTAATTCAGACATCTGTGCGAGTTATGGCTAAAAACGCTCAATTTAAATTAAACCGATTTAAGCGATTTTCTAGGCGTTTTAATTCGTACAGGACAAACGGTAAATCCAATTGACTTGAAATTTGAAACCTTACAATAATATCACATTACGGATCCGATGAAACTAGTTTCGTCGAAATCCGAGACTTTTTGAAAAATGGCTATTTTCACTCGTCAAATTTAAATTAAAAATAAATCGATGCGTTTCGAGCTGCCACGATCAAACGATAGCTCCGATTGACATGAAATTTGAAATCCGGTAATAACTAACTATTACGGATCCAATGGAACTGGTTTCGTTCAATTCTGAGACTGTTCAAAAATTGACTATTTTCACTAGGCGATTTAAATATTAAAATATTCAATTTTCACAAATTAACTTTTAATTCGATTTTAAAAGTTCTAAAATATCGTTCTAACTTCCATATGATAAAATAAAATTTTACAAATCATTTTCAATCATATTTAACTCAATTTTTTCAATTATTTCCATAATTTAACATATTAAATTATCGATTTAATTATTCAATTAAATCCAATAATTCAAATAAAAATTTATTTGACTTATAAATTCACTTATTAATATTTAAAATTAATTAAATATTCAAATTTTAATTATCAAAAATTCTGGGTCGTTACATCCTGACTTATGATTTACGACAAATGTAAACTGTTGCAAGTATGCGATCCATGAAGCATGCCTGGCTGCAATCTTATCCTGTCCCTGCAAATGCTTCAACGCTTCATGATCAGTATACAACACAAACTCTTTATAAAACAAATAGTGTCTCCAGTGCTTTATGGCTTGGACAATAGCATAGAACTCCAAGTCATAGGTACTGTATCTTGTCTTGGCTCCAGAAAGTTTCCCGCTAAAATAAGCAATTAGTCGACCCTTCTGACTTAATACTCCACCTATTCCAACCTTAGACGCATCAGTATCTAGCTCAAAAAGCAACTGAAAATCCGGGTATCCTAGAATCGGTGTTGTAGTCAAGAGTGTCTTGATCTGTTGGAAAGCAGAATCAGCATCTTCGGTCCACACAAACTGCTTCACTTTCATACAGTCTGTCACTGGTGCCATCACGCTACTGAAATGTGGAATAAACCTTCGGTAGAATGATGCTTACCCATGAAAACATCTCACTTCAGTTATAGTTCTCGGTTGTGGCCAATCCTTGATCGCTTCAATTTTACCTTGGTCTACATGGATTCCTTCCTTGGACAACACATGCCCTAAAAACAAAACATTGTGTGTCATGAACATGCACTTCTTTATTGCCGCGTAAAATTACTCTTGACGAAGTATCATTAACACTTCCCGCAGGTGCTGTAGATGTTCTTCTATGCTTCCACTGTATATCAATATATCATCAAAGTATACCACCACGAACTTTCCAATAAACGGTCGAAAGATTTGATTCATCACTCGCATAAAAGTACTTGGTGCATTCGAAAGACCAAACGGCATGACCAGCCATTCATACAACCCTTCCCGCGTCTTGAGTGTTGTCTTCCATTCATCACCTGGTCGAATTTGAATCTGATGATATCCACTCTTCAGATCAATCTTTGAAAAGATAGCATCTCCATTCAAATGATCTAACAAATCATCCAATCTCGGCATTGGAAAACTATACCTCACTGTAATCTTGTTCAGTGCGCGACTATCTGTACACATTCTCCAAGTTCCATCCTTCTTCGGCACTAACAATGTTGGTACTGCACAAGACTTAAACATTCTTGTACGCGCCCTTGTTCAAGTAACTCCCCCACCTGCCTTCTCAACTCTTCATGCTCCTTCGGACTCATTCTATAATGTGGTCTATGCGGTAACACTGCTCCCGGAACAAGTTCAATCTGATGTTGTATGTCTCTCAACGGTGGTAACTCTTTCGGCAACTCTTCAGGAAATACATCTTCAAACTCCTTCAACACTGGCTTAACTTCTTCAAGAATTTCAACCGCTTCACTACTTTCCCTTCCAATTAACAGAAATACTTCAGGCTCATCCTCCACTTCTTTGACAAATTCCTTCAAAGATAATAGAGTCTTAAGTTCTTCAATCTCCTCCAACTTGCTTTCACTCTGTTGTCGCTGTTTAGGAAATAAAGTGATTTTAGTGCCCTCGAACATGAAACTATAACAGTTGGTCCTTCCATCGTGTTGCACAACTCTATCGTATTGTCATGTTCTCCCTAACAACAAATGACATACATCTATATCTACCACATCACACCAAATTTCATCCTTATACTTTTTTCCGATGGAAAAAGTTACACAAGCTCTTCGATTAACTTTCACTTCCCCACCTTTCCTCAACCAAGCTAATTTGTATGGTTTGGGATGCTTCTCTGTCTTTAATGCTAACTTCTTTACAGCTTCTGTAGAGATGATGTTATCACAACTTCCCGCATCGATAACAAACTTACAAACCCTTCCCAAGATCGTGCACGTTGACTGGAAAATATTACTCCTCAACCAACTAGTCTCCTCTTCTTGGTTTGGCGTCAAGCAAGATCTCCTCATCATTAAAGAACATCCCTCATCTTCCACAATAATTCTTCTTCCTCCTCAACTTGTGGTGAATTTGAACATTCTACTTCTGCATCCTCATCTTCAACCTCAGCAACCATCGCTCGCTTCTTAGGCTTCGGACATTCATTGCTCTTATGACCAAACTCCTGACAGTTATAACACTTGAAATTGTTGTTGACCTTGGTCTTAGCAACTTCATTGACAACCGGTTTTCCAACAGCCTTGGAAACATTCGTATTGCTACTAATCCCTTTCACTTGATTGTTGGAATTTGTAAACACACCACCTCCTCTTCTACCTTGCCTCTCCCAAGCTAGAGCCTTCTAGTGTGCTTCAGCAACGGATCTTGGATCAAACATATTCACCATATCCTGAATTCGCATTC
The DNA here is from genome assembly GCA_030765085.1 of Allium cepa. Classification (NCBI taxonomy): domain Eukaryota; kingdom Viridiplantae; phylum Streptophyta; class Magnoliopsida; order Asparagales; family Amaryllidaceae; genus Allium; species Allium cepa. The sequence continues at coordinate 985,922,997 of CM060929.1, read as the reverse complement.
TCAATCCTCCAACAAATCTAGCTGTCAACTGTTCCTCCGTCTCCATGATATCATTTCTAGCAATCAGTTGATAAAACTCATCAGCATAATCATTTACCGATTTTGTCCCTTGTCTCAAATTCTGTAAGCGCTGATACATAAGAGACTGATAATTATAAGGCAAGAAAGTGGCCTTCATCAACTTCTTCATCTTCTCCCATGAAACAATTTTCGACTTTCCCATCCTTTCCCGTGTAAGTTTAGCTTGTTTCCACCATGCCATATCTCTTCCCCTCAGTCGTGTAGTAACCAACTTAACATTACGATGCTCGGGTACTTCCTTGAAGTCAAAAATTTTCTCAACATTTGATAACCAATCCAAAAATTCTTCCGCTATCATTCCTCCTTTGAATTCTGGAATCTCTATTTTCATCCCCGACTCCCATTTACGATCATCTTCTACATCCACATATTGATTTCGCACTTCGCCTCGATTTTGATAATTAATACCGCCTCGATCACCATCCTCATAAAAATCAAATGTACTTCGATATCTATCCCGTCCATCCACATCTCTATGATCATGCATGGTCCTTCTACACTGTCTTTCAATATCGGGATATGATTCATTTTCGAACCCACGTGTAGTTCTTCTATCTTCATTTCGATACTCATGGTGTTCTCTCCTCATTGAAACTGATGATTCTCTTCTATCTCGATAAGATTGTGGTAACACCCTCCTCGCTTCCGTAACCGATGGTGAAACTCTATTTCCTCCATGGTTCGAGATTGGTGACCTTCTCCTTTGACTTTGATTTAAGTCATTCATCAATTTCTCTAATTCCCAATGCCTTCATCAAACATTTCATTAAGTTGTTCCATTTGCTCAGCTTCTTGTCTTCGATACACATCTTCAACATTTTGACATCGATTAGCACGTCTTGGAGGCATTGTCAAATTTTCAACAAATCCAAACACACACTTCAACTAGCACAACTTCTCTATCTCTCGGCCTGCACTTAGCTTGGCTCGGCTTTGATCAATCTTATCAACAAACAATCTCCAATACTTCTATCTCGGCTCAAACTCCAACTTATAGCTCTCGGCCTTGATCCAAAACTTCTATACTCGGCTCCCAATAGGCTCGGCTTAGCTATGATTGGTTAAGTCTAGCACTGATACCAAATTGACACAGCGGATAAACGAAAATGGATGAAACGGTGAAAAGTTGAATCGATGGATTGAAAATACCTAAGTGCCCAAATTCGTTGATCTCAAGAGGTACGGGATTCTAGCTATCTCCAACACGTTGATCGCGCACGATACCGTGTTAAAAGATCTACGATTCTTCTACGTTGATCTCGCGCACGAGATTCCGTGAATCGGCTTCAAATCCGTTGATTCGAGCGCACTCGAATAACCGAAAAATGGAGAAAGCAGACAACGCTCAACTTCCAATTTTAAGGAGGCACAAAGCACTCAAACAAAAGTTTATTAAAAATCATCGACTTGTACAACGACACAACATGCCTATTTATAGGCTTACAACACACGACTCAAGACTTAGCCCTTACGGTTTACATCACACCTTCGACCTAACATATTCACACGTCCGCAACTTAATCATCACGCGACCTACGACCTAGTTACAAATGAGTTAACAAATACAACATAAAGGAAATACAACACACAGGCGACATAACAACAAGACGCATTACAACATAACAATGCGACCTATGTACAATACACGACCTACGACATAAGCAAACACAGCAGCGACTTAAGAGATGCATGCGGCAGAAGCTTCAGCGACTTAAAGAAGGTAGTGACCTAAGGCTTCAGTTGTTCGCGACCTAAGATTGAGCGACCTAAGGATATGCGCGTTGGATCACTTAACTCGCTAGACCGGTCAATACGCTTCGCTAGGTTACTGCGCGACTTATCATAGGTCGCTGGACCATTCTCTACTACATAACTCCCATACTTCATTAGGTTGCTCGAACGACTCAAGGCCTGGTGCCCTGCTTCCTGCGACTTAACGTTGGAGCGACCTAAGGCACGCGGCCTTTCACATTGCACTACAACACTTAACACGTTAGGCCGTAAGTCTTTAGGTCGTTCGCGACTTAAGGCATTCGAGCTAACATCCTGCGCTGCATCAGCATGCGAGAGGCACAGGATTCGATTCCCCACACCTCCACTTTTTAAAAGTATATTTTTCATTCCTAAAAGATAATAGAGCATGCTGTTATACAAAAATGGTGCCCCAAACAAAGTTTGAGTGATTTAACTGCATTGCTCCATTTCAAAATTTTATCACTACTTTTTTGGAGTTGTTGTTCCTAGCATGTCTATTTTCAAAGTATACTTGTTTAAGAAAAAAACTGAATGGATCTATTCGAAACAAAATTTGTCAAATTTACTATAAAATTCCAATGTTTTGCTGCATTTTCTTATGGCTGAATAATACCAACAAGGAAAAAAATTGAATTTTATTACGTCGTGTGACGTAACAATCCAATCTTGCTTTGAACTTCCTACATATCAAATGAAGTTAACTTGATGCAACACTATTTCACAAAACTAATATTTTCTGATACAAGTATACTTAGCAACTTTCCCTACTTTAGAAGAATGAAAACTAACTGCAATCATTACCGAAATTCAACAACTATTTGGCTGATAGACCTCAATAGTCATAATACTTATCATTAAAACTGCTTTTGATTAAAAAAACAACAATAGAAATCCTAAATATTTGTGGAGTGAATATCATTAAATTTAAGCCCAGCTGCTTATAAGAATAAAAACCTATTCAAGGTTTTCAAATCATTATTAAAACGAGTTTCAACAAGATAGAACTTTATACCCACATATATCACATTCAAATTGCTTGAAATAAAAAGCTCTGAAAAAAAACAAAACAAACTTAAATATTGAATCTTCTTGTTGTATTTAATATTGGGTTTCTTTTGAAATATCGAGTTGTGATATACCTTTAAAAAACTATGTAGAAGCAATGATATTTGAGTTATGGAATTCGTAGAGGGATGTTATACATCTAACAATTAACTTCTTAATACCAACCCAAAAAAACTTCAGAATCGAAAATGCATAATACTAGTTACTGATGTGGTAAAACTAGTTGAAGCAATAGATCACAAACCCCAATTCATTTCCTATTTAAGGCAAAACTTATAACTCAATTCTGGTGCAAAACTCTAACAATGATGGTTATTGGGGGAGATCAACATGTAGTGTGTTACTTCTTTTACTGTTTTGTTGGTTACTCTCAGTATGTTGCTTTTTTATTGATTTCAACTCGATTTTGTTTGAAATAATTTCCCATAATATAATGTTAGTGATTGGCATAGTTATGTATTTTGCGGTGATTCAATTGTAAATAATTAACATTAATGTAGTTTTCAAACTAAAAATTTTGATATTTTGAGAAAAAATTAAGTTATTTTTGTTTCAGAGTAGATATTCTATTCAAAACTATAAAGCCGTGTTTGGACAACTTCTTTCGACTTGTATCATTTCAAACAAACCATCCTTAGTCGTATATAGCATTGCCACCCTTAGGGCTATCAAAATTTAAGACGACCCTTTAACCCAACCATTTTAACCCATTTTCAATAGGGTTGGATTAAACTAATTCAATTATATTTTACATTGGGTCAATACCCATTCAGCTGTGTCTGTAGTTTTATCATGATGGCGAGATAGTTTTTATTTACAACTTGCAGGCTTCCATCCATTCATAAATAGTTTACTGAGCTTTATTTTGTTTGTAACTGTAACTTTATCTTGACTAAATGTGGCAAATTACTTCCTATAAAATGAAGTTTACTGACAACTTGCAAAATGATGTAATAGCTTCATCTTACCAACAACTTGCAGGTTTGCTGTTTTGACACATATTATGCTATTATACATGAGTATAAACTGTAATTTTGCATGCTACTTTGTCACATATTGAGATTATTAGAAGAAAAATAATGCCTATGATAAGCATGGATAAATTTTTAATTACTAGAAGAAAAATAAGAGCCACTATGAATATCATTTTCTGTATTTTGAAATTCATTCAATTTGCATGTTACATGATATGCAGTCGTTCGAATAATTTATAGTTGAGTGTGTGTTAACAAAAAAAGTAGCTCAAAATATAAGCAAGGCATCACACACCTGAAGCTATCTATACACATATATGTTTCATATATTTTATTTGGAGTTTTACTCGAGCAAGGCACAGTTTTTCATTACTGTCCACTTCAATAGCCCTGATTGAATCATACAAGTAGCTAGCAACCCATGTGTACATATATATATATATATATATATATCATTTATTCATTCAATTATATGTATTTATTCATTCATCCTGCGTATAACTTGTGTGCTATGTGCTTGTAAGTATTTGAAATATTTCATGAGAAAACTACACTTGCTTAACTAGATTTTACATTTTACTGAAATAACCTACAAGAAATTGTAGCTGACTACCCCAAAAGCGTAGGACAAGACCGTGGCTGAAATGAACTTTATATCGTTGGAAAGAGTTGTGAATATTGAATAAAGAATGCTTCAACCTGACTGTTGTACTTTGTCCAAGTCTTAGGGGTTAGTTATTGTTTTGAATAAATCAGTAGCACGTTGTTATCTCTTCCAGTTTTCTAGCTTAAGTTGTTTTCATGTAAGCCTATATAAAGGCACAAGTATTGATCAATTATTATAAAAAAAAAGTAATATTAAAAAATTTATTATCAGCTCTTCCTTTTTGCTTTCTTAATCTATTTTGCCAACAAATTCTGGTATCAGAGCCTGACTAATTTCCTCAATCAAGCTCCACAAAAAATCAGCTCAAATCCCTCTCTTCTCTCACGCAGCTTCACCACTCAATCAAACAAGCTTCTACTATGTCAAGCAACGGCCTAAACCCTTCTGCACAACCTCTCATCCCAATCTTCAAAGGCGAAAAATATCACCTTTGGAGTATCAAAATGCAAACCATGTTCAAGTCTCAAGAATTATGGGACATTGTTGAAGGAGGTTACACCGAAGCATCAGGAGAACCTGATCAACGATTGCGTGAAAATCGTAAAAAGGATGCCAAAGCCCTATTTTTCATCCAATCTGCAGTGGATGATGACATATTCCCTCGCATATCGTCTGCCAAGACAGCCAAAGAAGCATGGGAGATCATACAGCACGAGTACTTTGGCGATAAGAAGGTAATCTCTGTTAAATTGCAAGCATTACGTTCTGAATTTGATGGTTTGCAGAAGACCAAGAAGGAGTCTATGCAACAATACCTATCAAAGGTATCAGGTATTGTTAATCAGATGAAATCATATGGTGAGTTTTTGAGCAACGAGAGAGTTGTAAGCAAGGTGTTGCGCAGCCTGGATCCTGACTTTAATGGGGTCGTTATTGCAATTGAGGAATCGAAAGATCTCTCAACTTACACATTCGATGAATTAATGTGTTCCTTGCTAGCTCATGAATCCAGGTTCAAGAAAGACGAGGAGAAAGGTGAAGAAAAGGCTCTGCAAGTGAGAGGTGAGCCTTTCGCAAAGGGAAAAGGCAGAGGTGGTTTTCGAGGAGCCTTTCGCGGCCGTGGTCGCAATAGAGGTCGTGGTTATGGTGGAAGGCACAATGGAGGATATAATCAAAACTCCAGAAGCAATATTCAGTGCGCTTACTGTAAAAAAAATGGTCACACTGAGACCAACTGTTGGATCAAGCAACAAGAAGAATCGAAGGCAAATTTCTCCGAGGCACCACAAGAGGAAAGCAATCTGTTTTTGGCTCATTCAAAGCTTGAACCGATGGAGCATGGAATCTGGTTCGTGGACAGTGGATGCTCTAATCATATGTCAGGTGAAAGGAAATGGTTCAAGTCAATCGATAACACAAAGCAGTCAGTTGTGCGACTCGGCAATGACAAGCAAGTTAAGGTGGAAGGTAAAGGCACAGTGGCAATTCCAACCTGTAATGGCGAGACGAAACTCATCCATGATGTTCAGTATGTACCTTCTCTTACTCACAACTTATTGAGTGTTGGTCAATTAATTAAGGGTGGATATTCTGTGATTTTTGAAGATGGCCATTGTAATATTCATGACCAAAATCACAAAATTATGAGCATTAAAATGACACCAAACAAAATGTTTCCCTTAAATATTTCACATGATGAAACCAGTAATGCCCTCATTGCAAAGGGAAATAGTGAATCAAGCTTGTGGCACTTAAGATATGGTCATCTGAATATTAATGGCTTACGGTTGTTAGGCAAGAAACAAATGGTTCTTGGCTTGCCTACAATCGAGTCTATTGAGTTTTGTGAAGGATGTGTGTTTGGTAAACAAAGCAGGCCAGCCTTTCCAAGTGGTGATTCATGGAGAGCTTCAACCTGTTTAGAGCTAGTTCATGCGGATTTATGTGGACCAATGTCAATTGATTCACTAGGTGGGAGTCTCTATTTCCTACTGTTTGTTGATGATTTTAGCCGCGTGAATTGGGTCTATTTCCTGAAGAAAAAATCTGAAGCATTCGAGCACTTCAAGAAGTTCAAGGAATTTGTGGAGAAGCAAAGTGGTTGTCAACTTAAAACTCTTCGCACTGATCGCGGAGGAGAGTTCGTTTCAGAAGAATTTAACCAATTTTGTGAAGAAAATGGCATTCACAGAGATCTCACTGCCCCTTATACGCCCCAGCAAAATGGCGTTGCCGAAAGGAAGAATCGCACAATTGTTGAGATGGGAAGAAGTATGCTAAATGCAAGAAATGTTCCAAAGAAATTCTGGGCTGAAGCCGTGGCTACTGCAGTTTATATCCTCAATATTTCTCCTACCAAAGCAGTCTATGATCAAACACCATATGAGGCATGGAAAGGTCGCAAGCCCAAGGTGAGTCACTTACGTATTTTTGGTTGTATAGCTTATGCTTTAGTCAATTCTCGTTCAAAACTTGATGAGAAATCACAAAAATGTATCTTTATTGGCTATAGCACCCAATCTAAGGCATATAAGCTATATAATCCTGTAAGTGGCAAAGTAATTATAAGCAGGAATGTCAAGTTTAATGAAGAGGCTAGTTGGGAAGATGCGAAAGTTGGTGCTCAATTACCTAATTCTCTCTTGACTAATGAAGAAGAAGAGACTGCACATGAGATGCCTCAACCGAATGACAATGAGGTTCACACACCTCCTATATCACCAACCAGAAGTGCGTCCTCAACACCAAGCGGTGAACGAAGCAGCTCATCAGATCAGTCCAGCTCATCATCAGACACACCACCACGAAAAATGAAGTCTTTAAGCGAAGTATATGAATCATGTTCGTTTGCCTTGTATGTGTCTGAACCAACCTGTTATGAAGAAGCAGTGGAGAATGAGCAATGGGAGGAGGCAATGCTAGAAGAACTGACTGCAATTGAGCGCAATCACACATGGGAATTGGTTGATCTTCCTCAAGGTAAAACTCCAATTGGACTCAAATGGGTTTGCAAGGTGAAACATAATGCTGATGGTAGTGTTCAAAAATATAAGGCAAGGCTTGTTGCCAAAGGATATGCGCAAAATCCAGGTATTGATTACGACGAAACATTCTCTCCTGTTGCACGCTTTGAAACAGTGAGAATGCTTTTGTCTTTAGCTGCCAAATTAAAGCTTCCACTTTATCAGTTTGATGTTAAGTCTGCGTTCTTGAATGGCGACTTGGAGGAGGAAGTCTTTGTGTCTCAACCTGAAGGTTTTGTGGCAAATGGGAAGGAGCATAAGGTGTACAAGCTGAAGAAAGCACTCTATGGCCTAAAACAAGCTCCAAGAGCTTGGTACAAGCGAATTGACTCATATTTTCTGCAAAATGGCTTTGTGCGCAGTGATAATGAGCCAACCTTGTATGTGAAAGGGAGTAAGCTGTCTGATTTCCTGATTGTGTGCGTGTATGTGGATGATATGATCTATTTGGGATCATCACAAAATCTGATTGAAGAGTTCAAGTCCTCAATGACAAAAGAGTTCGAGATGACTGACTTAGGGAAGCTGAAATATTTTCTTGGACTCGAGGTGAATCAAGCTGAAGATGGTGTGTTTATCTCGCAAAGGAAATATGCAAAGGACCTGCTGCATAGGTTCCATATGTACAATGCTAAGCCTGCTGCAACACCTATGAATACGAGTGAGAAACTAAGGCATGATGATGGTACTGAAGCTGCGGATTCGAGCTATTATAGAAGCTTGGTTGGCGGACTGAACTATCTAACTCACACTCGTCCTGACATCGTGTATTCTGTAAGTGTTCTTTCTCGCTATATGCATGCTCCCACTATGCAACATCTTGGAGCTGCAAAGAGGGTGCTACGCTACATTGGAGGTACACTTGAGTATGGCATTTGGTATGCGCAAAATGCAGATTGCAAGCTGTTTGGGTTCAGTGACAGCGATTGGGCAGGCTGTCTTGATGATAGAAGAAGCACCTCAGGTCATACCTTCATCTTGGGGTCAGGAGCAATATCATGGAGCACGAAGAAGCAGGATATAGTGGCACTCTCGTCGTCTGAAGCCGAGTATGTGGCTGTTACATCTGCAGCTTGTCAAATGGTTTGGTTGCGAAGACTGTTGAGTGAAGTTGGCTGTGAGCAAGAACAAGCTACTGAGATTTTCTGTGATAACAAGGCAACAATTGCCATGACTAAGAACCCAGCATATCATAGTCGAACCAAGCACATAGACATACGCTTTCACTACATCAGAAGTTTAGCTGCAAAGAAGGAAGTCGAGCTGAAATTTTGTGCAACAAACGATCAGACTGCAGACATACCCACGAAGGCTCTTTCTTTTGATAAGCACACTTACTTTAGGCAGAAGTTGGGTGTGTGTAGCTTTGAAGCAAGAGGGTGTATTGAATGAAGAATGCTTCAACCTGACTGTTGTACTTTGTCCAAGTCTTAGGGGTTAGTTATTGTTTTGAATAAATCAGTAGCACGTTGTTATCTCTTCCAGTTTTCTAGCTTAAGTTGTTTTCATGTAAGCCTATATAAAGGCACAAGTATTGATCAATTATTATATAAAAAAAAAAGTAATATTAAAAAATTTATTATCAGCTCTTCCTTTTTGCTTTCTTAATCTATTTTGCCAACAGTGAAGTATAAATGAGATTTTGGGTTGATGGGATTAAGAAACAATTAACAGAGGAATTTTGTAAGTATAATTATGGAGAGGTGATAAACAAATGCACGGTATGCAAAGTGTATGGTCAAAACTTTGCTATAGGACTGCATGATGATTAGTGTAGAATAACGAATTTCAGGCTACTTAGTAGTAGTATGTGCAGAATAAAATTATCATACAATCATACTTCCTCTCAACCCTTAGTTTAATTATGCTTAGTATGATATACTTTCATTTTTTACATGTTACATCAAAATGTATAAAACTAAATAAACTATTTCTCGTCTATTTTCTGTAATGATGCATGTACAACATACGATATATAAGAATTCCTATGTACATACCCTTATCTTGAAATATCTGAATGTAAGAGTTGTTAAAAAGCGTGAACAGATCATTTTCAATACATACCAGTTCCTTGAATAAATGAAGTTTCTTCTGTATATGAAAGCTGGTTTTTGAAAAAGCATCAGAGTTTATATACTCGTATCTATTTGGTTTTAGTTATTAGTTTTTCCAATATAAATTGTAAATAAGCTTTTGATGCCTGTCAAATTTCCAAATACGTGATGTGTCAAGTATACACACATTAAGTTTCAGATACATGAGTACTCTATTTCAGTTAAATATGGGCTTTGAATATATATCGGCTTATATATACATGTTTCATGCAAATATGGTTTTAAATATAAATGTCTTCGTATATAACAGTTTAGGATGTTCCAATTTCTTATTAAGCTAAAATCTTGAATTCAAATTTTTTTCAGTTGGATTATCAAAACTCATTTCATAAGATTTTATAGGGACTTAAATATATTCAATAAATCTCATATAGTCTAAGGAGTAAATTGAATTCTAATGCAGTGCTGTTATACATATATATAGTATAAGGGAATTTCCTTTTTTGCTGAAGTATAAATATATAATGCAGTACTGTTATGCCAAGCTTTTAGATGTTTACTGAAGTATAAATATGATAGTTTATATTGTATAAATATGCCAAGCTTTCAAAAGCTAAAATTAAATTATTATTTTTTTCCATTTTGTTCCTATAATGTGATTCTATACTCTTGTTGGTTCATGTTTATATACTGTAACCTTTTATTTGTATGTGCAGGTTTTTCTGGACGTCTGTGAAGAAGTTTGTTGTATGTGCATGATTCAATTTCAGTAATTTTGAAGGCCATTTTTTAAGTCTACATCTTTGGTTTTTATTTTTGGTTTTTATATTTGATGCACTTTAAGATTTAGTGTTATGTTGATACAACCGCAGTGTCATATTGGTATCAGCCATAGTGTTATATTGGTATTATTTAGTGCATTTCTATCACATTATGTAGTTTCAAAGTTATATTCATGCACTCTCACCCAGCTTCATATATGACATTTGATGATATTCTTGTTATCTTAGTGCATTTTCAGTGTTATATTGTTGTTATTTTATCCAGTTTTATACGGTTCCAGTTAGTATTAATGTTATATTACTATATCATAATGCATTTTTAGTGTTATATGCAGTTTCAATTTTACATTTTATGTATATCTATGCATAGATGATGTTTTAAATGGGTTGATGACCCTAAAAGCAAATGGGTTGGATCTAATTTTCTATTTAACAAACATGGCAAACGGGTTAGCGTCACAAAAGGGTCAAATCAAATTTGACCCGACCCATTATGACCCGACCCGACCCATTTGACGGGTGTAGCCACTCTAATTGTCTTTTATTAAAAAAATTCACTGTTTATGTATAAAGAAGAAATTTATTTAGTTTGGATATTGATATTAGAGATAGTATAGCATTGAAATTTGAAGATGTAATATTCAAAGAAATAAAGGTTCAATATACTATGAAGAGTATTGTTTGTACAATATTGTAATACTCTATTGATTATGTTTGCAGGATTCTCTAGACTATGATGATAAACCACATGCACCATATGGTTTTTATTGTGATTAAAATTGCAGCGCTTTGTTGAAGCTTTTATCAATGGATCTTTGTCATCAAAATCACAAAGAGAAAACTTGAATTGAAAACAAGACGGGATTAAAATCAAAACATAATAACACAAAATATTCCACCCAACCACCCATTTTATTTATTCACTAAAATTTTGTTTAAAATTAATAAAACAAAGCTAAAATTAACTAAAATACCATTGAATCAATAACCAAATTGAGAAAGTGAGCAAATATCTATGTGGCTAAAATTGTTAGAGAAAAAAGAACAAAGAGGAAGAAGAGAAAATCAGCAAATAGATTTTACACCACACTTTACCCTCTCTTCTAGTCTCTATTTATACAATCAATTACTTAATGCCCAAGTTAATATTAGATGACAAAAAATAATTTGATTAGCCAATTAAAGAGAGAAATAAACATACTCAAATATGCCTATTAATTAGACGAAACAAAATCTTCTCTTTCTTTCTTCTGCATATTTCTCTCTATTTGTAATTATGTGCCACCAAAATTTAACATTTATTAGTAGATTTAAAAAAATAACATTAACTAAAGAAGTAGACAAACACCATTGTCCCAGTGGTTAAGTGATTCGACTTTGGTGCGAGAGGTCACAAATTCGAAATTTCATAGCGTGATTCGAACATATATTGACATATGAGTTTGTGATATGTTGTCTCAGTGACATGTTGTATCTAAGTACCATTTCAAAACAAAAAAAAAGTAAATATTTTTGAATAGTTTTGATCAAGAAACTAGTTTTTTCCCAATGGTTTTTTAGCAACAAAAGTGAACATTTTCTTTCCAAATGCTTCGTACTGTAGTTGTACGTGACCTTTACCCAGAATGTGCTAGCATATTGTTCATTTTCACGTGTTGGAATGATGGACAAATGAAGCCAAATGTAGCAAAGGTTGTAACCATCTTCTGGTTTTCACGTGTCAATAATATATAATTCAACGACATTTGAATGTTGAGAGCTTTCTGCAATGAAACGGAAATCATCAAATGTCGCGGTTTGTGTTAGCGGATCGAAATCACCAAAATCATATTCCAATTTTAAGTGTGGTAGAATGTGATATGGATATAATGAAGAATTTTATTGTGTGAAAATAATTTGAATTGAGTGTGTTTATATAGAGGGATAGAACTAGCCGTTACAAAGACTTGTTCAACAAATGTCCAATCAGTCAGGCGCCTGTTAAACAGACATCTAACCTAGGCACCTGTTAAACTGGTGTATATAAGGCAGATGCCTGCTTAGCAGGTGCCTAGATTTGGTTTGAAATTTGTAACCAATTTGACTCTGGTTACGTAATATTACAGATCGTAATCAACTATTGGAAGTTGATTTGGAGTTTGGATTACGTGATCGTAGTATTAAGACTCACTGTTAAAGATGCTCTTACATGTTGGTTCAAAATACATTAAAGTTTTTTTTAACATGGATGAATTATTTATAGTCATCTCTATTTCCTACAACATTGGTACGATTTAAGAGCTGGTTTACTCAATCCATGCTCAAGATCACTATAGGATAAATAACAGTTTCTTTCTAATGTAAATAACACATAAAAATTTATGGCATGTTTGGGGGTGTAGCTCATATGGTAGAGCGCTCGCTTCGCATGCGAGAGGCACGGGGTTCGATTCCCCACACCTCCATTTTGGATTTTTTTCGCCCTTCCCCAGTATAATATGGTATGGATTATTATTGCAAACTAAAATTAACTACGCTAGCATGATTACTCCATTTCACTTTTGTTTTTTTGTTTATAATGTAATATGGTATGGATTATTATTGCAAACAAAAAATAACTATGTTACCATGATTGCTCCATTTCACAATTTCACTGCATTTTATTCCCCATATGTAGACAGTACAAGATCAGCTGCATAACAATGAAATCTAACTTTGAAGTTTGAACACAGGTTCCCGCACCTCCATTTGTAAGTTATATTTCTTTTAAAATAGTGGAATACGGTATGGAATATTATTTCAAACAACATTAAAGTATATTTCCATGATTGCTCCATTTTAGGATTTCAAAGCATGTTTTTTCCCATATCTAGATGGTACTAGATAAAAATCCAAACTATGTTGAGCTCCATAACAATGAAATCTAACTTTGAACTTCTTGTACATCAAATAAAAAGTACTCACTTTACTGATATTTTCAGCTATATTTTTTACCCAATTAATAAATTTGGTATCGTTTCAGAAAAGAAAAAAATTGAATAATTCACCACGAGGCCTCCACAAAGAATGTCGCTGCAACTTTCTTTCCCGGTCCACACAGAACAAAATAAATTTTGAATTTTTATTGACCTACGTAGAATCAAAATCTGGCTTTGAAATTCCTGTAGGAAAAATAAATAAAAAAGTGTTAGTGTACCGCAATGATTTGTGCAACTTTTGTGTTAAGCGGTGCAAATATCAAGAAAATTAAGCTCAACTGCTTGGCAAGAATAAGAAGCTATCCAGAATTCCAAATTGTTGCCGAAATCGGGCAACGACAAAGCTAATAGACTATAATGCCATCATACTTGGCACTGAAAAGTTTCAAAAAATATTTTTTTTAAAGTACAAGCCCTAAAATTTCGAACTCGAGCTTTTTTATTTAAGTTCGTTGCGGTTTTATAGTACACTGAATGGTGATGTACCTGAGAACAAATAGTGTCGAAGCGTTCTTATTGACACTGATAATATTTTAGTTCTGCAATTTGGAAGATGATCTTTTGAGGAAGGAAGTTGAAAAGTTGGGTTCTGCACGTGCGGTCTGGACTTCTATGGGAAATTCTGTAGATATAGTTGTAGCCCAATGCCCATAACTCGCATATCAAATCTGAGACCTGACCCATGTTCTCCCACATTATACAAAGCCCGTGCAAAATCCTAAAAGAGTTGTTAGGTAATTTTAAGGTATGTTTGTCATTACAAAAGAGACACTTGAAACGCACATTTGAGTTATGGAAAGGGGTGCAAACAGTGGTGTAGGCAAGATATAATGTTGCTGTGGGAACAAAGTGAAATGGGTTCGGGGGGCGACAACCCCGAGACAAAAATTTTCAGATGTCGTTGATATTTAAAGAAGTTTACACAAGATACTTATTGTGACGACCCGGAATTTTGAGCATTATCAATTTAATAATCTTTGATAATAATTAAATTGATTTGATCATTTTATATTATAAATTGACAAGTTAAAATTATTTCAAAGGCTGAAAATAATAATTTGTTAATATCTATAAACATTTTCTTAACAATATAAATAAGCAAGATTAAATTCTTTTGAAAGTTTATAATAATTTGATTTGGAAATATTTATTTTGGTAAATAAGAAGTTTTTAATGTAATAAAACTTTATATTCAAATTGTGATACATATAAATGTATATATTGTGATTTGATATTTGTTTTAAAATTTAATATGGAAATTAATAAATTTAATGTTAGGATGTTTCTATTTGAAATGTGTATATATATATGTATATATATGTTTTAAATAGGAATTTTATTAATTTGAGTTTAATAAGTATTTCCAAATTTTATTTAGACATATATATAGTTTTGAAATTTTAAATGTTAATTTGATTTAATGTCTTTGAAATGATATTTGAAATTTAAATTTTAAATAATAGAGTTAATTTCTTATTTTATAAACATATATTTTAGCTTTTGTTTTTAATAAGATAAAATTGTTTTAAAAATATATATAAGGAGTTAAACTAAGTTTCTTAATTTATAAACAAATGATAAAGTTAAATTGATTAAAATACAAGTTATTTAAAAATGCCTATTTGAATTTGTTTTTAAGATAATGAAAGCCTAAAGTTTATTTTTATAAAGATGGAAGCATTTTATAATTATCTAAAACATTACACAAATACTTATATATAGCTTAAAGAGATTATTAAAAGAAAATAACATTTAAAAAAAGCATTTGTTAAACATTTATTTAACATTAAAACAACACTTGTAAACATTTAGAGTGGGTTAAAAACAAGTGTAAGATCCTTATAACATTTAAGTGACAAATGTCTTCCTCTCTAATAATTTAATTTAAAATTTAATTGTAAAATACAAATGAGCTTCATTTTCAGAAAAAGAATTCCTTTACTCTCTTCAACAACAAAATTAATACAAATCTGAAAGGCAAGACCAAAACAAAGATAAACTCAAACAAAAAAAATATAAAACAAAGTTCAAATACTGGAATCTGTAAAATCTGGAAGTTCATATCTAAGGATAATTCAATCAAATGCAATCAAACAATTCAACATGCAAGAGCTGGAATCAAACGATTTAGGATTAAATTCAACATGCAGATGAATACAAAAGCCTGGAACAGCTTCTGTTTTCTGGAAAATTTTCAGGTGAGTAAATGCAGATTTTAAAAACAGATTTAAAAGTGGTATTAATTTGTTTATATGAATGAATAATATAATGTTATCTGAAAATATTTAAATTGTATTGGATGCATGTTTGATTCATGATTTTTGAATGGCTGTATACTGATGCCTAGTGTCTGTAAAAGAACAGGTTTTAAATTTTATAAATAAAATTCAATAACTTGTTCTTGAATTCGAATTCGAACTTGAATTGTAAATAGAAGTTGTTTGAATTTAAGTAAACTATCATCTGGAAACAATTTCCAGTTTTTAAAGTGAATAAATGATTCTAAATACTTGAATTTACAGTAAAATATAAAATTGGGTCAAAATTTGATGAATTGAATTTCAAGTTTTGATTGCATGATTGAATTGCAAATAGAAAATTATGATTTTTAGTACTTGAATCATAATTTTTAATGGGGTAATTAGTGAGCATTTTGGGATTTACTGATTTGGGGTTTTTGGCCAAATCACAGCAATCCATGGCGAACTGGGCCTCGCCGTTGGTCATGAAGGTGGAGGGGGTTTCTTAGATCATGCGAAAAATACTATTGTATTTTATTGAGGTGTGTGGTGATCGTGGTTTAAGATAGTAGGGTTTTAGGTGCTGTTTTTATCGTGAGTGTTCCCATGGGTTTCGCGGTAATGTGAAGTAACCGGAGGCTGTCGCGAGTGGAGCTATGGGTTCGAGGTGACGTGGGAAGGTTACGGCAGTGGTGGCAAGGTTGCTCGAGTTTGGAGTTGCCATGGAGGGATGGATTTGGGTGATGGTGGTTTCGAACGATTTCAGGTTGAAGGTCGAGATTTTGTTCTCGATGGAATTAGTGATTTCTGGGTTTAGTTTGTTGATGTCGAGGTTGAAGTCGACTTGGGGATGACCGGAGAGGGGTTCGTTGTTGGCGATGTTGGTCGTGCACGTTGATGTGCACGGCTTTGTGCATCTGGAAATGGGGAGTGGGAGAAGAAGGTGGAGACTCGAAGTATGCTCCGTGTTTTTGTCGTTCTGGCTCGAAGCAGGGGGTAGGTAGGGTAAACTCGGGGAAGTCACTGGGTTTTTGTGTAGTTTAGTCGGGTTTGGGTAGGGGTTCACTCGGGTATTAAGTATTCAGGGATTAGAACGAGTTGTTTAAGTTGTAAATGCAAAGGAAAATTTATTTTAGGAATTAAGTTTTGAAAACAAAGGTTAAACTAGTTTCAAAACTAAAATTTGTTTCAAAGCTATGTTTTAAACAAGTTTTATATTTTGAAATATAAAAGTTTTTAAAACAAAATAAGTGAAATTTTAATAATATGTTTGTATTAAATTTTATTAAATAACTTTGGAGAGTTCAAACATTTTTAATTTTGAATGTTTCAATTGTTTTAGTCAAAATTGATTTCTAAAGTATTTTGTTTTAATAAGTTAAATAATAAAGATTTAGAGATCAATAACAATAAAGATTATCTTAAGTTATTTTGAATTTTGATTTAATTAAAGATAATTAAATTTGGAGAAAAAAAATTAAGATAATTAGATTATTAACCATTTAAGGTTATTGGTTAATATAAATGATTTAATTAAGACAATGTTTTCTTAATTAAGAATCTTTATAAGAAGTTAAGAATCACTTAATTAATTTTTAAATGATTAAGTTAAATAGTTAATTAAGTAATTAACTTGTGATTAATTAAGATAATCACTTTGGATTAATCTAATATATTTACTTTATGAAAAGTAATTAAGTAAATGTGATTAAGGAATAATCACTTTAGATATTAATTAAAGAATTAATTAATAATTAGTTAAGATTTAAATTACTTGATTAATGATTAATAAATAAAAGGATTAAGAGTAATTAATTAAGTGATTTATTACATGTTAAAGTAATTAATTAAGAAAGAAATTTGATTAATGAAGTAATCATTAATTAATGGAAATAATTAATTAATTGCTAATTAATAATTTAAGAATAATTAAGTTTTAATTACTAAATGTAATTAAAGTAATTAATCAAAGGTGATTGATTAAAAGTAATTAATCAAATGTGATTAATTAAAAGTGATTAATCAGGTGTAATTAATCAAAGGATAATTAAGGAATAATTATCAGGATAATTTATGAATAATTAATCAAGGTTGATTAATTTAGAAGGTAATTAAGAAGTAATTACTTAGTATAATTTGGAAGTAATTAATCAGGATGATTAATTAATAAGGTGATTAAGTAAGAATTACTTAAAGTAATTAAGTGATAATTAATCAGAGAAGATTAATTGAAATGGAATTAAGTAATGTTAGTTAATTAATTAATTTGTAATTAATTAATGAATAGTAAAATGGATTGAAGATAATCCAAGTATTTAATTTAAGGATTAATTAAATTAATCAAGTTTGAATCAAACTTGTTTATGAATGAATAATGATTGGATGATATATATCATTGGATGAGTTAATGATATTGGTTGTTGTTGGATGACATTGATTGATGGATGATGATGTGAATATGCTATATCTGAATGTGATATATATGCTGCTTTGTGATATGTATAGATGCATAAATGATTATCTAACTGTGATATGAATACATCCATTTATGTTAAGTGATATTTCTGAAATATCTATTGTTTAAATCCCTTAAGTATAACTTGGACATTAAAATGGCGTTTGGTTTCGATGAGACCGGGATCGGGTTTCCATATTTGGATATCCGAAAACCACATCGATTCCAATTAAACGTAGGTCGTTAATCCAAGTGGAGCAAGTGAAGACTCGAGGTGTAAGGGCTATACGTCAGTATAACTCTGTGGGTGATTCCGTAATGAGTTTGACGGAATAGTGCTTATAGATTCGAGATGGAGATTTAGAGTGCAAGGGCTATGGTCGTTGACTCTGAGGGTGATTCCAAAATGAGTGCAACGAGATAGTGCCTTCGGTTTTGTTCGAACCCGGAACGAACTTGTATGGATTGAATGCTTTCAGCACATAGTCAGGCGGGCGATGAGCATTCTAAGATAATTGGTCCTATAAAGGTAATCGCAGCATCAAGGCTCATCAACCGGGAATGGCTAAAACAGGGGAGGTGCAGCAAGGCTTCGTGGGTCGCTCCCACTAGAGAGCAAGATACATCCCTGTCTAGAAGTCCCTTTATATTTCGGCTGTGTGGGCAGTTGGTCTGCAGCCAACTGCGGGGTGGTCTTGTTCGGGACTGTTCAGTAAGGAATGGTCCCGGCTTTGTGTTGCAGGGGAGTAGGAGTACTCCTCGGTACGGTGATCTAGGCCACGTACTGTGACGAGCTGTACCCCAGTAGCCCTGCCATTGTTGGAAACCCATTTTCCCTATGAGACCCTACGGTTTTGTTTGTATTACCCACTTTTGTGGCTAGTAGCTGGAATTTAATGAATGTAACAATTTCGGCTATTTCATATTTATTTGAAAACCCTAGACACTATTATAATATCACTGGATTTCCTATCAAATGTTTTGGTTAGCGTAAGGTAAAAACTTTTCCATGTTTATCTGTGGAAAGTCTTACGTGATACCTTTCTTTTCAAAGGATTTTTCTAAAGTTAAGCAATCTTAAACCGTTTACTCACACCAGACCCCTGTTTGACCCGAGTGTTTATTTTCTGTTTTATTAAACTCTTGGGTACTCATATTATATATGAGTAGTCAAGTGATTCAGGTTATCCTTGACGAAATCTGGAGGAGCTTTGGAGCAGGAGGCTTCAGCGTGTAGATATATAGTTAGTGTTTCCGCTGTGTTGTTATTCTGTATGATGTTCTTGTATTGTAGTAGACAGAAATGTTATAACTGTCTAAATTGAGATGTTTAGTTGTGTACTATGATGTATATGGTACTATGTATATGTTCTATATTATATTTAAATCGTTCCGCTGTGAGATTCTAATGTGTTGTTTTCTTTTTCTTCTCTTTCTTTTCTTCTTATATCCCTTTCTTTCTTAATTAGTGATGCGATTTTCCAGGAGTGGAAAGTCGGGTCGCTACAGCTGGTATCAGAGCGTTAGGTTGAGTGAATACCTAGGCTGTGGAGTAGTGTCTATCTTGAGAGAGCGTACTTGTAATTTATATATATATATATATATACACACACACACATATATATACTTATATATAACTACCTAATCTATTTGGTTATCTGTTCGGATTTTTCCAACATAGGTTATAAAGGTAGATAAGGTAGGAGTGTGTGGAATATGACTACCACTATTGGAAGAGGTTTATATGTTGTGATTGGAGGTGTATCTGTCGAGATTGTAGATCTAATACAGTCTCGAATAAGTTGTGCAGATTGGAAAAAGGATTTCTTTGAGTCCAGAGGTAGTATTTTCAATAATTGGAATATATTCTTGAAGTGTGAGGTTGATTTGCTCTCAAGTGAGCAGGGATTTCCAAGAGTTGAGTTTGTCAGCTAAATAGAAGCAGGTAAGGGTATTTTGGAGACTTCAGAAGGGAATAGATGTGTGATGAGAGGCAGTATTCATAGATGGTTCTGAAGATGTTTCTTTTGGAGCTAGGGGAACTGTGATGTCTACTGCAATGAAGATTCGGATGTTTAGAGATTTTGGATCTCAAGCAAGGGTGTCTTATCTGTATTGAAGTATGAGACTAAGGTCGATGAGTTACCTCATTTCGGGCATGGTCTCATTTGTTTTCTTAAGAAGATAAGTGGTTGGTGATTGGTTTGGAGCCGAGTTTCTTGAGAAGATGTCGACTCGTCTCAAGGATTTTTGGCAAAATTGGGTGATAGTTTTGTGTTTCAAGAAGCTTCTGGTTAAGAAAGATCTTTTGGCTTAGTAGTATCATTGAAGTAAAGTTTAGAAGCAGCAGCGTGACCTATTTCTTCGATGATTCAGTAATCTTTGGGATTCTTCTATCAACAGACCAAATAGATAGTGAAGGCTTATCCATTTCTTTTGGGAGGCTCAGCAGAGCGAGATACCTGTTGGAAGTGATCTATCAGTTTCTGATAGGTAAGCCATTCTTGAAGATTTGTCTTGATGGGAAAAAGCTGTTCTAGTTGAGTAGACAGTTCTTTGGAATCAGAACTGAGAGGGATCGCAAAAGTGACTTGCGAATAGTTTGGGAATCTTTGAGTATTCTTGGTTTGAGATTGAGGCATCTCATATGGGGGCAAAAGCTATGGAAGTAGTCAGAGATTTTCCAGATGTTTTTTTTAATGAATTCAGAAGTTGACCTGAATCGGAGATTGAGTTTTCTTATCGACTTGGAATTCAGGAGTAATTTTGATGGTTCAACCGTGAAGAGGGATGACTCTTGGAGCGTGAAGAGTTTGGTGATGCAACTCAAGATTCTTTGGATTGATTATCTTACTCTAAGTTGAGATTCTGCTGAGATGAGTCGGATGAACTGTGTATAAGATTGTTCTTGTGTTCTTCGATAGCATTCTTATCTGCTCTAGATCAGAGTTGTGCAACGGAAGCGAGTTGGGAATTATTCTAGAATGGGAGCAACCAGGAGTTGCAGTAAAGAAATTTCTACAGGAAATTCAAGTATGAAGGAATTTTCTGGATTTGAAGGTAAGGTTATCAAGTGGAACTGTTTGGCTATTCCAGATAGGAGAGGTAGGTTTGAAGTCCATTGATGTTTGTGGAATAGAGTTGTATTTTGGATTTCAGCAAATTATTTTTGGAAAGCCATTTTGTAGGACCTGGAGGTTTGGTTTGAGTTGGTGATGTTGTTTCTTGAAGCAATCAGCAAGGGTTAGGCTGATCAGGAATATTGGAGGTGACTCAAAGCATCTGAAGAGTTATGAAGTTAAGAATTGAGGAGATTTGGAATGTGAAGTTGGAATTTGGATATTGTTTTAGTTTGATCCGATCAAAGGAATTATAAGAGATTGGGTAAAACTGGAAAGTTAGCTCCAGAAGTATTTTGAGTTTTATCTGTGTTCACTAGAGATTAGATTTTGATCTACAGGATTTAATTGCCAGTTTGGATAGCTGGAATTCATTATATTTCACATATCTCTGGGGAATATGTATATGATTCTTCGAGTGATAGAATCAGTAGTTAAGAAGGATTTGGTAATTGGGCTGGTTTTGAGTTTAGTCTGATATCTTGTTCAGATTTGTAGGATCAGATGAGGGAGTTCTTGGTTTTAATAGTGTAGTTACTTAAGATTTTGTAGAGCGAGTATTCCAGTATAGGTGCTTGGAAAACTCTTAATAATATTAGGAAGTTCTATTCAGAATTTTCTGGAATAGATAAATTGTTTGTATGTTTGAATTGGTTGCTATGATTAATTTTGTGATTGCTGTTTGAAATTTAAAATTTTTTAGCTGGGTTATTAAATTATCTTTGCTTTTAAATTTCGGGGATGAAATTCTTTTAAGGGGGGAGGAATGTGATGACCCGGAATTTTGAGCATTATCAATTTAATAATCTTTGATAATAATTAAATTGATTTGATCATTTTATATTATAAATTGACAAGTTAAAATTATTTCAAAGGTTGAAAATAATAATTTGTTAATATCTATAAATATTTTCTTAACAATATAAATAAGCAAGATTAAATTCTTTTGAAAGTTTATAATAATTTGATTTGGAAATATTTATTTTGGTAGATAAGAAGTTTTTAATGTAATAAAACTTTATATTCAAATTGTGATACATATAAATGTATATATGGTGATTTGATATTTGTTTTAAAATTTAATATGGAAATTAATAAATTTAATGTTAGGATGTTTCTATTTGAAATGTGTATATATATTTGTATATATATGTTTTAAATAGGAATTTTATTAATTTGAGTTTAATAAGTATTTCCAAATTTTATTTAGATATATATATAGTTTTGAAATTTTAAATGTTAATTTGATTTAATGTCTTTGAAATGATATTTGAAATTTAAATTTTAAATAATAGAGTTAGTTTCTTATTTTATAAACATATATTTTAGCTTTTGTTTTTAATAAGATAAAATTGTTTTAAAAATTTATATAAGGAGTTAAACTAAGTTTCTCAATTTATAAACAAATGATAAAGTTAAATTGATTAAAATACAAGTTATTTAAAAATGCCTATATGAATTTGTTTTTAAGATAATGAAAGCCTAAAGTTTATTTTTATAAAGATGGAAGCATTTTATAATTATCTAAAACATTACACAAATACTTATATATAGCTTAAAGAGATTACTAAAAGAAAATAACATTTAAAAAAAAACATTTGTTAAACATTTATATAACATCAAAACAACACTTGTAAACATTTAGAGTGGGTTAAAAACAAGTTTAAGATCCTTATAACATTTAAGTGACAAATGTCTTCCTCTCTAATAATTTAATTTAAAATTTAATTGTAAAATACAAATGAGCTTCATTTTCAGAAAAAGAATTCCTTTACTCTCTTCAACAACAAAATTAATACAAATCTGAAAGGCAAGATCAAAACAAAGATAAACTCAAACAAAAAAATACAAAACAAAGTTCAAATACTGGAATCTGTAAAATCTGGAAGTTCATATCTGAGGATAATTCAATCAAATGCAATCAAACAATTCAACATGCAAGAGCTGGAATCAAACGATTCAGGATTAAATTCAACATGTAGATGAATTCAAAAGCTTGGAACAGCTTCTGTTTTCTGGAAAATTTTCAGATGAGTAAATGCAGATTTTAAAAACAGATTTAAAAGTGGTATTAATTTGTTTATATGAATGAATAATATAATGTTAACTGAAAATATTAAAATTGTATTGGATGCATGTTTGATTCATGATTTTTGAATGGCTGTATACTGATGCCTAGTGTCTGTAAAAGAACAGGTTTTAAATTTTATAAATAAAATTCAATAACTTGTTCTTGAATTCGAATTCGAACTTGAATTGTAAATAGAAGTTGTTTGAATTTAAGTAAACTGTCATCTAGAAACAATTTCCAGTTTTTAAAGTGAATAAATGATTCTAAATACTTGAATTTACAGTAAAATATAAAATTGGGTCAAAATTTGATGAATTGAATTTCAAGTTTTGATTGCATGATTGAATTGCAAATAGAAAATTATGATTTTTAGTACTTGAATCATAATTTTTAATGGGGTAATTAGTGAGCATTTTGGGATTTACTGATTTGGGGTTTTTGGCCAAATCACGGCAATCCATGGCGAACTGGGCCTCGCCGTTGGTCATGAAGGTGGAGGGGGTTTCTGAGATCATGCGAAAAATACTATTGTATTTTATTGAGGTGTGTGGTGATCGTGGTTTGAGATAGTAGGGTTTTAGGTGCTGTTTCTATCGTGAGTGTTCCCATGGGTTTCGCGGTAATGTGAAGTAACCGGAGGCTGTCGCGAGTGGAGCTATGGGTTCGAGGTGACGTGGGAAGGTTATGGCAGTGGTGGCAAGGTTGCTCGAGTTTGGAGTTGCCGTGGAGGGATGGATTTGGGTGATGGCGGTTTCGAACGATTTCAGGTTGAAGGTCGAGATTTTGTTCTCGATGGAATTAGTGATTTCTGGGTTTAGTTTGTTGATGTCGAGGTTGAAGTCGACATGGGGATGACCGGAGAGGGGTTCGCCGTTGGCGATGTTGGTCGTGCACGTTGATGTGCACGGCTTTGTGCATCTGGAAATGGGGAGTGGGAGAAGAAGGTGGAGACTCGAAGTATGCTCCGTGTTTTTGTCGTTCTGGCTCGAAGCCGGGGGTAGGTAGGGTAAACTCGGGGAAGTCACTGGGTTTTTGTGTAGTTTAGTCGGGTTTAGGTAGGGGTTCACTCGGGTATTAAGTATTCAGGGATTAGAACGAGTTGTTTAAGTTGTAAATGCAAAGGAAATTTTATTTTAGGACTTAAGTTTTGAAAACAAAGGTTAAACTAGTTTCAAAACTAAAATTTGTTTCAAAGATATGTTTTAAACAAGTTTTATATTTTGAAATATAAAAGTTTTTAAAATAAAATAAGTGAAATTTTAATAATATGTTTGTATTAAATTTTATTAAATAACTTTGGAGAGTTCAAACATTTTTAATTTTGAATGTTTCAATTGTTTTAGTTAAAATCGATTTCTAAAGTATTTTGTTTTAATAAGTTAAATAATAAAAATTTAGAGATCAATAAAAATAAAGATTATCTTAAGTTATTTTGAATTTTGATTTAATTAAAGATAATTAAATTTGGAGAAAAAAAATTAAGATAATTAGATTATTAACCATTTAAGGTTATTGGTTAATATAAATAATTTAATTAAGACAATGTTTTCTTAATTAAGAATCTTTATAAGAAGTTAAGAATCACTTAATTAATTTTTAAATGATTAAGTTAAATAGTTAATTAAGTAATTAACTTGTGATTAATTAAGATAATCACTTTGGATTAATCTAATATATTTACTTTATGAAAAGTAATTAAGTAAACGTGATTAAGGAATAATCACTTTAGACATTAATTAAAGAATTAATTAATAATTAGTTAAGGTTTAAATTATTTGATTAATGATTAATAAATAAAAGGATTAAGAGTAATTAATTAAGTGATTTATTACATGTTAAAGTAATTACTTAAGAAAGAAATTTGATTAATGAAGTAATCATTAATTAATGGAAATAATTAATTAATTGCTAATTAATAATTTAAGAATAATTAATTTATAATTAAGTTTTAATTACTAAATGTAATTAAAATAATTAATCAAAGGTGATTGATTAAAAGTAATTAATCAAATGTGATTAATTAAAAGTGATTAATCAGGTGTAATTAATCAAAGGATAATTAAGGAATAATTATCAGGATAATTTATGAATAATTAATCAAGGTTGATTAATTTAGAAGGTAATTAAGAAGTAATTACTTAGTATAATTTGGAAGTAATTAATTAGGATGATTAATTAATATGGTGATTAAGTAAGAATTACTTAAAGTAATTAAGTGATAATTAATCAGAGAAGATTAATTGAAATGGAATTAAGTAATGTTAGTTAATTAATTAATTTGTAATTAATTAATGAATAGTAAAATGGATTGAAGATAATCCAAGTATTTAATTTAAGGATTAATTAAATTAATCAAGTTTGAATCAAACTTGTTTATGAATGAATAATGATTGGATGATATATATCATTGGATGAGTTAATGATATTGGTTGTTGTTGGATGACATTGATTGATGGATGATGAT
This sequence comes from Allium cepa, assembly GCA_030765085.1. Classification (NCBI taxonomy): domain Eukaryota; kingdom Viridiplantae; phylum Streptophyta; class Magnoliopsida; order Asparagales; family Amaryllidaceae; genus Allium; species Allium cepa. Next base: position 985,897,350 of record CM060929.1, on the reverse strand, counting down.
GTGAATATGCTATATCTGAATGTGATATATATGCTGCTTTGTGATATGTATAGATGCATAAATGATTATCTAACTGTGATATGAATACATCCATTTATGTTAAGTGATATTTCTGAAATATCTATTGTTTAAATCCCTTAAGTATAACTTGGACATTAAAATGGCGTTTGGTTTCGATGAGATCGGGATCGGGTTTCCATATTTGGATATCCGAAAACCACATCGATTCCAATTAAATGTAGGTCGTTAATCCAAGTGGAGCAAGTGAAGACTCGAGGTGTAAGGGCTATACGTCAGTATAACTCTATGGGTGATTCCGTAATGAGTTTGACGGAATAGTGCTTATAGATTCGAGATGGAGATTTAGAGTGCAAGGGCTATGGTCGTTGACTCTGAGGGTGATTCCAAAATGAGTGCAACGAGATAGTGCCTTCGGTTTTGTTCGAACCCGGAACGAACTTGTATGGATTGAATGCTTTCAGCACATCGTCAGGCGGACGATGAGCATTCTAAGATAATTGGTCCTATAAAGGTAATCGCAGCATCAAGGCTCATCAACCGGGAATGGCTAAAACAGGGGAGGTGCAGCAAGGCTTCGTGGGTCGCTCCCACTAGAGAGCAAGATACATCCCTGTCTAGAAGTCCCTTTATATTTCGGCTGTGTGGGCAGTTGGTCTACAGCCAACTGCGGGGTGGTCTTGTACGGGACTGTTCAGTAAGGAATGGTCCCGGCTTTGTGTTGCAGGGGAGTAGGAGTACTCCTCGGTACGGTGATCTAGGCCACGTACTGTGACGAGCTGTACCCCAGTAGCCCTGCCATTGTTGGAAACCCATTTTCCCTATGAGACCCTACGGTTTTGTTTGTATTACCCACTTTTGTGGCTAGTAGCTGGAATTTAATGAATGTAACAATTTCGGCTATTTCATATTTATTTGAAAACCCTAGACACTATTATAATATCACTGGATTTCCTATCAAATGTTTTGGTTAGCGTAAGGTAAAAAGTTTTCCATGTTTATGTGTGGAAAGTCTTACGTGATACCTTTCTTTTCAAAGGATTTTTCTAAAGTTAAGCAATCTTTAACCGTTTACTCACACCAGACCCCTGTCTGACCCGAGTGTTTATTTTCTGTTTTATTAAACTCTTGGGTACTCATATTATATATGAGTAGTCAAGTGATTCAGGTTATCCTTGAAGAAATCTGGAGGAGCTTTGGAGCAGGAGGCTTCAGCGTGTTGATATATAGTTAGTGTTTCCGCTGTGTTGTTATTCTGTATGATGTTCTTGTATTGTATTAGACAGAAATGTTATAACTGTCTAAATTGAGATGTTTAGCTGTGTACTCTGATGTATATGGTACTATGTATACGTTCTATATTATATTTAAATCGTTTCGCTGTGAGATTCTGATGTGTTGTTTTCTTTTTCTTCTCTTTCTTTTCTTCTTCTATCCCTTTCTTTCTTAATTAGTGATGCGATTTTCCGGGAGTGGAAAGTCGGGTCGCTACACTTATACATACCTTGAACGTTTAATAGACTTTGAGTTTCATTATAAAAAAGATCAATAGTTGATTTAATAAAAGGAAATTAATCGTTACATACATATCTTAAATTTGTTATCAATGAGTTCTCGTATTTTGAAAACGATCGATAATCGCATTCAAACTGTTTGACTTAATCCTTAAAATATGCACTTAGAAAACTGAAACAAAAAAGCAATCAACTTTACTAATTTTTTGATCTAGGGTTTGGAATTCTATCTCAATTGTAGTGTCAAAGGAAGAGGGTAGGCATGTGCAAATGGGTTAAGCGTAGAGAAAGGGGTTAACTCTAGAGAGAGAATTTTTAAAACACTATTTCCTGAGTTTTAAAATGCACGTCAATTTCCTTTCAAAAATGCATTTCATCGAACATGCTATAATTATTTTAGACAATATTTTTTCCTACATTTTGGATCTACATGCAACGACATAAAATTTGAAAAAATTTCGAAAAAAATTCAAATTCTTTTCTAATTTTCCAATTTAAACTATAAACGTTTGCAAAAAAACTGAAAATATTTGCAGCTTGCCAATATTTGCAGTGACAGCTGCAAATTAAAAAAAAGGTCATATTAACTCAAATAACAGTAAAGTATCGCAGATTAAAATTTAAAGAAAAATGAGAAAAATAATAATTTTGAAATTAAAAAAGAGTGTCTGATGAAACTAGGTCTTGGAAAGGAGGTCGTCGGCTAATAAGTTTGAAAAGAAAGGTGTGTACCAAATTTACACAAAAGTAATGTGTTTTTATGCTTTGAACGTAGTATAGGAAAGGGGTATTAAATTATTGTAGTGACTAGTACGAATCCATGCTACGCACACGGGATTTTCAATAAATGATATAAAATTACATACTAAAACATATGCTCAAGTAATTACAAACTACACAATGTATAACTAATTTATTCAGAGCATGATATTTTTATACAACAAAGGCTAACATCAACTATTAGTATTCCTAACTTGATATACTAAGCATGCTTATTAATTTTTGAATGCAAGCGACATAGGTTCAAAAGAGTTTATCATATGTTTAGCATATAAAGCTGAATATGCATACAGTTCCTATGATAATAGTATTCCAAATTTTACACAGAGAAATTGTTCCAAAAGTGAAATAGTCCAAGTGTATTTTGAAGGAATAACACTTCAAGGATTACATTAGTACACTTTTTAACCTCTTCAATTACTAATTGCCTTAAAAAATTGTAGTAGCTTTGAAACATCATGTTTCCAAATACATGTAGGATAAAATGATATGAAAAATATACATAAGGTATTACGTTGTTTGATTTTTTAAATAATCAAACTATTTTTTCATGTCTATATCAAGTATTCATGGAGATACGATAACCTAAACGGTAAATTGATTATAATAATCCAAAGCAATATAGCATATTACTATAATAAAAAATTATCGTGAGTGCATATAAAAAAGACCTTGGATGATATCATTGAAAATGGCAGTAAGATCAGGACAATCAACGAATTAAACTATTAAAAATTGATTACTATTGGGATAAATTTTACCCTAGTAGGCTATATTATAGAACATAATAAAATAATTTATAAAATATGAACATATACATAGAAAGCATTAACATTCCCCATTATGAGGCCCAACACTAAATGCTACGGATATTGCAGTCATTCATATTTATAATTCTCGGCGATAAAATGCGGCTATGTTAATCATATTAATATTCAGAAGCATATGAATATGAACATTTTCAAACATGGTTTAATAACAAATTTTCACATCTCATTTCACAATTAATATTTCATATTCATTACATAATCTCATTCGTAATCTCATGTTCAGATAAATATAATTATTACAAAATACTTTAAGAATGACATATGAAGATGCCTCCTTGGTTGATCAGAGTCAAACACATGGCAATTATGTAACTTTTCCATTACATCCAAATAGACAAAACTAAACTACACAACGGAAATAGATAAAGTTTCTCATAGCTAGATTGTCTTATGCACGTCTCTAGAAGCTTATTCGCCTAACTAGAACCTGAAATTCCCTTAGACTCGACCTAGTCAAATGAGTACACAAGAATTTAAGGTGAAAAACAAAAACTTCAGGTTAGACAATAGTCTGGTGTGAATAATACCTACCATCTCGAACCAAAATAGATATCTAGTAAGACCACGCTGCTGAGTGGAATGGGTTTTCCCGTCACTAGTATCTTAACTAAAGCAATAACAACTATATACTATACTCCTGCAACCACAATAGTTAGAATATAGAAAATAACATTTATACTCATTCAGATATATTGGATTACTCATCCTAATTCATTAGATTATACATCTAAGTTTCAAATGACTACACGTCACAACTTAAAACTGACTATCCATCTTATTTTAATCTTATTACCCATCTTATAATTATATGTACTTCTCATCTCATATATAAGCATATTCAGAATTTTATGGACAATCCATCTCACATGTAATTACTACTTGGATTACCCATCCCCTACCACATTGACTAACCATCACATGTGGTATGATTATTTAAAAATTATGTGGACTACCATCACACATTCCATTTAATTTAAAATGATATGGACTATCCATCACTTATTCCATAGGTTTCCTAAGAACCATTTATTATCCTTATAGAGACTATCCATTTCCAGCATGATGTGGACTACTCATCTCGCATCCCGTGTTTTTCCTTGGATAACTACAAACCCATCAATTTACAATTTAATTCATGTTACCAACATATCTCAATTTAATTCATGTTATCCACATCTATCAATTTAATTCATGTTATCCACATGTATCCCCTTATAGTTAAAACATTTCAAAGCGACATGACATTGGTATCCCTAATTGATCTGTGTCGAAGTCAATAAAAATAACATTGATATCCCCAAAGTTTAAAGTCAAAGTCAAAAACATATGGCTCATCGCCATTAAATAATATAAATTTGGATTAATGTCAAAGTTCACCCACATTGGTGTTCCCAATGATAGTGTCGAAGTTTACAATTTAAAATGGCATTGGTTTCCCTAATAACAACGTCGAAGTAGAAAGCTTAGGCTCTCCGCCCTTTATGAATTTAGTATAGATCAATGTCGACAGTACTAACAATGTCGACATAGTGGTATAAGGCTCTCCGCCTTTAATCATAACACATGCGGTTTTAAAACAATGTCGACCTCTATCCAAGGTCGAAGACAGAAACTTAAAATTCTTTTAAGTATAATAATCAATGTCAAAGATGATGTTCCTGACCATCATAAACAATAGGCTATCCACCCATTAAATCAAAACTTTAACTTTTATAATTATATGGCTATTTTCTGAAGTTATAGGGTCTTCCACCCTCTTAAAACATAGGCTTCTTCGTCCTATTAAAATATTTTCAATTTATATAAAAGCAAGCCTTTCTGGCCTTAAAAAGATGAAGTGCGACGTCACCCTCACACGACATCGACACTAAAGGCATGTGTAAAAACTTGTCGACTTTGATGCACAACGGCACCAAGAACCTTGACGTCATCATAAGTCATTTAATAGTTTACTTCGATTATTATGCCTCTTATTATCTTAATAAGGTTGAAATCATATGAAACGGCATCACTTCCGAAGTTGTGAAAACAATCAAAGTGATTAAGTGCAACATATTTGAAAATAGTAATAAAGACATGCGATGTCATCGACATCGATATTAAGCTTTTAAAACATTTAGTTGAATCACAAAGACACCATGCCGCCCAATATAGGTTGCCGATACTATCGATGTCGACACTAATGGAATCATTTCATAGCTACCATAGTAGTCATCATATAGCTTCCCTTGATATCAACATCGATGTGCATAAAGGCGGGATTCCTTTAGGCTCGAAGTGGATATATGCGGCATGGCAGTGATGTAATTAACATGAAAACTGGTTTATTTCTATTAAAAGTAAGCACTTCTCACCAAATTTTACACTTTGGAAAATTTCTATTGGATACAAACAGTACGGTAAAAAATCATTTTAGAAATACTACCGCATACCATTTTTACCATTTTTATGTTCCAAAGTGTTTCTCAATTTAATTAATTAACACCCTTAATTAATTATTAATTTAAATGCTTATCTAACATAATAAATTCATGGTAATTCGAAATTACTTGGGAAAAATTCCAATAGTTCATAGAAATTAGAGAATATTCTTTTCTTTATCGTATATTAATTTCGAAGCCAAAAATCATATTTAATTATTTTAAATAATTAAAACCCGAAGCTAAGCTACTTCCTTCTTAAGAAATTCATAAATTATTCACTTTATCTGAAAATTTATGAAATTCAAAACTCATCTCCAAAATAATGTTTTATATAACATATCATAAAATCAAAGTATGGGAGATTAAAATCTTAGGTTTTACCCTTAAAACCCATTTAAACAATTTAATAAAAATTCCAATAACCGTTATACTATCCAAACAATGATTAAACAACCATATCTTAGAAAAACAAACACTAATCATTCGGGTATTATCCATAACTGAATTCAAAAGCAAAAATAGAGATGGAATGCTTATTATTCACCTTAATATTACTTGTTGGATTTGAGATTTGATCTAGCTCTTGAATCCCTAAGCTTAAATTTGACAATCTCCTTTGATTTCATGATCTTCCCTAGGTTGATTAATGACTGGCCTAATTATCTCTTTCTTTTGATTGTTTTTTTATATGAATAAAATGAGAATGATAAAAGGGGGAAAGTGTTTAAGGCAAAAATAGGTCTATTTTACAAATTTCCCCTCTTATATATTCTCTTATATGTTAAGTTTAAACAATCTTTCTTAATTAATTAAGTATGGCACGACCTTATTAAGTTCCAAATCTCCTTCTCCTTAACGCTTTATATTATTCTATTTAATCTATCCATTTAAATGCCTGAATAATGTTTAACTAAAAATACGGTTGATACAGGCTCTGTGATATCCCGGAAATTTTGGCAATACCAATTTAATAATCTGTATTTAAAATTTAATGAATTTGATAAATCCTGTTAATAAAAATTAACTTGATTTAATAATCCAATTAAATAAATGTTTAATTGGTGGATTTTTTCTTTTAAAAGCTAATAAAATGTTTTCTATTTATAATGCATATATATATATTTATATATATTATAGATAGATAAATTTTGATTTGAAGTTTAATAAACAAATAAAAATCTTGTTTTTAAATTCTAATATTTATTTTGATAATTTGGAAATTATTATTTTATTTAATAAATAACTATTCAAAACTATTAAATAAATAACTATTTGGTTTTAAGATTACTTAAAGAAAATGTTTTAATTTGTTTAAATATATTTTAAAGCATAGTTTAAATTTTAATAAGATAAACAAAGATTTATTTTATTTTATTTTTGAATATAGCTTAATAAATATAATTTGGAATTATATATGGAAATTTAAAATACCATTTATATATTAAAACATTTATGCATTTAAACAAGTTAGACAAGTGATAAGTAATTTATAATTTCTTTTATAAATTATTTAAATTAATAAATATGTTACTTTCAAACAATAATAAATGTATAAATATAGATAAATTTTAAAACACAATATTATTATTGTTAAATTAAATATGTTAATATAAATTAGTTTTAAATTGGATTTTTAAATATATGGATAGAATTTGAATTTGAATTTAATTTTAAAATTTCAAAAGAATAAACATATCTAAATTATATAAGGAAGTTCCATTTTTTTATAATTTGTTTCATTTCATTTTCTTTAAGAAAAAAATGCATATGCATTTACTTATGAACATATATATATATATATATATATATATATATATATGTATGTATATATATATATGTATTTAATAAATAAAGAAAAGAGGGTTTCATTTACTTTTAAAATAAATAAAAATATATAAAATTACTTATAAGACACATGTTATTATGTTAAGGGGTATAATGACAAGTGTAGTTAGATTAAATGATTAATGTAACAAATGTTGTTTTTTTTACATACGTCCTTTTATTTTTAATTTTTCTTTAATTTTTTTTAAATAAATAAATTACACTTATACAAACATGTTTTCTTCAATCTTTCCTTTTCAAATCTCTATTTTTTTCGAAGTAACGAAGATAAAATTTCAGCTGAAACAATTTATTTCCAAAACTCTCAAAAACCCAAAATCGATATCCTATAATTCATTTTCAAAACCAAATCTGAGATCTTCAAAAACTTGTTTCAAATCAAACTTGTAATTTGTAACAACCCGCATATTTATTGGATTTTATATTTAAATATTTTATCGATACTCGAAATTTAGTCCGAAAAGCTACTTTTTGCATACGGTTGAATTAGGACTCGAGACTACTCCCATTGAGTTTAAAATGTCGTTTACAACCTTTTTGAGTATAAGCTTCGATATGTCTGGAGTAAGTTGATTTTTGCTACGTTTTCACTTTGGGTTTGGGTTTGGGTTCAGCCCTATGGTTAACTTATACTCAAATCTGAACCACTCCTCCTCATTCACTCTCACTTCCTCCTCTATTCAGTTCTAAAGCATCAATGGTGGGAGAGATGGGAAATTAAAACTCCAAACCCTAGTTTTCTTTTGCAAATCAAACTCTAGCTCCAAACTAATAGAAGACCCCATTGGTAAGCTTCTCTTCTTCTTCTCCAACTCATTCTCTTATCAAATTCAAAAAATTCCTAAACCTAATTTGGGAAATGTTTCTCTTTTTAGCTTAGATTCAAGCTTGTTGAGTTGGAATTGAAGAGTGATTGTCATTGTCATTGTTCTATAGCTTCTTCCTCTGTGTTCTTGTGCATAAAGGTGAGATTTTTATCTCACATCTTTTTCTATATCTATCTTTGTGGTTAGGTATGAATTCCTAACATTTGTGCATATTCATTTGCTTCTGATTTGAATTGAATTGGTGAATATTCCAATCTTTGTGAAAATCCTTTTATGGATGTTTGATCACGATATTTGGGGTGTATCGAAGAGCCTATAAGGCCGGGTCGTCATTTGACGTGAATCCTTAGTCGTCGTTGCTCGCTCGATCGCTCCCGACATCGTTTTGGCCATATGGCCTAGGCAAATTGTTGCCCTTACCAGGTTTTCAAACGTCTGGAGACCAATGCCAGACGTCTGGTTTTGCAACCTGGAGAAAAATAAAATACGGCAGAAAAATAAATAAGGCAGTGCCTAATTTTAGATGTCTGAATTATCGTTTCAGACGTCTAGAATAAGGTTAGACGTCTGATTTTAGGTATCAGACGTCTGGAATGTTTTCTAGGAGATTTCCAAAAACCAAATCCAGACGTATGGATAACTCCTCAGACGTCTGGAAATTCCTAGTTTTGCCTAATTGCCTAATTTTGAGTAAAACATACAATATTAATCGGTTTTTGTCGATCCGATTAGTTGTTATCACTATTACCGTCTTTGATGACTCTTTTTATGGATTTTTGGGAATATCCATTTCTATGGATTTGGTATCGATTTCTTTGGATTTTATTCACGTCTTCGAATGTGAATTTTGGTGATTGATTGTTCTACAATCATTTTTGTGATTTGTCACTTTAAAAATATAAAGGTTTCAATACTAGTATTAAATATCAAAACCTCTTCATCAAAACGATTTCAATACTATTTTATTTACAAAGCTCGTTTTTCTCAAACCGTTTTCCAATCTACTAGTATATACAAACATTTACCTCACTCGTATGAGAAATCTAATTAAATGATTTAGTAAAACAAGTGGTATGAAACGCTTGCGTTTACTTCGTCGGTTAATTCTTGGACTTGTTCGATTGAATCTCTTGTGACAATTTTCTAGTGGAGATCTACAGTTTGTTCGTAAATATTTAAGTTAAGCAAGTAGTTATGTGACATGAAGCTAAACTCATATATTTACTAGCTTAGTGTAATTGACACTTCTTGTTGATCATGACGATCATCTTTGTGGTCTAGACTAGCAATGTGCGATGTCTCTTTGTCTACGAGGGAGACTAAACCCCGTTTTGTGGAGTTTCGACTCAAATTGGTGGGGTAGTAACCCATGGTCTTCGGGCCGTTTGTGGAGCTTCGGCTCAATTTGTGATGGTTAGCAACCATGGAATTAGCGTTCCGTTTGTGATAAACGTGTTGGTGAGCTTTATGCTCCCGTTTGTGATAGGCCTTCCCCCCTTTTGTGATTTCTGGATTTCTTGAGATGATTTCTAGAATTTGTGTTTCACCAATTTTCGTGATTTCCATTGATAAGTTTTATCAATATTTGTGCATTGGTGAATTTTTGTGTCATTGACTTTTGTGATTGACATTGATATAATCGTCAATATTTATGGTTTGGTGAACGAAATAAGGAGTATGACATTCTTTTGATTCTTGTGTAGATTTTGTGATATTGATTAATCTCTTGTTGATTTTCAATTACTTATCTATATCACAGCTTGGCATTGTGATTATTATGTGTTTAGTCATAGCTCTTATTCTATATCGTTTCATCTGATATTTATAGTTAGACTGATCCGTTTATTATTTTCTTATTAAATAATACTCGGGTCAGACCGAGATGTTACAGGTGCTTCAGCTTGACTTCTCACTTGGGATTGAGTTCTCTGACTTTTGGTTAACTACTTAGATTAGTAGTTTTTGGATTGTATACCATTGAGATATAGACTCCATGATGTATACTTATTCTTTTGTGTAGTTCTAGTAACTATTCTTTTGTGATATTGCGGATCTTTTTAGACCGCTACTCTGATATACACTTCTTAGTGTAATATTCATATCTATTTCCGCCTTTGTGATATGAATTGTCTGTGACGGATTTATGTTATGTTTATTTCTGTATTTGTTTCCGAAGATATTATAGCCACTGTGTAGTAGCTTTGAGTTTGTGTCGGTATGCCGGATTTCCTCTTGATAAAAAAATGCATGTAATTCTATCTGGCATATCGATGCTCGCACAAAGCAATTACACGGATGGTCGCTTCTCAACAGCCTTATTCTCTGTGCTAGTTGACAGCATTCACCGTAATGTTCTTGGCTAGCGTGGGTATAGAGGTGGGGCGTCACAGCTTGGTATCAAAGCCAAACTTCGGAACAATATGGAATATTATAACAAGGATCATCGTCCTAAGTCTTTCTTAGGTGTCGTGCTTTAGGATTTAATTCGAGTCTTCTTACCGATTCATACTATTTTCTTTATGGTTCCTTGTTTTATCTATCAAGATTTGCTTGATATTTATCTTGAGAATAACTTTTTCCTCTTCTTTCTTTCTTAAAGAAGAGAAATGGTTAGACCTAGTCGTCCCAGAGCTGGACCATCTAGTGCTCCACCCCAAGATGGAGTTTTTATGACTACCCAGCAACTTCTTGACCTTGTCACGAATGCTCAAGCAGCCGGTTCTAATCCGGAACCTACTCACCCTAAATCTGGGTTTGCAAGTTTGTACAATGATTACACCAACCTGGGCGGGAAGCCATTTAAAGGTTCTGAAACTATTATTGAAGTCAAGGCTTGGCTAAGGTCATGCGATCGAATCTTTTCTCGCATGAATCTTATTGACCTTCACCGAGTTCAGTTGGCCTCTAGTATGCTCTAAGAAAGAGCATTGGACTGGTACGAACTTCTTATTTCTGAGATTAATGAAGCGGATCTCACCTGGGAGCAATTCCGGGAACGCTTCGAGTTGAAATTTGTACCAGAAGCAGAGAAGGTGACTTTGGCTCGCCGTTTTATTGACTTTGTTCAAGGTGAATCTTCCATGGCAGATTATGTCGCGTCTTTTGAATCTCTCTCCAAATATGGGGTTGAATATATCAACACCCCATTAAAGAAAAATCAGAGATTCGTCTATGGCTTGAATAAAAATCTCAAGAAGCCATTACTTCTAAAATTAGAAGTTCCTTTCGACCAACTCATTGATATCGCCCTTCGTCTTGAAGAGGCAGATAGGGAAAGTGAGGTTGAAGCGGTGGGTTCCAAACCAAACTTCAATAACAAGAAGAGGCCAAAAAAATTCAAAGGTCCTTATCCCAATAAGAAAGGGAAGCAAGCAACCCCAGTGGCAAAGACTTCTTCCTTTGGTCGTGGAGAATGCTATAATCATGGTTCGAAGGACCATTACGCGAACAAGTGCCCAAAGTCTCTCTCTTGTCGCTACTGCAAAGTTCCCGGTCATGTTATATCTTCATGCCCCAAGCTTCAGGGTAGGAAGGAGGGAAAGTTAAATGTTGCTCAACCCCTGGCAACACTTCTCATGGCTAAGGTATTTCTCATTCTATTCTTGATGGTATTATTTTATTTCATGATCATCCTATTCGAGTTCTTTTTGATACAGGTGCGTCCCATTCTTTTATATCGAAAGAACTTGTTGATACTTTTTCTTTGGATGTTTTGTGTTTAATGACTTCTTTGAGAATTGCGAATCCGGTTGGCGGATCCGCAACAATCAGTTTATTGTGTAAAGATGTCGAGATTATTTTGTGTGATTTTCCTTTCCTAGCCGATTTGCATGTCATGCGTTATTTAGGCTTTGGAATGATTTTGGGAATGGATTGGCTTAATCGTTATGAAGCTCATTTCCTATGTCCCGAGCGGACTATTCATCTTCGACATCCTCAATCTGTAAAGCAGATTTCTATTAATCTTAAAGATTCGGATTCCAGCTTGGTTGCATCTTTATATTCTTTAAATCCTTATGATGGCGATAATGATGATGAGGAAGATATTATTTCTCTTATTCACGGTGTTCGTGAATTTTCCGACATATTTGAGCCCGTTTTAGGATTACCACCTAAGCGAGCAATTGAGTTTAGAATTAATCTCATTCCTGGAGCTCAACCTATCACTTGTCCTCCTTATCGTGTGTCCAATAAAGAAAACAAGGAGATGCGTAAACAATTATCCGAATTGGAGACGAAGCAATTTATTTTCTCTAGTTCCTTGCCTTGGGGAGCTTCAGCTATTTTTGTGAAGAAATCCGATGGTACACTTAGGCTTTGCGTTGACTACCGCAAACTTAATGATCTCACTATCAAAAATAAATATCCTTTACCTCGGATTGATGATCTATTCGATCAACTTAGTGGTGCTAGAGTCTTTTCACAATTAGACTTAGCTACTGGATTCCATCAGCTTCGTATTGCAGAGGATAGTATTCCTTTGACATCGTTCCTTACTCGTTATGGATCTTATGAATGGCTTGTTATGCCATTTGGGTTGACAAATGCCCCAGCTTATTTCGTTGACCTTATGAATAGAGTTTTCAAAGACTTCCTCGATCGGTTTGTTCTCATCTTTATTGATGATATTCTTGTGTATTCAAAAACCGAGGAGGAGCATGAAAAGCATCTTCGGATTGTGTTGGAAACTCTTAGGAGTAATCAATTAAAGGCAAAGTTTTCTAAATGCCACTTTTGGCAATCTCGTGTGAAGTTTCTCGGTCATATTATTTCCGAATCCGGAATTTCCATGGATCCTTCAAAGATTGAAGCGATTCAAGATTGGAAGAGACCGGAGAGTGTGACGGAGATTCGTAGTTTTCTGGGATTGGTGGGTTATTACCGCCGTTTTATCAAAGACTTTTCTAAGATTGTCGTGCCTCTCACTAGCTTAACGAAGAAAGGTGTTAAATACATTTGGTCGGACAAATGTGAAACTTCTTTTCAAAAATTAAAAGAACTCCTTTCTGATGCTCCTATTCTTGTTATTCCCGAAGGGAATCAAGATTTCGTTGTTTATACCGATGCTAGTCGCATTGGTTTGGGTGTCGTTCTTATGCAAAAAGAACGTGTTATTGCTTATGCTTCAAGGCAATTAAAGCCAGCCGAGACTAGATATGCCACACATGATTTAGAACTCGCGGCTATTATTTTTGCTCTTCGGATTTGGCGTCATTTTCTTTTAGGAGAGAAATTTTTTCTTTATACTGATCATAAGTCCTTGAAGTATTTATTCTGTCAAAAGGAACTTAATTTGCGTCAACAGCGTTGGCTCGATTCTTGCACCTTATGATCTTGATATCCTTTATACTCCCGGTAAGGGTAATCGTGTCGCCGATGCTCTTAGCCGTAAACAACAAGTTGTTGTTTCTATGATGATATCCGAATGGAACGATCTCGAGATTTTATCCACTTGTGAGATTCGAGAGCGCGTATCCGATTTATGCTCATCACTTGTTTTGTGTAGCCTTGAGGCTCATCCTTCTCTTTTAGACCGCATTCTTGAAGCTCAAGGGCTAGATACTGAATTGGCTCTTCTTGGCCAAAATATTAAGGATAAGATTGATATTCAAAGTTTGAAAGACTTTGATATCGATTCTCGTGGCGGCATTCGAAAATTTGGTAGACTTATCGTGCCAAATATTGGTGATCTTCACAAAGATATTTTAGAAGATTCCCATCGCTCTAAATTTACTATTCATCCCGGTAGTAGTAAAATGTACGCGGATATGAAGCGACTTTAGTATCGGGAGGGAATGAAACTTGACATCGCTAACTTCGTTAAGTGTTGCATGACTTGCCAACTCGTCAAGGCCGAGCATCAAAGGCCCGGTGGGTTATTGCAACCTTTAGAAATTCCAATTTGGAAGTGGGATCAAATTTCCATGGATTTTATTGACGGCCTTCCCCGTTCTCGTTCGGGTCATGATAGCTTATGGGTGATTGTTGATAGGCTTACTAAATCCACCGATTTTATTCCCGTTCGATCTAATCGAACCGTTCCTCTTTTGGCCATACTATTTATTAAAGAGATTGTTAAATTACATGGAGTTCCTATTTCTATTGTTAGCGACCGTGATCCATTGTTTACAAATGGATTTTGGAAGAGTCTTCAAAAAGCTTTGGGAACGAAGCTTAATTTTAGCACCGCTTATCATCCCCAGTCCGATGGACAAACAGAGCGTGTGAATCAAACTCTTGAAGATCTTCTTCGTTCTTGTGTTCTTGATTTCGATGGAAGTTCGGAAGATCATATTTCCCTTATTTAATTTTCCTATAATAATAGCTTCCAATCTAGTATTGGTATGGCACCTTTCGAGGCACTCTATGGAAGGCCATGCCGATCTCCTTCTTGTTGGCTTGAGGCCGGTGAGAAGCTGGTTTTAGGTCCAGATTTTATTCGTGATTCCACAGAAAAAGTTGATCTTATTCGTCATAGGATGAAAGAAGCCCAGAGTAGACAAAAATCCTATGCCGATAAACAAAGAAGGAAATTAGAGTTTTCTGTTGGAGATTCTGTTTTTATTCGTGTTTCACCTATGAAAGGTGTTGTGTGTTTCAGTCGATCGGGAAAGTTAGCGCCTCGATATATTGGGCCATTTCCTATCACCGAACGTATTGGTTCCATGGCTTATCGCGTTTTATTACCGGCTCAATTTTCTGCTATCCATGACGTGTTTCACGTTTCTCAACTTCGGAAGTGTCTTCGAGATTCCGATTCTATTCTTGAGCCCGGTGCTGTGGAAGAGATTGAAGTTTCGCCTAATTTAACTTATGAGCAACATCCTAATCGTATCATTGCTTCGGAAGTCAAACGACTTCGAAATAAAGATGTTCCGCTTGTTAAAGTTCAATGGTCTTCAAATCCTAAGGATTGTTCTTGGGAATCTAGAGAGTTCATCGAGCGAACGCATCCTGACTTACTTTCTCATGCTCTTTAAGGTGAACTTCTTATTTCAAACTTCTTTTGTGTTGAATATGCTTTTATGGTTGTTACTATATATCTTCTTCCTAAATATTGCGAGGACGCAATTTCCTTAAGGAGGAGAGTCTATAACAACCCGCATATTTATTGGTTTTTATATTTAAATATTTCATTTAAATATTTTATCGATACTCAGGATTTAGTCCGAAAAGCTACTTTTTGCATACGGTCGAATTAGGACTCGGGACTACTCCCATTGAGTTTAAAATGCCGTTTACGACCTTTTTGAGTATAAGCTTCGATATGTCTGGAGTAAGTTGATTTTTGCTACTTTTTCACTTTGGGTTTGGGTTTGGGTTCAGCCCTATGGTTAACTTATACTCAAATCTGAACCACTCCTCCTCATTTACTCTCACTTCCTCCTCTATTCAGTTCTAAAGCATCAATGGTGGGAGAGATGGGAAATTAAAACTCCAAACCCTAGTTTTCTTTTGCAAATCAAACTCTAGCTCCAAACTAATAGAAGAACCCATTGGTAAGCTTCTCTTCTTCTTCTCCAACTCGTTCTCTTATCAAATTCAAAAAATTCCTAAACCTAATTTGGGAAATGTTTCTCTTTTTAGCTTAGATTCAAGCTTGTTGAGTTGGAATTGAAGAGTGATTGTCATTGTCATTGTTTTATAGCTTCTTCCTCTGTGTTCTTGTGTATAAAGGTGAGATTTTTATCTCACATCTTTTTCTATATCTATCTTTGTGGTTAGGTATGAATTCCTAACATTTGTGCATATTCATTTGCTTCTGATTTGAATTGAATTGGTGAATATTCCAATCTTTGTGAAAATCCTTTTATGGATGTTTGATCACGATATTTGGGGTGTATCGAAGAGCCTATAAGTCCGGGTCGTCATTTGACGTGAATCCTTAGTCGTCGTTGCTCGCTCGATCGCTCCCGACATGGTTTTGGCCATATGGCCTAGGAAAATTGTTGCCCTTACCAGGTTTTCAGACGTCTGGAGACCAATGCCAGACGTCTGGTTTTGCAACCTGGAGAAAATAAAATACGGCAGAAAAATAAATAAGTCAGTGCCTAATTTCGGACGTCTGAATTATCGTTTCAGACGTCTGGAATAAGGTTAGACGTCTGATTTTAGGTATCAGACGTCTGGATGGTTTTCTGGGAGATTTCCAGAAACCAAATCCAGACGTCTGGACAACCCCTCAGACGTCTAGAAATTCCTAATTTTGCCTAATTGCCTAATTTTGAGTAAAACTTACAATATTGATCGATTTTTGTCGATCCGATTAGTTGTTAGCACTATTACTGTCTTTGATGACTCTTTTTATGGATTTTTGGGAATATCCATTTCTATGGATTTGGTATCGATTTCTTTGGATTTTATTCACGTCTTCGAATGTGAATTTTGGTGATTGATTGTTCTACAATCATTTTTGTGATTTGTCGCTTTAAATATATAAAGGTTTTAATACTAGTATTAAATATCAAAACCTCTTCATCAAAACGATTTCAATACTATTTTATTTACAAAGCTCGTTTTTTTCAAACCGTTTTCCAATCTACTAGTATATACAAACATTTACCTCACTCGTATGAGAAATCTAATTAAACGATTTAGTAAAACAAGTGGTATGAAACGCTTGAGTTTACTTCGTCAGTTAATTCTTGGACTTGTTCGATTGAATCTCTTGTGACAATTTTCTAGTGGAGATCTACAGTTTGTTCATAAATATTTAAGTTAAGCAAGTGGTTATGGGACATGAAGCTAAACTCATATATTTACTAGCTTAGTGTAATTGACACTTCCTGTTGATCATGACGATCATCTTTGTGGTTTAGACTAGCAATGTGCGATGTCTCTTTGTCTGCGAGGGAGACTAAACCCCGTTTTGCAGAGTTTCGACTCAAATTGGTGGTGTAGCAACCCATGGTCTTCGGGCCATTTGTGGAGCTTCGGCTCAATTTGTGATGGTTAGCAACCATGGAATTAGCGTTCCGTTTGTGATAAACGTGTTGGTGAGCTTTATGCTCCCGTTTGTGATAGGCCTTCCCCCCTTTTGTGATTTCTGGATTTCTTGAGATGATTTCTAGAATTTGTGTTTCACCAATTTTCGTGATTTCCATTGATAAGTTTTATCAATATTTGTGCATTGGTGAATTTTTGTGTCATTGACTTTTGTGATTGACATTGATATAATCGTCAATATTTATGGTTTGGTGAACGAAATAAGGAGTATGACATTCTTTTGATTCTTGTGTAGATTTTGTGATATTGATTAATCTCTTGTTGATTTTCAATTACTTATCTATATCACAGCTTGGCATTGTGATTATTATGTGTTTAGTCATAGCTCTTATTCTATATCGTTTCTCTGATATTTATAGTTAGACTGATCCGTTTATTATTTTCTTATTAAATAATACTCGGGTCAGACCGAGATGTTACAGGTGCTTCAGCTTGACTTCTCACTTGGGATTGAGTTCTCTGACTTTTGGTTAACTACTTAGATTAGTAGTTTTTGGATTGTATACCATTGAGATACAGACTCCATGATGTATACTTATTCTTTTGTGTAGTTCTAGTAACTATTCTTTTGTGATATTGCGGATCTTTTTAGACCGCTACTCTGATATACACTTCTTAGTGTAATATTCATATCTATTTCCGCCCTTGTGATATGAATTGTCTGTGACTGATTTATGTTATGTTTATTTCTTTATTTGTTTCCAAAGATATTATAGCCACTTGTAGTAGCTTTGAGTTTGTGTCGGTATGCCGGATTTCCTCTTGAAGAAATGCATGTAATTCTATCTGGCATATCGATGCTTGCACAAAGCAATTACACGGATGGTCGCTCCTCAACAGCCTTATTCTCCATGCTAGTTGACAGCATTCACCGTAATGTTCTTGGCTAGCGTGGGTATAGAGGTGGGGCGTCACATAATTCCGTTCAAAAGCATAATGAAAAGCCTGCCTGCAAACATTATCAAGATCTGAAAACTCTTCCTCAAAAATAAAAATTAAAGCCTACAATCCTCTGTAAAATCATTTTTCAAATGCAAAAGCATATGCCTGCATGCATCGTTCAACCTGGGAATATAAAGTGAAATCTGTAATTCAAGATTAAATACAAAGCAATTGAATCTGGGTTTGTCTTCTGCAATATGGAATCTGTTCAAGTTCCAATAGCCTGCATGCAAATCTAAATGCAAAGCAATTCAGTTTTAAGCATATAAGTTGTAATAGCCCGCAAATCCGTACCCCTTGAGTTAACACTATTCTACAACAATCAACTCAAGTTGTAGAGAAATACGAACCATTTGGGTTTAAGAAGAAGAGGTAGAAGAAGAGAAACAAAATCAGCATCAGAATCTAACCATCGCAGCGGAATAAAATATAATCTTTACTCAACATTAAATATTTCTGTTTTGTATATTACATCATCAGAGTACATCAATCACAGCTCAACATCAATATCATACAATGAATACACAACTCAAACAGCGAAACATATATAAATAAGTATGCGAATACGTGTCGTCATCCTGCTCGTCTCCTGAGCTCCACAGCATCATATCCTGTATTCTATAATACTCGGTCTGACCCGAGCATTATAGTTAAATAACACCCGAGTCAGTCTGGATTACCAGCGTGAGAAAATCACACCCAATTGATTATTAAAGTTTCAAAAATCCTTTGAAAACAAAAGCATCTCGTAAGACCACGCCACAAATAAACATGTCGGGTTTTTACCTTACGATAGCTAAAACAATTTTTATAGAAATCCTCTGATATTATAATAAGGTCTATATACAAATACTTATAAAATAGCCGAAATTGTTACATTCATTAAATTCCATCTACTAGCCACAAAAGTGGGTAATACAAACAAAACTCGTACAAGGCTCGTAGGGAGATTGGATTTCCAACAATGACTAGGCACTGGGGTACCACCTGTCACAGTACGGGGCCTAGATCACCGTACCGAGGATTACTCCCTTCATCCCCTGCAACACAAGGCCGGAACCATTCCTTACTGAACAGTCCCGAACAAGATAAACCCCGTGGTTGGCGCGACCAACCACCCACTAAGCCGAAATATATAAAAAAGGACATCTAGACAGGGGAAATATCTTGTCCTGCTTGGGCATGACCCACCTAACCTTGCTGCATATCCCCTGATTTTCAGTCATTCCCATTTGATGAGGCTTGAGGCTGAGCGTTACCTTTAGAACGTTTTCACTTAGAATGCCCATCGTCCACCTGACGATGTTTCGCAAGCATTCGTCCATACAAGTCCGTCCCGGGTTCGAACGGAACCGAAGGCACTATTCCTACTACATCCTTTTTGGAAATATCCTCAGGATTAGTAGCGACTAGCCCTTGCACTTCACTGCTCCATCTTCGACTCCGAACACGTTTTACGAAACGTACAAACCGGATCGAAGTGGTTTTCGAGAATAAATCTCGATCCCGGTCTCTTCGAAACGATCAACGCATTGTCCAATATTGATAGTCGGTTATTTAACTATCAATTTCTATTCACAAACATCCATCAAACAATAAATAATTTCCCAAATTATTTATTACCTTCAAAATATCTTTATAAGATATATTTCTAATTTTCATCCCTTGAAAACCAGTTTCAAAACCATTCTTCTTTCCAGAATAAACTTTCCCCAAATATTTTCTATCTCCTCTGAAACCACCAAGTACAAAACTAGATTTAAAAATAATAATTTAAAACACTTTACTTAGAAATATATATACTTTTAAAACATTTAAATTAAACTACTTTAATAATTTGATTAAAATACATCTTATATGAATATTTGAAATAAAGTTACTTAATAAAATATAAAACTAGATTTCCACCTTTTGAAACAAAATACTAAGTCACTTTTTAAATAATTACTACTATAATAGATTTGAGGAAATATTTACCTTGAAATTTAAATATTAGAATTAATAAATTTTTCAAAACATACCCTTTAAAAACAACTTTAAAACTATTAACTTATATTTAAAATTTATTTGAAAGCGTACTTAGTGATCCAGGAAGAATTCCAGCTTCAAACATTTAAATCAATTTTCCAGATTTATTTTCAATTTATTCCATTTAAAATAAGTTTCTTAAATTACTCAATTCATTTCAAATTTCATTTAATTATGCACTTAATTATTATTGTTATTCTTTTCCATTTGATTTTAAATCTTTTAACTGAAATATACAAATTTCAGCTTTTCCCAACTTCTTCTTTATTATATATATAGTTTTTTTCAAAAATTTAAATCTTACATTTTAAATAAATGTTTTGTTCTTTAATTAATATCGATGAAGATTGTAATTCAATAACTTCCTGTTTATTCAAATTTCCTTTCTATACTTCACAATTTATTTATTAGAAATTTAAAGTCACATTATTCCTTCTCCAATTCGTTCTTAAAATTTATTCAAACTTTCTATAATTATTTCGCTTACAAATTTACTTCCGTTTAATTTCTTTTCAACAATCCAATTCATATATTTTGGGAATTCATTATAACCGAATATCCAATCAAACCACAACATTCAATATTCCAAGATAACTCATCATAGGATATCAAATAATCACAACAGAGAATATTGAATAATTTAAATATATGTGAGGGGTCCAGTTGGATCCCTCCAACCTGTTTTCCCTGCATCCAAAGTTGTTAGCACAATAATATACCAATTTCATAATATAACATACTACAGCATATTCATCAATTTCAACCATTCAAACAATTTAAATTTAATCATTGAATTTTAGATTTAAACTGAGTGAGATTAACTCACCTTTGATTTAATTTGCAATTCATCCAATCCGACTTGATTTCCAAGATTTCGGACCTTGTAAAAACAACCCACGACTTATTACTATTTGAAAAATTCGAATAATTGATCATCATTTACTTATTAAATTTTAAACTTTTCTTTTGATAAAAAGAAAATATTTTTAAACTAATAGTTCCCTGGACACACACATTTTTTTCTGTATAAATATAAATATCTATTATTATCTTCTTCCTTTCTTAAGTTTCACTGGCATATACATATATATAAATTAATTTAATTAAAAAAAAAGATTGATACCTTACTGACAACTCTCCCCCTCGTCAGAGACGGCCTCCACCAGATCACCTATCGAACCCTCTACCTCTCGAGTTTCACCCAAACACTGCCACGCACGCGATGTCGATATCACTGGCTTACCATACGCACGACATCAAATGTCGCAGCAACTCGAGCCACTCCCAGATCCGCCACGAAACCCTAGTTCACCAGTCGCGACGACGAGCTTGAGCCACGATGAAACCCAAAATCGGTCAGAACCCTAGACTGCACCGATGCAGTGCTACCCACCATAGGTTGCGCGCGTAGCCGCGCCTTGACTCACAACCCCCTTCGTGCTTCGACACTCAACAACGCCACCCATCCTCCCTCGATCGCCTAGATTGGTATCCCCAGCTCGAATGAAAGGGAAGGGGGAAAAAGAAGTCGCGATTTGGTTTTGATTTCGAGAATACTGTTTCGGCCATTAATTTTTTTTTTTTTTAAACTGTTGTTGCTCGAACGTGAGAGAAAAAAAAACGAGCTTTGATTACAAGGTTCGGTCGTATTAAGTTGCTCCCCTTTTTTTTTCAACGCAACTTAAAGCTTCTCCATGAAGCTTCTTTTATTTATTTATTAATATATATATTATTATTATTTTTAGTTCTAGCATTTTGGTAGTTGGTTGAACGACTAGGAATCGGGGAAAAGTATGTGATTAAACGGCAGGAAGATGGCGTATACCAGAAACTTGATTAACTAAATTAAATTTCATCAAATTATTACCCATTAAATTTTCAACATGCTTATATATCGTACACTCACACACTAACACCGATCAATACGAAATTTGAAATCCGATAATAATACAATATTACGGACCCAATGGAACTGGTTTCGTCAAATTCCGAGACTGTGCCTCAGAATGCTATTTTTAAATTCAATTTAAACGATATAAATTTTAAAATTGAACAACCCACTGTTTATTTCAAATTTTACAACTTCTATTATCCTCAGTAATACGAATATAAATTTTATTAGCCTTCAAATTATTTTTAACAAGCTTAAAATCTCAGGTTTCATATTTTATCCAATTCAAATTATTTAATTCAACAATCTAATTGCCAAATAAATTATGGTATTCGTAATTTAAGCCGATGATTAACTTTTAAATATTTAAAATCAATTAAATATTCTGATTTTAAATGCTTGAAAATTACGGGTCGTCACATTCCTCCCCCCTTAAAAGAATTTCGTCCCCGAAATTACTAATTAGGAAGAATGGTCCAATACCCGTTTATTATTTCCCTAAACCAAACGGTTTTCTAACAATTCAACATCTTACCTATTATCTTTTATATAAAAGACTCATTATCTTTCTTACTAACTTCCAAACCTTTTCCTAGTTTGCAAACAATCCTATGTGCCCAAACATTCAAGTTTTAAATCAAAAAACCCTATTTTGAATTATCAAAAGTTTCTCAAAATTTTTCTAACTCTCTAAATTTTCGAAAAATTTCGCCAGCGTCTCCTTTGCGCGGCTAGCTCGGTACAACTACAAAATGGCTCTACGGCCTCCCAAATCCAAAAAGAAAACAAAACGCCAAGTGGCTCAATCCAAATCCAAATCCCAATCAAATTCCATACCAAATTTAAATACATACCTTTTTGTCGAGCATTTCAAATTTTATCTCTTGAAATCAAATCCAATTTCCTTTTCCCTTCTAATACCTGCATACCTGCTTAGCACCAATATCCAAACACAATATTCCAAATCATTTTATCGACTTTCTCACAAAATGTCAATATCTATTCATCCAAATATTTACTTGGAATACATTTATATTATCAATTTCAAATTAAGAAATTCTCCATTCCTTACTTAAGTTAACATAAGCAATTTGTATGTTTCTTACATTTATTTTCACTTTACCACTTTAATTTATATCCATTTCTATTCACATTGATTCTTTCATTCCCATACGAATTCAATTTATTTTCAATTCTAACTTTAAATTTTATTTTTCATTTATAACTAATTCACGTCATTATTTTAATTAGCTCCATTCACTAACTTATTTCAATTTGTAGTTTGAAATTGGTTTGTCGTTAACAAAAATTTCCAAAAATTTTCAAAATGTTTCTAACTCCCCAAAATTTCTGAAATTTTTTGGCAGAGTCTCCTTTGTACGGAGGAGCTTTTGCAATTTGACAAAAGAGATAAATATATATACATCGACCCACACGGTCGGAAAAACCAAAAACAGTTCATATTTCCCATTTTTATTGCGTAGGCGTACCTTATTTAGCATTTTAAGCAAGCGGCTTATTATTTTTAGCAAATAGCACAACCAAATACAGCCACACGACTTCCAGGTACCTGTACTTACTCAATTTAAACATGTAAGTGCCAAATATATGCAGTTTAACTATATTTCACTTAGTTGCAATGGTTAAAACATATGAATTACATATGAATTCTAAAAGAAACTCATACCAAACATTTTTCCGTAAGCCATTTATATAGTTTCCATGCTAATTCAACTGTTTCAATTTATTCATAAACCATTTTCATTCAATTGAATGGTTTTCAATCCATTTGTATACAACTTCATCACGCTGAATGGTTTCAATCTCAATCACTTACATTTCATTTATTTTTATGCAAACTGAGCTCATATTAATTCAATTACTTTCAAAATCAATTTATTTTACTTCTATCAATTTATAGAATTTAATTACTTCCATTTATATCCAATAACAATTTATTCTATGAAATTCGACGAGATTTATGTGAATAAATAAGCACTTGAGTTCTATAATCAATTTAAATTGACTCCAACTCAACTTACACTTAGTTCAATTCCATTTTGGATTTATTCACAATCCATATATTCTCAGTTTTATTGCATTTCAATTTTATTGACCAAACTTGTCCATTCAAAACCATTAACAATTTAGGCTTCATCTCCATTACCAATTAAGCTTCCCCTTTATTTTAATCCATTCACAATTATTTATTTAGCTCGACACATTCCATTTAAATTTTATTTACAATTCATTTATTTACATTTCATTCCATGTTAGTTTATTCCAAACTATTTTATTTAGCTCCAAGACAATCCAAGCTATTTCATTTTATAACCATTTCTCAACTTATTTAAACCACATTTCATTTGATAGTTATTTATTTCGTCATTCTTTTATTCAATATAATTAGTTTATCCACATTCACTTAAACCATTCTAATAAACTTAAAAACATTTTATTTCCTTATTGTCCCTAATTTTTTTTTTCAATTCCTTAATAATAATTTTTTTTTAAATGGTTTACAATTATTTATTCTGGAATTTCATTCCATTAATATTAGTTAATACTCATCGAATTTTATTTCGATTAACAATTTATTTTTACTTGATTTAAATCCAATCTACTATTATTAAACTTAATTTTTAGTTGAATTCAATTCAACTCTTTTCCATCTTTTAGCTTAAGTTTAGTCACTCCAATTTTATACTTAAGCTCATTTCGTTTCAAGTAAATCTTTCTCTTCCACTCAATTTAACTTGATTTTATTTCAGTTAAATCTCATTTTAAAATTTACAATTTCATTTGATTTGTTATTATCAAATTTACCTTTCAGATTCAGTTCATCCAATTTATTACATGGCCATTTCCAATTTATTTCCACCTATTCTGATTTTTATTTGCAATTCATACCATTACTATTTTAATCCAATCACATTTTATTCGATACATTCCCAATTATATTTAATTTGTTAACACTTCATGTTAATTTTAGTTTATAACTCAAGTTCTGGATCAATTATCCAATTTCAAATTACCATTCACTTTTAAATTACCATCCAATTTTATTAACTTACATTGCAATTTCATTCACAAATCAATTAATTAATTTCAAGGCCACTTTTAATTATATTTTCTTCATCGACAATGTAAGCCAAATTTAATTATAATTTGAGTTTTATTTTCAAACCTCATCATAAACTCACAATTCAATTTCATTAACTAATTTATTATCCAATTAGTTCTCCCATTATTCATAATCCAACACTTGAAATTTTATTTAAAATATCACTCCATTTAATTTCTTAAGTTCAATATTTATTTTATACTTCAAGTTTGGATTCTCATTTCATTTTTCAATTTATCAAAATATTGATTTTGGGCATTGTATTCCATTTTCAATTTAATTTTAACTCAGATTTATTTAATCCAATTTGATTTCAACTTAATCTGAATATAACTGGATATTATTTCAGCTTATTCAATTTATTTTAATCCAGTTAAATTTTATTTCTATGGATTTTTAATTCTTTTATAAGTTATTCTGATTTATTGATTTCAATTCTCATTTCTTATCCAATTTACTACCATTTATTCAGGTAAGAATCCAATTCATTCAATAATTCAATTGAATTTTTATTCCAATTCAGTTTTATTTCAACTCTGATTTATTCAACTCAATTTTATAAGCTTACAATTTTATATCTCATCGGGATTTTTCAACTTCCGGCTTTAGCTTTAAATCATTTTGAAATCTCCAATATCTCAAATCACACTTCTCAAAATTTAAACCGATCCTGGTTTTTATTTCCAACAAATTTCCTTTGGAATTTCAAAAACAACTTGCTTTTCTAAACAAAATCAATTTGGTAGCATTACTTCACATAGAAATTCGAAAACGAATACTGATGATGCGGCCGTCATCATCAGAATTATTTTCCAATAATCCAAGTGATTTCAATGCTAATTCACTTCCAAAATCCATTTTAAAACAATTTTCCTTTCAGAAATATCTCCAAAAAAATGTTATCATTTATTTTCAAAACACTTCCAAATTTTCGGGATTTACATTCCCAAATCCGGCTTAAATCAAATTTTTTTTTATAATTCATTTGCATAGCTTATGTTCATACAAATTCTCATTTGATTATATTTCAATTTATGATTTTACATTTATAATTCATATTTACAAATTTCATTTTACCATGAATTTATTCTTTCAAACTTTGATTATATTTCCATTTTCTAGTTAAATTTTCACTTAACAATGATAATACTTTAACATTATCATTTCTAACATCCAAGCAACCATATATTAGATAAATAGTTTAAGAAAACTTTTTCTTATATCAAAATATATTTTTGGGCAAAATTATTTCATCCACCCATATTTAAAACAGTACCGTGTCGATTGCTCTATTCAAGTGTTTAGAAACCCCTTCAATACAGTTGCGCAGACTGTGTCGACGAAGGTTCATATGCCACTCAATAAACCAACCAACACAATATTAAAACAATTTATATCCACTAACAAATACGCGCTCATATCTATTAATACGCTCAAACTCATTATAGAGTACCATAGACTCTATTTTAAATGAGTAATTCCCACCAGAGCCAAGGTTATCACCAACCTATGCTCTGATACCAACTGTAATAGCCCGCAAATCCGTACCCCTTGAGTTAACACTATTCTACAACAATCAACTCAAGTTGTACAGAAATACGAACCATTTGGGTTTAAGAAGAAGAGGTAGAAGAAGAGAAACAAAATCAGCATCAGAATCTAACCATCGCAGCGGAATAAAATATAATATATAATCTTTACTCAACATTAAATATTTCTGTTTTGTATATTACATCATCAGAGTACATCAATCACAGCTCAACATCAATATCATACAATGAATACACAACTCAAACAGCGAAATATATATAAATAAGTATGCGAATACGTGTCGTCATCCTGCTCGTCTCCTGAGCTCCACAGCATCATATCCTGTATTCTATAATACTCGGTCTGACCCGGGCATTATAGTTAAATAACACCCGAGTCAGTCTGGATTACCAGCGTGAGAAAATCACACCCAATTGATTATTAAAGTTTCAAAAATCCTTTGAAAACAAAAGCATCTCGTAAGACCACGCCACAAATAAACATGTTGGGTTTTTACCTTACGATAGCTAAAACAATTTTTATAGAAATCCTCTGATATTATAATAGGGTCTATATACAAATACTTATAAAATAGCCGAAATTGTTACATTCATTAAATTCCAGCTATAGCCACAAAAGTGGGTAATACAAACAAAACTCGTACAAGGCTCGTAGGGAGATTGGATTTCCAACAATGACTAGGCACTGGGGTACCACCTGTCACAGTACGGGGCCTAGATCACCGTACCGAGGATTACTCCCTTCATCCCCTGCAACACAAGGCCGGAACCATTCCTTACTGAACAGTCCCGAACAAGATAAACCCCGTGGTTGGCGCGACCAACCACCCACTAAGCCGAAATATATAAAAAGGGACATCTAGACAGGGGAAATATCTTGTCCTGCTTGGGCATGACCCACCTAACCTTGCTGCATATCCCCTGATTTTCAGTCATTCCCATTTGATGAGGCTTGAGGTTGAGCGTTACCTTTAGAACGTTTTCACTTAGAATGCCCATCGTCCACCTGACGATGTTTCGCAAGCATTCGTCCATACAAGTCCGTCCCGGGTTCGAACGGAACCGAAGGCACTATTCCTACTACATCCTTTTTGGAAATATCCTCAGGATTAGTAGCGACTAGCCCTTGCACTTCACTGCTCCATCTTCGACTCCGAACACGTTTTACGAAACGTACAAACCGGATCGAAGTGGTTTTCGAGAATAAATCTCGATCCCGGTCTCTTCGAAACGATCAACGCATTGTCCAATATTGATAGTCGGTTATTTAACTATCAATTTCTATTCACAAACATCCATCAAACAATAAATAATTTCCCAAATTATTTATTACCTTCAAAATATCTTTATAAGATATATTTCTAATTTTCATCCCTTGAAAACCAGTTTCAAAACCATTCTTCTTTCCAGAATAAACTTTCCCCAAATATTTTCTATCTCCTCTGAAACCACCAAGTACAAAACTAGATTTAAAAATAATAATTTAAAACACTTTACTTAGAAATATATATACTTTTAAAACATTTAAATTAAACTACTTTAATAATTTGATTAAAATACATCTTATATGAATATTTGAAATAAAGTTACTTAATAAAATATAAAACTAGATTTCCACCTTTTGAAACAAAATACTAAGTCACTTTTTAAATAATTACTACTATAATAGATTTGAGGAAATATTTACCTTGAAATTTAAATATTAGAATTAATAAATTTTTCAAAACATACCCTTTAAAAACAATTTTAAAACTATTAACTTATATTTAAAATTTATTTGAAAGCGTACTTAGTGATCCAGGAAGAATTCCAGCTTCAAACATTTAAATCAATTTTCCAGATTTATTTTCAATTTATTCCATTTAAAATAAGTTTCTTAAATTACTCAATTCATTTCAAATTTCATTTAATTATGCACTTAATTATTATTGTTATTCTTTTCCATTTGATTTTAAATCTTTTAACTGAAATATACAAATTTCAGCTTTTCCCAACTTCTTCTTTATTATATATATAGTTTTTTTCAAAAATTTAAATCTTACATTTTAAATAAATGTTTTGTTCTTTAATTAATATCGATGAAGATTGTAATTCAATAACTTCCTGTTTATTCAAATTTCCTTTCTATACTTCACAATTTATTTATTAGAAATTTAAAGTCACATTATTCCTTCTCCAATTCGTTCTTAAAATTTATTCAAACTTTCTATAATTATTTCGCTTACAAATTTACTTCCGTTTAATTTCTTTTCAACAATCCAATTCATATATTTTGGGAATTCATTATAACCGAATATCCAATCAAACCACAACATTCAATATTCCAAGATAACTCATCATAGGATATCAAATAATCACAACAGAGAATATTGAATAATTTAAATATATGTGAGGGGCCCAGTTGGATCCCTCCAACCTGTTTTCCCTGCATCCAAAGTTGTTAGCACAATAATATACCAATTTCATAATATAACATACTACAGCATATTCATCAATTTCAACCATTCAAACAATTTAAATTTAATCATTTAAATTTAGATTTAAACTGAGTGAGATTAACTCACCTTTGATTTAATTTGCAATTCATCCAATCCGACTTGATTTCCATGATTTCGGACCTTGTAAAAACAACCCACGACTTATTACTATTTGAAAAATTCGAATAATTGATCATCATTTACTTATTAATTTTTAAACTTTTCTTTTGATAAAAAGAAAATATTTTTAAACTAATAGTTCCCTGGACACACACATTTTTTTCTGTATAAATATAAATATCTATTATTATCTTCTTCCTTTCTTAAGTTTCACTGGCATATACATATATATAAATTAATTTAATTAAAAAAAAAGATTGATGCCTTACTGACAACTCTCCCCCTCGTCAGAGACGGCCTCCACCAGATCACCTATCGAACCCTCTACCTCTCGAGTTTCACCCAAACACTGCCACGCACGCGATATCGATATCACTGGCTTACAATACGCACGACATCAAATGTCGCAGCAACTCGAGCCACTCCCAGATCCGCCACGAAACCCTAGTTCACCAGTCGCGACGACGAGCTTGAGCCACGATGAAACCCAAAATCGGTCAGAACCCTAGACTGCACCGATGCAGTGCTACCCACCATAGGTTGCGCGCGTAGCCGCGCCTTGACTCACAACCCCCTTCGTGCTTCGACACTCAACAACGCCACCCATCCTCCCTCGATCGCCT
Organism: Allium cepa; assembly: GCA_030765085.1. Taxonomy (NCBI): domain Eukaryota; kingdom Viridiplantae; phylum Streptophyta; class Magnoliopsida; order Asparagales; family Amaryllidaceae; genus Allium; species Allium cepa. The sequence goes on along the minus strand of CM060929.1, from coordinate 985,867,352 downwards.
AGATTGGTATCCCCAGCTCGAATGAAAGGGAAGGGGGAAAAAGAAGTCGCGATTTGGTTTTGATTTCGAGAATACTGTTTCGGCCATTAATTTTTTTTTTTTAAAACTGTTGTTGCTCGAACGTGAGAGAAAAAAAAAACGAGCTTTGATTACAAGGTTCGGTCGTATTAAGTTGCTCCCCTTTTTTTTTCAACGCAACTTAAAGCTTCTCCATGAAGCTTCTTTTATTTATTTATTAATATATATATTATTATTATTTTTAGTTCTAGCATTTTGGTAGTTGGTTGAACGACTAGGAATCGGGGAAAAGTATGTGATTAAATGGCAGGAAGATGGCGTATACCAGAAACTTGATTAACTAAATTAAATTTCATCAAATTATTACCCATTAAATTTTCAACGTGCTTATATATCGCACACTCACACACTAACACCGATCAATACGAAATTTGAAATCCGATAATAATACAATATTACGGACCCAATGGAACTGGTTTCGCCAAATTCCGAGACTGTGCCTCGGAATGCTATTTTTAAATTCAATTTAAACGATATAAATTTTAAAATTGAACAACCCACTGTTTATTTCAAATTTTACAACTTCTATTATCCTCAGTAATACGAATATAAATTTTATTAGCCTTCAAATTATTTTTAACAAGCTTAAAATCTCAGGTTTCATATTTTATCCAATTCAAATTATTTAATTCAACAATCTAATTGCCAAATAAATTATGGTATTCGTAATTTAAGCCGATGATTAACTTTTAAATATTTAAAATCAATTAAATATTCTGATTTTAAATGCTTGAAAATTACGGGTCGTCACATAAGTAAAAGCATTCAACTGCAAATTTTGAAATCAGTTTCAAAAGCTCTTTGCCTCTGTTTCTTGTAATGTCAGGTGAGTAACTTCACTAATTTTAAAAAAAATTAGGTATGAATCTGTTGCATGTTTTTTCCCCTGAAATAAGTATGTTTTGTGTGAATGTTATTTGATGAAATTTCTGTGCATTTTGGATATGCATGTATGTGATTGTCTGTAACATTCTTTGTTACCAGTTTTTAACAGAGAAAGAAAAAGAAACTCAAGTTTTGATTTAAAATTCTTAACTATGGATATAGATACTATTAGAATTTGTGTTACAAACAAAAATTGTATGTTTGATCTTAAATCAAAGTTTAAAATTTTGTTTGAGTCAAAATAATTTGGGTATTGTACAGGAAACCAAAATAAGCAGAGAAATTTAAGTTTTTGGGTAAATTCAAACTCTTGAAATCACTAATTCAGGATTAAAATCAGAATGCTTATACGAAATCATGATTTTTAAAAATCAAATCACAAATTTTAATGGTAGATTAAAAGAGCAGTTTTGGTTATATTGAAAACTGGTTTTTGGTGTTTGGCCGATGCCCTCGAAGGTAAGGGAGGTCGAGTTTGCTTTTGGTGATAGTGGGGGAAACAATGATGATGGGAAAATTGTTGCGGTGGTGATTAAGGAATGGTGGTAGGGGCGGCGACTGTCGTAAGTTTCTAAACCTAGTTTTTGCTGGTTTTAGAATTGTGATCATTCCAATGTCTCTGGGTGATCGAGTTCGATAGTATTTAAGGGGATTGAAGCTGAAGCATTGATGTAGAAGTGGCCGGAGTTGCAGTCGACACTGTGGTCGGAGTTGAGGAAACGAGCATTTTCCAGGTTGGGTGATGTTATTCCAATACTGTTGCCAGGTTTGAATTAGGGGAACTTGAATGTGATTTCGAATGGATTATGAGGTTTTGATGGTCGTGATGTGTTTCGGGGATGAAGGACGACTTGCTCGTTGCCTTGGTGGTGACTGGAGGCGGCCAAAACCACCGTGCATATGCACTGCGAAGAAATGGTGTCAGGTGAAGTTTGGGTTTTGCAGAAATTTTGTACTCGAGACATACTCGAGTAATTCGAGTTGTTATTCGAAGTTGTTCAGGGTTGTACTCGAAGTCAAGAAGTGAAGGCTCGGGTATTTCTGTAGTTACAGGTTTCTCTGGAAACCTGTATATTTTCAATTCAAAATTAGTTTTAAAATCTGGAACAAGGTTTTAAACAGAATTTAAAATCTGAAAACAATTTTAAAATAGAATTTAAAATCTAAATTTAAAGTATGAATTTCAAACTAGATTTGAATTCCAGTTTTAAATTTAATTTAAACTTTATAAATTAAAATGTTTAAACAAATATAAAAGAGTTTAAATAAATTGAATTTAAAGGTAAGTTTTAAAATTAAAGTAGAAGATTTAAACATAAGTTTAAACCTGGAAACAAGATCATTTGAATCCATGTTTTGAAAATAAAGGAAGTTTTAAAAATTTTAAATGTTAAACAACTCTGGATGTTGAAACATATTTAAATTGTATTTTAAAATGAATGTGAGTTTAAATTTCCTTTACACTTCTTTATAAATTAAGAAATTATTTAGTAGAAGTTTTAAAAAGGTTTTTAAATGTTTTTTTAAAAACTTTGATAAGTTTAATTTTGATTTCATTTTAAATTTAAAATTTAAAATGTAATTTGGAAACAAATTTAAAGAAAAGTTGTTTTAAATTTCTTTGTTAATGATAATGTAATCATTAATAAGAAATGTTTATATTTTAAAATAAATCAAAGATTTAATGATTTAATTAGTACTCTCACATCCTCTCATGTCTGCGCATGGAGCTCCCAACCATCCCTCCCTTGTCACCTCAGTAGTACCCCCCCATCCCCACTGCCAACACCGTAGACCCTACCCTGTCCCTCTCTAACACCCTGGTCCTTTCCTCTGCCACTTCAGCGTCCCCTTCCAGTCATGCCCCAAACAAAACCTCCTCTACCCCTACTCACATAGTTAACCCACCCCATGTTCCCCTTGATCCCACCTTGTCACCAACCGTGCCCTTTACTCCCGATCCACCTGCTCCCCCTCCTAGTAAACGGTCATGGACTTCCTTGTTCAAGCACACTCCCAAGAATGCTGGGAAGTACATCCCCGTTCACCTGTCTCCTGTTTATGAAGATGAAGTTTTGGTTCCTTCTTCTGAAGTTATTGATGCAGGAGCGACGATTTGGAAGGATACTTTGGTGGGTTTCTTTCTAGACAATCCATTGTCTTATACAGCGGTGATCTCCAAACTAAAGAAGATTTGGAAGCTAAAAGGATCGGTGACAGTTAAGTCAGATGGTATTTTATTCTTATTTAACTTTACTTGTTCTGAAGACAGAGACAAGATCCTACAGTGTGATCCTATAATCATGAATAACAAGTTGTTTATTGTAATGCCATATGATTCAGCTATCAGTAACGTTACTGGCACGATAACAGCGATTCCAGTTTGGGTTCATTTGTATAACCTTCCAATTTATGCCTGGTCTCCACTTGGAATTAACTGGCTCTATAGCCATTTGGGGAAGATGTTGTGTATGGATGAAATGACCGAAAAGCAGGAAAGACTGAGCTATGAAAAATGCTTAGTGGAAATAAAACCGAATAAGGAACTTCCTGATGAGTTTATGGTGAAGTTGGTTGAAGGAGGGCAACAAAAAATATACGTGCAGTACTTGTGGAAGCCTGATGTATGCGTGATATGCAAAGGATTTGGACACAAAATCGAGTGTTGTGATAATAAGAAAGAAAAGCTGATTGAAAACAAAGAGGGAACCAACAGTAAAGACAATAGAGATAAAGTAGTGGTAACTGCTAACCCAATCTATGTGAAAAGAAATGTAAGGCCAACTTTAAAACGGAACTTTAAAGTTTGGCAGCGTGTAAGTAGAAAGAAAGTGGAAACAGTGGACAATGGAAAAAAGGAGGAGGAGAAACGAGGATGCATTAAAGAAATGGAAAAAAGTGAAAGTGAAATTAACACAAACAATGAACACGGGCATAAAGGAGACAAAGAAGAAAACAATCAAGACATTAGAGAAGCAGACATAAACAAGAATATACTACAAGTTGCCACTGTGAATATTGTGAATGGAATGGAAAAAGATGTGGAATTAAGTGATAGTGAGACTGAAGGCAACCCCCTTACCTTTAACTAGTTTTCAGTGCTACTTTCATTGGGTGATGAGGAAAATGTGAATGACATGCATGAAGAAAGTATGAACGTAGGTGATAAATGTCAAATTGCTCAGTGTAAAGTAGTTGACGAACTAAAGGAAACCAATATTCAAAATTTTCACAAAGAAGAAGGCAGTAACAAAGTAAAAAAAGGGAGGGACAAGGTTGAGCATGCAATGAACAGTGCAAACAGTCAGGAAGCAGATGTAGATGTAGACAAAGGAGGGAGACAGGGTTGTGACGATGAAATAAGTGAATGCAAACAACTGGAAGGTAGGAAAAAGAAAAAGAATATCAACAAGCATATAAACCCCAAAACAAAAACACAAGAAAAAGAGGATGTGCACTATTCATGCACAGCGTATCACACACTGCAATCAAATAAGACATCTCCCCATGGCAAAACCTCATCCCCAAATTCCCCACCTCAACACATTTATTCCAAGATCAAACCTCCCCAGGCATTCAAAGCCCCATCTTCTGCTGAAATTCCCCCTCTTCTAACCAACCCACAATCTCCACCTCAGACCAGCTCCCTAACACTTGAAGAATCAGCTAAGCAAGCAGTGACACCACTATCAGCCACCATTCCTAATTACTTGTCCTCGAAGCAAGCGGTGACTAGGAGTATGAAGATTGAGTTACTTAACGCACGTGTTGTCCAATGATGTTACGCATTGGAGCATGGAATATTCGCGGTGCACATCATGTGATCAAGCAGGACCAATGCAAGCAATTAATCACTACTCATTAGCTATCAGTCATAGCAATTCTCGAAACTAAGTTGAATCTTGCCTTGTCCATCAAGGCTGCAGAATACATTAATCCTAGGTGGAAACATATACACAACCTGAATCAAGCATCGTATGGTAGAATATTGATTCTATTCAATCCCAATCAGATCCAACTCACCCCCATTCTATCCACTCCCCAATTGATTCACTGTCATGCCATTGACCTCTCTGATCATACTTCCTTCTATGTCTCCTTTGTGTATGCTTTTAACGCTGTCAACTCTAGAGATACATTGCTGTCGGTAATCCCTTCTCTCAAACAAACCACTCACCCATGGTTAATTCTTGGAGATTTTAACTGCTGCTGCTCTCTCTCTGACAGAACTGGAGGAAATCCCCTCTCACTCAGTGAAATCAAACCTCTTGCTGATGCTATCTCTGACGCTGACCTTGTTAAGGTTAGGTCAGTGGGCATGCAATATACGTGGAACAACAAAAGGAGGCATGGATGCAGAACTTTCTCAACCATTGACCACTCATTCACGAATCATTATGCATTAACTAAATGGCCACTCCTCTTCAACCACCTACCTCCTCCACTCCTATCTGACCACTCACCCCAAATAATCCACCTTCGTGAAGCGGACTTGAGAGGGAAATCAAATTTTAAATTTTTTAACACTTGGGTTGCTGAACCAGACTTTAAAAATACTGTGTTATTAGCATGGAATATGCCTAAAAATGGAAATCATATGTTTGTTTTGCAGGAAAAAATCAAGGAGACGAGGAAAGTCTTGAAACAATGGGCGCACAATAAGTATGGTCAAGGCGACAAGTTGAGCTCTATGATTAAGGGAAGACTTACTGATGTCCAAACAACAATGATGGCCTCGGTAAACAATGCTAACCTATCTGAAGTGTAGAGTATTCTCTCTTTACAATACCATCAAGCTTTAAGTAAAGAAAGTGATATGATTAGGCAGAAGTCGAGAATCAAATGGAGAGAAAGGGAGATAGAAACAGTGCTTACTTCCACACTAGTCTAAAGAATAAGCAAACAAGACAAAATTTCACAACTATTTATGACACGCATGGTAATCTACACACTTCACCTGATGAGGTCAAGGAAGCTGTTGTCAATCATTTCTCTGACTTGTATGGCAATGTGAACGACTTCTTGCCGAACATTGATCGAATACCCAGTCACATACTACCAAGATTAAACTCAGTTGATTATGCTTTTCTCTGCAATGAAGTTACCCCTGAAGAAATAAAGCATGCAATGTTTACTTTAAACTCTGTATCTTGTGATGGACCGGATGGACTAAATGCTCTATTCTATACTACTTGTTGGTCTATCGTCTCTGTTGATGTTATAAATGCTATTCTCCTCTTTTTCAATAAAGGTAAACTCTACAGATCATTTAACTACACCAACATAGCTCTAATCCCCAAGATCAAGAATGCTCACTGTGTTAATGATTATCGTCCAATCTCCTGTTATAACACTATATAAAAATGCATCGCCAAGGTCATAGCAATCAGACTCAAGCACGTGCTCCCTACCATTGTATCCAAAAATCAGGATGCATATTTACCTGGTAGGAACATCCTGGATCATGTTCTACTATCCCATGAACTCATTAAGGGTTATAAGCGCAGGAATGTGACTCCAAGAGCTATGATGAAACTGGACATTATGAAGGCATTCGATATGCTTCAATGGAATAGTATTGTCAGAGTCATGGGGTACATGAACTTCCCTCCTCATTTCATTGCTTGGATTTATGAATGTATCTCTTCGCCAACATTTTCAGTAAGTATTAACGGTAAGAACGAGGGTTTTTTTGTCAGTAAACAAGGGATTAGACAGGGGGACCCCCTATCAGCTTACATTTTTATACTTGTCATGGAGCTTTTAACGAGAATGATCGATAGGATAATAACACAAGGTAAATTCAAGCTTCATCCTGCATGCTGTGAACTAAGGATCTCTGCACTGATGTTTGCAGATGATCTGGTGGTGTTTTGTACTCCTGAGACCTATACTCTTTCCAACATAATGCACACTCTTGATGAATTTTATGAAATGACGGGGTTGAAAGTGAATCTTCAAAAATCTGACATCACCATTGCTGGAGTTAGTAATGAACAATGTAATCTCATCTCTCAAACCACTGGGTTGACTCTAAATCACAACACAATTACCTACTTAGATCTCCTACTAACAACATCAAGAATCACTGCAAACCAATGTCTTCCTCTATTTGACAGGATTGCTGCCAGGTTAAGCTGTTGGACTACCAAGTTGCTTAGTCAAGCTGGAAGATTAACACTTATTAAATCTGTGATCTTCTCGATGCAAGTTTACTGGGCAAGCACCTATATTCTCCCATTTAAATTGATCAAAATGATCAGTGGTGCTTTCATGAGATTCCTATGGAATGGCAAAGTGACAGGAAGATATATTGCCCCGATCAAATTTAGTTTTGTTGAAAGGCCAATGAACAAGGGGGGGTTGGGTATTCTCAACTTAACAAAGTGGAACACGGCTTCCTTTGCTAAGCACATTGACACATTTTTTAATAGCACTGATAGCCTTTGGACTATTTGGTCTGATAAGAATGTGATTAAGGGTAGGAGCATATGGAGCATGAGCAAGCCTCAAAATTTGAGTTGGACGTGGCAGTGTTTATTTAATCTCAAAGAAAAGATTCTTCCTCTCATCCAAGTGAATACGAACCCAATGTATAATGTGAACTTTTGGGATGACCCTTGGTTGGAAGCGGGTCTCATCCTTAGTCGTCAGCTAACGCACTATGAGATGCATCAGTCGGGTATTCATAAGGCAGCCAAAGTAAGAGACACTCTGTACAACCTTCAAAATACTCGTACTTCTTCGTCCAACCCGAGGATTCAACATTTCTGGAACAAGATTTGTTGTTATACTCCAGTTTCCAATGCTGCTATGTGTATGGTGTGGGGGGGGGGGGGCAAAAAGGCAACCTTCAAAATCGGGGACACGTATGAATTTATGATGAAGAACAGAACTCGTCCAAAATGGAGATGGTGGAGGCGTACGTGGGGAAGAGATAGTAGTATGAGACATGCCTTTATGCTTTGGAAAGTTCTGAATCGTGCGATGTTAACTAATGCGAAGCTTGCATGCATGGGTATGTGCATCAATCTCTCATGTAAGTTTTGCAATGATATGCCTGAAACGGTCGAACACTTGTATTTTGAGTGTTCCTTCATTAAACAAATCTGGATTGGTGTGATGGCGAAGCTTCTCAGGAGGGATGTTTCCCTTGATAATCAGATTGAATGGGGCAGAATTTATGTACATGCAGGATTCAAAAATGAAAGTGAACGAACCTTCAATGTTGTGCTGAAAAGCTTTATAAGCACGGTTTGGAGGGAGAGGAATGCTAGGCTATTTGATGTAGCAAATGCAAAAACAGATGTTAATTTCAAAAGGTGGATAATGAGTGAGATTAGAGATTCCTTGGGCCAGCTGACGTTCGCAATTGATCCAGGGATACGTGCTTCCTTTCTTATTAGCAATTAGTTCTTGTCTTCCTTTCTTTTTGTTGTTTTTTGTTTTTTCCCCCTGTGCTTGCTACGCCAAGTGCCCCCTGTTTTTCTATCTTCCTTTTGTTGTATGTGTGTCCTTCTGACTGGTGTAGCAATATATGGTCGAGGTCCATTTAACCTCGTCGGCCTTGCCAAAAAAAAAAGATTTAATGATTTTGATTATTTAAATTAGTAAGGTAATTAGATGGATAACTAAATAATTTATTTAATTAATTAAGTAAGTAAGGATTTTGAATTAATTAATTAAGGTTGAAGTAATTAATTAAGATCAATTAATTTTGAAATAAGATCATTAATTAAATAAGTTAAGATTTTAATTAATGATTAGAAATTAATTTATCAAGAGATTAAGATTAATTAAGTTAAAATCTTAATTAATTAAACAATTAGTGATTAATTAAATGATTATTAAAGATTAATAAATTTGTGATTAATAATGATTAATTTAAGTTAATTACTTAAGGAAGGTAATTAAGGAAATTGTTGATAAGTTAATGAAGGTTATTAACTTGGGATTATTTATTAATTAATTAAGTGATTAATTTTGATAATTAATTAGATTAATTTAATTAGATAATCATTATGGAATTTGGTTAAGTATGATTACTTTATGAAAGCAATTAAAGATATTAATTACTTATTATAATTAATTAATTTATTTGATTAGTTTAAATTGATTAATTAAGCTTAATTAATTTAGAATAATCATTTAATTGGTTGATAAGAGATTAATAATTACTTAGAGAAGTAATTCAGATGAGTAATTACTGATTGTAACTTATTGAAGTATGGAAGAGTTTAGGGTTAATTACTTGTGTAATTATTATGGAAGATAATTACTTTGTGAAAATAATTAATAATTAGTTACTTGGTGTAATTAATTTAAGCATTTGACTGATTAAGCCATTTGGAAAATAATTAAGTAATGTAATTAATTAAGGGTAATTAATTACTAATAAAATTGATCAAGGATGATTAATAATTAATTAATTATTAAATATAATTAATTTAGGGGTAATCAATTTACTCAATGAAGTAATTAAGAATAGTTAATTACTGAAGTTAATTAATCAAAAGTGATTAATAATTAAGGTTAATTACTTAATGAAATTAATTAATCAAAAAGTAATTAGGAATCATTAATTAATATAATTAATGATGTGATAAAGAATTAATTAATTGAGATTAATTAATCAATGATAAGTGATTAATGAGGTAATTAATAAATGTAATTAATTAAGGATTAATGTAATTAATTATAATTAATTAATCAATGAAGTAATTAAAGGTTAATTACTGTATTTGATTAAGAATAATTAATTTGTGAAATTAATTACTTGAATGTAATCAAAGGATGATTAATCAAGGGAATTAATTAGTGGTTAATTAATTAGTTGATTGGTTTGTAATCAATGGTTATATAAGCAGGATTTATATATTGAAGTAATTAATTTAATTTACTTTAAATTAATTTAAGATGATGTAATTAATTTAATTCATTTTAAATTAATTATATATGGTGTGATTATTAATCCTTGTTTATATATGGATGATATAGATTTCCTTGAATGGTTTGAATCTCAGATATGAGATTATTATTGTTGTGTGATATGGATGCATTGGTTGTATTGTGATGATGATTTGGATTATCTTCTGATAATGAAAATAGTGATTATCTGCGGTGATGATTATCTGTTGTGATGATGGAATTATCTATCTGTGTGTATATAGATAGTTTAAATTGAATTGTTTTAAACTTAAAACAACTTGGACCTAAAAGATGTCGTTTTGGATTCGATGAGATCGGGATTGGGTTTCCATATTTGGATATCTGAAAACCACATCGATCCAAATTAACGATAGGTCGTGAATCTCAAGTGAAGATGAAGATTCAGAGTGCAAGGTTTATCGTCGTTAACTCTAAGGGTGATTCCAAAATGAGTGTAACGAGGTATTGCCTTCGGTTTCGTTCGAACCCGGAACGAACTTGTATGGACTGAATGCTTTCAGAACATCGTTAGGTGGACGATGAGCATTCTAAGAGATGTGTTCTCTGAAGGTAATCGTAGCCTTAAGCCTCATCAACCGGGAATGGCTAAAACAGGGGAGGTGCAGCAAGGCTAAGTGGGTCATGCCCAAGTAGGACGAGATTTCCCCCTGTCTAGAAGTCCCTTTTTATTCGGCTGTGCGAGCGGTTGGGTCGCGGCCAACTGTGGGTTTGTCTTGTTCGGGACTGTCCAGTAAGGTATGGTTCCGGCCTTGTGTTGCAGGGGATTGGGAGTGATCCTCGGTATGGCGATCTAGGCCCCGTACTGTGACGGGCGGTACCCCGGTAGCCCTGCCATTGTATGAAATCCAAAATCCAATAAGTGTTGTACGTATTGATTGTGCCCAACTATGTTGGAACGCGAGATGTAAGCATTCCAGCTATTTTTGTATTTTACTTGAAAACCCTAGACACTATTATAATATCACCGGATTTCCTATCAAATGTTTTGGTTAGCGTAAGTTAAAAACTTTTCCATGTTTATGTGTGGGAAGTCTTACATGATACCTTTCTTTTTAAAGGTTTATCAAAAGTTAAGCAACTTTAACCTGTTACTCACACCAGACCCATGTCTAACCGAAGTTTATTTCTGTTTTTCTTAAACTCTTGGGTACTCAAATTTTTACGAGTAGCCAAGGGATTCAGGTTAGCTTTGACGACTTATGGAGGAGCAAATGGAGCAGGAGGCTTCTGCGTTATAGTTATTTAGTATTCCGCTGTGTTGGTATCTCTGAGTCGTTTGTTTGAGTTGTTTTGTACTGTGTTGTAATAACTAAACAGGTGTTTATAACTGTCTAGTATGTGATGTATAATCCGTGTAACTCTGATAGTTGTTGTATATCTATGTAATATTTTGTTATTAATATAAATTATTTGTTTCGCTGTTGAGAATCTGTTGTTGTTTCTTCTTTCTTCTCTTTCTTTCTCTTTCTATCTCTTTCTTTCTTAATTCATGATACGTCTTTCTGGTTAGTGGAAGATGGGTCGTGACAGGCTCTCCTCCTTAAAGAATTTGATCCTCGAAATTCAGTAAGGACTACAAAACAAGCATATCAATCATGCAGCCAATGCTAGTATATCCTACCAGTTACCCAGTCTATGTACAATAAACATAGAACATACCATCATAGCAGCTCAGGATTAGTATCCTTAATCCTATCCTATATCTTCTAAGTATAGTATTTCTCATTATCACTCCAATGGACCATCACTAATCTGACTTGTAACTTCTTCTCATCTCTCGCTACAACCTGAACTAATCGTCTTACAAAAGTCAAATTCGGTTCTACTACTAAATCTTCCAATGTCCTCCGAGAACCAGTAGTCTTTGGATCATGCACACACTTCCGAAGATGCAAAATATGAAACACATAACGGATGCCTACCAAACTACTCAGTAGCTCTACTTGGTACGCGAGTTTTTAAATCCTCTCTATAATAGGGAACGGTACAATATATCTCGGTGCCAGTTTCCCCGTCTTTCCAAAATGTACCATACCCTTCACCAGTGATGCTTTAATGAAAATACGATCTCCAATTAAGAACTCTAGATCTTTTTGCCTTTTATTTGCATAACTTTTCTTCCTAGACCGAGCTTCTATCTTCCTACCTTAGATTAACTCGGTCTTCTCTATGGGTTCTCTTACCATATCTGGACCAATAACCAATATATCTCTTGTCTCTAAACAACATGCTGGTGATTTGCATGGTCTTCCATACAAATCTTCGAAAGGAGCCATTCGTATACTAGTCTGATGACTATTATTGTAGGAAAACTCAACCAAATGTAAATGTTCTTTCAACGACCCACTAAAATCTAGTACACAAGCTCTTAACAAATCTTCAAGTATCTTATCGACTCTCTCTATCTACCCATCTATTTGTAGGCAATAAGCAGTACTCATCTTAAGCTTGATACCTAATACTTTCAGTAGACTCTTGCAGAATTCACTAGTGAACAAGACATCTCTGTCGCTGACTTTACTACTAGAAATCCTATCCAGCCTAACTATGCTCTTCATAAACCACTTATCTAATACATGCGCCGTCCCGATAGACTTAACAAGAATGAAATGAGCACTCTTGGTCACCCTATCTACCACAACTTATATACTTTCATTTCTTTGTTCGACCTTGGCAACCCGTAAATAAAATCCATGGATATCGTATCCCATTTCCAAATCGGTATGTCCAAAGGCTGAATCAATCCATTTGCTTTTGATGTTCGGCTATCACTTGCTGGCAAATTGCACATTGCTTCACCTATAAAGCCTACATCCCTCTTCATACATTCCCAGAAGAAACTCCTCTTTATATCTAGATACATCATGGTTTCCCCAAATGTATCGTAAACTTCGACGATGACACTCCCTAAGAACTTCCCTCCTTAGGTTCCTAGCATACAGAACATACAACTGTCCCTTCTTTCTTAACCATTACCTTTGGCCAAAGCTAAAACCCTTTAGATTATCATCTCGGGTTCACCTTCCAATTTTCTGATCTTTTCAGCTAATGGTGGATCATCTTTATGCTTAGAAGCAATCCTTTCGATGAACATTGGTTGAACATCCAAGCAAGATAACATGGCTATACTTTGACTAAAACTGGCGGTCGATCTTAACTACACGCGATATGTAGTCAGTGCCTCCAAATCCTTCCATTCAGCCGACATAGCCAACACTATATTCTAATGTTCCCTGCTAAGTGCATCTTCAATTTTATTTCCATTCCTTGGTGTATACTCAATAAAAATTCATAAGCTGCTAAAAACTCCACCACCTCTATTGTCTCATGTTCAACTCTTTCTATGAAAATTAATACCTCAAAGACTTATGATCCATGTAACGACCCAGAATTTCAGTTATTTAAATTTGGAATATTTAATTGATTTTAAATATTAATAAAATAATTTAATAAGTTAAATAACTTATATTTCAAATATAGCGATTTATTTGATATTTAATTTGTATTATTTAATATTTGGAATCATCTAAATAATTGGATCTTGAATTTAATGTGAATGAAAACGATTTCGAATGTTGATTTAAATTCTATTTGAATTAGAAGGATGATAATAAAATTTTTAATTTTGGATTTAAAAGTGATTAAACTGATTTTGAAAGTAACTCGCTTGAATTAACGTCAGAAATAACCTTCTGGGGCACTGTCACGGATTTTGACAAAACTAGTTTCATTGGATCTGTAACAGTGAATTGTAGTATGTCGTCGAATTGCGTGGCAATTGGATGCATCGTTTTGTTGTGCGAATTCGAAATATGTAGAAATTAATTAAAGGAATTTAATTTAATATAATTCAATTTTGAAAAGTTAACTTCTGCATATGATGGAATTGGCTCCCGATATATATTCCACTGTATTCGAAATAGGGATATAACATATAGAATGCCAAGCGATCTGCTTCGTTTGGAGTTTGAAATTTTAAAGTGCGAATAGAGCTTTGGAAAATTGCTATAAAAGACCATTTCTTTCATTTGCAAACCCTAAATTTTTAGCTGCCACTGAAAAGAAAACAAAATCAATGTCCCACATTTCTCGGCGCAATCGAAGCAAATTTAGCCAAAACCTTCAATATGAAAGTTGTTGCTCTCACCTCCATGAACCAATCCATATCAATTGATCGTCGAAAGGAGGTGCATGGCAGGGGCTAGAGGACCGCATTAAGAAGCTTGCTTTTGTTTTTCGGTTTCTCATGATATGGCGCACATGGCGAGGCGATGGAGCAATCGCAAGCGATGGCGGCGGTGCAGGTGGAAGCGGCGGCACTTGGTGGTTGGGCAATCGTTCAATTGAAATAAAAAACTACATCAGTTGTAAAATGAGCATGAGGGAAGAAAGGGGAGGAAGGTTTAATTTTAAATTTAAATAAATTAAGTAAATTTTAAATTTAATTAATTCGTGCATTCGTTAATTCATAAATTGTTCATACGAGGACGATTTTTAGCATGACAGGTTGAATTGTGATCGTATCAATGTGTACTATGCTATGAAGATTGGATGAATTTGGAGCTAGTAGGAATTTTGGGTTAAACTGAACGACCATTGCTTTGGCAATTTCTGAAATTTCAGTGAGTAAACTTACCTCTCTGGCTTGCTTATATTTTTATATAAATTGAAATAATTTTATTTATGTTGTTTGTTGCTTGTTTGGATGATTTACTATATTTATTAGTTGGTTTGGATATATTCCCGCCTATTGGAGTGGACCTATTACGTTCTCGTGTAAGAGCGGATGATCCTTTGTATACAATCCCACCTTGAAGCGGTTGATTTATATTTTATGATTATATCGTGTATGTGATGTAGTTGGATAGGTTGAAGGGATCCAATAGGATTCCTTGCCACTATTGATTTTTATTTATACGTATTTATATATATGCTATATCGTGTGATATATGATGTATTGGATGTCATGTTTGATGTCTTCAGTGTGAACTTCCTTATTTAGTGCTATAGTAGCACCGAGCCTTAATTTTTGTATTTTGGAATACTAAAATAATTATTTTAGATTGGAAATGATTTTTAAAGTGATTTTGGAATTTAATAATGCTTGAATTGTTAAAAAAAGGAGTTTATTGAAATGAGATAAGAATATGATTTTTGGAATATTATATTTACTATTTTGTGAAATATGTAAAATAGGGATTTTTAAGTTATAAATAAAGATTTTTAAAACTTAAGAAATAATTTCAACCTTTTATAATAAAAGAATACAGTTTGAAGAATGTGAAATAGTTTGAAACAATATTTCTGAGATTGATTATATAAAGGATTTGAAAAGGTGATGTTTCATTAATAATGAACGTATTTATAAACGATGTTTTATAAATATATAAAAATGGAATTGAAAATGGATTTTCTAAATAAATTAGATTATCAAAGAAAAGGTACTTATAAAGGGATTTTATAAAATAAATGAGATCTAGAAAAGAATGGATTTATAAAAGGAATTTTATAAATAAATAGAATT
Organism: Allium cepa; assembly: GCA_030765085.1. Lineage (NCBI taxonomy): Eukaryota > Viridiplantae > Streptophyta > Magnoliopsida > Asparagales > Amaryllidaceae > Allium > Allium cepa. The sequence continues at coordinate 985,851,916 of CM060929.1, read as the reverse complement.
TTATAAAATAGAAGTGAAATTTATAAATGTAGTTTACAAATATAGACATGATTTGTTTTGAAATTTAGATACGGAGTTAATCGTTTTAAAAGTAGTTTATCCTTTTAAGGAATATTTTGATGGTGTTGCTGGTTTTAAAAGTAATTTATCTTTTGAAAATAATGTTTTGGAAAATAATGATTCTAAATGGAATTGAATTGTTTGAAAATGATTTAAATTGTGATAAGTACTAAAAACATAGAGCTCAACATTTATTCTTACAATAGACGTTTTCAGTGAAGTAAGGAAGGCATGGACTATAACACTGTTATTATAGTAAATGATTTTCGAAAGAAAATGTTTTATATAGCGTACGAGATTTTATATATATATATATATATATATATATATATATGTATGTATGTATGTATGTATGTATGTATGTATGTATGTATATATGTATAATTAATCGGATCCCTATACTAGTGTTTTGGGTTGTCGTAACAATGTTTTACGCAACATTCGTTTTGACCCAAATTAAATGCGTTTTGAAGAATATTTTCCTTAAGATTTGTGTACATACTTATTTTCGTTTTAAGTATATGGAGATATTTTCTAAGTGCTGAGAATGAAATGATCTGTGAATATACTTATATCGATAATATAAGTATGTACATGTTTTCCAAACATCGATCTTTGAAATGGTTTTGTGAATATATCCTTTTAAAGTTTGAAGTAAATATTTGGAATGTGATTTAATTAATAAAATATTTATTAGACGGGCCTAGTGATTGCTTATGTGCTAGATTTTATTGTTGCTTTGATAGTTAAATAACCGACTATCAAAACTTGGCCTCTTTATCGTTGTTGAGCAGGAGTGATCATGATCGTATTTATTCGAAAACCACTTCGGACCAACCTATATGCATTCGAATGTACATGTGTTGGAAGACTTTGATATTTGGGATTTTCATAATGAAGGACTGCTTTTTGATCATTTAGGGATAAAATCCCAATATACATATAGTAGGAGTGGTCTTTTTTGTTACGAAATATCCAATGCAAGGTCTAATCGCTATTGATCCTATGGGTGATTCCCAAAACATGATGTGGTAGAAAAATTGCCTTTGTTTTGATCTATTCCTGGACAACTTGTATGGACGAATGTCTGAAATTGCATTTCTAAATCATGAACGCTGGTTTTTACAAACGTACATCTGTTGGTGGTGTAGGAGGCAACTCCTATTAGCTTAACACCCTCCTGAGACATACAAGCACCGAGGTTGTATTTCTGTAGAAGCTAATTGATGATAAATGGGAATGGCAAGGTGGCATTCAAAGTGGAATGTGCTACTCGAAAGATAATCGTTACCTCGGACTTCACACCTAGAAATGACCGAAACAAGGTAGATGTGGGAAGGCTACGTGGTTCGCAACCATTAGGATATGATCATCCCTTTCTAGATATATTTATTCTCGCTATGACGTCAGGTTCAAATTATTGTGGTGTATACGAAGAGGGCCCTCGGATAAGTCGGTAATGACTGGGGTGATGACATATTCGGTACTATCTAGGAAGAGGTGGACCGGTCTTGCATTGGTAGAGATGTAGATGTTCTATAGCCTCGATACATTCCTCTAGAGATGTAATGCCAGAATGTAGTCCATTCACCTGGTCATTTATATGGAAATTCATTTTTGACTACATGATCATCATTTTGTTTATAGAGCCTATTATGTTGGAATTTAATAATGGTAACAATTTCGACTATGATTAATATTATTTGTATAGTAGACACTAGTAGAATATAACTGAATTTGATGTGAAATGTTTTGGTTATCGCAAGGTAAAAACCCGTCCATGTTTATGTGCGGCGTGGTCATACGAGATACCTTTGTTTTGAAAGGTTTTTTTATAACTTTAAAAATTCAGTTGATATGTGTTTTCGCACGCTGGTTTGCCAAACTGATCCGGGCATTCTTCCCTTCCAATGCTCGAATCAGACTGAACATATTTATAGATTTAGGTTTGTGTGCTTTGGGGCTTTAGCAGACAAGCTAGAGGTCTTCAGGACGTATTCTAGTCTTTGTGTATTTTCCGCTGCATTGTTGTTTAAATTATCAGCATTTAAAAGGATAGGTTATTATAACTGTCCAGGCTGATGATTGTGATTAGATTATTGTGCTCTGATGGATGTATATAAATTATACTATAGTTTTCTTTTTGTAAAGATTATTGATATTATATTATATGTTGTTCTGCTGCGTTTGTGAGATTCTGTGATTGTTTTAGTTTCTTTTTCTCTTCTTCTCTTCTATTCTTCTTTCTTTTCCATAACTATCCATCTTTCCGTTCAATTTGAGTTGGACAATTGTGGTTTGTTGTAAGCTTGTATTGTGTGGATTTGTGGGTCGTTATAGCGTGGTATCAGAGCTTAGGCTGTGGGAACACATAGGATTTAGTTGGGTACTCATTATAGATAGGGTAAGTAATACCCTAGATTGAGTTTGAGTGTATTATATATGAGAGCGTATGTCTTAGTGATATAAAAATGTTTTATATTGTACTAATTTATCTTTTGAGTGGCTTATGAATTCTTGTCGGTATGTGGGATGTCACATTATCGATTGGGATTTCTAAATGCTTAAGTAAGGCAAACGAACATAGTTTTATTTTAAATTAAGTAAACGAAATAATTTTATCTAAATTATATTATATATATAAAACAATAATTTTTCAGAAATTATTATAGTTATATTTGTTGTGTTTGGTTGTTAGTGAACAATACTATTTGATTATTATTATTATTTATTGTTTGTGTTCTAATAAAAGTTGTTTTTATTATAATATATAAACAAAGATAAACAATAAGAAATGGTTTTATATAACAAAGTGAAATAAGTGAAATTGTATAGGTATAAATTTATAAATGTGATTTATAAATAAATAAAAAGGATTTAAAAGAAATAAAAAATACTGAACCCACTTTAGTCGCTAGGGAAAAAAATTTAGGTAATGACTGCAGCGTTATCAATATTTATTTTCGAGTCTCTAAGTGATGAACTACTACCTTAGTGATGTACTATTGAAGTTTTGTTTTATAAAACCAGTTTTGATCGTAAAATTCCAAGTATGATTTGATAAATATATGAAAATAAGTTTTTGAACTTATAATTAAAAAATAGTATAAATCATAAATAAGTTTACAACTCATGAATTTGAGAAGGATAAGTAAAATAGATTTCTAAAATGTTGGATATAAATGTTAAGAAATGTAAATTTTAAATTCAATTATGAAATTAAAATTTAACTTAAGTAAAGTTATATAAATTGAGTTAGTGAAATGAAATTGAATGTGATTTGTAATGAAGTAAATGAAATGAAATTTAACGCAAGTTAAGTAAAATGGGATGATATGAGTTCAATGAAATAGAATTTGATTTGAAATGAAAATGAACTTGTGTTATAAAATGCAATTCAATTTGAGCTGTAAAATGAATTGAATATGGTTTAGAATGTTATTCAATAAAATTGAATATGAACTTAAGTTGTAACGTGAAAATAACATAAGAAGTGTTGTATAAAATGTTTATGAACTTAAGTAAATAATTTTATGGAATGGTTCTTAAGTGGTGTTAGCATTAAATAAAATATACCAAGTAAATTCAGTATGGAATGAAATGTTGTTAAATATAAATTGAATTTAAAGTGAATATTAATTAGTGAATGTTAATAAATTGAATGTTAGTGAAATTAATCAGAATAATTAAATTTGATTTAAATTGAATGCGGTTCAAATGAATGTAAAAGGAATTGAATGGAAATAAGAAGAATGGGATATAAGAAACTAATTGAAGGCGACGGCATTTGGTGGTTGCACGATCAATCGATTGAAATAAAAAAAATATGCCGCATGTAAAACGATCGTGAGGGGAGAAGAGGGAGGAAGGTTTAATTTTAAATTTAATAAATTAAGTTAATTTTAAATTTAATTAATTCATGCGTTCGTTACTTCATAACTTGTTTATAGAAGGTCGGTTTTGATACTACTAGTTTACCCTTCTCAACTGGTGGTAACGCATCATAGCCATGATCGACCACCGCGTCCAACACTTCTAAAATCCGAGGGTGCACATCGATTAATCACAATGTAAATGGTGGTAATACGAAGAAGTGTGTCCACTCGGGGTAGCTAGCTCGCTTGACCGGTCAACTCCTGTTTTAGTCATTTCAAATTGACACAAGTGTCAGGCTAATCCATCATCGTTCTCTTTCTTCAAATCCAACAAACGTACGCCAAATCCAACCACTTCGTTCTGGACCAGCACTCCACATACACAGTTGTTAAAGTGGTTCTGATATCGACAAAGAGTATGCCCATATCCAGTCCCGGTCTCTTTAACAACCCAACGTCGTTTTACACACCGGTTCGTTCTTTTACATTTCGAAAATAATTCATACTTGATATCAAAATATCATATTCGCTTCAAAGATCAAATTCATTTTGAAATCATCATATTTACTCAAATTATACCATTTTATTTCAAAATCATTTTTTCCTTAATATCTCGGTTTTAGTTCCAAAATTGTTTCAAAATTACATTTGGGTTATAATTTCATTCGACCCAATTTGTATTTAAATCCATGATTTAAAAATAAAGCTTCTAGCCTTTGACCTGTTTGAATTTTATAAAAATAGTTTGAAAATTTTAATTGTATAAAATAGTTTTGAAAAATTAAAAATGGTTTTATATAAAATTATTTAAGTTTTTAAAATGTTTTGTAAGGTAAAGCAGTTTGGAAAATCAAAATAAATTGAATAATGAAAAAGTAGATTTTAAGTAGTTTTATATTAAAATAGTTTATCTAAAAATAGTTTCAAAGTCAAACTGATTCACTTTCCCAATATTATCAATTCAAATTAATTTCAATTCTATATTTAAACCATTTAAATTGATTCAATTTCAATTTCAATTCGAATTAGCTTCGATTCCAAATTCAATTCTAATTGATTTCAACTTCGATTTCAAATTAATTCATTTTCACTTTCAATTCCAATTGACTTTAATTTAAATTTCAAATTAAAACTATTCCAATTCCAAATTAAAACCACTTCGATTTATATCAATTTTGAGTTTGATTTTTCAAAACAACTATCCAAAAACACTTGAATCAAATTTACCTTCAATACCCAATTTGAAATCCAATCCTCAAATGTAATTCGATTCCGAGCACAATTTTGAAATAGTTCGATTTCCATAAATTCCATTATTCGTTACCTTAAAATCAAATCATTTAAAATAAATTTCAAATCAAAAAATTTTAAATCATTTAATTTAACCAATTCGGTGTTTGTATATATTCTATCCTATGGCAAAGTGATCAGTTATTTCAATTTAATTTCAGGGATTGATATATATCATTTCAACCCAAATCACAATGTCATAGGTATATATCATTTCAAATTATTTCTTAATTTATTCAAAATAATTCAATTTACAATGTAATATACTAATTACTATAAATAATATACATGATGATAATAGGATATATCAGAATAAATAAACATCCAAATCATCCAAAACATTAATCAATAGCATCCATTACAATCAAAATCCAAATCAGCCAATAATTCACAACAATTCCATTATTATCAATATCAGGTATTTTACTTGGCTATTAAATTGCAATCTCAAATTTAACAGTCAATTTTAATTTTTATTAGGTAATTTAATGACAATTAAATTTATCAAACAACGATCAATAATTTATATCACTTCATAATTTCGAATTTAACTAGCATAAAAATATTTTAGTACGTTGTGAGTGTTATAAGCCGCTCATCTTGAGTTTTCAATTTTAAATCAACTTAGAGACGTACAATTTAACCTAAAATATTAGTCGTTCCCAATTGTCTCTAAACCAATTCTAGAATGTAATGCTCGTCGCCATGATTCCATCATCGCTTGTTTCATCTTAATCAGACCTCGTATGAGCGAGTTATGAATTTTATAAGTTATTGATAGTTAAAATTTAAATCAAATCACTTATTTTTAAAGTACGCTTATACACTCTCTGGCAACTTCATCTCTCCAAAGACACAGCAACTCCCTTATGCACGAACCCATACATGCCATGCACGAAAATGGCTGATACGGAGCTAGACACCACGAGAATCAATTCCGCTTCCACCAACATCCTTCTCTCGACGAACCGCACATGCCCATGCATGAAAACCATCGTTCGAATGCTCCATGCTAGCCGCGGCCTGCTCGTGCAAAATCCCACCATGCAACATGTCGCACCAATCCCAAAGCAGCTGCAATCCTCCAAAATCCTTCCCTAGATGCTCCTTCGCGTCACAAACTCGAATCCAAACCTCCATGAATCGAATTGAGCCCTAAATCAAACCAAAACTCAAACCCTAGCTCCAAATTCATTTGGCCATCCCTCCAAATTCACGGCCGCACCTCACAAAACTATCCCAGATCGAAGCTCTCAACAAAACTTGATTTTTAAAATTAGTTTAGGAAATTTCTGTTGAGTAAATTGGAGAATTTGATTTTCAATGTTTTCCTTTGCTTTTTTTTCCTTCTGTGTTGTTCGGCTATTATTTTAAAAGTGAAGAGACGGAAGCGTTTCGAAGAAGTAGATAGGTACTAGGTTGGCTTGTCTCGGTATAAAGTAGGCTGATGGTGAAAGAAAGTAGGCTAGTCAAAGTCATGTATATATAATACATATATTATTTTAAATTCAAAATATCCCACTAATGGAACTTAAAATCTCGAACCCCTATCGAGACGTTCCACAGAATTCATGATGTTATACCTTTATTTCGAACGCAATGGAACAAGTTTTGAGTCCCAATTCGATCGTATGAAGAAGCTAGCTCTTTGAACCTAATTATTATATTGAATTTTCGATACTAAATTCAACGTGTTTCTATTCCGCACGACCAATGGTAACTTTAAATGCTATAAAATTTAAAATCCGATAATGGTACACTATTAGAGATCCAATGGAACTGATTTCGTCGAACTCCGAGACTATGCACTGGAAGGCTATTTTTACTCGTCAACTAAAATATGAAATTTTCAATTTCTATTTTCAAATTTAAATTCAATTTTAAGGCAAATAATCTTAATTCTCGTTCAAGTAGAATTCGTATCAATTTTTAAAATCATTTTCATTCATTTTTAATTCAGGATTCAATTATTTCAAAATTTCAATATTAAATTTAAATAATTTAATTATCCTATAAATTAGTATAAATAAATCATTAAGTTCCAAATAAATTTTAGTTATCATCATCATTTTATTTCTATCTAAATAATTCACAATTATTATTAAACTTCAGTTATTAATTATAAACCTAGTTAAATATATAGAATTTCATTTCAATACTCGTTATCGCTAAATCTTCGAAATTAGTTTATTTTAAAATCTTGTTCTAGTTCACGTTCAATAGCTATATCAATAAATCATTAAAAAAACTATTTTTATTCAATAGTTACACTAAATTTAATAATTTAAAATAGATAAAAATATGGGTCGTTACATTCTCCCCCACTCAAAACTTTTCGTCCCCGAAAAGGCGTTAAGTAAAGAATTTAACATTAGATATATTCTATTCAAAATAATCAATTTATAAAACAATTAAATCTCATTTATAAAGCCATCACTACGTTTCTACTATGCTACTCCGATCGGCTTACGGAATTTAGAAGTTAGTTATCAAAAAAAGTTATAAAAATTTTAAAACCTAAAAAAATTTCTAACTCTTAAATTTACGAAAAATTTCAACAGAGTCTCCTTTGCGCGGCTCGATTGGAAATTTTTTACAACTCAATATATAACCCAAATATACCAAATAGATATCAAATATACATCTCATCTCAATGATGAGGCATCCCGTAGGGAAAAATATAAAAGCGCGGTATGTAATCCGGGATTTGTACCTTATTATTATTATTACGAGCAAGTTCATTCGCATTAAGCAAGCAAAAGAAAAATATAATCCGCAAATACGTCCAAACGGTCTTCGTATGCACCCAACTCAACTTAATTTAGAATATTAGTCACTTATGAGGATATGAAAAGCATATATGAGTTTTATAGAAGCATTTAACATGAATTTTAAATCCAAACCATAACATAAGATTAATATACGACAAGCAACAATCATATATAATAAAACAGTTATAACGATGATCTACAACAAAGAAACCATTCAATTATTAGAATTCATCCAATTAATTTATAACGATATGAATTAACATTATCCAATGTCGATATTTAATTTATACATTTCATTTCTTATTAACATTCAATTTTTGTCAACATTTAATTGGCTTACTTCCAATTTATTCAAATCTATTTCATTTACATTCCATTTCATTCAATTCAATTTATTATATTTCAATTGTTTCACTTTCCGTTTAGCAACATCTCATATCAATTCATTTATCCACATTCATTCTACACTTAAGTTCATTTTCAATGTTATTTCATTTACTCATTTTATTAATACAATTCACTGACTTCTTCCATTTATTCAATCGGTTAGCATTTTATAAGTTAAAGTTCATTTCGTAATTCAATATTAGCTTCCCTCCTTTAACATCCATATTCAATTAGTTTAGCATCTTAATTGACTAACACTTTCAAAGTTATGAACTATAAACTTTACTTTACATTTTCGCGAAACATTTGAATTACATCGTTCATATCTCCATTTTTCGCATCAACATCATTCATGAATCGGCTCTTATATCCTTACTTAATTTTCTTTCCAACTTACTTCGCATTTATTTTCCCAATTTCATTTAATAACAAATTTATTTATAAAACCTTTTATTAATCATCACTTTAGTTTATAGTCATTCTATTGAAGTCCAGCTTCTTATATATGACTTTATCTAAGTCTATAATTATATCAAAAGTTAAAAATTCAATTTTACAATTTCTTTGAAAATTTATAATTAATTTTATAACCAATTTACAAAGATATCATTTAATTCATTTGTCTACTTTCTTATTCTATTTAGTCATTAATCATATCATAATATCCTAATTAAGTATATAACATTTATTATTCCAACTACATTTCCATTTATATACATTTTAATTACTTTTAAGTTTTGTTTGCTTATATAATATCCCATTACATATCCAAATCATCATTTTAACTTTTAACATTTGGTAAGTCTTATATGTATGTTATTAGAATGCAATTTGGTATTATACAAATTAATCTGGTTCATTTTACTTAATTAGAATGTTCACTATTGTAACTTGTTTAATTTTTTTTTGCTTTCAATTTTGGAGTTGCAAACTTATACTCTAAGGTTTCTCAAAACGTTTAGCTTGGATTTCTTAATTCTCTTATTTTATAAGTTTTGGTTATTCAAATATTTCATTTCATTCAAATAATTTGGAGATTATTAATTAACATAACTTATAAATTTTAAATACCGGATTCATTTCAAATCATTTGAAATAAGTATATATACTTATATCTTTTGTATATCAAATCATAATTTTGGAGTTTAAACCAAAATCCATTTATCAAAACAATTTCATAGCAAAGCTTCTTAGAAGTCTTCCCCACTTTGAGACTCGAAAATGAACGTCGATGATGTTGCGCGGTCTTCGCCAAAATTATTTTCCAGCGACAGAAGAGGGGAGTACTAATTTCATTCCTTTTAAAATTTATTTGAAATCAATTTGTATTTGTATATACTTCTTAAACAATATTGATATTGTTTTTGTAACGCTTCGCTAATTTTCGACTTTTGAAAATTCAACATCGATACTCACTTTATCGACTGTCGAGAAATCGAAGGCCAAAAACCCGAAATGTTATGGTTTTTAAGAAAGAAAGATAGAAGAAGAGAGAAAGAAGAGAAGAAGAGAGTGGAAAGAAAATAGAGAATAGGACAGAAAGAAAATAGAAATATAGAACATTTTAAAATAGAAGGAAAAGAGAATAGAGAACATAGAATAGAGAAGAGATAGAAAATAGAACGGAACAGAAAACAACAGAACAACATCAGAATCTCACAATTCGCAGCGGAACAACATATAATAACAAATGAATAATCTTTAAACAAAGAACTATCAGTTATTACATTTTATACATTACATTACATCACATCATCAGAGTGTACAACAACAACAACAAATAGTGCAGTGGAAAAGGAATACTATATAAGTAATACGCCACGCCATCCAGCTTGCCTCCAGCAACTTCAGAATATCCAAAATATCCTGATAAACCTAACTCTTAACTGCCCGTGTGGAAATTGGTGGGCACCCAGAGTTTAGGAAGGAAAACAATAAACTCCGAGTCAGTCATGTGACTGGTGTGAGAACTCAAAACAGTTTATTTATCTTTAAAATCAAAATAGAGGAATATTTTTAAATCAATTCGCAATGCTTTTAAAAATGAGACTACCATAAGGCCTCCCGCACACACACACAATGCAAACGCAGAATCGGAGGAGATTTCTCCTTATGATAGTCAAAGATGCTTGATACGCATTTAAAAGAACATTTGATATTATTATTAGTGCATAGTATAGGAAAAATTCATTTCGAAAGTAGAATATAAATCTTAGCCAGCATAGACATTCCGAACTATGCCTACTATAGCTAACTATGTTCAATAGCAGGTTACCGCCACATTCCATAGCAGGTTCTACAATTAAAACCGTACAAGTCTCGTATTGTTTCTTTGGATTTCCAACGAATGATCAGGCCAAGGAACTTCCCATTGCCACATGGAAACGCCTCTGGATGGACGTCCCGAGAACTTAACCAGCTCTCTGCCAACACAAGGTCGGGTTTCCTTTATCACTAGGTAACTACTACACAAGTATGCCATCCCCCGGTCCTTTGGGACCTTTATCCGAGAGCTCTCTAATCAACATCACACCATAATAAAAAGTGTTTCAACATGAGTAAGCATCTGGGCTCCATACCATGACACCACCCTTTTCCAGAAGGAAATGCACACACCCTAAAGGGAGCTACCCCTCATAACCTTGCCGCATCTTTCCTGTTTTGACCATTCCGGGGTGTGAGGCTCGACGAAGTCACGTCCACAAAAACATACTTTATACAAAAGCCATGCTTTGGGTCAACAAATGATCATAGAAATGATCACTAGGATAGACGATCCAATAAAAGATCCTATCACAAATAATCAACACAATGATCATTTCACAGCAACATTCAGCATGTCATATTACCAAATTGGGAATATATCGCTGATAACTTCAACTATATAACCTCTGAGCTCGTACGTCCCAGAGAAGGGTGTTAAGCTAAGAGAATAAATTCTCCGTCACCAACAGAAATATATTTGAAAGAAATCGGCTTTATATCTCAACTTGTAATGTTAGGCATACTATCCATACAAGTCTGTTCCGGAATCGAACAGAACCGAAGGCACTTACAAAGAAGTCCTTGCAATCCGAATAATCTCTAATCACGTTCGGATTTTCCCATCACTTATGGAGATCTCTATACCGGGGATCAGCCAGTGCAGAGACAATCAACAAGAAACCCTTTCGTTTTCGAAAATATCCGGTCTTCAACACCGGTCTTCGAATGCAATTCATAACGACGTATCACATATTCGGAATGGGTTATACGACCCCATGGTCCTTTCCCGGTTAACCCGAATAGTGAGCGCTTATTTTAAAAAAAATAAGTGTGGCATTCAATTTTCAAGCAATCACAACAAATACCATTCAAAGGTATATATCGATAGTCGGTTATTGAACTATCCATGGATATGCCAACATCACCAGATTCCAAATAATCTTCCAATTTATTTATTTTCCAAAAATATCTTTAGAAGATATAAACTTTATTTCCATACTTTTAAAAATAAATTAATATTTATTTTTAAACCCATATTCCAAATTTCATTTATAAATTCTATATTGAATTTACATTCCAGAATATTTATGAATATACGATTTCCATTCGTTTTCAAATATTCATTTTCAATTTATCTTCAAAAAGATAAATTCAAAATATTCACTTAATATTGGAAAAACATTTCCATACTTACTTATTTATAAGTAATTCACAAGCCTTTTTATTTTCTACGCTTAGAAAATATTTAATATACTCTAATCGAAATTAAGTATATATTTCATTCTTTAAGGAAATCATTCTCTTAATCATATTTATTTGGGCCAAAACGAATGTTGCGTAAAACATCGTTACGACAACCCAAAATGACTAGTATAGGGATTCGAAATTAAAATAGATATATAAATCCCAATACTATACAAAACATTTCCTTTCGGAAATCATTTATTATAACAACAGTGTTATAATCTACCATTTCCTTTTATTTCTCGAAAACGTCTATTTCAACAATGAATGTTGAAATCTATGATTTCGAATCTCAATATATTTTAAAACATCGTTAGATCGTTTTAATTCTATTTCAAACATCACTTTTCAAAATAATTTCTTTAACATATTATTCACTGTTCAAAAATGTGAATATACCTTGTTAATAAATTTCATCACTTCTATTCATTTTATTTTAAGGAATTATTCACTGTCTAAACATGAATATAACTCCATTAACAAATTTTCAACAATTTACTTATCAAGATAAGTCTTTGCGGATTTATAAAACAATGTTTATAAATTCTATTTCTATTTATTTTATAACAACTTCCTTTTATAAATTTCCTTAATTAACCTATCTCAATTCATATCACAATGATATATTAAAGATTCATATTATAAGTCAAATACTTATAATTTATTTATTTATAAAATTGTTTCTTTGAACTTCCCAAATTTATAAATCTTATAACTTATAAGATTCATTTATTTATCCAAACTCATTCCTTTAATAACTTTATAAATTTTATAAACCTACTGCTTATAAAATTTTATTTATAACTTCACTGTTATAATTCTATAATTCCAATTTATGAAATTCATTTACAATTCTTTCTAACCTTAGAAAAGTTCATTTTACACTTCTAATATTTTTAATTTATAAATATCAATTTATCAATCTTTTAATATAAATCAATTTATGTTACTATTTTTAAAACGTCTTTAAACCCCTTTATAATTTCATTATTTGATTTATAAAATAATCCAATTTTATAAATCCTATTTTTTTTAGACTTTTTATAATGAATTCAAAAATCCCAGTTTAAACTATTATATGAAATCATAAATCTCATATCTTCAAAAATCAACTTTTAACTATATTTCTCAAAAATCATAATTTTCATAAAATTAAAAATTATAACGTTTATTTATTTAAGATGAATCAATTCTAAAAATATTTTATAAACGTATACTTTCAAAAATTATTTTAGAATCCCTTAAAAACAAAAATCGTTATTTTTAAACTTTCAAAATTGGATCCGATGATGCAACACATCATATAGTCAATCACGACTTTCAAACATCATATATCATCCATGATAAACAATCAAATATCACAATATATGAAATCAAATAAATATTTGTGAGGAATCCAGTTGGATCCCTCCAACCTGTTTCCCTGCATCCACAGACATTAGCACCATACCAATTCCGTTTCAAGACGGAATATCGCGGTATATGGGATTTTATAAAATATATATCCGCTTACTAACGGCGTATAGGGTCTCATCCGCTAAAAGAAAATGCGGGAAATCAATCAACTGCAATATATACATATGCCAATATATATATATATTGCTATATATATAATATAATACCAATTCCACTTCAAGGTGGAATATCGCGGTATATGTGTGTAATAAATAACCTCCGCTTACTAACGGCGTATAGGGTCTATTCACATCCAATATATATATAACAATCATCATTCAAGCATTCAATCATTCAATCAACAAATTTTAAATCTAACTATTTAAAATTTTAAATAAACAATAAAATTCCTTTTGAGTGAGAAGTTCTCACCTTTATTCCCGTTTGCCATCCACTTCCAATTCAACTTGTTTTCTTCATTTATACCTTGTATAAATATTTACACAATTTATTAATATTCGAAATAAATCGAATAATAAATTTTAATTTTTGATTTTAATTCATCGGTTTTGTTCTAAACCAATTCCTTTAAATAATTTTATTCAACTAATTATTTCATCTCAAGTTAATGATTTTTATTTTAAGCTAAAAATTAAAGATTCAAACTGATTTTCTTTTTAAAATAATTCTAACATCTTGCTTATATAAATTTTCTTAAATCTTTTAAAATTCCTTTGTTTAATAAATTAGTTTAACTAAAATTTTATTTTAAATTAATTTCTTTTAAATAATTTATTAGATAAGTTTTATAAGTCAAATAAATCACAAAGATACCTATTTAACTAATAATTTTGTTTTAAACAAATTTTCTTCTTTAACATATTTATTTTGACTAAAAATTTAAATTTGAAACAAAATTTACTTTATGAAATTATTTTAAAAATAAACTAGTAAATTTATAATGTATTCATTTTATCTTCTATATTTTTTTCTGCATACTATTTATTTTTATTATTGCAAAAATTTTTATTTTCTACATATGTATAAAAATCTGCAGTACATAATTTACAAGCTTATGACTGTTTACATTTTTTTTTTCTCTTGAAACCATATACATTTTTAAATTGAATCGAAGATAAATGAAATTGCTACCTTACTGCAAATTTATAAATTTTAATTAAATAAATTATTAACATAAAAATCAATACCTTCACTGCTTCCAGTTGCTCGCGATCACGACGTCGCCGTGCCGTTCACCTCCATCTCATCGCGATTGCCGTTCGCAATCCAAAACCCTAGCGTCGCCGCCTTGTGCCGCGCCTTGCTGCAAATCGTCGCCGCCGCAACCGACTCCTTCCCCCATGCGTACGCGCGCCGCCGCTTGTCGCGCAACCTCCACGACATCGCGACACATCCCCAGGCCGCCCATTCCTCAACCACCACGAGTCGAAGCCACTTGCTTCACGCGCCTCGTGTCGCCGCTTCCCCTTGTCGCACGCCATCATTTTCCCCCATTATTTTTCTTATTTGATTTTTTTTTTTTTAATATCTGCGTTTGAAAAGGGAGGAGAGGAACGCGGCCTGATTTGTTGAGGGACACGAGAATTTGCTCGATATTGTTGAAGAAGATGAAAAGGAAACGAGAGAGACGGCTTCGGCCATTTCTATTTTCTTTCGAGCTCTTTGAATTCAACTGAAAGAAAATATCGTGCTCTTAACAGAGAAAAGATCGTGCGTTCACGATTTTTAGCGTGATCCCTGCCGTGATACTCTGCTTGAATTTAGGCGTGATAAATGGGACGCTGTCTGTAATAAAAATTTAAATTTAAACTTAAATTTAATATTGAATTCGTTTTTATTTCAATGCGTTTACACGCCGTGTGCTCACATATGAACTCCAAAAAATACGAAATTTGAAATCCGGCAATAATTCAATATTCCGGACCCAATGGAACTGGTTTCGTTGAATTCCGAGACTGTGCCTCGGACGGCTATTTTAAATATCGATTCAAACGATTAAATTTCAAAACTGATCAATTCACTTTCAATTTCAATTCTGAAGCTTCTATTATCTTCAGTATTATCAATATGAATTTTACAAGCCTTTGAAATATTTTTAATTGGCTTAAAATTGAAGATTCAAATTTTTATTCAACTTCAATAGATTAAATCTATAATTTAATCGCCAAATTCATAGTTATACTGAAAATTCAATCCAAACCATCATTCAAATATTTAAAATCAATTAAATATTTTCAATTTAGATAGTTAAAAATTCTGGATCGTTACAATCTTCCCCCCTTAAAAGAATTTCGTCCCGAAATTACAAGTTTAGAAGAATGCCCTTATCCCGTCTATTATTTTTCACAATTCAAATAGTTTTATCAACTTGCTGACCTAAATCTTTTTATTAGAGATTCATTATCATTTCAATTAGCTTCCTAACTTCAATTATAGGTTTCAAACAATATTGTTTTTACTAACCATTCAAATTTAAATTCAAATTCAAATTTTAAACTCTCAAAATTTTCTCAAAATTTTCTAACACCCTAAATTTTCGAAAAATTTCGCCAGCGTTTCCTTTGCGCGGCTCGATCGGTACGACTACAAAATGGCACCACGGCCCCTCAGAATCAAAAAGAAAAGAGAAAAGCCAAATGGCTAGAGAAGAAAGTCATTAAATCTCATACTGAAATTGAAATACGTACCTTTTTGTCGAGCAATTCAATTTTATCTTTGAAATCAAATCTCAATTCCTTTATATCCCTGTATATCCTGCTAACAGTAGCATCCAAATCCAATATTCAAACCATTTTGCACATTTCTATTACAAAATTTCCAATATATGCTTCTTATACATTTTTACTTCACTATTAGAGTTACATATCCAATTTCATTCAATTTTATTTTTCAATTTCATTTGAATTCAATTCTCAATTTAAATTTCATTCGAATTCAATTTTTATTGCTTACTACCAATTCACATACCACTTCATATTCATTCCATTTGAAATTATTTCACAAATGAATAAATTATCAAGTTAATTTACTTGTATCCAATCCATTTTATTTAATTCCATATACTAATGATAATAATTCAATATTATCACTTCTTAACAATCATGCAACCATATACTATAATAATTCATAGAAAATTATTTCTTTTTCTATACAAAAATAGTTTTGGGTAAAATTATCTTATTTACCTGATTCAAAAACAATTTTATATTCACTAACAAATACGCGCTCATATCTATTATTACACTCAAACTCATTCTAGAGTACTACTGACTCTATCTCTAACGAGTAATACCCAACAGAACCCTGGTTGTCGCTTAACCAACAGCTCTGATACCAAATGTAACGCTTCGCTAATTTTCGACTTTCGAAAATTCAACATCGATACTCACTTTATCGACTGTCGAGAAATCGAAGGCCAAAAACCCGAAATGTTATGGTTTTTAAGAAAGAAAGATAGAAGAAGAGAGAAAGAAGAGAAGAAGAGAGTGGAAAGAAAATAGAGAATAGGACAGAAAGAAAATAGAAATATAGAACATTTTAAAATAGAAGGAAAAGAGAATAGAGAACATAGAATAGAGAAGAGATAGAAAATAGAACGGAACAGAAAACAACAGAACAACATCAGAATCTCACAATTCGCAGCGGAACAACATATAATAACAAATGAATAATCTTTAAACAAAGAACTATCAGTTATTACATTTTATACATTACATTACATCACATCATCAGAGTGTACAACAACAACAACAAATAGTGCAGTGGAAAAGGAATACTATATAAGTAATACGCTACGCCATCCAGCTTGCCTCCAGCAACTTCAGAATATCCAAAATATCCTGATAAACCTAACTCTTAACTGCCCGTGTGGAAATTGGTGGGCACCCAGAGTTTAGGAAGGAAAACAATAAACTCCGAGTCAGTCATGTGACTGGTGTGAGAACTCAAAACAGTTTATTTATCTTTAAAATCAAAATAGAGGAATATTTTTAAATCAATTCGCAATGCTTTTAAAAATGAGACTACCATAAGGCCTCCCGCACACACACACAATGCAAACGCAGAATCGGAGGAGATTTCTCCTTATGATAGTCAAAGATGCTTGATACGCATTTAAAAGAACATTTGATATTATTATTAGTGCATAGTATAGGAAAAATTCATTTCGAAAGTAGAATAAAATCTTAGCCAGCATAGACATTCCGAACTATGCCTACTATAGCTAACTATGTTCAATAGCAGGTTACCGCCACATTCCATAGCAGGTTCTACAACTAAAACCGTACAAGTCTCGTATTGTTTCTTTGGATTTCCAACGAATGATCAGGCCAAGGAACTTCCCATTGCCACATGGAAACGCCTCTGGATGGACGTCCCGAGAACTTAACCAGCTCTCTGCCAACACAAGGCCGGGTTACCTTTATCACTAGGTAACTACTACACGAGTATGCCATCCCCTGGTCCTTTGGGACCTTTATCCGAGAGCTCTCTAATCAACATCACACCATAATAAAAAGTGTTTCAACATGAGTAAGCATCTGGGCTCCATACCATGACACCACCCTTTTCCAGAAGGAAATGCACACACCCTAAAGGGAGCTACCCCTCATAACCTTGCCGCATCTTTCCTGTTTTGACCATTCCGGGGTGTGAGGCTCGACGAAGTCACGTCCACAAAAACATACTTTATACAAAAGCCATGCTTTGAGTCAACAAATGATCATAGAAATGATCACTAGGATAGACGATCCAATAAAAGATCCTATCACAAATAATCAACACAATGATCATTTCACAGCAACATTCAGCATGTCACATTACCAAATTGGGAATATATCGCTGATAACTTCAACTATATAACCTCTGAGCTCGTACGTCTCAGAGAAGGGTGTTAAGCTAAGAGAATAAATTCTCCGTCACCAACAGAAATATATTTGAAAGAAATCGGCTTTATATCTCAACTTGTAATGTCAGGCATACTATCCATACAAGTCTGTTCCGGGATCGAACAGAACCGAAGGCACTTACAAAGAAGTCCTTGCAATCCGAATAATCTCTAATCACGTTCGGATTTTCCCATCACTTATGGAGATCTCTATACCGGGGATCAGCCAGTGCAGAGACAATCAACAAGAAACCCTTTCGTTTTCGAAAATATCCGGTCTTCAACACCGGTCTTCGAATGCAATTCATAACGACGTATCACATATTCGGAATGGGTTATACGACCCCATGGTCCTTTCCCGGTTAACCCGAATAGTGAGCGCTTATTTTAAAAAAAAAAATAAGTGTGGCATTCAATTTTCAAGCAATCACAACAAATACCATTCAAAGGTATATATCGATAGTCGGTTATTGAACTGTCCATGGATATGCCAACATCACCAGATTCCAAATAATTTTCCAATTTATTTATTTTCCAAAAATATCTTTAGAAGATATAAACTTTATTTCCATACTTTTAAAAATAAATTAATATTTATTTTTAAACCCATATTCCAAATTTCATTTATAAATTCTATATTGAATTTACATTCCAGAATATTTATGAATATACGATTTCCATTCGTTTTCAAATATTCATTTTCAATTTATCTTCAAAAAGATAAATTCAAAATATTCACTTAATATTGGAAAAACATTTCCATACTTACTTATTTATAAGTAATTCACAAGCCTTTTTATTTTCGACGCTTAGAAAATATTTAATATACTCTAATCGAAATTAAGTATATATTTCATTCTTTAAGGAAATCATTCACTTAATCATATTTATTTGGGCCAAAACGAATGTTGCGTAAAACATCGTTACGACAACCCAAAATGACTAGTATAGAGATTCGAAATTAAAATAGATATATAAATCCTAATACTATACAAAACATTTCCTTTCGGAAATCATTTATTATAACAACAGTGTTATAATCTACCATTTCCTTTTATTTCTCGAAAACGTCTATTTCAACAATGAATGTTGAAATCTATGATTTCGAATCTCAATATATTTTAAAACATCGTTAGATCGTTTTAATTCTATTTCAAACATCACTTTTCAAAATAATTTCTTTAACATATTATTCACTGTTCAAAAACGTGAATATACCTTGTTAATAAGTTTCATCACTTCTATTCATTTTATTTTAAGGAATTATTCACTGTCTAAACATGAATATAACTCCATTAACAAATTTTCAACAATTTACTTATCAAGATAAGTCTTTGCGGATTTATAAAACAATGTTTATAAATTCTATTTCTATTTATTTTATAACAACTTCCTTTTATAAATTTCCTTAATTAACCTATCTCAATTCATATCACAATGATATATTAAAGATTCATATTATAAGTCAAATACTTATAATTTATTTATTTATAAAATTGTTTCTTTGAACTTCCCAAATTTATAAATCTTATAACTTATAAGATTCATTTATTTATCCAAACTCATTCCTTTAATAACTTTATAAATTTTATAAACCTACTGCTTATAAAATTTTATTTATAACTTCACTGTTATAATTCTATAATTCCTATGAAATTCATTTACAATTCTTTCTAACCTTTGAAAAGTTCATTTTACACTTCTAATATTTTTAATTTATAAATATCAATTTATCAATCTTCTAATATAAATCAATTTATGTTACTATTTTTAAAACGTCTTTAAACCCCTTTATAATTTCATTATTTGATTTATAAAATAATCCAATTTTATAAATCCTATTTTTTTTAGACTTTTTATAATGAATTCAAAAATCCCAGTTTAAACTATTATATAAAATCATAAATCTCATATCTTCAAAAATCAACTTTTAACTGTATTTCTCAAAAATCATAATTTTCATAACATTAAAAATTATAACGTTTATTTATTTAAGATGAATCAATTCTAAAAATATTTTATAAACGTATACTTTCAAAAATTATTTTAGAATCCCTTAAAAACAAAAATCGTTATTTTTAAACTTTCAAAATTGGATCCGATGATGCAACACATCATATAGTCAATCACGACTTTCAAACATCATATATCATCCATGATAAACAATCAAATATCACAATATATGAAATCAAATAAATATTTGTGAGGAATCCAGTTGGATCCCTCCGACCTGTTTCCCTGCATCCACAGACATTAGCACAATACCAATTCCGTTTCAAGACGGAATATCGCGGTATATGGGATTTTATAAAATATATATCCGCTTACTAACGGCGTATAGGGTCTCATCCGCTAAAAGAAAATGCGGGAAATCAATCAACTGCAATATATACATATGCCAATATATATATATATTGCTATATATATAATATAATACCAATTCCACTTCAAGGTGGAATATCGCGGTATATGTGTGTAATAAATAACCTCCGCTTACTAACGGCGTATAGGGTCTATTCACATCCAATACATATATATAACAATCATCATTCAAGCATTCAATCATTCAATCAACAAATTTTAAATCTAACTATTTAAAATTTTAAATAAACAATAAAATTCCTTTTGAGTGAGAAGTTCTCACCTTTATTCCCGTTTGCCATCCACTTCCAATTCAACTTGTTTTCTTCATTTATACCTTGTATAAATATTTACACAATTTATTAATATTCGAAATAAATCGAATAATAAATTTTAATTTTTGATTTTAATTCATCGGTTTTGTTCTAAACCAATTCCTTTAAATAATTTTATTCAACTAATTATTTCATCTCAAGTTAATGATTTTTATTTTAAGCTAAAAATTAAAGATTCAAACTGATTTTCTTTTTAAAATAATTCTAACATCTTGCTTATATAAATTTTCTTAAATCTTTTAAAATTCCTTTGTTTAATAAATTATTTTAACTAAAATTTTATTTTAAATTAATTTCTTTTAAATAATTTATA
Organism: Allium cepa; assembly: GCA_030765085.1. Lineage (NCBI taxonomy): Eukaryota > Viridiplantae > Streptophyta > Magnoliopsida > Asparagales > Amaryllidaceae > Allium > Allium cepa. The sequence continues at coordinate 985,830,494 of CM060929.1, read as the reverse complement.
AGATAAGTTTTATAAGTCAAATAAATCACAAAGATACCTATTTAACTAATAATTTTGTTTTAAACAAATTTTCTTCTTTAACATATTTATTTTGACTAAAAATTTAAATTTGAAACAAAATTTACTTTATGAAATTATTTTAAAAATAAACTAGTAAATTTATAATGTATTCATTTTATCTTCTATATTTTTTTCTGCATACTATTTATTTTTATTATTGCAAAAAATTTTATTTTCTACATATGTATAAAAATCTGCAGTACATCATTTACAAGCTTATGACTGTTTACATTTTTTTTTCTCTTGAAACCATATACATTTTTAAATTGAATCGAAGATAAATGAAATTGCTACCTTACTGCAAATTAAAAATTTTAATTAAATAAATTATTAACATAAAAATCAATACCTTCACTGCTTCCAGTTGCTCGCGATCACGACGTCGCCGTGCCGTTCACCTCCATCTCATCGTGATTGCCGTTCGCAATCCAAAACCCTAGCGCCGCCGCCTTGTGCCGCGCCTTGCTGCAAATCGTCGCCGCCGCAACCGACTCCTTCCCCCACGCGTACGCGCGCCGCCGCTTGTCGCGCGCCCTCCACGACATCGCGACACATCCCTAGGCCGCCCATTCCTCAACCACCACGAGTCGAAGCCACTTGCTTCACGCGCCTCGTGTCGCCGCTTCCCCTTGCCGCGCGCCATCATTTTCCCCCATTATTTTTCTTATTTGATTTTTTTTTTTTTATATCTGCGTTTGAAAAGGGAGGAGAGGAACGCGGCCTGATTTGTTGAGGGACACGAGAATTTGCTCGGTATTGTTGAAGAAGATGAAAAGGAAACGAGAGAGACGGCTTCGGCCATTTCTATTTTCTTTCAAGCTCTTTGAATTCAACTGAAAGAAAATATCGTGCTCTTAACAGAGAAAAGATCGTGCGTTCACGATTTTTAGCGCGATCCCTGCCGTGATACTCTGCTTGAATTTAGGCGTGACAAATGGGACGCTGTCTGTAATCAAAATTTAAATTTAAACTTAAATTTAATATTGAATTCGTTTTTATTTCAATGCGTTTACACACCGTGTGCTCACATATGAACTCCAAAAAATACGAAATTTGAAATCCGGCAATAATTCAATATTCCGAACCCAATGGAACTGGTTTCGTTGAATTCCGAGACTGTGCCTTGGACGGCTATTTTAAATATCGATTCAAACGATTAAATTTCAAAACTGATCAATTCACTTTCAATTTCAATTCTGAAGCTTCTATTATCTTCAGTATTATCAATATGAATTTTACAAGCCTTTGAAATATTTTTAATTGGCTTAAAATTAAAGATTCAAATTTTTATTCAACTTCAATAGATTAAATCTATAATTCAATCGCCAAATTCATAGTTATATTGAAAATTCAATCCAAACCATCATTCAAATATTTAAAATCAATTAAATATTTTCAATTTAGATAGTTAAAAATTCTGGATCGTTACCGTTTTCCCATCCTTGAAAACCTTTTTCAGAGACACCGGAATTTAAATTTCTTAAATTCTCAATTTTATATTCATTTTACTTGCAATTTATATCTTATAAATCACATTTATACAGTTTCATTTTCTTATAATCATATAATAGCTAATTATTTAGGAATATTGACTAATCAAATAGTAACCGGTAATGATCAATATTATCATTTCTAACTACCACTTCACACTATAAATACCATAATAATTTCTAAAAATTATTTCTTTATATAAAAAATATAATTAGGGTAAAGTTATTTCATTCACCCAATTTCAAAACAATACTATGTCAAATTGTTCTGTTCAAGTGTTTAGAGATCCCTATCAATAACATTAATTACTCGTATTGACTAGAATCCATAAGCCGCTCAACAAATCAACCAACATAATATAAACAATTTTTATATTCACTAACAAATACACAATCATATCAATTAATATACTAAAACTCATCCTACGGTGATATTGACCCTATCTTTAATGAATTACCCCTCAAAGCCAAGTTTATCGCTAAACCAAAGCTCTAATACCAACTGTGACGTCCCATATTTCGGGAGATTTAAATCAACAATAATCCACACATGTCTGACTTAAACAATCCGGAACATAGGTGATCAATGGGTTTAATTAAGAAAAATAAGAAAACAAGAAGAAAACAACACAGAATCTCGCAGCGGAATGACAAAATATAATAATCAAATAAACAGTTCATGAAGCTGTTTACTAAACTTTGATTATAATTATACAACAGTTATTAGAGTTATATATATACAACAAAATGAATAAAATAATGTAGTGGAACAACATGATGCAGGAATACTAATAGTAATAATATACCAAATCTTCGTCTACCTCCTCCAGAATAAATATTCAATAAGCTGAAAAACTTAGGACTGACCCGAGTGTAATGAAAAGACAAAACACTCGAGTCAGAACTAAAATATCCTTATGTAATTCAAATCAATAATGCATATAACATGAGTGTAATAGCATCAGAGATGCTTACGGGATTTCACATCTCCTATCCAGTGTATAACGTACGTGCAATAACTCAAGGGATGTTATGGGATTTTTCATTTCTTAAGGATCCGTCAAAATATTTATATGTAGTAGAATACACTACATATATAATATCTAATCAATAAAATAAATATTTTCTTAGCGTTAAGGCTTTACATTAGTCCTCCTTAACGCATTTTTAAGCATTAGCGTATAGTTTGCATTTGACACTACCAGTAGCACGTCGGTAGTCAGAGATGTGCCGCGGTACAACAACACTAAACCAAAATCGTATGGGCCTTGTATAAGGATAAAAATATGACAAGGCACGTGAGGCAATGAAAAAGGTAGATACTACCTGTTTACCCTTCCCGACTGGTGGTAACGCATCATAGCAATGATCGACCACCATATCCAACACTTCCAAAATCCGAGGGTGTGCACCGATCAATCACAATGTAAATGATGGTAATATGAAGAAGTGTGTCCGCTTAGGGTAGCTAGCTCGCTTGATCGGTATAGCTCCTGTTTTAGTCATTTCAAATTAATACAAGTGTAAGGCCAATCCATCATCGTTCTCTTTCTTCAAATCCGGCGAACGTACACCAAATCTAACCACTTCATTCTGGACCATCACTCCACGTACACAGTTGCTAAAGTGGTTCTGGTATCGACACAGAGTATGCCTATATCCGGTCCCGGTCTCTTTAACAACCCAACGTCGTTTTACACACGGTTGGTTCGTTTACATTTCAAAAATAATTCGTACTTGATATCAAAATATCATATTCGTTTCAAAAATCAAATTCATTTGGAAATCATCATATTTACTCAAAATATATCATTTTATTTCAAAATCATTTCACCTTAATATCTCGGTTCCAGTTCCAAATTTGTTTCAAATTTACATTTGGGTTATAACTTCATTCGACTCAATTCGTATATAAATCCATGATTTAAAAATCAAGCTTCCAGCGTTTGACCAGTTTGAATTTTAGAAAAATAGTTTGAAATTTTAAATTGTTTAAAATAGTTTTAAATAATTAAAAATCGTTTGATATAAAATGATTTAAGTTTTTAAAATGTTTCATAAGGTAAAAGAGTTTTGGAATCAAAATAAATTGAATAATAAAAAAGTAGATTTTAAATAGTTTTATACTAAAATAATTTATTTAAAAATAGTTTCAAAGTCAAACCGATTCACTTTTCAAATCTTCTCAATTCAAATTAATTTCAATTCCATATTTAAACCATTTAAATTGACTCAATTTCGATTTCAATTCGAATTAACTTCGATTCCAAATTTAATTCTAATCAATTTCAACTTTGATTTCAAATTAATTCAATTTCACTTTCAATTCCAATCGACTTCAATTTCAATTTCAAATTAAATCCATTCCAATTTCAAATTAAAACCATTTCGATTTATATTAATTCTGAGTTTGATTTTTCAAAACAACGATCCAAAAACATATAAATCAAATTTGCCTTCAATACCCAATTTGAAATCCAAATCCTCAAATATAATTCAATTCCGAGCTCAATTTCAAAATAGTTCGATTTCCATAAATTCGAATTTTCATTTTCTTAAAATCAAATCATTTAAATAAATTTCAAATCAAAAATTTTAAAATCATTTAGTTTAACCAATCCGGTGTTCGTATATATTCTATCCTATGGCCAAGTGCTCGGTTATTTCAATTTAATTTTAGAGATGGATATATATCATTTCAACCCAATTCACAGTGTCATAGGTGTATATCATTTTAAACTATTTCTCAATTTATTCAAAATAATTCAATTTACAATTTAATATAATGTAAATAATATACAGAATATATCAGAATAAATAAACATCCAAATCATCCAAAACATCAATCAATAGCATCAATCATAATCAAAATCCAAATCAGCCAATAATTCATAACAATTTCATAGTTATCAATCTCAGGTATTTTACTTGGCAATAGAATTCCAATTTCAAAATTAATTGTCAATTTTAATTTTTAATAGGTTATTCGAATGAAAATTTAATTTATCAAACAAAGATAAATAATTTACATCACTTCATATCGAATTTAACTAGCATAAAAATATTTTAGTATGTTGTGAGTTATAAAACACTCACCTTGAGTTATCAATTGTCTCCAAACCAATTGTATAATGTAGTGCGCCTCGTCACGATTTCATCGCTGCTTATGCATGAACCCATACATGCCATGCACGAAAATGGGTGACAAGGAACTAGACACCACGTAAATCAATTCGGCTTCCACCAACGGACATCTCTCGACGAACCGCATCTGCCTATGCCTGAAAACCATCGTTTAATTGCTCCATGCTAGGTGCGACTTGCTTGTGTAAAACCCCACCGTACAACATGTCGCACCATTCCCCAAGCAGTCACACTCTCCCAAAATCCTTCCCTAGACGCTCCTTCGCGTCACAAACTCGAATCCACCCTCCATGAATCCAATCGAGCCAAAAATCAAAGAAAAACTCAAACCCTTGCTCCAAACTCATTCAGCCACCCCTCCAAATTCACTACCGCACCTCACAAAACTATCCTAAATCGAAGCTCTTAATAAAACTTGATTTTTTAAATTAGTTTGCAAATTTTCTGTTGAGTAAATTGGAGAATTTGATTTTCAAAGTTTTCCATTGCTTTTTTTCTTTCTATGTTGTTCGGCTGTTATTTAAAAAGTGAAGAGAGGGAAGCATTTCCAAGAAGTAAATAGACACTAGGGTGGCTTGTCTCAGTATAGAGTGGGCTGATGGTGAAAGAAAGTAGGCTAGTCAAAGTCAATATATATATATATATATATATGTATGTATATATATATGAGGAAAATAGGCACAGGGAAGGAGTACTAGAAAAAATTTAGTCTCAGGGACAGCAAGTTTGTTTTTATGTCTGAAGGGCACTTTATAGTGTAAACAGAAAATGATAGTTGTAACTATCGCTCTATGATTTATGCTATAAAGTGTCCTTGAGACCAAAAAACAAACTTGCTGCCCCTGAGACTAATTTTTTTTGCAACTTCTTCCTTGTGCCTAAAAACCTCTATATATAATTTTAAATTCAAAATACCCTGCTTATGGAACTTAAAATCTCAAACCCTTATCGAGGCGTGCCGCCAGACATTCATAATGTTATATCCTTATCTCGAATGCAATGGAACAATCCTAATTTGATCGTATGGAGAAGATAGCTTTTTGACCCAATTATTATATTGAATTTTCGATATTAAATTCAATTTGTTTCTATCCCGCATAACCAAATGGTAACTCTAAATGGTACAAAATTTGAAATACAATAATCATACAATATTAACGCTCCAATGGAACTAGTTTCGTCGAATTTCGAGACTATGCCCCGGAAGGCTATTTTTACTCGTCAATTATAATATGAAATTTTCAATTTCTATTATTCACTTCTAAATTTAATTTTAAAGTAAACAATATTCATTCTCATTCCAGTAGAATCCATACTAACTTTTAAAATCATTTTCATTCGTATTTAATTCAGGATCCAATTATTTCAAAATTTCAATATTAAATTTAAACAATTTAATTATCCTATAAATCAATATAAATAAATCCGTAAGTTCCAAATAAATTTTGTTATCGGCATCATTTATTTCTATCTAAATAGTTCACAATTATTATTCAACTTCAGTCATTGATTATAAACCCAAATAATATATAGAATTTCATTTCAATACTCGTTATCGCCAAATCTTCCAAATTAGTTTATTGTAAAATCTTGTTCATTTTTATGCATTAATTACACTAAATTTAATAGTTTAAAATCGTTAAAAATATGGGTCATTACAGTCGGTAACGACCGGGGTGATGACATATTCTGTACTATATAAGAAGAGGTTGGTCGGTCTCATGTTGGTAGAGGTGCAGATGTTCTGTAGCCTCGGTACATTCCACTAGTCATGTACTTCCGAAAAGTAGTCCCTCCACCTGGTCGTTTGTATGGAAATCCATTCTTCACTACGTGTCTACCATTTTGTTTGTGAGCGTTCTGAGTTCTTTATTTGTTGCTGTTTTTGTGAGTGTTTGTTTATTACTCACTATCTTGAGATGTATCTGGTTTGAGATGGATTGACTTATTTGATGTAAAGTCTGATCCTTTTGTTGTTATAGGATCCTATATTTATTTAGGCATCCTAATTTGATTAGGTTATTATTTCTATCACTTTGGAATGTTAATTATGATTTTGAAGTTTTTGAATTCGCTCTTGAGTATCGAGGTGTCGGTGATATATCTCAAATTCCAGTCATGGTGACTTTGTTGAGTTTTTTGAGTCCGTTTTGATTTGACATCCAATTAGGCAATCAAGTGTTATGGTAACCTTATTCCTGGCTCTTAGCTCTTCGGTTATCCTTCCACGAAGATATCCACTGAGGAATGAGGTGAGTTTCTAGATCGTTCGAGTTTGATTGAGTTTATCATTCAGCTTCACTGAGTGTTCTTTTCAGATACTCAATCAGTGTTATCTTTGTAGCATTACTTTGTTTGAAGTAATGATTTGTTGTTGCGTGCTTCATCTCCTTTGAGAAGAATATCTTGCTTATCCTGTATCTTGATGACTTTTGGGAGTGGCTCATGACATCGTAAGATTGACTAACACTCTGTCTCCTTCTGTTGATTTTGAGAATCGTGTATTCTAGGAATATCTCGATGCATTCACTAAATGTTCTTTGGTTTGAGTTTTTGAAGCTATATATATATGAGTTTTAAAAAGAGAAATTGGAATTTTGAGATATTTTAAAAATCAAAGAATATTTTGATAATATATTTACATGAGTTGTATTTCTTTTATAGAAAAAAATTTGAGAGTGTTGGGTTGTCCGTCGAGTAGTTAAGAGTTCTAGTCGATACGCCTGATCAACGTTATCGGTAGGAATCTCCTAATGCTATGATGAGAGAATCAAACATGATGATTTGTGTTTTTAAAAAAATTAAGATTTGAAAAATAGAAATTTGAGATTAAATATTTAATTTATTTTTGAATTGTAATTGCAGCCATTGATTTTACAGACAAGTAATAGAGTGGCGAGGCAGTTATGATCGTTCGGTCAACTCTGCAGCCAACAGATATATTTATTTATTAGAGACTCAATGGAGAGGCAATGCCATTTATTTATTTTTAAATTATAAAGAAGAGAATATTAATGAGATTATTTTTGAGCTTTGCTTTATTGGAAGTATATTTTGAGATTTTAGAATCTATATTATATACATTGGATGTTTTAAGAGAAGAGTTATAAGAGAATTTGAAGATTGTTTTTAAACTTTTAAAGTAGTTTAATAAAAAGAGTAAAGAGAATTTAAACCCTTAATTAATTTTGAGGAATATTATTATGGATTTACAAATTTCTTTGGAAATTAATTTTGAAGTAAGAGAATAAATTTGGACTTTTAATTTGAGTTTTAAATAACTTACTAAGTAATATAGTAAAAAGTTTGAAAATTTTCAAATGTTGAAAATTGAGATTTAAAATTTAAAATATGTTGAGATTTAAAAATTCTAAATATCTTGGATTAAAAGATAGTTCGAGCTTATATCCTTTTTCTTGAGTATATTCTATTTTTGAGCTATTATTAACGACATGCATTTTTCACGGTCGTTCGGTTTGGTAGCCTTGTGAGAAGCTATCTTGTGATTTATCTATCTTGTCTATTGTGTCTATCTTTATTGTGATGATGTTCTTTCCGTATTATTGTGTGGAAAATCTTGTTGTTGATCTTTTTTTTGCTTAGAGATCGGGTTTGAGTGAGTTTAGTCCCAACTCTATGTATAGAATTTTGAGTAATCATTCATTTTTGGTTGATTATTTGTTGAGCATTTTAATGAGTTTTGATTCAAAGACGGGATATCTTCAAAAATTCTTTCGAGTTACTTGGAAAATTCGATGTTTTGCTAATCACTATATTAGTATTTGATGGTCCATTGGATTAACCAAGTGAGTTTTTTCTTGTTTCTCTCTACCATTCTATGTTGAGAGTATGAATGTTTAAGTTTTGAGCTTGTCTTTTATCCTTTTTCGATTGAATTTTTGTGTTGTTTACAGCCTTTTTCCACTCGAAATTGCGAGGAAGCAATTTTGTTAAGTGGGGGAGTCTGTAACAACCCGGAATTTTGAAGGTTACTGTTAATATTAAATTATAATGAAAATTACAATTTAATATTTTGTTTAAAAATGAATTGGATAATAAAATGAGTGATTATATTGTTTATTTTATATAAGCAATATCTTGATGAATATAATTTGGGATTTGAAATATAATTAAGCCATATTATTTTATTTGAAGCCTATTTCATTATTTGATGGTTGAAAAAAAGTGTAAATGAATGAAACGAAGTTTGAAAAACTATATTTTTGGATTTGGATTGAAAATAAATAATTGTGATGGTTTAATTTTAGTTAATTAGTAATATTGGAAATTTATTCCAATGTTGGCCTTCTATTGTAAAATAAAAGGAATAATATGAAGAAAATAAAATTTAGAAGTGTGATTAGGCTTGGAATGATGTGTTAATGTTATAAAAATGTTAAAACATTTTAATACACTTCATTAGGCTTAAAAATAAATTTTATTTGGTTGAAATGGATGAAAATAGTGATTTTTCACTAAAAATGGGAATATTGGTAATATTGTGTTATATGGGGAAAATAATATTTTTAATTGGAAAACAAAACATTTTGATGATTAAAAAGTGGTAGAATGATTTATTGCAATTTATTTGACCCGAAAAAAATTTTTGTTTAAGTTACTGCATTAAAAATAGTGTTTTTACACTAAAATGGTGTAATTTGTAAAATATTGTAAAAGATAGAGTTTTATTTATAAAAATTAACTTTTTATTGTCGAAATAATTTTTTATATATATAATAAAAATTTTGTTGCAAACAATTTGTTGTAGATATTTTGTTTGGTTAAAAATGAGAAAACTAGTGTATAAATTGATTAAATAGGTTAAATATGTATATAACATAGGAATATCTCTAAGTATATTTGCCTTGGGCTTATTTGGGTAAGGTTTGAATCCATTAACCTTCTCTAGAACCATCTAGAAAAGATGAAATATGTGTAAAGTACTTTTTTTTCTCATCTTCCTCCCCAAAACAAAAGGTACAGTAAATAGAAAGAAAGAAAAACAATGGCTTTCTCTAACTGAATCTCAATTCCACTCAATTTTGCTGTTAATTCAAGAAGAACTTCACCAAAATAAGAATAGAGAAAGGACTTCACCTTCAAGCTCCTATCTTTCTTCACAAATTTGGGTGTTTGCTATCTAAATCAAAGGTGAGTTTTAAAACTCACATTTTCTAGCTTTGATTGAGATTTCAAGGTAAGAAATCTCAATTTTTGTTTGTTGCATGTTTAATTGTGAAATTGCCGTCAGTAAATTGGACATATCTCTTTCGTTTTAAGTCGGAATTCAATAATCTTAGGTGATCTGGAAATCATAGAAATAGATCTACAAGTTTGATGTTTTGAGTTTTGATTATTTTTAGTGTTTATAAGGTGAAAAATCCATATCTTTGTGATTGTCCTGTCATTGGCAGAGAGTGTTTATATATTCACCTGGAAAGTAATTTGATCATAACTTCCGTCGGAATTTGGAAAATTTTGAAATTCTGAAAACCATATGATTTAGGCTATAACTTTGATATTTTGAGTTTTGAGTATTTTTGATGTCTATATGGTGAAATATCCATATCTTTATGACTGTCCTGTCATTGACAAAGAGTGTTTACATATTCACCTAGAAGGTAATTTGATCATAACTTCCTTGTTACCTATTGGAATTTAGAAATTTTTGAAGTTATGGAAACATTAGGATTTAGTCTACAACTTTTATATTATAATTATTCTCAGATTTTGTATGTTTATATGTGAAAATATATATTCTTTATAGTAGAACCGAAATATATGTAGTGTTTAATTTCCGTGTTTGATGATATTCTGACGATTTCTATGACTTCAGTCGCATTCTTTTTTTTTAAAACTTGATGTTATTAGATGGAAATGATGTCCATGAATATATTATCTTAGATTTGAAGAAGTTTTAGGTTAAATTTTATTTAAATTCCATTTAAATTTAAATAACGGTTAATACCGATATGTGAGTATTTTGAGGGGTTTTAATGATTTTAATTTTAAATAATTCTTGAAAATTTCTTAAATAAAAATAAATCATTGTTTATGAAATAAGTATTTTGTAGCATTTTTAAGAGATTTTTTTATATTAATTATTCATTATTTTAAAGTGTTTGTATAATAGACGTTCTCTTTAAAATAATGGATTTTTCTGTACAAAGCTTTTAAAACTGTTTCTAGATTATTTAAGAATTCTATTTTCTATAAAAAATTATTTTAAATATAATTTATCCTATGTTTATGAGTTTCGACGATAAGAATGAGAATTAAACAATTTAATATAAAAAATATGTGGTATGGGACATGTATTTTTGCTTTATCGCTTAATATCGGACTTGTACGATCAAAACCAATTTGAAGTGTTATTTTGAGTTGATTTAGAAGTTACCAAATTTTGGTGAAGATTATTGGTTTGAGAATTACTCTTTGAGTACATTCGACGACGAACCAATCTAGATGCATTTTGTGATGGCCGATGAAATGAGGCAATATTGATGTTAAGTTTTAATTTGCAACTATGGTTAGAAATAACCATCACGATGTTCTTTTACTTGCCTAGGAGATGAGGCAAGTTGTTATGATGGATTGATGATGATTTCGATATTTGCGATGAATTTTACTTGTCGATGAAATGAGACAAGTCTTGATGTCACTTAAAACTTGTTCAAGTATGAGATAAGACGAGTTAGGTATCTTACACTGGCCGATGAGATGAGGCAGTGTTTATTTGATGATGTTTTATGATGGTTTTCTAATGTGGCATCGACTAACGATTAGTAAACCAATAGGTACGAACGTATGGTATGGGACGTACGTTGACGCCTATTTGGTTCATATTCGAGAAGTTGAGGCACATTCACGATGTTACTAGTGCTACAGACCGAGTACTCGATTGGAGTCATCACGATGTTCATGAAGTTATTACTCGACTCCAATCATCACCATGTTATTACTCGGGTTTTTGTGACTGGGTGTCATCAAGATGTTTCCGACTATAGTCAATCAAGATGATCACGATGTTATGATGTTATGTGACCCCAAGTCATCACGATGAATGGTACCAAATAATGGTAGTACTAGTCAAGATGTAAATGCACGTGCTGTTTTCCATGAGGTTTTAGGTTTTTCGATTTCACTGTTTTGATGATGATGCTTTAGTATAGCCTTATGTAAGAAAAAGGCTTATTGACATACATGGTTTTATTTGTGATTTCGAATATGATGTTTTGGATTCTTTCCGGGCTCTATCAAGATGGATTCGAGACATTATATATATATATATATATATATATATATATATATATACCAATGAGATGAGGTATATAAATTATGGTAATGCTTTTATGATGAGTGTTGTTAATAGATTTAAGATACATTTATATTTATACCAATGATATGAGGTATAAATGATTATGAAGAATCTTTATAATGAGTTTAATGATGGATTTGAGATGTATTTGTATTTATACCGATGAGATGAGGTATAATAATTAAGAAGTTTCTATTAGATGAGTTTTATTTATGATGCATTCTTGAATTTTTACTTATCTTATGAAGATTTACTTTATGGTTCATATCCTCACCCATTTTATTCGGTTATATATATAATCAGATGAACCATGTCTATCTAATATACATATTGTATTCCTTTATGCAATCATGATGAACCATTGATGTATCACTCTAAAGATAACTTGATGACCTATATCATTTCATTGGTAATGATGGAATGGTTTTCCCCTTATCTCTTATCATCACCTTTACTAATAATAAGTTCTAGCTAGCTCGACCCGTGTGTTTTCACTCGGGTCAGACGGAGTTGTTTCAGGTATCATCTATTGGGCTTAGCTTGAAGTTGATGTTGGCTAACAGCTCTTCTTTCTCTTGAGTAGTTTATTTCTTCCGCATACTCTGATGTTTTTACATTTGATTCGATGTATATGGTGTGGTCGTGTACCACCGTTATTGTATTCATATTGTATAGTACTGAACATGTATCAGTGTATATGTATATATATGATGTTGGTTACTGTTCTGTGATGTCATTTACATTCAGTTATCTTATTTTGTTCTGATAGATCCATTAACCACCTATAGTTTTGGATTAAGCATTTACTGGGTATGTCGATCCACTTGAGTTGAAAAATTATAATGCAATTATCGACATATTCAATAGATGTTTAAGACAAAATTATAGATGGTCGCCCTTAACCAGCCCTATTCTCTACTTTAGTAGATAGGATTACTTGTTAATTCTCTTTGCTAAGGTGGGTCTCGGGGTGGGGCGTTACAGCGTTTGTGAGATTCTGTGATTGTTTTAGTTTCTTTTTCTCCTTTTCTTCTCTTCTCTTCTTCTTTCTTTCCATAGCTATCTGTTTTTCCGTTCAATTTGAGTTGGACATGTGTGGTTTATTGTTAGTTTGAATTGTGCAGATTTGTGGGTCGTTACAATCCGTATACAATTAAATCGTTCTCCTAAGAGGTAGCGTCTCCATCCTTTCAATGCAAAAATCACCGCTGCCAACTCCAAATCATAAGTCAGATATCTAACTTCATATGGCATGAGCTGTCAAGAAGCATAGCCAATTACTTTACCTCTCTACATCAACACAACTCCTAATATCATTCCACATGCATTTGTATACATCACTAAATCCTGATTTCTGTCTAGAACTACTAACATGGGCGCATTGGTCAGCAAATGCTTTGACTCCAGAAATGCTTCCTCACATTTATCAGACCAAATAAACTTCACATTCTTTCTGGTAAGCTTAGTCAAAGGCGCAGCTATTTGCGAGAAATCCTTGATAACTCTTCGATGATAGCCAACTAATCCAAGAAAACTTCTTATCTCGATCATCGTCTCGTGTCATTTTCAACTGTTAACAACCTCGATCTTGGCGGGATCGACTGACAACCCTTTCTCTGAAATGACCAAGAAATTTCACTTCTTTCTTCCAGAAATAACACCTCGAAAACTTTTCTTCCAACCAATAATACATTGGCATCTCTAACACTATTCTTAGATGTACTTGGTGGGCGATCGTGGTTACGATGTATTAAGACCAGCCCTGCAACTCAAACTGGTAGTATCCGACCTTGGGCATTGCCTCACATGTCTTGTCATACTTTTATCCCTATAAGAGACCACTATCATTTTGGTTTAGTGTTGTCGTATCACGCCACATCCCTATCCCCTGACGTGCTACTGGGGCGTTGTATGCAAAGTGTATGACAATGCTTAAAAATGCATTAAAGGGGATTAATGTAAAGGCTTAACGCTAAGAAAAATATTTATTTTACTGATTAAACATTACATATATAAAGTATTCTACTATATATAGATAATTTGACGGATCCTTAAGAGATGGAAAATCCAGTAACATCTATTGAGTTATTGCACACACGTTATACACTGGATATGGGATGTGAAACCCCATAAACAACTCTGACGCTATTACACTCTTGTTATATATGATATTGATTTGACTCACGTAAGGATATTTTCGTCCTGACTCGAGTGTTTTGTCTTTTCTTACACTTGGGTCAGCTCTGAGTTTTTCAACACATTGAATATTATTTTCTAGAGGATGAAGACGAAGATTTGGTATATATTATTATCAGTATTACTCCCTTATATCATGTTGTCTACTGCATTACACTATAATTCTATTTTATGTATATTTCTAATAAATATTGTAAATTATAATCAAATGTATAATATAAACGGCTTCATGAAATGTTTATTTGATTATTATATTTTTTCATTCCGATGTAGGATTCTTTGTTTTGTTTCCTTCTTCTTTTCTTATTTTTTTGAATCAATCCCATTGATTACCTGTATTTCGGATTGTTTGAGCTGGACATGTATGGATTATTATCAATTTAAACCTTCCAAAATATGGGTCGTCACAGTTGGTATCAGAGCTTTGGTTTAGTGATAACCTTAGCTTTGTAGGGTTTGAATCATTAGTGATAGGGTACTAATACCCTATAATGAGTTGTCTGAGTGTATATATATGAGAGAATGTACATGTTACTATTATAAAATGTTTTATATTATGTTTACTTATCCATTGAGATGTTTATGAATTTTGATCGGTGCATGGGACGCCATGTTATCGATAAGGGTTTTTAGACACCTAAGCGAGGCAAGTTAACATAATATTATTTTAAAATTAGATAAATGAAATAATTTTACCTAAATTATGTATTATATATAAAAAGAAATTGAATGCGAATAAATGAGTAAGTGAAATTAATGCGAGTAATTGAATTTGATTTAAATCGGATTTAAATAGGATGTAAATAAATTGAATGCAAATGGAGTGAGTTTTAATAATTGAATGTTAACTGATTGAATAAGAAATAAGTGAATGTTAAATAAAGAAATGTTGGTACACTTAAGTATAAGTGGTAAAAAATAAAGTTTAAATTATTAAATGAATAGATTTATAAAATGAATTGTGTATGAAGTGAATAGGTTGTAAAACCAAGTTTGAAAATATTAACCTAACTAATTTGAGTTTAAGGATGTATATAAACTTAAGTAATGAGTTCTGAAATAAAAATCTAAACTTAGTTTATGTTAAAAGAGTGGAAAAAAACTGGAATTTGGGAACTTGAATTCGGATGCTTCTGAAATTTTTTCAAAGATTTTTGAAAATAATGTCAGTTTTATTTAAAAATATTTACGAGTAGAAATTGTTTTCAAAGGAATTAAAAGGAAGTAAATCCTATATTCTTCACTTTGTCGTTGGAAAATAATTTCGATGATGACGGCCACATCATCGACATTCATTTTCGAGTCTCAAAGTAGAGAGGCCTCTTAATAGCTTTACTATGCATTTGAGTTGATAAACATATTTTCATTTAAAATTTCTAAATATGATTTGATATATATAAAAAATATGAGTATATATATTATTTCAAAATGATTTAGAATGAACCCGGTATTTGAATTCTTAAGTTCCTGTCAATTAATGATTTTCAGTTGTAGAAATAAAGTAAATTTTTTATATAGTTGGAAACTTCTAAAACGAGAGATAATAAATTAAAGTTTAAGTGTTTAAATGAAATATAAGAAATTAAATTAATATAACTCTTAAATTTCAAGATAATGGAAATTTAATCTTATGTAAATTATTGGACATTTTTGTTAACTAAAATGAGTAAGATAAATTTGTATAATACTCAATTATATTCTAAAAACATATATAAACTTACCAGAAATGTTTGAAAAGTTAAAATGTTAATTATGAATATGTAATGACATATATACAAGTTTGAATTTTAGTAATAAAAATGTTTAAATTGAAATTATATTTGAAGAAATGTTAAATGGATAATTTGAGTAGTAAGAAGAAAATACTACTCAGATATGAACTTAAGAAAAGATATACAAATAATGGATTAAATTATATCTTTGTAAATTGTTTGAAAAAAGGGAAAAGGAAAACTAAATTCGGAAACGATGTTTTAAGATTAAATTTTAGCGTTCTGAGATAATTATAATTTAAATAATACTGTGTAAAAGAAGATACATCTGTATAAAATGATTATAAACTTAAGAAATAAATTGATGAAATGAGTTAATGAAATGAATTATAAGATGTCGTTAACTTAAGAAAATTTGAATGAATTTGATTCTGATAAAAAGAAAAAAATTCTTAATATGAATTTTAATTATAAAATAAAACTTAGTTAAGTAAAATTAATGATATTAATTAATGAACTAATGAAGTAAATCAATGAATTAATGTGAACTTATGTTATGAAGAAAAAAAAAGAATAAACATGAGTTGCATTTTATAAAATGTATATTAAACTTAAATGATTTTATGAAATGGTTTATAAATGATATTAGTATTAGAGAGAGTATACTAAGTGGCAATGAAATAAGATTTAACTTAAATAAGGTTAAATGAAATGATTTTATAAAATGGTCCATAAATGATTTGATATGAAATGGTATTAAACATAAAGTGAAACAACTGAAATTTAACAACTTGAATTGAATAAATTGAATGTAAGTGGAATCGATTTGAATAAATTAGAAGTAAACCAAATGTTAATAAAAATTGGATGTTAATAAGAAATGAAGTGTATAGATAAAATATTGACATTGGTGTAAATTAATATAGTTTGAATTAAGTAGATGAATATAAATTGTTGAATGGTTTCTTTTGTTGCAAATCATTGTTATTACCGCTTTTGATTGCATATGATTGTTATGGCTGTGTATTTGTGCTCATGTTTGTGGTTTGGATTAAAAATTCATGTTATATAGTCTATTAAACTCATACATGCTTTCTATATCTTTTATATGCAACTAATTTTCTGAACTCAGTTGAGATAGATACATTCGAAGACCATTTGGACGCATACGCAGATTTGTTTTGCTTTTGCTTACTTAATTTAAGCGAACTCGCTCGTTAATAATAATAAGGTACATATCTCGAATTACATACAGCACTTTTATATTTTTCCCTACAAGATGCCTCATCATTGAGATGAGATGTATATTTGGTATATTTGTGATATATATTTGTACTGTAAAAATTTTTCGATCAAGCCGCGCAAAGGAGACGCTGCCGAAATTTTCCGTAAATCTGGGTGTTAGAAAATTTTTGAGTTTTAAAATTTTTATAACTTATTTTTATATATGAGTTGTTGTTTTCATAAGTCGATTGGAGTGTCATAGTAGAAGCGTGGTAAAATTTTCAAATAAGATTTTAATGTTAATAAGTTGATTGTTTTGAATAAAATATATCAAATGTTAAATTCCTCACTTAACCCCTTTTCGATGATGAAAAGTTTTGAATGGGGAAGAATGTAACGACCCGTATTTTTATTAATTTAATATAATTGTTGAATATATATGGTTAGAAATAAACAAAATTAGTGAGCTATTCCTGAAATTTATTTAAATGACCTTGAATAAAATTTTGAAGTAACTAATTTCGAAGATTTAGGTAATAACTAGTATTGAAATGAAATTTTATATATTGAATGTGTTTACAATCAATAACTGAAACTGAACAATAAATGTTGAATTATTTAAGTAAAAACAAAATAATTATTGATAACTAAAATTTATTTGGAATCTAATATTGGAATTTATCGAAATTGGATTACTGGAACTATTTAAATAACTGAATACTAAATTTAATATGAATGAAAATGATGTCAAAAGTTGATTTAAATTTTATTTAAATAAGCATAAAGATTTTTAACTGATAAAGTTGAATTTCGAACGAATAATTTGATTTTGAAAAATAGCTCGTTTTAATTAACGAGTAAAAATAGCCATTTTGAACACTGTTTTGGATTTCGACGAAACCCATTTCATTAGATCTGCAATAGTGAGTTGTTGTAGGATTTCAAGTTTCGTAGCGATCGAAATCATCTTTTGGCCGTGCGATCTTGAAATGCGTAGAATTTGATTTCAGAATTTAATTAAAATAATTTGATTTTGAAAAGCTATCTTCTGCATACGATCAAACTAGGCCTCAAACTAGTTCCATTACGTTCAAAATAGGGGTATAACATATTGAACGATAGGTGGCATGCTTCGTTTGAATTTTGAGAATTTCAGACGTTTAAAGATTAGATATTTTCTTATTATAATAGTATATATACTTTCCCTTATCTCAACATTTGGTACACTCCACCCACAATCCTATCTACCCCGTACCTCCTTCTCCCTCCTATTCTTCAATTTTGAAGATCGAAGAAAAGAGAAAAAATGGAGAAAAAAAACCAAAAAATGAAGCGTGTGCTGGCAAGCGAGGAGGCTCGGACAGGGCGGCTGTTGACATTCAGGTTTTGGGTTTTAGGGTTTAAGTTGAGTTCACAGTGAGTGTTGGAGTGCACGCGGCACAGCTCGACGGTGGTAGGGTTGTTTGCATTTGGGTTGATGGTGGCTCTGAAAGAGGCCATGGCGGTGGTGTGCTCAGATGGAGGTCTAGTCGACGTTAGGTTAGAGCGCGATGTTGATTTTCACGTTATACTGGGTTTCAGATCGCGTTTGGTGGTGAGGGACTAGAGGAAAGAAGAGGGATATGATTTAGGTTAGTTATTTTTTGTTTATGTTAATTAATTTGTTAATTATGTTTTAATTATATCGATATTAATAAATTCGTAACTTTTGCATACGAAGTTCGTTTTGAGTGAAATGAATCACGTTGCAATCGTATCGACATCGACTACAGCATGGAGTGGAAGTGGAATTTATTTGAAGCAGAAATATTTTTGGTTTCAAATAAAAGGTGAGTGTTTTAAACACTCACAAAGTACTGAATATTTTTATGTTAGATCAATTGAAATCCTGCAGTGATTCAATTTTATTAATGGTTGTCTGGTAATTTAACTGATATAGAAATCGACGTAGAAATTTATATGTTAGAAATCTTAAAAACGCATTAAGGAGGATTAATGTAAAGCCTTAACGCAAAGAAAAATAGTTATTTTACTGATTAGACATTATGTATATGGCGTATTCTACTATATATGGACAATTTGACGGATCCTTAACAGATGGAAAATCCTGTAACATCTCTTGAGTTATTACACCCATGTTATACATTGGATACAAGATGTAAACCCCATAAACATCTCTGATGCTATTACACTTCTGTTATATGTGATATTAATTCAACTCACATAAGGATATTTAGTCCAGACTTGAGTGTTTTGTCTTTTCATTACGCTCGGGTTAGCTCTGAGTTTTTTAGTGAATTGAAGATTATTTTCTAGAGAACAGGGACGAAGATGTGGTATATATTATTTCTAGTATTATTCCCTTATATCATGTTGTCTGGTGCATTATCTACAATTCTGTTGTGTATATAACTCTGATAAATGTTGTAAAATTATAATCAAATGTATAACATAAACAACTTCATGACCTGTTTATTTTATTATTATATTTTGTCATTTCGCTACGAGATTCTATGTCTTGTTTCCTTCTTCTTTTCTTATTTTTCTTAATTAACCCATTGATTATCTATGTTTTGGATCGTTTGAGTTGGACAAGTGTGGATTATTGTCAATTTAAACCTTTCGAAATGTGGGTCGTCATAATTAAAAGCCAAAATTAAGTTATTTCCTCCTTAACAAATTCATAAAATACTCGGTTTAATTTGAAAAATTATGAAATTAAACACACATCTCCAAAATAATATTTTATACAACATATCAGAAAATCAAAGCATTTAGAGATTAAAATCTTTGGTTTTACCCTTAAAAACTTATTTAAGCAATTTCATAAAAATTCCAATAACCATTATTATATTCAAACAATGATTAAATAACCATATCTTGACAAAACAAACATCAATCAGTCTGGTATTATCCATAGTTTAGTTCAAAAGAAAAAATAGAGATGAAATACTTATTATTCACCTTAATATTACTTGTTGGATTTGAGATTTGATCTTGCTCTTGAATCCCTAAGCTTGAATTTGTGAATCTTCTTTGATTTCATGATCTTCTCTAGGTTGATTAATAACCGACCGTCTTATGTCTTTCTTTTGATTGTTTTTTTGTATGAATAAAATGAGAATTATATGAGGAGGAGAGGGTTTAAGGCAAAGGATAGGTCTATTTCCTAAATTCTCTCTCTCTCATATATTCTCTTATATGTTAAGTTTAAACAATCTTTCTTAATTAATTAAGTATGGCATTACCTTATTAAGTTTCAAATCTCATTTCCTTCAACCTTTACATTATTCTATTTAATCTATCCAATAAAACATCATGAACGATGTTCAACTAAAAATAGGTTTGTTACAACATTAAATATTTAAATAAAATTAGAAGTGATATTTAGTAAAATATTAGTTTTAGAGTATGTAAGAAATTGTCGATGTCAATTTGCTTTAATAAGAAGTAAATTTTGGAACAACCATGATATATTCAAAATAAATTATTTTCAACATATAGCAAAGATAAATTGAATATCAACTAATTCCATCAAAGATTGTCTTTTTTCAAATTCTTTCTAAAATGAGCTAAATAAAAACATCTGCCATATTACTCCTTCAATAAACAAACTTTATCCCATACCTAAGTGTACATTTAAAAAAAGTTCCATTTAAATTTGATGCCTAGTTCAATAATTTACCTCTTTTTTATTATTATTTTCATGTAGCCAACAATTAATTTTTTTTTACTCTTTTTCTAATATCCTGACTTTCATTGACTAGATATTCTTTATTGTCCCAACCGAAAATTGACCATAGATTTTTTTTAATGCATTAATCCAACATTGATACCAAAGTTGTCATCTTTTTTGTGCTTACGTCCAATATGACACAATATAATATTCATAAACCTAGTAAAATTGGTATGCATCTTAGATGAAAATAGTAATTAGGTTTAATAGTATATAGAGTACATGATATTACCTTTAAGCATATAGAAATATGTAAAATATAATTTTGCATCAAAGCATGATCAATTATTATCCCAATAATATTTTGATAAGTTTTGTACATAAAAGTTATTTGCAAACCTACTTTTTCCTCATTTGTTTTATTCTAATGCTATGTTGTTTAAAGAAAAAAAAATCTTGTAATAATAGAAAGCGAGTTCCAAGCTTTCGACATCTTAGAGTACGGAACGATTTGTTAAAGATACATAACAAATGATTTTGTTGTTCTCTTATGTATTTGGAACTTACAATGCAATAGAATTTTACTGATGATATATGGATTAAAAGTAAAATTAATACTCCAACTGAATAGATTGATCCTCTCACTAAGCGAAACTAAAGAGGCAACGAACCGTATTTTTAATGATCGAATATTTAAATATTTAATCATTAATTAAGTGGAGGCTTGAAAATGTGATTTTTTGCATATGATCGAATTAGTACTAGAGACCACTTCCGTTTAGTTTGGATTGATGTTGCGAATTATAATGAGCATAAGGATTGCTCTGTTACGAGATCGGATGATCCGATGGCTAAAACGGTCTCGAAATGCACGAAATTAGTATTCCGAGGTGTAATCTTAGATGGCAACGAGATTAGTACCATTGGATCAAGAAAATAAGGTGATGTATGCAAACGATTTTTGTGACTATAGAACACGTCTTGTGATCATAAGGAATCGAAATGTATAGGCATTTATTTAAGAATGAAAATAAATTACTATAAATACCCTTTTTGAAATCTCTCCTACCAATTCTATTATATCATTTAACTATTCATGACTGGAAATAAATTTCCATGATCGCTTCATTATCTTTCCATTCAAAAATCTAGATCTGGAGATTTACTTCACTAAAAATCACCATGTTTGATTCATTGAGATCGTATTGATGATGGCTTTGATTCTATATCCTCAATTTGATGTGCGAAGCATCGTGGAGGAGATTGATTGTTCACTATGGATCTAGGATTTTCATTTCATGGATCTTGAGGTCGACTTGGGTGAATTGAAGATTGTATTCACATTTCCCTCGATGTTTGCCACCTCGCTGCATCACTCACATGAGCTCCGATTGTCGTGGATGAATCACGACAACTAGAAGGTGGAAAATACTACATAGGTCATGATTGTATATGGATGATAGTGCTTTAATTTTTTGAGTGCAGATTGGAGAGATCGTGTAGTGGGACTCATCGGCGGATACAAACCTTGATTTCATCCAGCATCGACCAAAATCATAAAGAGAGCGGATCGAATATGCATGCATGCATGGGTACATGGAGTTTCGAATGAAAGAGGAAGAAAGATTAAGAAATTAATTAAGGTAATTAATATTTTATTTAATTAATTATCTCGTTAATCTTGATTCTTATTATATCTATATCTTTTGCATACGAGGTCCGTTTTGGCA
Organism: Allium cepa; assembly: GCA_030765085.1. NCBI lineage: Eukaryota > Viridiplantae > Streptophyta > Magnoliopsida > Asparagales > Amaryllidaceae > Allium > Allium cepa. The sequence continues at coordinate 985,807,944 of CM060929.1, read as the reverse complement.
CTGTTTCTTGCATTGGACTCGTATTGGTGAGATCTACGTTCTGGTGCTGGTTTAGACAGATTTAGCTGAGGTAAGTGACAATGGTTTAGATAGATTTAGACAGATTTGTGCATCAATGGCTGCTAGAAAGAGTGGTAAATCCAATGGTAATTCTGATATTACTCATTTGGATGAAAAATGAGACTTTGTCCAATATAGAAGACAAAAATGGAGGAGATTATGTTGAGAGAGAAGGGCATTATAATGTTGGAATTTTTGTGACAAGGAGTTTCGTGTGTTGAAGGGAAATCTTGATTTGGTAACCTATATCTACTACATGGCTCAACACTGATCTATGAGTCTTATGTTGATTTTCATGGGAAATTGCAGAAGTAGATTCCATTTTCTTTTGGTACACCATATTTGTAGTCCAGTTGCTTCTTCGAGTATTGAGGGTGGTGCTCAAAATACTGAAGAGTTCGGCTGATGTAGCTGAATTTGGTGATGGATTTGATGCCGTTGAGGCTTGTCAACTTATGATGCCGTCTTGGGGAGTTCAGTTCATAGAGCTGATTTTTGGCGGATTTGGTGCCATTGAGGTACATCGTCGATTTTATGATGCCGTCTTAAAACAGTTATGCAAATCATGTGTGGGTTTTGGGGACATCATGAAATTTCTAGCTAGCTTTGGATCTGTTGATTTGCATATTAGTGCATTCAAGTGTGCCTCGAACTTGGTTCGGTTTTTTTCCTCACCGACTTGTGGTGCCACATAATGGTATGTGGAATGAGGGAGATTTGTCTTGCATACAGAGATTTGGATTATCCTTCTTATGTCCATTGGCTTTTGTTTTTCTTTTGGCTTTGTATTTAGATTGGCGATTGAGAAGATTTTTTGGCCTTGGTGGCATTGAGATTATTTTGGTATCTACCTTCTTTTGATTTTGGGTATTTGCAACATTTTGTTGGCGGACGGGGACATAGTCTGAGCTCATTAGCAAGGTGTGATAGGGGTCGGCCTTCTTGAAACCCATTGCGTATGTATTCATTTTTAGTTTTTATCTCGTTAAGAGATTTTGGTTGAAGGTGGAGTTCATTTTTTTAAAGAGTTTTACATTGAAAAGAGAATTTGAGTCAATGTGGGGTGTTGAAGATATGTGATTTTCCATCAGGGTGGGGTGTTAAATTTTGGTGATACAAAATCACAAATAGAAGGAAACCAATATGCAAAAAGGAAAGTAATCACGAGTGTTTATTATGAAAATGCATATGTTATTGGATCACATTTCTATTAGATGACAAGGAAATAAATGCATATTCGCGTTATGCAACAATATATATGCAAAAGGATATGCATATTATTTCTTTCTCTATAATCACATTGCTTTAGGAGTATTTTCTTCCAACTTTGCTAATTAAAGGAATGAGTGAATTACTTGCCACATTTGTACCATTTATTACCATTGTAAATTTCCTCCATTATTTTCTTACCATATCTTGGTAATTTAATAGACGACTCTCGTGGATTTGCATTGGCTATATATTGAGGGTAGACTTCTTTGTAAACCCATCCTGACATTCAATCGGCGATCCCCATATAGAGCGTCTCTTCTTGTTAGCCCTAATTTAGGGCTTTGGTATGCAAACTTTTATCTTGTAATCTTTTGTAACTCTCTCATGTGTAATAAAATCTCTCTTCTTTGAACCGGATGTACACTATCTTGATCATAGTGGAACCAGTATAAATATTGTGCATCTTTTTTTCTTCTTTACAGTCATTTACTATTTATTTAGAGTAATAGAATAATTGTTGCTAGATTGAGTGATGTTCAAATTATCAAATTTAGATCTTGTTTATTATTTTATGCATTTGTGCAATTTTTGCACAACGCCATACTTCAAGGTAGGCATGCATGTATTCTCGTAAGTTATTCTTCACATGATATAGTAGAAGACAAGATGTAACGACCCAAATTTTTCGATAATTAAAAATATTAAATTAAACAAGATTTTGAAATTAAACGTTGTGAAAAATTAAAATTTATGATTTACAAATGGAAAAGATGATTAGTTAATTTAATGAAATTGATAACTATTTCAATGTAACTTTTGTTAATTGAAATTGTTGTAAAGTTAATTTGGCTATAATTGTAATTAAGGAATTAAATTGATAATTAATGGAATTACAGAAATTGAAATATTATAACTAATATGGTAAAAATGATAACTGTAAAATATGAATGCAATAAAATGTAAACCAATGTTAATTATATCCTTTGGTGATAGTTGATTTAATAATAAGAGCGAAAATCAAAATAAAAGGATTGATTGAATTTAATATACAATAAACTGGAATTTATTACAATTGCAATTGAACTCTCGAACTAATGTAATATTAAATAGTGGATTTAACGTGGGAATTTTATTTTAACTGGTTATCAAATTTCTATGTAATCAAGAATGATAAAGCTGTTAACTTTTAATTTAGAATTTGAAAAGTGATTAAACCAAATTGGTAGTAATTTATTTAATTAAAGTGAAAATTAGCCAGTTTAGCCACAGTCTTGGATTTCGATGAAACCAGTTTCATCGGATCCATAACAGTGAATTATTATAGGATTTGAAGTTTCGTAGCGATTGGAGTTGTCGTTTGATCGTGCAGCTCGAAATGCGTAGAAATCAATATAATGAATTCAATTAAGATAATCTGATTTTAAAAGCTAACTTCCGTATACAATGAAATTTGGATTTGAAACTAGTTCCATTGAGTTTTAAAATTTTGAAAACATCTACTCTGATATATTGGATGACCTACTTTCGTTTCAAAAATGGAACGGGCTTTGCGGGTCGTGTTATCGTTCCGAACCAATTCCATATGTCCATTCTTTCTTATATACCTTTGCCTATATATACGCTATTATACCCTAGGTGTTTCTCATTTTTTATTTATGTACATACTGCTTATCTCCATCTGCTCCTTCCTTCCTTTCCAACGGTAGAAAACCTAATTCCCAAATTCAATTTCAAATCAAAATAATATCCAAAATTTTAAACTTCTCAAACTATGTCATATTATATATCGTTGGAGTGCTCTCAACGAGTGCAATCAACTGCAGCAATTCGTTTTTCGATTTGATATACCATTTGACCAAAAAACGATGAAGAAACCTTCACCATTGAAACTAAGGTTTTCATTTTAACAGCGGATCTTCTACGATGGTTCGATCGGAAGGTGCTGCGTCGTAGAGTGGGTTTATGGGAGTCGATCCATACGGTGGGACATTAGAGATCATCATCGAATTGCCATAAATTGGCATGAGAAAGTGGGTGTTTTGCTCACGGCCATGGGTCGCTGGAGGCGTCTCCGTGGTCGTGGGGAGGCGCGACCTTGGGAGGCGAGTCGAGCGGTGATGCTTGATGGGGTCAGAGATGCACATGGGCGGCACGACGATTTTTGCTTGAAACTGGCTGCTGAGGTCGGAGTTAGTGTGTACATGGGTTGGAATCGAACGGTAACAATTAGCCGAGGTAAGGAAAATTTCTGATTTGCCCTTTTAACTTTATTTTAAATCTTAGTAAAATTTAAACTTCTAACTAACATAACTTCTTCATACGAAATTTTCTCTATTGCGATCATATTGAAATTTCGGACATTTTGGAATTAGTTTGGTCGAATTTTGAGACTGTTGGATTTTTGGGGTATATTTGGATCTTAATTCAACTAAAAATCAACGGTAAGTGATTTAACCCACTCGCAACTACTAAATCATCTTATGTTAGTTAAATTAAACGTATGATGTGATTATAAATTATTTGATTGCTTTTTGGTATTTAAATTGTCATTTAAATTTAATTTGAAAATACTGAATTAAATTGCCATTTAATAAACATTGGAATTTAATTGTAAGTTAAATACCTGATAACGATAACCAGTTTATTTGTTGTGATTGTTGGCCGATTTGAATAATGATTGTGATAGATGTTTAATTGTTGACATTTGGATGATAGGATTTGTGTTTATTTTATATATTGTTATCATATTGCAAGTTCCCTTAGTTATTGTTAGGAAAATCATTATGGGTTCAAATGATACATACACAAATGGTCTTATAGGTTAGAGAAAAATCGTTATGGGTTGAAATGATAAACTCGAGCGATTTTATGGATTCTGAATCTTATTCGGGATTGCGGGTTGAAATGATATATACCCAAAAATTTAAATTTATTGTGAGTTGAAATGATATATATCTGTATCACTTGATCATAGGGTAGAAAATTATATATGAACACTGGATTGGTTAATTAAATGATTTTAAATCCTTAATATTTGAATCTAGTTAAATGATATTATGAAATAAAATTAGATTTATATGAAATGAATTATTTTAAAAATCCAAGCTTTAATATGTTGAAATTGAAGTAGGTTTAAACGAATTGTTTAAATCATTTAAAGTGGAATCTTAAAGTTGAATTTTGAAATATAAAAGAAATTTATCAAAATTGAGTTATTGTAACATTTGAATATTTAAACTTTGAAACCTCTTAAATTTGAAGTGGTTTACATTTGTATTTCAAATATGATTTGAAATCGATATAAATTGAAATGGTTTAAATGACAATTTGAATTGAAACCTTTGGCCTTTGGAAGTGAAATCGTTGAACTGAGATTGATTTAAATTGAATATTTGAACTAAATTTTATTTGAATTGATTTATAAAATTGGAAGAAACAATTCTAGTTTGAAACTATTTTCAATATAAACTCTTTTAATATACAAACTCTTTTAACATCTAACCTATTTTTCTCATATAAACCATTTTAATATATTAGTAATTTTTAATACATTAACTATTTTAATCTACAACCTATTTTTAATATATAAACTATTTTAATCTATAACTTATTTTAATATATAAACTATTTTTAACATATAAACTATTTTAATCTATAACCTACTTTTAATATATAAACCAATTTAATATATATTATCTTAAATTTATAAACAACTATTAATATGTATATTTTAATGTATAAAATATTTTTAATGTACATCTATTTCAATATATAAACTAATTTCAATTTTCAAACTGTTTAAAGTTAGAACTGTTATGATTTGGATTCACTTGATTTAAATGCGAATATTTTGATTTGATAGTTTAACCTATTTTAGTGGTTATGATTTTGAAATTGAATATGATCTTGAAGTAATAAATGATATCAAAAGTGAATATGATTTTGAAATGATTATGATTTGGAAGTGAATATGATTTGGAAGTAAATAATGGTTTCAAAAGTGATATGATTTTTGAAGTGAATATGATATTTTGATATGAAGTATGAACTGCTTGAAATGTAAAAGAACCATCCGGTGTGAAATGAGCATTTGGTTGTTAAAGGACCCGGGATCGGATATTGTCATATCTTTGCTCATACCAAAAACCACTTTAACTACTGTGCACGGAGTGGAGAATCCAGAACGAAGTAGGATGGTTTGGCGAATGCTACTGTATAAGGTATGAACGCAGCCCTGCCCCCTCGGTTCGGTTTGATATGACTAAAACAGGAGCCACGCTGGGCCAAGTAAGGTCGCTCCTTCGATCGAGCACATTTCTTCGATACCATATCCATTGCTTTGTGATTGATTAGTGGCCACCTTTTGATTTGATTATGGGAATGTGTCTCGAGGTGAGCGGTAGTAGCTGCTATGCCTTACCACCAGTTCGGATCTACAAAACGGCAGTATCCTACCATGGGCATTGCCTCGCATGCCTTGTTATATGCCTTATCACGCCTACTACGAGTTTGGTTTGTGTCGTACCTAAGGAGTGCTCCCTAATGGCCCACCAGTATGGTGGAGTTTACAGTAATTTATAGACTATGACATTTATAAGAATGTGTTAAGGGGGATATGGGTAACGCCTTAATGCTATTTTAATACTTTACTTTTGTGACAACCCTGGTTTTTGAGATTACCAGTTAATATTAAATTATAACAGTAGTTATAATTTAATATTGTAAATTAAATAAAATTGGAAAATTTTAATTGTTTATTTGGAATAAACAATGAATTTTGAAAATAAAATGAGAAAAATAAAGTTTGGAACTTTATTTTATTTATTTGGGTTAATAATGATTGGAAAATGGGTTTTATTTAGAGAAAATTGAAATAATTGTATTAATTATTGCCATTACTTCTTTCAATAATTTTTAAAAGAAGTATGAGATTTTTAAAGGCTGTTTATTTAAATAAAAAGATGGAAATTGGTTTAAAAATAAGTTTTGGCTATTAATAAATTTTAGATATGGTCGGAAATATGTTTCTAAGTAAGAAAATTATTTTGTTTGAATTTTAGAAGTTAAAATATTGAATTTTACATTTATTGATGAAAATTGTGTATTGTTATGAAATAAAGGATTTTAATAATAATAATGTTTTAAACATAAAAATTAATTCCTTTTATAGTGTAAAATAATTTATTTCATATGTATGTAAATTTACAAATTTTGTTTTGTTGAAAATTGAAAGGAAAATGACTTTATTTTGTAAATTGTGCATATATGAATGCATTTGGTTTTATGTTAAGTGATTAATTTAGGCCATCATACTTTATTTTGTTTAATGGGTCCATTAAGTTCATTAGCACTTAATCTGGTTTGAGAATGTGAGAAAAAGAAGGCAGTACGTTCATTTTTACTCTTCCTTCTTCCACTTTCTGGAAATAGAAATATACTAAACCAATCTCTACCTTTTTGCAAATTTCAAGCTCTTCCTTCAAATTAATTCAACAAACCGAGAATTTTATCAAATTAGATTATAATTCAAAGGTAATATCACTCCAAAACTTTACAATTTCATAAAATTCCTATTTTTAGAAGTAGGTGTTTCTAATTTACTGTATCTCCTTCTTGCATGTATTGTTTTAAGTCTGTAAAGGTTATTTGAAGTTAGGATCTCCTCAAAGCTTGCCTCTTTCAACATAAATTCAAGATTTTATCATCTCTATAGCAAGGTGAGTTTGCTAACTCAAAATCTCTAGCAAATCAAATTGGAAAATTGCTTGATTCTGTGAAAAACGAGATACTGTAATTGTTTATCTGCTCATAGTTTTCTTCTGTTTGAATCTTATTTTTGTTGCTTCTTTGAATGACTATAACTTTTGATTCCGACAACAAAATGCTACTGGATTTCTTTCATTTGGTAGTTTACATGTTGAATTTGGTCTCTGCAAAATGTCATGGCTTTTTATCTTCATTTGCTATCTCAAAATTATGGTGCAAAATCAATTCAGAGGTTTGAAAAAGCCTATACAACAATCGCGTATGAATGGTCTAAATGCCTCCTTCCTAGGTCGACATGCAGATCGACCCAGAGGCTACATAGGTCGACAGGCCTGTCGACATATGAGCTTGAATGGTCGACATGCATGTCGACTTGGGGAGCCTTATTTTCTTTATTATTTCTAGTGTTGTGCTTCATTTCTAGCTCATTTTCTCTACTTTGTACTTCATATTTCTGTGATGTCTATGATTGAGTTTGAGGGCTATGATGCCTATCAATAGGCCAGCCAAATTTTGGAGATTTTGAAATTCAAAATTTTGTATTAAATTGGAATTGAATTCGAATACCAGTTTGAGTGATTTTTTTCGTTTTTCTTCGTATTTGAGCATGGATTTCTCCAAACTGCTTGAAATAATTTTTAAAATTAATAGGCATTTCAAAATAATTTTTATATAATATTTGAAGTATTTTCGAGTGTAAAATCTATTTATTCTCTATAATAAGGGAATTTCAAATATGAGATTTCAAATTGATTTCGAAATTTGTTTTTAAAGCTTATTTTCCAAAGTAAATTATTTTATATATAAATTACATATTTTTGCACGATTTGATCAAATGAGAAGGAGAATTAAACGGTTTGGTAAAACAAGTGGTATGGGACACGTACGTTTATCTTATCGGTTAATTTCCAACTTATCCGTTTGATCGTTTTGACCTTGAAGTCAATTACCGATGAGATGAGGTAAACTTTTTGCTACTTTTAGTGTGAAATTTACTAAAGTTAGCAAACCGTTTAGTGCGAACGTATGGTGTGGGACACATGCTACCACTGTTAGTGTTCCTATCCAAGAGTTTGTGACACATTTACCATTGCAGCGTGCCGGTACTGTTGAATATGCGCTTATATGATTTTTGTTTGATGATAATAAACATATACACATTCGTTTAAATGTATTTATTAATATACTATTCTATTTTTCACAGTTTAAATAAATATTTGTTGAATAAAATAAATTACACAGAATTTGAATTCAAACATATATTTTATTCAAATAAATATTTATTACATTTTTGAATAGTACAATTTCAAGCTCTCACTATAACTATACAACTTTGATTACATCACATTTTTTTCACATTTACATCAGCACCTCACTACATATCACTCACACTCGTATTTATCTTCAACTGCATTCCAGTTTGAATCCAGCATCTGAGCGATCTGCAAAAATATAAACTAACGCAGTAAAATTGAAAAAGAAATATTTTTGCAATATAAAATGAAACATGATTTTTGAAAATACAATTTGCCTCAGTTATTTGGGTTGTTCGTCATAATTTAAATTTGAATTCATCATACACGAACAACTTGTGACATATACAGTGTATTACTGTATATGCCACAAGGCCGTGCACGCCAATATATACACTTGATTGATTTACAGGGACAAGTGAGCACAGGTCAAACCCAAATGAAAAACCGGGTTCAACTCACATGCAATATATCACAACACGAGCACAAGGTCAAACCCGAGTTTTTGAAACTGGATTCAAGACAGGGCAGTTAACATGTCAAAAACAGTTGCAACATGGATATCACAAGAAATGAAACACCAATCAGTAGCATGCTAATGAAGACTGCATCAAAATGCAAGCACAAAAGTGCACAGCAACCATTAACTGCAACAAGTTGATATGCAAACTACAACAAGTTGATATGCAAACTAAGAAATGCTTAGTGTACAGCATACACGTGAACTAAGCACAACAGACAAATGACTGCTACAACTCAAATGATACAATGAAACATTTACAACATAGCAGCAGTGTGCAAATGCTTAAACTCAAAAGGCAACAAAGACTCAAGCAACAACAGGACTGCAACAGCCAATTGAAAACAAGTATAACTGATATATGGTGATACAGTCAACAACTCGACTCAACTCAATTCAAGCTGCATGCCAGAGGTGCAGACGACCACAAATGCCAACATAATAACAAAGCTACAAGACCAACCTAAGTGACACAGTGTATACATGAATCAAGCTACAACATGAAAAAGAAATGCACTAATGTCACCAGCATGACAACAATATGTACAACATCAATCAAGATACCAGACTCAAACTCAAACCTGGCCGAGACATGGGAGCATTGAAACAAAGATGATCAAGAACCAAACAAAGTCCACAGAATGATGAACAAAGCCAACATGAAACCAAAATAGTAAAACTGCACACATGCAGTGCATACACAAAACCAGTTACAACAATGCATCAGTGAGGAACATAACAACAATGAATACTGCAACAAACAAAGCTAAGGTGTGCAACATGACTGTCAAGATTCAGTAAACAACGAGCAATGTTCAAGTGGAGACCAAAGAAGAAGGCCAAAGACGAAGACTACAAGATGAACAACGATCATGCTATAGAAATACATGTATGCAGCAGAAATAATAACAATGATTCACGGTAAAAATCGAAACATCTCAAAATTCAAAGTCAATGCAGAAAGTCAAAGCCGCAATTCACATGAAAGCCGTGCGCATCAAGAAAATTGAACAAGTCAAAATTCAAAACCGTGGTAGCCAAGCAATTTGAATTAGTCAATGAAAATCTCAAGCATCAATACCAGATCGAACGATCAAAGCAACAAATATGAAATTATCAGACGAACGAGAAAATAGGGTAACGAACCCTATAAAAGCCCCAAATCATCATCGGCATAAAGGTGTGAGTTCGAATACGAAAATCGAAGAGGAACAGAGCTAAAAATCTTACCTGAAGCGAAATCGAACTCACCAAAGCGAAGCCAAGCCAAGCCGATAATCATCTCAACCCTAATTCACAAAGCAGAGCATTCAAGGGATCGAAGCCCCAAATCCATAAACTCTAAATCACAGTACCGCGAGAAAACGAAGCCGTGAATTCCAGGGCAACGAAGATCGAGCAATAGCCAAGATTAAAGAGCATCGAAACAAAGCCGCCTCTCATAATATCTCAGATCGAAGGAACGAAGAAAGAAGCAGCCGCCATTTTTGTTCACAAAGAAGTGATCGGGTCTAATGAAGAGTGGACCGGCCTTGTTATTTAGAAGCTTTAGTTTAATTGTTTAATTAGGGTTTATGTGTCTATTTGTTTTTAATTGTTATTTTGCTTTTACTTTACGAATCAAAACTTTGTAAATCACCACCTAGGGATTAGGTCGTGTCAGATTGTCTAGTTAGAATTAGTTCAGTGAGCAGGGAGTGCGAGTTTGCAAAGCTCTATAGGCGGGAGCGGTGTTTGCGAGTAATCAAAGCTCTATAGGCGGGAGCAGAGTTTGCGAGTAAGCAAAGTTCTATTGTAGGCGGGAGCAGAGTTTGCGAGTAAACGAAACTCTATAGGCGGGAGCAGGGTGTGCGAGTCTAGTAGAGTGTTTGTGAGCGGGAGCAAATGTATGCGAGTATAGTAGAATGTTTGTGAGCGGGAGCAAATGTTTGCGAGTCTAGTAGAGTGTTTGTGAGCGGGAGCAAAAGGGTCTGCGAGTCTAGTAGAGTGTTTGTAAGCGTGATACTGTTTAATTCTAATAGAAATCTGGGAATGCAGCAGTAGGCAGGAGTTGCCGAAGCTGGGTAAATTTTGTGTGTGATTTACTTTTCAGCATATTTATTTCTGTGTTTAAATCGAGAAAATTTGCTATAACCCTATTTACCCTCCCTCTAGGGTTAATCTAGATCCTACAAGTGGTATCAGAGCCCGGTATTTTGTTTTTAACTCTAGAGTCATGAATTCACCAGATAATAATTTTGTTGAGGGTCGTTTCAATATTATTCCTCCTATTTTCGATGGAACAGATTTTTTGAATTGGAAATTGAAAATGGAATTTTATTTAAAATCTGTTAATATTAAATGTTGGGATATTAGTGAAAATGGGTGTGATATATCAAATAAGGAAATTATCTCGATTAATGCTCTTGCTATGCATATATTATATTCTCATATTAATCGTGATAATTTTTATTTCGTCTCTCATTGTGAAAATGCACAGAAAATTTGGAAAATTCTCGATGCAATATATGGTGCAAAAGTCAACAGCAATGAGAAGTCCTCCACAACCGACTCAGATAAAGAAATATGCTTAACAGGATTGGTAAATAGCAGTTGTGATGAGGATGATGATGATGGAGCAGCCGAGTTGGCATTACTAATGAAGAATTCAAAAAGGAAATTTGCAGCCATGTGGAATAAAAGCGATAACAGTGAAAGTGAGAAAGCAGATATGTGCCTTCATGGGAATATAACTGATAGCGATGACGACGAGCCAAGCGAGGTATCAAAACTTACTCACTCTGAATTACTTATTTATTTCCACGAAGTAAATGGCTGTTTTGAACGACTTAGGGAAAAATACGCTAAACTTGAATCACAAAAGGCACTTTGATATAATTAAATGAACAACTTGACCAATTAGTTAAAACCTATCAAAGTAGGATCCCTAAGTGTGATAAGTGTCCAACATTTGAAGAAGAAATTAAGAAATCAAAAATTAAAATGAAATCACTTGAAAATGAAATTCTGATTTTAAAAATTGAAAATACTAGAAGAGAGAATTCTATTAAAAAGTTCACACAATTGTTAAACGAAAATGAATCTCTCAAAATACAAGTCCAACAATTGTCAACGACTTTAGAAAAATTTTCCAAAAGTGAAAAATCGTTGAATATGTTAATAGGAAAACAAACTGTCAATATTGATAGACAAGGACTTGGATATACTCATTCTGAATATGTTAGAAATGAGATCAATCAAGAAAATTCAATATGCACAATTTGTAGAAAATTTGGACACAATCAAAATAATTGTCGGTATAGACCCAAACATGTGAAAACTATACCAATTTGGGTTCCAAAAGGCACAAATATAAAATCTTTGAAAGTCAAACAAATTTGGGTGCCAAAAGGAACATATGTAAATAGTTTTGGGTCTCCAAAAACATATTTTTCATATTCTGCCACTAACAACAATGGACCTATAAAAACAAATAGGTCACATAAATCTTTTATCGTGTAGGTGTGGTTGCAGGCTAAGGAACAACAACAGTATTCTTTGGATTTTGGCTGTTCCAGAAACACAACGGGTGACAAAGCAAAGTTCCTTAGCCTAGTACAAAGGTGACAGAATCACAATGGGCAATAACGAAAAATATCGTAAAGGTAAAAACAGGTAAAAGTATATTTTTAACGATATATTAAATGTGATTATCTGCACCATACTCTAAATTAAAATCAGCCAATACTGAGATGAACAAAAGATGATGATTTTGATGCTATGATTTTTTCAAAATATTGACCAACCATCTTTAAATAGAATTACTTGGAATAATTATGATGGTTGACTGATTCAGAATTAATTGATATGATTTTTTCACTTGTTCTTATTTATGACATTGATTTGTGCTTAATTGATGACCAATCAGATTTGCAATTTTGAACTAATTTATATAAATTTGTTCGGTCAAGTGATGGTTACTCATGCTACACGTCGATTTATTGGTTTTGACATTTTGGTCACTGCTTGTAAATCTGCACGATTTCAATTTTCATATGAAAGCTGATTTTAAGAAATTGTTTTTGAAATAACTATGATGTTGATTGACCGTTGATTACTCATGACTATAGTTGTTTATTCTACGGCTTCTAAGATTGACACTATGATATATTTTTTGTTAACACGGCTTCAATTCAAATTCAAAAGAATGTCATTTAAATTGTTGTTAAGTTTGAAATTCTTGGTGCACACTTCATGGTTTGGTCAATCAAATTCAACAAGTGAATATTGAGTGAAATTTAAATTCAGATGCAGATTACACTGGTAATATAGTTGATAGAAAAATTACTAGTGGAACGTGATTAATTTTTGAAACATTCATTTGCTGCATCAAAGAAAATATCTGCATATTTTTCACTTGAAATAATTTTTCAAATAGCAGAATTTTTTTTAAAAAAACCCCTCGAGAAAATCATGTTTGACTATATTTTCAGATTAGACATTCTTATTTGATTTTAAATGACAAATTTTGACTAATCTGACTCCCTTTGATTATCAAAAGGATGAATAGTAATCGAAAAAGTGATGAGTGTTGATATTTATCATATATTAAAACTCGAGAAAGTATAATTAGAAAATTTCTTTAGAATTTCATAACAAGAGTTATAAAAACTTTTTGCTGGGTAAAAATTCCATGATCATTTCTATTTCTATCATCTTTCTATCAACCATCACTCATCAAAATCATATATAGTATGTAAATTTGTGGTAGTTTAGAAAGGAAATTATTCGTTCTTCAATATCTTTAAATTTGTAAAGGAAATTATCTGTGCTTCAATTTATCATATTCTTCAATAAAAATAAATACCCAAAGTATTCACTCTCATTTAAAAGTCCTCACGGTTATGCATGGGTGAATTACTTGGATTTTTGATTATGTGCTTCCATGCTCATTTAAAAGTCCTCACGGTTATGCATGTATGGAACGCATATCAAAATTAATTGATTTAATAGACAAGTTGATTCTAATCCCATTTAAAAGTCCTCACGGTCATGCGTGGTTAGAAGATACTTGATTTCATTTTTTTAAATTAAATTGGAATACTACTAATCTCATTTAAAAGTCCTAACGGTTATGCACGGTTAGTAGATATTCAAATTTCCTGAAATAAATATACCATAAATAGACAGAACTGTATGATTTTTTTTGATGAATTTATCCCCATCATTTCTGAAAGTGGAATATGCGCCTAACAGGGTAATTATGATTTTTGTTTGAGTTTTATTGAAATTTGATATTTATATTCAATTGAGTTAAATTTTTGATTCATGTCTGTCACTTCATCCCTATTTTTATAACATTGTTATTCTTTTGCTGATAACAAAAGGGGGAGAGAAAAGTCAAGATTTTGTCAAATAGAATCAAGCAAAGGTCAAATAATTTTCCATTTGCATATAGGCTCATTTATATATTTCTATTTGTATGCATATATGTAGGGGGAGTATTGTGTAGAGAGGGAGCATTTAAATAGGGGGAGCAAATTGAACGATCAAATACATTTAATACATTCAAAATCTTAAATATATGTTTGTTATCATCAAAAGGGGGAGATTGTTGAATATGCGCTTATATGATTTTTGTTTGACAATAATAAACATATATACATTCGTTTAAATGTATTTGTTAATATACTATTCTATTTTTCACAGTTTAAATAAATATTTGTTGAGTAAAATAAATTACACAGAATTTGAATTACAAACATATATTTTATTCAAATAAATATTTATTACATTTTTGAATAGTACAATTTCAAGCTCTCACTATAACTATACAACTTTGATTACATCACATTTTTTTTTCACATTTACATCAGCACCTCACTACATATCACTCACACTCGTATTTATCTTCAACTGCATTCCAGTTTGAATCCAGCATCTGAGCGATCTGCAAAAATATAAACTAACACAGTAAAATTGAAAAAGAAATATTTTTGCAATATAAAATGAAACATGATTTTTGAAAATACAATTTTCCTCAGTTATTTGGGTTGTTCGTCATAATTTAAATTTGAATTCATCATACACGAACAACTTGTGACATACACAGTGTATTACTGTATATGCTACAAGGCCGTGCACGCCAATATATACACTTGATTGATTTACAGGGACAGGTGAGCACAGGTCAAACCCAAATGAAAAACCGGTTTCAACTCACATGCAATATATCACAACACGAGCACAAGGTCAAACCCGAGTTTTTGAAACTGGATTCAACACAGGGCAGTTAACATGTCAAAAACAGTTGCAACATGGATATCACAAGAAATGAAACACCAATCAGTAGCATGCTAATGAAGACTGCATCAAAATGCAAGCACAAAAGTGCACAGCAACCATTAACTGCAACAAGTTGATATGCAAACTACAACAAGTTGATATGCAAACTAAGAAATGCTTAGTGTACAGCATACACATGAACTAAGCACAACAGACAAATGACTGCTACAACTCAAATGATACAATGAAACATTTACAACATAGCAGCAGTGTGCAAATGCTTAAACTCAAAAGGCAACAAAGACTCAAGCAACAACAGGACTGCAACAGCCAATTGAAAACAAGTATAACTGATATATGGTGATACAGTCAACAACTCGACTCAACTCAATTCAAGCTGCTTGCCAGAGGTGCAGACGACCACAAATGCCAACATAATAACAAAGCTACAAGACCAACCTAAGTGACACAGTGTATACATGAATCAAGCTACAGCATGAAAAAGAAATGCACCAATGTCACCAGCATGACAGCAATATGTACAGCATCAATCAAGATACCAGACTCAAACTCAAACCTGGCCGAGACATGGGAGCATTGAAACAAAGATGATCAAGAACCAAACAAAGTCCACAGAATGATGAACAAAGCCAACATGAAACCAAAATAGTAAAACTGCACACATGCAGTGCATACACAAAACCAGTTACAACAATGCATCAGTGAGGAACACAACAACAATGAATACTGCAACAAACAAAGCTAAAGTGTGCAACTTGACTGTCAAGATTCAGTAAACAACGAGCAATGTTCAAGTGGAGACCAAAGAAGAAGGCCAGAGACGAAGACTACAAGATGAACAACGATCATGCTATAAAAATACATGTATGCAGCAGAAATAATAACAATGATTCACGGTAAAAATCGAAACATCTCAAAATTCAAAGTCAATGCAGAAAGTCAAAGCCGTAATTCACATGAAAGCCGTGCGCATCAAGCAAATTGAACAAGTCAAAATTCAAAATCGTGGTAGCCAAGCAATTTGAATTAGTCAGTGAAAATCTCAAGCATCAATACCAAATCGAACGATCAAAGCAACAAATATGAAATTATCATACGAACGAGAAAATAGGGTAACGAACCCTATAAAAGCCCCAAATCATCATAGGCATAAAGGTGTGAGTTCGAATACGAAAATCGAGGAGGAACAGAGCTAAAAATCTTACCTGAAGTGAAATCGAACTCACCAAAGCGAAGCCAAGCCAAGCCGATAATCATCTCAACCCTAATTCACAAAGCAGAGCATTCAAGGGATCGAAGCCTCAAATCCATAAACCCTAAATCACAGTACCACGAGAAAGCGAAGCCGTGAATTCCAGGGCAACGAAGATCGAGAAATAGCCAAGATTAAAGAGCATCGAAACAAAGCCGCCTCTCATAATATCTCAGATCGAAGGAACAAAGAAAGAAGCAGCCGCCATTTTTGTTCACAAAGAAGTGATCGGGTCTAATGAAGAGTGGACCGGCCTTGTTATTTAGAAGCTTTAGTTTAATTGTTTAATTAGGGTTTATGTGTCTATTTGTTTTTAATTGTTATTTTTCTTTTACTTTACGAATCAAAACTTTGTAAATCACCACCTAGGGATTAGGTCGTGTCAGATTGTCTAGTAAGAATTAGTTCAGTGAGCAGGGAGTGCGAGTTTGCAAAGCTTTATAGGCGGGAGCAGTGTTTGCGAGTAATCAAAGCTCTATAGGCGAGAGCAGAGTTTGCGAGTAAGCAAAGTTCTATTGTAGGCGGGAGCAGAGTTTGCGAGTAAACGAAACTCTATAGGCGGGAGCAGGGTGTGCGAGTCTAGTAGAGTGTTTGTGAGCGGGAGAAAATGTTTGCGAGTCTAGTAGAATGTTTGTGAGCGGGAGCAAATGTTTGTGAGTCTAGTAGAGTGTTTGAGAGCAGGAGAAAAAGGGTCTCCGAGTCTAGTAGAGTGTTTGTAAGCGTGATACTGTTTAATTCTAATAGAAATCTGGGAATGCAGCAGTAGGCAGGAGTTGCCGAAGCTGGGTAAATTTTGTGTGTGATTTACTTTTCAGAATATTTATTTCTGCAATTTATATTTGTGTTTAAATCGAGAAAATTTGCTATAACCCTATTCACCCGCCCCCTCTAGGGTTAATCTAGATCCTACAGGTACTGGTCCTTCGGGTCATTGCCATTGCGGCGTATTTGTCTTCAAGACGTTTTCCATTGCGACGTTTGCCAATGCGGCATATTTTCCATTGCGGCGTATTTGTCATCGTGACGTTTTGCCTTCGGGCAAGGTACCTATTTGAGATACAGTACTTGGCAAGGCTTTAGCCACATGCAGGTGCAAACACTTTTGAGATGATTTCTTTGACTATGTATCGCCCCTTTCTGGAATTGGTCCTTTGAACCATTCAATATATATTTGTGGGATTACCTTTCGGGAATTTGAACTCTTGGAAGTTTTATCTTTGAAATTTGAGTTGCCTACACTGGCATTATTTGAGATTTGCCTTTTGGCATCTATTTGGAATTATATTCTCCTATGTTGGAGAATTATATTTGATTGCTATGTAGCATATTTTAAGATGGTGATTTCTTTGAGATTTCCTTGAGTTTGCCAATCTAGCGGGTTCGGTATTTCTCCTTTTTGGGAGCCATTTTCTCCCTAAACCACTATTGATTATTTGTGATATGTGATGATATGAGGCTTGCTATATTTAGTGTTTTATGGATTGTCTTATCTCTTTTGAGATTATATATTTGTGTAAGTAATATCATCCCATCACTTGAAGTAGCCATACCATACTTATACTCATGCTTATACTCAGTATTGTTCCTTCTTGTTTAAGAAGAACATTACCCTTATCCATATGGATCTATTACTGCTTATCCTTAAAAACTGATATATTTAGCTAGAACGACCCGTGTATTTTATACTCGGGTCAGACCAAGGTGTTTCACGTTAGGTACATTTGGACTTAGCCTATTCTTCTTCAGCATGGACTCATTTTGCTATCACCTTTTAGATATAGCTTTTGTATTATCTTTTTATCACTACTATGATATGTATATTGTTTTGACTCGTGTGTATATTGTGGTCATTGTACCACTTATGATGTATTATTTGTATTGTATTAGGAGGTATCATTATATATGTGTATATATATATATATATATATATATATATATATATATATCTGTTTACTGTTCTATGATGTGTTTTGCATTTGAGTTGTTGTATTTTGTTCTAATAGATCCTACAGCCACCTATGGCTTTGTATTAAGTATTTACTGGATACGTCGATCCACTTGAAAAGAAAAATATATAGAGCATTTATCGATGTATTCAATAGAAAGTTAAGACAAGGTTATAGATGGTCGCTCCTAATCTGCCCTATTCTCCGCATTAGCAGACATTATTATCTAGTAATACTCATTGTTAATATGGGTCTCGGTGTAGGGCGTCACAGCTTTGTATTAGAGCTGAATTCAGAAAAAAGTTGGATAAACATAGAACATAAGCATATATTACGGTATGTCCAAGTATAGTACAAGTGTTACAAATTTTTTAATCACCGCATCCTTTATCTTATTATGTTCTTTGAGATTGAAGTTTGGGATATGTCTAGGAACATTTTTATTCCAGAGTATTCCAAAAATAGAATTGATGACATCTTATCTTAGGAGTAATCCTGTCACGACCCAATTTTTCGACCTTCGAAAGTCGACATCGATAAGTCCACTGTATTAAATACCGAACAGTCGAATGCCAGAAAATCAGACCATAAGGGAAAAGAAAGAAAGAGGTAGAAGAAGAAGATAAAAATAACAACATCAAAGTCTCACAATCACAGCGGAACAAAATATAATATATAGCAACAACTTTTAAATGCAAAGAAATCTGTACTGTTATATATGCATACCATCATCAGAGTACAACAGTCATCTATCACTTTGGAAAGCTTATTATCTGTCCTTACGCAGCGGAAATACAAATCTATGGAAATACGCCTCAACATCCAGCTCATCTCCTGAGCTCCATGACATCCTGAATCTGTACAACTAGGTCTGACCCGAGCATCATAATAAAACAACACCCGAGACAGTCCAGAAAACCAGCGTGAGAAAAACACACTCAATTGGATTATTATATTTTCTGAAAAATCCTTTGAAAACAAAGGAATCTCTTAAGACCACACCACGAATAAATATGTCGGGTTTTTACCTTACGATAACCAAAACATTTTATATCAAAATCCTCTGATATTATAATAGTGTCTAAGTACAAATACTTATTCAAATAGCCGAAATTGTTACATTCATTAAATTCCAGCATAATGGGTATACAAACAAGTCCGAAGGCACTTATTGGAGATTGGGTTTCCATACAATGGCAGAGCTACTGGGGTACCGCCCGTCCAGTACCCGGTCTAGATCAGAGTACTGAGGAACCACTTCTGATCCCCTTCAACACAAGACTGGAGCTACCCCATACTGAATAATCCAAATAAGATCACCCCATGGTTGGACTGACCAACCGCCACACTATCAAAATAAAAGGGACCTCTAGACAGGGGAAATCTTACCTTAATTGAGTGCTACTCACTTAGCCTTATTGCACCTCCCCTTTTTTAGCCATTCCCGGTTGATGAGACTAGAGGCTATAAGTTACCTTTTCATAACACATTCACTTAGAATGCTTATCGTCCTCCTAACGCATAGCATTCCTCCTTACAAGTTGCCCTGGGTCTGGACAAACCGAATCACCGTCTTCATCATCTTTACGGTCTTCATTCGTAAACGTTTCAAAACGGATCAAAGTGGTTTTCGGATAACTAATCTGATCCCGGCCCCTTCGAAATGATCAGCGCATTGGCCAATATCGATAGTCGGTTATTTAACTATCAAGTAACATTCACAAGCAACCATTAGGCCTTAAATAACTTTCCCAAATTATTTATCTCAAATATCCACCCATGATATTATTCCCATATTTCAACACTTTAAAAAGTAGTTTTCAATTCACTTTTATTTTTACAGAACAAATTCTTAACCTTTGTCCAACACTTCGAATGTTTTCTTCACTTCATTTTATATTCAATACTTAGAAAATATTTCTCTTATTTTCTTTTTCTTCCCCAAAAATCATATACAACTCTATTCGTAAACTTTCAAACTCATTTCACATGAATTCTAAAATTGCCAAAATTCCCTAGTCAATTTTTTTTAATATTTTCAAAGTCGTTTATACTTATTTAAAATTTCCGTTTCACTTCTACTTCCCTTGTGAGCTTTATTTCACTTTTCAAAGTCCGCTTATTTTTGCTTTATAATTTTATTTAAATTTCCACTATATGATCTTCTTCTAATTCTTATTCGATTTTATAAACTTAGCTTCCTATCTCGAGGAGATTTATAACTTGAATTTTAAAACACTTAAAAATATATATAAAATAAGAATAATATTTTATTTTCAAAATATGGGTTTATATAGATTAAAATATCAATATCCCAAAAGTATTAAAGTTCATATCCAGTTGCTAATTAATTTACAAAGTTGGATTATAAAATTACAGTTCATTTCAAACAAAGTTTATTTATAGAAAAATCCAATATTCCCTATTTCCATTTATAAAATCATCTGGATTCGTATCCCATCGATCCTATCCAATTTTATCACCATTCCCATACTTGAAATATATATCCAGTATTTCTCTTCCAACGATTCCCATAACTAGATATAAGTTCATGCCATTAACTTATATTTTCAACATATCCACGGATATCATTTTATCTCATTTATAAACACTTTTATAAACTCCCTCGAGTTTTCCATTTATTTATAAAACCAATTCTTTATTTATAATTCCATTATAACATTTTACCCTTTAATAAAATTTCGTTTTATATCAAATCTATTTATCGATTCTAATATCCCATTTAGCCCTTAATAAATAATTTAATATCAAGTCTTTACTTAAACAATTTACAAATGGTTAGGTAATACCAAGTTAGCCTATATATTTCTTTATTCTTCTTAATTACCTTTTTAATAAATCAAATTTCCAATATAAATATTTTCTTTCAAATTTCCCTCTAAAATTCCTTCACTTAACTATTATGGTATTTTAAAAATATCCAAATTAAATTCCTATGTCATTGAGCATTTAACGATTCTATTCACATAATCCATATCAATTTATCCATCCTGGCATATATCAATATATATATATATATGAAACAATAAATATTTTTGAAGAATCCCGTTGGATCTCTCCAACCTGTTTCCGTACATCCACATATGTTAGTCAACAAATAAAAATATCAATCCCACTTCGAGAGGGATATCGCGGTACAAAGGGTCATCCGCTATTATGCAGGGTGCGTAGGATCTCATCCGCTATATAATGCGGGAATATCAATCACTTCAATATATATATATATATATATATATATATAACATCCAACAGATAATTATTTAATTCATCCAAGCACATCCAATGATTTAAATTTATTCATTTAAATTAAACTAGGCAATCCAAATGAGTGAGGAGATCTCACCTTTGCTTTTTAATTTGCAATCCACTTCAATCTCGTCTCGGTTTTCCCGATTTTTAACCTTGTATAAACATTTACGGTTTATTACTCGAATAACCAATCAGCATTTAACAAATTTAATTAACTAATATATTATTTTAAACCATCAATTTTCCTTTTAAAAATATTTTGGCAACTAAAATAATTAGATAAGTTTATTAACAATTTAGTCACTATAATACATTATTTAAAATTAAACCAGTAGATTTAAAATGTGTATATGTATATTTATTTTATTTTTCATTTTCAAACTGCATATAAAATAATCTACATAGGTTCAAAAATCTAATTTTAGCTAAACTTTAAACATTTTTAAAAATTCATATTTTTCCACAATCTTATATGTATATACATACTGTTTTAAATTGAGATGTATATGTGGATATATATACACTACATTTATTAAATTAAAAAAACAGAATCATTATCCCTTACAGTAATTATTTTTTTCTCTGTTTTTTGTATATATAAAAAATCTACATATATACCTTACTGTACATTTTTTCCTATGTAGCATATTTATGAATTTAAACCAAAAACAAAAATATTATATCTTCACTGCCTCAAATTTAAAACCGAGATGCCCAATCCCCACATCCACGCCGTCGCTGCTCCTTCCACGTCACTGCCCTAGGCCGACCTCGCCAACAAGCTCGGGTTCATCAATGCTAAGCCTCACCATCACTGCGAAGAAGAACGCTACTGTGACAGCCATTTTCGCGAGCGCTCCTACTTCTGCCGTGAATCCTCCACGCAGTCGTCGACCCCCCTCGACTCACAATTTGAAACTGCGTCTACCCCTTTTGTATCCATTTGATTTTCGATTCGAGCAAAACATTGAAGTGGTATGCCATTTTTCAAAGCTGTTGAATTCAGACCAGAAAGAAACGAAGAGGAGACGATACGATTCATTTTTTTGAATTCGAATTGGAAAAGAGAAGGGGAAGTGTACGAGTTAGGTTACAGATCGATTTGATTTCGAAGAAACAATTGTGGCCATTATTTTTATTTTTGATTTTGAATCGACTGCTATGTACAGAAGAAAGTTGAAGAGGAGGTTGTGATTTATACGAGAGGGAAGCGTCTCGAGTACGAGGAGTTTGCTTTCACAGATTCCTTGCATGCTGAAGATGCCCTGCGTCCCTGCCATTGCTTGCTACAGGGAAGGCAAAAAGTTATGAGGGTGAAAGAAAGTAGGCAAGTGGAAGGGAATCTCTGCTGTCGAAAAAGTTGACATGAAAGGAGTATGACTGGTTAAACACATATTAAATTTAAATTTAAATTTAAATCGTCTTGAATTCGTTGCTCAAAATCTTAACATCCTATCGAGGCATGTCGTCTGGCGTTTATAATGTTATACCCCTATTCCAAACGCGATGGAAAAGGTTTCGAGTCCTAGCTCAATTGTATGGAGAAGATAGCTTTTTTGGACCGGTTATTATATTGAATTTCGATATTAATTTCAGCGTGTTTACAAACCGTACGATCACACGTTGACTCTGAAAGCTTCGAAATTTGAAATTCGATAATAATACAATATTACGGTTTCAATGAAACTGGTTTCGTCGAATTCCGAGACTGTGACTCGGAAGGCTATTTTTAATCGTCGATTTAAACGATATATTTTTAAAATTGAACAAACCATTGTTAAATTCTTAACATTTTTATTATCTTCAGTATTATCACTATAAACTTTACAAGCCTTTAAAATATTTTTATCGAGCTTAAAACTCAAGATTCAATATTTTACCCAAATTTCAATTATTACTTTAATAATTAAATTATTCAACAAACTACTATATTTAAATTCAGAATCTATTTTCTTTAAATAAACCCAAGATTTCCATTTTCAAAACCAATTTATAATTCAATTTAAATATTTCAAATCATCTAAATATTCCAAATCCAACTTTGAAAAGTCCGGGATGTCACATTCCTTCCCCATTAAAAGAATTTCGTCCCCAAATTGTTAAGGTAGAAGAATGCCCGAAGCCCATTAAATTATTAAAACCCATTTAGTGAAAATCCCATATTCACTTTTCCTAACCCTTTAGTTCCAACTAAACATTTAGTTTTCAATTACAAATTGAAATAGTTTTGTCGTTAACAAAAATAGTTTCCAAATTTTTTCTAACTCTCAAAATTTTTGAAAAGTTTGGGCAGAGTCTCCTTTGTACGGAGGAGATTTTGCAATTTTACAAGAGAGATAAATATATATACATCGACCCACATGGTCGGAAAACAAAAAAACAATATTTCATATTTCCTATCTTGTATTGCGTAGGCGTACCTATATTTATCATTTTTTAGCAAGCAGCTTATTTATTTACCAATTTGCGCGATCAAAATCCAGCCAAACGGCCTCCAGGTACCTGTACTTACTCAATCTAAACATGTAAGCAAGAAATATATGCAATTTATGACCTTTCTCTTATTTAAACAACTACAACACATCAATTCTAAAAGCAATGCATGTTATATAATTTTCATAAGCATGTATAAGGTTTCGACACCTTTTTTAATTGCTTTCAATCATTTCCAATTAATCCAAATGGTTTTCAACTCATCCACTTACACTTGATTCATTTTTAATTCCAAACAAGCCCATTTCCAATTCAATTGTTTTCAAAATCAATCTATTTCACTTCTATCAATTTATAATATTTTATTTAATTCCGTTTTCATTAAACGACAATTATTTCTATGCAAACTCGGCGATATTCGTGCAAATAAACAATCACTTCGTTTTATTACTATCTTAAATTGATTCTAACTCAATTTATTTTAATTCAATTCCATTCTAGTTTATTCACAACCCCTTCACATGCTTTTTATTTCGTGTTTGCATAGTTTTTTATTTGAAAGCATTTTATTTAGCTCGACACATTCCATGCTTGTACATTACTAACCATTTCCAAATAAATTCAGTTTTATTTAATGGACTTTCAATCTTATTCGAAGCCAAGCTAATAATTATTTTTAACTTAAGTTAATTTACTTCAATTTGTTCCAACTTCAAAACTTAAGTTCATTTTCATTTGCAAACAAATCCCCTTTTAGTTTAACTTGATTCTATTTCAATCAAATCTATTCCATTTAATATTTAACTCAATTAATTCATCCACTCAATTTTCTTCAAACTTCTAATTTCCACTTTTAGTTTGATTCCCATCTGTGACTCCCCACCTCTATACCCACGCTAGTCTAATGACACTAAGGGGTAATGCCGTCAACTAGCATGGAGAATAAGGCTGTTGAGGAGCGACCATCCGTGTAATTGCTTTGCGCGAGCACCAATATGTCAGATAGTATAACATGCATGAAATCCGACATATCGATACAAACACAAAGCTACTACACAGTGGCTATAATAATCTTCGAAGACAAATATAGAAATATACATAACACAAATCAGTCACAGATAATTCATACCACAAAGGCGGAAGAAGATATGATAAATAACTAACACATGAAAGTGTATATCAGAGCAGTGGCAAAAAGATCCACAATAATACAAAAGAATAGCAAAACGTGCTATACAAAAGAATACAACTATGAGTCTATATCTCAAGTGTATACAACAAAACTGCTAATCTATGTGCTTAGCCAAAAGTCAGAGTAATGAATCCCTGGGGATAAGTCAAGCAGAAGCACCTGCAACATCTCGGTCTGACCCGAGTATTATTTATAAGAAAATAATAAACGGATCAGTCTAGCTATAAATATCAGATGACATGATATAAAGTAAAAGATATGGCATAAACGTATAATATCCATAATGACATACTACTATAAGCATGCAAATGATGATCAACAAAAAAACGTTCAATTCCACAAGAATCTTCACAAAGATCCAAAAAGGGTTTCATACCCAAAACTTGTATTCACAACAAGTCAATGACACACGAATTCACCAATGCATAAAAAAATTGATAAATCATATCAATGAAAATCACTAAAATTGGTGAAGCATAAATTCCAGAATTCAGCAAACGAAATCCAGAAATCATAAAAAGGGGGAGGCCTATCACACGAACGAGAGCATGAAAACTCACCAACATATGTATCACACGAACGATACGCTATCTCATGGTAGCTAGCCATTAATTTTTGACACACGAACGGCCCGAGGACCATGGGGCGCTACCCCACAAGTGTGAATCGAAATCACACTGAATCAGGGTCTAGTCTAAATCGCAAACAAAGAGACATCGCACAATTGCTAGTCTAAATCACAAAAATGATCGTCGTGATCATCAAGAAGTGTCAATTACAGTAAGCTAGTAAATATATGAGCTTAGCTTCATGCCCCATAACCACTAGCTTAACTTAAATATTTACGAACAAATTGTAGATTTCCACTAGAAAATTGTCACAAGAAATTCAATCGAACAAGTCCAAGAATTAACCGACGAAGTAAACGCAAGCGTTTCATACAATTGTTTTACTAAGTCGTTTCTTTAGATTTCTCATACGAGTGAGGAAAAGGCTTGTATATACTAATAGATTGGAAAACGGTTTAAGAGAATGAGCTTTGTAATAAAATAGTGTTGAAATCATGTTGATGAAAGAGTTTTGATATTTACTACTAGTATTGAAACCTTTATATTTTTAAAGTGACAAATCATAGAAATGATTGTAGAAACAAATCAATCATCAAAGTTCACATTCGAAGACGTGAATTAATTCCAATAAATCGATATCAAATCCATCAAAATTGATATTCCCAAAAATCCCGATATAAAAGACATCAAAGTCGATAATAAATGAAAATCAACAAATCGGATAATCACGAATCGATTAAATTTGGAAACCGAGCAAAAAAATATGCACAAATAGGCACAATAGGCAAATAGGAGAAAATCAGTCGACTGGCCCTCTGCAGTCAGTCGACTGAAGCAGAAACATGAAAATTTCATTTCCTGCAGTCAGTCGACTGACCTAAAAATCCAGTCGACTGATTGCAGGGAAACAGAGGACCCAAGCCTCTGGAATTTGCCTTCGGAATGCCTATGTGCTACAGCCAGTCGACTGAATTTCAAAACCAGTCGACTGACTGGCACCAAGGCTGTTTTCTTAGCCTATGAAATGAAGATGCAATCTTCTCCAAAATGCAACCGGGCGAGCAACGGACACTAGGGATTTATGTCAATCGACTACCCGGCCCTATAAGCTTCACGATGCATCACCAAAAACATGTTCAAATAATAAAACTATGATTTTCATAGATTTTGGTTTCAAAACACCAAAAATTGGAATATACACCAAATCAATTCAAACCAAAGTCAAATGCACATGAATATGTGTTAGGAATTCATAACTAACAATCGAAGATAATCATAGACATAGATGTGAGACAAAAATATCACCTTTGAACCCAAACGATTGAAGAAGAAGCTATAGAGCAATGGTAAGAACAATCACTCTTCAATTCCAACCCAACAAGCTTGAATCTAAGCCTAAAGGAGAAACATTTCCTAAATTAGGTTTGGGAAATTTCTGAAATGGATAAGAGATTGAGTTGGAGAAGAAGGAGAGAAGCTTACCAATGGGTTCTTCTATTAGATTGGAGCTAGAGTTTGATTTGCAAAAGAAAACTAGGGCTTGGAGTTTTAATTTCCTCTTCCACTCTCCATTGTTATGAAAGCTTGAATATTAGGAATTAGAAATGAAGTAATGAAGAGGAGAAGGGGTTGGGACTGAATACATAAGTGGGGTTATTGGGCTCAGCCCAAACCAAAGCCTTAAGTGAAACAGTAGCAAAAATCAACTTACTCCAAACATATCGAAGCTTATACTCAAAAAGGTCGCAAACGGCATTTTAAACTCAATGGGGGTGGTCCCGAGTCCTAATTCGACCGTATGCAAAAAGTAGCTTTTCGGACTAAATTCCGAGTATTGATAAAATATTAAAATAAAAAATCGACAAATACGCGGGTTGTTACCGACTCCCCTCCTTAAAGAAATCGCGTCCTCGCAATATTTAAGAAGAAGATATATAGTAACAACCATAAAAACATATTCAACACAAAAGAAGTTTGAAATAAGAAGTTCACCTCAAAGAGCACGAGAAAGTAAGTCCGGATGTGTTCGCTCGATGAACTCTCTAGATTCCCAAGAACAATCCTTAGGATTTGAAGACCATTGAACTTTAACAAGCGGAACATCTTTATTTCGAAGTCGTTTGACTTCCGAAGCAATGATACGAATAGGATGTTGCTCATAAGTTAAATTAGGCGAAACTTCAATCTCTTCCACAACACCGGGCTCAAGAATAGAATCGGAATCTCGAAGACATTTCCGTAATTGAGAAACGTGAAACACGTCATGTATGGCAGAAAACTGAGCCGGTAATGATAGGCGATAAGCCATGGAACCAATACGTTCAGCGATAGGGAATGGCCCAATATATCGAGGTGCTAACTTTCTCGACCGATTGAAACGTACCACACCCTTCATAGGTGAAACACGAATGAACACAAGATCTTCCATAGAAAATTCTAACTTCCTTCTCCGGTTATCGGCATAGGATTTTTGTCTACTCTGGGCTTCCTTAATCCTATGTCGAATAAGTTCAATCTTTTCTGTGGAATCACGAATAAAGTCTGGACCTAAAACCAGCGTCTCACCGACCGCAAGCCAACAAGAAGGAGATCGGCATGGCCTTCCATAGAGTGCCTCGAAAGGTGCCATACCAATACAAGATTGGAAGCTATTATTATAGGAAAATTCAACAAGTGAAATATGATCTTCCCAACTTCCACCAAAATCAAGAACACATGCACGAAGAAGATCTTCAAGAGTTTGATTCACACGCTCGGTTTGTCCATCGGACTGAGGATGATAAGCGGTGCTAGAATTAAGCTTCGTTCCTAAAGCTTTTTGAAGACTCTTCCAAAATCCACTAGTAAACAATGGGTCACGATCACTAACAATAGAAGTAGGAACCCCATGTGATTTAACAATCTCTTTAACAAAGAGCTTGGCCAAAAGAGGAACGGTTTGGTTAGACCGAACAGGAATAAAATGGGCGGATTTAGTAAGTCTATCAACAATTACCCATAAGCTATCATGACCCGATCGAGAACGGGGAAGGCCATCTATAAAATCCATGGAAATTTGGTCCCACTTCCAAATTGGAATTTCTAAAGGTTGCAATAACCCACCGGGCTTTTGATGTTTGGCCTTAACGAGTTGGCAAGTCACGCAATGCTTAACGAAGTTAGCGATGTCAAGTTTCATTCCCTCCCAATAATAAAGTCGCTTCATATCCGCGTACATTTTACTACTACCAGGATGAATGGTAAATTTAGAATGATGGGAATCTTCTAAAATATCCTTACGAAGATCACTAATATTTAGCACGATAAGTCTACCAATCTCCGAATGCCGCCACGAGAATCGATATCAAAGTCTTTCAAACCTTCAATATCAATTTTATCCTTAATATTTTGGCCAAGAAGAGCCAATTCAGGATCTAGCCTTTGAGCTTCAAGAATGCAGTCTAAAAGAGAAGGATGAGCCTCAAGGCTACATAAAACAAGAGATGAACATAAATCGAATACACGGTCTCGAATTTCGCACGTGGATAAAATCTCGAGATCGTTCCATTCGGATATCATCATGGAAACAACAGCTTGTTGTTTTCGGCTAAGAGCATCGGCGACACGATTACCCTTACCGGGAGTATAAAGAATATCAAGATCATATGGTGCAAGGAATTCGAGCCAACGCTTTTGACGCAAATTAAGTTCCTTTTGAGAGAATAAATACTTCAAGGATTTATGATCGGTATAAAGAACAAATTTCTCTCCTAAAAGATAATGACGCCAAATCCGAAGAGCAAAAACAATAGCCACGAGCTCTAAATCATGAGTGGCATATCTAGTCTCAGCTGGCTTTAATTGCCTAGAAGCATAAGCAATAACACGTTCTTTTTGCATAAGAACGGCACCCAAACCAACGCGACTAGCATCGGTATAAACAACAAAATCTTGATTCCCCTCGGGAATAACAAGAATAGGAGCATCAGAAAGAAGTTCCTTTAGTTTGTGAAAAGAAGTTTCACATTTGTCCGACCAAATGTATTTTACACCTTTCTTCGTTAAGCTAGTGAGAGGCACGACAATCTTAGAAAAGTCTTTGATAAAACGGCGGTAATAACCCGCCAATCCAAGGAAACTGCGAATCTCCGTCACACTCTCCGGTCTCTTCCAATCTTGAATCGCTTCAATCTTTGAAGGATCCACGGAAATCCGGATTCGGAAATAATATGACCGAGAAACTTTACACGAGATTGCCAAAAATGGCATTTAGAAAATTTTGCTTTCAGTTGATTACTCCTAAGAGTTTCCAACACAATCCGAAGATGCTTCTCATGTTCCTCTTCATTTTTTGAATACACAAGAAGATCATCAATAAAGATGAGAACAAACCGGTCGAGGAAGTCCTTGAAAACTCTATTCATAAGGTCAACGAAATAAGCCGGGGCATTTGTTAACCCAAATGGCCTAACGAGCCATTCATAAGATCCATAACGAGTACGGAACGATGTCAAAGGAATGCTATCCTCTGCAATACTAAGCTGATGAAATCCAGTAGCTAAGTCTAATTGTGAAAAGACTTTGGCACCACTAAGTTGATCGAATAGATCATCGATCCGAGGTAAAGGATATTTATTTTTGATAGTAAGATCACTAAGCTTGCGGTAGTCAACGCAAAGCCTAAGTGTACCATCGGATTTCTTCACAAAAATAGCCGAAGCTCCCCAAGGCGAGGAACTAGAGCGAATAAATTGCTTCATCTCCAATTCAGATAATTGTTTGCGCATCTCCTCATTTTCCTTATTGGACATACGATAAGGAGGACGAGTAATAGGTTGAGCTCCAGAGATAAGATTAATTCTGAACTCTATTGCTCGCTTAGGTGGTAATCCTAAAACGGGCTCAAATATGTCGGAAAATTCACGAACAATGTGAATAAGAGAAATTATATCTTCCTCATCATCATTATCGTCATCACGAGGATTTAAAGAATATAAAGATGCAACCAAGCTGGAATCCGAATCTTTAAGATTAATAGAAATCTACTTAACAGATAGAGGATGTCGAAGATGAATAGTCCGCTCAGGACATAGGATATGAGCTTCGTAACGGTTAAGCCAATCCATTCCCAAAATCATTCCAAAGCCTAAATAACACATGACATGCAAATCGGCTCGGAAAGAAAAATCACACAAAATAATCTCGACATCTTTACACAATAAACTGATTGTTGCGGATCCACCAACCGGATTCGCAATTCTCAAAGAAGTCATTAAACACAAAACATCCAAAGAAAAAGTATCAACAAGTTCTTTTGATATAAAAGAATGGGACGCACCCGTATCAAAAAGAACCCGAGTAGGATGATCACGAAACATAATAATGCCATCAAGCATAGAATGAGAAATACCTTGGCCACGAGATGTGTTGCCAGGGGCTTGAGCAACATTAAGCTTTCCCTCCTTCCTATTTTGAAGTTTGGGACATACATGCATAAAATGGTCCGGGCTTTTACAATAGCGACAAGTACGAGGCTTTGAACACTTGTTCGCAAAATGGTCTCTGGAACCACAGTTAAAGCATTTCCCTTCAGTAGAGGAAAAGGTCTTTGCAACAGGAGTTGCTTGCCTCCCTTTCTTATTGGGATAAGTTCCTTTGAATTTGTTTGGCCTCTTCTTGTTGCTGAAGTTTGGTTTGGAACCCACCACTTCAACATCACTTTCCCTATCCGCCTCTTCAAGACGAAGAGCGATATCAATGAGTTGGTCGAAAGGAACTTCTAATTTAAGAAGTAATGGCTTCTTGAGATTTTTGTTTAAGCTATAAACAAATCTTTGGTTCTTCTTCAATGGAGTGTTGATGTACTCAACTCCATATTTAGAGAGAGATTCAAAAGACGTGACATAGTCAGTCACGGAAGATTCACCTTGAACAAGGTCAATAAAACGGCGAGCCAAAGTAACCTTCTCAGCTTCTGGTACGAATTTTAACTCGAAGCGCTCTCGGAATTTCTCCCATGTGAGATCCGCTTCATTTATTTCAGCAATCAGAAGCTCGTACCAGTCTAATGCTCTTTCTTGGAGCATGCTAGAAGCCACCTGAACTCGGTGAAGATCAACGAGGTTCATGCGAGAAAAGATTCGATCGCATGACCTTAACCAAGCCTGTACTTCAATAATAGTTTCAGAACCTTTAAATGGCTTCCCACCCAGGTTGGTGTAATCATTGCACAAACGTGCAAACCCAGATTTAGGGTGAGTACGTTCCGGATTAGAACTAGCTGCTTGAGCATTCGTGACAAGGTCAAGAAGTTGCTGGGTAGTCATAAAAATTCCATCTTGTGGTGTAGCACTAGATGGTCCAGCTCTGGGACGACCAGGTCTAACCATTTCTCTTCTTTAAGAAAGAAATAAAGAAGAAGAAAAAGTTATTCTTAAGATAAATATCAAGCAATTCTTGATAGATAAAACAAGGAATCATAAAGAAAATAGGATGAATCCGTACGAAGACTCGAATTAAATCCTAAAGCACGACTCCTAAGAAAGACTTAGGACGATGATCCTTGTTATAATATTCCATAATGTTCCGAAGTTTGGCTCTGATACCAAGCTGTGACGCCCCACCTCTATACCCACGCTAGTCTAATGACACTAAGGGGTAATGCCGTCAACTAGCACGGAGAATAAGGCTGTTGAGGAGCGACCATCCGTGTAATTGCTTTGCGCGAGCACCAATATGTCAGATAGTATAACATGCATGAAATCTGACATACCAATACAAACACAAAGCTACTACGTAGTGGCTATAATAATCTTCGAAGACAAATATAGAAATAAACATAACACAAATCAGTCACAGATAATTCATACCACAAAGGCGGAAGAAGATATGAATAAATAACTAACACATGAAAGTGTATATCAGAGCAGTGGTCAAAAAGATCCACAATAATACAAAAGAATAGCAAAACGTGCTATACAAAAGAATACAACTATGAGTCTATATCTCAAGTGTATACAACAAAACTGCTAATCTATGTGCTTAGCCAAAAGTCAGAGTAATGAATCCCTGGGGATAAGTCAAGCAGAAGCACCTGCAACATCTCGGTCTGACCCGAGTATTATTTATAAGAAAATAATAAACGGATCAGTCTAGCTATAAATATCAGATGACATGATATAAAGTAAAAGATATGGTATAAACATAAAATATCCATAATGGCATACTACTATAAGCATGCAAATGATGATCAACAAAAGATCGTTCAATTCCACAAGAATCTTCACAAAGATCCAAAAAGGGTTTCATACCCAAAACTTGTATTCACAACAAGTCAATGACACACGAATTCACCAATGCACAAAAAAAATTGATAAATTATATCAATGAAAATCACTAAAATTGGTGAAGCATAAATTCCAAAATTCAGCACACGAAATCCAGAAATCAAAAAAAGGGGGAGGCTATCACACGAACGGGAGCATGAAAACTCACCAACATATGTATCACACGAACGAGACGCTATCTCATTGTAGCTAGCCATTAATTTTTGACACACGAACGGCCCGAGGACCATGGGGCGCTACCCCACAAGTGTGAATCGAAATCACACTGAATCAGGGTCTAGTCTAAATCGAAAACAAAGAGACATCGCACAATTGCTAGTCTAAATCACAAAAATGATCGTCATGATCATCAAGAAGTGTCAATTACAGTAAGCTAGTAAATATAGGAGCTTAGCTTCAAGTCCCATAACCACTAGCTTAACTTAAATATTTACGAACAAATTGTAGATTTCCACTAGAAAATTGTCACAAGAAATTCAATCGAACAAGCCCAAGAATTAACCGACGAAGTAAACGCAAGAGTTTCATACCACTTGTTTTACTAAGTCGTTTCTTTAGATTTCTCATATGAGTGAGGAAAAGGTTTGTATATACTAATAGATTAGAAAATGGTTTAAGAGAACGAGCTTTGTAATAAAATAGTGTTGAAATCATTTTGATGAAAGAGTTTTGATATTTACTACTAGTATTGAAACCTTTATATTTTTAAAGTGACAAATCATAGAAATGATTGTAGAAACAATCAATCATCAAAGTTCACATTCGAAGACGTGAATTAATTCCAATAAATCGATATCAAATCCATCAAAATGGATATTCCCAAAAATCCCGATATAAAAGACATCAAAGTCGATAATAAATGAAAATCAACAAATCGGATAATCACGAATCGATTAAATTTTGAAACCGAGCAAAAAAATATGCACAAATAGGCACAATAGGCAAATAGGAGAAAATCAGTCGACTGGCCCTCTACAGTCAGTCGACTGAAGCAGAAACATGAAAATTTCATTTCCTGCAGTCAGTCGACTAACCTAAAAATCCAGTCGACTGATTGCAGGGAAACAGAGGACCCAAGCCTTTGGAATTTGCCTTCGGAATGCCTATGTGCTACAGCCAGTCGACTGAATTTCAAAACCAGTCGATTGACTGGCACCAAGGCTGTTTTCTTAGCCTATGAAATGAAGATGCATTCTTCTCCAAAATGCAACCGGGCGAGCAACGGACACTAGGGATTTATGTCAATCGACTACCCGACCCTATAAGCTTCACGATGCATCACCAAAAACATGTTCAAATAATAAAACTATGATTTTCATAGATTTTGGTTTCAAAACACCAAAATTTGGAATATACACCAAATCAATTCAAATCAAAATCAAATGCACATGAATATGTGTTAGGAATTCATACCTAACAATCGAAGATAATCATAGACATAGATGTGAGACAAAAATCTCACCTTTGAACCCAAACGATTGAAGAAGAAGCTATAGAGCAATGGTAAGAACAATCACTCTTCAATTCCAACCCAACAAGCTTGAATCTAAGCCTAAAGGAGAAACATTTCCTAAATTAGGTTTAGGAAATTTCTGAAATTGATAAGAGATTGAGTTGGAGAAGAAGGAGAGAAGCTTACCAATGGGTTCTTCTATTAGTTTGGAGCTAGAGTTTGATTTGCAAAAGAAAACTAGGGCTTGGAGTTTTAATTTCCTCTTCCACTCTCCATTTTTATTAAAGCTTGAATATTAGGAATTAGAAATGAAGTAATGAAGAGAAGAAGGGGTTGGGACTGAATACATAAGTGGGGTTATTGGGCTCAGCCCAAACTAAAGCCCTAAGTGAAAAAGTAGCAAAAATCAACTTACTCCAAACATATCGAAGCTTATACTAAAAAAGGTCGCAAACGACATTTTAAACTCAATGGGAGTGGTCCCGAGTCCTAATTCGAACGTATGCAAAAAGTAGCTTTTCGGACTAAATTCCGAGTATTGATAAAATATTAAAATAAAAAATCGACAAATACGCGGGTTGTTACACCGTCCAATCAGATTCCATTTGATTCCATTAGCCCATTCTCTTAATCTATTTTAAATTTTAAGTCACAAAATAATTTCCAAGGCCCCATTTAACTCATTTATACTCGAATTGGGTTTTATTTGCAACTCAGATCATTCCTATTTTAATCCAATTCCTTTTTATTTGGCAACATTTTCAGTTATATTTACTTCATTAACAATATATGTCATTTATAACTCGAGTTCATTTCCAAACCCCATTATTTACTCCCAATTCAGCTTTTATTTAACCAAATTAGATTTCATTTTCCATATTTCATTAACTAATTAATTATCTAATTAGTTTACTTCCAATTTATAATTCAATATTTTATTTTTATATCAAAAATCATTTCATTATTTTACTTAGAGTTTAATTTTATTTTATAATTCAAGTTCGGATTCCATTTCATTTCCAAAATACAATTTTTTTTATTTTGGCTTATCTGTTTCACTTTCCAAATTCTTATAAGTCACACACTTATATTCTCTTTTTCACTTCCATCCATTCATAATCAATCACGTCCACATTTCGTTTTTAACTCGAGATTTTTATTTATAGCCCAAGCATATTTTTATTCATGCATTTTAACTTTTAAGAGCTATTACAATTTATTTATCCCAATTCAATTCTTATCCAACTTATTTCTATTAAAATTAGAATTTTATTCCATTCAATGTTATTTATAACTTAACTGAATTTTATTTCAAGCATTTTCAATTCTTTGATAAGCTATCGAAGTTTATTTATTCCAATTCAATTTTATTTAACTTAACTCCAGTTAAATCTAGCATCATACTATTCTTTTGACTTTTGACAATTCATTATAATTTTATTAAGTAAGAACTAAATTTCATTTCATTTCAACTTAATTCAAATCCAATCACAATATTATTAAACTTAGCTTTAGTGTATTTCAATTCAATTTTAATTTCTATTTCCCAATCCAATCACATCGAATGTTTTATCCATCTAACTAATCTACTTCACCAATTTATTTTTTCCCAAATTATCATCCATTAAATTTCAATATTTTAATTCAACTTAATCCAAGTTAAATTTCATTTTTAACTCTTCCACTTTTATTTTTAATTCCAAAATTCAACTTTATGCTTTCCTTGGTTATATAAGCCATTTTAAATCTTTATAATCTTATTTTGGTTATGATATTATTATCCAAACACTTCAAGTTATATAATAATTTTAGAAAATTATTTCTCTTTATATCAAAATATATTTTTGGGTAAAATTATTTCATTCACCCACTTTTGAAAACAATACTGTGTCGGTTTATCGTGTTCAAGTGTTTATAAACTCTTATGGAATTAGCTGCGCTGCTACCCGATCAGAATTATACCACCTAACCAATAAGTCAACGCAATATTAAAACAATTTGTATTCACTAGCAAATATGCTCTCATATCTATTAATACTCTCAAACTCATTCTAGAGTACTACTGACTCTATCTCTAATGAGTAATCCTCACCAGAGCCAAGGTTCTCGCTAAACCTTCAGCTCCGATACCAAAATGTCACGACCTCGTTTTTCAACCATCGAAAGTCGACATCAATAAGTCCATTGTATTAAATACCGAACAATCGAATGCCGGAAAATCAGACCGTAAGGGAAAAGAAAGAAAGAGGTAGAAGAAGAAGATAAAAATAACAACATCAGAGTCTCACAATCGCAGCGGAACAAAATAAAATATATAATAACAGCTTTTAAATACAAAGAAATCTGTACTGCTATACATACATACCATCATCAGAGTGCAACAATCTTCTATCAATTTGGATAGCTTATTTTCTGTTCTTACACAGCAGAAATACAAATCTATAGAAATACATCTCGTCATCCAGTTCGTCTCCTGAACTCCATGGCATCCTGAATCTGTATAAATCGGTCTGACCCGAGCATCATAATAAAACAACACCTAAGTCAGTCTAGAAAACCAGCATGAGAAAAACACACTCAATTGGATCATTATATTTTCTGAAAATCCTTTGAATACAAAGGTATCTCGTAAGACCACGCCACGAATAAATATGTCGGGTTTATACCATATGATAACTAAAAAAATTTATATCAAAATCCTCTGATATTATAATAGTGTCTAAGTATAAATACTTTGTAACAATCCTGGTTGGAGATTACCGCTAGTATTAAGTCATAATTATAGTTATGATTTAATATTAGATTCATTAACTAAATTAATGAGGAGAAAATGAGGATAATATTGTTGTTAGGGATAGAACAACATTATGTGAGTTAATCTTAGGAGAATAAAATAAAATGAGATTTATTTCAACTTTATGATTTGAAATAAATTTAGGAAGAAGGATAACGAAAGGGGAATATATATTTTTTGGGGTTGTGTAATACATATATGGGAATGGAAAAAAATATAATATCTCTTTATTTCATGAGTTTTGAATAGAGATTTGTGCCAATATTCCATTAGCATGCACAATTTGGCAATAATATATGTAATGTCTAAATTACATTTTTTTTATATATACACAAGGAAAAGTGTTGAATAAATAATCGATCATGTTATAAATGATATATAACGGGGATAAATATTTTGGGGAGTTAAAATAAATCATTCCCCCATAATAAAATGAGATAACCCATTTCATTTGATAAAATATGTCAATATTTACATTAGTTGGATAAATAGTGTAAATTTGCCATAAATAGGGAATAAATGGTAAATATATAATAAAACTTGGTAAAATATAATTTTATTCTTTTTATTGGATTCCTTGTGTGTAAAGACCCGTAAATCCGTACTCATTGAATAGACACTAATCTCCTTTGTTTAATTCAAGATGAACGAAAATACGGACCCTTAGGGGTTTAAGAAAAAGAAAAGAAGAAGAAAAAGAAAAAGATAGAAAATTTAGATAGGGAAAAGAAGATAAAAAATTTTAACGTTTATTTATATAAAATGGATCAATTCCAAAAAATATTTTATATTTTCAAACATCACTTTAAAAATCATTTTAAAATCCCAAAATTTGGGTCCAATGATGCCACATACCAAATAGTCAATCACGACAACAACGACATCATATATCGATATGATAGTCCATCAAATATCAAAATATCTGAAATCAAATAAATACTGTTGAGGAATCCAGTTGGATCCCTCCAACCTGTTTTCCTGCATCCACAAACATTAGCACAATACCAATTTCGCTCCAGTACGAAATTATCGCGATATATGTTCTTATTAAATATTATCCGCTTAATAATGGCGCAATAGGGTCTCATCCGCTAAACAAAAAATGCGGGAAATCAATAACTCCAATATATACATATGCCAATATATATATATATATATATATATTGCTATTATACATAATACCAATTTCACTGTTTATGAAATATTCGCGGTATATGTTTTTAATAAATAACATCCGCTTACTAACGGCGTATAATGTCTATTTTAACAAACAATAGATATCAATCAACATTCAAACATGCATTCAAATATTTTAAATCTAACTATTTAAAATAAAATCGAAACTGATTCGATTGAGTGAGAAGTTCTCACCTTGATTTTAAATTCCGTTTTAGCGATTTATTTCGAATAAAATTAAACGCGCGTTTAATTTTACCCAAAATTCTCACTAACTCCAAACGACTCCAATCCAATTTCATCGCGTAGTGCTCGTCCATACGATTCCAACGCAACTGGTTTCGCGCGTTTTCGACCTCGTATGAAAAAGATATTGATTTTACAAGTTTACACGATTTTATACACATAAATTTATAACATAATTTTAAATTTTAAACCTATCACAAATCTTGGCCGTTCATTTCTTCTAGAGCAAATCTGGGCCGACCCTATCATCTTCCTCTCCTCTTCGTTCTCCTTACAGTAACTCACGTACAAAAATCAAACCCATCACCTTAGAACTAGGGTTTCAATTTGCATCCACATCACTCGACGAAACTCGATCAAATTACTGCCATGTCGAAGCCCTTCTCCCATGCTACACTCGGCTGGAGTAGCTCAGAGCTCGGCCTGCTCTAACTCCTCGAAATACGTGCGCAAGTCGCTGACTTCATCGTCATTTTGCCGTTGATCCGTGAAGTCTTTTCAGATCATGACCGTTGATATTATAGAGCTCGACGTCCTCTTCAATTTGTTAGTTGAAACCTAAGGCTAATTGTCGACGGATTTGGAGATTTGGAGGGAGGAAGTTGGGAGTTTTCTGGCCGTTCATGGGGAGGGTGGAGGCTGCGTTATGGCTAGGGTTTCGTTTTTTTTTTTTTTAATTTGTGTGAGGGCTATTTATAGAGAAAAACGAAACACTATTCATCCGGAAATTCCGAACTCCGATTTACGCGTCGTAACCAGCGTTTCTAGGGTTTACCCCACGTTCCGGACACAATGGAATAGGTTTCGAAAGCTAATTCGGACATCTGTGCGAGTTATGGCTATAAACGCTCAATTTGAATTAAACCGATTTAAGCGATTTTCTAGGCGTTTTAATTTGCACCGGACAAACGGTAAATCCAATTGACACGAAATTTGAAACCTTACAATAATATCATATTACGGATCCGATGAAACTGGTTTCGTCGAAATCCGAGACTTTTTGAAAAATGGCTATTTTAACTCGCCAAATTAAAATAAAAAATAAATCGATGCGTTTCGAGCTGCCACGATCAAGCGATAGCTCCGATTGACACGAAAATTGAAATCCGGTAATAACTAACTATTACGGATCCAATGGAACTGGTTTCGTTCAATTCTGAGACTGTTCAAAAATTGACTATTTTCACTAGTCGGTTTTAATATTAAAATATTCAATTTTCACAAATTAACTTTTAATTCGATTTTAAAAGTTCTAAAATATTGTTCTAACTCCAATATGATAAAATAAAATTTTACAAATCATTTTCGATCATATTTAACTCAATTTTCAATTATTTCCATAATTTAACATATTAAATTATCGATTTAATTATCCAATTAAATCCAAAAATTCAAATAAAAATTTATTCGACTTATAAATTCACTTATTAATATTTAAAATTAATTAAATATTCAAATTTTAATTTCTAAAAATTCTGGGTCGTTACAATCTTCCCCCCTTAAAAGAATTTCGTCCTCGAAATTACAAGTAAGAAAAATTACAGAATCTATTAATTTTCCCAAAATTCATAGTCAAACTTCTTACAATAACTTACTAAGTTTTCAAATCATACTTAGTTATCTTTTCAAAAACAACTACTATTGTTTAACTTTCAATTCCAAAATCAAAGTTTAAGTTTTCAAAATTTTCCAATTTTTCTCAAAAATTTTCTAACGCCTTAAATTTTCGGAAAAATTCGCCATAGTCTCCTTTGCGCGGCTCGATCCGAAAAAAAAATGACAGTATATATATCACAAATATACATCTCATCAAGTAATGAGGCATCCCGCAGGGAAAAAAGTGTAAAAGTACGATATGTAATCCGAGATATGTACCTTATATTTTATTAGCAAGTATATACGGCTAATATAGCGCAAAAGCGAGCTCCAAATGCGAAGCAAACGCGATCCGCACCTACTAATTACTCAACAAACAACATGAGAACATGCATATATGACAATAGTATCAATATACAATCATATAGCAACATAATAACTATATATGCCAACATAGCAACTGCAATAAAGCAATTATATTCAAACATCAACCAACTATCATCCAACAAATTCATAACCAATAAATATTCATTCATATTCTTATTAATATTTAATGAAATGGTTTTCAATTTAAATCACATTTGATTCATTCACAGTGGATGTTTTTACTAACATTCATTTTCAATTAGTTTATATTCACTAATTCATATTCAAGTTGGTTCACTTCCAAATCAAATTCAATTCTATTCAAATTTATTTACTTTAGCTTTCCATTTCATTAACACTTAATGAATTATATACAATCAACTAACAACCATATAACAACCAATGTTTATTAATTACAACCAAGTTCCTTTGCTTACAATTGGTTTAATTAATTGATTTTTATTCAACTATTCAACTTCCAATAACATTAGATTTTAATGAATTAACACTTATATTCATTATTTCATATCAACTTAATTCACATTCAATTGATTTACATTTAATCCATTAATTCAATTTAATTACAAAAGTTGAATTTCATTTAAATAACTTAAGTTCATATTTCATTTTACTTTATTACTTTACTTTGATACTAATATCAACTTCATTCAACATCACTTAAGTTATACTCCATTTAACTTTAAATTCATTTTTATTCACAACTCATATTTATAAATATATTCATAAAGTTTCACTTCTTATATATATAAGTTTATTCCACAATTGCAAATCACTTTAATTATAATTCAATTCTTATAATTCATTTGCTTATACAATTATTCTTTTATTTAGATTATTCAAACAACTAAACAATCAACTTATATACATTCCTTTAATAATTCTGAAAAATTATTCCTTTTATATATAAAATATAATCAAAGTAGAATTATTTCATTTACCCAATTTTAAACAATACTGTGTCGAATTGTTCTATTCAAGTGTTTATAGATTCCTATCAACAACGTTAATTACTCGTATTAACAAGAATCTATATACCACTCAACAAACCAATTATCACAATATAAAACAATTTTATATTCACTAACAAATACGCTCTCATAGCTATTATTACTCTCAAACTCATTCTAGAGTACTGCTGACTCTATCTCTAATGAATAATACCCTACAGAACCATGGTTGTCGCTTAACCATAAGCTCTGATACCAACTGTAAAGACCCGTAAATCCGTAGTCCTTGAATAGACACTAATCTCCTTTGTTTAATTCAAGATGAACGAAAATACGAACCCTTAGGGGTTTAAGAAAAAGAAAAGAAGAAGAAAAAGAAAAAGATAGAAAATTTAGATAGGGAAAAGAAGATAAAAATTTTTAACGTTTATTTATATAAAATGGATCAATTCCAAAAAATATTTTATATTTTCAAACATCACTTTAAAAATCATTTTAAAATCCCAAAATTTGGGTCCAATGATGCCACATACCAAATAGTCAATCAGGACAACAACGACATCATATATCGATATGATAGTCCATCAACTATCAAAATATCTGAAATCAAATAAATACTGTTGAGGAATCCAGTTGGATCCCTCCAACCTGTTTTCCTGCATCCACAAACATTAGCACAATACCAATTTCGCTCCAGTACGAAATTATCGCGTATATGTTCTTATTAAATATTATCCGCTTAATAACAGCGCAATAGGGTCTCATCCGCTAAACAAAAAATGCGGAAAATCAATAACTCCAATATATACATATGCCAATATATATATATATATATATATATATATTGCTATTATATATAATACCAATTTCACTGTTTATGAAATATTCGCGGTATATGTTTTTAATAAATAACATCCGCTTACTAACGGCGTATAATGTCTATTTTAACAAACAATAGATATCAATCAACATTCAAACATGCATTCAAATATTTTAAATCTAACTATTTAAAATAAAATCGAAACCGATTCGATTGAGTGAGAAGTTCTCACCTTGATTTTAAATTCCGTTTTAGCGATTTATTTCGAATAAAATTAAACGCGCGTTTAATTTTACCCAAAATTCTCACTAACTCCAAACGACTCCAATCTAATTTCATCGCGTAGTGCTCGTCCATACGATTCCAACGCAACTGGTTTCGCGCGTTTTCGACCTCGTATGAAAAAGATATTGATTTTACAAGTTTACACGATTTTATACACATAAATTTATAACATAATTTTAAATTTTAAACCTATCACAAATCTTGGCCGTTCATTTCTTCTAGAGCAAATCTGGGCCGACCCTATCATCTTCCTCTCCTCTTCGTTCTCCTTACAGTAACTCACGTACAAAAATCAAACCCATCACCTTAGAACTAGGGTTTCAATTTGCAACCACATCACTCGACGAAACTCGATCAAATTACTGCCATGTCGAAGCCCTTCTCCCATGCTACACTCGGCTGGAGTAGCTCAGAGCTCGGCCTGCTCTAACTCCTCAAAATACGTGCGCAAGTCGCTGACTTCATCGTCATTTTTCCGTTGATCCGTGAAGTCTTTTCAGATCATGACCGTTGATATTATAGAGCTTGACGTCCTCTTCAATTTGTTAGTTGAAACCTAAGGCTAATTGTCGACGGATTTGGAGATTTGGAGGGAGGAAGTTGGGAGTTTTCTGGCCGTTCATGGGGAGGGTGGCGGCAGCGTTATGGCTAGGGTTTTGTTTTATTTTATTTTTTTTAATTTGTGTGAGGGCTATTTATAGAGAAAAACGAAACACTATTCATCCGGAAATTCTGAACTCCGATTTACGCACCGTAACCAGCGTTTCTAGGGTTTACCCCGCGTTCCGGACACAATGGAATAGGTTTCGAAAGCTAATTCGGACATCTGTGCGAGTTATGGCTATAAACGCTCAATTTGAATTAAACCGATTTAAGCGATTTTCTAGGCGTTTTAATTTGTACCGGACAAACGGTAAATCCAATTGACACGAAATTTGAAACCTTACAATAATATCACATTACGGATCCGATGAAACTGGTTTCGTCGAAATCCGAGACTTTTTGAAAAATGGCTATTTTAACTCGCCAAATTAAAATAAAAAATAAATCGATGCGTTTCGAGCTGCCACGATCAAACGATAGCTCCGATTGATACGAAAATTGAAATCCGGTAATAACTAACTATTACGGATCCAATGGAACTGGTTTCGTTCAATTCTGAGACTGTTCAAAAATTGACTATTTT
Organism: Allium cepa; assembly: GCA_030765085.1. Classification (NCBI taxonomy): domain Eukaryota; kingdom Viridiplantae; phylum Streptophyta; class Magnoliopsida; order Asparagales; family Amaryllidaceae; genus Allium; species Allium cepa. The sequence goes on along the minus strand of CM060929.1, from coordinate 985,763,971 downwards.
CACTAGTCGATTTTAATATTAAAATATTCAATTTTCACAAATTAACTTTTAATTCGATTTTAAAAGTTCTAAAATATTGTTCTAACTCCAATATGATAAAATAAAATTTTACAAATCATTTTCAATCATATTTAACTCAATTTTCAATTATTTCCATAATTTAACATATTAAATTATCGATTTAATTATCCAATTAAATCCAAAAATTCAAATAAAAATTTATTCGACTTATAAATTCACTTATTAATATTTAAAATTAATTAAATATTCAAATTTTAATTTCTAAAAATTCTGGGTCGAAACCTTACAATAATATCACATTACGGATCCTATGAAACTGGTTTCGTCGAAATCCGAGACTTTTTGAAAAATGGCTATTTTAACTCGCCAAATTAAAATAAAAAATAAATCGATGCGTTTCGAGCTGCCACGATCAAACGATAGCTCCGATTGACACGAAAATTGAAATCCGATAATAACTAACTATTACGGATCCAATGGAACTGGTTTCGTTCAATTCTGAGACTGTTCAAAAATTGACTATTTTCACTAGTCGATTTTAATATTAAAATATTCAATTTTCACAAATTAACTTTTAATTCGATTTTAAAAGTTCTAAAATATTGTTCTAACTCCAATATGATAAAATAAAATTTTACAAATCATTTTCAATCATATTTAACTCAATTTTCAATTATTTCCATAATTTAACATATTAAATTATCGATTTAATTATCCAATTAAATCCAAAAATTCAAATAAAAATTTATTCGACTTATAAATTCACTTATTAATATTTAAAATTAATTAAATATTCAAATTTTAATTTCTAAAAATTCTGGGTCGTTACATTGTGTTTTAACGAATCCAACGCATTTTATTTCGTTGAATTCGAATATAAAATGTGTAAAATATGAGAGAAATAGCATTATATACATAATAAAAACATAAATTGGAATTTTTGGCTAAGTACGTTTTTGGGCTGAAGTGTTGATCCATTAGCCCATAAAGAAGTTTCTGGTGAGGAAAATAGTGTACGTACAGTTTCCCTCTCCTATCTCCTCCTCCAGTTAGGAACAGAAGCTCAAAAGTAAAATCAATGGCAACCTCAAACCCTTGCTAAATCTTAGTTAATTCCACACAAAATTAAGAGATTTTCTTATCTAAAAATTAAAGCCAGGTAATCTTCTAACCAATCTCCATCTTAAATCCGGGAAAAATATTAGTTTCAGTTACTATTGTTGTTTTAATGGGTTTTCCCCTTTGCATGTCCATTCTTCAGCAACTATAGGTACTGCCTAGGCCATTGCTAGCTTGAAGATCTCATCTTGCAGCCAATTTCGCTCCTTTTTGCCGCAAAAGGTAAGTTAGTAAACTTACAGCAACTGTAAGCAAGAAATTTTGCTGCCATAAAGCAAAAAAATAAAATAAAATTGAAGACTATGCTTGAATATACGTATAGTATATTCAATTTGTTTCTGTTTTGTTGCTGAAAATAGCCTATTTCGTTTTGGTTATATCTCCCTCATCCGGTGTCGGATTGAGGCAATCTTGGTGTAATTTTGAAGACCTATGTGCCTAGTTTAAGCATGCAAATTTTCATTGTGTTCTGAAATGGTTTGATCAGTAAAATCAGTTGCCGAAGTGGCTGGATCGAGTGATTTCAATTCTGACTCTAATTTTTGTTTTGTGCAAACCTGAGCTAGTATTTTGCGCATAACTTTTGCGTTTCTTATCAAAATACAATAATTTTTGAAGTTTTAGAAACTGAAGAAAGATTGTGACAACTTTTGTTTGTATCACTTTCTGTATTTCGTTGAATAAAATGTTGAAAAATCTCTTACAAACTCACTGTCCTGTTGTTGTAGTGTACTCAGTGTTTTGTGCAAACCTGAGCTAGTATTTTGCGCATAAATTATGCGTTTCTTATCCAAATCCAATAAATTTTGAAGTTTTCGAAACTGCAGAAAGAATGTGACAACTTTTATTTGTATCACTTTCTGTAATTTGTTGACTAAAATGTTGAAAAATCTCTTGCAAACTCGCTATTCTGTTGTTGTAGTGTACTCAGTGTTTTGTGCAAACCTGAGCTAGTATTTTACGCATAACTTTCGCGTTTCTTATCCAAATCCAATAATTTTTGAAGTTTTGAAAACTGCTGATAAAATGTGAAATCCTTTATTTGTAGCACTTCCTAAAATTTTGTGATTAAAGGGTCGAAATAGCTGATGCAAGATCGCTGTCCTGAGCACTTGCATGTAGCCTTGTGTGTTGTATTTGCTTTGGTTGATGAGTTTTCTGATGATGATTTTTTTTTTACTTGATTTGCGAATAGTTTGAGCCTAGATGATTAAACCATACTATAAATAAATCATATATGGTAGGAGATTTGAGGATTGTTCTTATTTTCTAAGATTTTATAATTTATTAAAAACTCTGAAAATAAGTCGTTTTCTCTCTAAAATCTTTTCTATAAAATTGCTGGAAATTGTTTTAAAATCATGCTTTCTCGTGAAAAATATTATATGTATAATTTTACTTATTTTTACTATTTATATCTTTATATATATATATATATATATATATTTTCGGGCGTATAAGAAAATAAATTAGACGATTTAGTAAATCCGCGAGGAATGGGACTCGTGCATTCACTTAATCGGTTAATTATGGACTTGTACGATCGAAACGACATTGAGGAATCTTTTTGATTTCCTCCTTGGGATTTACCACTTTGTGGTCTGGGATAGAGTGTTATATTAGTCTTTTAGACTAATAACTTTAGTCTAATATTTCGTATTCGAGAGCATATACAACATGGGACTGTCTTGGGAAAAACACTATTGCCGATGATATGAGGCAATTGTTTTATATGAGATTTTCTGAGATTTATGATTTTATGGAATTTTCCACTTGTCAATGAGATGAGACAAGTTAGATATTTTATGCCTTACGCCAATGACATGAGGCGATTCTTTGAGATTTTGATGCTTTTGTTAGTGTGGCATCGACTAGCGGCTAGAAAACCGCTGAGTGAGGACGTGCGGTATGGGACTTACGTAACCACTTTTCGGGTTACTATCCGAGGGTTTCTAACACATTCTGGGAATTACTAGTGCTATGACCTTTGGGTCATCTGAGAATCTGGGAATCTAAGAATCTGGGAAATTAAGAATCTGGGAAAGTGTGACTTCGGTCGCCTTAGAGATTCATGTGGGTACCTAGCCATTCCACAAGCGCTAGTCTGAGAACTTTACTACGTGCAACATGCTTTCTGCATGTAACAATTGGCCAATCCGGAATTTTCTTTATGAGTTATGATTATTTCGATTTCACCTCTTTGATGTGTTTTACCTAGCCTTATAGAGATAAATAAGGCGATATGACTTATTTAAGGACTTTGGTGATTTCGAATTAAAACTATACTTGAGACTTTATAATGAGAAATTTATTTATGCATGTATAGTGTTGAAGGTATTCTTGTATTATATGCATAAAACCCTCTTTATCAAACTTAGTAGATGTAGATGCAAACCTCTAGCGTAGTGTTATAGTCATGCTATCGAGCTAAGTTACTCAAACTCCTTTATACTTCACTCGATACATGTTTCCCTTATTTACCTTATCTTTTATCCTTTGGCTAATGATAGGATTTAGTTGCCTGACCCGTGTGTTTATCACTCGGGTCAGACCGAGTTGCAGTTTAGGTTGGATGACTATCCTTTATGCTTGGATCCGTTTTGCTATCTTTTGTGGGCTCATGACTATAGACTTGGATATCTTCACTTTTGATGGACCTTTTATTTACCACTTCATGTATATATTCTTTTATGGGATGATGTTGTATTATATTATGTGGTGAACGGTATTACATCAGATGTTTGGTTTTGTATCAGTATACATATTATCTGTGACTGCTGTTTCTGTGACATGTTATGATGTTATTATACTTTGTTCTGAATAGATCCGTTAGCCGTATAGAATCGTATTAGTGAATCACTGAGTATGTCGACTATATGGAATTCGAAAAAAAAAAAATTGGTAAGATTTCGACGTACTTTGTCATTAGCTAATGCATTACTATTCGGTCGCCCTTAACCAACCCTATTCTCCGAATTAGTAGACGGAATTACTTGATAATTCTCTTTACTAATGTGGGTTTCAGAGCGGGGCGTCACAGAATCTTAATTGTAATTGCTAAGATGAGGAAGAAATCGTTTATTGTACATTGCTGAAATATAATAGGAATACGCTGAAGTAAAACAACCATAACTATCACGTTTCTTATCCGTTTGAGGTCATTCTTTATTTGTTAGAAATTAGATTCGGTACGCAACGGTTTATTTTTTGATTACTTTTGAGATTTTGAAATTTTATTGACCTGAAATACAATTGGAAATAAGTGTACGATTCTGTCTTTAACTAAATTTCCTGAGTTTGAATCCAAAATTGATTTAGTCATTACTTTTTCGTTTTTGATCAGAATTCAATAATTTTTGAAGTTCTTGAAAGCATATTTTGTGTATGACAACTTTTATGTTGAACACATTTGCATATTATGAGCATAAGTGGATCAAAATTCTATTGCAAACTCTCAGCTCTGTCACTTTGATAATTATGTTATCCAAACTAAATACAGTTAGTAAATCGTGCATATCTTCCTTGTTTCTTCTCGGATTCGGACGATTTTTGAAGTTCCGGAAAGCTTATTTTGTGTGTGACAACTTTTATGTTGAACACATTTGCTTATTATGAGAATAAGTGGATCAAAATCCTATTGCAAACTCTCAGCTCTATCACTTTGATAATTATGTTATCCAAACTAAATACAGTTAGTAAATCGTGCATATCTTCCTTGTTTCTTGTCGGATTTGGATGATTTTTGAAGCTACGAAAAGCTTATTTTGTGTGTGACAACTGTTATGTTGAAGACATTTGCATATTATGATCTTAGATTGATCTAAATCCTGTTGCAAACTCTCAGCTCTGTCACTTTGGTAATTACGTTATCCAAACTAAACACGGTTACTAAATTTGACATATCTTTCTCGTTTCTTGTCGGATTTAGATAATTCTTGATGTTCTAGAAAACTTAGATTATTTTATAAATATTTCTTGTTTTGAGTTTTGCAAAATTTTGATATTAAGATAGTCGAAACCTTATTGCTTTGCTGCTGCCCTGAGAATGAACGACAGCAATAAATCATTGACTTGAGAATTGTACTAGCTTATTTTGCTCTCATTCTTGTTCGATTTTGATGTTGTTTTAAAATGTTTTGAGAGCTATAATTCCTATCAATAAGCTAGCTATATTTGAAAATTTTGAAATTCAAATTTAAATAGAATTTGAATTGATTTTGGGTTAAATTTAAATTGAATTCGTATTGAATTCAAGTGATCGGTCTTGAGTTATCTTTCTTGTTTTTCATTGTTTTCGAGTACAATTTTCACTAAACCACTTTTGAAGTGATTTTTGATATAAATGGACATTTCAAATTATTATCATATAGTTTTAAAATTATTTTTCTAATATAAAATCTATTTATTTTCTATAATAAAGAAATTTCAAATATTTGTTTTATTAATCTCTTCGAGAAATAGTTTTAAAAGCTTGTTTTCTCTAGTAAACTATTTTAAATATAAAACACTCACTTTTGCACTATTTGAACGTATGAGAAAGAGAATTAAACAATTTAGTAAAACACGTGGTATGGGACATATGAGTTTACAATTTTGGTTAATTCCGGACTTGTACGATCAAAGCTATTTGAGATATTGATTTTGAGATGTTTGCCATTTTATGGCATACTTTAAGTTTTATAATTCCTATTTACCGGAATTATTTAAGATGGCCAATATTTGGCGAGTATTATGGTTTGGGATCTCCTAAATAAGAATATGGTGGATGAGAACCATCACGATGCTTTATTTACTTGCCAATGATATAAGGCAAGTCTTGAGTATATGATTTCATATTTTGAGATTTATGGTTTATGAGGAACCATCACGATGTTTTCACTTGTCGATGAAATGAGACAAGTTACGATGTCATTTAATACTTGTCGATGAGATGAGACGAGTATGGTGTCTCTTTACTCTGTAACAACCCTGGTTGGAGATTACCGCTAGTATTAAGTCATAATTATAGTTATGATTTAATATTAGATTCATTAATTAAATTAATGAGGAGAAAATGAGGATCATAATGTTGTTCTATCCTTAACAACAATATTATCCTCATTTTCTCCTCATTAATTTAATTAATGAATCTAATATTAAATCATAACTATAATTATGACTTAATACTAGCGGTAATCTCCAACCAGGGTTGTTACATACTTATTCAAATAGCCGAAATTATTACATTCATTAAATTCCAGCATAATAGGTATACAAACAAGTCCGAAGGCACTTACTGGAGATTGGGTTTCCATACAATGGTAGGGCTACTGGGGTACCGTCCATCACAGTACATGGTCTAGATCAGAGTCTCGAGTACCATTCCCGATCCCCTGCAACATAAGACCGGAGCTACCCTTACTGGACAGTCCGAATAAGATCACCCTACGGTTGGTGTGACCAACCGCCACACTACCGAAATAAAAGGGACCTCTAGACAGGGGAAATCTTACCCTAATTAACTGCTACTCACTTAGCCTTGCTGCACCTCCCCTATTTTAGACATTCCCGATTGATGAGGCTTGAGGCTATGCGTAACCTTTTTAGAACACATTCACTTAGAATCCTCATTGTCCTCCTGACGATGTTCCGATAGCATTCGTCCATTCAAGTTTCCTTGGGTCTGGATAAACCGCATCACCGTCTTCATTATCTTCACTGTCTTCATTCGTAAACGTTTCAAACCGGATCGAAGTGATTTTCGGATAATTAATCCAATCCCGGTCTATTCGAAACGATCAGCGCATTGGCCAATATTGATAGTCGGTTATTTAACTATCAAATAACATTCACAAGCAACCATTAGTCCTTAAATAACTTTCCCAAATTATTTATCTCAAATATCCAACCTAGATATTATTCCCATATTTCAACACTTTAAAAAAATAGTTTTCAATTCACTTTTATTTTTATAGAACAAATTTTTAACCTTTGTCCGACACTTAGAAAGTTTTCTTCACTTCATTTTATATTCAATACTTAGAAAATATTTCTCTTATTTTCTTTTTCTTCCTCAAAAATCATATAAAACTCTATTCGTAAACTTTCAAACTCATTTCACACGAATTCTAAAATTCCCAAAATTCCCTAGTCAATTCCTTTTAATATTTTCAAAGTCGTTTGTACTTATTTAAAATTCTCGTTTTACATCTACTTCCCTTGTGAGCTTTATTTCACTTATCGAAGTTCGCTTATTTTTGCTTTATAATTTTATTTAAATTTCCACTATAAGATCTTCTTCTAAAATCTTATTTGATTTTATAAACTTAGCTTCCCATCTCGAGGGATTTATAACTTGAATTTTAAAACACTTAAAAATATATATAAAATATGAATAATGTTTTATTTTTAAAGTATGGGTTTATATAGATTAAAAATATCAATATCCGAAAAGTATTAAAGTTCATATCCAGTTGCTAATTAATTTACAAAGTTGGTTTATAAAATTAGATTTTATTTCAAGCAAAGTTTATTTGTAGAAAATCCAATATTCCCCATTTTCATTTATAAAATCCTCTGGATTCGTATCCCATCCATCCTATCCAATTTTATCACCATTCTCATATTCGAAATATATTCCAGTATTTCTCTTCCAAAAATTCCCAGAACTCGATATAAGTTCACGCCATTAACTTATATTTTCAACATATCCACTGATATCATTTTATCTCATTTATATACCCTGTTTATAAATTTATAAACTCCCCTAAGTTTTCCATTTATTTATGAAACTGATTCTTTATTTATGATTTCATTATAACATTTTGGCCTTTAATAAAATGTTGTTTTATATCAAATCTATTTATCGATTCTAATATCCCATTCTGCCTTAATAAATAATTTAATTTCAAGTGTTTACTTAAACAATTTACGAATGGTCAAGTAATAATATATATTTTTTTATTCTTCTTAATTACCTTTTTAATAAATAAAATTTCTAATATAAATATTTTCTTTCAAATTTCCCTTTTAAATTCCTTCACTTAATTATTGTGGTATTTTAAAAATATCTAAATTAAATTCCCATGTCATTGAACATTTAACAATTCAATTCACACAATCCATATCAATTTATCCATCCTGGCATATATCAATTGTAACATTCCTGATTTTTAAGCACGATAAATTTAATACTTTATTTGATCTTTGGGATTAAATTTTGAAAATAATTGGAAATTAATATAAAGAAAATTTGATTTAGTTGTGAAATTATTTAGAATTTGTTTGGGTTTGAAATATACAAATAAATTTTAATTAAGAAAAGCATTTAAATAGAATGTTGAATTAAAAATTTAAGAATAAGTATTTTTCAAATAAATATTTGGGTTTAAAAATATAGTATTGAGAATAAATAGAATTTAAAGGCTTAGAGATTAATAAAAGTATGTATTTTAGAATAGAATTTTTAATTGGGAATTTAATAATAGAAATCTTAAAGAATAAATTGAATTTAAAATTTACATTTTTGAAATTAATATAAATTTAATTATTTATTTTATTAAGCATGGATTTTGGTTTAGAAGTAATATTTTGAAATTAATTTTTGAATTAGTAGAAAAATAATTTGAATAAGTGGCATAAAACAAAATTGTATTTGAATTTTTGATATGATAGGATGTATCTCTATTTAGATAAATGAATCTTAATTTGGGGTTTGGTTTTTACTAAATATTGGGTTACTAACTTTATATTATCAAAACAACTAACACATGTATAAAATTGTTAGTAATGAGTAATTAGATTTTAAATCATTGATTTTAAAATTGTATAAGTATAAAATAAGATTAGATAAAGGATGTATTTATTTATAAAATGAATATGTGGAAATAAAATAAAAAGTAATAGAATTTTTTTTGACTTGAGAAAAAGAAATACAAATGTAAATATACACACATGAGAGATGGTGTAGGAAGATTAACAAGATCATGTTCTCATCATTGCTTTTTACAAATGGCATGAATTGTCTTTATAAAAAAATAAAATATTCAAACAAAAAAAATTTAAAAACCATTCCATCTTCCCACGTGAAATCAAACCATATCTCAGCAAAAATCTGAACAAAAAGATTTAGTCTCACCATTCTCATTATCAAAAGCTGTTCAAAACCAAAACCAAGAAACAACTCAGTTTTTAAAACCAAAAGAAAAAAAGGGTATACAGTTTCAAACCTGGAAAAAAAATATTAGACAAATCAAATTCAATTCGACCTGAAGCCAAGATTTTTACCTGGAAACAAGGTTCCAGTTCAAGGAGGAAATCTTCAACCTGAGATGATCAACTCAAACAATTTCAGAGAATTGTCAAAACAAGTTGCATAAAAACAATAAAAAGAAGTACAAAGCAAGCCTGGAAATCAACTTCAACAAGAATTCAAACAATCCTACTTAGTCTAAAAGGCAAAGAAAGAAATCAAAGCAGTCTTCCAAAGCTAAACAATGTCAACTCGAACCTGTTCTTTCTTCTCTGTTTCATCATACTTCAAGGTGAGTAAACTAAATTTTAAAAACAACAAGTAAAATTAAAATTCTTGTTTTGATATTAATAAACTGAATAAACAAGAGCATGCAATAGAGATTTAAACAAAGTGTTATAATTTCAAGATGCAGATTTAAATTTCAAAATCAAAGTAGGAAAAAGAAAAGAGAGATTCAGGCTTTCATTCTTTGGAACTGTCAAAAACACTTCTCTGCTTCTTCCTTGCTCTCTGCCTTCACAATCCAGTGAGCAAACTTTCAACCCATTATCTTTTGATTCTGATGCATGTGATATTGCTGTGCTGTGATGATGTATGTGTGTATATGTTTTCTGGATTTATTCACTTGAATAAAATTTAACTAGGCTATATATAGTAGGCATGACTAGATATATATACATACCCTGTTGTGTTTTCCAGACCCAAGAACAAACAAAGGAAAAATCCATATCACCCAAACAACATAGTATTAGGCTAGGATCTCTGAAAGAAAAACGTTCATATTGTTGTGAAGTTATTTTTAAAAACAATAGAAAGTAAAATATGTGATGAATAATCTGAAAATTTAGAATTTACAGAGAAAATACTCGAAACGGTAAAATTCAAGTATTTTAATTCTAAAATTCCGATCATTGGGTCAGATTCGTATTGTTAAACGATGATTTTTAAGAGAAGTTTCATGATTTTTAAATCCCTAAACATTAAGAAATCTCGTGTTGATCGGAAATGGGAAATTGGTCGAATCCCAATGATAACGGTGGTTAGGAGTCTCGAGTTCGATGTAGGAGATGGCTGACGTAATTGTGATTGTCGAAAAAATTGAAAAAAAAAATTCCAGTGCATTGTGGGGTTCAAGCGACGCATTTTAGGGTTTAGCGTCGGCTTCGGTTGGGGTGGAGTCGCGATCAATTTGGGAGTGCATGGCATGATCAGAACGTATGGGTTTTGGCGGATAGGTAGCGCCAGGACAAGGCTTTCGATCGATGGTGGTGTTGATTCGATCAGAGAAACTTGGTGGGAGCAGTTCGCCGAGATGTGGGCCTGAGTTTTTCCAATGGTTCAAGCAAGGACTGTTTTTCGTTTGGGGAGGATTCACATCATCGTAGATAGGGCAGTGTCGATCAGTAGATGAAGAGACGTCGACTTAAGGGCTTGCGAGGTCGGATGGGTCATCGGAGAGGTGGTGCGCGTGCACCGTGTGCACGTGATATCTCGGCAGGGACGAATTAGAGATAGGCGAGAAGAACGGTTTCGTTCCGGGCTGGATCACTTCGCTAGCATCGATGTTTATTGTCAGTGGTTGAGTCGATCGGAGTTGAGCTTCTTGAATTTTCGTGGCATCGGAATTTAAATTGTTTGGTGATCTGGAAGTTGATAGGCAGAGAAGAAGAAGGTAAGGCATCAGCTGGTTTCCTTCAATTTGGGCTTCGGCCCGATTTTTCTGGTGGTTGGGAAATATGTTTCGGGTTCACATTTTTGGTTTGGGCCTTAAGGAAATTTATCAATCAAGTTTTTTTGAAAAAACTTCAAAGAAATATAAATTAAGTCTCAAATTAAATTTTTAAAACAAGTTTTAAACAAGGTTTTAAAGATTAGATTGAAAGTTGAGAATATTTTCCAAGTTATTTTAGTATTTAAAAATAATGTATTAGTTTACTTATTAAATAAATTAATAAGTGTGTTCAAGAAGATTTAATGTTGTGATAAAAAGGTAATTAAGGGAGTGTATTAATTTTTCATTAAAATAAAGGATTAAAAGTTGGTTTTTCCTAAGATTTAAGTTGGATTAGGTTATAATGATAATTAAGTCATTATTATGATAAAGGATTTATCTTGAAAGTTAATTAAAGTTTTAAATGATCTAAGATTTATTTAATTATTAAGGTAATTAATTAGAGAATAATTAAATATAAGGATAATTAATTAGTGAAAGAGATTAAGGATAATCACTTATGATAATTAATCTAGGGTTAACATATTAAATGCTAATTAATTAAGGGTTAATTAATTGTGTAATTAACTTAAGATTTTTTTTATTAAAGTAATTAATAAGATGATGATTAATTCGATGTGATTAATTAAGGAGAAATTTATTAATTAAGATAAATAATTAAGGTTGATTTATTTCATCCAATGATTTGCAATGAATTCATCAAGAATTGATAATTAATTCATAAGCAATTAATTTAAGATTTATAAAGGACAAGTAATTTTAAGATAAATTTATTTATGAAAGTGAATAAAAGATAATTACTTTGTGTAATTGAATAAAAAAGCTAATTACTTAGTGAAATTAACAAAGGGTAGTTAATTAAAGGTTAATTATTGAATAATTAAAGGTTGATGAATTAAAATTTAGGGGTTGATTAATTTATTATTAATCGTTAAATAATAAATGATAAAGAATAATTAATAAAAATGATTTGTAATTTATTAATGTTAATTAACCAAGATTAGTAATTCATAAGTAATTTATCTAATTTGAATTAATAAGACAATTAACCGACCTTACTTATGAATGTTTAGATTCTATTGAATGATTGAATTATTGATACCCAGATACGTTCTGCTTTGATTTGAGCTGTGTTTGATGTAGTTTATCATCTGTGATATATATCTTTGATCTGTGAATGGAAGATAAGCGTTATGGTACATACCGCTTATCAAATATAAGCGTTATAGTTTATACCGCTTATCAAATATATTGCTGTATTTGGATCTGTGCTGATTGATGATGAGGCACTTTTATTGTGTGAAACCCCTGGACCACACTTATACACACACAAATATGGATTGCACGTGGAAATGGGTTAAGTCACAGATTTTTGAAATTGTTTTAAGGATTTAATCCAAAATATTTTTGGAATTAGAATTGGAACTTTGAAAATGAATTTTCAAAAATAAAAGTTATTTTGAATAACTTGATTGAGTTTTGAAATTTAAATAATTTGATTTAAATTTGAATTTGATATTTGAAATTGAATTCTATGATTTGGGAACTAGGGTTTAAAGAGGTTATTCAACCTATAAATGGGTTTATATGGGTTTTTAAACCATTTTAAAAGCGTTGATTGAGAATTTAAATTCTAAACCCAAAGATGTTAACTTGTATAAACATAATTGAATTTTTTTGAAACGGAAACTATATGTTTCAAGTAATAAAGGCTTCCACATAAGAAATGAACGTCCATTTTGTGTTAAAAGGATTTCAAGTCTAAAATGGAAATAGTTTTCCAAGTTATGAATAAACCTTTGGAAACAGGTTTGAAAACTATAAATTAAATCTTAATTTAAATATTTAACTGAGTTAATCCAAATTGAAATGAAAACTGTTTTGGAAATCTATAAATAGATCTTTGTGAATCTAGGTGAACTTTGTGAAACGAATCTTTTTAAAAGAAAAGATTTAAATGGTAATTTATTTGACCATTTAAAGGAAAAACTTTGGATTATCAAGTTGTCACTTAACTGAAATCCCATATCCATATGTTTGTAAACTATTGCGCTCATTATTCGGTTTAGCCGGTAGAGGACCTTGTGTCATATAACCCATTCCGAATAATGATACGACGTTATGGATTGCATTTGAAGACCGGTGTTGAAGACCGGGTGTCTTCGAGAACGATAGGATAACCTGTCGATTGACTCTGCGCTGAGTTGCTCCGGTATAGAGTTCTCCCTTAGTGACGAGAAGTCCGATCGGGATTGTGGATACCCGGATTTGCAAGGGCTTCTTCAGAAGTGCCTTCGGTTCTGTTCGAACCCGGGACAGACTTGTATGGTTGTATGTCCGACATTACACTTTGAGATATTAAACTGATCTCTATCAAATACATTTCTGCTTGGTGGCGGAGAATTTATTCTCTTAGCTTAACACCCTTCTCTGAGACGTACGAGCTCAGAGGTTATGTAGTTGATATTTATCAGTGATGTATTCCCAATTTGGTAGTGTGGCATGCTAAGTGCTGCTGTGTGTTGATGATCATTTGTTGATCATTTGTGATCAAAGCATGGCTTTTGTATAAAGCGTAGCTTTGTGGACGAGACTGCATCAGGACCTCACACCCCGGAAATGGTCGAAACAGGAAGGATGCGGCAAGGTTATGAGGGTCGCGCCCTTAAGGGTGTGTCATTCCCTTCTGGTAAAGGGTGGTATCATGGTATGGAGCCTAGATACTTACTCATGTGGATACTGCAGATCTATTACTTTGTGATTGCTTTGTGGTTTTGAGGCGCCTCGGATAAAGGTCTCAAAGGACCGGGGTATGGCATGCTCGAGTAGTAGTTACCTAGTTACAGAGGTAACCCGGCCTTGTGTTGGCAGAGATCCGGTTAGGTTCTCGGGACGTCCCGCCAGAGGCGATCCCATGTGGCAGTAGGAAGTTCCTTAGCCTGACCATTTGTTGGAAATCCAATCAAAACAATACGTGCCTTGTACGGTTTTAGTTGTAGAACCTGCCATTTAACATGGCAGCTATAGTAGGCATAATATCATGGTACCTATGCTGGCTAGGATTAATATTATACTTTCGAAAGATTTTCCACTATGCACTAGTAATAATATCAAAGAAATTTTATCGTATTAAGCATCTTTGACTATCATAAGGGGAAATCGCCCCCAAGTGTGCGATTGCATTGTGTGTGTGCCGGGAGGCCTTATGGTAGTTTCATTTTCTAAAAAGCATTGCGGATTTCAAATTTAAATTATTTTGTTTTTTTTAAAAGACCAAATGTTTTTGTTTGCTCACACCAGTCCCACGACTGACCTGGAGTTTATTGTTCATTTCCTAAACTCTGGGTGCCCACTATTTTTCCACACGGGCAATCTAGAGTTGGGTTTTTCAGATAGTCAGGTTTAGTAGATTATTTGGAGCTAGTTCAGTCTTTGGATCACGATTGTGCTTGCTTATCTTTGTGCATCATTATTGGGGGTTCGAGCTATTGCTGGATTGGTGTTTTGGAGATGGAGTTCTTTCTTGAAGACCATATTGGAGTTTTGTTCCGCTGCTGTGTTATCTTTTCTTTCCGCTGCTATTATCTTGTATCATATCTCTGATGTATATTCATTGTATCATCGGTTGTATCATATTGTATCTGATATTGTATCAATGTTGTATATTGATATATGCTATTCTTCTCTTCCGCTGTGTTGTTTTACTTAATGGTGTTATAAGATCCGGCGAACCAGATTCGGCATTTGGATCTGCGGCATTTGAATACGAGTGTCGTATTCGGTGCCGATTTCCGAAGGTCGAGTCAGGATCGCTACATTTGGTATCAGAGCTGAAGGTTAAAACTTTAGCTCAGGAGTATAACACATTAAGTAGCTCATTAGAGATAGGGTGAAGTATACCCTAGAATGAGTATATCCCTAAGATATCCGTTCGAACGCCTCAGTAAATTCTCTTACTATCCATCGATAGTAAGTATGAGTGCGAGAAGAGGACGAGATAGGGGACAGGGGAGTACCACTACAAATGGTCAATACCCTGCAACAGCGGAAACAGCTTTCTTCTCAATCTCCTTTGATTCGATTCTAAATTCTTTTCACGGCTTCATGACAGCTTCAGAAAGAAGTTTCGATGTGATGGTAGCCATACGTATCGTTGTAGAAAATTCTTACTTCGTATCTTCTTCGGTTTCTTATCAGCTTTTCGTTCAAAACTTTAATGAATTTGCATATGAATTTGAAATTGAAAATTTAAATCAAATAAATTGGAAATTTTAAAATTAAGTAAATTGGTTAACTAATAGGAAGCTAAATTTGAATTATATCGATAAAACGATATCGGTTAAAACCAAATTTGAAATTCTATTGTAATTCCTTGTGTATATCGTAGTCCGAAGAGGGACAAGTTGTTATATACTTTGGAGTATTCCGACTTGAATTTGGAGTCCATACCTAGTATTTAAGAGATCGTAAAAGATTGAATCTAATTATCTATTCTCTGAGATCCGATATATTCTACGAACGATTAGTTATCCCTTTGAACTAATCAATGCCCTCGTATACTCGTAGACCGGTGGACCCGAGTATCTTGTGAGATAATTGCATGAGTTTGTTCTCATGTTGTTGATATTCTTATTTGGTAAGTCAAATACAGAATTGATATCCATTTTGATTTCGAAAGATATTTCCCCATCTTTCATCTTTTCTTCCTCGTCTTCCTTGCAATTTTTTTAAGGGGGGAACCTGTAACATTCCTGATTTTTTAAGCACGATAAATTTAATACTTTATTTGATCTTTGGGATTAAATTTTGAAAATAATTGGAAATTAATATAAAGAAAATTTGATTTAGTTGTGAAATTATTTAGAATTTGTTTGGGTTTGAAATATACAAATAAATTTTAATTAAGAAAAGCATTTAAATAGAATGTTGAATTAAAAATTTAAGAATAAGTATTTTTCAAATAAATATTTGGGTTTAAAAATATAGTATTGAGAATAAATAGAATTTAAAGGCTTAGAGATTAATAAAAGTATGTATTTTAGAATAGAATTTTTAATTGGGAATTCAATAATAGAAATCTTAAAGAATAAATTGAATTTAAAATTTACATTTTTGAAATTAATATAAATTTAATTATTTATTTTATTAAGCATGGATTTTGGTTTAGAAGTAATATTTTGAAATTAATTTTTGAATTAGTAGAAAAATAATTTGAATAATTGGCATAAAACAAAATTGTATTTGAATTTTTGATATGATAGGATGTATCTCTATTTAGATAAATGAATCTTAATTTGGGGTTTGGTTTTTACTAAATATTGGGTTACTAGCTTTATATTATCAAAAAAACTAACACATGTATAAAATTGTTAGTAATGAGTAATCAGATTTTAAATCATTGATTTTAAAATTGTATAAGTATAAAATAAGATTAGATAAAGGATGTATTTATTTATAAAATGAATATGTGGAAATAAAATAAAAAGTAATAGAATTTTTTTTGACTTGAGAAAAAGAAATACAAATGTAAATATATACACATGAGAGATGGTGTAGGAAGATTAACAAGATCTTGTTCTCATCATTGCTTTTTACAAATGGCATGAATTGTCTTTATAAAAAAATAAAATATTCAAATAAAAAATTTAAAAACCTTTCCATCTTCCCATGTGAAATCAAACCATATCTCAGCAAAAATCTGAACAAAAAGATTTAGTCTCACCATTCTCAATATCAAAAGCTGTTCAAAACCAAAACCAAGAAACAACTCAGTTTTTAAAACCAAAAGAAAAAAATGGTATACAGTTTCAAACCTGGAAAAAAAATTAGACAAATCAAAATTCAATTCGACCTGAAGCCAAGATTTTTACCTGGAAACAAGGTTCCAGTTCAAGGAGGAAATCTTCAACCTGAGATGATCAACTCAAACAATTTCAGAGAATTGTCAAAACAAGTTGCATAAAAACAATAAAAAGCAGTACAAAGCAAGCCTGGAAATCAATTTCAACAAGAATTCAAACAATCCTACTTAGTCTAAAAGGCAAAGAAAGAAATCAAAGCAGTCTTCCAAAGCTAAACAATGTCAACTCAAACCTGTTCTTTCTTCTCTGTTTCATCATACTTCAAGGTGAGTAAACTAAATTTTAAAAACAACAAGTAAAATTAAAATTCTTGTTTTGATATTAATAAACTGAATAAACAAGAGCATGCAATAGAGATTTAAACAAAGTGTTATAATTTCAAGATGCAGATTTAAATTTCAAAATCAAAGTAGGAAAAAGAAAAGAGAGATTCAGGCTTTCATTCTTTGGAACTGTCAAAAACACTTCTCTGCTTCTTCCTTTCTCTCTACCTTCACAATCCAGTGAGCAAACTTTCAACCCATTATCTTTTGATTCTGATGCATGTGATATTCCTGTGCTGTGATGATGTATGTGTGTATATGTTTTCTGGATGTATTCACTTGAATAAAATTTAACTAGGCTATATATAGTAGGCATGACTAGATATATATACATACCCTGTTGTGTTTTCCAGACCCAAGAACAAACAAAGGAGAAATCCATATCACCCAAACAACTTAGTATTAGGCTAGGATCTCTGAAAGAAAAACGTTCATATTGTTGTGAAGTTATTTTTAAAAACAATAGAAAGTAAAATATGTGATGAATAATCTGAAAATTTAGAATTTACAGAGAAAATACTCGAAACGGTAAAATTCAAGTATTTTAATTCTAAAATTCTGATCATTGGGTCAGATTCGTATTGTTAAACGATGATTTTTAAGAGAAGTTTCATGATTTTTAAATCCCTAAACATTAAGAAATCTCGTGTTGATCGGAAATGGGAAATTGGTCGAATCCCAATGATAACGGTGGTTAGGAGTCTCGAGTTCGATGTAGGAGATGGCTGACGTAATTGTGATTGTCGAAAAAATTGAAAAAAAAATTCCAGTGCATTGTGGGGTTCAAGCGACGCATTTTAGGGTTTAGCGTCGGCTTCGGTTGGGGTGGAGTCGCGATCAATTTGGGAGTGCATGGCATGATCAGAACGTATGGGTTTTGGCGGATAGGTAGCGCCAGGACAAGGCTTTCGATCGATGGTGGTGTTGATTCGATCAGAGAAACTTGGTGGGAGCAGTTCGCCGAGATGTGGGCCGGAGTTTTTCCAATGGTTCAAGCAAGGACTGTTTTTCGTTTGGGGAGGATTCACATCATCGTAGATAGGGCAGTGTCGATCAGTAGATGAAGAGACGTCGACTTAAGGGCTTGCGAGGTCGGCTGGGTCATCGGAGAGGTGGTGCGCGTGCACCGTGTGCACGTGATATCTCGGCAGGGACGAATTAGAGATAGGCGAGAAGAACGGTTTCGTTCCGGGCTGGATCACTTTGCTAGCATCGATGTTTGTTGTCAGTGGTTGAGTCGATCGGAGTTGAGCTTCTTGAATTTTCGTGGCATCGGAATTTAAATTGTTTGGTGATCTGGAAGTTGATAGGCAGAGAAGAAGAAGGTAAGGCATCAGCTGGTTTCCTTCAATTTGGGCTTTGGCCCGATTTTTCTGGTGGTTGGGAAATATGTTTCGGGTTCATATTTTTGGTTTGGGCCTTAAGGAAATTTATCAATCAAGATTTTTTAAAAAAAGTTCAAAGAAATATAAATTAAGTCTCAAATTAAATTTTTAAAACAAGTTTTAAACAAGGTTTTAAAGATTAGATTGAGAGTTGAGAATATTTTCCAAGTTATTTTAGTATTTAAAAATAATGTATTAGTTTACTTATTAAATAAATTAATAAGTGTGTTCAAGAAGATTTAATGTTGTGATAAAAAGGTAATTAAGGGAGTGTATTAATTTTTCATTAAAATAAAGGATTAAAAGTTGGTTTTTCCTAAGATTTAAGTTGGATTAGGTTATAATGATAATTAAGTCATTATTATGATAAAGGATTTATCTTGAAAGTTAATTAAAGTATTAAATGATCTAAGATTTATTTAATTATTAAGGTAATTAATTAGAGAATAATTAAATATAAGGATAATTAATTAGTGAAAGAGATTAAGGATAATCACTTACGATAATTAATTTAGGGTTAATAAATTAAATGCTAATTAATTAAGGGTTAATTAATTGTGTAATTAACTTAAGATTTTTTTTATTGAAGTAATTAATAAGATGATGATTAATTCGATGTGATTAATTAAGGAGAAATTTATTAATTAAGATAAATAATTAAGGTTGATTTATTTCATCCAATGATTTGCAATTAATTCATCAAGAATTGATAATTCATTCATAAGCAATTAATTTAAGATTTATAAAGGACAAGTAATTTTAAGATAAATTTATTTATGAAGGTGAATAAAAGATAATTACTTTGTGTAATTGAACAAAAAAGCTAATTACTTAGTGAAATTAATAAAGGGTAGTTAATTAAAGGTTAATTATTGAATAATTAAAGGTTGATGAATTAAAATTTAGGGGTTGATTAATTTATTATTAATCGTTAAATAATAAATGATAAAGAATAATTAATCAAAGTGATTTTTAATTTATTAATGTTAATTAACCAGGATTAGTAATTCATAAGTAATTTATCTAATTTGAATTAATTAGACAATTAACCGACCTTACTTATGAATGTTTGGATTCTATTGAATGATTGAATTGTTGATACCCTGATATGTTCTGCTTTGATTTGAGCTGTGTTTGATGTAGTTTATCATCTGTGATATATATCTTTGATCTGTGAATAGGAGATAAGCGTTATGGTACATACCGCTTATCAAATATAAGCATTATAGTTTATACCGCTTATCAAATATATTGCTGTATTTGGATCTGTGCTGATTGATGATGAGGCACTTTTATTGTGTGAAACCCCTGGACCACACTTATACACACACAAATATGGATTGCACGTGGAAATGGGTTAAGTCACAGATTTTTGAAATTGTTTTAAGGATTTAATCCAAAATATTTTTGGAATTAGAATTGGAACTTTGAAAATGAATTTTCAAAAATAAAAGTTATTTTGAATAACTTGATTGAGTTTTGAAATTTAAATAATTTGATTTAAATTTGAATTCGATATTTGAAATTGAATTCTATGATTTGGGAACTAGGGTTTAAAGAGGTTATTCAACCTATAAATGGGTTTATATGGGTTTTTAAACCATTTTAAAAGCGTTGATTGAGAATTTAAATTCTAAACCCAAAGATGTTAACTTGTATAAACATAATTGAATTTTTTTTTGAAACAGAAACTATATGTTTTCAAGTAATAAAGGCTTCCACATAGGAAATGAACGTCCAATTTGTGTTAAAAGGATTTCAAGTCTAAAATGGAAATAGTTTTCCAAGTTATGAATAAACCTTTGGAAACGGGTTTGAAAACTATAAATTAAATCTTAATTTAAAGATTTAATTGAGTTAATCCAAATTGAAATGAAAACTGTTTTGGAAATCTATAAATAGATCTTTGTGAATCTAGGTGAACTTTGTGAAACGAATCTTTTTAAAAGAAAAGATTTAAATGGTAATTTATTTGACCATTTAAAGGAAAAACTTTGGATTATCAAGTTGTGACTTAACTGAAATCCCATATCCATATGTTTTTAAACTATTGCGCTCATTATTCGGTTTAGCCGGGAGAGGGCCTTGTGTCATATAACCCATTCCGAATAATGATACGACGTTATGGATTGCATTTGAAGACCGGGTGTCTTCGAGAACGATAGGATAACCTGTCGATTAACTCTGCACTGAGTTGCTCCGGTATAGAGTTCTCCCTTAGTAACGGGAAGTCCGATCCGGATTGTGGATACCTGGATTTGCAAGGGCTTCTTCGAAAGTATCTTCGGTTCTGTTCGAACCCGGGACAGACTTGTATGGTTGTATGTCCGACATTACACTTTGAGATATTAAACTGATCTCTATCAAATACATTTCTGCTTGGTGGCGGAGAATTTATTCTCTTAGCTTAACACCCTTCTCTGAGACGTACGAGCTAAGAGGTTATATAGTTGATATTTATCAGCGATATATTCCCAATTTGGTTGTGTGTCATGCTAAGTGCTGCTGTGTGGTTATGATCATTTGTTGATCATTTGTGATCAAAGCATGGCTTTTGTATAAAGCGTAGCTTTGTGGACGAGACTGCATCAGGACCTCACACCTCGGAAATGGTCGAAACAAGAAGGATGCAGCAAGGTTATGAGGGTCGCGCCCTTTAGGGTGTGTCATTCCCTTCTGGTAAAGGGTGGTATCATGGTATGGAGCCCAGATACTTACTCATGTGGATACTGCAGATCTATTACTTTGTGATTGCTTTGTGGTTTTGAGGCGCCTCGGATAAAGGTCCCAAAGGACCGGGGTATGGCATGCTCGAGTAGTAGTTACCTAGTTACAGAGGTAACCCGGCCTTGTGTTGGCAGAGATCCGGTTAGGTTCTCGGGACGTCCCGCCAGAGGCGATCCCATGTGGCAATAGGAAGTTCCTTAGCCTGACCATTTGTTGGAAATCCAATCAAAACAATACGTGCCTTGTACGGTTTTAGTTGTAGAACCTGCCATTTAACATGGCAGCTATAGTAGGCATAATATCATGGTACCTATGCTGGCTAGGATTAATATTATACTTTCGAAAGATTTTCCACTATGCACTAGTAATAATATCAAAGAAATTTTATCGTATTAAGCATCTTTGACTATCATAAGGGGAAATCTCCCCCAAGTGTGCGATTGCATTGTGTGTGTGCCGGGAGGCCTTATGGTAGTTTCATTTTCTAAAAAGCATTGCGGATTTCAAATTTAAATTCTTTTGTTTGTTTTAAAAGACCAAATGTTTTTGTTTGCTTACACCAGTCCCACGACTGACCTGGAGTTTATTGTTCATTTCCTAAACTCTGGGTGCACACTATTTTTCCACACGGGCAGTCTAGAGTTGGGTTTTTCAGATAGTCAGGTTTAGTAGATTATCTGGAGCTAGTTCAGTCTTTGGATCACGACTGTGCTTGTTTATCTTTGTGCATCATTATTGGGGGTTCGAGCTATTGCTGGATTGGTGTTTTGGAGATGGAGTTCTTTCTTAAAGACCATATTGGAGTTTTGTTCCGCTGCTGTGTTATCTTTTCTTTCCGCTGCTATTATCTTGTATCATATCTCTGATGCATATTCATTGTATCATTGGTTGTATCATATTGTATCTGATATTGTATCAATGTTGTATATTGATATATGCTATCCTTTCTCTTCCGCTGTGTTGTTTTACTTAATGGTGTTATGAGCTCTGGCGAACCAGATTCGGCATTTGGATCTGCAGCATTTGAATACGAGTGTCGTATTCGGTGCCGATTTCCGAAGGTCGAGTCAGGATCGCTACATCAATACATACATACATATATATATATATATGAAACAATAAATATTTTTGAGGAATCCTGTTGGATCCCTTCAACCCGTTTCCCTGCATCCATAGCTGTTAGTCAACAAATAAAAATACCAATCCCACTTCGAGGGGGATATCGTGGTATAAAGGGTCATCCACTATTATGCGGGGTGCATAGGGTCTCATCCGCTATATAATGCGGGAATATCAATCACTCAAATATATATATATATATATATATATATATATATATAACATCCAACAAATAATTATTTAATTCATCCAAGCTCATCCAATGATTTAAATTTATTCATTTAAACTAAATTAGGCAATCCAAATGAGTGAGAAGATCTCACCTTTACTTTTTAATTTGCAATCCACTTCAATCTCGTCTCGGTTTTCCTGATTTTTCACCTTGTAAAAACATTTACGGTTTATTAATCGTTTGAACCACTCGAATAACTAATCACTATTTAATAAACTTAATTAACTAATAATTTATTTTAAACCAATAATCTTCCTTTTAAATATCTTTTGGTAACTAAAATAATTAGATAAGTTTACTAAACAAGTTAGTCACTATAATACATTATTTAAAAGTAAACTAGTAGATTAAAAATGTGTATATGTAAATTTATGTTATTTTCATTTTCAAACTGCATAAAAAATAATCTATATAGGTTCAAAAATCTAATTTTACATAAAATTTAAACATTTTTAAAAATTCTTATTTTTCCAAAATCTTATACACACACACACACACACACATACTGTTTTCAATTGAGATGTATATGTGGATACACACACACTTACTAAACTAAAATACAGAATTATTTTATCCCTTACAGTAATTTTTTTTCTCTGTTTTCTGTATATATATAAAAATCTGCATATATACCTTACTGTACATTTTTTCCCTCTATAACATATTTATGAATTTAAACTAAAAACAAAAATATTATACCTTCACTGCCTCAAATTTAAAATTGAGATGCCCAATCCCCACATCTACGCCGTCGCCTGCTCCTTCCACGTCACTGCCCTAGGCCGACCTCACCAGCAAGCTCGAGTTCGTCGATGCCGAGCCTCACCATCACTA
Organism: Allium cepa; assembly: GCA_030765085.1. Lineage (NCBI taxonomy): Eukaryota > Viridiplantae > Streptophyta > Magnoliopsida > Asparagales > Amaryllidaceae > Allium > Allium cepa. The sequence continues at coordinate 985,740,385 of CM060929.1, read as the reverse complement.
TGAAGAAGAAGGATACTGCGACAAATATTTTCGCGAGTGCCTCCTGCCTCTACCGTGAATCCTACATACATGCACAGTCGCCGACCCCCCCCCCCCCGACTCGCGATTTGAAATTGCGTCTACCCCGTTTTTTATCGATTCAATTTTTGATTCAAGCAAAACATTAAAGTGGTACGCCATTTTTCAAAGATATTGAATTCGAGGGGGAAAGGAAAAAAAGAGATGGCACGATTCAACTTTTTTCGAATTCGAATTGGAAAAGAGAAGGGGTAGTGTATGAGTTAGGATACAGATCGATTTGATTTCGAAGAAAAAATTACGGCCATTATTATTATTTTCAATTTTGAATCGATTGTTATGTACAGAATAAAGTTGAAGAGGAGCTTATGATTTATACGAGAGAGAAGCGTCTCGAGTAAGAGGAGTTTGCTTTCACACATTCCTTGCGTGCTGAAGATGCCCTATGTCCCTGCCATTGCTTGCTACAGGGAAGGCAAAAGGTTGTGAGGGTGAAAGAAAGTAGGCTGGTGGTAGGGAATCTCTGCTGTGGAAAAATATGACGTGAAGGGAATTTGACTGGTTAAACATATATTAAATTTAAATTTAAATTGTCTTGAATTCATAGCTCAAAATCTTGACATCCTATCGAGGCATGCAGCCAGGCGTTTATAATGTTATACCCCTAATCTGAACGCGATGGAAAAGGCTTCGAGTCCTAACTCGATCGTATGGAGAAGATAGCTTTTTGGATCAGTTATTATATTGAATTTCGATATTAATTTCAGCGTGTTTACAAAACGTACGACCACATGTTAATTTCGAAAGCTCCGAAATTTCAAATTCGATAATAATACAATATTACGGATCCAATGAAACTGGTTTCGTCGAACTCCGAGACTGTGCCTCGGAAGGCTATCTTTAAACGTCGATTTAAACGATATATTTTTAAAATTGAACAAACCACTGTTAAATTCACTTTTAACATTTTTATTACCTTCAGTATTATCAGTATGAATTTTACAAGCCTATAAAATATTTTTGTCGAGCTTAAAACTCAAGATTTAATATTTTACCCAAATTCCAATTATTACTTTAATAGTTAAATTATTCAACAAACTGGTATATTTAAATTCGAAATCTATTTTCTTTAAATAAACCCAAGCTTTCCACATTCAAAACCAATTTATAATTCAATTTAAATATTTAAAATCATGTAAATATTCGAAATCCAACTTTGAAAAGTCCCGGTGGTCACAAATCCAATTCGTGACTGTTTTACTCGAGTCCTCTTCAACACCGGTGCTTGATACCCATCCATATCGGAGGAGTTTGTTGATGCTTTTGGATGTCCTTGTCTTGTTATTTTGTGAGGATTGCGAATCCAATTGAGTGGATCCGCAGTATTTGACACGATGTATGTGGATTTAGAATTGTTTCTTATAGCTTATCTTTTCGTGCGAATTAGCACGCCATTTTCTATCTAGAGTTTGGAGTGTTTGAGAGGAAGTGGCTTGCCTATTTACAAGCCACATTCTATGCTTCGAAGAATCCTATATTAGGTATCCTTATTCGGCTGATTTGTTGCTTCTTATCCTTTGGAATGTTAACGATGATTCCGAAGTCTCTACATTCACTCTTGAGTTTCGAGATGTTGATGATACATCTCAAATTCTGGTCATTGTGACTCTGTTGATTTCTGTAAGTCTGTTTTGGGAATGACACCCAATTCGGCAATCGAACATTGCATTGACCTCTTTTCCAATTCTTATTCTTTCGGTTATCCTTCCACTATTATTTTCACTAAGGAAATGAGGTGATTCATTGAGTTTATTTTGATATTGCCATTCTTGCCCCCCTTTTGAGATATCCTCTTTGGATACTCAATTGTTGGTATATTTTGTGGTGTTACTTCACTCGAAGTAATGATTTTTTGTTAATGTTACTTCTCCTCATTTAAAAAGATATTTACCCTTGCTTTTATATCTCACTTCTCTCTTTTTAATCTATTGTGTAGTACTAGGGTCATTCTTCAGCTTGACCCTACATCGATTCTTCATGAGCTATGAGTCCCAGAGGATAGCGTTACTCTTACCAAATTCCGCACTCGTTATGAGTCTTATGAGTGGTTCATTATACCGTGGAATATTGAACATTCTGGACTATTCCATCAATCTTGTGAATTAAGTATTCTGAGAATATCTCGATGAGTTCTTCTTGTGTCTTTGATTTTGAAAATAAGTTATAACTAAATTTTCAAATCTTTTAAATTGAAGATAAGTTTTTGAGAGAAATTAGATTTTTTTGGGGAAAAACAAAGAATATTTTGAGCATCATATATGAGGTATTTCTTTTCAAAAAAAATGAATTTTTATGTTTTGTTGTCCGTCTAGTGCTTTAAGAATTCTAATCGATGTGTTTGGCCAACGTCATTGATAAGAATTTCCTAATTGCTGTGCTGAGATGGTCAGACACGATAAATTGAGTTTTAATAAGTAAAGTTAAAAATAATTAATATTGTGGAGTATTAATTTTTATTTTAAATGTTTAATGAAATCATTGAACCATAGCGAGTGTTGGATGAGTGGTGAGGCAGTTTTGATCATTTGATCAACTCGGTAGCCAATCGATGAGGTCATTCGCTATAAATCAATGGCGAGGCAATACCCTTATATTATTTGAAATTTAAGAACTTGAATATGGTAATTTGGGTAAGTAAAAGTGAATAATTCTAATTAAGGGGAAGTCTTAATTAGAAGAAAATATCATTTGATGCTTTAATTAATAAAATGATGTATTTAATGTAAAAGGATATTTTGGTTTGAAAATTTAAAATATTAATTAAATATTTTAGTACAAGTTATAAGTGATGACTTTGTTTTGGCACTTAGTTATTTAAGTAATAGTAGAGGATGGATACAAAACCCTATCTTAAGGGAGAAAAAAGAAGTGTTAGTTTAGAACATTTAGTATAAATTTATGAGCTAGTTTTTGTTTAAACTAAATGGTATTAAAACTTGTGGGTTTGAAATTGCAAAATTATTTTGAAAATAAAATTGAATAAATTTTCAACTTTAATTAGTTTTATGTTGATAATTAGATGAGAATTTAATTATTTTTTGTGACTAGTAGAAATGTGAATTTGGATTGTTTTGATAAATGAACGATTCATGTAGTATAATCATTTTAAATTGTGAGAACATTTTATAATATATATATATATATCCCAAAAATTTGTTTTGGTGGATAATAAATAACCATCTCTTGATAATGAAAGAGATTAGTTATGAAACAACCCGCATAATTGTCGATTTTTATATTTAAATATTTTATTGATACTCGAAATTTAGTCCGAAAAGCTACTTTTTGCATACGGTCGAATTAGGACTCGGGACCACTCCCATTGAGTTTAAAATGCCGTTTGCGACCTTTTTGAGTATAAGCTTCGATATGTTTGGAGTAAGTTGATTTTTGCTACTTTTTACTTAGGGCTTTGGTTTGGGCTGAGCCCATTAACCCCACTTAACTCAGTTCCAACCCTCTCCTCTTCATTCACTTCTTTTCTATCTTCCTAATACTCAAGCTTTTATGTTAATGGAGAGTGGAAGAGGAAATTAAAACTCCAAGCCCTAGTTTTCTTTTGCAACCTCAATTTTCTTGCTCCAAACTAATAGAAGAACCCATTGATTCAAGCTCATTTGGGTTGTGTTGAAGAGAGGTTGATTCTCCATTTGCTTTCAAGCTTCTCCTTGTTTGATTTTGTAAAAAGGTGAGATTTTTATCTCACATCTATGCTTATATTTATCTTCGAATGTTAGGTATGAATTCCTAACACTTATTCGTGTGCATTAGCCTTATTCTCCGTGCTAGTCGACAGCATTCACCGAAATGTTCTTGTCTAGCGTGGGTATAGAGGTGGGGCGTCACAAGTTAACTCTTTCAAAATGAGTTTTCAAGTTAATTGTTTTAAAGTAGATTTTGGAAAGTAATGACAATATTTCCACTTAATAAATTGTTTTATGATGATTACATAAAGTTGATCATAATTTTGTGCGTCTTTGCTTTTAGGGGAAAAAGAAGATCATTTAATAAATGATTTAGCAAAAAGCTTGTTGAAAATGTAGTTTGAAATTTGAAATGGTTTGGGAAAATTTCAAATTTTAAATTGATTTAAAAGCTGAAATATTTTTTGGAAAAGTGTTGTGCTAAAATAGCGATAACTTGAGATTTATAACTCCAAATGAGTTTGATATTTTTTTCAAATGTAAGAGCTTTCAGTATGCTATAAAATTTCTTTTTAGCACTTTAAAATATTTTGCTATTTACTGAGTCCAAAATGGGTTTGAAAGTGGATGGGAAGTTCTGCCCTATTACAAAATTCTCAAGATTAAGCTAAAAGTGAATTTAAAATAACTTTCAAACCGTAAATCCAATTTTGATGTTCTTTATATTGGTGGAAAGCTTAGACTTAGTAGAACAACTTCCATTTTATAAAACGTTTTCGATTTTTTTGTTTGCTTGGTTGAAACATGTCTTCTTTACAGTAGGTCTAAAATAAAATTGATCTATTTTCCCCTTAATAGTTAAGTGCAGTACTTCTATTTATGAACATGAACTAATATCATTTATTTGAGTTAAGTACAGGTGAAAAGAGGATAGTCGGACTATACTTTGAGAAAGAAAATATATATAAAAGTTTGTGCAAACTCGCTTTAAAATGCTATAAAGGAAGGTATGTTTTCGGATTAAATTTTTGAAGTGTTAAATCATGATATTTATTGTGTTTCCGACCCAATGGTCGATGCATATTATATACATCATTTTTGTAATATTGTATACATCCGTCTGTACAAAGGAGAATCCAACAGTTTTTTTGAAAATTTCTAACACTTAGAAAATTTGAGAAACAAATTGAAAAAATAATATACGTTGCAAACTCGAGAATACCTATGAAAGGATTAGAGAATAAACAACTTATACTTTATTTACTCTAATGAAGAGTAATTAATTTAAATTTAAAAATCTAAGTAAGAAGCCTTAGAAATTTTCAAGTGTTGAAAATTGAGAATTTGAAATCTTGAAGATAATGGGTTGGAAAACTTTAAAAATATTCGATTAGTAAGAGAGAGTTTAAAAATCTATTCCCAAAGACTTAACTTGCCTTTTTGCAATTATTTTACGACTTGCATTTATGCAGTCGTATGAGTCTGGTGGTATTGGGGGAAAACCACCTACCTCTTGTTAGATTTTATTTCCATAATAGCTGTCAATCTAATATCGGTATGACTCTCTTCGTAGTGTTATACGGAAAGTCGTATTGATTATCATCTTGTGGGTTGAAGTTCGGGATAAAGTTGTGACTAAATCCCGACTATGTCCGTGAAGCTTCTTAGGAATCGATCTCACTCGATTTCTCGATCGCGTAACATCTTATTCGCGTTTTCTTTTAAGGTGAAATGCATTCGAAATAGGGATGTACTGCTCGTAGAAATTTAATAGTTCACAAATCCCAGTAATTCCATTTGGGAAACCATAGAATTAATCGAGCAATCTTATCTTGGTTTTCTATCATCTTGTGCTGAGGCTGAGAAATTTTAAACTCAAGCTCATTTATCTTCCTTTGATTGATGAAATATTTTTGCTGAATTCAAACTCTTCTCTAGAAATTGCAAGGATGCAATTTTGTTAAGGAAGGAGTCTGCAACAACCCTGGGTTTTGACATTACCTATTAATATTAAATTATAATGGTAGTTATAATTTAATATTGTAAACTAAAATAAAATTGGAAAATTTTATTTGTTTATTTAGAATAAACAATGAATTTTGAAAATAAAATGATTAAAATAAAGTTCGGAACTTTATTTTATTTATTTGGGCTAATAATGATTGGAAAATTAGTTTTACTTGGAGAAAATGCAATAACTGTATTAATTATTGCCAATTACTTCTTTTATTAATTTTTAAAAAAAGTATGAGATTTTTAAAGGTTGTTTATTTAATTAAAAAGATGGAAATTGGTTTAAAAATAAGTTTTGGGTATAAATAAAGTTTGGATATCGTTGGAAATAATTTTATAAGTAAGAAAATTATTTTTGTTGAATTTTCGAAGTTAAAAAGGTAGACTTTCACATTTATTTGTGAAAATTATGTATTATAGTGAAATGAAGGATTTTAATAATAATAATAATGTTTTAAACATAAAAATTGATCCTTTTTATATTGGAAAATAATTTATTTCATGTGTATGTAATTTTACAAATTTTGTTTGGTTGAAAATTGAAAGGAAAATGACTATGTTTTGTAAATTAGTGTATATGAGAATGCATTTGGTTTTATGTTAAATAATTAGTTTAGGCCATCATACTTTCTTTTGTTTAATGGGTCCATTATGCCCATTAGCACTTAATCTGGTTTGAGAAGGTGAGAAAAAGATGACAGTACGTTCATTTTACTCTTTCTTCTTCCTCTTTCTGGAAATAGAAATACAGTAAAACCCGTTTCTACCCTTTTGTAAATTTCAAGCTCTTCCTTCAAATTAATTCAACAAACTAAGAATTTTATCAAATTAGAGTATAATTAAAAGGTAATCTCACTCCAAAACTTTACAATTTCATCAAATTAATATTTTTAGAAGTAGGTTTTTCTAATTTACTGTATCTCCTTCTTGCATGTATTGTTTTAAGTCTGTACAAGTTATTTGAAGTTAGAATCTCCTCAAAGCTTGCCTTTTTCAAAATAAATTCAAGGTTTGATCATCTCTACAGCAAGGTGATTTTACTAACTCACAGTCTCTAGCAAATCAAAGTGGCAAATTGCTTGATTCTGTAACAATGAGTTACTGTAATCGTCTATCTGCTCATAGTTTTCTTCTATTTGAATCTAATTTTTGTTGCTTCTTTGAATGACTGTAACTTTTGATTCCGACAACGAAATGCTGCCGGATTTCTTTCATTTGGTAGGAAAAATTTCATAGGCTTTTATTTTCATTTTCTATCTCCAAATTATGATGCAAAATCACTTCGAAGGTTGGAAAAATCCTGTACAGCAATCGCGTATGAATGGTCGACATGCCTCTTTCCTGGGTCGACGTGCAGGTCGACCCAGAGGCTACATAGGTCAACAGATCTGTCGACCTATGAGCTTGAATGGTCGACATGCATGTTGACCTTGGGAGCTTTCTTTGCTTTGTTATTTCTAGTGTTGTGCTTCATTTCTAGCTCGTTTTCTTTACTTTCTACTTCATATTTCTGTGATATTTCTGATTGAGTTTGAGGGCTATGATGTCTATCCATAGGTCAGCCGAATTTTGGAGATTTTGAAATTTAAAATTTTGTATTAAATTGGAATAAAATTTGAATTGAATTCGAATACCAGTTTGAATGATTTTCTTCGTTTTTCTTCGTATTTGGGCATGGATTTTTCCAAACTGCTTTGAAATAATTTTTAAAATTAATGGGCATTTCAAAATAATTTTATATATTATTTGAAGTAATTTCGAGTGTAAAATCTATTTATTCTTTATAATAAGGGAATTTTCAAATATGGTTTTTCAAATTGATTTCGGACATTTGTTTTCAAATCTTGTTTTCCAAAGTAGATTATTTTATATATAAATTACACATTTTTGAACTATTCGAGCGAATGAGAAGAAAAATTAAACAGTTTGGTAAAACACGTGGTATGGGATGCAATGTTTATCTTATCGGTTAATTCCCAGCTTGTCTGTTTGATCATTTTGACCATTGAGTCAAATTTACCGATGAGATGATGTAAACTTTTTACTACTTTGAGTGTGAAATTTACTAGCGGTAAGTAAACCGTTTAGTGCGAACGTGTTGTATGGACACACGTTAACACTGTTCGGGTTCCTATCCGAGAGTTTGTGACACATTTTCCATTGCGGCATGCCGGTACTGGTCCTTCGGGTCATTGCCATTGAGGCGTTTGCCATTGCGGCGTTTGCCATTACGGCGTATTTGTCATTGTGACATTTTGCTTTCGAGCGGGGTACCTATTTGAGATACAGTACTTGGCAACGCTTCGGCCACATGCATGTGCAAACACTTTTGAGATGATTTCTTTAACCACTTTCCCTAGTGTGTCACCCCTTTCCGGAATTGGTCTATTAAACCATTCAATATATACTTGTGGCGATTATCTTTCGGGAATTTGAACTCTTGGGAGTTCTATCTTTGAGATTTAAGTTGCCTACACTGGCGTTATTTGAGGTTTGCCTTTTGGAATTTATTTGGGATTATATTCTCTTATATTGGAGAATTATATTTGATTTCCTTGTGGTGCATTTTGAGATGGTGATTTCTTTGAGATTTCCTTTAGTTTGCCGATGGCTGGTTTGGAATTTCTCCTTTCTAGAAGTTATATTTTCCCTAATCCTCTATTGATTATTTGTGATAGCGATGATATGAGGCTTGCTATATTTAGCGTTTTATGGATTGTCTTATATCTTTTGAGATTATATGTTTGTGTAAGTGATATCATCCCATTACTTGAAGTAGCCATACCATACTTATACTCATGCTTATACTCAGTATTGTTCCTTCTTGTTTAAGAAGAACATTACCTTTGTCCTTATGCGTCTATTATTGCTTAGCCTTATAAACTGATATGTTTAGCTAGGCTAACCCGTGTATTTTATACTCAGGTCAGACTGAGGTGTTTCAGGTTAGATACATTTGGACTTAGCCTATTCTGCTACCGCATAAACGCATCTTGCTATCACCTTTTTAATATAGCTTTTGTATTGTCTTTTTCTCGCTACTCTGATATGCGTATTGTTTTGACTCGTGTGTATATTGTGGTCGTCATACCACTTATGATGTATTATTTGTATTGTATTAGGATGTATCAGTATATATGCATATATATATTTATAGATCTGTTTGTTGTTTGAATGTGTATGTATATAAGAAAGCATACTTGTTAGTGTTATATATATGTTTTATATTGTGTTAATTTGTTTTGTTTAGTATTTATAAATTCTGGTCGGTACATAGGACCTATGGCATCGATAGGGATTTCTAAACACTTAATAGGGCAGGCCGACATAATATTGTTTTTGAAATGTAGGTAAATGAAATAATTTTACCAAGTATGATATTTTGTATATAAAAAATAATTTTATAAATGAATACACTTGTTTATGATATGTTTGTTAGGAAGTGAATTTCATAAGTATTGGATGAAAAATATAATTTACAAATTGAGTAAATATAAATTGGAAATTTGAGAACATAAGTTCTGGAGGTTTTTAAATTTGTTTCAAATGATTTTGAAATATAATATTCGTATTATTTTAAATTATGTTTAGATAAATATTTTCAAATGCGATTTGAAAGAAACGTTTTAAAAGAATTTTAAAAAGGGAATAAGTTTTGTGTTCTCCTCTTCTGTCGCTAGAAAATTATTTTGGTGATGACTGCGCAGCATCATCGACGTTCATTTTCGAATTTCAAAGTGGGAAGACCACTATAGCAACTTTACTATAAATTTATTTTGATAAACAAATTTTAAATTTAAATTTCTAAATACCATTTGATATATATAAAAGATATGAGTATGTGTATTATTTCAAAGTGATTAAAATGAATCCAGAATTTGAATTCTTAAGTTCCTATTGAATTAATGAATTCAGTTGTAAAAATTAAGTGTAATAATTGGAAACTTCTAAAATGAAAAATAAGAAATTAGATGCTAAGTGATTAATGAAATATATAAGAAATTGGAAATTTGTAACTTATAAACTAAAAGATATGAAAATTTAGAAGATGTAATTATTGAACATTTTGTTAACTAAAATGAATAAGATAAACTGGTGTAACATTCAATTACATTCTTAAAATATATATAACTTGCCAGAAATGTTTAAAAAGTTGTAATGTTAAATAAGAATGTGCAATAAAATATTATACAAGTAAAACTTAAGTAATAAAAGTGTTCAAATGGAATTATTTCTATAAATAAGAATTTTGATGTACAAGAAATGTTATAAGCATAAGTTAATGTTTTGAAATGCTAAAAATTACACTGAATAATAAAAAGTGAATATTATCTAAGAAAATGTTTATAACTTAAGAAATTACTGAAATGATTCATAAATAAGTTTGTTATTAATTGGCACTATAAAAGAAAGGATAATGTGAATTAAAAGGCAGAAACACTTCAGTATCAATGTTTATTCATGAATAATCATATTAAATAGAAATCAAGCTATATAAGTAAACGAATGTGACTTAAATTACAAGAAAACTTATATAATATATCAAGAATTGATTTACTGATGACTTTAGATATTGAATGTGAAATAAGTTACTAAATGTAAATTAATGGAAAAATGACATTGTATGAATGAGCAAAAATAAATAAAAGAGTAAAAAGGAAACTAGCATAATAAATTAATTAACATTTGAATTTTGTATTGTTGGGCTAATGGGAAGTTTGGGAAAGCATACTTCAAATTGTTTACAATTGTATGAATAATCTACTAAGTAATTATCTTGTTGAGCGTATGGTACACTTGATAGTTTACTTATCATCCTTGTACGATGAAAAGTTTATGAACCTGAGCAAACCATTTGTTTTGGTTACTATATATGTATGATGGATTCTTTGATTTCATATAATAGTTGTACTGTTTTGTTTGCAAATGACTGTTGTGATGTTGTGTTGCTTGTACTATTAATTAAAACAACTAAAATATTATTCTTTTACATAATTTTAACTTTTGGACTATAAAAGTGATGTACAGGTTTATGGAAGCAATAGCTACTGCATTTGGTTTCATAAATAAATTTGTTTGCCCGACAAATAGGTACGTTTTCGGATTACGGTTTTATAGCAATACTTTATTGTTTTTCCCGTGGTTTGGGATGTTTTGCTTTTGAAATATGATATATATATATATATATATATATATATATATATATATATTGTAATTATTGATATTACTATTTTTCGGACCTATCCGTACAAAGGAGACTCTAACGAAATTTTTCGTGAATTTAAGACTTAGAAAATTTGTGAAAGTGAAAACATTTTCAAATTACTATTAAACTTGGATATGGAAGATTTAATTATTTATAAATTGATATATTTTATTTAAAATACTTAATTATGTAATTTTAAAGTGTTTATAAATTGATTATTTTGAATAAAATTTTATCAAGTTCTTAATCCCTTCTTGTTCTTTTTCGAGGATGAAAAGTTTTGACTGAAGGAGAATGTAACAACCTATATTTTTCGATAATTAAAAATATTAAATTAAACAAGATTTTAAAATTAAACATTGTGAAAAAATAAAATTTATGATTTACAAATGGAAAAGACGATTAGAATGTAATTTAATAATGTTAATTTAATGAAATTGATAACTAATTTAACGTAATTTTTTATTAATTGAAATTTTGCAAAGTTAGTTTGGATATAGCTGTGAATAAGGAATTAAATTTGTGATTAATGGAATTAAGGAAACTGAAATATTATAATTAATATGGTAAAAAAAGATAACTGAAAATATGAATGTAATAAAATGTAAACCAACGTTAATTATATCTCTATGGTGATAGTTGATTTAATAATATGAGTGGAAATCGAAATAAAAGTATTGATTGAATTTAAAATATAATTAACTGGAATTTATTATAACTGCAATTGAACTCTGTAATTAATGTTATATTTAAATAGTGGATTTAACATGGAAATTTTATTTTAATAGGTTATCAATTAATCAAGAATGATAAAGCCGTTAACTTTTAATTTAGAATTTGAAAAGTGATTAAACCAATTTAATAGTAATTTATTTAATTAACTTGAAATTAGGCATTTTGGCCATGGTCTTTATTTTGATGAAACCAGTTTCATCGGATCCGTAATAGTGAATTATTATAGGTTTTCAAGTTTGTAGGGATTGAACTTGTCGTTTGATCGTGCTAGCTCGAAACGCGCAGAAATCAATTTAATGAATTCAATTAAATTAATCTGACTTTAAAAGATAACTTCTGTATACAATGGAATTTAGATTTGAAACTAGTTCCAATGAGTTTAAAAATATCGAAAACATCTATTTCGATATACTAGATGACCTACTTTCGTTTCGAAAATGGAACGGGCTTTTTGGGTCGTGTTTTCATTTCGAACCAATTCGATATGTCCATTCTTTCTTATCTGCCTTTGCCGATATATAGGCTGTTATAAACCCTAGATGTTTCTCATTTCTAATTTCTATAGGTATTGCTTATCTCCAAATGCTCCTTCCTTCCCAATGGCAGAAACCTTAATTCCCAAATTCAATTTCAAATCAAAATCAAATTGAAAATTTTAAACTTCTCAAACTATGTCATATTATATATCGTTGGAAAGCTCTCGATGAGCATGATCTACTGCAGCAATTCATTTATCGATTTGATGCATCATTTGGCAAGAAAACGGTGAAGAAACCTCGTCCGCTGAAACTATGGTTTTCATTTTAACGGTGGATCTTCGACGATGGTTCGTTCGGTAGGTGCTACGTCGTAGAGGAGGCTTAGGGGAGTCGATCCATATGGTGGGACATTGTAGATCATCATCGAATCGCTAGAAATTGGTGTAAGAACGTAGGAGTTTTGCTCATGGCCGTGGATCACTGGAGACATCACTGTGGTCATGGAGAGGCGCGGCCTCGGATGGCGAGTCGAGCGGTGATGCTTGATGAGGTCAGAGATGAACATGGGAGGTGCGGCGATTTTGGCTTGAAACTGGTGGCTGAGATCGAGAGTTCGTGTATATAAGGGTTGGAATGGAATGGTGACGATTAGCCGAGGTAAGGAAAATTTCTGATTTTCCCTTTTAACTTTATTTTAAATCTTAAATTTAAAATTTAAACTTCTCACTATCATAACTTCTTCATACGAGCTCGGATTTACTCGCATTTTTCTCCATTGCGATCATATCGAAATTTCAAACATTTTGGAATTAGTTCGGTTGAATTTTGAAACTGCTGGATTTTTGGGGTATATTTGGATTTTAATTCGACTAAAAATCAAAAGTGAGTGATTTATCCCACTCACAACTACTAAATCATCTTATGTTAGTTAAATTAAATGTATGATGTGATTAGAAATTTATTGATTGATGTTTGGTATTTAAATTGTCGTTTAAATTTAATTTAAATATATTGAATTAAACTGCCATTTAATTGATATTGAAATTTAATTGCCAGTTAAATACCTGATAATGATAACCAGTTTATTTGTTGTGGTTATTGGTTGATTTGAATGATGATTGTGACAGATGTTTAATTGTTGACATTTGGATGATTTGATGTTGTTTATTTTATATGTTGTTAACACACTGCTAGTTCCTTAAGTTATTGTTAGGAAAATAATTATGGGTTGAACTGATACATATCTGAATAGTCTTATAAATTAGGGAAAACGTTATGGGTTGAAATGATGAACTCAAGCTATTTTATAGACTTTGAATTTTATTCGGGATTGCGGGTTGAATGGTATATACCTGTAAATTTAAATTTATTGTGAGTTGAAATGGTATATATCCGTAGCACTTGACCATAGGGTAGAAAATTATAAACGGACACCATATTGGTTAATTTAAATGATTTTAAATCCTTAATTTTTGAATCCAGTTAAATATATTATGAAATAAAATTAGATTTATATGAACTGAATTATTTTCAAAATCCAAGCTTTAAAATGTTAGAATCGAAATTGGTTTAAATGAATTATTTAAAGAATTTAAATTGGAATCTTAAAGTTGAATATTGAAATATAAATGAAATTTATCAAAATTGAGTTATTGCAAACATTTGAATATTTAAACTTTGAAACCTATTGAATTTGAAGTGATTTAAATTGTAGTTCAAATATGGATTTGAAATCGGTATAAATTGAAATGGTTTTAATAAGAATTTGAATCAAAACCTCTAGCTTTTTGAAGCGATATCATTGAACTGAGATTGATTTAAATTGAATTTTCAAACTAAAGTTGGTTTGAATTGATTTGCGAAATTGGAAGAAACTATTTTCGATATAAACTCTTTTAATATGCAAACTCCTTTAGCATATAAACTATTTTTCTCATATAAACCATTTTGATATATTAATAATTTTTAATACATCAACTATTTTAATCTATAACCTATTTTTAATATATAAACTATTTTAATCTATAACCTATTTTAATATATAAACTATTTTTAATATATAAACTATTTTAATCTATAACCTATTTTTAATATATAAAATATTTTAGTATATATATTATCTTTAATTTATAAACAACTTTAATATATATATATATATATATATATATATATATATTAATGTATAAACCATTTTTAATGTATAACTATTTCAATATATAAACTAAGTTCAATGTTCAAACTGTTTAAAGTTGGAACCATTATGACTCGAATTCACTTGATTTAAATGCGAATATTTTGATATGATGGTTTCACCTATTTTAGTGGTTATGATTTTGAAAACGAATATGATTTTCAAGTAAATAATGATTTCAAAAGTGAATATGATTTTGAAATGTTTATGATTTGGAAGTGAATATGATTTTGAAGTAAATAATGATTTCGATAGTTATTTGATTTGTGAAGTGAATATGATATTTTGATATGAAGTATGAACTATTTGAAACGTAAAAGAACCATCCAATGGGAAATAAGAATTTGGTTGTTAAAGAGACCGGGATTGGATACGGTCATACTCTCCGCCAATACCGAAAACCACTTTAACAACTAAGCATGTAGTGGAGAATTCAGAACAAAGTATGATGGTTTGGCAAACGTTGTTGTATGAGGTATAAACGTAGCCCTAACCCCTCAGATCAGCTTGATATGACTAAAACAAGGACCACGCCGGGCCAAGTGAGGTCGCTTCTTCAATCGAGCACATTTTTCGGTACCATATCTGTTACTTTGTGATTGACTGGGGACCACGCTTTGTTTTTATTATGGGAGTGTGTCTCGAGGTGGGCGGTAGTAGCTGCTATGCGTTACCACCAGTTCGGATCCACAAAACGGTAGTATCCTACCCTAGGCATTGCTCACGTGCCTTATCATATGCCTTATCGCACTCACTATGAGTTTGGTTTGTGTCGTACCTATGGAGTGCTCCCTGATAGCCTACCGGTTTGGTGGAGTTTACAGTACCGTATAGAGTATGATATTTATAAAAATATGTTAAGGGGGATGTGGGTAACGCCTTAAAGCTATTTTAATACTTTACTGGAGACATATTATAATAGCGTATTATATTATATATGCAGATAGTTTAATGGATCCTTAGGAGATGGAATCTCGAACATCTCTTAAGTTATTGCACGCACGTTAGACACGGGATAGGTGATGTAAAATCCCGTAAACATCTCTAAAGCCGTTGCACTCATAATTTTTTAGTGTTGATTTAACTTACATAAGATCTTTTAGTTCTGACTCGAGTGTTTTGTCTTTTCACTATGCTCGGGTCAGCCTGAGCTTTCAGTGTTGAATACTTTATTTTTAGAGGACAAAGAAGGAGATTTTTATGCTATTTATTTTATATATATTCCACTGCATCATTATGTTCCGCTGCATTGTTTATTTATTCCTGCTATATGTATACTCTGATTTGTATTGTAAATGTGTAATCAAATGTATTTGTGAAACAGCTTCATGAACTGTTTATTTGATTATTATATTTTGTCATTCCGTGAGATTCTGTGTTTTTTTTTCATTCTTTTCTCTTCTTTTTCTTATTTACCTCATAACAATCCTCCCTTTTGAATGATTTGAGTTTAACTTGTGTGGTTTATTGTCGATTTGAACCATCCAAAAAGGTGGGTCGTTACACTTGGTATAATAGAAGACATTGATACAAAACGATATCTAAAGCAATCAAAAAAAGAATAGAAAGTATAACCCAAACTATGCTAACACATGAAAACTATTATATGTAGATGAGTACTAAATAAATGAATTGGGACACAAATGAATAGTGTATATACTATAAAACAATTGAATAGATATAAAATTATAACAAATAAGAATTGGTAAAGAACTAATATAAGGATGCAATAAATTCTAAAATAAATTAAAAGCATGTCTACTATAGTTACCATTGAAGTTGAATTAAAATCCCTTTCAATTCTTTATTTTGACATTTTAGAGAACAATTTACTTGCAACTAAAGAAAAATAACAACAATAACTTAATGAAAAATGTTATCTTTCAACTTGATTTTTCTAATCATGATTCTATAAAAATGATCACTTAGGGAGGACAAACAATATTTATGCGACATGGTAATTTTCTTAAGAAGTCAACCATAATCTCTTTAAGCCAAACTAATATAGAGAAAAATAAGATATTACATACCCAAAACCATGACACATGCCATAAAAGGTAGAAGAGATAATTCAATGACTACAATGAATGCTAGAAGAAAACATAAATAACAAAAGGAGCAAACTTTTCACTTGGATTTAAAGGTAAAAAAAGTTAGGAGAAGATATTAGTTAAGGATTCAAGATTTCATTTTTGACAAAGAGCTTGGGAAATGAAAGCAAAAGGAGAAATGAATTGAGACTTTATTTTGATATTTTAGCGAACAATTACAAGCAATAAAAGAAAAGCAACCGCGTTATCTTTTTGGAAAATGGTACTTTTCAACTTGATTTTCCTAATCATGATTACATAAAAATGATCACATGTTGGAAACCAAGTGATGTTTTTTTTACATATATTTTTCTTAAGATGTCAACCCTGATCCCTACAAGCTAACTAATATAAAGAAAAATAAAATATTACATACGCAAAATCACGGTGCATGCCATGAAAGATGGAAGATAGAATTCAGCGATTGCAACCAAAGTTAGAAGCAAACAATAAAAGAAGCAAACTTTCCACATGAATTTAAAGGCTAATAAAGCTAAGTGAATATTTATTTAAGGATTAAAGATTTTATTTCAGATAGAGAAGGTAAGGAAATGAATGTGAAAGAGAAATGTATTGACACATTATTTTGACGTTTCAGAGAACAAATTACCTATAACTAAATAAAAGCCACATTAACTTTATGGAAAATTGTACCGTTCAATTTGATTTTATGTATCCATGCTTTTCCAAAAATAATCACTTATTGGAGACTAATAAATGCTTTAGTTTACATAGTAATTTTTTACGAAGTCAACTAACTTTTATATACTAAACTGATATAGAGAAAAATAAAATATTACATATCCAAAACCATGGAGCATGCCATGAAAGAAGAAAGAGAGAATTCGATTACTTCAACCAAAGCTAGGTGAAAACCTTTCATTTGGATTTAAACATTTAAAAAGTTTAAAGAAGATATTATGTAAGGATTAAAGATCTTATTCTAGACAGAGTGAATGAGAAAATGGAAGTAAAAAGATAAATGAATTGAGACACAACATTGATAATATAGATACAATAACATAATTAAATAGATACAATAATTTAACCAATTAGAATTGATGAAAACTAATAAAAAATATAATAAATTCTAAAATAAATTAGAATTGAAACATAAATGAATAGTGCATATACTAAAACAATTGAATAGATACAAAAATATAACAAATAAAAATTGGTGAAAAACTGATATAGAGTTGTAGTAATTGCCAAAATAAATTAAAAGCATGTCTACTGGAGTTACCATGAAAGCTGAATCAATATCCTTTTCAATTTATTTATTTTGATATTTCATAGAACAATTTACCTGTAACTAAAGAAAAACAACCACATTAATTTTATGAAAAATGTTATCTTTCATCTTGATTTTTCTAGTCGTGATTCTATAAAAATGATCATTTGTTAGAGGCTAAAAAATATTTTATTTTACATGGTAGTTTTGTTAGGAAGTCAACCCTAATCCCTATAAGCCAAATAAATATATAGAAAAATAAAGTATTACATACCAAAAACCATGGAACATGCTATGAAAGATGGAAGGGAGAATTCAATGACTACAAATAAAGTTAGAAAAAAACACAAATAATAAAAGAAGCAAATTTTCCACCTGGATTTAAGGGTTAAAAAAGTTAGTAGAAGATGTTAGTTAAGATTTTATTTTATATAGGGAGGATGAGGAAATGAAAGTAAAAGGAGAAACGAATTTAGACTTTATTTTTATATTTCAGCAAACAAATTACCTGCAACAAAAGAAAAGCAACCACATTAACATTTTGGAAAATGGTACTTTTCAACTCGATTATGGTTATATAAAAATGATGTAACAACCCTGTATTTTGTGATTTATTTTTTTGTATATTTCAATTATTTTAATTGAATTTTTGATTTAAAAAAAACTTATTTTATTTATTTTGAATGATAAACTTTAGTTTTGATATTAATTATCATTCCAAAGCATGACTAAAAAGAATATTTTCCAAAAAGTGAATTTTTGGTCAAAATAGTCAAGCTTTGACTTTTATTTTAAAATTTTAAAAGTTTGAAAATTTAAATTTTTTTCTTTTATTTTGAAAGTACATAAAATTTTAGGAACACTGCTTTTTGTTTCGTTGGAAACGAATTTAAATTGTGAAAGTTATGTATATTTCAATATTGAGTGCAATTCGTTTATTCTGCAATTTTGTTATTTTAAATAGTATAAATTTTATTTTTCTTTGTAATATTTTATTTTAATATGTATTGATATGCTATTTTATGTATGTTTTTGTCTTTTAATATTTTTGAAGTGAGGTAGGAATTTTTCTAGAGCTAGTAGTATTTTTCTTGTAATTTCCATGCCCTGTTTTCAATTTTTAAACATTTTCTTTAGTTCTTTTCTATTTTTCTCCAATTTAATTATTTATTTTATTTTAGAAATGATAAATAAATTATTATATTTCAAAATTTTGCTTTAGAATATTTTTAAAATGAAGTAGATATTTTTCCAAAGCCATTGATGTTTTAATTGTAATTTTTGAACCTTGTTTTCAATTTTTAAGCAATTTCCTTAATTCTTTTTATATTTTCTTCAAATTTAATTATATATTTTTATTTTATTTCACTTTGTTTCGGTTTTTATATGTACTTGCTGAATTTTATTTTGTTTTACTTGATTTAAGAGAAAAGGAAGTATGGAAGGTTTTAAAAGCTAAGAAACGTAAAGTCGTTTCACCGTTTCTTTTACCGTTACTTTTTCAATCAATGCATCAATTTATTGTAGTCGTTCCTTTTCTTTCGCTTATTCACGTGAAAGTTTCTCATTCCATCAATAATACACATCCATTTCAGATCTAAGCAAAGAAAAATAAGCAATGGCCTCTCTTCCTCCTCTTATTTTTCTACTTCTTCTTCTTTGTTTTGCTTGATTTTTGCCATGACCTCTCATAGCTTTGCTCGGCCCCACATCTCCACCACCACCACCGACCACACCACCACCATCTACAGCAGCACCGCCTTCCCCTCCTCTGACCAAGATCTGACCATGGCCTCCCTATGATGCAAACCCCTCAAACTTGTAAAGCAATCCTTGAAAACAATGCCTAGACCACATAACTTCACTTATATCCTTCTTCTATCACCTTGGCCACCTCCCCTTGCTCCACCACCACCATAACCTGATATCTGGCCATCACTTGACCTCTGTCCAGATCTGGAGCAAGCATGGCCAAGCCCAAACAATGACTAGGCCGAGCCTAGTGTGCACCAAAAACCACTCCTTTTGGCCTTGACTCTTTGTCTGCTTCATGTTTAACTCCTACCTCTTCACATCCCATTGTTTGCCTCCTTTTTGCTGACCATTGGATAAGCATTTCAGGTCTAGATCTGATCATGGCTGAGCCAAATGATGTCATGGCCAAGCACTTGAATGGTTAATGAAAGGTTGAATCATTTTTTGTTAATTTCAAATTTCCAATTATTTCTATATTGTTTTAGTTGCATATTCATAAGTTATATTGTCTTGTTTTGGGGTTATTTACAAGATGATATCTTGGCTATTTCTCTCCACTCAAAATCAAAGGTCGTGCCTTCAAGATCCGTTGTGTCATTCAAATTAATATCTCCAACATAAAAATGTGAGTATTTCTCACCAGACATTTTGTACTTATATAAGTAGTAAATTGACACCCTACGGATCTATAGAACTATATTAACATGTTATAACTACTTATATTATTATCATATGATGTTCACACCTGTTAAACACCTGTTATATCATATGTTACTGTTATTTCATGCTATTCTGTATATTTTATCAGCTTATCACACTGCAAGTTCCCTTTGGATTAGAATCACTATGGGTTGAAATGATACATACCCGAACGGACTTTAGAATAAGGGAAAATTGTTATGGGCTGAAATGATAGGCCTGAATGATTTTCAATTTATTTCATTTACTTGGGACTGCGGGTTTGAAATGATAAAACCCGGATTTTCTTTGTAAATTACGGGTTGAAATGATATATTACCCGTATCACTTTTCCTAGTGTAGAAAATTATATACAGACCCGTAGTTAATATATGTTTTTCTAAAAAATTATTAAATTTTTTAGAAATGTAAATATTAAAATATTTTGATTTAAATCTAATTAAAAAGGATTTTGTAAAATATTATTGATTTTCTGAATAACTGTAAGTGAAATGAAATAATGAAAAAGTTAGAAAATTTTGAATGTAAGTTATTTTGGAAAATTTGATTTAATTATAATTGGAAATTAAATTGAATATGAAATATGATAAATTTATGATATTTTGAATTTAAATTAATTTAAAGTGATTTTATATCATATTAATGATTTTTGATAAAGTTGAATGTGAAATGAATGAATATTTAAGTTGAAATTTTGAAATATAACTAAAATTGGAAATTTATGAAATTGACTTAAAAGTGAACTTTTAGTTAAGCAAATAAAAATAAAACTAAGTTATATTTGAGAATTTGAACTTAAGTGTTAAGTTGAAATTCAATGCAAGGAATTTAAAATTGAACATTGCAATTTAATAAGTGAATTATTATTAAATCTTGATTTTTGAATGGAAATTTAACTTTATAAAATCATGAACTTGAGGAAAATTAAATAATGTTTATAAATGTGAAAATGTATGATTTTATGAGTTAAAAATGTTTTAAATAAAAATATAATTTGTTGAGAAATTATATTGAATATTTGGAGTAATTGACTGCATTTTTGAAATGCTATTAATTACAATGTAAATGACATTACAGTATTTGTAAATGCTGTAGTTGATGATAATGAACTAAAAAGCTAAATTGAATTAAAAACTATTATAGCAATTTTATAAGTGCTATAATTTTTGAATTTAACTAAGTTTATTTGGAATTTAAGTAAACCCTATTACAACATTTTAAAATGTTGTCTTTTGTTAAATTGAACTGTTTTGAATGTAACTTTCCGTAGCGTTTTCTAAATGCTGCGAAAAGTGAAATTTCACTGTTTTGATAAACGTAAGTGAATAAATGAACTTCGGAAGTTGAAAATTTTGGAAATTTAATAATTTAATTTTTAACATAATAACTTCATTTTTATGATTAAAAATGATTTTTTTGGAATATAAACTGTTTTGAAATATGAATTGAAATGGTATTTTAAATTGAATAAAATGAATAATGATTTGAAATGTGGTTTCGAAAAGATGATATTTTGATATATTAAAATGATTTGAAATGTGATTTCGAAAAGATATGATATTTTGATATATTAAAATGATTTCAAATGTGATTTCGAAAAGATATGATATTTTGATATATTAAAATGATTTGAAATGTGGTACTGAAACATATGATATTTTGATATATTAAAATGATTTGAAACGAAGTTTTGAAAGATATGATGTTTTGATATTAAATGACTTGAAAAATGAAGCTTTGAAAGGTTATGATATTTTGATGTATTAAAATGATTTGAAAGGAAGTTTTTAAAGGATATGATAATTTAAAATATTGAAATGGTTAGAAATGACTTGATATTTATTTTGATAAATATATGAATTGAAAGATATGGTATGATGATATATTGAAATGGTTTGGAAATAATTTAATCTTTATTTTGATAAAGATTTGGGTTGAAATGACATTTTATTTTTGAAGTATAAAATATTGTTTTAAAGTTATAACTACGGGTTATAATAACGATTGGTTGTTAAAGAGACCGGGATCGGATATTGTCTTATAGCTGGCCAATACCGAAAACCACTTTAACAACTGTGTACGCGGTGGAGATTCCAGAATGAAGTAGGATGGTGGCGACGTTCTCGAGGTATATTACGTGGACCCAACTCCCGTGAGTTGGCATAAATGACTAAAACAGGAGCTATACCGGGCTACACAAAGGGTCGCACCCTTTCAACGAGCATGCTCCATCGAAAACCATTCTATTACTTTTGCAATTCGATATGTGGCGCCACTTTGATTCGGGGGTATTGTTCGAGGTGGGCGGAAGCTGCTGGCTTGCCGTCACCACTGGTCCGGGAGTGCAAACGGTGTATCCACCCTGGCATTGCCTCGCGTGCCGTGTCATCTCCTTATATCGAGCCCGCTACGATTTTGGTTTTAAAGATCCGACCGCGTTAAGGTTCACCATCCCCTTAACGCTATTTTCTATATGATTATACTTTACTGATTAGACACTACTGTATATAGCGTATATTACTACATAGTAAATAGTTTAACGGATCCTTAGAGGATGGACGGTCCCAAGCATCTTCTAAGTTACTTGTACCTTTGCTACAGTTCACTTGAGTTGGTTTACATTGTATAAGTATGTATGTCCTGACTCGAGTGTTGTATTTTTATTTACGCTCGGGTCAGCCTGAGTATTCACAGATTTGGATTTCCACTTTCTGGAGATTTGGAATCGCCGGAGATTATTTGCTTGTCTAGTTTTATCTCTTTTGTCTGTTGGTCCTTTCCAGCTATTGTATTAGTAGATTTCTATGTATTGAGACTTCTTTTGTACTTTATTTCTTCTGTTGTATCTTATGTAACTCTGATATATTTATATAGTAGCTTCATAAACTACTATCTCTTTTACTTCCGCTGCATTATATTTACTCTGTTTCTGTGATCTGTGATTTTTATTTACTGTATATTATGAGGTTTGCCAAATTTTATTTACAACGCGGTATTTTGAGCAATTCAATTCCGGCATGAGTGTCTGCCTATACACTTATAATGGATGCGAATGGTTGAAAATACCTGGTTGTTACAAATGATCACCTATTGAAAATCGAGTAATGTTTTGTTATATAATTTTCTTAAGATGTCAACCCTGATCCCTACAAGCCAATTAATATAGAGAAAAATAAAATATTTTTTTGCAAAGCTAGCTAGCTTTAAAGAGGGCCGTGCCGCTGTATAAAAATAGGGAAAAACCGGTGTTCTGCATATGCACAGAACAACTAAATAGGAAAAAGGAGCCCAATCTACAAATAAACATAAACTACATGAGCTAGATAGAGGTGCCTAAACTACTAATACAACATGACTAGTCTCCCACAGAAGAGGAGGTACAATGACGACCATCATCGGACGTTGGACCACTAACATGAGAGTAACTAGAGAAGAGAGTAGCCAGATGTGGATCATATCCTTCAGAAGCAGGAGAGTAAATAAATTTCCTATCCCAGCTGACATCATAAAAGTGAATTTTGTTCACCTCACCAATCTCACCAAACTTAGTAAGGGACAGACCCTCACCCTCAATATGTTATATAAGATAACGACTCTCACCCTCAATATCACTGATAAAAGAATAAAAAGTGCCAGTCTCAGGCGAGTACCTCATATCGGTAGGAGCATTAATCTTGGCCCATTCCTCAGAATTCCAAATAATAGAATTAACAGAAGCAAACCTCAATCAGAGCCAAAGGAGACAAACTAGCAGAGGGAGGAATGATAGGAGCATCAACAATGGGAACTACACAAACTGGAGCGTCAAAAGTAGACGAGATGGTAGTGGGAGGTGCAACCTTCAGAACCCATTTCTGGATAAGAGGATGAGGTAGAGGAATCCGATCAGCAAGGGGAACAAAGTCAGCAGAGCTGGACTAGAACACGCATCCGAAAGATTCCCATAAGACTGACAGGACGTACAAATCTCTGGTTTCCAACTATAGCGAACTCTGAGCTCAACAGCATGGCCCTCATCTAGTCTGACTTTTATCACCAAAGGTAAAGGTTTGGCAGGAGTTATTCAATCAAAGCTTTGACATAAACTAATCTCTTTTTGGCAATAGTTTTAGCATCATAACATATCACTTTACCAATAAGACCCGCAAGCCAGTCAACCCCGATAAGAGGCCGAAGAACAGATGGAATATGAGAAAAGTGGGCCTATATATGAACAGATAAAATCTGATCATGAGCCCTATCAACAGACAGACTCTAGGTTGTAATAATGAATGGTTTCCCATCTATGAGAATTGAGTCAGCTTCAAGAATACGCTGTCTTTCATCGCCATGCAAAAATTTAAAATAGAACATTTCATTATCAAAATGAACACTCAACCCCCATCTAGGCTTCCAAACCTAATTGCATTGAGCCTGTAATGATCCGTAATTTTCGATAATTGAAAATAGTTAATTTAATAAGATTTTGTGATTTAATATTGACAGAACTATAATTTGTGATTTGTAAATGTGAGAAAATTGAAAATTTAAGATTTAGTAATAAGAAAACAACTAAAATAAAATGGAATAGTATTAATTCAAGTTAACTGATAACTACTTTGTATGAAATTTCAATTAATTGCAATAATTGGGAGTTATAATTGGTTATTCATTGTAAATGAGGTAATAAATTTAATGTTGTATTAGTTTGAGAAATAATATGTAATAAATTGTAATTAGATAAAATCAGTGTAATGTAAGTAGCTATAACATTTGTTGAATATAACAAACTTATAATTGTGATTAAATAAAGAAAATGTAACGAAGTCATTTGTTACCAATTTATTTAATCTGTTGATCAAATTTGAAATCAATTGAAATAGAATGTAATTAATTATTATATTATTACGAGTTAAGACGATAACTGTAAATGTGAATGTAATAAAATATACAGAAATGTTAATTACATTCATAGGGAAATAATTCATTTAATGGAAAGAATGAAACTAAGATAAAGTAATTATTGAGACTTTAAATATAAATTGTGCGGAAATTTACAAAAACTCGATATAATTCAAATATCGCAACTAAAATGGTGAAAGATGAAATTTGAGAATATTAATGTAATAAAATATAAACCAAGGTTAAATGTATAAATAGGGTAATGATTGATAGAATAAAAAGATCGAAACCAAATTAAATTAATTTATTGGAATTTAATTATATTAATTGGATTTAATTACGGTTGAAATCGAACACTGTAATTAGTGTAATATTTAACACTGAATTGATATCTAAATTTATTTTAAATTATTGTAAATGTCCAAGTAATCAAAAATAATAAAAAATTATTAGTTATCAAATCTGAAATTTAAAAGGTGATTTAATCAATTTAATAATAATTTATTTATTTAACGTGAAAATAGCCACTTTGGCCACTTTCTCGGATTTTGACGAAACTAGTTTCATCGGATCCATAACGATGAATTATTGTAGGATTTCAAGTTTCGTAACGATCGGACTTGTCGTTTGTTTGTACGGACTCGAAACGCGTAAAAATCAATTTAATTAAATTTAATTAAAATCAATTTGAAATAAGCTGATTTTATAGCTAACTTCTTCATACGATAAAATTAGGACATGAAACTTGTTCCATTAAGTTTAAAAATATTGAAAACATCTGTTTTGTTATATGGGATGACTTATTTTTATTTCGAAGGCAGAACGGGCTTTTTGGGTCGCAATTATCATTCGTACTAATTCGATTGTGTTTATTTTCTTATCGAACCTTGTTCATATAAATTGTTTTCTAATTCTAGCAGTCTTTCTATTTCTTATTCGTATATGTACATTAACTTCTATCTACTCCTTTCTTTAATGGCAGAAAAAAATTCCAATTCCAAACGCTACAATTCAATCTTCGAATTAATTTCAAAATTTAACTCCTCCAAACCATATCAAATTTTATACAAATTCAAAGCTCACGACGAGCGCAATCTGATATGCATTTTTTTTCGATTTGGATCTCTGTATGTCTAGAATTTGAGGATTTAACCCCGGTCGTTCAATTGGAGGATGATCAACGACAATGGATCGTCGAACAGAGGGTATGGTGTTGTGAAGATTGTTGCGCGCTATTCATCGGTGCGGCTCACTTATCGAATTAATGGCCAGATCGTCATGAAATTCGATTAGGTCAAGAATAAGCGTCGGTGGCATGTGCTCCTCTTCGCGTTTTAAGGTTTTCCAAGGGTTGCGTGGGGGGTCGGCAATGTGGAGGAGGCCTCTGGCGACGCGGAGAAGTTGTCGCGATGGTCTGGCCTAGGCAAGGCATTCGTGCATCTGAGGGCGGCAGTAGGGTTAGGCTAGGGTTTGCGTGCGTTTCTGTATGATGAGGATGTAGCTGACGTGGCCTGGGTGAGATGTTTGCCTTTTGTTTTTTTATTATTTCTAATTTAAATTTAATTTGGAAATCGTTCTAACTTGCATATCTTTCCCATACGAGCTCGGATTCACGTGCAGTTTGTTCCGATGGGATCGTATCGAAATTTCTGACATAACGACGCTAGTTTGGATGAATTCTGAGATTTTTTAAATTTGGGCCTTTATTTAGATTTCAAATTGATTTGAAATCAAAGGTGAGTTTTAACCCACTCACGGCCACTAAACTATCTTATGTTAGTTAAATTAAATTTATGATGTGATTAGAAATTGATCGATTGATGTTTGGTATGTTTATTGTCATTCCAGTTAAATATGAATTTTATTGCATTTAATCGTTATTTAATTTAATATTAAATTTTTATTCGTCAATTTATACTTGTTAATGAAAATCGGTTATCCATTGATATTTATTGATTGATTTGGATGATGATTGTGATGGATGTTCGATTGTTGATATTGGATGACTAGATGTTATATCACTATATTGTTATAACACTGAAAGTTCCCTATGGGTTGAAATGATACACACCCGAACGATCTGGTAGATTAGGAAGGAATCGTTACGGGTTGAAATGATAGACTCAAGCGATTTCATAGATTTGTAATTAATTCGGGATTGCGGGTTGAAATGATATATATCCGTAAATATAAATAATTGCTGATTGAAATGATAAATATCCGTATCACTTGATCATAGGGTAGAAAATTATATACGGACACCAGTTTGGATAAATTAAATGATTTTAAATCTTTAAACTTTGAATCTAGTTAAACGATATTTTGAAATAGAATTTGATTGACATAAATTGAATTGTTTTAAGTGAATTAATTAAAGGATTTAGATTGAAATTTTAAAGTTGACTTTTGAAGTATAAACGAAATTTATCGAAATTGAGTTATTGAGAAGTTCAAAATTGTAACCCTAAAATCTACTGGAATGTGAATAGCATAAAATTGATATTTTAAGATTTGAAATTGGGTTTGGATTTGAAATCGGGATAAGGTCCTAATTTGTTGAAATTGAAGAAATGGTTTAATTTTGATATTAGTTCCAAATTAATTATTTTAATATAAATGAATTAATTATTTTAATATAAACGAATTAAAGATTTATTATTCTAAAATCCTGATTTTTAGGTTTTCAAACTATTAAACTAATTTAAATCTAGTTTCAACTATTTTAAATCAATTTAAACTATTTTAGTTAATTTTAATATATTTAACCTAATATAACTTATTTTAACCTATTTTAATCTAATTTAACTTATGTATTTTATTTTAAACCTGTTTAATCTATTTTAAAACTACTTAATCTATTTTAAATCTATTTAGTAAAATTTAAACTATCTTAAACCCACCTAAACTATTTTAATCTATTTTAAACTATTAAAACCCATTTAAACTGTATATAAAGTATTTTAACCATTTAAAAGCTATTTTAAACCATTTAAACTATTTTAAACTATCTAAACTATTTTCAAAAATTTCAAGTTTTGTAAAGGGGAAGTTTTATATTTAAATCCTCGATTTTAAGGAGAATACGATTAAAGATGTTATAACATAAGTTTGGATGTAAATGGCATAATTGAGAAATATGATGATTTTAAATGAGGATTTAATCTATTTTGGAAATATGAATTCGAAAGTGATATGATTTCAAATGTGATATAATTTTGAAGGAAAATATGAGTTCGAAAGCGATATGGTTTTGACAATATGATATTTTGATATCAATTGTAAATTGACTTTGAAATTTAAAAGAACTAGAAATAAGCGTTTGGTTTTTTAAGAGACTGAGATCGGATATTGTCATACTCTCTGCCAATACAGAAAACCACTTTAACAACTGTGTACGTAGTAGAGATCCCGAAAATGAAGTTGGATGGTTTGGCAAACGATTCTATATGAGGTATTTATGCAACCGTGATTCCCGTGAGTCAGCTTAGATGTGACTAAAACAAGAGCTATATCGGGCCAAGTGAGGTCATTCCTCCTATCAGGCACATTTCTTCGATACTATATTTTGACTTTGTGATTGATTTGGTGGCCACCCCTCAATTTTGATTATGGGAGTGTGTCCGAGGTGGACGGTAGTAGCTGCTATGCGTTACCACCAATCCGAGAGTGCAATTTGTATATCTACCCTGCCATTGCCTCGAGTGTCGTGTTCACATGCCCTATCTCGCCTTCTACAAGTTAGTTTTATACCTACCTATGGAGTGCCCTCTTGGTAAACTTCACGGAGGAGCGTACGTTACTGTATATACTATAAGAATATATAAAATGTGTTAAGGGAGATATGGGTAACGCCTTAACACTATTTTAATACTTTATTTTACTGTAGACACTATTATAATAGCGTATTGTAAGACATAATAGATAGTTTAACGGATCCTTAGGAGATGGAAATTCCGAACATCTCTTAAGTTATTGCACTCACGTTAGACATTGGATAGGAGATGTCAAAAGCCATAAACACTGGATAGGAGGTGTCAAAACCCGTAAACATCTCCGATGCCATTACACTCATATTTATTTACTGTTGATTTAACTTATATAAGATCTTTAAGTTTTGATTCGAGTGTTTTGTCATTTCAATTCGCTCGGGTCAGTCTGAGCTTTCAGTTTATCGAATACTGCTTTCTAGAGGATGAATGCGAAGATTTTGTACTATTATTATTTATTATATTTATCCCACTGCATTATTTTATTCTGCTGCATTATTTAATTAGTACTGCTGTATGAACTCTGATTCTTTATTGAAAAAGTGTAATCAAATGTTATTTGTAAACAGCTTCATGAACTGTTTAGTTGATTATTATATTTTGTCATTCCACTATGAGATTCTGCATTCTTTTCTCTTTCCTTCCTGCTTTTTTTTATTTACCCCATAACAGTCTGCCATTTTGAATGGTTTGAGTATGACGTATATGTCTTATCGTCGATTTAAACCATCCAAAAAAGGCAGATTATTACAGAGCCTTTACAGGATTATGGGAAGGATTAGAGTCGAGGAAAAATCCCACCAAATAATCTTTCCAAAAACCCAGACCGGCATAAATCACTTCCATAGGAGGAATCATAACACCGTCAATCTCAACATTATCAAAGAACGAGGAGTTTGCAAGCCTGCACTTTTTGGCACTTTGGAGAATAATGACGATCACAAAGGTGCTGCCAAAGGTGGAGAAGGTTCCACAGGGGCAGCTTTGATTTAGAACGGGCGATGGACTACATGGAGTAGGACTAGTAAATGAGATGTTGGGATCGTCATTTCCACAAGCATCTGGAGTGCATTTACGCAACGGTCCACTGTCAGAATTTTTTGTCACGACTGCCCCAACTACAGATGCTCGATCATCACTACAATCTAAGACGACAACCCAAGACCCAATTATAATTTCGTTTAGCTCAT
Organism: Allium cepa; assembly: GCA_030765085.1. Lineage (NCBI taxonomy): Eukaryota > Viridiplantae > Streptophyta > Magnoliopsida > Asparagales > Amaryllidaceae > Allium > Allium cepa. Next base: position 985,710,426 of record CM060929.1, on the reverse strand, counting down.
TTTGGATATCACCAATATTAGTACGTCCATGAGGAATTACCAGCATTAGCTAAAAGCGGAGTTAAAGAGTGCAACAGACCAAAGTGATTACCTCTACTCAACATTTTCAAGGTAGAACCGTTTGCAATTTATAGAGCGATGTTACACGTATCAACTTTGTCAGGCGCGATGGTAGAATTTGTCACATCAGCAGGTACATTAGCAATTTCGATCAATTGAGGATTGTTACAGCACGCACTGAAGAAGGGACTAGCTCTGGTGGAGACGCAGGCACTGGTAGAGACGAAGGCACAGATGCACTGATCAACGGCGTGGAGGCATTAAAGATAACGTCAGAGCGTGAATGGGTACCATCACACATCAAATTTGGCAAGGGAGAGATGGGCAGAGACCTCTTCTTCTTAGCATGAGAGAGAAATGAGGCGAAGATGCGAGGTGGAGAGACGAGGCAAAAGACGAAAAAACGGGGAAGGAAAGTAGGCGCTCAAACGAAAGGAGAAAAGGAAGTCGCAGTCGCCTTTTTCAGATCTGTCGACATTTCTTATACATTGATCTTTCTTTTGCATTTATTTTTCAAAAAAATAAAATATTATATACGCAAAACCATGATGCATGCCATGAAAGAAGGAAGATAGAATTCAATGATTGTAACCAAAGTTATAAGAAAACACAAACAACAAAATAAGCAAACTTTCCACACAGATTTGAAGGCTAAAAAAGCTAGGTAAATATATGTTAGAGTTCCGAAAGAGTTTGAATGAAATATACATTAGTCCAACATTAGCAAAATAAGAGGTAAGATTTAGGTATATATACTAAATCCTCATTCCCTATTTTGGCCCTTAGGGTCAGGTAATTTTGTGCGAGAGGGAGGACCAAAATCTGAGAACACATGCGCGCGCACCGCCCGACCGACCCGTGCCATGTCGGGTTCGGGTAAGAAACCTTATTTTTTCTACGAAAAACACTGTAATTTTTTAGCAAGTTTTTTTTTTTAATAATACGGTAGCGGATTTGAAATACGGTTACGACCGTTGGAAGGAATCGGGTGCGACCCTTGGAGACAGAACGGGTGCGACCCGTTAGCAAGCGGCGGGTCTTTTGAAATTAAACTCAACAGACGCGACCGTTTGAACACTATAAATAAGTGATGAATTCTGATCAAATTTACTTGCTTATTTTTTCTTTCCTCCGTCCAAATTATTCCTCTTCCCTGGTTCAAATCTGTTGCCATCCGATTGACATAATCATTACAGTTTCGAGCAGTCATCGTCTGCTGTATCCTGGGAGGCTTCAATTAAAAGTCTTAAGGAAACTATCACGTTTCAGGCCTCAGACGATCTCGGTAACATACTGCCTTCGTTCACTTCAGTTTACTCTGTTTTTCGCAGTTTTGATTGTATCATTACTGTTTCCATTTGTTGCTATTGCAAACTTGGGTTAGAAGTTTGTATGCATGTTGTTTCATTGACTGCTTTGCAGTTCAATAGCCATTATACAATATAGAATATACTAAAACTGTTGCTGTTCTATTTCTGTCATAGAGATACAATATCTTAAGACTTTTATTTGTTTGTTTTGACAAAACAGAGAAGGCAACGGAACAAATGACTATTAAAACAGCCAATTTGAACAAACCAGATCTGTTCAAAGGTGAAGGTGATGATTTTCTGACATGGCAGAGTCAGATGCTATTCTATCTCACCACCCTAGGCTTGCAGAAATATCTTGAAGAAGATGAACTGGTGCCGCCTACACCGGGGAACACCAACGCTACAATTCAGCATACTGGTCCAACTATTGATGCATGGAGGCACTCGGATTTTTTATGCAGAAACTACATTCTCAACTGCCTCGATAAGGTCCTGTACAAAGTGTACCAGCCCATAAAGAGTGCAAAAGCTCTTTGGAATGCATTGGCTACAAAGTACAAAACACAGAATGTAAGTTTAAAAAAGTTCATCGTTGACAAGTTTATGGATTATAAAATGGTGGATTCAAAGTCGGTGACTTCTCAAGTGCAAGAGTTGCAAATTATTATCCATGAAAGTAGAAGGCCACACGGTCGGTGAATCATTCTTGGTTGAAGCAATCACTGGAAAATTGCCACCATCTTGGAGGGATTACCGCAACTACTTGAAACACAAGAAGAAGGAAATATCCTTGCAAGACGTCATCGTCAGATTGAAGATAGAGGCAGATAATCGTGGAGTCACCATACCTAAAAGCGAAGAGGCCTTTGTTGCAGAAAGGTCAAAGAAGAAAAAGAACTTCAACAAAAACAAGAAAAGGAAGGCGCCAGAAAATAAGCAGAATAACCAGAAGCAGTCCAAGAAGTTCAATGGGCAATGTTGGGTTTGTGGCAAAACTGGACATGCAGCGAAGGATTGCAGATTCAAAAAGCAGAATAATTCAGAAGCAAATGCTGTGGAAAATAAGGATATTGATGAATCTAATTTTTCAGGAGTTGTATCCGAATGCAACTTGATCCAGAATTCTGCACAATGGTGGTTGGACACGGGTGCTACTAGGCATATATGCTTTGACAAATCCGTATTTTCAACCTACAACAAATTGGATCAAGATGAGAAACTCTATATGGGCAATTCATCGATTTCCATGGTTGAAGGCAAACGAACAGTCACCCTCAAGTTCACTTCTGGAAAAACTGTTAAACTGAATGATGTTCTTCATGTTCCAGATATCCGCAAGAATCTCATTTCTGGGTCCGTGCTTTCAAAGAAGGGATTCAAGATGGTCTTCGAGTCAGACAAGATGGTTTTGTCCAAGGCAGGAATCTACATAGGAAGGGGTTACTTATGTGATGGCCTATTTAAGGCAAATGTAGCCGTAGTCGGCAATAATAATATGTATTCTGATAATGCTATGAATAAAAAGGAAGTTTCTTATATCGTTGAGCATGAAACCTTATTATGGCATGATAGATTAGGACACATAAATTTCCGAAAAATGAAAAAACTTGCAAATTTAGAGTTAATTCCTAAATTTCAAGTGGATAAAAACTACAAATGTGAGACATGCGTAGAAGCAAAAATGGTTAAGAAACCATTTCATTCCGTTGATAGAAGTACTGAACCATTGGGAATGATTCATACCGACTTATGTGATTTCAAAAACTTACCTACAAGAGGTGGGAAAAAGTATTTTATCACATTTAATGATGATTATACACAGTATTGCTACGTATATCTTTTAAACAGTAAAGACGAAGCAATCACATCATTTATAAAATATAAATCTGAAGTAGAAAATCAGCTAAATAAGAAGATCAAGATATTGAGATCTGATCGAGGTGGAGAATATAATCGCCGTTTGAACAATTCTGTGCAGAAAATGGAATAATTCATCAAATGACAGCACCATATTCACCACAACAAAATGGTATAGCCGAAAGGAAGAACAGAATGTTAAAGGATATGATTAATGCGTTGCTTTTAACTTCTGGTCTACCAACGAACTTGTGGGGGGAAGCCTTAAATATGTCTAGTCACATATTAAACAAGGTTCCTCACAATAAAACAGGAACAATTTCATATGAATTATGGAAAGGACACAAACCAAGTTTTAAATAACTTAAAGTGTAGCGGTGCTTGGCAAAAGTTCCAGTTCCGCCTCCCAAGAGATTCAAACTTGGACCAAAAACAGTAGATTGTTACTATCTAGGGCCAGCCCAAAATAGTAGTGCCTACAGATTTTTGGTATTCAAGTCTAATATACCTGATATTCATGTAAATACAATCATGGAATCAAGAGATGCCTCATTCTTTGAAGACGTGTTTCCACACAAAAGGAATGAATGGAATAATGTTCCTAAAAGGATACGAGAAGAATCAACTAACCCACATGAAGATGAAACTCATCGTGAAGTTGATGAAGCTGAACCAAGAAGAAGCGTAAGGGCCAAAACTTCCAAGTCATTTGGCTCGGAATTCCTCGCTTACGTACTTGAACATGAACCTCAAACGTACAAGGAAGCCATGTCATCTTCTGAATCTTCATGTTGGAAAGAAGCAATTCAAAGTGAGATCGATTCAATCCTAAGTAATAAAATTTGGGAAATTGTTGACATTCCACCTGGAATAAAACCTATTGGCTGCAAATGGATTTTCAAGAAGAAAATGAAACCAGATGGCTCTATTGTTAAATACAAAGCCAGATTAGTAGCCAAAGGATATCATCAAAAAGAAGGTATAGACTTTTTTGACACATATTCACCCGTTACACGAATAACCTTAATAAGAATGCTAATAGAAATTGCATCCATCTACAATCTAGAAATTCATCAAATGGATGTAAAGACAGCATTCTTAAATGGAGATCTCGATGAGGAAATCTATATGGAGCAACCCGAAGGATTTGTATCCAAGGGAAATGAAAACAAAGTCTGTAAATTGGTAAAATCACTATACGGACTCAAACAAGCTCCAAAACAATGGCACGCAAAATTTGACAATGTCATGATGAGAAATGGTTTTCGTATAAATGAGTGTGACAAATGTGTTTATTGTAAACAAGTTGGACAATCATACGTGTTTGTTTGTTTATACGTGGACGATATGCTAATCTTTGGTCCTAACATTAAAGTTATAGAGACCATAAAGAAACTGCTTATCAACAATTGTGATACGAAAGATTTAGGAGTTGCTAACATTATTTTGGGAATCAAAATAATAAGAACGGCTAATGGAATACAATTATCTCAGTCACATTATGTAGACAAAATAATTGAGAAATTCTAACATTATGGAATTAAAGGAGTAAGAACACCTTTTAATCCATCGGAAGCACTGCATAAAAACTCTAATTAAAGTGTAATGCAACTAGATATTCCCGTGTAATAGGATGTCTGATGTATCTCATGAATTGCACGAGATATAGCTTATGCCGTAAGTCGACTAAGCAGGTATACAAGTAATCCAGGGAAGGAACACTGGAAAGCACTAATGAGAGTGTTGGGATACTTGAAGAATACCACAAATTATTCCTTGCATTACGGAAAATATCCAGCTGTTCTAGAAGGATACAGTGATGCAAACTGGATTGCAGATTCAGAGGAATCAAAATCCACAAGTGGTTATGTCTTCACTCTTGCAGGAGCAGCAGTATCATGGAAATCAACGAAGCAAACATGCATAGCTCGATCCACTATGGAATAAGAGTTCATTGCATTAGACAAAGCAGGAGAATAAGCAGAATGGCTTCGTCATCTCTTAGAAGATATTCCTTTATGGCCTAAACCTATAACGGCCATATGTATTCACTGCGACAATCAAGCTGCGCTAAGTAGAGCGAAAAACTTTGTGTATAATGGCAAATCACGATACATTCGTTGACGCCATAACACAGTTAGGTAGTTACTCTCTAATGGAACTATCTCCATTGATTATGTAAGAACAAATGATAACCTAGCGGATCCATTTACAAAAGGGTTATCAAGAGAGAAAATAGACTGCGCATCGAGGGGAATGGGTTTAAAAGCCTAAACCAACAAGAGTTATCTTATACGGAAACCTATCCTAGCGACTGGAGATCCCACGGACTAGGATCAATAGGCAAACCAGTTTTGAATAACTAAAGACGTAATGCATTTGTTCGGACATAGTACAACTCCATTCCTATGATGCACAATATAAAATGCATGCCTACAGAAGTATTAACAGGTTAAAACTATGTTTTTTAATGATGACCATATCTTGTAAAAACAACAAGTGGGGTATATGTAGGATACTCCTAATGGTTGCGATCACCTATGTAAGTGTGAGCTGGGTCGGCTCTACGAGAATATTATAGGCTTTTTTATTCTCTATATACACTCGCAGAACCAGAAATTGTTCAGGACCAAAATGAACACAACCAAGAGATTGGATGAGAAGGGAAATATTGCTTTGTTAAACTTATTGTATGGTTATACAATAACGGCTGATGGTTCAAGATGAAAAAAGAAAATTCACCGATTAGCCAAGTATATCTGATGAGTTTTGACTAGGGAAAGTTCAAAGTGAAATATCTACTTGTCCTTAATAAAGCAATGTTCCATATGTAGTCTGAAATATTCCACTTTGTGTGGGGGATAGTATATTATCATTCATGTGGGGGATTGTTAGAGTTCCTAAAGAGTTTGAATGAAATATACATTGGTCCCACATTAGCAAAATAAGAGGTAAGATTTGGGTATATGTACTAAATCCTCATTCTCTATATTGGCCCTTAGGGTCAGGTAATTTTGTGTGAGAGGGAGGACCTAAATCTGATGAACACACACGCGCGTGCGCACCACCCGCCCGTCCGACCGACCGATCCGAGCCGTGTCAAGTTCGGGTAAGAAACCTTATTTTTGCTACGAAAAACACTGCAATTTTTAAGCAAGTTTTTTTTAATAATACGGTAGCAGATTTGAAATACGGCTACGACCGTCGGAAGGAATCGGGTGCGACCCTTGGAGACAGAACGGGTGCGACCCGTTAGCAAGCGGTGGGTCTTTTGAAATTAAACTCAACAGACGCGACCGTTTGAACACTATAAATAAGTGATGAATTCTGATCAAATTTACTTGCTTATTTTTTCTTTTCTCCGTCCAAATTTTTCCTCTTCCCTGATTCAAATCTGTTGCCATCCGACTGACATAATCATTACAGTTTCGAGCAGTCATCATCTGCTGTATCCTGGGAGGCTTCAACTAAAAGTCTTAAGGAAACTGTCACGTTTCAGGCCTCAGACGATCTCGGTATCATACTGCCTTCGTTCACTTCAGTTTACTCTGTTTTTCGCAGATTCGATTGTACCATTACTGTTTCCATCTGTTGCTATTGCAAACTTGGGTTAGAAGTTTGTATGCGTGCTGTTTCATTGACTTCTTTGCAGTTCAATAGCCATTATACAGTATAGAATATACTAAAACTGTTGCTGTTCTGTTTCTGTCATAAAGATACAACAATATATTATTTAAGGATTAAAGATTTTATTTTAGATAGAAAAGGTAAGGAAATGAAAATAAAATTAAAAGGAGAAATTTATTAAGAGTAATTTTACATTTCAGAGAACGAATTAGTAATCACCAAACAAAAGTCACATTAACTTTATGGAAAATGGTATCGTTCAACTTGATTTTTTGTATCCATGCTTCTATAAAAATGATCACTTGTTGGAAACTAATAAATGTGTAACGACCCAATTTTTTTTATTTGTTTTAATAATATATTTAACTCAAATTTTATGAAATTTTAAATAATAATATTTTGAAAATAAAGATTTAATATTTGGAATATGTCTAATTAAACATAGCAAATGGTAAATTTTCATATGATAATATGAAAGTTTATTTTATTGTGTAATTTTATTTAAATTTAAATCAATGAATATTTTTTGATGATAAAATATTTTCGAAACCTGAATATTTTTATACAGAAAATTTGTAAATCATCTTTCGAGTGAGATATAATCTTCTGTTTCGTCAAATTTGGACTGTTATTGCTTCTTTTATCTTATTTTCGACATTTTAGCAGCATTTTTGGTACCGAATATCAAATTTTGATAGAATAATCATACCACTGATATCTGTATACCATTTTATTTGTCTCATCGTGCTGATCTCTGCAGTATATTCATTCGTGTGTTTCGGAGTTCGAGACATGAGAAAATCGGTAAACCGATCAGTCGTATCGGTTCCCTATTTCATCCTTTATCAATTATCTTGTATTTCATTATCCATTGTGAACAAAGTAACCACTTCCATTATTATTTTCTTGAATTCTAATCATACCTGACGTTTTATTTTCTTTGGTTCCAATATTACGTAGCCTTCACTATTCCCACCGTTCCATTGTTCACTTTATAACAGTTTTATAACAGTGCTGACTCTTATGTTCCTATTTCTATTTACTGTAACCGGTTCATTTGTTTACTCTGTCCCCTTCAATTTCAGTTTTTTTTCAACTGTTACGTTCATTTCCTTCTTACATTGAATCTAGTCTATTATTTTGTTTCACCTTCACTTACGTTCTTTCATTTAAGAAAAAATATAATATTTATACAATGTAACAAGAAATTAAATCTTTGCCTGTGAAACATACATCCTTGCCTTCTCCTCTCTTCCTCCTATTTCTATCTCCACCGTGCATCACAACCAAACCCATCCCTCCTTCCCTTTTTGTTGAACCCATCACCCAAGCCGTGATCAACATCCACCCCACCTGTCCCCTCCGGCCTATGCTGCTTCAACCTCCAACAACTGAAATCCCCACACAACGTAGCACCACACCTACATAATGCCACCGAAACCAACTGCCACCTTCTCTCTTTAATAGACATCGCCGCACACCATCTATTCCTTTTCCATCACCGACATCTAGAGCCACACCTCTCCGCCTTTTCAACTGACACCAACGGTCAGCCCATGCCGAATTGCGCCGCAAGCAGCCTCCATCCGATACACAGTAGCCTGCTCCGAAGCCGCCACAGCTACTACACCTCCTAGCCGAGCCCCTACAAGTTGTCTTATATGCATGTTTTAATTTACTGTTAGATATCAAGTTTTCACTTACTGTTAGATACATATGTGTATAATTTGCACATATTATGTTTACTTACGGGTTTCGTATATGTAGACTGAGATTTTAACTATATATATATATATATATATATGTGTATGTATGTATGTATGTACATGTATATGTATACGTTAGTTATACATATGATAACTGTTATTATACAATAAGGTCTGGGTATATAAGTTTACAAAAGCTATAGTGTGTGTATATATATATAGTTATATTACAGTTACAGATTTGTTGTTGGCAAACTTTAAGTTACATGTTATATATTTTGCAAATGTATATAATAATGTATATTGTTCTATTAGCTTATATATATATATATATATATATATATATTATGTTAGTGATAGTATGTCTGATTTGTTAGGTTTTATCTATCAATTATATAAATTGTATATATATTGAGTTACAGTATTATATGCTTGTTTTTCTTTTATATATAAGTTTGTTTACTAGTTGTATTAGTTTATAAACTATATATGATTTTGTACATATGTGCAAGCTTATAATCGTATTATATTATCTGTTGTAAATCTTATTTGATGTGTATATACAAGCCAATATTAGTGTTGTATATTATATATTATATGTTGTATAAATTTTAGTATTATATATATACTACACATAAATACGCTTAAGTTTGAATTTAAAATATATTATTTATATGTTTAATTTAAAACAATGATTTTGAATGTGTTTATATTTAGAATATATTTTATATATGTAAATGGTTATATTTAGTTATATATATATATATATATATATATATATATATATATAAGCTCGCTTTACCATATATTTGCATCGATCCAGTTCTGATTTGATTTCGTCTATTCCTTATCTATCAGCTTTGTTCGTTGAATCGTGTCCATCAAGCCTTGCTTTGTGATTCGTAGCTCATTTCTTTGACAAATCTATCTAGACTCGAAAGGTGAGCAATCACTCACGATTAACGTTTTTATATTTATTAAATTTGATTTCAGTTGAAATGAAAATAGAAATATGCAGCTGTTAATTATCTAAATTGCTATATACATGCCATTATCTATATCTGTTCACCTGTGACGTCGACACCTGACGCACCGTGGGAAGCGAATTCGATGATGTAAATCGAATCCGGCCAGGATCTCACACGATTAGCGAAAATAATCGGTGAATCGATAATAAATCGATGAATTTAAGAATACTGTAAGGCCCAAATCCGTTGATCACGAAGATAGCGGACTTTAGCAATTTTCGACACGTTGATCGCGCACGATACCGTGAGAGAAGATCTTCAATTCTTCGAACGTTGATCAAGCGCATTTGATTCCGTGAATTGGCTTCAACAATCGTTGATTCGAGCGCACTCGAATATTCGAAAGTGGAGATAGGGGATAACACTCAACTACCAATTTAATGGAGGCACAAAGCTTCACAAACAAAATTTATTCAAAATTCAACAACTCTTACAATGACACAACCCTGCTATTTATAGAGTTACAACACAAACCCACAGTATAACCGACCTAAGAACGAACGACTTACGACCTAACATAGGTCGTTACCCTTCGACTCAACATACATGCGACTTAAAAAAATTCAACACAAACGACTCAACGACATACAACACGTCATACGAACATAACACATTACAATCATCAACACATAACGATATTCGACCTAAATATTATACGACTTAAGAAACTCAGCGACTCAAGACTTGCAGGCATCATTAAGCTTCAGCGATTTAAAGAAATCAGCAACCTTGGATGAAGGACTCAAGGAAGCAACACATTCGACCTAAAGGAAATCTGAAGCGACTTAAAAAAAATTATTCACGGTCTACTGAAGATGCTCTGTTCGCGATTTAAGAGGATGGCCGCGACTTACAAAAGGTCGTTCGCGCGACCTAAGTTATGTCGCCTCGCGACTTAAGAAAATTCGTAGCTCGTGCGCGACTCTCGGAGGAGGAGGAGGAGTTAGGTCGCGGGGAAGGGAAAGAGGTTAGGTCGCGGCGGGGAAAGTTATGTCGCGGTGATTTAGGTCGTGGTGATTTAGGTCGTGGTGATCGGCGATAGGTCGTTGATTGGCTAGGTCGTGGATCGCGGATGGAAATTAGGTCGCGAGTCGAGGTATATGCTTCATCAACACCATTATCTGTTATTTATATTAATGATATATGCCTGTTATATTATTATCATATCTGATTCTCACTCTACAAGTTTCCTGTTAGCATAGAATTCCCTATGGGTTGAAATGATACATACCCGAACGATCTTTACAATAGAAGAAAATCGTTATGGGGTGAAATGATAAACATTAGCGATTTTCGTTGAATTGAATTTAGGATTGAGGGTAGAAATGATATATACCTGTATATATTTAAATTGTGTATTGAAATGATAAATATCTGTATCACTTGACCATTAGATAGAAAAATATATACAGACACCGTTGGTCTATATATAAATATTTTGAAAATGATTTCTATAGGTTTGGGAAGAAATATATGGTTTTAATAAATATTGATTTTAAGATATTATATACAAATGTATATTTTATAAAGATTGAAATTTTAGATTTTTTAATATTTTATGTTTTGAAAATTTTATCGTATAGGCTAGTTTTTTTGAAATTATAAATTTTAAGAATTTACTTGTAATTTTACTATTTTTAAAATATATAAATTGATTTTTATATAAATAAATTTAATAATATGTTTACGTAATTATTTAAAATTTTATTTCAAGGATAGATTTACAATAATTCTAATAAATTGAGGTTGGAAAGATAAATTTGAAATTGATTTGAAATTATATTTATTTAAGAATTGTACTTAAAAAAGTTTGATTTGAAATTATTAAATTTGAGATTTTAAAGATATGATTTTATAACTTGGTTTTGATTAAATATGATTCAAATGAATATTTTCAAATTTACATAAATTGAAATGGGATATTTAGTTTATTTAAATTTGTAATTTGAAATTTATTTAAATGTTATTGAAATGATTAAGTAAATATTTCAAAACTAAATAATAGTAAAGTGAATTTGAAATATAAATGAAATTATCAAATTTAGTTTTGAAAATCTAGAATATTTAAAGCTTTGAAATATATTGAAATTGAAATGGTTTATTTGTGGTTCAAATCCTCTTTTTGAAATCGGTATAATTTGAAATGGTTTATTGAGAAACTGAATTGAGTTGAAATTTATGAATTGAGATTTAATTAAATTTGAATTTTGGAATTCGAGTTGATTTGAATCGATTGTGAAATTTGAGTAAGCTATTTTATTATATAAAGTATTTTTAAATTATATTTAAACTATTTATATATTTTACTTTATTAATTATTTTAATATAAACTATTTTAACTTATAACTATTTTTAATATAAACTATTTAATATACTAATTATTTTAATATATACTATTTTAACTTATAACTATCTTTATATAAACTATTTTATTTTATAAACTATTTTATTATGTATACTATTATTAATATCTAAACTGTTCAAGTGGGAAATTATGATTTCAAAGTTATGAATTTCAAAATATTAGGTTATCAAGTGTTATGATTTCCAAAGTGTTATAATTTTTAACTTTATAATTTCGAAAGTGTTATAACTTTGAAAGTGCTATGATTTTCGAAATGGTTATATATTTGAAGTGAAAAATAATATAGTATTGATATGATTTTGAAATGGAAATGATATTTTGGTTTTGAAGTATGATATTTTGAAATGACCATGGGGTTATAATAACGATTGGTTGTTAAAGAGACCGGGATCGGTTATTGTTATACTCTCTGCCAATGCCGAAAACCACTTCAAAAATCATGTACGCGGTGAAGATTACAGAATGAAGTAGGATGGTGGCGACAATCCTATTTGCGGTATATACGTGGACCTGACTCCAGTGAGTTAGCTTAAGGTGGCTAAACAGGAGCAATCGACAGGCCATGTGAGGTAGCTCCTTCGATCTGACACACTTCTTCGATACCATTCTATTACTTTGTGATTGATTGGGTGCACCCTCGGATTTTTTGAGAGTGTGGATCGAGGTAGGCAGTAGCTGGGGCTATGCGTTACCACCAGCCCAGAAGTGTAATTGGTATATCTACCCTGGCACTGCCTAGTTGTGCCGTGTCGCCGACCTTATCGAGACCACTACGAGTTTGTTTTATACCATGCCTATGGAGTGCTCTCTGACGACGCCCAGTACGTGGGAGATTACGATACTGTATAGACTATGGAAATATATAAAATGTGTTAAGGGGGATATGGGTAATGCCTTAACGCTATTTTAATAGTTTACTTTACTATAGACATATTATAATAGCGTATTGTACTACATAGTAGATAGTTCCATGGATCTTTAAAGGATGGTCATCCCAAACATCCTTTAAGTTACTTGTATTTCAGTTGATATTTCACTTGAGTTGGATTCATTGATATAAGAATATTAATCCTAACTCGAGTGTTTTGTGTTTTGCTTTACGCTCGGGTCAAATTGAGTGTCACAGCATTTGAGAATCACCTTTGTAGTTGGAGCTTCACTTGGAGATCCATCCATCTATCCAGTTTGTAGTTATTCAGTTGACTCTTGGGATATATTATGATCTTGTATTTGACTATAGTATTGAGACTTCTATGTATTCGAGACTTCTGTTGTATCTAGTTTTAAATCTGTTATATATATATATATATATATATATATATATATATATATATATATATATATAGTAGCTTCATGAACTACTATTCTTTTGTTTCCGCTGCTTACCATTTTATTACTCTGTATATGTGACTCTGTGATTGATTTATTTACTACATATGCTGAGTTTTGCCAAATATAAATTAACAATCTGATATTTTAAGCAATTCAATTCCGACATGTGTGAATGCGAATGGTTGAAAATATCGGTATGTTACAAAATGTTTTAATTTATATAGTAATTTTCTTGAGAAGTCAATCCTAATTTTAATATGCTAGATTGGTATAGAGAAAAATAAAATATTACATATCCAAAACCGTGGAGCATGCCATAAAAGAAGAAAGAAAGAATTCAATGACTTCAATCAAAACTAAGAGAAAACAAAAACAACAAAATGAGAAAACTTTTCATTTGTATTTAGACATTTAAAAAGTTTAATATTAGTTGAAGGTTAAAAAAGTTAGGAGAAGAATTAGTTAATATTTTGTTTTAGATAGAGTGGAAGGGGGAAACGAAAGCGAAAGGACAAATGAATTGGAACTTTATTTTCATATTTCAGTGAACAAATTACCTACAACAAATTAAAAGCAACCTCGTTAACTTTTAGGAAATGGTAATTTTCGACTTGATTTTTATAATCATGATTCTATAAAAATGAGTAGGAATCCAAACAATGTTATGTTTTGTTTTACATATAGTTTTCTTAAGAAGTCAACCCTAATCCCTGCAAGCCAAACAAACATATAGAAAAATAAAATATTACTTACCCAAAAGCATGGTGCATGGCTTAAAAGAGGGAAAAGAGAATCAAACGATTACAACCAAAGTTAGAAGAAAATACAAACAACAAAAGAAGCAAACGTTTCACTTGGATTTAAGGGCTAAAAAAGCAAAGAGAAGATATTATTTAAGGATAAAAGATTTTATTTCAGATATAGAAGATGATGAAACGAAAGTAAAAAAGGAAATGAATTGAGACTTTATTTTGACGTTTGAGATAACAAATTACCTATAACTAAATAAAAACTACTAACTTTATGGAAAACGGTTCCTTTCAACTTCATGTTTCTATGACAATGATCGCTTGTTGGAGACTAATGAATATTTATTTTACATAGTAATTTTCTCAACAAGTCGACCTAGTTCATATATGCCAAACTAATATAAAGCAAAATAAAATATAACATGTAAAAAATTATGGCTCATGCCATGAAAGAAGGAAGAAAGAAGTCAATGACTTTAATCAAAGCTAGAAGAATACACAAACAAAAAAATGAGCAAACTTTTCATTTGGATTAAAAGATCAAAAAATTTGAAGAACATATTATTCAAGGATTAAAGATCTTATTTTAGAAAAAAATAAGGAGGAATTAAAGTAAAACGAGAAATGAATTGAACAAAAATTGATAATTTAGATAAACAACACAACTAAATAAAAAAAATTAACCAACTAGAATTGACGAAAAACTGATTGAAAAATATAATAAATTCTAAAATAAATCAAAGGTATGTGTATTAAAATTACCATAGATATTGAATCAAAATCTCTTCTAATTTTTTCACTTTGACGTTCTAACGAATAGATTACCTACAACTAAAGAATGACAACTAACATTTTAGAAGAATCATATCTTTTAAATGATCACTCGTTAGAGACTAAGTAATGTTTGTTTTACATATGTTACAAAATAAAGAGAATGAAGACCATTAGAAAGGAAACAATTTTTTTGAATTGAGATAAATCTTACAATACAATCAAACTCCATATTTATAGACTCCTTATACAGTGCAGATTACAACAATGCCCTTTCTTATTTAGAATATTCATTCCTATTATTAATATATATTACAACACTCCCCCTTGAATATGCGTATGTAAGGATGATAAGAGTAACTGCCTCATTAAAAACCTTGTTATGAAAAACCCAGTGGGAAAAAGTCATAAACAAGGAAAAGAGTGCAACATGATTTCATCTTTAAGTAACATATATTTTATAATGTTACTACGAGGGTTGATACTTCTGGATCAGGATAATGCCTCATTAAAACCTTACTAATAAAAACCCGATGGGAAAAATATTAGTGAAGGAAAAAGAGTACATTATAGCGATTTCATACGCTCCCCCTGAATTATAACGCGTTATTCAATTCGTTAGTTGATGCAGCCGACATGTACCAATTTTGCACACCATCTTCTGAAATGTTGATTTTGGAAGCACCTTTGTGAATAGGTCCGTCGGATTTTCTTGGGATCGGATTTGTTTCACTTCTATCTTGTTACCCTTTTGTAGCTAATGTGTGAAGAAAAATTTAGGAGAAATGTGTTTCGTCCTATCACCCTAATGTAACCTGCTTGAATTTGAGCTACACAAGCTGCATTGTCTTTATAAATAATGGTTGACCCTTCTATTACTGATGGAAGTTGATAGCTTTTTCGAATATGCTCAATTAGTGATCTCAGCCAAATACATTCTTTACTTGCTTCATGTAGTGCTAGTATTTCAGAGTGATTGGATGATGTTGCTACTAATGTTTGTTTTGTAGATCGCCATGAAATTGCTGCATTGCTGTTATTAAACGCATATCCAGTTTGTGATCTTGTTTTATGTGGGTCAGAAAGATAAACTGCATCAGCATACCCAACTAGGTTTGGATCATTGCCTGTGTTAGCGTAAAACAAATCCAAATTTGTCATTCCACGAAGATATCTCAGGATATGTTTTATACCATTCCAGTGTCTTTTTGTTGGTTCTGAACTGTACCTTGCTAGAAGATTTATTAAAAATGCAATATCTGGTCTTGTGCATTGGGCTAAATATAATAATGCACCAATGACACTAAGATATGGCACTTCCAGACCAAGCACATTCTCATCTTCTTCTTTTGGACGGTAAGGGTCCTTTTTAATATCTAAAGATCTAACAACCAACGGCGTACTAAGTGGACATGCTTTATCCATTTGAAAACGCTTTAGAATTTTCTCAATGTAGTTTGATTGATGGATTAATACGCCATTAGTACTATGCTCAATCTATAGACCGAGACAGTGCTTAGATTTGCCAAGATATTTTATTTCAAATTCCTTCTGTAAATATTTTATTGTTTCATCAATCTCTTCTGGAGTCCCAATCAAATTTATGCCATCAACATAAACTGCTAAGATAGCAAATCCCTTTACCGATTTCTTTATAAATACACATGGACAAATGAGGTTGTTTTCGTATCCTTCTTTTACCAAATATTTACTAAGATGGTTATACCACATCCTCCAGATTGTTTCAAGTCATATAGTGATTGTCTTAGTTTTAATGAGTACATGGACTTTGATTTTGCTTCAGGCAATTTATATCCATCTGGAATTTTCATGTAAATATTGGTATCTAATTCACCGTAAAGATAAGCTGTCACAACATCTGTTAACCTTATATCGAGTTTTTTAGAAACTACAAGGCTTATCAAATATCGGAATGTTATGACATCCATAACAGGGGAGTAAGTTTCCTTAAAGTCAAAACCTGGTCTCTGCACGAAACCTTGTACGACAAGTTGTGCCTCGTACCTTACGACTTTATTTTTATCATTTCATTTTCTAATGAATATCCATTTATAACCTACTGGTTTAACATTTTCTGGTGTTTCTCTATTGGTCCAAATACACCATATTTTTGATGTGAATCTAGTTCCACTTGGATAACATCTTTCCATTTTGGCCAATCGTGTCTTTTTCGACATTCATTTATGCTATTTGGTTCATTATCGTCATTCTCATTATTCTCATTATGGTCATGACTTTCAATTATTTCAGTAGCTACTGCAAATGAGAATACATCACCAATTATTATTTTACTTCGATCCCATATTTCTCTATAGCTCGTATAAAATATTGAGATCTCATTATTATTAGATACCATTTTATCGTTGGAATCTTCTTTTATCTCTTCTATGATAATATTTCCTTCCACACTTCTAGGAGAATTGGGATTTTCATTTGAGTGATCCTTTTGATCATTTATAACCTCTTCAGAAGGTGCCTTAATTGATGATTTTTCGTTGGACTTTCTTTTTCTAGGCGCCAAGTTTTTTGAACCAATTGGCCTTCCATGTTTTTGTCTTGCTTTAGATTCATTTGCTGTTATATTTACTTTTGATCCTTTAGAGACATCAATTTTTGCTAGTGCATTTGCTGCTGGAATGTGAGATTTAGTTATTTTTGCAGTGTCACTAAATGCATTTGGCAGCTGATTTACAATATTTTGAATATGCAAAATTCTTTGTATCTCATATTGGCATTGTTTGGTACGTGGATCCAAATAAGACATAGATGGATTATTCCATGATATTTCACGCCGTTCTACTGGAACAGTCTTTCCTTCCCCTAATCGGGAAAGATTGTCTCATCAAATTTACAGTCTGAAAACCTTGCAGTGAAGACATCTCCTGTAAGAGGTTCAAGGTAACGAATTATCGATGGGGAATCAAATCCCACATAAATTCTCAACCGTCGTTGATGACCCAATTTAGTATGAAGTGGGGGATTAATAGGTATATGCACAACACAACCAAATTTTCGTAAATGTGAAATATTTGGTTGAGATCCAGTTAAGAGCTATGATGGTGAAAGCCGATGATAAGCTGTGGGTCTAATTTTAACCAATTTTGATGCATGCAAAATTGCGTGCCCCCAAGCTAAAACGGATAGTTTTGATTACATAAGCAATGGTCTTGCAATAAGTTGCAAGCGCTTAATTAATGATTGTGCTAGACCATTTTGAGTATGAACATGAGCTACTGGATGTTCAATTTCAATTCCCGATGATAGACAATAATCATCAAATACTTGAGAAGTGTATTCTCCAGCATTATCTAGTCGAATTGATTTAATTTGATGATCTGGGAAGTGTGCTCTCAATTTTATTATTTGAGAAAGTAGCTTGGAGAATGCCAAATTTCTTGTAGAAAGTAAACAGACATGTGACCAACGAGTTGATACATCAATCAATACCATAAAATATTTGAATGGTCCACATTCGGGGTGGATTGGGCCACATATATCACATTGAATTCTTTGTAGAAATGTTGGAGATTCAGATGTGATTTTACTATATGAAGTTCGAGTGATTAGTTTTCCTTGTGCACAGGGGGCGCATAAGTAGTAACTTGGTAAATTCAATTGGTTTGATAAATCATGTCCATTTGAGTTTTTGGCAATTTTACGCATCATAGTTGATCCAGGATGACCCAAGCGATCATGCCAAAGAATTAATGTCTTTGTATTTGTGAGCTTCTGTCTCATATTTATAGAGTGAGATTCAACTATGTCAATTTTTGTAAAATATAAACCAGTTGAAATTGTACCAAATTTTTCTAGGATAATCTTCTGGCTTTCAATTCTAGAAATAACACAAATATTTTTGTTGTTGTTTTCATTTATAGTTTCAATATGATAAGCATTCATTCTTATATCTTTGAAACTCAGCAAATTTCTTTTAGAGTTGCTTGAGTATAATGCATTCTGAATAAAGATATGCGTACCATTTGGTAATATTATATGGGCTCTTCCAGACCCGTCAATTATATTAGTAGATCCAGCTATAGTGGAGACTTTAGCTGAGAAATTTTCAGATAGTTCAGAGAAAAACTTCTGGTTTTCCAATTATCTGAGTAGTTGCACTATCTAGTAAGCATACATCATCACCCAAATGGCGTTCCATACCTTAAGAATTAAAGACAATAATTAGTCAATCATTAAAAATTTGTATGCATAAATAAATGTAATGTAAACAAACAAAGTAATATGATTAAAATAGGCTACTGATTAAAAACAACATCCACACTACACATTATTTTTAACTAGTACTGCAAAGGGAAATACAAGTAAACGAGCACAAACTTCAAACTGATTTATTGATGCAAGATAATGAAATAAAATGAAAGCCACATAACAAACTTCAAGATATTTCTAATTGATCAACTCGGTCATATCATTGATCATTGCACCTAGATTTTCATCATTAATGAAATTTCCGTTGTCATCTTCGAAGAAATCATCTAACTTCAAGTTAGTGTTTTCAGGTAACTTTTCGGCATTATTTGCCTCAATATTCATCGAGCGATGATATTCTTCAACTATTTTCTTTGATGATCTACATGTACATGACCAGTGACCAGATCGTCCACATCTATAACAAACTTTCTCATAATGCCTTTTATTTTCCGAAGCTGAATCATTGTTATTTACAGGCTCAATTTTCTTTTGTGCTTTTTAAAGCTGGTGTTTTTGTTACCTTTAAAACCACCATAACCGCCTCTGCTAGAGTTATATCCACGTCCACGACCATGTCCTCTACCTCAACCTCGACCCCTACCTCTTCCAGAGTGGGCAAAATTAGCATTAACTTCAGGTAATGCAGTTGAACCAGTTGGTCTTGAGGAGTGATTTTTTATAAGCAATTCATTATTTTGTTCAGCAATTAGTAAGCATTCTATGAGTTCAGAATATATTGTAAAATGACGCTCTCGATATTGCTGCTGTAGGAGTATATTCGAGGCATGAAATGTTGAGAATGTCTTTTCAAGCATTTGTGCGCCATCCACCTTTCCTCCACATAATTTCAGTTTAGAAGTGATTCTAAACATTGCAGAATTATATTCTCTTACAGACTTAAAGTCCTGAAACCTCAGGTTCAACCACTCTTGCTTAGTGTTTGGAAAGTATGACCGTCTTTTGGTGGTCATAACGCTCCTTCAGAGAGTTTCATAAGTGGAGAGGGTCTTTTTCAGTCAAATGTTCTGTTTTTAGATCGTCGTGGATATGGCGTCTTAAAAATATTAGAGCCTTTGCCTTGTCCTGCCGGGACATAGTATTGCCATTTTTAATGGCATTTTTTAAGCATTGAGCATCCAGTATCCATGATAAGTAGTTGTCTCCAGATATATCCAAAGCTTTAAATTCAAGCTTGGCGATGTTTTCCATTTTATGAACTATTCATAAAATAAATTGCATAAGGTGAAAATATTCGCCACAACAACATTCACTATTTGTTTGTTTCCAGCTAAAAAGTAAAAAAAAAAGGAAAGTCTTCATTCATGCTATCAAAAAACTATACCCCAAAAAAAGGTATCAACAAAACCAAACATTTGGATTTTGCAACTTTCATGTATTTATCATATAAGAAAGGAAAGTCAGCTTTTGCTTATATTCCATTCCAAACTTTTGATTATTATCTGGCAACAGATCCATAAAGAAAAAAAATAAATGTTGAATTTAGAAGCCAAAGAATTAAAATAAGATTGATACAAGAAAAGACATGAAAAATATAGAAGCGAACCCCAAACTAGCATGTGCTGACTTGACAGCTTTATCAAAAAAAA
Organism: Allium cepa; assembly: GCA_030765085.1. Classification (NCBI taxonomy): domain Eukaryota; kingdom Viridiplantae; phylum Streptophyta; class Magnoliopsida; order Asparagales; family Amaryllidaceae; genus Allium; species Allium cepa. Next base: position 985,689,781 of record CM060929.1, on the reverse strand, counting down.
TATGATATTGACAATTACCTTTTTGCAAAGAGGAAAAGTAACGAGTTTATGAAGAAATGCAAGAATAATTCCTTTACCCGCTTGCTGTTTTAAAGGAAATAAGAAATAGAACGTGTGTAGATATATTATAAAAGACTCGTTTGCACTAATATATAGTAGGATTTTAAATATGAATAGCCTTAGAATTGGAATGGTCAGAAGTGGAACAGTCAGAGTAATTAATATATAATTACTTGTTAAGAAGTTGGAAAGTTTGAAGGTGAACAGGTTGAGAACAATAATTAATTCGCATTCCTCTGTAGAATATTGAAAATGTAGCATACAGAAAGTTTGTGCTGCTCAAAAAAAAATCCTATTTGAGCAGCAAGAAAATAAAATAAAAGAAGAACACCTGCGTCCTGATAACATGTTACAAAATAAAGAGAATGGAGACCATTAGAGAGGGAACAATTTTATTGAATTGAGATAGATCTTACAATACAATCAAACTCCATATTTATAGACACCTTATGCAATGCAGATTACAACAATGCCCTTTTTTATTTAGCATATTCATCCCTATTATTAATATATATTACAACAACATATTAATTTTCCGAAAATATCAACCTTAATTCCTTTAAATCAAACTAACATAGAGCAATAAAATATGGCATACCCAACACTGTGGTGCATGTTATAAATGATGAAAAAGGTAATTCAATGACTATAACCAAAGCTAGAAGAAAACTTAAACAACAAAAAGAGTTAAATTTTCATTTGGATTTAAAGGTACAAAAAATGTAGAAGATGAAAGTATTTAGGATTTAAATTTTATTTTAGATAAAAAGAGGAGAAAATGAATGTAAAAAAGGGAAATGAAAGTAAAAGGGAGAAATGAAAGTTACATCTAAGTGGTTAAAATTAGAAAAAGAAGATGAGGAGATGAATTAAAATGTGAAAATGAAAGTGGAAGAAATGTGTTAATAAATGAAAAGGAAAATGAATGGATATACTATTATGGTTATTACCGTATAATGGAAATTTAGTTGTGAGTTTGTAATGGTAAATAATTGTCTCGAGAATATGTGAAAATTTCCATCAAATCAAGAAGGGAAGTGAATTCTGAATGAGAAGCAAGAATTCAATTAGGCATATATTCTCTTTTAGATATAATAGAATAGAATAGTCACGGGTAAGTTTTTCAATAGATGCTTTTGCATTTAAGTAGTGGCACATGCGCATTCCAAGTTAATTTTAGATATCTGGTATCTTTATCTGTGCATGAGGATGGATATCGAATTTTATCGCATTTTCTCACAATTAATATATTTTAAAGCACACATTTATCTGTGAAATATCGAAAAAAAATTATTTTTTTATTAATAGTCGAATGTTATACTAAATTGAATTTTATAAAAATTATATATATTATATTATATAGTGTTAAACTTTTAAATTAGATTTAATGTTAAACTTTATATAATATCATATTATGTTAATTTCAGAATAAAACTTTTTACTTCCGAGCCGAGAGCAACTATAAATAATATACATAATTATTTTTAATAATATGTATATACTTCCTTAGTATTTGACAATCTATCAATATATCGATTCGTGATATTTCTAACATAACAATATATATATATATATATATATATATGCATATATATATATATATATAATAATGATTTTATAAACATTGATATATTATTAAACCTAAAGAATACCTTCACCAATGCCCAAAGCTCGCACCTTGAAATGAAGAAGTAAACTCCTTAAATCAAATTCCAATTCTTAAGTTGGCAACTCTTGAATTGCCTTTCCACCAATGATTATTTGGTTTTAAATTGCTAGAATATTTGATGAGAGGGGAGGAGGTGTATTTGGTTAGTAAAAAGAAGCATGGAAGGCAGCAAGAGATCCAAAATAAAACGAGCAATATAATGTTTAAATATAGGAGAGAGCAGAGAGCAGAGAGCAGAAAGCAAAAGTTGGATCAAGATCCTTAATTTTATCTAACTTATTCTCTTACTTTTGAACACTCAAACTTATCTAGAAGCCATCAAAATGGTGAGCCTCTATGTCCCCATTACATCCCATAACAGAGTAATTGGGTGAATTTAAAAAAAAAACTTTTTGGATCTTTAGAACTTTTCTAACCTTTCTTTCAAATAGAATCGGTATTTTATTTAATTTATAAATAAAACTTATAAATAATGTTTTATTTATTGTTATTTAGTATTTTATAATATAATATTGTATCATATACACATCAGTATGTACGTGGATGTGCACGTGCAACATAATTGGGTGTACATGGTTTAGCATGCCTATATATAGATGCTAGAATTTACACTACAACAGACATGCTAGCCCTTTTGTACACATAAGTGTTATCAATTTATATATGTATATGTAAAGTATGTATGTATGTATGTATATAGTATCATATATTATAAATTTTCGTTGCAAAATGTAAAATATTATAAAATAGTACATATATGTAAGTATACATTAAATAAAGATTATTTAATATTTTTTGATGGAAATATTTTTCTAATGGAATAAGATTATTTAATGTTATAATTTATAAAAAAAATTGCAGGGCATAACTATTTATATGGTTTTAAAACAACTTTAAATATATTATCATAAATTAGTTTTAATATTTATATATTTATACGTGTATATATACTTAAAATGTATTTTGAAATTTATATAGTAATATATATGTTTATATATATATAAATATGTATGAAATAATGTCTAAATGTTATATATATGACATAAATATATACACATATATTTATATTCAACAAAAATTATTATTTTGTAAATTGCTCTCGACAATACAAGGCAGTGTATAAAAACAATTTAAATTATTTTCCATCCAGAAATTATAAATAAAATTATAAATTAATTTTAAAAACCAAAAATGACTTTTAAAATGTTATAGTTTATATTACAGTAATTGCATTATATGTTACATACTTTTAAATGCATTTATTTTAAATACATATTTGCGTATATAAATTTAATTTAATTAAGTAATGTATTTATATATTTATATATTTAAATATTCAAATTTAATATTATATATAAATAAAAAATTATTTATTACTTTTGAATAGTATAAATATTTACATGTAAATATTTATGAAATAAAACATATATTATGTTGTATTTATATTATATACATTATCCATTTATTAAAATAATTTAATTATACATATATATGTGTGTATTAAGTTTGAAATTAAAATATATTCTTTTATAAATCTGTTCGTGAGTCAAATGACAAAAAAATTATGCAAACATATATACATATATGACTATTGTATGGTGATAGTAGCGACAAATGTAGATTTGTGATATTCGATTCCTAACTAGACCATATATGACATTATAATTGGTATATATATATATATATATATGCATAAGAGAACATACCTCGCTTATTTTCTAGAAGATACGCATTGAAATGAAGAACTCAAAATCCTTGAATTTAACCTTGTATCCAGAAGTTGTAAGCTCTCGAACACAACTATCACCGACCATCGAATCGACTTTCATTTGATGCTTAAAATGCCTGAATAATTAGATGAAGGAGGTGGAGATTTTTGGTCAGAAATATGATGGAGGAAGAGCCTAAAATAGACAAGTAAAAATAAAGGTTAAATGAATTAAATAAAGGAGATCTAAGGGAGTAAAAAGTGGACCGTGATCCCTTTATTTCTCTTACTATTTCTCCTTTTCTTTAAATTCAAACTCCCTTTTACCGTGTCAAACATGGCTGGCTTCACCATGCTCTACCAATTGCTGAAAATTGCAATCCCCGTATAGGCCTCAAAACCATTTCAAGTCTGCACAATATTTGATACATTTAAATCTAATTTAAACGCGCATCGATATCGTACATCGATTAGTGTATTTATAACTATTTCACATATACACATTTAATGTTGATCAATAGACATCAAATAAAATTTTATAATTAATATTTCATAAATATTAATTAATTTATAATTATAATTTAACCAAATTAGGTGGTAGCTAGAGTATTCAACGTTTCGGTTATGTGAGTTTTAGTCACCAATAATATCAAACAATTTGAATATTAACATTCATATGTCATCTAGTAAGAGGTGTGACACTATAATCAAATTTATCGCTTACTTGGCATCCATAAAATCCAATTTTACTTTATTGAGCATTATCCAGCAGTGTCAATTATTTATACCAATCCTCTTTGTCAAATACTATATCACTTTGGACTTATGGAATTTGATAATAGTCAAAATTCCAATATCGTCCATATTCAACTCTATAGTCCAATACAAAATCCTTGGTTCAATAATAGTAATTATTATTAACTAAACTGCTCTAGCTAGAGACTTGACTTTGAGTTGACTTTAGTTGACCATGATATTAAACTCATATAACCGAGGAGATGAATCCTCTCTTGAATAGTATTTCACTTCCAATGCATCTGCTCAGCCCAACTATAGTTGTTCGATGACATCATGTTATGATTTAACTACAATCAAAGTGAAGCTTCTATATTAAAGATCAACGGTATTCTCATGTCAAGAGAATTGTATAATTTTGTCACATCAATATTTTCTGTTTAACCTTAGTTATATTTACCAAGAAAAAACTATCGAGTGAGTGATCATTTCATAGTTATCTAATAGCTATCAACATGTAACACCTTAGTGCCCTCAACAGTCATGGGTAATACACTTTCCAACATTTGGAGAGCATTACATACTCTAGTCTCAATGGATGTATCGATATCTATTCTCGATACATCTTGACTAGGAATATTTAAAACCGTACGTTTAATTCATTATCATAAATTACTCATGGTTATAACATTTTGCAACTACTATCATAGAACATATCATTTATAAATATTCTATTAAGTATACTTTAATTAATTATGTAATTATTTGTATCATAATACAACAAGTATGTTGTAACGACCCGATATTTTCAACCATTCGCATCCGCACATGTCGGACTTGAATTGCTCAAAATACCGCGCTACAAATAAAATTTGGCAAATCTCAGGATATACAGTAAATAAATAATCACAGATCACAGATACAGAGTAAATAATAATGCAATGGGAATAAATAAGATAGTAGTTCATGAAGCTACTATATATATAAGATACATCAGAATTAAACAAGATACAACGGAAGAGTAACAAGGTACATCAGGTACAAATCAGAATGCATTACTGGAATCACTGGATACTGAAAGCAGAAATAGATGGTTGGATATTCAAGAAAAGCTCCAACTCCAAAGGTAAATCTTGAATGCTGAATCACTCAGTCTGACTCGAGCGTAATGCAAAACACAAAACACTCGAGTCAGGACATAAATACTTATGAACTTGAAATCAACTCAAGTGAACAGTAACAAAAATGCATCAGTAACATAAAGGATGCTTGGGATTTCCCATCCTTTAAGGATCCGAGAAACTATTTACTATGTAGTAATATTGCGCTATTGTAACAATAGCTATAGTAAAATAAACTTCTTTAAAATAGCATTGAAGGGTTACCCATATAGCCCCCAACACGTAATAGTCCCAATAGTTCCATCCAGTATCAGCATACCTCCAGATCGGGAGGCTACCCAAAATAATCCATGGGCTATAGGAGAAAAACAAACTCCTAGTAAGGCTCGATATGGTAGGTGACATGGCACACAAGGCAATGCCAGGATAGATATACCAATTACGCACACGGGTGGGCGGTAACGTAGCAGCCACTGCGCCCACCTCGGAACACACTCGCAATCAAATCGGAGGATGGCCATCGAATCAACCACAAGTAAGAGTATAGTATCGCAGAAGTGCGTTCGACCAGAGGAGCTAACCCTTTCAGCCCGAGATCGCTCCTGTTTTAGCCGCCTTAAGCCAACTCACGGGAGTTAGGTCCACGTAATATACCTCAAAAACGTCGCCACCATCCTACTTCATTCTGGAATCTCCACCACGTACACGATTGTTAAAGTGGTTTTCGGAGTTGGCGAAGAGTATGAAAACTTCTGATCCCGGTCTCTTTAACAACCAAACGTTATTATAATGCCGTGGTCATTTCAAAGTAGTTTATACTTTAAAAACAAAATATATACATAACAAAACAATTTACACACAATATTGTAAAAAGCATAACTTTCACAGTATAAGTCAGATTTCAACGAAACGAAAAGCAGTATACTTGAAATTTAATTTATTTTCATGATAAAAGACATAATTCAAAAATTCAAAAATTTAAATTTTAAATTTAAAAGTCAACGTTTGACCATATTGACCAAAATTCACATTTCTGAAAAATATTCTATTTATTCAGGTTTAAAATTATAATTCTCATAACATCAAAATTTATATTTAAAATAACAAAATTTATTCATTTTAATAAATAACATAAAGTTTTTAAAACAGGAATTCAATTAAAATAAATTAAAATAAACATAAAATACCGGGTTGTTACACTCTCCCCCACTCAAAACTTTTCATCCCCAAAAAGGAATGAGGTACGGGAAAACATAGAAAAAGATACAATGATATAGGATTAAGACAAGATGACAAGAAGATTGAAATTTTACCTGATAACTGTTGTTATAGGTAAGTTAATTCGACAAGATGGAGATAATCTTCCTAAGATTTTGTAGAATCAAGAACACAAGCACAAAAAAGATCTTCTAGAATCTGATCCACCCTTCCCGTTTAACCGACGATCTATGGATGGCAAGCAGTGCTCATATTCAAAATGACCAAAGATTATCCATGATTATAGAAAGATTTCTAAACAGACTGGTATAAGCAATAGTCTCCCCATTCTGTAGCAAGATAAGGGAAATAAGGACAACCAGAAGATAGTTTGAAAAGCAAAATAAGATAATAAATTTGAAACCATGAAAATTTCAACTTAAATTGAAAATTAATTTTATATAAGTTAAATAAATCTTAATCATCTCTAATTTCATTATCTTATCATCCAATTATCTTAAATAAACAATCTCTAAAATCATGGATTTGGAAAAAAAATTATTATACTCATAATGTACTCAATAAAATTCAATTCTTCTTTATTCCTAGTTATAACTAAATTTATTCCTTTCAATATATTTTATCACCTATGTTAAATATATTTATACTTATTATAACTGCTTTTAAATTTATCCTTAGTTCCTTTAACATCATTTTATATTGTAAATTATTCCATTACCCTTTTTCTTTCTCTATTTATCTCTATTAATCTTTTTATAACTAAAATTTAAGAGTATAACAATTTTTATAACCACTCAAATTTTATTTATAAAATCTTTTTATATTGTATATTATCCAATTAAAAATTCAACTTCTGTATAATTTAGGTAAGTTATATTGGAATGAAATTGTGTATTATATAAATAAAACTTTCCAATTCAATCATTTCAAACTTGAATATTTATCTAAATCTCGAAATTATACTTGAAATTATCCTTCAAGATAAAATTTAGGAATTAAACTTTCGATAAATTCCAAACTATTTAGGATAAATAAATGTAAATATACAATATATATATATATATATATATATATATATCCATTCAAATTTAAATCATATATCAGCGTATGTTATAAATCCAGTCTTATTTTAGATATTCCAATCAATTAAATTCCCCAAAACAAAACTGTAGCAAGACTACAGAACGATCTCTTCATTCGAAACTCGAAAATGAATGTCGATGATGCTGCAGTCATCACTGAAGTTATTTTCCAGCGACAAAGAGAATAACACTAGTTTTAAACTTTAAAATTCTTTGGAAACAAATTTCTGTTCGAAAATACTTTAAATAGTGTATCCTTTAAAACTTTAAATACAAGGTTTGAAATACATCGGAAATTAAATTCTCGAATACATGTTTAAATTCATTTTAAATTTCCAAATAAATTTATAACGCTGTTTATAGTTCAATTATTTATATATGAAACAAGAGATAATGATATATAAAATCAAATATTATTTCTTAACAACCAATTCAATAAAATCCAGAAAAAGATTTATAACATAGTTACAAAATTTATTTTATTACTAAATTTGAAAAAAAAAACAAAATATTGTGTCAGTTTGCTCTATTCAAGTGTTTTGGAAATCTTATCGATAGCGTTGATCAGACGAATCGATCGGAAACTCAAATCAACATCAACAACTCAAACAACACAATATATAAAACATTTTAAGTATTAGTTTACAAATACACTTCAAGAATGATTTGAAGATAAGTTGGAACAAAGATGGGATGATTAAATAACAGAATAGGAAGATGGATAAGCTTATATAAATCGCGGGCAACCTAAATCGGGTCAATCGTGACTTAAAGAATAAGATCGATGAGAATTTCGAGATAAATCAACATTCGATCTCAAGAGATAGAATTTTAGGATAATAAAAGATACTAGCATCTAAACCGAGGATATAAAATCTTTGGTGACTCGATGCTGTTGTAAAGGAGTTTCACCCCTTTACAAATCAATTTGAGATTGGCGAGACCGCCGACTCATTATAAAGATCATTCGAAGTGGAGTTATGGGATACTCCAGAATCAAAAGAAGATGAATAATGAGGGACACGAGTGGATTTTGAAACCGTAGGGAACGTTCTAAAATTTAAAGGAATCAAGTCAAAAAGGAAGAGATTCAAACTCGAATGAAAGTGATTCTGTAAATACATTTACCATACATGTTGAGTTTTGCCTAGAGCTACCAAAGCTCTGATACCACATGTAGCGACCCGATATTTTCAACCATTCGCATCCGCACATGTGGGACTTGAATTGCTCGAAATACCGTGTTGTAAATAAAATTTGGCAAATCCCACAATATACAGTAAACAAATAATCGCATATCACAGACACAGAGTAAACAATAATGTAGTGGAAATAAAAAGAGATAGTAGTTCATGAAGCTACTATATATATAAGATACATTTGAGTTAAACAAGATACAACGGAAGAGTAACAAGATACATCAGGTACAAATCAGAATACATTACTGGAATCACTGGATACTGAAAGCAAAAATAGATGGCTGGATCTTCAAGAAAATCTCCAACTCCGAAGGTGAGTCTTGAATGCTGAATCACTCAGTCTGACTCGAGCGTAAAGCAAAACACAAAACACCCGAGTCAGGACATAAATACTTACGAACTATAAATCAACTCAAGTGAACAGTAACAAAAATGCATTAGTAACTTAAAGGATGTTTGGGATCGCTCATCCTTTAAGGATCCGTTAAACTATTTACTATGTAGTAATATTGCGCTATTATAATAATGTCTACGATAAAATATACTTACTTTAAAATAGCGTTGAAGGGTTACCCATATAGCCCGCAACACGTAATAGTCCCAGTAGTCCATCCAGTATCAGCATACCTACAGATCGGGAGGCTACTCTAAATACTCCATGGGCTACGGGAGAAAAACAAACTCGTAGTAAGGCTTGCTATGGTAGGTGACACGGCACACAAGGAAATGCCAAGGTAGATACACCAATTATGCACACGAGCTGGCGGTAACATAGTGGCCACTACGCCCACCTCGGAACACACTCCCAATCAAAATCAAAGGATGACCATCAAATCAACCACAAGTAAGAGTATAGTATCGAAGAAGTGCGTCCGACCAGAGAAGCTACCCCTTTTGGCCTGAGATCGCTCCTATTTTAGCCACCTTAAGACAACTCACGGGAGTTGGATCCACGTAATATACCTCAAGAACATCGCTACCATCCTACTTCATTCTGGAATGTCCACCGCGTACACGGTTATTAAAGTGGTTTTCGGAGTTGGTAGGGAGTATGACAACTTTCGATCCTGGTCTCTTTAACAACCAAACGTTATTATAACGCCGTGGTCATTTCAAAATAGTTTATACTTCAAAAATCAAATCATTTCATTTCCAAACTATATTTCTTTCAAAATAGTTTATATTTCGATACCAAAACCATTTTTATTTCAAAACTATATTCAAATCAAAATAGTTTATACTATATCATTTCCATTTCAAACATATATTCACCTTTTAAAAATCATAATACTTTCAAAGTTTTAACTCTTTCGAAACCAAAATACTTGAAATCGTTACTCGTCGAAAATCATAACATTTCAAAATCATACATTTGAAATCATGGAATATACATTTAATTCTTTACATTTTACAAATTTATTCAATTAAACCAAAATTTCAGATTTCCAATTTAGTTCAATTCAAACCATCAGTTTTAATTCAATTTAGTTTCCCAACAAACCATTTCAAATCTTATCAATTCAAATATGGATTTGGTCCACCAAATAAACTATTCAATTTTTATATCTTTCAAAGCTTTAATATCCCACATTTCAAAACTAAATTCTTATAATTTCATATATCTCAAATCTAACTTCATTATTACTTAGTTTTGAAATGTTCATTTCATAAATCCAATATTATTCAAAATAAACTCAAATTACAAGTAAACTCAATATCCTTTCATACGAATATAAACTTTAAATATTCATTTATCGAATAAATCGAATAAATCAAAATCAAATATCATTCCAAATTCACATTCTTTATCAAAATAAAGATCTTGTCATTTCCAAACCCTTTAAATCATTAAAATATCATATCCTTTCAAAACCTCATTATCAAATCATTATTTGAATTCAAATTCAAATATTCAAATTGAAACATAATTTTAAAAATCAAATATGTCATTCATTTATTATTCCAAATATCATTACAAAACACATTTCAAAATTCCATTCAAATTTTCATTTATCTCATTACATTTCATTCCATTTAACACATAACCAAGTAAACCTTATTTAAATTTAAATTCAATTTAATTTCCTTAAAATTCAAATTTAAATATTAAAATATATTCAATACTCCTAAAATTTCACAAATAATCAATTCCAAAAGTTACATCGTTTAACACTTTAAAATATAACTCAAACAGTGTTAAAATCTATAACATTTCAAAACACTGTCAAATTATTGCAACGACAACATTTACAAAGTGTTATCGTAGCTTATAGTTTCCAAAATAGTTTAGTCTAAGAACAACGGCATTTATAAAATGCCGTATTAGATATTTAGTTATTTCAAACATAGTTAAATTCAAAAACAACAGCATTTAAAAATGTTGTCATACTACCACAGCATTTTTGGGAAATGCTGTAAATAAAATTCCAACTTTATTATAACTTTTCAGAAACAATAAAAGTTCACTTTAGCAAATTTTAAACTTATAAATCATATTTTCAGACTTCAAAATTTTACATTTAAATCAACTAAACATATGATTTATCACAATAAAATTTTATAATTAAATATCCAATTTAAAACTCAATTCATTTGTTAAGTCAAAATTTCACTGTTTATTAACTTATAAATTTAACAAAACTTAACATTTTAATTCAAATATCATTTCAAAACTTTAAATTAAATTTCCATTATCTAATAACATTTTAAAATAAAATTTAAATTCAAAAATCGCATTTACTTCAAATTTACATCCTTAAATTCACAAATTCAAAAATTAATATTTTGCCTTCTCAAAACCAATAAATATATATTTTTAAATCAAAATTTCATACTTTAAAAGTACATATCTATATAAAAGTTATTTAAAAATATACCACGGGGTCTGTATATAATTTTCTAACCTAGGTCAAGTGATACAGATATGTACCATTTCAATCCGCAATTTACAAAGAAAAATCCGGGTTCTATCATTTCAAACCCGCAATCCCATGTGAATAAAAATAAATAAAAATCGATCAGGCCTATAATTTCAGCCCATTACGATTTTTCCCTATTCTAAAGTCCGTTCTGGTATGTATCATTTCAATCCATAGTGATTCTATTCTAACAGGGAAACTTGCAGTGTGAATATATGCATAAACAATATAAACAATGTAAACTAATATGTCATTGTCACAATATAATGTCATATATCAGATGTCAGGTGATAATTAACAGAGTTAACATGATAATAACATGGCATAGCATATCATATAATCATCATTAACTTGCATAACATTTTAATTACTAAATAATTGTCATTAATTCACTATTTCATAAGTAAAAATGCCAGAGTGAGAAGGACTCACCTTTTCAAATTGGAGTTAGCAAATCAAACTGCACTGATAAATTACAGAAAGCACGATATGGCACGACGCAGCATTACTTTTGATTCAAGCGGGAAGAGAGAGCCATGATAATGATCTTGTATTCAACAATAAAACAAGACAAGACAATATATATAAATATTCAACACAAAATAACATTGAAACAAATTAAAAAATAAAAGCAATAAAGACAAGATATGATTTGACCTTGCTTCAACCACACTAGTGCACGACCTAGGGATTCTTTTGCTCGGCCATGAAGTGCTTTGGCTCGGGTATGGCATCATGAAGGTCGGCTAGGCTAGGAGATATGAAGAGGTAGGTGCTAACATGAAGCATACATAAAAACAAGGCAAAATAGCGAAGGGTTTGGTCAACATTTGGCTCGGATAAAGGCAAGTAGGGCTCGGCGAAGGTCAGGTACAGGTCTGGTGATTGGTCATGTTGCGGCCAGAAGTGATGTAGCAGGTGGTGGTGGTGGCTAAGGGGGTGGCCGAAGTGAATAGGAAGGGTATATGTGAAGTTATGTGGTCTAGGCAAGGTTTCAAGGGGTGGAGCTTGCAATTTTGTGGTGATGGCTCAATAAAAGGTCACGGTCTGGTCTTGGAAAGGGGAGAGGGAGGTGATGGTGCTGTAGATGGTAGTGGTGTGGTCAGTGGTGATGGTGGAGAGGCTAGGCCGAGCCATGCTTGAAGAAGAGGAAGGTGAAAATACAATGAAAAAAGGAGAAAAAATGAAGCCATTAGCATTTTTTTTTTCTTTTTTTGTCTTTGCCGTGAGTTTTGAGAAGGGATGAGAAACATTTTTCACGTGAAAATGAAGAAAATACACACGGCTATGCATAAGGAAATGGAAAGCCAAGCAATGAAAAGGCAATGGTAAAATGAAAAGGCATAGGCTATATGAAAAATCACTAGAAAATGATAGGACTTTGCCTCTTTAAATTTCCATTTTCTTTAAATCAAAATAAACTAAAATAAATTAGTATATAAAATAGAAAAAGAAAAAAAAATAAAGTGAAAAAGAAAATAAATAAATTTTTTAAGGAAAAATAGAAAATAAATAAAGAAATAGTTATTAAATGGAAACTAGAATTAAAAATTGTAAACAATATACAATAAACATTTCAAAATTATAACTATGCTTTTAAAAATGTTTTAAAAATAAAATATATGCATAACATGTCATGTTAAACATATATGAACAAATTAGAACATGATAAACAAAATATTATTTATATAAATTAAAATAAACAATTTTGTTAAATAAAACAATATACACAAAATATTGTAAAAAGCATAACTTTCACAATATAAATCAGATTTCAACGAAATGAAAAGCGGTATACTTGAAATTTAATTTATTTTCATAATAAAAAATAAAATTAAAAAAATTCAAATATTTAAATTTTAATTTAAAAGTCAAAGTTTGACCATATTGACCAAAATTCACATTTCTGGAAAATATTCTATTTATTCAGGTTTGGAATTATAATTCTCGTAACATAAAAATTTATATTTTAAATAAAAAATTTATTCATTTTAATAAATAACATAAAAATTTTAAATCAGGAATTCAATTAAAATAAATTAAAATAAACACAAAATACAGGGTTATTACATATGTAGTAGAAAGAAAACACATATTATCATGAACAAGATCAGTTATCAAGTTACATATATGTAGCAATTACATAATTTCCCCTAGGGTATGATAGAGTTAGGTGTATACCCTAAGGGCAATTCTGCAATATGTTGTAACATGTTAACTCGGTAATCCATTCTCATCCTAATAAAGATGTTTTCTTTATGTTATATATTACTTATAATGTGCTATAAATAATTAAATGTTTAATTAAAAATATATCTAATAGAAAATCCATAAATGGTGTGTTTGTGATAGTAATTAAAATGGTTTGTAATCATGAGTATTGTATCATAATAAATAAAGTTTCTAGTCAAGATGTATCGAGACTGGATATCGATGCATCCGTTGAGACTAGAGTATATAACCTTCTCCAAATATTGGGCAGCGTATTACTCATGACTAGTAGGGACACCAAGAGGTTACGTACTGATAGCTATTGGATAACTATGGAATGACTTACTCCGTAATTTTCTGTTGGTTAGTATAGTGAAGGTCAAAAAGAAAATATTGATATGACTAATTTACACAGTTCTCTAGACATAAGAATATGTTGATCTTCAATATAAAAACTTTGCTTTTATTATAGTCAAATCATGGCACGATATCTATCGAATGACTATAGATAGGTCAAGTGGAAGTACTAGAAGTGAAACACTATTTAAGAGAGGATTCATTTCCTTAGTTATATGGGATTAGGATTACGGTCAACTGAAGACAACTCAAAGTCAAAATCTCTGACTAAAGCAGTTTGATTAATAATAATTATTATTATTGAACCATGGACTTTGTGTTTGGACTATAGAGTTAAATATTGACAATATTGGAATTTTGACCATTACCAAATTCCATAAGTCCAAAGTGATGTAGTTTTGACGAAGAGAATTTGTGTAAATAATTGTCACTATCGAGTAATGCTTCATAAAGCGAAATTGGGTTTTTAAAAAACCAATTAAGCGATAAATTTGGTCATAATGTCGCATTACCTACTAAATGACATACGAATATTAATATTTGAATTGTTTAATGTTAATCGCTGACCAAATTTACACCTACGAATCACACAATCGAAACGTTGAATAATCCTTTTACCACCTGATTTAATCAATTTATAAATTACAATAAATTATAATAAATTAATTAAACTAATTAATATTTATGAAATATCAATCATAGCATTTTATTTGATGTATTTTGAACAATATTTAGCAGTGTGTTTATAATAGTTATAAATATACTAATCGATATACGATATCGATACACATTTAAATAAGACTTAAAATTATTTTGAATATTGTTCGAACTTGGACCAGATTTGAGGCCTATATGGGCATGCTATTTCGATTGTAGGATGGAGGTTTTTAGGTCGGCCATATGATGGTAAATAGAGAGAATTTTAAATGGTTTAAAGAGTGGAAATAACAAGAGAGATAATAGGATGGGATCCACTTTTCATTCTCTTGACATCCTATTTATAAGCCACCTTTTACGTCATTTCTTTTATACTTTTGCTCTCCTTCCTCTCTGGTATTTTTGGCTAGTAACCCATTCCATAAACCCAAAAAATTCAAGTACAAAAATTAATTCAAAACATTTCGATTCGATCATCGGTGGTAGGGCAGTTCGAAAGCTCGAACCTTCTGATTTGTGAACAGATTCAAGGGGATCAATTCAATGTGTATGCAAGGGCTTCAGTGAAAGGTAAATCTCTGTTTTATCTTTTTTATATCATATTTATATGCTATATTATTTATATGATAGGGTGTTAGATTGTATTACAAATCTTGTATATCAAAATGTTGTCAATAATTGGTTGGTTGTGTGTATTATTGCATTTACATAAATGTTAAAAAAAATTGTATGCTTTCTGTTGTATTAGGCGCTCACGGCCTAAAAAATAAAAAAGTTTACATAAAAGTTATTTTTAAATGATTTTAACTAATTAAAATTCATACTTGAAAGATTAACATTACATATCAAATATTTTAAATTTGGAAAAATTTATTCATGTATAAAATGCATTCGACAGTACAATAAAATAAAAGAAATTTCATTTTGAATAAATATATTTAATCATTTATCTAAATAAAATTGATTATGTAATTTAAAATATTTATATATTTTTTGAGTAAAATGTATGATCATCTCAAGGAGGAGAGCACTCATAAATATTTATTTACGCACACACACACAATCATATTACAAGTACTAATTTTTTTATATAACATATATTACACATGATACTTTCAAAAATAATATTGTTATGTTTTATTTTAAAAAATTTACATGAATTTTAAATTTTAAATGATTTAATATGCAAACCGAAATGAAATTAATAAAAAAAAATATTTATATTTAGTCGAGAACAAAATTTCTAGAGATACAGTTTTTTAAAAATTTTAATTTTATTATTTATATCAATATATATATATGTATGTATTATATAAATAAATTTAAAATAAAATATTATTTTAAGAAATTATTCACGACTTTCATGTTATATAATATATATGTATGTGTTAAAATTATTTTATACACTAATATTTAGTTAATTTATGATTTAATTATAACACACACATACATACCTATAAATATAAATATAAATTTTATATATGTTTTATATATGAGTTGTTTATAGCTATCATTTAATAAATGTGTGTGTGTTTAAATTATATATATTTGCATATATATTATTTTGGTGCAAATATAAATATAAATATAAATATAAATATGTTTATATACACAACAAATCAAATACATGAGAGGCTAACATGTTCGTTGGGGTGTGAATCTCAACACCATACATGAGCATTCCTAACCATATACACACTATCCCATTGCATGTGCATGCACATACATATGTGTATATGATACACATACACGCACATATATAATATAATACAAATTATATAAAATAATTTTTTTATATAAAAATTCAATAAAATATTCATTTTATTTAAAAGAAAATTTAGAAAAATTGAAAATGAGTTGGACTATATATTCCCCATCAAAGATAAAAATATGTAAAAAAAATTAAAATTTATCCAATTGCTGTGGTGCGGGGTCGCCTAGTTCCAAACGGTATCAGAGTCCAATAGCATATACAGTCTAGATTAGTCATGATATGGTCAACTAATTAAGCTCACAGCCCAGATAGTAGGGTATTTAGAAAGGTAGTTTCAAAGGACTGAGTTTGGGTAATCAAGTACTCTACCCTACCTTGTTACGGTCTAGCCTGAACAGATATGTAATCCCAAATGTTGCCTCTTATAGAAAAGGCCCAATTTGAATTGGGCTTTAGCCTAATTTTTAAAAAATTTGAAAATTAAAATTGAAGATTTTAAATTTAAAAGAGAAAAAGTATGTTATAAAGTTATAATATAAAGAAAATTGTCAAAATGTTTGAAAATAAACATAAGTTAATTTCAAAATTTAATTTTTTAATAAGATTAATAAATAAAAAATAATAATTAAATAAGTTAATTAAATAATATACATATATGCATGTATAATATATATTGATATATTTTATGTTGTCTTGAAATATTTAAGACAATATAAGTATACATGTACGTATATATAAATAATTTTCAAAATTAATGAAATTTAATTAATCTCGTTTAACTAAATAAATTAAAAGCTAATTAATAAATTAAAATACATATGTATATGATATATGTGTATTACTATAACGGTTGTAGTTTATAAATATTCAATATGATATGTTGAAATTGAACAATAAATAATTAGTTCAGAGTTAATTAATTAAAATTAATTAAATATGATATAATCAATATAAAGTTATACATAAAATTATTGTATAAGTCGACTAAAATATAAAAGTTATATAATAATGAAACTTATGTAATATGAATGTATAGACCAAAGGTTACACATTATAGAAACCCTAAATAAACTTAAGGAATAAATACATACGTAAATGTATGTATAACATGATTCATGTGTGTTTAACACTTGAATCACAGGGGTATTTCATTAGAAATATATTATTCTATAAGTTGATATCTCTCTATATAACACATTAAAGATTGTGAATCTTTAATATAATGTTGTTATCTACCACATACGCACACATATTACTTGCATATACCTTAGTTGTTGAGAAAACTCAAGCTAGGGATGTTATGTGTAGTATTATTAATGTATTGAATAGATGAAGTAAGATAATTATATGTATTTTTTAAACAAACTCAACGTACATATTCTATACTTAGGCTGTCGCGATATGGTAGGTTGAGTGAATAATTTCATTTCAATTTGTTGAGCAAACTCAAGGTTGAAGTCAAATTAGGACAAGGTATCACGGGTTAGGAGTTGTATATGATACGACCGGTAAGGTGGTATTCATCGTTCATGGAGCTATGACTTGTTATGCAAACTCAAGATTTGAATTCCAAGACAAATGAGTCCTAGCATCTACTAGTGAAGTTGAAAGACTTCTATGTTTTGACTTAGGGTTTACGAAACATAAAAGACTATTGGTAGATTATTAATAAAATGAAACATAAAGTTTAAACTTGTTAATATCATAAGAAAATCTACTATATTATTGTCTTATCAATCTACCAATTAAAACTTGTAGAAAATGTCAACTCCAAACTGTTTTCGAAAGTGACAAGCTTACCGACCCTAACTATATCGATTGGCTAAGAGCGACTAAGATAACGTTGACTTATAAGTTCCTTACTTCGTCTATTACATGCGATCCTAAAGGACAACCCGTTGATGTTGCTGACCTTGAACTTAGACTATAAGTTTTAGACCTAGAGATAACTTAATTTTTTGTGTTGTCTAGTTGGACAAACCGTTGTAGAGGCAGCACGAAAACATATCTGTCCATCAGATATTTGATCGTCTTAAGGCCTTATTCGGTGAATAGTTACATTCCAGAAGGTACAAGCTTACGAAAAAGCCATTCAATAAAATAAAGGACAGAAAGTGGATGATTACGTACTAATGATGAGGGGCTATATTAATAAGCTTTTACATTTGGACATAGAGATAAGCAACGAGTTACAAGTTGATTTGATCTTTGGTTCTCTTACACCCCAATATGAACTGTTCATACTGAGTTATAATATAAACCAGTTGAATAAGAATCTAGTAGAGCTTCTCAATATGTTAAGGTTAGTGGAGTCTGCATCCAAGGATCAGGAGGCATGCTTGTTGTAAAGGGTAGTGCATCATCTTTGAAAGGTTTGAAGAAACGGAAAAGAGAAGGTAAAAAGAATAAGAAAACTAAGAAGACCGATGACAATGTGAATGTCACCACTGCCACAAGAACGGTAACTAGAAAAGAATCTGTCCTAAATACCTAAAGATTATTAGAGAAAGAAAGTAGAACGGTTTTACAGATCCGTTAGGTCCATTTATGATTCAAAATTGTATTACAATAAATAAAATGTCTTGCGTTTTAGATACTGGATCTGGAACTCATATATGTAATTCATTACATGAGCTTAGGAATCGGTGCCATGTGGCGAAAGGAAAGATGAGTGTAACGTCTCCACCTCTATACTCGTACTACAAAAGAGTATTATTAGGTAATACTGCCTAATAATACAGAGAATGATGCGATATAGGGCTGTCACATGTGAATATTCCATTGGGCTAATATTGGTATATATTTCAAAATCAAATAACTAACTCACTAATATGTACTCGATATCGATACAAAGCAATAAACATGTGTATCCCCAGGATAGAACAATATACAATATGAAATAAGCATCGAGAACATAGAGTCTTAAAATGCAGCAATAATATATAACAGGAATATTCACAAGTCTAAGTGGGATATAAGTAGGTCAAATTCCCACTGTCTCAAAAATAAATACAATGTGTATATATATGCTTCGTATACAACTCAGTGTAATACATACATGAGATGACTCAATACATGATGGTTTATATACAATACTCTATCCTCTATCTATGCCCAACATCATCAAACTGGTCATCTTTTCCTTAAACCCGAAATGTCTTGGACCGACCTAATTATTATATAAATAATACATGAGACGGTCTATGTCTAAAATGAAAGTGTCGATATATCATAATAATAACATCACGTAACAAAACTATGAGTAAGTAACATCATCCATATAAAAGTATAAGAGATCAATAATGTCACGTGAGTGAAAAAATCTGTACATCCAACTATCAACAAGTATAAGAGATCAATAACTATATATGACATGCTCTCAACAATGCCCACGATTATCTCTCAGATAATCATGGAGGATACATACCCGGGGTCTATCATAATCAACACATATGAATACATACACAAAAAAGTATCCAAATCAAACATACAAGAAATACAAATATGGCATACCCTCAGTAACCAAGGTCATCTCTCATATAACAATAAAAGATAAGTATATGGTCTAACTCCATGCTCTTGGCACCCCTAGTTATCCTTTATAGCCATATAATCGATGTGTACAGCGTTACACAACTATATGACACATGGTCCACTGAATAATCAAAGAGATCTATAATCGCATAATAATCATCTAAACTTTCAACTTCATAGTAACCGACTTAGCTCTCAACCAATGAAATAATCATACTGTCTCCTAGACTTCTACCAATCTATCAATTCTCAATATCATAGAGAATCATCTAGACTCTCAGCTCTATATTTTCTCAGCATCATAAATAACTACAATGGCATCGATCTCAAAAATGACCCAATCGGCTCTTAACCATATCTATAATAATCTCATATAGGTGAATAAATATGTGTCTACAACAACAATAACCAAATGGGAGGCTGATAGCTCTCATCCTACTCCAGGAGCCTTCCTCATATGCTCTCAGCTTTACTCCTACTGTCATCGGTTTCCTCGATGGCCATCGTGATCCAGTATTCATCAAGTGAAAGACTATGCTATGTAATGGTCGTGTCTCTTCAAGTGTCATAATGGTAACAGACCACTGGTCTATTTGACACTAGGGTGGTGGATCTTAGCCATATACACATCAAAAGGCGTGTCATTGATTTGGGGTGCGAGCCCATAATCAGACCTCTAGGATGGATATTAGGCAACCTTGTTTACTCCATGAAGTATAATATGAGTATACTCACAATAAATAGACATACTTATGGCTCTTAACCCGCTCACTCTCAAATCACATCACTATAAATATAATATCCCATAGACTTGACCCTATCGAGTGATATCTAATTATAGAAAGTAATTGAACAAGTATCATCTTAGGCATCCCATACACCTGATGTTATTTGAATGTGCCTGTAAACTACCCATACCTAATATTCTATACTGTATGTCCTAGGAGTAAGCGGAAAGATATTAACAAGAGTCTTATATCAAATGGTATTATTAATCCGTTTACTCAAATACCTCACAATTTAAATTCCCACTCAATATTATTCTATACAACGAGTTCAAAGAATAATCGACAAAGTATCATCGAAAGTATCATACCAGACAGTATTACTAATCCATTCATTTATATTTCTCGTTACATATAAATAGTACAACCATGACACACAAATCAAATTAGAAAAGAGAGATTTTTATATATAAAAATATATTATGATTAATAAACCCTTTATAAGCTTTAAATAGTAAAAATATGATTTTAAATATATTTTATAAACTCCATATCTATTTCTTTTATTTTTAAACCAAAAATATACTTTTCTAAGCTCATGATTATACACAATCATAAATGAAACATGCTTTAGAAGTCATTTAATATTAACTAGGAACCATTTCCTATTTTATAGAAATTTATATAATTTTTAAATAATTATTAAAATTAAAAAAATCACATTTTCTTTAACAAATATTCTCATAATTAATATCATATTTAGATAAACTATTCATTTAAAAAATTCATAATTATAAAATATAAATTTTACCTTCAATTTATATATTTTTATTATATATATAAATTTATTATATATATATTAAGCATGTTGATTAGTGCACCAGGGGCACTATCAATCGATTGTTGAACCTATTGGTGTCGTACTTCAAAAGCACAAATTCACCTATTTCGAAACAAATTCAATCCAAATTTAATCAAAATCACTAGCATACTCAAGATTCAAGGACACAAGTAATTCATATATATCAAAATACATGTATTGAAACATAGATTCTTGAGTAAAATAATTATTAGTAAGATTTCTAATTCATTTTTCCTTTTCTACTCTTTATTGTAACTTCTAAATGAATCCAAACCCGATCAAAAAGATAGCTTATATTTGTAAATGGGTATAGAACGATGCTGAGAGAATCATACTTTAATTTTTAAATTTTTAGAAATTTACTTCTATTTGTTTTAAGTTTTTGAAAGAAGGGAAAGGGTTCGAAATCAATTTTTGTTTCCTGAAGTAGAAAAGAGAAAATGAGAAGAAGTGATGAAACGTGAATCCAATTTGTTAAGTGTGGAGATGATTCTAGATAAAAAATTGTCTAAGGTATTGGTCCAAGAAACAAACATGGGCTTAAATGGGCCTTGTCAATTATTAACCCTACTTACTTCTTAAAAAATTCCAAAATATTCTCATGTTATTATTGGAAACTTATTTGATCATTAATATCTTTGTTGTTAATCTTAATTAATTTTCTCTCCAACATTCGATTATTACAGTGAGGCTCTAAGTTGCTAATGTATCTATCATAGATGCAATGACGGTATGAGAATATCATTTATGTTTTCCTAATGCAGCGGTATTGATATTAAATAATTGCTATTTTTTAAAGGACTTTATTTGTAGAATTGTGTCTGTTTCTAGATTGTCCGAGACTGCATATATATATATTTCATTGCATGCATATTGTTATGAAAAATAGTTTGAATGGAAATAAAGTCTGCGATGGTATTCTTGAAAATGACATGTATGTGATTGATACTAATTTTGTATGTTCTATGAATAGTTCTTCTAATAGTATAAATGATAGTTATCTTTGACAGTGTAGACACTTTCATATTAGTGAGAAACGATTGATTCTAAATCACTTGCCACGTGTGAGTCATGTCTCAATAGTAAAATAACAAATCACCCCTTCAGTGAGAGCAACAAAATAGTTGATTAACTCTTAAGGTTAGTACATACTGATGTATAAAGCTCGATGTTTGTAACCACCAAAGATAACAGTTCTTATTTTATTACCTTCGCCGATGATTTCTCAAGACTAGGCAATGTATATCTTATAAAGAACAAATCCAATGTCTATAAGAAATTTGTTGAGTATAAGAATTAGTAGAAAACCAAATAAACTGTAATATTAAGATTCTTTAATCAGATCGAGGAGATGAGTATGTTGGATAAGAACTCCAACAGTACTTAAAAGATAACGAGATTATCTCTCAAGTTACTCACCCTATACTCCACAATATAATGGTGTGTTGGAAAGAAGGAACCAAAACCTATTAGATACGGTTCGTTTTATGATGAGTAAAGCTAAGTTACCTCTGTCCTATTGGGAATATGCACTGGAAAGCGCAACGCGTATGTTGAACTTGTTTCTCACTAAATCAGTGCCTAAAACACCATATGAGACATGTTATGGTAGGAAACTCCAACTCAGATATTTGAAGGTATGGGATTGTTCTGCCTAAATTTAGAACGTTGGTCCGAATAAACTAGAGGAAAGATTGATACCGTGTAGATTTATAAGATATCCAAAAAAAATCAATAGAATGTATATTCTACACTACCGAGAAAAAAAGGTTATTGTTTATCGGCGTGTTGTATTTTTAGAGAAGGAATTTCTGTCTAAGGAAATTAATAGCAAATTTGTAGACTTGGACGAGATCGAAGAAGTTAACACTAAGGCCGAACTAGTGGGAAAACCAAGTCACCCTTATTCGAAAAATACGCAACATACTAGAAGGTCTAGTAGGGAATCTCGTGCACCAGAGAGATACTACGATTTTCTCTTGGATGGCGAGAGGGAGGAATGTTTCTTAGACGATGACACTTCTCTATCTTTCTAACAAGTACTTAGAATAAAGATTCTGCACTCTGAATTAGAGCAATGAAATCTGACATGGATTCCATGTACGAAAACAAAGTATGACTTTGTCGAATGTACCCAAAGGGATAAAATTTATCTGCTGCAAATGGTTTTCAAGGAAAAGCTAAATGTAGATGGACAAGTAGAGACTTATAAGGCAATGCTAGTTGCGAAAGGATTTTGTCAAATTCAAGGTGTTGATTATGACGAACCATCTTCACCCGTAGCTATGCTTAATCCCATTCAGATTATGTTAACTATTATTGCATTCTATGAATATGAAATATGGCAAGTAGATGTAAATATTGTATTTATAAATGGTGATTTATAAGAAATCATCTATGTGTAGCTTGGGGGTTTTATGGTCAGTGGGAGTGATGGAAAACTTGCAAGTTGCTAAAGTCCATTGATGGATTTAAACAAGTTTTAAAAAGTTAGAACAAGTGTTTTGATAAGATAGTCAAACAGTTTGATTTATATTAGAACACAGAGTAAGCATGTGTATACAGAAAGGAACATGGCAATGCTATCATATTCTTAGTGTTATATGTCGATGATCTTTTGTTGATCAGTAATGACATTTTGTTATTGCATTAGTAAAAGCTTAGCTTTCTAAGAACTTCTCCATAAAGGGTTAGGGAGAAATAGCCTATATACTAGGTATAAAATCGTAGAGATGGATCTATGAGGTTGTTGGGATTATCCCAATCCCTATACATAGATACCATATTGAAGAGGTTCAGCATGGAGAATTCCAAGCGTGGAAAAGTTCCAATATAATTTAGAATCGTCCTTTATAATAAGGATGCTCCTAATACAGATGAGGAGAAAGATCATATGAAGAGGATTCCCTATGCTTCAGCCATAAGATCTATAATATACAATATGCTACGTACTAGATCGGATATGGCTTACACATTAGGATGCTTCCGCATTAGGATGCGTAAGCCGATACCGGATCATAAAAAATCATTGGACAACTATAAAATGTATACTGAAGTATTTAAGAAACCCTCAAGACTTATTCGTCATATATGGGAATGGATACCTCCTTATGAAGGGGTATATGAATTCTAGCTTTTAGAGTGATATTGATGATAGTAAGTCAGTGTCTGGTTATGTCTTTACACTTAACTGCTGAGTCATCAGTTGGAAAAGTTCCAAACAAGAAACAATAGCTTATTCGACAATGAAGGCCGAGTACATAGCCCACAATGAAGCAGCTAAAAAGGCGGTATGGATGCACAAGTTTTTGAGTGATCACGGAGTGATCCTCAGTATCGAGAACCTAACGGCATTGTTCTATAATAACAATGTGACAGTATAGATCAGAAAGGACCTTAAAGCATATAAGAAGTCATGACATATTCTTCAAAAGTTCCACCTCACTAGAGAATTCATCGAGAAGAAAGAGGACATGAAACAAAGGTATATACCAAGGACAACGTAGTAGATGCATTCACTAAGGGTCTAGTCAATCGGTTCTCGAGAAGCTAATCGAAGGGATATGATTGAGATTCCATAATTGGCCCAAGTGCAAGCGCGAGATTGATAGAGTTAGGGGTATGCCTTATGAGCAATTTTGTAATTTGTTGTAAATTATTAACTCTACAATCAATTCTCGTTCATAATAAAGATGTTTTCTTTCTGCTGTATATTTGTTATAATGTGTTATAAATAATTAAATGTTTAATTAAAATATATTTAATAGAAAATCCATAAACAATATTTTTGTAATAGCAATTACAAATGGTTTTAACCATGAGTATTGTATCATAATATAATAAATAAATCATTTTAAATATTCCTAGTCAAGATGCGTGAAGATTAGATATCGATGTATCCGTTGAGACTAGAGTACATAATGCTCTTCAAATGTTGGACAGTGTATTACTTATGACTGCAGGAGGTACCAAGGGGTTACATATTGATAGTTACTGGACAACTATGGAATGACTTACTCGATAGTTTGTGTTGTTTAATATAACAAAGGTCAAACAAAAAATATCAGTGTGACTAATTTACATAGTTTTCTTGATTTGAGAATAATATCGACCTTCAATATGAAAATTTTGCTTTGGTTATAGTCAAATCAATGGCACGATGTCCATCGAATGGCTATAGTTGAATCTAGTGGATATATTGTAAGTGAAACACTATTCAAAGGAGGGCTCGTCTCCTAAGTTGTGTGGGGTTAGTATCGTGGTCAGCTGAAGTCAACTCAAAGTCAAAATCTATGGTCAAAGTAGTTCAGTTAATAGTAATTTTCATTATGGTACCAAGGACTTCCTGTTTGGACTACATAGTTAAATATGGATGATATTGGAATTTTGACCATTACCAATTTCCATAAGGCCAAAGTGATATTGTTTTGATGAAGAGAATTAGTGTAAATAATTGTCACTATCGGGTAATACCTAATAAAATAAAATTGGATTTTGCTGAAACCAAGTAAGCAATAAATTTGGCCATAATGTAACAACACCTGCTAAGTGATGTGTGAATCTTAATATTTGAATTATTCAATATTAATCGCTGATCAAATTTACTCCTAAGAGTCACATAACCAAAATGTTGAATAATTCTTTTACCTTTCGATTTAGTTATAATTAATATATATGAAATATTAATTTATAAAATTTTATTTGATGTATTTTGAACAATATTAAGTAGTGTTTATAATAGTTATAAATATGTTGATTGATATACAATATTGGTATGTGTTTAAATAAGATTTAAAATTGCATTGAATTGTTTGAACTTGGACCTTATTTGGAGCCCATATAGGCATGCTATTTCAGTTATAGATGGGGAGGTTTAGGCCAGCCATATGATGAAAAATATAAAGGATTTTAAATGGTCAAACGTGTGCAAATAGTAAGCACGGGATATTAGGATGAATCTCCTTTTCACTCTTCTGACTTCCTATTTACAAGCCACATTTTACATCATTTCTTTTACACTTTTGCTCTCCTTCCTCTCTAACACTTTCGTCCTTCTTTAAACCCTAAAAATTCAAGTACAAAATTACATCAAAACACTTTGATTCGATCGTTGTTAGTAAGGCAGTTCAGGAGTTAGCAACTTCTGATTTGTGAACGAATTCAGAGGGATCAATTCAACGTTTCAATGTGTACGCAAAGGCTTTTGTGAAAGGTAAATCTCCGTTTTATCCTTGTTATATCATTTTATATATTATACTATTTATATGATAGGATATTAGATTATGATACTAATCTTGTATATTGAAATGTTGTCACAAATTGGCTGTTTGTGTATATTATTGCATTTATATAAATAAAAAAGAGTATTTGATGCTAACGACTTGAAAAATAAATAAAAAATTATTTAAATAATATTATTAAATGACTTAATTAATTAAAATTCATAAAATATTAACAGTATCTATCATATGTTTTAAATTTTGGAAAAATTTATTTATGTATAAAATGCATACGGTAGTAAAATAATTTCTTTATTCGAATAAATATACTTAATTATTTATTTAACCTAAATTGATTATGTAATTTAAAATATCCGCGTATGTATATATGTACACTTATTATATGTAATAAAATTTTGTACAAAATTTTTATATAACATATATTACACATAATACTTTCAAAAATAATATTTTTATATTATATTTGAATTATTTTATATGGATTTTGAATTTAAAATGAATTAATAGGCAAAATCAAGAAGAAATTAGTAAAACAATTATATATATTTGGCCAAGAGCGAAATTTGCAAAAAACCATTTTTATAAAATTTTAATTTTATTATACATACTATATATATATATATATAGTATGTATATATATATATATATATATATATTATATCCAATTATATATATTTATATGTATTATATAAATTAATTTAAAATGAAATAAAATATTATTTTATAAATTATTCATGGATTTCATATTATATTATATACATGTATATGTTAAAATTTATTTTCAAACTAGAATTTAATTAATTTAGTGATTTTGCTATACACACATATACATACGTACGTACGTACATACATACATACATATATATGTATATGTATATATATGTGTGTGTGTGTATATGTATGTATATACGTATATATATGTGTGTATGGGGCCGGCTATTTGAACACAAAATTAAACACAAAATGTAGACACTACAGATCCAGACCGTTGAATTTTTTTTGTCTTTACAGGAAAGGTGGAATTCAGCGGTAGAGATTGTTTGTGTCGCCGATTGTATATAAATAGACTTTCCCCATGTGTGTGTCAAATTTTCTAATGGCCGCCCAAGAGTCTGCCGAACCCCTAAAATTCAAAAGCATTACTCTGCCGTTACCTCCAGATCCCTACCCTCCTGGTTTATCCACTTCGATGAAGATTTGCGACTTGAGAGGGAATGGGGATAAGTGTTCAGAGAACGAACGAGATTCAGATCATGTAGGTTGCCTTGATCGAGTGACTTCAAATTGCGATGGTAGTGACCGATCGTTGAATTACAATGTTGCTAGAGATCAGAGTTTGTCAACGTCTCATATAGCTGCTGGCGATGACGGTGTTCAGGCTCAAAATTCCTTTGCTAATAGCGAGTGTCACACTGAGTATAATCCAAGCATGCTAATGTTGAAAAGTAATGGCCTGAAACCTTGTTCGCAGAGAAACAATGAAGGTACAGTTTATATTGTAGAGAAAGGAGTACGAATGGATGAGATAAGAAACAAAATCAGCACTCAAGATAATAAATTTACACTAGATCTTGGAAAAAAAGGCATGGTGTAACGTGGCAAAGGGATAAGTAAAAACTCATCTAGTTGTCAAGGTGAAGGAGAAGATAGGGGAGAGAAGAAACTAACATACGTTAAACCAGCCTGTAATCGAGAAAATGTTTGGAAACTTTTAATTCACGAGGTAATTATTTAGCAGCATATGTTTTTGGACACGGACTGTATTATATACATTTCAGAGCTTATATAAACCGTGTCTGGAAATCTAAAAGTAAATATGAATTATTTGCTAGACATAATGGTTTTTTTTCCAGTACGTTTTGAAGATAAAAAAGACTGTGAAAGAATTTGGAAGGTAGTCTATACCTATTTGATTCTAGAATTATAGTAATGAGAAAAAGGAAACTCATATCTAACTACTACCCGGTTTAGGTTAAATTACTACACTTGGATTTGGAATCATGGGACGTAGAGGCACTAAGCATCATTATGAGTGCACTTGCAAAATCCAATCGAGCTTGATGAAACTACATCTAAGGAGGCAAGACTTTCATTAGCTTTGGTGTTGGTAGAAATGAATGGGATATCAGAATTTCACAATGAAATAAAGGTGGCTTTATTTAATGGAGGGGAAATTACAATTAAAGTTGAATATGAATTCAAACCGAGTCATTGTAAGGTATGTAAAATGTTTGGGCATATTAATTCACAATGTGAAAGGGAAGCAGCTCCAATTTGGCAACCCAAATCGGTTCCACCCATCTATACTGACAAAAAAGGTAGCTACTCTTAACAAAGAAATACAAGAGACGGTATGTGAGGTTCTTCTAGAAAGTATTCAAAGAAATAAGATATAATAATAATCTGGAGTTACACAAAGAAAAGGCTGTAAATGTAAGATAGCCATCCTACATCAATTGAAAGCGACTAGGATACCGAAATAATATGTTATGAAATTCCTTATTTGATCAGGTTACACATAGAGATGCAGTTGATAATCCTAGTATACAAAAGGTGATAGATACTCAGACAAATTGTAACAAATGCACAAAGTAAGGCAGTCCATGCTCCCACATGCAATGAAATAGTAGCTGGTGACAAGAAAACCACTAATCACACTGCTAAAGTTTTGGAAACAACTAATAATATTCCTATTGTAGGACCACACAAGCATGCACTACTACTAATATAGATAATGATATGCATGCACATATCATTATGCCAGCACATAAAGTGTCTCATGGGCCCATGGCAATAGTGTTCACAAAGATGGCAATAATGTTCAAGCTACAGTCCAAAAGCATAATATAAATGATGAGGTTGTGATAGTGCATGGAAATACTAGTGTATTAGATTAGAAACAAGATGACAGTGCAGAAGGTTTGAGAGTCGCAGTTCAGAAGCAAACATCTATGCATTAACATGTAGCTACAACCCAGATTGCTAATGTGCACACACCTGATGTAACTTGTGCACACAAAGAGAAGAATATGGTAGCTTATGGAAATGATAATATACAAGTTTCATACAATTAAATAGCTTCTAGTGGGTCTGCAATTTCAAAAAGGTCGAAGACTGACATACTCCTAAAGCTAGATGGTCTGAACAAAAACACAGTTATGGACAACTTCAATGCGGAATCAAAGGGAGGTATGATCTTTGATACTTCGGATGCCCCAAGAAGTCCTGTTCAATCTAATTAGCGAAATAATATAATGTTGAAGGGAGAATACTTCACTGTCTTGTATATTTGTTCAGCATTACAGTATATTCAATGCGGGTTGTATTATTACTTTGGGCCAACCTGCAGCCCAGTTTCATTTTCTGTTTATAAATACAATTGTACTGATTCATGGTTCTATATTGATTACAAAACAAACTCTTCTGTGTAATAAAATTCAATATCATTCTTTTTAACTTCTTCAACTTGGTATCAGAGCAAGATAAACTGCTTAACAGCAGGTTGCTCTCATCAGTAATTAAATCATCATTTGAGAGCAGTAAATCATCATTTGAATCTCGTGCCCTGCCAAGAAGGAGGATCTCAAAGAAATCTCATCACAGATCACCCCCACGGCTGCACTAAATTCATCAGAAGCATCAAGAATTTGATTACCTTACCGACTGTGCCATACCAAAGACTAGGCATCAGAATCTTCTTCATCACCTGCCCAATCTGGTTGCATTCAACTCTTTGTTCCATTTCTTGATTCCCTCAAAATGACTGATGAAAACAGCAACGCAGCAACAACTTCCAGTTCAGTTTCAAGAACTGCTCAAGAACAGTCAAATGACACTCAAGAACTCATCAGATCCATCATCAAGCCACAGAGTTAGATCATCACTATTCAATTGAATGAATCCAACTATCTATTATGGAAATTTCAGATTGAAACTGTTATAAGAGGCTATGGCTTGCAGGAGTATGTGTATGGCACCATAATCACCCCACCAAGATTCACTGCAGATAATGAAGGAAAACTTGTCAACAATAAAGATTATACTGCACATGAAAGACAAGACAGTCTAATTAGTTCTTGGCTACTGTCTTCTGTTGATGTAAATCTCATGCACATGAAGGAAAACTTGTCAACAATAAAGATTATACTGCACATGAAATATGGTATACAATTGAGCAAGTTTTCAGTTCACAATCTGCAGCAAGGATAATGCAATACAAAAGACAGTTGCAGAACTTAAGAAAAGATAGTTCCTGTATGAGAGATTATTTGTCAAAGGCAAAGACATTGTGTGATCAACTTGCCTGTGCTGGCCATAAAGTGGCAGATACTGAACAAATATTGTACATATTAAGTGGTTTGGATGAGGAATATGAAGCAGTGGTAGCTATAATATCTTCTAATGAAAAACTACCATCTATTACCAATGTTCAGTCAATGCTTCTTGCCCATGAAGAAAGACTAGAGCAAAAGAAGTCAACAAACTTGGAGTACAATGTTAATCAAGTTTCTGTCAGCAAGAACAGGAATCAAGAAAAAGGCCAGAACAGTAAGAATCAGTCAAACAATTACAGAAGCAGTCAACCCAACAGAGGCAGAGGAAGGGGTAGCAGATGGAACTACAATAATAACAAGCCTAGATGCCAAATATGTGAAAGATTTGGTCATACTGCAAATAAGTGTTACTTTAGGTTTGATGCAAACTTCACACCAGCACAACAGAACAACAACAATGCAAGATCACAAAATCCAAGTGCAAACATGGTGAACATGCATCAAGAACCAAAATCAGAAAGTACAGATACCAGCACTACAAGAATAGAGGACATACATGATGACAGCTGGTACCCTGACTCTGGTGCAACTAATCATGTGACTAATAACTTGAGTCAGTTGAATCTTGGCAACAGAGAATACAAAGGTAAACAACTATTGTATATGGGTAATGGTAAAACTTCACACATATCTCATATTGGAAATGCAAGTCTTAGTGGTACTAGACAACTCTACCTCATAAATTTACTGAGAGTACCACTAATTAAGAAAAACTTAATGAGTGTATCTCAATTTGCTAGAGATAACAATGTGTATTTCGAATTTCATTCAACACATTGTCTAGTAAAAGATAATATGACTGATGAGGTTCTTTTGCAGGGTAAAGAACATAAGGGATTATAAAAATTTGAAGTTGCAAGCTCAAGAAAACCTAAGCATGAGAATAAATGGTGCAATGCTACTGTAGTAAGTGACACTGCAAAGTACACAAAGAAATTCAATATGTGGCATTGTAAATTAGGACACCCTAGTGTAGACATTGTAAAGCAGGTTTTGAACAAGTTTAATGATATCATTGTTGATAAAATCCCTACGTCTTACATATACATACTGCCAGTTAGGAAAAAGTCATAAACTTGCATTTCCAAACTCTGAGACTGTGTACAACAACACTCTTGAATTAATTGCAACAGATCTATGGGGACCTGCCCCAATTTGTACTGATTATGGCTATAAGTATTACATTTCATTCATTGATGCTTACTCAAGATTTGTATGGATTTACTTTCTGAAATCAAAATCTGAGACTAACAATGCAGTGATCCAATTCATTACAAATGTTGAAAGACAGACAGGTAATCAGGTAAAAAAATTTCAGACAGATGGAGGTAAAGAGTTTATGCCCCTAAAGAAATTTCTTGAAAACAAGGGAATCATACATAGAATCACATGTCCCTACACTTCAGAGCAGAATGGTCTTATAGAAAGAAAACATCGACACATTGTTGAAACTGGTTTAACTTTACTAGCACAAGCATCCATGCCACTTAAGTTTTGGCCAAATGCTTTCTCTACAACAGTCTATCTAATTAATAGACTGCCTACAAAGATTCTTAAATATAAGAGTCCTTTGGAAGTGCTAACTAAAGCTAAACCAGATTACAAAAATCTAAAAATGTTTGGATGTCAGTGTTTTCCCTGCTTAAGACCATATAACTCACATAAATTAGACTATAGATCAAAACCATGTACTTTTATAGGCTACCCTAAAAACCAAAAAGGCTACAAATGTCTTGACAACAATGGTAAAGTATATATATCCAGACATGTTATATTCAATGAAAATGAATTCCCTTTTAGTAATGCAGGCATTAAAACATCTCAGAAGATATACAATGCAAAGTATTCCATACCTTCTATACCATCCTCACCTGAGATAATTATACCAATCCAAGATGAAGGTGATGATGCTGGAAAGGACTTCTGCTCACAACACACTATGCTCATTAGTGAACCAGGTCATGAGCCAACAGGAGTATCATCAAGGACTGATAATGCTGGTTCTGACCACAATTATTCAGATGATTCATGTCCAGTATTGAATGACCAACAGTCAATTAATACTCAACAAGAAACCACCAGTGAAGATAGAAATCAACCCACTGTCCCTGCAAGCATTGGTCATCATATGATAACTAGGGCAAAGAGTGGTATTTTTAAACCAAAAATATATAGTACTGAACTTGACTCAAGTGAGCCAACCACTTATCATCAAGCTATCACTGATGACAATTGGAAAAGTGCAATGATAGAAGAGTATGATGCACTAACTAAAAACAAAACTTGGAATCTTATTCAATTACCAAAAAATAAAAATGTCATAGGATGCAAATGGACATTCAAATTGAAAAGAATCCTGATGGCTCAATTCTTAGACACAAAGCAAGATTAGTGGCAAAAGGGTATTCACAACAAAATGGGTTTGATTTCAATGAAACATTCTCTCTAGTTGTGAAACCCACATCTATCAGAATAATACTAACAATTGCTTTGCACAAGAACTGGGCCATTCAACAATTAGATGTAAATAATGCTTTTCTTAATGGTGATTTGCAGGAAGAAGTATATATGGAACAACCACTCGGATTTATACAAAAAGGCAGTAAGCAGCTAGTGTGCAAGCTTAATAAAGCACTCTATGTGCTCAAACAAGCTCCAAGAGTTTGGTTCAACAAACTTAAAACCATTCTATCCAGTCATGGATACAGTCAAACAAAATCAGACAACTCTCTATTCACTAAATTTTCTAATCACACTGTAACCTATGTGCTAATTTATGTCGATGATTTTATTATTACAGGTGATAGCAAAGCTGAAATCAGTCACATAACACAATGTCTGAAGCAGGAGTTTTCCATTAAAGATTTAGGAGAACTAAATTACTTTCTTGGGATTGAAGTCAGAAAAACATCAAATTCAGAAATACTGCTAAGCCAGAAAAAATATATTAGTGAAATTCTAGTGAGAGCTAAGATGGATAAAGCAAATCCACTTCCTACTCCAATGACCAGCAATTTACAGTTATCAAAAAACAAAGGAGAACGAATCTTAAATGATAAACAATACAGGAGTATAGTGGGAGCACTACAGTATGTCACAATTACTAGACCTGACATATCTTACAGCGTCAATAAAGTAAGTCAGTTTATGCAAAGGCCACTAGACAACCATTGGAAAGCAGTAAAGCGTATTTTAAGGTATCTCAAGGGATCAATTAATCAAGGGCTAATATTACAGTCATGCTCAACTTTACATATTAATGGTTATGCTGATTCAGATTGGGCAACTGACATTGATGATAGGAGATCCACTACTGGTTACTGTATATTTGTGGGTCAATCCTGTATCTTGGTGTGCTAAAAAAACAACCAACCGTGTCTAGATCCAGTACTGAAGCAGAATATCGCAGTTTAGCTAGTACTACTGCAGAGATCATGTGGATAAAGTCACTTTTAAGTGAATTACGTATTGCTCATAATGCTAGAGCCACAATATGGTGTGATAACCAAAGTGCAATAGCACTTACTGTCAATCCAGTGTTGCACTCTCGTACAAAACACATGGAATTAGATTTATACTTTGTACGAGAGTAAGTGATCAAAGGGGAACTTAAAGTTGGATACATACCTTCTACTTACCAGAAAGCCGACATTTTTACCAAGCCTCTCTCAAGACCTAACTTCACTCGTTTCAGACACGAGATTAATGTTGACGAAGACAACTCTAATCTGAGATCTAAAGCTCGGACTTACATTCCCAAGGTATCTCAGTCAAAATCTGAAGAGCATGTTGATTCAGAAGAGGCTAAACGTCAGTCACCTCATGCGTAAGCTCAGTATCAATGGCGCCTCCACTATTCTTCCACTATTCTTTGCCTTTCTTCAGATCTCACCTCATCTTAAGCTTGAAGTTGTAATTTCTCCCGGATCTATCACCATTCGAGACTGAACTTATAATTTCACTCAGATCCGTCTTCATCTAAGCTTACGCTGTCGGCACGGACTGTTTTTGCCTTGAAATTTCCTCTCACAGTCATCCATTTTTTGATTCCTGCCGAAGTCTTGGTTATCGCCTGCAAACCCTAACCCTTGTTTGGGTTTGAGGGGGCAAATTAGCGAAAAAATATAATGTTGAAGGGAGAATACTTCACTGTGTTGTATATTTGTTCAGCATTACAGTATATTCAATGCGGGTTGTATTATTACTTTGGGCCAACCCGCAGCCCAGTTTCATTTTCTGTTTATAAATACAATTGTACTGATTCATGGTTCTATATTGATTACAAAACAAACTCTTCTGTGTAATAAAATTCAATATCATTCTTTTTAACTTCTTCAACTAATCTGATTATAATATAAATGATTATGATGAGGATACTTTTATTGAAAATATTGGTAAATACATTATAAACGAAGTGCCTATAAAATACGATTCATTAAAAGATTTCTCTGGTTACATTAGTTATAATTTGGACTATAACATTGGTAAAAATAAAAGGGGAAGGAAGAAAAAAACTGAAATTATTGCTCCTCCTAAAAGAGAATACTTAAGAGGAAACAATAAAAATAAATGACAATATTGAGCTGGAACTTAGGGATATGAATTTAGAAAATAGATACAATGATGTAATGAAACTCCTAACGTTTCATAAATCAAGTATAGTTAGCAAGGTGCAGTTTTGTAACTTCTACTTGTTATATATGGCAAGAAAGGAATTCTCGTATCTTTGACAAATTATAAATTGAAGCTAACTTGAAGAATCTTTGTTGATGTTAATTATCAAGTGGTGGCTTTAAAAGAACAGAAAACAATGCTTTCAGTCGTGAGATCTTAAGCGGGTGGGGTATTGAATTGAAAAGGGAAGGATGAATATTTATGTCCTCTGCATGCTAAACTCCGATCCGTTTGAGATTGACAGGAAATTTTAAATTCCAAAATATATACTGATAGTCGGTGCGTCAATCTTGTATTTATTATCTACGAGGGGGATGAATTTTTGATCTACAGTTGGTAAATAAACGTGACTGGAGACTTTGGCACTAGGTATGCAAGTAGCATGCATTGGAAGAAAAGGAAGATAGGACTTATTTTTGGAAAGTAGCATTGGTTAATGTCTTTCCTTTTTATTTCATGCTATCATGTAATCTGGTTGCTCGGTTTATTGCTATGTTGTAAATACTTTTGTGTAGAAACAAAGAAACCAGGCTATTTTTTCCTGTACAATACTACTTTGGGATTTTTTAGGCTTTCAACGAGGCGGTAGTACCAATTTTCAATACACACATTATAAATGTTTTATGTAAAAATTATATATCACTAAAAATTAATAAATGCACGTGTGTATGTAAATTTATATATATTTACCTATACACACACACACACATATATATACATACATGCATGCATATATATATATATATATATATATATATATATATATATTATTTTGATGCAAACGTATACACATTTAGGCAGCGAATTGAATATACGAGTAGCTAACATGTCCGTTGTGGTGTAAATCCTAACACCTACATATTGTCCCA
The DNA here is from genome assembly GCA_030765085.1 of Allium cepa. Classification (NCBI taxonomy): domain Eukaryota; kingdom Viridiplantae; phylum Streptophyta; class Magnoliopsida; order Asparagales; family Amaryllidaceae; genus Allium; species Allium cepa. The sequence continues at coordinate 985,652,894 of CM060929.1, read as the reverse complement.
TCGCACGTGAACGCACACGCTTATGTGTATATTATATACACACACGTGTGTGTGTGTGTGTGCATAATACAAATTATACAAAATAAATTTTGTTCATAAAATTTAAATTAATATTAATTTTATTTAACAGAAAATGTAGAAAAGTTCAAAATGAATTAGACTACATAAACCCACTAAAGATCAAAGTAGATAAAAAAATTAAAATTTACCTGCTTATTCCACTTCAGGCTGGTCCAGTTCTAATAGAACATACCCCTAACTCTATCATATTGCATACAACATCTGCTCACCTCGTCAATAGATAACCAAACGCAACATGAAGGCTTTACCCCCTCTCAACTTTCCAAACCATCTATCCTCTTCATACCACATATCCCTTGAAGATTAGTCCGTTATGGCCGTCTTGTTTTGTCTCGATTCGATTGACCTCTAATAAAAGCGCCGGACTCCCTTGCATATAAAAACAATGACTCTGCACTGTTCCACTAAAAAATTCAGCATAAAATGACACTATTCATCTGATAAAAGCATCATTATACAACAACCACTCGTTGTCCTTCAATGTTCACATGACAACGACATTACAACATTGACACTTTTCCCCTGACATCTTTCTAACATAACATGCCTTTGTATGGCCGACCGATAGCCATTATCCTACCCATTGCTATATTTGGCTAACTATCTCACAAAAAAGCCATACAGCTTAATCAGTGGCTACAAGGATTTCCAAGATCCGATGCGACAATCCAAGACGTCCAAACTAAATTTCAAATTATATAACACCATTTTTACATACACGTGTACAAGGAGAGAATTTGACTTCTTGCATACAATATTTTCTTAAGCTCTTGTAACCGAATATAAATAATAAAAGCATTAGCTATAATGGACATAGGTCTCCTTCAAAATTGTTCACTCTAAATTTTGTGTCATTTTACCTTAATTTCATTATATCTCGTTATCTCTTCATTTTACATTTTCTTGAAACATAGTGTTAGTGGTTATTTCATCGATGGGGTAGCATCCAATTGGTGGAAAGTGATTATTTCAGAGGTAGACAAGGAAACCATTAATTGGCCATACTTCAATAGGAGATTCAAACTTAATTTTTTCTCTGGAGTGAATAAGAGGCTACTATAAGAGAAATTTATTCACCTAAAGTAGGGAGAACTATTTGTTGGAGACTAAGACAACCAACTCGCTGAGTTTGCACAGTTGGGATTTAATATGATCAATGCCCTAGCAAAGATGGCATTGAAACTCGTTAAGGTTTAGAATTCACTATTGAAGAGCTAGCACTAAATCAGATAACATATAGAGTAACATTTGAGGGTTTGATTGAAGTTGCATTGTTGAACATAATTGATGGGAAGCTAGATATTATCGCTGAGAAGGAGGAGCCTAAGAAGTGGATGAACCAACAACATAATAAGTGTAAAGGTGGACCCTAAAGAGGATGGGGAAAGAAGCTAGCTATCGTTTGCAGGCGGTGTCATAGGAAATGGCATGTATGAAACGGTGTAAGCTGGTCATTTCGAAGATTAAGTGTTTTGGTTGTCAATAGCTGGGTCATTTCAAGAATAACTGCCCAGCTCGATAGAAGATAGAACGACAAATGGTGAAGGTGTAAACATTGGAGGTAATTCCAACTAGTAGCGTCGTACCATCTACTAATCATAAAGGAAGCAAGGAAGGTGTGTTATCCTTATCTGGCTTTCTTATTTAAACTTTATATGGTACTAGTGCATCGCATTCATTTATAGCCAGTTAATTAGTAGATAAGTTGAGTCTAATAGCTCATAATTTGAGTCTATTTCAGTATTGAATCCTATAAGGGGATCGATCTGTTTATGGTTTTCCATGATATAAAGTTGGTTATACAAGGTATGGCGGTAATGCATATGTGCTTAGTTTTTAAGGTATGGATGGGATAAGTAGATGATGCAATATGGGATGAAGTTGGATTGTGATAGGAGAGTTGTAAAGTTGAGAATGAGTGGATGGTAAGACCATATTTTTTGTTATAGGCCCAATCATTCAATGGTGTCTAGGTAAATGTGTTTTCTTAGCATGTCATAGGATGATTTATCTTTGACTTTTGTAGTGCAAGAATTTCCTTATGTCTCTGGAGAATTTTTCGATGTTTCTCTCCAAAGAGAGTTCGAGTTTAGAATTGATCTTGAGAAAGACGCTACGCCCATAGTGATTCCACTCAAGCATATAGTTCCGAAAGAAAGGAGAGAACTAGATAAGCAAGTCTCGGAATTTTGGAGAAAGGTTTTATAAGAAGAAGTATTTCGGAGTGGGGAGCGCCTGTTGTTTTTGCCACTAAAGCAGAATGTTTCATTAGGCCGTGCGTCGATTATAGAGAACTAAACAAATTATCGAAGAAGAACAGATACCATTTGCCTCGGATCAATGAGCCCTTCGATCGGTTAGCTAGAGCTATGGTCTTCCTGCATCTTGATTAGCTACTGGATTCCATCAGTTGAGGGTAGCAGAAGACGATAGTATACCGAAGCCTACCTTTTGAACTCCTGATGGATTAGAGTGGGTAGTTATGCCATTCTGCTTTAAAAATGCTCATGCAGATTTTATGGATCTGATTGGTAGAGTATTCAAGGAGAAGCTGAACAAATTTGTTATGGTGTTTGTAACTGACATCTTGGTATTCTCTCGAAATGAAGAAGAACACAAGCATCATTTAAAGGAAGTGTTAAAAATGTTGGAAAGAAATGAGTCGAGTGCAAAGTTCCCAAAGTGCCACTTTTAGAAGAAGGAAGTTCGATTTCTTGGACATATTTTGTTTAGAGAAGGGTTGGCTGTAATCTAGGAAATGTAGAAGCATTGAAGTTTGGAAGATGCTGAAGAATGGTTCAAAGTTTTATAGCTTCTTGGAATTAAGTGGATTCTACATGTAGTTCAACAAAAACATTTTAAAGATTTCAGCACCCCCGACTAGTCTCAGTAAAAAGAATCTAGTCTTTGTTTGGAGTAAGACATGTGAAGAAGCGTTTGTTAGGATGGAGAATTTATTGATGAGTGCAACAGTCTTGACCATCAATGATGGTACTAAATCATTTATTGTTTATACTAATGCTCGTAGAACCAGTCTTGGTGCTCTATTGATGCAAGAAGGGAAGGTGGTAGCATATGCTAACCAATAGTTCAAGGTTCATGATAAAAATTGCCTTACACATGGTTTGAGTTAGCTGCCATCATATTTGCATAGACCATAATTTCATCAAAGAATAGTAATATAAATTTCCTCAAATTGGGTTTAGTAATACTATTCATCGAAGACTAGAATGTAGATGGGGCATTAGACCTAACCATCGCCATTAGGGAAGAGTAAGAGCTAGAACTGGGTCTGATGATGCCTGAGACCAACATCACATTAATTAGCTTCTCCAACTCATTCTTGACATGGTAGGAGTGTCAGTAAAGCCTTTAAAATATGGGCTTAGATCTTGGCTTCGAAGAGATTTGATGATCATTGTTTCTAGAAGATGGCAGCGATATTATAGGGGAAGTTACATATGGAAATTATTGCAAGCGTTGTGAGGTTTCTTCAGGAATTTTTAAGGTATTTTCATTTACTTCTTTTTAATTATCCTGGTAGAATAACATGAGAGCCAAGTGCCCGTTATGTACTTTATTATAATTTTTGTCCCCCGCCATCTTTAAATCTTCTTCGGTAAGCCCTTGCTAAATGTATCTTCTGCCTTTGTATCTAATTTGACTGTAACTTATCAAGATGAAGAGTTACTTCTCCCAAACTCTTCATCCACTGAGATTCAAAGACAAGTTGACATCCTTCTAAGGGAAGTAGCAGGAGATCAACTAGCATAGTGCACTCTTGGCATTCAACCTAACTTGATTGCATATGCATGTCCCCTTTGATGTTGCCACTTAGTTTGATTGTATTTAGAGTAGTTATAGCACACACATGGCATGCAAAGTGATTGAAAATGATTCTATACTAGACTTGTTATCTTCTTCTACATATTCCTGCTCATTGTCATATTCCTCGGGCTCTTCTTATTTCTAAGGACATGGTCCCTTCCATAATGAAGATCTTCTTGTTCTTCTAGTCGCGACCAACATGCCATTTCTCATTGCATCCAAAACACAGCCCTTTTCTTCTCATGTCCATAATTACTTTAGGGGATAGCCCCTTTTTCCTAGAAATGGTCTCCATATAATCTCATTTTGGGGCTTGTAGGGGGGTTAGGTAGGGGTAATGCATGCTTGATTTGGCCAATTCTTAAAGAGTCAGGGTAGAATAGTTGGGACTAATAAGGAATTGTATCGGGCATGCATATAATTATTTGCTTCGTTTGTTATTGGGCTGGGCTTCTTGTCCATTACCTATTTTCATTTCTCAGTTTGTATAAATAGTGAAGTACTAGTGTATCTATGTAAAGGAAAATACATTGCAATATTACAAGATTAATAAAAGAATTATCTTCCATTTTATGGTATCAGAGCAAGTATAGCCGAAAGGCAACTATCAATCAAAAAAAAAAGGAAAAAAGAAGAAGAAGGCATTTTTTTATCATTCTCCCCTCAGAGCATTATCATCACAGGGGGGTATACCGATCTCCTGATCAATCAAATATCAAATTCTTACCAATTCTTGCAAACTGTGCCATCCAAAAAGAGGATCAGATTAGAGATCTTCATCTCCTCATCTGGTTGCACGGATCTTGATCGTCAGAGCCCACTTTGGCTGCAGTATTATCACTGCCTCGCCAAAAGCATCGTCTTCTTGATCAAGACCTTCTCATCTGACTTCCTAGCATCCATAACTGTTGGCTGCAGAACCATCATTGCCTTGCCAAGGTGTTGTTTCACTCATCAAGTTTTCAGACAACAGGATTCCCGATCCATCATGGCAAATCAAGATGATGATGCCATCTCCATCAATACAGGAAACAGGTCCAGAAATGGTCAGAGTACTGATCCAATCTTGATCAGACCTAAAAATCAAGCAATCAACACACCATTAGATGAAGACAACTATATCATATGGAAATATCAGATTGAAATTGCATTGAGAGGTTATGATCTGCAAGATTATGTGAAATGAACCAAGGTAATTCCACCGATTAACATTATTGATGATACAGGGAAATTAATCAACAACCCCGATTACATTCAATACCAAAAGCAAGATAATCTGCTTGCATCTTGGCTTTTATCTTCAATTAGTCAAAGTCTAGTGTCACAACTTGTTGGATGTTACACTTCATATGAAATATGGTCAGCTATTGAAAGAATTTTTAGTTCACAATCAGCAGCTAGAATTATGTATTATAGAAGGGAGCTACAAAATGCAAGAAAGAATGATACAAGTATGAGAGAGTTTCTTGCCAAAATCAAGAATCTTTGTGACAAACTGAAATCAGTTGGTTATGAAATATCCAACAGTGAGCAGATTCTGATCATTACAAATGGTTTAGATCAAGAATATGAATCTTTAGTGACTTTTCTCGCTACCCAGCCAACACTCCCAGATCTAGAATATGTACACTCAGCACTGCTTGCTCATGAAGGCAGAGTTGAACAAAGAAAAATCATGCAAGAAGATTATTCAGCCAACTATGCCTCCTCTACAAGGAACAAGAATCAGAAACAAAGCCAAAATAAACAAGAAAACCAAAATTTAAGAGGAAACAACAATCAAAGGGGAAGAGGCAGAGGAAGATACAACAACAATCACAGAGTCAAATGTCAAATCTGTGAGAAGTTTGGCCACATGGCAAGTAAGTGCTATTTCAGATTCAAGGAAGATTACAACCCTGCACAACAAAGTCAAGCAAGCAGAGGACCAATAGCAAAAATGGGACAAATTAGCAATTAGTCCAGAAATAGTGCAGACAACTCAACTAATGATGCAACAAGATCAGAAGATGTTAATATAGAAGAATGGTTCCCAGATTCAGGGGCCACTAATCACATGACTAACAATCTACAAAATCTAAACCTAGGAAATAAAAGCTACACAGGTAAACACTCTGTTGCAATGGAAAATGGTGAAACAATAAATATATCTCATATGAGAACACGCACAATAGAAGGTACAAGGTTACTCTACCTTAATAAATTATTAAGAGTACCAAGTATCAAAAAGAATTTGATAAGTGTCTCACAATTTGCTAAAGAAAACAATGTATATTTTGAGTTTCACCCCGATTTCTGTTTTGTCAGGGATATGCTAAATAAAAATATACTGTTATAGGGTAAGCTGGATCATGGTTTATACAAGTTCAGCAATATGAAAAAAGGATCCCTTTGTAACAATGCAGTGTGGTGTAATAATGTTAATGCTCATGATGACAAAGAGAATAACATTCTTGATGTATGGCATTGTAAGCTAGGGAACCCAAGTTTCGATGTAGTTAAACAAGTACTGAATGATAATAAAATTTCTTTTTCAAAACTATGCACTTCCAATATTTGCACACACTGTCAGATTGGAAAGAGTCATAAATTACCTTTTCAACATTCTGAAACTATACATGAAAGGCCTCTTGAGCTAGTGGCAGCTGACTTGTGGGGGGCCATCTCCACATAATTCAACCCAAGGAGACAGGTATTACCTATCACTTGTTGATGCTCATAGTAGATATACATGGTTATATTTTTTAAAGGCAAAATCAGACACATGCAATGCTATGAAGCATTTCATCAATTGCATTGAAAAGCAGTTGAACAGCAATGTCAAAGTAATACAAACAGATGGTGGGGGTGAATTCAGACCCCTTAGGGATTTCTTTGCTATAAAAGGCATTATACATAGAATGACATGCCCACACACATCTGAACAAAATGGTTTGGTGGAAAGAAAACACAGACACATAGTAGAAACTGGTTTAACACTTATGTCACAAGCATGTCTTCCCATGAAATATTGGAGCGAGGCATTTACCACAGCAGTATATCTCATCAATAGAATGCCAACAAAGGTTTTGAACAATATAAGTCTTTTTGAAAGGCTTTTCAGTGTTAAACCAGATTATAAGTATTTAAAAATTTTTGGGTGTCTGTGTTTTCCTTGTCTCAGACCATACAATAGGCATAAATTAAGCCTGGGGTCTAGTAAATGTACTTTTCTGGGATATGCAGATAATCAGAAAGGCTACAAATGTTTAGACAGTCAAGGCAGAGTCTATATTTCAAAACATGTTGTATTTAATGAGAATGTTTTTCCTTTTGTAGAGAAGGAAAAAAACAGACAAGAAGTGGACATCAACAATACAGGCACAGTCCATATACCAGATCTATCTAATTGGATCAGCAATGAAAATAAAGCTAACTATGAATCAACAAAGAGTACTCATATAGATACTTCAGAACAAGGTACAGTAGACAGGTCACAGTGTAATGAACAGCAACAAATGGATATGCAAGAAAATCAAAGCAATGAAAACACAAGAAATGAAGCTACTGATCACTGCACTGCTGAAAATCAAATGCCACAATCTACCATCAGTCAACACCCCATGACCACTACATCCAAAAGTGGTATTTTTAAACCCAAGATATTTAACACTCAAATTAATGAAGTTGAGGCAGCATCATATGAATCAGCTGTTAAAGAAAAATGGTGGAGAATGGCCATGGATGAAGAATACAATGCACTGATCAAAAACAGGACCTGGACTTTAGTTGACCCACCAAAACACAAAAACATAGTTGGAAGCAAGTGGACTTATAAAATCAAAAGAGATCCAGATGGCCCAATAATCAAGTATAAAGCAAGACTCGTGGCAAAAGGTTATGCTCAACAGTATGGTTATGATTTCAATGAGACATTCTCTCCAGTAATTAAACCAGCCACTATCAGGATCATAATAACTGTAGCTCTACACAAACAGTGGGAGATAAGACAGCAAGATATGCATAATGCATTCTTAAATGGAGACTTAGTGGAAGATGTGTATATGCAACAACCAAAGGGTTATGTTTCTAATGACAACAACAATCAAGTATGCAAACTACACAAGGCCATATATGGGCTAAAACAGGCATTAAGGGCATGGTATGAAAAACTGAAAACCACTTTAGTCAGGATGGGATTCATAGCCACAAAATCAGACAACTCATTCTACATAAAGAGACAGGGAGATAATTGTGTGTATATATATATTGGTATACGTTGATGATATCCTCATTAATGGAGACAACAAGCATGAAATTGAAACTGTGATTAAGCATCTAGACAGACAATTTTCCATAAAGGACTTGGGTGCAGCAAACTATTTTCTGGGGATTCATATTCAAAAAATGCAGACTCAAGCATCAATTTGTCACAAAAGCAATACATATCAGATATTTTGGTAAGAACGAATATGAACAATGCCAAAGCTCTACCCACACCTATGACAAGCAACCTCAAACTGTCCAAAGACAGAGGAGATCCGATCGAAAATGTCAAGCAATATAGGAGTGTCGTTGGGGCACTCCAATATGTGACCATTTCCAGACCCGATATTTGCTTTAGCGTTAATAAGGTGTGTCAATACATGCAAGCACCAACTAATGAGCACTGACGCGCAGTTAAACGCATACTCAGATATCTTAAAGGAATGATTAACTATGGATTAAGACTAGTACCATGCAAAAACATCACCTTACAAGTTTACAGTGATTCAGATTGGGCCAATGATTTAGATGGCAGAAGATCTACTACGGGGCACTGTGTTTATCTTGGGAACAACCCCATTTCTTGGCGCACAAAGAAGCAATCCACTGTTTCCAGGTCAAGCACGGAAGCGGAATACAGGGCGATCGCCAGTGTCACTGCCGAAATCGCATGGACCGAAGCCCTTCTCAGAGAATTGGGTTTCGAACTTAAGCAAGCGCCAACTATCTGGGTAGATAATTTGAGCGCCATATCCCTCTCTATGAACCTAGTTCACCACTCGAGAACTAAGCATCTAGAAGTGGATTTACATTTTGTCAGAGAACGAACTGGAAGTGGAAAGCTCCGGATTCGGCACATTCCTTCCTTCTACCAGCGTGCCGATGTTTTGACAAAGGCAATTTCTTTGAAAAATTTCATTCGATTGAGAGAAGAACTTCGTGTTCTCCCAGCCGCCATAGATAATGAATAAAGGGGATGAGAGGGTGGAAACCCTAGTTTAGTTTGCGGGGGAGTAATAAGGAATTGTATCGGGCCTGCATATTATTATTTGCTTCGCTTGTTATTGGGCTGGGCTTCTTGTCCATTCCCTATTTTCATTTCTCAGTTTGTATAAATAGTGAAGTACTAGTGTATCTGTGTAAAGGAAAATACATTGCAATACTGCAAGATTAATAAAAGAATTATCTTCCATTTTGATCCCTTTCTTGATGTTGTTCCATTTATTTTCAAAGATTTTAGCAAGCGAAACTACTTCTCTAAGTCTACTGATCTAGATACTTCTAATCATAACCGATTTCCTCCTTAAGACCATCAAGAAATTTATCAAATACATATTGAAGGTGTAAATGCTTTAACATCCCTAATGGCTGCTTAAACTTGTTAAGATATGCCAACATAGTAGTTTATTGCTTTAGGTTCGCAGAAGTTCCGAAGGGTCTTCTTAGTTCTGAGGGTGCAAATTTGGTAATTATCTCATCCCTATAAACATTCCAATTTTCGTAGTCTTTCACATTCTTGGTGAGTCAATCGTACTATTATCACGCTTTTTACTTTAAGTGGAAGAAACATATAGGTACCCACTCTACTTTTGGTTCATGGTGGTGTCTGAATAACGGTTCGACCCGACTTAACCTTTACATGACAGTATGGTCTCCAGAGAAAGTTGGAAATTTTATTTTAATGATAGTATTATATAGACCCTGTGTGTGGGAAATAACCCTACATTATTTCTGGAAGTGTCAAGGTTGTTGGGTCGATTATTCCCATTGCAATTCAAGTCTTATTGTTGTAAGAATCTTGATGGTTTCTAGAAGTTGTTCTCTAGAAGGGAGGAATGTAGAGTACTTGCCTTGCGTTTGAGCTTCTGATATTAGAATTGGTAGGGTTTTAACTTGAGGGGCTGTGGGACTTTTGATTTCTTTAAGCTCATTCGTCATGGAGCTTAATAAGTCGGTTGGATAATCCATCTTAATGTTCATTTCTCAAGATTCTGCTGGTAGTTCCTTGTTGGATTGCTGTACTTCTAAGTTTGTGGGCGAATTTCTTGAGTGCTTCCTTAAAGTTTTCTGAGCATAAAAGAGGTTCTTGAATTGATTTGACCTTGTCTTTTCCATGTATCAAGTGTTTTCTTGCTTGTTAGGTCCCCTAATGCACTATCTTCGTGATCTAAATTATTAGATTGATCCGTGTTCTGATCATCTTCAGGATTCGATACCAATGTGTGGTAGGCTCCTTCTTGTTTTGCTTGGCTCTAGTTGACATTAGTGCAGTAATGGGGGGTGTTAAATTGGGTTCAAGGTGAAGAAGGGAATTCTCAGTGAAGATAGTGAATAAAGATGGCAGGAATTTTAAGAGAAGTGAGGATTAGATGGGAAAGATGGCTTTAGAAATTATGGGTTGGAGTGCACAAGAAGAATAGGAAAATAGTAAAGAAGTTGAGAAGAGAGAAGATTCTTTTATTATTTCAGAATTGTTTACAATTACATTTTGTTCTTCTCTAAATTCATTGACATATATAGGTAATCGTTCAATAGCTATATTCCTTACAATTTTGCTTTCAAGTTGTGCACAATATGCATGTGCATACATGCACATAATTCAGTTTCACGTATACATACTTCAGCCTTTGTTTAAACAAGCTTCCTTCTCATGCATCATTGGCAACTTTTCTTCAGATGCCTTCCCTTTCATTCCTATGGCCACCTCAACTGGCCAACGAACTTCCCTTCTGCCCACTTGGGTGCAGTTCTCAGCCCATTTTCATATTCATTTTCTTGAACAAGATGTAAAATGAGGAATCAATATCAGAACATTAAAAAAAATTATTTATTATGTAGCTTCTATTTTAGCCCATGCAGTTTATTATGTATAAGGGTCCACATTTCATTTAAAGGACAAATTTGTTTACTTTATTAGTCTTTAAGCCATCAACTTTTGAAATTAGTCAAAGGACAAAAAACATAATACGTGTTTTCTTCTCTTCTCTTCTGTAGCCCTAATCACCACACCTTCTTCAACCATTTTCCTTTACTGTTGTCACATCAATCATCACAACTCCCCGTGCTGCCGATGTCTACATCGCGACCAACCTCTATCCACCGCCTGCCCTACCCAACCATTTAGTTGTCGCCTCCACTTACTAGAAATCCTAGTTTTCTCAATGTTGACTAACGTCGCACCATATTAAACCTTCGTTTATAATCAATGCATGTCACGCCTACCATGCAGCCTACATCTCCAAGCACATCACATCGATGTTTTTCATTTCACATTGCTCACCAATCATCAATTAATGCAAAATATCAAGAAGTGAAAAAAATGATATTGTACATTGTCATTTTTTGAGAAAATGATCTAAAAAGAAACATAATAAGTACAAAATGCTATTGAGTCATATCAATGAATCATAAACCGCAACTAGAAGCTAAGGTCAACTTTTACCTAATAAAATTAAAATATTAGTGCTTTATTCTTTTTTTCTTTTCAATTTAGTAAATACAAAACTGGTACTATATGGTAGCATTATAATATATTTTATGAATAATAACATGATAAATATTCAAAAAATTAAATAAAAATGATATGACTTTTACAAAGCTATGGAGTAGCATTATAAATTAATTTATGAAAATAGTATTACAGGTTTTCAAAAAACAAAATAGAAATGATATTAACTTTACAAAATCATAAAATGACACTAAATTGTGGAATTAAAAACTAATTCAAAAATTATACTATAATCACAAAACCTACTACAAATTCAAAAATGCAAATATAACGTAAACTAACACCAAAATTCATAAATGTTACTATAAAATATTATTGTGTGATACAATAAATATACATCATCTAAAAGATGCTACAATCATTTATAAACTGCTATTACAATGTAAAAATTGCTGCTACAATTCAGAAACTACTATTATAATATATAAAACGTTTCTATAAAATAGCATTATAAATAGAAATACACATGATTATATTTATTAAAAAACAAAAACACGATATTACACAGTTGTAATACTATATACATCTAAAAGGATGCTACAATTGTTTATAAATCGCTATTGCAATTTAAAAATGCTACCACATTAGAATTTGCTATTACAATTCATAAAATGCCGCTATACAGTAGCACTAACTTATATATATTTATTAAAAAAACAAAATATTATACTCTATAGTAGCATTACTACACACATTTAAAAAAGATACTATAATTATTTATAAACCACAACCATAGTTTTAAATATGCTATTACAAGTCAAAAACCGCTGCTACAATCTATAAAATGCTACTATAAATTAGCACCACCAGTAGAAAATTTGCATAACTAATTTATTTAAAAATAAAAATGATAATACATAGTAAGCATTAATATATTTAAAATAAAATAAAATGCTAATGGAAGGTAGAATCTTTAAAATTTCGTTTAAAAATGTTATCGGTGTAGTATATAAGTTTATGATCTAATGTATACATAAACTTCAATTAAAAATTAATATAACCCATAAAATGCCATCGTAAATAGCATTGTAATCTAAGATTACACATTCACTTATAAAATTATATTACACTCATAAAATACTATTACATATCGAAAGATGTTAAAATAGTTCTAAATAGCTACTATAATTCATAAATGCTACTATGGCACGTTATTGTGAGCTCACATCACACCAATCTATAAAATGCTATGGACGTTCTAAAATACCGCTATGATTCATAAACTGCTACTACAATCCATAAATTGCTGGTACAATTCATAAAATTCTACTACAAATAACATTGTAAGTTAAATATATAATTTTTATTTATAAATGCAACTACAAAATAGCATTAGAAGCAGAAATATAAATATTTATCATGTTTAAAAAAATGATACTACACAGTATCATTTTCGACTGTTATATTTTTCTTCCCCAATTTCATGTTGCTTCTCCTCCACCTCTAACTCTAATCATTTAAAATATCAATCCTCCAATGCTATTGCAACACATTAGTTCTCCAATCATCTTCATGTCGATCTTCACCGCCATCTTCTCATTCCATCATCATCAAACCCGTCGCGCCTCTCTCCATTATCGTCACCTAAGCTCGACCCCGCCACCATTTGTCGAGAGTTGCAGCGCCACAGACGAGACACATGTTAGGTGTGGCTCTTATTTGTGAGTGCAGGGATTGAACAAGTAAGTCCCATGTCGCAAGAAATATGATGTATAACGTAGTATATATGTGCTATTGGTGGCATGTAACATTGTAAATTTTTTTTATAAGTAAGTTTTACCTAGACCATGTACATGCTCATTCCGGAAGGCGATGAAAGAGATGTTCAATCAGGATGTTGGCATATTAGAAGCTTCATAAACAATTTATAATGGTTCCACTATCATAAGATAGCGTCATCCACCTTGGGGAGAGAAGATCTTATTATTTCTAAGAAAAGAAATTTTTACAAGATTGATAGTGGAGGTTAAGAAGAAGAATAAGAAATACAACTTGAGATGATGATTCTACTCATGCTAATCTCTACCTTTATATAATATATTACTTAGGGTTGAAGTAATTTATTTATGACCATAAATCAATGCCTCATCAATTCTTGTATTTACACGGGAAACGTTTATCCATTTGGTTTTTCAGTTTCCTTTAATTTACATAGGCCTGATAATATTCCTTCTTTAATCAGCTAATTAGGGAATTGATTGATTACTTCTATCTTTCAAAATAATTCTTCTCATGTAGGTAATTTATTACCCTCTTTGATTCGAGGCAATATATCTGAGTAATTATCTCAAATATCTTCTCAATCTTCTGCTACTATGGAAATATTTTATCACCAAATCTTCTGCAACTATGGAAATATTATATCATCAAATCTAACAGTCTCACCCTTGATACAATATTTCCACGCAAGCCTACCAACTCCACCTCTATCTCCTCACTCCAAGAAGTTCTTGGACAAGACACTACGGATACTTCTCCAATGAGCTTCAACATAGCCATGACCCATTGCACTTTACAAAGAACTCCGGCAAAGCCATCACCCGCCAAAAAATTGTTGAAAGTGACATCTCCATGTAGGACCTATCAACCTCCAAAACAAACACCTCCATCTACCAACTCACTCTTCCTCCGTGTCAACAAGTGGCACCTAGCACTTCAGCGAGCGAATCAAGTTCAAGCAATGCTCAAACTTTGTAATAGGTCTAGCCTTGTATCTTCTATTGTCCTTCACCTTATATATCCACATGCATCCTGTGGCTCGGCTTCATTGATGGGGTGGTACCAATTCCCAATCTGATTCTTCTTCAATGAATCCATCTCCTCCTGCACAACATGCATTCATTTAGAGCTGGCACTCGAACTCATAGCTTCTTCAAGGTCAAAGGCTCATCTCACACTATATGCAATGCACAGTCAAACTGATCATCAAGGCTAAGATTTTCATAATTCCAGTCTCCAAACATTTTTGATGGCTATCTAACTCTAAAACTAGCCCGAATTTGTGTAACTTCGCCTAAGCTTGTATCAACTCCACCTTGAACTGAATCATCTCTAGCTTCACGACCATCACCATCATTACTGGAGAAATTTTGTGGACCCTCATGTGATGTGTCAACGACTACAATTACTCTGTCTTCTTTTTCATCTCTGACGCTATTATTAAGCTGATATGCGGAAATAGCTTCCATCTCCTTAGGCCTTTTAGTTTCTGAATCTACTGAACTAGGTGGATTCCCCTTAAGCTTGAACATAGCAGACTCATCAAATGTAACATATCTATAGTGCACTACCTTTCTGTCAATAGGGTTCCAAACGCAATACCCTTTGATGCCTTCTGTATAGCCCAAAAAAGGCCATTATAGGCTCTAGCCTCTAACTTTTCGTTTTCTGTATAGTGAACATACATAGGGCTACCAAATATACGAAAATAACTGAGATATATAGATGTGACTTTCCACCATTCCTCTAGATCCAAATCAGTGGCTGAGCATGGAATTCGATTGATAATATACGCTGTAGTCGGTAATGCTTCAGCCTAAAAGCCTCTAGATAAACCTGTCATCAATCTCAAACAAGGAACTTTCTCCAGTAGAGTTCAATTCATCTTTTAGCGACTCCGTTTAATTATGGGTCACTTGTTGCATTGAAGTGTCTCTAAATTCCATGTTGCTTATAGAAATATATGAACTCCTTACAAATAAACTCACAGCCATTATCGAATCTCAGCACCTTCAACTTCCTTCTGACTTCATGCTCTATAAGTTTTGAACTTCTCAAATGACTCCAACTTAGCTTTCATCATGAACACCCAAACCTTCCAGAGTAGTCATTGATAAAAGAGATGAAATACTTAGCTCCTTCAATGGAAGCTGTAGCTACTGATTCCCAAGCATCCATATGGACACTCTAGTATTCCTTTGAACTCAAGTCCACCGACACTGGAAGAAACCTTTGCATGTTTCCCAATATATGCTTCTGGTAGAATTCTAAATGGTTGAAGCTTTTACGCTTGATCATCTTCCTTCTACGAAGTGCCTCCAAGAACTTCTTCGAAACGTGACCCAATCTGAGATGCTAAAGTCTAGTGGCATCCAAAGCTTGAGAACTATCAAATCCAGCACATGACTCTCCAATCTTTAGATCCTTTTAGCAAATAAAGATTTCGGACTATTACTCCTTTCATCAATACAAAAGACCATGTGACACCTTCAAACTGTTCGACTCTATCGTAATCCTGCAACCCTAAGATGCAAACTACCCCAAAGATAGAAGAGATTTCCTTAATCCTGGAACATAGCAGACTCCAGCGATGGTGCGCACCACACCATCATGCACGCAAATATGCACTAATCATTCTCCTAATGACATGCAAGTAGCATCATTTCCCATCAATATGGCACTTCCCTCCTTATCTTCATAAAGATAGGTATACTCCTTCCTAGGCGTCATATGAGAGAAGCCCTTGAATCCAGCATCCAATGGTCTCATACATCGTAAACAGATGTAGTCAGCGCATCATCAGAAACAACCTTCTCCACCGTAACAGATGAAAAACCATCTGTTTTATTTCTCTTCCTTAAATCTGGAAAACCTTTCTTCCAATGGTCATGCTTTTTATAATGATGACACATGTTGTCTCTAGACTTGCTCTCCAACCACTTCCGGGCTTTCTTGACTTAGAACGCCCTCTAAAATTATTCTCCTTCTACTCCTTTCTTCCTCTTTCTATGAACAGTTCTTGACTGCTATCTTCTCCATATATGCTCAAAAGCTTCATTTGATCTCTCATCTCTTAACTCAGGAGTCCCGTCTTTACATCTTCTAATGTTAGCGTGCTTCTGCCATAGATCAAGCTTGTAGTGAATACCATGTATCACTTTGGAAGAGGTCATAATACAACCATTGCCTTTTGCTTCTCATACATATTTAAATCAACAGCTTTCATCCTTATTATCAAGTCACCGAAGAAGTTAAGATGTGCTTTCAATGATGTACCTTCCCACATCTTGTAAGTGAAGAAAGTCTTTAACAAAATTAGTCTATTCATGAGCAACTTCTTCATGTAGAGGTTCTCCGATTTCTTCCACAAGCATCTAGTGGTAGTTATACTTCTAATGTCTATGATGAAGTTCTCACCCATGGCTAATTGGAGAGTAGTAAATACCCTGTTAACACCTGTATTGGTAACTAACATCAAAGAGAGGTTTATGTAAAGAGATTATTGAAGATAAAGAATTAAAATAAAGGAATATATGCAGAACTAACAACATATACTTAGAACACCATATTTACAGTGGTTCGGCGTAACTGCCTATGTCCACTTTGCGTCTAATCTTTATTGCTTTTTCAAATAATTAAATGCGGATACAATTCGTACACCAACAACTTGAATACACATTCTAACTAAAAAAGAATAAGTCCTGGAAATGGCAGAGTCCCCCCAATGTTCTCGAAAAAGGTCCCTTTTCACTGAGCCCTTGCCTCTCTATTTGTAGCGAAGATAGACTGGACTTCCCTCATGGGCCCAGGAATAAGGTATCTCGGCCCACGGTAGGTGACTCCTGCATATAGAGCTAGGCATGCCGAACGAGCCATACCGAGCGAGAAATGCCGGTCGAGAATTGTCTGGTCGATCAACAAGTGACTCGAAGTAAAACCCTCTATGGAACTGAAGCAAGCAGTGAGTTAACTCGAAGCGAAGTCATGCCGATCGCCCTTACTTCGTGGTGGGTTTGACAATTTGCTAACACCTCTAGTACGCACCAGGTCAAGCATGCCGCACTATCATGACAGGGCGTAGTTGTCGAGTGAGGGATGCCGAGTGACGACACCCTCCTCAAGGTTGAGTGTTGATCCTCCCTTTAAAGCCGATTAGCATCCAAGCCGAACCAAAATGTCTAGGCCAAACGGCATCCAGGACGGGCCACACGCCTACGTCGAACATTATCCAGGCCGAGCCATACGTCTATGCCGAACGACATCCATGCCAAGCCACATGCCTACCCGAACGGTATCCATGTCGAGCCATACATCTACGTCGAACGGCATCTATGCCGAGCCACACGTCTAGGTAGCATACCCATTCTTCCATCTTATTCGTTTCCAATTCTAAGGTACCTATTGGCAATAAATCCCACGTTAAACATAGCCCGATGAATGCGGTTTCTTCTCAATACCTCCTTTATGTTCCACTTCCATTTCTCAAAAACATTATCTCTATTCCACTTCTTTATAGCCAGCTACAAATCAGATGCTGCATATGAACCCCTAGTGTAGTGTGCATACTCCTGGGTAGGTCTGACATCACTTCCATCTCCAAATCCTACCATCTAATCAATCACCTTCTAGCGCTAGGCTTCAATAAAAACCTTCAATGCTCGGATACCAGACTGTTACGGGTAGATTTCACACAAATGACTATAAATCAAAAGCAATAAGATCGTATTGTAGTGCGATAAAATGAATAGAAACAAGAGAATAAAATAGCAAATCATAGAAGAATGTAAATAGCGAGTTCACACATGGATTTTTAGTAGTTCCACTATTGCGAGGTAGTGTACATCCACTTTGGGGAGAGGAGATTTACTTATTTCTATGTAAAGATAATTTTACAAGATTCATAATGGAGGATAAGAAGAAAAATAAGAAATATAACTTGAGATGATAATTCTACTCATGCCAATCTTTGCCTTTATATAGAGATTATTACTTGGTTGAAGTAATTGATTTATAGTCATAAATCAATGCCTCATTAGTTCTCCTACTCATACAAGAAACGTTTATCCATTTGATTTTCCAGTTTTTCCCAATTTACATGCATCTGATAAGATTCCTTCTTTATTCATCTAATTAGAAAATAAATTGACTACTTCGATCTCTCAAAATAATTCTTCTTCTTATATAGCTAATTTATTGCCCTATTTATTGCTATAAAAAAGGTAATATATTTAAGTAATTATGGAAAATATCTTTCAAATCTTCTGCAACTGGAAATATTGTATCACTGAAGTCAACAATATCTTCCAAATCTTCTTTAGTATGAAAATATTATATCACCAAATCTAACAACACACTCCTCCATCGTTCAGGTTAGTCATATGAAAAGATGGAAGCTCTAATTAAACGTGGTCTTGAAACAGAATTTGTGATTGTCTGCTATATTTTGAACAAATGTTTGTCCTTCTAGCTAAAAAATAAAAAACATGTCCTAAAGGTAAAAAATGAGGAAGTTTATCCTCCAAATATAACATCCATATTCATGTTCATCTTTATTTCTATAATATTTACATATTTTGTTTAATAATTACTTCCTTTGCTAATAAGTGTTATCAGTAATGACTACATTTTGATATTTTGAGAGATACTGGCAATGATTGTCTAATAAATATTCCTTATAAAAAATTTCATTCTCCATTAAACCATTCCACATATGTACCATGTTGTTTTAATCTTAGAATGGTATTAAAATGTGTGTGATTATATGCATAACAAACACTAAAAAATTTCTTTCCTGATGTTTTAGTCTCTTTGTAGCGTTTTGAGTTCGATTTGATGTATTTTTTACTATGTGAAAAAAATGAAAATAGTGATTAAATATTGCTTTCTTACTCCATATGTGTTGAAAGCAATATTGAATACACTCATCGCAATTGATGCTTCATTAACTTTCAGTGTATTGGAAAATCTATAGTTTGTATCATGCATACAATGAATCGTCTAAAAAATCTTAAGTTATAACTCATTCATCTATGATGTTTACTAGATAAATATAAATTACAACACTTCATACATGGAATATGAAGCATGAAATGTTGCAAGTATTTTGAAATTGATTAATTATTCCATTTTAATAAGATACCTTTATTGCAACTTTTATTGATCTTTACAGAATAAGATAAGGATAACGAGATCATGTCTCAATGTGAATAAGTGGAACTTAAAATTAGCTATGTTGTAAATGTTTCTTTGCTGAGTTCAAAATTAAAAATGATAAGTCAGTCCAAACTTTCATGGATGGGGTTTCATGTGTGGCTTATACATGTAGCATGTATCTCTTAGTATAGTAGTTGTATAGCTACAAATGTATATACTAAACATGAAATAGAACAAAATATTTTTTTCAATTATAGTTTGTGATTTTATTTCCTTTTCAACAGAAAATGAAAAATGTCTTTTGGTCGAATGGGTTTATTTTATAATCTGTTTATTTATTAGGTCATGTTTTTATACATTTATAAGTTGAGGCATCCTATTTAATAAAAGAAATTTAATACCTTTTTGATAGTTTGATAATTATGACAGTAGTTAATTTGAAATGGATCCACTTATTATATTAAGAAGATATTTTTACATATTAAAAAAATTAAAATCCAGCGTCTAATTTCATAAATAAATCGATATTTTCCATTAGATATACATCAAAATCGACAAATATATGCGTCATTATAGTTATATGCATACATAAGAACCTTTTTGTTAATTTGATGATTGTGACAATACTTAATTTAAAATAGATCCACTTATCATGTTAAGAATATATTTTTACATTAAAAAAATTGAAATCTATCGTCATATTTCTTTAAAAAATCAATTTTTTCCATTAGTTATACATCAAAATTGATATATATATATATATGTATGTATGTATGTATGTATGTATATGTATATGTATATGTATATGTATATGTATATGTATATGTATATGTATATGTATATGTATATGTATATGTATATGTATATGTATATGTATGTATATGTATATGTATGTGTATGTATATGTATATGTATCATTATAGTTATATGCATACATAAGAACCCTTTTGATAGTTTGATAATTATAATAATGTTTAATTTGAAAAGGATCCACTCATTATGTTAAAAAGATATTTTTACATGCAAGAAAATAAATTAAAATCTTGTCATATTTCACAAAAAATCAATTTTTTCCATTAGTTATACATCAAAATCGATAAATATATGTATCGCTATAGTTATATGAATACATAACAACCATTTTGATAGTTTGATGATTATTACAATAAGTAATTTGAAATAGATCCACTTATTATATTAAGAAGATATTTTTACATTCAAAAAAATAAATCAAAATCCGCTGTCATATTTCATAAAAAAATTAGATTTTTCCATTAGTTATACATCAAAATTGATAAATATATATATCATAATAGTTATATGCATACGTAAGAACCCTTATATAAATGTATTAAAACTAATATCCACACACACATGTACGCGCGCACGTGTTGCTTATGTGTATTTGTGTACATACACACATGTGTGCGCACACACGTGTTTATGTGTGTGTACATATATGTATGTACACACATACACGTGTGTATAAAATTTGATAAATATTGATATCATAAATGAAAATTTGATTTAATGTATTAGAAGTCATTTTAAAGCTGAGCATAGTTTTATATTCAAATCAAAATTGCTTACATGTATCAGAACTTATATGTGTTATATATATATGTGTGTGTGTGTGTGCACACGCATGTGTATGTGTGTATACATATACGCACGCACACGCACTCATACATACAAATGTTCATGTGTGTATTTTTGTCAGAACTGATACACACACATTCTTATGCACACATATTCATCAATGATGATAACTATTAGTATCATATAAACCAAATTTGAGTTTGGCGCATCAAAAGTTATTTTGTAACCAAATATAATATAACATTCAAGTTAGAACACTAGGTATGTATATCAAAACATATATACACACACATGTAGATATGTATGTATATGTTTTTTAGAAAAATAATAATTATGTGTGTATGTGTATATACATATAACTGATAATATATGTATCATAAGTGAAATTTGGTTCATAGTATCTGTTAGCACCTGAATTGGTCAGTATACCCAAAGAGAGATTTATGTAGAGATATTAATAAAGATAGAGAATTGAAATAGAGGAATATATGCAGAATTAATAGCATAAACTTAGAACAACATATTTATGGTGGTTCGGCGTAACTGCATACGTCCACTTTGAGTCTAATCTTTATTAATTTTTCAAATAATTGAATGCAGATACAATCCGTATACCAACAACTTGAATACAAGCTCTAACTGAACCTGGAAATGGCAGAGTCTCCTCATTATTCTCGAAAAAAGGTCTGTTTTCACTATGTCCTTGCCCCTCTATTTGTAGGCGAAGATAGGCTAGACTTCCCTCACAGGCCCGGGAACAAGGTATCTTGGCCCACAGTAGGTGACTTCTACATACCGAGTCACGCATGCCGAACGAGCCATGCCGAGCGAGAAATGCCGGTCGAGAATTGTCCGGTCGATCATCAAGTGACTCGAAGTAAAATCCTCAGGGGAGCTGAAGCAAGTAGTGATTTGACTCGAAGCGAAGTCATGCTGATCGCCCTTACTTCATGGTGGGTTTTACAATTTGCTAACACCTCTAGTACGCACCGGGCCAGGCATGTCATACCGTCATGACCGGGCGTAGTTGTCGAGTAAGGGGTGCCGAGGGATGACACCCTCCTCAAGGTTGAGTGTTGATCCTACCTTTAAAGCCGATCGGCATCCAAGTTGAACCAAAATGTCTAGGCTAAATGGAATCCAGACCGAGCCACACGCCTACGTCGAACATCATCCAGGCAGAGGCACACGTCTACGCCAAACGGCATGCATGCCAAGCCACACACTTATGCCGAACGGTATCCATGCCGAGCCATACGTCTATGTCGAACGACATCCATACTGAGCCACGCGTTTAGGTAACATTTGCCCCCTATAGTGTGTCGTGTGAGGCAACACGAAACGCTTTGAGCCAGTATTCAATTCTTACTGTCAAAAATTGAGTGTGTTCAGGGAAGGTCAAAACATGGCAGTCATCCCTAATATCTTGTACAGTCCCAAGCCTATTCTCTCCCCTCCTTTCTTTTACACGTAAGTAAGGGTTCGTTCGGCATATAGATACCGCACTACTCGTTCGGCAAATTTACTGCCGCTCGGCACAATTGCTTACCGAACCACCGAGACACCTTGACCGGTCCACTGTTCTTCATATATAAAAGCCAACACTTCTCTTCTTTTCCTCTTTACTTTCACTTCGACTCTACAGGAACTCATAGCTTACCTTCCCTCGAACTTCGGCTACCTCTACAAGCTTCCTCCCTTACCCTGAATCTAGTAATTCTCCCTACAGCTCCTCCTCATATCGAGTCTAAACGACTTTCAATCTCAAACCTAACAGATCCCTAAGCTTCGATCATCCTCTTAGGTAAAAATTTCCCATTTAAATGGTTTTTCCAAATTAGGAAGTTTAGCATGAAATTCGAATCCGCTTATTTTTTTCTGATTGTGAACGGTAGGAATCATGTAGATGATGAAGACGAATCGAGGCTTTGAACATATCTTAGGGTTGGAACTTGATATGAATTTAACCGATTTCAAGGTTGGTGAGATGGAGAGGAAAAGAGAAAGGGACACTGGTAGTCTCTTAGTCGTAGGCTCCTGTTGGGTCACTGAGCGTGGGAGTTTGGTTGTTGAAGTGGAACTAAATTGTGGTTGAGGTCGTTCGGTAACTAAGGAGCGAGGAAGAGTGATATTGAATGGGTTGGCACTTGTATTTTGGGTGGAAACTGGAAAATTACGAAGTAGGCCGCTCGGTAGTCTTTATGCAAGAGTAACGTTAGTGAGGTAGAGGGATAAGGCGTCGTTCGACCTAAGGGGGAGGGAGAGAGAGAAAGTGTGGTCTAGTTCAGTGATTAAGGAGAGGTAATGAATATGTAGGTCCGTAACTATCGTTCGACCGGCTCGGTCATATTTGATCTAAGTTAATGTTCAGTGCCTAAATAGATCGGTGGGTAGAAAAGGGAAAGGAGAAGTGGGATAAGCTTTGAGGGTCGGCACCGAGAGGGGCGTCACGTCTCGGCATAAATGCACTCAAATAGATGATCGGTCCTAAGTATGGGGACCGGCATTGACATATTGACCTTACCCCAGTTCATAGAATATAACATCGCTGCTTAATTCCATGCTTATTCATGTACCAACAAGTCCGTGATACAAATCTAAATCCAAAAGCACATGGAACTGATCGAGATCACTAACTTCACGATTGAGACCATAATAAACATGAACTCAAAGCTTAGTAAAGAGGACAACTTAAAGTTCGCCGCATTACACTTTATTTTTCATAACCCTAATTTATTTGTAATCTTTGCACGAACCAACACACTAGTTCACACACCATGGGAGGGGGAATCTTTGTCGTTTTATCTAATATTGATTGTCTTTCAAGTATAGTTCAAATCAGTGTTTTTCAAAATTCGACGCTAATTGAAGATGTCTCGAAAGTCGAGTTCTGCTATAGTCTCAGATAAACCTGAGCCAAGTTCTCAACAGGAAGTAGTGGAAACTTTGAATCCATCGACAACCACTGCACAGAATATCCCTAGTCCAATGACTGCATCTGTTGACTTGGTTTCCTATGCCATAGAAGCAGCAATCATCCTAGACAATCCGTTTGATTCTCAAGCTTCGAGAATCAAAATTCGCTTTTCGCCGACTATGCTCAATCCATGGAATTCCTTTTAACGATGTACTGGTTCCATCGGGATAAGATCGTCTTCACCTGCTCCTAACTAGATATACTGCCCGCAACAAATTCATGTGCTGGGTTGGTAGCGTGCCACCATTCAACTCCTTCCTCCGCGATGTATTACAGTATATTGAGATCGCCCCAGCACAGTTACATCCCAACAGTCATGCGTTCAAATATGGCACGTGTATTCCTTTCATGAGCATTCTATTCAGGCTCCCCACTCCCGATGACATCCGCTGTATTTATCGTTTCCAGAGACGACTCGACAGCCCATCTTTCATGTTCCTGGAGCCACATAACAAGTGTCAAATCTTGACGGGGGCGTGGAGCAAATTCGTCCAATACAAGCAGAAATAGTTTTACGTGCGCTTTCCCACTAGCTTCGCGAGGAGATGGCTAGAAGGGAGTAAGTTTCTTTTCTGGATCAATACTTGTATAATGTAGGAAGTGCATCCTTTCTAAACCCTTTTTTGACTTTTATAGGTATTAGCCCACGTCCCGAAGGCTCCGGGTACTCTAAGGCCGTCGAAGCTATTAAAACTGTTTTTGTGGAAGACTGGGACATCAGATCCATCATTTCCAATGAATTGCTCTCAAAATTTGGGTTATTGGCAGTAGGTCGCCGAATAAGTCTTCCTCAGAGCGCCATTACAACTGGATCCGTCTTGGACAAAGACAAAAGGCAAGCTGGGCTTTTGACACATGATGCCCTCGACACACCTGAGGAGGGCTAGATTAGAGAAACCGAAGTGTTAGAAGCACCAGGTGAAAATGTAGATCCTACTCTGGAACCTGTGGTTGAGGCACACGACACTGATGAAGCACCTCTCCCTTCAAAGGGAAAAAAGAAATTAGCTTACAAACAGAGGAAAAAGATAGTAGGAAGAACCTCAAAGGTCACAATCACTTCAATGGAGAAAGAGTCGTCTCTAAAACACTTAGTGGGTTCACTGAAAGGCTTATCTGACCTCACTATTCCCAACAACTTGCTCAATTATGGCTTCAACGATCCAGAAGTCCTAAAACTCCATTCACCCGCGAGAGGCAATGAAGGCGTTCAAGCCCATAATCAAGAAGAAAAAACTTCGATAAGTAAATCCAAAGAAACCGGTCCATCAGGGGAAACACTAGGACACACACAATAACACTAACACCTCACCTCACACTTAAACTTCATTCATCATGTCATTCTTGCTAACTCATGTTCACCTAATTTATGTACAGGTGACATGGGACGCTCTCATGGATTTGACAGCCTTCATAGGTCCTCTATTTATCATCATTCGGGCCATGAAAAACGCTGAGGCAGAGATGATGAAAGCGATAAGGACTATCGCTCCCGGTATTCACCATCTCGGAGGAAAACTTACAATCAGCCTTCATACCTTCACAATCCTCCCTCTCAACCAGAGCAAGGCAAGGAGAAATCTGATCATAAGGGGTCCCAGTTTGATACTCACCGCGACCAATACTCTGGCTCATCTAGCACCAGACAATCCCGGGGACTTCACATAAAACCCGTAGTCTCTATACGAACTTCTTATGCTTTCGCACGTGATTCGTCGATAGCAGAAAAGCTAATCGAGTTAAGGCCACGTTCCCAAAAATATGTTTCGATGGTCTAAAGTTTCTTCCAGCGATTCATCACATTCTGGGGCATGTTAAACAAAGTGCCATTGCTTGCAACAATGATGCTACATTCAACACGACACATTTGTTCATTTGGCAGAAAAAGTTTTAGAAGTCTCTATCAAACGCCAACATGAAATTGATCATCTGAAACTCGAAGCCATCCATGACAAAGACATTATCAAAGCCTAGGATGAATATCTTTCCTCATACAAGTCTCAACTTGAAACTGCTCATAAAAATGCTAAAGACACAGCTGAGGCAGTTAATCGTCTGGAGGCCATACATAAGAAAGAGCTCGATGAAATAGTTCAATGTTGTGGCGCCTTAGATTTAGAGAAAGACTCCATTCAAAAGGAGAGAGATGTGTTCGATCAACGAGTCAAAGAGTTGGAAGAGCTACTTTCCAAAGAAAAGTTAAGAAAAATTGCTGCTCAGGAGGAGTCGCAACGATATTGCAACGAGATTGTTGCTACATGACTCCTGAAAACATAGCTCGATGAAGAACTCTCCATGGCCGAGACGCTAAAAGATGAAGCCCGTGAAGAGGGCAAAAGAATAGTGCTCAACGATATTGATTCTCACCTTGAGGCAGCTGCTGAGGCTGGTAGAGAGGAGATTAATGCATGTTTGACCCGCTCATAGCCGAGTAGAATGCTCGAGTTCTCATGCATCGCGACCTAACATTTCTTGGTGAGGGTTACCTCGAATCTTTGGTCGAAGCATGGGAGACTTTGATAAAGATCAAAAAGGTTGAGTCAGGCACTAAAAAGGTTGACAAAGAAGCTTTAGTAAAGGAATTTCTCCGAGGGAATGAGCCTTCGGACTTGTCTGTAGCGAAGGCTCTTTATAATAGACTCCTCTCCGAAAGGAAAGAATGACATTGTCGGGCCATCCGGAACCGAGTCTCCAGTTCCTCTCCTACTCAACCGACTGGTCGTCCATCACTTGACCCCTTCGAGCAACACATTGGCTACGACCCAGAAGATCCTAGCCTTAATATTCATGTTTTTTCTCCCATTCCATAGGGTGAAACTCCCCGGATAGTTGAGAGTCAGCCAGAAACCGGCATATAACTTTTCTTCTCAAAGTGCAAAAGGGCCGTCGTTTTCGGCGAGTAGTTAATGTATTCTAACATTTGTCTCTTATGATGTTGCGCATGCCGTTCTAATCCCGAGTCAACTCCAAGGAGCGATGTCACCACGGAGAAGGAGGAGATTACAGGAGAGGCAATTCAAATGTGAGAGACTTCCAGACCTGATGCTCAAGTGATCGAGGCGCTTAACGAAGACAAATCTGAAAATCCATCGCCCGTCGAAGAACATGATAAGGTTGAAATTACGGGCGCCTCCGGACAAACTTCAAAATTGAGCATGAAGGGGCAACTTACAAAAGAGAAGAAGAAGGTCGAGATCAAGTCGAGCCCTAAGTAGTTGAAATAGATGATCCTTTGAACAGACCTTTGAAAGTCATTCTCCCCGGTGGGTCCAGGCCACTAGAATTTCATCTTCCTTCGCCGGACATCACTTCCCTAGCATGCAAGGCATCCAAGAGAAAACGCGTGGGGGAGGAGTCGTCTAAGAAATCAAGGAAGGAGAAGAAGTCTAAGAAATAGCTATCATGTCTCGTTCAATGAGAATAAGCTTAGATTATGTAATTATTTCTTTTTATTTTCGTTTCTAATGTAAATAGACTTTTGACTCCGAATCTAGGAGGAATTGTAGTGGAACTTTGTTTTGGGATTTGTGAATAAAACTTAGTTTTATTGTTTTCCGATGACTTTCACTTTTCAGCTTATTGTCTAACTTGTTGCCATAACTCAAATTTGGTGAGTTACACAAGCTCCATTCCACCTTCATGTAACTGGGGGCATTTTTTGAGAATCATTGATACTCGATTCCGCGCTTTGGGTACTTGGAATATTTTTAGTCCGCACTCTGGGGACTTAGAGATTTTGAAGTCGCTTATACTCTTGTCCGCATTCTAGGGACTTAGAGTACTCCAGTCCTCATTCTGAGGACTTGGAGAATTTATGTCGTTTATATTCTAGTCCAAACTCTGGGGACTTAGAGTACTTCAGTCCGCACTCCCGGAACTTGGAGATTTTAAGTCGTTTATACTCTAGTCCGCACTTTGGGAACTCAGAGTTCTCCAGTCTGCACTCCGGAGACTTGGAGATTTTAAGTCGTTTATACTATGATCCGCATTCTGGGGACTCAGAGTACTCCATTCTGCACTCCGAGGACTTGGAGATTTTAAATGGTTTATACTCTAGTCCGAACTCTGAGGACTCAGAGTACTCCAGTCCGCACTCCGGGGACTTAGAGATTTTGAGTCGTTTATACTCTAGTCCGCACTCTGGGGAATCAGAATACTCCAGTCCGCACTTCGAGGACTTGGAGATTTTAAGTCGTTTATACTCTAGTCCGCACTCTGGAGACTCGGAGTACTCCAGCCCGCACTCCAGTGACATGGAGATTTTAAGTTGTTTATACTCTAGTCCGCACTTTGGGGACTCAGAGTACTCCAGTATGCACTCCTTGGACTTAGAGATTTTAAGTCGTTTATACTCTAGTCCGCACTTTGGGGACTTAGAGTACTCCATTTCGCACTTCAGGGACTTGGAGCTTTTACGTCATTTATGTGCGTTCATATGCCAGACAAAATAATGTAATTTTAATTTTTTCCATAGAATTGAAACACATGGAAACATCAATAGTTCATGGAAAAGATGGCTTCAAGCCTTTAGGCTTCAAGCCTTTATTAATGAAAACGAACTAAATTGCCTTATTACATATCGAAAACTAATAATCAACGAAATAAAAATACACTGGAAATAATTGCAACTAAAATGCGAATGAAATAGACTAAGTATAATAACATCGCAGATTCTCGCTATTCCATGCTCGGGGAAATGTCGCGCCATCAACGGTCGCTAGCTTGAAAGTTCCCTCTCCAAGCCTCCGTTCAATGACGTATGGACCTTCTCATGTGGGATTCATATGCGATGGGACCGAGAAAAATCGCTTCAAAACGAGATCGCCATCATCAAAGATTCTCGGTCGGACTTTTTGATTATAGTATCGAGCGACTCGGTGCCTATATGTAGCCGCGCTTAAATCAGCTTCATCATGTCTTTCATCAACTAAGTCCAGTGATTCCAGCAAAAGATCTTGATTCGTCTTAGGGTCATAATGAGTTACCCGATGTGAAGGAACTTTAATTTCTACGGTTATAACTGCTTCCGTGCTGTATGCTAATGTGAATGGAGTGTGGCCAGTCACGGAGTTGTGGGTGGTTCCGTAAGCCCAAATTGCTGTTGGAAGTTCATCCACCCACTTGCCTCTAGCCTTTTCTAGACGTTTCTTTAATACGGATTTGATTATTTTGTTCACGGCTTCTACATGTCCATTGGCTTTTGGATGAGCAACCGCTGCAAAACTTTTCTCAATGCCATACTTTTAACAAAATTCTTTGAACTCCCTACTCTCAAACTGAGTTTCGTTGTCCGTAACGATAGTTTGGGAGGCCAAAATGGCGTATGATGTTTTGTACAATGAAATCAATGACTTTTTTGGTGGTGATTGTATTTAAGGGCTTTGCTTCTGCCCACTTGGTAAAGTAATAGAACACAACTATTGCATATTTTGCACCACTTTTGGAGATAGGTAAGGAACCAATTATATCGGTTCCCCATATGGCAAACGTCAGGGACTAACCATATATGTGAGTTTCGTTGGCGGAGCTCTCTGGATTTTCGCATACTTTTGACATTTGTCGCATCTCCTTAAGTAATCCGCAGTATCCCGACGCAGTTGGCCAATAGTATCCATAGCGGAGGATCTTTTTGCTAGTGTCTGCCTCCCTATATGGCCACCACATTCTCCTTCATGAACTTCCTTCAGGACTCGCTTTATCTCCTCCTGAGCAATGCACCAAAGTAAGGGAACCAAGAAACCCTTAAGATACATTATTCCGTCCTGCTTTACGTATCGTGAAATTTTACAAATGACTTGTCGTCTTTCGCTCTTTCTTTTCAGGCAATACCCTATATAACAGGTATTGCTTGAATGGGGTTATTCGTGACTCCTTGATTTCTGTTTCTAACATGAAATCTAACACCATCTCATTTATAATCGAAGTATGTAAGGTTTCGACGGGAATCAATCCCATCTGTTGTGCATCGCCAGTACTTGCAAATTTGGCCAATGAATAGGATTCTTTGTTTTGTTCACACGGGACATGCGAAATATCATAATATTCTAGATTTGCTAACATCTCTTGAACCCGAGCAAAGTATGGAGCAAGCCTCTACCCCTTCGCTTGATAATCTCCCTACATCTGGTACACCACCAATTGTGAGTCGTAAAATATTTTAATCGATTTTACTCCAAGTTCCCTGATAAGTTTCAAGCCAGAAATCAATGCTACATAATCGCCTCGTTATTTGTAGCTGGAGAATTAAGCTTCAAAGCGTAAAAAATTGATCGGTTTTTAGGAGTCACAAGAATTATACCAGCCTCAGAACAACGGTCGTTGGATGCCCCACTGGTGTATAGTTTCCAACGAACAGAGGGAACAACATTATCATTGTCTAGTTCATCTGATACAATAAATTCAGCGATGAAGTCCGCCAGCGCCTTCCTTTGTATGGCCCTTCATGGCAGGTAGGTAGTATCGAACCGACTCAACTCGATATTCTATTTTAACATCCTTCCAGAGGTTTCTGGTTGTTGGAGTACCTATCACAAGGGTTGATCGGTATAAACACTGATCGAGTGCGCTTGAAAGTACGGACGAAGCTTGCATGATGCAATCACCAAGCAGTAGGCCAGCTTTTCTATTTTAGGATAATTTCTTTCTGCTCCCATTAAAAATTTACTGACATAGTACACCGGCTTTTAACTCGGTCCTCCTCGCAAACCAAATCTGTACTGATAGCATGTTGGGATACAACACTTCATGGTCTACTGGCTTTGACAGTACCGGAAAACTTTCCAAATGCCTTATCAGAGCTTGGAATGCGTCCTCACAATTGGGCGTCCATTCATAATTTCTCTTTCCTTTCTTTATTACATCGAAGAAGGGGATACACTTATCTTTGGCTCTGGATATGAATCGACTCATCACGGCTACTTTTCCGTTCAAGCTTTGTACTTGCTTTATAGCTTTGGGCACTTATATGTCTCGAATAGCCTGAATCTTTTCTGGGTTAGCTTCAATTCCCCATGCATTAACAATGAAACCAAAAAACTTCCCCGATGCAACGCCAAAGGAACACTTCAGAGGATTGATCTCCATTCCATAATATCGTAGTATATCAAACATTTCCGCTAAGTCTCGAATGTGGTCGTTTGAATGTCGTGACTTCATGAGCATGTCATTCACATAGACTTCCATTGTTCTACCAATCTGGCCTTTAAACATCCGATTCACTAGGCGCTGATAAGTTGCTCTCATATTTTTCAATCCGAAAGGCATCACCACATAACAATACTGCCCAACATCTGTGACAAAGCTAGTGTGCTCTTGTTCTGGAATGTGCATCGAGATTTGATTATACCCTAAGTAAGCATCCATAAATGACAATAACTCGTGCCCTACCATTGAGTCAACCAGCTAGTCAATTCTAGGTAAAGGGAAACTATCCTTAGGGCATGCTTTGTTCAGGTCAGAGTAATCTACGCAAGTATTCCATTTCCCATTTTCTTTTCTCATTAGCAAGGGATTAGACACCCATTCAGGGTAGAGGGCGTTAAGAATGAACCCATTGGCTTTAAGTTTGTCCACCTTTTCTCTGAGAGCCGTAGACCTCTTTGGTTCCATGCCTCTCCTTTTTTGCTTTACTGTTACGTACCTCAAGTCTTTGTTCAACATATGACTTATGATGACAGCAGAAATCTCCCACATATCAGAATGTGTTTAAGCGAAAACATCCATATTCGTTCGAAGGAAATAAGTGAGATCCTCGGCCATTCAGGGGTTGAGTTGTGATCTAATCTTAAGTTCTCGCGATGGGTCATCTCGGCTGACTGGAATGTCAATCGTCAGTTTAGCCGGTGCTGCTTTTGCTTCCCTGGGTTCCTCATCATCATCTCTCGGATCTATGTCTCTGTAGATTCGATCGCATTGCCCGAGCCAGGGATCGGGAATTACTTGTCAATTTTCAATGACTCGGGCGCGGACGGAGATGTCCACAACATTTTCTCATTTCACCGAGCCTCTCTCAACTCAGCCATATAACGTCCACGGCCGGTCACTCGATCGCCATGCACAACACCAACTCCTTTGTCTTTCGGAAATTTCAGAGTTAAACACCAAGGGGCCAAAGCTGCCCTAAACTCTACAAGGTCCGGTTGACCCAGAAACACATTATACAAAGAATCGACATCCAAAACGATGAAAGGCAGGATTCGCACCCTCCTACTTTCACCTTTCTCAAGTTCAACTGGCAATTCAAAACAACCCACTGCATCGGTAACTGCACCATTAAAGCCATGGATAAGGGCTTTAGATGGTTTTAAATCCTTCGTCTCCATCTTCATTTGGTCATACACTTTTTTGAAGATGATGTTAACAGAACTTCCACAATCAATCAAAATTATTTTCACAAATGCTAGCCCGATTGTCGTGGAGATGACCATCGAGTTGATGGTTGGAGCCTCCACCTGATTAGCATCTCTGCTCCTGAATAATATGTCATCCGTCATCGTTCGCTGCTGCTAAGTCGAAGACCCATCCTCCGTATTTGAACAACATTAAAAATCAGCATTCTTTAAGGAACTAGCATAACGCTCTGTCTCCGACCAATTCTTGTCTGCCGGATGAGGTCCATCGACTATCGTGTTTATGACTAGTCTACCTATAGTTCGAGCAGGTTCCCCTGGATAGCGTGGAGCTTGCCCGTGATTGGGGTCTGATGTCCCTTGTCTACCTTCCTAGGATTCTTGACAAATTCCTGCAACTTTTTTTATTGAATCAGCTTTTCTCTGGCATCGTGGAGGTGTCTATACTCCTCGGTATTATGCCCATAAGTCTCATGGAAGCGGCAATACTTCCTAGTCCACTATTGTTCCTCTATGGACTCTTTTGGGCGTGGCTTTTGGTATTGAAAAGTATTGCAAGTCGATGGGTAGATATTTTCCAAAGATACATTCAGGGGAGTGTATTCATCATAAGTCAGAATCCTCGGTTTTCATTTCCCTGCTTCCCTTTTCTTTCTAGGATTTCCTTCTCCAGACCCTTTAGATTGCCCTGGCCCGTTGTGGACATTGGCCTGGACCTTCCTCGAGTTATCATCGGATCGTTTTATACCAATGTTGCTCTTTACAGTTTCCTTGCCAGTCCCTGGTGCATTATCTCGCCTCGTCCACCTGGCTTCCTCTCTTCTTATGAACTGATGTGCCTTGGAATAAAAACATTCCAGTGTAGTTGGAGGATTTCCTGCCCAATCGCCAAACTCCGAATCCGGATCTACCCCTTGCATGACAGCCATCAAAATGGCATGGTCATTTGGTTTGCTTAATTCAGTAGCCGCAACGTGGAATCTCTGCAAGTACTCCTTTAACGACTCCCTTAGAGACTAAATCACACTGGACAAGGACATCACGTCCTTGGGATGAGTGGCATGAATCCTGAATTATTCCATAAATTTCTTCGCTAATTTATCAAAGTTGGAAATAGACCCCGGAGGAATTCGGGTGAACCACATGGTAGCAATTCCAGATAAAGTTACCGAAAAGCATCTACACGTAGTTGCATCATTTTCTCTGGCTGAATCCATCATCCATTATTATCTTATCATATGTTATTGGGATCAGTCTTTCCTTTATATACCAGAATAGTTGGCATGTTAAAATTCCTAGGGTACTCGGCCTGTAGAATAGTATATATGAATGGAGTATGAATCCTAGATATCCCCCAATCATCATTAGTTAAGCCTTGATTTTCTCTCATCAGCTGTCTGACCATAGCCGATAGATCCGGGGTTTATATGGAAGATGGCAGGTTGGAAGGTATCCTATGAGACCGCTCTGGTTGGTGTCTTCTCTGTTGGCGATCTGCTAAATGTGTATCCTAGGGACCAGCTTCATTAGGACCTTGGTGAGCTGGACGTCTAGCTTCCTCTCGTGCTCTATATCATGTGTTTCCTGCTCCATCTTGGATGTGATTTCCTTAATGTAAGTGAGGTACCTTGGCTCCAGGTATGGAACCTGGACCATCCCTAGTTGATCGATCAACAACACCTGCTTGCGTTATTTCAGTTCTACAGCGTCTACGGTTGAGGGGTTCATCGGACGAAGTCGAGCTATCAGATGAGGAGTAAGGAGCGGGGCTACCTCCAACATTCTGATGTTGTTGTTGAGTAAGCTAAGTCATGAGGTTGGCGTTAGCCTGAATCTGTTCGTTGAGTTGTCTCTTGCTTTCTATGAGTTCTCCCATAGCTCATTGAACTCTATTCTAGTGACAACTTCCATTTGGTTTTGGGCGGCGGCATCCCTGCGCCTGGATTAACTTGTTAATTGTTGGGTCCTACTTGCTAGACACTAGCAGCCTAGTTACGTCCGCGTTGTGTGAGGCTAATCTGGTTCGAAGTCTTCCCATTGTTGAGTTATTGGTAAGAACTCTGAGTAGAATCAAAAGACTTCATATGAATGACTTGGACCTCCTTCGGGGGATTTCTTCAATCCAGTAGCTACAAAGTAGATTCTAATAACCTGAGGATGTGTCTCTCAATGAAAGCACCAAAATGTTAGCACCTGAATTGGTCACTAACACCCAAAGAGAGATTTATTTAGAGAGATTAATGAAGATAGAGAATTAAAATAGAGGAATATATGCAGAATTAAAAGCATAAACTTAGAACACAAAATTTATAGTGGTTCGACGTAATTGCCTACGTCCACTTTGAGTCTAATCTTTATTGCTTTTTCAAATAATTAAATGCAGACACAATTCTTACACCAACAACTTGAATACAAGTTCTAACTGAAAAAGAATAAGTCATGGAAATGGTAGAGCCTCCTTAATGTTCCCAAAAAAATGTCCCTTTTCGCTGCGCCCTTTCCCTTCTATCTATAGGCGAAGATAGTCTAGACTTCCCTCACGGGCCCAGGAACAAGGTATCTTGGCCCACAATTAGTGACTTCTGCATACCGAGTCAGGCATGCCAAACGAGCCATGCCGAGCGAGAAATGCCGGTTGAGAATTATTTGGTCGATCGTCAAGTGACTCGAAGTAAAACCCTCAGGGGAACCGAAGCAAGTAGTGAGTTGACTTGAAATGAAGTCATGTCAATCGCCCTTACTTCATGGTGGGTTTGACAATTTGCTAACACCTCTAGTACGCACCGGACCAAGCATGCTGTACTGTCATGACCAAGCGTAGCTGCCGAGTGAGGGATGCCGAGCGACGACACCCTCCTCAGATGAGTGTTGATCCTCCCTTTAAAGCCGAAGCATAATATAACATCCAAGTTAGAACACTAGATATGCGTATCAAAACACACACACATATATATGTATGTATGTATGTATGTATGTATATGTTTTTCAGAAAATAATAATTATGTGTGTGTATATATAATATAGCTGATAATATAGGTATCATAAGTGAAATTTGGTTCATAGTATTATACAACATTTTAAGGGTGGGCGTAGTTTTATACTCAAATCAAAATTGCCTTTTTATATGTCTTGAATCTGATATATGTCCATGTAAAGATATATAAAGGTTGATAAATATTAGTATCTCAAATGAAAATTTGGTTTAATATATAAGTCATTTCAAAGCTGAACATAATTTTATATTCAAATCAAAATTGCTATATACATGCATGTATCAGAACTCGTATGCATGTATACACACACATGCACATGCTCACACATACATACATACATACGTACGTACGTACATACATACATATGTACTATATAATAAAAGAAATTTTTATTTAGTGTATCATAATTTATTTTATAGCCATACGTAGTCTTATATTTAAACTAAAATTACTATATGTGTATATCTATGTGTATCAGAATGACATACACGCATATATACATGTCATAGTTGATAAATATCAGTATCATAAAAGAAATTTGGGTTTAATTTATCAAAATTTATTGTAAGGAAGAACATAATCTAACATTCAAGTTAGAAATGTTATATACATACATTAAAACTGACATATATATATATATATATATATAAACTTAAAAATATTGGTATCATAAGTGAACATTTAGTTTTTGCATCAGATAACATTTTTAAAAATAAGCATGGTTTCATATTCAGATCAAAACTAGATGTTACATATCTTAAAACACATATAAAGGTATGTATATATGTATGTACGTGTGTGTAAATGTATGTACGTGTGTGTACATAAACATATGTATATGTATATGTATATGTATATGTATATATGTATATGTATAGGTATATGTATATGTATATGTGTGTGTATGTATCAAAACTGATGCATATTATTATCATATATGAAATTTTAGTTTAACGCGTATGGTGTAGTATCGAATGACATTTTTAAGAATGAACATAGTTTTATATTCAAATCAAAGATATATATCACACACACACACACACACACACACACATATATATATATATTTGTGTGTGTGCGCGTGCACGCTCGTATTTTGTCTATATGTGAATGTGTGTGCAACAAAATGCACCTTAATACTCCCTAATAAGTCGAAACCAAAATCCATTAAGACATGGATTCTTGATTTTAGTAACATGTAATAAACATTAGTATATGAAAAAGTGATCAATATAAACTCACAATGAAATAGAAAAATATAATAGAATAACCGAGGCTACTACTTTAGAATCAATAGCATTTATTGGATATCTAGTTTCTTTGTCCGCGCGAAGCATAAAACAGAAGACTTCACCATCTACTGTTTTAGTCTTACACCAATAGCCCGTCCCTCTAAATTTATCATGAGGGTTGTAACAAGGAGGGGGTCAGAACAACATTCCGGTGGCTGCAAATTTACATACTTCATCCATAACACTAATTTATACCCATTGATTCCTATTTAAGTGTTATGTCTATAATTTATGGCTAATCCATTCAATCCTATGGGCGCATACGATATGCCTAACCTCTCTTGAGGTATAACTATATATATGCATATGCACATATGTGTCTAAACATCGTACTACCCAAAAACCTTGGCCACTTAATACTTCTTAAATAGCGAGGAGGTAGACCTAGCAACAATTTAATATCTCGACTGTAAAGCGAGCCCTCTATAACATAATTGCTAATCAATCGGTATAAGCTGCAGATACCAGTGACTCCTAGGAACGGCTTTATACTACAATTGTTGTACATCTCAAAGACTCATCAAAGGGATAACTAACAAACCTCCAATAAATAAACAACTAACTAATTAAACTTTGAGGTCTCTACATATCCATACGAAATCTGTATTAGTAGGAAGTGAAATCCGTCAGGGCATAACTCGAGTCTTTGCTACCGACCGCTCGGGATCGCTGGTGGTCATAACCTATATGCCAGCCCTACTACTAAATACCGGTTCAACATTAATACTGACATAGCCCATCGACCTCATGTAGCAAAAATCCCGTTAAGACTAAGCTAATGCAATTCAAGAAAAATGTCCATTCTAGTTACTTAATACCTCTCATCAAAAATGAAACAGACACCATTTTTCTAAAAAGTGTCGGGCTATTTAGTACTTTAAATCCGACACGAACCCTTAATATATTTTCTCCTCCCTATATGCAACCACATATCCCTTTTCCACGATCCTATGATTAGAGATGTCGCACATCAGTAGTAAGTACACACAACTTTTGGTAGTCTGTAGGAGAAGGGTGGACTTTTATTATGTAACTCTACTAACCTCGCATCCCAACCCACTAAACCAAACCAATCATTATAAGCCTAAATGTTGGGCTAGACCCGCTAATTCATGCTAACTTTGAACGTATAAATCAGGTTGTATAATTTTCCACTATGAAAATTATACTGCCTTCCATCATTTAATTCCTATGTTACACGCTTATTTACTATATTCCATAAATGTCTATTGTCCATAATAAATAGTTATTATTATTCTATTTGGACAATCTTCGATAAAATTTATTTATTCGTTTAATTCAACCTATACTGCCTATTTCATTTTCCTATAAATGTCATATTAAATCATTTAACTAATCGCATTAAACACATTTATGTCCCTATTTAATTCCTATAACTCTCTATCAACTGTACATTTATTGTCCTGTTAATTCTGGAGTTACTCCCTCTTTTCCATCTACACCTCCCGATCCTATAATTTATTATGATATATATAACTAGACGACCAAATTATAACTAATGCGAACATCAACGTATATTACGCTGTATAAATATATTTTTATTTTTAATCGGTAAGCGCGGTCATACATGTGTGAGAGTGTGTGTTCCAATTTCTAACTATTAGTTCCTAAACCAAACCATTCCTTTCAACGTTTTAATTTATCAGAGTTATCCTTCCAAAAAGGATTACCATTATAACTTTCTATAAATTAACCAAAAGTCTGACCTTTACTTTGTTTGAAATTACATAGAATTATCCTTTTTTTATTGAAATTAATAGTGCAACATATGGGAAAGAACATCCGTACTTTACAATATTCCTTTTTATTTCAAACAACGTACTTTTTATACATTTGGTGAATTAGATAATTTATGGAAATTACATGGAAATAGATATAGCTAAATTGTACCCCTCTTCCAATAAATTAAAACACTGAAATTCACATTCCATGTCAAATTAGGGTGCTCTAAACTAATACTAACATTTTGCAACCCAACTATAAATCTGGAATAAACTTTACAACTTTATCAACATTCATCTTTAAAAAATTTGGTGACTGATTTCAAAATTTCCAGACTAGGGTGAAAATAACATTCCTTTTCCAATTACATATAAGTTCATTTTAAGTCTACAACTCATTAAATCTTATATAATCATAATAATTAAATAAAATTCAATGATATAAATTTCAATATTATAAATAAATCATATAATTTTGCACCCACCTTTCAAGCTTTCCAATATCACAAATTTGAATTCATCCATCTGATTTGAATTATTTTCCATCCTAATCCAAAAATATATGTATAACAAAATATATGCACATTATTATTATAATATAAGAAGAGATTTAGGGTTAAGGGGAATATTTATTTACAATTATGGAATTTACCCTTTTCTACAGTAATAATTCACTACTTCTCTTATTCTCTTCTAATTCTTCAATTATATATAATATAATATAATATTTTATAATTAATAGAAATAGCGGAGAAGGGAAAATGGCAGAGCTTTGCTGCTTTGATTATAAAATATGGGAAAAGAAGTGAGGGGTTAGATTGTTATTTATAGGAGCTCGAATCAATCGTATCTGATAGATTTAAATAATTAAATCTAGGTTGTTCGGCCAAGGTTCAACCCTAGCCGCCACCTTCAGGACCGGTCGACCACCTCTATAAGCAGTCTACTATCCCAAGTAAGGGGGTCGACCAGTGGTATCCCGCATTTATTATTATGATGATTTATTTTCTATTTTTCTTATTTAATTATTTTTGCTCCAAAAACTTCAAACCTTACAACTTATTCGCTTGAATCCCGATCTCAAAACTTCAAATAAGAAAGTTGCTTAGAAAATTACCATGAAAATAATGGTACAAGTTTCATAGCCAAACACGACATATGCTCAAATTCGATTTTTGAGATTTTATAATTATTTATTAACTACTGTTAGTTTTTTGGGGTGTTACAGTGTATGTGTGTATTATATGTGTGTGTCTCTGTCTCTTTCTCTCTCCACATACATACATATGTTTATGTACATGTACATATAAATACACATAGACATACACACAAATTTATCAAAACTGATTAATATAAATATCAGCATCACAAATAAAATTATGATTACTGTATTACAAGTCACTCTAAAGTAAGCACAATCTTATACTGAAATAAGAAACTAAAAAAAATTGTTGTTGTATCAAATGAAATTTTTAAGAATTAACATAATTCTATATTCAAATCAAAACTATTTATTACATGTCTCAAAACTTATACATACATACCTATATATACACCTGTATGTGTATGTGATTGTGTTTGTGTATGTACATATATCCATGTCTCTCTTTGCACACACATGTACATATGTATACGTACCTGTGTACATATACATACACACACATATAAATATACACATGCGCGCACACACACACACACACACTATATGTGTACGTGGGTGTATCAAAACTGATAAATATCAATATCATAAATAAAATTTTGATAACTGTATTAGAAATCATTTCAAAGCAGAGTGTGATCTTGTATTGAACTAAGAAACCAAATTTTTGTTGTATATTTGGTAAAATCTTATAATGAATAAAGAAAATACAATAAAAAACCATATAACTTTACGACAAGATAAATTGAAACAAGATTTGATCAATTTTCACACAATAAAGTAACAATTATTAGTCATTTTTGAATGAAAATATTTTAAAAGTTTTCCACGAAGAAAATTCATGAATAATAGTATTAATGTGGGAGCTGGGCCAACCGATAGCGGATGCAATAGGTGAATTTCAAAATTTTTTACTTGGATTTTTGTTGGGCCTATGAAATCTTATTTCTTAGAAAATTTATAAATTTCTTTAAACAAAACCATTATTTAAATAAATTATATTATAATTTTATATTATTTAATCAATATTATATTATACATATATATGTATCAAATACACACGCATAGATGTCTCCGTATATCTCTGTGTTTAGGTGCGTGCATATGTAACATAGCAAACCATACAAGGTACCATATGCCCATGTGTAGGAGCTAGGATCTAAACTACAACGAACATATTAGCTCATCTAGTATACAAATATATTGTCCAAATTTATGTTTATATATTTAATTTACGTATGCAAAATATTGCAAATACACACACATACGAATGTATGTATATAAAATATATTTTGTTTTAAATAATATTATATATATTAATAAATATATACATGTAATTTCAACATTGAATAAATATATAATTATATAAGTATGTTTAAAACATATATGTAAATTATAGTAATTTTTTATTTTCACTGTAATACCGAAAGCGCTTCATATATATATTTGTGTGTGTGTGTGTGTTATATACATATAAACGCATATGTATAATATAATAATAACTATATGTAACAACCCGCCTTTCATTCCATAGAAAGATGCATCATTAAGAAGAAAGAAAGGGATAGAAAAGAGAAAGATAGGAAAGAAAGAAACAGACAACATCAGAATTTCACAGCGGAATGAATAA
The DNA here is from genome assembly GCA_030765085.1 of Allium cepa. NCBI lineage: Eukaryota > Viridiplantae > Streptophyta > Magnoliopsida > Asparagales > Amaryllidaceae > Allium > Allium cepa. The sequence continues at coordinate 985,611,620 of CM060929.1, read as the reverse complement.
ATTATATTATATCACATAAAACTTTACTTAGTATCATATACATCAGAGTTATACAGCTAATACAACACAAACTAGATAGTTATAAACATCTATCTAGTAGTTACAATTCAAGTACATCGGAGAAAACAGATACAACTCAAACCCAGCAGAATCACTATATATATCTACACGCTGAAGCCTCCTGCTCCATATCTCCTCCAGAACTCGTCAAAGCAATCCTGAAACACTTGACTACTCATACATAATATGAGTACCCAAGAGTTTAATAAAAAAGAAAATAAACACTTAGGTCAGACATGGGTCTGGTGTGAGTAAACAGGTTTAAAAGTTGCTTAACTTTAGAAAATCTTTCGAAAAGAAATGGTATCATGTAAGACTTCCCACACATAAACATGGAAAAGTTTTTACCTTACGCTAACCAAAACATTTGATAGGCATCCAGTGATATTATAATAGCGTCTAGGGTTTTCAAAGTAAAATACAGAAATAGCTAGAATGCTTACATCTCACATTCCAACATAGTTGGGCACAATTAAAACCGTACAGACACTTATTGGATTTTGGATTCCATCAATGGCAGGGCTACTAGGATACCACCCGACACAGTACGTGGCATAAATCACCGTACCGAGGAGTACGCCCGCTCCCCTGCAACACAAAGCCGGAACCATCCCTTACTGGACAGTCCCAAACAAGACCACCCCGCAGATTGGCCGTCGCCAACTGCCACACATTATAAAGGGCCCTCTAGAAATGGGTAAATCTCACTCTCAACTGGGGGCTACCCACGAAGCCTTGCTGCATCTCCCCTATTTTAACCATTCTCGGTTGATGAGGCTTGAGGCTACGATTACCTTCATAGGACATATCAATCTTGGAATGCTCATCGTCCACCTGACGATGTTCTGAAAGCATTCAAGCCACACAAGTTCATTCCGGGTTCGAACGAAACCGAAGGCATTATCTTGTTACACTCGTTTTGGAATCACCCTCAGAGTTAACGACCATAACCCTTGCACTCTGAATCTCCATCTCGAACCTGATAGTACTATTCCGTCAAACTCATCACGGAATCACCCCTAGAGTTATACCGACGAATAGTCCTTACACCTCGAGTCTTCACTTGAGATTCACGACCTAACGTTTAATTTAGATCGATGTGGTTATCGAAATTCCAAATTTGGAAATCCGATCCCGGACTCATCGAAATCCAAACGCCATCTTAATGTCCAAGTGAATTTAGTTTGAACAATTAATTCAATTCATCATTATCTATTACACACAGATAGATAATTACATATCACAATAGATATCCACATTCTCATCATAACAGATAATCTGTATCATAATCACAAGCAGATAATCATCACAACTAGATAAATCTTACTTTAACTAAGCATCCATATCATATAGATACTACTCATCTCATTACTGAGAACACAACCATCCAAAGAAATATCAATATCATCCATAAGCAATGATTTATTAACCACAATCTATAATTAATTTAAAATAAATTAAATTAATTACCTCTATCTCTAATTAATTTAAAATAAAATAAATTAATTATCACATCTATAAATCCTGCTTATATATGCATTAATTAATTAACCCAGTTAATTAATTATTCACTAAGTATTCAACTTGGTTAAACACCTTGATTAATCATTCTCAAATTACAATAAGTAATTAGTCTTTAATTAATTTCACAAAATTAATTAATTTTAATCATAAGTAATTAACATTTAATTACTTCATTAGTTAATTAACTATAATTAATTACATTTATCCTTAATTAATTACATTAATTAATCACTTAATAGATAATTATTACTTAATTAAACAATCCTTAATTACATCCGTAATTATATTAATTAATGATCTCTAATTTATTTTTAAATTAATTACTTTATTAAAATTAATTACATTTAGTAATTATTCTAAAGTTTAAAATACAATTATTAATCACCATTGATTAATATTAAATCGGTAATTAACTACCCTTAATTACTCATTAACAAATTAATTATCCCATAATTAATCATCTTTATTAATTAATACCTTGATTAATTACAAAAGTAATTATCTAAATTACTTAATTTAAAAAAAACATCTCTCGCTAATTACATTCCAGTAATTATCATTTATTACTTGTCTAAGTAATCCTGCTCCATTAATTATATTAAGTATTTACTCTCATTAAACCATCAAATGATTTCCTAAATTATTTAAACTAAATTAATTAACTTAACAAATCACATTATCATAATTAATTACAATAATTAATTAATACTCTAACTACTTTTATCAAGTAATTATACTTAACAAATTAAAATTAATTACCTTAAATTAATAAATCTAATTAATTATCAAAATTAATCATATTAATTAATTACTAATCATCCTTAGATAATTATCATTATTAATTAACAATATTTCCTTAAATTACTTCCTTAAGAAAATTATCTTGAATTAATCATCATTAATCATCTCTAATAAAATTAATTCTAAATCATTGTTTAAAATCAAATAAATAAGTAAATTTTCTTAATTATCTTAATTATTCATAAAACAATTCATTTACTTATTAATGACTTTATTTACATTCAAATGTATTTAAAACAATATATTTCTAAATGAAATTCAATTTCAATTTTAAAATTTAAAGATTTCAAAATTTTTAACCATTTAAACATTATCCAAAATTTAAATAAACTTATAATCCTTAAAATAAAAATAAATGTTAGAGAACATTCATTACTTAAATATATAAGAAAATTTTAAAAACCAAATTACTTAATTTTATTAAAGAAACAAGTTTTAAAATGATTAGTTAACCTTTCAAATTAAAGTTAAACACTTCATATCTTTAATTCCAATATTAAGAAAAGAAGTCTTCCAAGTTTAAAACTTTATTTGAAAACAAACTTATTTTAAAATTTACTTTAAAACATTTTAAACTTGATAAATATTTGAATTTTACAAATCTACTTAAATTCAAATCTGTATTCATAATAAACTTGAACCTACATTTAGACTTGATTTTTATAACCTATTTAAATCTTGTTTAAATTTAAAGTTTCCATTTTAAGAACTTTTGGATTCAAATTCAACTTAACATGGAATTTAAATCCTTGCTTAAAACTGCCTTAACTTTTAAATTCCATTCAATTTAAAATCCTTGCTTAAAACTGCATACAGACAGGTTTAATGACCTGGAGCCAAACTACCCGAGGCCTCCCCATATCTACTTCGAGTCCCCAACCTAGTTGCTTCGAGATAGAACCATAAACATCCGAGAGAAGCTTCGAGCTAAAAACCCTGCACGACCCAACAGTTCACCAGAGTTACAAATGTGCATGGTGCATATGCACCAATGCTCAGATCATCTCCAGCCACCCTAGGCAACTCACCACGTCGCCGATCATCCACCGACATGATCACGACCTTCAAAAATCCACTACAGCTCGAAATACAAATTTGAGATAGCCAAGCCCAAAACTGGAAACACCTCTGCATCCAAAAGCCATGCCTGTCAACATCATATAAACTCACCTCCGACCATCATTATTAATGCGACTCCAGCCAACTCATCTTCCATGACTCCTCTTCCCATCCCCTAAGTCCTGCATCACTCGATGCAACATAAATGGAGAGAAGTAACAAAATTACTACTTCCAGCAAAATTAGGGTTAGAACCTGGAAACCACTATTTCCATCGCCACCACCCACTGACAAAACATTTGACAATTTTCCTTCACTCTCCAATCAATCCTCCACCTCCAGGAAGATTCACAACATTCCACAATCACTAGGAAATTAGATAGACCCAAATTCCCCAATTCTGTTCAAAACAGAATTGCTCACACCACAGTTGATTTAAAAATGTTATTTATGCTTTACAATTCATGTTTTCAAACAAGCATTCATGTAATAAACTTGTTTTAATGATTTAAGATGATTGTGTTTTATCATCAATGATGACTGATAATATGGATTTTTCAGAGGCTACAGATTTTAATTAAACTAAACTATAATTTATAAACCTAAATCTATACTAATCAACACCTTTTGTTTTCATTACAATTCCTAACAGAGATCAATCCAAGTGATAAAGGTTTTCTAATAAAAATTTTGTTTAGAACAGAACAGGCATACATATAACTGACATCACAAACATATATGTTTATATACGTATACACACAGAATATTTATCACTATGCAACCATACAAGCATACTTATCCTCATTTATTCACATGCATTAGATAAATTTGAGGCCTTTTTCAAATTGTGAAATTATTCATTTTAAAAAAAATTGAAGACACTGCAGTTTTCTCCTTAACAGTTTTTTTTAAGAACAGTTGCAATAGAATCATGAGTTCTAATCCATGCTAAAGCATTATTTTTAAAAAATAAAATAAAAACTGTTTTTAAAATTGAAATTTACTCACTTATTAGAAGAACAGAGGACATCAGTTGCAATACATTTCCTGGCACAGCAAATTTGAAATCTGCATGTTAACTTTCCTGGAACAGTTTTTGCAAGTTTTATTGGTGATATTGAATCTGTGTTTGCTTGCTGAGTTTTCTTCCAAATTTGATTATTGAAGTTGATTTTAGACTGCATGCTACCCATCTTCAACTTGCCTGAGTTTGAAGTTGAACTTGCAAATTGATGTTGAAGTTGCAGATTTTGAATCAAATTTGGGTTTTGATTTTTTACTTAAATCCGATTTTCAGATTTCATTTTGAAGATAAAGTGTGGAACAAAAATGCATTTCTAAGTTTTTCTTATCTACATAATTTAATTTCAAAATATATTAACATGCCACTTGTTATCTTATTAATGATAAATGTTTACAAGTGTCTTCTCTTGTGTTAAAAGCTTAACACATGTGCATTTTAATATAAAAAAGAAAAATCTTAATTTATAAATGTATTTAAATTTTTCTAAAACAATTTCTAATTTAATTTATCATGTTTTAAATGTTTAATTACATTTAGCCTTTAAATGTTTACATGAAAACTTCTTTTATAAAATTACTCATTTTTAATGTTCGTTTGAATATTTTTAAAATAATACTTTTAAAACTAATTTTCAAAAGAGAAAATTTTAAAAAGAATAAGAATGTTGAATTCAATTTTATTCAAAAGTTTTCAAACCAAAATATTATACTTTAATAAAATTAAACTAAATCTTATTTCAAAAGAAAAATAATTTTTAAAATAAAACAAAATAAACTTTTATTATAAAATACTATTTAAACTATTATATATTTATGAACAAAATAAATATAAACTTTAATTACTTTTGAAAATATAAGATAGACTTTTAAATTAACCTTTGAAAATTTTCAATACTAATTTTCAATCAATTTAATCATCATAATTTATACATCTATATATAAAATAAAATTTGAAAATATTTTTATTGAATTTAAATTTAAATTAAAATCAAAACTCCTATTTACAATGTATACACATATGTACATTATAAATAAAATATCTTTAAATTAGCTTAGAAAAATAATTTTATTATTTAAATATTTTTAACATTTGAAAACAATAAGATCTCAAATTTTCATTATTATAAATTTTGAAAAGAATATCATTTAATAAACTAAATAATTATTAATCTTCAAATGGAAATTTCTATTTGAATTAGATTATTAAATCAACATTTCACATTTTAAAATAATTATTAATGAAAATTATTAAATAAGTATTGCCTAAATTTATGGGACATCACATTCCTCCCCCTTAAAAGAATTTCGTCTCCGAAATTTAAAAGCAATGATAATTTAATAATCCCATACAGATTTTTAATTTTAAAATAGTAAACATATGCTATCAACCAAATATTAGCAACCATAACAACCAATTTAAACAAACAATTCTAACTATCCAGACAAAATTCTAGATAGGATTACCTAGAGTTTCCCAGGTATAAACACCGGAACACTCGCTCTACAGAATCTAAACTGGCTACACCACTCAGATCTAGAGCTCCTATATATCTAGATCTACAAATCTAAACAGAATACTGGACCACAGACAAGTCCTGATCAACTTCCAAATCTTCCAGAACTACTGATTCTAAAACCAGCGATAAACCATACACGTACTCCCTCAGAGATACGTGAAAAACAAAACAAATTCCAGCCATCCGAACTGGCAATTCAATCCTGTAGACCAAACACTTAACTCTTAAGAGAAAACAAAAAGGTCCAATACACTTATCCACGGATCTCTCCTGTCGATTCTGGGCTGCCTTCAACCTTCTAGATCAATCAAAACTTCGCAGATGCTCTCGGAACAATTTTGGGCAAAGAAATAAACGATCTCCTGATCCTACTCAACAAAATAGTTCTCTCAAAATCCATCAAAATCCACCACGCAAACTCTACTATACAAATATCAGAAGTCTCCAAACATACTACTCCTATCCGGAAAACAGAACAGATGCAGTAAGATAATCCAAGCCTCTAGATTCAAAATGGATATCCTGTAGAAATCCTATGATCCATGACAAAACTCAAATTCCCAAAGAATCGGGTGTTGCTTCAATTCTGGAATAGCTGCCACTAGCTTCCACTGCACAACTCTGATTTGAGGGTGATGTTGATGAACACAAGTACAAACTTGATCAACTTATCTCGGAAACATTGTTCATCAAATTCCATAAAATCTCAGTGACCTATCCGATTCGGCCACAACACTACAGCAAAAATTCAACCAGAAAACTAGATCCGATTAATCCTGGCAGCTTAAACAGATATCTTCCTCAAAGAGCCCTCATATTATGCTGAACCTCCGGTAAAGCTCCCAGAACCAAGTCCAAACAGAACTCAAACTTTTGATGCGGATGCAATCTTAACTCTTTCAAAGATATTCAAAAAAATACCAAACCACGTCGATAACTCAAACATCCTCTAGAGATGCTTCAATCCAAACAAAGATTACTCAGAGAACTTCCGAACCATTGCAAGTCACTTTTGGGATTCCACTTAGTTCAGATCCCAAGAAATCGTTCTCACTTCAACAAATCAAACAGCTAAAGCCTTCTAACCAAAAGAAACTAGTAGTCTACCTCTAACCACAAACATCACACCCAGCTGGGCTTCCAAAAGAAATGGACAAGCTACACCATCTGCCCGGCCTTCTGACAAAAGAATCACAGAGACTTCTGAACCATCGAAGAAACAAGCTACTCACTACTGCTACTGCTGCCAATGTCTTCCTTATCCAAAAGCTCATCGAACCTCAAAGCTACACCAGCCACTTCCACAATAGAGCCTTCAATAGACAGATATCCCTCAGGAAACTCAACCCCAAACCAAGCACAAAACACTCTGCCAAACTGAGTCTCATACTCAAATACGAACAGAACTCCTTCCTAAGGTTGCCAAGATACCAACTCTGGCTTCAGTACCCCCAACTGATCCAAACTCAAGAAAATCCACTCACACGAGTGCTACCAAGCTTACAATCCAAAGACAAACTCTAAACCTTGTAAATATTTTCTTCAGAGGTTGGTGAAATCCTTCACACCAAATTGCCAAACTACTCAAGATGCCCAATACTGTCCTAGCAGATCTACTTCCAACCTCAAACACTCGGACTCCAACCACAGGTAATTGTGTTACACTCACCATTACCCTATCTACCTTTATTACTTATATTGGAAAACCTGAACGGGTAACCCAATCAAATAGGTAGAAATATATATATATATATATATATATATTCAAAATTACAAATACGCTCTCTCAAGATAGACGCCACTCCAGAGCATAGGTATTCGCTCAACCTAGCGCTATGGTACCACAATGTAACGACCCGCCGTTCATTCCATAGGAAGACGCATCATTAAGAAGAAAGAAAGGGATAGAAAAGAGAAAAGATAGGAAAGAAAGAAACAGACAACATCAGACTCTCATAGCGGAACGAATAAATTATATTATATCACATAAAACTTTACTTAGTATCATATACATCAGAGTTATACAGCTAATACAACACAAACTAGACAGTTATAAACATCTGTCTAGTAATTACAATTCAAGTACAGAGAGAAAACAGATACAACTCAAACGCGGCGGAATCACTATATATATCTACACGCTGAAGCCACCTGCTCCATATCTCCTCCAGAACTCGTCAAAGTAATCCTGAAACACTTGACTACTCATGCATAATATGAGTACCCAAGAGTTTAATAAAACAGAAAATAAACACTCGGGTCAGACATGGGTCTGGTGTGAGTAAATGGGTTTAAAAGTTGCTTAACTTTAGAAAATCTTTTGAAAAGAAAAGGTATCACGTAAGACTTCCCACGCATAAATACGGAAAAGTTTTTACCTTACGCTAACCAAAACATTTGATAGGAAATCCAGTGATATTATAATAGTGTCTACGGTTTTCAAAGTAAAATACAGAAATAGCTGGAATGCTTACATCTCACGTTCTAACATAGTTGGGCACAATTAAAACCGTATAGGCACTTATTGGATTTTGGATTCCATCAATGGCATGGCTACTGGAGTACTGCCCTCACAGTACGTGGCCTAGATCACTGTAACGAGGAGTACGCCCGCTCCCCTGCAACACAAAGCCGGAACCATCCTTGACTGGACAGTCCCGAATAAGACCACCCCGCAGATTAGCCGTCGCCAACTACCACACAACCGAAATATAAAGGGACCTCTAGACATTGGTAAATCTCACTCTCAAGTGGGGGCTACCCACGAAGCCTTGCAGCACCTCCCTTGTTTTAGCCATTCCCGGTTGATGAGGCTTGAGGCTACGATTACCTTTGTAGGACATATAAATCTTAGAATGCTCATCGTCCACCTGACGATGTTCTGAAAGTATTCAATCCATACAAGTTCGTTCCGGGTTCGAACGAAACCGAAGGCATTATGTCGTTACACTCATTTTGGAATCACCCTCAGAGTTAACGATGATAACCCTTGCACTCTGAATCTCCATCTCCAACCTGATAGTACTATTTCGTCAAACTAATCACTGAATCACCACCAGAGTTATACTGACGAATAGTCCTTACACCTCGAGTCTTCACTCTTCACTTGAGATTCACGTCCTAACGTTTAATTTAGATCGATATGGTTATCGGGAATTCCAAATTTGAAAATACGATCCCGGTCTCATCGAAATCCAAACGCCATCTTAATGTCCAAGTGAATTTAGTTTGAATAATTAATTCAATTCATCATTATCTATTACACACAGATTGATAATTACATATCACAATAGATATCCACATTCTCATCATAACAGATAATCCGTATCATAATCACAAGCAGATAATCATCACAACCAGATAGTCCATATTATCTTACTTTAACTAAGCATCCATATCATATAGATACTATTCATCTCATTACTGAGATCACAACCATCCAAAGAAATATCAATATCATCCATAAGCAATGATTTATTAACCACCATCTATAATTAATTTAAAATGAATTATATTAATTACCTCTATATCTAATTAATTTAAAATAAATCAAATTAATTATCACATCTATAAATCCTGCTTATATATCCATTAATTAGTTAACCCAGTTAATTAATTATTCACTAAGTATTCAACTTGATTAAACACCTTGATTGATCATTCTCTAATTACAATAAGTAATTAGTCTTTAATTAATTTCAAAAAATTAATTAATTTTAATCATAAGTAATTAACATTTAATTGCTTTATTAATTAATTAACTATAATTAATTACATTTATCCTTAATTAATTACGTTAATTAATCACTTAATAATTAATTATTACTTAATTAAACAATCCTTAATTACATCCTTAATTATATTAATTAACGATCTCTAATTTATTTTTAAATTAATTACTTTATTAAAATTAATTACATTTAGTAATTATTCTAAAGTTTAAAATTATTAATCACCCTTGATTAATATTAAATCTAGTAATTAACTACCCTTAATTACTCATTAACAAATTAATTATCCCATAACTAATCATCTTTATTAATTAATCCCTTGATTAATTACAAAAGTAATTATCCAAATTACTTAATTTTAAAAAAACATCTCTCATTAATTACATTCCAGTAATTATCATTTATTACTTCTCTAAGTAATCCTGCTCTATTAATTATATGAAGTAATTACTCTCATTAAACCATCAGATGATTTCCTAAATTAATTAAACTAAATTAATTAACTTAACAAATCACATTATCGTAATTAATTACAATAAGTAATTAATCCTTTAATTACTTATATAAAGTAATTATACTTAACTAATTAAAATTAATTACCTTAAATTATAAATCTAATTAATTATCAAAATTAATCATATTAATTAATTACTTAAATATCCTTAGATAATTATCATTATTAATTAATAATATTCCCTTAAATTACTTCCTTAAGAAAATTATCTTGAATTAATCATCATTAATCATCTCTAATAAAATTAATTCTAAATCATTATTTAAAATCAAATAAATAAGTAAATTTTCTTAATTATCTTAATTATCATAAAACAATTCATTTACTTATTAATGACTTTATTTACTTTCAAATGTATTTATAACAATACATTTCTAAATGAAATTCAATTTCCATTTTAAAATTTAAAGATTTCAAAATGTTTAACCATTTAAACATTGTCCAAAATTTAAATAAACTTATAATCCTTAAAATAAAAATAAATGTTAGAGAACATTCATTACTTAAATATATAAGAAAAGTTTAAAAAGCAAATTACTTAATTTTATTAAAGAAACAAGTTTTAAAATGATTATTTAACCTTTCAAATTAAAGTTAAACACTTCATATCTTTAATTCCAATATTAAGAAAAGAAGTCTTCCAAGTTTATACCTTTACTTGAAAAAAAACTTATTTTAAAATTTACTTTAAAACATTTTAAATTTGATAAATATTTGAATTTTACAAATCTGTTTAAATTCAAATCTGTATTCATAATAAACTTGAACCTATATTTAGACTTGATTTTTAAAACCCATTTAAATTTTGCTCAAATTTAAAGTTCCCATTTTAAAAAATTTTGGATTCAAATTCGACTTAACATGGAATTTAAATTCTTGCTTAAAACTTCCTTAACTTTTAAATTCCATTCAATTTAAAATCCTTGCTTAAAACTGCATACAGACAGGTTTAATGACCTGGAACCAAACTACCCGAGGCCTCCCCATATCTACTTCGAGTCCCCAACCTAGTTGCTTCGAGACAGAACCACAAACACCCGAGAGAAGCTTCGAGCTAAAAACCCTGCACAACCCAACAGTTCACCAGAGTAACAAATATGCACGGTGCATATGCACCAGTGCTGAGATCATCTCCAACCACCCTAGGCAACTCCACCACGTCGCCGATCATCCACTGACATGATCACGACCTTCAAAAATCCACTAAAGCTCAAAATACAAATTTGAGATAGCCAAGCCCAAAACTAGAAACACCTCTGCATCCAAAAGCTATACCTGTCAACATCACATAAACTCACCTTTGACCATCATTATTAATGCGACTCCAGCCAACTCATCTTCCATGACTCCTCTTCCCATCCTTAAGTCCTGCATCACTCGATGCAACATAAATGAAGAGAAGTAACAAAATTACTACTTCCAGCAAAATTAGGGTTAGAACTGGAAACCACTATTTCCATTGCCACCACCCACTGACAAAACATTTGACAATTTTCCTTCACTCTCCAATCAATCCTCTACCTCTAGGAAGATTCACAACATCCCACAATCACTAGGAAATTAGATAGACCAAAATTTCCCAATTCTGTTCAAAACAGAATTGCTCATACCATAGTTGATTTAAAAATGTGATTTATGCATTACAATTCATGTTTTCAAACATGCATTCATGTAATAAACTTGTTTTAATGATTTAAGATGATTGATATTTGTTTTATCATCAATGATGACTAATAATATTGATTTTTCAAAGGCTACAGATTTTAATTAAACTAAACTATAATTTATAAACCTAAATCTATACCAATCAACACTTTTTGTTTGCATTACAATTCTTAACAGAGATCAATCCAAGTGATAAAGGTTTTCCAATAATTTTTTTGCTTAGGACAGAACAGGCATACATATAACTGGCATCACAAACATATATGTTTATATATGTATACACACAGAATATTTATCACCATGCAATCATACAAGCATACTTATCCTCATTTATTCACATGCATCGGATAAATTTGAGGTCTTTTTCAGATTGTAAAATTATTCATTTAAAAAAATATTTGAAGACACTGCAGTTTTCTCTTTAACAGTTTCAATTTTTTTTTTCAAGAACAATTGCATTAGAATCCTGAGTTCTAATCTATGCTTAAGCATTAATTTAAAAAAAACTGTTTTTAAAATTGAAATTTACTCACTTATTAGAAGAATAGCGGACATCAGTTGCAATACATTTCCTGGCACAGCTAATTTGAAATCTGCATGTTAAATTTCCTAGAACAGTTTTTGAAAGTTGTATTGGTGATGCTGAATCTGTGTTTGCTTGCTGAGTTTTCTTCCAGATTTGATTACTGAAGTTGATTTTAGACTGCATGCTAGCCATCTTCAACTTGCCTGATGCAAATTGACGTTGAAGTTGCAGATTTTGAATCAAATTTGGGTTTTGATTTTTTACTTAAATCTGATTTTCAGATTTCATTTTGAAGATAAAGTGTGGAACAAAAATGCATTTCTAAGTTTTTCTTATCTATAAAAATTAATTTCAAAATATATTAACATGCCACTTGTTATCTTATTAATGATAAATGTTTACAAGTGTCTTCTCTTGTGTTAAAAGCTTAACACATGTGCATTTTAATATAAAAAAGAAAACTCTTAATTTATAAATGTATTTAAATTTTTCTAAAACAATTTCTAATTTAAATTATCATGTTTTAAATGTTTAATTACATTTAGCCTTTAAATGTTTACATGAAAACTTCTTTTATAAAATTACTCATTTTTAATGTTTGTTTGAATATTTTTAAATAATATTTTTAAAACTAATTTTCAAAAGAGAAAATTTTAAAAAGAATAAGAATGTTGAATTCAGTTTTATTCAAAAGTTTTCAAACCAAAATATTATACTTTAATAAAATTGAACTAAATCTTATTTCAAAAGAAAAACGATTTTTAAAATAAAACAAAATAAACTTTTATTATAAAATACTATTTAAACTATTATATATTTATAAACAAAATAAATATAAACTTTAATTACTTTTGAAAATATAAGATAGACTTTTAAATTAACCTTTGAAAAGTTTCAATATGAATTTTCAATCAATTTAGTCAATTCATAATTTATACTTCTATATGTAAAATAAAATTTAAAAATATTTTTATTGAATTTAAATTTAAATTAAAATCAAAACTCCTATTTACGATGTATACACATATATACATTATAAATAAAATATCTTTAAATTAGCATAGAAATATAATTTTATTATTTAAATATTTTTAACATTTGAAAACAATAAGATTCTCAAATTAAATTATCATTATTATAAATTTTGAAAAGAATATCATTTAACAAAGTAAATAATTATTAATCTTCAAAAGGAAATTTCTGTTTGAATTAGATTATTAAATCAACATTTTACATTCTAAAATAATTATTAATGAAAATTATTAAATAATTATTGCCTAAATTTCCGGGACATCACACTATATGTTTATTAATATTTTCAAAATATTAATAATAACAAATATATATTAAAAATATACCTAATAATGTGCATGACACAAAATTGAATTTTTTAAAATCTAAATATGTATTTTAAATTAATATCTGAAAAGATAATAATTACAAATTAAATAATATATATTTCAAAACATAATTATAAATTTTATTTTTTTTGAAAAAAGTGTAAGTGATATCTTGTTATTTGAATATTTAATATGTAATTTGATAATCGAAAACAATTTTAAAATCTATTTTAACGTCGACCGAATTTAAAATAATTATATATATACTATATTTTTATTTCCTATCGAAAACATATTCGATGATAATTTAACTTTATAAATTATAAAACACATTTTGTAATAAAATAAATATACAAATTATAATTTAGATAATTCATTAGTTTAAATAATATTTAGTAATAATATATAAATATAAAAAATATTTTTTTTCTGCCTAAATTATTTAATATATGAAATTATACATATAAGATTATAAAACCATATTTTGCATATAATAGAATATAGAATTAAAATATATAAAATATATATGATTAAATAACATATATTAGATTAATTAAATTATAAAAAATTGTTTTTTCAACTCGTGCATATTATAGGTGGATGTATGACAAAATAAATAATTTTTTATAAAAATATATAGGTATATGAACATACAACTATCTTGATTGTAATAATATATCAATATAGTAGAATTGTCACTTAATTAATATTGCAAAATATGATACACACACACACACTCTTATTTCTTCAATATAACATAATTGTAAATTAGATCATTACCTTATACCAAAGCCAAAGACTCACACCTTAAATTGAAAAAAAAACCCCGAATCGAATTCTAATTCTGAAGGTGATATCTTTCGAATTGTAGAGCATTGGCTATTGAATAACGTATTATTTGATTTTATTTGAGCTTGTAACAATGAAGGAGGTGAAATGAAGGGATTGTCTAGGAATGATGGGGTTTGGAGGCTTCTTAAAGTTTTCTAATAGATGTGGGTTGAGATGCTTATATAGAGGAGGAGTGTAGATAAGTTAGCATCAAGATCTCTTACCAATTTACCTTCCTTATCCAAACAAAGTTAGCCCATCTAGTTTCCATCTAATGGTTGCACCTATTTATTCCTTATCACAGCCGAACCAATCAGGCATTATATGAGCTTCAAACCCATTTAAGACCCAAACGAAATATTTTGCATTTAAATCTAATTTAAATGTGTGTCGATATCGTATCAATTAATATATTTATAACTATTATAAATAATTTTAAATTATTAGTCAAACCAAAACAAAATTTTATAACCAATATTTCATAAATATTAATTTAATTAGTTTATAATAATTATAAACTAATTAAATCATGCCGTCAAGAAGTATTCAACGATTCAGTCGTGTGACTCTTTCGCTATAAATTTGGTCGGTAATTAATATCGAACTATTTGATATTAACATTCACACATCATTTAATAAGTGCTGTGATATTTTTGCCAAATTTAGTGCTTCCTTGTTTTTGTTAAAATCTAATTTTTCTCTGTTAAGCATTACCTGGTTATGGCTATTATTTATGCCAATTCTCTTCGTCAACTCTATATCACTTTGCACTTTGGAATTTAATAATAGTCGAAATTCCAGTATCATCCACGTTCAATTCTATAGTCCAAACATAAAGTCTTTGGTTGAATAGTAATAATTATTATTATTTTGGTTAGAGACTTTGACTTTGAGTTAACTTCAGTTGACCGTGATACTAGCCTTATAATACTATGGAGACAAATCCTCTTTTAAATAGTATTTTACGTCTAATGCTTCCACTCGACCCAACTATAATCGTTTGATGGATGTTGTGCCACGATTTAACTATAATCACAGTGGGGATTCCATATTGAAGATCAATGGTATGCTCAAGTCAAGAGAATTGTTTAATTTTATCACATTGATATTTTCTGTTAGACCTTAGTTATATTAACCAATAGAAAATTATTGAGTGAGTCATTCCATGGTTATCTAATAACTTTCGGTATGTAACCTCTTGGTTTTTCCAACATTCATGAATAATACACTACCCGCTATTTGGAGAGCGTTATATACTCTAGTCTCAATGGATGCATCGATATCCAGTTTAAATACGTCTTGACTGGAAATATTTAAAATGGTATGTTTAATTTTATTGTGATAAGTTATTCATGATAATAAAACTTTGTAACACTATCATAAAGCATACCATTATGGATTTTCTATTAAATATATTTTAATTAAATTAATTAATTAACATAACACATTATATCAAGTATATAATAGAAAGAAAACACCTTTCATTTTGAACAAGATTGGTTATCGAGTTGGATACATCTAACAAGTTACATAATTGCCCCTAGTGCATATCCTAACTCTATCAGTTGATTTGATTTAATTGTTAAAATATTTATGCAAAAGGTATAAATGTCTTTACAGATCTAAAGAAAAAATGATTTTTTTTTCCCTAACATAGGGTTTAAATTTAAAAAGTATACCCTAAATATTGTTTATTAATATGCCCTTCTCACATATTTCCAGAAATGATAATCTGTCTATTTCAGGTTAATAGGATAATCTACTTTTTTATTTTTGAAATTCAAGCTGCTAATAAGGTATATAGGGTATGCATGAAAATGTAAGAATAGTTCTCTTTGATTTATGCTAAAAATATAGCATTACGCTATGACCACTTAAAATTTAAATAAAGAAATACCAACCTTTCATTACCCAATTGAGTTGACCGCATTAACTGTTATAGGTAAATTTGATAACATTCCCGGTATTCTTACATATATATATGTATGTATGTATTTTTGTAATTGTCCAATTGTTATTTACCTCTTTAATTTATATATTTCAGGTCATTTTATTCCAAGCTAAATAATATTCATTGTTTGAAGCTCATAAAAAGGTAAACGTTATGTAGTTTCCATGGAATTAGTGTAGTCATTATTCTCTTTTGTTCTTTTGAAGTACCTTCTCAACATTATGTTATTTTCCAACTTCATTTACTTGCTTTATTTATTTTATGTTCTTTTCTTAGCAATATAATTTTATGAACTTTAATGGCATCACATTTATTCATTATTAACCCTTTGTTTCCTCCAGGATTATCTTGAATATTTGATGTGGAGTAAATATCTACCAAACCAATTGATTTAACTTGCATTACTCAAAAGGTAAATCAGATTGTATCTTCCTTTCGGTAAAATCACCTTTTCTTTTCTGTGACATTATTTTTTTTTTAGGATAAAATTGATCTGTTTGGTTAAATATATGCTTATTCACATAATTAATAAACCTGCCATTTTACCATAAAATGGTTAACTATCTTTAGGTGATTAGTTAATTTACCATAAACTGATTTATTTGTTGCACATTCTGTTTGTTCCACCAATAGAAATGTCAAACTAAGTTAATGAGATTGTTTTATTTTGTTCTCAATAAAAAAGTTGACTATAATATCATGCTTAATGTTAAAAGGTAATTTTTAACATTTATAAGATTGCCAAAACAACCAAAAATTTGTTAGTCTATCATAAATACAAAAACAATATGTGCAATTTATTTTAGTTACGACTTTCTTAAATAATGGTTTTTTCCAATCAAATTTAACGTCATCCTTACCGCATTATCCATCATGAAATCAAAGATCAAATTTTGTTTTTTGTCTGGTGTAGGTAACATGTATAGAAACCTATGTAAAATAGTTCATAATTTGATGTTCAAACCAGACTATCAATGTCTTTACCACAATAATCAAATGGACATAGACTATAACCTCATCTTATTGTAATATATTTGAATCATGTGGCAAGTTGATTCCTTTTTTTTACACTAAGAAAAATTTATCGTCCTTTTTCTTTTTAAAGAAAAAATTTCTTCCTTTTTAATGTTTTGAAACTTCATATTGCTTCCTTACATCTGTATAATAGATTGTGATTAGGTGAATGGAAGAGGGGAAGAATTGACGTGCAATGACAAGTCAAGTTGAATTTGTGAATATTTTTGTCCTTTTATTGGACGGTCAGATTGATTGCCACAACATTGGCAACGATCAACTAGATTTTAACAGAGCTAAATAAGCAGTATAGCATGAAAACTATGTTGCAACAGTACATTAGATATTGTAGTGCATCTAGGATAAAGGGATGTCAATGTATGTAGTCCAATTTCTGGCACTCATCTAATTATAACAACATGCATCTCATATATCAATGAGCATCTTATGAATATATAACAACCATTTGAGAAAGGAATTTTTTTTAAAATAAGCCAATTTTGTAAACTTATTGCAAAGTCAGACCACTTTATATACTAATTACAAAAATAGGTCAATTTTGGCCACATCAACCGCCACGTGTACCGGCGACATTTCAAATGCCGCCAATACACCTTTTTTTTTAAAATAGTTCGCAACATTTGAGATGCCTCATGTGTGCGGCATTTCAAATGCTGCTCTGTTAATTACACACTTGGCGCCATTTGAAATTCCATACAAAGGTGGCATTTCAGATGCCGCTCTGCTAGTTACACACTACATAGCAGAAGCAACGCTATTATACATGCTACAAAATTACACACTACGCAATGACATAAGAATCACAACTATATTCAATTCGAACTATATTACAACCAAAAATAATACGACAATCGAAATTATATTCAACCTAATCTCCGGTACAAGCATAAAACACTACAGTCAAAACTAAAGACATTCTAAACAACACTACCGTCTCAAATTTTTAAGTTCGTGAGGAGTTTTCTTTTTCAATTTTATTGGCTTCAGAATGAATTCCTCCTCTACCGACAAAACTTCTTCTTCGCAGCCCTCATCTTGCATTCCTTCCATAAGGGTTGAGATGGCCTAACCAGATATGTATGTTGGGAAGTTATTGACAAGAAGCTTTCACCCATGCCTTTCTTTTGTCTTTGATACTTTCTCTTAGGTTCGAAGGCCGATGGAGCGGATGCAATGTCCTCAATTGGTGGGGTAGATGCAATATCCTTAGTAAGAGGTGGTAGTGCAAGAGGAAAGGAAGGCAGAGGATGGATTGGTCTTGACATCTTATTCTTTGACAAACATAATCGTAGAATTTGTTTGAGCGAGAAGCATTTCGTATTACTTTTCTTGGGAACCTCCTCCACAAGCTAATCAACTATGTCCATCAAACGATACATACCATCCACCTACAAATAAAACATGCCATTATTGATTTTTTCAACTACATTATAATTGTAAATTTAAATATACACTACATTCCGTTCAAGCGGAGCTCTTGGAGTGTTAGGAGCAACATATTGTTCAGGAACTTCCTCCCGTCTTCTTAACACATACCGTTGAGTGATATTCCAACCCCAGCTATTGTACTCATCATCAGTCATCGTGATCTCATGATCATCTTTTGCAGCAAAGAAGTGGTTATTTCATAACTCTATCATCGATTTAAACTCATTTTTACCATATGGAAGAGCATAATAGGGAGCAGGATATAGTAAGTGTTAGCGAAGATCAAACTGCCTCATCACTCTATCTGGAAGATGATATGCAAGATCACTAAAGCAAAATATCATTAGTCTAGCCTGCCATAACTTCCTCGAATCAGTGCACAAAGCCAGAAGCGCATCAAGCTCTGCCTCAGTGTTTGGACTCCACGTAACTACATTATAGTTCTGGACATCAAACCCTTTCTGGTAGAATGCCAAATTCCATCTATGAGCCAATTTGATATTCTTTGGCCTAATCCACCTAAAATAGCAAAAATTTATATAACGTGTTCAAAGTGTATAAGTTGATAAAACCATACAACCAACGCTACTTTCCCTCGATCCATATGGTTTTGAATCGTTGATTATCGGTCTCTCCATATTTATACGACCGACCGAAAGATACATCTAGGACCATAACTGCAAGAGTATAAGTTGTATTTCATTATTATTTAAGACATGTACAAATATGAATTAATGAATAAATACGACCGTACTTGAACTAGAGTCATACAATCATTGGTAGGCCGTTGTTGTACCAACACCACTCTAGTAAGCTTTGCATAAGTGAAAGCTATCGCCGCCTTGCCCTGTGAATACTAATTCATTCCATCTCGTTTTGGTTTCTATAATCTTATGATTTCGGATTTGAGTATTTATTTTGTTTCTAAGATATATTGGATGTGATATGCTTAATTTATAAATTATTTGATTTAAATAATTTATTGGTAATTGAAATTCATACGGCTTTAGGGGAAAAATCGAGGGTTACTGATTTTAAAATGCCATAGAAATTTTTATGTTAAGTAAAACATGACTTTGAAGATGATTTTTAATTTTCAGAATTTTCCAAGCTATGGAAATTTTATTATGAGTTTTTGATGATAGGTATGATGTAATTGGGTTTAAAATTTATATTGAATGTTTCAAGAAGAAATTGGGTCTAAATTTTTAATATGTTTGATTACATGATGAAATTGAATTTCTATGATATTTGGGGATTTTTCCCAATTAATATACTAAGGAAAGTAAATTATTTTGAAAGGAATTTTTTTGAAATAATTTGTTTTGATATATAGAAGGGATTAAGCGTTACATTTTTATGGTTTAAATCTGATATAAGTGCGGCAGCTTTAAATGTAAAGCATTTGAAAAGTTTTATGGCAGCCAATGAACGGTTTACAAATAGGCAAGTTAAAATAAAGCAAATATTAAAGAAGCAACATTTTAGCCTTTAATTCAGAAAAAGGTGTTTCGCCTCAATTAGTAGCCCTTTTGACCCCATTGATTCCACCTCATCCTATCAAAACCCTCATTGTTGAAACCAATACATAAGGTATCATCTAGTGGTATGCAGTGGATTGGAAGGAAGGCGGAAGCCTTGGTATTGAAAGGTAAGCTTCCGATTGGGTTGAAACCCTACTTTGTATTCAAAGTTAAAGTGTTGCCTTGTTTTACTTAAAGCCTTCGACATAGTCGAAACACATGCTTTTGAAAGGGTTTTATAAATAGCTTCCAAAGAAGGTTGTTACATTGTGTTACAGTATTAGCTTTCGAAAGGGTGTCTTTTTCTTCAAATAAGAGCTTTCGAAAAGGTTGGTTCCGACCTAGTCAAAACCTAGCCGCTGTTTCCTTCCGAAGTATTAAAGTCATCAATGCCTTCGAAAGGTTATCTTTGCTTTTACCTAATTTAACCCGCTTCCTAATTGCTTTCGAATGGGTGGTTGGGGATTCAAAGGTGATGGAGTTGAAACGGGGTTTCGACTCTGTCCTTCGAAGTATTAATTTTTAAACGACTTTGCTTTCGACTAGATGGTTCCGACACCATCAACTTTTCTCCAAATTAATTTTAGTTAGTTTTGAAAGAGATACTTTCGTATATAACCATTTTGACCCAAATGATGTTTTTAAAGAGTAAACCCAATGCTTTTGAAAGGGTACTTTATTTGTTTCAAAGCTATGTTTTGAAGAATGTTTTCTTGATACCATAGAAAGGTATCATTAGTTTCGAAAGTTACATACTTAGAGTTTTGAAAAGAGGCTATCTATGCTTTCGAAGGATCATCCAGTGGTTTCGAAAGCGATGATCAAAAGTTTCAAAACAAATAACCCACTCTCATTTTTGGAGGAAAAACCATGGCATAAATAAAGATATTGGAAATATTATTGACATTGTCATTAACCCATAATCGTATTTTGGGGAAGGGAGTAATAACCAGTTAAGTTGACCCTGTAGTGAATTTGACTCAATATATGTTAAAATCTTAATTAAAGATATTGGCAGGGGCCAATAGGTTTACAGTAAGCCTATGAAAACTGTATGATATTAGCATGGGTCAATAGGTTCATAGTCAGTCAATGAAAACTATGATTTGATAATGGCAGGGGCCAGTAGGTTTGTGGTTAGCCTATGATAACTATATATAAATTAAGATACTGACAGTCAATTAATAGGTTCCTATTTAGCCTATGAACACTAGAATAAAAGATAAGATATTGAGTTACCAATAAGTTCTTAATGACCCTATGACAACTATGATATTGGATAGATAGTCCATAAACATTTAACAGCCTAATAGTAACCCTAAAAATATAATTGGGACAGATAGTCAGAATGAATGGGGATGGGTAATCCAGTTTTGATTTACTTGTTTTCAATATCATCATAAAGTTTTTGAAATACTATGTTTTAACCATTGTGGATGCAGGAGCACATTATATGGTTTCATAAAAATTTAAGTACTAGTGAGGGGAAATCCCGTTCCGCTATGTGGCGTGGTCTCACTAGATATCTAAATGGTTTGAGATGGTAAATTATTATTCCTACCAGGCTTTATGTATGACTCAAAGTTTTTGTTCTCCCTTAAACTCTGGGGTACTCAATTGATTTTGAGTAGATTGAGAGTTTAGGTTTCCAAGTATTCTTTTAGACGAATAATGCTTTCGAGGACGTGCAGGAGGCAAGCTTGTTATTAGAGTTCTCTTATTTCCTCTGTATTTTTTGTTTGTAAAGGAAAATTATTTTCTTTTCTATCTATATACTCTGATCTACCAAAGGCATCTTCAATGTCACTCTTGGCGTATTTTGTAATAACTAAATGTTATCTGAACGTGGTCTGCGAAATGGGACTATGTAATCAATTTGGAATATTTTGAAATGGAATGTGGAACTTGTTTGCTATTTTTTTTTTTCATATTCTTATATTTCTGTGTATCAATATATCTAATGTCGCCGTATTTGGTCATCTAGGAATAATAACTATGGAAGACTGCAACATATGTAGCATTAGTTTTAGGCCTACAAGTAGGGTGATGTTACAAGTTGGTATCAGAGCATAGGTTTACGAAACTTTAAAAGAAACTTAAACCTAAAATATTTTTCCATTCATAGTCCAACGAATCAGATACTAAGATTAGGGTTTGGTTTAACGTTATAGTAACGTACTTTTATTTGCTATATATAGTTATTTACATATAAAGTGTGTATTCCCTCCTCCCTTAGACCATCCTTTTGTATCTTACTAAGGCTCATATGCAGATTTACGAGAAAGGAGATATAGAAGTAGGAAATAAAAGAGGAAATCTCGGTGGAGGAAGCACCACAGCTAATGGAAATGCTCGACCCGCTACCAGAAGGAATCCAGCTCCACAGACTAATGATAGTAATCAAAATAATGATGCTAATGTGAGTGCTGGAAATCCACCAGTAGATGTGGGGGCTATGTATCAGTCCTTTACTAGTTTGATGCAAGTAGGGGCTACTGCTGGAGTTGCTGTTAATATAGGAGGAGCTAATCCTATGGTTCCAGTTAGCAATATTGCTTTGCTGAGTAAAGATGACACCAGTTTGAGTGAGAAGCCATTTTGGGAACGGAGAGTGCCATAGAGGTTCAGAATTGGCTATTGCATTGTGAGCATATATTTACTGATTTTGGTCTGAATGATGGGCAAAAGAGAAGGTTGGCTTCTAGATAGTTATAGGGGTTAGCACTACATTGGTGGAATAGTGTCACTGCCGGAGTTCTGGAAGAGCAGTTAACTTGGGTTGATTTTAAAATGAGGTTTGAGAAGAGGGATGTATCTGAGTTTGCCAAGTCTGAACTGATGAGGAAGTTTATGGATTTAGTTCAAGAAGAGATGTCAGTAGTCGAGTATGTTACTAAGTACGAAGAGTTGTCTCGATATGGATATGCTGTTATAGATACTGACATCAAAAGAACAGAGAAGTTCATTTGATGATTAAGGTCCGAGCTTGCTAGAATGACCTTGACACATGTCCGTAATCCTTGTAATAGAGTGGTAGAGATGGCCATTCGCCATAAGGAGTTACTTGCTTATTTAGCTAAAGAGAAATCGGTGGAAACTCATGGCTCTCAGGGAAAGAAGAGGAAGTTCTTTAAAAAGAAGGGAACTCGGAAAGGAGATACTGCTAAGAAATCAAAGGCTGAAGTAGTTTGTTATAAGTGTGACAAGATTGGTCATCCTGCTAATGAATACCGGTCAGGAAATGGGAAGAAAGCTGCAAATAAGAAGAATGTGAAGTGTTTTAACTATGATCAATTTAGGCATCACAAGAATTTGTGTCCAGAGCCAGTTAGGAGGATAAAGGAAAAGTTTTTGCTATAGGACCAACTAGGCCTACTGCAATAGATAAAGGGAAGACTGTGATGGAAGGTATGCTTTTGATTTAGAGTATTCCAGTTACAGTACTTTTTGATACCGGTGCATAACATTCATTTATATCTCGGTGTTCAGTTGATATATTATGTTTAGAACCCATCTACCTTGTTACTTCCTTAAAAGATGCGAATCCAATAGGAGGGTATGCAACTCTAGGGTTAAGATGTAACCAGTTAAAACTTGATTTGTTAGGTCATAAATTTGCATGCAGTTTGTATGTTATTGATTTCATAGATTTCAGAATCATTTGGGAATGGATTGGTTGGATAGGTATGAGGTTAGAATATTTTGCCAAGATAGAGTGATATCACTAAGATACCCTGATAGCCATAACCGAGTGATATTCTCAATGGAGAATACTGAGAGGAGTGTTAGTACTTTTCTTAATGCAATGGAGATAGGAGGTGAGTTAAGTCAGGTTCAGGTAGCAAGAGAGTTTGCAGATGTCTTTGATCCAATCATTGGATTACCCCCTAAAAGAGCAGTTGAGTTTAGAATAGATATTGTGTCCGGAGCTGAACCTGTGAGTAGACCACCTAACAGGATGGCACATACTGAGATGAAGGAATTAAAGGTGCAGCAAGTAGATCTAGAAGGAAGGAATTTTACGAGACCTAGTAGTTCGCCTTAGGGAGCGGCCGCGATGTTTATGAAGAAACCAGATGGGTCGCTGAGGATGTACATTGACTATCGTAAGTTAAACGAAAGGACAATTAAGAATAAGTATCATTTGCCAAGAATAGATGATCTTTTTGATCAGTTGAGTGGAGCCATAGTTTTTTCCTAGTTGGCCTTGGTGATAGATTTCCATCAGTTAAGAGTGGTGGAGGACAGTATTCCTTTGGCAGAATTTCGAACTAGTTATGGTTATATGAGTGGTTGGTGATGCCATTTGTATTAACGAATGCACACGCTTTATTTGTGGATTTGATGAACCGAGTTTTTCGAGAGTATTTGGATAGGTTTTTTTTGGTGTTTATAGATGACATTCTAGTCTACTTTAGGGGTGAGAGAGAGAGAGAGAGCATGAAGTTCATTTTAGAGTGGTACTTGAGACGCTGAGACAGAATTAGCTAAAGATGAAGTTTACCAAGTATTTTTTAGAAGAAAGAGGTAAAATTTCTTGGTCACATGGTTTTAGAGAAAGAATTGTCAATTTATCCAGATAAGTCAAAGCCATGAATAAGTGAAAGAGACCAGAGACGGTGATTGAGACCAGGATTTTTCTTAGACTTGCTGGCTACTACCGGAGATTCGTTAGGGATTTCTCACGGATAGCAGCACCCTTAACTAAGCTAACCAGGAAGGAAGTGAGATTTGTTTAGTCTGACAAATTTAGGAAGGTGTTCCATAAGTTAAAACATTTGTTAACCAAAACACCCGTGTTAGTAGTTCCAGACGAAAACCAAGAATTGGTGGTTTACACTAATGCATGTGGAACTAGATTAGGAGCGGTGTTGATACAGAATGGTAAATTCATTGCCTACGCATCTAGGCATCTTAGACCGCATGAAGTTAGATATCCTACTATTGATTTGGAGTTGGCAGTTGTGATCTTCTCATTGAAGATTAGAAGACATTATCTCTTAGGAGAGAGATTTGAGTTGTACACCGATCATAAGTCTTTGTAGTATTTGTTCTCTGAGAAGGAGTTGAATATGAGGCAACAGAGGTTGCTAGAGTTTTTGGCTGCCTATGATTTTTGCATAGAATATACACCAGGAAAATGTAATAAAGTGGCTGATGCTCTTAGCAGGAAACATCAGAATGTGGTGTTAGTTATGTTAGCAGAGTGGAAGGATTTAGAAGCCTTAGTCAGTTGCGATGTGCAGTTAAGATCGACTACTGGTTCTAGTCAGAGTACCGATAGGTTTTCTTGTTTAGAAGTTCGACAAGTATTGATTGAGAAAATTGCTTCTAAGCAAAAGGAGGACCCTGTATTAGCTGAAAGGATCATAAGGCTAGAGGTTGGAACAAAGATCTATGATTTAAAGGATTTTAACCTTGACCAGAAAGGATGGTTAAGAAAGAAGGAACGGTTGTGTGTTCCAAATGTGGAGGACTTAAGGAAGGAAGTTCTTGAAGAATACCATCGATCCAAGTTTTCGATTCATCCTGCAGGAACCAAGATGTATCATGATATGAAAAGGAGCTTCCATTGGGAAGACATGAAGAGGGATGTTGGCTTATAGGTTAGGCAGTGTGCAAACTATCAACTAGTGAAAGTTGTACATCAGAAACCAAGTGGGTTGCTTCAGCATTTAGAGATTCCAGTTTGGAAATGGGATTCGATATCTATGAATTTTATAGATGGGTTTCCAAGGTCAAATAAAGGTAATGAACGTATATAGGTTATAGTGGACAGGTTGACCAAGAGTGTCCATTTCATTCCAGTTAAGTCAACCAGAACGATGCCTATTTTAACTAAGTTGTTCCTGAAGAACATAGTTAGACTGCATGGAGTTTCTAGTAGTATAGTCAGTGACAGAGATGCTTTGTTCACTTGTGAATTCTGGAAGAGTCTATAGGAAGTGATGGGTACCAAGCTTAATGTGAGAATTGCGTATCACCCTCAAATAGATGGACAAATAGAAAAACTCAACAAAGTACTCGAGGATCTACTGAGAGCTTGTGTATTATACTTTGGTGGATCTTGGGAGGATCACCTATATTTGGTTGAGTTTTCGTATAATAGTTACCAAACTAGCATAGAATGATGGCATTTGAAGCTTTGAATGGAAGACCACGCAAATCACCAACATCTTGGTTGGTGACCAGAGATAGGCTAGTTTTAGGCCCCGATTTGGTTAGGGAGGTGTCAAAGAAGATTGAGTTAAACAAAGGGAGGATGAAGGAAACTCAATATAGATAGAAGAGTCATGTAAACAAGAGGCGTAAAGACCTAGAATTTTTAGTTGAAGATAAGGTTTTTATTAAGTATCACCTACGAAAGGTATGGTACGATTTGGAAAGTCGAGAAAGTTATCCCCAATATATGTAGGTCCATTCCAAATTATAGAGAGGATTGGAAAGCTCGCATATAGAATAGAGTTGTCGAGCAGTTCAGCAGGTGCCCGTAATGTATTTCATGTTTCTCATTTTTGCTAGTATGTGCGTGATCTAGAGACTATTATTCCTCCGACGGGGTTGGATGACTTAGTGGTAGGGCCTAATTTTACTTTTGTTAGACAAATAGTTCAGGTTGTAGCGGGAGATGAGAAAAGATTAAGGAACAAGACAGTCAGGTTGGAGAAAGTTCAGTGGAGTGACAACAAGAAGGATTGTACTTGGGAAACATAGAATAGAATTAGAGATGCTTATGCTGATCTACCTTGAGGGTATGTCTATATTAGATTTATATACATAGTTGCTAGTCAGTTAGACTAGTATGGTTGTTGGAAGTTGTTACAGATGATTGCTATGTTTCGTATTTAGTCCTTACTGAATTTCAAGGACGAAATTCTTTAAGAGGGAGCCTGTAACATCCCAAAGTTCTAATAACATTATTCAGAAAATTTAATTAGATAAATAAAATAAAATAATGATGATAAATGGATTGAGATTTGAATAAATTATATAATAGGTCGTGCTTAACAATAAAGATTTAATGGGCTTATAATATAATTAATTTACATGTGGGCATAGTGGTAATTAGTCATTCTATTATACATGGCTATACACATCTTATTCTTGCACATTCACGTTCTATTTTCATCTTTTCACAAATGCACATTAAAACTAAATAGAGCCAGGCACTAGCAAGGAGGAAAGGAAGAAATTTCAATCTAAAACTAAGGATTAAATCTAGGAAGGATTCATCAACAATAAATCGAAAATTCCTTCTCAGAAATCTGAGGTGAATAATAATTCGTTCCATCTCTTTTTTGTTTTCTATAATCCTATGATTTTGGATTTGAGTACTTATTTTGTTTCTAAGTTATATTGGATGATGATATGCTAAATTTATGAATTGTTTGATTTAAACAATTTATTAGTACATGAAATTCGTATGGTTTTAGGGGAAAAACCATGGGTTATTGATTTTAAAATGCCATGAATTTTTTTTCTGTTAAGTAAAGCATAATTTTGGATATGGGTTTTAATTTTTAGAATTTTCCAAAATATGAAAATTTTATTATGAATTTTTGATGATAGGTATGATGCAATTAGGTTTATAATTTATTTGGAATATTTCATGAAGAAATTGGGTCTAAATTTTTAGTATGTTTGATTACACGATGAAATCAAATTTCTGTGATTTTTGAGGATTTTTCCCAATTAATTTACTAAGGAAAGTAAATTATTTTAAAAGAAGGATTTTTCTAAAACTATTAGTTTTGGTATATGGAAGGGCTTAAAGGTTACATCTTTATGGTTTAAATCCGATATAATTGCAATGGTTTTTAATGTAAAGTATTTGAAAATTTTTATGGCAGCCAATCAACGGTTTACAAACCGACAAGTTATTATAAAGAAATTACTAAAAAAGCAACATTTTGGCTTTTAATTCAGAAAGAAGTGTTCCGCCTTAATTAGTAGCCCTTTCAACCCTAATGATTCTGCCTCATCCTAGTCAAAACCAATACACAAGGTATCATCTAGTGGTACATAGTGGATTGGAAGGAAAGTGAAAGCCTTGGTGTCGAAAGGTAAGATTCCAATGGGGTCAAAACCCTGCTTCGTTTTCAAAAGTTAAAGTCTTGCCTTGTTTTACTTGAAGCCTTCGATGTATTCGAAACAAATGCTTTCGAAAGGGTTTTATAAATAGCTTTCATTTTTTTTTTCCACATTATGTTACAGTATTGGCTTTCGAATGGGTGCCTTTCTCTTTAAATAAGAGCCTTTGAAAGGGTTGGTTCCAAACTAGTCGAAACCTAGCCGCTATTTTCCTTCCAAGTATTAAAGTCATCAATGCCTTCAAAAGGTTTTCTTTGCTTTTACATAAGTTAAGCCGCTTCCTAATTGCTTTCGAAAGGGAGGGGGTTGAGGGTTTCGAATGTGATGGAGTTGAAAGGGGGTTTCGATTCTGTCCTTCGAAGCTTTAATTTTTAAAGGACTTTGCTTTCGACTAGATAGTTCCGACAAAATCAACTTTTCTCCAAATTAATTTTAGTTGTTTTCGAAAGAGTACTTTCATATATAACCATTTTGACCCAAATGATGTTCTTAAAGAGTAAACCCAATGCTTTTGAAAGGGTACTTTATTTGTTTCGAAGCTATGTTTTAAAGAATGGTTTCTTGATACCATCGAAAGGTATCATTGGTTTTGAAAGGTACATACTTGGAGTTTTCAAAAGAGGTTTTCTACGCTTTCGAAGAAGGTCATCCAGTGGTTTCTGAAGTTATTTTCTAAAGTTTCAAAACAAATAAACCATGGCATAAATAAAGATTTTGGAAATATTGTTCACATTGTTATTAACCCATAACTGTATTTTGGGAAAATGGTAGAGTAACTAGTTAGGTTGACTTAGTAGTGAATATATAGATATTTAAACCTAAAGTAAATATATTGGTAGAGGCCAATAGGATTACAGTAAGCCTATGAAAACTGTATAATATTGGCAGGGGACAAATGGTTCATAATCAGCCCATGAAAACTATGATTAGATGCTGGCAGGGGTCAATAGGTTTGTTGTTAGCTCATGAAAACTATATCTAGATTAAGATAACAACAGTTAGTCAATATGTTCATAGTTAGCCCATGAAAACTAAGATACTGGATAAGATATTGGAGTTACCAATAGTTTCTTAGTGACTCCATGAAAACTATGATATTGGACAGATAGTCCATAAACATTTTACAGGTTAATAGTAACCCTAGAAGCTATATTTGGGACAGATAGCCGGAATAAATAGGGATGGGTAATCCAGATATGATTTTACTTGTTTTGCATATCATCATAAAGTTTTTGAAATACTTTGTTTTAACAATTGTGGATGTAGAAGCACAATATATGGTTTTACAAAAGTTTTAGGATATTAGTGAGGAGAAAACCCTTTGGCATGGTCTCACTAGACATCTAAATAGTTTGAGATGGTAAATAATTATTCATACCAGGCTTTATGTCCAACTCGAAGTTTTTGTTTTCCCCTTAAACTCTCAGGTACTCAATTGATTTTGAGTAGGTTAAGAGTTATGGTTTATAAGTTTTCTTTTAGATGAATAAAGTTTTCGAGGATGTGTAGGAGGAAAGCTTGTTATTAGAGTTCTCTTATTTCCGCTGTGTGTTTTGTTTGTAAAGGAAAATCGTTTTCTTGCCTATCTATATACTCTGATCTACCAAAGGGCATCTTCAATGTTGCTCTTGGCATATTTTGTAATAACTATATGTTATCTGAACATGGTCTGTGATCTGGGATTATGTAATCAATCTGGAATATTTTCAAATGGAATGTGGAATCTGTTTGCTGTTTAAATTTACTTTCCATATTCTTGTGTTTTTTTGTATCAATGTATCTAATGTCGCCGTATTTGGTCGCCGAGGATTAATAACTACAGATGACTGTAGCATCCATAGTCATTAGTTTTTTGACCTCTAAGTAGAGGGATATTACACGTCACTTAGCAGATGATGTGACATTTTTGCCGAATTTATCGCTTACACATCTTATGGTAAAATCCAATTTTACTTATTATAAGCTGTACCTAATAGGAAAATTATTTACACCAATTCTCTTTGTCAAAAGTACATCATATTAGGACTTACGGAATTTGGTAATGTTTCAAATTCCAATATCCTCCACATTCAACTTTATAGTCCAAACACAAAGTCTTTGGTTCTATAATGACAGCTATTATTAACTGAAATGCTCTGGCCAGAGACTTTGACTTGGAGTTGACTTCATTTGACCATGATACTAATTTTATATAACTGTGCAGATGAATCTTCTCTTGAATAGTGTTTCACTTCAATGCTTCCACTCGACCCAACTATAGTCATTCGATGGAAGCCATACCATAATTTAACTATAATCATTGCGGAGCTTTACATTGAAAATCAAGATTATTCTCAAGTAGAGAGAACAATGTAAATTAGTCACATCGATATTCTCTGCTTGACCTTAGTTACATTAACCAACAGAAAACTATCGAGTGAATCTTTCCATAGTTATCAAATAACGATCAGTACGTAACCCTTTGGTGCCCCCAGTAATCATGACTAATACACTGCCTAATGTTTGGAGAACGTTACATACTCTAGTCTCAACAGATACATCGATGTCCAGTCTTGACGCATCTTGACTAGGAATATTTAAAATGGTATATTTGTTTCATTGTGAAAAGTTACTCATGGTTACAACAATTTGTAACTACTATCATAAAACATACCATTTATTGATTTTCCATTAAATATACTTTTAATTAAATTGATTAATTAATATAACCACATTATATCAAGTATATAATAGAAAGAAAATACCTTTATTTTGAACAAGATTGGTCAACGAGTTAGATATATGTAACAAATTACATAATTGCCCTAGTTCATACCCTAACTCTATCATATTCCTTTACCTCGCAGTCCTTGAGGAGGATAGTTAGGACTACCATTATATGTAATGTTAATTTTTTTAGGAACATACCGTCTCACATTGCGTCATTTTGATTTAAATAATGATGTCCACATATTGGCTGATTGACTTATTGTGGAAGTTTTGAGCACCTGTTCCACTTAACCCACTACATAACCATTAAAATGAGGGTGGCAGCTGATATCTAGCCTTAAGGATTGAAACTGTTTGGTGGGTGGAAGTAGTTCTTCTTTCAAACTTGGGAGAGTCGCATCAGCTTGAGTAGGTTTATATAGTAGCTTTTGGACAAGGGATGTGGAGGATGAGATAGGAACTAACTTGGAGATGGTTGAAGGAGAGGCATGGAGAGTAGACATGGGTGGAAGAGGGTTGGGACTGGTGGTTTTGGTGAAGGAGGTTGAAATGGGTTTCTTGTTATTAGGAGAGGAGATGGGTTGTAGTATAGAACAAGAGGGAGGGAATGAATTGATGGAAGTAGGGGGCATAGACATCATTAATGAGATATTATGATGACTAGATATTTGGATGTGTTATTGTTAGGGCCAAAATTGGTCACAAACACCCAAATCCAGATGAAAACACCAATACACAGTCACAACCCACAGATAAATATATGTAGAGAGTAATAATGTGAAGAACAATCAAAATTCAAAAGAAAGTAGTAAAGAGCAACATATTTTATGATGGTTCGGATAACTCCAGCCTACGTCCACTCCAGAAGTTGTTTTTTATTACTGTAATAATTGATTATAGTTACAATTCCCAATTTTAACAATGGCTGAGTGCCTTAGCCTTAAAGAAGTAAAATTTGGAGAGCGGAAAAGGAGATCCACCCAACAGAAGACCCCCTGCTGTATTTATAGGCAAATCCTGAGTTGTTGGGCTTTCGGAGTGGTACAGGCACATCAAGACTTTTACCAAACTTCCACCCTTTATTGCAACTAACCGTGAGTTCTATACATGACGACCTCCATATGCCGAATGACAACCAAGGCTGAGCCACAACACCGAGTGGCTCAGACCGAACCATAGCATTGACCGACCCAAGCGGAGCCACCATGCCGAACGACCCATGCCGAGCCACAGTGCCGAGTGGATCAGAATGAACCACAACACCGAGCATTCCATGCCGATCCACCATGCCGAATGACCCATGCCGAATGACCCATGCTGAGCCACAGTGCCGAGCGACCCTGTCCTAATCACCATGCCGAGCGACCCATGCCAAGCCGCCAACGCCGAGCGACCCTGACCAAATCACCATGCCGAGCGACCTATGGCTTCCAGGCTGAGCCGTGCTTCCACATCGTCCAATTGCGCCACATCATTGTGCCGACCCATCCAAATGCCGAGCCGCCCATGCCGGGCCACCAATGTCGAGCCGCAAATGCCGAGCTACCTAATATACTCAAAGAAATCATCCACATGACTCAAAGCTCGACTCCATACGACTATGCCGAATCCCGGCTATAAGTCCTGGAATATTATCCATGGTTGGTCGTCCATCCACCCAGTTGACTTAAATCCGTCGCATTCCAGTCCTCAATAGCCAAGCAATTGATTTAGTTAAACCCGCCTACTCAAGGCCTTGTCATAAAGGCAGGTTAACATTTATCATGAATGACTTTTGTTTACACTAAAACACATTTAATGTTGTTTTGGTAGAAGAAAATTTTGTCCGAATTCAAATTAATTTATTGTACTTAATTTAACTAAATATATTTAATATACACAACGAACATCAAATGTCCATCATTATATTATAACAATGTCTAGAAGGGAATATATATTATATTAGTGGCTACATATACTATTATATATAAGTATATATATTCACATGATTATTGATATTTATAATCATATAATGCATTCACATATGTTATAAAGCATGCACTATATATAAATATATGTGGTACAAATGTAAATTCAAATTCAAATACATGCATACATACATAAAACATAGATATTTAAATACATCTTTTTCGATCTATTTGAAAAAAAATATTTTATGTGTGTATGAAAACTCTTTACTACCTTTTCATGGAAATTTAATCATATATCAATTACAAATTATATTAATTAACTGAATTAAATTAAATTTAAATAAATTTATAAATTTATATTTTTAATAACGAGCATGACCCTTAAATAAATATTTCATGTAAATTTTTTCGGATATATAGGTGTACGTATACAAATTTAAAATTAAATTTATATTTAAATTTTAAAGTATAACGTTAATTCAAAATTATTGTTTAGGTTTATATAATAATGGTATAAAGTTTCAATTTTTGGTGTTTGAAAAAATGTAAAAAAATCGACTTTGTTGTATAAACTCAAAATTTGAGTTTAAGTTCAAAACTAATACTAAGTCAAACTAATATATAGATTTATTTTATACTGTTATAAATAAAATCAAATAAAGAAATGTTTTTTAATTTCCATAACATATCATATATATATGTGTGTGTGTGTGTGTGTGTATGTATATATTCCTTTAGGTTTATATACGTATGTTACCCGACATTCTAGCCCGACTATATTGAATTGGCTGCACAAATTAGATCCGACTACCATCAAGGCTGATGATTCCAAAATGTTAATTCTGAGGACCGGAAGTCAAGTACATATGATTATATGAAGTCAGAATTGAATGGATTTGATGGTTGTATGATGCAGGATGCTCAAAGCATAGAATATGGCTTAATGAATGGGAGGGTTCGACATAGCATGGTGCATTATGAGTGATCGACATACTTGATCAAGAGGGATCGGTCAGCATCACTGAAGAGGGATCGACATCCATCAAGGATAAGGTGCATTCATACATAAAACATTCAACATCTCAGGATCTACATGTCCAAAGCCTATATAATTTGGAGATCTGCAGTTTTCTTCAAGAAGTTGCTAATATTACTCATGTTTACAGAAATCTACCAAGGAAATTAATAATGGTGAGACATATTAGATCTTATTCTTAGAACATAGAAGGAAATGAGAATACTAGCATTCAACAAAGAGACCTATCAACCAGAAAATGTGAATGCTGATCCGGTCGAAGTTCAGAATCCCACTGAATTTATTACAAGAACTGAATTTCAGATTTAATGAGAGAGATCATGGAAAGCCATTGACAACCAAATTGACAAATTCAGACCAATATAAATTTGATGAACTAAATCAATAAGCAGCCGCGGGGGAAAGCTAGGAGGGAACCCACTTCTTACTCAGCATCGGAGAGTTCTATCTCAACAGATAAGTATCACAGGCATAGGTGTCACTGGACAGAAGAATATCGCATAGAAACTTTGAGGCGTC
Organism: Allium cepa; assembly: GCA_030765085.1. Lineage (NCBI taxonomy): Eukaryota > Viridiplantae > Streptophyta > Magnoliopsida > Asparagales > Amaryllidaceae > Allium > Allium cepa. The sequence goes on along the minus strand of CM060929.1, from coordinate 985,576,827 downwards.
AACTGTCAGACCATCAAGGTCTGCCAGGATCGAACGATGCTGACTCCTCCATAGGAATTGGTACCAATCCCTCCACCAGAGTGGGGAATTCATCCATGCCTTATGGTAATCAAGCTGGAGCTGCCATGGTTGGTTTGGATGCTGGAGTTCAATTGAATCTTGACCAAGCTCTTCCTTGGAATGATGATGAAGTGAATTTACAAGATACATATCAAGAAGATGGTGAACCAAGAATGCGTGAACCGGCCTGCAAACATCAATCGAGCCATTCACGTAAGGTGGAGCACGCCCACCGCTAAGCACCAACCATCCCAACGGACTTATCGACAATGGTCAGACAAATAGTGAGGGAGAGCCAAGGCTTAACCAATGATGACTAGGGAATCTCAAGAAGTCATACCATGTTCACTGATGGTGTGTTACATGCACGGTATCCAAGGAAGTTCAACATGTTGTTGATGCCCGCCTCATGAGATATGGATGGGTGATGGATTCCATGCGAGCAGATGATGCAACCAAGTGTAAATGTTTTCTTATAACTCTCTCTGGAATAGCAATGATGTGGTTCATAAGGCTACCCCTATGATAAATTTCTAGATTTGAAGATTTGATAACCAAGTTTATGGAACAGTTCGAATTCACACGACTCATCCTAAAGATGTGATGTCCTTTCCAACGTGATTCAGGCTTTAAAAGAGTTGTTGGAAGATTATTTGAAGAGATTTCATACCGCTATTACGAGGTCAATAATCCAAATGATCATGCGATACTCATAGCCGTGACGAAAGGGATTGATCTAGAAGCTGAGTTTGGCGATTGATTAGCTGGTAAGCCACCCGCAACGTTGCAGTGCTTTCACGCAAAGGCAGCTCATTATTTGAGAAAGGAGAAAACCAAATCCTCCAAAAAAGAATGTTGCGGGACCAAGTAGAGAGGGAGTACAGAGTAACATTGTAATACAATAGTCCGATGACAGTTCTGGAAAAGTCCAAGTGAATGTCCAGAATAACCAAATCAGAAAAAGGGAGGCGGAGATAGGAATAGTGAATAAAAAAGGGATTTTGGACGAGGGAAGTTTAGGACTCTGATATATAATACTTGCATGTCATTAAATACATCCTTGGAGAATATCTATGTGTCTACTTGTAATACCATGCAATATAGGAAGCTGCCTCTAAAGGAATCAATAGAGAAGCATAAATAGACCGATAAATATTGTCCGTTTCACAAGTGTTATGGGCACAATACAAATGAATGGCATCTCCAGGATGTTATAGAGAAGCTGATCGAAAAAGGAATTCACAGCAGTTTGTGAAATCACGATAGGATGGCAGGCATGGGACATCTGACCCCGGCCGAGGACAAATGCTATGTAGGACGGAGGAGCCTATGCCGACTGGTGATAAATACGATAGTCGGAGGACTACACCTAGCATATAAGGGTTGGTAATAATGGAGCGCTATGTTAGCGCAATTAGACATATGGATTTTGAATGCTGTTCAAATACGGAAGATGGAGCTTCGGCAAAATAGCAACGCATGATGGCAGATGATATTGTGTTTAGGAACAGAGATGCAAATAAGGTCGAGGCTCCGACAATCGATCCAATGGTTGTTTCGGTCATGATTTTCCCCGCTTTAGTGAGAAGGATATTGATTGATTGCAAAAGTTCGGTAAATATAATCTTCAAAAAAACTGATAATCGGATGAGGATGGAAGCCAAAGATCTAAAACCATCTAAAGCTCGTAAACATGGTTTTAACAATGTTGCAACTGAAGATATTGGTTATGTGGAGTTACCTGTAGAGTTGGGTGAAGGTGAACGAGAGAGAGTACGAATCTTGCAGTTTGTTGTTTTGGATGTTGACTCTCTATACAACGTTTTTCTAGGTCGACTGACCCTAGATGAGTTGTAGGTAGCTCTTGTCCCATGGTGTTTGACAGTGAAGTTTCCAACAGATAGTGGAGTTGGAGTTGTTCATGGCGATCAGGCTACTGGACGTTTATGTTATGTGGTCGAGTTGAGGGATGCTCAACGTAAAGAAAAAGGTAAGGGCATAGACAAGTCTGTCCGCATCCAAGCTACCGAAGATTGACAACAAGCACCTAAGCCTTGGCTCGAGCAGAATAGTCAGTTCTGTAGAGATAAAGATCCAATGGATGATAAAGAGGAGGCCAAAGAGACCAAGGATGCATCGGCTGAGCTGACAATTGATATCACAGTCAGCCACGACGACCCATCACGGGTCCTAAAGATTAGATCATAGCTCAACCCTCCGATGGAGAAAGAACTTGCTAGTTTTCTCCGAGCAAATCTAGACGTGTTCTCTTGGACTCACTATGACATGTGTGGAATCTCGCTTTCCATTACGGGCCATGCATTGAATATTGACCCAAGGCATGTGCAGGTTAAGCAAAAAAATGCGGTGTGGATCCAAAGAGATCTATCACTCTCAAAGAGGAGGTGGATAGACTAAAAGATAGCGGGTTTATTCGCGATGCCCCCTACCCTAAATGGGTATCTAAACCCATACTTGTGAAACAAGAAAATAGGAAGTGGAGATCATGCATTGATTATTCAAATTTGAACAAGGGATGTCCATAAGATAGTTTTCCCTTTCGAGGATCAACCGGCTAATGGATTCAACCGTTGGACATGATTTGCTATCTATCATGGATGCGTACTCGGGATATAACCAAATCCCAATGCATATTCTCAATCAAGAGCACATCAGTTTCATTACCGATGTTGGATTGTACTACTATGTAGTAATGCCATTTGGATTAAAGAATGCGGGAGCGAATTATCGGTGTTTAGTGAATTGGATGTTTAACGATCAGATTGGGAAAATGATGGAAGTGTACGTGGATGATATGCTCACGAAGTCACAACGATTAAGCGACCCCATTGGAGGCATGGAAGAAATGTTCGACATAATTTGATATTACAAGATGAAAATTAATCCTTTGAAGTTTTCTTTTGGTGTTTTATCAGAAAAATTCTTAGGTTTTATTGTTAATGCCTGTGGAATTGAAGCTAATCCTCCCAAGAAGATTTAGGATATCCATAATATCCAAGCACCAAGGACTATCAAACAAGTGCAGAGTCTTAATGGAAAAGTTGTTGTCTTAAGCCGATTTATCTCTAGAACTACCGGCAAATGCATTCCTTCCTTTGATTTGATTAGGAAAGGAAAAACAAACTTTGAATTGACATAGGATTGTAAAGACTCATTTCAAGCTTTGGTGAATCATTTGGAGAGACCCCCCATCTTGTAAAAGCCGGTGAATCATAAAGATTTATACATTTATTTGTTTGTTTCGGCACACACTATAAACGCCACATTGTTTCACGAGGAGGATTGAAACCAAAGGCTGTCAGCAGATGATTAACGGAAGCTGCAAGGAACTATCTAAAATAGAAACACTGGCATGCTGCCTACTGATTGATCGCAAAAGTTTCATCCATAATTCCAGGTACATCCGATTAATGTTTACACCGACTAGCCATTACAACAGGTCCTACAGTGACCTGAGACATCTGGAAGGTTACTCAAGTGGAATATCAAGCTTAGTCAATTCGATATTACTTATCTCGCTCAAAGGGCTATCCAAGGTCAAAACTGGAAAATTTTATAGCAGAGTTTACTATGTAGGATGGTTCTGTGGAAGGCAGTGAAATCCCTACCATATGGTGGAAATTGTATACTGATGGGGCATCTAATGATCATTGTTCTAGAGCTAGAATTATGCTTGTAAACTCTTGAGAATCGGTCAATACGTTATGCTTCAAAGCTTGATTTCTTAGCAATAAACAACGAAGCTAAGTATGAAGCTCGGATTGCTGGACTTAAACTCGCTAGAGAACTTAAAATTAAATCTCATGAAATCTTTTGCAATTCGCAGTTGGTAGTGTATCAAGTCAGTGGAGATTATCAGGCCAAGGGACAATAGCTTGCCTCATACCTTACTCAAGTCCAAGAGTTGTTGGCCGAATTTGAGTACTATGACATTTCGCATATTCCACGAGATCAAAACAGAGAGGCTGATTCATTGGAAAGAAACGCACGGTAGATGGGATTAGTTCTGGTCAAAGTATTAAATGACCCAAGTATAAACATGATGGTACCAGACAATGGAAGTGGAGCTTGAGAGGGAATCATAGACGACTCAATCAAAAACTATTTACTACATGGAGTCCTACCAGATCAAAGAAATGAAAAGCGACAAGTCCTTCGTAAAGCTTTGCAATATGTTATGCAGAATGGATTATGTATAGAAAAGGTTTTTCAGTTCCCATTCGCTGTGTCACGCACGATGAGATAAAAAGTGTCCTAAAAGAAGTTCATAAAGGGAAATGTGGAGACCACTCCAGGGGGCGACTGGCAAAGAAAATACCCCGTTACGGGTATTATTGGCCAACTGTCAATCGAGACACCGCTGACTATGTAAGACGATGCTATAAGTGCCAGAATATGCAAAAGTTCAAGAGCTCCATAGACAGCAATCACGCAAATGGTCTACCTATGACCGTCTTCTATGTAGTGGATATACATTATCTGTTCTTTATCAATCTCTAAAGGTGGCACAAAATACGCTATCGTCGCAGTTGATTACTTCACCAAATGGGCCAAAGCAGAACCTTTAGCCATGATCATAACCAATAAAGTAATCAACTTTATTCTCCGAAACATCATATGTCATTTTGGTCTTCCGCGAACCATTGTGACAAATAATGGGACTTAATTCGACAATATCAAATTCAAAGAATTCTGTCAGAAATATCGTATTGAAAAGACATTTACAACGATCGCTCACCATAGGAAAATGGACAAGTTGAAGTTGTAAACAAAATCATAAAGTCCGTTCTAAGGAAGAGTTTGGAAAATTCTAGAGGCAAGTGGATGGACGAACTCCCTACAGAACTGAAGTCTTATAGGACCACCCATAAGTCCACGGCTGGCCATACTCCGTTAGCCCTTGCTTATGGTTCAAAAGCCGTCATTCCTGTTGAGCTCGAAGTTCCTTCTCATCGAGTAACTTACTATGATCCAAAAAAACGAATAAAGATCTCCTCTTGGAATATCTTAACTTTATAGATGAGAAGCACGAGAAAGCCGATCTAAGGGCAGCTACGCATCGACATCGAGTTGCTTGGTATCATAACATTAAAATATAAGCTAGAACCTTTGGAATCGGCGATCTCGTCCTAAAACAGATTTTTCCTACCCCATCGAACATGAATCCAATCTAGCAAGGGCCATATGTCATTGAACAAAGGCTTAGAGAGGAAACTTTCAAGCTAACGACTGTCGATGGTATCACACTTCCAAGTGCGTGGAATACTAGCATATATGACACTATTTCAATTAGTTTATTTCTTTTTCATTTCACTTGTATTTGTTTTCAGAATTTGCTTTAGCCTTTGATTTTCCAAATGTGTAATAAGACAGTTTATGTTATTCCTTCCATTTAATGAATGAAGTTACGATCTTTCTTTACATTTTGTTTGTTATAGCATTGTGTATTAACTATATGATGAAACTGATTGATGTCGATATGTAGGATCAGGCTCCAAGAGTTTGAAATTAATCAATCACGCTAATTCCCAATGGACCGAACAAGTTGAGCTTAGTCCACTTGTTCATTTGATAACTTCCATTCATAATCCAATAGTTGTGATACACAATGAGGAATAAAAGTGGCTCGACCATCTGATGATCGAATAAATCCTGCCAAATTATGGAACTGAAGTGAAATAAGAACGACCATAACATGATCGATCACTCGCTAAATCAAACCCCAGACCCTGGGGGGCAAATCAGTCAATTAAGGAGACTATGATCTGACTGTTCTCTGAAATAACTCTAAGTCTCCATAGTGTGGACAAATGTATAACATGAGTCAAGTGTGAATCGACCACTCGCAAAATAACTCTAAGTCCCAGAGTGCGGACCGGAATATATACGTAAGTCAGGTGCGAATCGACCACCCATGAAATAACTCTAAGTCCCTAGAGTGCGGGCTAGAGTATAAACGTAAGCCGGGTGTGAATCGACCACCCACGAAATAAATCTAAGTCCCAAAGGTGCGGGAAAAGTATAAATGTAACTCAGGTGTGAATCGACCACCTATGAAATAACTTTAAGTCCTCAGAGTGCAGACTAGAGTATAAACACAAGTCGAGTGTGAATCGACCACCTGCGAAATAAATCTAAGTCTCCAAAGTGCGGACTATAGTATAGACATAAGTCGGTGTGAATTGACAGCCCATGAAATAACTCTAATTCCCCAGAGTGCAAACTAGAATATAAACATAGATTAGGTGTAATTCGAGCACCTAACAACTAACTCTTATCCATAGTGTAGGGATATGAGAATAAAAAGTTAGGTGAGTGAGGTTTGACCACTTACTATTCCATGAACTCCAGCCTGAAACTGACGGTAGGAGCATAAACAAGCTAAGGATGAAGTTCGACCATTCAATGTCTAATCCCGCTAACCTAAGACTGGAGGCAGAAGCATAGTCACTCAAAAACCGCTGAATTCGATGGTGTAACACTAAGGCTCTAGCCTAGCATTTGATACGATCAAGGCCATGATTGCATGGAGGCCTTGGGATAGAGCTAGTGGATTGTTACCAGAATTAATGAACAATGAATTACAGGTACATTGAATGAAAAGCAATAGTTCAACTATTTGAATAGAAATTCGCATGAAAGCTCAACATAAAACACAAAATATTATTCACATGATTGGTTTCAAGATTGTGGTACAAGTTGTTTCAAAAAACCGCAAATCATACTCGAACAACCACAACTAATAAAAGAAATGATGAAAAAAACACCTATGTAAACTATACACACAATAAGCCAACGTGACGGCTATTTCTTTGATCTCCTCTAATTTTTGAATTTCTCGAGAGTAGTGCTACTTGAGCCTCCGATGCTTCTCTTCCTGGATCCTTTGCCACCTTTTGCGAGAGAGCTTACAGAAGTAGGAGGGATCTCATTGGGAATCGACCCACCTGGTGGAATAACTTGTAGTGGCCAAGGTGTGGATCATCGATATCCACCTCGACGGGCTCAACTTTATTCTTCAGCAACTCCTCCTTTTCAATATGATCTTTCAATCTAATCGCATCAATGGGTTCGGAGGCGCCTGCAATCACAACATCATCGAATTCGTCCACTGGGAGCAGATCTTCGACCTTATCATCGTCAAGAGCTTCAATGACTTGAGCATCGGGTCCGGGTACATCATTGGCCGTTGGAATTTCTCCTAGTTTCTCTTGTTTCTCCATAGCGGCATCGCTTTTAAGAGTTTGATCGGGACCCGAAAGACCTACAAAATTTGTTAAAATAGGGAGATAAGCCTAAAACCATTGGGCGCTAAGAACCAAAACCTTTCATAAATTGGAGAGTAAAGTGGAATACCCGTGTCCTGTTGGCTCTCGGTGGTAGCTAGAGTACATCCTCCCAAAAGAAGGGACAACGCTTTAGGTTGATAAATGGGCTTATCTGGATCATAGCCCAAGTCCTACTCCGGGTCAAAGAAAACCGATGCTCCATCCGCTTGGGAAGAGGAGGGACCCTTAGGATTGGCCTTTGAGGATCCAACAATATATTCTCCTTTGTTAGAAGGTGTAGTAATGTTAAACTATCAGAGTCTCATGGTAGCTAGATCTTGGTGTTTGTTTCCATGAAGGATCTCTCATACTAATTTTTCTTTATCGAATTCAGCTCTGCCCAACTCCCTCCTTTCCATCTCAGTGATGTGCTTCCAAGTTTCAGCAAGTGATTCGAGATAACCTTTGCCAAGAAAACTCAAGTTGCGGTGGGTAAGGACTTTTGCATTATATTTGATGATCAACGGATCAAATAAGTCCTTGATTTCATTCCGGCCGGACTCTTTTGCAATTTCTACTCGAGTTTCAATTTCTCCAATCATCTCCTTGTGGCCTTCCTCTCAAGCCTCCTCTTTAAGACTTCTATCTTTGCAAATTGCTTATCAAGTTGCATTTTGGGCTCTTAGATTCAACAGCCTCTTCGTAGTACCTCTGCAATTCTTCCTGAGCCTTAATTTTCTCTTCCATTTCTTTCTTGAGAAGCTCCTCAAGTTCCTCTATGCGACGGGCCAAGAATTTTTTCCTTTTGCAAGGATTCTTTCTCCAAAGTGTGCCCTGCTATGATTGAGGACAACATCGAGTACTTTTTTATGGTAAGCTTCTAAGCTGCTCATTGCCTCGATCGTTTCCTTGGCATTTCTTTTTGCCTTGATGGGTTTTGTTATGAATTCTAATAGTTCATCATCTTGGTGTTTGATTATGCTTTTATCATGTATCGCCTCTAGCTTGAGACGATCTTTTTAGATTGTCGTTCGATTGACACTTCGGAGATTTTTTCCACCTAGTGTTGAAACGATTCATGCTGCATGAAAATGTCATTAACACATGCGAAAGAACTTTCCTGGTCCCGCATCAGCGTTGCTGGGTTTGTTTTCCCAGGAATCCTTAATCTCACCTTCTTCAATGTCATCTCGAGTCCCCTCGGCAAGGGGCATGATAAGACTGATGGCATCCTTTTCTTATTCTGTATCGTTTCTCGGCAATGCTGCACTTTCAGGTAGCCCAATGCTTCGATCCTTTTCCAACAGCTCGAATAAAGATAGTAAGTCATTGGCAACAAGAAGTTTGATGTCCTTATCTTCGACATGGATAGCGCGAATAACGGCGTCCACTCTTGAAAAACTAACGCCTTCAGGATGTGGGCGGACACCTGTAGGAATCACGAATGTTAATAGATTTAGAGATATGACTTGGATTAATGGACTTAAGAATGAAATGAAAATAAAACTTACGTCCTTCCAACCATCGCCTTGCGAAGCCGGGAGGACATCGAACATAAAACCACTCGTGCTTGATTTGAAAGAGTTTATTCCAAGCGCATGTTAAGACTTAGCAGTTAGGCGAAGGTTCTAAAAAGATGTAGGAAGTACTTCCTGACCGCTGTTTAAAGTTGTAGATGAATCTTATGTCCTTGGGAGTTGGCAGATGAAATATAATGCTCATGAATAGCAGAAAGTTCCATGTAGGAAGGCATAACTGTTTGGATGGAGTTGAGTGGGAGCTATTCCAAGATATCTCAGCATCTCTCGAATAAACGAATTAAAGGGCGGTATGCGTCCGGCCCAGTACATAAATTTGTTACAGGTCATTTACCACTACGAGGGAAAGTGAGGCCTGTTATTTATTGAAGGAACCAAGACGTTAACAAATTGAATTCCATGTATAGAACATGGCCAGTGAAGGGCAACCTCACGAATTCGGGAGGCCTGAGAATCTATAGGGTTATATAGAAGAATGGTGCCCTCTACTGCATTAGGAGCATGATTTATATTTTCTACTAGGAGGACTAGAACATTTGAGAAAAGGTCGATAGATAAGCCGGAAACTTTCATCTGTTCTGCTTCATGACTGGGAGAAAACCTGCCAGATATAGCTGCAGAACATGATTTTTATTTAGGATCGATGTGCTATACGGCCGGTTCGAAAGACATACCAGCTAAACTGTAACGGCCCTAATTTTGATTAACACTATTTAAGACATTTATCAGTTAAATTAAATGAAATAATTATGAATGGTTAAGGGATTAAGATTTAGGTTAATAGAGGGCAGCCGTGCCAATTTAAACAAATGAGCTAAGGGGATTAACATGAAATAAGTAAGGTAGATAGATAAGGGAAAAATAGGAATGAGTTACATTCTTATACCTTAAACCCTTAAACCATATAGATTTTATACCTTCGGAAACTAAAAAAAAACCTAAGAAGAGGTCAGCCACCATTAAGAAGAAATAAGGGGAAGATAAGTAAGAATCAATAGGAAAAAGCTCAATCAATTCATTCAAGAAGCAAATCTCAAATCCTTAACAACAAAGCTAGATGTGAATAACAGTTTACATCTCATATCTTGATGATTTTGATTCTATATCAGGTCCGTATGTGTTGCAAAATTTATTGCTATGTTTTGAATGATAAGTAGATATATATGCTTTTTGATGAATTATGTTTGTTTATATAGATTTTATGATAATTTTTTATTTGAAAAACCTATCAAACGACAACCAAATGCCTTGCGATTTTAGTATATAGTCAGATATGATATTTTAGGGATGGATTTCAAGTTTCATAATTTTCTGAATTAATGTGGATTTATTATTAATTTTCTAGTGAAGAATATGATTAATTGGGTTTAAAACTAATTACGGCTATTTTATATTAACTTTGGGTCAGAAATTTATATATGTTGGAAAACATATTAAAAGTGATTTTTGGGAATTTTTGAAGAATTTTCCTAAGTGTTTTAATAAGTATATAAAATTATTTAAGGTATGAGATTTAAATGTTTTATATGTTTATAAAAGGAGAAGGGGCAATTTGCAAATGTTTTAAATTGTTATTTCGAAAATTTGGTAGCACCTTTAGAAAAGAATTTAGAAATGAAATTGGTGACCAATCATATGTTGACAAATAAAGCAAGTTATTTGAAAAGAAATTACCTTTTTATTTTAAAAATTACTTTTTAGAAGGTTTTGTTGTTTTGCCACTTTCGATAGCACCTTTCGACCACATATTTCCGCCTCCATCTAGGTCGAAACCAATACACATGTTATCGAAGACATTGTACGTAGTGGATTGCACATAGGCGAAAGGTATAGAGTCGAAACATGGCATTCGAAAGGGTCGAAACCTTGGTTTTCTTTCAAAAGAAAATGCACATTCTTTGCTTCTGAAAAGATTGCTTATGAATAAGATAGCCTTTGACTTGGTCAAATGGTTTAAAAGGAAAGAGCTTTCGAAAGAGGTTGCGCCTTTATTTAAAGAAATTATTCAAAGAGGCCGAAACCCTAACCTGCCGCCTTTTACCTTTCGAAGCAGTGCCTTCGAAAGGATTCCTTTTTTTTAAAATTAGAGCCGCTTCTCCAATGCTTTCGAAGGGATCGGTTTTGACGCCATCCACTTCTTTACTTAGGAAATTACTTTCGGAAGAGTTGCTTTTGACTTAGTTGTTTTAAGACCCTTTTGATGTTTTGAAAGTTAAACCCGAAGATTTCGAAAGGAATGATTTTCGATGGTTTCGAAAGGTTGTTCCACATATTTTAACTTGAACCTAATGCTTTCGAAAGGTTTGTTTTAAGTAGAGTAGTTTAATGCTTTCGAAAACTTTGTTTTAAGTAGAGTATTTTAATTCTTTTGAAAGGTAACTAATAAAGGTTTTAAAGGGGAGATTCCCCAAGTATTTTCGAAAGGTATATGATGAAGGTTTCGAAGGGGTGGTTCCCTAATGTTTTCGAAAGGTTTACCTTTATTGTTAAATAGAAGGTTTCCAATGTTTTTGAAGGGCGGCTTTGAAGTTTTTAAAAAGAGGATGTATAAGGCTTTATAAAGCTTTCCAAAAAGAGATGTTTTCAATGTTTTCAAAAGGACTATGGCAAATGGTTTCAAAAGGTATGTTTTGGCCTTTCGGCCTAAGGTTATAAAGTAAAGTAGTTTACTTGTATAGAAAGGGGTACTTTCGATGGTTTTGAAAGAGATTGTTTAAAGGTTTTAAAACAAGATTTCGAATATTTTCATCAATAATGTTTCGAGTAAAGCATACATCATGGAAAAGAGATTTCAGTAAAGCAAATAGTATGTTTTCCTTGTTTAAGTATGATTTAAAGGGATTAAATTAATTTGAAAGGTTTCAAGGAAAATTTAAAGGGTAGTTAACCCTAAGTAATATGACTCAAATATTTGTATACTAGATGGATCGGTATAGGATCGCGCCCCATACATTAGCTTTATCCCCTAGCTAATTTAGTCCAAAATTCCAGTGTGTAGGGTTTAGTCATAGGTAAGACTTAAATGATGGTTACACGCGAAAGGAATATATGTATAGAGAAGGAGGATAGGTTATTGGTGAGCCCAAAAAACCATTAGGATCAGGTAACCCTTGGAGAAGTAAGTTAAGGACAGATCGTCAGGAGAAGTAAGTGGACGAATAAAGCTTCTGAAGATGTTCAGGAGGCAAAGTTTGCTATTTAGGAGCTGTTAGTTTTATTTCCACTGTGATGTATTAAAACTTTTGTATCTACTTAGTACTCTGTCATCTAAAGGGGCATCTTTATATGTCACTCTTGGCATATTTTGTAATAATTATATTTGATCAAAACCTAGGAATCGATTATGGGATTATGTAAATTGAATATGAAATATTGGTTTGAAATGTAATCAGGAAGGTTGTTTTAATATATGCTATTTTATTTCATATTCACATGCTTCTAATATTACAGATACCATTAACATTACCGTATTTTGTCACCGAAAGTTAAAACTATGAATGACTGCAGCATCTGTAGCGCTTAGCTTCGGACCTCAAGATAGGGGATGTTAAATAAACGCTCTGAGCATCTGGAGTCCATATTAGCTATACCTAGTAGATAATTGAGGTTAGAAAAGAATACCTATTCCTCCATGTTAAGTGTAAACTAGTGCAGCATAGTGAAGTGTGTAGCAGAAATAAGCAGCTTAAAATTAGAAAATGAATTAAAATGACGAGACTTAGGATTCTGACCAGAGTGATTGTCGTCGCTGATCGTCTCAACTGGTGGAGAGACTGATCGGTTGTATAAGCTTTGGGATAGATTGTTAGTATATCAATGTATGAATTTTTTTCGCTCAAGTCCATTTGTAAGTTTTTAATTTATGTTTAAAATTCTAAGGATTTGATTATTCAATCTCGAGTTTAATAATGAGTGTGCAAATTTTTTATTCATCATGATTGTATATTCAAGTTCGCTAAGGAGAATTAGTGATGATTGTCCAAGCAAGCAAAGTTGGATCAGATTATCAGTTAACAAAGTTCCTTATGCTGATCCCTATGTTCTTGCTATCCCTATGTTCTTACTGAGCCTTATGGTTATACCAATCCCCTTCCCAAAGCCTTACAACCGAGCCCTTTCTTCAACCTAAGCACATCGATCCCATCTACTTAATCCTCAATTCATCTAGCTTTTACGTCGAGGGATCGACATAGAAAAAACATCCAACATTGATATCTTCTTCCTCCTTTACCCTCTTTTCTTTCGTTCTCCTTATTTGTATATACCAAACCCTATTCTTACATCGACCGGCATAGGTCTAGAACTCCAAAACTGACCCCCCCCCTCCGCTCCATGTTCTTCTTCCTTCCTTGTCCTTTGCCCCGTCGAACTCCTCCAAATCCTACATCTCACCTCTCCTAAATAAATTCAATCGCTACTCCATCATTGGGCTAAGCTTTGGAATCCCCTATCTCAACGTATAACCCAAAGTTAGGAAGAAAAGAAGGCTTACATATATGGTGATTTTAGTTTGAATATAGGTGAGTGTTTGAGGACGTACGAACTAAATGGAGGAATAATTTCGTGAGAAATGCGAGATGAAAAATGAATTTCAAGCCAAGGATTAGAGGGATGGGTTCGCGAGTGAAGGAGGGTTCGATGCAAAGTCAGAAGTTAGAAAAGATGGATAAGTAAAATGAGGATGGTAAAGGGATGGTATATATATACGAAAGGGGAGAAAGGTTCAAAATGGTGTGAAAGAGAAGGGTTTGGCCCATATGTTGGCATTTAAAAACAATAGAAAGGGATCAGCAAGAGGTATGCCGATCCTTGTAGAACTGAAAAAGGGAAAGGAGGGATCGACATAATGCATGTCGACCCTTACGACTATTACAAAAAAAGAAAGAGAGAGAGAGGGATCAGCTAAACACATGCCGATCCCTACAAATAAAAAATTTGATGAAGATGAATGAATAATTTTTTATAAAAAGGGTGGAGAAAAAGAATGAATGAATGATGGGGATTGGCTATAGGTATGTATGCAAATAAACACAAGCATAATAATTATTGGAAGCATGTACATGATGGAAATTGGCAACGACCCGTGAATGTTCGAACACATCCAGGAGCCAAAAACAGAAATATGTATATGAACATGCATGTGTATGACCCTAGAGTTCAAGTTTTGAAATTGATAAAAATTGAAGTTAAAATATGTAACCTTCTTGTTTGAGGCTGGACCAGATAAAAAAAGCTTTGTTATCTCGCCTTTTAGCAAGGCCCTAACACCAAGGACTTGACTAGAAACTAAAGACAATCTGCCCCGGAGATCAGTTATTTACGGATCCATGATGGATACAGGAAAACTTGGTCCAAGTCTAGATCGTGCTACAATTAGCATGGTATGACAAGCAAAGCTACGAAAAGCGACATTCCAAATTTTAGGTCAATCAAAGTTCATATGCTCAAGTTATGAATCGATCAAGATCCATATGAAACATGTCTAGTTCGTATCCATCTACTTCAAATCCATTCCCTTCGTATCCACGTACTTAGATCCATCCATTTCATACTCACCCATTTCGTATCGATCCTACTTTAGCATGTTTTGTATTGATCAACCAATTAATCGATATGAAGCAAGGAGCCAGGCATCAATATGAAGCCACAAACCAAGCATCAATATAAAGTCAAAGACGAAGCATTGATAAGAAGGACAATGTGAAAAATGGATAAGAAAGACGTGGTCTAACCATAGGAAGCGGCCTCTAAGCATGAAATTTGGATCTCCCTAGGATTCTCGCTCCACGTCATCGACACACAACTGGTCGACGCGCATCATATCGATACGAAGCCCATCGATACACACGTATTGATACGAATCTATTTGCCTACTTGCAAATCCAATCTTGGGTCGATCATAACTCAAAAATATAAGTCTAAATGCCATGAAATTTTCATAGGAGCTTGCATATTAACTCAAGAGCTCCCCTGATCGATCGTAGCTTGAATGGAGAAAATTTTGATTGATACGAAATGCACTTGGATCGATCAAGATTGATCCTAAATAACCCCAAATCGATCTGGAGGGCCCGTCCACATGTGAGAAGAAGTATTCTGAGGTTTGAGGGAGATATTTTTAGATCTACTCCTATGAATAACATCCCTTATGCCTACTGAAAAATGACTTTTGAAGCTTCTACGCCGTTACTCTGCTGCAAATCCACTGTAATCTTAGTGTTAGTGATTTGTATTATTGTAATCAGTTGAGAATCATCAATAAACAACAAACCATTCAAAGTGGATATAGTCTACGATGCCGAACCACTATAAACTCTTATCGTTTTCTATTTCTGCATACTTTTATTGATGAGATTGTTAGATTAGCCTCGTTTTCCATTTAATTTCTTCATTCTAATCTCTTCAATTACATCTGAAGAGTGTTGTATCCAATTTTGGTACAAACACTTTGGTGCTTTCATAGACAAAACTTTGCTTTTCTTTGATTCAGTGGATACGCTGCCATTTTTGGATTGCTAAAATCTAAGGAGGAGATCCAGATCTGTCTTCCAGTAGTTCCTTCCATTCTATTTAGATTACTCCAGATCTAGGGAAGTGCTATATTCATCATGGTGCGCGCTACCAGAACTACTTTAAATGTTGCATATCCAAAAGGAAGGGATAGGCAAAATCCCACGCAACTGACCACAGCAGGCCTAACGTCAGCTGGAGCTCCAGATCCACAAGGTCCTATGACTAGAGAGGAGTTCCATACCCTCATGCAAGAGCTTACTTAGAGTCGTTAAGAGCTCACTCAACAGATCTGCGCCAACACAGAGCTCTTAAACCAACTGAACGAGCTAAGGCGATAAAGATCTAGAAGGGAGCATGCCTCTTATTCTTTGTTTGAAAGCTCAGCATCCTCTGACTACAATCATAGATTTGCACGCTGTCGGCCGGATGGAAACTATACAGAAGCCTTCGGGCATCAGCATGCTGTGAATCTCGGACAAGCCGGGATTGGTCCTTCTACAGGGCATCAATCTAGACCCTCCTCCCAAGGAGGCGCACTTCCTTATCACACCACTCATGACCATGCAACTGCTATTTCTATAGATCTAGATGCCAAGATCCAACCAGAACCAGCCCCTGATCAATGTGTCCATGCTTGGGATCCTCATTTTCTTTGAAGACCAGGAGCCAAGAAGGCATGGAACAAACCGTAGACAGTGACCAGACCGTTCCCATAACATGGAACCCGACCATGCCTTGGTCCTAAACATCCAAATGCCTAACATTCCAAACATGATACGCCAGATGATTAGAGAAAGTTTAGGGCTTACAAATGACGAATGGGGGATCTCCCGAAGTCATACTCCATTCACTAATGACATTCTTTACGCAGAGCCACCCTGTCGATTTAGGAGGACAACTCTGATAATGCCGAAGGAAATTCAGATCCTAACCAGCATATCTAGAAATATGAATGGCTCAAGAACGCCGCTCGAGCTGATGATGCGGTCAGGTGCAGGAGCTTCCCTATCTCCTTGGGAGGCATTGCAACTATGTGGTTCACTCGTTTACCACCCAGATTCGTCTCATGATTTGATCAATTGGCTACTAAGTTTGTCGAGCAGTTCTGTATGCATGCTACTAGGCCAAAGGATGTCAAAAACTTGTCCAGTGTTACTCAAGCTCCAGGAGAAACTCTTAAGCGTTATTTGGAAAGGTTCCATGCTGCTTATGCTGAGGTCAGCAACCCTAATGATAACTCTACTGTGATGGCATTAACTAAAGGGATCGATCCTGATTTTGAATTTGGTGATTGGTTGGCTGGGAAACACCCTGCTTCGTTGGACTGTTTCTATGCTAAGGTAGCCTAGTTTTTGAGGAGAGAAGACTTTAGACGATGTAGGAAGCAGGATGTTGCGGGGCCTAGTGGTGAAGGAATTCGAAACAATTTTGAAGTAAAGCAGACCAATGAGAATTCTGGTAAAGTACAGTTGAACATACAGAACAAGCAAGGTTAAAAATAGGCCAACATGGGCAGAAAGAAACTACCCAAAGGTGGAAAAGATGGCTTATTGTCTCGTCATAGCCTCGAGAAAGATCTGTCCATATTTCCTGGCTCATCCGATCACGGTTTACACTGACCAACCATTACGATAGGTCCTTACGAGACCTGAGATGTCTGGTAGATTACTTAAGTGGAATATCGAGCCGAGTCAATTTGATATCACTTATACGCCGAAGTGAGATATTCAAGGACAAGTTTTGGCGGACTTCATAGCTGAATTCACCATAATGGAGGATTTTCTCGAAGCTAATGGATCTCCTAAGTGTACATGGAAGCTATACATCGATGGTGCATCAAATGACCATTGCTCAAGCGCTAGAGTGGTACTCGAAACCCCAAAAGGTCGATCCATATGCTATGATTTAAAGTTTGACTTTCACGCAACTAACAATGAAGCCGAGTACGAAGCTTTGCTTGCTGGACTAAGGCTTTCCAAAGTCTTGGGAGTCATTACTATGGAAATTTACTATGATTCGCAGTTGGTTGTATGCCAGGTTCGAGGGGAGCATCAAGCCAGAGATCGAAGATTGGCCACTTACCTTACTCGGGTTCAAGAAGCATTGAATCAGTTTGACTATTATGCTATCCACCGTACACCATGAGAGCAAAATCAGAAAGCCGATTCTTTAGCAAACTGGTCAACAGTGGCGAGGCACAGCAAATGGGATTCGTCCCCGTTGAGACACTTACTGCCCCAAGTGTCGACCAAATAGAGACAGATTGGGTATATGAGGCAAAACCCAAGAAGGAGTCGTGGATGACTCCATTTAGAAACTATCTTGAGCATAGAGCTTTACTAGAGCATAGAAGTGAGGAAATACAGGTCCTCCAAAAAGCTTTGCAATTTATTATCTAGAATGGAGTCCTGTACAAGAGGGGATATTTTATTCCTTTACTTCGGTGTATAGCCCACAACGAGATCAAACAAGTGTTGCATGATGTGCATGAAAGAGAGTGCGTCGATCACACTAAGGGGCAAGCCTTGCGAAGAAAATACTCAAACGTGGATATTATCGGTCAACCGTAAATCAAGACGCATCATATCATGCTAAGAAGTGCGATAGGTGCCAGAAGAATGCTAGGATTCCAAGAGACCCGCTTACTAAAATCAATCAAATAGTCAGTCTATGGTCGTTTGCCACATAGGGCATTAATATAATAAGGTCTCTACCTTTAGCCAAGGGTGGTGCGAAGTACGCCATCATTGTAGTTGACTAATTTACTAAACGGGGGAAGCTGACCCCCTTTCTAATATCACGATGAAGAAATTAATCAACTTTGTTGTATGCAACATCATCTGTCACTTTGGCATTCCACGAACAGTTATCACTGACAACGGAGCCCAATTCGATAGTGTCGAGTTCAAAGATTTCTGTCAACATTACCACATCTAGAAGAAGTTCTCGACAGTAGCTCACCCTCAAGCGAATGGATAAGTTTAAGTTGTTAACAAAGTTATCGAGTCCATTTTGAAGAAAAAACTGGAGAAGGCTGGAGTCAAATGGGTCAATGAACTTCCAATGGCCCTATGGGCATATCGAACTACCTACTGGTCCATGACCAGCAACACTCCGTTTGCACTTTCCTATGGCTTTGAAGCCGTTATTCCAGTTAAACTAAAAGTACCTCCTCACCGTGTGACCTATTATGATTCAAAGACGAATGCCATCCTACTTGCAGAATCTTTGGATTTACTGGATAAGAAGCTTGAAGAGATAAATTGAGGGCAGCCGCACACCGCAGTCGAGTCACCCGATTATCCAGCACTAAGGTCCGACCCAAAACCTTTGAAGTTGGTGATCTTGTACCTAATAAAATTTATTCGGTCCCTTTACACATGAAACCGACATGGGAAGGACCGTATGTCATCAAGCGGAGACTTGGAGACGGCACATTCAAGTTATCAACTATTGACGGTCACACTTTACTGGGAGCATGGAACAGTGAGAGTCTCCGCCGCTATTACACATAACTGGCTTTTATTCATTTTTAGTCTGCTTTTTCTTTAAAATTGTTTATGAATTTTTGAATTTGAACTTTGAATAAGGCAACTGACTTTGCCACACTTTCTTATTTTATCGATAAAATGTAGACTCATCAAGCCAGATTGGCGATTCGTGGAATGCGTCGTGTGATTGTCATGATGTACGAAGAGTTATGTTCCATCATATGGTGGGACTTATTAAAATAGGGAGTGATCGTGATCTGACCGGTCACTCGCTAAGTGAAACCCCAAGCTCGGGGGCAGAGAACGATAAAATAAAGAAGGAATTAAACACGTTGAACCTTTGACGAACTCCATCTCCCCAAGTGCAAGATGGAGCACAAACTCCAAAATATGGGCTCGAAGAGGATGGATCCGTCCGCCCATGACTTCGCCCACATTCAATCTAGGCTGGAGGAGGATGCATCTGTCCGTCCATGACCTCGCCTTCATTTTTCCAAGCTCGAAGAGGATGGATCTGTCCATCTATGACTTTGCTTGCCATATCAAGGTGGATATGATCTGATTGTCCACAACCTTGACCAACTCCTTGTTCCCGAAATGGAAAGAGATCCTAATACGTAAACAGATGTGATTAACCATCTGTTGACCGACTCTAGATTGTCGGAGTTCAAATGGGAGTATAAACATTAATGGGTGTGATTGACCACCAATCGACTAACTCTGGTCCCGAGAGCGCGGAAAGGAGTACAAACACCAAATGGGTATGACTGACCACCCATCGACTAATTCTAGTCCCCAAAGTGCGAACTAGAGCACAAATGTTAGTCTGACCGACCACCCGTAAATTAACTTATGTCCCCGAAGTGCAGATATAATCCTAAGTATTAAACAGGTATGAATGACCATCTGTAAAAACAACGTAAGTCCCTAGAGTGCGGATATGATTCCAAACATTAAGCAGGCTTGATTGATCGCCATCATACAAGTTTAATCCCTAGAGCGTGGACATGAATACTAGTAAATGAGCGAATGTGATCCGACCTCTCAAACTCATTTCACTTTAAGCTTGTTCTAACTAAATTAAATTAATGTTAGTAAAGGCGGAGAAGACTGCCGACTGACTATTTTGATTCTCCCCAGGACTGCGAGCATAACTCAAGTACCAGCCACTGATCAAGACAGCACAACGTTGGGACTTGACTCGATGTTCGATTATGACCCAAATCCATGACTTTAGGACCTAATGACCGGACTCAAGTTCAACTCAGAAAGTAAAGCCTCACAAGTACATTGAATGGAAATGTGAGTGCTGAAATACTTAAACAAATGAACAAAGTGTTTGCTGAAAAACAAAAAGAAATTTTATTTCCATTATTGTTTGAGAAAGTAAGTACAAAACTATTCAAAGAATTCCTATAAGTAGGGGCCAAGCCCGCATTTATAGATGGTCTAAAAAAACAAAAGAAAAAGCTTATTCTAGTAACCAACAAAAGAGAGGAAACAAAAATGCGAATCTACACCTTTGGTTTTTTATCCTTCTTACTTTTCTTCGGTGTGGACCTACTCAAACTACCGCTCAAATGTCTCTTTAAGCCATTGCGTCTCCGTCCTGCTCCAGCTAGCTTGTCTTCGGTCGGGGGAAGCAGTCTCCTCCTTGAAACTCATAGGGACTGGAATATCCTTTGTGGGTAGAACTAGAGGAATGGTGGCACCCTCAATGCTAGAGGAATGAGGCGCGCTGGTATCGATGACTGTGCCACCCAGTGAAATAACAAGTATAGCGATCGGACTGGGACCTGCCATGCCTGCTCTAGTTGCTCCATCTCAGCTTTGATGTCCTCCATTATCTGCTCAGCTCGGTCCACACGTATACCCATTGGAATGTTATTAGTCGGGCCCGAGGGGCCCGTGATGATCACGTCTTCATCAATATTGAAGGGCACTTTGATACTTAGATCACTTTGATGGCTGAAGAGTGCTTCCATCAATTGTCCATCGAGCATGCAACTTATATTATGCATCTCCCCAGTTGAAGTGGTGACCATCACAATTATAGCCTCTATTGTAAGTGCCTCCTGCTCGTAATGAATTTCTTGAGTTGTAGAAGGGTCAGTCGGTGTAGAATCTAAGACCGAATATTAGTAATATCATCTAATAGTGCTCCTGCATTTTGAGGAATATGAGAAGTGTCTAGAATTCCTTCCTCGAGTTGGCTCCCAGGTTGGGCCGACGGGCCTTCCGAGTTGCGTTCGGTTATCGGAGAGAGATGTGGCTTATCAGGGTCATACCCCACAACAGCTGGAGGATCAATAGAAGAAGTAAGCATAGCTTGAGACACTGGAGGTGCTTCAGAACTGATGTCATCATGTTCAATCCCAAATCCTTCCTTAGCTTCCGGATATTTAGCGGCCAGTTTTTCTTTCTCAAGTGCGACGATTGTATCATGGGGGACTTTAGATTCGTCTCCAACTAGTACTTGTGTTTCTAGTTTAAAATCATCGATAGTTGCGGTATTACTCATAGCCTTTTCTTCATCGAGCAACCAATTCCAGGCCTTATATAGTTGGAAAGGATAGTCTTCGCCAAGCCAATTTAAGTTGCGGTTTCTCAAAATGTTAGCATTGTAAGTAACCAGGAGATCTTCAAATTCGCTCTAGATCCTGGCCTCAACTGCTTTAATTTCCCTATCAATCATGGCATCGGCTTCCTCGGTCTTCAGATTCATTGCATCCCTCTCCTCCTTAAGTCGCATCACCTGTTCACATGCCTCCTTAGCGGCTTTGTTGGCCTCAACTTTTATATTGATGGCCTTGGCCTACTTCTTTCCACGCCTCATCCCTCTCCCGAGTGATCATAGTGTTATGGTGAACCATCTCCTGCACCAAGTCCATGTAGGTCTTTCTCATATTTTCCATGGACTTCCTGGCCTCCTTGGCTTTCTGGCCAACCTCCATTTAGGTCTTTCTTGAAGATTCAAGCTCATTGGTGAGTGTCATTATTATTCTGCCTATTTAAGAAAGGTCGCTCTTCAATTTTCCAACCATTTTAGCCCGCTCGAAATATACCGCCGTCATCTTCTCGGCCGTCTTAGGCCATTCCCTGTACTGGTTGTATGCATCATGCATGTATTCCTGCACTAATTTTTCTCTATCGTTGAGGATTCTTTTCAAGTTTGAAGGGAATGGATACCATCGAAACAAATATTCGGGAAGTCTTTCTTCAACTTGGAGATTCGGACGGTTCCTTCCCCTGTGGGCTCTATCATAGTTTGTTCTGTGATGATATGAGCTTCCGTTTCAGTTCTACATCGCTGATCGTCAGATTTTGAAGTGTGAGGTGGCACTATTTGGTATGCAGTTTCAGAAGATTGCCTACCAGAGACGGATGGTTTTGAGGGTCCTTTAGATGGTGGAGATCACGACCGAGAACAGCGCCTACTTTGAGCCCTATCATAGCGCTCACGCTCTTGGCTAAGGTGATAATCGCGACCGTATTGTCTATCGCTTTCTTGCCTATCAGATTCAGAGTATGAACTGGAAGAATGACGTGAAGAGGGAAGATTGCTAAGCATAGACCCTTGTTTCACCATCATGTTTGTAAAATAAAAAGATAAGTAGAATTAATCATCTTCATATATTAGAAAACATGTGATTAGAAATTGTGTAGTGCGTGAAGTGTGTGTATGCATGTGCAAACCTCCCAACCGATCGATTGTGGTGGCCTTGCTCGTAGGAGTTGGTTCCCCTATGTTTAAAGAAGTTAGGCCTGCGCCAGTTCGCGGTGGGGAAGCGAGCCCCTCTAATCCAAGATCCTGGAACGAAGATATGTCATTTGGAGTAGGAATATCCGATAATCCTCTCAATGAACCTTCTGTTTGTAGTGAAGAGGTATCCGGACTTGTAGAAGTTGCCACAGGCTAAATTATTACAACGGTCTTATGCCTTTTGGCTTTATGAGCGAAAGTTTTGCCCTTTCTTTTTTATTCTGATAGTCGAAGGTCCTACTGAGGCATAACCGTGGGCTCATGCTTAGCTATCTCACCTATGTCATCACCTATTTCAATATTTTGTAATTCCAAGCGCACTTTGAGTTGCCCGACTGAGGGCACGAAGGAGCCCTTCTTCCTCTTTGCCTTACCGAAGCTACCATAGGAACTCCTGTTAGCCCAATGCCTTGACCTCTCTCTATGAGCCCAACGATGATCTATTTTTCATTATTAAAGACTTCATCTATTTCTTTAACCTCAACGGGCACCGCCTGAAGCATTCTCACTATCTCCTTAAACTGTTCTCCTTCGGGCCGTTGAAGTGAAGTTGTAAAAAGAAATGTTGTAATTGATTCAACATCAACTTATATTACCCAGTTAATTGATGAAGAAGTTAAGGCACTTATGTCTGACTAACTACCCTCTAGCAAATCATTGTGGATACCTAACAAGGAACCATTCTGTCTTGAAATAGCTTAACTTACTCCAAGCACGCGCCACAACTTGGCAGTTCCACACCACTTCAAGGAATGTAAAAGAAGGGTTACCCCGTGACTCTTGACATTGAATAAGTATCTGATTTCATCTACGCTCGAGGGCCAGAGAAGATACTCCATGAAGATGATATATAAGATATTGAGAAGTGCATATCTGTTCGGATGTAGTTAAGAAGGCGCAATCCTCAAGAAGAACAACACATCCCAAATATATTGGTTGAACGGGGGCAATGTTCCGGCTATCCCGAATAAATTACAGTTACATCGACGAGCTTTGAAGGATAGTCATATATGCATTTTTTTATCATGTTTGAATATGCAAGGCTAAAGCACGTCGGAGTTAAGTGTTCAAGTATGCAAAAGGCTATGTTTTGTATCCATCATGGTTCAACTTGGATCATTCCTCTAAAGCCTGTCTTCGTATCGATCCGAGAAGTTGTGCTTCGAATCGATCAATTCACACATTACTGCACTTTGTATTGATTCCAAGGCTTCGACTTTGTATCGATCATTCCAAGCATTGATACTCTTCATATTGATCTAAAGACCCTGGATTATGATCGATCACCATGCCTCTTTCATCGATACAAATTGTGCTATCCTTAATTAATCAACGAACTACACTATCTATAAATTACTTCACGGTATTCTGATCATTCCATGTCTCATATCAATATGAGTTCGAGCAAAATATTGGAAGTTAGTGACTCCGTCGTCTCCATTGACTGCTCTCCTTCTTCCTCAAGCATCCAAGGCGCCATTACTTACTTCCTCAACCTTGCCCTAACCACGCTTTGCCACCAACGGCGTCAGAGATGGACTTCTCCATGGAAGGAATGGCATCAACTCCATCCTTGTCATATTAAATATGGGTCTACTAATCATTTACCTAGATTAAGCGGATTGGGTTAAGGATTGAAAGCTGGTTGTGTGAAGATGAGAGCTTCTATAGTTCTATCTTTTTTCTTCTCGATATGAAATGAAGGCATATACAAGTGAAAATTTGTCTAAGTCCAAAATCTATTTGTATGGCTTTGTATCTAAGGGAAGACGTTTCTTATCCCAGTTACTAAACCAAGAGAATCGATCAACATTAATCGATTCAAAGGTTGGCTTTCATATCTATCAACACACAACAGCCCAGAACTTAACACTTCTTATCCATCACCGATTTGTATCCATTAATGTGGATCGATCCGAAGACTACTATGTCGTATCCATCGATACGAAGGTCACTGCATGATCATGTCTGGACCATTCAACTCCATCGATACGAAATGTCAATTTCGTATCCATCTTTTCGAGACCCAAAACTTCGTGGCCATCGATACGGAGCACTCCTAGAGACTATCTATCGATAGCCGACGATAGAACCTACACTCGTATGTCCCAGATTGATCCATGAATGGATTATTACGAAGGAGTGAATCAAATCGACCATCAGTTGTTGTTACAACTCGAATTTCACATCGATCCAGGACACGATGGATACGAAACTCGATCCAAACAAGAACAAAGGAACTTAACAATGACCCATGAATGTGCAAACATGAATGGGAGTCAGGTTAACATGTGTGCATGTATGTCATATTACATTTGATTTTCAAAGTTATCATTAATTGAATGCTTACTTGGTGACAACCAAAACAATGGAGAACAAATTGCTAGTACTCGACCTTCAGTTACACCATAAAACTACATGATCATTGGCAATCTACAATTCGACATTTATGTTACTGGGAATTAATTAAAGGTTACATATCTTGATGAAAAGACGAAAATAACTGCTCAACAAATCAGATAGAACTTTTCAGGATAAAGATGGCAGCTTTTCAAAGCACGTCGTGTTCACATATGATGTACTTTGGAGGGCAAATCCTGCCTTTTGTCAAGGTCTTGACACCAAGGACTTGACTAGAAACTAAAGATAATCCACCCCAAAGATTAGTTATTTACAGGTACACGATGGATATATGCAAACTTTGTCTGAGTCCGGATCGAGCTATAATTAGCATGGTATGACAAGCAAAGCTACGAAATGCAACATTCCAAATTTCAGGTCAATCAGAGTTCATATGCTCAAGTTATGGATCGATCAAGATCCATATGAAACATGTCTAGTTCGTATCCAACTACTTCGAATCCATTCCATTCGTATCCACGTACTTCATATCCATCCATTTCGTACTCACCCATTTCATATCGACCCCACTATAACATGTTTCGTATCGATCAGCCAATCTAGCCCGACTATATTAAACTAGCTGCACAAGTTAGATCCGACTTCCATCAAGGCCGATGATTCCAGAATGATAATTGTGGAGACCAGAAGTCAAGTACATATGATTATATGAAGTCAAAATTGAATAGATTTGATGGATGTATGATGTAGGATGCTCAAAGCATGGAATATGGCTCAATGAATGGAAGGGTTCGACATAGCATGACATATTGTGAGGGATCGACATACTTGATCATGAGGGATCAGTCGGATTCACTGAAGATGGATCGAAATCCATCAAGGATCATGTGCGATCATGCATACAACAATCAATATCTCAGGATCTACATGTCCAAAGCCTATGAAATTTGGAGGGAGAGATCAATGGACCCTAGGGAACCTACCTTACGGGTCACATGTCATAAGAATAATATTTTAGGGATTGGAAAGCATACCTATAGAGGGTTCGGCTGCAAGCAGTACACAAGTGATATTAAGTCAAAGATCGAGCAGTTACTCAAGTTCCAGTGGTCCAAATGACATGAGAATTAAAGGATAAACATATTTTAGCATGTAGAATCCACTGTTGGGATTGTTGCCAAAAATCAACCAATGAAGGAATTGGTACCGATCCCTCGTCTTTAGGAATTGGGCCTAGCGATCCCTTTACTCGACTCGTGTGGATTTGAAGGTCCTTCAGCCAAAGTTTCAAAGAGATTGGTGGTTGTCTTCACTTATAAATACTTACCTTATGGGTCATTTTGAGGAGCTTTATACTGCTTGATACTTTAGCCTTTACCGTAATCAAGTGTTTGCTATTACTTACTATTGTAATCAGATTTATAAGTGATTAATAAATGATAATCTTCATAGTGGACGTACGCATACAATGCCGAACCACTATAAATCTTTGTGTCTCTGATTATTGCTCTTTATCTGTTATTAGTTCCATCATTTCCTCATTTCACTTTAGTTTTCTTCACTTACTTCTCAATATAGATCTTGATTTGGGTGCTTATGACAATTTGGTTGCAAAAAACATAATTTATATGATACTATTTAGATATGTATTATAATTAGATTCATAATTATTAACAATTATGTTGTGTATAGTAAATATATTGATTAAAAATTAAATTTATTCATAATAAAATAACTTTAGGCTAAACCAAAAAAAAGGTAGTTATATTATACATATATGTATTTGTGAGTGTGCACGCACGTGTGAGTGTGTGTATTAACTAAAAACTAATTACAGAAAAATTATTATATGATATCTAAAATTCATTTTTTGTTAAAAAATTCCGGTTAGAATATACATATTTAGGATTTTATGATGTGGATTAAATAATGAATTAAGATTTTACCTTGATGAATAATGTTGATTGATTACATATCAACTTGCGAGTAAATTCTTATTCGAATGACTCCTTCTCCTTCCCACTAGTTTGATTTGCAAGATCCAATTATAGGATTAAACTTTATTATGGAGAGGTTAGGTTATTGTGATTCTATGTAAACATAAGAAGAATTCCTGCTACTATTTTGTAGGGATAATATGGCTAAATATGTTTAAAATATCAAGTCTTATCTTTCTCAAAAAGATTTTACATAAGCATCTAATTATAGTATATAAAACAATCAGGTATATTGGTCAATCATGACCAAGTGTGTCGATATTTTTGATCGATAAATTTTTGGGTGTAATTATAATTTTAGCTTTATTTATTTAACTAAATATATAAAATAATTCATACATATTTTTAAATCAGTTGAATCCCTTCGATAATAACTAAAAAGCCTAAAAATGTTAATACAACAATTATATTAATTTTTGCTTTTTAATATACAATTATGAGTTCATTTAATCGAGCCACATTTGGAAATACGTTACAACTATGTTTATGTGCCTTTCTAGTGCGAACTCATCCCTCGACAATACTTAACCATTTTAAATATTAAAGTGTGTACATACTCTTTTCTAAACATAGTAATGGCCAGTTGATTACAGATCATCCAGGTGAAATCCTATTTTTAATCATTTTAATTTAGACCTTAGGCAATGACATATTGTAAATAGCTGATAGTCCAATGTCTGCTATGTAAAACTTTGAGAAATAGATCTTATAGAGGATAATCTTCTATAGCAAAAACACATTTGGAATAGAAGTCATATTCCTTGATCGTTATTAACCTATAAATATTTGATGTTTGCATTGTCTCTCCATGAAGCAGAGTTGACATTCACCCTCACTTCATCCCAATCGTGCCTATGTTACTTTCACTCTTAGACTTTGTATTCTCCTTAAATAGTCCAGCATTTAAAAGAGAAACCATTGAGTACATGATTACATTAGATTTCTTTACAAAATGCATCCACCTATAATGTTAAGGAGATCAAATAAGTTGCACTTAATTAAGTCGATCAAATAGACATTTTAGTGATTCAAGAGTTAGGTTTGTTTGTAGTCCTTAGCCAATTGTTCCCAACGCAACAAGATCTTTATTGTATTTAATCTTATTGGTCATACGATCTAACATGATGGTTTACTTGCTCTTTCAAATGAAACAATTTCATCGAAATTTTACATCATACAAAATATGAGTGTTCACTGTATAATTTTTGTATGTGATCAACTAAAAATCAAATATTTATACTCTTGTATTGTCTTTAAAGCTCATACTCATAGTAGATAACATACAGTAATAGATAAGTTTACATTGAAGTGTCTAAGGCTTAAAAAATTTAAATTATTATATCATTCGGCTCTTGGATTGGCCTTGAAGCAACAACATGACAAATGTTTTACTAGAGGTAAGTTGCATTTCTTAATCAAACTCAATATTCTTAGTATGTTTTAAACGATAAATAGTTTTATCAGTTACATTTTGTGCAAATTTACTAAAGTAGAATATTATAATATTACATATGTTCTTATACTTATTAGAATGGTTTATTTTATTTTTCTAGTAAGGTTCCCACTAGATTATACATCTTTTAAAACCCTAAAAAGGATGCGTGAATATTATAAATTCTTCTAGTGAGCATTATGATCCATTTGTCATGTTACTACAACCTTAAAGGTTCTCAACAAATTGCAGGCCCTACAAAATGTTAAATAACATTGTTATTAGTTATATCTCATATATAAGTTCTAATCATGCACACTTTGCTTCTAATCATCTTTGTGGCCTTGAATGTGGTCAAAAAATTATAAAGTACATTAGATACCCAATACCCATCATTTCACGATTTCTTAAGAACAAATTTATAATTATTGAGGGTGCTCAAAAATCACAAAATTTCCTTACCAACCTAGAAGTAATGTATACATCACTATACAATTATTTGGCTTTTGCATGCTCAACAACCTTAAGTATGCATATTACACTATTTATATTGTAAATGATAGGGCGCAGCTATGTGTTTAGATTCATACTCTTAAATAATAATAATGAATATTATCGTCTATAAGGAATGATAAACTCACAATTATCAATGACATCATTTATCATTTTATATGTACATACAAGTGTACACATCCATATTCATTCCTTATGACTATAATGGGTTTCATTTCAATTTTAGTTTTTAAAATTTTGTTATTTTTATTATATATATTATATAAGATTCTTATATTTAAGTATAACATTTGTAATATAATACTAAAGCTTATATTGATATGCGAGATCAGATGCATTGGCAGTGGGGTAAAAGGGTGAAATAAAAAAAATCATTTCACAAGATCATATTTTGTTTTTATATAAATAATAAATTTATACTATATTAAATTTATTTATAAATAAAAAGGTTTGGAGTACATTTTCAACTTCTTTATTTGTATTTGTTTGCGCCAAAATTGGTCACAAACACCCAATACCGCGAAAGCACCCGTTTACGTACTCAAATTAATAATAATCAACACAGTTCTCAGCAACAATCAATATAGAATTCAGATCTAAGCAACTAATCACAGTAATTCACAGACAATAATCACAAACACAGGATTTATAGTGGTTCGGCGTTCGTGCCTACGTCCACTTTGAAGGTTTTCTCTTTATTGCTTCACTTGATGATCTTATTCAATTACAACGGGTTGTA
Source organism: Allium cepa (assembly GCA_030765085.1). NCBI lineage: Eukaryota > Viridiplantae > Streptophyta > Magnoliopsida > Asparagales > Amaryllidaceae > Allium > Allium cepa. The sequence goes on along the minus strand of CM060929.1, from coordinate 985,547,131 downwards.
GCTTTGAACTTGATAATCTTAATTGATTACAACGGATTATAGCTTTGAACTCTGAACTCAACAGCAATAGTGACGAATAGGATTGAATTCAGCAGAGTCTGGACTTACTTTCTCTCTTCTGAATCTCCTCCCCTTTTCTGAACGACCAGGGGCTCTATTTATAGGCGTGGAAGGCCAAAATCCCGCCCAAAACCTGGAGAGGCTGCTTGGCACGTGACGGGGGGCCCACAGGCCCGCGTTCTTGGACTGTGTGCCCAGTTTGGCATCGATTCGAAGTGAACTTTGAATCGATCAAAAAAATTTCCAATTGCGATGAAACTTGGCGTGGACGTTCTTCATCATGTAATCAAACTTCTGTGAAAATTTCATGGCATTTGGATCAAGGGATTGAGAGATATGATCGATTCAAGGTGATGCATTTCGGTACGCTGGCAACTTCGAAACGATCCTATGGGTCGTTCGAACCCATATGTTTCGAATCCATATGGTTCGAACCCATAGGTTCGAATCCATATGGTTCGAATCCATACGGTTCGAAACCATAGGTTCGAATCGAACCTGTTGCATGAGGGGGCAGCGACGCTTCGAATCGATGGCTCTGGATCGATTCGAAGTTGTTTTTAACGTGTAGGGTTCGAAGACAGCATGGACTCGAAGCTTGTGATGGGTTCGAAGCTTGAGGTGGACACGAAGTGGTGATGGATACGAAGTTGATGGATGGATTCGAAGTGGTGATGGATACGAAGTTGATGGATGGATTCGAAGTAGCGATGGATACGAAGTTGATGGATGGATTCGAAGTGGTGATGGATTCGAAGTAGTGATGGAGTCGAAGCATGAATTGGCTTGATGGATTCGAAGGGAGACGTTGGCTGATGGATTCGAAGGGAGACGTTGGCTGATGGATTCGAACGTCGCCTCTTCCTATGGGTTCGAATATGATGGGTTCGAAACAGATGGTTTCGGACACGATGGTTTCGAACACGATGGGTTCGAATATGATGGGTTCGAACATGATGGGTTCGAACCGAGCAATGTGTACCTTCTTAACTTGAATCCATCATAACTTGAGCATATGACCTCGGATTGACTTGAAATTTGAAATGCTGGCTTCTATGGTCTTTCTTGTCATGCCTTATTAATTGTGGCCCGATCCGAGCTCGGACAGAATTCATCGATATCCATAGTGAGGTGAAATACGACCAATCTCTGAGGCGAACTATTTTCTGTTTTTGACCAATCTTTTGGTATCACGGCTTTTGCCCAAAAAGCGGGATAACATTACCAAAATGTTTGCGCCAAAATTGGTCACAAACACCCAATACCGCGAAAGCACCCGTTTACGTACTCAAATTAATAATAATCAACACAGTTCTCAGCAACAATCAATATAGAATTCAGATCTAAGCAACTAATCACAATAATTCACAGACAATAATCACAAACACAGGATTTATAGTGGTTCGGCGTTCGTGCCTACGTCCACTTTGAAGGTTTTCTCTTTATTGCTTCACTTGATGATCTTATTCAATTACAACGGGTTGTAGCTTTGAACTTGATAATCTTAATTGATTACAACGGATTATAGCTTTGAACTCTGAACTCAACAGCAATAGTGACGAATAGGATTGAATTCAGCAGAGTCTGGACTTGCTTTCTCTCTTCTGAATCTCCTCCCCTTTTCTGAACGACCAGGGGCTCTATTTATAGGCGTGGAAGGCCAAAATCCCGCCCAAAACCTGGAGAGGCTGCTTGGCACGTGACGGGGGGCCCACAGGCCCGCGTTCTTGGACTGTGTGCCCAGTTTGGCATCGATTCGAAGTGAACTTCGAATCGATCAAAAAATTGTCCAATTGCGATGAAACTTGGCGTGGACGTTCTTCATCATGTAATCAAGCTTCTGCGAAAATTTCATGGCATTTGGATCAAGGGATTGAGAGATATGATCGATTCAAGGTGATGCATTTCGGTACGCTGGCAACTTTGAAACGATCCTATGGGTCGTTCGAACCCATATGTTTCGAATCCATATGGTTTGAACCCATAGGTTCGAATCCATACGGTTCGAATCCATACGGTTCGAAACCATAGGTTCGAATCGAACCTGTTGCATGAGGGGGCAGCGACGCTTCGAATCGATGGCTCTGGATCGATTCGAAGTTGTTTTTAACGTGTAGGGTTCGAAGACAGCATGGACTCGAAGCTTGTGATGGGTTCGAAGCTTGAGGTGGACACGAAGTGGTGATGGATACGAAGTTGATGGATGGATTCGAAGTGGTGATGAATACGAAGTTGATGGATGGATTCGAAGTAGCGATGGATACGAAGTTGATGGATGGATTCGAAGTGGTGATGGATTCGAAGTAGTGATGGAGTCGAAGCATGAATTGGCTTGATGGATTCGAAGGGAGACTTTGGCTGATGGATTCGAAGGGAGACGTTGGCTGATGGATTCGAACGTCGCCTCTTCCCATGGGTTCGAATATGATGGGTTCGAAACAGATGGTTTCGGACACGATGGTTTCGAACACGATGGGTTCGAATATGATGGGTTCGAACATGATGGGTTCGAACCGAGCAATGTGTACCTTCTTAACTTGAATCCATCATAACTTGAGCATATGACCTCGGATTGACTTGAAATTTGAAATGCTGGCTTCTATGGTCTTTCTTGTCATGCCTTATTAATTATGGCCCGATCCGGGCTCGGACAGAATTCATCGATATCCATAGTGAGGTGAAATACGACCAATCTCTCAGGCGAACTATTTTCTGTTTTTGACCAATCTTTTGGTATCACGGCTTTTGCCCAAAAAGCGGGATAACAGTATTCAAGATATTCTTTTATTCACCATTGTCTAATGATAATATTTATTATAAATTTAATTTAAATTATATTTATTAATTTAATTTGAATTTGGTTTTGTATATTAATATTTCGGTAAGGTCGTATTTGAAATACAAACATTGTAACAATGTTAAAAGGGTTTATCTAACTTGGGGGTAATATGAGAACATGTGTAATTAACCAATGTGATATACGATTAGCAATTATATAGATTAAGTTCATAAGTCAATGATGTTGTAAAAAAAATATCTATACATAAAGGTGAGTACGTCCACAATAATACAAAGCATATAATGTGGGTATGTGTATGTATATCTATACACACACATATAACAGACACATTCAATTTCGACATTATATATGTTTGATATTATTATGTATTCAATATATGTATATAGTCATTTTTTATATATATTTATACACACGTGTGTTTTGAATGACCACTAAGACTATATGTACATGAAAATTTTCCATTCTTAGGGTTAAAGAGAAAGAGATCTATTTATAGGAATTTTTAGTCATATATAATAGATGATTTTCGTCTTCCAATCAACCATTGATCTTCTCATATTTTAAAATTCTTGTCCCTTCTTTCACAATGTATAGCTGTTTGGGTAAAATTTGGGTCTATGTACCTCAAGCTATTGAGACAGGCCAAGTCAAGAAAGAGTATTCATTATGCAATCCATAGTCCTATATGCATGTTTAAAATTTAGAGTCGTATGTTCAAGGTAAAGGGGAATAGTTATATACATAAGTCAAGATTCCAAAATAGTCAATTATGAAAATCATGCTAGGTAAAAGTCCTCGATTACAAAGTCTTTAATTCAATTTGCCCTAGAGGCCATGAATTCCCAATTTAGAGCTTGTTTTACAATGTGGAAAGAAAAACGAAAAATGGAGGAGAAGAGGAACTAGAGATTGAATCATTTCTCATGGAGGCACATGCTTATTTATAGAGAACTCGAATTGTTCAATACTTGACATGTGATGCCTTATTTGAAATAGACGGTTATTATATGCAGATGTGGCACATGTTCGAAGTGGCATATGGCATATCTTTCTTTGCTTTATGACTTGATTTTCATCACATGATGGCTCTAATTTTTCTTCCTTTGATAACTTGATTTATTTCAATGCGATGGATTTATTCGATGACTTCAAGAATCATTACACAATGGCATTGAGAATTTCCTTACCCCACTATGGCTTTAAGAATTACCTCACGATGACTTTGATTCTTTATTTCACGAAAGCTTCAACGGTATATTATGAAGGCTTCTATATTCGACATTTAAGTTCACCACACGATGACCCTTGTAAATTAACCTGTGAATGCTTTAGTTGCTACAATGTAACGGCTCTTAGGAATCAACCCATGAAGGTTTTTGTTGCTACCACACGATGGCTTTTAGGAATCAACCCACAAAGGCTTTCATTACCATCACATGATGGCTCTTAGGAATCAACACACCAAGGATTTCGAAGCTACCACGCGATGGCCATTGTAAATTAACCCAAATAGCTCGTGTACATCACTCCATGATGACTATAGGAATAATTGCACGAGCACTTTTATATATCACATCTCAATAGCTACTTCAATGAGTTATATCACGATGGTATTAGCTTAACATTCCATGATGGTATCATAACTCACTTCACGATGACCCTTGTAAATTAACCCACTAAGGCTTCCATTGCTATCACATGATAGCTCTTAGGAATCAACCCACGAAGGCTTTTATATCTATCATGTGATGGCTCTTAGGAATCAACCCAAGAAGGATTTTGTTACTGCCACGCGATGTCTCTTGGGAATCCATTCACAAAGCCTTTCTGTAATATCCCAAAAATTTATCAATATAAATTAATAATATATTTATTGGAAAAAAATTGGAAAAAAATCTTAAAAACAAATAAAATAAGTAAAAATTAGATATGAATAAAATTCCAAATTTATTTCGAGTTTAAAATAATGAAATAATGAATGTTTTAAAAAGCCATTTAAATTTAAAATCTTATATATATGAATATTACATATATGAGTAAAATTGAATACATATTGAAATTTAATTTAATTTTATTCAAGGTGAGTGTGAATATATAAATGGACATGGAAGTTTATATTTCAAGTTTGAAATTTAAATTTAAATTTAATGTTTTAAAAATAAGTAGAATTTAAAATCATTAAGATGTAATATATGTAATGTAAATATTGGTTAAATTCTTTTAACATTGTGTGTATATATATATATACACACAAAGGGATAAAGGGACACATCTATTTATAAAGTGTATATAATATAAAAATAAAAAGTTTATAAAACCCTTTGTCTTGTAAAAAAAATCACAAATGTGAATATACATTCACATGGGAGATGGAGTAGAGTAATTAACAAAATCTAGAGTTTATGATTGTTTTTCTTACAATGGCACAAGACATTATTACCTTAATAAAATAATCAAATTAAAAATTTCAGAAAACCTTTCACCTTCCCATTTCAAATTTATTAAGCTACCTAATCTCTGAAGTTCAGTAACCAAAAAGATTTTGCAATCTTAAACTCCAACACTCAAGCAAGAAAAAAATTCAAAAAATAAAACTGTCAAACCTTCTTCAATTCAATTCAAAATTTAATTCTGAAGTGTTTTTCTCAAGCATCAAACTATAGTGATATACTTCATCTCTCAGGTAGATTTTAACTTGATAGTTTAATAAAATTATGATTTTTAAATCAAACTTTAACAAAAAAAGTTCAAAAACTACAGATTAGCTTGAATAAGGGAAGCTTCAGGTTTTAGGCAGTGCAAGTTTTCTGGAAAGAATTTTAAAGGCAAGTAACTTTTTTTAAAATTTGGACTTGAAGATATAATATGTAATAAAGCAGGAATTTAATACAATAATATTCAATCTGTTGCAGGAAGAATCAAGATTTAAAAGCTATTTCTGGTTTTCAAGTTTCAGAAAAAAAGAAGCTTCTCTGTTCTATAAAAAATCCTAACTGTAAGTAAATTAAATTTGTTGTTATAGACTAATTAAGTGCATAAATACAACCAAGAATAATCACAGATCTGTAACTATAATTTGCAGATCTAAAACCCCAAACATTAAAGTAGAAAAAGAGGAAAAGTCACAGGCCTTCACCCCTATCTTTTGAATCTGTCAAGAGCCTTTTTGTCATCAGGGATGAGGTGATAAATCCCATGCTTTATTCAATTATTTGTGTTTAAATGCCTGCATGAATGTGGATAGCTTTTGCTTGTGAATGGATTGCTATGCTTGAGTTTTTCTTTGCCTGGAAATGTTAATTTCTTTCTTCTGTTTTTTCTGTTTCTTGTAACACTAAGGTTTACAGTGTAAACAATGCCGAATTAAAAAACCTTTCCTCTATTTCTATTGAAATTGAATGATAAACTATGGTTTTGTCTATGCTTCGTGTTTCAGTAATTTATCAAAGTAAAGTTTTGATAGTTTCCTTCTTTCTAGAAACTATAAAAACACATTTACAAAATCTAAATCTCTCTCCCTCATTTCTTTTGAAAATGGATTGTAACAAGTAGGATTTTTGTGTTTAAACTTGCACCATGTTTCAGAAACAAATCAAAGCAAGTTTGTAGTTTTTACTGGAAACTAAAAAGAAAAAAATACATTGTAACATTTGAAACTTTGGTTTACAGAGTAACCCAGCATCAAAAATCTAATCTCTCTTTCCCCCTTTACTTTTGGAAATGATTATAAACAAGCTAAAAATATTGTTTAACCCTGCACTTTGTATCAGTAATGAATTAAAACAAGTATATATAGTTCTTTCTTCCTTGAAACTATGAAACACGGTCACAATTCAAATTTTGCAGAACTTCGAACTTCACGAATTTTAATTTCAGTAATATCATTTGAATCCCCTTTAAAAATAATGATTTTTGAAATGAAAATCCAAATTTTTCATTAGCTTTTCACTGGAATATTTGGGATGATCGGGAAAATAAAGTTCTATCAAATTCTGGTGATCTAAGAAATTTTAGGCCTCGAAATTCGTTATGGCGGTAAGATTTAATGTTCGAAATCATCAGAAAAATACTAGATAAATTTATTAATCATTGGATCTTGGATTCGTGATCAAAGTAGGGTTTAAGAACCTTTTTCTGCACATGACCGAAATGATGTTGCTGCGCCATCTAGAAGTGATCGGACTACGTAGCAATGGTGCCAATCGCGGCGTAACACGATGGTGGGGCTTTGGTCCAAATTTGGCGACCGATAACGGTTAGAGGAGGCGACGCGAGACGTTTTACTGATGGTGGTTCTGATGGGTTTTGGTCGAAGTGTCTTGATTCTCGTTTTCAAACCTTTTCCAAATTCTGGGTGTTTGTGGCTGTAACAGCCCACAAATCCGTACCCCTTGAGTTAATAATATTTTATCTAAATCAACTCAAGTTGTACATAAATACGAACCATTTGGGTTAAAGAAGAAGAGGTAGAAGAAGAAAATAGAAAACAACATCAGAATCTAACAATCGCAGCGGAATAAAATATAATAGATATTAATATATCATTACACCAAACAAATATATCTGTTCATATATTACATCATCTGAGTACATCAATCACAACTCAACATCAATAACATACAACTGGACACACAACTACACAACACAGCGGAAATATATATAAAACAAGTACGAGAGTACGTATCGTCATCTTGCTCGTCTCCTGAGCTCCTCAGCATCATATCCTGTATTCTATAATACTCGGTCTGACCCGAGCATTACAGTTAAATAACACCCGAGTCAGTCTGGAATACTAGCGTGAGAAAATCACACTCAGTTGATTATTAAAGTTTCAAAAATCACTTGAAAACAAAAGAATCTCGTAAGACCACACCACAAATAAACATGTCGGGTTTTTACCTTACGGTAGCTAAAACATTTTTTATAGGATTCCTCTGATATTATAATAGGGTCTATATACAAATACTTATAAAATAGCCAAAATTGTTACATTCATTAAATTCCAGCTACTAGCCACAGAGTGGGTAATACAAACAAAATTCGTACAAGGCTCGTAGGGAGAGTGGATTTCTAACTAATGACTAGGCACTGGGGTACCACCTGTCACAGTACCGGGCCTAGATCTCCGTACCGAGGAGCACGCCCGCTCCCCTGCAACACAAGACCGGGACTACCCCTTACTGGATAATCCCGAGTGAGATCACCCCGCAGTTGGGATCAGCAACCGCCCACTAAGCCAAAATAAAAAGGGACATCTAGACAGGGATGACCTCACCCTACTTGGGTGCTACCCACCTTGCCTTGCTACATAACCCCTGAATTTTAGTCACTCCCATTTGATGAGGCTTGAGGCTAAGCGTTGCCTTTTTAGAATATATCCCTTAGAATGCCCATCGTCCACCTGACGATGTTTCGCAAGCATTTATCCATACAAGTCCGTCCCGGGTTCGAACGGAACCGAAGGCACTATTCCTATTACATCCATTTTGGAAATATCCTCAGGATTAGTAGCGACTAGCCCTTGCACTTCACTGCTCCAAACTTCGAATCCACAAACGTTTTCCACGAAATGCACAAATCAGATCGAAGTGGTTTTCGAGAAAAAAAATCTCGATCCCGGTCTCTGCGAAAAGATCAACGCATTTTTGTCCAATATTGATAGTCGGTGATTTAACTATCAATTAATATTCACAACAACCATCAACCAATAAATAATTTCCCTAATTATTTATTAATCTCAAAATATCTTCACAAGATATATTTCTATTTTCAACCTTTTGAAAACAGTTTCAAATCATCTTTCTTTTCAGAATAAATTTTCTCAAATATTTTCTATCTCCACTGAAATCACCAAGCACAAAACTAGATTTTTAAAATAATTTAAAACACTTTACTTTGAAATATACTTTAAAATATTCAAGTTAAAATACTTCAATAATTTGTTAAAAATACATACTATATGAATATTTGAAAATAAGATTACTTAATAAGATATAAAACTAGATTTTCACTTTTAAAAACAAAATACTAAGTCACTACTTAAATAGTTACTGTTATAATAGATTAAAAGAAAATACTTACTTTAGAATTCAAATATTATAAATAATAAATTTTTACTAAAACTTGCTTTTTAAAAACAACTTTAAAACTTTTGGACTTATATTTAAAAATTTCTTTGAAAAAGTACTTGGTTATTCTGGGAGAATTTCCAATCTCAATCACTTAAATCAGTTTTCCCATATTGATTCCCATTTTATTCCATTTGACATAAGTTTCTTTGCTTACTCAGTTCATTTCAAAATTCATTAATTATGGATTTTATTATTCTTATAATTATTATTATTTTCTGTTTGATTTAAAATCTTTTTAATTGAAATATACGAATTCCAGGCTTTGCCAATTTCTTCTTTACCCTTTTCAATAATTTAAATCTTAAAATTTAAATAAATGTTTTGTTCTTTTAATTAATATCACTGAAAATTTAAAATTCATTAACTTTCTGTTTATTCAAAATGTTCCTTTCTATAATCTAGATCTATTTATTAGAATTTTAAAGTCACTTTATTACCTTTCCAATTCATTTTTAAAATTTATTTTATAATTATTTCACTTACAAATTCACTTCTTTTATTTTCTTTCCAAACTCCAATTTATATCTTTTTTGTAATTCATTATACCCAATCATATCTAATCGAACCATAGCATTCAATATTCCAATATAATTCATCATAGAATATCAAATAATCACAACAGAGGGTATTAAATAATTTAAATGTTGAGGGATCCAGTTGGATCCCTCCAACCTGTTTCCCTGCATCCACAGACATTAGCACAATATAAAATACTAATTCCAAAATATACCATACCATAGCACATCAATCAATTCAACCATTCAAACAATTATTAAATTTAATAATTTAAATTTAAATTTTTAAATTCAGCTGAGTGAGATTGACTCACCTTCGATTATTGTTTTGGCAATCTGACCCAACCCGGCTTGCTTGTATCAGATTTTGACCTGCTCCTCCATGCTTCGAAAGAAAACGCAAATCCCAACCTCGCTCGAACTCCAGATATGACATCAACGACGAACCCATACCGCTGCTGCACGCAAAGCCCTAAACTACCGCGAACCAAACCTCCCATCGCCGCGTTTTGACCAACGCGGATGCGCCTCTCCACCGACTCGCAAGACACCTCCACAGCTCTGACCCAATCGAGACCAAACCCAAAACGAAACCCCTCTTCGATCTCGTGGCCACCCAATCCAGATCGCGACCACCCCTTGCATCGCGTCGCGTGATGGAATTCGAGAATACCACGGTTCCCAATGCTCGCGCGCCTCCCCTAGCTTCAAACTAAGAACAGAGCTCGGCAACGTCCCCCCTTTTTCGATCGAATGGACTTCGAATGCCTCGAACGCGATTACTTAATTGAGGAACGATTCGATTTGGGGAAAAGAAAAATGAAGGAGGAAGACGTTCGAACTGGAGGGATAGGGTTTTTCTTTTTTAACTGAGTATTCGATTGAAGAAGGAGGCTTCGGCGAATTATTTAAGGGGAAATGAAGCTTGCGTGAGAAGCTTGCCTTACTACAGTGACGGAAAAGAAAGCTGACGTGAAATTATTTCGACTAAAGGTTAACGGGTTAAACAATGTATTAATTTAATTTCAAATTTCAATTTAAATCGACTATTATCAATGAAATTTCTAGCGCGTTTATATATCGTACGCTCACACAACAACCCCGATCACTACGAAATTTGAAATCCGATAAAAATTCAATATTACGGACCTAATGGAACTGGTTTTGTCGTATTTCGAGACTGTGCCTAGGAAGGCTATTTTTAAATTCAGTTTAAACGATATAAATTCCAAAACCCGACAAACCGTTTTTAAATTTGGTTTCATCACTTCTATTCTCTTTAGTATTATCAATATAAATTTTATAAGCCTTCAAATTATATTTTAACAGGCTTAAAATTCCAAATTTCATATTTTACTCAACTTTTATTTGTTTAATTTAATAATTTAATTATCAAATAAATAGTGATATTTGAATTCAAGTTAAAATTAACTTTTAAATATTTAAAAATCAATTAAATATCCCGATTTAAAATGCTCAAAAAAAATTTTCGGGTCGTCACATTCCTCCCCCCTTAAAAGAATTTCGTCCCCGAAATTACTAATTATGAAGAATGGTCCAATACCCGTTTACTATTTTCCCAAAGCCAAACAATTCTAACAATTCATCATCTTACCAACTATCTCCTTGTAAAAGACCCATTATTATTCTTATTATCTTTCCAGCCTTTCCATAGTTCCCAAACAACTTATTTATACAATCATTCAAATTATAATTCAAAACCAAATTTTGAATTATCAAATCTTTCTCAAAAAATTTCTAACTCTCTAAATTTCCGAATTTTTTTGCCAGCGTCTCCTTTGCGCGACTAGCTCGGTGCAACTACAAAAGGCCTCTACGGGCTTCCAAATCCCAAAAGAAAACCATAAAGCCAAGTAGCTCGATCAAAACCCAATCAAATTTCATACCGAAATATAAATACATACCCTTTTGTTGAGCAATTCAAATTTATCTTATGAAATCAAAATCAATTCTCTTTCTCCTTTATATTACATGCATACCCTGCTTAGCACTAATATCCATTCACAACATTCCAAAAACATTTTATCAACTTTCTCACAAAATGCCAATATCTATTCATTCAAATATTGACTTAAATTATATAAGTAGTATCAATTTTTCATTTAAGAATTCACCATTCCCTCTTAAGTTAGTATAAGCATTTTATATGCTTCTTATATTTATTCCCACTTTACCACTTTAGTTTATATCCAATTTTATTCCAATTGATTCTTTCATTTTCATATAAATCCAATTTATCACTCTAAATATTTGAAATTTTATTTTTCATTTTCTATTATTACTAATTCGTGTCATTATTTTAAATTAGTCCCATTTATTAATTTATTTCAATTTTCAATTTGAAAACGTTTGTCGTTAACAAAATTTTCTAAAAATAATTCAAAAATTCTCTAACTCCCAAAATTTCTGAAATATTTTGGCAGAGTCTCCTTTATAAGGAGGAGCTTTTGCAATTTGACAAGAGATATAAATATATATACATCGACCCACCCGATCGGAAAAACCAAAAACAGTTCATATTTCCTATTTTAGTTGCATAGGCGTACCTTATTTAGCATTTATAAGCAAGCGGCTTACTATTTTAGCAATTAACGCAACCAAATCCAGCCACATGGCTTCCAGGTACCTGTACTTACTCAATTCAAACATGTAAGCCAAATATATATGAAGTTTAACAGCATTTCACTTATTTGCAATAGTGAAACACATGAATTCTAAAAGAAATTCGCACCAAACATTTTTCCGTAAGCAACTTATACAATTTTCATACCACTTCCACTGTTCCAATTAATTTATAACCATTTTCATTCAATTTGAATGGTTTAAAACTCAATCGCTTATATTTAATTTATTTTTAAGCAAACTGACTCATATTTTATTCAATTTCTCTCAAAATCAATTTATTTTACTTCTATCCATTCATAGAATTTTAATTACTTCCATTTACATCAAATGCCAATTTATTCTATGCAATTTGACAAGATCTATGTGAATAAATAAGTACTTATGTTTTATAACCAATTTAAATTGATTTCAACTAAATTTATACTAAATTCTATTCCTTTCTTAAATTTATTCACAATCCATATATTCTCATTTTCATTGCATTTTAAATTTGAATACATTCACTTGCATTTCATTTTATTAACCAAACTAATTTCATTATTCAAACAGGTTTCATTCAAAACTACTTGATCTAGCTCGACACATTCTATTAAATTCTATCCCATTCCAATTTATTCACGATCCATTCATTTACATTTCATTCCATATTTATTTATTCCAAACTATTTTATTTAGCTCGAAAACAATCCAGGTTATTTCTCTCAATAACTATTTCTCAACTTATTTAAACCCCACTTCATTTGATTCTTATTTATTCCATTCTTTTATTTATTTATTTAATATAATTAGTTTATTCACTCAATCCTTTATGAATTTTCATTTCCTTAAATATTATTTATATCCCACCAAATTCTATTTCGATTCAAATTTATTTTCACTTGATTTAAATTCAACCCAATATTATTAAACTTAGTTTAAGTTGAATTAAATTCAACTCCTTTCCATCTTTCAGCTTAAGTTCAGTTGCTTCAATTTTATACTTAAGCTCATTCTCATTTTACAAACAAAGTTCTCTTTTCAATTTAACTTGATTCTATTTCAATCCAATCTCATTTCAAACTACAAATTCATTTGATTAGTTTTTACAAAATTTAAATTTTCAGATTTAACTCATTCAATTGATTACATGGCCATTTCCAATTTATTTCCACTTATTTGGATTTTATTTGCAATTAATTTCGTACTCAATTCATTTAATTAATTGCAAGGCCACCTCCAATTATATTTTCTTCACTAATGATTCAAGTCGAATTTGATTTATAACTTGAGTTTTATTTCCAAACCTGAATATTAACTCACCAATTCAGCATGTATTAAACTACATTAGGTTCCATTTACATATTTCATTAACTAATTTATTAACAAATTAGTTCTCCCCTATTTATAGTTCAATACTTGATTTTTAATTCAAATATCACTTCATTAAATTTTCTTAGTTCAATTTATTTTATAATTCAAGTTTGGAATTTTCGTTTTATTTTCCAATTCATCAAACAATGTTTATCTTGAGTTTTTCTAAACACCTTTTTAATTTTAGAAGTCACCACTTATTATTTCACACATTTCCATTCATTCTAGGCTTAAATAGGTTCATCTTTTATTTTTAACTCAAGCCTTATACTTATCTATAACCCAAGCATATATTTTTTCGTTTCCATGGATTTTAATTCTTTTATGAGTTATTCTGATTTATTTATTTCAATTCAATCCTTATTCAACTTATTTTCCATTTAGTCAGGTAAGAATCTAATTCCATTCAATAATTCAATTGAATTCTTATTCCAATTCAATTTTATTTTAACTCGGATTTATTTAATTTCAATTCTATTTCAACTTAATTCGAATACAACTGGATATTATTTTCAGCTTATTCAATCTATTTCAGTCCAGTTAAATTTTTATTTCCCAATCCAAGTAAATTCCATTTTTTTAACCTTTCACTTTAAATTTAAATTCCAACATTCAAAGCTTATATTTCCTTCCTGATTTAAAATCATCTCAATTTATAAGTTTACAACCTATCTCATCAGGATTTTTAAACACCCAACTTTTGGTTTCAAATTATTTTGAAATCTCCAACATCTCAACTCACATTTCTCAAAACTGTAAACCAATCTGGTTTTTATTTTCGACAAACTTCTTTTGAAATTTCGAAAACAAACAGGTTTTCCTGAACAAATCAATTTGGCAGCAATCTGCCACTTAGAAACTTGAAAATAAACATCGATGATGCTGCAGTCATCACCGAAGTTATTTTCCAGCGACTGAAGTGAATTCAATGCTATATCCTTTCCAAAATTTATTTGAAACAATTTCCTTTCAGAAATACCCCAAAAACAACAATGCTACTATTTATCTTCAAAATACTTCCAAAATCTCCGGGGTTTTAAAGTTACAAATTCTATTTTAATTTAAATTTTAACTATAATATATTTGTATAAATTATGCTTATACAAATTCCTATTTAATTGTATTTCAATGTATAATTTACATTTATAATTCATATTTATAGATTTCATTTTATAATGAATTTATTCCCTTAAACTTTGGTTATATTTTCAATTTCTAGTTAAATTTTCATACTATAAGAATGATAATTTAAATATCATCATTCCTAACATCCAAGCAACCATATTTTAGCTAAATAGTTTAAGAAAACTTTTCCTTATACCAAAATATATTTTTGGGTAAAAGTATTTCATTTACCCACATTTAAAAACAATACCGTGTCAATTGTTCAATTCAAGTGTTTAGAAACCCCTTCGATACAGTTGTCTAGACTGTGCCGACGAAGGTTTATATGTCACTCAATAAACCAACCAACATAATAATAAAATAATTTATGTTCACAAACAAATACGCATTCATATCTACTAATACGCTCAAACTCATTCTAGAGTACTTCGGACTAGAATTTAAAAGAGTAATTTTCCACCAAAGCCAAGGTTATCACCAACCTATGCTCTGATACCAAGTGTAACAGCCCGCAAATCCGTACCCCTTGAGTCAACACTATTCTATCTAAATCAACTCAAGTTGTACAGAAATACGAACCATTTGGGTTAAAGAAGAAGAGGTAGAAGAAGAAAATAGAAAACAACATCAGAATCTAACCATCGTAGCGGAATAAAATATAATAGATATTAATATATCATTACACCAAACAAATATATCTTTTCATATATTACATCATCTGAGTACATCAATCACAACTCAACATCAATAACATACAACTGGATATACAACTACTCAACACAGCGGAAATATATATAAAACAAGTAAGAGAGTACGTATCGTCATCTCGCTCATCTCTTGAGCTCCTCAGCATCATATCCTATATTCTATAATACTCGGTCTGACCCGAGCATTACAGTTAAATAACACCCGAGTCAGTCTGGAATACCAGCATGAGAAAATCACACTCAATTGATTATTAAAGCTTCAAAAATCATTTAAAACAAAAGCATCTCGTAAGACCACGCCACAAATAAACATGTCGGGTTTTTACCTTACGATAGCTAAAACAATTTTTATAGAAATCCTCTGATGTTATAGTAGGGTCATATACAAATACTTATAAAATAGCCGAAATTGTTACATTCATTAAATTCCAGCTACTAACCATGGAGTGGGTAATACAAACAAAACTCGTACAAGGCTCGTAGGGAGAATGGATTTTCAACTAATGACTAGGCACTGGAGTACCACCTGTCACAGTACGGGGCCTAGATTACCGTACCGAGGAGTACGCCCGCTCCCCTGCAAAAAAAGACCAGGACTACCCCTTACTGGATAATCCCGAGTGAGATCACCACGCGATTGGGATCAGCAACCGCCCACTAAGCCAAAATAAAAAGGGACATCTAGACAGGGATGATCTCACCCGGCTTGGGTGCTACCCACCTAGCCTTGCTGCATAACCCCTGATTTTTAGTCATTCCCATTTGATGAGGCTTGAGGCTAAGCGTTGCCTTTTTAGAATATATCACTTAGAATGCCCATCGTCTACCTTACGATGTTTCGCAAGCATTCATCCATACTAGTCCATCTCGATTCGAACGGAACTGAAGGCACTATTCCTACTACATCCATTTTGGAAATATCCTCAGGATTAGTAGCGACTAGCCCTTGCACTTCACTGCTCCAAACTTCGAATCCACAAACGTTTTCCACGAAAACGTACAAATCGGATCGAAGTGGTTTTCGAGAAAAAAAATCTCGATCCCGGTCTCTTCGAAACGATCGACGCATTTTTGTCCAATATTGAAAGTCGGTGATTTAACTATCAATTAATATTCACAACAACCATCAACCAATAAATAATTACCCAAATTATTTATTAACCTCAAAATATCTTCACAAGATATATTTCTATTTTAAACCTTTTGAAAACAGTTTCAAATCATCTTTCTTTTCAGAATAAATTTTTTCAAATATTTTCTATCTCCACTGAAATCACCAAGCACAAAACTATATTTTTAAATAATTTAAAACACTTTACTTTGAAATATACTTTAAAATATTCAAGTTAAAATACTTCAATAATTTGTTAAAAATACATACTATATGAATATTTGAAAATAAAATTACTTAATAAAATATAAAACTAGATTTTCACTTTTAAAAACAAAATACTAAGTCACTACTTAAATAATTACTATTATAATAGATTAAAAGAAAACACTTACTTTAGAATTTAAATATAAGAAATAATAATTTTTTTCCAAAACTTGCTTTTTGAAAAAAACTTTAAAACTTTTGGACTTATATTTAAAAATTTCTTTGAAAACGTACTTGGTTATTCTGGGAGAATTTCCAATCTCAATCACTTAAATCAATTTTCCCAAATTGATTCCCAATTTATTCCATTTGACATAAGTTTCTTTACTTGCTCAGTTCATTTCAAAATTCATTATTTATGGATTTTATTCTTATTATTATTATTATTATTATTATTATTATTTTCCGTTTGATTTAAAATCTTTTTCACTGAAATATACGAATTCCAGCTTTTCCCAATTTCTTCTTTACCCTTTTCAATAATTTAAATCTTAAAATTTAAATAAATGTTTTGTTCTTTTAATTAATATCGCTGAAATTTTAAAATTCATTAACTTTCTGTTTATTCAAAAATTTCCTTTCTATACTCTAGATCTATATATTAGAATTTTAAAGTCACTTTATTACCTTCCCAATTCATTTTTAAAATTTATTTTATAATTGTTTCACTTACAAATTCACTTCTTTTATTTTCTTTCCAAACTCCAATTTTATTTTTTATTGTAATTCATTATACCCAATCATATCTAATCGAACCATAGCATTCAATATTCCAATATAATTCGTCATAGAATATCAAATAATCACAACAGAGGGTATTAAATAATTTAAATAAATGTTGAGGGATCCAGTTGGATCCCTCCAACCTGTTTCCCTGCATCCATAGACTTTAGCACAATATAAAATACTAATTTCAAAATATACCATACCATAGCACATCAATCAATTCAACCATTCAAACAATTATTTAAATTTAATCATTTAAATTTAAATTTTTAAATTCAGCTGAGTGAGATTGACTCACCTTCGATTATTGTTTTGGCAATTCGACCCAACCCGGCTTGCTTGTATCAAATTTTGACCTGCTCCTCCATGCTTCGAAAGAAATCGCAAATCCCAACCTCGCTCGAACTCCAGAAATGACATCAACGATGAACCCATACCGCTGCTGCACGCAAAGCCCTAAACTACCGCGAACCAAACCTCCCATCGCCGCGTTTTGACCGACGCCCACGCTCCTCTCCACCCACTCGCAAGACACCTCCACAGCTCCGACCCAACCGAGACCAAACCCAAACCGAA
This sequence comes from Allium cepa, assembly GCA_030765085.1. Classification (NCBI taxonomy): domain Eukaryota; kingdom Viridiplantae; phylum Streptophyta; class Magnoliopsida; order Asparagales; family Amaryllidaceae; genus Allium; species Allium cepa. Next base: position 985,529,117 of record CM060929.1, on the reverse strand, counting down.
ACCCCTCATCGATCTTGTGGCCACCCAATCCAAATCGCGACCTCCCCTTGCATCGCGTCGCGCGATGGAATTTGAGAATACCACGGTTCCAGATGCTCGCGCGCCTCCCCTAGCTTCGAACGAGGAACAGAGCTCGGCAACGTCCCCCCTTTTTCGATCGAATCGACTTCGAACGCCTCGAACGCGATTACTTAATTGAGGAACAATTCGATATAGGGAAAATAAAAATGAAGGAGGAAGAGGTTCGAACTGGAGGGATAGGTTCTTTTTTGACTGAGTATTCGATTGAAGGAGGAGGCTTAAGAGAATTATTTATGGGGAAATGAAGCTTGCGTGAGAAGCTTGCCTTACTATAGTGACGGAAAAGAAAGCTGACGTGAAATTATTTCGACTAAAGGTTAACGGGTTAAACAATGTATTAATTTAATTTCAAATTTCAATTTAAATCGACTATTATCAATGAAATTTTCAGCGCGTTTATATATCATATGCTCACACAACAACTCCGATCACTACGAAATTTGAAATCCGATAAAATTTCAATATTACGGATCCAATGGAACTGGTTTCGTCGGATTCCGAGACTGTGCCTCGGAAGCCTATTTTTAAATTCAATTTAAATGATATAAATTCCAAAACCTGACAAACCATTTTTAAATTTGGTTTCATCACTTCTATTCTCTTCATTATTATCAATATAAATTTTATAAGCCTTCAAATTATATTTTAACAAGCTTAAAATTCCAGATTTCATATTTTACTCAACTTTTATTTGTTTAATTCAATAATTTAATTATCAAATAAGTAGTGATATTTGAATTCAAGTTAAAATTAACTTTTAAATATTTAAAAATCAATTAAATATCCCGTTTTAAAATGCTCAAAAAAATTTGGGTCGTCACAGTGCCGTCCTGGGGGATGGTGGTCGACTCGTGGATGGCCGCAGCTTCGACAAACGGTGGCGGAACTGGCCGTGCACGTGGGGGATTGTGGTATCAGTATGATTGGGTTGGGGAAGAAGGGAAGTAACTCGAAGAGTAATGCAGGGGATTAAGGTGAAAACTCGAAGACGTACTCGAGTTGTTTTGACATTGTATCGTGTTGTTTTTAAACCTTAAACAAATTTTCGAAAAAAGAGTCACACGGGTCAATTTGGGGTAAAACTCGAAGCAGGGGATGTTTGCCTCGGGGAAAACTCGAGGAAGCCTCAGGTTGGTTAATAAAAACAGCAAGTTTCGGTTTTAACAAAATTTTGAAACTCAAGTTAAATTTTTTTCTATATCCACACTTTAGAAATAAATGAGAGTTGTTAATGGAATATGAAGTAAATGATATTGAATCAATTATTTAAAATTTATGAAGTTCAAAAATATTTCAAATTGTATATTTTCCTATAAACAAAAAGTTGTTTTGAAATCTAACATAATAAAAACGTTTAAAAGTAAATCAAATGTTCAAGTGCTAATGTAAAAACCCAAATTTATTTATAATGATGAAATTGTAATTAACAATTGATGTTTTGTAATGATTTTATGATTGATAATTAATTAATTAAAGAATAGTCAATGAATAAAGGTAATTAAACTTAATTAATTAACAATTAAGAATTAGTAAATTAAGATAATTTTTAAAGGAATAATTAATTAATAAAGTTGATTAAGACTTCATTAATTCATAGTTAAGTAAAATTTAAACATTGATTTAAAATAATTAATAAAGATAATTATACGGTTAATTCACTTTAATCACAATCACCTTAATCAAAGATGATTGACCATCATCGAATATTCTGTACTGGATTGATATTTCTGTTGTGATACTGTGATTGCTTTGTGATGAACTATGATTTGTGATTTGTTCCTATATGTATGTAAAAACCCTTCTGCCCGACATTTGAATTTCGATGCGACAGGGAGTCGGATTCTAGTTGGTTATCCGGAACCCACATCGAATCGTAATGATGAATCTTTATGATTGATAAATTTACTTTATTTGTGAATGAGAATAAGCGTTATGGGTTATACCTCTTATCAATATCGATATTGATATATTTGTGATGATTGATGTTGTGCACTGTTGTGTAAAACCCCTGGACCACATTTATACACACACAAATATGGATTGCACATGGAAATTGGTTAAGTCGCGGATTTTTAAAATAATTTAAAAAAAAATTGGATTTTTGAATCTAAATGGTTTAGGAAATCGATCAGATTTAAAGTGGAAAAAGCTTTTGAAAAAGAATTTCAAAGACAAAAGTTATTTTTGAATAACTTAAATTAGTTTTGAATTTGATTTAAATTTGAATTAAAAATTGGAAATTGAATTTTATTTTGAGAATTTATGATGTAAAAGGTCATGCAAGTTTATGTGGGTTTTTTTACACCATTTTTAAAGTGTTGTTTTGGGAATTAAATTTAACCCAAGTTTGAAAACTTAAACTTGTATAGCTGAAATTGGATTTTTCCAAAAATGAAAATTGTTTGTTTTCAAATGATAAAAGCTTTCATAAAAGAAATAAATTTCCAATTTGTATTAAAGGAATTTCAAGTTTGAATTGAAATGGTTTTCCAAGTTATGAATGAATCTTTAGAAACGGTTTTGAAAGCTATGAGTAAAATCTTGGATTTAAAGATTAAATGAATTAATCCAATTAAAATGGGAATTGTTTGTAATCAGTAAATAGATCTTTGTGAAACTGGATGAACTTTGTGAAATAACTCTGTTTGTTAAAGATTTGAAATGGTAATTGGGTTAAACCATTTGAAAGAAAGTTTTGAATTTTAAAGTTGTGACTTAACTAAAATCCCATATCCATATGTTTATAAATACCGCGCTCATTATTCGGTTTAGCCGGGAGAGGATATTTGTGTCATATAACCCATTCCGAATAATGATTCATCGTTATGGATAACATTTGAAGACCAGTGGCGAAGACCGGGTATTTGCGAGAATGATAGGATGACCTATCGATTGTCACTGCACTGAGTAGCTACGGTATAGAGATTCCCTAAGTGATGGGAAGTCCGATCGGGATTGTGGATACCCGGATTTGCAAGAGCTTCTTCTAAAGTGCCTTCGGTTCTGTACGAACCTGGGACAGACTTGTATGGATGTGTGTCTGACATTACACTTTAAGATGTAAAGCCGGTTTCTATCTAATACATTTCTATTTGGTGGCGGAGATTTATTCTCTTGGCGTAACACCCTTCTCTGAGACGTACGAGCTCAGAGGTTATGTAGTTGATGGTTACCAGTGATACATTCCCGGTTTGGTAATGTGGCATACGAAGTGCTTCTAATCATTTTTTGATCAAAGCATGGCTTTGTGAAAAAGTGTAGCTTTATGGATGAGACCTCATCGAGCCTCACAAACCGGTGATGGTCGAAACAGGAATGATGCGACAAGGTTTCAGGGGTAGCTCCTCTAGGGTATGACCATTCCTTCTGAAAAAGGGTGGTATCATGGTATGGAGCCCAGATACTTACTCATGTGGACGCTATAGTATATTTATTACTGTGTGATGTTGTTGATGGAGGGCCCTTGGATAAAGGTCCCAAAGGACCGGAGGTGTCATATCTTAGGTTTTACTTCCCACGAAGGGGGCACCCGGCCTTGTGTTAGCAGAGAGCCGGGTAGGAACTCGGGGCGTCCCTCCAGAGGTGTTCCCATGTAGCTATAGGAAGTTCCTTAGCCTGACCATTTGTTGGAAATCCAATCATCCAATACGAGCCCTTTACGATTGCAGTTGTATTACCTGTCACCTCAGGTGGTAGCTATAGTAGGCATAGTATAATGGTACCTATGCTGGCTAGGATTTATATTATACTTTCGAAATGTTTTCCACTATGCACTAATAATAATATCAAAAAGGATTTTGCGTAGTAAGCATGTTTGACTATCATAAGGATAAATCTCCCCATGTGTGTGATTGCATTGTGTGTGTGCCGGGAGGCCTTATGGCAGTTTCATTTTCCAAAAAGCATTGCGGATTTGAACTTTAAAAGCTTTTGTTGTTTGTTTTCAAAGGATAAAACTGTTTTGTTTGCTCAGACTAGTTGACCTGGATTTTATTGTTCCTTTCCTAAACTCTGGGCGCCCATCATTTTCCACACGGGCAGTCTAGAGTTAGGTTTTCAGATAATCAAGTAATAGGTTTAGATTCGAAAGCCTTCGAAGTATTTGGATTTGTAGCTTTCAGCCTTTGGGATCTTCTTCAGTCTTGGACGACGGACCAGACTTGCTTTTCTAGGTGAAATGTGATGGGGGTTCTCGCTTTTTATTTGGTGGCGAGCAGGAGACTCTTACCCCCCACATGTCCTCTTTAAGGGGTTGATTAGCCGTAAGGCATGACAGTCGAAAGGCTGGCCGTAATAGCAAGTTTGGGGTACCATTATGAGCCACGACGGGGCTAGGATGGTTGAAAAGCCTACCGGTCGAGATTAGCCGCTGTCGATGGTTGAAAAGCATAGACTATTACAGTGGTAACAGAGCCAAAGGTTAAAATTTTAGCTCAGGAGTATAACACATTAGGTGACTCATTAGAGATAGGGTGAAGTATACCCTAGAATGAGTATATCCCTAAGATATCCATTCGTATGCCTCAGTAAATTCTCTTACTATCCACTGATAGTAAGTATGAGTGCAAGAAGAGGACGAGATAGGGGATGGGGAAATACCACTACAAATGGTCAATGCCCTGTAACAACAGTGGAAATAACTTTTCTTTATCAATCTCCTTTGATTCGTCTTTCCAAATTCTTTGATTGCTTCGTAGCAGCTCGAGGAAGAAGCTTCGGTGTGATGGTGGCCCTACGAATCGTGTAGATAAGTTTCTATTTCATATTCTCTTCGTCGAATTTCTATCTGCTTTTTGTTTATAACTCTGATAAAATTGAAATTTAAATTGAAATAAATTGGTTAACTAAAATATAAAGTTAAATAAATTGCATCGATAAAACGATTTTGATTAAAACCAAATTTGAAGTTTTATTGTAATTCCTTGTGCATATCAAAGTCCAAAGAGGGACAAGTTAGATATATTATTTGGGGTGTTCCGACTTGAGTTTGGAATCCATATCTAGTATTTGAGAATTTCGAAAGACTATATCCAATTATCTGTTCTTTTGGGGTCCAGATATATACTACAAACGGTTAGTTATCCCTTCAAACTAACCAATGCCCATGTATATTTCTAGATCTGGATGATCCCGAGTATCCTGTAAAGAGTTAAATAGATTCGTTCTTGTATCTATTAATGATATTTTGATTTAGTAAGCCAAATACAGAATAGATAATCGACTTGATTTGTGAGTCGATTATCTATCTCCGTGTATCTATCCAATCTTTGTTGTCTCCCTGGCAAATTTCGGGGACGAAATTTTCTTAAGGAGGGGATATCGGTAACATCCCAAAAATTTATCAATATAAATTAATAATATATTTAAAACCCTTGGAATTTAATTTGGAAATAAATTAGAAAAAAATCTTAAAAACAAATAAAATAAGTAAAAATTAGATACGAATAAAATTCCAAATTTATTTTGAGTTTAAAATACTTAAATAATGAATGTTTTAAAAAGTCATTTAAATTTAAAATCTTATATATATATATATGTGTGTGTGTGTGTGTGTATTACATATATGAGTAAAATTGAATACATATTGAAATTTAATTTAAATCTATTCAAGGTGAGTGTGAATATATAAATGGACATGGAAGTTTATATTTCAAGTTTGAAATTGAAATTGAAATTGAAATTTAATGTTTTAAAAATAAGTAGCATTTAAAATCATTAAGATGTAATATATGTAATGTAAATATTGTATAAATTCTTTTAACATTGTACATATATATATACAAATGGATAAAGGGACACATTTATTTATAAAGTGTATATAATATGAAAATAAAAAGTTTATAAAACCTTTTGTCTTGTAAAAAAATGACAAATGTGAACATACATTCACATGGGAGATGGAGTAGAGTAATTAACAAAATCTAGAGTTTATGATTGTTTTTCTTACAAATGGCACAAGACATTATTACCTAAATAAAATAATCAAATTAAATATTTCAGAAAACCTTTCACCTTCCCATTTCAAATTTATTAAGCTAACAAATCTCTAAAGTTCAGTAACCAAAAATATTTTGCAATCTTAAACTCCAACACTCAAGGAAGAAAAAAATTCAGAAAAAAAAACTGCCAAACCCTTCTTCAATTCAATTCAAAGGTTAAATCTGAAGTGTTTTTCTCAACCACCAAACTGTAGTGATATACTTCATCTCTCAGGTAGATTTTAACTTGATAGTTTAATAAAATTATGATTTTTAAATCAAACTTTAACAAACAAAGTTCAAAAACTTCAGATTAGCTTGAACAGGGGAAGCTTCAGGTTTTAGGCAGTGCAAGTTTTCGGGAAAGAATTTTACAGGCAAGTAACTTTTTTTAAAATTTGGACTTGAAGTTATAATCTGTAATAAAGAAGGAATTTATACAATAATATTCAATCTGTTGTAGGAAGAATCAAGATTTAAAAGCTATTTCTGGTTTTCAAGTTTCAGAAAAAAGAAGCTTCTCTGTTCTATAAAAAATCCTAACTGTAAGTAAATTAAATTTGTTGTTATTGACTAATTAAGTGCATAAATACAACCAAGAATAATCACAGATCTATAACTATAATTTGCAAATCTGAAAGCCCAAACTTTAAAGTAGAAAAAGAAGAAAAGTTACAAGCCTTCACCCCTATCTTTTGAATCTGTTAAGAGCCTTTTTGTCATCAGGGAGGAGGTGAGTAAACCCCATGCTTTATTCACTTATTGTGTTTAAATGCCTGCATGAATGTGGATAGCTTTTGCTTGTGTATGGATTGTTATGCTTGTGTTTTTCTTTGCCTGGAAATGTTAATTTCTTTCTTCTGTTTTTTCTGTTTCCTGTAACACTATGGTTTACAATGTAAACCATGCCAAATTAAAAACCCTTTCCTATATTTCTATTGAAATTGAATGATAAACTATGGTTTTGGATATGCTTTGTGTTTCAATAATTTATCAAAGTAAAGTTTTGAAAGTTTCCTTCTTTTTAGAAACTGTAAAAACACAGTTACAAAATCTAAATCTCTCTCCCTCATTTCTTTTGAAAATGGAATGTAACAAGTTGGAGTTTGTGTTTAAACTTGCACCATGTTTTAGAAACAAATCAAAGCAAGTTTGTAATTTTTACTGGAAACTAAAAAGAAAAAAAACACTGTAACATCTGAAACTTTGGTTTACAGAGTAACCCACATCAAAAATCTAATCTCTCTCTCCCTCTTTACTTCTGGAAATGATTATAAACAAGCTAAAAATATTGTTTACCCTGCACTTTGTGTCAGTAATGAATTAAAACAAGTATATATAGTTCTTTCTTCCTAGAAACTATGAAACATAGTCACAAATAAAAATTTGTAGAATTTTGAACTTCACGAATTTTAATTTCAGTAATATCATTTGAATCCCCTTTAAAAATAATGATTTTTGGAACAAAAATCCAAATTTTTCATTAGCTTTTCACTGGATCTGGAAAATAAAGTTTTATCAAATTCTGGTGATCTAAGAAATTTTAGGCCTCGAGTTCGTTGTGGCAGCAAGATTTAATGTTCGAAATCATCAGAAAAATACTAGATAAATTTATTAATAATTGGATCTTGGATTCGTGATCAAAGTAGGGTTTCAGAACCTTTTTCTGCACATGATCGAAATGATCGTGCCACGCCATCTAGGATTGATCGGACTGCGTAGCAATGGTGCCAATCGTGGCGTAACGTGATGGTGGAGCTTCGGTCCAAATTTTATGACTGATAATGGTCGGAGGAGGCGGCGTGAGACGTTTTACTGATGGATGTTCTGATGGGTTTTGGGTCGAAGTGTCGCGATTCTCGTTTTCAAATCTTTTCCAAATTTTGGGTGTTTGTGGCATCTTGGGGGATGGTGGTCGACTCGTGGATGGCCGCAGCTTCGACCAACGGTGGTGGAATTAGCTATGCACGTGCACGTGGAGGATTGTGGTGTCAGTATGATTGGGTTGGGGAAGAAGGGAAGTAACTCGAAGAGTAACGTGGGGGATTAAGGAGAAAACTCGAAGACAAACTCGAGTTGTTTGACGCTGTATCGTGTTGTTTTTAAAACTTAAACAAATTTTCGAAAAAAGTGTCACACGGGTCAATTTGGGGTAAAACTCGAAGCGGGGGATGTTTGCCTCGGGGAAAACTCGAGGAAGCCTCGGGTTGGTCAATAAAAACAGCAAGTTTCGGTTTTAACCAAATTTTAAAACTCAAGTTAAATAATTTTTCTAAATCCACGCTTTAGAAATAAATGAGAGTTGTTAATGGAACATGGAGTAAATGATATTGAATCAATTATTTAAAATTTATGAAGTTCAAAAATATTTCAAATTGTATATTTTCCTTTAAACAAAAAGTTGTTTTGAAATCTAATTTAATAAAACGTTTAAAAGTAAATCTAATGTTCAAGTGTTAATGTAAAAACCCAAATTGATTTATAATGATGAAGTAGTAATTAACAATTGATGTTTTGTAATGATTTTATGATTAACAATTAATTAATTAAAGAATAGTCAATGAATAAAGGTAATTAAACTTAATTAATTAACAATTAAGAATTAGTAAATTAAGATAATTTTTATAGGAATAATTAATTAACAAATTTGATTAAAACTTCATTAATTCATAATTTAGTAAAATTTAAATATTGATTTAAAGTAATAAATAAAGTTAATTATATGGTTAATTCACTTTAATCACAATCACCTTAATCAAAGATGATTGACCATCACCAAATATTTTGTACTGGATTGATATTTCTGTTGTGATATTGTGATTGCTTTGTGAGGAACTATGATTTGTGATTTGTTCTTATATGTATGTAAAAACCCTTTTGCCCGACATTTCAATTTCGATGTGACAGGGAGTCGGATTCCAGTTGGTTATCCAAAACCCACATCGAACCGTAATGATGAATCTTTGTGATTGATAAATTTACTTTATCTATGAATCTATGAATGAGAATAAGAGTTATGGGTTATACCACTTATCAATATCGATATTGATATATCTGTGATGATTGACGTTGTGCACTATTTTGTAAAACCCTTGGACCACACTTATACACACACAAATATGGATTGCACGTGGAAATTGTTAAGTCGTAGATTTTTAAAATTATTTTTAAAAAAATGAATTTTTGAATCTAAATGGTTTTGGAAATGGATCGGATTTAAAGTGGAAAAAGCTTTTGAAAAACAATTTCAAAGACAAAGGTTATTTTTGAATAACTTAAATTAGTTTTGAATTTGATTTAAATTTGAATCAAAAATTGGAAATTGAATTCTTTTTTGAGAATTTATGATGCAAAAGGTCGTACAAGTTTATATGGGTTTTTTAAAACCATTTTTAAAGTGTTGTTTTGGGAATTAAATTTAACCCAAGTTTGAAAAACTTTAACTTGTATAATTGAAATCGGATTTTTCCAAAAATGAAAACTGTTCGTTTTCAAATGATAAAAGATTTCATAAAAGAAATAAATTTTCAATTTGTATTAAAGGAATTTCAAGTTTGAATTGAAATGGTTTTCCAAGTTATGAATGAATCTTTGGAAACGGTTTTGAAAGCTATAAGTAAAATCTTGGATTTAAAGATTAAATGAATTAATCCAATTAAAATGGAAATTGTTTGAAATCAGTAAATAGATCTTTGTGAAACTGGGTGAACTTTGTGAAATAAATCTGTTTGTTAAAGATTTGAAATGGTAATTGGGTTAAACCATTTGAAAGAAAGTTTTTAATTTTAAAGTTGTGACTTAACAAGAATCTCATATTCATATTTTTTTAAATACTACGCTCATTATTCGGTTTAGCCGGAAGAGGACCTTGTGTCATATAACCCATTCCGAATAATGATTCGTCGTTATGGATAGCATTTGAAGACCAGTGGTGAAGCCCGGGTATTTGCGAGAACGATAGGATGACCTATCGATTGTCTCTGCACTGAGTAGCTATGGTATAGAGATTCCCTAAGTGATGGGAAGTCCGATCGGGATTGCGGATACCCGGATTTGCAAGGGCTTCGTTGGAAGTGCCTTCGGTTCTGTTCGAACCCGGGACAGACTTGTATGGATGTGTGTATGACATTACACTTTGAGATGTAAAACCGGTTTCTATCAAATACATTTCTGTTTGGTGGAGGAGATTTATTCTCTTAGCTTAACACCTTTCTCTGAGACGTACGAGCTCAGAGGTTATGTAGTTGATGGTTACCAGTGATACATTCCCAATTTGGTAATGGGGCATACGGAATGTTGCTGATCATTTGTTGATTAAAGCATGGCTTTGTGAAAAAGCGTAACTTTGTGGATGAGACCTCATCGAGCCTCACAAACCGGTAATGGTCGAAATTGGAAAGATGCGGCAAGGTTTCGGGGGTAGCTCCCTTAGGGTATGACCATTCCTTCTGGAAAAGGGTGGTATCATGGTATGGAGCCCAGATACTTACTCATCTGGACACTGTAGTATATTTATTATTGTGTGACATTGTTGATGGAGGGCCCTCGGATAAAGGTCCCAAAGGACCGGGGGTGGCATATCTTATGTTTTACTTCCCGGGAAAGGGGTTGCCGACCTTGTGTTAGCAGAGATTCGGGTAGGTTCTCGGGGCGTCCCTCTAGAGGCGATCCTATGTGGCAATAGGAAGTTCCTTAGCCCGACCATTTGTTGGAAATCCAATCATCCAATACGAGCCCTTTATGATTGCAGTTGTATTACCTGCCACCTCAGGTGGTAGATATAGTAAGCATAGTATAATGGTGCCCATGCTGGCTATGATTTATATTATACTTTCGAAATGTTTTCCACTATGAACTAATGATAATATCAAAAATGATTTTGCATAGTAAGCATGTTTGACTATCATAAGGAGAAATCTCCCCCATGTGTGCGATTGCATTGTTGTGTGCCGGGAGGCCTTATGGTAGTTTCATTTTCCAAAAAGCAATGCGGATTTGAACTTTAAAAGCTTTTGTTATTTTTTTTCAAAGGACAAAACTATTTTGTTTGCTCACACCAGTTGACCTGGAGTTTATTGTTCCTTTCCTAAACTCTGGGTGCCCACCATTTTCCACACAGGCAGTCTAGAGTTGGGTTTTCAGATAATCAAGTAATAGGTGTAGATTCGATAGCCTTCAAAGTCTTTGGATTTGTAGCTTTCATTCTTTGGGATCTTCTTCAGTCTTGGACGACTGACCTTACTCATCTTTGTGCAACTTGATTTGAAGTTCGAGCTAGCTTTGGATTGGAGCATTTGATTTGGAGATACGTTCCATTGAAGACATTATCTTTCCACTGCTATTTCTTGTATCTATGATAGTATTGATATCTATTGTATCATTCTATTGTATCATCATTGTATCTGGATATTGTATCAAATCTATTATTCATTTTTCTTCCGCTGTGTTGTTGTACTTAACGTGTTATAAGCTCCGGTGAACCAGATTCGACATTTGAATCTGCGGCATTTGAATACGAGTGTCGTATTCGGTGCCAATTTTTGAAGGTCGAGTCAGGGTCCTTACACTTTCGTTGCTACAACACAACGGCTCCTAGGAAGCAACCCATGAAGGCTTTCATTGCTACAACGCGATGGCCATTATGAATTAACCCATAGTAGTTCCTATACATCACCCCATGATGACCACAAGAATCATTACATGAAGACTTCTATATATCATCTCTCAATAGCTACTTTAATGAGTTATACATTATGGCATTAGCTCCTCATTCCATGATAGCTTCGTAAATCACTCTATGATGACTACAAGAATCATCTCTTAATGGATCATTTCACGATGGGTTGGTTGCTTTATTCTATGGTAGCGTCATTACATCAGCACATGATAACTTCATTGAATCAACACACAATAGTTTTATTGAGTCGCTACATGATTGCTCCATTGATTCAAAACATGATAGTTTAGTTTCCTCATCTTTCAATTATTTAGGAAGTCATCCACGATTACTCACATACGTCAACCCATAGTAAACATAAGAGTCATTACACGATGGTTTCTTCATATCAGCCTATGATGACCATCGGAGTCGCTACACGATGGCTTTCTCGTATCAACTCACGATGACTTTTGGAATAACCACATGATGGCCTAAATGTTCCATCTCCTGACAATGCCTTCTACTCTTTTCCTACTTTTTCCTTGAAAATTCTTAGGGTATAACCTTTGCACCCCTCTTTTATGAGAATTTCACTTATGTTGTAGCTTGAGTAATCTTTATGTACGTCGTTAAGTGCACTTTATGGGTTACAATTCTTATTGAAGCTTGCCATGACTCTCTTAATTTATGGGTATTTTATTTTATGGAAAGCATCTTCCGTGATTTTTTTCAAAACACATTTTATGGTTAAAAGAATTTGCATCCTTTACCCATTCTTAATAGGAGCTTTTAACTAGCACCGGCGACATGATCACAGGCTTCTTCTTTCCATTTCCCTTGGACGAGTTGTAATAACCTGCATCTTAATATGCCCAAATCTCAACAAAATTGAAACCAGAGTCCATCAAGGTATGGATAATTAGTTTTTGTAACCTATAAAAAACATAAGTATATCAAAGATTGATCCATCTAAACTCATAGTGGAATGGAAAATATAATAAAACATAAATACTGACTGAGGCTACTACATCAGAATCAATGGTATTCCTTGGATATCCAATCACCTTATCCACACCAAGCATGAATAAGAAGACTTTTCCATCAACAATTCCCGTCTTTCTCCAGTGACCTGTCCCTCTAAATTTATCATATGGGTTGTACTAAGGAAGGGGTCAATACAACGTTTCGGTGACTAGAAAAATGCATACTTTATCCATAGCATAAATTTATACCGATTGGTTTCCAGTTAAATGTTATGTTTATTATATGTGTGTATGATATAACTATCCTAACCTTCTCAAAGATATACTATACATACATACATACATACATACATATATATATATGCCTATGTACATATATACATTCTAACATTGCACTACCAAAAACCCTGACCACTGAATACTTCTTAAATATACAGTAGGCCTTTCACATTGTCAGTGCTAGTCTATCGGTTCTAGCACTACATAGACCAACGACTCTTATATATGACTTTATAATATAATATATAATTTAATTTAGATATTACTACCATAACTCAAAGACTCATCTAAGGGCTAACTAGCCCACCTCTAATAAACTAATTTTTCACCTAACCATCTACCTTGAGGTCTGTGCGTCCTCCATACAGAATCTATACTAGTAGGAAGCAAAATCCATTAGGGTATAACCCGAGTCTTTGCTATCGCTCACTTGGGATTGATGGGCATCAAAGCTCCTATATGCCGGACCTACTATAAAATACCAGTAAAAACAACTGATATATTTCGCTAACCCTCCATGTCTGACATCCCATTTAGACTTATATAAGTAAGTCAAGGAATATGTCCTTTTCAGTTACTTACCACCTCTTATTGGATATGAAATATAGTCCATTTCCCAAATGGCACCAAGCCATTTAATACTTCAAATCTGAGGCGAGCCCTCGATATATTTTCCATTACCCACCCGCAACGTATATCCCTTTTCCATTGGTCCTATAGTTGAAGATGTCACATAACATTAGTAAGTATACACAAATGCCGATAGCCTCTGAGTAAAAGGCAGACTTATGTTGTGCAACTTCACTAACCTCGCATCCTGACCTACTAAATCAAATTATTCACCCTATTTTTAAGTATTACGCTAAGCCCACTAATCTTTGTTTGTATAATTAAAGCCATATAATTTAACATAATGACAAATATATTGTCTTATAATATTTAATTACTACCTAATGTGTTTATTTGCTATTTCTATAAATGTCAATTTGTCCATAATAAATAATTATCATTCTAACAAGACAAATTCTACAGACATCTATATATTCATTCTAATTTACGCATTATACATCCCTTATCTCTCCATAATTACCCTATTAATCTTTTTAACCAGTCGCATTAATCCATTTATATCCTTTATTAAATTCTTGTAACTTCTTATTTTTGCACATTTATTGCCCTGCTAATTTTGAAGTTAAAATCTTTTCTATCTACATTTCCTATTCCTACTATTTGTTACGCGATTTATTCTAACGTTCCAATTATGTTTAATGCGAATATTAACGTGTATTACACCGTATTAGTTGTTTATTTATTTTTAAATGTTTAGCATTGTTATATGTATTTATATATTTATTTTTATGTTTCTAGTTATTAATGACTAACTAGAATATCCCTTCCATATTTTAATCCATTAGAATTACCCTTCTAAAAAGATTATCCTTTATAACCTTCCGTGAATTAACATAATATAAGAGATTTTCCACATTTTAAATTACAAGAAAATATTTATTTCCTTTTTATTGAAATAGACAGTGTATATTATGGAAAGATTATCCAAACTTTACACATCTCTTTACCTTTTTACATACATTCCCTATCAATTCAAATGTTGCATTTTGTTTGTATTTAAGTAATTAGATAATTTATGGAGGTTACACGGATAATACTTCCAACAAATTAAAACATGAAAATTCACATTACAAAAAAATTGGGGAAAATCTAAATTAGACTAACATCTTTAAAACTCGATTGTAGATCTGGAATAAATGCTACATCTTATCAATATTCAACTTTTAATAACTTGGGGACTGACTTCAAGATTTGGTTGTAAATAATATTATATCCAATTTCCCTAAATTGCAGAATATGTAGGCAATTTTTTTACGTATTTAATTCGAGCCTACAACTCTTCGGATCTTTATTTAGGCATAATAATTAAATAAAATCCAAAAAAATAAATCCCAATGCTATAAAGAAATTACATAATTTCCCACCCACCTTTTGAAGCTTTCCAAATCTTCCAAACCTAATCCTTTGATTCAACTCCAACTCCTTTTTGATCCAAAGAAATATGTATAATACAATATATACGCACTTTTAGAATTACAAATCCGAGAAGAGATTTGAGATTAAGGGAAATATAGATTTATAATATTGAAATTTGCCTTTTATTGAGCAATGTTGATCTATTTCTTCTCTTCTTTCCTTTTATTTTCTACTCTTCTCCAATTTTTATAAATACAGGTTATTTTATAATTAGGGGGAATAGTGGAGAAGAGAAAATGTTAGAGCTTAGTCGCTCTTGAAATTTTCCTTTATTTATAAATGCTCGAATAAATTATATCCTTTAGATTAAAATTATTAAATCTGGGTCACTGGCTAAGGTTTGAACCCAAGCTGCTATGTTCTGATCAATCGACCGTACCCTTATGAGCTGTCGATTGCTAGCAGTCGACCTGCCTAAGTGGGGTCGACCTGTGGGGTTCTAAATTTTATTATTATGTATTACTATATTTGTTTTTTAATTGGTTTTGTTCTGCAAACTTTAAATTCCCATAACTTCTTCGCTTGAACTCCAACTGTGAAACTCCTAATATGAAAGTTGCTTGGAAAATTGCTACGAATGCAATGTGTAGGTTTTGTGGTCAAATTTCGACATTTTCTCAAATTTCATTTTTGAAGCTTTATTAATTATTAATTTATTAACGTAAACTTTATAGGGTGTTACACGACTGCTTTAACCTGGCCGTATTGTGAGATCAAAAGGCTTAATTGACCGCCACTCTTTGGATGGTTGCTTTAGCCAAGCCTTGCACTGGGACCAAAGCCTTTAACTTCCATATCCTTTGGATGTGTGCTTTGACCCGGCCCGGTGGCAGGATCAAAGGCTTAATTAACCACCACTCTTTGGATGGTTTCTTTGGCCAAACCTTATGGTAAGATCGAAGGATTTTTCTTCCATCTCCTTTGGATACGTGCTTTGACTAGGCTAGACAGCGATATCAAAAGCTCAATTGACCACCACTTTTTGGATGGTTCCTTTGACCAAGACTTGCGGTGGGATCAATTTTTTTTCGTCCATCTCTCTCGGATGAGTGCTTTGACCAAGCCCCGCAGGGAGAGTTGTGGCTTAATTACCACCACTTATTGGATGATTGCTTTGACCAAGCCTTACGGTGGGACCGAAGATATATTTTGCTATCTCCCTTGGATGGGTGTTTTGACCAAGTCCGACGATAGGACCAAAGGCTTAATTTACCACCACTTTTTGAATGGTTTTTTTGGCCAAGCCTTATCCATCTCCTTTAGAAAAGTGCTTTGACCAGACCCAGCAGCAGGATCAAAGGCTTAATTGACCTCAACTTTTCGGATGGATGCTTTGACCAAGCCATGCGACATGACCAAAGGTCGCCCCTAGATGGTTTCCTTGACCAGGTCTACTAGTGGGATCAAAGGCCTAATTACCCACCGCTCTTTGGATTGTTGCCTTTTCCAAGCCTCGTAGCATGACCAAATGCCTTTTTTCCTCTTTCGGGCATAAAGGGTGCTTCTTCTTAACAAATCTTACCAACCTTGTGAGGTTAGAAGCTAAGTTAAATATAATGCATCTCAATCCAAGAGTTATCATTTAGGCATAGTTTCTTTAGTAATATACTTAATATATCTAATGTCGTAAAGTATGACCTCAAATGCTTTGCATTCCATTTTCTTGAAAATATATTTCCATCAGATCTACTTAGTTGATAGATTCCTAGAGTAATAACTTCATGAATAAGTGGTGGTCATTCCAAATTTGGTCTCATTAACCGTCTGTGGGGTCTTTTGTATTTGCCATTAATATTTAGAATATTAGGTCTCCTTTTTTGAATGTCCTTAATTTCAACTTAGAATTATAGTATTTTAAGATTCCTCGTTGATAATCGGTTATTTGTATAGCAGCTTGATCTCTTAATTCGTTAAGTAAATCAGGGTATCCTTTCTCCATCCCTTAATTTGTTTCATAAGCACGAGAAATTCTCTGGCATGATAAGACTTCGATTTCAAAAGGTAGCATCGCCTCAAATCCCGATGTCAAGGAGTATGGTGTATGCCCAGTGGCAGTGCTTATGGAAGTTTGGTAGGACTACAAGACGAAGGAGATTTTTTCTACCTAGATTTCCTTGGCCTTACCTAATCGCTTCTCCGGAATGTTTTTAATGGTTTTATACGCTACTTCTATTGCTCCATTGGCTTTTGGATGCGCTAATGATGAAAACTCTTTATTATTCCAATCTATTCACACAACCGAATAAACTTCTCGCTTTCAAATGAGTCCCATTGTCGGAGATAATTTATTTGGAAGCCCAAATCCGATGAATGTATTTTTATGAAAAACTTCAAAAACTTCCCAGTAGTTATATTTAGTAACGGTTCAGACTCTACATACTAATAAACCCTTACCTTATGCCTTTCTTTGCCAGTTTTATCCCATTAGAATGATCTCCACAAAATCCCTTGTGGGCTTCTCTTAACAATTTCACTCCTATTTCTGAAGTAACGCACCATAAATAAGGCATTAAGTAGCCCCTCCTTTATAAAATTCTATTAATTATGGTATAAGAAGGATTTTGGTACCTCAGTTTTCGTGCCTCTTTTTTCTCTTTTGGTAACAACCTCTATTCAAGATAATCAACCATGGGTGTCAACCAATTATCTATTTATCGGTTCTCATGGGCGCTTACTCTTTTAGAGGCTTCATTATCATTACATTTCCTTAAAACTTCATTCGCTGCTTGGTGGTTGGTTAACCTGAGATCAATTAGAAATAAAACTCCATTGCTTAACACTTCTTTTCCTTCTTTGATGTTGGTATTTGCTAGAACCTAGTAGGAATGATTTGGATTTCAGGTGCTCCTCATAAGCTTGCAAATTTTTCCAAAGATTCTTCTTGTGTAGTCTTATCTCTTTGTATTTGATGTATAGAGACATCTTTGAACCGAATCAGGATCTCATGGATCCTTTTGACATACCAAGCCAGGTAGGCATCTTTTTAGTTTGGAATGTCTTATTTAGCTGATTCACCATCAACTATGAGTCACCGAATATCTCAATCCTTGGGATTATCGGTTGATGTACTAGAGTCAACATGAAATCATGGATTCATATTCGACCATATTCTTGCTTGTTGAGAAACCCAGCTTCATGACATAATGTAATATGTATCCATTGGGGGTAATCACAACATAACATGCTTCGACACCTTATTTGTTTTATTTCCTACATACAGCTGCCTTTTTGATTCAAGTTTCTTTTCTTCTTTTAGTTGTTCTTTGATAAATCCCTTGAATTCTACAATGAATTCTACTAAGGCTTGTCCCTTAACCGATGTCCTGGATAAATATTCAATTCCATATTGGCTTAGCTCTATTATTTGTTTTACCAATCTTTCTGAAGTCTCAGCTTTGCTAAGGACCCATCTTAATAGGTAATTGGTCAAAACCTTAATTGTTTATGCTTGAAAGTATGACCTTAGCTTTCTCGCTGATAAGAATAGGCATTATGCAAAGTTCACTATAACTAGGCACCTGGCTTTGGCATCTTTAACCTTTTACACGTGTAGTAAACTAGGTATTAAATACCATTTTCTTCTCGTATCAAGACCGAGCTAATTGTGTGTTCTACGACAGGCATGTATAGAAATAAGTCTCCTCTCTACGGGACTCGAAAGTATCGGTGGCCTCTCTAGGTGGTTATTTAATTCTTGAAAAACCTTTATGCATTCCTTCATCCATTCAAAGGTTTTCTTCTTCTTGATCACGTTAAAGATAGGAATGCATTTTTCCATTGCCTTGGCCATGAACCAGTTGAGGGCCATGGACTCGTCTTTTTCATCCCATTATCTCCTTATATGTCTTTGGTTGCATCATGCATCTATAGCTATTATTTGATTAGGATTAGCTTCAATTCCTCTTGCGCTTACAATGTAACCCAAAAAATTACCCGATTGAACTACAAAAGAGCACTTTTGTGTGTTCAATTTCATTTTGCCAACATTTTCTCCTAAAGCCTTTGAGAGTCGCTATGCTCTAATATCAAACGAAAGTGTGCTATGGATCGTATAATATGGATATATGATAATATAGAGTGTAGTGATGAAAGCAATACAATAAATAGTATGGAATATAAAAGCAGTATAATAAAAACAACAACAGAGATTTTTATACTGGTTCGGAGCTCCGTCCTACATCCAATCCCAAACTCCTTCAGGAATTTCACTGAAACAATAACCCTCACTTAACACGGGCGAACAGGTCTATAAAATCCTTAAGCAACCGAACAAGGACCTGAGCAGCAGAACTGGATTTCGCCTCAGCATCCGAAGAGGACTTAACACGCCTGAGCAGCATAACAGGACTTCAATAAATACAAAAGATTGTTTTGACCTTGTGTTTTCTAATAACACGGATTTTTCAGTTGTAGTACACCCTTTCTATAATCTTTTCCTCAAGTATGATGTATGTAGTTATGTGTATATGAAGATTAGGAAGTTTTAAATTGCTTGAAGAATATGGAAATGAATATGTAAGCAATGAATGTATGAATTCAAGAGAGTAGTTAATTCAAAAAATATGATTCAAGTATAAGCCAGTAAGTAAAGTGATTTGATCTTGAAATTCATGCGTATATAGTAGTTAAGGAGTTGCAACTGCTGGTGAAGAGATCTCTGCGAATAGCAATGGTTGCAACCCTTGGGGAGGAAGAAGGCTATTCAAAAAGGAAGTGTATTTTCATAAAAAATGACTGTTGCAGAATTCAGTCGACAAACTCAAGTCATTCAGTCGACTGAATTTAAGAACATGCACATATATGTTAAAATGCACAGATTCAGTCGAATGACTGACTGTATTCAGTCGACTGAATTCTATTGTTAAGCAAAAACTACAGTAGCTCATTTGCTTAGAGTACTTGCCTTCCAAACTACTGACCCTGGTTCGAGACCGCTCCATGCATTTTTAGAAAACTTGATTTTGATTAAAATAAGCATTTAATTTTATTTGAATGTGAATGACGATTCTTGGGAAAAGATTTTAACAAAGCACTAAACTAGACTTTATATACACCTTTGATGGCTCTTGTTAAAATATATAACTATACAAACCATATATTGAGCCGATGAGTCTGCATGTTATTGTAGTCGTAGATTCGTGAATTGTTGTGTCTTGTCAGCAATCAAAACCTATGATCCAACATTCTTCCCCTTTTTGACGATGACAACTTTATTTGCTACGAACGAATCTTTGACAAGCTTTGTTCATCTTATCTCTCTCACTGAATATATTCTTGCAATTGTGCAATATATTTCTCCCCCTGAATCTGTGTTATATATTCCTGTAAATAATTAATCTTTTCTCCCCCTTATTCTGTGCTTGCATGGTTTATTCCAACAAATAGTGTTAGAGCAATATCTTTCTCCCCCTTTGTCACCGACAAAAAGGAGAGTTTGTATGATGATATAAATTATATTTTACATAAGTGTTAACATGTAACAATATAAAAAAAAATACTACTTATAATGTGAGATATTAGAAAAAAATTAACATTTAAATCATGTGATACCGAAGTTTCTTATAATTTCCTAATTTTTAGGAAATCATACCCATTTGGTTGTGGTTGAACCTTTATAAATACAATTTTGATTATTAGCTACCATATCAAAATAATCATTAATGTATTTTTCTCTATTTTTCCAATTAACAGGAATCCAAATATTTAGATAATATTTATTCATATTTTCCGTCAATGATTTTGTACTTTTAAATAAATTATAAACATTATTAGTCATAGCAGTATTTGAATTTCTGTTAAAATTGGATTTAGACTTCTCTCATAATCTAGTACTAGCACTAACATATTTACTATACATGAAAGCATGTCTAGTGCTATTTCTATGATCTGTTTTATTATATCCTAAATCACTTTTATCACGTAAAGGTCTAGAACTGGATAAAATCATGTTTAAATTATTTTGACTTTCATTAAATCTTGTGACTTCAGTGTTCAGTTTATCAAATTTAGCTTTAAAATCATAATTATTATTTTCAAAAGAAATAATTACTGTTTTTCAAAATATCAATTTGCTTGTTTAATTCAGAATTCTCCTTTTTTAACTTACAGTTCTCATTTTCAAGAAGAAAAATTTGAGATTCTGAATTATCTAAAGATAATTGTAATAAATCATTTTGTCTTTTCAAATCCGTAATTTTTGTTGAAACATTTTCTTTTTCTTTTTCAAACATAGTACTTTGTTCGTCTAGAAAATCTTTAAGAGCCTCAAAATTATTTTTCAAAACACCCTGTTGATTTTCTAAATCTAATTTCTTATTTTTCAATTTCTTATTTTCAAGTTTGATTGATTTCATCTTTTCTAAAATAAGAAAATTAAGGTTTGAGATCTTATTGCTTATACTAAATAATTCATTATTATCTTTTACTGAAATTTGTAAAACAGAAAGTACCTTTTTGCAGTCCTCACTGGTGGCTTTTATAGGGATTTTGCCTGTTATATTTTGACTGGATTATTTTCTAGTCATTATTTTATGATGCTGTGACGATCGATAGAATTCCAAGCTTCCGTACCAATTGAAAGTCGCTATGCTCTGATACCAAATGAAAGCGTGCTACAGATCATGTAATATGGATATATGATAATACAGAGTATAATGATGATAGCAATACAGTAAATAGTGTGGAATATAAAAATAGTATAACAAAAACAACACCAAAGATTTTTATACTGGTTTGGAGCTCCATCCTACATCCAGTCCCAGACTTCTTCTGGAATTTCACTAAAACAATAACCCTCACTTAACCCGGAGGAACAGGTGTATACAACCTTTGTGCAACCGAACAAGGACCTGAGCAGCAGAATAGGATTTCCCCTCAACAGCCGAAGAGGACTTCAACAAATACAAAAGATTATTTTGACCTTGTATGTCCTAATAACACGAATTTGTCACTTGTAGTACACTCTTCCTATAATCTTTTCCTCAAGTATGATGTGTGTAGTTGTGTGTATATGAAGATTAGGAAGTTTCAAATTTCTTGAAGAATGGAAATTAATACGTAAGCAATGATGTATGAATTCAAGAGAGTAGTTAATTCGAAAAATATGATTCAACTATAAGCAAGTGAGTGAAGTGATTTGATCTTGAAATTCATGCACATATATAGTAGTTAAAGAGTTGCAACTACTGGTGAAGAGATCTTTGCGAATAGAAATGGTTGCAACCCTTGGGGAGGAAGAAGGCTATTCAAAAAGCAAGTGTCTTTTCACAAAAAAACGACTGTTGCAGAATTCAGTCGACTGACTCAGGTCATTCAGTCGACTGAATTAAGAACATGCACGTATATTTTAAAATGCACAGATTCAGTCGATTGACTGATTGTATTCAGTCAACTGAATTCTGTTGTTAAGAAAAAACTACAGTAGCTCATTTGGTTAGAGTACTTGCCTTCCAAACTAGTGACCTGGGTTCGGGCCTCGCTTCATGCATTTTTTGAAAACTTGATTTTGATTAAAATATGCATGCAAGTTTATTTAAATATGAATGATGATTCTTGAGGAAAGATTTTAACAAAGCACTAAACTAGACTTTATATATACATTTGATGACTCTTGTTGATATATATAACTCTAAAAACCATATATTAAGCCGACGAGTCTGTATCTTATCGTAGTCGTAGATTCGTGAATTGTTGTGTCTTGTCAGCAATCAAAACCTATGATCCAACAGCCTCTACACGATCGACTTCCTTCTTGGATTTTACCAACATATCATTCATGTAAACTTCCATGTTTTTCCCTATATGGGTTTTGAATATTTTGTTCACGAGCCGTTGATATTTTGCTCCTACAGTTTTCAATCTGTATGCATCACTTTGTAGCAGTACCTTCCCTAGTAAGTTACAAAGATGGTGTCTTCCTCATCAAGCTTAAAGATTGGAATTTGGTTGTAGGATGAATATGCATCCGTAAAAGATAGCAATATATGCTAACTAATCAATTTTAGGAAGTGGATAACAATCTTTCAGACATGCCTTATTTAGGTCTGTATAGTGAATGCATGTTCTCCATTTTCTGTTAATTTTTTTTAACTAATACCAGATTTGCCAACCACTTTGGGTAACATACTTTTATAATGAATATGTTCTCTAGTAGCTCCTTTATTTCCTCTTTTAATGTCATAGTTTGAGTTTTGTCAAATAGCTTCTTCTTATGCCTTATCGGAACAAATTTAGGATCAATGTTGAGTGCATGGCACATTATAGCTAGATCAGTTCCTTCCGTGTTGACATGGATCCATGCGAATATATCTATGCTTGATAAAAAAATGAAATCAATCTCTCTCTTGTTTCGTTGTCCATTCCCTTACCTATTTTCATGATCTTGGTAGAATCTCGAGAATCAAGCTTTGTCTCTTCTAAGTCTTTTACGGACTGCATATTCTCTCGTCTATCTCTAAAATATGTCTCTTATATTATTTCTTCTAAGATTTTACTTTCATCTTGACTAACTTGAATTAATCCTACATACTTTCTTTTCCTTATTTTGATTTGTCCTTTATTTGTGCTTTGATTTGCCTTTAGTAGAAGTTGTGATCTATTTGCCTTGGATATTAGTTCCTAAGGACTGATATGTAAGTTCTTTTATTTTGGTTATAGTTATTTGACTCAGATTTGTAATAAGATTTCCCCACTTCATTATACTATTCAAGTGCTATTAAATACATTTCATGAGAGCTAAATTACTTGTCATGAATGGCTCCCCATCTAGCTTTGCAATGAAATTTAACTAAAAGATGCTTTGGTAAAAAAGATATCAATTTCATCAAGTGTGGTTTTCCAATATTAACTCAAAAAATGGATCGACACCTAGAATCAAGATGAAAGCACCAGCTCAGATAAAAGTAAAAGAAAAGAAAGAAAACAGTCAAGAATATAGAGAAGTTTTTATAGTGTTTCAGCGTAAATTACAGCCTCCATCCATTTTAATCTTTTTTATTAGTTGATTTTTCTCTGGATTACAACTGGTTAGATCCAATCTAGCCACAATCTAGTGGATCCTAGATTTACAATAGAGTTAAAAATGTTATTTGAGGAGAATAGAAGTGAAGAAAGTGTAATGGAAGCTCCAATTCCAAGAGTGTTGAAGGAGAACCATCAGAAAGAAGAAGATCCTTTTCTAGTAGCAGATTGGTTGGTATTTATTGAGGAATTGGGCAGCATAGAGTCGAAAGCCCAGCAGTAACAAAGTCCAAAAGATAGCTTGAAGTCCCCTTAGAAAGCACAGACCAACCCGAATCATGATTATAACTCGGTTTCGACCTATGCCCATAGGTCGGCGCCAATTTATAATACCTAACCAAATTTTGTCGAATCCATTTGCATGCTTTTCCCTTCATTCAGTTGAGTTGCTCGAGCCATTTTTCAATTGGCTTAGTGTCAAGCCTTGTGATTTCTTGGACATCCATCCTCTTAGCTCTTCGTACTTAACTAAACCTTAGAACAAGTCATCAATCCCTTGCACCACCAGTAGATTATGAACTACTAGAATAGAGTGAGCCAAGCATAAAGTCCGGCAGGTCATCGGTGAAGCAACTTAGGTCGGTGTCGACCTAAGCACTCAACTCAGGTCCAAGTTTAAATGCTAACTCCATTCCAAATCCAAATTTTTCGAAGTCCTTATTAGCCTCTTCAAAGTGCAAATGTCAAGTTTCAAGTCACTTTGATTCTATTTTGATCTTCTGCGTCCAGTTGAAGCTGCTTTGGTGATAACTCGGTACCAAGCTATGTTTATAACTCGGTACTGAGTTATGGCCTTAACATATTTTAAGATGTAATCTTCCTAAGCTATTTCCTTTGTTCATTTAAGTGGGCCTTCCAGATTTCAAGTCATTTCATCCTCGTTTGAATCTACTGAGTCTAATTAAAATATGCGCTGTCAAAAAGTGAGTTAACGCCTGTCTCCCAAAGTATGCCTTTCAAATGTCAGGTGTCTTTTGCTCAAGAACAAGTTTTCGATAATACATAATCAAGTTTTCATAGTTATTCTTTCTGGAAATTCCAATCAAGCTCTCTGGCTATCAGAATCTTGATTATCATCTGGAAATATCATCTCTCGAATCCAAGTCATCGTGTATTCGTCCAGGGCTTATCTTTCTCTGAGTGTAAGGTGTTAAAATCCTTTTATCCTATTTGCATCCACTTTGGGGCATGATTTAATCGGACCATTCTTCTTCCATTATGGGGTTCAATCTCCTTGGCGGTCACTTGCTGTGTCCAATCAACATGCTCTTCGACAAGAGGACCTAACGACCGAGTAGGTCCATCCACTTACTCTCCGGTAAGGGGACCTAACCTTGACCTCTTTGGGTCCTTGTAGAGCCCAATCCACTCACTCTCCGACGATATGGCATACTTCTTGCACTGATCCTATTTCTCCATATGAAACTTAAAGCGATTAATATCGTACATGCCCATCCACTTGCACTTCGATAGGGGGACTTGCACTCTGTGCTCTGGCATCATCTTAGATGGGACTTAAAGCAGTCAATATCAGTCATCACATTCAATGTGGATTTTCCAAAAGCCAAGTACAATGGGAAGCACCGCCCCGTTACCTCTTCACAAGCATCCATCAACTCCGTATATCGGATGTATCTCATTAGATGAATCATTGGATCTAATTTTCCATCATACATTTCCCACGTTGGAAGCTTGAAATCAGAAGGGTTTCTCATATTTCGGATATTTGAAGTGAATGGATTTCTGTTCACATTCTCTAAGCTTTAATATTAGGGCCCACCTCTGATTATTCTCATTACCAACTCAGCAAGTTGATTTTTGCCATCTAATAAAGGTCTCCATCGAAAAGCAATACTTTGCCCCCTATAGGAGAATTCTGGCAAATATTCCTATGGTTCGCATTAGCGTTTTGATCCGTAGCTTTAGTTTCATTCTATCCTCCATTAGTATGGGGAAGCTTTGGCACATATCCCTTTAGTTATTATGCATTTACATTTTGATGTGCATTTCTAGCTCCATTCTTATCCATTCCCAACATTCCAGCAATCACACCAATGTTGCCCCTCGGTATAATCCTTTCGACATCGAGTTGTTTTGTTTGTGGGGATAGGAATACATAGAAGTTTTATAGTGCTTCGACGTAATCTCTGGCCTACGTCCACTTTGATCTTTTTTTTTGGTTGATTTCTCTTAAGATTACAAGTAGTCAAATCCAATCTGGTCACAATCTAGTGGATCTTAGATTTACAATGAAGTTAAGAAAGTGTAGTGGAACTCCAAGTCCAAGAGTGTCAAAGGAGAAACATTAGAAAGAAGAAGGTCCTTTTCTAGTAGCAGGTAGGTTGGTATTTATAGAGGAATTGAGAAGCATAGTGTTGAAGGCCCAACAGCAACAAATTTCTGGAGATAGGTCAGAGTCTCCTCAGAAAGCACATGCTAACCCGAGTCATGATTTTAACTTGGGTCCGACTTATGCCCAAAGGTCGGGGTTGAGTTATAATACTTAGCCAAATTTTGTCGAACCATTTACATGCTTTTTCCTTCATCCAGTTGAGTCGCTCGAGCCATTTTTCAATCATCTTAGGGTCAAGCCTTATGATTTCTTGGATATCTATCCTCTTAGCTCTTCGTACTTAACCAGTACTTCAACAAGTCATCAATTCCTTGCACCAACACTAGAGCATGAACTACTAGAATAGATAGAACCAAGCATGAAGTCCCGGAGGTCACCAGGTGAAGCAACTTAGGTCGGTGCCAACCTAAGCACTTAACATGGGACGAGTTTAAATGCTAACTCCATTCCATATCCAACTTTTTCAAATCCTTCCTTAACCTCTTCTAAGTGCATATGTCAAGTTTCAAGTCATTTTGATTCTGTTTCAATCTTCTACGTCCGGTTGAAGCTGCTTTGGTGATAACTCGGTACCAACCTATGGGGATAACTCGGTACCAAGTTATGGACTCGGCATATTTTTGGTTGGAATTTTCCTGATCTATTTCCTTAGTTCGTTTGAGTGCGCCTTTTAGATTTTAAGTCGTTTCATCCTCGATTGAATCTTTTGAGTCTAACTGAAATATGTTTTGCTAAAAAGTGGGTTAACACCCAAAGAACGCATTATAGTATGAGGATTGATCCATGAGCATGAACAAGCTTTCAAATATTATCAAGTACGACAAAGTGCTAATTTGGACAAACGACTTGATTTAGTCGATTAGAGTAGAATCTTTATTGTTGAACATAGAGGTTGGTTCTAGACTTGGTTCAAGCTTCTCATTTGGAATCCCTATGTATTCAAAGGCAGTCTTAAAAATGAAGCTTGCCATACTTCCAGTGTCTACCAGAATCTTGGATACAAGCAAAATCCCAATTTGAGTAGTTATCATAAGGGGATCATTATGAGTGTATTGGACTCCCTTTAAATCTTTCGGGGCTATCACCAATCTAGCATTCAAATAGAGCTCTTGAATGATTTTAAGGGAGGTTCATCACCTATTGAATAGATTCCTTCTCTGGCCTCTTTTACTTACCAACTCCTTAACACTTTACTCAAGCCTGCTATATATGGTACCTTATGGATAACACCAATATGACTGATTGGTTGCAACAGATCTTTAGGGAGTTCATTTTCCAAGATATTGGTGTTGTTGGTCAGCGGCTTCTTATTGTATGTGAGATTTTGGTCGTACTCGACAAATTCTTTTAGAATTCCTTTCCTAATCATGTTCTGAATAATCCTAACCAAAACTCAACACTAATTGGTTTCATTGGTCTTGTTTGGAACCGTAAAGTTTACTTTTTCCTTCCGATGCCTTTTGTTATAAAATATCTCATCCACCTGCACAAAGTTGTCATCTTAAAAGCGAAAATTTTGTAAATCCTTGAACCAATGAATATACAATTCTTTTTAAAGAGGTATGTTTTTCTATTAATCCACACTTTACCGCTATTGACTTTTCTCTACCACTTACTCTCTCGGCTCTATTAGCTTCAGCATTAAACCATTTTAGGTAGTCCCTTAGCAAATCCCTAGGTTTATGTTTGATGTGAGCCAACTTATGTGCATCAAATATTGATTCTTTTGATGTGCAAAACTATGCTGAAGACTTGTATGAAAATCTGTCCCATGAGTAAATAATTTCTTTCCTATAGCGCCGATACCATTTCGTTGCAGCTTCAAAGAATATAGTTGAAAACAATCTGCATCATACTAATCCCGGGGTATTAGACAAATCCATTTGGCTTTCAAATCCCATCAGATGATTGTTTGTATTAGTTGTTCCGTTGTACTTAATAGATGGAATCTTAACATAAGATTGTAGGGCACAACAAAGATTCTCTCCGTGAATGGTGCTCACCTAAGTTATTATTGGCCTTAGGATCCATTTTCCCCTTTCCCTTCAATTCTGTCATATCTTTTTTCATCTTGTTAGCCAAGTCTCTAGGATATGCTTTATCATCCTTGTAATTTTATCGCTTTAGCTTATACTCCTTATGCGAAGCGGAGCTTGTAGACTGCTAAAATCTTGATTTTGAACTCCTATTTGGTTTATGAGTCGAGTAATTTTCTTCTTTCTTTATGGTCCTAAAGTGCTTTTCCCAACACTTTACTTTTCAAGTTTAATTCATCCGCTTCCCTTTATGGAGACTCAACTTCTTCCCCTATTTCCTTTATCCTTTTTGACTTTTTAGAAGATTATTGGGAGATTAAGATCTCAATAAGCTTGTGCAATGTTTCCAACTTCCTTTTTATAATTTTGGAGTTCATTTCCTTCCTTTGGTGTTTCCTTCAAGCAGACGCTTGTTCAATTTTCGCATTCTATATTTAAATTGGGGAGTTACATTGACTTCAAGATTGACATAATGTACTGCCTCCTCTTGAACCTGGACGTTAACTTTCTTTGTTGACCTTCTCATTGTGTAAAAGACAACGGTGATTAACTCATAAACATCTCTGAGTTCAACTCTACATAAAAGCACCACTTTATGTTAGGGTGAATGTTAGGTCCTATGCGCCTCAAGCTATTGATTCGATTCGAGAAAGAGTAGTCATTTTGCAATCTATAGTCATATATTATGTTAAAAATCAAGAGTCATATGTTCAAGGTAAAGGGGAATAGTTACATGCACAAGTTAAAAGTCCAAAATAGTCAATTATGCAAATTATTTTTTAGTACAAGTCCTTAATTTCAAAGTTTTCAATTCAATTTACCCTTATGGCCATGAATTCCTAATTCAAAGCTCACTATAGAACATGGAATGAAAAATAAAAAATGGAGGAGGAAAAGGTCTCCAGAGTGATCCCTTTTTTAGGTGTGGGTTTAAGCTTATTTATAAAGAACTCGAACTATTGTCATGAATTCCTAATTCAGAGCTCACTTTAGAACATGGAAAGAAAAATAAAAAATGGAGAAGGAAAAGTTCTCCAGAGTGATTTCCTTTTTTAGGTGCGGGTTTAAGCTTATTTATAGAGAACTCAACCTATTGGGTTACTGATTTCGCACATGTTTGAAGTGACATGTGGCCCAACATTCATAGCTTTGTGGCTTGATTTATCATCACTTTATGGCTCTGTATCATCACACGATGGCTCTACTTTTTATTCCTTTGATAACTGGATTTATTTTCATGAGATGGCTTTATTTAATGACTTCAAGAATCATTACATGATGGCGTCAATTCCTTATCCCATGATGGATTCATGAATTTCCTCATGATGACTTCAATGCTTCACTTCATGATAGTTTCAAGGGTTATATTATGATGGCTTCTATATTCTACATTCAAAGTCACCACACAATGACCCTTGTAAATTAACCCACTAAGGCTTTCATTGCTACCACGCAATGGCTCTTAGGAATAAACCAATGAAGGATATTGTTGCTACCATGCGATGGCTCTTAGGAATCAACCCATGAAGGATTTTGTTGTTGCTACCGTGCGATGGCTCTTAGCAGTTAACCCACAAAGGCTTTCATTCCTACCACACGATGGTTCTTAGGTATTAACCCACGAAGGCTTTCATTGCTAACACGTGCTGGCCATTGTAAATTAACCCATGATAGCTCCTATACATCACCCACGATGACCACATGAATCATTACATGAAGACTTCTATATTTCATCTCTCAACAGCTGCTTTAATGAGTTATATTAGCTCCTAATTCCATGATAGCTTCAAAAACCACCTCACGATGGCTACAGGAATCATCTCCTGATGGCTTATCTCATGATAGCTTGGTCGCTTTATTCTTTGGCAACTTAATTAAATCGGCAAATAACAATCATATTGAATTAATACATGATAGTTCCATTGAGTCACCACATGATAGCTCCATTGATTCAACACACGATAGTTCAATTTCCTTTCCTTTCAATTATTTAATGAAATCATCCACAATAACTCATATATATCAACCCAGATGTCCATAAGAATCATAAAGATGGCTTCTTCATATCATCCCACGTTGACCCTCGGAGTCGCTACGCGATGGCTTTCTCATATCAACTCACGATGACTTTTAGAATAACTACATGTTGACCTAAATGCTCCATCTCTAGACAAGGCCTTCGCTACTCTTTTCCTTCTTTTTCTTTGAAAATTCTTGGGTATAAAAATGGTCGGCCTCCCTTATCTAGGTATATTTGGACTTTTAAACAGTGGGCCAAAATGATTTGACACTTTAAATCATTATTTAATTACTTTTCCAAAGCCGTTAATTATTTAAATTAATTAACAATATTTATATGTTTTATTACATTAGTTGAATTCGAAATAACTAACAAATCAGCTGTGTTGACTCTCTCATGTAAATTCGACCATCGATCAATACTTAAACAATTTAAATATTAAAGCCGATGCAAGCTTTACTGAAGTACGGTATCGAGCTTAAGTTCAATGCTTACCCATCATTTAGGCGAAACCCAATTTCTAATCAATTTTAAGCTCATTAGTAATGATATTTTTTATATGTATTCTTTTCGTCATTACTGTATCACCTAGATATTTAGAGTTCAGTTTAAGATCAAGATTTTTATTTTTATTTGTATGTAATTACGTAGGCTGCACTAAAGTCATTGGTCCCATCCGGTACCCTTTATCGATTAACTGATTCACTCTGATTAGAGATTTTGACTTTAAGTTGACCATCAATTACAATTATTCTACAGTGGAGGATATGAATACTTTCTTGAGTTGTGTTTGCAACAACCCTCCTTTCATCGTCCTTTAATTCTACATCCAAAGCAACGTACAAATCCTAAGGGCTGTAAAAGGTAGATCGTTAGGGTACAATACAAAATAAATAGTATGAAAAGCTATCTACTTTAACTGCACTTTATAAACTTGTAGTGGAAGGAATAAATAACAGAATTTATAAAATAAATATCTAAAGTAAACCAAAATTAACCATAGCATTACCACACAAAATTCAAATAATACTTCATAATTTGTGGTTCAACATAAGATAAGCACCGAATGGTAAATAACAAATAAGTAAATACCTGAGGAACTATAACATCTCTATTTGCGTTGTCTCTTGTTAGGTATTTCCTACCCCTATTGACATATTATAAATATATACATACATACATATATATATACACACATATATAATAGAAATATAGAGGGGTTCACACATAAGCCTAGTGAGTGAGAAATTATTCTAAACATATGACACCATCATACTAGTAAAACATCATTGAAGGCTAATACTACCCTTATCATTTCAGGATTACTTATTTAAATATTTAACTCATCTTTGTAATACATCAATTTTAACTATTCAACAATTATTATATATCAATGGTAAACTTACTAAAAAGAGTAATCAACATAACAATTAATATTCCCTATTTTTTCATATAGGCAATGACCATATTTATATAAACTTGTCTTGGAGCATTTAGATAATGACCCTATGTATACATCTTTCGATCCCATGAGGCAATGGCCTTGCGTCGTATATGCCACATGATGACCATCCATCGTATACGTCACAATCTCCATATAATAAAGCAATAACTATATGTCGTATACATTACAACCTATTATTAAGGCAATGACCATTCCATCGTATACGCTCAACAATCTATCTTTCGAGAAGGCAATGACGATTTGTCCCATACGTCATCCTCATTTTTCTTTAATCCCTTATTGGCCTACACATATTAACACAAGTGTTTCTAACTTTGTGGTATCATTCCTTTATCATATAGGTATCATACAACATTCCAACATTGTTAACTAATCTAGCAAAAGTAGCCGCATTCGTTCGTATGGGCCATAACGGGTCCAGTTGAAGGTCGTATTGGCTTCATGTATCGGCCGGCTGTTCAAAATTAATCAGTCGACCTTTCATATATTTTATAGCCTTTTTTCTTTTCTTTAGCACATCAGTTGATTGATTAAAAGGGATCGGTCAACTGTTCAACTGTTCAATCGACTGATGACTCTTATTCAATCGACCGTTCTACTCAGATTTTGCATTGTTTTCTTTCGAGTTTCTTCAATATGCAATCAGTTGATTAATATCATTTAGTCAGTTGATCGTTTGCCTATCATTGCATTTTTTTCATGTTTTTAATGTATTTTTCACATACCTAATTGCCTAAATTCATTTGACAATAATGTTATTTCCAAATTGATTATAGTAAGGTTATATTAAATTTCAATAGTTGTTTACTCATGTTCCTATCTTTTTATTATATGATTTCACTGTTATAATTAGTTCTTCTACTATTTCACCATCTTTTCCAATTATAAATATAGTTATTTATACCAAAACAATATAAATTCATTTCATTATAAACTTACTGTCGGCCTATTCTTTTTCCTATTAATTAGGTTGATTTTCATCTCATATAATGTATCTATGTCATCATTCCTATTTTTATTAATAAAGGTTCTAATCAAATTTCAATGGCTAATTATGGCCTTCAAACCCCATTTACAACGTCTGTATCTCAACTTTATATTTCTATGGGTTATTTTCATATATAATTCCACCCTTTATTTATTATAGATAATTAATAATGAATTACATGAATAAGATCATATGACATAGAACTAGATTCTATTCATAGTTTAATCTAAATAGTTGAGAAATCCTCTTTCCCTCTTTCTCTCCAGAGTTGCCCTAGATTCCAAACCCGTGAAATGCAAAGATATTTATAAATTTTTGAAGCTCTCTTAGTTCTCTTCTATTTCGAGTACTTACTTAAATTGATGGCACTTGTTGATTTTATTTTAGATCTAAATTTTTAG
Source organism: Allium cepa (assembly GCA_030765085.1). Lineage (NCBI taxonomy): Eukaryota > Viridiplantae > Streptophyta > Magnoliopsida > Asparagales > Amaryllidaceae > Allium > Allium cepa. Next base: position 985,495,810 of record CM060929.1, on the reverse strand, counting down.
GTCTATAGTTTGTTTATAGGAGATTAGGAAGATGAAGAATGAAATGAACGTATAGTTCTATCTCTATTGAAGAAGAATATAGTAACGTATTTGGTGCTAATAAGTGGCAAAAGATAGATTCTAACCCATATCATACATGCATCATAATATCACATCACAAAATATACACAACGAGGCTATAAAATACACTAGGGAATACATCATCCTAATGTGGCTACTAGCCTCCATAAGTCTATAAGTTCGTAGAAGCTACTACGTACCTGCACCTGGAACACCTTTAACTAACTTGAATATAATAATAACATACAGGTTAGACTTTCTCTATAAGGATATTTATCTACAATAATATTAAATATGACACATACACACACAGATATAAGAATATGTCTGGAAATATATATAATTGACTTCTTAATAATATTAGTATTATTATATTGTCGATGTATGTGCATGTATATTCATAAACATATTCCAGGTGAAGGGTGATGGGAAATGATAATACAACAAGTATAAAGTCACTTGTAGTGTTATATCATAACATGTGGATCATCTAATCCTAAGTTTCCTAATTCATATTAATACTTAGGTGATGTATCTCAATAATATATGTTAATTACCATTCTGTTAGAACCAAAAGTGGGATTGGTGGCCACTTGCCTGCTCTAGAGACATACATATCGGTCACCTAACCCGACTCTATAGTCTTTGGTTACCTCGATGGTTATTATGACACATATCCACCTATTTCTCATCTATTCTTAGCACTCAGTCATGACCCTGCATTTACCACAATAGGTAACAGACTACTGGCCTAAATGACATAGAGGCCATGGGGACCTATCTTATAGGTCAATTAACCCTACACTCAATACGTATCCAGGGCGTGACCCCATAATCAAGCTGCTAGGGTGGATTCTATCTATCATGTCCTCTCCAAACCTAATGATAAGACTAATCATATAGTATCACTAGTATTAATAAATATAGGCACCAACCCTACTTACACAAATAAGCATTACCTTACATAAGTATCTCATCAATATTTTTGTTCCCGCCACGTGAGTGTCATTTACATACAATTAATAATCGAATAAATATCACAATGGCATCCAATATCACCATGTAATATTCAGATGTTTACTCACTTCTCATAAACTACGCTCAATCGCTATGATTATCTATGTCATGGGTCATATGAATATCCAAAAAAGTATTAGCAAATGTCCCATAATGTTATTCCACATTTTGGCCAGGCAGTATATGAACAAGCTTGACAAGTTAAACTTCAAATTTATCAAGGCAAGAATCTCGAAGAGATGATTGCAAAGCTCAAAATTCAAGTGCAATCAAGATCGCAAAGAAAATATAAGTTCACTCTAAGAATCGACGAACCCGATTCCAATAAAGTGTTGGATCGGTACCAATTTAACATCGTGGATTGGTATCGATCCATGAAACTTTTCCAATTTTTGTCCTCGGTCCTATTAATCATAATCCAGGCTGCCAGGAGCGTACCCAAGTTCCATTTCATTGATCCCTTGCAATTCTCTATCGATCTCCATGAGCACTAGAATCAACAACTCCATTCTTTCACAGATCCATCATTTAGACCTAGAAACAATCTATTAAGATACAAACAAGATTAGAATCACGAAGATAACCATGACTTGCACCTAGGAAAAGAATTCACAGCGACCAATAAGTCAAGCTTATGGATCGGTACCGACCCACGACTATGGATCGATACAAACCTCTATTGTTTGATGATGTGGCAACCAAATTTTCAAGGGAACTAGCCTTCTGCATGGAAAACGATGTGGAGATTTTTTGGATGAGATTTTAGGCCTCCAACCTCTATAAATAGGAGGGTAGGACTCATTTCTAAGGATCTTTTCATTTCAGCCCTTGTTCTCTTACTCTAATTTTTGCTAATCACTCATGAATTTATGCCAATCCCAACGGATTTACACCAATCCATAAGAAATATACTTAAAAACACAGTATAATAAAATGAAACTTGAAGTAGACATGGGCCAGAGTATGCCGAACCACTATAAATCGTATGTTCTATTTCTTAATCATTTTTCATTTACTTCTTCACGTTTTATTCTCTACTCAATCTATCGGGTATCTGTGCTATTTTTGGTTCAAACATTTTGATGATTTCACCGAGAGTTGAATTAAGAGATTTGAGTCTTGAAAAGATTCAAAATGACAAGATAATCAACAAGGAAGGCCATTATGTAACGTCCCCCATTTTGAGGTCTGTAACTAAGCATTACAGATGATGAAACAAACTAGTAGTAACTTTCGATGACAAAATATTGTTATGTTAATGGTATCCATAATATCAGGAGCACAAGAATATGAAATAATTTTTAACATAATTTCAAAGCAAATCTTCTCATTGCATTTCAAAGATAATATTCCATATCCATTACATAATCCCAAACGTTATCTAGGTTCGAAGAAAATGTAATTATTAAAAAATGCTCCAAAAGCAACATATGAAGATGCCCCCTTGGTTGATCGGAGTTAGTAACTAGACAAATGCATCTACTATTAATACATTTATATAACAACTGACATAACACGGTGGACTATAGTAATTAATAGACACTTACATAGCTAGCATTGCCTCCTATACATCTCCAAAAGCCTTATTCGTCAAAACCTACATAACCTATAAAGGCCCAACTCTCGACCTACTCAAATCAAATTTTGAGCACTGAGAGTTTAAGAGGAGAACAAAAACTTCGAGTCAGATAAAAAGCTTAGTGTGAATAATATGCCATCTCGGTTTTATAGATATTCAACGAGACCACGCCGTTGAGCAGAATGGGTTTTCCCTTCACTAATATCCTTTTGAAATATATCTTTGGAAAAACAAATTCTTACAACCAATCTAATTGAAATAAATAATATAAAAAATAATGTGCATGCATGTTACATGGGTAATCATGACTATCCATCAAATCAATGGACTATCCATCCCAATGTTTAGTTTTCACAGGGTAACCCCCAACCTACATGGTTGACTCGGGCCTAACAGATATATCAAATTTTCTAACTGGCCGTTAGAAGAAAACTGGACAGTCTGTCCAGATACACTTATCCTAGAGTTTACCTGACTATCTGTAAATATCATTATTTTGCTAGGCTTACTATGAACCTAAAGGTTTTATAGGCCAACCTATAACATATCTTATCTTTATGTATTCCTTTTTGTTTATATACCTACTTTTAGTCTTAACCTTGACAAAGGCCAATGAAATGGAAATTTAGGACTTGTATCAGCTAGGGGCTAACACACCAGTCCCACCTGGTTTTTCGATCTCTGAGTCAATTCATTCTATCACAGTCTATCCAAAAGTGATAAGAACAATAGTTTCTTTAGTAAAATTCTAGGCTAAATACCCTTTACTATTTCCTTGATAACACTTTCTTTATAAATGATTTAACCCTTGAAATTATACTTTTAAAACAAGGAAAATATAGCCATTACCTTATCTAGAATAATTATTCCATAATATATGCTTTTATAAAACTTTACTGATGAAGTTCGAAGTCAATTGGGATCTTTATTCCTTAAACATAGGCCATAAAGCCAAAATAATAAACCTTGTATGGTGATAATCCTCGATGACCTCATCGCCCCTAAGGGTCTTCGTCCCTATTCTATATAAAAGTAAGTTAAAGTGTAATACCCTATATTTTTAGTAATATTATTTAGGATATTTAATTAGTTAAATAAAATAAAATAATGTAAGATGATTAATGGGTTGGGATTTGATTTAACCAAAGGTACCCGTGCCTATATGTATAATGAACTAAGGAAATATGATGGGGATAAGTGTTAGGAAATAAGTAAGAGGTAAAATAGGAAAATGGGCAATTTAATACCCTAAACCATAGTTGTGAATCCTCACCTTCACTCATTTGCAAAAAATTAAAATTAAGAGAGGCCAACTACCATTTTCAATCTCAAGAGAAGATAAAGCCAGGATTTTCAAGAGGAAGAAGCAAATCAACATAATCAGGATTAAATCTCACATCTTTAATCACAAAGCTAAAGTGAATGATTATTACATCACATTTTCCTTATAGTTTTAGATTTTAAGGATAACCCAAGATGATTTTGCATGATAATGCCATGTTTTAAATGATTAGAAGTTTATATATGGTTGTTGATGATTTATGCACTTTCATATTAGATTTTATGATATATTTGGTATGAAAACCATATTAATGACATCCAAATGCCTTGAAAATTTAAATGTAGATCAAAAATGATATTTTATAGATGGTTCCAATTTTCATAATTTTCTTAATTAATGTGGATTTTATATTAATTTTCTAGTGAAGAAAATGATTTATTTGGTTATAAATTATTTACGACAAAAGAAAACAATAATCGGGTCTAAAATTTATATATGTTAGAAAATATATTGAAAAGGATTTTATAGAACTTTTATAAAATTTTCCAAAGTGTTTTGATGAATATGTAATATTTAAGGTACGAGACTTAAATGTTTTATATATTTATTTAGGGAGAAGGGGTATTTCGCAAAATAAAAACAATAAAATAATTGGCAGCACTTTTGAAAAAAGTATTTATCAACCAATAAAATTTTGACAAATAATAGTAGGTTAGTTAAAAAGTTTCTCTTTTAAGTTAAAAACAAAAATAACATGTTTTTAGTGTGTTCCACCACTTTCAGCACAAGGGGTTCCGACCCAGACCTTTCACCACCAATGGTTTCAAAACCGAGGCGCATGGTACCAAGCTACATGGTACATAGTGCATTGGATAAAGGCTAAGGGTACTTGGTCGAAATGCTAGGTTTCAAAGGTGTTGGAGTATGTTTTTTTTAAAATAAAAGGTAGCGACAGCTTTGCTTTCGAAAGGTTTGGATTCGGCTCAGTTGGCTTTCAACTGGGTTAGATATTATAAAAGGAAAGGTTTCAAATGGGTTGCACTCTTTTTTTTTAAGTAATGCTTTTGAAGGGGTCGAAACTCCTAGCTGCCTCCTTTCTACCTTTTGAATTCAATGATTTCGGAAGGTATACTTCGTTTTAAAATTTAACCACTTCTCCAAAGCTTTCGAAGGGATAGTTTCGACACCAACACTTCATTACTTAGGAATAGGTTTCGAAAGGAAGGCTTTCGACTTAGATGTTCTAAATGTTCCTTTTTATTCCAATTGAAGTATAACCCAAAGTTTTCGAAAGAGTTGGTTTAAATGGTTTCGAAAGGTGTTTTCCCACATATTTTAAATTTAACCCAAGTGCTTCCAAAAAGTTTGAGTTTCTAAAGGTTTAATGCTTTCAAAAGATATCTAAAATGGTTTCGAAGGGGTGGTTCCCCAAAGGGTTTCGAAGGAGCCGAAGGATAGTGTTTCTGATGGTTTCAAAAGGATTGAAATGGAAGGTTTTCCATAATTTTCTAAAGGCAATGTTTTGAAGTGTTTAAAGATATGGCGTCTAAGGTTTTAATCCTTTCGAAAGGAAGGATTTTAAAGGTTTTGAAACAATTTAAGTATGGTTTTGAAATGGAAGCTTTGGTCTTTCCTTCTAGATAAATAAAAGGTTTTACTTTGTTTCGAAAGAGATGGTTTCAACGGTTTAGAAAATGCTACTTTTAGTTAAATCGGAAGGGGTAATTTCAAGTGTTTAAATGTTTTCATCAACCAAGGTTTGAGTAAAGTATATACATAACATAGCAAAGTGATTATGAGTCAAGCATAGAGTAAACGTATTCCTTATGAGTTTGATTAAAAGGTCTTAAATCATTTTGAAAAAGGATTTCGAGGAAAATTATGGGATGGGATCCCTAAGTGAAATAACTTGGATATTAGAATACCAGATGGGAGTGGTACAGGGTCGCACCCTATACATTAGCCATTAGTCCCAGCTAATTTAGTCCAAAATTCCAGTGTGTAGGGTATTGTCATAGGTAAGGCTAAAATTATTATAGCACACACAAAAGGGAATATATATTTGTATACGGATAGGTTATTGGTGAGCCCGTAAAACCATTAGGATTAGGTGACCCTGGGAGATGTTAAATTAAGGGCAAACCTCCCAAAAGAGAAGTATTTAACAGATAGTTAAGGACAGACCGTTCAGAAGTGGAGTGTCTAAACAATGTTAGATAAATTTTGTTATTTTGTCTAGTCGGCCTGAGTCGGTAAAAGGTTAATAGTTAGCCATACAAAACTGAAGTGTTTGAACAAACAGTTCTTTTATTACCTGATATGTATGTTTACATAATGATGCTTTACAGTATTTAACCAGTTTTGGTTGCGGAAAAGATTTGCAAAAGATATGTTTTATAAGCATGTTAAGGAGAGGAAGCCCGTTCCGCAAAGCGACGTGGTCTCATTTAACATTTATAACCGGGATGTTTAGTATTATTCACACTAGGCTTTTTGTATGACTTGAAGTTTATGTTTTTTCCTTAAACTCTCGGGTGCTCAAAATTGATTTGAGTAGGCTGAGGGTTGAGGTTCCTTCAGGTCTTTAGAAGAATGAAGAATAAAGCTACCGAAGGCAAGCAGGAGGATAAAATATAGCTATTTAGGAGTTGCAATTCTTTGTTTTGTTATTTATTTTTGTCTTGTATGTATTAAGTCAATTATGACTATATGATCTGATCTTCCAAGAGGGCATCTCCATATGTCGCTTTTGGAGTATTTTGTAATAAGTATTTTTTTATCATTGCTTAGGAAACGTTTTGGGATTATGTAAAGCGAATATGGAACATGTATTTTGAAATGTAATGGAAAATTTTGTTTTGAAATCGGTGATTTTTTCATATTCAAGTGCTCCTGATATTATAAATACCATTAACATAGTCGTATTTAGTTATTAGAAGTTAATACTATAGATGACTGTAGCATTTGTAGTGCATAGCTTTGGGCCTCAGGATAGGGGATGTTACAACTTGGTATCAGAGCGTTGGTTTATGAAATACTTTAACTAAAAATGATTTTTTGAAAACATAATCCTTAGGAATTAGATTTAAGATCGGGATATGGGATAACACTGTAGTAACATACTTGTTTTTGCTGTATATAAATATACGCTTTATCTCTAGACTCCTATCTTTGTTAGGCTATTCTTCTGTATCTCACAAGGCTTGAATATAGATATGGACGGAAGAAGAGGCAGAGTTAATCTAGGAGGAGATAGCACCACCATAAATGAAAATGTTCGACCAAATGCTAAAAGAGGTCAAGGTCAGGCTCAGGCTGAGAATGTTGGTGCTGGGGCTCCCCAAGTGGACATGAGAGCCATGTGTTAGTTCTTCGTAAAAATGGTGCAAGCTAGAATCGCAGCTAGAGTTGTTGGAGGGAATGCTGTTGGAGGAGGAGTTCGGGAAGCTCCGATAGCCAACCGGTATGCTAATTTGAGCAGAGACTATGCTAGGCTTAGGGGAAAGCCATTTATTGGAACTGAGGATGCTATCGAAGTGGAAAATTGGCCGCTACATTGTGAAAGGATTTTTGCTGACCTAGGGTCAATGATGAGCAGAAAAGAAGACTTGCTTCAAGACGGCTTCAGGGTGCTGCTTTGTTTTGGTGGAATACTGTAAATGTTGGAAGATTCGAGGAGTTAGCCTGATATGGGTATGCCACGGTTGACACGGTGATGAAAAGGAATAAAAAATTTGTTAAAGTTTTGAAGTCGGGGTTGGCTAGGGCTACTTTACCGCACATCAAAGATCCACATGATCTGGTAGTGGAAATGGCGTTGAGACATAAGGAGATGTTAGCTTTTTTGGGGAAGGAGGAGGAGAAGGAGGTCCAGGTTGGGCATGGACAAAAAGTGAAAGAAGAATGCTCAGAAAGGAGGATCATCAAAGAAGGGAAAGTCTTTAGTGGTCTATTACAAGTGCGACAAGAAAGGACACTGTGCCTATGAGTGTCATACTGGAAAAGGAAAAGGAAAGGAGTTGATTAGAAAGAAGAACATCAGGTGCTTTAATTGTGATTAGTTCGGCCACTACAAGAATTAGTGCAAGGAGCCCGCAAAGGATGGAAAGGGTCAAGTGTATGCATTGGATCCCGCTGCTTCAAGGCCAGCGGTGCAGGAGAGGGGAAAGCCCGTGTTAGAAGGTACGCTTCAATTCACGGTATGTCTGTTAGTGTTTTGTTTGATACCGGTATATCAAATTCTTATTATCTCAATGTTTGGTAGATAAACTTAACATATAACCTACACATTTAGTTACTTTTTTAAGTGTTGCAAATCTGATAGGTGGTTATGCGACATTTGGAATCAAGTGTGACCACTTAGAGTTTGACTTGCTAGGTTACACTTTTGTTTATAGTTTGCACGTGTTTGACTTTGTTAGGTTCGGAATTATATTGGGTATGGATTGGTTAAGTAAGTATGATGCTAGGATATTTTGCCATGATAGGAAAATATCACTTAGACACCCAGATTGTAGTGATCGGATAGTTTGTACCACTAAAAACCCTAGTTTTTAGATGAATGCTATGTTGGGTGTTATGGAGTTAAAATATGAGTTGAAGCGCATTTTCACAGTTATAGAATCACATATGAGTTTGAACCTGTAGTTGGATTACCTCCAAAATGAGCCATTGAGTTTTGGATAGATTTGGTGTCAGGGACGGAACAGGTAAGTAGGCCGCCAAGCAGGATGACACCTACAGAGACAAAGGAGTTAAAGGCCCAGTTGGTAGACTTAGAAGGTAAGAGTTTTATTAGATCGAGTAGTTCGCTTTAGGAAGCAGCAGCAGTATTTGCTAAGAAGCCAAACGGATCATTAAGGCTATGTATCAATTATCGTAAGGTGAATGAGAAGACAATAAAGAACCAATATCTATTGCCTAGAATTGATGATTTATTCGATCAGCTAAGTGAAACCAAGGTATTTTCTCAGTTAGATTTGGAAATAGGATTTCATCAGCTTAGAGTGGTAGAAGATAGTATACCTTTAACGGTGTTCAGAATGAATGGTTAGTTATGCTGTTCGGACTCACTAATGTACCGACATTCTTTGTGAATTTGATGAACCGGGTTTTCCGCGAGCACTTGGATGGATTCGTGTTGGCTTTTATAATTGATATTCTAATATACTCTAAGGATTAGAAGGAGCATGAAGTTCATCTTAGAGTTGTGCTTGAGACATTGAGGGTGCATCAGTTGAAGGCAAAATTTTCTAAGTGCTATTTCTGGAAGAAGGAAGTGAAGTTCCTTAGTCATGTAGTCTTAGAAAATGGTTTGTCTGTAGATCCAACAAAGATTGAGGCGGTGAATGATTGGAAGAGACCCGAGACAATAACCGAGCTAAAGAGTTTTCTGGGATTGGCCAGATATTATCGAAGGTTTATAAAGAATTTTTCATGGATAGCTACACCAATGACTAAGCTAACGTGAAAGGATGTAAAGTTTGTGTAGATCGATAAATGTGAGGAAGCATCCAGAACTTGAAGCACTAATTGATTCATGCATCAGTGTTGGTAGTACTGGAGGGGAATCAAGATTTAGTTGTTTATACTGATGCATGTGGTATTGGGCTAGGAGCTATACTAATGCAGAGGAGTAAAGAGATTACCTATGCTTCTAGACAACTTAGACCGCATGAGGTTAGGTATCCAATGCATGATTTGGAGTTAGCTGCAGTGAAGGTGTGTAGGCATTACCTCTTGGAAGAGAGGTTCGAGCTTTATATCGACCATAAGTCGTTGAAGTACTTGTTCTCTCAAAAGGAGCTGAACATGAGACAACAAAGATGGTTAGAGTTTATTGCCGCTTATGATTTTGGAATTGAGTATACACCCGAAGAAGGAAATAAGATAGCAGATGTACTTAATCAAAAACATCAGAATGCAGTTTTAGCGATGATTGCTAAGTCGAAGGATTTAGAAACATTGTTAGCTTGTGAAGTGCCATACAGATCTGAGGCTGAGTCTAGTAGAGAGAGTGTTATGCTGTCTTGTTTAGAAGTCCGACCAGTAGTGATTGAGAAGGTTGCTTCTAAATAACAAGAGGATCCAGTGTTAGCTAAACAGGTCAAGAAGTTAAGGAAAGGAATGGAGAGCGATGACTTGAAGGATTTCAGTCTTGACCGGAACGGATAGTTAGAAAGAAGGGTAGATTATGTGTTCCAAATGTAGGAGACATAAGGAAGGAAATTTTGGAGAAATGCCATCGTTCGAAGTTCATTATTCATCCAGGAGGAACAAAGATGTATTGGGATATGAAGAGAAGTCTGTTCTAGGAAGGAATGAAGAAGGATGTTGGCTTATGGGTGAAATAGTGTTTGAATTGTCAGCAAGTGAAAGTGGAACATTAGAAACTAAGTGGATTGCTTCAGCCATTGGTTATTCCAGTATAGAAGTGGGATTCTATTTCTACGGATTTCATAGAGGGCTGCCGAGATCTAATAGAGGGATTGAAAGTATATAGGTCATAGTGGATAGATTGACCAAGAGTTCCCATTTCATTCCTGTTAAGTCAACTAGGATGACACCTATTTTGGCGAAGTTGTTCAAGAAGAATATGGTTAGACTGCAAAAAATTCCTAGTGGTAATGTTAGTGATAGAGATTCTTTAACACCAGGAAATTTTGGAAAAGTCTTATGGAAAGTTTAGGAACCAAGCTCAAGATGAGTAATGCTTACCATCCGCAGACTGATAGGTAAACGGAAAGGGTTAACAATATTTTAGAGGACTTGTTGCGAGCTTATGCATTAGACTTTGGGGGATCATGGGAAGACCACCTAAACCTAGTTGAGTTTTCATATAACAATAGCTATCAGACTAGTATTGGGATGGCAGCATTTGAGGCTTTGTATGGAAGACCATGCAAATCCCCTGCATATTGGTTAGAGACCGAGGATAGATTGTTTCTTGGTTCGGAATTAGTGAGAGAATCCGCAGAGAAGATTGATTTAATTCGAACTAGAATGAAGGAAACTCAATCTAGGCAGAAAAGTTATGCAGATTGAAGACAAAAAGATTTAGAGTTCTCTGCTAGAGATCATGTTTTCGCCAAAGTATCACCAATAAAAGGTGTTATCCGGTTCAGAAAGACAGGAAAGTTAGCACCTAGGTTCATAGGATTGTTTCCTATTTTAGAAAGGACCGGGAAACTTAGATCAGAGTCACCAAGAAGTTTTGCAGGAATCCATGATGTTTTCCATGTTTCTCATCTAAGGAAGTATGTTAGGGATCCAGACACTACTATAGCATTGACTGTGTTAGAAGATTTAGTAATGGAACCAGACATGACTATAGTTAGGAAGCCTATCCGGATAATCGCGAGAGGTGAGAAGAAGTTGAGGAACAAGACAGTCAGATTAGTGAAAGTCCAATGGAGTGACGATGCTAGAGACTATACTTGGGAGACTGAGTGCATGATTAGAGACGCTTATCCTGATTATGTTTAATGATAGTTTTACCTTTGATTGTTCTGTTATGTACCTCATCATTATTTCGAGAAAGAAATTCTTTAAGTAGGGAAGATTATAACACCCCATATTTTTAGTAACTTTATTTAGGATATTTAATTATTTAAATAAAATAAAATAATGTAAGATGATCAATGGGTTAAGATTTGATTTAACCAAGAGTATTCGTGCCTATATGTATAATAAACTAAGGAAATAAGATGGGAATAAGTTTTAGGAAATAAGCAAGGGGTAAAAATAGGAAAATGGGCATTTTAATACCTTAAACATAGCCGTGAGTCCTTCACTCATTTGTAAAAATTAAAATTAAGATACAAACATATATATATATATACATATATGTATGTATGTATGTTAGAAGTTCACCTTATCCAGAATAATTATTCCATGATATATGCCTTTACAAAACTTTACTGATGAAGTTTGAAGCCAATGGGGGTCTTTACCCATTAAACATAGGCCATAAGGCCAAAACTATAAACCTTTCATGGTGATAAAGCTCGACGACCTCATCGCCCCTAAGGGTCTTCGTCCCTCTTCCATATAAAAGTAAGTTAAATTCTTTAACTTATAAAACATAAGGTCATAAGGCTATTAATATGAACATCGCATTTCATAGAGTGTCGAAGTTATAGGATATAAAACATAGTTTGTACACGTTATGGTCATAAAGCTTACCGTCAACATAGTTAAATCATGACATCAAATGCCTTAAAGAAAAATAGGTGGCTTCATTAGAACTGAAATGAAAAAATGCGGCACTATATTACCACTTTTGAAAACAGGTCATAAAGATTAAATGCAGCAACTATTAAACTCAAAGTTATAACACATGGCACTACATAGACGAAGTCATTAATAACGGCATAGTAGCCTATAAAGTCAAATTTGATAAATTTAAACCATACGACATTATTATCAATACTATAAGCTACTTCAAAACCAATGGGGTCGGCAATATTGTAGAAAACATGCTACACAGTACAAAGTGCAACATCAATAAATTAAAGACAGTGGCCACATCTACTTTGAAGTTTATGACGTTGACCTCGATGCTCTACTTCGCACCTCAACCCAGGCTGATCCATTTCATACCAAATGAAGTTGGTATACTATGCATCTCTTAAAATTAACATTGAAGACCATAAATGCGGCATGGTGGAGGGACGCATCATCTTCACCGTGACGTTCTAGTAATTAACATTAAAAATTGCAATTTAGCTATTAAAAGTGATTTCTTTTTACCAACCCTTTCTATTTGTCGAAAGCTCATCAGTTTACAATTTTCTTTATCAAATATTTTTCTAAAAACCTCCCACATTCTTATATTTCTTTTCCAAAAATATTTTCAAACCATATATTTTTATATGAATGTTTATGATTAATTAAGCCTTTCTATTTTCAAACAATTCATAATATATCTTAAAAACTTAGGAGAAATCCCCAAAATCATAATTAATCAAGTTAATCATATCATTCAACATATGAAAATTTTGAGGCCAAAACGTAATTTAATTATTTTAAATAATTAAAACTAGAAATATCTCATTTTCCAACCATAGAAAATTCACCAAATATTCACATTAAATAAAAAATTACGAAATTAAAAACCCACTTCTAAAATAATGATTTTAACATCATATTAGAATTTTAAGCGATTTGAGTGTCATATGGTAGGCTTACTAACTCAAACATATCAGTTAATTTCATAAAAAAATTCCATAAATTCACCAATAAGCATATAATCATTCAGACCATCATAGTATGATATAATTTAAGTAAAAGAATCATATTTATACTTAAAATCGAAAATAATAATTAAACAATAAGATGCGTAGTTATTATTCACCTTGAATGGTTTAAGAAGGTTGAGATTTGTATTTGGTTTGATTCCCCCAAGCTTTCTACTTATTTTCCTAGCTTTTTATTCCTTTTGAATCTTCTAGCAATGGTCACCTAAACTTTAGTTTAGTTTTTATAAGTGTAAAATGAATGAAGAGAAAGGAGGTGGGGGTTTGTATTAGGAAATGCAACCCTTTTCCTATTTTACCCTTCACATATGTCATGTTCTAATTAATTCCATCAGTTCATTAATTAAGGCCCGACCCATACTAATTATCAAATCTAAATCCCTTACCATTTTACATTATTTTATTTAATTTATCCAATTAAATATCCTAAATAATGTTAATTAGAATTAGGTTTGTCACACATTGCTGGAGGAAATCAAAAATAGGGCAGCCAAGAGGCGTCGTTAGGAGCCAACCCTCCATCAATTTATATAACCCAGGATGAGATGGATGTTTGCACAAAAAATGAGGAAACACTCAAATCGTTGTTGTAGAGCTGTAAATAATATTTGTAGTATATAGCTATTATTTGATGAAAATTAGTGTGAATGTTTAAGGTAGAAAATCAGTAATTTGCAATAAAGAATATGCAAAAGACTTAAATGTAAAAAGACATAGAATTTAGAGTGGTTCAGCCTGAATGTGCATACGTCCACTGTTCCTCTTTTATTATCCCTTTCATTTCTGATTACAAGTATAAGCTTTGAATACGAGTAAACATGCTATTAGAACTAAGATTTTTCCATCTCGAAGTTGTCTGCCGTTGTTGTTGAAACCTTCGGTCTTCAGTATCCTCCTTTTTATGATGTCATATGCTTGATATTTATAGAATAGAGATATGAGGAGAGGCAGCTGAGTATATAGTATTTGGAATTTGGTTCAGCCTTCTTTCCTCAAAGATTTGGTTCAACTTTCCTTACATGATTGTTAAGCCATTTCACTTGTGACGACCATCGTACGCCTACAAGAACCCCAGAACGCGTCATGAAGAAATCTCCGAAGTATTGTCGTGCCATGATGAAAATTTCCAACTTTTTTAGATCAGTTATACCCAGGTTGAGCCCAAGCAAACCTTCAGCCGACTCCAAGTCACTTTACTCTCAGTCGACTCTAAGTAAACCTTTAATTTTCTCATGCCTGACTCTAAGCAACCGCCGAACGAAAGTATTGGCTCGGTCATCGGACTAACTCCAAGAAGACTCAAGATTTTCAAGGTCCTACTCTAAGCAAACGCCGAAGCAATATTTTGGTTTGGTCATCACCTTGAATAAGCAGACTCGAGTTTTTCAAGGCCCCGCTCCAAGCAAGCGCCAAACCAAAGTTTTGGTTTGGTCATCAAGCCGATTCCAAGCAGACTCGAGATTTTCAAGCCCTTACTCCAAGCAAGCATCAAACCAAAGTTTTGGTTCGGTCATCGCACCGACTCCATGCAGACTTGAGATTTTCAAGCCCCGACTCCAAGAAATCTCCGAACCAAAGTGTTATTTCTATAATCCAATCGACTCCAAGTAGACTCTAGATTTTCAAAGCTCGAATCCAAGCAAGCGCCGAACCAATTTTTTGGTTCGGTAATCCAAGGACTCCAAGCAGACTCTAGATTTTCAAGGCCCGACTCTAAGCAAGCGCCAAACCAAAGTTTTGGTTCGGTCATCGCACCGACTCAAAGTACACTCAAGATTTTAATCCTCGACTCTAAGCAAGCACCGTACCATAGTTTTTGTTCGGTCGTCGGACCGTGGATCCTGGCTAGCTGTTGGATTGTGGATCTTGAATGGTGGCAGAGCGTCTCGGTATTGGCCCCATGAGAAGGTGGTGGACAAATCTTAAGATGATCGTATCTCTCAATCCGTAGCTCAGATTGAGATGTGATTTCAACATATGTCCATATCTTGATCTCGAGAATACCTCCAAACTAGTTTGAGTCTATTCCAGAACAATGACGATTTTTCCCCTGACTCCTCATATTCACAATGTAGTGGGCGAAAATTCCCATAACATTTGCCCCCCTAAAGCATACTTTCGTGAATACAAAGTGTGCTTTGTTTAATCCCAGACTATCTTCTTAGTCTTGTAATGGATATATTATCTTAATATCTATATCTCAACTTTGCCTTTGATTTTTCAATGAGCCTCCTTTTGCTAGTATGATGTGGGACTTTTTTCGTTCTAAGGAGGACTAGCTAAATTTTTAAAGTCATCTTTGATTAGTCTTCATCCCACAGGATGCCATTTTTCTTGGACTTTCAGATTCCTACGTTGATGCTTCATGCAGTATGCAAACAAACTGATGTATGCTTTGCATTATCAACTTTGGATCTATGATGTGGTACTTCGGTTTTGTTAATTGTGTGGTTGAGTCAAGCTATCATGACCATCTCATGTGATCGCCAAATTTTTGTATTTCTCTACTAATCCTTTCTCCACTCTTGTGCATGCTTTGACAAGAACAATCATTGATGAATCGGATAGAGTAAGAATCTCTGTTGAAGGGACTTTCTATGTAGGAGATGATGTAGAGTGTTATTAGTGAATGTTGGTTACGAGTTCCCTAGCCCATGTTTTGTATCTTTTGCTTGGACGTTTGTACAAAGATATGTATATTTCTATATAAATTTTGGTTGGAATCCTCATACCTGACAAGGTGTAATTGGTTTGTTCGGCATATAGTCTGGTAAAGTGATGATCATATTTACTAGCTTCTTCAATAGCTTGGATTGATAATCCTTAGTGTACTTGTATAGACTAGATTACTGTAAGTTTTGAAGGATAAGTATTGGATTATTGAGAAGCTTGGTGAAGGAGCAAGGATAGTCGGACCACGAAATTGGGTTGGTGGAGTTTATTGGACCGAAACAATTTGGTTTGAGGATGGAAGATAATAGACAAACCACTTGGTCTGGTACATGAAAAGAGGTCGAGCCATGGTGCAAAATGGGGTTCGACGAAAGTGTTGATGGGTTGCTTGGTCCAAGGTTGAAAAATGATCTGGTGCATTGCCTGTGCTAATCGTAAGCTTGTGTTTGGTGTCTATCGATTGTGACCGAGTCAAAATTCTGGTTTGGCACTAACACAAGACTATAACTAAACCAATCTTTAAGAGAGCGACATTGGTTTTTCTATCTAGGGTCTACGAGGAATTTTCCATACTAGGAGTACTTCATTATTCTCGTGCAAAGTCATGGTCGTGATATGTGTGTTATGGATGACTCGATTGGAAGGCATACTCTGATTGTGGGTAAGAGTGATTCATTATTGCTAGTTTGAGTTATGCCAAGTGCTGACGTTGGATGCCCCCAGTATGTGGTGCTTAGATGGAATAATTTTTGGACATTGGAAACTTTGATTAGTATTGATTTATTATTTCTTGTTGATCAGGTAGAATCAATCTTTTAATTCAAATGTCCCATTGGCTTTGGCGGTGGAGGATCATCCTATTCTATTGACTTTACCTATAAGTTTAGGGTCCATTGGGCCTAGTGTGGTCAAGGACTTTCATCATTGCCTTAGAATTAGTTATATACTATTAGTACATTTTTATTTGGATTTTTACCATAGATATGTGTTAGAGTCATCCCACGTGTCCTTGCGATTGATTTATTAGGTAAAGGTATCAAGTTATTTGTGTTAAAATAGACTTTGTATGAATTAATTACATTTGAAAAGTTAGAGATCAAATCATTTCTGTTTAGAAAGGTCCTCAACATTCGAAGTGATTCCCTAACTAAGGTTTAGAGAGTAATTTTAGGGACATGGCAGTCCTCAAATACTCATTACATCCTCCAGATCACCCTCTAGCGACATTATCAAAAGTCGACCGGGAGCACTTATTATTTGTCTAGGTTTAACCCAGTATAGTGCACTTGGTTGCTTCTCACAGCATGCTGCCGTGTATCATGAATAGGTTTTAAAATTTTGAAATTAAGGCCATGATTCCAATGTGCTATTACCAAGATGAGTGGTAGTGCATGTGTATAATCAAGGAGTGAGGTGGTGTTATGCCCCCAAATATATTTTTTATCGAATTTAGCTTATCTTATAAAAATTTAGTCATACCTTTGCACTGAGTTTCTCTCAGGTTCCATAAGTATGCTCAGCTTTAGGAGAATCCTTACAGTTTTGAGCGCAGTTGGTTGGAAGGGATATTCTAATTCTTGTGGAAATTTTGGACAGATGTTCCACTATCTCTAATAGAGTTGAGTCGATGCTCTGTTTCCTCAGGTGGAGTGGAAGCAAATGAATATCCTGCAATGGTTGGCAGAGTGGAATTCATATTTCTACTATCTGTATGTAATGCCATAAGACTAAAAGAAATTGTTAAAAGCTTCTAGTTTAAGTACAATGAACTATATTCTCCATTAAGATAGTCCTTCTAAACTTAAGATTCGTGGCATGTAAATTACTTGCCATCATTGTGGATTTTGGTGACATATGGTTTGTCAGCCCAACCTATGTTCCAAGGGAATGTAACTTTTGTGACTGCCATACTTAAGATTTAGAGCCAGGATTCGCACACAGTAACTACCCGGGTCATTATGGCATGTATCGTGGGTATTATTCGATTTACTGTGGCCCGACTAGCGTGGGTGCCAATCATCAACTATGAACTATCCCTGGCTGCAGCCATGCCTTAATCATGGTATTTATCAATTCGTAGTTCTCGGCGAGCCGAACGCCAATGGTAAACTACGTAGGCTATAATTGTGTCTAATCCATGGTTTATAGTTTGTTTATCATTACTGGCTGGGGAGCTGATCATCAATAGTGAACTACCCATGCTAATTTTGAGCCCTTAGTCATGGTTATCTTGCTTTCACTACTGCTGGAGAGAGCTGCGATTGATCGCAATAGGAAAAATATCAGACAAACAATTGAGCAAAACATCAAATTTTACAATGGTTTGGCCAGAATATGCCTACATCCACTGTCTTTATTTTAGTGCTTCAGGTGAT
Organism: Allium cepa; assembly: GCA_030765085.1. Lineage (NCBI taxonomy): Eukaryota > Viridiplantae > Streptophyta > Magnoliopsida > Asparagales > Amaryllidaceae > Allium > Allium cepa. Next base: position 985,477,567 of record CM060929.1, on the reverse strand, counting down.
ACATGCTTTTTACAAGCTGAGAGAAGTAATGGCTGAGATGTTGTAGATTCCTTCCCTTCCCAATCACCTTTTCCATCAACTGTCGATGGAATATAAGCTCCGGTGTGGAGATCCTTATGAACAACAAATTGTCCTTTCCAAATTAGATCGAGTGTGCCTGGACGGGTTGCTTGAGAACAATATCTCCCTCTTGTGACTCTTAGGGCTTCACCTAAGATGTGTATTGTTTTGCTACTTTCCATCTATGTGCGGCGGTCTTGAGAACAGTGTTATTCCTTCTTTCTTCAATCAGGTCTAGGACATATTGAGAAGCACCTTGTTTTCTTCTGGATTATGATGTGTCCTATGATGTGAAGGAACAACTATTTCGACCGGAAGCATGACCTCAACCATGCATGCTTAGAGCAAATAGAATATACCATGTTGCTATTTTGTACGAGGCTTGGTAGGCCCATAATACCGTGGGTAGTTCGTCAACTCACATTCCTTTAGATTTATCTAGTTTTTCCTTAATTAGTGCATGCAAGACTTTGTTGATAGCTCAAACCTGCCTATTGGCCTAGGGCAACTCCTATCACGGGTCAGTGCTAGGCTACGAATGCATTCATTCTTTGAGTTACTCAAGTTAGATTTGTACCCGGATGCCCGACTGACATATCATTTCCAGGGAAAGGGGTGATCGTCAATAGTGAACTGCCCAAGCTAATGCCCTTAGTCGTGGCTATCTTATTTTCACTACTGCCTACACAAGCTTGTGATTTGGTTTACTAATCATAAAAGAAGTAGTGGTTATAATAGCATAGGTGTTAAGTGAATGCATTTGTCTCTTATCCTAATCAAAGGGAAAGAGTAGTTCAGACTTAACCTATCGCTTCAAAAGAAGCGCAAAGTACCAAGTTGTGCAGTATGCCTGGTTTAAGATGTTCTCTTGGATAGGAAGTCTCGCTTGGTATTTTTGTAAGGCTCTGTGGAATCTAGAAGCCGATGGCATTGTCCTGAAATGACAACAACTAAGTTGGATAAAAACGAAAGAAGAGGTTTGTTATAGTACCACCTTTGTAGGACCATCTATTGTCATGCATATGACATGTATGCGAGCATATTGTGTGATCAGAGAGCTCTTCACAAGGATTTTTTGCAAGTACTCTACTAGATAACGGGGGTTTTACTGGGCCAAGATTCTTGTTTGGCATTTATTGCTACCTCCTAGGAATCATTAGTCTAGTCATTTTGTCAAGTTGACTCCGGCTAGTGTGGTGGACTTATAATGGATGTCCCCGTGTGCATCCTGCTATCCTTAGTTCTTAATCAATTTTAATCGTGTTTTTTGATTATGATCATGATGGAGTGGTGAATCTAGTATCTTGATTAATGACTGCATTGTCCTAGCGGTTTACTACATATATTATTGATTCATGTTGAATTGTGATATGACGAATGGTGGTGTAGTTTTGGATATCTCTCGCCTTTCTGCTACGGGCCAAATATGTTGGAATCGTTGAAGCTCCATCTTTTAATGCCTTTATGTATAAACTATTAAGTTATCCAAATTCACAGCATATGTCGTTTCCATCGCATCCTCTTCCTTCCCTTTGAGGTAACACCATACTCAAATGGATGGCTTCTCTCTGATCATTGATCATTCGAGCTCCAGAGGCAGAGAGTTGTATCTCTTCCATTTTGCTATATCATTTTTGCTGCAAGCTGTGCTAGCATCCCTGGGTGACCATTTATCCGAACTCCTAATAATGATGTTTTCTCATCTTTATATGCCTTGCTGACCCAAAGGAGATGTCATGCATAGTTGTAGGGGCTAGTTTGATTTTTATCTTTACATCGTGTAGGGTGTAAGCACCCTCGGGTCGATTAGCACATGCAATAGATTTATGAATGCTTCCTTCCCCTTTTCGAAGGATGGCCATGAGTAGATGGTAGAGCCCTGCGATAGATTAAGATTGATTAAAATGAAAGAAAAGTAATTATATAGTACCTCCTTTGTGCCCCCTGTTTATCAGCAAGTATGGAGATCTTAGAAAGTGTCTATGGGGCTGGGCTAGCCCTTTATAAAGGTTTATGGTAGGCACTCAAAAGTTTTTTGTTTTCCTGGATGGTGGACTAGTAACACTTGGTCTTATCTCCTTCTCTTTTCATATTTATTTAACATATCCCTAGGTAAGGAGAGATATTGACATTATTTGAACCATGTCCGGTACGTGTTGGACTGGTGATGCCTTCATGCATGATAGGAGTGACAAAGTGTCATGCTTGTCATATCTAGACTTTGAGTATCCAATCATCATGACTTCGGTTTTCAAATTGTGATATTTCAATCCATCAGTGGGATCCCAATTATTGTATTTTGATTTGATGCAGCATGGAAAAAGTGTTATGCTTAGGGTTCATTTTGTTATGTGGAATACCCCCTGTGTTGTCTAGACTGGGACTTCTCTTTTGTTATGACATTGAGGTCGAATACTTCTGTCTACACTAAGCATGTCAAGAGTTTATCCACCAAAGCTTTATGTTAAGTAGTGAAGTGTTTACTGATTTCAATCACAACCATATCGAATTTTCATATGATAATTTTTAGCACCGAAAGGTTATTAGACTACTCTTCTTGCTTTTTCACATCCGGATAGTTGTTGCATTCTTTGCAGCGGTGTTCACCTACTTTAGGAAGCATATCGGGAGTTTGTTCTCCTTCCCTTCCTTGAGAGTTTGTACTTTTCGAGAGAGATAATTCAATTTTCAGAAAGGATTAGGAGGTTTTGTAGCTTCGAAGGTTGATGGTCCAACTCTTAAAATAAAGAGAGAATCTTGAGATAGGAGGTATAACTTCTCAATTTAAGGAATGGTGATTACAAAATTGAAAATGAAAAAGAGAAAAACTCTAATTTCAAAGAGACAATGACTTTAGATCAAGAGAAAGGATTTCGAGTTTGGAGAGAGAAAAGGATTTTCTTAGAAACCATAATTTTATATTTTACTGGGGGAATAGATTCCTCTTATACAAAAAAGGAAGATAGTTTTCTTATGTCAAAGAAGCAATGCTTTCAGATGGAAAGGTAATAAGATTGTGACAATCGCGACTTTTCGACGCTCGAAAACCGACATCAATACGTCCACTGTATCAACTGCCAAGCAATCGAAGGCTGGAAAACTGTACCATTAGGGTTAAAGAAGAAGAAAAAATAGAAGAAGAGAGAAAAAGATAGAACAGAACAGAAATAACAGAATAATATCAGAATCTCACAATCGCAGCGGAACAACATATAATAAATAAATGAATAATCTTTAAACAAAGAACTATATCGGTTATTACATTACATCATCAGAGTGTACAACAACAAACAACAACAAATAGCGGAAAAGAAATACTATATAGTAGTAATACGCCATGCCATCCAGCTTGCCTCCTGCAACTCCTGAATTCCAGAATATCCTGATAAACTGACTCTTGACTGCCCTTGTGGAAATTGGTGGGCACCCAGAGTTTAGGAAGGAAACAATAAACTCCGAGTCAGTCATGTGACTGGTGTGAGAACTAAAATAGTTTATCTTTAAAACAAAGAACCGAAAAATTTTAAAATAGATTCGCAATGCTTTTTAGAAAATGAGACTACCATAAGGCCTCCCGCACACACACACAATGCAAACGCAGAATCGGAGGAGATTTCTCCCCATGATTGTCAAAGATACTTGATACGCATTAAAAAGAAACATTTAATATTATTACTAGTGCATAGTGTAGGCAAAATTCATTTCGAAAGTAAAGATATAAATCTTAGCCAGCATAGGCATTTCGCACTTATGCCTACTATAGCTACCATCCAAACAGTAGGGCGCCACCATAAGTGAATGATAGGTTCTACAACTAAAACCGTACAAGATCGTATTGTTTCTTTGGATTTCCAACAAATGGTCAGGCCAAGGAACTTCCCATTGCCACATGAGTACGCCTCTGGAAAGACGACCCGAGAACCAAACCGGATCTCTGCCAACACAAGGCCGGGTTACCCCTAACTGGGTAACTACTGACACGAATATGTCATCCCCCGATCGTAACCGATCTATCCGAGGATCCTCGATTTCCACCAACCACAAAGAAATAAATTCGCAGCAATAACATAGGTTAAGTATCTGGGCTCCATACCATGATACCACCTCTATCTAGAAGGAATGACATACACTAAAGGGCCGCTACCCCCTAATAACCTTGCCGCATCCTTCCTGTTTTGACCATTTCCGGGGTGTGAGGTCCGACGAAGTCTCGTCCACAAAGCCACGCTTTATACAAAAGCTGTGCTTTGGGTCAACAAATGATCAAAGTAATGATCACTAAGATAAATGATCAAAAAAATGATCATATCACAAATGATCAAACAATGATCATCCCACAGCAACACTCAGCATGCCACACTACCAAATTGGGAGTATATCACTAATAACCTTCAACTACATAACCTCTGAGCTCGTACGTCTCAGAGAAGGGTGTTAAGCTAAGAGAATAAATTCTTCGCCACCAACAAAAATATATTTGAAAGAAATCATCTTTATATCTCAACTTGTAATGTCAGACATACAATCCATACAAGTCTGTTCCGGGCTCGAACAGAACCAAAGGCACTTACAAAGAAGTCCTTGCATTCCGGATAATTTCTAATCACGTCCGGACTTCCCGTCACTAAGGGTGATAAAACCTCTATATCGGAGATCAGCCGATGCTGAGTAACTCAACGGTAATCCTTCCGTTTTCAAAAATATCCGGTCTTCAACACCGTCATCAAATGCAATCCATTACGATGTATCACATATTCGGAATGGGTTATACGACCCCATGGTCCTTTCCCGGCTAACCCGAATAGTGAGCGCTTATTTTAAAAATAAGTGTGCTGTTCAAATTCAAGCAATCACAACAAATACCTATTTAAAGGTAAATATTGATAGTCGGATTATTTAACTATCAATAGGCATGCTCAACATCACCAGATTCCAAATAATTTTCCAAATTATTTATTTTCCAAAATATCTTTACTAGATATATATTTTCCACACTTCAACTATTTGAAAACAAATTTTCAAATCACTTTTCACCTTTATCACTTTCGAAAACAAATTTCAATCATTTTCCTTATGCGGAATTTCTTTCATTTCAACATGGTTCATTTAAACCAATTAAATAAATCCTTAACGATTTACTTTATATTACGTTCCAAATCCGTAAATTAATTCCCATACTTTAAAAATAAATCAACGTTTATTCTTAAACAAATTCCCTTTTTCATTTATAAATTCCATAGTGAATTTACATTCCAAAATATTTATGAATATACGATTTCAATTATTCATTTTCAATTTATCTTCAAAAAGATAAATTCTCAAAACGTTTCATTTCACATTGGAAAAACATTTCCATTCTTCAACATTTGGAAAATATTCACTATACTTAAATCGAAATTAAGTATATATTTCATTCTTTAAGAAATCATTCTCTTGAACACATTTGTTTGGGCCAAAACGAATGTTGCGTAAAACATCGTTACGACAACCCAAAATCACTAGTATAGGGATTCGAAATTTAGATAGATATATAAATCCTAATACTATATAAAACATTTCCTTTCGGAAACTATTTACTATAACAATAGTGTTATAGTCTATCATTTCCTTCTATTTCTCGAAAACGTCTATTTCAACAATAAATGTTGAAATCTATGGTTTCGATTCATAATATATTTTAAAACATCTTTAAATCGTTTTAATTCTATTTAAAACATCACTCCCCAAAATAAATCCATTTTATTTAATAATATATTCACTGTCCAAAATCGTGAATATACTTCCTTTAATAAGCTATAATAATTAACTTATCAAAATAAGTCGTTTTCGGATTTATAAACAATGTCTATAAATTCCATTTCTATATTTTAGAACAACTTCGTTTTATAAATCTCCTTTATTAACCAATTCTATTTATATTCCATTTACATGTCGAAATCCGGTTTATAAGTAAATTACTTATAATTCATTTATTCACAAATCCATTCTTTTATATCAACAATAATTTATAAATCAAAATTTCTTATTTACTTATGAATCTAGGTTCAAACTTTATTTTAACACTTATAAAAGCTCGTTTTATAATTTCTATATTTTAATTTATAAATATCAATTTTATACAACTTTTATATAAATTGTTTATAATAATTCAAAAATCCCAATTTAAACTATTTTATAATTTATCAACTACTTATTTCAAAAACCACATTTCAGTTATATTTCGCAAAAATCATAATTTTAAAATATTAAAATTTTAACGTTTATTTTATTTAAGATGAATCGATTCAAAATTTGAATAAAACGTATAATTTCAGGAAAAAAAATCACTTTAAAAAAAATCCCTTTCAAATTAAAATCGTTATTTTTAAACTTTAAAAATGGATCCAATGATGCAACAGCACCCAATAGTCAATCACGACATCCAAATATCATATATCGATATGATAATCAACAAATATCAAAATATCTGTAAGTAAATCAATACAGTTGAGAAATCCAGTTGGATCCCTCCAACCTGTTTCCCTGCATCCACAAACATTAGCACAATACCAATCACGTTCCAGTACGGAATTATCACGGTATATGGGATTTAAAATATTATCCGCTTAATAGATGGTGCAATAGGGTCTCATCCGCTATATAATGTGGGAAATCAACTCCAAGTACATAAATAATACCAATTTCACTATACTGTGAAATATTCGCGGTATATGTTTTTAATAAATAACCTCCGCTTACTAACGGCGCATAATGTCTATTTTAACAATCAATAGATAACAATCATCATTCAACATACATTCAAGAATTTTAAATTTAACTATTTAAAATAAAAATCGAAACCGATTCGATTGAGTGAGAAGTTCTCACCATGATTTCAATTTCATTTTCAGCTTTTATTTCGAATAAAATTAAACACGCGTTTAATTTTACCCGAAATTTTTGCTAGCTCCAAACGACTCCAATCCAATTCCATAGCGTAGTGCTCGTCAATACGAACCCGTCGCAATTGGTTTCGTCCAAAACGGATCTTGTATGACAAAGTTATGATGTTACAAAGATTACACGATTAAATATAATTCAATTAACATTTTCTTTCTTTTATTATTATTTTTCAACCTTGCATCTAGGCCGCACGTTTTCATCATCAGATCACAGCCGCACCTTCCTTTCTTCCATCTCCAGTCCACGTTCAAACAAAACAACCCAACTTGGCCGCCTCTAACCCTAATTGCCGTGACCAATATAAGCATCTCCAAGTTGATCGAATGCTGCCATATCGAAGCCCTACTCGCCTAGCACCCCCGCCCCAATTCACGAGCAGCTCGGCCCCCCATCTCTCTCGATTTTCGTGTTTGAACGGAGCACAAACGCACTACCCTAACTCCTACGTCCAGCCACCATATCCAATCACGACCGTTCACATCGAAGTACTCCACGAGCTCTATAATTTGTTAGTTGAAACTTTCTTGAATTGATTTGCGGATTGTGAAATAATTGAAGAAGAAAACGAGAGAAATTCGGCCATTAATCTAGAGGGTGGCGGCCTGAACGTATAAATTAGGGTTTGCCTTTGTTTGGTAAAAAAAAGAAAATAATGAAGTGCTTATGTAGAAAATATTCAAAACACTTTTCATTCCGGGTTTTCTGAACTCCGATTTACACGCGGTAACCGGCGTTTCTAGGGTTTATCCCGCATTTCAGACACAATGGAACAGGTTTCGAAAGCTAATTTGATCATCTGTGCGAGTTATGGCACTAAACGATCAATTTAAATTAAATCGATTTAAACTAATTTCTACGCGTTTTGGCTTGCCCCGGACAAACGGTAAATCCGATTGACACGAAATTTGAAACCTTACAATAATATCACATTACGGATCCAATGAAACTAGTTTCGTCAAAATCCTAGATTGTTTGAAAAATGGCTATTTTAACTCGTTAATTAAATATTAAAACAATTTCGATGCGTTTCGAGCTGCCACGCTCAAACGAAAAGTCCAATTGCTACGAAAATTGAAATCCGATAATAAAAAACTGGAACTAGTTTCGTCCAACTCTGAGACTGTTCGAAAATTGACTAATTTCACTAGTCGATTAAATATTAAAATATTAAATTTTCACAAATTAACTTTTAATTTAATTTTAAAAGTTCTAAAATATCGTTCTAACTCCAATATGATAAAATAAAATTTTACAAATCATTTTCAATCATATTTAACTCGATTTTCAATTATTTCAGAAATTTCAGCTATTAAATAATCGATTTAATTATCCAATTAAATCCAATATTGGAAAATAAATTATTCGACTTATAAATTCCACTTATTAATAATTAAAATTAATTAAATATACAAATTTTAATTAATAGAAATTCTGGGTCGTTACAGACTTCCCCCCTAATAGAATTTCGTTCTCAAAATTACCAAGTAAGAAAAGTTACAGAATCCATTAACTTTTCAAAACAATCCATTCAAATTAGATTTTTCAAATATCTTAAGTGTTTAACTTTCCCAAAATCTATAGTTAAACTTCTTTCAATAACTTTACTAAGTTTCCAAATTCATACTTAGTTTCCAAAAAAAAAAATTCCAATTTTCTCAAAATATTTCTAACGCCTTAAATTTTCGGAAAAATTCGCCATAGTCTCCTTTGCGCGGCTCGATCCGAAAAAAATGACAGTATATATATCACAAATATACATCTCATCAAGTGATGAGGCATCCCGCAGGGAAAAAAGTGTAAAAGTACGGTATGTAATCCGAGATATGTACCTTATTTATTATTAGCGAGCGTATACGGCTAATATAGCGCGAAAGCGAGCTCCAAATGCGAAGCAAGCGCAATCCGCACCTACTAAACACTTAACAAACCATGAGAAACATGCATATATGAAAGTAATATCAATATACAACATACAACAACATAACAACTACATATGCCAATATAGCAAATGCAACAAAACAACAAATGCAACCACCAAAATCAATATAAATTCACTTCTCATTAATATTCATTGAATTGGTTTTCAATTTAAATCACATATGATTCATTAACATTGGATGTTTTTACTAACATTCATTCTCAATTCAATTAGTTAACATTCACTAATTTATTCACATTAATTCGCTTTCAATCCAAATCAAATTTAATTCTATCCAAGTTCATTTTCTTCCAAGTTGGATTCAATTACTTTAGCCTCTAATTTTGCTAATTCAATTTCATTAACACTTAATAAATTTATACACAATCAACTAATAATCATATAACAACCAATGTACATTCAACATAACCAAATTCCTAAATTTACATTAGATTTGGTTCAACACATTTAATTTCAATTGGTTGATATCAAATTGACTTGCATTCAATTTATTCAATTTCCAATTATTTTAGCTTCCAAGTTCTATCAATTCAATTTCTTTAGCTTCCAATTGGTTTAGTATTAAATTGGCTTCCATCCAATTATTCAATTAGCTTTAAATGAATTAACACTTATATTCATTGTTTCATATCAATTATTTACATTCAGTGTATTTACATTCAATTCATTCATTCATTCAACACAACCAAATTCAAATTTTCCAAACAACTTTCATTTAAAATAATCTGGCAGCAATTCCTCTTTTGGAAACCCGAAAATGAACACCAATAATGCCGCGGTCATCATCGGAATGATTTTCCAGCGACCGAAAAGAGTTTAGAGCTTTTATCTTTCCAAAACAATTTTCCAAAATATCTAATCCTTTCAAAACACTTCTCTAGAAGTTTGTTTCAGATTACAAATCTTTTCTTATATAATTTCACTTCTTATATATAAGATTATTTCACAATTGTAAATTATTTAAATTATAATTCTATCTTATAATTCATTTGCTTATACAATGATTCTTTTACAACTGTTGTTTTAATTTAACTTATTCAAACAACTTTGATTGTCTTATATATATTTATATTTTCAAACATTCAAACAATCAATTCATATACTTTTAATAATTCTGAAAAATTATTCCTTTGTATATAAAATATAATCAAGGTAAAATTATTTCATTCACCCAATTTAAAACAATATCATGTCGATTTGTTCTGTATAAGTGTTTAGAGATCCCTATCGATAGAGTTGTACCGACAATACCGACCAGAATCCATATACCACCCAACAAACCAATCATCACAACATAAAACAATTTTTATATTCACTAACAAATACGCACTCGTATCTATTATTACACTCACACTCATTCTAGAGTACTACTGACTCTATCTCTAATGAGTAACACCCAACAGAGCCATGGTTGTCGCTTAACCATATGCTCTGATACCAAATGTGACGATCGCGACTTTTCGACGCTCGAAAACCGACACCAATACGTCCACTGTGTCAACTGCCAAGCAATCGAAGGCCGAAAAACCATACCGTTAGGGTTAAAGAAGAAGAAAAAATAGAAGAAGAGAGAAAAAGATAGAACAGAACAGAAATAACAGAATAATATCAGAATCTCACAATCGCAGCGGAACAACATATAATAAATGAATGAATAATCTTTAAACAAAGAACTATATCGGTTATTACATTACATCATCAGAGTGTACAACAACAAACAACAACAAACAGAGGAAAATAAATACTATATACTAGTAATACGCCATGTCATCCAGTTTGCCTCCTACAACTCCTGAATTCCAGAATATCCTGATAAACTGATTCTTAATTGCCCGTGTTGAAATTGGTGGGCACCCAGAGTTTAGGAAGGAAACAATAAACTCCGAGTCAGTCATGTGACTGGTGTGAGAACTAAAACAGTTTATCTTTAAAACAAAGAACCGGAAAAATTTAAAATAGATTCGCAATGCTTTTTAGAAAATGAGACTACCATAAGGCCTCCCGCACACACACACACAATGCAAACGCAGAATCGGAGGAGATTTCTCCCCATGATTGTCAAAGATGCTTGATACGCATTAAAAAGAAACATTTAATATTATTACTAGTGCATAGTGTAGGCAAAATTCATTTTGAAAGTAAAGATATAAATCTTAGCCAGCATAGTCATTTCGCACTTATGCCTACTATAGCTACCATCCAAACAGTAGGGCGCCACCATAAGTGAATGATAGGTTCTACAACTAAAACCGTACAAGATCGTATTGTTTCTTTGGATTTCCAACAAATGGTCAGGCCAAGGAACTTCCCATTGCCACATGAGTACGCCTCTGGAAAGACGACCCGAGAACCAAACCGGATCTCTGCCAACACAAGGCCGGGTTACCCCTAACTGGGTAACTACTGACACGAATATGTCATCCCCCGATCGTAACCGATCTATCCGAGGATCCTCGATTTCCAACAACCACAAAGAAATAAATTCGCAGCAATAACATAGGTTAAGTATCTGGGCTCCATACCATGATACCACCTCTATCTAGAAGGAATGACATACACTAAAGGGGCGCTACCCCCTAATAACCTTGCCGCATCCTTCCTGTTTTGACCATTTCCGGGGTGTGAGGTCCGACGAAGTCTCGTCCACAAAGCCACGCTTTATACAAAAGCTGTGCTTTCGGTCAACAAATGATCAAAGTAATGATCACTAAGATAAATGATCAAACAAATGATCATATAACAAATGATCAAACAATGATCATCCCACAGCAACACTCAGCATGCCACACTACCAAATTGGGAGTATATCACTAATAACCTTCAACTACATAACCTCTGAGCTCGTACGTCTCAGAGAAGGGTGTTAAGCTAAGAGAACAAATTCTCCTCCACCAACAGAAATATATTTGAAAGAAATTAGCTTTATATCTCAACTTGTAATGTCAGACATACAATCCATACAAGTCTGTTCCGGGCTCAAACAGAACCGAAGGCACTTACAAAGAAGTCCTTGCATTCCGGATAATTTCTAATCACGTCCGGACTTCCCGTCACTAAGGGTGATAAAACCTCTATATCGGAGATCAGCCGATGCAGAGTAACTCAACGGTAATCCTTCCGTTTTCAAAAATATCCGGTCTTCAACACCGGTCATCAAATGCAATCCATTACGACGTATCACATATTCAGAATGGGTTATACGACCCCAAAGTCCTTTCCCGGCTAACCTGAATAGTGAGCGCTTATTTTAAAAATAAGTCTGGCATTCAAATTCAAGCAATCACAACAAATACCTATTTAAAGGTAAATATTTATAGTCGGATTATTTAACTATCAATAGGCATGCTCAACATCACCAGATTCCAAATTATTTTCCGAATTATTTATTTTCCAAAATATATTTACTAGATATATATTTTCCACGCTTCAACCATTTGAAAACAAATTTTCAAATCACTTTTCACCTTTATCACTTTCGAAAACAAATTTCAATCATTTTCCTTACGCGGAATTTCTTTCATTTCAACATGGTTCATTTAAACCAATTAAATAAATCCTTAACGATTTACTTTATATTACGTTCCAAATCCGTAAATTAATTCCCATACTTTAAAAATAAATTAACGTTTATTTTTAAACAAATTCGCCTTTTCATTTATAAATTCCATAGTGAATTTACATTCCAAAATATTTATGAATATACGATTTCAATTATTCATTTTCAATTTATCTTCAAAAAGATAAATTCTCAAAACGTTTCATTTCACATTGGAAAAACATTTCCATACTTCAACATTTGGAAAATATTCACTATACTTAAACCGAAATTAAGTATATATTTCATTCTTTAAGAAATCATTCTCTTAAAAACATTTGTTTAGGACAAAACGAATGTTGCGTAAAACATCGTTACGACAACCCAAAATCATTAGTATTAGGATTCGAAATTTAGATAGATATATAAATCCTAATACTATATAAAACATTTCCTTTCGGAAACTATTTACTATAACAACAGTGTTATAGTCCATCATTTCCTTCTATTTCTCGAAAACGTCAATTTCAACAATAAATGTTGAAATCTATGGTTTCGATTCATAATATATTTTAAAACATCTTTAAATCGTTTTAATTCTATTTAAAACATCACTCCCCAAAATAAATCCATTTTATTTAATAATATATTCGCTGTCCAAAATCGTGAATATACTTCCTTTAATAAGCTATAATAATTAACTTATCAAAATAAGTCGTTTTTGGATTTATAAACAATGTCTATAAATTCCATTTCTATATTTTAGAACAACTTCGTTTTATAAATCTCCTTTATTAACCAATTCTATTTATATTCCATTTACATGTCGAAATCCGGTTTATAAGTAAATTACTTATAGTTCATTTATTCACAAATCCATTCTTTTATATCAACAATAATTTATAAATCAAAATTTCTTATTTACTTATGAATCTAAGTTCAAACTTTATTTTAACACTTATAAAAGCTCGTTTTATAATTTCTATATTTTAGTTTATAAATATCAATTTCACACAACTTTTATATAAATTGTTTATAATAATTCTAAAATCCCAATTTAAACTATTTTATAATTTATCAACTACTTATTTCAAAAATCACATTTCAGTTATATTTCGCAAAAATATATTAAAATACTAAAATTTTAATTTATTTTATCTAAGATGAATCAATTCAAAATTTGAATAAAACGTATAATTTCAAAAAAAAATCACTTTTAAAAAAATCCCTTTAAAATTAAAATCATTGTTTTTAAACTTTAAAAATGGATCCGATGATGCAACAGCACCCAATAATCAATCACGACATCCAAATATCATATATCGATATGATAATCAACAAATATCAAAATATCTGTAAATAAATCAATACAGTTGTGGAATCCAGTTGGATCCCTCCAACCTGTTTCCCTACATCCACAAACATTAGCACAATACCAATCCCGTTCCAATACGGACTTATCGCGGTATATGGGATTTAAAATATTATCCGCTTAATAGATGGCGCAATAGGGTCTCATCCGCTATATAATGCGGGAAATCAACTCCAAGTACATAAATAATACCAATTTCACTATACTGTGAAATATTCGCGGTATATGTTTTTAATAAATAACCTCCGCTTACTAACGGCGCATAATGTCTATTTTAACAATCAATATATAAAAATCATCATTCAACATACATTTAAGAATTTTAAATCTTACTATTTAAAATAAAAATCTAAACTGATTCGATTGAGTGAGAAGTTCTCACCTTAATTTCAATTTCGTTTTCAGCTTTTATTTCGAATAAAATTAAACGCGCGTTTAATTTTACCCAAAATTTCACTAGCTCCAAACGACTCCAATCCAATTCCATAGCGTAGTGCTCGTCAATACGAACCCGTCGCAATTTGTTTCGTCCAAAATGGATCTTGTATGACAAAGTTATGATGTTACAAAGATTACACGATTAAATATAATTCAATTTTCTTTTTTTTATTATTATTTTTCAACCTTGCATCCAGGCCGCACGTTTTCATCATTAGATCACAGCCGCACCTTCCTTTCTTCCATTTCCAGTCCACGTTCAAACAAAACAACCCAGCTTGGCCGCCTCTAACCCTAATTGCCGTGACCAATATAAGCATCTCCAAGTTGATCGAATGCTGCCATATCGAAGCCCTACTCGCCTAGCACCCCCGCCCCAATTAACGAGCAGCTCGGCCTCCCATCTCTCTCGATTTTCGTGTTTGAACGGAGCATAAACGCACCCCCTAACTCCCACGTCCAGCTACCATATCCAATCACGACCGTTCACATCGAAGTACTCCACGAGCTCTATAATTTGTTAGTTGAAACTTTCTTGAATTGATTTGCGGATTGTGAAATAATTGAAGAAGAAAACGAGAGAATTTCGGCCATTAATCTAGAGGGTGGCGGCCTGAACGTATAAATTAGGGTTTGCCTTTGTTTGGTAAAAAAAGAAAATAATGAAGTGCTTCTATAGAAAATATTCAAAACACTATTCATTCCGGGTTTTCTGAACTCCGATTTACGTGTGGTAACCAGAGTTTCTAGGGTTTATCCCGTGTTCCGGACAAAACGAAACAGGTTTCGGAAGCTAGTTCGATCATCTGTACGAGTTATGACACTAAACGATCAATTTAAATTAAATCGATTTAAACTAATTTCTACGCGTTTTGGCTTGCCCCGGACAAACGGTAATTCCGATTGACACAAAATTTGAAACCTTACAATAATATCACATTATAGATCCGATGAAACTGGTTTCGTCGAAATCCGAGACTGTTTGAAAAATGGCTATTTTAACTCGTCAATTAAATATTAAAACAATTTCGATGCGTTTCGAGCTGCAACGCTCAAACGAAAACTCCAATTGCTACGAAAATTAAAATCCGATAATAACAAACTATTACGGATCCAATGGAACTAGTTTCATCCAATTCTGAGACTGTTCGAAAATTGACTAATTTCACTAGTCGATTAAATATTAAAATATTAAATTTTCACAAATTAACTTTTAGTTCAATTTTAAAAGTTCTAAAATATCGTTCTAACTCCAATATGATAAAATAAAATTTTAAAAATCATTTTCAATCATATTTAACTCGATTTTCAATTATTTCAGAAATTTCAACTATTAAATAATCGATTTAATTATCCAAATAAATCCAATATTCGAAAATAAATTATTCGACTTATAAATTCCACTTATTAATAATTAAAATTAATTAAATATACAAATTTTAATTAATAGAAATTCTGGGTCGTTACAAAGATCTATAATGATTTTAGATCTAAAAAATGACTAAGTGTTTCTTTTGGTCAAAAACAATGTTTTTTGATCTGAAATGAGAAAAGGAAGATATAATGATTTCAGATCTAAGAAACGAATACATGTTTCTTTTTACTAAAGAAATAGTGTTTGCAGATATGAAAGGTGATACGTTGATTTCAGATCTAAGAAGTGAATACACGTTTCTTGTTAGTTAAGGAAAAGCATTTATAGATCTAAAATGAGAGAAAAGAAAGACAAAATATTTTTTGTCTCCAATGAATAGTGATTGTAGATTCTAAAAGAGAAAGAGATTTTCCTAAAGTAAGGGATTTAGATTTGGGAGATATAGAGTATTTTATTCCAAGAATGAGTGATCTCAAACTGGAAAAGTGAGAAAAAGAGAATCTCTCATTCCAAGGAGACAGTAACTTTAGATCTGGAAAGAAAACGTTATAGATTAGGTTAAAAATGCAATTTTAGATCTTAAGACTAGAAACAGGTTTTCTTTTGTGAAAGAAAATAACGATCCAGATCTAAACAGAGGGAAAAGGGGTTTTCTTATACCAAGAAACCATGTTTTTGGATTCAAAATGAGAAAATAGAGGTGGCTTGATTTCAGATCCAAAGAATGAGTGCATGTATCTTTTTGGTTAAGGGATATGTGTTTGTGGATTTTAAATAGATAAAGGAGTATCTAAGATTTCAGATCTAAGAGATTGCATTTTTTGCTAATAAACAGTGTCCGTGTATAGTAAGAGTAAGATCTAAAATATGGATAAGAGAATTTCTCTATGTAGTAAAATGGATGTTTGGATCTGAGGGGAAAAGAAGGATTTTTTGTTGTATGTAAAATAGTCATGGTAGATCTGGAAAAAAAACATAGATTTCAGATTTTATAAAATGGGAGAGAGTTTGAAGAAACGACAATCTCAAGTCAGAAGAGTAGAAATAGTAGGTTTCAAAATAAAAGGAAAGAAAGAAAGAGAGAATTTCCTTTTGAAAAAGGAATGTTCGGCTCTAAATGAAAGCACCAAAATGTTTTGCATAAAAAATGGAAAAACATTCAAATCGTTGTTGTAGAGCTGTAAATATTGTTTGTAGTATATAGCTATTGTTTGATGAAAATTAGTTGTGGACATTTGAGGTAGAAAATCGGTAATTTGCAATAAAGAATATGCAAAGGACTTAAATGTAAAAAGACATAGAATTTATAGTGGTTCGGTCTAAATGTGCCTATGTCCAATGTTCCTCTTTTATTATCCCTTTCATTTCTGATTACAAGTATATGCTTTGAATACGAGTAAACATGCTATTAGAACTAAGATTATTCCCTCTAGAAGTTGTCTTCCATTGTTGCTGAAAGCTTCGCTCTTCAGCATCCTCCGTTTTTATGATGTCATGTTCTTGGTATTTATAGAATGAAGATATGAGGAGAGGCAGCTGAGTATATATATTTAGAATTTGTTTCAACCTTCATTCCTCCAAGATTTGGTTCAACTTTCCTTACAAGATTGTCAAGCTATTCCATTTGTGACGATCGCTATACACCTGCAAGAACCCTCGAATGCATCATGAAGAAATCCCTAAAATATCATCATGCTATGACGAAAATTTCCAACTTTTTTAGATCAGTTACCCGGGTTGAACCCCAAGCAAAGATTCACCCGAGTCCAAGCCACATTACTCCCAACTGACACCAAGTAAACCCTTAAATTTCTCATGCCTGACTCCAAGCAACCGTCGAACAAAAGCTTTGGTTCGGTCAACGGACCGACTCCAAGAAGACTTCGGATTTTCAAGGCCCGACTCCAAGGAAGCACCGAACCAATGTTTTGGTTCGGTCAACGCCTCGACTGCAAGTAGACTCGAGATTTTGAAGGCCCGACTCCAAGCAAACGCCAAATCAAAGTTTTGGTTCAGTCATCGAGTCGACTCCAAGAAGACTCGAGATTTTCAAACCCTAACTTCAAGCAAGTGCCAAACCAAAGTTTTGGTTTGGTCAATGCATCGACTCTAAGTAGACTCGAGATTTTCAAGCCCTCACTCTTAAAAAGCGCCGAATCTAAGTTTTGGTTTGGTAATCCAATGTACTCCAAGAAGACTCCAGATTTTCAAGGCCAAACTACAAGCAATCGCTGAATCAATGTATTGGTTTGGTAATCCAACCGACTCCAAGCAGACTCCGGATTTTCAAGGCCCGACACTAAGCAAGCGCCGAACAAAAGTTTTAGTTCGGTCATCGCTCCGACTCCAAGCATACTCGTGATTTTTAAGCCTCGACTCCAAGCAAGAACTGAACCAAAGTTTTGGTTTGATCATTGGACCGAGATCCTGGCTTGCTGTTGGATCGTCAACCTTGAATGGCGGTAGAACATCTCGGTGTTGGCCCTAAGAGATGGTGGTGGACAAATCTTAAGATGATCATATCTCTCAATCCGTAGCTCGGATTGAGACACGTTTTCGACCTAGGTCCATATCTTGATATCAAGAATACCTCCAAACTAGCTTGAGTATGTTCCAGAACAATGACGATTTTTCCCCTGACTCCTCATATTCACCATGTTGTGGGCGAAAATGCCTACAACAATGAGACTATAGTGAATGGATTACTGGAAAGTATGATTGCTCGCTAGGAAGAGATGACGGAGAATTTCTTAAGAAGAATGGGACAAATAGGAACAATTAGAGTTGTTGCAAACCAAAACCAGGGACATGAAGGTGAAGCAAACAAACCTAGAAGCGAAGTAGAATGAACTAGAGCAAACATATCATAGGGATCGGTACTAACCCACAAGCACGGATTGATGGCGATCCGCTAGGACTTATGGGCATGGGTTATGTTATCCTAGGAAGAAGTGATGTGCATACTGGAAATGATGCAGAGATTTTGAATATGAATCAAAATGTTAAAGCATGATCGGAGGAGTATGTGGCAAAATTTCCTCGTGGAAACAGGGGGCATGCTGAGAATGCTAACTTGAGAATTTCTTTAAATGATGATGACAGACTTGCTGAGATGGTACGACGACATATGATGGGTGGATTGCCTAATCGAAGCCTAGAGAATATAAATCAAATTTCATTTGCTTTGGATATGATATGCTATGGATCCGCCAAATTTCAAGTTACCTATGTTGGAAACATATGATGGAAAGACTGGTCCAACAGTTTGTTTGATAAGGTACATCTGGTACATGAAAGTGTCGGGCGGGTCTGAAGAGGTCATATGATGGTATTTGCCCTTATATTTGTCTAATTTAGCAACATTATGTTTTAGATAGTTAGAGAATGGTTCCATTAGCACATGGGCCGAGTCGTAAACAAATTTGTGAAACAGTTTGGGTCTATATCTCACGATTCAAAAAAGTGATGACCCTAGGGAGTATGAAGCAGAGGGACAAAGAGACCCTCATCAATTTTTTGATGAGTTCAATGTGATGGCTATTGCGGTCAATAACCTAGACCCATCAATGGTTTTGATGGCGGCGGTTTTAGGTATAGCCACTAAGATGGATTTTAAAATTGCTTTGGAATGAGATCCCTTGATGGAGCTTGTAAATTTTTTTCATGAGCTCGAGAAATACTTACGTTAGGAGGATGTTGAGGATGATCAGGAAGAAATCAATACTACAGATGGCGGAGGACCGCCCAAAGAAGTATCGAGCAAAGGGAAAGGAAAACAAAAGATGGATGATGGCTTTGAAGGATCAAATCAGCAAAGAAGAGAGCGGAAATTCTCTTCTTACATGGATTAAATTGAAACATCCAAGTGAATTTATCTAGATATCAGGGGACTGATCTCCTATCAGAAACCGGTAAGGAGGGAATTCACAGACCGTGAGAGGACGTCTGAAAAATATTGCCTATTCCATGAACTGGATGGGCATGTTACCAATGATTGTAGGCACTTGCGAGATCTAATCGAAGAATAGGACAGAATAACCAATTACAACAATATGTGAAAAGTCGAACTATGGTGATGGCATAAGCATAGCCATCAACCGTGACAAATGGTAATGGCCATGGATCAAGGTCAAGGATAGTCATCTCTTGATCCATATGGCAAGGAATCGGGTTCGGTTCTTGCATTCTATTTCCCCTTTTCAATAAATAATGAAATAACACAGTTAAGCCACTTACTCATGAATGGGATCTCGATTGATCCCAAGGCACGCCCTGAGCTGGATGCTTAACTATAATGCCCAATGAGGCAGTTGTCTTGATATTAGACATTACGCTATTTTTACTGTTTGATTTGATTATCAAAATCAACATTGAATGTGATGACTGATATTGATCGATTTAATTTCCTTTTAGAAAAATAGGACCATAGTGCAAGAAGTAAGTCCCTTCACCAAAGAGTGAACAGATGGGATTTCTTGTCATTGAGTGCCCTTGTCAG
This sequence comes from Allium cepa, assembly GCA_030765085.1. Lineage (NCBI taxonomy): Eukaryota > Viridiplantae > Streptophyta > Magnoliopsida > Asparagales > Amaryllidaceae > Allium > Allium cepa. The sequence continues at coordinate 985,457,408 of CM060929.1, read as the reverse complement.
AAAGCAAGCGAACTGGCCTCAACAAGTGTCCGGAGAGACCACTGTAACACCCCTAAGTTTAAATAACATTATACATGAGAGTTAATTAGATAAATTATATAGAATAATGTAGAGACTCGAGTGATAAGGGAATTGGGATCTGAAAACTAAACAGGGTCATGCCTTAACAAAATGGGTTAATGAAATGGTTTTATAAGTTAAATACCTAAGAGAATAAGCATGGGTAATATGGGAATAGCTGTATATAACCCCATAACCCCTAAAACCTTACCTTATTCTCATTCTTACTTTCATAAAAATAAAAATGTAAAAAAGAAGATCAAGGCTGGCTATAACCCTAAGAGAAAATGAGATCAAAATCAATTAGAAGCTATGATTCAAGCAAGGAAGAATTAAGCAAGAACATATCTCAAGTTCCTTATCCAAACATGGTTAATAAAAATCTAAAAATCTCATATATGTTTTATTGAACGTTTTAAATTTCGAGTTTAAGATTTGAAATCGTTTGGATGGATTGAATGATGATATGTTTCGATTATATGCCATGTTTTGATTTAAACCCGGGTTCTTATGTAAATCTATAATTCAATTTTAAGGTCAAATAGATATCAAATGGGTTCTGAATGTCATGATGATTGAATTTGTTATGTAAAACATTATTTTAAAGATGAGTTTAAATTTTCATAATATTTCAAGCTATGGATAATTTATTATGAATTTCGAATGGAAGAAATGGATAATTTGGTTTAAAATTAATTATGGTAATTATACAAAGGATTTGGTTCTGAAATTTATGTATGTTAGAAAATATATTAAAACTAAATTATTTTGATTTTGGTATTTTTTCTAAGTGATTTACTAGTGAAATCAAATTAGTTAAGTTTGGGGACTTGAATTTTTAATATTTTATTAACGAGAAGGGCTTATTTGCTAAAGCATTTTGAAATATTAATTGATGAGTTCGGCTGCCGTTTTAGAAACGTACTTTGATAAAGGATTGGCAACTAATCATATTTTGACAAATTAGGCAAGTTAGGTGAAATGGAATTTCTTTAATGTCAAAAAATTCAGTTTTGTTTCGAATTACTACCTTGCCACTTCCTTTGCTCGCTTCTAAAACCATGCCCGGTAGGCTTTTCGAACCCATTCGAAAACAATGCACAGGGTACCAATAATTGGTACGTAGTGTATTGGAGAAAGGTGGAAGGAACAGTGTTGAAGGCTTGCTTTGGGAGGGGTTAAAGCCGCTTTTAAATAGCTTTCGAATGAATTGCCGCTTGCCTTTGTTTTAAAAGAAGCTTTCGAATGTGCCACAGCTTATTTTGTTTTAAAAACGAGCTTTCAATAGGGAAGCGGCTTTTGAACATATTTGAAACCTAGCTACCACATTCATGCCTTTCGAATTAATTAAATGTCGCTTTCTTTATAACTTTGAATCAATACTTCCGAAAGAGAGGCTTTTGTCCTTGAAAAATTTGAAGTTGCCTTCTCAATGATTTTGAAAGGTTTATTTTTAGCTGATTTTAACAAGGGTTTTGGAAGCAATGGTTTCGAAAGGAAGGTTTCGAAACCATCATCTTCCCCAAATACTTTACTTAAAATTAATTCTTTTGAAATGGGTAATTTCACTTTCAAAAGAAGACTTGAATACTTTCGAAAGGTATGTTTTTAATGATTTCGAAAGAAAAGGCCTAAGGTTTCGAAAGCCTTAGTTTCAACAAGAAACCTAATCTTAATTTTTAAAAAGTAGATCCATGGAAATATGAAAGAGTTTTGAAATGGCATTTAACTTTGGAGTTTTTGAAGAAGCTTTCCTTGCTAAAGACAGTGGGTTAAGGGTATTAACCATGTTACATTAGAAAAATGAGTATAAGGAAATTAAATAACAAATGTATATATTGTTTTATATTTTGATCAGTTATCATGTATGCTTTTGTAAACATATTTACTTCATAATTAACCCATATTGGCATTTTGGAGGTAAAGGAGCAGAATAAGCAGCTAGGTTGACTCAATAGTGAATATACATTGAGTTAACTCCTGTGTGAGTGGAATTGCATTCAGATGGTCAGGCAGGCCAGAATATATGATGCCCAAAGACTGAATCAAAAAATTATTGGTTTAGACAGGTTCTTAGTAAGCCCATGAAAAATATGCATGGAAATAGTTATTGGAAGGAGCCATTAAGTTCTTAGTGATCCCATGAAAATTTTATTTCGAATAAGTTATTGAAATAGATCATAAGTTCATAGTAATCCCATGAAAACTATGACATGAGTGAAGTTATTGGAGAATCCAATAGGTTCATAGTGATCCCATAAAAATTATAACATGAGAGAAGTTATTAGAGAATCCAATAGGTTCATAGTAATCCCATGAAAACTATAATTGGTGAAAGTTATTGGTAGATACGAATAGGTACATAGAGATCACATGAAAACTATGATTAGATGATAGTATTAGTAGGAACCAATTTGTTGATAATGACCTCATGAAAACTATGATAGTGGATAGGAGTTCCATAAAAATTTAACAGGTTATTTGTCAGTCCATGAAAACTAATTAGTTAACAGTGACCCTAGAAGCTATAACTTGAGACAGATAGTCAGGTAAATGGGGATGGAAAATCCAAATCATATTGCATATTTGCATATCATCATACTACATTTTATTATGTTATGTTTTATCCATTGTTGAGGCAGGTGCACAGTATATGGTTATTATAAATTGGGTTAAGATACTAGTGAGGGAAAAACTCGTTCAACTAAGAAGCGTGGTCTCACTAGATATCTATATGGTTCAAGATGGTAGGTTATTATCCATACCAGACATTTGTGTGACTCGAAGTTTATGTTTTCTCCTTAAACACTTGGTTGCTCAATTGATTTTGAGTAGTTTGAGAGTTAAGGTTTTCAGGTTTTCCATTAGACGAATAAGCTTCTAGAGACGTGCGGGAGGCAAGCTAGCTATTAGGAGTTCTTTCGGTTTGATTCCGCTGTGTTTTGGCTGCAGTGGCAAAGTAATTTAATTGCCTATGTTTAGAATCTGATTAACTAAGAGGGCATCTTCATATGTCATTCTTGGCGTATTTTGTAATAATTATATTTCTCCAAACATGGTTTATGAGTTGAGATTATGAAATGAATTTGAAATGTGATTTGAAGTGGAATGATAGATATGCTTTAAAATTTTAGTTTAAAATTTTTCATATCCATGTGTTTCTGTTATATCAATGTGTCTAAAATTACCGCATGTGGTTACCGAAAAGTAATAGCTATGGATGACTATAGCATCCGTAGCAGTTAGTTTTGAGCCTCCATATGGGGATATTACGAGTTGTTATCAGAGCATAGTTTATGAAAATTAAAAAAAAAAAATTAAACCTTAATGATTTTCAACACATAATACAATGAATTAGAAAATGAGATCGGGGTTTGGATTAGCGCTATAGTAATGTACTTGCATTTGCTTTATGTAAATCTATAATTACGTACTCTCCTGTCTCTTATACTGTTCTTCTATATCTTACTAAGGCTCGTTTGTAGATTTACTAGAAAGAAAGATAAGGAGGTAGAAAATGAAAGAGGAAATCTAGGTTGAGGTAGCACCACAACTAATGGAAATGCTCGACCTAATACCAAGAGGAATCCGGGTCGATAGGCAAATGCAAATCCAAATGCAATTGCCAACGTAGGTGCTGGAACCCCTCCAGTTAATATGGGGATGATGTATCAGTTCTTTGTCAATTTGACACAAGTTGGAGCAGCTCCAGGAGCAGCTAGGGGTAATGCTGTTGGAGGAGCTAATCCCGTGGCCCTAATTGATAATAACTATGCTAAGCTAAGCAGGGATTACACCTGTCTTGGTGGGAAGCCATTTTTAGGAATAGAGGATGTTGTTAAAGTAGGAAACTGGTTACTGCACCATGAAAGAATTTTTGTTGAATTGGATTAGATGATGAGTATAAAAAGAGTGGAATCAGGTTTTGATTACAAGAGTTTTTAGATATTATTGAGCCAGTCACAGGACTACCACTGAAGCAAGCCATTAAATTTTGGATGGATCTTATGCCGGGAGCAGAACTATAAGTAGACCACCTAGTAGGATGACACCTACCGAGATGAAGGAATTGAAGACACAACTTGTAGATTTAGAAAGAAAGAATTTCATTAGAGCAAGCCGTTCGCCTTAGGGGGCGGCTGCGGTGTTCATAAAGAAGTCGGGTGGATCGTTAAGAATGTATATGGACTATCATAAGTTGAACGAGAAGACAATCAAGAATAGGTATCCTTTGCCGAGAATCGATGATTAATTTGATCAGTTGAGTGGAGCTAGAGTATTTTTTCAATTGGATTTGGTAACAGGTTTCCATTAGCTAAGAGGGGCGGAGGATGGTATTCAGTTGATGATGTTCGAACTAGGTATGGTTCGTACGAGTGGTTAGTAATGTCATTCTGGTTAACTAATGCGCCAGTTTTTTTTTGCGGATCTGATGAACCGATTTTTCCGAGAGCACTTGGATAGGTTTGTATTGGTATTCATAGATGGCATTTTAATGTACTCTAAGGATGAAAGAGAGCATGAAGTTCATCTCAAAGTAGTGCTTGAGATGCTAAGGTAACATCAGCTGAAAGCGAAGTTTTCAGAGTATCCTTTTTGGAAGAAAGAGGTTAAGTTTCTTAGTCATGTGATTTCAGAGAAGGGTTTTTTCAGTAGATTCAGCTAAGATTGAGGCAGTGAATAGCTAGAAGAGACCAAAGACGCTGACCGAGATCAGGACTTTTTTTGGACTCGCTGGCTATCACCAGAGATTCATTAAGGATTTATCACGGATTACTGCGCCTTTGTCTAAGCTAACTAGGAAGGATGTGATGTTTAATCAGTCAAACAAATATAAGGAAGCATTCATTAAGTTAAAGCATTTGTTGACCAACGCACCTGTGTTAGTAGTTCCAGATGGAAATCAAGGATCAGTAGTGTATACCAATGCATGTGGAACCCGATTATGGGCCATGTTGATGCATAAAGGTAAAGTTATTACCTAAGCTTCATAACAGCTTAGACCGCATGAACTGAGATAGAGTTGGCAACGATGATCTTCACACTGAAAGTATGGAGACATTATCTCTTAGGGGAGATATTTGAGTGATATACATAGCATAAGTCCTTAAGGTATTTATTCTCTCGGAAGAAGTTGAATATGAAGCAGTAGTGGTGGTAGGAGTTTTTAGCAGCTTATGATTTTGCTACAGAGTATACACTTGGAAAAGGAAATAAAGTAGCAGATGCTCCTAGCAGATAACATCAGAATGTGATGTTAGCTATGCTAATAGAATGAAAGGATCTAGAGTCTTTGATTACTTGTAGTGTGCGGTTAAGATCGATGGCTAGTTCAAGTCAGAGCACTACCATGTTTTCCTACTTGGAAGTCTAACCAGTTCTGGTCGAATGGATTGCTTCTAAGAAAAAAGCAGATTCACAGTTAGCGGAGAGGATTAAAAGGCTTGGGTTTGGATCAGAGATCGATGATCTAAAAGATTTTAATCTTGACCAGAGAGGATAGTTGAGAATGAAGGGAAGGTTGTGTGTTCCGAATGTCGAGGAATTAAAGAAAGAAGTTCTTAGCAAATGTTATCGATCCAAATTTATGATTCGTCCTAGGGGAACCAAGATGTACTAAGACATGAAGGGGGGTTTCTACTGGGAATGTACGAAAAAGGATGTTGGCTTATGTGTAAAGTAGTGTGTAAACAGTCAACAAGTAAAGGCCGAACATCAGATACCGAGTGGGTTGCTTCAACCTTTAAAGTTACCAGTTTGGAAATGGGATTCGATATTCGTGGATTTTATTGATAGGTTGCCAAGGTCGAATTGAGGAAATGAAACTATATGGGCCATAGTGGACCGGTTGACCAAGCGTACCCATTTCATTCCAGTTAAGTCAACCAGGATGGCACATGTTCTAGCAAAATTGTTTATGAAGAATCTAGTTAGACTACATGGAATTCCTAGTAGTATAGTAACTGATAGAGATACTTTGTTTACTAGTGAGTTTTGGAAAAGTCTATAGAATGTGTTATGTAGCAAGCCCAAGATGAATACTGCTTATCACCCTCAGACAGGTGGGCAGATAGACAGGGTCAACAAGGTACTCGAGGATTAGTTAAGAGCTAGTATGCTATATTTTGGTGGATCTTGGGAAGATAACCTACACTTAACTGAGTTTTCCTATTATAATAATTATTATACTAGTACAAGAATAGAGCCTTTCGAAGCTTTGTATGAGAGGCCATGCAAGTCATTAGCATGTTGGTTGGAAACTGGAGACAGATTAGTCTTACGTCCAGATCTGATAAGAGAGACAACAGAAAAGATTGAATTGATACGAGGTAGGATGAAGGAAGCTCAGTCTTGAAAAAAGAGCTACGTATATAAGAGGCGTAAAGATCTAGAGTTCTCAGTTGGAGATAAGTTTTCGTTAAAGTATCATCGATGAAGGGTGTGGTATGATTCGAAAATTCGGAGAAACTGGCATGAAGATAAGTGTAACAGCCCGCAAATCCGTACCCCTTGAATCAACACTATTCTACAACAATCAACTCAAGTTGCACAGAAATACGAACCATTTGGATTTAAGAAGAAGAGGTAGAAGAAGAGAAAACAAAATCAACATCAGAATCTGACCATCGCAGCGGAGTAAAATATAATAGATAATAAATACTCTTTACTCAAAATCAAATATTATCAGTTTACATATATTACATCATCTGAGTACATCAATCACAGCTCACATCAATAACAAACAATTGATACACATCAACTCAACAGCGGAAAAATATATATACAAGTACGAGAATACGTATCGTCATCCAGCTCGTCTCCTGAGCTCCACAGCATCATACCCTGTATCCTATAATACTCGGTCTGACCCGAGCATTATAGTTAAATAACACCCGAGTCAGTCTGGAATACCAGCGTGAGAAAATCACACCCAATTGATTTTAAAGTTTCAAAAATCCTTTGAAAACAAAAGCATCTCGTAAGACCACGCCACAAATAAACATGTCGGGTTTTTACCTTACGATAGCTAAAACAAATTTTTATAGAAATCCTCTGATATTATAATAGGGTCTATATACAAATACTTATAAAATAGCCGAAATTGTTACATGATTAAATTCCAGCTACTAGCCACCGAAGTGGGTAATACAAACAAAACTCGTACAAGGCTCGTAGGGAAAATGGATTTCCAACAATGACTAGGCACTGGGGTACCACCTGTCACAGTACGGGGCCTAGATCACCGTACCGAGGATTACTCCCTTCATCCCCTGCAACACAAGGCCGGAACCATTCCTTACTGAACAGTTCCGAACAAGATAAACCCCGTGGTTGGCGCGACCAACCACCCACTAAGCCGAAATAAATAAGGGACATCTAGACAGGGGAATTATCTTGTCCTGCTTGGGCATGACCCACCTAACCTTGCTGCATATCCCCTGATTTTCAGTCATTCCCATTTGATGAGGCTTGAGGCTAAGCGTTACCTTTTAGAACGTTTCACTTAGAATGCCCATCGCCCACCTGACGATGATTCGCAAGCATTCATCCATACAAGTCCGTCCCGGGTTCGAACGGAACCGAAGGCACTATTCCTACTACATCCATTTTGGAAATATCCTCAGGATTAGTAGCGACTAGCCCTTGCACTTCATTGCTCCATCTTCGAATCCAAAATCGTTTTTCGCACGAAACGTACAAACCGGATCGAAGTGGTTTTCGAGAAATAAATCTCGATCCCGGTCTCTTCGAAACGATCAACGCAATTGGCCAATATTGATAGTCGGTTATTTAACTATCAATTAATATTCACAATCAACCATCAACCAATAAATAATTTTCCCGAATTATTTATTTCCCCCAAAAATATCCTCACAAGATATATTTCTACTTTTCAAACCCTTTTGGAAACAGTTTTAAAACTATCTTCCTTTCTCAGAATCAATTTCCCAAATAATTTCTATTTCCACTGAAATCGCCAAGCACAAAACTTAAGATTTCTAAAATAAATTTAAAAACACTTTACTTTGAAATATATTTTAAAACATTCATTTTAAAAACTACTTCAATAATTTACTAAAAATACATACTATATGATTTATGAAAATAAGGTTACTTTATAAAATATAAAACTAGGTTTTCACTCTTAAGAATAAAATACTAAGTCACATTTAAATAGTTATTACAATAATAGATTTGAAAAATATTTACTTATGAATTTTAAACATTCAGAAATAATAAAATTTCTAAAATATGCTTTTTAAAACCACATTAAACTTTTATCTTATATTTAAATTTTCTATAAAAACGTACTTGGCTATCCAGGGAAATATACTTCTCTTCACATTCTTCTTGAAATTCTAATTTCTATCACTTGAATCAATTTCCAAATTGAATTCCAATTTTCTTCCTTTCTATTTCAAAATCCATTAAGTTTAGATTTTATTTCCTTATTTATGAGTCAAATTACTTTTAACTGAAAATACAAATTCTTAGATTTCTCAAGTTACTTCTTTATTCTTTAAATAAATTTAAACTTTAAAGTTTTAAATAATTCTTTATTCCTTTACTTAATATAACTTGAGTTTACAATTTATAAATTTCTATTTATTCAAAATTCTTTTCATACTCAAAATTATTTATTAGTATTTTAATACTACTCCTGTTTCTTTCCAATTCATTCTTAACTCATTCAAGTTTTCTATAATTATTTCGCTTACAAATTCACTTCTTTTATTTTCTTTCCAAAATCCAATTTATATATAAAAAAAATTTATTCATTTTACCCAAATATATCCAATCAACCATAGCATTCAATATTCCCACATAATTCATCATAGAATATCAAATAATCACAATAGAGAATATTGAATAATTTAAATAAATGTGAGGGGTCCAGTTGGATCCCTCCAACCTGTTTTCCCTGCATCCACAAATGTTAGCACAATATAATATGCCAATTCTAAAATATCATACTATATCACATCCATCAAGTCAGTCATTCAAACAATTATTTAAATTTAAATTATTTAAATTTAAATTTAACTGAGTGAGATTAACTCACCTTTTATTTAATTTTGTAGTCCATCCAACCCAGCTTGATTTCTTCACGTTTTCAAACCTTGAGTAAACATTAGATTATTTATTAATATTTGAATTGATCAAACAATTTACCTTCCCTTTTTAAAATTAAATTAATTCATAATTTAATTAACTAAGAATTTTATTCAAACTAATTTTCCTTTAAATAATTTATTTCTAATGACAAAAGTAACAGAATATGCTAATTAAATAAATTGACCCTCTTAATAGTTATTATATTTTCTTTTCAAATTAACAAAACTGCAGTTCATTGATTTTTATTTTTTATTTTTACTGACTAGATATATACATAATTAAAACTAACGTAAGTTTTTCTTTTTAATTTTTCTGTAAACATTTTTCCTGCCTATACTCATATATATATAAATCTGGTTTCCAAAAAAAAAAATCTTCTCTGAAAAACAATAATAACTTTACTTACTGTATATAAAAAAAAATATCCTCTGTAACCTGTTTAATCATGTATATAAATTATTTCAAATTTAATCAAAGGATTTAACTTTGCTATAATTTAACCTTATTATAATTATATTAAACAATAACAAGAAATCGATACCTTCCCGGCAGTGAAACTCGCGAACACAAACCCTAGCTCCTCGAGTCAACGACGAGCTCTGCACATAATGTCGACGCCGTATGCTCACTTCCCAATGATCGTAATCTCGAGCACTCGGTAGCGGCTAAAACCCTAGACCCCTCTAAAGCCTCAACTCGCGGCCGTCTATGATGACGCGATTTCTCTCCTCCTTGTTACCGAAGCAAACAACCCAAACATGCTTCGATCGAGATAGGATTTAGGGTTTATGATTTCGATTTAACAGAAATCGAATTCGAAAAGAAGAACGTCTGCCCTTGCCACTCCGTGGCCATGAATTGAAGTCGCCAACAGCCGCGACCCTGTCGCTCGTGATGCTCCTCTCGTGATCAAAGGCGGTTCGAAATCGAAATGGAAAAGAACGAGGGAAAGAGAGGGTGGTTCGAGCTGGAGGATTTGATTTCGATTTTGGAAATTAAAGAAATGAGGAGCTCCATTATTATTATTTCAGAGAAACAGATTTTTCTTCTGATGATTTTTTTTTTTGATTTTTTTTTTCAGAATTAAAGGTAGGGCTCGGCTGTGATGTTATAAAAGAAGGCAGGAAGTGATTGTGAAAGGAAGGAAACGTACAAAGGAAGCTTATAATGATCTTGACCAAGCGTACACAAGAAGCTAAATTAATTAAATTAAATTTCATTAGCTTAAATTCAATTAAATTTGCCACGTTTATATCGTACGCTCTCACACTAACTTCGATCAATACGAAATTTAAACTCCAACAATAATTCGATATTGCGAACCCAATGGAACTGGTTTCGTCGAATTCCGAGACTGTTCTTCGGAAGGTTATTTTTAAATTCAATTTAAACGATATATTCTCAAAACTGAACCAATTATTTTGAAATTATATTTTAAAAGTTCTACCACCTTCCGTATTATTAATATAAATCTTTCAAGCCTTCAAATTATTTTTAACAGGCTTAAAATTCAAGATTCAACATTTTATTCAATTTCAAGTTATTTTATTCAATAATTAATTATCAAATAAATTGTGATATTCGTAATTCAATTGAGAATTATACTATTGAATATTTAAAATCGATTAAATATTCCGATTTAAATTGCTTAAAAATTCCGGGTCGTCACAATAAGTTGGAGCATTCCTAGTTATAGAGAGGATCGGAAAGCTTGCATACAGAGCAAAGTTGTCTAGTAGTTCGGCAGGTGTCCATAATGTATTTTATGTGTCATCTTCGTAAGTATGTACATGATTCAAAGGCAAATATTCCTCCGACTCACCGGAAGACTTAATAATAGAACCGAATTAGACGTTGTTAGGCAACCAATTCGGGTTGTAGCAAGAGATGAGAAGAGGTTAAGAAACCAAATAGCCAAGTTGGTGAATGTTTAGTGGATCAGCAACGATAAGGATAGTACTTGGGAGACATAAGACAAGATTGGAGATACTTATCCTGCTATAAGGGCATGTTCTATATTTGCTTTATATAGACTATTTTCTAGTCAGGTAGGCTAGTATGGTAGTTAGGAGAAATTATAGATGATTGTTATGACTAGTATTTAGTCCTTGCTGAATTTCAAGGACAAAATTCTTTAAGTAGGGGAGCCTGTAACACCCCTAAATTTAAATAACATTATTCAGAAAATTTAATTAGATAAATTAAATAGAATAATATAGAGAATAGAGTGATAAGGGAATATAGATTTGAAAAGTAAATAGGATCGTGCTTTAACTAAAGGGGTTTATAAAATGGTTTTATAAGTTAAATACCTAGGAAAATACGACGAGGGTAATATGAGAATAGCTGTACATCCCCCTCAAACCCTACCTCATTCTCATTCATACTTTCATAAAAATAAAAACATCAACATTGTTAGGAAATCAATTCTATGGTTTCGGTGACGACAACTATACAATGGAAATCGAATATGCATATATATTTATATTCACAGGTAATTGCTAAAGTAACATCACTAAAGAGACAAGAACAAGACTCAAATAACGTATCAAGAGGCCATAAGTCAATAGAATCAGAAGAGCATTGACACAAACACAAGAAAAGCAACATGCACAAGATCAGACGTCTGGGTGCACTAGCCAAACGTCTGAATGAATCTTCTGGATTACAAACCAGACAGAATCAGACGTCTGGTTAATGTACGCAGACGTCTGAAAAGCTACTATATACAAAAAATATATAGAGCCAGACGTTTGAGACTTATTCGAGACGTCTCAAACTGAACTCGGGTATTGATATTTAAATTACAACTGCCACAATTGAAAAGACACTTTCCCTTCTCTTCACTGCAACTCTTCTTCACCATCAGAAGCGACCATAGAACACTTGTTAATGGATGCAACTACTCAAAGAATCTCTCTACCGCTATAAATAGCATCAAGAATCCAAGAGAATTTTCCACCTTACTTACTTGTGCTCTTTACTCTTATACTCTGATATATTCTTGATCTCTAGCCATCATACATTTGTATTCCACTCTTCCATATATACATAACCCTTCAATCAATATCCTCTAGATATATATATTGGAAGCATTTGTACTTAATAGTCAATATTCGTGTTATAGAACACACACTTGACAAGAACAAGCTTTTGTAACCAAGCCTATTCCTCCGGGTGAAGTGAGGGCGTTTGATAGTCGAATTTTGAAGAGGAGCTTCGAGACTGGATGTAGGGTGGGAGGTCCGAACCAGTATAAAATCCTAGTGTGCTTAGTTTATATTTTACTAGATTAATTTTATATCAGTTACATCATATAGTTAGTCACATATACTTGCATATATACACTACACGATCCATCATATAGACTATCAATTTGTATCAGAGCAAGGTTTGACCAAAGAACAGAAACACGTTTTTGAATCACTCTAATATGGCAAGTATTTTTCAAGAAGGACAATCCACAGAACGACTCCCACTTTTTTATGGCTCTAACTATGCATATTGGTTGACACGTATGAGAATTTTTATGGAAGCTAATGTCTAAAAATTTGGTCAGCCACACAAGATAAATATGAAGCGCCTACTACTGCTATAAACACATGGACCGATGCACAAAAGACCCTAGCATCTAACAATGCTAAAGCTATGAACATTTATATTGCTCTCTAGATAAAAATGAATTTTCACATGTCATGTTATGCACAACTGCATTTGACATTGGTGTACCTTACAAATTATACACGAAGGTACAACAAAGGTCAAACAAACTAAGATTTCAATTTTGCAAAACCAATTCTCGTCGTTCAAAATGAAGCAAAATGAAATTATTGTTGACATGTATTCTTGATTTCTAACTATCCAACATGATCGTATGGCATTAGGAGTTAAGTTTACTTATTTTGATTTAGTTTCTCGAATACTCAACTCTTTAACATCGGATTGGGAAAGGAAGGTATTAGCTATTGAAGAAGCTAATGATCTTTCCACTCTCAAATTTGTAGAGTTGGTAGGAAATTTAATGTCCTATGAAGCTAATTTGCAGGCAAGAAAAGAACTAAATTCGGAGAAGAAGAACATAACATTCCTAGCAACAGAAAATGATGAATCTGATTTAGATGAAGAAGAGATAGTCTTCATGGACAAGAATTATAACATATTCAAGAAATTTAGAAAGATGTCCAAATTCCAAAAAGAAGGGAAGTCTAACACAACAAACCTGTCTCAAATCAAGTGCTATGAATGTGATCAATACGGACATATGAAGAAGGATTGCCCCAAACTCATAATGATAAAAAGAAAAACAAATTTGAAAAATTCAAAAAGAAGAAGGCTTTCAAATTAACATGGGATGACTCGGATTCTTCATCATATAAAAGTGATAGTGATAGTGACGAAGAACAAGCTAATGTGTGTTTTATGACATAAACTGATGAGGTATGTCTGGAACTTAGCTATGATGAATTATTAGAACTTAGCATGGAATTAGATGATAAATTTAGACAAATTAAAAAATTGAACAAAGAATATATAGTCAAAATAAATAGATTAAAACTTGGAGTAGGAATGTTAAAAGATGAAAAAATTATCTTACAAGAAGAACTAATATTATCTCAAGAGAAAATTAAAAATAATTTGATAGAAACTGAGGCTATTGCTATTGATTTTGAAAACACTAGAATAGTAAAGGATAATTTGTTAAAAGAAAGTGTCAATTTGAAAAGCAATATTGAATTATTGAAAATTGAAAAATTAGAATTAAAAGAAAAATTAGATAAAATTACAAATAATATGTCAAAATTTAATAAAGGAAAACAAGATTTGGAAAATCTTATCAAAACTTCAAAACCATCAGACAATAGAAGTGGAATAGGATTTACAAATATTTCTAAACCAAAAGGAAATGATGCTAAAAATTTTAGTCATAAAAAAACTAAAAGATTACCCATATCTTATATGAATACCAAAAATATGAACATTTGGATTCCTAAGACAAATAATAATTTGATTAGACAAAATCATATTAATAATTTCTTAGAGAATGTAGTCTACAATAAAAATTATATTTATAAAGGTACCAAACCATCTTGGGTATGACTACCTTTGCCTAACAATTAGGGCCCTAACAAAATATATGGATACTAATTAAAACATCTTTTATTTTGCAGGTACCCAAAATAAAATATAAGGAGAAATGGATACTAGATAGCGGATGTTCCAAGCATATGACCAGAAATTCAAAAATGTTATCAAATATATCATACATCGATGGTGGAACTGTAACATTTGGAGATAACTCAAAAGGATATGTCGTGGGCATTGGAGAAGTCATCAACTCTGGTATTTCTAACTCTCCTATTATTTCAAATGTTTTACTAGTAGAAAATCTAAAACACAACCTACTAAGTATTAGTCAATTATGCGATAAAGGTTTTCAAATAAATTTCAAAAAAGATAGATGTAATATTTTCCAAACAAGAAACAAAAATATTTATGTTTTAAACATGAATATAAATAAAAATTTAAATTTATGTTTAACCGCCAAACATGATGATCCATGGTTATGGCATAAACAAATTTGTCATATCAATTTTAAAAATATTAATAAATTGGCAAAATATGAGCTAGTTAAAGGTCTACCAAAAATAAATTACAAAGTAGAAAATTTATGCGACGATTGTCAAATTGGAAAACTAAAGAAAAGCTCTTTTAAATCTAAAAGTAATATTTCTACAAAACAACCATTAGAATTATTACATTTAGATTTATTTGGTCCATCACAAATACGATCTATAAATCACAACAAATATGTTTTCGTAGTAGTTGATGAGTTTTCAAGATATACATGGACTTTGTTTTTAAAACATAAAAGCAATACTTTTGGTATGTTTAGGATATTTTCTAAATGAATTAAAGCACAAATGGACTTGAAAATTAAAAATATTCAAAGTGATCATGGAGGAGAATTTGAAAATGATCTTTTTACTAATTTTTCCAATAAGAAAGGAATAAGTCATAATTTTTATTTTCCTCGCACACCTCAACAAAATGGCGTCGTAGAAAGAAAAAATCGAATGTTACAAGATTGTGCGAGAACATTATTAAATAGTAGTGGTCTACCAAAACACTTTTGGGCTAAAGCTGTTGCTACAGCTTGTTGTGTGTTGAATCGAGTAACTATACGTCCTATGACTAAACGAACTTGTTTTGAAATATTTTTTGGAAGAAAAACCTAAAGTATCATATTTAAAACTTTTGGTTCAAAATGTTTTATATTAAATACAAAAGATAACATAGGAAAATTTGACCCGAAGGCCGATGAAGGTATCTTTGTTGGATATTCGGATCGTAGAAAAGCATATAGAATTTTTAATAAACGAAATAATACCATTGAAGAAAGTTTACGTGTTTCGTTCGACGAAAATCTTTTTAATCATCATACTAATGATGAAGAAGAAATTATTCCACTAACAAATTCTATTAATAATGAAACAAATGTGCAAAATAACACTTTGATATCATCCCCTAGAATTCTTAAGAATCATTCAAAAGATAATATCATTGGAGATCTCAATTCTAGAGTAACTAGAAATCAACTTAATCAAATAAGCCATATAACATTCGTGTCAAATTTTGAACCAAAAAATTATAAAGAAGCTTCAAATGATAATTTTTGGATAATCGCTATGCAAGAAGAATTAAATCAATTTGAACGTGACCTGAAGAAAAATCGGTTATAGGAACAAAATGGGCAGACGAGAATGAAAATATTGTTAGAAATAAAGCACGTTTAGTTGCTCAAGGCTATAATCAAGAAGAAGGTATCGATTATGATGAAACCTTTTCTCCAGTAGCTAGATTAGAGGCCATTCGTATATTACTCACCTTTGAACTCATCACAATTTTAAACTATTTCAAATGGATGTCAAAAGTGCCTTTTTAAACTGTTTTATTAAAGAAAATGTACATGTAGAACATCCCCATTATTTGTTCATGAAAAATATCCCGATCATATTTTTAAATTACACAAAGCATTATATGGACTAAAACAAGTTCCTCGAGCATGGTACGAACGTCTTAAAAATCATTTAATTACATCTGGTTTCAAATAGGCAAAAAAGATACAACTTTATTTATTAAAAGAAAAATAATGATATTTTAGTATTACAAATTTATGTTGACGATACCATTTTTGGTTCAACCAACGAAAATCTATGTAATCAATTTTCAAATATTATGAAAAATGAATTTGAAATGTCACATATGGGAGAATTAAATTTCTTCTTAAGTTTACAAATAAAACAACTTGAAAATGGAATTTTTATTTATCAAGAAAAATATTGTAACGATCTATTACGTCATTTTGAAATGGATAAAAATTTGAGCAAACCAACACCAATGAGTACCACCGTTAACTTAGAAAAGGATGATAACAGAAAGGATTTTGATGAAAAATTATATCGTAGCATGATTGTTGTTTGACGACTAGTCGACCCGATATTATGATGAGTGTATGTCTTTGTGCTCGATTTCAAGCAAAACCAAAAGAATCTCATCTAAGATCTGTTAAGCGTATTTTACGTTATCTATCTAGTACTAGAGATTATGGTTTGTTTTACCCTAAAGGATTACCGTTTGAACAAGTTTCATATAGCGATGTGGATTTCAGTGGATGTAGAATAGATCGTAAGAGTACTAGTGGAACTTGTCACTTTATCGGACATTATTAGTTTCATGGTTTAGCAAAAAGCAAAATTATATCTCTTTATCTACCTACGAAGCCGAATATATCTCAGCAGCTCTAGCATGTGCACAAGTGATATACATGCAACAAACACTTACGAATTTCGGCGAAATTATTAACAAATCTCCAATATATTGTGATAACACAAGTGCTATAAATTTATCAAAAAACCCTGTCAATCATTCACGAACTAAACATATAGATATACGACATCATTTTTTATGAGACAATGTTGAAAAAGGAACTATTTCATTAGAATGCATAAATACCAAAAATCAAATAGCAAACATCTTTACAAAACCACTAAATGAACAAACTTTTATTAAACTCCGACGGAATTTAGGGATTTGCTCACTTCATGATCTTCTCCCTTAAATAATCACTGCTTCATTTAGGCTATGATTAGTCATTTATTTTATTATCCACAAATTATAATTAATAATTTATGAACCTTTAATTTTTTAGATAGTTAGTTTT
This sequence comes from Allium cepa, assembly GCA_030765085.1. NCBI lineage: Eukaryota > Viridiplantae > Streptophyta > Magnoliopsida > Asparagales > Amaryllidaceae > Allium > Allium cepa. Next base: position 985,440,010 of record CM060929.1, on the reverse strand, counting down.
TATATAAATAATTTTTTCAACTTATAAAAAGTTATACAACAAGAATTTTTTTATACACAATTCTTATTTTCTTCAAGAAACAAAATATAGCCATGTCTTCTGAGAACTCTTATATATCCATCTCGACACCTACGACGGATAGCTCGGCTGATACACCACAACGGCTTCCTACACCTAACCAAAGCAGGAACCGACATATAGATGGTCCTCATACCACACGGGATTTACCGCCGATAGCAAGAATACCAAAAGATCTTTGTTTGTCTCTCATAACACAAAGGAGAAAATTGATGAAATTCATCATTATAAAAAACAACAGATAGATCTACAACGAGAACTATATTTTGAACAAAAAGTTACAGCATGTCGGCTAAGCTTTTTGGAGCAAGTAGCGATGAAGTTTTATACATCACAGAAGAAAGATGTCCATGAACCACTTCCAAAACCTTGTAGTTCTTTAGATCCCTCGTCGTCGTATGGTACTCTTTCAGACCCTTCACCAAAACGATTTTCTGGCTCCCCGAGAACCCATGAACGTGGAAATATATGGTCTCCACTTAAACTGTGGAAGGATAACAAGTCAGGAGATCATAAAACTTCATCGCCTTCTAAATAAAGTATATTTGTTATTGTATGTTCCTATGTTTATTTGTTATTTTTCACACAAATAATAATATATATTTTTATAAAATAGAGAATCGAAAAATAAGTAAAACCATCAAATTTTAGGCTATTTTTAGAAAAACGGCCTATTTCAGACGTCGGGATATGGACCTCAGACGTTTGACACTCTAATATATTTCTATTTTTTTAAGCACTGTGCATATGTCAGATGTTTGATATATCCCTCATATGTCTGAAAATTTGCTCTGTCTCTTCGAAATAAAAATCAGAAAAGTCCAAACGTTTGAAATTCGACCCAGACGTTTGAATTACTTCTCTGCCACAAAGACATATTTCAGACGTCTGATTTTTAACCCAGACGTCTGGTAAAACTCTCTAACTATCAAATTTTACAAATTCGATCAAACTAGACGTCAAACTCAAAAACCAAACGTCAGAATTTATCTACTGTACTCAATTTAGGGCAAATCGGACGTCTGATTTGGATTCCGAACGTCTGAAATTCAATCGACTCTTTAAATTAGCCCAGATAACATCTTTTTTTTCTTTCATCTCAAAATTTTCAAAGCTCCAATTTCCCTAGTGATGATTTTTCTCTCAAAAACTTCCTCTTTACGCAAGCAAATCACAATGCCTCCTTGAACTAAGAATACCAAGATTTCCAAATGAAAACAAGACCAACCAACATCATCTTCAAATCCTCAAGTTTGCTCGGAAGATCAAATTGAAAGATGGATGAATAGAGCACCACATTCAATCAAGAGGTATGAAGATATCAAAAGAAAAAGCTTCACACAGGTCCATTCTATCATCTACTTAAATTTCCAATGTATGATTTGGATGAAATGTGCGAGAATGCCGGACTAGAAACCTTGATCTCATTCACTCCTAATGACATCCAAATCGATCAATTGGCGATATTTCTTTTCTATGAGAATTTGGATAGCACTTCTGTGTGGAACATTGAAGATGAAGATAACTGGCTCTGGTTTAGCGTGTATGGCTACACGATTAGACTAACTCCTGGCATAATAGGTAGAACCCTAGAATGTTCGGACACGGTGGAAGATTTATATAACATTCCCGATATGCGCTTCAAGCCATGAAATAGTATAACACATCAAATTTGGGAAGATGACATGCCAAAGTTTGCCTCTAAATATCTACGTCCAAAAGCTCGACTCCTTACTCGAATGATAATCAATACCACCGTTTCACGTATGGGAAGCCACAAGCAAACAACCGAGTTAGAGCACAAAGCCCTATATGCTCTATTTAGTGGAACAAGGGTGAATTGAGCCAAATTCATCTTCGACGAGCTCAAACAATTTTGGACTCGATCACGGCCATGAATTATTTACCCAACATATATTATGAGACTTCTTCGTGCACATAACATCCCGTCCTACCTATCGACCTTCGAAGAAATCTCACCAAAATATGCTTCCACCAAATATTTTTCACTTATACACCTACCTGAGATTCCTCCAGAATTTATATCCTTCGAATATTGGATGCACAATCGTCAATCTAGACAAGTTGAGCCTCTACCTCAACCACACAATGAACCATCTCAAGAGGAGGAACAACATCGAGAAGCAACTCTACCTCCTCCTGCACCATTTGATTATCCAGGACAGGATTAAATTATGGAGACTTGAACGGATACAAATCCAAATGAAAGTGTTCAAGATCTCACCATCAGAAATCAACATATATTATCTCAAAATCAAAACTTTCGCCTAAGCGGATTGACAACTTCGATACATCATTTGCTACACGCCTAGCCGCAGTTGAAAAATCTCTTTCAACTATCTTATCAGTTCTCAAAGAGGTACTACAACGGGTTCACGGTCCAATGCCACCTTCTGGAGATTGGCCAACCCCAGTACCTTATCCTCCAGCAAAACATTCCAAACTTTCTGAGGACTGAGGATGAACCTCTCAAGCAAGCTTTGACATCTCCTACAAAGGCTAGCACTTCTGAAAAAGAATAAACAAAGGAAGATGATCAAGATAAAGCTTCTCCAAAGGAATCATAGATTTTAGGAATCATAGATTTTAGGATTTGGGAATATCAATTTTTGTAAATTTGACAAAATCTATGTATGTAATCACTTTCAAATTATTAATGAAAAATTCCTTTTGGGTTTGACGATTGATTAAATTATTTATAATTCTTTTTTATAATGCCAAAGGGGGAGAAATATAAGTATAATTATAAAACATTAAGAATAAGCACATATTCAAGGGGAGATTTATAATTTATATATAAGTACATTGAATAGTTGTCATCATCAAAAAGGAGGAGATTGTTAAGAAATCAATTCTATGGTTTCGGTGACGACAACTATACAATGGAAATCGAATATGAATATATATATATATATATATATATATATATATTCACGGGTAATTGTTAAAGTAACATCACTAAAGAGACAAGAGCAAGACTGAAAGAACGTATCAAGAGGCTACAAGTCGATAGAATCAAAAGAGCATTGATACAGACACAAGAAAAGCAACATGCATAAGATCAGACGTCTTGGTGCACTAGCGAGACGTCTGAATGAATCTTCTGGATTACAAACCAGACATAATCAGACGTTTGGTTAATGTACTCACACGTCTAAAATGCTACTATATATGAAAAATATATAAAGCCAAACGTCTGAGACTTATTTCAGACGTCTGAAACTGAACTTGGGTATTGATATTTAAATTACAACTGCCACAATTGAAAAGACACTTTCGCTTCTCTTCACTGCAACTCTTCCTCACCATCCGAAGCGACCGTAGAACACTTGTTAATGGATGCAACTACTCAAGGAATCTCTCTACCGCTATAAATAGCATCAAGAATCCAAGAGAATTTTTCACCTTACTTACTTGTGCTCTTTACTCTTATACTCTGATATATTCTTGATCTCTAGAAATCATAAATTTGTATTCCACTCTTCCATATATACATAACTCTTTATCAATATCCTCTAGATATATATATTGGAAGCATTTGTACTTAATAGTCAACATTCGTGTTATAGAACACACACTTGACAAGAACAAGCTTTTGTAACCAAGCCTATTCCTCCGGGCGAAGTGAGGGTGTTTGATAGTCGAATTCCTAAGAGGAGCTTCGGGACTGAACGTAGGACGGGAGGTCCGAACCAGTATAAAATCCTGGTGTGCTTAGCTTATATTTTACTAGATTAATTTTTTATCAGTTACATCATATAGTTAGTCATATATACTTGCAAATATACACTACACGATCCATCATATAGACTATCAAACAAAAGGAGATCAAGGCTGGCCACAACCCTAGGAGAAAAGGACATCAAAATAAATTAGAAGCTAAGATTCATGCAAGGAAGAATTAAGCAAGAACAAATCTCAAGTTTCTTATCCAAACAAAATGAATAATAGTCTAAACCATCTCACATATGTTTTATTGAACATATTAAATTTCGGGTTTAAGGTTTGAAATCGTTTGGACGGATTGAATGATGATTTACCGCATTTGATCACCGAGAATTAACAACTATGGATGACTGCAGCATACGTAGCAGATAGTTTTGAACCTTAAAGTGGGGGATGTTACAACCATAGATTTTATTATCGACCCCGAAGAACGTGGATTTGATTACCAGTCTGGAGAGACTATGAATTTAATCATTGGCCTCGAACGTCCATAGAATTGGTTAGTTGTCCAGAGAGACCACAACTTCACTTAACTATCAACCTTGGACGGCTACTAATTCAATTAACGATCCAAAGTGATCATGAATTTAACTATCAGCCCTGAATGTCCATAGATTTGATTAATGATTCAGACAGATCATCCCTTTAACTTAAACATTAAACGATCCGGAGAGATCACAAATTAAACTAAATTCAAACCGATCTAGAAAGAATGTGCATTAAACTGAATATAAAATGATTCAGAGGGATCGAACCTCATAATAGATACAGATTTGATAAAAGGATTTGGATGCCTTGTAACTAGAGTAGAACCGACAAATCCCAGATGACCACGGGACGATTTTGATTGGTGATGTAATAAAACCTAATGAAATTAGAATAAGGATGATGTGTAGACTACACTTAGGCAGAGTTTAGAGTCTTAGGTTGTAATAGTTTTAAAAAGTCACGTGATTGACAAGAGAATCCAAAGGAACATGATGATTCATGATAGCTTGATTGGTTGATAATCAGAAGATTCAATTAGTAATATTCTATCAACTTCAACATTTATTCTCGAGCAAAGCACACCTTCCATTCACATGGCATGCTTTTGGGAGCAAATATTACCCCGCCTTTTGACTAGGTAGTATATTGAGGAGCTTGATAAGTTAAACTTTAAAGTTATCAAAGCAAGAAGCCAAAAGAGATTATTTGCGACCCCAAAATTCAAGCACAATCGAGATTGTAAAGCAAATACAAATTAACTCTAAGAATCAACGAACATGATTCCAACAAAGTGTTGGATCGATTCCGATCCAATACCATAGATCAGTATCGATCCATGAAACTTGGCCAATTTTTGTCCTCGATCCTATTACTCACAATAAAGGGTGCCAGGAGCCTACCCCAAGTACCATTTCATTAATCCCATGCAATTCTTTATCGATCTCCACAAGCTTTGAATCAACAGCTCCATTCTTCGACATGTCCATCATTTGGACCCAGAAACATGCTATTAAGAATACAAACAAGATCGGAATCATAAAGCTAACCACGAGTCGCACCTAGGTAAAGAATTAAAAGCGATCCATAAGCCATACTTATGGATCGGTACCGATTCAAGACCATGGATCGGTACTGATCTGTAATGTTTGATGACATGGCAATCAGATTTTCAAAGGAACTAGTCTTTTGCCTGGAAAATGATGTGGAGATCTTTTGTGCAAGATTTTAGGTCTTCTACCTCTATATATGTATGACGATATGACTCATTTCTATAGGTCTTTTCTTTTTATCCCTTGTTCGCTTAATCTAATTTATGGTAATCAGTCACGAATTTATTCCGATTCGAAATAGATTTATACCGATCCGTAAGAACTATACTTGGAAAACACAATATAATGAAAGGAAACATGAAGTCAGAGTACACCGAACCAGTATTAATCTAGTGTGTTCTATTTCTTACGCATTTTTCATTTATTAACTTCACCTTTTATTCTCTATTCAATTTGTTGTGTGTTTTGTCCATTTTTTTCCAAACATATACTACATGTTTGCTAATTTGCTTGCTCAAATTCCTCAATGCATGGAATATCTACAAACACACACACATATGATTTATGAATAATGTAATTCATTTCTATTATATTGATCTTATTAATATCTTATTGACTTTATGATTAGTTAACCGATTAATAATTACAGTATTACTATTACTTATACTTCCTCTTATTATGTATATACATAAAAAAAACTCAAATTATATTATTTTCAATACAATTAATTTTATATGTATTTTATATTTAATTTTAATGTTAAACTATATATATATATATTTTAATTCCTAAATATATTTATGTATTAGATTTATATAGTATAGTAAGCTATATAAAACAACATATAAACATATTATTTTTATTTATTTGCATATTATATAAAAAAAATTAAATCTTGCACGGCAACCTTTAGACCACCGATCGACCAGGTGATGCGACACTTATGGAGACACGTCGACTGTTGTCAACTTCCTACCGATCGACCACTTGCGATCGACAGTGGTCGACCTGGCTCTACTGGTGTCGCATTCCCGATTCCCTGTTTTGGGCTTCTCCGATCAAATTCAGGCTTGCTTCCTCCACTGGTTGCTACTTCCTTCTACAATTCAATGCTAACATTAATACACATTCATACTTCAAACTATAAATACTCATATTTTTTAAATAACATATCGAATCCAAGATTATTAAATACTAGGAAAAGTTCTATTTACAGTAAACAAATTACATGATTGAACATGCATACATATAATACTTCAGCTACGGTATAATAAAAATTGACACAGTTGTGAGTTAGATTGCTCACCAAAATATGAAGAATTCAATTACCCCCTTTAGCTTCTTCTTCTTCCTTATCTGCACTCTAAGACAATTTTTGCACTTCAACTATCAGTGATTAAACCCTAATTTCTCCTTAGCTACGAGGGAAGAATGAAATCAGGAAGCACGTACTTAGCTTTGGTGATTTTTAGTAATTTACTAGAATTGTTTTAATTTTTTGGAAGATGTGGTAGAATTAGATAATATATAAACAAAAGGGATTTGAGGGTTTATGCTACAACATCTTTTTTCCAGAATACGTGGTCTTGTATTTATAATATGAGATGAAAAATATGGACTTTGGAAAACTCTATAAATTAATGAGGTGGTTTTTAAATTTTAAGCTAAATGGGTTTTGGGATTAATTAAAACCCTAAGTTTTATTTTATTTTCCAGTTCTATTTTCCTTTTATAAAATTCTATTATATATTTTTTAATTCAAAAATTAATCAAATAGATTCCTATTCCAAGTTTCTTAACTCGCCAACGACATTAGTCATATTCTATAAAATTACTTGCCTCCATTTCAATCTATTTAACGTTTATTTTCTATTAATATTTATTAAAATTTATTTATATAAAACTATTTCAAATGCCTTTATTAATTAAAATTAAAATTTCCATTTATTGTTAAAATAAATTATAAATTCATTTATTTCAATAATATCCTTTTAAAACTTATCAGTCGTTCCTATTTCATTTTATTTATTTATCTTTAGTGTTCAATAAACTAAATAAATTTCTAAATTAATATTTATCACTTTTATAATTCTATATTCATTGTATTGAAATATTTTTAATTAGTTTAATCTTTGTTTACAAATTCCAAATTAAATGCCTTTAGTTTATGGATCGTTACAGTCTTCCTCCTTAGAAAAATTGTGTCCTCGCAATTTCTTATTGGGAAAATCTATAACATAATAAATTAACTTATAACTTACTTATATTATATTAATAAATAAAATAGATATTAAAACATACCCGACTCATGTATTTCAAGAAACAACTTGGGATTATTCTCCTAGGTACAATCCAATAGGTCATCGGACCATTGTAACTTCACTAAAGGGGTTCTCATGCTTTTAAGCTATTGGACTTCCAAGTCAATTATTCGAATAGGGTATTACACATAAGTCATATCTATAGATATCTTGAGTCCTTGCAACTTTGTTGGTTCTACAATTATCTTTGAAACCTTTAGATAGTTCCTTAGTTGAGATATATGAAATACTTAATGTATTCCTAAAAAGTGATTTGGAAGAACAACTATGTAAGCAACATTTGCAATTCGTTCAATTATCAGATATAGGCCAATATAAGGAGGTGCTTGCTTCCCAGATTTATTAAATCTGATCACTCCTGTAAGAGGAGATGTCTTTACAAAAACAAGATTTCCAGCTTCAAATATTGTCTCCTTTCTTCTTCGATCGTCATAATATTTCCGATGATCCGAAGCTTCTTTCATTGCTCGCTTAATCATCTCAATCTTCACTGATCGAATCTACACCCAAAACAAATTTATCTTTGGTTTCGAGCCAACAAGATGGTGATTGATAGGGCCTACCATATATGGCTTCAAAAGAAGCCATTCCAATGCTAGATTGATAACTTTTATTATAAGCAAACTCAACCAAATAAAGGTGATTTTCCCAACTACCACCAGAACCAACTACACATGCTCTAAGTAAGTTTTTAAGAATTTGATTCACCCGCTCCATCTGTCCATCGTCTATGGATGATCGGTTGTACTAAAATTCAGCTTTGTTCTCAAAGCTGAGTGAAGATTCCTCTAGAATATACTAGTAAATAAGGGATCACGATCATAAACAATTGAGCTGGGAACTCAATGATGTCTATTCACTTCCTTCACATATAGATTTTCCAAATATGGTGTGATTCCGTTTGATTTTTATTAGTATAAAATGTGCTGATTTAGTCAATCGATCAGCTACAAACCATATTCCATCGTCACCGCTTTATGAATGAGTTAACCCATTAATAAAATCCATATATACCGACATTCACATAAGCCTTTGTATAAGTGAATCATTATTATTATAACACAAAACTTACTCATACAAATAATCTCATTTCCACTGAGAAACTTTCAATGGTTGAAACAAACTACTAGGTTTCTAGTGTTCAGGTTTCATTAGCTAGCACATTATACACTTTTTCACAAACTTACCAATATTATGTTTCATTCCTTCCCATAGTAAATACGTTTCATATCCATATGCATCTTACTACCACCTCGATGAATAGTATAACATGATGGATGACAATCATCCATTACCTCTTTATGAAGACCATCTATATCTGGGGCTACCAATCTATTTCTCCTCCGTAAACAACTAGTGAATCAAAAGAATATTTAACCAAATATTCACTTTCATCTCCCGATTCCAATCACTTAACAAGCATAAGTGTAACCAGATCTTTCCTTTGTTCTTCAATATTATGATCAATCAAAGAAGGCCTAGCTACAAGACTAGCCAACATTAATTCGGACTTTGTTGTAGAATCCCTATCACGAATCTTGCACACAGAAAGTATCTCAAGATCGTTCCATTCAACAATCATAATGGTGACTACTGCTTGATGTTTCCTACTTTGTCCATATACTACAAGAGCATGTAGGATTTTAAAATCGTATGCAGCTAGAAATTCCAACCATTGTTGCTGTCTCATATTCATATCTTTCTGCGTAAACAGGCACTTCAATGAATATAATCTGTATATACCACAAATTGCTCTCTAATTAAATAGTGATGCCAGATCTTCAGTGTGAAGCCTAAGCAGCTAGTTCCAAATCAAGAGTAGCATAGCTGATCTCATTATGCCTCAATTGCCTTGGTGCTTACGCCACTATTTTTCCCTTTTGCATTAACACTTCACCAAATCTAGAACAGCATGCATCTGTATAAATCTTTAGGTCCTAGTTGCCTTCTAGAAAGGTAATCACAAGTGCATTGGTGAGTGAATCTTTCTACTTTAGGTACACCCGTTCACACTTAGATTTCCATTTGAATTTAACTTCTTTCCATGTGAGGTTAGTGAATGGTTATGCAATCTTCAAAAAATCTTTAATGAATCGTCGATAATAATTGGTTGATCTCGGAAATTATTTGATCATAGTAACTGTCTCAGGCCAATTTGAACTTTGAATAGACTCAACTTTGGTCAGGTCTGTCAAATTCCTAGCTTTTGAAACAAAGTGGCCTAAGAACTTACTTCTGCTAAAAATGAGACTTGGCGAACTTGGTTTTCAACTTATTTTTCCTGGAAGTGTCTAATACTATTTTGAGATGCTTCTCATGTGTTGCTTCAGACTTGGAATAAACCAAAATATCATCTATGAAGCTAGAACAAACTTGTCCAACTTTCTGTAAAGACTATATTCATCAAGTCAACAAAATATACGGGAGCGTTCGTCAGCCCAAATAGCATAAATAGGCATCCATAAGACCCATATCTAGTCTGGAATGTTGTTAAGTAATACTATCCTCTATAATTTGAAGTTGATAAAATCCATTTGCTAAGTAAAGCTATGAGAAGATTCTTGCTCCACTCAACCGATTGAACATATCATTGATCCCTGACACGGGATATCTATTCTTGACGGTTAACTCATTTAACTTCTGAACATAGTCTGAGCGATCCATTTTTCCTTTTCATAAAAATACGGCAGTGCCCATGGGAGAACTACTCGACCTAATAAAGTGTTGACTCCAAATCCGTTAATTACTTCTTTAGTTTCTCATTTTCCTTTACGTACATTCTTATCAGAGGCCGACTAAATGGTTAGCTCTAGGAATAAGATCGATTTGGAACTCAATCGCTCGCTTAAGGGAAAGATCAATGATAGGTTGAAAGGTATCTGGATATTCTCCAAAAATAGGAATCTATGTAATCTCATCCTCATCTCGATTTCATGAGCATAAAGAGATCTACTCAAGTTCTCACCGATATTCCTAACATCCCGGCTAACATGTTCAACTAAATCTAGATGGTTGAAAGTATCATTCTTTTAAGCCATAACAAATGTACCTCATAACGATTAGCCAATCCATCCTATGGGTGACGCCAAACCCTAAATGTTCGGATACGTAAAAACGATAAGTCACATAATAGCAACTTAATGTTCTTATACATCATCCTAAGGGTCGTGTATCCTCAGATAAGATTAGCAATCTTTAAAGATGTAACAAAATATATAATTTCCAATTCTAACTTACCGACTAATTCCTTCGATATAAAGATTTGAAGCTCCTGTATCAAATAAAATTCTAATAGGTAAATCTTTAAATAAGGTGGAACATTTTAGAATAGTTGTAGCTTTCCCTTTAGTCTGTGAGTGCTCGCTGGTAGATCAATGGGCACTTAACTTGCAGTCTTCTTCAGGAACATATATGCCTAATGTTTGAGCTCCTTACAGATCTTACATCTTGGATGAGATGATCATGATTTAGAACATCCCTAAAGTAATGACCTTTCTTCTCATAATTGAAACACACTATATGATCTTGAAAACGAACTGCATCTCCTCCTGCACTACTCTTTACTTGCTTTGTATTGATAAATCTTGATTTTTGTTTCCTGAATGGGAACTTTCGCTTCTTCCCAAAACCGACATTGATATTGGGTTCTTCATGTCCTCTCCCCTTATCTGCTTCCTCAGGTCTAAGCGTTATATCAACTAGCCTCTTGAAAGTGGTATCCAATCATGAAACGAGAGCTTTCCTTAAAGCTTTATTCAAACCATACATAAACTTCTATTTTTCTTCGTGAAGTATTTATGAAATTAATTCCTTATTCCCATAATGGTCCAAAAGTGGCAACATATTCTGCAGTAGACATCTGATCCTACTTCAAGTCTATAAATATCCAAACCACTACTATTATTTCAGCTTCTATAAGAATTTTCTATTCAAATCAAGTCTTAAATCAATCCCAAATCGACCTAACTTTATCCTCCTTAGCTACCAGCAGCTTGTACTAATCCAGTGCCCTCTCCTGTAAATGACGCGAGGAAATATGGACTTTCTATTGATCAGTAATTCCCATACGTGTGAAAAGTTGCTCACATATCTTTAGCCATGCCTGGACTCCAATCACTCCTTTGGTACCTTTGAAAGTCTTTCCACCAAGGCTAGAAAAATCACTTCAAAGCATGGAAAAATTGAACAGAGGAGTAGGATGATTAGGAGTCGTGGAAGCACTGGACTGCTGAATGCTCCTCACTAGCTCTATCAGTTGCTCTGTAGTCATATATACTCTTCCAGATCCACTAGTCTATCCATGGTCAACTTGATCAAAGCATGGTCCATCAATACTCACTACTGCAAAGAAGTGAGATTTAGATTAAGGATAAATAGGAAACAATATTAATGTATATCAAATCACATAAATAACAAATACTCACCCAGATGATTACCCCTTGTAATCACCATGTATACCTAAATAATACATGCACACACCCAATACCTAAGGGATAAGGAATAATAAGTCCATTTAGGCCAATGACTAGTGTCTCTCTATGTCCTGTATTGGTCTAACTTGCTATAATACCAAATGAAACACACCACCTTTATACATATATTTTCCAAAAGTATTACTAGGTAATACCATCAGATAATGCAGAGAATGGGGCTGTATAGGGTATGCACATGAATATTCCCTTGGATCAACACCAGTACAAATCTTTAATCATACTACAACTAACATAGTTGTAGGCAGTCTCAGTACAAAGCAATAAACACATATGCTTCTAGGACCGAACAATACATAACACATGATAAATAATAGAGCACATAGAGTTAGAATGTAGTAGATAAAAATATAATATATATATATATATATCACATTAACATTGCCCGGTAGGTTACAACATGATAGACTCTAACCCATATCATACATACATCACAAAATCACATCACAACATATACACAACAAGGATACAAATACACTAGAGAATATATCATCTAATGTGACTACTAGCCTCCGAAAAGTCCATAAGTCCATAGAAGCTACTACGCACCTACACCTGGAACACCTCGGACTAACCCGAGTATTATAATAACACACATGTCAAACTATGTTAATAAGGAGATTTATCCAAAATAATGATAAATGTGATAGATACATATATATAAGAATATGTCAATGGAAATATATATAAGGGAATTCTGAACGTTATTATTATTATTTTATCATTGTTTATATTTACATACATACGTATATACAGACATATGATCCTTATGTGAATTCCAATCATTTATTTATTAATATCTACATAATCTCAGTTCATGTCCAAGCAATCGTATTCTCTCTCTCCCTCATACACAATATATATATATATATTGTATATATTCATACATATAGCAAGGTGAAGAGTGGTAGAAAATGACAATACAATTGGCATAAAGTTCCTTGTAGAGTTATATCATAACATGTGGGTCACCTAACTCATATCAATACTTAGGTGAGGTATATCAATAATAATGCAATTCTGCCACTCCGTTAGAGCTAGAATGGAGACTAATGTCCGCTCTTCTGCTCCATAGTCATACACAAGGGTCACCTAACCCGACTCAACTGTCTTCGATTACCTCGACGGTCATCATGACACATATCCACCTATTGCTTGCCTACGCTAAGCACTCAGTCAAGACCCAGCATATTGCCCCTATAGGTAATAGACTGCTAGCCTAAATGACACAGGGTTTATGGGCACCTCCTTTGTGGGTCACCTAATCCTATCGTCACATAAGGTGTTATGGATTTGGGGCACGACCCCACGATCAGGCCGCTTGGCTAGATTCTTGCAGTTTGATTGTCTCTAACGCCAATAATAGGAGTATATCTTGACAGTGTCATATGGTATCATTGTAAATGGGCACCAACCCTATTCATGCCTATGAGAATCACCTCGCATAAGTATCTCCTTAATATTTCTGTTCCTTCCATATGACGTCATTTACTTACAGTGAATAATCAAGTAAATATCACAACGGCATCCTATACCACCTCACGATATTCAAATTTTTATCCATTGCACATAAACTACACTTAATCACCATGATTATCTATGTCATGATTCGTAAGAGTAACCAAAAAATTATTACAACATGTCCTATACCCGATAACGTTCTAAATCCATTAACCCAAATTCCTTAATGCATAGATATTTGTAGTGCTCGCCCTACACCATCAATACCCAATATACATATATAAGTGCGCTGTTGTGGTGCTCGATGGATGTAGGACAATTGTTAAGAATAAAAGAAATGAAAACAAACCATAGAACCTATTGCATTTCTCACAGCGCATCGAATAAAATATAATAGTCATCATAGATATAAAACATTTGAGATGGCAATAACTTAACAAACCCTAGAAATCAGAGTATACATATCCATATAATTATATATCATAAGTGGTAGAGTTTATACAGTTGGTAATAAACTTAGAATAAATAATTATCCCTAAACAGACAATAGTACCAGTAAGCTCCATAGTGCTGCATAGTGGAATAATAAGCAATAACAACAAATATAACAATACAAGGGTATAGCCTTCTGCTAGTCACCTATCCAGCTTGACATGCTCATCAGACCTAATATTCATAGTCTACTTACTTAAGAGTGTCCATAATAATAAGAAGTAAAGTATAAAATCTTGAGTCGGACAATAGTTTAATGTGAGTGGTAGAAAATATCAAACACTACAAAGTCAATATAGGAGAACAAATAGGCATGGAGAATCATACCAGACTTGTCCCTACATCCGTAGAATTAGAGCATAACACAGAACATATGCTACTCTATATCGCAATCATCATGATGTACTATGCATCAAAGTACAAATGGGTATCCAGGTATCTACATTAAAAATAACTACATCATGTGACATCTCTAGGGTGATAAGCAACCAAAGCAAACGTAGCATCCATCATCCATCCTCACGTTCACCCACTCAGTGTATTGGGTACATTTAAATCGTGCAATCTATCATGACCAAAAACTACACAATGCCTCGATTCCTTAGTACTCGAATCCATGCCACTCAATAGGCTAGGAACAATATAGCAGTCATGGCAAATCCAAGGCAAAGATCCCCTATCATAGAGATCAGATCACCTATCATGGAGATCAGGACTAGTTACAGTCCAAGTTGGTGTCCTCGTATTACCCTTGCTCTACGAGTACTCTATAAACCCATAAGTTTCAATGATCCCACTACACACGTAATCTACAGCAAAGCACACCTGGAACTGGTCTTACAATCCTTGCTTGAAGTCATCGCCGTTGGAATGATTCTCGACATACATCATTAGTCATAGAAAATCATCACCTATCCCATAACCTTCCTCCAATAGACCCTTCAATCCAACTAGCAGTCCCATGTTCTGCATCTCGAAATGTAGCCATCCCATCGTTGAAGCCATCATTTTCCATCATGAAACCATCATCAGCAAATTGTGCATCATCGTCGAAAATCACCACTGAGCCTCATGGTTTGGTACCAACCCAAGCCTTAGCTCGAAGAAATGGAGATGGACTTAAAGCAAATTCATGCATGAAGATGCAAAGCAAACATGTGAATGGCCTGAAGCAAGCATAGTAACAACTTAAAGCGGCCCCTTGTCTTTCCACTACAGATCCAAGTCCTACTGACCTAAGCTTCCACCGTCGATCTAAGAAACCTCGAATCATGCTCTACCACCAAACCATGCTACCATGAACCCAAATACTAAATCCTCCCAACTCGCCCCTTTATGGACCAGTACAAATCCAAGGGTACTGATCCATCTCTTAGCCAATTCTTGGCTAATTTTTTCCTTTTGGCGATACAATGCCTTCACCAATCCATACCCCCATAATCTGAACAATGCCAAATTCCAACTCAAAACCAAACGTGCAATCCTTTGGCTCGATACCAATCCAAGGGTACCGATACCACACTTGGATATTTTTCTTTTCGAAAGTGCAACTCCAAGCAAGCTTTTATATAACTCGAGGCCTTCACGTGTAGAACCCAAAGTCTCTTGCTCCTGGCTTGAAGCAAACTCCTACTGGTCCTTGGCTTTGAAACAACTCCAAACAACTTGAAACTTGGAACATAGTCTTATGAGGCCTTCCTTGTCATTCTACATGGATCACATCATATTTGGGGCAAGTCACCTTCAAGGATCATCACCAATCCATGACTTCGTTCCTAATTCTAAACATCATTTGATCGCGTTTTCAA
This sequence comes from Allium cepa, assembly GCA_030765085.1. NCBI lineage: Eukaryota > Viridiplantae > Streptophyta > Magnoliopsida > Asparagales > Amaryllidaceae > Allium > Allium cepa. The sequence goes on along the minus strand of CM060929.1, from coordinate 985,424,075 downwards.
CTAAACAAACATCCTATATTTAAGCAATCATCATATAAACCATATCAAAACAAGCAAACATTCATACACATTAAATTATAACTTAAATCTAAGGGAAACATGAGAATAATCGTAATAACATAGGAGATCCATAAGAACACAAGTTCACAGAATGTTGTACAATCATTTCATTAACATATGTGACTAGCTAAGGTTTAAAACACACTTTAGTATCCAAAAATCATTTTAAAACATCATTTTAAGGTGTATAATGACTAATTAGTAAGTGAGAGCTCCTAACCAATCACCTAAATCCAAAGCAAAAATCCAAAATTGCACGAATCCCGAGTAAACAGCAACTCCAAGATGTCCTCAAGAACAAATCTCCAATGTGCACGATAATTTCGCTAATCTCCCCTAAAGGACAACATTTGGCTAATTAAAGTAGAGTTTATGGTAAATTTGGCTTAGAGTTTGTTAATGGAAGTCTTCTCTCTATTTTTGGAAGTGTGAAATAATGGAGAGAAGTCCCATTCGCCCCCTCAAGGCGCTAATCCAGAAATGGGATTTGAGCCTAATAGTTAACTCACCAATTACCCATTAACCTATTCAAAATCAAACAAACTTCAAACAGCCATAACTCCCAAATGGTAAATCCGTTTTCCTATTATGACCACTCTAGGGAAAAAGAAACCATCATTTGATAAAATGGAAGTGTTTTTAGACCCTAATTTGGCACCTATCAAAAGTTAGACAATACATGATTTTTAGGGTCAAAATTGTCCAATTAAAATCTTACGGATGGAATATGCCTCTATTAGCCATTTTCCAAAGTTATAGAATAATACGGCCCTAAACAAAAATAATATTAATGTTCTATGATCCTCTGACACATAGAATACGGGTCGTTTCATTCTCTTCCATTTTAGGAATTTCACCCCTGAAATCTCTGAACAGGTCAAAGAATAGTCAAGAATAGTTACTCCATATGCCTAACAACCATATGCAACCATCAAACATCTCAAACAAGCAGTCATACAACTAATAGTATAAATGAACTTATCCTAGCAAGAAAGATACTAAACTATCCAATATGATATCAAAACGAAAGTAAGACATGATAATCAGTATGTAAAGAGCTCTGACTATGCAGCCTTCATGCTCTCCTTGGTTTCCCATGTGCAATCGCCTTCACTTTCGCCCTATTGACCTTCACTATCTCCACCGTCTTCCACTTAAGCTATTTTGTATCATGTCCGACAATACAAATACGAATATTAATAGGCATACAACAATACAAATAGGCGTACGAGGTATCGAAGCCTCTGATTCAATCTTGATATCATCTAGTTGATCAGGTGCGATAGTTACACTTGAGTTATGCACAAACTTCCACAAGTGAGAAATGTGGATCACATTGTTCAACCTCATCATTCTTTGAGGTAAATCGACTCTATAAGAAAGGTTCCCATTCCTCTCTAGTATTGAAAAAGGACCTATGAATCTCGATTCCAACTTCCCTTTACTACCAAACCGAATTGCAATCTTCAATGGAGAGATCTTAACAAATATTTATCTTCGATAGAGAACTTTAGATCTCTAGGTCTCTTATCAACATAGCTTTCCTGTCTTCCTTGAGGAACTTTCTCCCATTGCCAAACGATCTCAATCTTCTTCGAGGTTTCTCAAATCATATTTGGCCCTAATATCAGTTTCTCGCTCGCTTCCTGCCAACACGAACGAATGTTGCATGATCGGCCATATAATGCCTTAAATGGTTCTGTACCGATGTTGGACTAATAATGTTATTGTATGCATACTCAATGAGATGTAAGAGATCATCACTTGAGCTTCCAAAGTCGAGTATACAAGCCATAAGAGATCTTCTAATATACGATTCGTTCTTTTAGTTTGGTCGCATTTTGATGGTGATAAGCCATACTCAGATACAGCTCTGTCCCTATGCCTCTTGTAAGCTCTTCCCAAACCCACTAGTGCACAATGTGTCTCGGCCACTCATAATGCTCTTTGGCACACCATGGAATCTTACTATCTACTTCACACATAATTTAGCCAGTTTGGTTATCGTTCTACTTGACTTGACAAGTACAAATCTTGCACTCTTGGTCAATCGATCGACCATGACCCAAATGCCATCGTATGCTGCTCTAGTCCATGACAGTCCATCAATGAAATCCATTGAAACTTGTTCCCACTTCAACTGGAGAACTTTTAGCGGTTTCATCAAACCACAAGGCTTAATTTTCTCTGCCTTAACCAACTGGTAGTTCATGCACTTCGAGATGAATGTCTTAACATCTTTCTTCATCGTTCCCAATAATAAGTCTGCTTCATATCACGGTACATCTTATTATTGTCAGGATAGATAGTCAACCTTGAATGATGACACTTTCGTAGCACCTCATCCCTCAACCCATTAATGTTTGGTACGAAAAATCTCTCATCTATACGGAGCTAACTACCTCGGTTGAGTTCATACTCTCTCATCTTTTCAAACTTTACTCCGTCTTTGATCTTAGCAATGATCTCAACTTATCTGACATCATGCCTCTGGATAGTATCGACCTTGGTCAAACTTTCTAATAACTCTGGCTCAACTTGCATCTCGGTCGAAAATCATAACCAGCGATATACTTTAACTACGTCCACTCTAGGAACAGAACTCCTAAGATGGCATGTCTTCTACTCAATAAAACAGCAACAACATTCTCTTTCACCGGTGTATATGCACATCAACGTCGTGGAAGGCTATGAACTCCAAATATCACTGCTAATAAAGGTTAATATCCTTTTGCGAAAAGAGGTACTTCAATTATTCAAGGTTGGTGAATAGCTCGAACCTTTCTTCTAAAAGATAATGCCTTCGAATCTTCAGCGCAAATACAATCACTGTTAACTCGGAATCATGCGTCCGGTATTTCTTCTTATATGGCTTCAATTGTTGAATAGAATATGCAAAAACCTTTCCTCTCTACATCAATACCGCCCCCAATCTAGTACCACAAGCATAAGTGTATACCGACATCTCTTTATTCCCGCTTGGAACGGTCAGTGCCAGTGCATTCATCGACTTTTCTTTTAGACTCATGAATGCATGTTAGATCTTGCATCCCAAGAAAGGGCTGATTCTTTTTCATCAACTTAGTCAACATTGTGGCTACTTCATAGAAGTCTTGGATGAATCATCTATAATATCCGGTTAACCCTAAAAAAAATCTCACATCCATAGCATTTCTGGATCTAGTCCAATTTTGAATTGTTGTGACATTTGTAGACTCCATGATAATGCCCTGCTTAGAAATGATGTGTCTCAAAATCGCACTTCCCTCCTCCATAATTAAAATTAAAAAACTTTTCTTTTAGTTGGTGCGCTTTCAACACCTCAAGCACGATCCTTAAATGCATCTTCTATTCCTCCTCTATCTTTAAGTAGACGAGAATGTCATTGACAAATACAAGAACAAATTTATTTTGCTATGCCCTAAAAACATGGTTCATGATATAAACGAAGTATGCTGGTGCATAAGTTAACCTGAATGGCATAACCAATCACTCAAAAGCTATAATTGGCACACTCTCAGCGACTCTCAGTCGGTGAAATAACATCTCAAGCTCCAACTGAAAGAATACTCTAGCACCATGAAGCTAATCGAACAAGTTATCAATACGTGGGAGTAGATAATGTGACCCAGAATTTTTGGATATTTGAAATTGGAATATTTAATTGATTTTAAATATTTGAAAGGTAGTTTAACTTGAATTTCAAATACCACTATTTATTTGGATAACTAAATAATTGGATTTAATAATTTGAAATTGGTTAAAATAGTGAATCTTGGTTTTAAGCTAGTTAAAAATAACTCAAAGGCTTATAAAATTTATAATGATGATACTGAAGATAATAGAAGTGTTAAAATTGAATTTAAAACTGTTTTGTTCTGTTTTGAAATTTTATTATTTAAATTGATATTTAAAAATAGCCTTCTAGGGAATAGTCTTGGAATTCGACGAAACTAGTCCCATTGGATCTGTAATAAGGTATTATTATCAGATTTCGAATTTCGTAGAGTTTTGAGTTGTCGTGTGATCGTACAGTAGGTAAACGCGCTGAAACCTATATCAAAAATTCAAAATAAATACTGGATCTAAAAGCTATCTCCTCCATACGATTGAGTTAGGACTCGAAACCTTTTTCTTTGCATTCGGAACAGGGGCATCATATTACGAACGCCTAGCGACACGTCACGATAGGAGATCGAGATTTACGACTTCGTTTTAAGGACGATTTAAACTTAAATTTGAATTTAATATAATGTATGTACATTTCAACATTCAAAGCTGCATTTCCATCACACCTTTTTCATTTCTCCACAAAAACACTATAACTAGTTAAATTTGACACGTTCCCTCTCCATCTGTTCAAACATTGCCCCTATTTTCTTTTATAAACTAGAAATAGATCGAGCAGAGAAAAAAATAAAGATAAATAAATGAAGTCGAGTTTTCCTTCCTCTCTTCAGTTCAAGTTCGATTCAAATAAAATCATCATGGCCGAAGCCTGAAAGAAAAACGAAAACCCTTTATCTCCATTTCCCTTTTTTTTCTTCTTTAAGTCAATAACAATGCCAAATCAAACATTTATGCAGCGGGTGACTCGTGATCGAGAGGAGGTGACAGACTGGGGAGCACCACGCATGGAGACGTGCTCGAATTCGAGGGAGGTGGCGCTCGAGGTTAGGGCGCGTAAGTGGAGAAGGTCGCTATCGTTGGGAGATTCGTGGTGCTCACGGCAGTTGTGGGGTTGCGATCTGGAATAGGTCAATGGGATGGGGGTGCTGTGATTGTATATTTTTCGGCTTCGGTGGTCGAGGCTAGGGCGACGAGGACCACCACATCGAGGAGAGAGATGGCATTCGATCGATGAAGAAGTGGGTGTCGTGTCAAGCTCGTCGTGAGTTCTGGCCAAGGATTGGTGGCAGTGTCGGGGTTCCATTAGATATCGACTCGGCAGTGAGGTTCGAAATCTGCATTTCTATTAATTTTAAATTGATAATATATATAAATTTGTAGGTAAATGAAATTAAATTTATATAAGGTTTAAACAGAGAATATATGTAATTTATAAGATTTTGAAAATATAAATTTATGTTGTTGAACAGTTCATATAATGCTAGAATATATTAAAAAAACTATGTAGACTATTTTCATTAGGATGTGTTTTCCTAGAAATTTTTTTACATGCATGTTTAATATATAGGTAGTTTCAAGGAAAAATAAATATACATATACCTTTTTTAAATTCGCCAGTTATTTTAAACAAAGGATTTGGTGATTAATTTGTTAAATTAACTTATTTTATTTATTATAATTACTAAAATATTTTTAAAGGGAAATTATTAGTTTAAATATAATTAAATTATTAGTAAATTAAATTAAATTTGTTAAATGGTAATAAATTGTGTGGTTAATTCAAATATTAATAAATCGTGAATTGTTTATACGAGGTCAAAATCGTGACGAAATCAAGCCAGAATGGAAATAGGTTGCAAATAAAATCAAAGGTGAGTTAATCTCACTTATTTGGATTACCATTAAATTTAAATATATAAAATTTAAATTATGGATTGATTGCTTGAATTGATGATTTATTATCAGTCTGGATGTGGTATATTATATGTAGTGTGTATACATATTGGAGTGATTGATTTCCCGCATTATATAGCGGTTGAGACCCTATACGCCCCGCATAATAGTGGATGACCCCATATACCCCGATATTCCACCACGAAGTAGGATTGGTATTTTATATTGTGCTAACATCTGTGGAAGCAGGGAAATAGGTTGGAGGGATCCAACTGGATTCCTCAAAACGTTGAATTTATTTTATATTCTGCAATGTGATTTATGTGATAATCCGTGATGATTATATTGATTATATTGGAAATTGAAATTATTGAATGCTATGGCTTGGTTGAATATATATTTTATATTTGAGAGAATGAAAAATATATAAGTTTGGATTTTTTTAAAGGAAATAAAAAGGGAAATTTTTAAGTAAAATAATATAGTGAATTTAGGTAAATTAAAGATTGAATTTGGAAAAAAATCATAAAAGTTTGATTTTTAAATTCTATTAACTAAATTCTGAGTATGGAAATAAAGATAGAGATTTTTAAAAAATGAAAATAAAAGATTTTTGGAGACTTAAGTGATATTGTCTAAAAATTTAAAGGATTTCACTTTCAAAATTTAAGATTTAAATGTTTGGGAAGAAATTAAAGGGTAGAATTTTGAATGAGGCATGAAGTGGATATTTCAGTTTAAAATAAGATTTTTAAATCACAAATATAGAAGTAAATATGGAATTAATGGGTTTTAAAATAAATTTGGGTAAGTAAGGAATTTATTTTAAAATGGAGTTAGTTTTGAAAATCTATTTGAAAACTGATTAAGTTTTGAAACTGGATTAAAGGAGAACGAGATTATGGAATTTAAAAACGGGGTTTATAAATAAAGTGAAATATTTATCAGAGGATAATTTGAAAGTATAAATTCAGGATGGGAATTTATAAAGAAAGGGTGATTTGTTTAAAATTAAATAATGGTTTATTTTTAAAGGTGTGGAAAGGAAAGTGTATTTCCCTGAAAAGCTAAGTATATTTTCAAAGAAAGATTTCCAAGTATAAGTTAGAGGTCTTAAAGTGGGTTTAAAAGAATGTTTTAGAAAGAAATTATTATTTAGTGGTTTTAAAATGTTTAAAAGCAAATATTTATTAAGTTAATTATATAAGTAAATTATTTTAAAAGTTTAACTAGTATTTTGATTTAAAAGATAATTATTTAATATTTATACCTTATAAAATAACTTTTATTTTAAATTTAGTTTTGGCTTAAGTTTTACATGAGAAATTACTATAAAATTTTCATAACTAGTATTTTAAATTAAGTGTTTAAGTATTTTTTATTCTAAACGATTTAAAGTGTATATTTTTGAATAAAGTGATTTAAATTATTTAAAACCTAAAGTATTAAGAATTGGTGATTTTTAGTGGAAATAAACAATATTTGAAAATTTATGCCGCGAGAGAAAAGTGATTTGAAAACTGTTTTCAAAGGGTTGAAGTGTAGAAAAATATCTTCCGAAGATATTGTGAAATAAATAATTTGGAAAATTATTAAGGCCTGATGGTTGTTTGTGGATGTTATATGATAGTTAAATAACTGACTATCAATATTGGCCAACGCGCTGATCGTTTCGAAGAGACCGGGATCGAGATTAATTTCTTGAAAACTACTTCGATCCGGTTTGATCATTTTCATGAGGAAGACAAGAGCTAGGAGTCGAAGATGGAGCAGTGAAGTGAAAGGGCTAATCGCTACTAATCCTAAGGGTGATTCCAAAATGGATGTAGTAGGAGTAATGCCTTCGGTTCCGTTCGAAGCAGAAACGGAATTGTATGGATGAATGCTATCAGAACATCGTCAGGAGGATGGTGAGTATTCTAAGTGAACGTGTGCTAAAAAGGCAACGCATAGCCTCAAGCCTCATTAATAGGTATTGCTAAAAGAGGGAAGGTGCAGCAAGGCTAAGTGGCTAGCAACCAATTAGGGTAAGGTCACCTCTGTCTAGATATCCCTTTTTATTCGGCTGTATGGGCGGTTGCCGATCCCAACCGCGGGGTGATCTGATTCGGACTATCTAGTAAGGGGTAGCTCCGGTCTTGTGTAGCAGAGGATCAGGGTGGATCCTCGATACGGTTATCTAGACCACGTACTATGACGGATGGTACCCAATAGCCCTGCCATTGATGGAAACTCAATCTCCAATAAGTGCCTTCAGACATTTTTGTATATCTATTACGCTGGAATTTAATGAATGTAACAATTTTGGCAATTTGAATAAGTATTTGTATGTAGACACTATTATAATATCATAGGATTTGATAAGAAATGTTTTAGTTATCGTAAGGTAAAAATCCAGCATGTTTATTTGTGGCGTGATCTTACGAGATACCTTTGATTTTCAAAGGATTTTGAAAACTTTAATAATCCAATTGAGTGTGTTTTCTCACTCTAGTTTTCCAGACTAACTCGGGTGTTATTTCACTATAATGCTCGGGTCAGACCGAGTATTATAGGATACATGAAAGTATGCTGTGGAGCTCAGAAGACGAGCTAGATGGCGAGACGTATCACCCGTACTTGATATATATTCTACTGTGCTGTATAAGTAATGTATTCAGTTTTGTGAGGACAAGTTAATATAAATTTCCAGTATTTTGGTATTGATTGTGTTGTACTCTAATGATGTAATGTGTAAAATAGATATAGTTCTTTTTGTATAAAGATCAGTCATTTATCTATTATATATCGTTCCACTGCGTTTGTGAGATTCTAATGTTGTTTTCTATTTATTCTTCTACCTCCTTCTTCTTTAACCCTAATGGTTCGTATTTCCATTCACTTGAGTTGATATGATGGAGAATAGTGCCGACTCAAGGGGTACGGATTTGTGGGCCGTTATAGTCTATTTATTCTTCCTCGTCACTCTATTCAGCTCACAGTAATCAACATACAATTTAAGGGAACCATCCCCTTCGTGGCAAATATACGGGTGCTTCCCACTCTGAAACACATCTATGGATGAACCTTTAACGCAATATGTCATTCACTTGCACCTCAATCTCCCGCTGCTCTCTAGGTGCCATCCACTTCAAAGGCATCACTATTAGTCTAGCATCTTTCACTAAGTCAATACAAAACTCGATCTCTATGTGTAGTGAAAGTAGACACCTCTTCAAGTACATCTGGATCCTCCCTAACAATAGGCACTAATGACAACTCATCATATGTGATATCGAGCGAATATAGAAAGCTAACCATCACCTCATCATCTGGTAGGTATCTTAACACTATCGCCTGCCCATCATCCACCCCTATCATCACCAATGACCTCTCACAATTCACTACCACTCCGCATCTATGAAGCCAATCCATACCCAGAATAATACCAAATCCTGCAAAACTTAAAACAAAGCAATCATAATCAAAAAAATATCCATAACTCGATAAGACCAGACCATGACAAGCCATACACAGGCTAGTCGAACCTCTAATAAGGTTCGTCACAATCAAAGGTCGGTCAGCAATTTCAATTTCCGTTCCTAATCTTTCTACCAAGTCACCAGATATGAAGGAAGACAAAGTCCCAATATCAAATAAAACACATATCGGAACATCGTAAATGGAAAGCACATCTTGAATAACGTTGTTTTTTCCCTTCCCTTTCATCGATGGAGTGCTCGATGAAGTTCAGACAACTTTTAGAGCAAATGCTTTCACCGTCTGCTTCTACTTCAATGGGTCGGATAGTCCTTTTGAATATGCCCAAGCTTGTTGCAATTGAAGCATTTCTTCTATTTAGCTTTGTAGTCTCGACTATAGTGAGCCTTCTTTAAGTAGTTGTATTAAATCAGAGTTGGCTTGCTCTTCTTTTGGCCACCTTTGTTCTGAAACTTCTTCCTTTTGTTTTTATTATTCCATTTCTTCTTGCCTCCTTCATCCGATTGCGGAGTTGGCCCATCTTTAGGATTAATATCTTTGGCTTCGAGTAGAGACTCTCATGCCTCGGGGCCTTCTCGGCTATTATCTCAAAAGTCTTGTTAATGTGGCCCATGAGCCTCTCTCCCAAGTAATCATTCAAGCTAATGATGAACTTCTCGTTCTTTATTTATGGAGTGACTATAACGGACTTCCCATACTTCAATAGGGCGTCGAAGTCATCAATGTATTCAGTTAAGTCTCCATGCTTTAGATCCATAAACTTACGAAGCGTGAACAAATTCTGAGCCGTCGGTATAATATTCTCCTCAAATCTTGCTTTGAACCGATCCCATGTAAACCGGTCCTCGGAAGTGGCGAACTTCACAGTGTTCACCATTTCATGGCTCGCCTTTGAAGTTGTCGGAAGCCAATCACCTTTTCATAGCATCATTCAGCTCTAAGTCATTGAAAATCCTTTCGTTGGTGTCAAGCCAATCCTGCACTTCCGTTATCGACTCCGCTCCATAGAAAGGTTTTCTACTAAAGTTGGCAAAGTCCTTGTTTAGCTTAACGAAATCGGCTCTGGATGCCTACGCCGGAGCACTACCATCCATAGCAACATTCAGAGCGGCTACTTAAGAATTCTACAGCATGTTCTGCATCAAGGTATTGAACATCGTCTATAGGTCTGTAATAAGGCTAGCTAGCCTCTATAGGGAATTCTGCTTTAGTAGGACTCATGTATGTAGTGCGTCTTATATACAAAATATATTACTATATAGTTTTGGAAACCAAAATATTTAACAAGTATGTACTATCGTGTGTGTTTGTGTGTATATGTATACACACACTTGATCTAGTCTAAGATAAGAACTCCTACCCTATCTCTATTGGACAACGGTATCCATTAGATTTAAGTATCTAAGCTATGACATCAAATGTTACGACTGCCTTACACCATCAACACCCAAAATATATGAACAAGTGAGCTGCTATAATGTTTGGCCAATGTAGGATGATTGGCAAGAGTAAAAGAAAAGAAAACTAATCATAGATTATGTCGTATATCTCACAGCTCAGCAAATAAAATATAATAATCATCACATATATAATCCATGCAAGACAATAATAACTTAATGAACCATAGAAATCAGAGTACACAAATCCATACAGTTATACAACACAGGTTATAGAGTTTATAAAGTAATAATAAATTTAGAATAAATTTTCGCTCTTAATAGATTATAGCAATGATAAGCTTCGTAGTGCTGCATAGAGGAATAATAAGCAATAACAACTGAATATAGTAATACAAGGGTATAACCTCTTGCTCGTCACCTGCCCAGCTCCACGTGCTCACTAGACCCGATATTCCTAATCTACTCGTTTAAGAGTACCCAAAATAGTATGACCAAAAGCATAAAATCCTGAGTCAAAAAACAGCCTGGTATAAGTGGTAGAAAATCTCAAATACTATAAAGTCAATGTACTAGGACAAACGAGTATAAAGAATCATACCTGACCAGTCCCTATATCCATAGAGTTAGCACATAACATAGGATATATGCTACTATATATCATAATATTCATGGTGTACTGTATGTCAAGGTACTAATAGGTGTCCAGGTATCTACATCAAAGATAACTATGCCATGTGACATCCCTATGGTGATAAGCAACTAAAGGAAATAGAGCATCCATCATCCATCCTCACATTTACTCACTTAGCGCATTGGATACATTTAACTTGTGTGACTGGTCATGATCAAAGACTAATCAATGCTCCAATTTATCAGTACTCGCATATAAGCCACTCGGTAGCCCAATAGTTAGACTGCTTGTCATGGTTGATCTAGGTAAAGATTGCCTGTCATGGAGATAAGATCACCAATTATGGAGATCAGGCCCCGTCATGGTGGTACCCCCACATTACCCTTGCTCTACAAATACTCTATAAACCCATGAGTTTCAATGATCCCTTTGCACAAGTCATCCATAGCAGAGCACATCTTGGAACTAGTCTTATAATCTCTCTTAAATTCATCGTAGTTGGAATGATTCTTGACAAACATCATTAGTCATAGTATATCATCACGCATCCCATAATCTTCCTTCAACAGTTCCTTTAACATGACTCATAGTTCCCTACTCTACATCTTGAAGTATAATCATCCCATTGTCAAAGTCATCACTTCCCATCATCGAAATGCACGTTGTTATGTCATCGTTGAAAATCACCACCGGGACTCATGGTTCGGTACCGACCCAAGCCTTAGCTCGAGAAAATGGAGATGCGACTCGTAGAAAACTCATGTGTGAAGACCCAAAGAAAACATGTGAATGGCATGAAGCAAGCATAGTAATGAATTGAAGCAGCCCCCTTGTCTTTCCACTATCGATCCAAGTCCTACAGACCCAAGCTTCCACCATCGATCCAAGCGACCCTTATCAATGCTCCACCACCGAATCATGCTACCATGAACCAAAATATAAAATCTTCCTAACTCACTCCATTATGGATCGGTACTGATCCATCACCTAGCAAATTCTTGGCTAAGTTTTTCCCTTTGGCGATCCAATGCATTCACTAGCCCCTACCGATTAAAACAACTCCAAAGTCCAAATCAAAACCAAATGTTCACCCCTTTGGATTAAAATGGTACCGATTCAATGCTTGGATATTTTTCTTCTCCAAAGTGTAAGTCCAAACAAGCTCCTGTATGATTCGAAGCCTTCATGTGTAGAACCCAAAGTCTCTTGCTCCTCAAGTGGAAGCAAACTACTATCGATCCATGACCTTTGAATCACCACCGATCCATCTTCAATTGACCATATCTCGAGCAAATAAATTCCATATGCCTTGAAACTTGGAATGCTGCCCTATGAGGCCTTCCTTGTTACCCCATATCGATCGTTCAAAATTTGGGCCAAGTTGCCTTAATACTTCGTTCCTAATTCAAATCGCCATTCATTCGGATTTTTCAACCAAACAAACATCGTATATTTAAGAAATCATCATACAAACTGTATTCAAACAAGCAAACATTCATAAACATCAAACTGAAACCTAAATTTAAGGGAAAACTAGAGCATGACTATAAGGACAAGGGAGATCGATAAGAAAAAATAGTTAACTGGATGTTGTAAAATCGTTTCAAATTAACATATGTGATTAGTTAAGGTTTAAAACATGTTTTAGGATCCAAATATCATTTTAAAATATCATTTTAAGCTGTATAATGATTAATTAGTAAGCGAGAGGTTCTAACCACTGACCTAAATTCAAATCAATCTAAAACAAATCCAAAGTGCATGAATCCCAAGATGAACAGTAGTTCCAAGATGTCTCCAACAACGAATCTCCAAATCCAAGTGCTAATTTGCAAATCTCCCTTTACTGACAAGATTTAGCTAATTAAAGTAGGTTTAAGGTAACATTTTGGCTTAGAGTTTGTCAATGGAGGATTTTTTTTGGTAACATCCCCCATTTGGAGGCCTACAACTAACAGCTATGGATGCTGCAGTCATTTATAATTTTTAATTCGGTGACCAAATGCGATAATGTTAGATACATTGATACCAGAAACACATGAATATGAAATATTTTAAACTCAATTTTAAATAAAATTTCTCATTTCATTATAAATAGCATTTCAGATTCATTACATAATCCCATACGTAAACCACATTCAGGGAAATTACTAATTATTAAAAATATGCCAAGTGCAACATATGAAGATGCCCCTTGGTCGATCAGAGTCTAAATATAGGCAATTAAATAAATTTACCCTTACATCCAAATAACACGGTGGACAATAGATATAATCTGCTAAATAACAAGATTGCATTCTACACGTCTCCTGAAGCTTATTCGTTTAAAGGAGAACTTGAAAACCTTAATTCTCAAACTACTCAAAACCAATTGAGACCCAAGAGTTTAAGGAGAAAACATAAACTTCGAGTCAGACAAAAAGTCTAGTGCGAAGAATAATCCACCATCTCAAACTATATAGATATCTAGTGAAACCACGTCGCTTAACGAAACGGATTACCACTCACTAGTATCCTAACCTCGTTATAATAACCATATATTGTGCACCTGCATCCATAATGGTTAAGACATCACGAATGATATGCAAACATGCAATATTCTTTGGATTTCCCATCTGCATACATCTTACTATCTGTCTCATGTTATAGTTTCTAGGATCACTATTGACCTATTAGTTTTCATGGGCTAACAACTAATAACCTGTTCCAAGCTTATGGACTATCTGTCAGGTTTTATAGTTTTTATGGGTTCCCTAAGAACCTATTGATGTCTACCAATAACGTCATTCAATCATAGTTTTCGTGGAGTCACTATTAACCTATTGGATTCTCCAATAACATACTCATGTCATAGTTTTCATGGGATGATTATGAACCTATTTCTCTCTATCGATAACCTATTTCGGATATAGTTTTCATAGGATCACTAAGAACCTATTGGCCTCTGCAAATAACAATTTCCATAATATAGTCTTCATGGGCTTACTAACAACCCGCCTAAACCAATAATCTTTTGATTAGTCTTGGGCATCCTATATTTCGATCTATTTAATTTCCTGGATGTAATTCTACTCACACGGGAGTTAATTCAATGTATATTTATTATCGGGTCAACCTAGTTCGTTATTCTACCCTTAACATCCTAAAATGCAGTTATGGGTTAATAATGAACTGAATATGATTATACAAGCATACATGATAACTGATCAAATAACACAACATCATAAACATCCATGGTTTAATTCCTTGTAATCATTTTCAAATGAAATTTGGTTAATACCCTTAACCCACTATTTTTAGCATGGAAAGCTTCCCCTAAAATTTCAAGGTTAAATGCCATTTTAAAACACTTTTATATTGCCATGTGTTTACTTCTAAAAATGAGTTAGGGTTCTTTAATTCGAAAACTAAGGCTTTCGACTATATCCTTTATGTCATTACTTAAAACCTTAGACATTCTCTTTCTAAACCATCCAACATATCTTTCAAACACTTGAAACCGTTCCTTTCGAAACACTCAAAAACAGACCATTCGAAAGCACTTAAAAACGTAATTTTCGAAACACTTGAAAACATACCTTTCGAAAGCATTGGGTTAAAGTGAAAAGTTATGTAAGCATAGCTTTGAAACCAACTAAAACTATCACTTTCGAAACCATTGATTGAAAACAAAACAAACTTCAAAGTATACAAGGGAACACTTTCGAAAGCTACCCTTACGAAAGACCTATGGTGATGGAAACATGCTTCTTCATGTGTACTTGGGATTAAATAAGCGACTTCAACCATGTCAAAAGGTATGGAAGCGGCACCCACCCTTTCGCATGTATAAGTTAAAAGAAAAGCGACTCAATAGTTGCTGAAGGGTATTGAATCGAAACCCTACCCTTCGAACTCATTGATTCAAAAAGTTATAAAAGCGGCCTCTTACCAAAGAGAAAGGTTTTAATGCAATAGCTATGGTTTCAAAGGGGTTCAAAAGCAGCAACCCTTTCGAAGACATTAAATCAAATGAAAGTTTATACACTCGAAATCTGGAAATACAACTTCACCCTTTGCACATGCATACTTTCGACACCTTTGCTACCTTTCGCATAGGTCTAATAGACTTCACACCACTAGCTTGATGACATGTATATAGGCACCGAATGGACGCGAAAGGGTTAGAGGTGGGTGTGTATGAAGTCAAAAGCCAGCATGGTTAAGTTGCGAATGTATAATTTGGATAAAAACTGCATTTTTGCTCATTAAATAAAATACATTTCACCTACCATCAATATTTGTCTCAATCTTATTGGTTTAGAAAACTTTATCAGTTTCCTTTTTAAGAATTTGCTGCCGAAATCGAATTTGGATTTGAAATAACTTAATACTTAAGCCCTTCTCCTTAATAAAACATTTAAATCCTCTAACTTAAATAATTTATTATCCATAGTAATACACTTAGGGAAAAAAATCCCCAAAATCACCGTAATTGATACTAAATATGTTATCTAACATATATAAATTTCAGATTCGAAAACATTTTTTAGTTGCCTTAAATAATTTTAAATCCGAAATTAAATACTTTCTCTCATAGAAATTCATGGTAAATCCATAATTACTTGGAAAATTATGAAACTTGAAACCCACTTCTAAAATAACAATTTTGATCATATATCAAAAAAAGCAATACTTTTGGATGTCATATGATAAGTTTTCCATTCTAAAACCAATCATAAAATTCATATTAGATTATATAAATCATCAACAAGCATAAATACCCATTTAATCTATCAAAACATATCATCATTCATCCAATCATACAGTTTTAAACCACAAACCGGAATTAAAATATTCAAGATGACTTATATGAGATGGTTTAGATCATTATTCACCTTGTTTGGATAAGAAACTTGAGATTTGTTCTTGTTTTAATCTTCCTATCTTTAATCTTAGCCTCTAAATGATTTTTGAGCTCCTCTTCACCTAGGGTTATGGCTGGCTTGTTTTTTCCTTTTGTTTACGTTTTTTGGTAAGAATTTAAATGAGAATGAGAATGTTGTAGGTGGTTTCAGAGGTTATGGGGTTAGACCATTCCCATATTGCCCTTACCTTATTCTCTTAAGTATTTAACTTATAACCATTCTTATAGATTCATTTAGTTAAGGCACGACCTTAATTAGTTTTCACATCTCAATTCCCTTTTAGTCTCTACATTATTCTATTTAATTTATCTAATTAAATCTTCTGAATAATGATATTTAAAATTAGGGATGTTAGAGGCTTCCCTCCTTAAAGAATATCTTCCTTGAAATTCAACAAGGACTATATATTAAGCATACCAATCATTCGTAACCTCTCCTAACTACCATACTAGCCTTTCCGACTAGCAAACAGTCTATATATATAACAGATACGGAACATATTATGATAATAGACCAGGATAAGTATGTCTAATCATGTCTTCTGTCTCCCAAGTATAGTCCTTTCTCATTGTTGCTCCACTGAACTTTCACCAACTTGACTGTCTTGTTTCTAACCTCTTCTCATCTCTCGCTACAACACTATTTGGTTGCCTAACAATCGTCAAGTCCGGTTCTGCTATTAAGTCTTCCAATGCAGTCGGAGTGATAGTAGTCTCTAGAACATGTACATACTTACGAAGATGAGACACATGAAACACATTATCGGCACGTGCCAAACTGCTCGGCAACTCTACTTTGTATGCAAGCTTTTCGATTCTCTCTATAACTGAGAATGGTCCAACATATCTCGGTGCCAGTTTCCCTGACTTTCTGAATTATACCACACCTTTAATCAGTGATACTTTAATGAAAACCCTATCTCCAACTGAGAACTCTAGATCCTTATACCTCTTATCTGCGTAACTTTTTCTTCTTAGATTGAGCTTCCTTTATCATATCGCGGATTACCTCAATCTTCTCCTTTGCCTCTCTTACCAGATCTGGACTTAAGACTAATCTGTCTCCGGTTTCTAATCAATATGCTGGTGACTTGCATGGCCTTTCATACAAAGATTCCAAAGGCGCCATTCATATACTAGTCTGATAACTTTATTATAGGAAAACTCAACTAAGTGTAGGTGATCTTCTCATGATCCACCAAAATCTATTACACAAGCTCTTAACAATTCCTTAAGTACCTTGTTAACTCTCTCTGTCTACCTGTCTATCTGAGGGTGATAAACAGTACAGATCTTGAGCTTGGTACCTAACAAATCCCGTAAACTCTTCCAGAACTCACTAATAAAAATAGTATCTCTATCACTTACTATACTACAAGAAATCCCATGCAGTCTAACTATATTCTTCATAAACAACTTTTCTAAACAGGTGCCATCCTGGTTGAATTAATTGGAATGAAATGGGCACTTTTAGTCAACCTGTTCCCATATACTTTCATTTCCTCTATTCGACCTTGACAACCCATCTATAAAATCCATGAATATCTAATGTCATTTCCAAACTGGTATCTCCAAAGGATGAAGTGTAACGATCGCGATTTTTCGTTGCCGAAAAATCGAACCGTTACATTTGGTATCAGAGCTTATGGTTAAGCGACAACCTGCTCTGTTGGGTGTTACTCATTAGAGATAGAGTCAGCAGTACTCTAGAATGAGTGTGAGTGTAATAATAGATATGAGTGCGTATTTGTTAGTGAATATAAAATTGTTTTATATTGTGATGATTGGTTTGTTGAGTGGTATATGAACCTTCGTCGGCGCAGCCTCGAAAACTGAATCGAAGGGGTTCCTAAACACTTGAATAGAACAATTCGACACAATATTGGTTTAAATTGGGTAAATGAAATAATTTTACCTCGATTATATTTTATATATAAAAAGAAAATAATTTTTCAGGAATTATTGAAGTGTGTATATAATTGATTGCTTGGTTGTTGTAAATGATATATATATATATATATACATATAAAATAATTAAAAGTTGTTTGAATAAGCTAATAAAAGCAACTATTGTAAAAGAATAATGGTATAAACCAATGAATCATAAGATGAAATAATAATTAATGATGATTTACAATTGTAAGATAAGCATGTATGTATATAAGAAGTAAAATTATATAAGTAAAAGGTTTATAAAAGTGATTTATGAATAGAAAGAAAACTTTTTGAAAGAATAATTAGCATTGATTTCACTATTGTCACTGGGAAATAATAAGGGTGATGACTGCAGCATCATCAGTATCATTTTCGAGTTTCTATGTGATGGATTTGCTACAAAAATGAATTTAAAAATTGAAGTTTTGTTGTAATAAATCAATTTGAAATTAAAATTCAACTTGAAGTTGTTAAGTATAAGTGAAAAAGGTTTTGAACTTATAATATAAGTTAGAAGTTGAATAATAAGTTTTATAACTTATAGAATGGGAAAATGTAAGTGAAACCAGTTGTTGAAGTGGTTAAACAATTAAGTTAAGTAAAATGGAATATGAATTTGAATATTGATATGAATTTGACTTAAGTAAAAGTTAAATAGGATTTACTTTGGAATTTAAAATCCGAATTGAATTGATAAGTAAAACTTAAGTTTAATTAACAAATGATGTTTAAATGGAATAACTTAAGTGAAGTTGAATAAAAAATCGATCTTTGCATCAAAGTTAAATAATCAAGTGAATTAAATGATGTAAATAAAGTTGAAATGGAATGCAAGTTAAGTAATGTTGAAAGAATTGATGTTAATATCAAAGTAAGTGAATAAAGTGAGTAAATGAAATTGTTAAAGAGGTGAACTTAAGTTATATAAATGAAATTCAATTTTATTTGTAAAAAAGAACTAGCAATTGAGTTAAAGCATGAATTGAATGTTAATCAATAGAATATGAATAAGTTGATATGAAATGATGCATGCAAGTGTAAATTCATTTGAAAATAGTTGAATAGTAGAATGAAAATCAATTGAATGTTAAACCAATTGAAATTAAAACAGTTGAACCAAATTGAATGTAAGAAAAATGGATAAAATTTGGTTGTATTGGATGTACATTGGTCGTTATTTGCTTGTTGGTTGGTTGTATGTAAATTCATTAAGTGTTAATGAAAATTGAATTAGTAAAATTTGAAAGCTATGTAATTGAATTCAAATGAAAATTGAAATGCAAAGTTGAATGAAAATGAATATGCAACTTTAATAGTAAACTAAAAGTGGTATAAGAAGCATGTATTGGAAATTTTATAATTGAATTGGCAAATTTGTTTGAATATTATAATTAGATATTATGCTAGCAAGATATACAGGTTATAAAGGAATTGGGATTTTGATTTCAAAGTTAAAAAAAAAGATTGAATCGCTCGACAAAAGGTACGTATTTCAGTTTTTATATGAGATTTGATGATTTCCTTCTCTAGCCACTTGGCTTTCTCTTTTCTTTTTGATTCTGAGGGGCCGTAGAGCCGTTTTGTAGTCGTACCGATCTAGCCGCGCAAATGAGACTCTGGCGAAATTTTTCGAAAATTTTGGGAGTTAGAAAAATTTTGAAAGTTTGGAATTTGAATTTAAATTTAAATTTGAATTGTTGAGTAAACAATGTTGTTTGAAACCTATAATTGAAGTTGGAAAGCTAATTGAAATGATAGTAAATCTTTAATAAAAGATTGGTGTTAGAAGGTTGATAAAACTATTAGTTTTGGAAAAATAATAAACGGATTATGAATTATTCTCCTTAACTTGCAATTTCGAGGACGAAATTCTTTTAAGGGGGGAAGATTGTAACGACCCAGAATTTTTAGTAATTTAAATTTGAGTATTTAATTAATTTTAAATGTTTATAAGTGAAAATTTTAAGTTAAATAAGTTATTTCTTGAATATTGGATTTAATTGGTCATTTAAATCGATTAATTAATAGTGAAATTTCGTAGATAATTAGATATTGGGTTAAATATGATTGAAAATGGTTTGGAAAATTTTGTTATATCATATTAAAGTTATAGAAATATTTTAGAACTTGTAAAACTGAATTTGGAATTTATTTGTAAAAATTGAATATTTTAATATTTAATTATCGACTGAAAAATAGCCAATTTTTGAACAGTCTCGGAATTGAACGAAACGAGTTCCATTGGATCCATAATAGTTAGTTATTATCGGATTTCAAATTTCGTAGCAAACGGAGTTGTCGTTTGACCGTGGCAGCTCGAAACGCATCGATATCGTTTTAATTTTAATTCGGCGAGTTAAAATAGCCATTTTTCAAACGGTCTCGGATTTCGACGAAACCAGTTTCATCGGATCCGTAATGTGATATTATTGCAAGATTTCAAATTTCAAGTCGATTGGATTTGTCGTTTGTCCAGTACAAGCCAAAACGCCTAGAAATCGCTTAAATCGGTTTAAATTTAAATTGAGCGTTTATTACCGTATCTCACACATATGATGGAATTAGCTTCCGAAACTTGTTCCATTGTGTCCGGAATGCGGAAAAACATTAGGATCGCCTGGCGGCATGCGTCATTTGGAGTTCGTTTGCAAAAGTGTCAAATTGGTGATTTTAATATTAAAATAATATTAACATATATGTTATCTTCTTTTCCAAAACCCTAATCACTATCACCAGCCGCCTCCTATAGGTCCAATGGCCGAAATCATCCCATTTTCCCCTCTCAAAATCTCCAAATCCGCTCATCGAATCGAGAAACTTACAACATGAAAGTTGTAGAGCATGGTGTGGACTACAGATCCAACGGTGGATCTCAGCTATCGTCGCCGTTTGGAGGCAGGATGGGGCCGCGTCTCCTGGGAGTTGCGCACGCAACTCGAGGCATGGGCAGGGGCCGAGTGTGACCGCACTTGGGTCGAAGGTGGAGGAGGTTTAGAGCTGCGTAATGGCGCTCCCTGATCGTGTTTTCGCGCATCGTGGTGGTCGTGGCCTTTAACCCTAGTTTTTGGTTCATGGGTTTGCTTGCGTTCAACTTCCTATAGCCGTGCACGCAAGAGAGGGAGGGGGAGAGAAGCTTGTGCGTGCGGCCTGTGGTAGGGGTAGGGTTTGTAAAAGAATTTGTGAATCTATTTTTATTTAAATTCGTATAACGTTTAAAAATCAATATCTTTTTGCTGCGAGGTCCGATTTGGGCGAATCAAAGTGCGTTGGGATCGTATGGTCGTGCTCTTCGCGATGAAGCTGGTTTGGAGTCGATTGGAGCTCGTATGAATTTCGGGTAAAATTAAACGTTCGTTTAATTTTATTCGAAACGAACGCGAAAACGGAAACAAAATCAAGGTGAGAACTCCTCACTCAATCGAAAGGTTTTGTTTAAAATTTTGAATAGTTAATATTGATTGTTGATGGTTGATTGATTGTGCTAGTAGATATAGTAGGATATATACTATATATAGCGATATATATATATTGGCATATGTATATATCGGATTTGATTTTCCGCCTCGTATAGCGGATGAGACCCTATTGCGCCGTTATTAAGCGGAATATTTGTAAAATCCCATATACCGCGATATTCCACCTTGAAGTGGAATTGGTATTGTGCTAACGTCTGTGGATGCAGGGTAACAGGTTGGAGGGATCCAACTGGATTCCTCACATATTTATTTGTTTATAAATATTATGTTGATTGTTGATAATCATATTGATATATGACACTTATTCCCGTGATTGACCATCTAATGCTGTTGCATCATCGGATTCAAATTTTTAAAAATTAAAATAACGGTTTTGAATTTAAAAGGGGTTTTAAATCGATTTTTCAAAGAATATGGTTTATTAAAAAATTTTGAATTGATTAAATTTTAAAATAAATAGATGGATAAAATTTTATGTTTTAAAAATTTATATTTTTATAAAATATAACTTAAAAGAAATTTTTAACAATAATAGGTTTTTATAAAATAGTTAAATTTGGTTTTTGGGGAGTTATTATTATTAATGGTTTATATAAAGGATTTTATAAATGGATGTTTTTAAATAAAAATTTTTGAAGTTATAGAATAAATTTATAAAGTGTTAAGTTGATGTATAACATGAATTTCACTAGGATTTATAGATTAATAAATGTGAAATTTATAAAACGAATGGTTATTGGAAAATTTTAAGTTTATAAGTTATTAACTTAT
Source organism: Allium cepa (assembly GCA_030765085.1). NCBI lineage: Eukaryota > Viridiplantae > Streptophyta > Magnoliopsida > Asparagales > Amaryllidaceae > Allium > Allium cepa. The sequence continues at coordinate 985,401,893 of CM060929.1, read as the reverse complement.
AAAAATGGATTTGGGCATTAAAAAGGGGAATTTTATAGAAATTGTTAATAAATGAAGATTTTATTAGTTGAAATTATTATAAACCATAAAGAAATCTTGTAAGTGATAAGATTTTAAATTGGTGAAGTTCAAAGGAACGATTTGGTAAATAAATAATATTATAAGTATTTAACTTACAATATGGCTTTTGGGTATGAAATTGGGTTATGTAAATTGCATCGGATTAATAAAGGAATTTATAAAATTGGGGTTTATAATAGAAATGGAATTTATAAACTATGTTTATAAATTTGAAATTCATCGAATTTGATAAATTGAAATATGGGAATTTGTTAAGTGGGCTATATTCACTATTTTGAATATTGAATAGATTATTAAATAAAATGGGTTTGTTTTTGGGAAAGGAATGTTTTAAATGGAATTTAAAACGAATTAAAGGCGTTTTAAAATGTATTGAGTATTGAAAACATAGATTTCAACATTGATTGTTGAAATAGACGTTTTCGAGAAACAGAAGGGGATAATTTGTATAGTATTGGATTTATATATCTATTTTTAATTTCAAATCCATATACTAGTGTTTTTGGGTTGTCGTAACGATGTTTTACGCAACATTCGTTTTTAACCCAAATAAATGTGAATAAAAGAATGTTTTCTTAAAGAGAATGGAATAAAATACTTAACGGTAACTTAAGTATATTGAATATTTCCAAATTGTTGAAAATAAGTTAAATTGTGAATTACTTATTATTAAATAAGTATGGGAATGTTTTTTTTTTTTTTTTTTTTTTTTTTTTTTTTTTTTTTTTTTTTTTTTTCCAATATAAAAGGAACGTTTTTGAGGATTCACCTTTTAAAGGTAAATCGAAGTGAATAGTTTGAAATTGATTTGAAATCGTGTATGTGTAGATATTTGGGAAATTGGAAATTCACTTTGGAATTTATAAATAGGAAGGGAAATTGTGTTCAAATGGTTGAGTCGTGTGATTTGAAATTTGTTTTCAAATGGTTGAGGTGTTTAATTTGAAATGGGTTTTCAAATGGTTAAGTGTGGAAATTATATCGTGAAGGTGTTTTGGTAAAGCAAATAAATTGGGCAATTATTTGGAAATTGTGTATATATATCTTGTAAAGATATTTTGGGATTTAATAATTTTGGAAAAAATTATTTGGAATCTGATGATGTGGCGCATCTTTATTGATAGTTAAATAACCGACTATCAATATTTACCCTTGGATGGTATTGATTGTGTTTGTTTGGAATTGAATGCACACTTATTTTTAAAATAAGCGCTCGCTATTCGGTTTAGCCGGGAGAGGACCTTTGTGTCATATATCCCATTCCGAATATGCGATACGTCGTTTGGATTGCATTTGAAGACCGGTGTGAAGACCGGGTATTTGTGAGAACGATAGGATGACCTATCGATTGTCTCCGCATCGTTAGCTACGATATGGAGATTTCCTTTGTGATGGGAAATTTTATCGGGATTGTGGATACCCGGATTGCAAGGGCTTCTTTGGAAGTGCCTTCGGTTCTGTTCGAACCCGGAACAGACTTGTATGGTTACGTGTCTGACATTACATTTTGAGAGATATAGCAGATTTCTTTCAAATACATTTCTGTTGGTGGCGGAGAATTTATTCTCTTAGCTTAACACCCTTCTCTGAGACGTACGAGCTCAGAGGTTATGTAGTTGAAGGTTATCAGCGATATTTCCCAATCTGGTAATGTGGCATGCTGAGTGCTGCTGTGTGATGATCATTGGTTGATCGTTTGGATTGGATCATTTGTTGATCATTTATCTGTGTGATCTTGCTTTGGTCATCTGTGGACCCAAAGCATGGCTTTGTTGCACAAAGCGTAGCTTTGTGGACGAGACTTTGTCAGGACCTCACTCCCCGGAAATGGTCGAAACAGGAATATGCGGCAAGGTTATGAGGGTCGCGCCCTTTAGGGTATGTCATTTCCTTCTGGAAAAGGGTGGTATCATGGTATGGAGCCCAGATATTTACTCATGTGGAAAACACTATATCTATTTCTGTGTGGTGTTGTTGGTATCGAGCGCTCGGATAAAGGTCCCAAAGGACCGGGGGATGACATATTCGTGTAGTAGTTACCTAGTTACAGAGGTAACCCGGCCTTGTGTTGGCAGAGATCTAACCGTAACGTTAGTTTCTCGGGACGTCCCGCCAGAGGCGATCCCATGTGGCAGTAGGAAGTTCCTTAGCCTGACCATTTGTTGGAAATCCTTTCCTCCAATACGCGCCTTGTACGGTTTTAGTTGTATTACCTGCCATTCACTTATGGTGGTCACCACTGTTTGGATGGTAGCTATAGTAGGCATAGTTCGGAATGTCTATGCTGGCTAGGATTTATATTGTACTTTCGAAATTGTTTTCTACACTATGCACTAGTAATAATATCAAAAATGATTTGATTTTCGCGTAGTAAGCATCTTTGACTATCATAAGGAGAAATCTCCTCCAATTCTGCGTTTGCATTGTGTGTGTGGCGGGAGGCCTTATGGTAGTTTCATTTTTCCAAAAAGCATTTCGAATTTCGAAAGTTAAATTTAAATTCTGTTGTTGCTTGTTTAAAGATAAACTGTTTTGAGTTCTCACACCAGTCACATGACTGACCTGGAGTTTATTGTCCCTTTCCTAAACTCTGGGTGCCCACTATTTTCCACACGGGCAGTCTAGAGTTAGGTTATCAGGTTATTCTGGATTCGGGAGTTGCTGTGCAGATCTGGAGGCGAGCCAGATAGCGTAGTCTATTATCTATTGTATATAGTATTTCTTTCCGCTGTTGTTGTCGTACACTCTGATTGATGTAATGTAATGTGATGTAATGTATAAAATGTATAGTTCTTTTGTTTTAATGAATATTCATTTACCTATTATATGTTGTTCCGCTGCGACTGTGAGATTCTGTTATTGTTTCTCGTTCTGTTACTTGTTTTTCTGTTTTCTCTTCTCTTTCTTTTCTTTCTTCTTCTACCTCTTTCTTCTTCTAAAACCCTAACGGTTCGATTTTTCGGCAACGAAAAATCGCGATCGTTACATGAAGCCACTTACTCGACTTTTGATGTTTAGCCTTCACTTGTTGACAGTTCGCACACTCCTTTACCCACAAGCCAACATCCTTCTTCATAGCTTCCTAGTAGAAACTCCTCTTCGTATCTTGATACATCTTGGTTCCCCCAAGATGAATCACAAACTTTGATCGACGACGTTCTCTAAGAACTTCTCCTCTTTAGTCCCCAGCATTCGGAATGCACAACTGTCTCTTATTTTTCAACCATCCCCTCTGGTCAAGACTAAAATACTTCAGGCCGTCAATATCGGTTTCGGCTTCTAGCCTTTTAATCTTCTCAGCTAACACTAGGTCGTCCTTTTGCTTAGATGCAATCCTTTTAATCAATATCGTTCGAACTTCCAAGTAGGATAACATGGCAGTGCTTTGACTAGAACTAGCAGTCGATCTTAGCTGCAAACTATGAGTAATCAAATCCCCTAGGTCCTTCCACTCTGCTAAAATAGCTCACACCACATTCTGATGTTTTCCCCTAAGAGCATCCACTACTTTATTTCCTTTTCCAGGCGTATACTCTATACCAAAATCATATGCAACTAAAAACTCCAACCACCACTACGGTCTCATATTCAACTCCTTCTGAGAGAATAAGTATCTTAAGGACTTACGATATATGTATGACTCAAATCTCTCCCCTAAGAGATAGTGTCTCCGTACTTCAATGCGAAGATAACTACAGCCAACTTTAGGACATGAGTAGGTTATCTCACTTCATGCGGTCTAAGCTGTTGAGAAGCGAGGCAATAACCTTACCCTTCTGCATCAGCACAGCCTATAATCTGGTTTCACATGCATCGGTATACACAATTAATACTTGATTCCATTCTAGAACTGCCAACATAGGTGCGTTGCTCAATAAATGCTTTAGCTTAGGGAATGCCTCATCACATTTATCAGACCAAATAAACTTTACGTCATTCCTAGTTAGTTTTGTCAAAAGCGCTGCTATCCGCGAAAAATCCTTAATGAATCTTCGGTAATAGCCAGTGATCCCAAGAAAAATTCGGATCTCGGTCATAATCTCTGGTCTCTTCTAGTTGTTAACAACTTCGATCTTATCCGGATCGACTAACAAACCTTCTCTAAAACCGCGTGACCAAGAAACTCAACTTCTTCCTTACACAGTTGACACTTTGAAAACATCGCTTTCAGCTGATACAGCCTTAGCGTCTCAAGCACCACTCTAAGATGAATTTCATGCTCTGTTTCATTCTTATAGTATATAAAGATGCCATCTATGATATCAAAATGAACCTATCCAAATGATCTTGGAAATATTGGTTTATCAAATCCATGAAGAAAGCTGGTGCATTCGTTAACTCAAATGGCATCACTACCCACTCATACGAACCATACCTAGTCCAAACGCCATCAATGAAATATCCTCTACCACTCTTAGCTGATGCAAGCCTATCACCAAATCCAATTGAGAAAATAGTCTGGCTCCACTCAGCTGATCAAATAAAACATTGATTCTCGGTAAAGGATACGTATTCTTGATCGTCTTCTCGTTCAACTTACGATAGTCAATACACATCCTTAACGAACCATCCAGTTTCTTCATGAACACCATGGCCACTCCCCAAGGTGAACTGTTTGGTCAAATGAAATTCTTTCTTCCTAAACCTACTAGCTGCATCTTCAGTTTCTGCATCTCGGTAGGTGTCATCCTGCTAGGGGATCTACTTATAGGTTCCGCTCCTGGCACAAAATCTATCTGAAACTCGATGGCTCACTTTGGTGGTAATCTTGTGGCTGGCTCAAAAACATTTACAAACTTTCTTGCTACTAAAACCTGATCCAACTCTTCTACTTCCATTACATTCATCAAAGCACTAGAGTCTGACTTCTCCACTGAGTACATAATTCAGTTATGACTATTGGGGTGTGTTAGCGATATTTCCCTCTCTTGGAAAAATATCCTAACATTATATCTATCTAACCAACCCATACCAAAATGATCCCGCAGCCTACAAAATCAAAAACATACAAACTGCATGCAAAATTATAGCTTAACAAATCAAGTTCTAACTGGTCACATCTCATCCCCAAAGTTGCATACCCTCCTATCGGATTCATAACCCTTAAGAAAGTAACAAGGTATGAGGGTTCTAAACATAACTTATCCAGAAAATACTGAGATATTAATGAATGCAATGCATCGGTATCAAATAGTATCCTAACTGGTATACAATGAGTAAAAAGCGTACCTTCCATCATTGTCTTTCCCTTCTTCGCAGCTGTTGGTCTAGAAGATGATGGTTCCAAGGCAAAAACCTTTCCCTTGTCCTCTTTTATCGGTCTTGTAGCATCCAATCCGGTCATAGTTGAAGCACTTCACTCCTTTCTTATCTACAGCCTTCTTCCCTTTTCCAGTTCGACATTCATGAGCAATATGTCCCTTCTTATCGCACTTGTAGCAAATTACATCGACCTTCCCTTTCTTGGAACCTCCTCTTTTGTGAGCTCCTTTCTTCTTAAAGAATTTCCTCTTTATGCCTTGAGAATCTTAGGTTTCAACATGCTTCTCTTTCCCAAAATTAGAAAGCATCTCTTCATTCCTAATTGCCATCTCCACTACAACTACGCTTGTATCAGATGTGGCATAGTCGTCCTGGCAATCTTGGGTCTTAACCCTCGAATAAACTTCTCATATATTTTAATGACAGTGTCAATGGTAGCATATCCTTATCTGGACAACTCATCAAACTTCATAGCATACTCAATCATCGACATCTCATCTTGCACTAAATCCGTAAACTTTCTTACCAATACTAACTTGGCAACTTTAGACAAGGACCCCTCTTCGAATTTCCTTCGAAACTCTATCCAAGTCAACTTTTCCTCTAGAACTCCTATGGTAATACCATTCCACCAACAAAGTACAGCTCCTTGCAACTTTTTAGAAGCAAGTCTTCTCTTCTTCTCATCACCTAATGCCAAGTCAGTGGAAATCCTTTCACAATGCAATAATCAATTTTCTACTTCCATAACATCCTATGTTCCCAAAAATGGCTTCCCAGAAAGATTGGTGTAATCCCTGCTCAGCTTAGCATAGTTATTGTCAACTGGGGCCATATGATTTGCTCCTCCGGCATTCACAGTATTTCCCCTAGCTACTCTTGTAGCTACTTTAGCTTACATTAGATTGACGAAGAAATGATGCATCATCCCCATATCTAATGGCGTGGTTCCAGTGCCCACTTTGGCATTTGCATTAGGATTAGCATTTTCCCGTCGACCTAGATTCCTCCTTGTACTGGATCGAGCATTTGCATTAGTTGTGATGCTTCCTCCACCTAGATTTCCTCTTCCATTTTCTGCCTCCATATCTTCCTTTCTCATATATCTGCATACGAGCCTTAGCAAGATACATAAGAATGGTCTAAGAGAGGGGGGAATATGTACTTATATATATAGCAAATGTAAATACGTCAGCATAGCGTTAACCCAAACCTTGGTCTCATTTTCTAATTTATTGGGATATGTTATGAAAATATTTTAGGTTTAAATTTCTTTCGAATTTACATAATCCTATGCTTTGATACCAACTTTAACATCCCCCATTTGAAGGCCTAAAACTAACTGCTACGGATCTTGTAGACATTCACAGTTATTAATTCTCGGTGACCAGATGAGGTAATGTTGGACACATTGATATACCAAAAACACATGAATATGAAAAAATTTAAACTCAATTTCGAAACAAAGTTCTTAGTTCATTACAAATAGTATTTCAAATTCATTACATAATTCCATATGTAAACCACATTCAGAGAAATTACAATTTATTATAAAATACGCCAAGAGTGACATATAAAGATGCCCTCTTGCTTGATCAGAGTTCAAATATAGGCAATTAAAAAAATGTGCCCTTACATCCAAATAACACAGCGCCCAATAGACATAATCTCCTAAATAACTAGCTTGCCTCTTATACGTCTCCAGAAGCTTATTCGTCTAAATGAGAACCTAAACACCTTAACTCTCAAAATACTCAAAATCAATTGAGCACCCAAGAGTTTAAGGGGAAAACATAAACTTCGAGTTAGACAAAAATTCTGGTGTGAATAATAATCTACCATCTCGAACTATATAAATATCTAGTAATACCACGGTGCTTAGCGAAATGGATTTTCCCCTCACTAGTATCCTAACCCGATTTATAAATACCATTTACTACGCACCTACATCCACAATGATTAAGGCATAATATAACAAAATGTATCAAGATGATATGCAAACATGCAATATGCTTTGGATTTCCCATCCCCATTCATCTGACTATCTATCTCATGTTAAAGTTTCTAAGGTCACTATTAACCTATTAGTTTTCATGGGCTAACTAATAACGTAATCCAAGCTTACGGACTATCTGTTCGGTTTCATAGTTTTTATGGGATCACTATGAACCTATTGGTGTCTACCAATAACATCATCAAATCATAGTTTTATGGGGTCACTATGAACCTATTAGATTCTACAATAATATCTCTCATGTCATAGTTTTCATGGGCTGAATATGAACCTATTGATCTCTATTAATAACCTATTTCAGACATAGTTTTCATGAGATCACTAAGAACTTGTTGGCCCCTGCCAACAACAATTTTCATAACATAGTTTTCATGGGCTTACTAAGAACTTTTCTAAACCAATATTCTTTTGATTAGTCTTGGGCATCCTATATTCTAATCTGTTTGACCTCTTAGATGCAATTCTACTCACACAGGAGTTAATTCAATGTATATTCACTACTAGGTCAACCTAGCCTATTATTCTGCACTTAACATCCCAAAATGCAGATATGGGTTAATAATGAAGTGAATATGATTACATAAGCATATATGAAAACTAATCAAATAACATAACATCGTAGACATCCATGGTTTAATTCCTTGTAATCATTTTCAAATGAAATTTGGTTAATACCGTTAACCCATTATTTTTAGCAAGGAAAGCTTCCTTCAAAATTTCAAGGTTGAATGCCATTTTGAAGCTCTTTTGTATTGCCATGTGTTTACTTTTAAAAATGAATTAAGGTTCTTTAGTTCGAAAACTAAGGCTTTCAACTATATCCTTTGTGTCATTATATAAAATCTTAGGCATTCTCTTTCGAAACCATCCAACATACCTTTCAAACAATCGGAAATGTTCCTTTCGAAACACTTGAAAACATACCTTTTGAAAGCACTCAGAAACATAACTTTCGAAACACTTAAAAACATACATTTTGAAAGCATTGGGTTCAAGTGAAAAGTTATGGAAGCATAGCTAACCAATTAAAAGTATCACTTTCGAAACCATTGATTGAAAATGAAACAAACTGCAAAGTATAAAAAGAAACACTTTTGAAAGCTACTCTTTTGAAAGACTTATGGTGACGGCAACATGCTTCAGCATGTGTACTTGGGTTTAAATAAGCGGCTTCAACCATGTCGAAAGGTATGGAAGCAACACCCACCTTTTCGCATGTATAAGTTAAAAGAAAAGCGGCTTCATGATTACGAAAGGGTATCGATTCGAAACCCTACCCTCCAAACTCATTGATTCAAAGAGTTATAAAAGCGGCCTCTTAATAAGGTGAAAGGTTTTAGCGTGGCAGTTAGGGTATCGAAGGGATTCAATAGCAGAAACTCTTTCAAAGTAATTAAATCAAAGGTAAGTTTATGGATTCAAAATCTGGAAATACAACTTCACTCTTTGCGCATGCGTACTTTCGACACCTTTGCTACCTTTCACATAGGTCTTATAGACTCTATACCACTAGCTTGATAACATGTATATTGGCACCGAATGGACGCAAAAGGGTTAGAGGCGGGTGCGTATGAAGTCGAAACCAACATGGTTAAGTTGCGAACATGTAAATTGGATAAAAACTGCATTTTTGCTCATTAAAGAAAATGCATTTCACCTACCACCAATACTCCTCTCAATCTTATTGGTTTAGAAGACTTTATTAGTTCCCTTTTTCAAAATTTGCTACCGAAATCAAATTTGGATTTGAAATAACTTAATACTTAAGCCCTTCTCCTTAATAAAACATTTAAGTCATCTAACTTAAATAATTTATTATCCATAGCAATACACTTAGCAAAAAAAATCCCCAAAATCACTGTAATTCATATTAAATATGTCATATAACATATATAAATTTCAGATCCAAAAACAGTATTTAATTGCCTTAAATAATTTTAATCCGAAATTAAATACTTTCTCTCTCAGAAATTCATATTAAATCCACAATTACTTGGCAAATTATGGAACTTGAAACTCACTTCTAAAATAACATTTTTAACCATATATCAAAAACGCAATACTTTTGGATGTCATATGATAAGTTTTCCAACCTAAATTCGATCATAAAATTCATATTAAATTATATAAATCATCAACAAGCACATATACTCATTTAATCTATCAAAATATATCATCATTCATCCAATCATACAGTTTTAAACTACAAACCCAAATTAAAATATTCAAGATGACTTATATGAGATGGTTTAGATCATTATTCACCTTGTTTGGATAAGGAACTTGAGATTTGTTCTTGCTATAACCTTCCTACCTTGAATTTTAGCTTCTAAATGATTTTTGAACTCCTCTTCACCTAGGGTTATGGCCGGCCTTTTTTTATGTTTTTGTTTTTGTAAGAATGTAATGAGAATGAGAATGTTGTAAGGGGTTTTAGGAGTTATGGGGTTCGGCCATTGTCATATTGCCCTTACCTTATTCACTTACATACTTAACATATAAACCATTCTTATAGATTCATTTATTTGGCACAACTTAATTACTTTTCAAATCTCAGTTCCCTTCTACTGTCTACATTATTCTATTTAATTTATTTAATTAAATCTCATGAGTAATGCTATTTGAAATTAGGGGTGTTACATTTTTTCTCTATTTCGGGAAGTGAGAAATGATGGAGAGAAGTCCCAACGGCCCTTCATGATGCTAATCCCAAAATGGGCTTTGGGCCTAGCCATTAGCTGAGCAATTACCCATTAAGCTATTCAAAATCAAGAGAAATTTCAAACAGCAATAACTCCCAAATGGTAAGTTAGTTTTTCTATTATGTCATCCCGGTCTAATGGAAGTGGTTTTAGACCCTACTATCAAAAGTTATAGACCATACAAGACTTTTAAGGTCAAAACCGTCCGATAAAAATTCTAAGGATGTAAAATATCTTTAGTGGCAATTTTCCAAAGTTACAGAACATACGACCCTAATTAAAAATGATACTAATATTCTACGATCCTCTGATACGTAGAATACAGGTCGTTACTATATATATATGATTTATAAATAATATAATTCATTTCTATTATATTAGTCTTATTAATATCTTATTAACTTTATGGTTAATTATTTGATTAATAATTAATTAAAATATTATTGTTACTTATACTTCCTCTATTTATGTAAAACAAACTCAAATTATATTATTTTAATACAATTAATGTTTATATATTTTATATTTAACTTTAATGTTAGACTAAATATATTTAATTCCTAAATACAATTCATGTATTAGATTTATATAGTATAATAATCTATATAAAAATAACATATAAAAAATATTTTTTTCTAGAATCTATTTATATTTATATTTTATTTTGTTTGTATATATTATTTTTATTTTATGAAATCTTGCAAGGCACTAGTTGGACCACAATTCGATAGTAAAGAGGTCAACTGGTAGGTAGTCGACAACGGTCGATCTGTTTCCATCGGTGTCGCATCGCCTGCTGCCTTATTTTGGACTTCTCCAATCAAATTTAGGCTTGTTTCACCACTTCCTTGCTATCTCCTTCTATAATTCAATGCTAACATCAATACCCATTCATACTTTAATATATAAATACTCAATTTTTTAAACTAAAATATATTATCTAAGATTATCAAATACATGGAAAAGTTCCATTTACATTAAAAAAAACTGCATGATCACACAAGCATGCATGTCATACTCCAACTAAGATATAATTAAAATTAACATAGTTGTGAGATGGATTACTCACCAAAAGATGAAGAACTTCAATTACTCCCTCTTGCTCTGTAGCTACCCGTATTTTACATATCGAAGAATAGTAAAATAATTTTATTTTATTCATATGAGGTCATATGACTCTTAAATTTTGGAAAATAACTTTTAGGGACATTTTCCACGTTTATGATTTTTGTCGATATTATATGTGAAAATTTTAACACAGAAAATTTTACGAACAATAAATTTTAATAGAACACGAGTAAGCGTCTGAAACCACATCTGTTGCTTTAGGATGATGGTTTCCTATTCTGGTGACTGGTCATTGTAACATCCCATATGTGGAGGCCAAAAGCTAAACGCTACAGATGCTGCAGTCATCCATAGTATTAACTTTTGATGACAAAATACAGTAATGATAATGGTATTCATAATATTAGAAACACTTGAATATGAATAAATTCACATATTTCAAAAAAACATGTTACTGATTACATTTCAAAACAAATTCATATCCAAATTACATAATCCCATATCGTTTTCTAGGTCAAAATTAATTATAATCATTATAAAAATATTCGAAGAGTGACATATGACGATGCTCCCTTGGTTAATCAAAGTAATATAGTCATATCTGACTTAATACACAGCGGAAATAAATTAAGAAAATCTGCAATTCCTAGTTAGCTATCAGTCAGCCACTTGCTCGTCTTTGGAAGCTTTATTCGTCTAAATTTCTAAACCTGAAAACCATAACCCTCATCCTACTCAAATCAATTTTGAGCACCCGAGAGTTTAAGGGGAAACAAAAACTTTAAGTCAGACATAAAGCCCGGTGTGAATAATTCTGTTACATCTCGGTTTACTGATACTAAGTGAGACCATACCGCTTAGCGGAATGGGTTCCCCCTCAATAATATTCTCTTAAAGCTTATATTTTACAAATCCTTTCCTACAATCAAACCGGTTATTCAAACTGACTATATCAAAATAACAATATCATTTATGCTAATAAACGGACTATCTATTCGTAAAACAGGTAATATGTGAACTAGCTGCCAACAACAAAATAGCAAGATCCGTTATGGTACAAATGGACTATCTGTCCATACAATTGGGCTAACTGCCCGCAAACTAGACTAACTGTCCAAATCAAAATGGACTAACTATCCAAATTATTTCCTTAAGGTTAACTACCCTTTAAATTTTCCTTGATAACCTTTTCAAAATGATTTAGTCCTTCAAATCGTATATATACAAGGAAAATATATCTTTATTTTTACTCTAAGCCATTTTTCCATATTATATATACTTTACTCAAAATAATGTTAATGAATTTTAATGAGGATTAACTATCCTTCCAAAACAAGTTAAACCCTTTTTAACTTGAAAACACTTAGTTCACATTGCCTATTTAATAAATTTGAAACCTTTGTTTATAAAATTTAAACAACCCTTTTGAAATCATTGAAGGTAACCCCTTTGAAATCATTGAAAGACCCTTTCAAAACCATTAAATATAGCCTTTCGAAAATATTGGAAAAACTTTCCTTTCTTTTCCCTGAAAGCTTCAAAATATCAGACATCCTACTTAAAAAAACTTTTTAAATATTGCCTTTCGAAAACATAGGAAAAACCATTCCTTTCAACCCTTTCGATACCCTGAGAACCACCCATTTGAAACTATTCATTAAAATCTTTCGCAACAATCAAAACTCAATCCTTTTTTACGCACTTTGTGTTTAATTTAAAACATGTGGAAATCTTTTGAAACCATTCAAAAATTTACCCCTTCGAAACCTTTGAAAAACGTCTCGGTCGAAACCATTTGGATTCTGCCTTCAAGTAGAGCAAAAAGATCAGAAACCCATTAAAGTCGAAAGCATCTGTTTCGAAACCATTTAAAACTAGCTCTTTCAAAACCAATTTTAGTTTTACTTTACTTATAGAAAAAGGATGTTAAAACATTGAAATCGAAAGCATCTGCTTCGAAACCATTTCCTAAGTAATGTAGTGATGGCTTTGAAACCATCCCTTCAAAAGCATTGGAGAGTAGCTAGGTTTTTAGAAAATAAAATAACCCTTTCGAAACCATCTGAATCGAAAGGTAAAAATACGACAACAAAAAGGTTTAGCTTAGTCAAAAAAAATTATTTAAAAATAGAGGCGTGATCGAATCGAAACCATTTCCTTTAAATCATTTGACCTGCTTGAAAACTACTTTTTCGAAAGTCATTTAGTCGAAAGCAAGCGGGGGTATTTCTTTAATTTAAAAACAAAGGACTGTCCCAACGCCTTCGAAACCTCTAGTTTCGACTCCCTACCTTCCGCCTACATCCAATTCACTACGTACCAATAAACCGATACCATGTATATTGGTTTCGACTATGTCGGCAGCGATGATGAGGAGGCACAATCTGGTGCCGACGGTGTCGAAACAGTGAAAAATATGTGGCAAGTAGTTCTTTTCACCTGACCTGCCTTACGTGTCTAACTATGATTGGTTGCCTCTTTCTTTACCAATAAAAAGTACTGCACTTTTTCAAAAGTGCTGCCGACTTTCCAGATTTAATAATTTATGTTATTTTACAAAAAGCTCATTCTCCTCATTTAATTATGTAAAACATTTAAGTCTCATACCTTAAATAATTTTATATAACATTTAAAACACTTAGGGAAAATTGACATAAATTCTGGAATCTATTTTAATATGTTTACCAACATATAAAAGTTTCAAACCTCAATCTTTTATTATTCAACTGAAAATAATTATTAACCCAAGTTAGCATTTTCTTTACTAGAAAACTCATATAAATTCCATATAATTTTAGAAAATTCCAAAAATTGATACCCTCTCTAAAATATTATTTATGATCTTCATGAAAGTTCTCAAGATATTTGGATATCATTTTATAGGGTTTTCACCTTAAAACATATCATAAAATCAATATGAATATACATAAATCATCAACATGTATATATAATCATTCCACTATTCAAAATTATGGTAAATCAATGCAAAATATTTGGCAATCATCTAAAAGTTGAAAATACAATCAAAATTGAGATATAAACATTATTTATCTTAGCTTTAGAGATTAAAGAGATTGAGATATGAATAAATTTGATATAAATTAGATTCCTCCTAGGTTTTCTTCCTCTTTTCCTTATTAATAGTGTTTGGCCTCTTGTTTTAAAATTTTCAAAATGAAATGAACATGTATTCTAATATACGACCAAGGTTTGGAGGATATAGGGACGGTGTTTTTTCTATTTTACACCTCCTCTATTTCATTTTAACTCTTCTTTAGCTTATTGTATAATGACCGACTACCCTTAATTAAAATCAAATCTCAATCCCCTAATCAACACATTATTTAATTTAATTTAACTAATAAAATATCCTAAATAATGTTACCAAAAATCTAGGGTGTTACGGTCATCATAGTAAAACAAGACTTAACGTTTCAAAATTATGACTATTTTAAGTTTTTATTGGTGCTGGCCTGCATAATGGGTAATTAACTAAGCCCAAACGCAAACCCACTAATGAATTTTGGGAATTATTCTAACGGGAGGATGTAGGGACCGATCTAAGTCATTTCCATCCTCCTTCAAGAAGCTTACATTTTTCTTCGTCTTCATAGCCTAAATCATCGTTAGAGGGGTAATTAGCATAGAAGGATTGGAGATTATCATTTTTGGCATATTTAACTTCGTTCTTCTTGCTGTCCATTTCAGATTAAGGATAAACATGGTAATTTTGGGTATTAGGTGGGTGGTTCTTGACTTCTCACTATCATATGCACGTTAATATAGTTAAATTAGATGTTTCAACATGATCTTGATCCTAAAATATTTTCCAACTCAATCATACTTTTATACATGTTTATGGCTAAAATTAAAATGATTTAAAATGGTTTTTTAAAGGATTTTGCAACCCCTTCTTATTTATACCAACATGCTAGTGTAAAAGTTAGATCTAGATTAAATTTACATGGTAATCGTGTTTGCATGTGTTATATGTGTTTGATGTACGTTTTCTGATGATATTGTTGTTTGGATATTTTTGCTTTGATATGGTTTGCTAGTGCTTAGCCTATCCTCCTGATTTTCCTGCGTAGACAAGAATTGGTCAAAGAAACGGGCAAAACAAAGTCAATTTTGCTTGAAATTGGATGAAATTTGAAGGTGGGGCTCTAAAGCATGGGAGGAGCTCACAGTTTAAGTCTATCATGTTTGGATTAGGGGAAGTGATCGGTGACGAGTGGATCTGGCCGATTGAAATCAACTCGGTGGGAGTGATTTGAGGATGTTTGAGTCGGGCACTGGAAAGACCAGAGCTTGCTTAGAGAAACATGAAGATGCTTTAAGTCGGGGCTAGCAATGATAAGGAGACAATAATGCCAAAATTTCGCAAAGTATAGGACTCGGTACCGAGTAGATTTGATTGGTAAAAGGCGCTTTTCTACAAAGCGGTCAGAGTCTGATCCCTTGGAGGTTCGAGCTTTTAAAGAGGGAGGCCTCAAGGAAGCAGAGGGACCCAAAATAGAGCTAAGTACACCACTCGATGCCGAGAAGTTTAAGTCGACATCGAATGGTACTTTTGATCGGTTTGGTGATGAAACTTCCAAGGGTTGAAGTGTGTTCTCTACAGGTCGTCTGAAGGAGTTTATTTTTTCTCTTAGAGTGGATTTACCCATTAATCCTTGGTAAAGGAATAGTCATACGAGTTATTATATATTAATGGCATAATGAGTGATAGTGAGGACGGTTGATGGATGTTATATTTGCTTTGATTGTTTTTTCTCGTAGTCTATCACTCAAGTGATGTCACATGAGATATGTATTGTGGATAAGGATACATGGACACCCACCATTGTACTTAGTTTGCAGTATACCTTTGTGATGTTGTAACATATTATGTTCGTTAAATGCTAACTATTTGGTTGTAGGGACTGGTCGGATATAGTTCGTATACCATTGTTTCTTACTATATCGACTTATACAGTATTTGAGATTCATTTATCGCTCACACCAAACTGTTGTCTGACTCGAGATTTTATATTTTGCTTTTTATTATCTCGGATACTCTTAAATCAGTATACTATATAGCAGGTATAGGTGAGACACAAAAGTTGTGCAGAGGACGAGTTGGATATAGCCTTTTCATATTATATATGGATATTATGTTTATTTCACTGTGCAACTCTGTGGAGCAGGATAGTGTTTGTTTTACTATTATGAGATAGTTTATCTGAGTTTATTTACACTTTGTATAAACTCTATTGCTATGTTGTGTAACTCTATGGATCAATGCTCTGATATTTGGTTCACTTAGTTTTTACCGTCTCTTCTGTTTTGTACCTGTGATGAATATTATATTTTATTTCATATGTTGTGAGATATATAGGTTCTCTGATGTTTTATTCATTTTTAACCCTTAATAATCATCCTACATTGGTCGGGCACAGCAGCAACGCACTATTTAGTTAGATTGGATGCCGATGGTATATGACGATCGTCACATTCGGTATCAAATCTAGGTTGCATGATTAATCTGAGTTGATATTGTCGTCTTGGGATGGGCACGGTCGGTTAACCGAAATAATATGTTAAAAGAAACAGTTAACCGTTGTAAAGGAGCAATTCAGTTCATCGGAAGTCAATTAATTTTGTCCCATTTATACCAACCAAACCGACCAATAATTAACCGCAGTCAATCGGTTAACGGATTTGGTCGAACGGTTAATCAATTAGTCAATTAACCGCTTATTAACCGATTGTACAATAGAACTTAATATAAATTAACAGTTTCATTTAGAGTTTTCCAAACGCACAGCAATAACTCTGCATTTAGCAGCCAGGACTCAATTGAACAACACTGCAACTGCAACTGCAACTGCAACCGCATGATAATTTACAAGTGCAACATGATAACAAACCAACACATTGTCACTTACTGCATGCTATAGTCTTTCGGTTCATAATACGACATTTGATAGTCAGTTCGTAATTAAATAAGTAACCAACACTCCACGCTGAAAATTCTAAACAACAGGAACTAAAGAAATGATCCCTAGCCTGAATTCACCAAGCATACAGCAGCAGTTCATACTTCATAAACACAAAACTTCAGTTCATACTTCATACAGCGGCCACCAAGCATCAAACCTGTGTATATAAGCATTATACATGAATACAAATAAACTCTGTATATAGGCACAATATGTACAAACTATGTATATAAGCATTGTAGATGAATTATATATTAACTACGTATCTATAATAGCTGTGTATATAGGCACCAATAGCTGTGTATATAAGCACCAGTAAACTATGCAAATAAATAACTACTTAATCATTATAACATGTATTAACTATGAATATAAGCAAATAATTGTGATATATAATACGTTCTCACTTCAAGTGTATTATATAGTAGTATAACTGTGTGTATAAGCATGTAACTGTGTATATAAGCATATAACGGCTCACTTCAAGTGTATTACACAGTAGTATAACAGTGTACATAAGCATATAACCATGATTCGTCTTAAATTTAACCGATTTAATGTACAAGTTATGTTAAAACTATGATTTTGAGATACATAAATACAGTAATATAAGCTTCGTAACTTCGTATCTATCACTACAAGAAAAGGGCCCATTTTGTATCGAATCGTTGCAACGGCTGGCAACAGCTAAAAAATGCGGCCGTTGCTAGCCGTTGCAAATCGCAAATATAACCTGCAACCCACGAACAGATTCTCATTTCCCACCACAACCGACTTCTTCCCAAAACCCTCCTCCCCGTCACAATCCGCCGCCTCTCCAACTCCAGCCGTTGCTAGTTGCCTCCACGTCGCTCAAACACCTACAAAACTCACTGGTATTTCTTCTAAACTTGATTTGGCTTTGATTTAGGTTTAATTTAGGATTAATTGGAAAACCCTAATTTCGAAAATATTTGTATTAGTTGATCATAGTGATATTGGGTGATGATTATAGTGATATTGGGTGATGATTATAGTGTTTTAAGTTAGGTGGAAGTTAAATTAGTTTATGATTATGTTGAAAATGATGATTAATACGTATTAGTTATGGTAATATTTGTATTAGTTGATTTTGATTGGTGGTTTGATTTTAAAATTAGTGTATATTATTGATGAACATGCTTGTTGATATTTAAGTTTATGACAATATTTGTTTTTATTTAAAATAAAGTGTATAGTTTACGCCAAAGTTAATTGTATAGTAATTAATACATATCTCGATAGATTGGTACAGTTAGCGATAATTTAATTCAGAAGTGCTAATTATAAGTGTTATCTAGTTTAAAATAAATATAATTCGTTGAATGAATTATAAAATTTTGAAATGAGCGTAATAACAATGAGCTAATTATTCAGTGAAAGTTATAACACGTTTTAAAATTTAGTTAATAAATATAATGAATTAATTAATTATAAAATATTTTGTAGTTGTTAGAAGAATAATTAGAAAATATGTTTTATTTATGTAAATTCCTTAGAGATATTTTGGCCCCGTCTGACAAGTGTTGTATATGATCGTTATATGGATATTCGTTTTTTCCAAGAACGGACATTTATATTCATCTGATACAATATTTGTTGGATTTGTTCTAGTATTTGGACAAGTTACAAACACAATAAAGTAATCACATTTTGTAAATCATTTCAGTTTAAACGGTTTACAAAATTTTGGTGGCACTTCCTTTTTGTTCCCTGTGTACGCACATTTTGTGTACGATACAGGGAATATAGGGAAGTGCTGTCGAAATTTTGTTGAATCGTTTAACCTGAAATGATTTATAAAATGTAACTACGATATTGTGCTTGTAATGGGAAGTAGCATGACCGGCCGTCAATGAATTATAAAATGTTTTTCAATTGTTAAATAGTTGATTTAATGACAAATTATAAATCAATCGTAAAATACTGTAATATGAAGTGAAGTGTTTACTTGAATCTTCTAACATATTTTATCAAATCAGGAAAAATGTTCGATTATTTTCTCGATCGTAGTTGGATGTATGAAGTCCGAACTGGTATGAAAGGATCAATAAAGGAACATTTCTGTAACGGTGTACATGAATTTATTAGATTCGCTAAATCTAATAATCGGAATAACGATGAAATTCATTGTCCGTGTAGTAAGTGCAAACATTTAAAGCATTGGAAATCAGATGTAATAGAAGTACATCTGTATAAATTTTGTTTTGTGCCAAATTATTACTTATGGGATCGTCATGGAGAACTTGTTGAACGTACACCTAATCCTGTACTGTTATAGGACGATAATATTATGACGAATCCAATAGAAAATATGGTGCAAGATGCAGCACGGTCGATGTTTCCTACCATTGATCAGGACGATGATGAAATGATAACGTTGAAGAAGAACCGACCGCGCAAGCTGAAAAAATTTAAGATTTATTGGATTCTGCTAAGAGGCCCTTGTGGGATGGTTGTAAAAGCGGAACCGAATTATCCGTAACCGCCGAATACATCACTATGAAATCAAAATTCAACCTTACAGAAGCTGGATTTACAGCAGTTGTACAAGCTGCAAAACGACACATGCCACCCAATAATTTGATGTGTGGTAGTTATTATAAAGTGAAAAAACTTATGTCTGCTTTTGGATTGCCATACCAAAAGATAGATACATGTATAAAAGGTTGTATGTTGTATTGGAAAGATGACGTTGACCTTAGAAAATACAGAATATGCAACGAGGAAAGATTCAAACCGAGAAAAAAAAAGGAAAGAAGTTCCACACAAGAAAATGCATTATTTACCTATCACTCCTATACTTCAAAGGTTATAAGCATCTTCTGCTACGGCATGTCATATGCGATGGCACAATGTTAGAACATCAGAAGAAGGAACTTTGATACATCCATCTGATGGAGAAGCATGAAAACATTTCGATAAGACTTATCCTGCGTTTGCTGCAGAGAGCCGTAATGTCAGACTCGTTTTATGTACAGATGGATTTTCACCATTCTCTCTGTTTGGTAGTAAATACTCATCATGGCCTATTATTGTTACTCCTTATAATTTACCTCCATGGATGTGTATGAAAACTCCGTATATGTTTCTAACGATTGTCGTCCCCGGTCCCGATGATCCGACACAAGGAATTGATGTTTATCTACAACCATTGATCGAAGAATTGAAAACACTGTGGCATGAAGGAGTTGAAACATACGACATTTCAAGAAAAAAGAATTTTCGTATTTTCGCTTCTTTATTATGGACTATTAGTGATTTTTCTGCGTATGGGATGCTTTCTGGTTGGAGCACAGCTGGACGTCTAGCTTGTCCTCATTGCATGGATGAAACACGAGCATTTTCATTAAAGTATGGAAAGAAAATTTCTTGGTTTAACTGTCATCGATGTTTTCTACATGTTAATCATAAATTTAGAACGGATAAAAAGAACTTTAAAGAAAACAGAGAAGAGAGTATGCTACCACCGAAGGTTTGGTCAGGTGAAGAGATATATGAAATCGTAAAAGACTATCCAAAGATACATGAAACTGGGGTACAAGTTGAAATTCCAGGTAAATCAGACATTCATAACTGGTGCATACAAAGTATATTTTGGGAGTTACCTTACTGGAAAGATCTGCTACTCCGGCATAATATTGACGTTATGCACAATGAAAAAAACTTGTTCGATAATGTGCTTAATACAGTTTTGAATGTAAAGGGAAAAACTAAGGACGATGTGAATTCGAGACGTGATATATTACACTTTTGTAAGCGGCCCGAACTTCATTTGTACGATGATACAAAAAAAACCCAAAGCATGCTATGAGCTAGATAAGAAACAAGTAAAACTCGTGCTAAAGTAGGTGGAAGGAGTAAGATGTCCTGATGGGATTTCTTCTAACCTCCGTAGATATGTTGACTTTAAAAACAGTAAATTGAGTGGGATGAAAAGTCACGATTGCCATATAATGATGGAATATTTTTTCCCTTTGATTTTCAAAGAACTGTTGCCTGGCAAAGTATGGAGTGTTATAATAGAATTAAGTACGTTTTATAAACAACTTTGTTCGACGACGTTAAAGGTAGATTGCATACGTAAACTTGAAGTAGAAATCCCTATACTGCTCTGCAAACTGGAAAAAATATTTCCTCTAGGTTTCTTTAATATAATGGAGCATTTACCTGTTCATCTACCATCCGAAGCACTTCTTCGAGGTCCTGTGCAGTATGGATGGATGTATCCATTTGAGAGGTAATTTTGAATATCCGCAATATGAAGTTTGCTTAAAATTTTGATTTATATACCAAAACAGAAATTAAATTAATTTTTTATAGGTACTTAAATCATTTGAAGAAGAAAATTAGACAAAAAGCACGAGTAGAAGGTTGAATTTGCAAAGCGTGTCTGGAAGAAGAATCTTCATTTTTTTTCTCACATTACTTTAGTAATGATGTGAACTTATCGTTTTTCAGTATTCCCCGTAATGATGAAGCTGTTGAACATGATTCTTCTCAAACAATGTTATCTATTTTTAGACAACAAGGCCGACCTGCTGGGAAATGTGTGGAAATATGGTTAGACGATAAAGATTTCCATATAGCACACACATATGTTCTTTTAAATTATGTTGAAGTTGCACCATTTGTCAGGGTACTAAATTCATGTACTATTTAATTATACGTATATATATATATATATTAATTTTGATGGGAATAATACATTTTTGCAGAATATACAAATCACAATATCCATCTGGCGATCTCAATAAAGATTTTGCTAAATGGTTTTCAAAATACGTATATGATCCAAAAAACTCTGTTGTTGATGAAGGATTACGACATATTGCTATCGGACCAAAAAGAAATGTGAAGACTTATCCAATATTCTTCGTCAATGGATTTAAATTCAACACCAAAGATTACGGGGCTGAAAAATTAACATATAACAGTGGTGTATTTGTTAAAAGCAGTGATGATTCAGAGGAGCATATAAAAGATTTTTACGGCGTCTTAACACAGGTTTAAGAGTTGACATATTATATACAACCTGCAGAGAAAGTTTTTTTATTCAAATGCAATTGGTTTAGCAATATTCCTGGTTCTGAAATTAACGTGCACAAAGATAACAAGCTCATTGAAATAAAGCATACCTCGCATTACTATAAGTATGATCCTTTCATATTAGCCAAGCAAGCATTACAAGTTTATTTTGCTCCGTATCCATCCTTAAAAAAAGATAAAGCAGATTGGTGGGCTGTTATTAAAACAAAGGCAAGATTTACATTTGACAGAAATAATATTCCAGATGAAGTAGCGTATCAAGCAGATCTGGAGCCAAATACTGAAATAATAATAAATGACGATGTTGACGTAGGATCGTTGAATGATGAAGCGAATGTTTTAATAGATGCATTTGAAAGTACCAAAGAAAACGATATAGAGTACGAGACCGAGTCTGAATCAGAAAACGACGAAGACTGATACATTACACTGTTTTTTTAATGTATGCATGTATGATGTTTTATTTTGAGTAATGTATTAGGAATTATGAATGTGTTCTGTATTATTCTGAGCTATGTAATAATAATGATTTTGTTATGTATTATCATTCTGTTTTATTTTGACCTATGCGTTATTCAGAGCTGTGTAATAATAATAATGATTACGTTCTGCATTATTCTGAGCTATGTAATTACAAAGAATGATTATGATGATTAATGGAACATGTTTTGTAATAATAATTTGTTTTCTTTTCATTATATGATATGATTACGTTTGTGGAAGATATGTCTCACAGAAGGCGCAGTACATCTCAGCCTTCTCCTTCGCCTTCTCATGGCGCAGGTCCTAGCGGTACGGCTCCGGACTTACGCCATGAGATAGAGATTGTTCGCAAGAGTGTTGGGTAAGTATCTAATTAATTTCAATTATATTATTTAAAATATATTAATTATATACATCAACATTTATACAGAGGTTTCGAAATAGAGCCGGCGGATTACATTCTTCAAGTTTCAAAGCAATCCTATAAGAGTAGGCTGTCTGGTTGCTGGCCTTATTGGGATGACATCCCAGGCGAAGTGAAGAACGCTATAGTTGCTAATTTGATGGTAAGTAAAATTTTATATTTCAATTTAAAATTAGTACACTATATATAATTCAAATTATTTTCAATAAGCAGGCTGCAATACGTGTCCGCTCGGAAGACCAGACTGTCTTCTTCAATCATTGGAATAAGAGGATGCAGAAAAATTACAGGGAGACTCTTTCGAAGGCCAAGCTAAGCGGAAAAAAACCCAGTTGGATGGGTAATGATGTTTGGGCTGCATTCGTCACCCACTGGGAAAGTGAAGCTGTCAAAGTAAGTTATGTACTGTTGTATTGTTAGTATTATTTATTTAAATTATGTATGTTAGTTGCATTATTAATTTAATTAACCGTGTATTTAAATTAACAGGAAATAGCAAAGCGAAATAGCGCGAACAAAAATAAAAATCCTTCGTTACACAGTGGTGGGTCCAAATCATTCCAACAATGGAGGAGGGAATTGGTAAATTTGTAATTTGAGTTTATAAACTGTAATATTATTTAATCATATTAGTAACATTTTTTATTCATGTATAATCTCAGCATTCAAGAACCGGACAGGAGCCTACAATGGCCGAGGTTTTAAAAGTCACTCATGCGGTGGAGTAGACCGATGATGATGGGAATGTCACCTATCAGTGGACAGATGCGAAGGCTGAATCTATTATGGTAAATATGTTTATTCGCAATGACAATGTTTCACATTCCTTTAGTAGTGTATAAGTAAATTGTATAGCTATATATTGAGTCAAATTTGTATTCGTAATTGCAGGGTAGATATGAAGCGGAGCGGGCAGCGATGGCGCAAAGAACTGGACGGGAGGATATTACGCTTCAAGAGTCCAATCAAATATGGGATAGAATTATTGATCCGCTTTCTCGCAATAGGCATTATGGAAACGGAAATCAGGAGGTAAACTGTTTTAATAACTTATATTTGAATTTAATCTAGCCGTTGCGAGCGTGAATTAGAACTAGTTTGTTTGATCATTTTACAGGCTCTTAACTTCCAGAGGGCTTACAAGAAATCTATGGCCGAGGAGGAGATAGCCCAGATGCAACGACAGCTGGACGAGATAAATGATTGGCGACAGAGCTTCTTGTCTCAGTAGATCGATGAGTGCATTGCCGCATACGTTTCAGAGCATGGGACCATGCCAGGGTCTTGTGGTGGTGGTGGTGGTGATGATGATGATGCTGATGAAGATGCTGCTGATGATGATGAGTAGGTATGTTTTGTTGATGGTTATTTTTTTTGGGCAAGATTGTGGTTTTAATGGATATTTGTTGGACTTGTGTACTTATGTTGGTGTGTACGTATGTTGGTTGATGGACTTGGTAGTTTGTTTGGTGTTTTGTGTAACAACCCGGAATTTTTGACAGCATATTTTAATAAATATTTAATATAATTTAAATTAAATACAAGCTTTTCAATTTTTAAACTGATGAGATCTTAATTATTTATCAGTTATCTATGGTCTGAAAAGGAATTTTGGATTTGAAAATCTAAAATAAATCATGTATTGTTCAATAAAACCAAAAGTTGTATATTATCAATATTTAATATAATACATATAAAAGGGTAATCTAAGCAATAATGTTTAGAATAAGAATTCCAATCAATATTTCAATATGAATAAAAAAATATAAGTATTAAATATAAAATATAAGATGTAAACATAAATATAAAATATATAAATACAAGTATATGTTATAAATCAAATGTTTGAAAATTTAATTAACAAATAGAATACAACTAATATGCTAACAATAACTTTTAAACAAACATATCAGAAAGTTTGAAAAGTATAACCTGTATA
This sequence comes from Allium cepa, assembly GCA_030765085.1. NCBI lineage: Eukaryota > Viridiplantae > Streptophyta > Magnoliopsida > Asparagales > Amaryllidaceae > Allium > Allium cepa. The sequence goes on along the minus strand of CM060929.1, from coordinate 985,376,869 downwards.
TACAAATGAATAATGCAAAGAAAACAAGACAAGCTATACACACACACACATATATATATATATATATATATATATATGCTCACAAAACAAAGAAATGATGCCAAGTATAAAATAAACTAAGACAGATCATAGATTATACGTGCTCATGAAACACAAAGTCAGGCTACACTTAAAAAAAACAAATATATAAGCTAAGTAAGAAATGAACAAAGTAACATATGTATGCTCATCAGATTTCTAAACCAGGTTGTACAAACCTGAAAGAAAGAAAAATATAGTACAAGATGATAAATTACACAAGACAAAATCAATAAATGTAGCCACATTTTTCATCTTTTCAGCCACCATCTTGTTGAGAAAAAAATCTTTGGCCGACCTTATGAAATGTTCTTAGTTCAAACAAAAATCTTACATCAAATCTTACAGCCTGCATTTTTTTTATATATATCATAGCTTGTATCTTCTTTCGTTCATTAATTCAAAATCGAGTTTATAAAAAAAAGGGAAGATAAACATCTTAGTTACAAACTCAAGCAAAATTCAACATCAAGACAAAACAGATTCTCAGGAATTCAAGACTGCAGCTTCAACACAACACTTACTTTCTGTTCAACAGTTATAAAGTGAGTAAACCTATTTTTGTTAAAACTTTATCCTCAATAATTGGTTCATGACAGATATTATGTTGATATATACTATTATGTGATGTTTGTAAATTACTGGATGCTCTGTCTTATGATGTTCTTCAAGCTTTTCATGTTTCCGAGGGAAAAGAAGCAAAGAATGGTTTGTACTCTTCATATAAAAATATTTAACTTAGAAATTTAATTAAATAAATTTGTTTAAAACTAAAGATCAGAGCTTGGAAACTGTTTGATGGTTGGCAGTGGAAGATAAGTCCTGTAATTCAAATTTACGGTAGAAAGCAAATAAATATGTAAAATTCGAATATCATAAATTGTTGATTTGATTTCATTTCTTGAATATACATATAAAGGTAGGAATTTTAAACCAAAAATGATAATTTTTAGGCATGGATTTAAGGAGCAATTCATTAAAGAACCGAAAATACTTTTTCATCAATTCCTGTCGAATTAATCAATATTTAATGCTGAAAATTGTTGTGAAGTTAGGTTATTGATTCAGGAATATGGGAAAAATGGTGAAAGATTTTTCGAATGCATGGATTTTGGGTTTGAATCTAAAATAGGGTTTAAGTTCATATTTTCAATGCCCTGTAAAAAAATGTTTTCGGCTCCATTAGGCAACCGAGTTGATCGCGTTTTCAGGTGGTGTTAGGGGGGAGGTGGTCGAAGTTTTGGTGGAGTTCCATCACCTCTGGTGATCATTGTCGGTGGGCCGAGAGGGTTTTTTTGTGGTGTGTTCATGGCTCGTGTTCGAGCTTCAGGAAAATTTTCAATTTCATCTGGTATTTGAAAATCTGGGTATTGATTTCGACGCTAGGGAGGATTTGGGGTTTGTGGGGGCTGACGTGGGTCGCCGGAGGCGAAGCGAACCACCGTGCATGTGCACGGTGGTGAAGAGGTGTCTGGTGAGTTAACCTAGGCGGTCGCGTGCGCGTGCTCGTGACATTTGGGTGGTTGCTTCGAACTTGACTTTGGGGTCACATGCGAGAGATTGGCTTCTGCAGTTTCACTTAACTTAAACTAAAAAAAAATAAGTGAGGAGAGGAATAGGAAACAGGAAAAGAAGATGAAGATGAGAGAGAGACGCGGGTAAGTCACGAAGATAACTCGAGACTTTCTCGAGTAAAAGAAAGTGCGGTCTCGGGTACCTTTCTTATGGTCGAGCATAAGTTTGGTTTAAGTATTTTTGTTATAATTGAGTTAACTAAGAAATTAGTAGTTTAGTTTAATATTTGTTTTAAAGGTTTAACAAGGTAAATGATGTAAAGATAGTTAATTTATATAAAGTAATTAGAATGTAGATTAATTTATATTTGAAATTTAATTGATAACTTTAAATTAATTTTGTAATTAAAAATAAATCATATGTTAAATCAATTTAAAACTTAAGAACGTTAGCTAATTACTTAAAAGATAATTAATGGTGATTAACTTAAGTGATTAATTAAAGATTATATAATTAATTAAATTGATAATAATTGATTAATTAAAGTAATTTGTGATAATTAAATAAGTAATTAATTTTTAATAAGTAAGTTAATAATTAATAATTAAGAATCAACTAATTAACTGAGTAATTAAGTAACAGTTAATGAATAAAAGTTTAGTAATTAAATAATTAATTGAAGAATAGATGATAAATAAATAAATAAATAATGATTAACTAATTAATTAATTGATCATTAATAAGCTAATTAATTAGTGATTAATTAAAAGTGATTAATTAAACAGAATAAAGTAGTTTATTCTTAAGCAAATAATTAAGTTAAGAAACTAAACTGTTTTGGTATGCATTAATAATTCTGTTTGATTGACTTTAACATCTGTTTGATGATATTTCTGTGATATGTTGTGATATATTATGGATATCTGTGATAACTGTGTATGATTTATCTATTATACCTGTTATGTGAATTCTGATATTAAATTAAACTGTTAAGTTAAATAGACAACTTGGCCTTTAAAATGGCGTTTGGATTTCGATGAGACCGGGATCGAAAGAATCAATTTTGATTCTCTGAAAACCACATCGATCCAAATTAAACGATAGGTCGTGACTTATCAAGCGGTGATCGAGATGGTGTTTCAGAATGCAAGGGTTATTGTCGTTAACTCTGAGGGTGATTCCAAAATGAGTGTAACGAGATAATGCATTTGGTTTCGTTCGAACCAGGAACGAACTTGTATGGATTGAATGCTTTCAGCACATCGTCAGGCGGACGATGAGCATTCTAAGAATAATGTTCAATAAAGGTAATCGCAGCCTCAAGCCTCATCAACCGGGAATGGCTAAAACAGGGGAGATGCAGCAAGGTTAGGTGGGTCATGCCCAAGCAGGACAAGATATTCCCCTGTCTAAATGTCCCTTTTTATTTCGCCTGTGTGAGCAGTTGTTGGCCACAACTATGGGGTTATCTTATTCGGGACTATTCAGTAAGGAATGGTTCCGGCCTTGTGTTGTAGGGGGTCGGGAGTGATCCTCGATACGGTGATCTAGGCCCCGTACTGTGACGGGCGGTACCCCAGTAGCCCTGCCATTTTTGGAAACTCATTTTCCCTACGAGACTCCACGGTTTTGATTTATATTACCCACTTTCGTGGCTAGTAGCTGGAATTTAATCATGTAACAATTTCGGCTATTTTCTATTTACTTGAAAACCCTAGACACTATTATAATATCACTGAATTTCCTATAAAAATGTTTTGGTTAGCGTAAGGTAAAAACTTACCCGTATTTATTTGTAGGGAGTCTTACGTGATACCTTTATTTCAAGTGATTTTCAAAGTTAAGCAATCTTAACCTGTTTACTCATACCAGACCCATGTCTGACCCAGAGTTTATATTTTGTGTTTTCATAAACTCTTGGGTACTTAAATTTTTACGAGTAGCCAAGTGATAGGTATTGGAAGTGTTGATTTTCTGGAGGAGCTCTTTTGGGAAAGAAGACCAGGCGTATGTATCTATATATGTAGTTCCGCTGTGTAGTTAATGTATGTTGTATTTTGGATGTATGTATGGACATATATGTATATGACAGTCCTGTTATGTGATATTGTCTGATGTATGTATAACTATGTAATAGTATGTCGATGTATTATATTTTGTTCCATTCCGCTGTGAGATTCTGCTATTGTTATTCTTTATTTCTATTCTTTTCTATTTCTATCCCTTTCTTTTTTAATGATGAAACGTCTTTCTAGGGTTAGAAAGGCAGGTCATCACAGTTGGTATCAGAACGCTACGTCGAGCGAGTACCTAGGCTCTTGTGTTATATTTATCTTGAGAGTGCGTATTTGTATTTTCATATAATTATATATATCTATCTAAATTTGTTGAGTTACCTGTTCAGGTGACCGACATGAGTTCCGGAAGAAGAGGTAGAGTTAGGGCCAGTACTTCAACAGATAATGGACAGAGTCAAAATGCTAGTGAGGCCGTTAATCCAGTACCGCCTCAAGTTAGTTTTGCAGCTTTATGCAAGGATTTCAAAAATCTCGGAGGCCAACCATTCAAAGGTTCAGAGTCAATAATTGAAGTTCAAGACTGGCTACGCTTTTGCGAACGTATTTTCAAGAGCATGAAATTGTCTGATGAGCGTAAGAGGCATATGGTATCGTGGCAATTGTAGGGTGGTGCACCAGCATGGTGGGATTCAACTATTGCAAATATTTCTGAGGATGACATTTCATGGGACAGATTTAAGGAGTTGTTTGAAGAGAAGTTTATGCCAACGGCAGGGAGAACCCAATTGTATCAGGATTTTCTATATTTGAAGCAGGGTAGTATGTCTATTTCGGAGTATGAAACTAGATTCAACGAACTCTCTTGTTATGGACCAGGACTCATTGATACTCCTCTTAAAAAGAACGAGAAATTTGTGCAAAGATTGAGGCCTGAATTCCATGGAAAATTGACGGTGATTTTGAAGGGATCTTTTGTTGATTTGATTGATATGGCATTGAGATATGAAAGTTTGATGAGTAAGAAACCGGGAGCTCCAGTTGCAGCTTCAAGTGGGAATTTCACTAATTCAAATAAGCGAAAGTTCGATCCTAAATGGAGAAAGCCGAATAAGAAGAAACCTGGAAATAACAACGGACCTCGAAAGTGCTAAATTTGTCAACAGGAAGGACATTTGGCAAATAAGTGTCCTAGAAAAGGATTCCAGCAGTAGCAACAGCAACCGCATCAGAGTAACCCAGGATCAACTATGGTACAGAGATCATTGTGCTTTAATTGTCATTAGGCAGGACACATGATCAAGAATTGTTCACTTTTGCAGAGGGCGCCTCAGAATAAAGTTTTTGCTTTGGAAGCCGGACCATTTTCTTCTTCGATGGGCAAAGGAGTATTAGAAGTTACCTTACTTTTAGATGGGAAATATATTAGAGTTTTGTTTGATTCGGGTGCTTCCTTGAGTTTTATTTCTTTGGACTCTGTTGAAAAGTTCTCTCTTACCCCTAGTTCTGTAGACAGTCCTATCTTGGTATCTAATCCTATAGGAGGGGTGACCAAATTAAACACTATCTATAAGGACTTGAAGATCTCTTATCTATCCCACAGTTTTTCTTGTGACCCGTATGTGTTGAATTTTAAGGGATTTGATCTTATTTTGGAAATGGATTGGCTGGATAAGTATAAAGCCGTTTTGAATTGTGATGAAAGAACAATTTCGTTGGAAACTGATCTGGGTAGAATTGCCAGAGTGTCGTGTGATAATTCTGGGATTCATTTGAGCATCCTTTTGCATGGAATTGAGACTTCTGAAGAGAAGATTGAAGATATCAATGTGGTTCAAGATTTTGCTGATGTATTTGAAGAAGTTAAGTGTCTGCCACCACATCGAGAAATAGAGTTCCGTATTGATTTGATTCCAGGAGCTGTGCCAGTGGTTCAGCCCGGTAGGAGAATGGCTCCTAGAGAAAGAGAAGAGTTGATTAAGCAGACTCAGAATCTTTTAGAGAAAGGGTTGATTAGACCCAGTTTTTCTTGTTGGGGTTCGGCGGTAGTGTTTGTAACCAAATCGGATGGATCACTGAGGTTCTGTGTGGATTATAGAGAATTGAACAAAGTGAATATCCGTAACAAATATCCTCTTCCTTGCATCAATGATCTTTTTGACCAGTTGCATGGTGCTTCTGTCTTTTCTCAATTAGATCTAGCTTCAGGTTTCCACCAGTTGAGGGTACCTGAAGACAGTATTTCTTTGACTGCATTTAGGGGACCGAATTGTTTCTATGAGTGGTTGGTTATGTCGTTCGTATTAACCAACGCTCCTGCCTACTTCGTTCACATCATGAACCGAGTCTTTAGGGATGTGTTGAACAAGTTTATGCTGGTATTCATTGATGATATCTTGGTCTATTCCAAATCCGAAGAAGAGCACAAGGAGCATTTGAGGATTGTATTGGAGACTCCGAGAAAGCATGTGCTGAAGGCGAAGTTCTCGAAGTGCCATTTCTGGAAAGCGGAAGTTAAATTTTTAGGGCACATTGTTTCTGGTGAAGGCATTTCTGTAGACCCAGCGAAAGTTGAAACTATTCTGGAATGGAAACAGCCAGAGACACCGGCGGAAGTTCGCAGTTTTCTAGGATTGGCTGGCTACTATAGGAAATTTATCAGGGATTATTCCAAGATTTCTTCACATCTGACTAAGCTGACTAGAAAAGGAGCAAAATTCAAATGAACACCCCAATGCGAAGAAGCTTTTCAAGAATTAAAGATAAGGTTAACTAGTGCACCAGTACTTGCTATTCCGGATGGGAAAAGCAAACTCGAGGTTTACACTAATGCTTGTATAGTGGGTTTGGGAGCAGTTCTGATGCAGAACGGAAGGGTCATTGCGTATGCTAGTCGCCAGCTGAAGCCACACGAGAAGAACTACGGTACGCATGATCTTGACTGCTAGCCATTGTTTTTGATTTGAAAATTTGGAGACATTATATTTTGGGAGAGAAATTCGAATTGTTCACGGATCACAAACCATTGAAATATCTATTCTCTCAAAAAGATCTTAATCTGAGACAGCAGCAGTGGGTTGAATTTCTTGCATCCTATGATTTGGATATTCTGTACACCCCGGGGAAAGCGAATGTCGTAGTTGATGCTCTCAGTAGGAACGTGGTTCTATCTCTTATGGAAGTGGTTCCATCTCTTATTGAAAGGATCTCAAGCAAGCAAGAATCTGATAAGAAGTTGAGGAGGATCGTCAAAAGAGTCAGGAAAGGTCAGTGTCCCAGTTTTGACATTGATGGCCAAGGAACGCTAAGGATCAATGGGAGAATCTGTATTCCGAATGATAAGGATTTGAAGCAGGAAGTCTTATCAGAAAGTCATCACTCCAAATTGAATATTCAACCAGGAATTTCGAAGATGTACAAAGATATAAGGAGAGTCTTCTGGTGGCCGGGCATGAAAAAGTATATTGCTAGATTTGTGAACAGTTGTGCCATCTGCCAACAAGTTAAAGGTGATAAACAGGAATCTGCCGGGTTATTGCATCCTTTGGAAATTCCGAATTGGAAATGGAAAATGATTTCGATGGATTTTATTGATGGTTTGCCTAGAACCAGGAGAGGAAATGATGGTATATGGGTTATTGTAGATCGTTTAACTAAGAGTGCCCATTTTATACCAGTAAAGGCAACCCGTACCGCAGTTTCTCTGGCGAAAATTTCCTTGAAGGAGATAGTTAGATTGCATGGTGTTTCAGTCAGCATAGTAAGTGACCGTGATCCCATTTTCACTAGCAAATTTTGGGAAGCACTGCAATCAGCAATGGGAACAAATTTGAGATTGAGTACAACCTATCATCCTCAAACGGACTGACAGACGGAGAGGCTTAATCATATTCTTGAGTATATGCTGCGGGCTTGTGTTTTCGATTCTGGAGGATCTTAGGAGGACCATCTTCATCTAGTGGAATTCTCTTATAATAACAGTTATCAAGCGAGTATCAAGATGGCTCCTTATGAAGCTTTATACGGAATACCGTGTAGATCCCTATCTTGTTGGATTGAATCGAAGGATCGTCTTGTGCTCGGACCCGATCTTATTCGAGAAGCTTCTGCGAAGGTTGAGCGTATCAAGAAAAGGATGAAAGCTTCTCAAGATCGACAGAAGAAATATGCTGATAGGAGACGAAGACCATTGGAATTTGAGATCGGAGACTTGGTTTTTGTCAAAGTTTCCCCAATTAAAGGTGCTATAAGATTTGGAAAAAGGGGAAAACTTGCTCCGAGATACATTGGACTATTTCGAGTATTGGAAAGAATTGGAGCTGTAGCCTACAGGATTGAATTGCCGAAGCGGATGTCTGGGATTCACAATGTGTTTCATGCATCACATTTGAGGAAATTTGTTCATGATCCATCACTGGTTGTAGAACCTGTAGTTCAAGAAGATTTGGAAGTAGAACCCAATTTAACTGTAGTCAGAAATCCAGTTCAGATTGTGGATCGAGACGAGAAGCAACTCAGGAACAAAGTGGTGAAACTCGTCAAGGTGCAATGGAGTGAGGATCCCAGAGATTGTACCTGGGAAACTCTCGATAGTTTTAAGAGTTCTTATCCGGATTCATGTTCGGATAACTAGTGATGTTTGTTAGAATAGACTGTTTGTTTGCTATTGTATGAATGATATGTATGTTTGGATTGTTAATATAAAAGCTTTTGAATTAACTGTTGTTTCAAATTTCGGGGACGAAATTCTTTTAAGGAGGGAGGAATGTAACAACCCGGAATTTTTGACAGCATATTTTAATACATATTTAATCTAATTTAAATTAAATACAAGCTTTTCAATTTTTAAACTGATGAGATCTTAATTATTTATCAGTTATATATGGTCTGAAAAGGAATTTTGGATTTGAAAATCTAAAATAAATCATGTATTGTTCAATAAAACCAAAAGTTGTATATTATCAATATTTAATATAATACATATAAAAGGGTAATCTAAGGAATAATGTTTAGAATAAGAAATCCAATCAATATTTCAATATGAATAAAAAAATATAAGTATTAAATATAAAATATAAGATGTAAACATAAATAAAAAATATATAAATACAAGTATATGTTATAAATCAAATGTTTGAAAATTTAATTAACAAATAGAATACAACTAATATGCTAACAATAACATTTAAAAAAAACATATCAGAAAGTTTGAAAAGTATAACCTGTATATACAAATGAATAGTGCAAAGAAAACAAGACAAGCTACACACACACACACATACACACACACACACATATATATATATATATATGCTCACAAAACAAAGAAATGATGCTAAGTATAAAATGACCTAAGACAGATCATAGATTATACGTGCTTATGAAACACAAAGTCAGGCTACACTTGAAAAAAAAACAAATATATAAGCTAAGTAAGAAATGAACAAAGTAACATATGTATGCTCATCAGATTTCTAAACCAGGTTGTACAAACCTGAAAGAAAGAAAAAAAACATATAGTACAAGATGATAAATTACACAAGACAAAATCAATAAATGTAGCCACATTTTTCATCTTTTCAGCCACCATCTTGTTGAGAAAAAATCCTCTGGCCGACCTTATGAAATGTTCTTAGTTCAAGCAAAAATCTTACATCAAATCTTACAGTCTGCATTTTTTTTATGTATATCAAAGCTTGTATCTTCTTTCGTTCATCAATTCAAAACTGAGTTTATAAAAAAAAAAGGGAAGATAAACATCTTATTTTACAAACTCAAGCAAAATTCAACATCAAGGCAAAACAGATTCTCAGGAATTCAAGACTGCAGCTTCAACACAACACTTACTTTCTATTCAACAGTTATTAAGTGAGTAAACCTATTTTTGTTAAAACTTTATCCTCAATAATTGGTTCATGACAGATATTATGTTGATATATACTATTATGTGATGTTTGTAAATTACTGGATGCTCTGTCTTATGATGTTCTTCAAGCTTTTCATGTTTCTGAGGGAAAAGAAGAAAAGAATGGTTTATACTCTTCATATAAAAATATTTAACTTAGAAATTTAATTAAATAAATTTGTTTAAAACTAAAGATCAGAGCTTGGAAACTGTTTGATGGTTGGCAGTGAAAGATAAGTCCTGTAATTCAAATTTACAGTATAAAGCAAATAAATATGTAAAATTCGAATATCATAAATTGTTGATTTGATTTCATTTCTTGAATATACATATAAAGGTAGGAATTTTAAACCAAAAATGATAATTTTTAGGCATTTAAGGAGCAATTCATTAAAGAACCGAAAATACTTTTTCATCAATTCCTGTCGAATTAATCAATAGTTAATGCTGAAAATTGTTGTGAAGTTAGGTTATTGATTCAGGAATATGGGGAAAATGGTGAAAGATTTTTCGAATGCATGGATTTTGGGTTTGAATCTAAAATAGGGTTTAAGTTCATATTTTCAATGCTCTGTAAAAAAAATGTTTTCGGCTCCATTAGGCAACCGAGTTGATCGCGTTTTCAGGTGGTGTTAGGGGGGAGGTGGTCGAAGTTTTGGTGGAGTTCCATCACCTCCGGTGATCATTGTCGGTGGGCCGAGAGGGTTTTTTTGTGGTGCGTTCATGGCTCGTGTTCGAGCTTCAGGCAAATTTTCAATTTCATCACGTATTTGAAAATCTGGGTTTCGATTTCGACGCTAGGGAGGATTTGGGGTTTGTGGGGGCTGACGTGGGTCGCCGGAGGCGAAGCGAACCACCGTGCATGTGCACGGTGGTGAAGAGGTGTCTGGTGAGTTAACCTAGGCGGTCGCGTACGCGTGCTCGTGACATTTGGGTGGTTGCTTCAACTTGACTTTGGGGTCACATGCGAGAGATTGGCTTCTGCAGTTTCACTTAACTTAAACTAAAAAAAAATAAGTGAGGAAAAGAATAGGAAACAGGAAAAGAAGATGAGAGAGAGACGCGGGTAAGTCACGAAGATAACTCGAGACTTTCTCGAGTAAAAGAAGGTGCGGTCTCGGGTACCTTTCTTATGGTCGAGCATAAGTTTGGTTTAAGTATTTTTGTTATAATTGAGTTAACTAAGCAATTAGTAGTTTAGGTTAATATTTGTTTTAAAGGTTTAATAAGGTAAATGATGTAAAGATAGTTGATTTATATAAAGCAATTAGAATGTAGATTAATTTATATTTGAAATTTAATTGATAACTTTAAATTAATTTTGTAATTAAAAATAAATCATATGTTAAATCAATTTAAAACTTAAGAACGTTAGCTAATTACTTAAAAGTTAATTAATAGTGATTAACTTAAGTGATTAACTAAAGATTATATAATTAATTAAATTGATAATAATTGATTAATTAAAGTAATTTGTGATAATTAAATAAGTTTAATTTTTAATAAGTAAGTTAATAATTAATAATTAAGAATCAACTAATTAACTGAGTAATTAGGTAACAATTAATGAATAAAAGTTTAGTAATTAAATAATTAATTGAAGAATAGATGATAAATAAATAAATAAATAATGATTAACTAATTAATTAATTGATCATTAATAAGCTAATTAATCAGTGATTAATTAAACAGAATAAAGTAGTTTATTCTTAAGCAAATAATTAAGTTAAGAAACTAAACTGTTTTGGTATGCATTAATAATTCTGTTTGATTGACTTTAACATCTGTTTGATGATATTTCTGTGATATGTTGTGATATATTATGGATATCTGTGATAACTGTGTATGATTTATCTATTATACCTGTTATGTGAATTCTGATATTAAATTAAACTGTTAAGTTAAATAGACAACTTGGCCTTTAAAATGGCGTTTGGATTTCGATGAGATCAGGATCGGAAGAATCAATTTTGATTCTCCGAAAACCACATCGATCCAAATTAAACGATAGGTCATGACTTATCAAGTGGTGATCGAGATGGTGTTTCAGAATGCAAGGGTTATCGTCGTTAACTCTGAGGGTGATTCCAAAATGAGTGTAACAAGATAATGCCTTCGGTTTCATTCGAACCCGGAACGAACTTGTATGGATTGAATGCTTTCAGCACATCGTCAGGCGGACGATGAGCATTCTAAGAATAATGTTCAATAAAGGTAATCGCAACCTCAAGCCTCATCAACCGGGAATGGCTAAAACAAGGGAGATGCAGCAAAGTTCGGTGGGTCATGCCCAAGCAGGACAAGATATTCCTCTGTCTAGATGTCCCTTTTTATTTCGGCTGTGTGAGCAGTTGTTGACCACAACTGCGGGGTTATCTTGTTCGGGACTGTTCAATAAGGAATGGTTCCGGCCTTGTGTTGTAGGGGGTCGGGAGTGATCCTCGGTACGGTGATCTAGGTCCGTACTGTGACGGGCGGTACCCCAGTAGCCCTGCCATTGTTGGAAACTCATTTTCCCTACGAGACTCTACGGTTTTGATTTGTATTACCCACTTTCGTGGCTAGTAGCTGGAATTTAATCATGTAACAATTTCGGCTATTTTCTATTTACTTGATAACCCTAGACACTATTATAATATCACTGAATTTCCTATAAAAATGTTTTAGTTAGCGTAAGGTAAAAACTTACCTGTATTTATTTGTGGGGAGTCTTACGTGATACCTTTATTTCAAGTGATTTTCAAAGTTAAGCAATCTTAACCTGTTTACTCATACCAGACCCATGTCTGACCCAGAGTTTATATTTTGTGTTTTCATAAATTCTTGGGTACTCAAATTTTTATGAGTAGCCAAGTGATAGGTATTGGAAGTGTTGATTTTCTGGAGGAGCTCTTTTGGGAAAGAAGACCAGACATATGTATCTATATATGTAGTTCCGCTGTGTAGTTAGTGTATGCTGTATTTTGGATGTATGTATGGACATATATGTATATAACAGTCCTGTTATGTGATATTGTATGACTCTGATGTATGTATAACTATGTAATAGTATGTTGATGTATTATATTTTGTTCCATTCCGCTGTGAGATTCTGGTATTGTTATTCTTTCTTTCTATTCTTTTCTATTTCGATCCCTTTCTTTCTTAATGATGAAACGTCTTTCTGAGGTTAGAAAGGCGGGTCGTCACATTTTGTGTACCTATGGTGTTGGTGATGGATATTATGTGTGATGGATTTGAGATGTATGAATTTGTATTAGTTGATTATATAGTTGCGTGATTATTGATATGTGTTTTATTTGATTATTTGCGATATATTTGGTTATATGATGGTTGGAATGGAATGTATACGATGGATTAGAAGTGATTATTGTGATGTGGAATGGTTTGCGACGACAGAGGTTGGAAGAGGGAATACTGGCTGCTGGAAAACTTAAAAAGTTACAGGTTTGCAACGGCTCGCAACGGCTTTCTGGTTCAGGCTAGCAACGGCTATCTGGTTGCAGGCTTGCAACGGCTCGCGATGCCACGTGACGACCAGGATTGTAACTAACTGTTGCCACGTGGACAACTGGTCGTCGCCACCCGTTACTAAATTGGTAACGGAGCCGTTGCTATTGCCGTTGCTGGAACAAGTTGCAACATGCTTAATAGCAACGGCTTTTAGCAACGGCCGCCAACGGCTAGCAACGGCCGCCAACGGCTATTTGCCGTTGCTATGCCTTCCGTTCATTGTAGTGTATATATACAAGTATCACTAAATATGATTAAACAACTCTTTCACTAAGAGTCTGTCACTTAAGAAAAAAATGAAACAAGAACTTCATTGTAGAATATTATTCTGATAAACAACACAACACATGAATCCATCTTTGGCAGGAAATTAGTCCTACAGAGTTTAAGTATTTTAAACTGTTTCTTTTATTAATTTAGTGTCAATATTCTGCTTTCTACCTTGAACATTCAGTAAGAAACTAAGTATTCATACTTGGATCTACATTACTGCAGGAATCATGTTGGTTTTATTGTTAGGTTCGAACTAGACAAGTAAATAAAGAAAATAACACGTCAGCTTGCTTTACTTTTTCAGTTATATTTTAATTTCTATATCACTTCCAAAACTAGTGATTTGCATTAGTCCATTTGAAAATGACCCTGCAATGAATACTGACGTAATATTTACTCCGAACATATTGGACAAATTATAAGGATATTTAGCTATATACTGCAACAATGCATAACAAAACAGTTAGTAGAAACAAAAAATGCATACCAATGTACAAGAGTGTCTTTATAAAATTGGAGACCTTGAAAAACAAAAGATGCATACCTTTGCTTCTAACAATTAGATGACTTCAGTTATACAAGCACTACTAAGTGTAACTGAATTCAACCGTCAATCATGAGAACAATTAAATTATGAAAAATATTTCAGCATGGAAATTAGGTTGAAGAGCTTCTAGTTGCAGGATAATAAGTTTCAAAGACAGCACTACTGAATAGTTAGTTTTAATGACAACTTACAGAATAATGATAAATTCATTTATCTTTTTAAGTTATATAGGAAAATGATAAGTCCTTTTATCATTATTTCTCTATAGCTGAAAAAGATAAATTCTTTTATATTTTTTCTGTAAAATGTCCTTAAAACTAATTTTTCAGAAGTAATGTCCTTAAAACTTATTACCCTGCACAAATAAGTCCATGAAGTGAAAATCTTCTATTTCAGTATTTAGCTATTTAAATCAATTGATTAATTAAACACAAGTTTAGTCCCATCATTTAAGTGGTACATGTATTACTAAATATAACTAAACTATTTGACTAAACTATTTTAGTACTTAGCTATTTACTTTTAGCAAACTGAACTACTTCATTTGCACAACTATTTTAGTACTCAGCTATTTAAATCAATAGATTATACACAAGTTTAATCTATGGATCATTTCAGTTATATAGGTATTGCTAAATATTACTAAATATAACCAAACTGTACTTCGGTACTTAGTTAATTATTTCTAGCAACTGAACAATTTTGGTTACACAGGCATTACAATAATCATGAGAGCAAGGCAGTTCATAAGAACAAGTAAATCATACAAGTATTAGGTTATACAAACAGTCTTTTAAAGAACAAACCTTAGTCGTAATTATTTTAGCAAGTACATATAAAGGAAACTAGAGAGTGAATCAGATTTTAATATGCTAAAATTAGACAGAAATCAAATAAAGCTAATTCAACATATTAATGTAAATTAGTTGTTGATCACAAAATTAGTCAAAATATTACTATAAATTTAGTATATGATTAGTTGATTACTACAATCATATTGCTATAAATTAGTTGTAAATTACTAAAATATTACAGCAAATGCAGTATATATTGTAAATCTGTAATCATATTACTGTGAAATAGTTATAAATAAGTAAAAATATTTTCATTTATATAGTAATCGGTATATTATTACTGAATTACAAGTACAACAAACACAATAATCCTAGAAAAGTATACATAGCATAGCCAGGGCCGGCTTGACTGCTTGGGTTACCCTAGACGGAAAAAAAAAAGCCTCAGAATCAAACCAAGGCATCATCAACAAACATACGCTCCACCACCTCACCAAGTAACATTTATTTAATAAAATAACACAACAGTTAATGTATCCCTTATACATCTATTTAACATTTTTCCTCCGTCTTGTTGCCCTCGCCTGGGGGTTGCCCTAGACGGCCTCCAGGCCCGTGTAACAACCACACAATGATTCCATGATTTTGGAGAAGGAAAACTTCTGTTTACACCGGCTAATGTCAGCCTCGGAATGATTTCAGCAAACAGTTTGCATATCGAAGTTCTCATAGGCATTTCCAAAACATCCACAACCACTGCTGAAGCTTTTGCCACCACCAACGATGTTCCGATAGCCATAGCGGCAAATAAAGAGTACCAAACTAATGATGAAGATGAAGCGCGCTTTCTATGCCCAAGATGTAAAAATTCTTCTATGATGGTCATGGTAGCAAGTCACAGGCAATCTGAAAATGCAATTTCTGACCAAATTCACCAGAATTCGGCCTCCAGATCGTCAGAGGTGGTTTCTGGCGATGTCAAAGATGGTGCAGGTTCATAATTTGCAAGAGATGAGGTCAGAGGAAGGAGATAGGGTTATGTATCACTGTGTGCATGTGTGTGAATGCCTGTGCATGTATACAGTGATACATATTAATTCTGCAGCAATACTGGGTGCTTGTACACAAACTAGACTAGGGTTTAGGTTATTATTTGTTTGAGTAGTGAGTGTGTTGAGTCAGGTTAGGTTAACATGAGAGTTAAGTGCATGTACAATTATATATATACATGCAGGCCATAGTATTTGAAAAATGTGAAAAAATCTGAATATCAACTTACTTCTTTTCCATTTCAGTTCTATTGCAAATCCTTAATACTTAATTTTGTCTTCTTGTTCATTTTCATTGCCATTATCAGTACCTATTTTCACCATTCCTGCTTCTATTTACAATTCTGCTTTGCTTTAATTCCAGTAGGTTGAATATTCCAGTTCTTTGATTTGTGCAATTTGATCTTGTTGCGAGTTATAGCTTGTTTCTAGTATCAGCTCTGTTCTTTATCATTACTTTTCATTCATGCTATTCATTTCAATATGTGCTCAATTTCTTGAAATCTAACTTTTAATTGCCATATAAATTCAAAGTTCTGATCCTATATACCGCTAATTCTTGTTTCACTTTATAATTCTTGTTCTTTCTATTGCAAAGTTATAGTAACAATTCTTGTTAGTTCACTTTGAATCTCAGATACCTGTTCATATTTCTTGGTTATCGTTTCAATACCCTTGTTCTTAATTCATTTGTTTATTATCGGGCGCATTACAATTACCGAGAACATGTTATTTTAAGCATTTGTACATGTTCTTGTCATTGCCATTTTTAATTACAAACTCTCCCTGTTCAAATTTGCCTCCATTCCATTGCTTCTAGGACAAGAAAAACTCATATCTCCATTCCTGTGCATATCTGATATCTGCCTACATCAATTTGATACCATTCTCCACAGTTCATCACTTAATTCTCCACTTTCAAGTTGAAAACTGATACCTTTGCACATACACTCTCCATTTTCATCACTCCACTTCATCAAAAAACTCCAGCACCTCACTAGAAAATACATCACGCCATTATGTCAAAAACTGTTGTTCAACTTGGGCCTTACAGCCAGCCTAGACCTGTCAAAATATGACCCAACTCATTTACCATACTTTTAAATGGGTTGGGTCAACCCATTTACAAATTTTATTAAATGGATTATGGGTTGGGTTCATCCATTTTTAAAAGGTTTATAAATGGATAACTCGTTTATCCATTTATTAAAAACACTAAATTTTATTATAAATTTGAAAAATAAGAATTTTGAACATACAATGTAGTTTTCATGAAGACTGACAGTTGTACTTAGAAAATAACAGGTCACCGCATTCTTATATTTGAACTTCACCTAGTGTAGAAACCGCTATTTTTTTTGTTCAGACCGTAATAACTTCTTCATACTAACTCAGAATCAGACGAGACTTCGACTGATTAACTCCCACCTAAATTACGGACAGTATGAAATACTTGGATACTTGACTTATGAACGCATACTGTAGTTCTCCAAGGGGACTGACAGTTGTACTTAAAAAATAGCAGGCTACCACATCCCCATATTTGAACCCCGTCTAGTGCAGAAGCCGCTATTTTTTTGGTTCAGACTGCAATAACTTCTTCGTATTGACTCGAAATCAGGTGAGACTTTGACCGATTAACTCTCACCTAAATTACAGATAGTATGTAACACTCGGATACTTCATCATGTGAACGCACACTATAGTTCTCCAAGGAACTGACAGTTGTACTTAGAAAGCAACATGCCACTACATCCCCATATATGAACTCCGCCTAGTGCAGAAGCCGCTATTTTTTTTGTTCAGACTACAATAACTTCTTCGTACTGACTCGAAATCAGACGAGACTTCAACCAATTAACTCCCACCTAAATTACGGACAGTATGTAACACTCGGATACTTCACCGTATGAACGCACATTGTACTTCTTCAAGAGGACTGACAGTTTTAGAAAATAACAGGCTACTACATATCTATATAT
The DNA here is from genome assembly GCA_030765085.1 of Allium cepa. Lineage (NCBI taxonomy): Eukaryota > Viridiplantae > Streptophyta > Magnoliopsida > Asparagales > Amaryllidaceae > Allium > Allium cepa. The sequence continues at coordinate 985,359,198 of CM060929.1, read as the reverse complement.
GAACTCCGCCTAGTGCAGAAGCCGTTATTTTTTTGTTCAGACTGTAATAACTTCTTTGTACTAACTCGGAATCAGACGAGACTTTGACCGATTAACTTCCACCTAAATTACGGACAGTATGTAACACTCAAATATTTCATCTTGTGAACGCACAATGTAGTTCTCCAAAAGGACTGGAAGTTGTACTTGAAAAAATAACAGGCTACCACATCCCCATATTTGAATTTTGATAAAAATCAAAATTAAAATTTTAAATTTTTATTGGAATTCAAAACATAAAAATTAGAATTAGAATTATTTTATATTTTTTTTTATTAGTCAAATCAAATTTAAGTTTTTAAATTGGTTAAATGGGTAACTCATTTATTAAACGGGTTGGGTCATAAATGAGTTGGATTATAAGTGGGTAAAAAAGAATGGATCATAAATGGGTGGGTCAAACTTGACCCAACCCAACCCGTTTGATAGGCCCGCCGACAGCCTAGCCCTGAAATCGGGCATGAGCATAGCATACAACTGAAATTGGTGAGTAACAGACTAAAAGTAACAGACTAACGGAAACTTAATAAATTATATGATATTTTGTGTAGAACTCGGATTCAACAAACCAATTTGGAACTTAAGAATTAAATCTATAAAATTATACTCTCAGTCTTTCATTTCCTTCTTGAAGCTATCAATTATTGTAATAACTCAATGTCGATGGTGGTCATCACTAGCATCGTGAAGCGTCGCGGCTAAAATCGACAATTATCAAATGAGATGAGTGACTATATTAGATCTGGTTTTGAGTTTTCTTGTTTTTTCTATTTTATTTGGAAATGAGCATTGGACTAGATCTGGAAAGGGGAATATTAGGGCATACTAAGAGCATTTCCAACCGACCTCCAACATGGGGTCGTTTGAGCTCTTCTAGGTTGCTTTGGCACCCAGGGGTTGCTTCTTAGCCGGTCAAAATAAAGCCAGCTAAGCTTGACCAGTTTTATTTTGACCGGCTAAGGCAACGGTCAACCATATGACCGTTGCCACTTAGCCAGCTATATAATAGCCGGTTGAGTCCAAATGGTCATATTGTTGACCATTGGGACTTAGCCAGATATAATATAGTCGGCTAAGTTACAACGATCATGTAAATGACCGTTGTCCATCCCTCTCCATCCCCAAGTATATAACCTATCAATTTCAAATTTTATATATACCATTTTAGTTATATTTCTTACTCTCATCAACATATTTTCTTTAAACAATCTCAGAAATGTCGAAAAATTCAAAAGAAAATTCTCAAAAAAATTTATCTTCTAGATATCTATCTCAATTAAGGTCAGATAATCAAAATCTAACTCCATTCAGTCAGAATATGTATAATACTCTATAAGCTTCAAATTCGTATCAGGCACAACATATTTGATGTTGTAAATAAAATTTGCTTATTTACATTTGATGTTGTAAATAAAACAAGCTCCATATTCAATTAGAAAATGTATAATATAGCTCATGGCTGGAAGAAGATAAGATAGGATTATTTGCATGGGTGGATATTTTTATGCAAATTTCGAGATGATTTTGACGATATATTATTTTACTCGCCGATGTAATGAGGCACAAAATTGGAGATTTTGATATTTCCTCTTATGGCTATCATTTTGCTTATTTACATTTATTTGACAAGAAAACAATTTTTGTACAAATAAATTACAATAAATCATTTAAGTCTTTTTAATCATTGAAATATTATTTTTAAATCATATTCCATATTTTTTATTAATAAATTACATAATATCTTCATATTTCTTATTTTAAATTCAATAAAAGATTAATATTGACATTGTTTTTCAATATTGTTGTATTTACCGAAATAAAATTGCAATTTGATTATTTTCTACTCAAATTCTCAAAATAAAGTTTTTAAAACTTTATTTCATTACTTTAGATTTATTTCAATAATTTAACGTTAAAATATACCACCCGATTAATTTATTAGCTCCAAACTAATAAATACTCAATATTTCAATTTATTTAAACCAAATACTTATCTAATCAATATTTAATCCTATATTTATACCCAAATAAAAAAATAAAGTTTCAAACTTTATTTTTCTCATTTTATTTACAAAATTCATTGTTTATTCCAAATAAATAATTTAAAATTTTCAATTATATTTTAATTTACAATATTAAATTATAACTTATATAATATTTCGGTACCAACCTATGATGCTCCACCCCGAGACGCATATTAACAAAAAGAATTACTGGTTAATTCTATCTGCTAATACGGAGAATATGGCAGGTTAAGGACGGCCATCATAATCTTGTATCAGATAAGAGCTCAGTATGTCGATTTGGTACTCTTTTTTTCATTTCATCTCAAGTGGTTCAACATGCTTAATTCATATCTAATACGTGACTATGCTGGCTATAGGATCAATTAAAAAACAAAACATAATAACAATAACAGTCACAAATCACAGAACAGCAATATAGATAACATACATATACACATACGTCAAATGTAGTACAACATGTCACAAATGGTATTACGACCATAATATATATATATATATATATATATAGACATATACATCCCCATAACAGAATATACATATCAAGGTCTGGAACAAAAATACTACACAAAAAATATGCTTCCAATCCAAGCTGTGATGCCCCACCCCAAGACCCACATTAATAAAGAGTATTACTAGGTAATACTGTCTGCTAATGTGGAGAATAAGGTTGCTTGGAAGCGACCATCGATAGCCTTGTTTTAAATATCTATTGAATACATTAAAAAATGCTATATATTTCTTTTCTAACTTGAGTGGATCGACATATCCAATAAATATTTAATATAAAACTATAGGTGGCTATAGGATCTATCAAAAATAAATACAACAACTCAAATGCAAACACATCACAGAACAACAGATAATCACATATATATACACATGCAGAGATACATCACAGAGTATACAAAATGATACATCACGTATGTGGTATGACGACCACAATACAAATACGAGTCAAAAGAATACACATATCAAAGTAGCAATAAAAGGACTACACAAAAAATTATATCAAAAAGGCGATAGCAAAATGAGTCCACACAGAAGCAGAATAAGCTAAGTCCAAATGTACCTAACCTAAAACATCTCGGTGTGACCCGAGTATAAAATACGCGGGTCAGTCTAGCTAAAAAACCAGTTAAGAGAAATACAATAATATAAGCATAAGGTTCAATATGATAAACTAATCAAAAGAGTAGGTACAACTCAATGCCTATGGTTACTTCAAGTGACATAGTCAAGTAAGGATAGTTACTTCATGCAGCATAAGGTATCACAAAGCATGTGCACAATCTCAAAAGAGATAAAAATCTAAAACAAATCTCCAATAAAATTGTGCCTTATATCATTGGCGATTCTCAAAACATCAAATATGGTTTAGGATAATCCCAAAACTGCCTTTTTGGTAACTCAAAACATACTCAAAGAGATCCCATCTCAAAATATATCAGGCTAATATAACTTCAAATAGGAGAATAAAATCTCAAATAAATGCCAAAAGGCAAATCTCATAAAATATCGCCAAAAGGCAAATCTCAAATAACGCCAGTGTAGGCAACTCAAATCTCAAAGATAGAACATCTCAATGGACAAATTCCCATAAGGTAATCACTATATATATAATGGCTCGAATGGCCAATAATAAAAATGTGATATACTCGAGAAATCACAATAAAATCATCCCAAAAATTTGCACGTGCATTTGACCGAAGTACTGTACTCTCTCAAATGTGGTAAACCCCCGAAGGCAAATACGTCTTAATGGACATATACGCCGCAATGGCAAACGTCTCGAAGATAAATATGCCGCAATGGCAAATACTCTGCAAGGACAATGACCCAAAGGTCTAGTACTGGTATATGTCTCGAAGACAAATGTATCACAAACTCTTAGTTAGAAACCCGAACAGTGTTAACGTGAGTCCCAAATCACACGTTCACACTAAACTGTTTACTAACCCTAGTAAATTTCACACTCAAAATAGTAAAAAGTTTACCTCATCTCATCGGCGAACTAATTTCAAAGGTCAAAATGATCAAACAGACAAATTGGGTATTAACCGATAAGATAAACGCATGTGTCCCATACCATATGCTTTACCAAAACATTTAATCCTCCTTCTCATTGCTCAAAACGTGCAAAAAGTGTAATTTATATATAAAATAATTTTCTTTGAAAAACAAGCTTTTAAAACTAATTTTCGAAATCAATTTGAAAACCATATTTGAAAAATTCCCTTATTATAGAGAATAAATAGATTTTATACTTGAAAATAGTTTAAAATATTATATAATAATTATTATGAAATGCCCACTAATTTTAAAAATCATTTAAAAAAATTTGGAGGAAACCGTGCTCGAAAACGAATAAATACAGGGAAAATCACTCGAACCGATATTCGAATTTAAATTCTAATTAAATTCAAAACAATTCAAAATTTGAATTTCAAAATCTTCAAAATTTGGCTACTCTATTGATAGATATCATGGCCTTCAAATATGATCAAAAATATCACGAAATCTAACCAGAAAATGAAGCAAAAGAAGCTAGAAAACTTCGAAACAAAAGGAGAAACAAGGAAATTTTTTTGCCTTTGTCCAGGTCGACCTCCTTGGTCCTTAGGTCGACTGCCAGATTGACCTAGATGGCACAAGGTCGATAGGAAGGTCGACCCAAGGAGAGGGGCAGTCGACCTAGCTTACGTATTTTCTTCCAGTTGATTTTCAGGTTTTTTGTCTAAGTTTCAGAGGAAATTTCGACATGCAAACGGCAGTATTTTTAACCAAAATTTACAGAGATGAAGTTATGAAGGCTACCAAATGCAATAAATTCGGCAGCATTTCATTGCCAGAATCAAAATTTATGAGGTTTCAAAGTAGCAATGGAAATCAGATTATAAGCAAGAAAAATCAACTATAGAAAATTTTACACAGCAAGCAGATTTTCACATTTTTATGCGATCTGAGCTTTATCCAGCTAGTATTTGTGAGTTTTAGGAACTCACCTTGCTGATTGAAGGCTAAAACTTAGATTTTTGATGCAAGGCTGAAGCTTTGCTTGAGATTACAAGCCTGTAGAACCTGTAGAACAAATATACAAAACATGCAAACCAATATTTGCAATAAATTAGGAATCATTCACTTTAATAAGAATTTTTGATGAAATTAAGTAATTTGGGGTTGATTACCTTTGATTTATCTCTATATTGCAAAAATACTTTAATTTGATGAAGAAATTTCTTGGATTTGAGAAAGTGGATAATAGGTTTATTGACTTTTCTTTTCATGTGAAAGAACGAAGAAGAAATAATAGCCTATACAAATGAACGCACAGCAACTCATTTTTCTCGTTTCTTAAACAGTTTAAAGGTTAATGGGCCAATTGGGTTTGATAATTAAAAGAAATAAATTGACCTGAGGTTTAATTAATCAACACTTAACAATATATGTGCATATATCACATGTTTACAAACAAAATGCATTTTCTCCAAATTTACACATAAGAAAAATATGAAAACTTGTATACATACAATATAAAACATTTTCTATCATATAAAAAGATTAATTTTTATTTTAAAAACATTTTTATAATTAAATTCCTTAATTTAACAAAAATGCACTATTTACTCAAATAAATGAATAAAACTATGTTTTTAACTTCTAAAATTCCACAAAATTTATTTTCCCACTTAGAAAAATATTTAAAACCATTTTCAAACATAACTTATAGCCAACACATATTTTTAAACCAATTTTCACCTTTTATTTCAATAAAACACCTTTAAAAATTATATAATTCTTTTAAAAGTTATTAAAAGAAGCAAATGGGCAATAATTAATATCATTATTGCATTTTCTCTAAAATAAAAATCATTTTCTATTTTAAAGCCCATATTCCATTTATTATCAATCCAAACAAAATAAAATATAGTTTAGAACTATATTTTCTTAATTTAATTCCAATTTCATTGTTTGTTTCTAATAAACAATTTAAAATCTCCAATTTTAATTTAAATCACAATATTAAATTATAACTACGGTTATAATTCAATATTGAAAGGTAATCTCCAAACCAGGTTTGTTACATGCTCATCCCCTTAACGAAAATGCGTCCTCGCAATTCCTAGAGAAGAGTTTGTGTTCAACTTATTAAGTTCATCAATCAAGGAAAAATAAATAAGCTGGAGATAAAGAGATATTCTCACCATCGCTATGCGAAGATAGAAAATTGAGATAGGATCGCTTGATAAACTCTCTGGTTTTCCAAGTGTAGTCATTGGGATTACTGGACCATTGAACTTTAACGAGCGGCGCGTCCTTGTTTCGAAGGCGTCTCACTTCCGAAACAAGTACACGAATAGGATGTTGCACAACAGATAGGTTTGGTGATATCTCAAGCTCTTGCAAATCAGGAGAATCGATAACAGAATTCGATTCTTGAAACACTTTCGAAGTTAAGAGACATGAAACATGTCATGAATGCCAGATAAATGAGATGGAAGCGTAACTCTATAAGCCACATGACCAATATGTTCAGTAATGGAAAATTGTCCTATAAGGCAAGGAGCTAATTTCTCAATCATACTGAAATGCATAACCCCTTTCAAAGGAGAAACACAAATGAAGACAAGATCACCAATAGGGAATTCGAGAGGCTTCCTACGATTGTCCGCGTAGGATTTATGACGGCTCTGTGCCTCATTCATTCTCTGCAGAATAACAATAATCTTCTTAGAAGAATCATGAATAGAATCTGGGGCAAGAATAAACTTCTCCCCAGACTCCAACCAAATCGAAGGTGATCAACATGGCCTTTCGTATAAGGCTTCGAAAGGAGCCATAGCGATACTAGACTGGAAACTATTGTTGTAGAAGAATTCCATAAGAGGCAAATGATCCTACCAACTACCACCGAAATCTAGAATGCAAGCACAAAGAAGATCCTAAAAAATACGATTCACCCGTTCAGTCTGTCCATTAGACTGTGGATTGTATGTTGTGATGAAGTTAAGCTTTGTTCCCAAAGCTTGTTGAAGACTTTGCTAGAAATGACTCCTGAAAAGCGGATTACGTTCACAAACAATCGAACTAGGAACACCGTGAAGTCTCGTGATTTCCTTGATATACAACTTGGTCAGATGAGAAGCACTCCTATTAGACTTAATATGAATGAAGCGAGTAGACTTAGTGGGGCGATCAACAATAACCCAAATGCTAGAATGGCCCGATCTCGAATGAGGTAGGCCATCAATGAAGTCCATCGAAATTTGGTCTCATTTCAACAACGAGACCTCTAGAGGCTACAGGAGACCAGAAGGGCGCTGATGCTCTGCTTTGATAAGTTGAAAAGTCATGTAATTACTCACATAACTCGCCACATCGTGCTTGCGCCTTCCTCATAATAAAGGCGATGCATATCGGCATACATCTTACTACTGCCGGAATGAAAGGTATACTTAGAACGGTGACAGTCATCGATTTTGTCACGCCTAAGCGTAGAATCAGAATATCTGTCTTTGCGTGCATGTGTAGCGATTTTTTCCATCTTGGACGCAAGCCGTTCAAAGGCTCCGAGTCTGTATCGGAAGTCCAAGCCTGGATTCGCACATGCGAGCGGATATTTTCTCACATGGATCTTTCTAACCATTATAGAGTTCTTGTGGCATCCAGCATGCTACAAGAGCATGCTCTCAACTGGTATAAGTTTTTCATAGCCAAGCTCGACGAGTCTACTCTTTCTTCGACTCAATTTTGCAAATGATTCAATCGTTCCTGAATCTAAGAAAGTTTTATTAGCCCATCACTTCCTCTAATTGAAGCAAGGAAAGTTCTTCATCTCTGATTATATTTTTTTATTTAAGGCCTTATCCAACTATGGTCTTGAGTACATCAGCACTCCCTATAAGAAGAATCTGAATTTGGTCTTTGGTCTTAAGAAATATCTCAATAAGTCTTTGATGCTCTAGCTCAAGCTTTCTTTCGAGGAGTTCGTTGACTTGGCGCTTCATCTCAAAGCCGTCGAGAAAGAAATTGGTAGTGGTGATGAGGTTGAGGTTTACAAGAAACCCAACAAGAAGTGGTTCTCTTTCCACAAGTCAAAGTCATTCCCTTCCAAGAAGAAGAAGCCCGTTGAATCTAGTTCTCATTCTCAGCCTAGTGAAGCACCTTCTACTTGGAAGGGTGTTTCAATTGTGGTTCGCCTGACCATATGATTCTTGAGTGCCCTAAGCCTTTGGTTTGTCATTATTGCAAGAAGGAAGGCCATCGTATATCTACTTGTCCCATTGCTCCTAGTAATGCCAAATCTGCTAGCTGCATATTACGGATGCTTTTGGAGGGTCTTCTCAGTGCAAATGTACATCTCCGTCTATTCTTGAAGGCTCTTTATTGTTCCGTGATCGTTCTATTCGATTCCTCTTTGATATGGGTGCTTCGCATTCATTCTTATCGAAGAAGCTTGTCTATGATTTGTCTTTGGATGTTTCATGCATGCTTAATTCATTGAGGGTTGCAAATCCTATCAAGGGATCCGCAACCATTAGCATACTTTGTGATGATGTTGAGATTATTTTATGCGGATTTTCTTTCCATATGAGTCTGCATGTTATTTCTTATTTAGGATTCGATATTATTTTGGGTATGGACTGGCTAGTTCGATACGATGCTAGGATTATTAGTTTGAAGAGGATTTTATACCTTCGACATCCTAAATCTTCTGCTTAGCTAGCTCTTGTTCTTCGGAATGTGGATAATTCTGAAGTGGCTTTATATTCTCTAGACTCACGAGATGATGATGATATATCTCGTATTCTGGTGGTTTGTGATTTCTCCAATGTCTTTGAGCCTGTATCGGGTTTGCCACCCAAGCGGGCTATCGGGTTCCGCATTGATCTCGTTCCAAGCGCACAGCCAGTTAGTCGTCCTTCCATGAGGATGTCTATAAAGGAAAATGAGGAACATAAGAAGCATCTTTTAGAGCTTGAGTCCAAGCAGTTCATCCAGTCTAGTTCATCACCTTGGGGTGCGGCCGTGGTATTCGTGAGGAAGTCCAATGGAACTCTTAGGCTTTGCGTTGACTATCGAATGCTTAAAGAGTTAACCATAAGGAATAAGTTTCCATTGCCTTGGATCGACGATATGTTCGATCAATTGAGTGGTGCTAAGGTTTTCTCTCAAACCGACCTTGCCACGGGTTCTCATCAGCTTTGAGTGGTGGAAGATAGCATACCTCTTATAGCTTTCCGCACTTGATATGTATCTTACGAGTGGCTCATTATACCATTCAGTTTGACGAACGCTCCTTCTTTCGTTGTCGATCTTATAAATCAAGTATTCCAAGAATATCTCGATAAGTTTGTCCTTGTGTTCATCGATGACATTCTTGTTTATACAAAGTCTGAAGCTAAGCATGCTAATCAATTGAGGATTGTCTAGAGTACTCTTCGTCATTATCGGCTTAAAGTCAAATTATCCAAGTTTCATTTCTAGGAGAATAAGGTTAAGTTCTTAGGCCACATTGTTTGGCGTTTCGGTATGTCCTTTGAAGATCTAAGCCATCCAGAATTACAAGAGGCCTGAGAATGTTCATGAGCTTCACAGCTTCCTTGGATTGGTGGCTTATTACCGCCGGTTCATTAAGGATTTCTTTCCTATTGTGCTTCCTCCCACTAGCCTTACTCGAAAAGGCGTTCAATTCGTTTGGTTAAACAAGTGTGAAGCTTCTTTTCAACAGTTGAAGGAGCTTCTCACTAATGTTCCTATTTTAGTGGCTCCCAAAGGGAATCAAGATCTTATAATCTACACTGATGCTAGTCATTTTGGTCTCGGCGCCATGCTTACGCAGATAGATCAGGTAGTAGCTTATTCTTCTAGAAAATTATTACTAAATGAAGTACGCCATGCCGTTCATGCCCTCGAGTTAGCCGCCATCATCTTCGCTTTGAAGATTTGGCGACACTATCTATTGGGCGAGCGCTTCATTCTCTATACCAATCACAAGTCCTTGAAATATACGTTCACTCAAAAGGAGCTCAATATGAGGCAACAACGTTGACTCAAGTTCCTTGCCTTCTTATGACTTCGATATCCAGTATACCCCTAGTAAGGGTAATCGTGTTGCTGATACGCTTAGTCGCAAACATTCAGTTATTGTTTCTATGATGCTAGCCGAGTGGGATGTTCTAGAGACCTTATCTCTTTGTGATTTTCGTGATCGAGCTCCATCTTCTGATTCACCTATTCTATTATTCAATTTGGACGCTCGACCCATCTTATTGGACCATATTATCGATGCTCAACAGCGTGATCCCGATCCTGTGCACCTTATCCAGATTTGTGAGCCCGGGTCCCGTGATGGGAAGTTATGGGATTTCAATATTGATTCTCATGGGTGTCTTTAAGAAGAACCATCTAGTTCTGCCCTCTGATTCTGCACTTACGCGTGACATTCTCGATGAATGTCATCGTTCCAACTATACCATTCATCTCGGCAGTAGTAAGATGTATGCCGTTTTGCATCGCCTTTATGATTGGGAAGGCATGTAGCACGATATGGCGAGTTATGTAAGTAATTACATGACTTTTCAACTTATCAAAGCCGAACATCGGCGCCCTTCTGGACTCCTTTAGCCTTTAGAGGTTACATTATAGAAATGGGATCAGATTTCCATGGATTTTATTAATGGCCTACCTCGTTCGAGATCGGACCATTTTAGCATTTAGGTTATTGTTGATCGGCTCACTAAGTCCTATTAAGTCTAATAGAAGTACTTCTCATCTGGCCAAGTTATATATCAATGAAATCGTGAGACTTCACGGTATTACTAGTTCGATTGTGTGTGACCGTGATCCACTTTTCACGAGTCATTTCTGGCAGAATCTTCAGCAAGCTTTGGGAACAAAGCTTAAATTCAGCATAGCATATCATCCGCAATCTGATGGATAGACTAAACCGGTGAATTGTATTCTTGAGGATCTTCTTTGTGCTTGCATTCTAGATTTTGATGGTAGTTGGAAGGATCATTTACCTCTTGTGGAATTCTCCTAAAAAAATAGTTTCCAGTCTAGTGTCGATATGGCTCATTTCGAAGCCTTATACGGAAGGCCATGACGATCACCTTCGTCTTGGTTGGAATCTGAAGAGAAGCTTATTCTTAGCTCAGATTCTGTTTGTTATTCTTCTGAGAAGATTATTCTTATTCGATAGAGAATGAAAGAGGCACGTAGACGTCAGAAATCCTACGTGGACAGACGTAGGAAGTCTATCGAATTCTTTATTGGCGATTTCGTCTTCATTTGTGCTTCTCTTTTGAAAGGGATTATGCATTTCAGTATGACTAGGAAATTGGCTCCTCGATTTATAGGACCATTTCCTATTACTGCACGTTTTGGCCCTGTGTCTTATAGAGTTTCGCTTCCAACGCATTCATGACATGTTTCACGTCTCTCTGCTTCGAACGCATTCATGACATGTTTCACGCATTCATGACATGTTTCACGTCTCTCAGCTTCCAACGCATTCATGAAATGTCTTCAAAATTCGGATTCTGTTATCTATTCTCTTAATTTGCAAGAGTTTGAGATCTCACCAGACCAATCTGTTGTGTGGCAGCCTGTTTGTGTACTTGCTTTGGAGGTGAGACGCCTTTGAAACAAGAACATGCCTCTTGTTAAAGTTCAATGGTTCGCTAATCCAAAAGACTGCACTTAGGAAACCAGAGAGTTTGTCCAGTGTTCATATCTCGATTTTCTTTCATCAGATGGCGATGGTGAGAATATCTCTTTATCTCAAGCTTGTTTTTTTTTCCTTTTTGATTGATGAAATTAATAAGTTAAATATAAATTCTTCTCTAAAAATTGCAAGGACACAATTTTGTTAAGGGTAGGGAGCCTGTAACAACCCTGATTTGGAGATTACCTTTCAATATTAAATTATAATGGTAATTATACTTTAATATTGTAAATTAAATTAAAATTAGAGAAATTAAATTGTTTAAACAGTGAAAATTGGAATTTAAAATGAGAAAAATAAAATTCCAAGCTTTATTTTATTTTGTTTGGTGTGATAATAAATGGAATATGGACTTAAATAAAGAAAATGTCTTTATTTTAGAGAAATTGCAATAGTTATATTTATTATTGCCCATTTACTTCTTTTAATAATTTTTAAGAGAGGTATTTTATTTTTAATAGTGGTTTATTGAAATAAAAAGGTAGAAATAGGTTTAAAAATATGTGTTGGCTATACATTTGGAAATGGTTTGGAACATTTTTCTAAATGAGAAATTTGTGGAATTTTAGAAGTTGAAAACATGGTTTTATTTATTTGAGTAAATAGTGATTTTTTGTTAAATTAAGGAATTTAATAATAAAAATGTTTTTAAAATATAAAATAAGCTTTTTATTTGACAGAAAATGTTTTATTTTGTATGTATACAAGTTTTCATATTTTTCTTATGTGTAAATACGGAGAAAATGCATTTTGTTTGTATATATGTGATATATGTACATATATTGTTAAGTGTTGATTAATTAAACCTTAGGTCAATTTATTTCTTTTAATTATCACACCCAATTAGCCCATTAACCTTAAACTTGTTTGAGAAATGAGAAAAAGGAGTTGTTGTACGGTCATTTATATAGGCTGTCATTTCTTCTTCCTTCTTCCACCTGAAAAGAAAAGTCAATGAACCTATTTTCCAATTCCTCAAATCCAAGCAATTTCTTCATTAAATTCAATCAAATTAAAACCTTTTTGCAATCTAGAGATAAATCAAAGGTAATTGACACCAAACTATTTAATTTCATCATAAAATTCTTATTACAGTGAATGATTTCTAATTTACTATAAATATTAGTTTGCATGTTCTGTATATTTGTTCTACAGGTTCTGTAGGCTTGTAATCTCTGGCAAAGCTTTAGTCATGCATCAATAATCCAAGTTTTAGCCTTTAATCAGCAAGATGAGTTCCTAAAACTCACAAATGCTAGCTGAGCAAAGCTCAAAATGCTCAAAAATGTGAAAATCTACTTGTTGTGTAAAATTTCTGTAGTTGATTTTTCTTGTTTATAATCTGATTTCTGTTGCTACTTTGAAACCTTGTAACTTTTGATTCCTACAACAAAATGCTCTCAGATTTCTTGTATTTGGTAGCTTGGAAGTTGAACTTCGTCCCTGCAAATTTTCATTGAAAAGTATTACTGTTTGATACATCAAAATTTTCTTAGAAAATCAATTCGTAGCCTGAAATCGAACAGGAAAAAAATTCGTAAGCTTGGTCGACAGCTCCCTCTCCCTAGGTCGACCTGTCTGCCGACCCAGTGGCTCCTCATTCAACCTGGAGGTCGATCTAGGGAACAAGGAGGTTGACCTCCTGGTCACCCTTGAGGTCGATCTGGTTACAGCCCTTTTGGCTCCTTGTTTGCTCGTTGTTTATGTGTTTTTGACTTGTTTTTCTTACTACTTCCTTGCCATATTTCGAGTTGTTTCTTATTTTAGTCAATGACCATGATTTCTTTCAATAGACTAGCCATATTTTAGAGATTTTAAAATTCAAATTTTGAATTATTTTGAATTTAATTTGAATTTAAATTTGAATACCGATTTGAGTGATTTTCCTTGTTTTTATTCGTTTTCGACCACGGTTATCTCCAAATCCTTCTGAAATGATTTTTAAATTAATGGGCATTTCAAATTAATTATTATATAATATTTTAAAGTATTTTCAAGTATAAAATCTATTTATTCTCCATAATAAGGGAACTTTTAAAATATGGTTTTCAAATTTATTTCGAAAATTGGTTTTAAAAGCTTGATTTCAAAGCAAATTATTTTATATATAAATTACATGTTTTTGCACATTTCAAGCAAATGGGAAGGAGGATTCCAAGATTTGGTAAAACATGTGGTATGGGACACGTGCATTTATCTTATGGTTAATTATCAACTTGTGCGTTTGATCGTTTTGACCTTCGAGTCGAGTTTACCGGTGAGATGAGGTAAACTTTTTACTGCTTTGAGTGTGAAATTTAGTAGAAGTTAGTAAACTATTTAGTGTGAATGTGTAGTATGGAATGCACGTTAACACTATTTGGGTTCCTATCCAAGAGCTTGTGACACCTTTGTCTTCAAGATGTATTCCAATATTGAACCTTCAAATCATTGTCCTAGAGATGTTTGCCATTGCATCGTATTTGCCATTGCGACGTATTTGTCTTCGAGACATTTGCCATTACGGCGTACTTGCCATTATGGCATATTTGTCTAGTGAGACGTATTTGCCTTTGGGCGTGGTACCACATTTGAGAGAGAACAGTATTTGGCAAACTTCGGCCAAATGCAATGCAATTTTTTGAGATGATTTTATTGTGATTTCCAGAGTGTATCACCTTTTTATTACTGACATTTGAGCCATCATATGTATATATTATATATGGTGATTAACTTATGAGAAATTTTCTATTGAGACGTTCTATCTTTGAGATTTGAGTTGCCTACACTGGCGTTATTTAAGATCTGCGTTTTGGAGATATTTTATGAGATTTGCCTTTTGGCGTTTATTTGAGATTTTATTGTCCTTTTTGGAGAATATTTGCCTTATGGCATATTTTGAGATGTGATCTCTTTGAGTATGTTTTGAGTTGCCAATATGGCGGGTTTGGGATTTAACCCTAAACCACATTTGATGTTTTGAGAATCGCCAATGATACGAGGCGCACTTTTATTGGAGATTTATTGTAGAGTTTTATCTTTTTTGAGATAGTGCACATGCTTTGTGATACCTTATGCCACATGAAGTAACTATCCTTACTTCACTATGTCACTTGAAGTAACCATATGTGTTGAATTGTATATACTATTTTGAGTAGTCTATCACCTTGAAACTTATGCTTATATTATCGTATTTCCCTTAAACTGATTTGTTTAGCTAGATAGACCCGTGTATTTTATACTCGGGTTAGACCGTAGTGTTTCAGGTTAAGTACATTTGGACTTAGCCTATTCTACTTCTACATATGCTCATTTTGCCATCGCCTTTTTGATATAGTTTTTTATGTAGTCCTTCTATTGCTACTCTCATATGTATATTCTTTTGACTCGTATTTTTATTGTGGTCGTCATATCACATATGTGATGTATCATTTTGTATACTTTGTGATGTATATGTACATGTGTATATATGTGATTATCTGCTGCTCTATGATTTGTTTACATTTGATTTGTTGTATTTTGTTCCGATATATCCTATAGCCACTTATGGCTTTGTATTAAGTATTTATTGGATATGTTGATCCACGAGTTATAATAAAATATAGCATTTATCGACATATTCAATAGATATTTAAGACAAGGCTATAGATGGTCACTCCCAAACAGTCCTATTCTCCGCATTAGCAGGCAGTATTACCCAGTAATACTCTTTGTTAATGTAGGTCTCAGAGTAAGGCATCACAACTACTGTTGTAAATATGGCATAAGTCCATGTTTGAGACAGCGTAACATTTTCATTTCTAGTCGGAATTCATCGATCCTATAGCCACCATAGTAGTGTATTAGATTGGAATTAAGTATGTCAAATACTAAAGACAAAAAGAAAAAAATAAGTACCACCTAAGACAAAAAGAAAAAAATTACCAAATCTACATACTTAGCTCTTATCTAATGTAAGACTATGATGATCACCCTTAATCAGCCTTATTCTCCGCATTAGCAAACATAATTATCTAGTAATTCTCTTTGCTAATGTGGGTCTCTGGGACGCCCCACCACGAGACCCAAATTAACAAAGAGTATTACTATGTAATACCGTCTGCTAATATGGGGAATATGGCTGGTTGAAAGCGACCATCTTTAGCCTAGTCTTAAATATCTATTAAACGTCGATAAATGCTCCATATTTTTTTCTTTTAACTCGAGTGGATTGACTTATCCAATAAATACTTCATACAAAACTATAGGTGGCTATAGGATATATCGGAGCAGAATACACAACTCAAATGCAAACATATCACAGAACAACAGATAATCACATATATACAAGATCGACCTGGACATAGGCAAAATTTTTGCCTTGTCACTCCTTTTGTTTCGATGTTTCTAGCTTCTTTTGCTTCATTTTCTGGTTAGATTTCGTGACGTTTTTAATCGTATTTGAAGGCCATGATGTCTATTAATAAACTAGCCAAATTTTGGAGATTTTGAAATTCAAATTTTCAATTGTTTTGAATTTAATTGGAATTTAAATTCAAATATCAGTTTGAGTGATTTTCCTTATTTTTATTCGTTTTCGAGCATGATTTCCTCCAAATCATTTTGGAATGATTTTTAAAATTTATAGGGCGTCATAACTTAGAAATTAATTTCATTCTCAACAAGAATCGAACCATTACCAAAATTCTCAAAATGTGAATTATCAGCAGAATAGTTCGTTTTTAACAAAACAGTAACTATATTCTAAACTATGTATCTCCCAATAGCCAACAACGGTCAATATTGCCTTATCGTTCACAAAATTTATCAAGGAATCTCAATAATCAATTTAGAGACAACAGATATGAAAATCAAAAAACGGAATTCGATGGCAATGAAATAACCGAAGAAGAAGATGTTTTTAGGAATTCTAATTTGTATTCTCCTTAAACTTGGGGAAATCAGACAATGAGAATCAGTAGTATCGAATTTGCAAATGCAGAACCAAAAGCCACAAAAATGGTTAAATGGTCACCGGACGAGCAAGCTGAATTAGCATTCTGTTGGATTGACTATTCTAGAGACAATAAGAAAGGTATAAGCCAAAGTGAAACTTCTTTTTGGAATTCCGTACGCAATATGTTCAATCATCGAAGTCTAAATAGTCTTTCATGAACGGTTGATTCTTTGAAGCGGTTTTGGAAAATAATAAATTCCACTTGTCAACGTTGGAAAGAAATAATGGCCGGCCTACGTTTAAGACAACAAAGTAGGGCAAACGACATGGACCTGGTCTCAGTCAAGCAAATGTAGTATATATGTCCAAACATAATAATCAACCATTCAACTTGCACCATTGCTATGACATATTCGCAAAAGAGGAAAAATTGAGTCGAGTGTGATAAGAACATTCAATAATGTGCTTTCTTTTTAGAAACATGAGCGATGAATGTAGCTCAGGTAGTTCCGATCCACATGAAGACACCCCCTTCACAACCAGTGCAGGTGGAAGGCTGTCAGGAATGTTCAAGGGTAAGAAAAACTACCCTCGATTATAGCGCACATTATGAACATATTGGAGAGCATATGGTGGTTGCTGAAGATGCAAATAAACTATACCTGAAAACAAAAGAAATAAAGAGATTTGAAAGGGAAATGGAAAAACAACAATGTCACAATGAAAAACAAAAGTTAAAAAATGACAATCTAGAGTTAAGAAACAAGAATTAGCTCGACAATAAAGAGCTGATGGTATGGTTCTTTTAACTTGTAACTTAAACGAACTCAATCCAGTGCAAAGGATGCATATGGAGAAGCAACTTGAGGAGTACCATAGGCGTCAAAGGGGGTTGTAGGAAACTAGTTTCCCATAATGTATCTTAGCATTGCATCAATTATTTGATCTTATAAGTGTTGGTTGTAGTGGCATTATTAGTATTGTTGTTAATGTGATTGTCGTTGCATTATTTTATTGGTAATGCTATTGTTGTCAATTTTGTTGTTATTGCTATTGTTATAGTTTCAAGCTGATCTTTACTTGGCAATCTCACTGTTATTATTACTATTAACACTTCAACCACGACTTAGTATAATAGATATAACAAATTCAAACACAAACATTAGTACAAAACGTCGTCAACAACTTATTACAATAAATAAGTGAAACACAAGCACCATCTAAACATCACTTATACTAGTAGTTTCCTATATGTTTCTAGTAGTGTTCCACTAGTTCTTCTCTTAGATCAAGATGAGCTAGTGGATCTCGAATGTCTTGTATTCTCCGCAAATATTCGACAAAATTATTTGGGTCCTTAAAAGCATTTACCTAAAATGCTACAGAAATGTCTGAATAGTTTCTCAGTTGAAGCTCATACCCACCATGTTCTTCTTCGACAATCATATTATGTAAAATTATACAACAGCATACTATATCAGATAATACCCCTAAATCATGGATCATTGTAGTATACCTATTTTTTTAATATATGAAACCTACCTTGAAGCGATCCAAATACTCATTCAACATATTCCATCAAAATCTCTTGTTATTTGGCGAATCTGATTTCTTTTGAGTTATTTGGTCTTTTGTAAGTTTGCATAAGTATTTTCCATTTTGGGTAGATTCCGTCTACCAGATAATAACCCATGAAATAACCTATCTCTTATTTTGTAATTGCATGGAGGTGATATATCATTACATAAGTCATTAAATAAATATGACCATCGTAGAATGTTAATATCATTCAGTGAACCTGGTGCTCTAAAAAAGCATGCCATATATGCAAATCAAACGAAGCAACAACATCCAAGATTAGAGTTGCCTTTTTGCAAGGTCCTATGTATTGGCCCTACAATGAAATTGGACATTTTTTCCACCTCCAGTGCATACATTCTAAGCTACCTAACATACTCGGAAATCCACGTTGAGATCCCATTGCTAGTAATCTTTCAATCTCTTAAGGGGTAGGGATCGAAGATATTCTTCACCAAACATATAAACAACGGTTTTGCAAAATTCTTTCATACATAATATTACCGTTGAGTCTCCAATCCGCTCTTTGTCATCTTGCAAATCACTAGAAGTTCCATAAAATATCATGCGAAGTGCAGTCGTAACCTTTTACAGTAGAGAAATTCTAAGTTTTTTGATTCCAATTCTTTTGTGGGTGAAAAAATGTTTGTTTTGGTTAGATGTCAAGAAACCGGTTAAAGATATTCTTTGACATACGGAATCTTTGTCTAAAATCCACATCCTCGTACATGGGATTTACTGTAAAATAATCCTTGATCAATTGATTATGACCGCCAACATAGTCACATCCATAATGCATGTCTTTTCTTCCAACAACGCTACCTCCTTCGGATGATGTAAAGCTTTCAGGAATTTCATGGGCCATTAACTCCCTCGTTTCAATAGCAAGCATTCTTTGTTGAGTAATACAATGTTCAATAAAATCGTCGGAAGATGATGAAGATGACGAAGACGAGGATGAGAAGTACCGCAAATTTTTTAGAGAACTCATTTAATATAGGTAGAAGAATAGCGATTATTAGTTTGGAAGTTTGAATGAGTACGTTATTCAACATCCTTACTTCTATTTATAAGTTATTGATGTTTAATGGATAATGGAATGTCATGGGATCTAATCATATGGATTAAAGAATGGAAATGTTTTGGGTCACATTAGCTACTGTAGCCACAATGCACTGTTTTATATGCACTAAAGATTTTTCAAGTGGTTACAAATTGTCAGGAGGTCGGGTCTTGTCTAAAATTGAATTAAAGCTGATTGATGTTGATTAAAGTTGATGGATGTTAGGAGGTCAAGTCTTGTCTGAAATAAAATTAAAGCTAATGGACTCACGGGTCATACTGAATAAAGCTGAGTGATGTGATTAAAGCTGATTGATGTCACGAGGTCAGGTCTTGTCTAAAATAGAATTAAAGCTAACCCATTGGTCATATAGATTAAAGCCGATTGATGTTGATTAAAGTTGATGGATGTCCGGAGGTCAGGCCTTCTCAGAAACAGAATTAAAGCTAATGGACCCACTAATCATATTGATTAAAGCTGATTGATGTTGATTAAAGCTGATGATGTCAAAAGGTCGGATCTTGTCTAAAACAGAATTAAAGCCAATGGACCCAATGGTCATATTGGTTAAAGCTGATTGATGTTGATTAAAGTTGATGGAAGTCAGGAGGTCAAATCTTGTCTGAAACAGAATTAAAGCTAATGGACCCACTGGACATATTGAATAAAGCTGAGTGATGGTAATTAAAGATGATGGATGTTAGAAGGTCAGGTATTATTTGAAACAGAATTAAAGCTAATAGACCCACTGGACATATTGATTAAAGTTGATGGATATCAGGAGGTCAGGTCAATGTAGACACTATGTATTTCTTTACAAGGATTAAAGGCGATGGATGTGGATTGAGAATGATAACAATGTCAGGTTAAATCGGCACTATAACCACGTTTCACGCTATATATGAGAAATATATTATGCTATATAAATATCATTTTGATGGCCACACTTCTCTTCATTATTATCATAGCAGTAGTATATAAAAATGGTCGATTACAATCATATTTCTATGCCCTCCTCATACTCATATATAGAATCGATGGTTTTTCTATTGGTTAAAAAATCGTCGAAAAATTATAATAAAAATTACCGCAAGTACATGACATATAATTTTAGCACGTGGCGAGTACAGATCAATCCATAGGGAATTGAAATGATTGAAAAATTCTACTCAGCCAAATTAAACCAAGATTTAAAGTTGTTTTAAGCTAAAAACGTAAATAAAAAACTAGCTAAACAAAGTGAATAAAAATATAAGAGTAGAAGGCAATTTAATGGCAAATACATTCCCATGATCACATAAATCAACATGATAAAATTATCATAAGTATAGTATATTCTGTTAATTAGCCCAACATAAATTATCAAACTATAACACACCCTCCAAACCACTTGTTAACTCTCATGAAAATGATAATGAAATTAAAAATAAAATCTATTTTAAGCATGATCTATTTAATGTTTATTAATATAGACCATCAAATTTTGATTCTAAAATCCACTTCATTATCAAAGTCACATGCAGATGAAGAGGTAATTTGTGCTTATGTTAGTTTAAGCATAGCCTATTTGGTGTCAACAACATAAGCTATTAAATTCAAAGTTAAACAACAAAATTTTACCGCATCAAAAAATTTCATTGAGCACAAAGAGAGATCAAAAATTAGCAAATATGTTGAATATACATGATTAAGAGAGCTTTATTACCCCTAAATTGAAGGGTTTAGCTTCTCATATTTGTTATCATTTCAATAATTGTATATTTCAACATAGAAAATAAAAGAATTGCAAGCTATATAAAATAAAAAGAGGAGCTAAACTACTTGCATAAATTAAAACTAACTACTAACATGAAAGTAAAAAAGAGCATGTAAATAAAAATAAGCACGAAATAAAATAAAAGCAAAGAAGAAAAAAAGGCTTAGGAAGCCATTTTATTTCTCATATAATTTGTTGCTACCACTAAACTAACTAGTTGATGGTGCTAAGAGCTTCATTACATGAAACATACGGGGTATTTATACATGTCTAAAACCCAAAATCATATTTTAGGGACTACCCAAATTTCTCTTGAGGAAGTGTGGCCACCAAGTTATCATTAGCATGTAACTAATCTGGCATTAAATGTGAATGTGTTTTTAATCTCCACTAACATGTTCATAAGCTCCTAATTGAAGATCATGATAAGTGGGTAGGTGGGGTCCTCCATGTTACGTGAATTGATTTATTTCTTCATTCCTTAATTTGTTCTTCAATACTTTATGCATGCATACATATATGAAGCCTCTGCATTTTCCATTCAAATTTCTACAAATAAAAATAAAATGTGCAAGTGAATATTCTCAAAATTAATATATGCACAAAATTACAATTTTACCTCAAAATTGATGCATGATTGATGACTTGAAAGTATTTTTTGAAATTTGGTTTTAACCATGTAAAAAAATACCCTGTTATGAAATTTATTCAAAAAATAAGTAGATTAAATATGGACGTAAAAATATATACATTTATGTGCCTATCAAATACCCCCACACTTATCTTTTAATTCATCATCGAATAAATTAAAACTAAGATAAATCTATTTCTTAGGAAGCACGATTACATTGAGCGTATGCAATAAGTCGTTAAACCTTTAGGTGTCCCTAGTAGGACGAGTGTTGTAACGTAGGGGTTTTTAGGAGATACTATGCACAAAATCCAAATATGAAATGTAAAATTCCTAAATACAAGATATATTTACAAAGAGATGAATGTAAGTTTTTGAAATATTTACAAATGAAGAATTTACTTTCAAATTGACACGAATAAGTTAAAAATAATTTCTAGTCATTATCAATAAATTTAAGTCCTTTTACTTGTCAAAACTTCTAATAAGAATTAAGTTATCATCACAATTAGACTCTAGTTTGGCTAGTTGTTTCGGTCGATAATATAATATAACTATGAAACGGATCCTTCGTTGATTATCAAAAAATTTCAAAGTGGTATTTTATTTCTTTTGAATAACAAATCGAATCAAATAAGTGAAAATAGTGCTTGGATTTCAATTGCTTACTCTCTCTTTATTTGAAAATTTTATTGATATTAAAAATATTTAAATATGCCTAATTTAGATAGACTGAGACCAGATATACCACCCATGCACTGCTTTGTGGGATTACGTGATAGGAATACGGAGCATGGACACACAAGTATGTACACCTATCGACTGTAGGCATTATTAAAAGAGTTTTTATATACATACATCTATTTAGATAAACTAAGGCCAAAAATACCTATCATGCATTGCCTTTGGGCTTACATGAGAAGGGCATAGAGCATGACGAGTGTACATACTTGCGTGTGAACACATGACTCTAGGTGTATTTATTTTCACAAAAAAAAAAAAAAAATTTCCTTATTTTTTATAAGAGAGAGTTTTGCAGAATCATCTTAGCCCCATTTAACTTAGAAGCTCAAAAATGTTATAACCTTTACTTTAAATTAACCGCTCATATAAATAAAGATTTCAATTAGGATACACATCATAATTAACACCTATGAACTTTCTTATGCATCATTTAAATCATAGTTACTTGTAATTAAACTTTATTTTTTTTGTTGAGAAAAATAAATTTTGAAAAATTTCAATTTAATAACCAAAAACATATATTTATTGCATAGTATTTCTTCAAAAGTACATTAATATGCTAAAAAGAAAAAAAAAATTGAATTTTTTTAGTTTTGAGTTTTTTGAAAAAAAATAAACTATGAAAAGCAAAAAATGAAGATGAGACTCTTCCCCCACACATAATTTTGACTGTGTCCTTACAGTCAATCCAAGTGAAAGAAGAAAAAGAAAATGACCTATATGTACAGAAAAATGAAAGATTATTATTTATACAACATAAGAAATATATATCGTTAAGGTGTAAATGAAACGGTCTTTCAATGACCAATTCATTTGTCTCGTCAAGTATGAGAGACATAACTGTTGATTTCGGTAGAGTAATGGTGAGAATATGCATATAGAAATGTAGAAGAAGAAGAGGAGTGAAAAACCAGAAAATCTGTATTGAAATTCGTTGAAAACATCCCATATTTGTAGAAGAACAACAGGCATGCCTGTTCGTGAAGAGATATGACGAATAGACACTTTTTTTGAAATTTAAATTTTGAAACCAACTGACATTATGTCGGCATGGGTAGGTTGAGCATGTCGATGTCCCAAAGAAATTTTTGGTGGTTTGTTTTTCTTTGAAAATAACTTTTATCTTATATTAAAACTATTTTAAACTTTATAAATATACTTATCTATAGTTAAAATACACAAGTAAATTTATAGAATAATATATACAAAATTTTACTATAATTTTGCATTTAAATCTAAGTATAAATATTTTAAAAATTAAATATATTATTATTAAAGATAGTTAAAACCATGGATAATTTGATTTTGAAATTAAAGATTATTTTGAGGCTAAAAGTATTTGAAATCAGGATAGATGTTTTTTATGCTTTTAAAAGGAAGGTTTTGAAAACAAGATATAATTTTGTAAAAATCATTTTGAATAAAAATTAGCGGATACAAAACAATGTTCCACTAGATTTTTCGTAGGTTCCATCCTACTTAGGGTTCCACCCCATTAACAAGCTCGAAGTGGATTCCATTCCACGAATAAATTGGATTTTAGGATGCCAGTGTTTTTCTAGGAGTTTTAACAAAATTCCTAATTAAATTACTTATTCTTGAAATATTGAACTCTTGATAATCTTGATATTCTTCAGGCTCATAGTCTTCAATCTTGATATCTCGAATCTCTATACTGTACAGTCTTCATTCTTGGTACCTCCATGGTTAAATCCTGCATATACATATATATCTAAACTTATACTGTTAGTATTTATATTTTATAATCTATTCTAAGGTTGTCATCAAAACCACCATCTCAAGGACTAACAATCTCTCCCTTTTTGATGATGACAACCTTTGTTTATAAAATATTACTTCTATCCTAATAACTCCCCCTTAATCTATGCCTAACTATCCTATTTTATATTTCTCCCCCTTTGTCATCAACGAAAACTAACTCTAAATATATCAACAAAAACTATATCACTCCCCCTAAATCTAATACTCTATGACATGTGATTCAAATTGTAGGATCGATTTCACCCTAGAGGGGGGGTGAATAGGGTGATAGTGTTAATTATAAAAATTAATTGCGGAAGCTTATAAACTAATATTAACACAGATCACAGAATACTACCAGCACAGAAATAAATAGCAGAATAATAAAATGCAGAACAGAACAACACAGAATTTACCCAGCTTCGGCAAAACCCTGCCTACGTGCTGCCCCCAAGGTTTCTACTAGAAATTAGATAGTCCCTCGCTTACACACGTAAACTCGCTATACCCGCTATTGACTAATCTAACTCTACGCTCAAAACCTTGACCACAACTCAACTACCGAGTTGCAAATTCCCAAACTACACACCGTAGTTTGCACCCTAGTCACACGACTAGTAAATTAAAACGGTTTAAAAAGAAAATATAATTAAAAACGATTATAAAACAAAAATAACCCTAATTAAAAAACCCTTATATAAAAAAAAAGAATTCTCCCTTTTAAAAACAATAGGCCGGCCTCTTTTATTATTTTGACCCGTCTCCTTTTGCGTGTATAATGGTGGCCGTTCCTCTTGCAAATTTAGGGCTTCATTCCTTGTAACATCCCGTATTTTTAAGCTATTCAAATTGAACATTTAATTCATTTTAAATGTTGAATATGAATTATAATTTGAATTTAGAGATAGATGACTTTGGTTAAGTTAATAAAATTAGTCAAAATTTCAAATACGGGAAATTAAATTGGAAATTGGATAATAATAATTGAATATTGGATTTAGATAATTTGGGAAATTAAATGTGAATGGTTGTAAAATGATGTTTAAATGTGTTTTTAAGTTCAATGGGACATAATTTATATTATTGGATTTTTGGAAGAATTTTAAAGTTGATAAATTAATATTTGGGAATTTATATTAATTTAAAATGAATTTAATATTGTTAAAATGCAATTAATCCAATTTAAGTCCAGAATGAGCCAGAATGATTTCTATTGTGATTATAAATTCAATATGAATTATTTTCAAGTTAATAAAATTTTAAAAGTGGAAATTTTGAGTGATTTCGATAATCTCGAGAATCGCTAATTAAATAGACGAGTTAAAATAGCCTTCCGGGGCACAGTCTCGGAATTCGACGAAACAAGTTTCATTGGATCCGTAATAGTTAGTTATTATCGGATTTCAATTTTCGTAGCTATCGGAGTTGTCGTTTGACCCCGGCAGCTCAAAACGCATCGAAATCGTTTTTAATCGGTTTAATTTGAAATCGATCGTTTAATTCCGTAACTCGTGCATACGACCGAATTAGCTTACGAAACTTGTTCCATTATGTCTGGAATGCAGAAAAACCCCAGGATAGCCTATCGGAACGTGAGAATTGGAGTTCGTTTGCATTAACGGTTAAATTGAGAAATTTGTTGATTTAAAATATTATTAAATAACAATTATATATATAATATTATCTTCCTAAACCCTAGTTTAAAGCAGCCGCCGTATGTTTTTATTCCATGGCCGAAATCGATTTACATTCTTCTTCCCAAATCTCTCAATCCTTGCTTTCATTTCGAAAACTTCCAACTGAAGAAAGGTAGATCTCTCCGAGCTCGTGAGATCCAACGGTTGATTTCGCATGTAGTCTTCGTTTGGAGGAGTTTTGTGGCGCCGTTCATTTGCCGTTCGTTCGAGAATTTAGGGAGGTGGGAAGCACCGAGCTTCGTGCTCGTCCAGCCACGGGTGGTGCTCGCGGAGACCTTCAATGCGGTAGTTCCTGATCGAGTTGAATGCGTTGCGAGTGGTGACGATTTCAAACCCTAATCACGTGAAATGGGTTCGAATTTGCTCCTGGAGCTTTCGCGTGTTGAGATGAGGGAGAAGAGGGGGTCGGCCGTATGTTTTGGTAATTTTAATAAAAAAAAAAAAAGAATTTGTTTTGAAATTAAATTCAAATCTTGTAATTTAAATAACTTGTTCATATGTAATCAGAAATCAACAATCTTGGTAGCGCCGGAATCGCAGCGACGAGCACTACGCGATGGTGAAAATCCGGAGTCATTCCGGGCAAGTAGAAATTTAGGTTAAATCGAACGTCGTTCGGTTTAATTTGAATTTCGAACGCTCGCCGAAACTCAAGGTGAGTTATTCTCACTCACATCTGGATACTAGTAAAGTAGATAGCTAGTATTGATTGATTGTTTGGATGTTTAGCTGAATATGTTAGTTATTATCAAATTGAATTGATATATATACTGTTGTGCTAATATTTGTGGATGCAGGGAAACAGGTTGGAGGGATCCAACGGGATTCCTCACAATATAGTACTTACTTGATTATGATACCTGTTTATATATTGAGGTTGATAAATTTGGAGTTGAATTGCATTGTGATATTGTGAATTAGACTATAAACCTAGAATATTAATTATAAAGGAAATTGCAGTTTAAATTATAAAGAAATTAAATTTGGGTTTCAAAGAAATTGAGAAATTGTTAAATAAGAAAATAAGAGAATATAAATGTTTGAAAACCTGATTTGGATGGAAAACTGAAATGAATTTGTATAGAAATATTGTTGGATAAATTTATAAATCCAAAGTTAATTATAAATGGATAAATTGAGTTTAGAGAAATAAAAGATATGGTTAATAATGAATTTAAAAGGGTTAAATTGGAAATCTATTTAGAATGGAAAGTGAAAATTTATAAAATCTGGAATGGTAATCAAAGATAAATGTTATTAGTTGAAGATTTGGGAAATTAAATTTATGTTATTAAAATATAAAACTAAATTAAAATAAATGGACAGAAATCGTGTTAAGAATTTCTGTGATGATTTAGTAGAAATGAGATTTCCCTGGGAAAATCCAAGTTCGAGTTTTAAATTGATTTTATAAAAAGAAAGTTTTAAAGCTTAAACTGGTTTTAAAGAATGTTTTAAAAATTATCGTTTTAAAGTGATTATTTATAAATTAGCAATAGTAGAATTTTATTAATATCTTAATAATTATTTTTACAAATGGATTTTGCTTAAAGCTAGTTTTCTGAATAAAGTTGTTTGAAATTTATTAATTTCTTTAAAAAATCTACTTTTTAATTATAGTATAACCAAAGCCTTATTTTAAATCAAGTTATATCTTATATAATAATTTTGTTTTAAATATTCTGAGATTATATTTTGAGTAAATAATTAGTAGTAATTTATCCCTTTCAAAGTATATTTTAAATTAAAATGTTTTTTAACTGTTTTTAAATCTAAACTGTTTTGAACTTGGATATTTTCCAATGGAAATATATGGTAACGGATTTACCTTGTAAATGGAGAATTTTGGGAAAGTGTTTTCAAAGGAGATTTGGAAATTTGGTAATATATCTTTAAAAAGATATTTGAGATAAATAAATAATTTGGGAATTATTTATTGTGTGATGGATGCTATGGATGTTTATGCATATTAATTGATAGTTAAATCACCGACTATCAATATTGGACAAATGCGATGATCGTTTCGAAGAGACCGGGATCGAGATTTATTTCTCGAAAACCACTTCGATCCGGTTTGTACGTTTTCGTGCGATAAAACGTTTTCGGAGTCGAAGATGGAGCAGTGAAGTGCAAGGGCTAGTCGCTACTAATCCTGAGGATATTTCCAAAATGGATGTAGTAGGAATAGTGCCTTCGGTTCCGTTCGAACCCGGGACGGACTTGTATGGATGAATGCTTTCGTGACATCGTCAGCGGACGATGGGCATTCTAAGTGGAAACGTTCTAAAGGTAACGTTAAACCTCAAGCCTCATCAACCGGGAATGACTGAAAATCAGAGGATATGCAGCAAGGCTTCGTGGGTAGCCCCCACTGGAGAGTAAGGTCATCCCTGTCTAGAGGTTCCTTTTTATTTCGGCTTAGTGATGCGGTTGCTGATCCCAACCGCGGGGTGATCTTATTCGGAATTGCCCATAGGTGATTCCGGTCTTGTGTTGCAGGGGACGAAGGGAGTAGTCCTCGGTACTGTGATCTAGACCACGTACTGTGACAGGTGGTACCCCAGTGCCTAGTCATTAGTTGGAATCCATTTTTCCCTACGAGCTTTTACGAGTTTTGTTTGTATTACCCACTTCGGTGGCTAGTAGCTGGAATTTAATGAATGTAACAATTTCGGCTATTTTATAAGTATTTGTAAATAGACCCTATTATAATATCAGAGGATTTCTATAAAAAGTGTTTTAGCTATCGTAAGGTAAAAACCCGACATGTTTATTTGTGGCGTGGTCTTACGAGATGCTTTTGTTTTCAAAAGGATTTTTGAAACTTTAATAATCAATTGTGTGCATTATTATCAGCTGGTATGCCAGACTGACTCGGGTGTTATTTCATTATAATGCTCGGGTCAGACCGAGTATTATTTGTTCAGGATAGGTTGCTATGGAGCAGGAGAGGAGCTGGAGTTCGAGACGTACTATTCTATCTATATATATATCCGCTGCTATGCTATGACTGTATGGTATGTCTGTTATGTGATGATTGATGTATGAGTTACTCTGATGATATGTTGTATAAACAGTTATAGATTTCATTTTGTGTAAAGATATATAGTTGCTATTATATTTTATTCCGCTGCGATTGTGAGATTCTGATATTGTTTAGTCTACTTCTTATTCTTCTATCTCTTTTTCTTTAACCTCAATGGTTCGTATTTCTGTTCCACTTGAGTCAATTAGGGTAGAAATAATGTTGATTCAAGGGGTACGGATTTGCGGGCTGTCACACTTGGTATCAGAGCTTAGGTTGGCGACAACCTAGGCTTTGGTGGGGTAATTACTCATTTAATAGAGTCAATAGTACTCTATAATGAGTTGAGTATAATAATAAATATGAGAGCGTACTTGTTAGTGTTTATAAAATTGTTTTTATACTGTGTTGACTTATCGGTTGAGTGTTTATGAATTCTGGTCGGTGCGGGAAGTACAACCGTATCGATAGGGGTTTCTAAACTCTTAAACAAGATAAACCGACATAGTATTGTTTTTAAAGTGGGTAAATGAAATAATTTTACCCAAAATTATATTTTAATATAAAAGAAATGATTTTCTAGCTTATTATATATTGGGTGATTGTTGGATTGTTAATACCATAATTAAGTAAGAATCTTGAATATGATCTAAAATTTGAAATGATATATATAAGCAAATAAGGAATTTAGGATAGTAAAATTGAAATGGTTATAACCAAATAGAATTAATTAAATATGTTGCAAATAAGAAGTGAAATTAAAATTTGAATTTAAACCAGAATTTTAACCCGGAAGTTTTGAAAAGGATTTTTAATAGATTGAAAATAAAAATTTGGAAATTTAAAATCCTGGGAAGTTTGAAATATTTTCCAATGTATTGAAGCCAATAATGGAATGTTGATTTGGGAAGTATTTTTGAATGGCAACCGTTTTGAAATAATTTTGGGAAAATTTAGAAGCATTGAACTCACTGTAGTCGCTGGAAAATAATCCTGATGATGCTGGCCACATCATTAGAATTCATTTTCGAGTTTCTAAAGTGATGGATTGCTTCCCGAGTAATTGGTTATGGTATTGTTTGGATTTGTTGGGGATAACGGTTGTTTTGGATATTTCAAAAATGAGAATTTGTTTTGGGATATGAACAAATTGTTTTGGGTACAAACAAATTGGTTTGGAAAACATGGAAATTTGATTTGATATACCAAATGGGTATATATATTTGATATATTTCAAAATGGTTTTGAGATAAAACCGGGTAAATTGAATTCTGGGAAAGTTCTAATTAAATAATGAGTAAAGTTGAAATGAATCAACTATTGAATTTGTTAAGTGGAGCTAATGCTAATAAGAAGGAAATGAGAAATTTTAATCATGGAATTAAAATTTAATTTGAGTAATTGAAAGTGAATAAAATGTATTGAAGTAAATGAAGGGTATTGAAGTGAATGGAAATTTAAATTTAACTTGGACAAGTTAAATATATTGGACCCAGAATTAAATGGATTTGGGTTTAAATCAAAAGTAAGTTGATTTGAAAATTTGGGTTGTTGTGTAATAGATTATACCCATAAGCTATTAAGTATTATACTTATAATTTGAGATTGTGGATTTGAAGTTGCAAAAAATTAAATTAAGGAAATTTATATCCTTAAGGATTTAGTGATATATATATGTGAATTTGGAATTTGTGATTATAAGTTGTAAAAGAATTAAAATGAGCAATATGAGCTTTAAAATAAATAAGTTGGTGAACTTATAAAATAGAAATAGAAATTATAATCACAATGAGAAATAATGAAATGGAATGGTGAATTTAAAAAAAAAAAATCTAATCTCAAATGAATGTGAATTGAGATAAGATAAGAGGAATATAAAAGGAGTGAATGAACTTCACTTAGTAAACAAGTTTTGAACTTGTATTTGGAGAATTAAAATTTGTGAATTTTGAAATTCGAATTAAATTTAAACTTTTGAATAGAAGTGAAATTATAATTTGTTAATGGAAAAGGTTGAATGGAGTGACAAATTCAAAATTTGTTCATAAATGAAATGTAAAGAGTAATGAAGTAAAGTGAGAATATAAAAGGTGGATGTTCTTAAGTTAGCAAATAAGTCTTGAACATATGAATGTGAACTGAAATTTATTTTGATAATGGAATTGAAAATTTAATTTCAGTTGAGAAATAAATAATATTGGAAGCAATATAGGTACTATTTAAAAGAAGTGTGAATGAATAATGGAATTTGAATATACTAAAGTTGGTTTGAATTGTGGATGAAAATTCAAATGAGTGAAATAAATTTAAATGGACTCTTTGTTAATCAAAATAAATTTGGAAATGGATTGAATTATAAACAAAGAGCATGCAAATTTATAAATAGAATTGAAATTTGATTTGAATAAGAATCAAATAGAAATAAAATTAATTTGATAAGAAAATAATGAAAATATTGTTAAATAATAAAATGATGGTTGGGAATGGGCTTTATTAAGTAATGTTGAATTAAATTTGTTAGATAATAAAATTTAAATTGGCAAGTGGAATGGCTTTAATAATATTGTGATATGGAAATGCATTGGAAATATAAGGATGAGATTTGAAAGATGAAAAGCAAGAATATAAACTTATAAATAATAAAATTTGAAAGGTGTGAATAAGAATGTTATTTAAAAAGTTGGATTGTAAGTAGAATGATATTAATATAAACTTGGATTGGTTAATGAAATAAGATGTAAGGAAATGTAATTTAACAATTGCATTGGAAAGAGAAAATGTTTGGTTTGTGAACCTTGTAATGGAGTAAAACTAATATAAATTTAAGTTGAATTAATTTTAAATGGTTAAGCTTAGTTGGCAATTGTTTTGCTTGAATGACTTGAATATTTGAATATATTTAGAATTGAGTTGTTTAAACAACTAAATTGGTTTTGGATAAATTGGAATTTGATTAAGTAAAGTCAAATTAAAATGAAACTAAATTTGGTATGCAAGAAAGAATTGAGATATTATGCAATTGAATTGATTCTTGAATAAATTGATATGTATTGGAATCCAATTCAAAAGGAGTGTAAGTGAATGCAAGTGTGGAAAGGATTTGAATGTTGTTACTTGACTTTGCATAGGAATGAAAATGGATTATCATAGTAAGGTAAATGCTTCAAAATTTTAAAATGAAGTTGGTTTGAAAATCTATTTAGAATTGAATTGAAATAGATTGCTATTAATGAAGCATATGTTAATCCTATTGAGATAAATATGAATTGTATATGGTTGATTTGAGTATAAATCATTCAAGTGAAAGTAAATAATGTTGGACTTGAATAGATAATTGGAAAGATGATTTAAAATCTTGAATTGTTGGTAAAAGATGGTTAATATTAGTAAATTTTGAAATTTGCTTGGTTTGGATTATGCCATAGATATGTTGGATTGCTTTTATATTGGAAAATGTTGATTAAAATGCACATATCTTGTAACTAATGAGTATGTTGAGTAAGTGCAGGAATGCGAGGCGTTCGAGAGGGTTTGAAGCGCGTATATGCATTATATATTAGCTACTTGCTATTAATTTTGCTTAAAGGTACGCCTACGCAAATAAAATTGGAAAATGATATATATATTGTGATATATTTTGGTTTCCGGCCGTGTGAGCCGATGTATATATATTTGTGTATCCTGCGATATCGCAGAAGCTCCTCCGTACAGGGGAGACTCTGCCAAAATTTTCCGAAAATTTTGGGAGTTAGAATTTTTTTGGGGTTTTTGGAAAAAGTTAAATAACTTATGAAGTTATAAGTTAAAATTAAAGCTTTAGAGATAAGTAAAGCAAATAGGTTTGGGAATTGAGCGAAAGGATTTTGTGAAATGTATATAAGCTTTTAACTAAGCTAATGGGATAAGTAGATGAGTTTGGGGGTATCTTCTACCTTATACAAATTTCGGGGACGAAATTTTTATAAGGGGGGAGGAATGTAACATCCCGTATTTTTAAGCTATTCAAATTGAACATTTAATTCATTTTAAATGTTGAATATGAATTATAATTTGAATTTAGAGATAGATGACTTTGGTTAAGTTAATAAAATTAGTCAAAATTTCAAATACGGGAAATTAAATTGGAAATTGGATAATAATAATTGAATATTGGATTTAGATAATTTGGGAAATTAAATGTGAATGGTTGTAAAATGATGTTTAAATGTGTTTTTAAGTTCAATGGGACATAATTTATATTATTGGATTTTTGGAAGAATTTTAAAGTTGATAAATTAATATTTGGGAATTTATATTAATTTAAAATGAATTTAATATTGTTAAAATGCAATTAATCCAATTTAAGTCCAGAATGAGCCAGAATGATTTCTATTGTGATTATAAATTCAATATGAATTATTTTCAAGTTAATAAAATTTTAAAAGTGGAAATTTTGAGTGATTTCGATAATCTCGAGAATCGCTAATTAAATAGACGAGTTAAAATAGCCTTCCGGGGCACAGTCTCGGAATTCGACGAAACAAGTTTCATTGGATCCGTAATAGTTAGTTATTATCGGATTTCAATTTTCGTAGCTATCGGAGTTGTCGTTTGACCCCGGCAGCTCAAAACGCATCGAAATCGTTTTTAATCGGTTTAATTTGAAATCGATCGTTTAATTCCGTAACTCGTGCATACGACCGAATTAGCTTACGAAACTTGTTCCATTATGTCTGGAATGCAGAAAAACCCCAGGATAGCCTATCGGAACGTGAGAATTGGAGTTCGTTTGCATTAACGGTTAAATTGAGAAATTTGTTGATTTAAAATATTATTAAATAACAATTATATATATAATATTATCTTCCTAAACCCTAGTTTAAAGCAGCCGCCGTATGTTTTTATTCCATGGCCGAAATCGATTTACATTCTTCTTCCCAAATCTCTCAATCCTTGCTTTCATTTCGAAAACTTCCAACTGAAGAAAGGTAGATCTCTCCGAGCTCGTGAGATCCAACGGTTGATTTCGCATGTAGTCTTCGTTTGGAGGAGTTTTGTGGCGCCGTTCATTTGCCGTTCGTTCGAGAATTTAGGGAGGTGGGAAGCACCGAGCTTCGTGCTCGTCCAGCCACGGGTGGTGCTCGCGGAGACCTTCAATGCGGTAGTTCCTGATCGAGTTGAATGCGTTGCGAGTGGTGACGATTTCAAACCCTAATCACGTGAAATGGGTTCGAATTTGCTCCTGGAGCTTTCGCGTGTTGAGATGAGGGAGAAGAGGGGGTCGGCCGTATGTTTTGGTAATTTTAATAAAAAAAAAAAAAAAGAATTTGTTTTGAAATTAAATTCAAATCTTGTAATTTAAATAACTTGTTCATATGTAATCAGAAATCAACAATCTTGGTAGCGCCGGAATCGCAGCGACGAGCACTACGCGATGGTGAAAATCCGGAGTCATTCCGGGCAAGTAGAAATTTAGGTTAAATCGAACGTCGTTCGGTTTAATTTGAATTTCGAACGCTCGCCGAAACTCAAGGTGAGTTATTCTCACTCACATCTGGATACTAGTAAAGTAGATAGCTAGTATTGATTGTTTGTTTGGATGTTTAGCTGAATATGTTAGTTATTATCAAATTGAATTGATATATATACTGTTGTGCTAATATTTGTGGATGCAGGGAAACAGGTTGGAGGGATCCAACGGGATTCCTCACAATATAGTACTTACTTGATTATGATACCTGTTTATATATTGAGGTTGATAAATTTGGAGTTGAATTGCATTGTGATATTGTGAATTAGACTATAAACCTAGAATATTAATTATAAAGGAAATTGCAGTTTAAATTATAAAGAAATTAAATTTGGGTTTCAAAGAAATTGAGAAATTGTTAAATAAGAAAATAAGAGAATATAAATGTTTGAAAACCTGATTTGGATGGAAAACTGAAATGAATTTGTATAGAAATATTGTTGGATAAATTTATAAATCCAAAGTTAATTATAAATGGATAAATTGAGTTTAGAGAAATAAAAGATATGGTTAATAATGAATTTAAAAGGGTTAAATTGGAAATCTATTTAGAATGGAAAGTGAAAATTTATAAAATCTGGAATGGTAATCAAAGATAAATGTTATTAGTTGAAGATTTGGGAAATTAAATTTATGTTATTAAAATATAAAACTAAATTAAAATAAATGGACAGAAATCGTGTTAAGAATTTCTGTGATGATTTAGTAGAAATGAGATTTCCCTGGGAAAATCCAAGTTCGAGTTTTAAATTGATTTTATAAAAAGAAAGTTTTAAAGCTTAAACTGGTTTTAAAGAATGTTTTAAAAATTATCGTTTTAAAGTGATTATTTATAAATTAGCAATAGTAGAATTTTATTAATATCTTAATAATTATTTTTACAAATGGATTTTGCTTAAAGCTAGTTTTCTGAATAAAGTTGTTTGAAATTTATTAATTTCTTTAAAAACTCTACTTTTTAATTATAGTATAACCAAAGCCTTATTTTAAATCAAGTTATATCTTATATAATAGTTTTGTTTTAAATATTCTGAGATTATATTTTGAGTAAATAATTAGTAGTAATTTATCCCTTTCAAAGTATATTTTAAATTAAAATGTTTTTTAACTGTTTTTAAATCTAAACTGTTTTGAACTTGGATATTTTCCAATGGAAATATATGGTAACGGATTTACCTTGTAAATGGAGAATTTTGGGAAAGTGTTTTCAAAGGAGATTTGGAAATTTGGTAATATATCTTTAAAAAGATATTTGAGATAAATAAATAATTTGGGAATTATTTATTGTGTGATGGATGCTATGGATGTTTATGCATATTAATTGATAGTTAAATCACCGACTATCAATATTGGACAAATGCGATGATCGTTTCGAAGAGACCGGGATCGAGATTTATTTCTCGAAAACCACTTCGATCCGGTTTGTACGTTTTCGTGCGATAAAACGTTTTCGGAGTCGAAGATGGAGCAGTGAAGTGCAAGGGCTAGTCGCTACTAATCCTGAGGATATTTCCAAAATGGATGTAGTAGGAATAGTGCCTTCGGTTCCGTTCGAACCCGGGACGGACTTGTATGGATGAATGCTTTCGTGACATCGTCAGCGGACGATGGGCATTCTAAGTGGAAACGTTCTAAAGGTAACGTTAAACCTCAAGCCTCATCAACCGGGAATGACTGAAAATCAGGGGATATGCAGCAAGGCTTCGTGGGTAGCCCCCACTGGAGAGTAAGGTCATCCCTGTCTAGAGGTTCCTTTTTATTTCGGCTTAGTGATGCGGTTGCTGATCCCAACCGCGGGGTGATCTTATTCGGAATTGCCCATAGGTGATTCCGGTCTTGTGTTGCAGGGGACGAAGGGAGTAGTCCTCGGTACTGTGATCTAGACCACGTACTGTGACAGGTGGTACCCCAGTGCCTAGTCATTAGTTGGAATCCATTTTTCCCTACGAGCTTTTACGAGTTTTGTTTGTATTACCCACTTCGGTGGCTAGTAGCTGGAATTTAATGAATGTAACAATTTCGGCTATTTTATAAGTATTTGTAAATAGACCCTATTATAATATCAGAGGATTTCTATAAAAAGTGTTTTAGCTATCGTAAGGTAAAAACCCGACATGTTTATTTGTGGCGTGGTCTTACGAGATGCTTTTGTTTTCAAAAGGATTTTTGAAACTTTAATAATCAATTGTGTGCATTATTATCAGCTGGTATGCCAGACTGACTCGGGTGTTATTTCATTATAATGCTCGGGTCAGACCGAGTATTATTTGTTCAGGATAGGTTGCTATGGAGCAGGAGAGGAGCTGGAGTTCGAGACGTACTATTCTATCTATATATATATCCGCTGCTATGCTATGACTGTATGGTATGTCTGTTATGTGATGATTGATGTATGAGTTACTCTGATGATATGTTGTATAAACAGTTATAGATTTCATTTTGTGTAAAGATATATAGTTGCTATTATATTTTATTCCGCTGCGATTGTGAGATTCTGATATTGTTTAGTCTACTTCTTCTTCTTCTATCTCTTTTTCTTTAACCTCAATGGTTCGTATTTCTGTTCCACTTGAGTCAATTAGGGTAGAAATAATGTTGATTCAAGGGGTACGGATTTGCGGGCTGTCACACTTGGTATCAGAGCTTAGGTTGGCGACAACCTAGGCTTTGGTGGGGTAATTACTCATTTAATAGAGTCAATAGTACTCTATAATGAGTTGAGTATAATAATAAATATGAGAGCGTACTTGTTAGTGTTTATAAAATTGTTTTTATACTGTGTTGACTTATCGGTTGAGTGTTTATGAATTCTGGTCGGTGCGGGAAGTACAACCGTATCGATAGGGGTTTCTAAACTCTTAAACAAGATAAACCGACATAGTATTGTTTTTAAAGTGGGTAAATGAAATAATTTTACCCAAAATTATATTTTAATATAAAAGAAATGATTTTCTAGCTTATTATATATTGGGTGATTGTTGGATTGTTAATACCATAATTAAGTAAGAATCTTGAATATGATCTAAAATTTGAAATGATATATATAAGCAAATAAGGAATTTAGGATAGTAAAATTGAAATGGTTATAACCAAATAGAATTAATTAAATATGTTGCAAATAAGAAGTGAAATTAAAATTTGAATTTAAACCAGAATTTTAACCCGGAAGTTTTGAAAAGGATTTTTAATAGATTGAAAATAAAAATTTGGAAATTTAAAATCCTGGGAAGTTTGAAATATTTTCCAATGTATTGAAGCCAATAATGGAATGTTGATTTGGGAAGTATTTTTGAATGGCAACCGTTTTGAAATAATTTTGGGAAAATTTAGAAGCATTGAACTCACTGTAGTCGCTGGAAAATAATCCTGATGATGCTGGCCACATCATTAGAATTCATTTTCGAGTTTCTAAAGTGATGGATTGCTTCCCGAGTAATTGGTTATGGTATTGTTTGGATTTGTTGGGGATAACGGTTGTTTTGGATATTTCAAAAATGAGAATTTGTTTTGGGATATGAACAAATTGTTTTGGGTACAAACAAATTGGTTTGGAAAACATGGAAATTTGATTTGATATACCAAATGGGTATATATATTTGATATATTTCAAAATGGTTTTGAGATAAAACCGGGTAAATTGAATTCTGGGAAAGTTCTAATTAAATAATGAGTAAAGTTGAAATGAATCAACTATTGAATTTGTTAAGTGGAGCTAATGCTAATAAGAAGGAAATGAGAAATTTTAATCATGGAATTAAAATTTAATTTGAGTAATTGAAAGTGAATAAAATGTATTGAAGTAAATGAAGGGTATTGAAGTGAATGGAAATTTAAATTTAACTTGGACAAGTTAAATATATTGGACCCAGAATTAAATGGATTTGGGTTTAAATCAAAAGTAAGTTGATTTGAAAATTTGGGTTGTTGTGTAATAGATTATACCCATAAGCTATTAAGTATTATACTTATAATTTGAGATTGTGGATTTGAAGTTGCAAAAAATTAAATTAAGGAAATTTATATCCTTAAGGATTTAGTGATATATATATATGTGAATTTGGAATTTGTGATTATAAGTTGTAAAAGAATTAAAATGAGCAATATGAGCTTTAAAATAAATAAGTTGGTGAACTTATAAAATAGAAATAGAAATTATAATCACAATGAGAAATAATGAAATGGAATGGTGAATTTAAAAAAAAAAAATCTAATCTCAAATGAATGTGAATTGAGATAAGATAAGAGGAATATAAAAGGAGTGAAT
Organism: Allium cepa; assembly: GCA_030765085.1. Lineage (NCBI taxonomy): Eukaryota > Viridiplantae > Streptophyta > Magnoliopsida > Asparagales > Amaryllidaceae > Allium > Allium cepa. Next base: position 985,320,462 of record CM060929.1, on the reverse strand, counting down.
GAACTTCACTTAGTAAACAAGTTTTGAACTTGTATTTGGAGAATTAAAATTTGTGAATTTTGAAATTCGAATTAAATTTAAACTTTTGAATAGAAGTGAAATTATAATTTGTTAATGGAAAAGGTTGAATGGAGTGACAAATTCAAAATTTGTTCATAAATGAAATGTAAAGAGTAATGAAGTAAAGTGAGAATATAAAAGGTGGATGTTCTTAAGTTAGCAAATAAGTCTTGAACATATGAATGTGAACTGAAATTTATTTTGATAATGGAATTGAAAATTTAATTTCAGTTGAGAAATAAATAATATTGGAAGCAATATAGGTACTATTTAAAAGAAGTGTGAATGAATAATGGAATTTGAATATACTAAAGTTGGTTTGAATTGTGGATGAAAATTCAAATGAGTGAAATAAATTTAAATGGACTCTTTGTTAATCAAAATAAATTTGGAAATGGATTGAATTATAAACAAAGAGCATGCAAATTTATAAATAGAATTGAAATTTGATTTGAATAAGAATCAAATAGAAATAAAATTAATTTGATAAGAAAATAATGAAAATATTGTTAAATAATAAAATGATGGTTGGGAATGGGCTTTATTAAGTAATGTTGAATTAAATTTGTTAGATAATAAAATTTAAATTGGCAAGTGGAATGGCTTTAATAATATTGTGATATGGAAATGCATTGGAAATATAAGGATGAGATTTGAAAGATGAAAAGCAAGAATATAAACTTATAAATAATAAAATTTGAAAGGTGTGAATAAGAATGTTATTTAAAAAGTTGGATTGTAAGTAGAATGATATTAATATAAACTTGGATTGGTTAATGAAATAAGATGTAAGGAAATGTAATTTAACAATTGCATTGGAAAGAGAAAATGTTTGGTTTGTGAACCTTGTAATGGAGTAAAACTAATATAAATTTAAGTTGAATTAATTTTAAATGGTTAAGCTTAGTTGGCAATTGTTTTGCTTGAATGACTTGAATATTTGAATATATTTAGAATTGAGTTGTTTAAACAACTAAATTGGTTTTGGATAAATTGGAATTTGATTAAGTAAAGTCAAATTAAAATGAAACTAAATTTGGTATGCAAGAAAGAATTGAGATATTATGCAATTGAATTGATTCTTGAATAAATTGATATGTATTGGAATCCAATTCAAAAGGAGTGTAAGTGAATGCAAGTGTGGAAAGGATTTGAATGTTGTTACTTGACTTTGCATAGGAATGAAAATGGATTATCATAGTAAGGTAAATGCTTCAAAATTTTAAAATGAAGTTGGTTTGAAAATCTATTTAGAATTGAATTGAAATAGATTGCTATTAATGAAGCATATGTTAATCCTATTGAGATAAATATGAATTGTATATGGTTGATTTGAGTATAAATCATTCAAGTGAAAGTAAATAATGTTGGACTTGAATAGATAATTGGAAAGATGATTTAAAATCTTGAATTGTTGGTAAAAGATGGTTAATATTAGTAAATTTTGAAATTTGCTTGGTTTGGATTATGCCATAGATATGTTGGATTGCTTTTATATTGGAAAATGTTGATTAAAATGCACATATCTTGTAACTAATGAGTATGTTGAGTAAGTGCAGGAATGCGAGGCGTTCGAGAGGGTTTGAAGCGCGTATATGCATTATATATTAGCTACTTGCTATTAATTTTGCTTAAAGGTACGCCTACGCAAATAAAATTGGAAAATGATATATATATTGTGATATATTTTGGTTTCCGGCCGTGTGAGCCGATGTATATATATTTGTGTATCCTGCGATATCGCAGAAGCTCCTCCGTACAGGGGAGACTCTGCCAAAATTTTCCGAAAATTTTGGGAGTTAGAAAATTTTTGGGGTTTTTGGAAAAAGTTAAATAACTTATGAAGTTATAAGTTAAAATTAAAGCTTTAGAGATAAGTAAAGCAAATAGGTTTGGGAATTGAGCGAAAGGATTTTGTGAAATGTATATAAGCTTTTAACTAAGCTAATGGGATAAGTAGATGAGTTTGGGGGTATCTTCTACCTTATACAAATTTCGGGGACGAAATTTTTATAAGGGGGGAGGAATGTAACATCCCGTATTTTTAAGCTATTCAAATTGAACATTTAATTCATTTTAAATGTTGAATATGAATTATAATTTGAATTTAGAGATAGATGACTTTGGTTAAGTTAATAAAATTAGTCAAAATTTCAAATACGGGAAATTAAATTGGAAATTGGATAATAATAATTGAATATTGGATTTAGATAATTTGGGAAATTAAATGTGAATGGTTGTAAAATGATGTTTAAATGTGTTTTTAAGTTCAATGGGACATAATTTATATTATTGGATTTTTGGAAGAATTTTAAAGTTGATAAATTAATATTTGGGAATTTATATTAATTTAAAATGAATTTAATATTGTTAAAATGCAATTAATCCAATTTAAGTCCAGAATGAGCCAGAATGATTTCTATTGTGATTATAAATTCAATATGAATTATTTTCAAGTTAATAAAATTTTAAAAGTGGAAATTTTGAGTGATTTCGATAATCTCGAGAATCGCTAATTAAATAGACGAGTTAAAATAGCCTTCCGGGGCACAGTCTCGGAATTCGACGAAACAAGTTTCATTGGATCCGTAATAGTTAGTTATTATCGGATTTCAATTTTCGTAGCTATCGGAGTTGTCGTTTGACCCCGGCAGCTCAAAACGCATCGAAATCGTTTTTAATCGGTTTAATTTGAAATCGATCGTTTAATTCCGTAACTCGTGCATACGACCGAATTAGCTTACGAAACTTGTTCCATTATGTCTGGAATGCAGAAAAACCCCAGGATAGCCTATCGGAACGTGAGAATTGGAGTTCGTTTGCATTAACGGTTAAATTGAGAAATTTGTTGATTTAAAATATTATTAAATAACAATTATATATATAATATTATCTTCCTAAACCCTAGTTTAAAGCAGCCGCCGTATGTTTTTATTCCATGGCCGAAATCGATTTACATTCTTCTTCCCAAATCTCTCAATCCTTGCTTTCATTTCGAAAACTTCCAACTGAAGAAAGGTAGATCTCTCCGAGCTCGTGAGATCCAACGGTTGATTTCGCATGTAGTCTTCGTTTGGAGGAGTTTTGTGGCGCCGTTCATTTGCCGTTCGTTCGAGAATTTAGGGAGGTGGGAAGCACCGAGCTTCGTGCTCGTCCAGCCACGGGTGGTGCTCGCGGAGACCTTCAATGCGGTAGTTCCTGATCGAGTTGAATGCGTTGCGAGTGGTGACGATTTCAAACCCTAATCACGTGAAATGGGTTCGAATTTGCTCCTGGAGCTTTCGCGTGTTGAGATGAGGGAGAAGAGGGGGTCGGCCGTATGTTTTGGTAATTTTAATAAAAAAAAAAAAAAGAATTTGTTTTGAAATTAAATTCAAATCTTGTAATTTAAATAACTTGTTCATATGTAATCAGAAATCAACAATCTTGGTAGCGCCGGAATCGCAGCGACGAGCACTACGCGATGGTGAAAATCCGGAGTCATTCCGGGCAAGTAGAAATTTAGGTTAAATCGAACGTCGTTCGGTTTAATTTGAATTTCGAACGCTCGCCGAAACTCAAGGTGAGTTATTCTCACTCACATCTGGATACTAGTAAAGTAGATAGCTAGTATTGATTGTTTGTTTGGATGTTTAGCTGAATATGTTAGTTATTATCAAATTGAATTGATATATATACTGTTGTGCTAATATTTGTGGATGCAGGGAAACAGGTTGGAGGGATCCAACGGGATTCCTCACAATATAGTACTTACTTGATTATGATACCTGTTTATATATTGAGGTTGATAAATTTGGAGTTGAATTGCATTGTGATATTGTGAATTAGACTATAAACCTAGAATATTAATTATAAAGGAAATTGCAGTTTAAATTATAAAGAAATTAAATTTGGGTTTCAAAGAAATTGAGAAATTGTTAAATAAGAAAATAAGAGAATATAAATGTTTGAAAACCTGATTTGGATGGAAAACTGAAATGAATTTGTATAGAAATATTGTTGGATAAATTTATAAATCCAAAGTTAATTATAAATGGATAAATTGAGTTTAGAGAAATAAAAGATATGGTTAATAATGAATTTAAAAGGGTTAAATTGGAAATCTATTTAGAATGGAAAGTGAAAATTTATAAAATCTGGAATGGTAATCAAAGATAAATGTTATTAGTTGAAGATTTGGGAAATTAAATTTATGTTATTAAAATATAAAACTAAATTAAAATAAATGGACAGAAATCGTGTTAAGAATTTCTGTGATGATTTAGTAGAAATGAGATTTCCCAGGGAAAATCCAAGTTCGAGTTTTAAATTGATTTTATAAAAAGAAAGTTTTAAAGCTTAAACTGGTTTTAAAGAATGTTTTAAAAATTATCGTTTTAAAGTGATTATTTATAAATTAGCAATAGTAGAATTTTATTAATATCTTAATAATTATTTTTACAAATGGATTTTGCTTAAAGCTAGTTTTCTGAATAAAGTTGTTTGAAATTTATTAATTTCTTTAAAAACTCTACTTTTTAATTATAGTATAACCAAAGCCTTATTTTAAATCAAGTTATATCTTATATAATAGTTTTGTTTTAAATATTCTGAGATTATATTTTGAGTAAATAATTAGTAGTAATTTATCCCTTTCAAAGTATATTTTAAATTAAAATGTTTTTTAACTGTTTTTAAATCTAAACTGTTTTGAACTTGGATATTTTCCAATGGAAATATATGGTAACGGATTTACCTTGTAAATGGAGAATTTTGGGAAAGTGTTTTCAAAGGAGATTTGGAAATTTGGTAATATATCTTTAAAAAGATATTTGAGATAAATAAATAATTTGGGAATTATTTATTGTGTGATGGATGCTATGGATGTTTATGCATATTAATTGATAGTTAAATCACCGACTATCAATATTGGACAAATGCGATGATCGTTTCGAAGAGACCGGGATCGAGATTTATTTCTCGAAAACCACTTCGATCCGGTTTGTACGTTTTCGTGTGATAAAACGTTTTCGGAGTCGAAGATGGAGCAGTGAAGTGCAAGGGCTAGTCGCTACTAATCCTGAGGATATTTCCAAAATGGATGTAGTAGGAATAGTGCCTTCGGTTCCGTTCGAACCCGGGACGGACTTGTATGGATGAATGCTTTCGTGACATCGTCAGTGGACGATGGGCATTCTAAGTGGAAACGTTCTAAAGGTAACATTAAACCTCAAGCCTCATCAACCGGGAATGACTGAAAATCAGGGGATATGCAGCAAGGCTTCGTGGGTAGCCCCCACTGGAGAGTAAGGTCATCCCTGTCTAGAGGTTCCTTTTTATTTCGGCTTAGTGATGCGGTTGCTGATCCCAACCGCGGGGTGATCTTATTCGGAATTGCCCATAGGTGATTCCGGTCTTGTGTTGCAGGGGACGAAGGGAGTAGTCCTCGGTACTGTGATTTAGACCACGTACTGTGACAGGTGGTACCCCAGTGCCTAGTCATTAGTTGGAATCCATTTTTCCCTACGAGCTTTTACGAGTTTTGTTTGTATTACCCACTTCGGTGGCTAGTAGCTGGAATTTAATGAATGTAACAATTTCGGCTATTTTATAAGTATTTGTAAATAGACCCTATTATAATATCAGAGGATTTCTATAAAAAGTGTTTTAGCTATCGTAAGGTAAAAACCCGACATGTTTATTTGTGGCGTGGTCTTACGAGATGCTTTTGTTTTCAAAAGGATTTTTGAAACTTTAATAATCAATTGTGTGCATTATTATCAGCTGGTATGCCAGACTGACTCGGGTGTTATTTCATTATAATGCTCGGGTCAGACCGAGTATTATTTGTTCAGGATAGGTTGCTATGGAGCAGGAGAGGAGCTGGAGTTCGAGACGTACTATTCTATCTATATATATATCCGCTGCTATGCTATGACTGTATGGTATGTCTGTTATGTGATGATTGATGTATGAGTTACTCTGATGATATGTTGTATAAACAGTTATAGATTTCATTTTGTGTAAAGATATATAGTTGCTATTATATTTTATTCCGCTGCGATTGTGAGATTCTGATATTGTTTAGTCTACTTCTTCTTCTTCTATCTCTTTTTCTTTAACCTCAATGGTTCGTATTTCTGTTCCACTTGAGTCAATTAGGGTAGAAATAATGTTGATTCAAGGGGTACGGATTTGCGGGCTGTTACATTCCTTTTCCAGATTTAGGGCTTTTGAAGTGCCGATAGTATGTAAATTGATTCTATGATCTCTTGCGTGTATCCTTGATTGATTGATGCTCACTTCGGCTACTTCTTTGATCGAATTCCTTCTTCGATTCGGTATGTAATTATTTGCTTGTGCTTTTCTGATTTTATGCTTTCTGGAATTCGATGTTCTTGCCGATGATGTGAATTTGATTTATATAGGGTTTGTAAATCCTATTCTTGCGTTCGTATAAAATAATTTGAATTTGTCACATTCTTTTGATTGGCCGTTTGATTATGCTTAAACGATTGATAATCGAACTGACTTTGTCATCTTCGTATCTTTTGCATTCCTTGGTTGACACGGTTTTGTTGATTTCTGGAATTTATACTTTGTTGACTTGTTCAACATTGACATGGCGATTTTACTATGACTTCGGCCTTGACACTGATTTCGACTTCACTGAGAACTATAGTCTCTGGCCATCTTCTGATCGGTTTAACATGAACTGACTGCACTTGCTTGATATGAAATACATATATTTACACAGATGCTTCACTGCATCTGTTGTAGTTGCTTTATACTTCACTGTGCACTTTACTTGGGCATTTTGTATGTTTCATTTTGATCCACTTTGTCATTGCATATCTATATATGCTTGACCTCTGTTACATGCTTGCTGTATTCATTTGAGTTGATTGTTGCATTGTTACTGGTTCATTTGATAGCACTAGCTTGTTCATTCTGTACTTCTGGTCTTTGCATGATGGTCTTGTGGCAGTTAATAGTTGCTGTGCACTTCAGTTTGCTGTCATGTTCTTGTGCTCGAGCTTGTTGCTTCATTGCTTACTGTCATTTGCTTCATGTCATACTATTTTGTTTCATTGCTGCACTTGACTTTTGTTACTTGAGCTTTGAATTGTACCATGATAGTCATGTTCCATTGTTGTACACTGCATTCATGTCACTGGTATGCTGCAGCTTGCATCTTTGTTGCATTTGCTTCATGTACCCTACTGCTTTAAACTTCTCTTGACCATTGCTTCATGTCTTACTGTGTTGACCATTATGCACTGTAGCTTGAGTCTTTGTTGAAGTTGTTGTGCACTTGTTCATATGAGTATGCTCACTGTTGTTGCTGCAATCTTCACTTCTGGTTAGCCACTGTTGCATTACTATGTCTTGTGGCATGTTGATGCATTGTCGTGAGTAGTTTGTAGTTGCTTCACTGGTGGCCTATGTACATGCTTCCCTGCATCTTGTCTTGTATTACTTGTGTCACCATACCTGTTGTACATGCAGCTGAATCATGCCTGAAGTCGTTGCCTGGTTTCACTGTCCACCTGTATCTTGGCTTTGCTTGCATTGACATGTTATGGCATGTACTTGTATGCTTCATATATGTGGGTGTTTGAAAGTTGCTACTGACTTGATTCACTTCATGTTTGTTGCCAGTTTACCTTGATTCTGCATCACTTGTAGCTTGCTACTGTGTTATATGCACCCATTATGTTTGATCTACTGATGTTTGTTGCAGTCCTTGTTTTTGGTCTTCATTCTGGTTGTCACTTGAAATTGTTGAGTTGTTGCACACTTGTGATCTTTAGTTTGTACTTCTGGTCTACTTTGTCTACATGTATTTCATGTTGATTTTTGAATTTTTACTTGCGTTGAATCCAGTTTCAAAAACTCGGGTTTGACCTTGTGCTCGTGTCGTGATTGCACGTGAGTTGAACCCAGCTTTTCATTTGGGTTTGACCTGTGCTTACCTGTTCCTGTAAATCGATCAAGTGTATATCGATGTGCACGGCCTTGTGGCATGTACAGTGATACACTATGCATGTCACATTGTTCGTGTGTGATGAATTCAAATTTAAATTATGACGAACAACCCAAATAACTGAGGCAAATCATATTTTCAAAAATCATATTTTATTTTATATTGCAAAAATATTTCTTTTTTTCAATTTTACTGCGTTAGTTTATATTTTTGCAGATTGCTCAGATGCTGGATTCTAACTGGAATGCAGTTGAAGATAAATACGAGTGTGAGTGATATGTAGTGAGGTGACCTGTAAATATGAAATGTGATGTAATTGTAATCAAAGTTGTATAGTTATAGTGAGAGCTTGAAATTGTACTATTCAAAGTTGTAATAAATATTTATTTGAATAAAATATTCGTTTGAATTCAAATTCTGTGTTATTTATTTTATTCAGCAAATATTTATTTAATCTGTGAAAATAAATAGTATATTATCAAATACATTTAAACGAATGTATATATGTTTATTATCATCAAACAAAAATCATATAAGCGCATATTCAACAATCTCCCCCTTTTGATGATAACAAACATATATTTAAGATTTTGAATATGTTAAATGTATTTGATCATTGATATGCTCTAATTGCTCCCCCTATTTAATTGCTTCTTCTCTACACAAAAACTCCCCCTACATATATGCATACAAATAAAATATGCAAATGAGTCTAGATGCAAAATAGAAAATTATTTGACCTTTGCTAGATTTTATTTGACAAAATCTTAACTTTTCTCTCCCCCTTTTGTTATCAGCAAAATAATAATAGTGTTAGAGAAAATAGAGATAAAGTGATCGACATGAATCAAACATTTAACTCAATTGAATATAAATATTAAATTTCAATAAAAAATCAAACAAAAATCATAAATACCCATGTCAGACGCATATTCCACTTTCAGAAATGATGGGGATAAATTCATAAAAATCATACAGTTCTGTCTATTTGTGGTATATTTATTTCGGGAAATTTGAATATCTACTAACCATGCATAACCGTTAGGACTTTTAAATGAGATTAGTAGTATTCCAATTTAATTTTAAAAATGAAATCAAGTATCTTCTAACCACGCATTACCGTGAGGACTTTTAAATGGGATTAGAATCAACTTGTCTATTTAACCAATTAATTTTGATATGCGTTCCATACATGCATAACCGTGAGGACTTTTAAATGAGCATGGAAGCACATAATCAAAAATCCAAGTAATTCACCCATGCATAACCGTGAGGACTTTTAAATGAGAGTGAATACTTTGGATATTTATTTTTATTGAAGAATATAATAAATTGAAGCACAGATAATTTCCTTTATGAATCTGAAGATAAAACAAATTGAAGAACGAATAATTTCCTTTGTAAACTACCACAAATTTACATACTATATATGATTTTGATGAGTGATGGTCGATAGAAAGATGATAGAAATAGAAATGACCATGGAATTTTTACCCAACAAAAAGTTTTTATAACTTTTGTTATGAAATTCTAAAGAAATTTTTCTAAATATATTGTCTTGAGTAATGTATGACAAATATCGACACTCATCACTTTTTCAATCACTATTGATCTTTTCGATAATCATTAGGGAGTTAGATTAGTCAAAATAGTCATTTAAAATCAAATCCAAAAATTATAAAAATAATTTTTCAAAAATGACTAATCTGTAAATATGGTCAAACATGATTTTCTCGAGGGGGTTTTATAAGAAAATTTTCTGCTATTTGAAAATTATTTCAAGTGAAAAATATGCAGATATTTTCTTTGAAAAAAAAACGATGCAGCAAATGAATGAGTCAAAAATTAATCACGTTCCACTAGTAATTTTTCTATCAACCATATTACCAGTGTAATCTGCATCTGAATTTAAATTTCACTCAAAATTCACTTGTTGAATGTCAAAGACCAGATTAAGAAATTTCAACAAATTTTCTCATGATTATTATCAACAAATTTTAAATGAAATTCTCTTGGATTTGAAATGAAAACCGTGTCAACAATCAAACATATATTAAAGTGTCAATTTTAGAAGCCATCAAACATTATTTTTATTTCAAAGCAATTTCTTAAAAGTTTCAATAATTTCAAAAAAAAATTTAAAATCCTTTTTACAATTTTTAAAATAGAATTCATTAGGATTTTAAATCTAGGCCGTGACAAAACATGAATATAGATTTAGCCAAAAATATTATAACAACAATACTATTATCCAATCAAAACACTATTTTTCTCTCAAACTTATATATCAAGTAATTGTAGAGAATTTTATAGTGTTTTTGGCATAAGAATATAAATGGCTAACAATTTTGAATAAAGTCAGAATCAAAATCATCATTAAATCATCATCATATCATCATCGCATAATTGGCTGATTTTATTCAGAAAATGGTACAGATTATCACATTTAATATATCGTACAAATAAATATACCTTTACCTGTCTTTACCTTTACGATATTTCTCGTCGTTGTCCATTGTGATTCTGTCACCCTTATACTAGGCTAAGGAACTTAGCTTTGTCGCCCGTTGTGTTTCTGGAACAGCCAAAATCCAGAGAACACTATTGTTGTTCCTTAGCCTGCCACCACACCTACACGGAAAAGGATTTATGTGACCTATTTGTTTTTATAGGTCCATGGTTGTTAGTGGCATAAAATTTTGAAAAATAATTTTGTGTAGACCCAAAACTATTTATAATTGTTCCCTTTGGCACCCAAATTTGTTTAACTTTGAGAGATTTTATATTTGTGCCTTTTGGAACCCAAATCGGTATAGTTTTCACATGTTTGGGTCTATACCAACAATTATTGTGACTGTGTCCAAATTTTCTACAAATTGTGCACATAGAATTAACTTGATTAATCTTGTTTTCAACAATTTTCGAATTATTATATCCAAGTCCTTGTCTAACCGTATTAACAGTTTGCTTTCCTAATAGCATATTCAACGATTTTTCACTTTTGGAAAATTTATCTAAAGTCGTTGACAAATATTGGACTTGTGTTTTGAGAGACTCGTTTTCATTCAACAATTGTGTGCACTTTTTAATAGAATTCTCTCTCCTAGTATTTTCATTCTCCTTTAAAATCAGAATTTCATTTTCAAGCGATTTTATTTTAATTTCTGATTTTTTAATTTCTTCATCAAATGTTGGACACTTATCACACTTAGGGATCCTACTTTGATAGGTTTTAACTAATTGATCAAGTTGTTTATTACATTCTATCAAAGTATCTTTTTGAGATTCAAGTTTGACGTGTTTTTCCTTAAGTCGTTCAAAACAACCGTTTACTTCATGAAAATATATAAGCAACTCAGAATGTGTAAGTTTTGATACCTCACTTGGCTCGTCATCGTCACTGTCACTTGTATCACCTCGAAGACACAATTCTGCCTTTTCGCTTTCACTGTCAGTGCTTTGATCATTCTCGTCTATTTCATCCCAGGTGGCTGCAAAACTTTTCTTTTTCTGTTTCTTTCCGTGGCTGGATTTAATTTGTGGACAATCGGGCTTGATATGGCCGGGTTTGTTGCAATTATAACAAATAAACTTTTGTTCTTCCGAGTAGTCTAGTGCTTTGGCTATTCTGCTTTTTGCTTTTTGAATTCGAGCTGAATTTCCATGTTTTTGATTCCATTTTTTGAATTTCCTTATTAACAGCTCCAATTCTGCTGCTCCATCATCTTCATCGTTATCATCATCACTTTCGGTTGTTCCTTTGAGAGCTATTGATTTCTTTTGAGTGTCACCTCCTTCACGCTCTTCTTTGAATTTCATTTCTAGCTCATAAGTGGTGAGATTTCCGATGAGTTCTTCAACTTTAAGTTGTTTTAAATCTTTCGATTCTTGTATGGCAGTAACTTTTGCTTCAAAGCTTCGTGGAAGGACTCTGAGGATTTTCCGGACTATTTCTAATTCGGTGTATGTTTTTCCGAGAGCTTTTGATTTGTATACGATATTGGAGAGATGTCCGTACATCTCTTTGACATTTTCTTCCTTCGCCATTTTGAAGTTCTCGTATTCGCTGCTTAGCATTGCAAGGCGAGACTCTTTGACTTGAGATGTTCCTTCGTGAGTCACTTCTAGTATGTGCCATATTTCCTGCGCAGTTAGACAATGTGAGACACGATTAAATTCAAATTGATCCAATGAACAGATAATAGAATTCATAGCTTTGGCATTAGTACTCTGTAATTTATTTTCTAGTTCTGTCCATTGTTCCTTTGGTTTCTCTATTTCCTGATTATCTACAGTTATAGTTGGTATACTATAACCTGTCTCAACAATATTCCAAGCGTCAATGGTTTTCAGAAAAATTTGCATTCTATTTTTCCAGTAAGCATATTCACCATTGAACATTGGTGGTCTAACTATGGATTGTCCTTCTGCAAAAGCATTATTAAAAGAAGCCATTTTAAAAAATTCAAATTTTTAAAACAAAAACCGATTTTTGAAACACGAATTTTTAAAACAAAAATTGATTTTTGAAACACGAATTTTTAAAACAAAAATTGATTTTTGAAACACGAATTTTTAAATTAAAAATTGGTTTTTGTAAAATCAAAATTTTAAAACAAAAATGGCTTTTGTTCCTAGCTCTGATACCACTTGTAGGATCGATTTCACCCTAGAGGGGGGGGTGAATAGGGTGATAGTGTTAATTATAAAAATTAATTGTGGAAGCTTATAAACTAATATTAACACAGATCACAGAATACTACCAGCACAGAAATAAATAGCAGAATAATAAAATGCAGAACAGAACAACACAGAATTTACCCAGCTTCGGCAAAACCCTGCCTACGTGCTGCCCCCAAGGTTTCTACTAGAAATTAGATAGTCCCTCGCTTACACACGTAAACTCGCTATACCTGCTATTGACTAATCTAACTCTACGCTCAAAACCTTGACCACAACTCAACTACCGAGTTGCAAATTCCCAAACTACACACCGTAGTTTGCACCCTAGTCACACGACTAGAAAATTAAAACGGTTTAAAAAGAAAATACAATTAAAAACGATTATAAAACAAAAATAACCCTAATTAAAAAACCCTTATATAAAAAAAAGAATTCTCCCTTTTAAAAACAATAGGCCGGCCTCTTTTATTATTTTGACCCGTCTCCTTTTGCGTGTATAATGGTGGCCGTTCCTCTTGCAAATTTAGGGCTTCATTCCTTTTCCAGATTTAGGGCTTTTGAAGTGCCGATAGTATGTAGATTGATTCTATGATCTCTTGCGTGTATCCTTGATTGATTGATGCTCACTTCGGCTACTTCTTTGATCGAATTCCTTCTTCGATTCGGTATGTAATTATTTGCTTGTGCTTTTCTGATTTTATGCTTTCTGGAATTCGATGATCTTGCCGATGATGTGAATTTGATTTATATAGGGTTTGTAAATCCTATTCTTGCGTTCGTATAAAATAATTTGAATTTGTCACATTCTTTTGATTGGCCGTTTGATTATGCTTGAACGATTGATAATCGAACTGACTTTGTCATCTTCGTATCTTTTGCATTCCTTGGTTGACACGGTTTTGAATTTACTTTCGTGATAACCACGGCTTTGTTGATTTCTGGAATTTATACTTTGTTGACTTGTTCAACATTGACATGGCGATTTTACTATGACTTCGGCCTTGACACTGATTTCGACTTCACTGAGAACTATAGTCTCTGGCCATCTTCTGATCGGTTTAACATGAACTGACTGCACTTGCTTGATATGAAATACATATATTTACACAGATGCTTCACTGCATCTGTTGTAGTTGCTTTATACTTCACTGTGCACTTTACTTGGGCATTTTGTATGTTTCATTTTGATCCACTTTGTCATTGCATATCTATATATGCTTGACCTCTGTTACATGCTTGCTGTATTCATTTGAGTTGATTGTTGCATTGTTACTGGTTCATTTGATAGCACTAGCTTGTTCATTCTGTACTTCTGGTCTTTGCATGATGGTCTTGTGGCAGTTAATAGTTGCTGTGCACTTCAGTTTGCTGTCATGTTCTTGTGCTCGAGCTTGTTGCTTCATTGCTTACTGTCATTTGCTTCATGTCATACTATTTTGTTTCATTGCTGCACTTGACTTTTGTTACTTGAGCTTTGAATTGTACCATGATAGTCATGTTCCATTGTTGTACACTGCATTCATGTCACTGGTATGCTGCAGCTTGCATCTTTGTTGCATTTGCTTCATGTACCCTACTGCTTTAAACTTCTCTTGACCATTGCTTCATGTCTTACTGTGTTGACCATTATGCACTGTAGCTTGAGTCTTTGTTGAAGTTGTTGTGCACTTGTTCATATGAGTATGCTCACTGTTGTTGCTGCAATCTTCACTTCTGGTTAGCCACTGTTGCATTACTATGTCTTGTGGCATGTTGATGCATTGTCGTGAGTAGTTTGTAGTTGCTTCACTGGTGGCCTATGTACATGCTTCCCTGCATCTTGTCTTGTATTACTTGTGTCACCATACCTGTTGTACATGCAGCTGAATCATGCCTGAAGTCGTTGCTTGGTTTCACTGTCCACCTGTATCTTGGCTTTGCTTGCATTGACATGTTATGGCCTGTACTTGTATGCTTCATATATGTGGGTGTTTGAAAGTTGCTACTGACTTGATTCACTTCATGTTTGTTGCCAGTTTACCTTGATTTTGCATCACTTGTAGCTTGCTACTGTGTTATATGCACCCATTATGTTTGATCTGCTGATGTTTGTTGCAGTCCTTGTTTTTGGTCTTCATTCTGGTTGTCACTTGAAATTGTTGAGTTGTTGCACACTTGTGATCTTTAGTTTGTACTTCTGGTCTACTTTGTCTACATGTATTTCATGTTGATTTTTGAATTTTTACTTGCGTTGAATCCAGTTTCAAAAACTCGGGTTTGACCTTGTGCTCGTGTCATGATTGCACGTGAGTTGAACCCAGCTTTTCATTTGGGTTTGACCTGTGCTTACCTGTTCCTGTAAATCGATCAAGTGTATATCGATGTGCACGGCCTTGTGGCATGTACAGTGATACACTGTGCATGTCACATTGTTCGTGTGTGATGAATTCAAATTTAAATTATGACGAACAACCCAAATAACTGAGGCAAATCATATTTTCAAAAATCATATTTTATTTTATATTGCAAAAATATTTCTTTTTTTCAATTTTACTGCGTTAGTTTATATTTTTGCAGATTGCTCAGATGCTGGATTCTAACTAGAATGCAGTTGAAGATAAATACGAGTGTGAGTGATATGTAGTGAGGTGACCTGTAAATATGAAATGTGATGTAATTGTAATCAAAGTTGTATAGTTATAGTGAGAGCTTGAAATTGTACTATTCAAAGTTGTAATAAATATTTATTTGAATAAAATATTCGTTTGAATTCAAATTCTGTGTTATTTATTTTATTCAGCAAATATTTATTTAATCTGTGAAAATAAATAGTATATTATCAAATACATTTAAACGAATGTATATATGTTTATTATCATCAAAAAAAAATCATATAAGCGCATATTCAACACTAATGATAGTGTTAACATAAATAATGAACACTTAGATCTAAAAATAGAACTTGTTCCTTAACTACTAACTATCTTAACTAAGTATCCATATAGCAACACATATAAGAATACAAATTATTCATTAATTATATTATTGTATTTACATTTTCATGGGAAATGAAAGAAAGAACATACATCAAAAGGAAAAAGAGAAAAGAAACTAATGAGTGTCTTTGAAAATGGGAGATCTATGAATCGAACAGTTTGGATAATGGAAACAGAAATTTCCACGTTGTTCGACAAGATTTCCATCTTTGTCAAAGTACACTTCACCAACGCAAACGACTTTGTCGTCATCTTTCATGTGCACTTCTTCCATGGGGACTTCTTCTTCTTCTTCTTCCTCGCTGGCCTTTTGTATTTGATCTCCTGAAGAGTCTTCGTCGATAAAGATTGGGTTAGCATGATTGTCTATTAGAAATTTTTGCAAATTCCTAAGGATTTTTCCTTGCCTCTCTTGTTCCTCGGCCATTCGAAGTTGCATCACTTGGATTTCAGTCATTAACTGAAGTGCATCCTTTAGAGAATCCTCCATTTTCGTTACACGAGCAAGAGTAGTACGTTGAAATGGACCAGAAGTGGGAGAAGGAAACGAAAAGGTAGAATTTTTGTTTGATTTGGAAGAGGAGCCCATTGATTATTTGATTTCAAAAGATAGAACATAGAAATAACAGAAAGAGTGAATAAAATTTTGAAAATGAGAAGAATATATAACAAATTATTTGAATTTTGGTGGGAAAATTTTTAAAAAATAAAAAACGTTATATGTTGATTTATTTTGATTTAATTTTTAATTATAATTTGTTAATTATATTTTATATTTCAGTTATTGAACAAATACCTAATTCTCTTCTTAATTTAGTAAATATAGATTTGTTTAGTGGTTTTGTTAATATATCAGCAATTTGATTCTTGGAATTAATGCATTCTAGAGCAATTACTTCCTTATTTATATTATCTCTGAGAAAATGATGTCTTATATCAATATGTTTAGTTCGAGCATGTTGAGTAGTATTTTTTGGTAAATTTATCGCACTAGTATTATCACAATAAATTGGTGATTTTGAGAAATTTAAGCCATAATCTTTTAAAGTTTGTTTCATATATATTACTTGAGAACAAGCCAAAGAAGCAGAAATATATTCTGCTTCAGTTGTTGATAAAACTGTGTTTTGCTTTTTAATAAACCAGGAAATCAGAGAATGCACAAAAAAGTGACAAGTTCCACTTGCACTTTTTCGGTCTGATTTACAACCATCATAATCAGCATCACAGTAAGATATTAAGTCAAAAGAATCATTTTTAGGGTAAAATAAGTCATAATCAGAAGCGTGTTTAACATATCTTATGATACATTTTATGGCCTTTAAGTGGGTTTGTTTAGGTTGGGAGTGATATCTGGCACAGAGACAAACACTATGCATGATATCAGGTCTACTAGCAGTAATATAGAGTAGTGATCCAATCATTCCTCTATATAATTTTTGATCTACATCTTTCGAGAGGTCTTCTTTACTAAGGTACTCATTGGTTGCCGTGGGAGTGGATTTTCCACTCATAGTAATCAAACCAAATTTATTAATTAGGTCTTTAGCATATTTTTCTTGACTAATAAAGATACCATTATCTAACTGTTTTATTTGTAATCCTAAAAAGAAGTTTAATTCACCCATATGACTCATCTCAAACCCTTTTGTCATTATTTCAGAATTTTTTTTATTCATTTCAAAATTAGTTTATCCAAAAATGATATCATCTACATAAACTTGTACTAGTTGAATATCATTTTTATTTCTTTTAATAAAAAAAGTATTATCTACTTTACCAATTTCAAAATTTGATTGTAATAAGTAAGATCTTAGTCTATCATACCAGGCTCTAGGAGCTTGTTTTAGACCATATAAAGCTTTCTTAAGCTTGTAAACATGATTTGGTAATTTTTCATTTTCAAAAGGTGGTGGTTTTTCAACATATACTTCCTCTTTTATAAATCCATTTAAAAAAGCACTTTTAACATCTATTTGAAATAGTTTGAAATTATTATGATTTGCGAAAGCAAGTAGAATCCTAATGGCTTCTAATCTTGCTATGGGAGCAAAGATTTCATAAAAATCTGTTCCTTCTTCTTGACAAAAACCTTGAGCGACTAATCAGGCTTTCTTTCTAACTACCTCTCCTTGTTCATTCATTTTATTTTTATAAACCCATTTATTTTCAATTATAGTTTTATTCTTAGGTTTAGGATCAAGTTCCCAAACATCGTTTCAAGTGAATTGATTTAATTCTTCTTGCATAGCCAAAATCCATGAATCATCAGTTGATGCTTCTTTTGGATTCTTGGGTTCAATAGTTGATATAAAAGCTATATTACTCAATTGACTTAGTTGATTTCTAGTTTTAACATATTGCATATCTCCTAGTATATTTTCAATAGGGTGATCTTTTAGAAGTTTAGTCCTTTTATTAGGATGATTAATTTCATTATAAGTTTCAGTTAACTCTTGATTTTAGTGATTAAATCCTCTTCATCATTTGTATCTTCAAAATTTTCAAGATTATCATCGAACGAAACATGCATTGTTTCATCGATGGTGTTAGTTCTTAAATTAAATACTCTATACGCTTTATTTTTATTAGAATATCCGATAAATATACCTTTGTCGGATTTAGGATCAAATTTATCTAAGTTATCTTTAGTATTTAAAATAAAACATTTACTTCCAAAAATTCTAAAATAAGATGCTTTAGGTTTCTTTCCATGAAGAAGTTCATAAGATGTTTTATCAGTTAAATGTCTAGTTAAAATTCTATTTAAAATATAACAGGCAGTAGCAACTGCTTCTGCCCAAAAATACTTTGGTAATTTACTATCTGAAAGCATGATTCTCGCACACTCTTGAATCGTCCTATTTTTACGTTCTCCTACTCCGTTTTGTTGTGGAGTTCTTGGAAATGAAAAATTGTGAGTTATTCCCTTTTTATTGCAGAATTCCTCAAACTTTTCATTTTCAAATTCACCACCGTGATCACTACGAATGGTTATAACTTTTAGAGAAATTTGATTTTGAATCCTTTTTGTAAAGTTGTTAAAACATTCAAAAGTATCACTTTTATGTTTCAAAAATATTGTCCATGTAAATCTAGAATAATCATCTACAATTATAAAAACATATTTACGATGATTTATTGATTGAATTTGAGATGGACCAAATAAATCAAGGTGAAGTAACTCAAAAGGTTTTGATGTTGAAATCATATCTTTTAATTTAAAAGAATTTTTTCTAAGTTTTCTATTTTACATGCGTCACATAGACTATCTATTTTAAAATTCATTTTAGGAAGACCTCTTACTAGATCATGTTTTGATAGTCTAGATAAGTGTTTGAAATTCAAATGCCCAAATCTCTTATGCCAAATCCAAGGGTCACTAGTATTTTCCAAAGGACATAGGTTATCATTTGAAACTTTCATACTAAGAATATAAATATTCTTTTTCCTAATTCCCTCAAATATTATGGTTGAATTATTATCTTCAATGCGACACTTATCTTTTTCAAATTTAATTTTATATCCTTTATCGCAGAGTTGACTTATACTTAGCATATTATGTTTCAGATTGTTAGCTAGCAAAACATTAGTAATAATAGGAGTTTCAGAGTTACCGACTTTGTCGATGCCAATCACATATCCTTTTGAATTGTCTCCAAAGTGAACCAGTCCTCCATCTTTGTATATTAAATTATTCAACATATCTGGATTGCCATTCATGTGTCTAGAACATCCACTATCGTATATCCATTTATTCTTTTTGATCTGCACAATTTGACCCTTGTGGATTGATTCCTCAATTCCAATAAAGCATGTTTCCTGCACATCAAACAATTTTGGTAGACAACTTGAATTTGAACATTGATTATATGCAGACTCATGGGATAATGATGATCTGAATATTTCTAAAGTAGTATCAACAATCGTAGCCATTTTAAAAAAAAAATTCAAAAATCAAATTATGAAACTTTGAAAACCTTGCTTTGATACCAAATGTTAGAAATGCGGATTAAGGATCTTAAGGCTAGGATAAACACTAGATGCGGTGAATAGTGTTTTAGAGAATTATTAAATCGTTTTGAGTTTTTAATTTGAACACAAATGTATGCAATATTTAGACACAAATATGATCACATAATCAAACATATATGCAAATATAAAGTAAAAGCAATAAAGGAAAGAACACACCAGATTTTATACCGGTTCGGAGTCACCCAACATCCAGTCCCGCATACTAGTACGGACTTTTTTTTAAAAACAATCTTTACAATTACACCCTCGATTTCGAGGCAACGAGGTACACCCTCCAGATTCACAATCCTCTGGGTAGAGATACTTGATTTTCTGGACAACAAGTTCACCCAATTGATTTCCAAGGCTACAATCACACCTTATCTCGCTTGATTGATTTTCAAGGCCACAATCATACCTTTTCTCGTTTAATTGATTACAAAGAAGCCTATAACTCTGAATAGCATTGAGAATCTTGTTGAGATAGTGATAGAGAATCAAACCATTAAATGAATCTATATTTACTAAATTAAGAAGAAATTAGGTATTTATTCAATAACTGAAATATAAGATATAAATAACAAAGTATAATTAAAAATTAAATCAAAATAAATCAATTAATAAAAATTTAAAGCACCATGTTGACATCCCCCTATACCTATGTCGACATATAACTTTTTTTATTTTTAAAATTTTTCCCGGATTCAACGTTGATTTCGGCAGAGTAACAGTACGAATATGTATATAGAAATGTGGAAGAAGAAGAGGAGTGAAAAACCAGAAAATCTGCATTGAAATTCATTGAAAACATCCCCTGTTTATAGAAGAACAACAGCCATGTCCATTCATGAATAGATATGATGAATAGACACTTCTTTTGAAATTTAAGTTTTGAAACCAACTGACACTATGTCGACATGGGTAGCTTGAGCATGTCGACATCCCAAAGGAATTTTTGGTGGTTTGTTTTTCTTTGAAAATAACTTCTATCTTATATTATAACAATTTTAAACTTTATAAATATACTTTTCTATAGTTAAAATATATAAGTAAATATATATAATAATATATACAAAATTTTACTATAATTTTATATTTAAATCTAAGTATAAATATTTTAAAAATTAAGTATATTATTATTAAAGATAGTTAAAACCACGGATAATTTGATTTTGAAATTAAAGATTATTTTGAGGCTAAAAGTATTTGAAATCAGGATAGATGTTTTTGATGCTTTTAAAAGGAAGGTTTTGAAAACATTTTGAAAACAAGATATAATTTTGTAAAAATCATTTTGAATAAAAATTAGCGGATACAAAACAATGTTTCACTAGATTTTTCGTAGGTTCCATCCTACTTAGGGTTCCATTCCTTTAACAGGCTCGAAGTGGATTCAATTCCACGAATAAATTAGATTTTAAGATGCCAGTGCTTTTCTAGGAGTTTTAACAAAATTCCTAATTAAATTACTTCTTCTTGAAATCTTGAACTTTTGGTAATCTTGATATTCTTGATACTCATGAGTCTTCAATCTTGATATCTGGAATCTCTATACTGTACAGTCTTCATTATTGGTACCTACATGGTTAAATTCTACATATACATATATATCTATACTTATACTGTTAGCATTTATATTTTATAATCTATTTTAAGGTTGTTGTCATCAAAACCATCATCTCAAGGACTAACAATAACTTAAGCATAGAAAACCAAATCATAAAAGATTTCAAAGTTGAATGTTGATATGAAAGAACAAATGTCGTTTTATTTAAAATCGTATGAGTTCTTTTATTGTCGATGATTTTTTGGGGTAGATAGAACAATTGGTTGAAGTTCAAGTTTATTTTCACTAAATTGAAATATGAACTCATCATTGACAAATTCTTCAAAGTTATTGATTCTAAAATTAAAATGGTGATTTAAATCTATCCCTTTAGAATTCAACAACTCGCCTTCGAAAAGTCCAAAAAATTTGAGTTCGCTAAATTCGTCTTCCTTTGTTGAATTATTCGCAACTACATTTCATGTATCATGTTCAAAATCTAAAATTGTTTAATTCAATTTTTCAAAATTAGAAAAGGGAAGATCGAATTTTAAATTTGGTTCCACACTCTCAACTGAATTTAAATCCAACTTAATTACCGAATTTTCAACAACTTCATTAAGATTGTCGTTTTCAATTGCAACAGTTGTTATATGAAAATCGTCAATTTTGGTAAAGGGTGAATTATTATTTGAGTCAGCACACGCTGAGGTTTGATTATATTGCTCACTTGTTTCATGTAGGTTTCAAACAACAAAACTATGTGATCTTTGTGAATTTATTTCATTTTATCAACAAAATCAAATTCATAATTATTAACTTAAGAATTTTCAATTTAAAATTGTTGAGAACAAAAATCGTCAATCGCACCATAACTGAAATTGTTCTCATTGCCAGATTCATTTAAACAGTTGTTTCCTTTTGATTCTGAAATTCATTTTGGAGTTTGAAATTGAATTGGCATGGGTTATAATCAAAATCATTTGAATTTTGAAGAAAATTTTGATCATTTTGAAATCCTTGACTTGAGTTATTGCACAGATTACTCAAATTACTTATCATTTGATTTCGTCGTTCAAGTAACCAAATCATTTCGATACTCTTTTCAAGTGTTGATGGTTAGTCACCATTTTGAAAATTTGTTCTGTAAAATCCTAATTGTTTGTACAATAGTTGCTATTAAAGTATCCATAAGAGTTTGATGTGAAATTATATGGATTGTACTGATTTACACAACTATTGAAAAAATTTTGCGCGTAAGAAAATTCAGACTTTTTCAAAAATGGTTTTTTTAAAGGAAATTTTTTTACCAAGGAGAATTTATTCTTCAAAATGGAGATTTGATTTTTTGTTTTTTTTGTTTCTTGGATATATGTTTTTTTATTTTTGAAAAGATCATATATTTTTTGGGATTTTTGTTTATTTAATAAACTAACTTAATTTTTTTTTGGATTTTTGATTTTGATTGAAAATTTACAAAGGAAAAGATTTTAAAAAATAAGTAAGGAAAATTTATAATTTTTCTTTACTTTTGGATTTTTTAAAGTTTTTTAAATATGCATGAACTAATGCAACTAAATGAATGCATGGACTTAATTACAAATTTGTTGTCCTTATTAGCTCCTAACCCAAAATTGCATAATCGCAGTTGTCGTAATCCAATAAAATATTTTTTTAGCCAGACAATAGACAGGAGTTATCGGTGCACCATGAATCATCATAGCAACACAACCGAATGTTTAAGTACCTTCAGAGAAACAATCGGTATAATATTTACGAATCATCGTAATATTTATAACTGGTTATTACTTTGTCGTAGCCTAGACACGAAGAAGATAAATTTTTCCAAGAAGACAACTTGTTAAGATATAATTAAGTGCTAAGTGAGCTCGTGACTCTCTTAAGTCAAATGTTTAATTGTTACTATTAGCAAATTCTAAGATTTAATGCAATTTGTAGGCCAAAAAAGGGGTGATGAAATCCTCTACCCTATGTGATTGGGGTATTGCCCTTAAAAAATAAAAATAAGATGGTATGAATGCATAACAGTTATTAAACACGAATTAACTATGCAACTACGAATGGATTTTTGTTTTTGAATTTTTTTAAAATGCAAGCAACCGACAATACAAAAAAAATAAAAACAAGGGCTGAGGGTACGACAACAAAGTGTGCAGAATTATTGGTAATTTATTTTAAAGAGGAAATTTTTTTATACGCAAGCAAGCGATTTATTTTTGCAAGCAAAGCAAACTAGCAAACAATTCATCCTTTTGAATTTCTTCTTTTGCAACCTGAAACTAAAAACAAGATATATTACAGTTTTTTTTCAAGAAAGAAACTAAGAAAAATATGAAACCAAAACTATTTGTTTTTTGAAAGAAACTAAAAATAAATGAATTTAAAACAATTCACCAAACCATCATGAACTAAAATAAATGAAACCAAAATGACTTTTTTTTGCTTTTTTTATAAGAGAAGAAGAAGAATTAATCTATGAAAATTATAAAAAAAGAATTTTCAATGCACTCGGCCCACAAGCCAAATACGCAACCCACTTCCCGTTCTCTTTAAAAAAACAAAATTCACGATACGAACTTCGAAAAGGAAAGGAAAAGAAAAAAAATGAAATCATGAAATTCAAAATCGCAATAAAAAGCAACATCGAGAGTTTTAGGTTTGATGATGGTTCGATGTGATAACCCAAATTTTTGAACTTCTGATAATTGGATAATTAAGTGATTATTAATATTGAGATACTAATTTTATTTGGTTGAACAAATAAAATTCTGATAATTAAAAATATCTGGATGTATATAAATGGATTTGGACTATAATAAAAGTTGAATTATAAACATCTGATGATAAACTTATAATAAATTAACAAAGATAAATAGATATATGCAAACTCTATAATGTTGAAAAATTATAAAGTATATACATATACAAGTATATAAGTATGTATATAATATATGTTTGCACAAAAATTGGGTAAACACCTCCAAGTCGTATAATTTAGTCGATTTTGTGTTGTTCTTAGCGATTTGGGTGATTTACACAAATATGTAAAAAGCAGGGACTAAACTGTAAAAGACACACAGATTTATAGTGGTTCGGCCAGAATGTGCCTACGTCCACTTTATATGTTATTCTCCTTTACTGATCAGATCACAAGTACAAAGCTTTGATTACAAGTATATGAAAGTTGTTTGAAAGTTCTATCCGTGCTTGAGCTCTCAAACTTGTCTCCCATTGTTGTACTCCTGCCCCTCTATTTATAGAGTGAGGCTGAGGGTAGGGGTCCTGGGTGTATATAGCTACTGGTGGGTCTGGGCTGAAGCAATCTGGCCTGGCAATGTTGGTTCGGCAAGGCCTTGGTATGGAGATGGTTGGGGTGGAATTGGTCCGGTATCACTTTGGTTGGGCAGGCATGGGAAGGGAGTTGGTTTGGCAGGCATGGGAAGGGGGTGGCTTTGGTTCGGCAGTGGTTGGTTCGGTAGTACCTTGGAGATGTGTTGGTTCGGTAATGCTACGGTCCGTTTGTAGATGGGTTGAGTTCTGGTTCGGCTAGGCATAGGAAGTGAGTTGGACCGGTAGTACACTGGAAAGGGAGTTGGTTTGGCAGTGCTTAGGAAAAGAGTTGGTTCGGCAGTGCTTTATAAAGGGGTTGGTTCGGTGGTGCTTTAGAAAGGGGTTGGTTCGGTGGTGTTGGCCCGGTCGAAACACACCCAACACTTGCCCCCCCCCCAAAGTAAGGCATGTGCCTGCATATGGCGTGCTTTGTTTTAGGTCATTCATCTTGGACACTCTCATCCGGCCCCGAATGCCGAACCAATTGGTCGGGCCGTTGATATTTGCCTATAAATATGGGCCTTATGCTTTCGTTATTCCTTACCAACTGAAGTAGCCGAACCAATTTTTTCCTACCGAATCAATTACATTGTCGAACCAGGTGAGGTCTTCTTTCACCGAACCAACTATTTCCTGAACCACCGAATGAGATCGGAGGATATGAGTGCTGAATGGTATTTGAGCCTTGGACTACCGAATGGACTGGAGAGTATAGTGCCGAATGACCTTTTTCCTTGCTTTACCGGATGAATTCGGGAGTTCGAGTGCCGAATGACCTTTCGGCCTTGAACTACCGAACGCACTTTTATGTTTTGAACTGCGAGTGAAATTCCAGACTACATACACTTGCTTGTTTACTTCCCTCATTCTAACGACGCACCTTTTGTGTTTGCAGATAAATGTCTCGTAAAGTGGAAACTCGATCAGATAAGAAGAAATCCAAGGACAGAGAAGAGTCCTCCATAGTGCCCCCAGCTCAGTCAGGATCGGGACGTCATGGACCTCCCCCGAGATCACTAGTAGATGGGTACTGCCCTCAGGAGCTCCTGAACTCGCCACCTGACTGCTTTCCTAGCTCCCTCAAAGAGGAGCAGCTTGATGTTATATCTCGTTCTTTCGGGATTGACAAAGCACACATGGTGCTGCCGGGGAATGGAGTTATGCCGTATGACCCTCTTGAAGGATATTTTTCTTATAGCAGGTACCAATGTATGTGTGGGGCCGTTCCCCCGATCAATGCTTGGATAGTCAGCTTCATCACCTATTTGAAGGTGGCCCCTTTCCAGCTTCAGCCCAACTCTTATGCTATCTTGGTCAGTCTATTTATCATCTTCCAGAGAAAGTACAGGCGTCCCCCTCCAACCGGGAGATTCGGTACCTGTACAATTTGAGAGGCTGCAAGAAGGGGTCTTCCTACATTAGCTTAGAATCGGCCGTGTCCTTCAAGCCGGTCCTGGACTTATATTCGAAGTTCAGCATGTTCAAGAAGGAATGGTTTTTCGTCAAGGATGACTCTGTTTCTATCCGTCGCTTCACCTCTGGCTGTAAGTTGAAGCTTATTTATAATTTCCGTTCTGACTGCAATGCTTCTTCTTATGTGTTTTTATTTCTTGCTAGCGACAGGTGTCTTTGCGGTTGTGGAGAATGATCGCCTGGTTCAGATGGCTGCGGAAATAGAAGCCATTTCGAGAAGGGAGAGGTCAGCTTCTTACTTGATCAGGAATGCTACTCTTCTGGGGCACAATTTGATTCTACCACGTCAGTCTGTGGTCAAGCAGAGAGACATAGCCGAGGAGAGGGCTGCCAAGGCTAAAGGAGGGGATGCGACGAAGAGCAGCAAAAGGAAACCCTTCTCGATACACCCAGTCGTCGGGGGGAAGAAACTCAAGAAGTCCGATGGACCCTCCCCCAGCACATGTCCAGATGTTCCGGAGGAGAAAAATGTGGAGGAGGAAAGAGGCGAGGAGGAGAGCGGAGGTGATGGAGAAGGTGATGGTGATGATGGTGGCGAAGGACAGAGCGGTGATGGCGCTGGGGCTTTGTCCTCTGGGCAAGAAGAGGAGATCCAAGAGTGGACAGATGATGCTTTCCGCCAGGCTTTTGAGGGGTTGGAGAAAGGATCGGCCTTGGTGGAGAAGCCAAAGAAAGCTGACAAGGCCGGGACTGGTGCCGATTCATCTTCCAAGAGCATTTCAGCTAAGGCAACCCCTGCGATTCAAGGTGAATTTTTGACTCCTGACGACTCCATTTATGATAAGGATTTAGGAATATTTTATGGCCAGCTCCCGTCCTGGAATGAGATCCAGGACTTATTGCAGTATCCTACTCCTCCCCAGGGTTTGTATAACAAAAGCGTCTTTTTACTCTTCTTAACTTGATACGTTTCTTGAATTATAGCTCAATATATGCTTGTAACACTTGGTTTTTATTCCAGGAGCGGGCGAAGCGGCCAAGACATCAGATGTTCGGCACCGGCTTGAACAATACAAACTTCTCAAAGCTTCTACTAAGCCGAAGCCTTCGACTAACCGCCCCGGAGACGTAGTCGGGTACCGTCCTCTTCTTGGGGTCATCGAAGAGGACATCCAAAAGAGGAAGAGAAGCTGTTCCTTGTTCGAATCCTCACCTGGTCCTCAGCCCCCAACTCAACCTCTTCGGGATACCACGGAGGAGAATATCGAGTTTATACCTTCCCCGCACCCATCTGAAAACCCTACTGTTACCCCAATAAATCATCCCGGCTTGGCTCGTAATCCGTTTGCGGGTCATCCGGACCTGGATCCAGGCTCTCATGATATTTCCTTTGACGAGGCTACTGGTGAGCACCTTCTCCCTCGCAACCCTATGGTATGGGTGCTTGATGAGGCTAAGTCCCTGGACCTTGATTTGCTTACTACTCAGATTGTAACTATGGGAGACGAAGCTAAGGCAAATATCGACCGGTTGCTGAGGAGACCAGAAAGCTGATGGGGTATCATGCCCGACTGGTCAAGGCCAGAGAGGGAATAGGGAGTGCTAACATTCGACTGCGCTTAATGGTTTCCAACCAGGCCAAGCAACTCGCCGATCAGGCCATCCAGATCTCTCAGCATGAGGCCGCCTCCAGGCGACTAAAGAAAACCATGGAAGAGGCTAGCAGAGCAGAATTACGGAGAATGGAGGCTCCCTGCAAGGAACGGATCGATATGGCTATTGCAACTGTGGATGAGGTCCGGAAAGCAGATCTCGAGCGAGTAGAGGAGTTATCCGGGAAGCTTGAACCCGCAGAGCTTGCTCAAACCAAGCTAAAGGAGGAGATGGAGGCAATGAAGAAATCTCTTCAGGCTGACCGCTCGCGATACCGATCGGAGAGGGATGCTGCCGTTGCAAAGCTGTTGGCTTCTGAGGTCCGAATGAGGGAGTTCGAGGAGAACGAGGGGATGATGGATGAGATGTTCCAGGATATGTACTTCCGTACTTGGAAACAGGGCAACTTATCCTGGATGGATGATTATCCCCGAGTCATGGCCAGGATTTATCTCAAGGCTCTGGAGGAGGCCAAGGCTGATGCGGATAAGGAGGGTGGCATGGCCTTCAGAATGGATGTGGTTACGGCCCAATTCACCAAGGAGGAGAAAGTGGCGGTGAAGGAGGGTATGCGGCTGCTCGTTACTGAGGAGGTATGCGTGCGGTTGGAGGATGATGATCAAGGAACAAATGCTGGTAAGTCTTCCCTTTTAGCCTTTTCATAACTTGGTTGCTTATTGTTTATTTAATGGATTCTTCTCCTGAATTGGACAGGCGGGACCTCTGAAGCGCCAACTACCTCCGGTCAACATGCTGGGTGTTCTGGTCCTGCGGTTAAGTAGATCTCAGAGGGCCACCAGGATAGAGGCGAAGCCCCGATGTAGCCGACTCCTTGGCTTGATCTGGACATTTTTTGGTTTACTTGACATTGTTGTCTATGTTAGTCTCAAAACATTAATGTAATTTTCGGGTTGTAATTATGTAACGAACAACTTGATTTTTGGCATGTAACTTTTAACTTAGACTGATTCTACTATATTTGAATGCTTTTGTCATTTTGATATGTTGCATAAGAAATACAGCTGTGCACATGTCTGTGATTCAATCGTGTTTGATGCTAAGTTCTTGCTTAAAATATAATTTCATGTCTTGCAATGTTTGTGTGATGTGCGAATAAATTATAGCTACATTTTTATATACAAGAGAAAAAGGTACTGCCCCTCATGTCTTAGTTGTAGATGGTAGCTTTGAATGTCTTGTGTAGCTGAGTATGGAATGCAGCTAAGTGTCATGTCATTCAGTTGTGAGTTCCTATTTTCATTGGCGAGCGTCTCCTATTTTGTGTCCTATACTTTAGGGATTGTTATAGAGGATAGAAGGAAAAGTTTTCAAACAAAATAAAAATATAAGAAATAGTAAAACTTCCAATCACGGAAGGCCTTCGATGTGCTCAAGTTCGTGGCAAACGGGTTTTGTAGTCACTTTCCCTAGCTGTGGGTCTTGGAGACATTTGTCACCCATCTTACGCCTCCGCGGGGAGTTTTCTTTTTTACCACGGTCGTACTTAAGACACATCGGAGCCGAGATCGCGCACAGTAACTACCCGGACCATTATGGCCCATAATCGTGGGTATCATTTGATTTACCGTGGCCAGCTAGCGTGGGTGCCGATCGTCAACCGTGAACTACCCCTGGCTGGCCACACCTTATGTTGGGGCTTAAAGTTGGTTCACAGTTGCCAGCGAGCCGAACGCCGTAATGAGCTGCCTAGGCTATTTTCGGCCTCCTCAGTGGCTTATAATCGGCTCATTACAGTTGGCTTTGAGGTCCGTCACGAGCAATGAGTTAACCCGCAGCAGAGGGATGCTGGAGCAAAAGTGTCTCACTGGCAAGGGCATAGATTCGTATAGTACATGTTAGGTCTTGTCCAGGTGAAGTCGCGCCATGATGTGTCTTGACTAGAAACATAGGATTTTGTTCAACAGAAAAGGATAAAGTTAACAAGCACCCAAGATATAAAGGAACAGGTTAAAAAAGAGACAAGATTTTTAAAGTGGTTCGGCACGAAAATGCCTACGTCCACCGATTCTCTTTGTTAATTCACTTCATATGGGCAGTACAAGTTAAAAAAAGTATCGACGAAGGTGTTGGATATTCTATGCCCTTTGGAACACCTCTCCGTCCACTGTTGACAAAATATAAGCTCCATTGTGGAGATCTTTATGAATTACATATGGTCCGTCCAAGATTGGATCTAGCGCTCCGGGGCGCGGTAAGATTCGCTTGAGGACAAGATCTCCTTCTTGTAAACTGCGATGCTTGACTTTGGATTTGTATTGTGCTGCCACCTTTTGCTTGTGAGCTACCACTTTGAGTGCTGCATCATTTCTTCTTTCTTCGATTAGATCCAAAGACATATGGAGGAGTTCTTCGTTTTCTTCTAGGTTGTAGTGGATCCTACAGTGGGAAGGCACTACAGTTTGAACTGGGAGCATGGCCTCCGATCCGTATGCCAAAGAGAAATGAGTATGCCCTGTTGATGTTCTAAAAGACGTGCGGTAGGCCCAAAGTGCCGTAGGAAGTTCATCCACCCAAGCGCCTTTTGACTTTTCAAGCTTCTTCTTGATTAGAGTTTTGAGAATTTTGTTGACAGCTTCGACTTGTCCATTTTCCTGGGGATAAGCCATGGACGAGAAGCTTTTGTAAATTCCGTGCTCTTGGCACCAGTCGGCGAATTCCTTGCTGTCAAACTAAAGTCCATTGTCCGATATGATTTTGAGTGGAACCCCATACCTGCATAGAACATTTTTGATCAAGAAGTTAATAACTTTTGCTGAAGATACTTTTTTTAGAGGTTCCGCTTCCACCCATTGGGTGAAATAGTCGACTGCCACTTTGGCATATTTGGCTCCGCCTCAGCCCATTGGCAGTTCGCCAATCAAGTCAATTCCCCATACTGCAAAGGGTCAAGGGCTTGTCATCTGAGTAATCTCATTTGTTGGTAGTCGAGGGACCTTAGCAAATTTCTGACATCTGTCGCATTTTTTGACGAAGTCCAAGGCGTCTTTATTTAAGGTGGGCCAGAAATTTCCATATCGGAGTATCTTCTTTTCCAGAGTCTTCCCTTCAGTGTGATCTCTGCAACTTCCTTGATGGATGTTGGCTAAGATATCCTTGACTTCCCTTCCAGCGACACACCTTAATAAGGGGTTAGAGAAGCCGCGCCGATAGAGGATGCCTTCTTGTATTGTCTAGCGGGAAGCTTTCCTCAAGATTTTCTTAACTTCGTTACGCCCGTCGGGCAGTGTGCCACTTTGTAAGTATTTCCGGATGGGAGTCATCCAAGTTTCCTCTTCGATTGCAGCTATCAGATTCACTTGCTCGAAACTCGGGGCTAGTGGCTTTGAGATGGTTACTGTTCCGGAAGTGGTGCTGTCCTTCATGCTAACTTGCTTTGCCAGTTCGTCGGCCTCCTGATTCTCTTCTCGAGGAATGTGTTTGATTAAATAGTGATCCAATTGATCGAGCAGCAGCTTGGTCTTCTTTAGATATGCTGTGAGTCGTTCTCCTCGAGTCTTGAATTCTTCCAGTATTTGATTTACAATAAGTTGAGAATCACTATGGAGACATAAAGAACCGACTCCAATCTCTAGGGCAAGTTCTAATCCGGCTATCACTGCTTCGTATTCTGCATCGTTGTTGGTGGCAGTGAATTCCAACCTTAGAGCATAGTGTAGCTTCCTTCCCCTGGGAGTGATT
Source organism: Allium cepa (assembly GCA_030765085.1). Lineage (NCBI taxonomy): Eukaryota > Viridiplantae > Streptophyta > Magnoliopsida > Asparagales > Amaryllidaceae > Allium > Allium cepa. The sequence goes on along the minus strand of CM060929.1, from coordinate 985,289,102 downwards.
ATTACAATACCTGCCCCCGAGCCTTGTTCGTTTGATGCTCCATCCACAAAGAGATTCCACTTGATGTTTTCCACTATTTCAGATTGCTCCTTTCCTTCGTTGGTAGTGAATTCGGCAACGAAATCGGCCATGGCCTGTCCCTTGATGGCGGTGCGAGGATGGTAGGTGGTATCATATTGACTCAGTTCGGTGCACCATTTAAGTAGTCGCCCGAAAGTGTCGGGACGATGGAGTACCTGCCTTAGCGGTTGATCGATTAGAACTCTGATGGAATGAGATTGGAAGTAGTGTCGCAATTTCCGTGATGTGATTAGTAAACAGTATGCTAGCTTCTCAAGTTTAGGATATCTGGCTTCTGCCCCCGTAAACCTCTTGCTTACAAAGTATACTGGCCGCTGCGCGCGGTTGTCTTCTCTTACCAAAGCGGCGCTTAGAGCATGAGATGACACAACAAGGTATAGGTATAGCTTTTCGCCTTCGTTTGGAGTTGAGAGTACTGGTGGTCTCTGGAGGTGTTCGATTAGGTTAAGGAAGGCTTTTAAGCATTCGTCAGTCCACTCGAACTTTCCTTTGTCCTTTTTTAGAGCTTCGAAGAAAGGGACGCACTTGTTAGTTGCTTTAGAGATGAATCTTCTTAAGGCGGCCACTTTCCCATTTAGGCTTTGCATTTCCCTTCGAGTGGAAGGTATCTTGATTTCTTTCAGAGCACGGACTTGTTCGGGGTTCGCTTCAATTCCTTTGGCATGGACGATGAATCCTAATAACTTTCTCTATGATACTCCGAAGGAGCACTTTAGAAGGTTCAGCTTCATTCCATATTGGCGAAGTACTTGAAACATCTTGCTTAGGTGGCTTACGTGGCCGTTGGCTTTCCCTGATTTTACTAGCATGTCGTCCACATAAACTTCCATAGTTCATCCTATTAGTTCTACGAACATCTTGTTGACGAGGCGCTGATAAGTAGCTCTGCCGTTTTTAAGTCCAAAAGGCATTACTCTTTAGCAGTACAATCCCCGGTCAGTGATAAAACTAGTGTGGTCTTGACCAGGAGCGTGCAGAGGAATTTGGTTATATCCTGAGTATGCGTCCATAAAAGATAAGAGTTCGTGCCCGGCTGTGCTGTCCACCAGCTGATCGATTTGGGGGAGTGCGAAGCAATCCTTTGGGCAAGCATCATTTAAGTTGGAGAAGTCAATGCACGTTCGCCACTTCCCATTAGCCTTCTTTACTAGTACCGGGTTAGCGATCCACTCTGAGTAGATGGCTTCTCGTATGAAGTTATTGGCAAGCAGGTTCTTTACTTCTTCATCGAGGGCTGCTGATCGTTCTGCCCCCATGCTTCTCTTTTTCTGCTTTACTGGCACTTTGGTAGGATCGATGTTCAGTACGTGGCACGCTACGTCTGGGGAGATTCTAGTCATATCAGCGTGCGTCCATGCAAATGCATCCAAGTTGTGGCGGAGAAAATCAATGAGTTGATCCTTCAATTCTGCTTTTAGTTGAGATCCGATTTTCAATAGTCTACTTGAGTCATGTTTGTCTACAGATACAAACTCCATAGCTTCTGCAGGCTCGGCGGTGGCCTCCTCCTCTTTGTCCCTAGGGTCTAATTCATTGAAAGGATCACTGGTATATTGAAGAGGAGGGGCTCTCTTTAGTTGCTATGCTTCCAAGCTTTTCATGCAGAGAGTAGTCTCTGCATTCTTCCCTTTATCCCTTCTGCGGTTATTGTGAAGTTCAGTTACATAGCAGTCTCGAGCAGCACCTTGATCTCCCTCTACTTCTCATATTCCATTGTGTGTTGGGAATTTCATCTTCAGGCACCACGGGGCCAGGACAATTTGGAAGTCGGACAAGGTCGGTCTTCCCAAAGAGGCGTTGTAGGCCGAGTGGTTTTCTATTAGCACAAATGTTTATTTCCGCACAACGGAGCGGGGATGACTTCCTATTTCAACAAAGAGGTCCAGTTGCCCGAGGGGCATCTTTTCATCTCCAGTGAAACCATGTAGCGGTTTGTTGCAGGGAGACACATCTTTGATTGACAGCTTCATTTTGTCGAAAGCATGCTTAAATAGGATATTTACTGAACTTCCAGTGTCTACTAGAATTCAGAAAACTTTGGCTGGACCGAACCACGCAGAGATGACCATAGGATCCATGTGAGGGTACTGCCTTCCTTCTAGGTCAGCCTACCGAAGGTGATGTCATTGTTCTCTTTCCGCTTTGGGTGGCGTTCTTCTATAACGGAATTAACGCAGTCTTCATTGTTTCTAAGCGACTTTCCATATTTTTCCAACTCTGCCCAGCTTCTGTCGGCGATGTGTGGTCCTCCCGATATGGTATGGACCACTATCTTCTCTTGATTAGAGCCGCTGGTGATGCGATTTCCTCCGCCTACTTCCAGGGGTGATAGCCTCGGGCTTTTATTGGCAGGAGCTGGAGTCCTGTTCTGGCTTTTTACATAGCGTTCCAATCTCTTCCTTCTGATATGTTCTTCAATTAAGTCCTGGAGATGATGGCATTCATTGGTATCATGCCCATGAGATTCGTGGAAACGGCAGAACTTTTCAGATTTAATTGCGCTATCTGATTCCTTCTTGTACGGGGGGCGTTTGTATTTAACTTCGTCTTGGGTGGCCAGGAAGATATTTTCGATTGTTTCATTCAAAGGATTGTAAGTGTCAAATCTCGGTCCTGGTCGATATAGACGCTTTTCTCCCTTCTTGCCCCTAGCACTATCTCTGGAGTCATTTCTTCGAACGTCCTTTGCTACTGTGGGTGTGTTGCCATGAGCTGCCTTAGTTTGTTGCCCTGTCTGCCTTTCAATGGCAGCGTCTTCAAGTATCATATATTTTCCGGCTTCATGGAAGAAATCGGGTAAGGTAGCTGGCTTTTCTTTCGTTAATCTCCTAGCAAATTTATTATCCGGATGCACACCACTGCAGAGGGCTATTAGGATAAGTTTCTCATCGCCATCCTGGACTGTGGCCGCTGCGGCATTGAATCAGGTTAGATATTGTTGCACTGTCTCTCCGGGCTTTTGTTTGATATTGGATAAGGAATAAGCGTCTTGGGTTGTTCCACATGAATGCGGAATTGGCTGATGAACGTTTCTTTCAACATTTCCCATGAGCTGATGGACCCTTGGGGTAGATGGCAGAACCAGGAGGTAGCTAGATCTGCCAAGAATAGTGGAAAGCATTTACACAATACTCCTTTTGTCGCTCCGCTCATGAGCATATTCTTTGTGTATCTCTGTAAGTGTACGACGGGGTCAGAGGTTCACTTGTAAGGCTCCATTGTTGGCACTTTCCATTCTCGGGGGGTCATGGCAATTTCGATATTGCGAGTGAAGGGGCCGGTTACCCTAGCGCCTATCCCTCGATCTCTTTGATCCCGTCGGACGCACTCTCTGAACAATCGCGCCATCCTTTCATCAGAATTTGGAGCAGATAGAAATGAGTTTGGTTCTTCTCTACGGGATTGATTCCGTCCAGATGACCTGTAGGGATGGTATCGTCTATCACTCCTAATATTTTCCAGTGGCTGCCTCCGGTCTTCTGGGAGCATGTTAGGGTCAGCTACAGTTGGCACTTGCCTGGATCTTCCCCTACTGGGTTCTGTTCCAAGAATTTCCTTGGGTCCAACTTCGGGCTGGACTCTAGCTCGGCCCCGTTCATTGGTGTTCCCATGGCTAGGTAGCATGACAGGCTCGGCTACATCCGACCCTCGCCTGGTACCTCCCCTGTTGGGTTCGGTTCCAAGCGTCTCCTCGGATCGGAATTCGGGCTGAGTCCGGGCTCGGCTCCTACCATTGCTGTTTCTGTTGTTTGCCTCTTCGAAGAAGAAAGATCTTTGTCGCCTCCCAGGTCCTCCAGACTGGGACTCATCCCATGATTCAGTGTTGCGGTTGGATCCTTCTGCATCCCTTAAGCGTGACATGAGTTGGTTCGCCAAGGCTTCTTGTTGGGATGTGAAGCGATCAGTCACTTCAGCCACAACGCTGTCTAGATCTGCTCTAGTAATTGCTGCCGGTTGTTCCGTGGCAGGGGCTGTCGGATTTACCTGACTTCCATTTTGTACCGCTGTTAGAACGAGACGATTCTCTTGATCAGTGATCACTGGATCTGGAATACTGCTAGCTGGGAGGCATTTTTTCCAAGCAATGAGCAGTGCTTTAGAAAGGGGTTGGTTCGGTGGTGCTTTAGAAAGGGGTTGGTTCGGTGGTGTTGGCCCGGTCGAAACACACCCAACAATATATAAATATATATACACACACACATATGTATGTATATTGTGTTTTGGAAGCATTGGTTTCAAAAGTTAGTTAAAGTTAATTTTATATTTTTAAAACACTTAAGACAATTATTTATTAGTTTAAAAGTATTATAGCTTAAGATTTAAAATAGGATTTAATAAAAGAGTTTATTATACTTTCTTTTAAAATTACTTGATCTAATTTTCATTTGTATATAAGATATAAACATAAATTAATAGAAATAAACATAAAAGATATATATATATATATATAACACATAAGACGTATTAAATAAAGGCTTGGTATACTTGCATTTGAACATTTGTAAGATAATGATAAAGGATTTAAACAAGTGTAGGCTTAATACACATGTGTAAGTTTAATATGATTTGCAATTACAAATGGAAGGTAATTACAACATGAAATTTACAAGTGGCAAGATATTTTTTTCTTTTAAAATTATAATGTAAATATCAAAGTGAGAAACATGCTATCTTCTCTATTTTCACTTATTCATTTTTCTAAACTAAAACCAAAAGAGAATCAAACTACTTCATCACTTTCAAACCTTTACAAGTTCTAACTTGAGAAAAGAAATCAAGTTTGTAACCTTATTCAAGGACAAGAAAATTTAAAATCAAAAGCATGCAAGTTCCATTCAGTTCTATCTAGTCTCAGCCTTCAATCAAATTAGTAGTTTACAAGATCAAAAGCTTCTAGTTCCAGTTCAAAAATCAAAAGCATTTTTCTAGATTTCAAAACACTGTCCAGTGTTCTCTGTTTGCATAATACAGGTGAGTAAACTTATCATTTTTAAAGCTAAAATCCTTATATTGCTTAATGCATGTAATGAACCTGTATATTAAAGTTGAGAATTTGGTTTGCATGGATGAATTTAACTAGATTCTAGTTTGAATTAAACTATATATTTGTATACATGTATATGTATATGTATGCTTGACACTGTTGTTTCCCAGGCTCATGATCAACCTTTAAAAATTTCTGTCTTCCCAAGGAATCACTGTTAAACCATGATCATTAAAAGGAAAATGATTATAACAATGTAAATTCTTTTCTAAAAATAGTTTAAGGTAGACTTATTTAGTTAATAAATTTGAAACTAGGAATTTACAATAAAATCAAAATTTAAGTCAAAAATTGATGATCATAAATTCGAGTTTGGATTTTACCACCAGGTTCATAGTGGTAAATAATGAATTTTGATTTAATTATCTGGATTTTTAAGACTGAAATTGTCAAGCTATCTCGAGTTGATCGATTTTTGCACTTTCATCAATTTCCGACGAACGATGGCTAGTTGGTGGTCTGAATGTTACAGAGGGAGGTGTGAAGGATGGGGAGCATCGGAAAATTAGTGGTGGGATTTTTAAATGGTCGTGGCGACTAGTTGGCGTCGAATTTGGGTTCGATTGATAGGTTTGGAAGGCGTTGATTTTCGAGGTCATGCGTCGTCGTTGGATCACGGGAGGCGATCACGAGGAGTAGGAACGTCGCGTGGGTCTGTGATGCAGCTGTAATTGAAAGGACTTGAGCTCCGGTGGACGACGTCATCATCGGCGAAGGATTTTAGTCAGTCAGGTGGGTTCCTGGATTTGATCGACTTGCTAGATTCTTGATTGCAGATGAGGTGGATTGATCTAGTGGGTCGGGAGGACTAGGGTAGGTGTCGTTGACTTGTCAAGGGTTGCAGCGGTGATCAGAGGCAGTCTGGTCGGGAGTGCACGTGCATGTGTGCGCGTCTGTGATGGGTTGGTGGTTTATTTTGGGAAAGATGAGTGTTTCTCGGGTTCGGTTCGCAGTAGGCAGTAGTTTTCTCGAAGTCAAGTGAGTTTGTGAGTGTATCGTGAGTTTCTCGAGTGTGATCTCGGAAATATTGAGGGTTGGGTTTCGGTTATCATTTTAGTAACCTGTTTTTTAAATTAAAGTAAATCAAGATTTGTTTAAAAACAATTTCTTTACATAAGAAATGCTTTTAAATATTATTTTAAGAAAGGTTATATGATTTATTTTATTTAAATTAATTTAGTTAAACTCTTAAGTTATTTCTAAACTTAAATGAAATATGTAATTAAATAGTTCATTAAAAGATAAAATGTTTTAGATTTATATGTTAATGATAATTAAGTAATCAATAAACAATTTTGGTATATCTTAAAGTTAATTAATACTTTGGATAATTAAAGGTTAATTAAATTAATAAAGTAATTAAAGAGTAATTAATTAATTTAATTAATTAGTGATTAAGGATTAATTAATTAAGTAATAGGAATTAATTAATTGTAATTAAGGATTAAGTAATTAGAGATTAATTAATTTTTAATTAAGGATGATTAAATAATTTCATAAACCAATTAATTAGGAATTGAACAACTAATCAATCATGCTTATGTATGATTGAATTATATTGAATGCGTTGAATTGATTGATATCTTTGATATGTGATATGTTTTGTTCTATGATATGAAGTGAATTGATTGAGTTGTGATAATTTAAGTTACCTATCTATGATAGATGAGTCGTGTGAATATGTTACTTTGAAAATAAGTTAATTGTAAACTTGAACAATGTGGTTTAAAATTGACATTGGATTCGAAGAGACCGGAGTCGGGTATCAGCAAATACCCAAAACCACTTTGATTTGTAATCTACAACAATTCTTTTAGATTTGAATTTAGAATCAAACACGCTGGAATGATATAAAGAAGCAGCACAGCCATTTAAACTGAGTAACAATTCTTAGATATAATCTTGTGAAATAAGTATTTGACTATAACAAGATAAGAACTCATAGTGAGGTACAAGTTACCCTGGTTTGCAGCTATGTTTTATAACTTGGTATTTCAAATTATGGGTTTACTCACGCTGGTTTCCAGCCTGACCCGGGTGTTATTTTGTTGTAGTGCTCGGGTCAGACCGAGTATTACATATTTTCAAGTTAGGACGTTCTGGACATCAGGAGGGGAGCTGGATGGCATGAACATATGGAGTATATTCCGCTGTGTGTTTGAGAGTTATATTGATTACTGTGGGACAAGTTAATTATAACTGTCCAGTTATGTGTGTATGATTGTACTCTGGTGTATTGTTTTGAAATTGACAACTACGGTTCTTTGTATAAATGCCATTATTTGATATTATATTTAATCCGCTGCGAATGTGAGATGTTGTTGTTTTCTGTTCGTCTTCTACCTTCTTCTTCTTTTCTCTAAGAATTTGAAATTTTCGGCGTTCAAAAACTTGGCACTTCTACCATAAACGCAATAGTGTCGAATTTTCGAGTTCGAAATTTTGGGTCATTACATTTTGGTATCAGAGCAGAAGGTTAAGCGAGTGCCTTGGCTCTGGCGGGTTTACTCATTAAGGATAGGGTCAATAGTACCCTACAATGAGTTGGGTGTATTCTATGTGAGGACATATTTGTTATTTTCTTATATAAAGATTTTAAAATGGTTTTAAAATTAGTTTTTATAAATTTACATTTTCATATAAAGCAATGTTTTTTTCCAATTATTATATATATTAAGGAAATTGGTTGTTAATTATTGAAATTGAATGAGGTAATTAGAATATAGTTTGGGATTCTACTAATTAAGTCTAATATAGGTTAGGAAGTCCCACTAATCCAGTCTTAGAGGAAGATGGCTAAGAGTGAAGAATGGAAGGCTAGATGCAGAGAGCAAAGAGCAGCTGCATGTAAGATCGAGAAGAAGCAACCTGGGAATATGAGAAACAGGTTAAGGAAAGGGCTGGACCAGGGCCTTATGATAATGTCATCTGCTATAGATGTTTTAATAAGGGTCATTACGCAGCCAAGTGCAGTAAAATAATGAAGGAATTGAAGGGTACATTCTGTTGGATCATAGGTTTTGATTGCTGACAAAAATTCACGAATCTACGACTACGACATCATCCTGACTCAACGACTCAAAGTATGGTTCATATAGTTATATATTTTAACAAGAGTCATCAAATATGTATATAGAGTCTAGTAAGTGCTTTGTTAAAATCTTTCCTCAAGAATCATCATTCACATTCAAATAAACTTGCATGCATATTTTAATCAAAATCAAGTTTTCAAAAAATGCATGGAGCAGGGCTCGAACCCAGGTCACTAGTTTGGAAGGCATGTACTCTAACCAAATGAGCTACTGCTGTTTTTGTTTAACAACAGAGTTCAGTCGACTGAACAGGAACAGTCAGTCGACTGAAACTGGAACAAATTTATACACATGCACAGTTTCAGTCGACTGAATTTCCTGCACAGTCGACTGAATTTTTTCCTGAAAATTTTTCTTCATATTTTCAATCGACTGAATCTCCTGCTCAGTCAACTGAATTTAAACCTGCGAATTTTCTCTGAAAAGACACCTTCTTCTTCCCAAGAGTTGCAACCTTTCATCAATGGAAATGGAAGCATCTCTTGTTTGCAACCTTTGACAACATATGCATCTCTTCTACAAGTATAAATACATGATTATAACATCATTTAATTCACCGAATTTTCTTGCTTTAATCTTACTATTCTCTTGTTCATATTCTATAGATATTCTCAAAGCAATCACTAATCTATTGCTTGAATCATTATTTTTGTTTATAACATTCTTTTGATTCATAGCAATTAACATTCCTAAATCTTCACAAACACATTGCATACTCTCGAGGATAAGATTATAGGAATATTGTACTACATTAGACTCATTAGTGTTGACAAGAACACAACAAGTCGAATATTGTATTTTAGTAATTGGGTTGAAGTCCTCTTCGGTAGTTGAGGCAAGAAATCCCGTTCGGTTGTTCGGGTAAGTTGTAAACCTATTCCTCCGGGTGAAGTGAGGTTGTTAGTTAGTGAAATTTCTAAGAGGAGCTTAGGGACTGGACGTAGGACGAGAGGTCCGAACCAGTATAAAAGTCTTGGTGTCTCCTTGCATTTACCTACTTTATCTACCTAGACTATTTCATTATTTCATATTACACGATCCTACCGCATAGCCTACTTTTTCAATTGGTATCAGAGCCTGGTATTCTAGAGATCGTAACAACATCCTAGAATAAATGGCTACAAAGAGATCTAGTCAAGGCAATAAGAAGAGGAAGAGCAATAAAGAAAAATCAAAGGAGAAAACAAACAAATGCTTCATGGCAAAAGATAATGAGGTTAGTGATCTAACTTTTGATGATATGATAGAAATAAATTCAGAACTTCTAGACACTTTAAAAAGTCTCAAAAGAAAATATAAGAAAGCTCTAGAAAATCAGAAGAAAGCAGAATTCGAAAGAGATATGCTTAAAGACGAGAAGAAAATATTAGAAGAAGAACTTGAGAAAATTCAAGATTCACTCTTTGACAATTCTCAACTCGCTCTATTAAGTCAAGAAATAGAAGCTCAAAAAGAAAAGAATAATTCTCTAACTTCTGAGAATCATGAGTTAAAAACAAAAATTAAAATTGTTGAGTTAGATAACACTAGTCTCAAAACTAAGCTTGATGACATTACTAAAAATATTTCTAATTTTAATAAAGGGAGAGAAAATTTATCCAGGATTATTGAAAATTCTCAACCTGCTTCAAATAAGAAGGGATTAGGTCATGTAAGAATTCAAAAGCTCTTAATGATAAAAGTGGTTTAGGATATAATAAAACTGATCGTAGAAATAGCACTAGATATGCTTTCATGTATAGTAAAAATGATAGTGCTAGTACTAAATTTCGAGTAAAGCCTAAATCCAATTTTTATAGAAATTCAAATACTACTATGACATATAATGTTGATAATTTCTTTAGAAGTACAAAATCATTAACAGGAAATATGAATAAAAATTATCTAAGTATATGGGTTCCTGTTAATTGGAAAAATAGAGAAAAATACATTAATGATTATTTTGATATGGTAGTTAATAATGAAAATTATATTTATAAAGGTTCAACCACACCCAAATGGGTATGGTTTCCTAAAAATTAGGAAATTATAAGAACCTTAGGTATCGCATGCTTTAAATGTTAATTTTTTTTTTATGATACCTTACATTATAAGTAGTAGTTATTTTGTTTTATATTGCTCTATGTTAACACTTATGTAAAATATATTTTATATCATCATATAAACTCTCCTTTTTGTCGATGACAAAGGGGGAGAAAGATATTGCTCTCTAACACAATTTGCAGGAATAAACCATGTAAGCACAGATTAAGGGGGAAAAAGATTAAATAGGAATATATAGCATAGATTCAAGGGGAGAAATCGATAGCACAATTACGGGAAGATATTCAGTGAGAGAGATATGATCAACAAAGCTTGTCAAAGATTCGTTCATAGAAAATGGGGTTGTCATCATCGAAAAGGGGGAGAATGTTGGATCATAGGTTTTGATTGCTGACAAAAATTCACGAATCTACGACTACGACATCGTCCTGACTCAACGACTCAAAGTATGGTTCATATAGTTATATATTTTAACAAGAGTCATCAAATATGTATATAGAGTCTAGTAAGTGCTTTGTTAAAATCTTTCCTCAAGAATCATCATTCATATTCAAATAAACTTGCATGCATATTTTAATCAAAATCAAGTTTTCAAAAAATGCATGGAGCGGGGCTCGAACCTAGGTCACTAGTTTGGAAGGCATGTACTCTAACCAAATGAGCTACTGCTGTTTTTGTTTAACAACAGAGTTCAGTCGACTGAACAGGAATAGTCAGTCGACTGAAACTGGAACAAATTTATACACATGCACAGTTTCAGTCGACTGAATTTCCTGCACAGTCGACTGAATTTTATCCTGAAAATTTTTCTTCATATTTTCAGTCGACTGAATCTCCTGCTCAGTCAACTGAATTTAAACCTGCGAATTTTCTCTGAAAAGACACCTTCTTCTTCCCAAGAGTTGCAACCTTTCATCAATGGAAATGGAAGCATCTCTTGTTTGCAACCTTTGACAACATATGCATCTCTTCTACAAGTATAAATACATGATTATAACATCATTTAATTCACCGAATTTTCTTGCTTTAATCTTACTATTCTCTTGTTCATATTCTCTAGATATTCTCAAAGCAATCACTAATCTATTGCTTGAATCATTGTTTTTGTTTATAATATTCTTTTGATTCATAGCAATTAACATTCCTAAATCTTCACAAACACATTGCATACTCTCGAGGATAAGATTATAGAAATATTGTACTACATTAGACTCATTAGTGTTGACAAAACACAACAAGTCGAATATTGTATTTTAGTAATTGGGTTGAAGTCCTCTTCGGTAGTTGAGGCAAGAAATCCCGTTCGGTTGTTCGGGTAAGTTGTAAACCTATTCCTCCGGGTGAAGTAAGGGTGTTAGTTAGTGAAATTCCTAAGATGAGCTTAGGGACTGGACGTAGGACGAGAGGTCCGAACCAGTATAAAAGTCTTGGTGTCTCCTTGCATTTACCTACTTTATCTACCTAGACTATTTCATTATTCCATATTACACGATCCTACCGCATAGCCTACTTTTTCACATTCCAACGGTTTCGCGCTGAGTTCTTGTGCTTTAAGTGTCATACGAAAGGAAATTTCCTAAACCATTGCCCTGAAGTGAGGAAGGTGAAGCATAAACCTGTAGAACCTATCAGCGAGTCGACTGTTTGCTATCATTGTAAGAAGTCGGGACACATCGCTAGAAATTGTCCCGAGAGACGGAAGAAGAGTAAGGTTGTGGAACATCCTGCAGGAGTCATGAAGGTTATCCGGATTGATGGGCGGGTAAACATTTTGTGGTAAATAAGTGGGGACATCCTATTGAAAAGTGCATGTTCGGGCTTTGCCCATTGGAAGGGAGTCCCTATATTCTTTTATGATATTAAGCCTATGTTCTTTTCCAAATCCCTAAGTAATGGAGAAGGCGTCTAGATTTATGACTTCTATAAGACTCTTATTTTGGATAAATGGATGTAATGTTTGAACTACTAGTGTGTAGTCTATCAATGTATGGAATATTTTGTGGTAGTACAATCTAATATGGAATTATCTTTGTTTATTTGAGAATAGAATTGGAATTAATTCAAAGGTGGAATTGTAATGAATTAATTGAAATTTGAAATTGAATTAAATTAATTAGGAATAAAATCAAAGTTAAATAAGAACAACCTGAATTGGAAATTTCAAGATACAAGTAAAATTAAACTTAGGGAATTTAAATGGGTTGATTCGATATGGGAGTTATGTGTGATCTCAAACAGATTTGAGATCTGGAAATGGGTAATGTGTGCTATTGATGGATGCTATGGGTGAATTTTTTAAGTAATTTGGATGTTTATTTACTTTAGCTTATCCTGATAACATCCTATTATTATTAATAATCCATGAAACTGTGAATTGGATTATTTTAATTGAATTAAGAAATGGATTGAGGTAATATACATCCACTGCAGAAATTAAATGGAATTAAACTTTAATTTGAAATTATTTACATGATTTTGATTTATGAAATGAAATTGTAATTATAGAATGGAATCACTTTGAGCTTAAGAATTGAATTTGCAAACTAAAATTTTTTAAGATTGGTTCCAAAGTTAGAAGTTAAAAATTTGGAGATAAATGAAATTTGGAAGATTAAATTGTTTAAAAGTTTTGAATTCTTATTTGAATATTGAAATAAGTTAAGTAAAGGTAATTTAAAATCAATATTTGAAATTTGGATTCAGAATTGAAAATTGTTAAAGATTTAGGTTGTTAAATTAAAGATAAAGGTTAATTTGATTTAAGGGATTAAATCAATATTTAAAAAAAATTAACTCGAATTTATATAATTTGGGATGATTTAAAGATGGGATTGGAATTGAGATAAATTCAAATGAAAATTTTGAATTGGATTAATTAGAAGTGAAATTGAAGTTGAATGAGCATAATTTCAAATGGAAATTAATTTGAATTTGGGAAAGGAATCAAGATAAATTCAAATTGAATTGGAATTGAATCAATTTAAGTGGAATTTGGAAATTGATTGGAATGAGAGATTGGGAAATTGAACGATTTGACTCTGAAAATATTTTTCAAATAAACTGTTTTAGTATAAACTATTTTAAATCTATTTTCCTAGCTATTTACTATATAACTTTTCTTTTTAAAAGCCCAAACTATCTTATACTTATTTTGCAACTATTTTGAAACTAATTACTATTTTACATCTGTTTTACAAACTAATTACTATTTTACAACTATTTTCGCAATTATCTAACTATTATACAACTATTTAACTATTTCACAACTATTTTATAATTACTTAACTATTCTACAGTTATTTTACAACTAATAACTATTTTACAATTACTTATCTATTTTAATTTTTTTTCATGCTATTTTCTAAATACAAGATGGTCAGAGTGCAAACTACTTAGAATGGAAGTGATAACCAAAATAGAAATTGAGGCGAGTATGAATAAGTGAATAGAATCAAAATAAAGGTGAATTGAAAGAATATTGATTTGTTGATAAATCAATGAAGATAAATACGTAGGATGTACGTATATTATTCTGTTCGTAGAATGATTTGATCCAGATTCGAGCACAGAATTTAGAGATAGTATATCGATCCAAGTAGGGATTTTCACTCCATTTTCGACGGTGAACCTTGGATATGGACTTTTGATTGATTCTGGAAATTCTCTATCATAATTAAGCTATGCAAGGAGAATGACGGTTTCTGATCAAGAAACCAGATCTGAGTCCGCACTGGAAAGTCGAGTGGACGATACTAGTTCGGATGCGAAATTGTGTGATCGAGTTTGCGATCAGATTTGATATTGCGTACGGATGATATATGTACATCGTACGTGCTTGAATGAAATTGATATTGAAATTTTGATAGAAATAAGAAATGATTTTTTGAAAAGAAAAGTATATTTTGAGAGATACATATGAATAAGGTGGAAGTTGGTTATCTTTTGAAATTCACTTTATGAAAAGTAAGTGATATGGTAAGTAACTTTATAAAAGAAAATCAAATTTGAACGTTGATTTAGCATAGTAAAGTTATATATATATATATATATATATTTGTTATATATGATAAACTCTCCTATGTTGAATCTAAAACCAGAAGAAAGGGTTTTTAAAAATATTTGAAGTATAAAAGGGGAATCTATATTAGTGATCCAAAGATTATTGGAAAGAATAAGTTATATATATATAAGTGATTTTACGAGAATGATTTTGAAAAAGGTTTCAGAAACTATGGATTTTGGAAAGGCTTTTGATTGTTGGGAAAAATTAATTTTGGACATTTGGAAAGCCAAGTTTGGAACTATCGATTTGAGATATCGATTTTGTGTAAAGGAGATTTTTATGTGGATCATAAAGAGCATGATTTGAAAGATACTATAAGTGTATAGTACAAAATGTTTTGAGATTAGTTCTGGGGAAAAAGGCGCTCCGACGAAATGAAATTCATCGGAGATCCACGGGGTTGTTCTGCCTTGAGCCCTAAGGGGGAGGCTCTAAATTAGATCCTAGGAGGAAGTCTGGACAAACTGAAGTTTCTGAGGATTTTGTGTTGTGGGTAGCAAAAGTCGAGGGCGATGATGCCTATTGAGACATTTGGGTTATGCTATGACGATAATGTAACTCAATGTCACAGCGATATAATGTGGACCATAGCAGAAGTTATGTGGCCGTGAGAGCCAACAGTCTACGTTTGATTTTTCCATGATGGCAATGTAAAATCGGTAGACCGCGATCTATGAAGACATAGCGAAAGTCGTGAGGCCGTAAGAGCCTACTGGCTACATTGGGACTCGACTAATATAGTCTGTGATCTATGTAGCAGTGGTGAAATTTCATTTGGCAGTGAAATTCAAGGGCGCTGATGCCTACAGTTACATGGATTTTTTCCTTGATGGTGACGTAACCCTGGATGTAACTGCGATCTATGGTGGGTTCCATAGCGTAATCGAGGAGCGTGAAGTGCCTACAATTATCTATGGATTTTGTCGGGATGACAACGTAACCATCGAGTTAACTGCGACCGTGGAGGGGGTGATGATTTCTAGAGCATTCTCACCAAAGATGTTTCCTCTATTTTCAAAACTGTTTTCTATATTTTCAACAAAACGTTTTCCAAGTATTTTCACTGGGTGTTGAAAACGGATTTACCAAGTATTTATAGATTTTCAATCCTACGCCTGATCAACGTATGACCGAAATTCTGTAAGAACGAGGATGGACTCGTTGAGACATCGAATTATAAAAAAAGTATTTTTATAAAAGTATTTTGGTAATATTATATAGATTTTAAAGTGTTTTTAAAATTCTTAAATAAAGGGTTTATAGTTGAAAATGATCAAAGAGTAATTAACCAATAATAAGCACTGGCTTCGTTCCTTTTCAAGGACGAAAAGATTCAAAGAGGGGCGGAATGTGATAAACCGGATTTTTGAACTTCAGATAATTGGATAACTAAGTGAGTATTACTATTGAGATACTAATTTTATTTGGTTGAACAATTAAAAATATGATAATTTAAAATATCTGGATGTATATAAATGGATTTGGACTATAATAAAAGTTGAATTATAAACATCTGAAAAATGATAAATCTTATAATAAATTAACAAAGATAAATAGATATATGCAAACTCTATAATGTTCAAAAATTATAATGTATATACATATACATGTATATAAGTATATATATATATATGTATATGTATATGTATGTATATATATTGTGTTTTGGAAGCATTGGTTTCAAAAGCCAGTTAAAGTTAATTTTATATTTTTAAAACACTTAAGATAATTATTTATTAATTTAAAGTATTATAGCTTAAGATTTAAAATAGGATTTAATAAAAGAGTTTATTATACTTTCTTTTAAAATTACTTGATCTAATTTTGATTTTTATATAAGATATAAACATAAATTAATAGAAATAAACATTATATATATATAAAACACATAAGAAATATCAAATAAAGGCTTAGTATACTTACATCTGAACATTTGTAAGATAATGATAAAGGATTTAAACAAGTGTAAGCTTAATACACATGTGTAAGTTTAATATGATTTACAATTACAAATGGAAGGTAATTACAACATCAAACTTACAAGTGGCAAGGTATGTTTTTCTTTTAAAATTATAAAGTAAATATCAAAGTGAGAAACCAGGCTATCTTCCCTATTTTCTCTCATTCATTTTTCTAAACTAAAACCAAAAGAGAATCAAATTACTTCATCACTTTCAAACCTTTACAAGTTTTAACTTGAGAAAAGAAATTAAGTTCGTAACCCGATTCAAGAATAAGAAAATTTAAAATCAAAAGCATGTAAGTTCCATTCAGTTCTATCTAGTATCAGCCTTCAATCCAAGTAGTATTTTACAAGATCAAAAGCTTCTAGTTCCAGTTTAAAAATCAAAGGCATTTTTCCAGATTTCAAACTGTCCACTGTTCTCTGTTTGCATAATACAGGTGAGTAAACTTATCATTTTTAAAGCTAAAATACTTATATTGCTTAATGCATGTCATGAACCTGTGTATTAAAGTTGATAATTTGGTTTGCATTGATGAATTTAACTAGATTTTAGTTTGAATTGAACTGTATATTTGTATACATGTCTTTGTGTAAGTATGCTTGACACTGTTGTTTCCCAGGCTCGTGATCAACCTTCAAAAGTTTCTATCATCCCAAAGAATCACTGTTAAATCATGATCGTTAAAAGGAAAACGGTTATAACAATGTAAATTCATTTCTAAAAATAGTTTAAGGTAGAATAATTTAGTTAATAAATTTGAAACTAGGAACTTACAGTAAAATCAAATTTAAGTCAAAAATTGATGATCATAAATTCAAGTTTGGATTTTACACCAGGTTCGTCGTAGTAAATAATGAATTTTGATTTAATTATCTGGATTTTTAAGAATGAAATTGTCGAGCTATCTCGAGTTGATCGATTTTTGCACTTTCCTCAATTTTCGATGAACGACGGCTAGTTGGTGGTCGTGATTACTGTAGAAGGAATGTGAAAGATGGGAAGCACCGAAAAATTAGTGGTGACATTTTTAGATGGTTATGGCTACCAGTCGGCTTCGAACTAGGGTTCGATTGCCAGGTTTGGAAGGCGTTGATTTTCGAGGTCGTGCGTCGTCGTTGGATCACGAGAGGCGATTGCGAGGGGTAGGAACATCACGTAGGTCAGTGATGCAACTGTGGTCGGAAGGATGTGAGCTCCGGTGGACGAGGTCGTCGTTGGCGAAGGATTTTAGTCGTTCAGGTGGGTTCGAGGATTTGACCGACTTGCTCGATTATTGATTTCAGACGAAGTGGACTGATCTGGTGGGTCGAAAGGACTGGGGTAGGTGTCGTTGACTTTTCAAGGGACGCGGCGATGGTCGGAGGAGATCTGGTCGGCCGTGCATGTGCACATGTGCACGTCTGTGATGGGTTGGTTGTTGATTTTGGAAAAGATGAGTGTTTCTCGGGTTAGATTCGAAGTTGGCAGTAGTTTTTCTCGAAGTCAAGTGAGTTTGTGAGTGTATCATGAGTTGCCCGAGTGTGATCTCAGGAATATTGAGGGTTGGGCTCGGGTTATCATTTTAGTAACTTGTTTTTTTTTAAATTAAAGTAAATCAAGATTTGACTATTTCTTATAAATAATTTCTTTATATAAGAAATGCTTTTAAATATTGGTTTAGGAATGGTTATATGATTTATTTTATTTAATTTAGTTAAACTCTTACGCTATTTTTAAACTTAAATGAAATATGTAATTAAGCAGTTTATAAAAGATAAAATGTTTTAAATTTATATGTTAATGATAATTAAGTAATTAATAAAGAATTTTGGTTTATCTTGAAGTTAATTAAGGCTTTGGATAATTAAAGATTAATTAAATTAATAAAGTAATTAAAGAGTAATTGATTAATTTAATTAACTAGTGATTAAGAATTAATTAAGTAATAGAGATTAATTAATTGTAATTAAGGATTAATTATGTAATTAGAGATTAATTAATTTGCAATTAAGAAGGATTAAATAATTTCATAAACCAATTAAAGGAATGACATAATTAATTAGGGTTAATTAAACAAGGATTTAAGAGTAGTTAATTTAATTTTTTGGAGATTAAACTAAATTAATTAGGAATTGAACAATTAATCAATCCTGCTTATGTATGATTGAATTATATTGAATGCGTTGAATTGATCGATATCTTTGATATGTGATATGTGTTATTCTGTGATATGAAGTGAATTGATTGAATTGTGATAATTTAAGTTACCTATCTGTGATAGATGAGCTGTGTGAATATGTTACTTTGAAAATAAATTAATTATAAACTTAAACAACGTGGTTTAAAAATGACATTGGATTCGAAGAGGCTAGAGTCGGGTATCAGCAAATACCCGAAACCACTTCGATTTGTAATCTACAACAATTCTTTAAGATTTGAATTTAGAATCAAACAACCTGGAATGATGTAAAGAAGCAGCATGGCCATTTAAACTGAATAACAATTCTTAGATATAATCTTGTGAAATAAGTATTTGACTATAACAAGATAAGAACTCGTAGTGAGGTACGAGTTACCCTGGTTTGCAACTATGCTTTATAACTTAGTATTTCAAGTTACATGGGTTTACTCACGCTGGTTTCCAGCTTGACCCGGGTGTTACTTTGTTGTAATGCTCGGGTCAGACCGAGTATTACAGATTTCAGGTTAGGACGTTCTAGAGCTCAGGAGATGAGCTGGATGGAAGGAACGTATGGAGTATATTCCGCTGTGTGTTTGAGATTTATATTGATTACCGTGGGACAAGTTAATTATAACTGTCAATTTATGTGTGTATGGTTGCACTCTGATGCATTATTTTGAAATTGACAATTATAGCTTTCATTATATAAATGCCATTATTTGATATTATATTTAATCCGCTGCGAATGTGAGATGTTGTTGTTTTCTATTCTTCTTCTACCTTCTTCTTCTTTTCTCTAACAATCTGAAATTTTCGGTGTTCGAAAACTCAGCACTTTTACCGTGAATGCATTAGTGTCGAATTTTCGAGGTCGAAATTTTGGATCATTACATTCGAGTTGCCGTGAGATTGTAGTAGGAGGTTGTGGGTTGTTCGATGATGATAAAAAGAGGGATGTACGTTGGAAGCGCGAATGTCTAAAGGCGATTGCAGGTGATTAGGTAGCAGGTTGTGAATTTCCTTCGGGCGATGGATGATGATGATCGGTCAAGGTGAGTCAATTTGAGGATTTGGTTCTTTTGGTGATGGAATTCGGGTTCTAGTTGAGGTCGATTTATCGACGATTGATTTGATGAGATTAGGGTGGTTGTACGCAAGTTTGGTTGTTAAAGTTGATTGAACTTTGGAAGTTGGTGGGGTTGGAAGCAAGGGAATGGCAGAGACAGGCAAGTTGCAGAAGTGTGCAGGTGATGGCAGTGGGTTGGTGACAGAGGTGATGAAGTTGGTTTGTGCAAATATGCACAATTAGGCAGGGTATGTGTTATGAAGAGAGCAGTTGTTTTGGTCGAAGCAAGGCAGCAACAGTTGACAGCAGCAGTTAGAGGTAATGTTGAAGTTGTTGATCTGGTGGGAAGCAGTGTGATTAAGTGTGGTGAAGTTGCACGGTTTGAAATGGAGTTGCAAGTTTTGTAACATTGCAGTGATATAAATGTGCACTGATGTTTGATGGTAAGAAAGTGCAGTTGAGATGGGCTGTAGGATGGTGGTTTCGGGTTTGGGGGAGGTTATGATGGTATTCAATGGAGGTGCACTATGAAGCAAGGCAGCAATATGAAGCAAAAGCGCTGATGTAATGTAATCACTGATGTGCAGTGATTATATGAAGTTAGTTTATGATGTAGGAGAAGTTGGGATGTGCACCGTATATTTCAATGAT
The DNA here is from genome assembly GCA_030765085.1 of Allium cepa. Lineage (NCBI taxonomy): Eukaryota > Viridiplantae > Streptophyta > Magnoliopsida > Asparagales > Amaryllidaceae > Allium > Allium cepa. The sequence goes on along the minus strand of CM060929.1, from coordinate 985,268,934 downwards.
GGTTTGTGTTGATGTGCAGATAGTGGGGTGAAACAGGTAATATGATGATGGTGGTATGGTGATGAACTAGTGTCAGTGAGATAGTGACTGTGGTGTAAGTTTGGAATTGCAGAGGAGGTGTGAAGGCAGGTTGAAGGCAACAAGAAAAGGTTGTATGTTAGTAGTTGTATGGGTTTGGTTTAAGGGATGTATGCAGCAAGGAGTGGTGACTTCAGGAGGCAGTGAAGCGTTAAGCGGTGTTGTAGCAGAAGGTGGGATGTTGTAATGTAATGGTAGTGGCTGTTGCCGGGGGTAGCAGTTCAATTTGGTGGAGCAGTGCAAGGGGTATTTTATGGTCAGCGGCAATTTGTTAGGGAGGATGTGAGGCAGTGGAGGAAGTGAAGTAGTGATATGATATGTTTATGTGCACAGGAACAAGACGTTGTGATGGTTGTGAGTTGTAGCAGTGTGTGGACAAGGCAGTGGTCTAGTTGCTGGAGGAGGAAGTGCAGGGTGGTAATGTAGGTGGTATTTGTTGTTGGAACTGATTTGAATGTGGAGTTTGTGGCTGCTGTAGTGATAGAGGTAGTTAATGTGATGATGGTGAAGTTTGTATAGAGTGAAGGGGTAGTTTGTCGTGGTTTGAAAGATATGTGGTCTGTATGGCACTGAAGGTAGCAAGCAGTTGTAACTGGTGATGGCAGAAATATGGAATATTGATGGATGTCGATGGTTGTGCAGAGGAGGATTTGCCACAGTGATGGTTGCTACTGTTGCAGTGAGGAATTTTACAGAGGAAGGTAAGAGAAGTAGCAGTGGGCAGGGTTGTGATGGATGTGTTTTTTACGTTGAATTATAAATTGTAAATGCAATGTAAATTATAAACTTGTAAAAAAATGAAATGTAAAGGCAATAAAATATTTTTTTATAATTGTAGTGTGTTTTTTAAATAGAAATGCAAATGTAAATAGAAAAACAACAAACACGCAAACAAAATGAAAACAAAAATCACACACAACAATTTTTTTTAAAAACACACAAAATGAAAATACACATAAATCAAACAAAAATAATTCGTAGAGTAAAATTAAAATCAAATCTATTCCCCAGCAACGACGCCAAAAACTTATTGAATTGACGGTTTTTCTACTGGTTAGAAAATTGCCGAAAAATTATAATAAAAATAACCGCAAGCGCATAGCGTACAATTTTAGTACGTACGGGTCGATCCGCGGAGAATTGAAATGATGGAAAAATTCTACTCAATTAAATTACACCAAGATACAAAGTTGTTTTAAGCTAAAAATGTAAAAAAAAATTCTAGCTAAACAAAGTGAATAAATATACGAGAGTAGAAGACAATTTAGAGGCAAATCCCTTCTCATGATCACATAAATCAACATAATGAAATTATGATCTCTTTTTGGCCATTTGTGAATTTAGTTGATGTGTTTACCATAAGTATGTTCTATTTGTGCTATTAATTAGCCCAACATAAACCATCAAACTTAAACACATCCTCCAAACCACTGGTTAACTCTCATGAAAATGATAATGAAATTATAAATATAATCTATTCTAAGAATGATCTACTTACTATTGATTAGTAATATGGACCATCAAATTTTGATTCTAAAATCCACTTAATTACCCAAATCATATGTAGATGAAGGTGTAATTTGTGTTTATGTTTGTTTAAGCAGAGCCTATTTGGTATCAACAACATAGGCTATCAAATTCAAAGTTAAACAACAAAAATTTAACACATCCAAAAATTCCATTAAGCACAAAAAGAGATCAAAAATTAGCAAATATGTTGAATCTACATGATTAAAAAAGTTTCGTTGCCCCTAAATTGAAGAGATTTAGTTTCTCGTATTTATTATCATTTCAACAAATGTAAATTTCAACATAGAAAACAAAAGAAGTGCAAGCTAATTAAAATAAAAAAGAGCTAAACTACTTGCATAAATTAAAGCTAACTACTAACATGAAAGGAAAAAGAGTATGTAAATAAAAATGAACATGAAATAAAATAAAAGCAAAGAAGAAAAAGAGGCTTAGGAAGCCATTTTATTTCTCATATAATTTATTGCTACCACTAAACTAACTAGAAGGTGGTACCAAGAGCTTCATTACATGAAATATAAAGGGTATTTATACATGTCTAAAACCCTAATACATATTTTAGGCGACTACCCAAATTGCTCTTGAGAAAGTGTGACCACCAAATTATTATTAGCATGTAACTATTCTTCCACTAAATTTGCATGTGCTTTTAATCTCCACAAACATGTGCATTAGCTTCTAACTGAAGATCATGTTAAGTGGGTAGATGAGGTTCTCCATGTTGCATAAATTGATTTATTTCTTCATTCCTTTGTTCTACTATCCTTTGTGCATGCATACATATATGAAGCCTCTCCATTTTTCATCCAAATTTCTACAAATAAAAATAAAATGTGCAAGTGAATATTCTCAAAATTAATATATGCATAAAATTACCATTTTACGCTCAAATTGATGCATGAATGACGACTTAAAATCATTTTTGAAATTTGGTTTTAAACATGTAAAAACATCAAATTATGACTTTATTTAAAATAAAAGTAGATCAAATATGGATGTAAAAATATGCATATTTACGTGCACGTCATCATACGAAGGTATGTTACAACACAATAGCCCAAAGAATACATCCTTCCCTCAACCACCAACCAAGTGGTATATTGAAATGGAGGAAGGACATAATGCCGATGTTAGAGAGCATGAGATGGAAGTGAAAGAGCGCATGCAGCTAGAAAATGGTAGATGTCAAAGAGAAGAGCTGCGTAGCCTTAACGGTATAAGACAACGAAGGAATGAAATACGACACCAACTATTTCGCATAGATCAAAAGGTTAATACTTGGGAGATATACCGTAACTATGGATTTTATGTTCTATATGTTGTTGTAAGTAACGGAACTGACATCGGTCGGCGATACTACAAATGCCATAATTCTCCTAATGGTTGTGGACCTTGCCAATGGATTGACGATCATCTTCCTCATCGTGCAGTGGTGTATGCTAACGAACTTGAAAACCAAATTCAGATACTTCAAAGGACGTTGGGTTCAATTAATTTATCAGGTGGTCGAAGGCATTTTTTTTAAGCATCGGTCGTCTTGTTTGTTGTCTTATTCGTTTTCCACGATGTTGTCGTGTTTGATTGTTTGTTGTCTTGTTTGTGTTCTATGAAGTTGTCTGCGTATATTATTTGTTGTTTTCGTAAGTTAAGTCTTGTTGTTAAATGTTTTCATGGGTTAAATGCTGTTATTATGCTAAGTGCGTAGTAGATTTTGAAAACACGGACTTTACTTAAATTTGGAAGTACATATAACTTACTAATAGTGCAAAGAACTACTTAACCCAAATGTCATTCAAATTTTTCTAATATATCCAACACAGTGATTATATGCAGCATGTCCAATAAAATCAATGTGATACTCCCGCAAATAACGGGAATCAAACGTGGCTCATGCTAACTAAAATAGATTCACTGTTTTTATACCATTTTATATCTTCAACAAGCTCTAGTAAACGTGATAAAAGTGCTTCAAGTTTTCAAAATCTTTCAAATTAATCAACAATTAGGATGACTGTTAAAAGTCTCGTTTCGAGTTACCTAAAAATCTTACTACAACTCCTCTTACATTATCTACGATCGGTTTCTATTTACGATTTGATTAGTACTAAATAATCATCGGGAGTCCAGCTTTCAGTTGCCATTGAAGATTATTGACGATGTTGAGAATAATTGAAGATGTTGTGAATTTTTAATACATAACTTTGTTTTAAATAGAAAGTTCATGTTCCATGTCTCGTAAATCAAGCGCCTTCTAATCAACCACGTGGAAGGCATCCACAAACGTGGATCTAAACAAACACAACTGTGCTTGTTCCTTCACATAGTGATGTACACATTGCCACACAAAATTGGAAACACGGAACAATGATAGTAAACACAAACAATGATAATACTACTAGTAATACACTGATACAAACAATGCTAGTAATACAGAACAATGATAGTAAACACAAAACAATGATAATACACTGATACAAACAATACTAATAAACATAAAACAATGATAATAAACACAAACAATGATAATACACTAACACAAACAATGCTAGTACTTATAAACCAGTGAAAATACATTGATACAAACTCTGTAGGAGATACCGTACAATGATAATACACTGATACACACACTGATAGGACATAAAAATAGTAATAGTACATACAACCACTATGGCTCATCAAACTGGTAATCATCATAAAAAAATGGACTGCATCACCATCATCGTCGTCGTCGTCTACTCTGCATGTAGGATGATATCACTGCTCATTAGCTGCAGTAAGCTCGTTAATACGAGCAGTCAACTCATATACGCTCCGTCGATGCTCGACGTACATGACCTGGTGGAGTCCCATCTGCATCTGAAACAAATACTTACATGAAAATCCAGCTGCATCTGGATACTGCAAAGTCTCAAGTCAAGGAATATCAACATATCTATCAACTTTCGACGTTGTCGGTATGCCGACTGTTCAACCATAATCTCCTATCTGGGATGGCTGTGGAGCATGATATACCTGAGTACTCTGTGTAAGGTCCTATAAAACTAGGGAGACAACACCACTCCGGATGCCTGAAGGCTGTACCAAATCAACAGATGCAGCATGAATAAAAGTAGCTGTATGCAGTGGAGTGTAAAACCGACGCCAAAATGATGCATAAACTAAATTCACGATGATGAGGTAATTAGCGGACCACCACTCCCCTGTATACTCCTACAAAGCAGTGTTGTCGTACACCTTCAAAAAAGGTGTATACTGATGTGTATCGTTAAGAACAAAATCACTTACTAATGTCTGTCTCCAACTACGCTCACCGAGGAATCAATAACATGCTAAGATGGATATGGATGACACCAATGGAAAATGTCTAGCAGATAGGAATGTAGCATGCACTACGATATGGTCGGTCATAAAAGGCGGAGCATCATAAGGATGCCAAACAACACTATCTTGTGTGGTCCGTAACTCGATCTGATTTTAGGCCACAACAAATATATGAGTGCCTCCCCTCCTGGCACCAGTCTGTGGTTCTCTCAAGCCCATGCTCTAATTCGAGGAAAGAAAACGGGTAATGTGGAGTCCAACATTGGATAAATCATGTTGTAAAAGTACTCATAGTACTAGTGTTGTAAAAGCTCCCAAAAATCTGTAATGGATGTGGACCTACCCCTAATGACACACTGATGATCCAAAGAGCGATACAAATACGCTAATATCATAGTCCCCCATTAATATCGATTGGACTATCAAATGACAACTCCGCTACAGCTGCAACATATTCGGCCGGCAACGTGTTAAATGCATTTATAAAGAATAAGTTGCCCATCATGTACATAAACAGTCGAGCAATCTCTAAATGGTTCTCTATGCTACCACCATGTATCAATTCATTGATTGCTTGTCTAATGTAAGAGCATCTAATCTATAATCTGGATGACAGTCCATCTTGTAAGTTAAAAGGTGGAAGTACACCAGATAAACGGTGAAAGTAATGGTACTCCTCGTCATATGGTAAGGTCTCCCCCTTCCAATGCCTAAACCGGTAAGCATAGTAAAGTCTAATAGGATAAAACCCAACTCTCCAAAACTAAAGTGGAATGTATGAACGGTCTTCCGCCAACATGCGACTAAAGCACCACATAACTGAACATCTGAATTTAAAGGATTATTGATACCTATAAAAGCAATTTATGGTTATTGAAAGCGCTAAAAAGCATTAAATAAATAAACAGTAATTATGTAAATACGTACTCAAAAAATCTCCAAATCCTATATCTCGAATTAAAGCATGAATAATGTCGTCGGCATCATAAGATCGGATCATTCTATAAAGGCGGATTACACTAACCCAAGAGCCACGGGTGCGCTCACGACGAGCCTAATTTAAAATAGGTTGCATATTCAATTTTTAATTTTAACTAATAAAGTAATTTAAAGGTAGATAACTTGTAGAATTTTCAACACACGTGCTGATGTGTACTTCGTCGTCTGGAAGTATATGGAAATTGTTCTTTTCTTGCCTGCAAATTTGCTTCGTACGACATTAAATTTCCTATCAATTCTTCTATTTTTAGTTGAGATAGGTCATTAGCCTCTTTGATGGCCAACACTTCTCGTTCCTATTCATTTGTTAAAGAATTTAATATACGTGCAATTAAATCAAAATCTGTGAATTTGACTCCTAGTGCCATGAGATCGTGTTGAATAGTTTGAAATCTAGCATACATATCACAAATAGATTCATATGCTTTCATTTTAATGAAGAGAATTGATTTTGTAAAATAGAAATATTTGTTTATTTAAATTTTTTCTTCCTTCATGAGTGATTTGTAGTGTACGCCATATATCATATGCAGTAGTGCACAACATGACACGTGAAAATTCATTTTTGTCAAGTGAACAGAATAGAACATTCATGGCTTTAGCATTATTTGTTGCTGTGTTCTTTTGAGCATCTGTCCAAGTGCTTATATCTGTGTCTGGTGCTTCATATGTAGCTTGTGTTGCTTGCAAAATTTCTTGATCATTAGCTTCCATAAAAATACGCATACGTGTAGGTAAGTAAGCATAATTAGATCCAGTAAATAGTGGAGGACGTGTAGTGGATTGACCTTCTTGAAATATACTTGCCATATTGAATATCTAATATGTTTCAATTACATGTTACTGTAACTTGAAATAAATGTGCTCTGATACCAACTGAAAGTGTGTATGGATCGTGTATTTATATCTGATATGCAAGTGTAATAAAAACTAAATTATAACTACCAGTAAAGTAAATAAAAGTAAAGAAACAATCACATTAGAGTTTTTATAATGGATCAGACCTCCCATCCTACGTCTAGTCCCAAAGCTCTCCTTCGGTCTTAAACTAGCAAACAACCCTCGCTTTGTCCGGAGGAATATGCTTGATACAAAAAGTCTTTTCTTGACAAGTATGAATTCTTAGTAACGCTGATTTTGACTACACAGTACAAATCTTCCTATAATCTCCTTCGAGTAGTACTTGTATGTGAAGTTTTGTTTTTAGGAAGTGATAATAATGATGTATTGATTGCTTTTAGAAATCAAAGTATGCAAAGAGAAAAGAAAAAAGATTCAAAAAATTGAAGTGAGTTGTTTCTCAAAATCTTTATATATTTATAAGTGTTAAAGGATATTCTTGAGAAGTAACAACCTTTAGTATGTTCTACTTCAGTCTAAGGTTTGCAATCTTTGAGGAAGAAGAGATGCATTGAAGGGATATGGATGCAACTATTAGAATGAAGGAAGTTTCTATTCAGAGTTTTAGCTCGTTACCTAGTTCAAACATCTGGGTTAAAATTCAGACATCTGTCTGATTATATATCTTTTAATCCAAGAGTACAGTCAGACGTCTGACTTCTATAAACAGACATCCGATGCCTGTGAATGTGTAAAACTAATTTGTTTGAAATAGTGAAAACCTTTTAAAACTTTTATCTGCAATTTTGTTTAAAAATTACTCAAGGAGATTTTACAGACCATTATCAATGACTATAACACACTATTATAGCTTCTCCACTGCCAATGATTCTTTTCTTCTACTATTCATCTTCGTACTATGATATTGTGAATTCTCGAAGAATTTACCTACAAATTGATGGAATATATTGTACATATTTTATTTTATAGTTGTTGTCATTGAAACCATAGAATAGAGGTTCTAACAAGTTGCATATGATTGTTAGGCATGTCGGGTAACTACAATTGACTATTCTTTGACTTGTTCAGGGATTTCGGAGATGGAATTCCTAAAATGCGAGAGTGTGTAACGGCCCGTATTTTACATATCGAATGATCGTAAAATATTTTTATTTTATTCATATGAGGTCATATGACCCTAAATTTTAGAAAATGACTCTTAAAGGTATTTTCCATATCTATGATTTTGTTCGAATTTTCATATGGCGATTTTGATCCTGAATATATTTTATTTATTATAACTTATGGTATGAGCTAAGTTAGGGTCATAAACAACTTCAATTGCTTTAAGATGATAGTTTCTCATTCCGTAGAGTGGTCATAATAGTAAAACAGACATATCATTTGATAGTTATGGCTGTTAAAGTTTGTCGCTGCTGGCCTGCAATGATAGGTAATTAATTAAGCCCAAACTTAGATTCAGTAATGGATTTCTGGAATTGTGCCAAGGAGAGGTTGTAGGGACTGATCTAAGTCACTCCCATCTTTCACAAAATAGTTCTAACCCTCCACTAATCCTAATTCCATCAAAAAGCAAACATTTTTCTTACAAATCTAAGCCTAAATAAGCATTGGAGAGTAATTATCTTAGAAGGATTCGAGATTATCGTTTTTCTTTGATTTGAATTCATTCTGCTTGCTCTCCATTTTAGATCTAAGGATAAGAGTGGTAATTTTGGGTATTAGGTAAGTGGTTCATGACTTCTCACTATCATATGCATGTTAATTAAATAGATGTTTCAACATGATTTTGATCCTAAAGTATTTTCTAACTTTAATCACTCTTCGATACACGTTTATGGCCGGAATTAAGTTAATTTAAAATGGTTTTTTAAAGGATTTTGCAACCCCTTTTTATTTATGCTAAGATGCTAGTGTAGAAGTTGGATCTAGGTTAAATTTTACATGGTAACCATGATTGGATGTGTTATTTGTGTTTGATGTATGTTTTTGGATGGTATTGTCGTTTGGATATTTTTGCTTCGATATGTTTGCTAATGCTTTTAGGTAATTAGGAATTGGTCGAAGAAACGGGAAAAACGAAGTCAAATTGGCTTAGAAATGGATGAAACTTGGAGGAACAACTCATAGTTCAAGTCGCATCAAGTTTGGATCATGGGAAAATGGTCGGTTATAAGCAGATTTGGTCGGTGGAAATCGAATCAATGGGAGTAGTTGGAGAATGCATTAGGTCAGGCATCGGAAATACTAGAATCGGCTTAGAGCAAACAAGAGGATGCTTCATGTTGGGACTAGGATTGACAAGCAGAAACCAAATGTCAAAATTTGGCTAAGTATAGGGCTCGGTACCAAGCACTTTTCTAGAGAGCGATCGAAGTCTGATTACTTGGAAGTTGGAGCTTTGAAGGGGGAGGCTTCAAGGAAGTATAGGGACTCAAAATACAGGTAAGTACACCACTTGATACCGAGTAGTTTACGTTAGTACCGAATAGTATTTTTGATTGGTTCGGTGACGAAACTTCCAGCAGTTGAAGTGTGTGCTCTATAGGTTGTGCTAAAGGAGTTTGTTCGCTTGGGATTTGATGGAGATGTGGTAACACGATGATAGCTTCATGACTTAGGTGATATCAACTCGATAGTGAATAGAGATAGGTTTCGATGATGATGGTTTGATGTTGAAAGGAGTCGTGAGAAGGATTATCCACAAAGGGGCGGGTTTTAGGATGGATGACCCACGGATAGAATGTTGAATGGTTCTATTATGGAAGGGAGGAATTTCGAATTATTCCTCGAAGATAATGGAAATTAGATGGAGCAAGAAAAGGGATCATATACGCTTGCTAAGGGACCGTTGACAATTATAGTGTTTTTGGATGTACTCGAAAGCAGGGGTATTGTGAGTGGAATTTTGGGTATTTTTTTGGCTACCTTGGGTCGGCTGAATGTATTTGTGTACCCTAGACCGATGGAATAGGTACGGTATCAGCTTCGAGCTAAAGGAGGGTATACTGAAAATAGGGATTTGTCCATTATTCCCTAGCAACGGAATGGTCATACGAGCTATCATATATCTAGGGCATAATAAGTGATATTGAGGTTAGTAGATGGATGCTATGTTTGCTTTGATTATTTTCGCCCACAATCTATCACTCCAAGGATATCACTTAAGATAGGTATACTTGATAGGAATACCTGGACACCCTTTATTGTCCTTAGTTTGCAGCATACATTTATGATGCTATGGAGTAGCATATTATGTGTGATTTGTGCTAACTCTTTGGTTGTAGGGATAGGTCAGGTATGGTTCGCATACTCTTGTTCTTTACTATAATGACTTGTACTGTATTTTAAAACTCATTTATTGCTCATACCAGATTGTTGTCTGACTCGAGGTTTTATGCTTTGCTTCTTACTATCTCGGGTACCCTTAAATGAGTAGACTAGATAGCAGGTATAGGTGAGATGCAGTAGTTGTACAGAGGACGAGCTGGATGGAGCTTTCTCATATTATATATGGATATTATGTCTATTCCGATGTACAACACTATAGAACCTAGATAGTGTTTGCTTTACTAATTATGAGATAGTTTATCTGTGTTTATTTCCATATTATATAAACTCTATTACTATGATGTATAACTCTATGGATCTGTGCTCTGGTATTTAGTTCACTTAGTTATTATGGTCTCCTATGTTTTATATTTGGGATGGATATTATATTTTATTCCATACACAATGAGATATATGATAGGTTCTGTGATGTTTTATTTCTTTTTAACCATTGACAATCGTCCTACATTGATTGGGCATGGCAACAGCGCACTATTTAGTTGGATTGGGTGCTGGTGGTGTAGGGCGGTCGTCACAAGCTTCTTGTTCTTCCTTATTTGCACTCCACTTTAATTTTCCCACTTCATTTATTAGTGACTAAACCTTAATTTCTCCTTAGCTATGAGTGAAGAATGAAATTAGAAAGCACGTACTTAGGTTTGGTAATTTTTAGTAATTTATCGGGTTTGTTTTAAATTTTTAGAAGAAGTGGTAGAATTAGATGACAATATAAACGAGAGGGATTTGTAACAACCCGGAAATTCCGATCCCGAAAATTCCAGATAGTTAGAAAAAGAAGAAAAGAGAAAGAAGAAGAAACAGAAACAAGTCACAGAAACCTCACATTCGCAGCGGAGAAAATATAATATCAAATAAAATAACAGTTTTACAAAAAAGAACTGTGTTAGTACATTTACATTTTTATACATCAGAGTTACAACATTTACACAACATTGGACAGTTTTAAACAACTTGTTCTAGATATACAACTATATAACGTAACAGAAACACTCTATACATTCCTGCCATCCAGCTCGCCTCCTAAGCTCCAGAACGTCCTTAATTGAAAATTTGTAATACTCGGTCTGACCCGAGCATTACATCAAAGTAACACCCGAGTCAGGCTGGAAGCCAGCGTGAGTAAACCCATCTAACATGGAACACAAAAACATACAACTTATATAAACCCAGGGTAACTTGTATCAATTTACAACTTCACTAGTCGTTATAGACATCACTTACATCACACATCAATTTCTTAGTACCAAACTTAGATTAAATGGTCCAATTCACTTAAATCATCCCATTTCATCCTATTGATTCCACCCATCAAATTATAAAGAATCGAAGTGGTTTCGGGTATTTACTAATACCCGACTCCGGTCTCATCGAATCCAATGTCATCTAAAACCAAGTTATCCAATTAAATACAATTCAACTTTAATTGTCGGATAACACTTCTACACAGGAATTCATAATTGATTGATAATCACATTATCATCGTCCATCCAACATATCATATCACAAAGCAATTCATATCAGAGATATCAACCAATTCAAAGCACCCATCATCATTCAATCATTAATAAGAAAGATTGATCACTTCCATTAATTACATTAATTAATGATCTTCTAATTACTTTCATTAGTTAATTATTCTTAAATTTCATATAATAATTAACCTTTAACTTAATTATGTTCGTTAATCAATCTTGATTGATCACAATCAGAAATTAACTTTCCTTAATTACTTCATCAATTAAACCAGCTCCTTGATTAATTATATAAATTAATCCTTCAATTACACTGAGTAATCATTACTTAATTTCTTCCATCAAATAATTATCCTTTAATTACTACCCATCAAGTAATTTCCTTAAATTAATTACATCCATTAATTATCCACTAATTACTTCACTAAGTAATTATACCTCATTAATTACCTTAAGTAATTATACTTAACTCAACATCAAATGATTACCTTTAATTAATTAACTAAATTAACCACATTAAATTAACTATACTGAGTAATTAATTTCTTTAATTACTTCATTAAGTAATTATTCATAATAATTCTTTTACATTAAGTAATAAACCTCTTAATTACTTATCACTTAATTATTTCTTAATTGATAAATCTTGATTAATCAATCCTTAATTGTCACTTTTAAGTACAATAATTAATTAACCTTTAGTTAATTACACAAATTAATTTAACTATCACCCATTCACATTTATTACATTTGTCCATAATTAATTACTCAGATTAATTATTTGATAATCATTTAGATTGATTAATTATCATTTACTTCCATCATACTCATTATTAACTAACCCATATTAAATTTCCTTAATTAATTATACCGATTAATTAACCTTTTAGTAAACCCCATAAATTTCTTAATCACATTAACTACTTAACCAATGGTTTATCACATTAGTTATCCCTTGATTGATTTCTTCCCATTACCTATATCTTGTCTAAATTTGGTGCCTGAAATCAAACACCAGAGATCTTATAATTGGTTTAAGATTAAATACAATGATCTTAAGTACTTCTTAATTCCATTATAAAATTTCTTTTGAAAATACTTAGGGATTTTAAATTTAATTGTTTATTCTAAACAAACCAAACAACTAATTTCACAACATTTATTAAATTTTGGAAATTTGTAAAAAGAAAAAGAAAAAAACAAATCTGCTTGAACCTGTTATAAAAATCTTGTTTCCAAAACCTGATCATCATTTATTTTCTTTAAAACTGATATAGCATGCCATACCTACTCAAATAACTCGAAGCCACACTCGAGTCTTCCTCACATTTTCCCCGTGCACACCCCGATGAAAAACAAAACTCCATCTTCCTCGATATCACAAAACAACTTCAGACACAACCACCCAACCGTGCACGTGCACACAGCGTCGGCTCCCCTCTGATCGATGTTACGGCCACCCACACATCGCCTACGCCACCCTCCATTGATCTGGTCACCCAGAAAACCCGATATCAAACCCAAGACGAAATCGACATTTCCATCATACCTGGAACAAACGTCTCTGCCACAAAACATCATACTTCGCCATCCTCCGACCATCTGCATCCCTGCCTCCATGACCAGAACTTCGTCGATAACCTACGATGCCATTCCTCTACCTCCGTTCGAGTTCGACTCGATGACGAGTCCATATGAACTCCGAATTCGACATCAACTCAGATAGTGGTTTAAACCCTAAATCATCGTCGCCATAATGCTCCGGCGATCAGAAAAACATCTGCCTATTTTTCCAATGCTTCTCGCCACTTATTCCTTCTTCAGCAATGAGTACAACCACACCCAAAACTCCGATCACCTGAATTTGGTCAAAATTCCATTTGCATTCAACTCCAAAATCCTCAATGTCCACAAACTTAAAAATCACCAAATTACTAATAAAATTCCCCATTCCTAAATACGATTCAGATTTCATGATCAAATTGTAAAATTTAGATCATCATACTTTTAGCCTTAAAAGTTTGTTTTACTGTAGTTCCCTTTTTCCTAGCAACCCGCTTGATAATTTTATCCTAAAGTATTTTTTAAAATCAGATTTTGTTATTACAAACAAATTTCCTTCAAATCTCCAAACCTTAAACTATTTGTAAAATGAGATTTGAATTTTTAAATCAAATTCTTGAGCCAGAAGATCATAATAGAGCCTGATATATGTACACACAGTCATGTATATTAACAACCAGTGTAGATATAAAAAAATACATGCATGCATACATATTTTCATAAGTATATTCAAATTAACATATAAACCAGGATAGACAGATATAGCTTTAAAAAGAAAATGTTTACTCACCATCACTGTTGAACAGAGGGCTTATTATAGGAACCTGGCTTTTGATTTGAAACTTGTCTTAAATCATAACTTGATTTACTTTAGACCCTGAAAATTTTGTTGTTGAACTTTTGCTTCAGGTTGGAGCTGTAGTTCCAAATCTTGCTTGATTTAGGTTGAAGATAAACTATGTTACAGGCTTTTAGTTTGGGTTTGAGAATTGGTTGCATGCTTATAGATTTGAATTAGTGAAGAGATTTCTTGATTTTGTTCTCTGGTTTATGTCACTGCCTTTGATTTTCAGGAGAACATTAACAGGCTGAAGTTTTCTTAGTTTGAACTTAGGGAAAATAAAAAAATGAAAGAAAAAGAAGATAGGTGTAAATAAAGAGTAAACTATGATTTTATTAAAATTTAAAGAAAATGATAATACAAAGATGACACTTGTCATATTAGTTAATATTTGTCAATTACAATTTATAATTCATTTACATTTGTAGTTAGATACATTCTTATACATACATTTGTAATTTTGCATAATTTATTTATTTAGAAAGCTTTTGTAATTAATTTTCTAATTTATAAATACATATTCTAATTTATATAAATAAATTCCTTTAGGAAGAAAATAATACAAACAACTTATGTTCTTAATAAAAATAAAGATACATTTTAAAAAACCAAGGTATGATTTAAGATATATATATATATATATATATCCTTTGAATTTAAATTTAAATATCCAAATTCAAATTAAATTTTAAATCGGTTTTATATTTACATATATTTAAACAAATACAATTTCAACTTGTATATAATAATTCTATTGAAAATCTATGTACATATATATACAACACAATTACAAATATAAATATTCCCTTGATCAGATTCATTTGTTCAATCTAAAATTCAGTATTCTATTAATTAACTCATATATATTATCAATTACAGATGCCCAAAAATCCGGGTTATCACGGGATTTGAGGGATTTATGCTACAATGTCTTCCTTCCAGAAGACGTGGTCTTGTATTTATAATATGGGATGAAAAATTCGAACTTTTGAAAACTCTAGAAATTAATAGGATGGTTTTTAACTTTTAAGCAAAATGGGTTTTGGCTTAATTAAACCCTATGTTTTATTTTATTTTCCAATTTTATTTTTCTTTTATAAATTATATTATATATATATATATATTACAATTCACAAATTAATCAAATAATTCCTTTTCAAGTTTCTTAACTCACTAACTACATCACTCATGTTTTATAAATTTATTTGCCTCCATTTCATTCCATTTAATAAAAATTATTTATTTAAATTTATTTATATGAACTATTTCAAATACTTTTATTAATTAAAATAAAATTTCCTCTACTTAAAATAATAAATTCATCTATTTCAACAATTATCCTTTATAAAATTTATTCAATAATTCCTATTTTATATTATGAATTTATCTTTAATATTCAATTTACTAAATAAATTTCTAGATTAATATCTATCATTTTTATAATTCTTTATTTATTGTATTAACATATTTTTAATCAGTTTAATGTTTATTTAGAATTACAAATTAAATGCCTTTAGACTATGGTTTGTTACACACTTTTTTATTTCGAAGTCCCTTTACTCCCTGCTCTACTATATGAATAGGTCCATGTAGTGTAATAGATTCTGACTCCACTTCCACATTCTTTAGTTGATCCGGGTCAACTATAATGGCTGAATCATGAACATACTTCTGTAGATGTGACACAAGAAAGATGTCATGAACTCCCACCAACTTTTCAGGAAGCTTCACTCTATAAACTAACTTACGTACTCTCCCTAATATAGGAGAAGGCTCTACAAATCGAGGCACTAACTTTCCCCAGCTACCAATCTCATAACATCCTTTAATGACCATAATTTTACAAACACCATCTTACATATTATGAATTCCAACTCCATCATATATGCATATTACTTCTATCTATCCTACATAGTCATTCATCTTTTTATTACTAGCTTTACTTTTCTGGAAGTGTCCCTCATCATGTCTGATCCAATATAACCATATTAGTCGCTTTCCACCAACAAGTCATGGATTTGCATAACCGTCCATACAAGGTCTCGAACGTTGTCATGCTTATGCCTACCCAATAACTGTATTATAGGTAAACTCCACTAATAGTAAATGATCTTTTCATGCTCCGCCAAAGTCAATAATACAAGCTCTCAACCAATCTTCCATTACTCTATTCACCCTCTCGGTCTATCCCTCTTCCCGTGGGTGACATGCAGTGCTAAGATTCAACTAAGTCCTTATGGCATCCTGAAGACTCTATCAAAATTCATTGGTAAGTCATTGGAATCCTATGCAATCTAATCACCACATTGACATATAAGGTAGCCAATTACGTTGATATCTACATATGCCGTACTGGAATGAAATAAGCGCATTTGGTCAAGCGATCAATAGTTACCAAAATACTCTCATTTCCTCTTCTACTTCTAGGTAAGCCTCTACAATATCCATTGAAATGTGTTTCCACTTCCACTACAGAACACGTAAGGAAAATAATGATCCACCCGATTTCCTTTGCTCAGTTTCGACTCTTTGCAAGTAAAGCATCTAGCAACAACTTCACCACTTGCCTCTTCATTATTTGCTAATAAAGTACTCTCTTTATGTCCCATACATCTTGACTTCATCAGGATGAATATTCATCCTAGATTGGTGAGACTTTGAAAAAACCTCATCATTCAGCTCTCTAATATCTAGTGCACATAATTTACCATTATTCGTTAGATACCACCTCGAATGAATATACAAAAGTACCTATCTAAATAAGAAGACTTCTCCCCTCTCTCCAACTGACCTATGATATATACCAATGTTCCATCACTATCACTCCTTTGACTAGAACCAATACGATCCATAAGTGTTGGTCTAAACTCTAAAGCTACCAACAAACATGGAAATAACCCTAATGATGGCCTAAAATCAAATCTGGAAATAAACCCTTATTGTCTGTGGTCAAATAACATGAAACTTAACGTCACATGCTTTGTACCCAAAATATCAACCACCACATTACCTTTACTTGGAGTATCCACCTTTACTGTTTCAAATTTAGATCCTTCTAAGAATATAAATATTTGAGAAATTTATGATCTGTATACAACTCAAATACCTGCCAACAAATAATATCTTTAAGACTTAAGTGCAAAAATAATTTTTGCTAATCCAAGATCATGAATTGGATAGTTTCTCTCATGGGTCTTCAACTATTTACTAGCATGTGTTACTACTCTACCCTCTGCATTAATATAGCTCTGGGTCAAATACTTCAAGTACCTCAAGAATCGATATAGTAGTAAAAGGCTTTGTGCCATATGGAATCCTTAATATAGGTGCGCTAGTTAATACCTTCTTCAGCATAATGTATGCATGTTCGCTTTCTACACTCCACAAGAAGACCTTATTCTTATTAGCCAGCTTAATCGACGATGCTAAAACTTCAACGAAGTCCTTAGTGAACTTCCTATAATAACTGGTGAAACACGAAAATCACTAAACCTTTGTAGCATTATTCAGTATGAGCCAATCTTGTACTGCCGCTACTTTATTTGAGTCCATAAACAATCCAAGCTCAAAAATGACATTGCCAAGAATGTGAACTTCTCTTCTACACAAATGCACTTAGAGAAATTTGTCTTTAACCGATGCCTTCTCAAAATATCAAGCACAATCCAGAAATATTACTTATGTTCTTCCTCACTTTTTGAATAAATAAGAATATCATCCATAAAAACAACCATAAAGCTATTCAGCTGCTTCCTAAAACTCTGCTCATTAAATCAATAAAATAGGCAAGAGTGTTGGTTAGTCCAATGGGCTTGAGTGACCACTCAAATAGTCTACTAGGCATACAAAAAGCAGTCCTAGCAATACTATCACTTTCCACTCTCAACTGATTAAAACCAGTGGTCAAGTTAAGCTAGAAAAATATTTTTGCTCCCACTAACTGATTAAATAGATCATCTATGCAAGGCAATACGTAGTGATTCTTCTTTGTCAGCTTGTTCAACTCTCGATAATCAATGCATGGCTGCAAAGAACCATCCATCTTAGAAGTGATGACAACCGGTGCCCCTTACTTTGAAATATTTCTATGGATAAAGCCCTTCTGCAATAATTCAGATACTTGCTTATCTAACTCTCTTCTTTCTTTCGAAGATGTATATCTAAGTGACATAGCAATAGGCCTTGCATCCTTTCGAGATCAAAACGAAATTATATTTCTCTTCGAGATGGAAACCTAAAACCTCTTTAAAAACATTTAAGAGTTCTTGAACTACTAGAACAAAACCAACTCATTATGCGATAGGTTTACTGAATACAAGTAACTCAGCAGCATAGGGCTACCCCACTCACAATATACAGCTAAATCATGCCCTCCACCGCTCCTTATCCTATTAGTGTACTATAACCATTTGATATTGCCTCGTAATGTGACATCATATCCATTCCCAATATCTTTCCATACCCCAAGAAACCAAGTACAAATGCATCACAATGGAATTCCACACTATAAATAACTAATTTCAAGTTTTGGAAAATTTTAGATAAATAGGTCGTTCCTCCAGTAGATTTCGACATTACTATGGAATCATGCACAATGTGAGTCTCTTATTATAATTCAACTACTAGTCTACTAGTTATGAAGGTATAAGATGCATTAGTATCAAAGAAGGTATGAATAAGAAAATCAAAATTAAGTAATATACCTTCCATGATGACCTTTCTTCCCTTGTCTACTGCTGAACGTGGTTTGCTAGCATTAGGAACCACTTTAAGTGCGTAAGCTTGTACAATTTGTCCATTCTTACATAAGGTGGAGCATTGATGCTTCGTATTTCCAATCTAGTTGAAGTTGAAGCAATTATTCTTTCCCATATTGATACTATAGTTCTTAACAACATGTCCCTTCTTATGGAATTTATTACATAGAAGGTTTTTCATAAATTTACCTTGTCCTCCTTTAACTCCAAATCCTTTTGGCCTCTTTGGTTGATCTTTACTCTCCTTCTTTGGCTTTCTTTTGGCTACTTCTTTGAAAATTGTATTTAACAATATCATCTCTGCTAGACTCTCGTATGTAACTCCCAAAGGAATTTGATTAGGATCAAAATCCTAAAGTGGTTTTCTCATCCACTTAGCGAACTTCATAGCCTTCTTTGTTGGAGTATTCAAATGGTCTAACCCAAACTTAGCCAGCACTTTAAATTGATTCACATACTCTTTCATAGGCATGCCTCATTGTTGTAGATGTATGAACATCTCCATAGAATTCCTTACTCAACTAAACACAACAACTCAGCCTTAAAACACATTTCGAAATAACAAGACTTTGTGTCCTGATGGTTTCTACCTTCTTTCAGTAAACGGTACTGGGGATTCCTTAGATTCAGCATCGTTAGGGTTTTCTATGAATTTCAATTATGTCCTGACTTAATTTCTAGACTTAATTATGCCAACATCATTCTTATCCCAAAATCTGAAGGAGCTTGTGAGACTAAGGATTTCCGACCAATTAGCCTTCAAAATACTGCATCTAAGCTAATAGCAAAAGTGCTTGCTAATCGCTTAAAACCCTTTATGGAGTCCCTTTTAAGCCCTAAGGAGTCAGCCTTCACTGTAGGCAGTTCCTTAACGGACAACGCGGCTATTATTCAGGAAGTTATATCTTACTGCCACGCAAATCAAATCAACTGTGCTTTTATCAAGCTAGACTTCTCAAAAGCTTTCGACGCAATTTCATGGGATTCACTCTTAAGGTCCTCAAATTGAAAGGTTTACCCCTTAAATTCATTGTTTGGATCCAGTCTCTACTCTCTACTTCTTCCTTCATGGTCTGTGTAAATGGAAGGCATGGTGACCTCTTCTCACCCACTAGGGGGCTCAGACAAGGGGACCTTATTTCCCTCTTGCTTTTCAATATTACGGTTGAAGTATTTACAAGAATGATTGATCAAGGATCTATTTCAGGCTTGCTAGAATGCCTTGATTCATTAATTCTTCCTCTAGATCTCACGCCATTCCAATTCGCTGATGATACTATACTCATTTCAGCACCTACTCCAAAATAAATTGCTTATGTGAAACTTCTACTTTACTACTTTGAACTGGTATCTGGTCTAAAGATTAATTTCAAAAAGTGTCGTTTTCATGTCCGATCCTTCCCATCCTTCAGGCTTTCTAGTAGCCACAACCCTGAACTGCCTTATCCAAACTTTTCCAATCCCATGCCTTAGTCTGTCACTAAGGCCTTTTAAGCCTAAACGACAAGATTGGGCCATTGTCTTAGAAAGTCTTACTTCAAGATTGGCTGGGTGGAAGGGTTCTTCCCTATCTCATGCTAGGAGAATCAAAATTGTAAATTTTGTTCTTAGTAATATTCCCACTTATTAATTTTCTGTCTACAAAGTCCTAAACTGGGTAATTTAGAAAATTGATTTTTTTCGTCGAGCATTTCTTTGGAAAGGCTCCTCCACTGTCTCACCTACCAACATTTTGGTAGCATGGGATAAAGCATGCAGGCCAAAGAAATATGAAGGGTTTGGTGTCATAAACCTATATCAATTCAACAAAGCTCTTCTGGGGAAATGGGGACTGGTGTTGCTTATTAGCTGCTCAAAGCCGTAGGCTCAATGGATTTTAGCTAGATATTGTAATGGGGCTTTGCTCTATCTGACTGCTCATCAACACCTTCACATATCGCATCTTCATTCCGAAAGGACACCTTATCTTGTTGCATGGAATTCCAAATTAACACATCAGTTAATATTGGTAATGGTGAGAGAACTTCATTTTGGTGCGACCTATGGTTGGAATATGTCCCTTTGTGATCTCGCTTCCCTCATTTATTCGACCTCCTCGTTTATTCGACCTTGCATCAAACAAATACAAATGCGTAAAGTAAACTTTTCAAAATGGCGACCGTAACATTGATTTTAACAGCATTCTCACTACGCAAAACCTTGGTTCAGTGTTGAGCTTGCTGCATCTAACTAGTATGTTTCTTTAGGCTCTCAAGGACACATAGCTGGGGTTTAACTCCCTCGTGTATCTTCGTAGCAAAATATCAGTATTTCTTCTATAATTTTTTGGGGGGGTGTATGTTAACTTCACACGCCTTTGGAAGCTTAAAGCACTACCTAAGTACAAGGTGCACATGTGGCTACTAATGCTTGACATACTAATTATTATTATTAATTTGGCACGAAAAAATTGGCTTGTCTCGGAGTTTTTATTTTGCTCAATGTACACTAACTCATGCACGTATTTTTTTTTTCTGCTGTGATTTATCATATCAGATTTTGGCAACTTGTGCCACCAATTTAAACCTTGATTTAGTTATTTCTGAATGTATATGGGCTGATTTATGGAGATCATGTAATAGCACATCGTTGGAGGCTTTGCTAGCACTTGCGTTTACCTGGGCATATTGCATGGAAAGAAACATGCGGTGTTTCAATTCATAATCTTCTAGTTTCCTTTATGTCATTAACAAATCCTTGTATTCGTCTTGGATAGGTACTCAAATGTGTACGCCTCAATTATTCATACCATTGGTAGGTGCATAAGAGTCAACAGGGAGCAATAACACGTTGGAATGATCCTAGGGTCTACTATTTGGTTCTTCTCCCTATCCACTATATGTGCATTACTTGAATCATGGTTATATGCGTTGTATATTTTCCTATGCTAATACTTATGCTTTTCCTTTAGAGTAACAATGTTTTACTCAGACGTACTTTTGGCTACCGACCAGGCATGTTGGTCGGATATTTATTATATATATGTGTATATGCGCACGCTATAGCTATGCTATTTAGGTTATATATCCTTTTTGTCAAAAAAAAGGCCTTTCTAAATCACACTATTTATATCCTCCTCGTCAGTCACAGCTACTACAACATCCCTCCAGTGTAAATCCTCTCCTTGCAAATCCTAAGAAGTAAGCTGTCTCCTAATCGTATCACCCGGTCTCAACATAGTAATGATCCCCTCACATGTGCATAGCCACGCCTTTGTATCTACAAAATATTCAATCCCAACATAAGGCTTTCCATCTATAATAATAAAGTCTCTGCATATCCTAGCAAATTCCATAAAGTACTTATACTTATGTCTGATGCACTATCCCTATTGGTATTAGTCTATGTTCTAGCCTGAAGATACCTAATGAAACAAAGTGGAACGTTCACACCCGCCATCTCCATGACTACATCCTACATAACCACTCCAGTGTTGTTATTCATCTCAAATCTGCAAGCAAGATTTATTAGCAACTTCCATAGATAGTAGATACAACTGGAAAATAGAACGGTGTATGCAAATGTACTTTTAATTTACCTATGTGTATGTATGTATACGAACACACACATAAAGATATGCTCTCTCAATATGTTCTTAACTATAAGAACCAACCAACCTAAGCTTTGATACAAAATGTAGCAACCCTCCTTTCATTGCCCTCTAATTCTACATCCAAATGATGCATAAATCCTAATGGCCGTAAGGGTGGATCATTAGGGTTAAATGTGAAATAAACAGTACAAAGATGTGTCTACTTTAATTAACCACACTTTCTAAACTCACAGCGGAAGGAATAAAATATAATAGAACTTATAAATAAATATCTAAAGTAAACCAAAAATAACCATATGTGCTTTTATGCAAAATTTAAACATTGCTTCATAATTCATGGTTCTACATAACGTAAGTGTTGAATAGTAAATAGTGAATTAATAAATATATAAGGAACTCTAGCATCTCTTTTTCCTATCTCACCTCAGTATTCCCTAACCTCTGCCAATCTATCATATATATAAGAAAATTAGAAACTTAGAAGGGGCCAGACATACGTTTGGTGAGTGAGAAAATACCTTTGTTTATATGACAGTATCATACAAGTAAAACATCACCGAAGGATAATACTACCCTTATCATTTCACTACTTATTTAAATGCTTAAGTCTTTTTTATAACATATCAATTCTAACCATTTGACAATATTAATATATATCCATGTTAAACTTACTAAAATAAGGGTCTTTACTTAACAATTGATATTCCATATCCATTCATAGGAAACGACCATATGTCTTATAAAAATGTATTGGACCATTTAGACACTAACCATGTGTCGTATACATCTTTCGATCTTAAAAGGCAATGAACTTGTGTCGTATACGCCACATAATATTAAGCTAATGACCATCCGTCGTATACGCCACACAATCTATATAATAAGGTAACGACCATATATCATACACATTATGATCTATTGTTAAAGCCAAGTCTGTTCCGTCGTATACGCTTAACAATCTATCTTTCAATAAGGCAATGACCATTTGCCATATACATCGTCCCGTTTATATAGTTAATTGTTAGCCTACACATATCAACCCATGTTCCTAACACTATATGCTTTGTGATATCGTTCCACATTTATCATAAAGGCATCATATAACATTCTAATGTTGTTAGTAGTCAAGACAAAGTAGCCACAATCGTTCGTATTGGCCTTAATGGATCCAAGTTCCATTCAAGCTGGCTACCGACTTTCGATTGACCGTGCCAAATCAATCAGTCAACAGTTTGTCTATGATATTTTTTTTCTTTCATTATATAAGTTGATCGAATAAAGGGGATTAGTCGATAATTCACTTGTTCAGTCAATTGATGACCCTTATTCAGTCGGTTATAGGCCAGCAGATCCTAAGCCCTAAGTAAGAGCTCAATACTTAGACTACTATTATTGACAATAGACAAACTACTTACTTATTTGGGGGTTCATGCTCACATCCTTGATCTCAATAATTGGTAATCAGTCTACTTTGGCTTTTCGCATCTGATTGAGATATGTTTAACAACCGAGAATTCTCCGTTCTTTCTTACTGAGATAGAGCTTGATGTGACTTCCCATTGCCATTGCTTTAGCTCCAATAAAAGTCTCATGTGGTGAAGAAAAAAATGAAAGCCATGAATAATTGATTTGACCGGTTGTCGGCACTATTATTAGTCTAAAGGCCATCTTCAGTTGAAGGATCATATAGTATGCAGTCAGTTGACATATAAGATTTGATCAGCCGACCGTTTGCTTGTTATTGTGTTTTTTCGTGTTTTTAATGTATTTTTCACATACCTAATCACCCAACTTCATTTCGATAGTCATGTTACTTCCAAATTGATTATAATAAGGTTATACTACATTTCAATTTTTGTTTACCTCCATTCTCATCATTATACTCGATGATTTCACTATTATATTTTGTTTCTTTTCTACTTCTCTCTAATTATAAATTCAATTATTTAGGCCAATATATTTTCATTTCATAATCAACTGACCATCAATCTACTCTTTCTTATTAATT
This sequence comes from Allium cepa, assembly GCA_030765085.1. Lineage (NCBI taxonomy): Eukaryota > Viridiplantae > Streptophyta > Magnoliopsida > Asparagales > Amaryllidaceae > Allium > Allium cepa. The sequence continues at coordinate 985,244,561 of CM060929.1, read as the reverse complement.
AGGTTAATTTTCATCTCATAGAACTTGTCTATATCATTTCAATATACTTGTGCTTATCAATAAAGATTCCAATCAAATTTCAATGGCCAATTATTACCTCCAAACCCAATTTATAATGCTTACTTCTCATATATATCTATACGTTATTTTCTTATAAATATCCAACTTTTATTTATTACATACAGTCAATAAGGAATTATAGCATGAATAGGATCATATAACATAAAAAATAAAATATCACTTATAGTTCAATCAAAAAAACTTAGAAGTCTTCTTTCTCTCTTGCTTTTTGGATTTGCCTTAGCTTCTCAACTGCATGAAATGCTAAGAAGTTTACAGATTTGAGAAGCTATCTTTTTCTTCTTCTATTTAGACTATTTATTTGTTGAAATTAATGAGGATTTTATTTATTTATTTTAGATCTAATTTTGAGATCTAAGGTTTGTTTAGAAGAATGAAATGAACATATAGTTCTATCTCAATCGAGAAGGAATATAAATACCATAATGGTACTAATAGGTTGTTAGTCTAACAAACCTGTTTCCCACTAATCTATTCTCTTCTTTATAATTTCTTAACTATCTCCATTTTAAACATATTTATAATGAAAACCTAATTAGAAAAATGTGCTCTACACAGTGGTGCAAGTTTTGTTGTTTAATTCCTTCAGTTACAAAAATTTATATTTTTTCCTTTTCAGTAAAATTAATATTTATCCTTTAATTAATATTTTAATTTATTATTAAAGTTTATATGGTGTTGTAGTGTTTTATTTCAAGTAGTTCAACATGTATCCAACTATGGCCTTAACATGGTCGCCATGCCATATACTTCACCGTAATCAAAGTATATCCTACCTACTTAAGATTGGCAATACTTTCAATTCTTAAGAATGTTGCATGTCATCGCCAAGAGATCTTTTATAATAATTTAGTTGTATTAGCATATAGGAGACTCTCTTCGATTCGTTCTATGATTATTCCAAACTACCACAAGTACGTAAACACTCAGTGTTTCCAAGGTCAAGAGTAATTCACCATCCATCTTATGAAGAAAGTCATGTGCATTTATCTCAACTGATGTATTAATATCTTTTTCTCAACACACCTTGACTGGGAAAATTTAAGAAGTAAGTATTTATATATCGAATAATACTCATGGTTACTGTACCATCCTGATATTTTCAACCATTCGCATCTACACATGCCGGATTTGAATTGCTCAAAATACTATATTGTTAATTTATATTTGGCGAAACTCATCATATACAGTAAATAAATACATCACAGAATCACAGACACAGAGTAATATACAATATGCAGTGGAAACAAAAGAATAGTAGTTCAAGAAGCTACTATATATATAACAGAGTTAAATAAGATACAATGGAAGTCTCAAATAAATAGTCAAATAAAAGATTAGAATACATCACTAGAATCAACTGAATAACTACAAGCTGAAAAGATGTAGATGGATCTCCAAATGAAGCTCTAACTCCAAAGGCGAGTCTCAAAAGCTGTATCACTCAGTCTGACCCGAGCGTAAAGCAAAACACAAAACACCCGAGTCAGGATTAACATTCTTATATCAATAAATCCAACTCAAGTGAAATAACAACTGAAATACAAGTAACTCAAAGGATGTTTGGGATAACCATCCTTTAATGATCCGTTAAACTATTTAACATGTTGTAATATACGATATTATAATAATGTCTAAAGTAAAGTAAACTATTTAAAAATAGCATTAAGGGGTTGCCCAAATCCCCCTTAACACATTTTATAGTGCCAATAGTCTATACAGTACCGTAATACCTCCAGATCGGGAGGCTACCAGAGGATACCCCATAGGTACGACACAAATCAAACTCGTATAAGGCGCGCTAGGGTAGGTGACACGGCACAACTAGGCAATGCTAGGGTAGATATACCAATTGCACTTCCGGACTGGTGGTAACGCATAGTAGCCACTACCGCCCACCTTGGAACACACTCCCAAAATCAAAAAACAAAGGTGCGCACCAAATCAATCACAAAGTAATAGAATGACATCGAAGGAGTGTGTCCGATCAAAGGAGCTACCTCATTGGCCCGTCAATTGCTCCTGTTTTAGCCACCTTAAGCCAACTCACGGGAGTCGGGTCCACATATATACCTCATATAAGATCGTCGCCACCATCCTACTTCATTCTGGAATCTCCACCGCGTACACAATTGTTAAAGTGGTTTTCAGAGTTGGCAGAGAGCATAACAACTTCCAATCCCAGTCTCTTTAACAACCAAACGTTATTATAACACCGCGGTCATTTCAAAATAGTTTATACTTCAAAACCTAAATATCATTGTCAATTCAAAACCATATTAATACGATGTCATTTCCATTTCAAAACCAAATATGATATCTTTTCTATTTCAAAACCAAATACGATATCATTTCCATTTCAAATATATCCTTTTTCAAAATCATAGCACTTTCGAAGTTATAACACTTTCGAAACTAAACATTTGAATTATACACTTTGGAAATCATAGTACTTCCCACTTAACCGGTTTCGATATTAAAATAGTATATATAATAAAATAGTTTATAAAGTAAAATAGATTATATAAAAGAGTTGTAAGTTAAAAATAGTTTATATTAAGTAGTTAGTATATTAAAATAGTTTATATTAAAAATAATTTATATTAAAATAGTTTATATTAAAATAATTTATAAATAAAAAAATATCAAATAATTTTAAATAAAATTTAAAAATACTTTATATAACAAAACAGTTTCCTCAAATTTCACCAATCGATTCCAAATCAACTCGAATCAATTCGAATTCCAAAAATTCAATTTAACCAAATTTCAAATCATCAATTTCAATTTATTTCAGTTTCTCAATAAATCATTTCAAATTATATAGATTTCAAATACGGATTTTTAACCACAAAACAAACCATTTCAATTTCAATATTTTCAAAGCTTTAAATATTCAAACATTTCAAAACTAGAGTTGATAATTCCATATATATATATATATATATATATATATATATATCAAATTCACTGAACTGTTATTTATTTTGAAATATTTACTTAATCATTCAAATATTATTTAAATAAAACTTCAAATTTCAAATTTAACAGAACCATGTTTTATTTATGGAATTCCTCTTTATTTAATGAATAAAATGATAACTTCATTTTCAATTTAAAAATAATTTTTTCGTTATTATTTATGATATTTTCCCAGAAATTCATAAATAAATCCTTATCGAATTCTTTATTTTAAATTTAGTAAAATTGGTTGAATCGTTGTTATTTACAAATGTCGGTCAAAAATCTATAAATAACCTTATTCTCATTCATTTATCTATATTTTCTAAAGTTATATCATTGCATTGAATTTCTATCAATTAATTATTTTCCATTCAAACAAATAGTTATTTATGATTGAATACCCGACAATACAAAATCAATAATAAACATCCAAACCAGTTCACAACACATCCATAATATCATATTAACCAAACAATCATTTTCACATATCGATAAATATAAATTGTCATTAATATGTATGCACTTAATACTTTTAAACTTTAATTATTTAAAATAAATAAATCATACCAATTCACTTTTGCAAACAACCTCAAAACTCAGTAAACCAAGCACCAAATCTTTTGGAATTCTGCCATAAGTCTAGTAGAAGAAACCGCTAAGAATTAAGGTTTATATATGAAAAATGTGAGGATTAGAATCTAGGATTTAGATTGTAAATATAAATTTTATCAGATCCTTTTCGTAATATTACCTCTTCCAAATGAAAGATCATGCAAGTATGGGTCGTGGAATTATGGATCTTAAAGCTAATTAAACACTAAAGGGAGGTGAACAATGTTTTCTAGCTTATGTAAAAAATAATAATTTTCTTTCAATTTTGATATTAAATCTCATATTAACGATGCAGAATTATATTAATAATCAATAACAGATGAAATCACAGACAAAAATAAAAGCAATAAGTAAAGAGTTAGAGAGACAATAGGAATTTTACCCTGGTTTGGATTTCTCCTACATCCAGTCCTATACAAGTGCTTGTACAGATTTCTTTTCAAATCTCAATTTTTAACCGGGCAGAAGGCAAACCCAAATACAATCTTTCAGGGCTACGAGACACACCCTTCTGAATTTTCGAGCTCAAGGTAGATTCACTTAATTTGACCAGGTTTCAAGCACACCTACTTGAATTGAATCGGCCTACAAGCACACCTATTTGATTTGAACGGGCTATAAGCATATCCAGGCAAATCCAAGAAAATGCAAATAGAGTTGATAAAGTTTCCAAAGATAAACTCTTGTACTTTGGATACAATGGATCCTATAGTCTCTTGGATATGATTTTGATATTTCAAATGAGAGAGAAATATTTCCAAAACAGTAGGAAGGTAATATTAAATCAATACAATGAAGTATGAATTGATTCTGTATGATTTTGAAGAGAATATAGCATATCTTTCAAGAGAATTTTCAAGTGAGTAAGTGGAGGGAAGAAAGTGAGTAATTAGTTATGAAAAATTAGTTTGCATTTCCCTTTATATAGTAAATGAATAGATGTGTCCGTTCGTGAAGAGTTGTGTCAAATAGACACTTCCATTCAAAATTTGAAAAACCAATTGGCGACATATATGTCGACATATATTGTCCAGGTATGTCGACAGGTATGTCGACATAGCTTAATTAAAAAGAAGATTGTTTTCTCAAAAACAATTTTAAAATTCTATACTTTGTAAAATAATTTGACCATAGTTTTTAAATATTTTAAAATCTAGAAAACTTTTATAAAATATTTGAAGATATATTTTGAAATTTAAATAATTTATTTTTATTTACAAGATCAAAAATCATATTTTTGAGATGAATATGAAGGACTTTAACAATATATACTAATGACCCTATATACTAAACTATAACCTTGAGATCTTCATATCATTTTCTTTGAACTCATGAGCCTTGATATCTTTATCTTGAGTCTTTATATTGTATAGTCTTCGATTTAGCGTATGTGTAATATTTTGCACTATATATTGTGTATCTTTACAAAAACATTAGCATCTGTATTTAAAGTATACTGAAATGAGATATAGATGAAATATGAGAGAGATCAAATACTAACAATTAGCTAAATAGGCAAAATGCAAATTTTATTTATTTGAGTCATGCAATCAAATCAAATACCAATCTTAATAGTTTATACAAACCATACTATATCAGACTAATAAATCCAAACTTTAAGATTTTTAATAAATATACACACTTACAAATTTAAAGCAAGCAGAAATCTAGACATTCCTAGGAACTTCAACCCATCCTTCAAATCCAAAGATCGAATTTTCTCTGATGGCATCCCAATCTTCATTGTCCTTGGTATTTAAGCATTCTGGGGTTATTAGTTTGATTATCTTTGATTAGGGTAAAGATTAACCATCGAAGAGCATCAAATGTTCTCTTGTTCTTTTATCATTTGCAATTGACTTAATTCAAAATGCCTTCGATTCTTAGAATAAAAAAGAGAATATCTTTGAATGATTAGAGAGTTTCTTCAAGGTTTTAATAAAGTTTTTGGTGTGGAGAAAACATTTTTATCAAAAAATGTTTGAGAATGAAAAGAAAATAGAGAATGAAATTATAAACGAATTTTTCTGGAAGAAATAGTTTTAAATAGGAGTGAAAAGTTGTTTGGAATTTTTGAATATATGGTGGTTGTAGTATTTTAAAAATTTTCCAACTGGCTAGGATATGTCGGTATATCCAATATATGTATGTCGACATATATGCCTGAAATTGCAATATTTAAGTTTTTGATATAGTTTTTGTTTTAACTTAACACTTTTGTATTTTTATAATGTTTAGAGACTAATAGAACTATATAGAACAATAAGAAATTGATTTCATTACTTAGAATAGAGAAACACATGTTTCAAGGAAAAACAAAAGAAATAAATGAAAATGATTTGAAATAAAACTAGATAAACACACAACAAGGGCAAAATGATAGGATAACTAGATCTAAAAGGAAGATGATCACGATGAAGAGTTTCCACCAAACTTCCTAATGATGTTTCCGAAGTAAGTGTGCACTTTGCCGGAGAAAGAAGTGAACTTTTCACTAAATTAACGTTTAAGCTTCTTTTGGTTTTTGAAAAGCTTATTTTAGTTCTTTACAATTTCTTTATTGGAAGGGTGAGAAGGTTTCTCAAAACTTTCTAAAGTAGTATCATTTCCTCTTCTTCCTCTTGTTGATTACCCTCTTCCTCAATTTCCATTTCATTGCCTTCTTCTTCTTTTTGTTGAATTTCTTACTCTTCTTCCTTCGCTAATGCTTCTTATTTTCAGCAGTACTTTCATAGGGTTGTAAATAAGAAGGAATATGCATCAAAGAAACGTTGGCCTTGTCAAAAAAAATTTGAGACAAATTGGGATCTCCTCGTAAATCAACGCCAAAATATTTATAACGATCCGCAAATTTATCAATTTGATAAATTATATTTCTTTTTAAATAATCAAATATAAGCTTTTTAAAACATATATTACAATGTTTTGAAAAATAACGACGGTAATCTTATTTTTAATAAGTATTTACAAAAATATAAACTTTGAAGTAATATCGATAAAATGGTAAAAAATGTTTTATCAATAAACAACTCTATAATCATCAGAAGTCATGCATGGAGCTGGATACATACACTTATTTGTCATTTAAATAAGAATATGCAATAAACTTATTTATTTTATTTTTAGGAAATATAAATGTATTTATGACATCATCAATAATGGCATCATATTTAATAATTGATTTATGAATTTAAATTAAGATTTAATGATCTAATAATTATTATAATTATTCACAAAATTGTTTTTAAATGATAATGATTCATTTTAGTTATTTATGAAGTAATAATAAATCATTTATAATAATTTTATGAAGATTAGTATTTAGCTTGAAATTATAAGGAAAATTGGTATTACTATATCGATATAACAGCACTTTTTATAAATAATTATTCAACATTAATTTATGCGGTTTATAAATCAAATGAGGTTGTTTTAATTAGTTAAAAATGATAAGAAATTATTTTTCAGTTTTTTGACATTTATATGTAAATTAATTTTATAAGTGAAAATGTGATCGGGAATCGACTTTCCGATTTTCAATGGTTTAACAAACGGAAGTTGTTTAAAGTTGTTGCAACCTTGTTTATATATCATGTGCACATATATAACATATATATGCACACCCTAATATATACATGAACATATGTAGATATATATATATATATATATATTACTAAAATATTTAAGATATTCACACTTAAAAAAACAAACTTCACTTTACTCTTACACATATCAACTCACACACATGGAGCCACATAAGGGGGGAGTGTGCGGCCGTGCAAGGTAATGGAGGAGGGAGGAAAATGGATGAGGCAATGGTGATGAAATGGCAAACAAACATCATCATATTTTAGTTTACATTTTTTCCCTATAAATACCCATCATCCATCTTCACTTCCATTCACATTTTTCTCTTAATTTTCCTAAGCTTCTTCACCTCTTTATACTTCACTTTGATGGTAAGTATATATTATCGAACACCTCAAAAGCAAAGCCAAAACTACTCCTTTCCTCCCTCTAAACCCATGGCTACATCATCTACCAACCAAGGCCAAGCCTACCTCCACTTGCAAGCTTAGGCCGTGGCTATCCAAAGGTCCAAGGTTTGATTCCATAGGCTATGATTCGATCGTAGCGAAGCTATAGTGAATTTTTGTAAACTTAGAAACCAATGAAGGTGAGAAACTCTATTTAAATTATGATATATTGGATGATATATATGTTTGGCTATGCTTGGATGCGATGGTTGTTTATCATGTTTGGACATGATAATATGTTTGTTCGTATGTGTAAACAATTCATGTTTAATACACGTCGGATATCACAAAGGATGTCGATTTCCTTTAATAAATGAAATGGTGTACATGAGATTGTTAAACCTCTTTGAAATGGTTTAAAATAATTTAGAAATGTTTTATAAACATTTAAAAGTGTTTCAAAATTTATTGGAAAGGGTATGGAAAATTAGTTAAAATAGGCGTGTTGTAACATCCCCTAACTTGGGGTCCAAAGCTCAGCACTACAAATGCTACAGTCATCTATAGTATTAACTTCCGGCGACAAAATACGGTAATGTTAATGGTATCCATAATATCAAAAGCACATGAATATGAAAAAAAATCACAGATTTTAAAAAACAACTTTTCTGATTACATTTCACAAAACATATTTCATATCCAATTACATAATCTCAATCGTTTCCCAAGTTCAGGTCAAATATAATTATTACGTAAATACACCAAGAGAGACATATGAAGATGCCTCATCGGTTGATCAGAATACTAAATAGTCATAACAGACATTATAAAACACAGTGGAAATAAAACAAAATAACTCCTAAACATAGCTAATATCAATCTCCTGCTCGTCTCCGAAAGCTTTATTCGTCCACCTACTAAAAGCTGTAAATCCTTAACTCTCAACCTACTCAAATCAATTTTGAGCACCCAAGCGTTTAAGGAGAAACATAAAATTCGATTCATATATAAATCCTGATGTGAATAATACTATACATCTCGGTTTGCTCATACTAAGTGAGACCATGCCGCTTAGTGGAATGGGTTTCTCCTCACTAATATCCTTTTAAAAACATATCTTTCGCAAATCAAAATCCTACGACCAAGCTGGTTAAAATAATATCAATATCATGTAAGCATACGAATAAGGTAATCAATGGACTATATGTCCGAACACTATAGTTTTGTTTGGCTAACTACTAACCTTTGGTTGACTCGGGGCTACCAAACAAAATAAACAAATAATCTACATTCTGTTAGATACTCCTATTTTGGACGGTCTATCCCTAACTTACTTCTCCCAAGGTCAACTAATCCTAATGGTTTTGAGGGCTCACCAATAACCTATCTCTACTCTATATATTCCTTTCTCCGTGTAACATCATTTTAATCTTACCTGTGACAAAGCCCTATAAACTGGAATTTTGGACTTATATTAGCTATGGGCTACTAGCCAAAGTATAGGGCGCAACCCCCTATCAGTCTCATCTGGTATTCTAATATCTGAGTCATTTTACTTAGGGCCATCTACCCTTAAAATTTTCCTTTAAAGCATTTCTTTCAAATTGATTTAAACTTTTAAATCATACTTAAACAAGGAAAATATACTCTATGCTTTACACAAATCTCTTTTCCATGTTATATATACTTTACACAAAACATTGTTGATGAAAACATTCGAAACCTTTGAAAGTACCCATTTCAAAACCATTGAAAGTACCCCTTTCGGTATAAGTAAACTACTTTGCGTTATAATCTTAGACCGAAAGGCCAAAACATTCCTCTTGAAAGCTTTATCAAACCTTAGACATCCTCTTTTTAAAACACTTTAAACATGTCATTCGAAACCATTGGAACACTTCCATTTAAAACCTTTTGAAAGCATTAGGGAACCACCCATTCGAAACCTTTATCTTAAACCTTTCGAAAACATTAAGTCTTTTAAATAAATCAAACCTTTCGAAAGCATTTAGGTTCAAGTAAAACATGTGGAACAACCTTTCGAAATCATTAAAAACCATTCTTTTTGAAACCTTTGGGTTTAACTTTTAATAGAACAGAGGGTCTTGAAACAGTTAGGTCGAAAGTAATTTCCTGAGGAAAAGAAGTGGATGGTGTCAAAGCCAATCCCTCCGAAAACATTGGAGAAGCGGCTTAGGTCTTAAAACAAAGAAACCCTTTCGAAGGCATTGCTCCGAAAGGTAGGATGCGGCAGCAAGGGGTTTCGACCCCTTCGAAAGCTTCTTTTTAAAACAAAGGTGCAACCTCTTTTGAAACCATTCTTTAAAACCATTTAACAAATTCGAAAGCTATCTAAGTCGAAAGCATTCTTTTTGAAAGCAAAGCAGACACATTTCCTTTTAAAAGCAAATCAAGGTTTCGACCCCTTCAGAATCCCTTATTTCGACTATATACCTTTCGCCTATGTCTAATTCACTGCATTCCAAGTCTATGCGCATTGGTTTCGATGGAGATGAAGGCGGAAGTACCTAGTCGAAAGGTGCGGCTGAAAGTGGCGAAACAGCAAAAACATGGTAAAACTGATTTTTAACTTCTCCTTTTCAACTAACCTACTTTGTTTTTCAACATATGATTGGTTGCTAATTTCTTTTCAAAAATCTTTCCAAATAGTGCTGCCAAAATTTCAGAAGTAAATGATTTAAAATATTTATAAAATGCCCCTTCTGCATTTATATTTATAATATTTAAGTTTCATACCTTAGATAATTTTATATACTTAGTAAAACACTTAGGAAAATTCTACAAGATTCCCATAAATCATTTTAATATGTTTTCTAACATAATTAAATTTCCGACCCAAATCATATATAAAATAATTGTAATTAATTTTAAACCCAACTAACTATTTTCTTCGGTAGAAAATTAATAATAAATCCACATTAATTCAGAAAATTATGAAATCTGAAACCATTTCCAAAATAATATTCCTGACCTTATATAAAAAATCGCAAGGCATTTTGATGTCATTTAATAAGGTTTTCACATTAAAACTTATCATAAAATCCATATGAAATAGCATAAATTATCAACAAGCATATATATCCATTTTAACAATCAAAACATGGCAATATGCTTTGAAAAAATATTCGAAACTGATCTAGAAAGCAAAAACATAAAAATATGAGACATAACCTATCATTCACCTTTAGTTTGTGATTAAGGAGTTGAGATTTGATCTTGGATTAAGTTGATTAGGCTTTCTCCTTTTGATTCTAGCTTATCTTCTTCTTGCTTTCCCCTAATGGTGGTCAACCTCACTTATATTTTTTTTTTGAACATGTAAAATGAATGGGCATGAAGGGTTTAGGGTATTAGAACATGTCTTATTCCTACTTTGCCCCTTTTCTATTTTCCTTACCTATTTCATTTTAGTTTCTCTTAGTTCATTGTTTTAAATTGGCACGACTATCTCTATTAACACAAATCTCAATCCCTTAACCATTTCATTAATTCATTTAATTTAACTAATAAAATATCCTGAATAATGTTAAAAAGAATTAGGATCATTACAGAATCCTTTCCTTAAAGAATTTCACCCTTGAAATTACGATAAGATACACAACAAATCAATCATAAAGGTAAAACATACCATGAAACAAATCAGGATAAGCATCTCTAATCTTGCTCTCAGTCTCCCAAGTACAGTCTCTCTCATCGTCGCTCCACAGAACTTTAACTAATCTGACTATCTTGTTCCTTAGCCTCCTCTCATCTCTCGTGACTATACGAACTGGCTTTCTAACTATAGTGAAGTTCGATTCCACTATTAAGTCCACTAACATAGTCGGTGCTATAGTAGTCTCTGGATCTCGATTACACTTCCATAGATGAGAAATATGAAAGACATTGCAGACTCCTGCCAAACTGTTCGGTAACACTGCCTATATGCAAGTTTCCCGATCCTTCCTATAATAGGAAATGGTCCGACAAACTTCGGTGCCAATTTTCTCGATCTCTCAAATCTAATCATACCCTTCATTGATGATACCTTGATGAAAACATGATCTCCTACTGAGAACTCTAAGTCTTTCCATCTTCTATCAGCATAACTCTTCTGCCTAGATTGAGCTTCCTTCGTTCTAGCTCTAATTAACTCAATCCTCTTTGCAGCTTCTCTAACTAAATTCTAACCAAGAACTAACCTATCCCCGGCCTTTAAATAACAAATGAGTGATTTTCATGACCTTCCATACAAAGCTTCAAATGGTTCCATCCCTATACTTGCCCGATAACTGTTGTTATACGAAAACTCGAATAAGTGTAGAGGGTCCTCCAATTATCCCCCAAAATCTAGCACACAAGCTCATAAAAAATCTTCCAGGACTTTGCTAACTCTTTCTGTTTGCCCATCGGTCTGTGGATGGTAAGCGGTACTCATCTTGAGCTTGATACCTAAAGTATCATATAACTCTTCTAGAACTCACTAGGGAATAAGGATCTCTATCACTTACTACACTACTAGTATTCAATGCAGTCTAACTATGTTCTTCATGAATAATTTAGCCAAAATAGGTGTCGTTCTAGTTAAATTGACTGGTATGAAATTGGCACTCTTGGTCAACCTATCCACCATGACCCACATACTTTGATTTCGTCTGTTTGATCTTGGCAACCCGTATATGAAACCCATCGGGAGAGAATCCCGTTTCCACACTGTAATATCTAAAAGATAAAGTAACCCACTTGGTTTTTGATGTTCGTCTTTCACCTGTTAACAGTTCAGACACTGCTTTACCCATAAGCCTACTTCCCTCTTCATACCTTCCTAGAATAAACTCCTCTCTATATCCAAATACATCTTGGTTCCTCCCGGATGAATGATGAACTTCGAACGATGGCATTCTTCTAAAACTTCCTTTCAAATTTTTCCCGCATTCGAAACACATAACCTTCCTTTCTTCCTCAACCACCTTTCTGGTCAAGACGAAAATCTTTCAAATCGTCATTCTCTGTTCCATCCCTTAACTTTCTGATCCGATCAACTAGTAATGGATCCTCTTTCTACTTAGAAGCAATCTTTTCGACCATCACCGGTTGAACTTCTAAACATGACAACATAACCGCCTCCTTACTAGATCTAGCTTCAGATCTCCACTGTACTCCATATGTCGTCAATGCTTCCAAATCTTTCCATTTAGCTATCATTACCAACACTACATAATGACGTTTTCTACTAAGTGCATCTGCCACCTTGTTGCCTTTTCTTGGTGTGTACTCGATTCCAAATTCATAAGCGGCTAAAAACTCTAACCACCTATGTTGTCTCATTTTAACTCCTTCTGAGAGAATAAATACTTAAGCGACTTATGTTCCATATACAACTCAAATCTCTCTCCTAAAAGGTAATGCCTCCATACCTTCAATGAAAAAATTACCGCAGCTAATTGCAAATCATGTGTTGGATATCTAACCTCATGCGGTCTAAGTTGTCGAGATACATAGTCAATCACTTTATCTCTTTTCATTAACACAGCTCCTAACCCTATTCCACATGCATCTGTATACACTACTAAACCCTGATTACCTTCTGGAACAACTAACATATGTGCATTAGTCAATAAGTGTTTCAGCTTCTGGGATGCCTCCTCACACTTATCAGTCCAAACAAACTTTGCATCCTTTCACGTTAGCTTGGACATCGGTGTTGCTATATGTGAAAAATCCTTTATGAACCTTTGGTAAACCCAGCTAATCAAAGAAAACTCTTTATCTCGGTCACTATCTTAGGTCTCTTCCAATTATTCATCTCTTCAATCTTAGCCGGATCTACAGATAACCTCTTGTCTGAGACTACATGACCAAGAAACATCACTTCTTTCTTCTAGAAACTGGGAAAATACTTTGGCTCTGCTTAACTAGTCGAACAAATTGTCAATTTTGGGTAACAGATATCGATTCTTTATCATCTTCTCATTCAACTTACGATAATCGATACACAACCTTAATGATCCATCCAGTTTCTTAGCAAATAGTGCGCCTCTTCCCCAAGGTGAACTGCTTGCTCTAATAAAATTCTTGCCTTCCAAATCCACCAACTACATCTTGAGCTCCTTCATCCCGGTAGGTGTCATTCTGCTTGAGGGTCTAATCATCGGTTCTGCTTCTGGTACCAAATCTATCCGTAACTCAATGGCTCGTTTCGATGGCAATCCTACTACGAGGTCAAAGATATCGACGAATTCTCTAACCACAAAAACTCAATTCAACTCATCTTCTGCCTCTATAACTCCCAGCAAAGCATTAACCTCAAAACTAGGGTTTTCTATGGAATAATAATCTGATCGTTACAGTCAAGGCGTCTAAGCGATATTTCTCTATCATGGCAAAATATCCTAGCATCGTATTTACTTAACCAATCCATACCCAAAATAATTCCGAGCCCCACAAAATCAAACACATGCAAACTGCAAACAAATGTATGACCTAATGAATCAAACTCTAGGCGGTCATATCTCATTCCAAGAGTCGCATAACCTCCTATCGGATTTGCAATCCTTAAGGAATTAACTAGGTATGAGGGTTCTAGGTTAAGCTTATCTATCAAACAACGAGATATGAAATAATGTGATGCTCTAGTATCAAACAAAACGCTAACTGACATACCATGAATCATAAGCATACCTTCCAACACAACTTTTTCCTTTTCCTCTGCTATTGGCCTCGAGGTAGCTGGCTCCAATGCGAACACTTTTCCCTTTCCATCCTTAGTTGGATCCTTGCACTGGTTCTTATAATGGCCAATTTGATCGCAGTTGAAGCACCTAATATTCTTCTTCCCGATTACCTTCTTTCCGTCTCTTGAGTAACATTCATTTGCGAAATTCCCTTTCATGTCACATTTATAGCAGACAACCTCCGCCTTTTCTTTCATGGCAGCTCCACCCTTCTGAGCTTCATTCTAGTGGAAAATTTTCCTTTTCCGACTCTGCCCTCCTTGAGTTTCCTTTGCCTTATTCCTTTCAAGAAAAGCAAGCATCTCTTCATTCCTCAAAGCCATCTCAACAACAACATTACATGGATCCCTAATATGCGATAATGTGGCCTTAGAAAACTCAAGCTTCAGCCCCAAATGAAATTTTCGTTCCTCTTAATCACAGTATCAATAGTAGCATAGCCATATCATGCTAGCTCCTCAAACCTCATCGCATACTCAAGCACAGTAATATCTTCCTATTCCAATTCAGCAAACTTCCTGAGCAGAGTGGACTTCGCAATCTCCGACATAAACCTTTCATTAAATCTCCTTTTAAACTAAGCCCAAGTCAGAATCTCCTCATTAACTCCAGCAGCAACACTGTTCCACCAGTACAGTGCCGCTACTTGTAACTATATAGAAGCAAGCCTTCTCTTCTACTCATCGTTGAGCCCCTGATCAGTAAAAATCCTCCGGTAATGAAGTGACCAGTTCTTTACTTCAATTGCATCTTCAGTACCAATAAACAACTTTCCTCCAAACTGAGCATAATCTCTACTCAAATCATTATAGTTATTCACCACTGGAGCTTCTTGATTTCCTCCTCTAACTACTCCAGCAACAACTCCAGCTTGATCATGTTTACAAAGAACTGATACATCGCTCCCATGTCAACTTGCGATACTCTAGCACCCACATTTGCAGCTCATGCCTGACCTGGTTTCCTTCTAGTATTTGGTCTGGCATTTTCATTAGTTTTGATGCTTCGCCCATCAATGTTATCTCTTCCAATTCTAGCATTCTTATGTGCATTTAAGTCTTCACTAGATACAAAAGAATAGCCTAAGAGAGATGGGAGAGTAGAGATATAGCGTATACTTATATATAGCAAATACAAGTACGTTACTATAGCGTTACCCCATACCCCGATCTTTTCTCTAATTCCTTAGGATTATGTTTCCAAAAATCTTTTAGTTTAAAGTTTTTCATAAACCTATGCTTTGATACCAAATTGTAACATCCCATATCTTAAGGCCCAAAGCAAAGTGCTACAAATGCTGCAGTTAGCTATAGTATTAACTTCCGACGACAAATACGGCAATGTTAATGGTATCCATAATATCAGAAGCACATGAATATGAAACAAAATCACAGATTTCAAAAAAAATTCTGATTACATTTCACAAAACATGTTTCTTATCCAATTACATAATCCCAATCGTTTTCCAGGTTCAGATCAAATATAATTTACATAAATACGCCAAGAGCGACATATGAAGATGGCCCTTGGTTGATCAGAGTACTAAATAGTCATAACAGACTTAATACAACACAGTGGAAATAAAACAAAATAACTCCTAAACATAGCTAATATTAGTCCCCTGCTCATCTCCGGAAGCTGTATTCATCTACCTACTAAAACCTGTAAATCCTTAACTCTCACCTTACTCAAATCAATTTAGCACTCGAGAGTTTAAGGGGTAAACGTAAACTTCGAGTCGGACATAAACTCTGGTATACATCTCGGTTTGCTAATATTAAGTAAGACCACGCCGCTTAGAGGAACGGGTTTCCCCTCATTAGTATCCTTTTAAAAACATATCTTTTGCAAATCAAAATCCTACAGCCAAACTGGTTAAAACAATAATATCAATATCATGTAAGCATACAAATCAAGTGATCAATGGACTATATGTCCGAACACTACAGTTTTTGCTTGGCTAACTACTAACCTTTGGCTGACTCGGGTGTACCAGACAAAATAAGCAAATAACCTAACTTTTGTTAGATACTACTCTTCTAGACGTTCTGTCCCTAATTCACTTCTCTAAGGGTTAATTAATCCTAAAGGTTTTGCGGGCTCACCAATAACCTATCTCTACTATGTATATTCCTTTCTGTGCGTAACATTATTTTAGTCTTACCTATAACAAAGCCTTATATACTGGAATTTTAGACTTATATTAGCTAAAGTCTACTGGCTAAAGTATAGAGCACGACCCCTACCAGTCCCATCTGGTATTCTAATATCTGAGTCATTTTACGTAAGGTCATCTACCCTTATAATTTTCCTTGAAAACATTTCTTTCAAATTCATTTAACCCTTTAAATCATATTTAATCAAAGAAAATATACTATATGCATTACTCAAATCACTTTGCCATATTATATATTCTTTGCACAAAACATTGTTGATGAAAGCATTTGAAACATCTGAAAGTACCCCTTTCGAAACCATTGAAAGTACCCCTTTCGATACAAGTAAACTACTTTGCTTTATAATCTTAGGTCGAAAGGCTAAAACATTCCTCTCGAAAGCTTTATCAAACCTTAGACATCCTATTTTCAAAACACTTTAAACGTGCCTTTCGAAACCATTGGAACCCTTCCATTTAAAACCTTTCGAAAGCAATGGGGAACCACCCCTTCGAAATTTTATCATAAACCATTTGAAAGCATTAAGTCCTTTACATAAAACAAACCTTTCAAAAGCATTTAGTTTCAAGTAAAACATGTGGAACAACATTTCGAAACCATTTGAAACCATTCCTTTCGAAACGTTTGGGTTTAACTTTTAATTGAACAAAGGGTCATAAAACAACTAAATCAAAAGCATTCTTTCAAAAGAAATTTCCTAAGTAAAAGAAGTAGATGATGTCAAAGCCAATCCATCCAAAAGAATTGGAGAAGGGGCTTAGGTCAAAAAACAAAGAAATCCTTTCGAACGCAGTGCTTCAAAAGGTAGGATGCGATAGTAAGGGGTTTCAACCCCTTCGAAAGCTTCTTCATAAAACAAAGGTGCAACTGCTTTCGAAACTATTCTTTAAAACCATGTAACCAAGTCGAAAGTTATCTAAGCCTAAAGCATTATTTTTGAAAGCAAAGTAGGCGTATTTTCTTTTGGAAGCAAAGCAAGGTTGTTTCGACTTTATACCATTCGCCTATGTCCAATTCACTACGTATCATGTCTTTGATACTATGTACATTGGTTTCGATGGAGATGGAGGCGAAAGTACCTAGTCGAAATGTGCTGCCGAAAGTGGTGAAATAGCAAAAACATGGTAAAACAGATTTTTAACTATAAAAAGTAATTCCATTTCAACTAGCCTGCTTTTTTTTCAACATATGATTGGTTTCTAATCTCTTTTCCAAAATCTTTTCAAAGATTGCTGCCGAATTTTAGAAGTAAATGATTTAAAATATTTACAAAATGCCCCTTCTCCTTTTATAAATATATAAAACATTTAAGTACCATACCTTAAATAATTTTATATACTTGTTAAAACACTTAGGAAAATTCTACAAAAATTCCCATAAATTATTTTTAATTTTCTAATATATTTAATTTTCTAACCTAAAACTTATATAAAATAGCTATAATTAATTTTAAACCCAGTTAACTATTTCCTTCAGGAGAAAATTTATAATAAATCTACATTAATTCAGAAAATTATGAAATTTGAAACCCATCTCCAAAATATTATTCCTGACCTTATATAAAAAATCACGAGGCATTTATCATAAAATCAATATGAAATACCATAAATCATCATCAAAGCATATATAATATATATCCATTTTAATAATCAAAACATGGCAATATACTTTGCAAAAAATTTCGGATCTGATCTAGAAACCAAAAACCTCAAAAATATAAGATGTAACCTATTATTCACCTTTAGCTTATGATTAAAGAGTTGAGACTTGATCTTGGATTAAGTTGATTAGGCTTCCTTCTTTTGATTCTAGCTTATCTTCCTCTTGCTTTCCCCTAATGGTGGCCGGCCTCACTTATATTTTGCTTTTTTTTAAGGTGTAAAATGAATGGGCATGAAGGGTTAGGGTATTAGAACATGTCTTATTCCTACTTTGCCCCTTATCTATTTGAGTTGCCTGTTTCATTTTAGTTTCCCTTAGTTCATTGTTTTAAATTGGCACAACTGCCTCTATTAACAAAAAACTCAACCCCTTAACCATTTCATTATTTCATTTAATTTAACTAATTAAATGTCATGAATAATGTTGAGCAAAATTAGGGTCGTTACACATGCTGCGTAAGGTAGTTGACGATTTCGCGCCGTAAAAGTTTAAACCCATTTATACGATGAATTGGGAGTGGAATTCTTTGGAATAAGAATTTTCAAACTCTTATAATTATAGTTTCAAAGAAAATGATCGAGATTTTTTTAGTAGATTTTGAAATATGAGCAAATCAAGTTTTCAAAATAGTCGCGCTTTGGCAGTTCGGAAACCAAAGCGACGTATTCTTTAAAATGGATATTTTTAATTCTTTAAAAATATGAAATAAATTTCATGTATATATTAAAATGTTTTAAAAGAGATTTGAGTTATAAAAATTAATTTATAAATGATCAAAAAGTCATTTTGATCAAATAAGCTTATAAACACTATTCACAGCACTTTTTGTAGTTGTTTTTAATAACTTTTGAAATATGGCTTTAAACTTAAGTATTCATTCCCAAATCTTTAACAAATGTTTTAAAATAAACAATTACATATTTTAAAGGTAATGTGGAGGTTTTATAATTTATTTTCAAGGGTTTAAATAAATGATTTAGGGAAAAGCTATTATAATTAATTGATTTAATCTTGGCTCTAAAAGCTACGAGTAGACTAGATTTTTCTATTTGTGAGATCCGGATATGAGGCGCTTAAACCAAGGAGATGTTTTGGAGTAACAAGTGCCCTAGGCCACCTGGCCTCTTTCTTTAACGAGAGATAGATAAGGTCGAAATGTCGGAAACTAGGCAAGCATAAATGGTACAATTTTTCCAAATTTAATAAAACTTGGATTATGTAGAAATAATCTGCTTATACTTGGTATTAGATTCCGAGGAGGGAATCCGTACTATCCTTGTGAATTTAAATGGTAATTTCACGTTATTCGACGGATAGTAAAGGTTGGATACAGAATTTGATGTTGAGTGGAATAAGTATAATTTCTATCCATCCTTTTTACTCAATAAGGTTTTGCAATATGATTTATGAGAGATGATTTTGATTTTGATTTGGTATTTCCAAAGTTAAAGAGAGGTTTAATGATTTCATATATACTGGAAAAGAGTATGATTCAAAGACTTATACCTCTAAAAGAGATATTTTATTTAATAAAATATATTAATAAATGAAATGATAATCACCCTCAAATTTAACATTTTTTATCGATGATTGGTTCGAAGGAACTAAGATCGGATTTGGATGATTCCTATCTGAAAACACTTCGAACCAATTTACGCGTTCGAAGGTGAACACGTGGAATGATAAGATGGAATGTAGGGCTGCTAGTCACCGACCCTTAGGGAAAATTTCCCATATCATATATATATGGCACTGGTATCTTCATTTGATCTTTGATGCAAGGCTGCTTACTACTAATCGTAATGGTGAATCCTAACATGATGTAGTAGAAGAGTTCCTTCAGTTTTTTCTATTCTTGGACAACTTGTATGGACGAATGTCTAACATTAGATTTCTAACATACACATACATTGATTTTTACAAATGTACATCTATTTATGGTGTAGGAAGTAACACTCTTACACTTAACACTCTTCTCTGAGACATTCAAGCTTAGAGATTATACATTTGTGGAAATCAACAGTGTGTGATGGAACTGGATATTTGGCATTCAAAATGGAATGTGCTATGTAAAAGGTAACTTTACCTTGGGCCCCGTCGCCCGAAAATGGCTTAAACAGGGCATGCCATTAGGCTATATGGTTCGCAACCATTAGGGTATGGTCATCACCTTTCTAGATTACCATTTATATATCTGTTATGTTGTGTATGCTATGAGTGCTCTTGGATAGGTCGAGAACGACCAGGATGATGTCATATTTGGTTCTATCTGCTACAAGATAGGTCTGTAGGTATGCCAGTCTTGCCATGTGCAGATATTTCAAAGATGTTGATCCTTGATACATCCCTCAAGAGATGTACTGTATGGAAATTAGTCTCTTACCTTGCCATTATATGGAATCTGTTCTCCAATAAGTGCCTTCGGACTTGATTGTAGAGCCTAGTATGCTGTAATTTAATAATGTAACAATTTTGACTAAGATTATGTATATTTACACAAAAGTTGTTTTCAAAAAATGTCATTAAAAATAATATTACCAGATTTTGCATAGTAAAGATTTTTGTTATCATAAGTTGAATACCCATTCCCTGTTTATGTGTGACGTGGTCTTATGAGATACCCTTTGTTTTCAAATATCTATAATTTGAGTTTCTCACACCAGTCTCATGACTGATTCAGAGTTTATTTTCTTTTCCATTAAACTTTGGGTGTCCAATTTTTCCAGCCAGCCAAGTAGTTAGGTTTAACTTGGAGTATTGCGATGGTGCTTGAAGTTTAAAGCTGAAGATGTTCTTGTAGATAATTCTCCGATTCCATTTCCGCTGCATTAGCTTACTTATTGTATTCATCGTTTATAAGGACATGGATTTATAACTGTCTAGACTGATTTATAAGATAGACTCTGGTAGATATATGATTTATAAGATAGAATCTGATAAATGTATTTAAAATTTCCGCTGTAAAGATAATATATATTAAAATAATATATGTCATTCTGTTCGTGTAGATTCTGTTCTCTCTTTATTTTCTTTTTACCCTTTCTATCCGTCCTTTTGCACTTGGTTTTGTAGCATAGAATACCGAGGATGTATTAGTGTCGATTTCTTAGGGTCGAAAGGGAAGGTTGTCACATTTGATATTAGAACTTAGATTGAGCGAAATACCTAAGCCTGATAGGGGCAAAGTTTCATTAGAGATTGGGATAGTAATACCCTAGGCTAGGTAACTAATTAGAGATAGGGTTAATAACACCCTAGAATGAGTTTCAGTGTATTATATAAGAGCGCATATTTGTTAATGATATATAAAAATGATTTGTTTTGGAAAATATGGTAAATGAAATAATTTTACTTGAGGTCATATTTTAAATATAAAGAACATATTTTGGACAATATAGTTAGTTATGATATTAAAGTCATGAATTGGATAATTGTTTTAAAAAAAGTTAGTTAAATTAAGAATAAATATCTTCTGATTAGAACTTCATAGTTTGACTATAAAATGTTTAATAATGGTAGTGAGAGGATTAAGAATAGGGAGGAAAATCTAAAAATTGGAACTTTTGTCCAAAAGTTTTTTTAGAAAGGATTTTAAACATCGATGATAATAATGTTTGGAAACATTTTTAAAGATTCAAAAGGATTTTTGGAAAGAGATAAAACATTTTGATATAGATCTTGATTTACTTCCAAATTATTGATTATACCTTAGTTTGAAAAGTAGTATACTTGTTAAGTTAGGATAAATACTTGGTGTCTGCTTCTATGTATTTGTGTTTATATCTGTAGAATCCATACGGAGGGAAGTATTCAAAAAGAGAAACCTTAAGAGAAAGTTAGAGTGAGAAAAATGATCTAATCAATCTTTCAACTGATGAGGAAGAACCCATGGAAGAAGAATATGATATGTATACTCGTAGAGACAAAGATGATTACCCGAGAGCAGGAATGCTTATACCTCCCTTAACTCTAGATCTAGTCATAATATCGAGTGATGCTGAGGCCACTCCAGACTCAGAAGGAAGGAGGATCACTGACCCCACCATTTCAAAATTTGAACCTAAAGAAGAACCCATGGAGAAAGAGTTTTAACTAGAGGAGGACCCGAATGATATAATATCAAGTGAATTAAATATTAGTAGTGGGGGCAGCAATATGATATAGGAGATGGATGAATATCATATTATTTGGCGTGAGGATTCATCAAGTTCATACATCCATTGGGATAATATGGAAGATAATGAAGTGGAAGATGAGGAAGAAAACGCAGAGGAATTCGAGAATCTCGAGGATGGGAATGCAAGGATTAGAGGAATTAGGGAAGGGGAAATGTTGCAAGAAGTACCAGTCGAACTTGGACTTGTTCCATGGAATCAACCTTAGTTACCATATGTGGATGATGAGATACAACAAAATAAGGACAGAAATGAAGCTAATAACTAACAAGAGAGTGAGGATGAGGATGTTGGGGAAGTTTTATTGGAGTTTGGATATTGAAGTGCACCATCGGCAAGAGATTCAGAGTGACGATTGTGATTGTGAATGAAGACTGGTTATATCTCTCTAATATTAAGTACTAAGTAGTAGCTCATAAGTATGGCTTGTGATAAGATGATGTTGTGGTTGGCCATAAATTTGTATTTATATTATGAACTTCTATTATTTACTTAAGTATGATTAGGATGACTTAAGGATGGCCTATATGCGGTAGAAATGATGGATGTAAGATATAAAGTTGCATAATATAACTATGACCTTTCATTTTGACTTCATCCATTTGCAATTATATAAGTCACTTAAGAAAGTTTATAAGAATTATTGATAAAGGAAATAAATTATAATATGAGGAGTTTATTATAATTTTATAAATAAAAGATAATTCATCGATTTAATGAATTATTTTGAAAATGGGTTTTCTCAGAATCTGTTAAGATATGATTATAGAAAAGAAATGTCTTTATAAAAGAGTTTGAATCAAAGTTAAGATTTTATGGTATGTTCTCATAAAAATATTTTGGAATGGTTAATAAGTACGTACGAGATACATGAATTATTTCGTCGAACGATCCTAATCTAATATTTGAATGTAGAACTTTAAGTGTTTACACCAGTCTGAAGAAGGATTTAGCACTCAATTCTTGATGACGAACATTGATGTGGGTTTGTGTTGGATACTTGAGTTTTCTATCATAGTTGAGAGCTATGCAAGGAAAACTAAAATCTTGATCCAAAAGCCTAATCGGAGGCCGCACAGAGGATCGAGGGATTAATATTTGTTCAGAAGTAAAGTTGTGGATTCAAATAGTAAATCGAATTAGATATTGAGTATGGATGATCTATATACATCGTATGGATGTAAGTTTAAAAATAAATATTTTGGCCAAATACCTTTGGGTTTTATGTTGTAATTTTGAGGACAAAATTCTTTTAAGAGAGAAAGTAGGTAACGACCTATAAATTTATGAATTTGAAAAATTATATTTATATTTAAATATTCAAATATAAGCTTTTTAAAACATAGATTATGATTTTTTGAAAAATTATGATGGTAATCTTATTTTAAATAAGCATTTACAAAAATATAAACTTTGAAGGAATAGATATCCATAAAATGGTCGAAAATAGTTTTACCAACAAACAGCTCTATAATTATCAAAAGTCACGCATTGAGCTGGATACATACACTTGTTTACCCATTTAAACAAGAATATGCAATAAAATTATTTATTTTATTTTTGGGAAATATAAATGTATTTATGACATTAATGGCATTATATTTAATAATTGATTTATGAATCTAAATTGAGATTTAGTGATTTAATAATTATTATAATTATTCAGATAATTGTTTTTAAATGATAATAATTCATTTTAATTATATAATAAGTAATAACAAATCATTTATAATGGTTTTTTAAAGAAATGTATGTAACTTGAAATTATAAGGAAAATTGATATCACTTTATCGATATAATGGCACTTTTTATAAACAATTGTTTAATATTAATTTATATGGTATTATAAATCACAACAGATCGTTTTAATTATTTAAAAATTATAAGAAATTAGTTTTCAAATTTTATTTACATTTACATGTAAATTAATTTACAAGTGAAAATGTGACCAGGAATCGACTTTCCGATTTTCAACGGTTTAACGAACAGAAAGTTCAAAGTTGTTGCAACCTTGTTTATATGTCTTGTACACATACATAACATACATATTCACCCCTAATATATACATGAACATTTATGTACGTACAAATATACATGTACACTTATATATATATATATAATAAAAATATCTTAGATATTTTCGCACTTAGATAAAGCAAACTTCACTTTTACACACATCAAATCGCATACATAGAGCCCCATGGGGGGAATGTTCGGTCATGCAAGGTGATGGAGGAGGGAGGCAAATGGATAAGGCAATTGTGATGAAATAGCAAATAAATATCATGATATTTTAGTTTACATTTTTGCCTATAAATACCCAATATCCACTTCACTTCCATTCAAAATTTTCTCTACATTTTCCTAAGCTTCTTCATCTCTTTACACTCCAATTTAATGGCTTTTGACCTTAGGAAA
This sequence comes from Allium cepa, assembly GCA_030765085.1. Taxonomy (NCBI): domain Eukaryota; kingdom Viridiplantae; phylum Streptophyta; class Magnoliopsida; order Asparagales; family Amaryllidaceae; genus Allium; species Allium cepa. Next base: position 985,219,761 of record CM060929.1, on the reverse strand, counting down.
TTAGTGAAGAAAATTATGGCAAAAAAGTAATTAAGTTTATATGGTAAATATATATTATCAATGACTTCAAAACCAAAGCCAAAACCACTCTTTTCTTCCATCTATGTAATGACCCAGGATTTTGATTATTTGAAATTGAAATATTTAATTGATTTTATATATTTAAAATTTTATTTTAACTTGAATTTCAAATATAACAATATACTGGATAATTAAAATTTTGAAATTAATAATTTAAAATTGGTTAAAATGTTGAATCTTGAGTTTTAAGCTTGATAAACATAATTTAAAGGCTTATTAAATTATATTAATATGAATGAAGATAACAATTTTTTAAATTGAATTAAAAGATATTAGTTCAATTTTAAAAATATATCGTTTGAATTAATGCAAAAAAATAGCATTTCGGGACACTACCTCGGAATTCAATGAAACTAGTTCCATTAGCTCTGTAATAGTGTATTATTATCGGGTTTCAAATTTTTGGGAGTTTAGAGTTATCATTTGGTCATACGAAATAGAAACGCATAGAATTTAATATCGAAAATTCAATATAATAATTGTGTTCAAAAAGTTATCTTCTCCATACGATCGAATTAGGATTCAAATCTTTTTCCATCGCGTTCGGAATAGGGGTATAACATTATAAATACCTAGCGGCACGTCCCGATAGGGGTTCGAGATTTTAAGTTACATAAACAAGACATTTTGAAATTTAATTAATATATTATCTAATCAAAATTATATTCACATCAGCCTTTTTCCTTCCTTTCAGAAACATTATAACCTTCATCTTACATGCCAACATCATGTCTTGTTCTTTCCTGCCTCTTCCTTTTTAAAACACGACCGAGCACTATTTAGTAAGAAAGAAAAAAAATGGAAAAACTTAAAAAAAAAAATCCTAGCTTATCTGCAAAGCCGCCTCTCTCTTCTTTTATAATCGTGAATTTCTCTATCCTTTACAATTCGATGTCGATTCTCAGAAGAAGAAAAACCACAACTTTTGAAAAAAAATCAAAAAAATCAAAACCCAACCTTTCAAACGAAAAACCAAATCGCGGTGGCGTCCTCTATTTGGAGTCGCGATAGTTCATCTGTAACGACCCGTAAATTTTCAATAATTAAAATAGCTAATTTAAAAGATTTCGTGATTTAATGATTAGAAAAAAATTTGTAATTTCGTTTGGAATAATAATAACTGGAATGAATTGCAACAATAATTATCCAAGTAATGAAAATGAATGCTACTTAGTGAATGCCTTTGAAATCAATAGTTGAATAGGATAATAAATGTTGAATTCATTGGGTATAATAGAGTAATTGATTGATAAGTAAAATCTATTCAAATCAAATATCGAATATTGAACAGGTAAATTGTTTAAATTAAATATTTAAAAATTATGGAATTTATTGAATAATTTAATAATGGGGATTGAATAACCGTATAATGGAAATAGTTGTTCTATAATTTTAATTCGTTTCAAAGGTTAAATTTCATAAGTTCGTTTTGAATATTTCAAAAGATAGTGATTTAAGAATAATCAAATTTGTTAAATTTAATATTACAAATGTTTGAATAAATTAAATTTCGAATTTGATATGATTAATTTGATATTGAAATTTAATATATGAAAATAGAGTGAATAATTGAAATTTGATTTAATATGATTCAAATTGGTTTCCAAAGTGAATGTAAGTTATATTTGGATTTTAACAGAGTTAATAAGATTTTAAAATTGGAATTTATTGGATAAATTGAATAACGGGTTTAATATGATTAAAAATGATTTGTAAAATTTTATTTTATCATATTAATGTTTGAATGATGTTGTAGAACTTTTAAAATCGAATTAAAAGTAAATTTGTCAAAATTGAATATTTTGATATTTAATTATCGACTGAAAAATAGCCAATTTTTGAACAGTCTCAGAATTGGACGAAACTAGTTCCATTGGATCCGTAATAATTTGTTATTATCGGATTTTAATTTTCGAAGCAATCAGAGTTGTCGTTTGATCGTGGCAGCTCGAAACGCATCGAAATGGTTTTAATATTAATTTGACGAGTTAAAATACCCATTTTTCAAATAGTCTCGGATTTCGACGAAACCAGTTTCATCGGATCCGTAATATGATATTATTGTAAAATTTCAAATTTCGTGTTAATCGGATTTACCGTTTGTCCGGGGCAAGCCAAAACGCATGGAAATTCGTTTAAATCGATTTAATTCAAATTGATCGTTTATCGCTATAACTCTCACATAAGATCGAATTAGCTTTCGAAACTTGTTCCATTGTGTCCGGAATGCGGGATAAACCCTAGAAACGCCGGTCACCGCGCGTAAATTGAAGTTTGGAAATTCCGGAATGAATAAGTGTTCGATATTTCCTATAAATAGTCCCCCCTTTTATCACAAAAATAAAAAAAATTATATTTAGGGTTTAAACCCTAGCCGCTGGCCTCTAAACCAAAGGCCAGAAAATCGTTTCGTTCTCCTCCTCTTGTCTTCAAATCCGTTCATCGATTCAACAAACCTTCAACATGGAAAATGTAGAGCATCACGAGACGAAGGTAATCAACGGCTGTGATCGAAAAACTCGCGGTGGATTGACCAGAAATTTCTCGAGAAGCGTGCGCGTTTGGGCACGAACTACGAGACCTATAAGCGACCGAGTTCGCCGAGATCGCTGCCGTGGGTCGAGCTCGCGTTGGGCAACAAGCTGGCGGTCTCTGATCGTTTTGGAATCGAGTTAGGTGGCTCGCGTGTTGAGGAAGATGGGGCATTGATGGGTTCCTGTACCCGATTTATCACCTGGGAAGGACGCGCGCGCGTGCAGGCTCTTACCTGGAGCATGATTGAACGGCTGTTGTAAAGTTATGTATATAAAAAAAAAATTGTGATTTAAATTTATATAAATTCGTTTAAAGTTTAACATGTGATAACTCTTTCATACGAGGTCCGTTTTGGACGAAACAGGTTGCGTTGTCTTCGCTTTGTCGAGCACTACGCTATGGAGCTGGATTGGAATCGTTTGGAGCTAGAGAAAATTTTGAGTTAAATCGAACGTCGTTCGATTTGATTTAAAATCGTAAAATCAAGGTGAGTGTTTTATAACGCTCACAACGTACTAAATATCTTTATGCTAGTTAAATTTGATATTATGAAGTGTTATGATTTTATTTGTCGTTGTTTGATAGAATTAAATTGTCATATAGATTATCATTTGAATTAACCATTGAAAATTAAATTGACAGTTAAATTGAAATTGAAATTGAATTTCGATTAAATTACCTGACATTGATAACTATGAAACTGCCATGAATTGTATTGTTTATTGGATGATGTATTTTGATGGATGCTATTGGTTGATAATTGAATGTTTGGATGTTTATTTGCTTATATAGATCCTGTTATGCATACATATGATACTGTGATTTAATTTAAGTAATATATACTCATCCCTGACATTTAATTGAAATAAATAATTACTTGGTCATAGGATAGAAAATTATACACGGACACCGAATTGGCTAAATTAATAATTTTTGAAATCGTCGATTTGAAATTTATTTAAATGTTTCGATTTAAAAGTTATAAATAGAAATTTATTTATAGAAATCGAATTTATCGAAAAATTGAGTTTGGAATGTTGAAATAAAATTTTGGTTAAAAGAAATTGTTGAATAAAATTTAAGTGGAGACTTTGGGATTTAAAATTTGGATATGATTGAATTTTGGAAATTTATTTGTTTTAAAGATTGAACATTAAATTTGAGCTTTGAATATTACCAAGTAAAAGTGACATAAAAATGATATTTTGAAATGAGCTTGGAATTGAATCATATTTGAAATTTGGATTTAAATTTGAATATTGAAGGATAATTTTGTTAAGTGTTATAAATTGATATTTTGAAAATCCAGCTCTAAACCGATATAAATTGAAATTGAATTAATTGAAAGTGAATATAAAATTGAATAAATTTGAATTCAAAGTTGACATTGATTTGAATTGAAATCGAAATTGAATCGGTGGAATGGAAATTGAAATAGATTTGAATTGGGAAGTTATAAATTGAAATGGATTGGGTTTGAAGCCGTTTTATTTTGTTTTCCAAATTACTCAGTTATATAAACCATTTTGAATACTTAAACTATTTTAATCTATTTTAAATCTACTTAATCCAATTTAAATTATTTTAAACTAATTTATCTATTTGAAATCCATTTAAAGATTTTAAGTATTTTAACTATTTTAATTATTTAAACTACTTTTAAACTACTTAAAACTATTTTCTAAAATTCCAAGCTAGTTAATAAGGTGAAATGTTTATATTTAAATCTTGAATTTAAATACGAATTAAGTTAAAGGAAGTTGCAACCTAAATTGAAATTCGAAATGATTTTGAAATCGGAAAGAGATATTGATGCGAAAAATGATTTTGAAACGGAATCTTACATTTGAAAAGATACAATGATATTTGAAATGGATTTGATTTTTGAAGCGAATATGATATTTTGATATCAATTATGAATCGATTTGAAATGTAAAAGAGCCAACGGTGTAATAATACGTAGTTATTAAAGAGACCGGGATTGGATATGGACATACTCTCTGTCGATACCGAAAACCACTTTAATAACTTGTATACGCGGAGTGTTGATCCAGAATGAAGTGGATGGTTTGGTGAACGCGTTGATTGAAGAAAGAGAACGATATTGGATGACCCCTGACATGACTAAAACAGGAGCCGCACCGGGCCATTGAGCTTCGCCACCTCTAGCGGACACGCTTCTTCGATACCATATCTATTACATTTGTGATTCGATTTGGGTGCACGCCTTGATTTGGGAGTGTTGTTTCGCGGTGTTGGGGTAGCTGCTGGCTATGCTCAACATCAGTCCGGATCACGCAACTACTAGTATCCTAGTTGGTATCGCCTCATGTACCTTGTCATACTGATTATCCTATTCGCGACCACTACGTTATGCTTTGTGTTATACCTATGGGGTACCCTCTGATAACCACCAGTTTACGGTGGGGCTTACGGTGCTGTATAGACTATGGCATTATAAAAATGTGTTAAGGGGGATTATGGTAACGCCTTAACGCTATTTTGATACTTTATATTACTGATAGGCATTATCTACTTAGCGTATATTACTACATAGTAGATAGTTTCACGGATCCTTGAGAGATGGAAAATCCCGTAACATCTCTTGAGTTATTGCACGCACGTTGACACTGGATAGGAGATGTCAAACCCCGTAAACATCTCCGACGCTGTTACACTCATATTTATTTACGATTGATTTAACTTTTATAAGGGTATTTTAGTCCTGACTCGAGTGTTTTGTCTTTTCATTACGCTCGGGTCAGACCTGAGTTTTTCAGATTTTGAAGATCTATTCTGGAGGACGAAGACGAAGATTTGGTATACTATTACTATTATTACCCTTGCATCATGCTGTCTGTTGCATTATTTTAATTGTTCTGTTGTATATGTATAAACTTTGATAAATGTTGTATAAATAATTATCAAAGTATAGTAGACAGCTTCATGAACTGTATATTTGACTATTATATTTTATCGTTCCGCTGCGAAATTCTGTGTTGTTTCATTTCCTTTATTTCTCTTTCTTTTCTTTTCTTATTTACCCCAATACCATCTGCCCTTTTGAATGGTTTGGAATCGACATGTGGATTTGATCGTCGGTTTAAACTGTCCAAAAAGGTGGGTCGTCACAGTTGGTATCAGAGCTTTGGTTTAGCGATAAACCTTGGCTCTAGTGGGGAATAACTCATTGAAATAGAGGTAAACTATATGAATGAGTTGAGTGTATATGAGAGAGCGTACTTGTTATTTGATATAAAATGGTTTTATATTGTGTTAACTTTGTTCCGTTGAGTATTTATGAATTCTGGTCGATACTTGGGACGTCAAGGCGTCGATAGGAATTTCTAAACACTCGAATAGGACAAACCAACACAATATCGTTTTGGAATATATTTTATATAAAAGAATTATTTGAATATTTATTCATTTTGATTGAATTGATTGTTAGGAGATGATAATATTAGATTATTATCGTTATTGTTTGATCAGTCAATATTCACAACAATTGATTAAATAACAATGGATTTAGGAAAATGAAATCTTGTAAACACAATTGATAATGAATATAAATGAATTTTAACTTGAATTTGGGAATTTAAATTCCGGTGTTTGAAATTGACTTACAAGAATTTGAAAAATATAATATGAGTATTATATGATAGTACAATTGAGTTGAAATTGTTTTCGAAGGATTTTTCTTTTTTTATAATAAGTGTTATATTCCCTTCTCTTGACGCTAGAAAATGATTTCGGTGATGAGTGCACACATCATCGGCGTTTATTTTCAAGAGTCCGAGTGGGGGAGACCACTTAATAGCTTGTCTAAACCTTGTTTTGATTCAAATTTTATTTTATTTTGTATTCTCTATAGTATGATTTGATATATAAATTATATAAGTATATATTATTTCAAAACTTGATTTGAAATGAAACTGGGATTGGAATTCTTAAGTCCTTTAATAATTAATGATTTTTTTTAATGATTGAAATGAATTTAGACTTGAATCATTAAGGAACTTCTGAATTGTGAAATGAGAAATGAACCTAAGAGCTAAATGAAAATATCAATTGAAGTAGAAATCCTTAGAATTAGGAAATTATGAACTTAAAATAAAATTGAAACTGTAAAACTCGCATAGTATTAAATTTCATTCTATAGCATAGATATAACTTACCAAAATATTTAAGAAGTTCAAAAATGTTATATGAATTGTTAATTGGATAATATACGAGTATAGGTTTGAATAATGAAATATGCATTTAATTAATGGTTTGCAAATATAAATAAAATTGTTAGTAAATGATTGGAATTTAAATTAACATTTAAAGGTGATTCACAATTATGTTAATATAAAATGGAAATACTATATGTGAATGTAAATGTATAATTAAATTATAGTGAAATTTAAGTAATGACTTAAGAATTAATTAATTGAAAATTCAACTTTAAATGAAAAGAAGTTGTATGTTGTTTAACTACATTCTATTTGAATAACTATAACTTACCAAATACTTAAAGGGTTTAAAATGCTAATAAGGATAGGTAGAGAAATAATATACCAGTGTGAGAATGAATAATAAAATGTGAAGATCTATTGATAGTTGTAAATATAAAAGAAATTTAAGCTGTAAAATGAATGATATATCTAAGTGAATAAACAAAATTTAAAATTAATGAAATATAAAATTGGTAAATGGAAACTAATTAAATTTGAATATAACTAAATGTCAATAAACTTGGAAGTGTATGAAATTAAAGTTGACTTGGAAATGTATAATTGATTTAGTGTAGATTTTGGATGGATGTTAATGTTTGATATGCATTGGTTGTTAGATGGATGATAATTGATTAAGTAGAATTCATTAGTGTTAATGGAACTGAATAAACAGAATAAAATTTTAAAATAATTAAATTCAAATTTGAAGTAAAGTGAAATTAAATATAATTGAATTCAATTTAAATTGAAGCAAATTGACTTGAATTTAAAATGTGAATGAAACAAACTTGAATAAATCATAAACAAATTGAATGTAAACCTATTGCATGGATGAATAAGAAAATAAATGACTTTGTGTTTATGGTTGTTCTTTAGAAAATTTGAAGTTTTGATGGTTTGCACTTTGAAATAATAAAAGCAAAATTTTGGAAAAAATCCAAATTTGTCCAATATTTGCTGAAACGAAAACAACCATAACTTTTAAATGGCTGAACGAAATTCGACGATCTTGGACTTTTCAGAAAGCTTAGAAACTATAGCACAACTTTTGTTTAGATAACTTGAGAAATTCCTTCGTCTACTAGGTTAAAAACTTGAATGTTACTCGCTGTCTTGTGTAAAAATAAGTAAAATCTGTAGTATACACCCTTAGTATTTTTGCCATATCTTCTGACTGGTTTATCGGATTTTGATGATCTTGTACTTTATGGAAATATAAGAACATAAGATAAAACTTTTGTTTTAAGTGTTTTATGTTTTGATGTCGTTTAGAAGGTCGAAAATGCGGGTGAACGTCGCTGACCTGCGCAATTCATTGCCCAGGCTGAGGCGTACCCTCTAAGTAAAACGACCATAATTTTTGAACGTATGGTCCGAATTCGATGATTTTGGACATTCCGGAAATCTTGAAATGAATGCAACAACTTTTGTTTAGACTCAGTTGCCGAATTTTATCATTTAGGTGTCCTAAAACTAAGATTTGTTTGCTGTCCTGAAATTGGAATCTCAGTTTTGAAGCTAAATATGTTATATATATGTTGTGTAGGCTAAGTATATCGATCTATCTTTGTATGCATGGTTCTAACTTAGTTATTGAGTGTTTAGTAGGTGCGGATTGCGCTTGCTTCGCATTTGGAGCTCGCTTTCGTGCTATATTAGCCGTATATGCTCGCTAGCAATATATAAGGTACATATCTCGGATTACATACCGTACTTTTACACTCTTTCCCTGCAGGATGCCTCATCACTTGATGCGATGTATATTTGTGATATATATACTGTAATTTTTTTTTCCGATCGAGCCGCGTAAAGGAAACTCTGTCGAAATTTTCAGTAAAATCCGGGCGTTAGAAAATTTTTCAAGTTTTAAAATTTTTATAACTTGTTTTGATTACTAACTTTTAAAGTTAGGAAGCCGTTTGGAGTAACTTAGTGGAAGCGTAGTTATGACTTTATAAATGGAATTTCATTGTTTATAAGTGGATAATTTTTAATAAAATATATCAAATGTTGAATTCTTTACTTAGTTCCTTTTCCCTTCTTTTTCCTTTTCGGGGACGAAAAGTTTTGAGTGGGGGAGAGTGTAACGACCCGTAAATTTTCGATAATTAAAATAGCTAATTTAAAAGATTTCGTGATTAATGATTAGAAAAAAAATTGTAATTTCGTTTGGAATAATAATAACTGGAATGAATTGCAATAATAATTATCCAAGTAATGAAAATGAATGCTACTTAGTGAATGCCTTTGAAATCAATAGTTGAATAGGATAATAAATGTTGAATTCATTGGGTATAATAGAGTAATTGATTGATAAGTAAAATCTATTCAAATCAAATATCGAATATTGAACAGGTAAATTGTTTAAATTAAATATTTAAAACATATGGAATTTATTGAATAATTTAATAATGGGGATTGAATAACCGTATAATGGAAATAGTTGTTCTATAATTTTAATTCGTTTCAAAGGTTAAATTTTATAAGTTCGTTTTGAATATTTCAAAAGATAGTGATTTAAGAATAATCAAATTTGTTAAATTTAATATTACGAATGTTTGAATAAATTAAATTTCAAATTTGATATGATTAATTTGATATTGAAATTTAATATATGAAAATAGAGTGAATAATTGAAATTTGATTTAATATGATTCAAATTGGTTTCCAAAGTGAATGTAAGTTATATTTGGATTTTAACAGAGTTAATAAGATTTTAAAATAGGAAGATAAATTGAATAACGGGTTTAATATGATTAAAAATGATTTGTAAAATTTTACTTTATCATATTAAAGTTTGAATGATGTTGTAGAACTTTTAAAATCGAATTAAAAGTAAATTTGTGAAAATTGAATATTTTGATATTTAATTATTGACTGAAAAATAGCCAATTTTTGAACAGTCTCAGAATTGGACGAAACTAGTTCCATTGGATCCGTAATAATTTTTTATTGTCTGATTTTAATTTTCGTAGCAATCAGAGTTATCGTTTGATCGTGGCAGCTTTGGACCTAAAAGACTTTAACTTTAATTTTCTATGTGTATATAGATAGTTAAATTGAATTGATTAACTTTAAACAACTTGGACCTAAAAGACACGCTTTGGATTTTGATGAGACCGGGATCGGGTTTCCATATTTGGATATCCGAAAACCACATCGATCCAAATTAACGATAGGTCATGAATCTCAAGTGAAGATGAAGATTCAGGGTGCAAGGGTTATCGTCGTTAACTCTGACGGTGATTCCAAAATGAGTGTAACGAGATAATGCCTTCGGTTTCGTTCGAACCCGGAACGAACTTGTATGGATTGAATGCTTTCAGAACATCGTCAGTTGGACGATGAGCATTCTAAGTAATGTGTTCACTAAAGGTAATCGTAACCTCAAGCCTCATCAACCAAGAATGGCTAAAATAGGGGAGGTGCAACAAGGCTTCGTGGGTAGCCCCCACTTGAGAGTAAGATTTAGCCCTGTCTAGAGGTCTCTTTTATTTCGGCTGTGTGGGCGGTTGAATAGCTATATCCGCCGGGGTTATCTTATTTGGAACTGTTCAGTAAGGAATGGTTCCGGCTTTGTGTTGCAGGGGAGTTAGGTTGGCTTCTCGGTACGGTGATCTAGGCCACGTACTGTGACGGGCGGTACCCCAGTAGCTTTGCCATTGTATGGAATCCAAAATCCAATAAGTGACATCGGTTTTGATTGTATTACCCACTTTTGTGGCTTGTAGCTAGAATTTAATAATGTAACAATTTCGGTTATTTCATATTTATTTGAAAACCCTAGACACTATTATAATATCATCGGATTTCCTATCAAATGTTTTGGTTAGCGTAAGGTAAAAACCTTTTCATGTTTATGTGTGGGAAGTCTTACGTGATACCTTTTTATTTCAAAAGGTTTTTTTAAGTTAAGCAACTTTAACCGTTTACTCACACTAGATCCATGTCTGACCCGGAGTTTATTCTCTTTTTTTTAAACTCTTGGGTACTCAAATTTTTACGAGTAGCTAGGGGATTTTAGGTTGGCTTGACGAATTCTGGAGGAGCAAATGGAGCAGGAGGCTTCTGCATGTAGATATAATTTTCCGCTATGTGTTCTCTGAGTCGTTTGTCTTTGTGTTGTATTGAGTTGTATAACTAGACAGGTGTTTATAACTGTCTAGTATGTGTTGTTTTAGCTGTGTATCTCTGATGTATATGATACTATGTAATGTATTATGTGATTAAATATAATTTATTTCGTTCCGCTGTTTAGATTCTGATGTTGTTCCTTTCTTCTTCTCTGTCTTTTCTCTTTTCTATCCCTTTCTTTCTTAAAAATGATGCGATTTTCTATGGTAAGAAAGTCGGGTCGTTTCAGCTGGTATCAGAGCATTGGGTTGAGCGAATACCTAGGCTCTGTAGTGGTGTCTTTCTTGAGAGAGTGTACTTGTAATTTTTATATATAACTATATATATATATATATATCTACCTATTTATTGGGTTACCTATTCGGGTTTTCCAACATAAGTTATAAAGGTAGATGAGGTAGTGGTGTGTGTAACACGACTACCATTGGTTGGAGTTTGAAGGTATGAGATTGGAAGTGTATTTGTCGAGGCTGTAGACCTATTACCGTCTCGAGTAATCTTTGTAGTTTGGTGTAAGGATTTCATTTGATCTCTGAAGGAAACCTGTTAAGGTTCGGAGTTCATCTTTGAAGTGTAAGTTTGATCGCGCTCGTGTGAGCGGATTTTTGAGAATTTGGATCTGTCGGTTAGGCTGAAGTGAGTGATGGTATCTTGGCAACCTTAGGAAGTAGTAGTTGCGTGGTGAGACGCAATGATTATGGATGTCTCCGAAGATGTTTTCTTTCGAAGCAAGTTTAAGGAAGTGTATCTGTTTCGGAGTTGTAGCTGAGTTCAGCATGATGTATGTGTTTAGTTGGAGGTCCGAGTTTCTCAAAGAGCTTTGGGTAAGAAGTCTTTGGCATCTGTGTTAGCGGTGCAGCTCGGGAGTGTTCTGTATTCAGCAGGAAGATCTTTTTGGCTTAACATTCCTAGAGGTGGAATTCAGAAGTAGCAGTGAGGATCTGTTTCTTCGATGGATTAGATGCTCAAGGATAAACTGTTCTGATTAGTTGAGAGAGAACAGTATCTTGAATTGGTTGATCGCAAAAGTGATTTGCGATGGTTTGGTGATTATCTTAGATAATCTTTTGCTTGGATTTGTGGCATTTCTAGAAGATGTAGAAGTTATGGAATTGCTGAAGATTTTCTGGATATATCTTCAGGAAAGTTAGAGATTTGCTCGCATTGGAGATTGAGTTCTGAATTGACTTGATGTCAGGAGTGATACCGGCGATTCAGCTGGGTAGAAGGTTGTCTCCTAGGTTGATTGATTGGTGAAGTAGCTCTGTATTTCTTGGAATTTCTGTTGAACCTTATTTCCGAGATGTGCTGTTTAGTCTGTGCATGTGTTCTTTCGATGGCATTTTCATCTGCTCCAGATCAGAGTTGTGCAACGGAAGCAAGGTGGCTGTTGTTCTTGAGTAGAAGCAACCGGAAGTTGCAGTATTTTGGACTAGAGAATATCTACTGAATTTATTTTTCAGAATCCGAGGAAAGTTGGCGAGTGATTCTGTTCTATCTTTTCTGGATATGAGAAGTTGTTTTCTTCTGTTGATAGTAAAGTTTGGTTTTGATTTTGGATTGATCTTGTGGGGATCAGTTTGTTGAGTTTTTTTGATCCAGTTTGTTTATAGAAGCATCAGCGGAGGTTGAGCTGATCAGGAAGGATCTATAGCAGCCCGGATCATCCGAGAAGTTTTGAGGTTAAGTAACAGAAGAACTTGGAATTCAAAGTTGGAGACATCGATATTGTTGAGGTTTTCTCTGGTAAAGGGAGCAATAAGATTTGGTGAGCTCCGAGGCATATTGGATTCTTCTGAGTTTTTGTTAGGATCAGTGCTTTGGTTTGAAGAGTTGAATTTCCAGTTTGGAAGACTGGAATTCAAAATATTTCACATGTCTCTGAGGGAGTACATGTTTGGTCATCACTGGTTTCAAGACCAGTAGTTCTGTGAAGGTTTTAGTTGTTGATCAGACTTGTCTGTGGTCTGGTATCTTGGGTAGATTATAGATCTAGCTAAGTTAGACTCAGTAGCTTAGTAGTATAGCTAGTTTGGATTTAATAGAGTGAGTATCCCTGTGTCTATACTTGGGAAACTCGAGATAATTTTAGGAAGTTTATCCAGATCTGTATCCGGATAGCTAGTGTTAATTATTTGATTGAATTGGTTGTTTGGATGAGATTGTTTGTTTGATTGATAGTGTATGACTGATATGAATGTTTGAATTGGTTGAGATAAAATAAAACTGTGGATTATCTTTGTTTTAAATTTCGAGGACGAAATTCTTTTAAGGGGGGAGGATTATAATATCCCGGAATTTCCAGGAGTTTAAAATGTTGTCAATCTCTAATTTAATTATTTGAAATTGATAAATTGTTATTTTCAAAGATAATTAACCAAGTAATAATAATATAATGTCTTAATTATGGTTATAAATTTGTTTTATAATAGTAATTATTTTGTATTGTATAAATAAATTCTAAATAGACTTATTGTGTTCAAAATTAATAAGTGTGTTTAAATACATTTATTTCTGTGTATTTTAAATTGATTTTAAAATAGGATAAATTATTTATAAAAATGAGCTTATTTAAAAATAGATATTATACTTATTTAAATTGATTTTAGAGTTGGAATTATTTTTAAATTTAACTTTGAATTGAATATAAATATGAATTCAAGGAATATATACATACATATTAAAATATAGTAATAATATAGTTTGGTTTTAAATTACATAAATAATGTTTTTAATTAAAATTAAGATTTGTTTTGTATTTTTTTAGAAATTTGTCTATGGAAATTTGGATTTGTATTTATTTAATAAGAATAAATACAAGGCTTTTGAAATAGTATTTAAAATGAGTTTGTAAAATATGTATATAATTTTATTTTAATTATATTTGGTTTCATTTCTTTTTAAGGATTGCATTTATATAAATTTAGAAAACTTTTATAAATGTATAAATGTATTTGTTTATTAGATATTTAATTAGAAAAGTATTTTTAAAATTAAGAAAAACATATTAGTAATTAGGAAATTATTTAAAAAGCTTTTAAATTCTTTTGGGATTAAAATAAATACAAATTGACAAGTGTTTAGTTTTAAAACACCTTGTCAAAAAGTGTTAAAACATTTATGATTTTTAAGACAAGTGTCCATTGTTCTTAATTTTCTTTTTAATGTAATAAATCTGAAAATTCACCCATATAAACACCATTTCTCTCCATCTTCTTTTTCTTTAAAATTTTTGTTTATTTCAAAAAAGAGAAACTTGAATATTCATGCACCTTTACTCAACATCCAAAACCAGAAAATCTGAACAATCCTCAAACAGAATCTGCATCATCTTCCTAGTGCAATCAAAATCTGCAAATTTGTTAAGCTGAAACAATTCTAAAAACAAAATCAATCTCTGTTTACCCAAAAATCTGAAACAATCCTCAAAGTAAAATCTGTTGAAAGCAATTTAAAAGGGGTTGAGGGCATTTCAGTTTTTGAGAGCATTTTTGCAAGTATTCATAAAGTAAACCTGAAGCAATGCAGTTAAAACAAACAAAAGGGTTCAGCTTCAAGTTTAAGTGTTTTTGCAAGTTTAGTTCAAAGCATTTTGCAAATTTCCAGTTCATTTTCAAAACCCCTGCACTGCCTTTCTTTTAAATTGAGGTGAGTAAACTTTTTATTAAAAAATTAAAGTAGTAGTTATCTGTTGCAATTAAGTAGTGATGATGTTTATATGAGTTTTCTTTGTGTAGATATAAGGATTGCAATAGGTTTTGTTTAGTTGAAACTGTGCATGTTGATTTTCATTTTTCCTGTCTGTATTTTACTGTAGAATCTGAGAAAAGATCATATCATCAAACCATTCTATTCAAAAAAAAATGTTAAGTCATAGATTTAAACTAACACAAGTTAGTTCAAGTATAAACTAAGAACAAAAATAGATCAAGTCTCTGGTTTTTGAAATTTACTTGGGAACCAAATTATGCAGTAAAAATTTATTATCAATGCTTGAAATAAAGTGTTTAATTTGGTTAAAATAATTATATAAACTAAAGTGTCATTGGAAATTATGAATTTTAAAAAGAAATTCACAAGTTTTAAAACTGTATTAAGTGGGTATTTGGGTATTAACTGGAAATTGGATTTCTGCCCAATTCTGTTGATCTGTGCATTTGGGTTGCTCGAGATTGTTGATGGAGCTAGGTGAAGCATTGGAGACTGTGGGAAAAATAGTTGAAGTATTTGAAATTCATTGTGGAATTTGTAATTGCTTGATTTTAATTTTAACCCTAGTTCTGTTGAACTTGGTAATTTTGGCTGCTGCATCTTCTTCTTTGCATCGAGTTGGATAAAATCTTGGATGAAGGAGGCATGGTGGGTAGGTGATCCATGGCCGGAGTTGTGGCGTTTAACATTGATCGGAGGCGTAGGATTTTAGGATTTGCTGATGATGGTTTTTGGGTTCAGTTCAACCAAGGGGGCTCGATTTTGAATCGAGGTAGGAGATGGTGATCTGTTGGTCGTGGATGCTTGTAGAATGGAAGAGTCATGTGTCGGTGGGCTCGACGTTGGCCAGAGATGGTTCCGGTGCCGGTGCACTTGCACGAGTTGCTGGTGTCAGTGAGTTGTATTTTTGTTTGAGGCTTGCTGTTTTCTCGAGTAAGGACTCGGGATATATGGAGGATGGCTTGGGGAATAACTCGTGTGGGTTCAGGGGTTTTTGGCTTATGGGTTTAAACTGTTACGTTTTAACAGTTTTTAATTTTAAACTAAAAACAGCTTTTAAAATTTAAAATCAAACTATTTTTTTTTTAAAAGAAGATGTACTTTGTTTTCTTGGATCCATGTACTTATGGGTTGAACTCAAATGGAATGTTCAACCAGGTTTCTAATTTAAAATAAATAAAGTTTTAAACTTTAAATATTTAAGCTAAGTTAAATTATTGTTTTTAAATTGATTTGTTTTTTATAATTGAATTTGTATGGATAGTTTAAATGTTTTAAGTTAATGTTA
Source organism: Allium cepa (assembly GCA_030765085.1). Classification (NCBI taxonomy): domain Eukaryota; kingdom Viridiplantae; phylum Streptophyta; class Magnoliopsida; order Asparagales; family Amaryllidaceae; genus Allium; species Allium cepa. The sequence continues at coordinate 985,203,792 of CM060929.1, read as the reverse complement.
TTTTCAAACTTACTTTGGAAATATAAAAAGGAAATTTGTAAATGTTTTTATTTATTAACAATTAAGGGTTTAAGTAATTTTTGAATTTGAAACTAATGATTTTTAATTGATAATTAAAGGTAGGTAATTAATGATTTCTTTATATATTAATTTAATTAATGAATTAAGTTAAGTAAAGATTTCAAGGTTAAATAAAGATAATGTTTTATCTTCAATAATAATAAGGTGTTAATGAATAATAATTAATTAGTTAATTAAGAATTTTAAGTTTAATTAATCAATAATTATTTTAAAGGAGTTAATTAAGTAATTAATTAATTATAATTATTAATTTTATTAACTAATAATTATGATGATTTAATTAATGATTAATTAAATTGTAATTACTTATTAATTAAGTAATTAAGGGTTAATTAAAAATAGTAATTAATTAATACTTAATAAAGGTTTTATTAAGTAATAATTAGGTTTTCTTAATTAATAATTAAAAGAATTATTAATCTATAATACAAGTTAATTAAGAATTAATTAAATATTATTAAAGGTTAATTAATTATAATTAAGGATTGATTAATTTTAATTAATTTGTAAGTTAAGATTGTTAATTAATAATTAAGTTATTAATTAATGATTAAGAGATAATTAATTGGTTAATTAAGGTTAATTAATTAATTATAAAAGTAATTAATGATTGATTACTTTGTATTAAAGGATTGATTAATCATTAAGGTTTATTAAGTAATAGTTGATGATAATTGATCTGTTAATTGAAGATTAATTTGGTTAAAGAATAATTAATGGATGAATTATTAAGATGAGTGTGATCAAGTAAGTAAATTAATTTGTTAATTAATTAAAGAAGGTCACTTGATAAAAGATTAAGTATGTTTACTTAATAAGTTTTGATAAAAGTAATTTCTTAAGATAAGTAAATGATAAATTACAGAGGTAATTGAGATAAGTAAAATTACTGATTGAGAAGTAATCTTAAATAGATAATTACTTGATAAAGTAATTAAAGGTTTATTACTTGGTGTAATAAATCAAAGAATTTATAAAATAATTAATAAGTAATTAAGAATAATTAATTACTGTATTTATTTATTAAAACTGATTTATTGGAAGCAATTAATTTAAGCATGATTAATTAATGTAATTAATTAAGAAATAATGTAATTAATTACAGTTAATTAATTTATGGAAGCAATTAATTAAGGTTCATTAATTGATATGATTAATGAGGATAATTAAGGATTAATTACTTGATTTAGAGTTAATTAATCAATGTTGATTAATTAGGATGACGATTAATTAATTTGTTTAATTAATGAATAAGTAAGCAAGATTTATTGTATGAAGGTAATTAATTTAATTAATAGATGAAGTAATTAATTTAATTCACTTTAAATTAATTAGAGATTAGAGATAGTTAAGTTGTGTTTAAGTAAATCATTGCTTATGTATGAATGGATGACATTGATTGTTTTGAATGGATGTAATCTCAGAAATGAGATAAGTAATGTTGCGTAGTATGAATGCTTGGTTGCATTGTGATGATAATATAGATTATCTATTGTAATAATGATGTGGATTACCTATTTTGGTTATGGATCATCTGTTTAATTGATAATGTAGTTATCAATTATGACTTGTGAATTATCTATTCTATGTGTATATAGATAGTTTAATTGAATTGTTTAACTTTAAACAACTTGGACCTAAAAGACACGATTTGGATTTCGATGAGACCGGGATTGGGTTTCCATATTTGGATATCTGAAAACCACATCGATCCAAATTAACGATAGGTCGTGAATCTCAAGTGAAGATGAAGATTCAAAGTGCAAGGGTTATCGTCGTTAACTCTGAGGGTGATTCCAAAACGAGTGTAACGAGATAATGCCTTCGATTTCGTTCGAAACCGGAACGAACTTGTATGGATTGAATGCTTTCAGAACAACGTCGGTTAGACGATGAGCATTTTAACTGATGTGTTCACTAAAGGTAATCGTAACCTCAAGCCTCATCAACCGGTAATGGCTAAAACAGGAGAGGTGCAGCAAGGCTTCGTGGGTAGCCCCCACTTGGGAATAAGATTTACCCCTGTCAAGAGGTCCCTTTTATTTCGGCTGTGTGGGCAGTTGAATAGCTACATCCGCCGGGGTTGTCTTATTTGGAACTGTTCAGTAAGGAATGGTTCCGGCTTTGTGTTGCAGGAGAGTTAGGATGGCTCCTCGGTACGGTGATCCAGGCCACGTACCGTGACGGGCGGTACCCCAGTAGCCCTACCATTGTATGGAATCCAAAATCCAGTAAGTGCCGTGTTTTGATTGTATTACCCACTTTTGTGGCTAGTAGCTGGAATTTAATAATGTGACAATTTCGGCTATTTCATAGTTATTTGAAAACCCTAGACACTATTATAATATCATCGGATTTCCTATCAAATGTTTTGGTTAGCGTAAGGTAAAAACTTTTCCTTGTTTATGTGTGGGAAGTCTTACGTGATACCTTATTCTTTCAAAAGGTTTTTTTAAGTTAAGCAACTTTAACCGTTTACTCACACCAGACCCATGTCTGACCTGGAGTTTATTCTGTTTTTCTTAAACGCTTGGGTACTCAAATTTTTACGAGTAGCCAGGGGATTTTAGGTTGGCTTGACGAATTCTGGAGGAGCAAATGGAGCAGGAGGCTTCTACGTGTAGATATAGTTTTCCGCTGTGTGTTCTCTGAGTCGTTTGTTTTTGTGTTGTATTGAGTTGTATAACTAGACAGGTGTTTATAACTGTCTAGTATGTGTTGTTTTAGCTATGTATCTCTGATGTATATGATACTATGTAATGTATTATGTGATTAAATATAATTTATTTCGTTCCGCTGTTTAGATTCTGATGTTGTTCCTTTCTTCTTCTCTGTCTTTTCTCTATTCTATCCCTTTCTTTCTTAAAAATGATGCGATTTTCTATGGTAAGAAAGTCGGGTAGTTTCATCATCAATCGAGAATGACTGAAAATCAAGGAAGTTGCAGCAAGGCTAAGTGGGTTCCATCTAAATAGGGTATGTTTATCACCTTTCTAGATACCCTCGGATATCATTACTACGGTGTGCGGAAGAACTCGGAAACGGTGTGAACACCCGGGGTAATAGCATAATCGGTCTATCCAGGTTAGGGGTAGTCCGGTCTTGCGTTGCAGGGGATCCCATTGTGGTCCTCGGTATATTTTTCTAGATGTGTACTGTGACAGGTGGTATCCCATGCCTAGTCATTCATATGGAATCCATTCTCCAATACGTGCCTTTACAGTTTTGGTTGTAGAGCCTAGTATGCTGGAATTCAATTAATGTTACAATTTCAGCAATTTGAATAAGTATTTGTACTTAGACACTATTATAATATCAGATGATTTTGGTATAAAATGTTTTGGCTATCGTAAGGAAAAACCCATCATGTTTATATGTGGCGTGGTCTTATGAGATATCTTTGTTTTTCAAAGGATTTCGATAACTTTAATAATTCAAATTGAGTATGTTTTTTTCACGCTAGTTTTCCAGACTGATTCGGGTGTTATTTTATTGTAATGCTTGGATCAGACCAAGTATTACAGATATAGGATAGGATGCTATGGAGCTCAGGGGACGAGCTGGATGATGAAGACATATTACAAGTGTTTGATTTTATTCTGATGTGTATTGTATGCTGTATATTCAGCATTTATAAGGACAAATTGTTATAACTATCCTGTATTGTGTTATTGATGTGTTGTACTCTGATGGTGTAATGTATAAATAATATTTCTAGCTCTTTCCGTATAAAGACATGTTATTGTGTATTATATATTGTTCCACTGCAATTGCGAGATTCTGTGTTGTTGGTGTTTCTTCTTCTACCTCTTTCTTCTTTTCCCTAACGATCTGGTATTTTCGGCATTCGATTGCTCGGCATGTAATATAGTGAACGTATTGATGTTGATTTTCGAGCATCGAAAATCCAGACCGTCACACTTGGTATTAGAGCAAGGTTAAGCGAGAACATTGGCTTTGATCGGGTAACTCATTAGAGATAGGGTCAGTAGCACCCTAGAATGAGTTTGAGTGTATTAATAGATATGAGCGTATATTTGTTAGTAAATATAAAACTGTTTTTATTGTGTTGGTTGATTCGTTAAGTGACTTATGGATTTTGGTCAATACGAGTAATTATCTTTATTGATAGGGATCCCTAAACACTTGAACTGAGTAATTTGACATGGTAATTTTTTGAAATAGGGTAAATGAAATAATTTTACCCAGTTATAGTTTTATAAACAAAGGAATAATTCTTCAGAAATTATTATAGTTGTATATGGTGTGCTTGGTTGTTAAGAAATGATAATATTAAACTATTACCATTTGTTGTTGTGGTGATGGAATAAAAATTGATATAATCTAAAGTTAAGAACGTAATTCATATAACAAAATGGGATTTTGTAAGTATGGCTTTGTAAATATGATTTAAAAATTGATATGGTTTATAAAAACGATTTATAAATGATTTAAAAGTTGGAATTTTAGGATTTAATTCCCCTTGGTTTTGAAATATTTTTCAAAAGTTTCGAAAAAATAATAGTGATATTATTGGAATGAATTGGAAATATTTAAAAAGGAATATTAAAGGAATAAAAGCAATGAACTCACTACGGTCGCGGGAAAATAATTCCGATGATGATCGCGACATCATCGGTGTTCATTTTCGAGTTTCCAAGTGATGGACTGCTAACTTAGATTTACTATTGGAGTTTTGTTTTGGAAAACTGATTTTGATTTGAAATTCAAAAAGGTGATTTGACATACCAAGGGATTTTGTGTGTGTATATGATTTCAAAAATGATATTGAAATATATAAGAGATAAGTTAAACTCTAGTGTTCGATTTCAAATGTTTTATGAAACATGAGTGCAGAGGAAATAAAATTTGAAATATTTAAAACAAAAATGTATAAAACTCTAGATTTTTGATTTGGAATGTTTAACTGGAAATATGAGAAAATCAGATCGAACTTATGAAATCTGGAAAGCGAAAATTTAAAATGAATCTTACCTTAAGGTAAGCTAAATGGAGATGATAAAACTGAATGTGAAAACAGAGAATAAAATTAAACTTAAGAAAAGTTAAATGAAAGAGAGTATGATAATGGAATAAATTAGTGAATGAGATATAAATAAGTTGATAACTTATTAAATTTGTAAATTGCAAGAAATCAGTATATTTTAAAGAGTTAAATGTGAATGCAAAGGAAGTGAAAATTTGAAATTTAGTTATGAAATGGAATTTAACTTGAATTAAGTTAAATAAAGTAGAATTGAAATTTTAGCCTAATTTGGGCTAAATAAAATAAAATTTGGAAATAAAATTTAGTGAGATATGGAATGAATTAGTGGATGGAACTAACTAAAATAATTAGTGAATTAAATATGGTTTGAGAGACGATTGATAAAATTCAATATTTAAAATTTGGAGATAAATTGAGTAAATTGGAATATTGGAATTGAACATGAATTCAAATGGATATAAACTTAAGTTGTGAAGTGGTAATAACCATAAGAACATTTGTATAAAATGTTATAATAGACTTAAGAAAAAAATTGATGGTGAAAATTCTTAAGTGAAATTGGTATTGGAAAAAAAATGCTAAGTAAATAGGTAAATGGAATGATGATGAATAAGAAAATTGGTATAGCTAAGAATCAATTTGAAATAATACGTAAGTTGTAGGTATATTATTTATTTCGCATGACAATTTGATCCAGATTCGAGCATAGAACTTCGAGATAATTTATGCCGATCCGAATTAGGATTTTTCGCTCGATTTTCGATGGGGAACACTAGATGTGGATTTTTGATTGATTCTGGAATTATCTATCTTAGTAGATTGCTACGCAAGGAGAATGACGGTTTCTAATCAAGGAACCAGATCTGAGTCCGCACTAGAGAGTCGTGTGAACGATACTAGTTCGGAAGTGAAATTATGTGACCGAATCAGCAATCAGATTGTATTTTGCATACGGATGATATACGTACATTGTACGAGTTTTGGTGAAATAAATATAGCAAAATAAAATGATTTTGAATTATTTGATTGGATACCATTGGTGTATTAGACGCAGGTATTTAAAAGCAAAAGCTAAATTGTGTCTTCGATTTCAGAAGTAAAAAAATTTGATTGCCTGACAAAGCGGTATGTGTTTAAATTGTGTTTGAAATTTAATGGTTTTCTGATTGAACCATTTGTGACGACCTAGAAATTTTTAACATTTGAAATGGAATATTTAATTGATTTTAAATATTTGGAGGTTAGTTTAACTTGAATTTCGAATATAATATGAATTTGGCAATTAAATTATTGAATTTAATTTATTAATGATGGGTAAAATTTGAATCTTCAATTTTAAGCTTGTTAAAAATAATTTGAAGGCTTAAAAATTTATATTGATAATTCTGAGGTTTTGGAAATACTTTGTTCAGTTTTGAAATTATATGATTTAAATCGATAATTAAAAATAGCCTTCCGAGGCATAGTCTCGGAAGTCGACGAAACCAGTTCCATTGGACCCATAATATTATATTATTATCGATTTTAATTTTCGTAGCATTCAGAGTTGTCGTTTGGCCGTACGATAGGAAAACGCGCTGAAAATTATATCGAAATTTAATTTAATAACTGGTTCAAAAAGCTATCTTTTCCATACGATCGAATTTGAACTCGAAACCTTTTCCATTGCACTCGGAATAGGGGTATAACATTATAAACGCCTGGCGGCACGCCTCGATAGAAGGTCCAAATTTCGTGCTACGTAAATCAAAACAATTTGAATTTTAATTTGATTATTATATATATTTATATACCGTGAGTCAACAACTGAATCTTTCTCCAGCCTACTTTCTTTCACCCTCATATCTTTTTGCCTTCTCTGTAGCAGACATTCAACACACAAGCTTTCACATCTTCTTTGCCTTTCAAAGCACGCAATCCCCCTCTTCACATTTTTAAAATCACGACCATCTTCACCTGTCTCTATCACAAATCAAATTCGAATCTCACGAAATCGTAAATGAGCTCGAACTTGAAAAAAATGAAAGGCAATTATAAATTCGCGAATCCCCATTTCCTCCTCCTCAAATTTGAAAAACCACATACCTCCTTACCTTTTCCTTCCAATTGAAAATCAAAACAAAATCATTCATACAAACCCAAATAAAAAAATATAGTGGCATTCGTACGCGATCGAAATCGCGAGCGATGACGTCGCGGCTGACTAAAGGTATGGGTCGATTTGGGGAAGGGCGGCGAGCTTAGTGAGCAAGGCGTTATCGATCGAGGCGGCTTCGAGTCGAGCACGAAATTGATGGTGATGGTGATTTCGACGCGGACGCGTGGAACTAGGGAAGGCGGCAGTAACTAACTCGAGGGCTTGGCACGATCAAGTAGGATAGCGGCGAGGGAGGTTGCAAGGGAGAAGGCTCGTGTTGTCTGCAATCTATGAAGGCAGTAGGTATATTAATTGTTTTAGTATAAGTATATACTTATAGAGAAGAAGAGATTTTATTTTCAATTGGGTTTAATAAACATACGTATGCAAATATATATATATATATATATATATATATATTCATATACATACTTATATTAATATATATATATATATATATATATATATATATATACAGAGAAAGGATTTTTTAAAACTAGGTTTTTTTTACAAAGATATATATAGATGTTAAAGAAGATTTTACAGTAAAAGAAATTATTGTTTTATATTTGTAGAAAATAAAATAAAAAATACAAGTATATTTAGAGGAAAAAAATTATACATACATGTTTTACCGGTAGAACGGAAAAAAAATATAGATAAGATTTTGAAAATATAGATTTTGAAATGATTGAAGAATTTATAAAAGTTAAATTTTTGGAATCTATAAATTATTATTTTTATAAGGTTATATGTAGTCTCAAAAGGAAATTTTTAGTTTAGATTAAATCATAAGTTAATTAACTTAAAATGGTAATTGATTGTTCGATTTGTTCGGATATTAATAAAATCATATAATGTTTATACAAGGTCGAAAATCGGGAAACCGAAGCGAGATTGAAGTGGATTGCAACAAAAATAAAAGGTGAGATCTTCTCACTCAATCAGATTTTTCTGATTTAATTTTAAATAGTTAAATTAAAAATTGTTGATTGTGTGCTTGAATGATGGTTGTAATTATTTGTTTTGAAATAGACCCTATCGCCGCATAGTAGCAGATGATATTATATTTAAACCAATATACCACGATATTCCACCACGAAGTGGAATTGGTATTATACATATGTATTTAGAGTTGTTGATTTCCCGCATTATATAGCAGATGAGACTTTATGTGCCGCATAATAGCGGATGATATTTTATGAATCCCATATACCGCGATATTCCACCTCGAAGTGGAATTGGTATTTAATTGTTGTGCTAACATCTGTGGATGTAGGAAAACAGGTTGGAGGGATCCAACTGGATTCCTTAAATAATTGAATTTATTTCAATATTGTGTGTTGATCATTTATAATCTGTGTGTGACTATTTGTGATTGAAACTGTTGAAGGCCATAATTTAGCCAAATATATTTTTGGTATCGTAGGATACCATAAATAAATAAAATTTGATTTTTGAAATTTAATAGAAAATTTATAGTAAATTAACTTTAGAAAATTGAATAAATTTAAAAGAAGAAATTTGTTCAAAAGATAATAAATTTGGTGTTGAAATAAATTTAGAAATCAATTTAGAAATTGATTTGGTGTTTTTAAATGATTTTTGAAATCGATTTAAAAATCATATATCGGTGAATATTTGGGAATTTGAATTCACAATGGGAATTCAAAATGGGAAGGGAAATTTGTTTAAAAGATAAATATCGGTTTATTTTTAAGTGTAGAAAGAAATTTACGGACTTGGAACGTAAATTTAAAATAAATCCAAAAGGATTTATTACTTGATTAAAAATGATCCATTTTGAAAAGGAAGGTGTATTTTCCCATAAAAGTCGAGTATGGTTGTAAAATAGCTTTTGAAATATAAATTAAAAGTTCTAGGGTTGGTTTTAAAAGAATATTTTGGAGAAATTAGTTTCTTAAGTTATTTTGTAAATCTTTAAAGTAATGATTTAATTAATTAATTATGGAAGTAATGATTTAAAGATTTAATTGATATTGGTTTTAGAAATTGAATTTTTAAATAATCATAACCTATATATTAATTTTATTTAAAAATTAGTTTTGGACTTGAATTTTTATATGAGACATCGGTATTATATTTTCATAACTAATATTTAAGCAAGTGTTTCAAAATAGTTTTATTTTAAATATCTCTAAGTATATTTTGGATAAGCATTTTAAATTATTTTAAAATATTTGAATTCGGCTGATTTTCAGTGGAAATAAATAAATATTTGGAAATGTTTTCTACGTAAGGAAAAATGATTTGAAACCGTTTTCAAAGTATTGAACTGCGAAAAGTGGTTTGAAATTTGTTTTCAAATAGTTGAAGTGCTAAAATTTTATCTTGCGAAGATATTTTTGAAAATAAATAATTGGGAAAAATTATTTAAATCTTGGTGACTATTGTGAATGTTGATTGATAGTTAAATAACCGACTATCAATATTGGCCTTTTTAATGTCATTTGAATTTTGATGCGACCGGGAGTCGGATTCTAAATGGATATTCAAAACACACATCGAACCTTTGTGATTGGAATGGATCTTTTATTTAAAAGATCAATGTGGAAATTTTTGTGATTTTTTTGAAATCTGAATGAACACTTATTTTTAAAAGTAAGCGCTCATTATTCGGATTAGCCGGGAGAGGATCTTGTGTCATAAAACTCATTTCGAATAATGATACGACGAAATGGGATTGCATTTAAAGACGGTGTTGAAGACTGGGTGTTTTCGAAAACGAAAGGATTACCTGTCGAATGTCTCTGCACCGGGTTGGTCCGGTATAGAGATTTTATCACCCTTTGTGATGGGGATTCCGGATGTGATTAGTGAATATCCGAATTTGCAAGGGCTTCTTTGAAGTGCCTTCGGTTTCGTTCGATCCTGGAACGGACTTGTATGGATGTGTATCTGACATTACACTTTGAGATATAAAGATGATTTCTATCAAATACATTTCTGTTGGTGGCGGAGAATTTATTCTCTTAGCTTAACACCCTTCTCTAAGACGTACGAGCTCAGAGGTTGTGTAGTTGATGGTTATTAGTGATATACTCCCAATTTGGTAGTGTGGCATACGAAGTGCTACTGGTCATTTGTTGATCAAAGCATGGCTTTGTGAAAAAGTGTAGCTTTGTGGACGAGACTTCGTCGGACCTCACACCCCGAAAATGGTCGAAACAGGAAGGATGCGACAAGGTTATTTGGGGGTAGCGCCCCTTGAGGGTATGTCATTTCCTTCAGGAAAAGGGTAGTATCATGGTATGGAGCCCAGATATTTTACCTATGTTGATGCTGCAAATTTATTATACTTTGTGGTTGTTGCTTTGTGGTTGAGGATCCTTGGATAAAGGTTGAAAACGACTGGGGGATGACATATTCGTGTAGCAGTTACCTAGTTATAGAGGTAACCCGGCCTTGTGTTGGCAGTGATCCGATTAGGTTCTCGAGGCATCCCTCCATAGGCGTACCCATGTGACAATAGGAAGTTCCTTAGCCTGACCATTTGTTGGAAATTCAAAGAAACAATACCAGCCCTTTACGATTACAATTGTATTACCTGACTCCTCAGAAGGTAGCTATAGCAGGCATAATATAATGGTACCTATGCTGGCTAAGATTAATATAATACTTTCGAAATGTTTTCTACACTACGCACTAATGATAATATTTTAAAAAGGATTTTTGCATATTAAGCATATTTGACTATCATAAGGAGAAATCTCCCTCAAGTCTGTGATTGCATTGTGTGGGTGTCGGGAGGCCTTATGGTAGTTTCATTTTCCCAAAAGCATTGCGAATTTCTTTTATTCCCCTTTTGTTTTCTTTTGTTAAAGAATAACTGTTTTTAAGATCTCACACCACTCCCACGACTGACCTGGAGTTTATTGTTCCCTTTCTAAGCTTTGGGTGCCCATAATTTTCCACATGGTCAGCCTAGAGTCAGGTTATCATTACTCGGGGGCGAAGTCTATCAAGAAGTTGTTGTGGAGATCTAAAGGCAAGTTGGATGGCGAGGCGTATCATATATATATATATATATATGTGTGTGTGTGTGTGTGTGTGTGTGTGTGTGTGTGTGTGTAATATTTCTTTTACGATGTTTGTTGTTATAAACTCTGATAATGTAATGTGATGTAATGTAACAACTATAGTTCTTTGTTTTAAGGATATTCATTTATCTATTATATTTGTTCCGCTGCGAAATGTTAGATTCTGATGTAGTTTTCTTTTCTTCTTCTTCTACCTCTTTCTTCTTTAAAGACGAAGACTCGTACATATGTTCCACTTTGGGCTGGATTGTTGTGGAATTTTGCCAGCTCAAAGGGGTACGGATTTGCGGGCCTTTACAGTGGTATCGGAGCATTTGGTTAAGCGACAACCCTGGCTCTGTTGGGTGTTACTCATTAGAGATAGATTCAATAGTACTCTAGAATGAGCTTGAGTGTATTAATAAATATGAACGCGCATTTATTAGTGAATACAAAATTGTTTTATATTGTGATGATTGGCTTGTTGAGTGATATATGGATTTTGATCGGTATAGTCTGTACAACTCTATCGATAGGGATCTCTAAACACTTGTACAGAACAATTCAACGCGATATTATTTTAAAATAGGGTGAATGGAATAATTTTACCTAAAATATTTTCGTAGATAAAGTAAATAATCTTTGTAAATTATTATAGTATATGGTTGCTTGATTGTTAGGAAGTGATAAATATTGTTATCATTGAATAGGAAATTGAAATCGTAACTCCAAAGTTAAGAAATAAATTCACATACAAATGAAATTTGAGAATGTAAATTGAAAATGTGATTTGTAATTTGAAATATAATTCCAGAGAAGTATTTGGAAATGTTTTGAAAAGAATTTGAAAATTTTGGAGATTTGGAAAGTTTAAATTCCCTTGAGTTTGAAAATGAGTTTTCAAAGATTTTGAAAAAAAATTTGGAAGGATAAAAGTTCTAAACACTTTCTGGTCGCTGGAAAATAGTTCCGATGTGAAATAAAATGAAGTTGTAAAATTAGTTCGAAGTGAACTTAAGTTAATAAAGGTAGAAACAAAAAAAATGGTTTGAGATAAAATGAATTGGAATTTGTAATGAATTAGTAAATGAAACTAATTTAAAATAGTGCAGTTGTGAATGAAAGGCAGTTGATAAAATTCAATATTCAAAAGATAAATTGAATCCAAACAGAATTGATAGTGTAAATTGAATTCGAGTGAAATTAAAAATGCAAGATTGAATGAAAATTGATATATAACTTCAATAGTAAAGTAAAAATGGTATAAGAAGTATATGTTGAAAATTTTGTAAAGGAATGTGCAAAATAAATTTGAATGTTGTAATTGGATATTATGGCTAGCAGGACATACAGGTGTGTTAAAGACAAAGAATAAATTGGATTTTGATTCTGAAGATAATTTAAATTGCTCGACAAAAAGGTGTGTATTTAAATTTCTATATGAAATTTGATGATTTTCTTGTCCAGCCACTTGGCCTTTTGTTTTCCTTTTGAATCTGAGGGACTGTGGTGCCATTTTGTAGTCGTACCGAGCTAGCCGCGCAAAGGAGACGCTGGCGAAATTTTTCGAAAATTTAGGGTGTTAGAAAAATTTTAAGAAATTTTAGATAATTTGAAATTTGAGTTTAAAATTTAAACTTAAATTATTGAGAAAACAATGTTGTTTGAAACTTATGGTTAATTTTGGAAAATTAGTTGAAATGATAATGAGTCTTTAAATAAAAAGATTTGTTTTGGAAAGTTGATAAAAATGTGGTTTGGAAAATATTAAACGGGTTGAGGACCATTCTTCTTAACTAGTAATTTCGGGACGAAATTCTTTTAAGGATGGAAGGATGTGACAACTCGAAATTTTTTAACATTTGAAATGAAATATTTAATTGATTTTAAATATTTGGAGGTTAGTTTAACTTGAATTTCGAATATAAATATGAATTTGGAAATTAAATTATTGAATTTAATTTATTAATTATGGGTAAAAATTTGAATCTTCAATTTTAAGCTTGTTAAAAATAATTTGATGGCTTAGAAAATTTATTTTGATAATACTGAGGTTAATGGAAGCTTCAGAATTTGATTTGGAAATACTTTATTCAGTTTTGAAATTATATGATTTAAATCGATAATTAAAAATAGCCTTTCGAGGCATAGTCTCGGAATTCGACGAAACCAGTTCCATTGGATCCGTAATATTGTATTATTATCGGATTTCAATTTTCATAGCATTCGGAATCGTCGTTTGGCCGTATGATTGGCAAACACACTGAAATTATATCGAAATTTAATTTAATAAGTGTTTCAAAAAGCTATCTTTTCCATACGATCGAATTTGGACTAGGAACCTTATCCATTGCACTTAGAATAGGGGTGTAACATTGTAAATGCCTGGTAGCATGCCTCGATAGAAGGTCAAAATTTCGTGCTATGTAAATCGAAACAAGTTGAATTTTAATTTGATTAACATATATATATTTATATACCGTGAGTCAACAGCTGATTCTTTCTCCAGCCTACTTTCTTTCACCCTCATACCTTTTTGCCTTCTCTGTAGCAGACATTCAACACACAAGCTTTCACATCTTCTTTGTCTTTGACAAAGCACGCAATCCCCGTCTTCACATTTTTAAAATCACGACCATCTTCACTTGCCTCTGTCACAAATCAAATTCGAATCTCACGACATCGTAAACGAACTCGAACTTGAAAAAAATGAAAGGCAATTATAAATTCACGAATCCCCGTTTCCTCCTCCTCAAATTTAAAAAACAACGTACCTCCTTACCTTTTCCTTCCAATTGAAAATCAAAACGAAATCATTCATTCAAACCTAAATAAAAAAATATAGTGGGATTTGTACGCGATCGAAATCGCGAGCGGGGACGTCGCGACTGACTAAAGGTATGGGTCGATTTGGGGAAGGGCGACGAGCTTAGTGAGCAAGGTGTTATCGATCGAGGTGGCTTCGAGTCGAGCACGAAATCGATGGTGATGGCGATTTCTACGCGGACGCGTGGAACTAGGGAAGGCGGCAACAACTAACTCGAGGGCTTGGCAAGATCAAGTAGGACAGCGGCGAGGGAGGTTGCAAGGGCGGAGGCTCATGTTGTCTACGATCTAGGGAGGCAGTAGGTATATTAATTGTTTTAGTATGTGTATATACTTATAGAGAAAAAGAGATTTTATTTTCATTTGGGTTTAATAAATATATATATGCAAAAAAATAATATATATTCATGTACATACGTATTTTAATATATATATATATAGAGAAAGGATTTTTTTAAAACTAGGTTTTTTTTACAAAGTTATATATATATATATGTTAAAGAAGAATTTTACAGTAAAAGAAATTATTGTTTTATATTTGCAGAAAAGAAAATAAAAAAACAAGTATATTTAGAGGAAAAAAAATTATACATACATGTTTTAACGTATAGGTAGAACGGAAAGAAAATATAGATAAGATTTCGAAAATAGAGATTTTAAAATAATTGAAGAATTTATAAAAGTTAGATTTTTGGAATCTATAAATTATTTTTTTATAAGGTTATATGTAGTTTCAAAAGGAAATTTTTAATTTAGATTAAATCATGAGTTAATTAGTTTAAAATGGTAATTGATTGTTCGATTTGTTCGGATATTAATAAAATCATCTAATGTTTATACAAGGTTGAAAATCGGGAAACCGAGGCGAGATTGAAGTGGATTGCAACAAAAATAAAAGGTGAGATCTTCTCACTCAATCAGATTTTTCTGATTAAATTTTAAATAGTTAAATTTAAAATTGTTGATTGTGTGCTTGAATGATGGTTGTTATTATTTGTTTTGAAATAGACCCTATGCGCCGCATAATAGCAGATGATATTATATTTAAACCCATATACCATGATATTCCACCTTGAAGTGGAATTGGTATTATATATATGTATTTGGAGTTGTTGATTTCCCGCATTATATAGCGGATGAGACCCTATGCGCCGCATAATAGCGGACGATATTTTATAAATCCCATATACTGCGATATTCCATCTCGAAGTGGAATTGGTATTTAATTGTTGTGCTAACATCTGTGGATGTAGGGAAACAGGTTGGAGGGATCCAACGGGATTCCCTAAATAATTGGATTTATTTCAGTATTGTGTGTTGATCATTTATAATTTGTGTGTGACTATTTGTGATTGAAACTATTGAAGGCCATAATTTAGCCAAATATATTTTTGGTATCATAGGATAATAGAAATAAATAAAATTTGATTTTTGAAATTTAGTAGAGAATTTATAGTAAATTGATTTTAGAAAATTGAATAAATTTAAAAGAAGAAATTTGTTCAAAAGATAATAAATTTGGTGTAGAAATAAATTTAGAAATCAATTTAGAAATTGATTTGGTGTTTGTAAATGATTTTAAAAATCGATTTAAAAATCATATATCAGTGAATATTTGGGAATTTGAATTCACAATGGGAATTCAAAAAGGGAAGGGAAATTTGTTTAAAAGATAAATATCGGTTTATTTTTAAGTGTGGAAAGAAATTTACGGATTTGGAACGTAAATTTAAAATAAACCCAAAAGGATTTATTAATTGGTTAAAAATGATCCATTTTGAAAAGGAAGGTGTATTTTCCCTGAAAAGCCGAGTATGGTTGTAAAATAGCTTTTGAACTATAAATTAAAAGTTCTAGGGTTGGTTTTAAAAGAATATTTTGGAGAAATTAGTTTCTTAAGTTATTTTGTAAATCGTTAAAGTAATGATTTAATTAATTAATTATGGAAGTAATGATTTAAAGATTTAATTGATATTGGTTTTAGAAATTGAATATTTAAATAGTTATAT
Organism: Allium cepa; assembly: GCA_030765085.1. Taxonomy (NCBI): domain Eukaryota; kingdom Viridiplantae; phylum Streptophyta; class Magnoliopsida; order Asparagales; family Amaryllidaceae; genus Allium; species Allium cepa. The sequence continues at coordinate 985,187,691 of CM060929.1, read as the reverse complement.
CCTATATATTAATTTTATTTGAAAATTAGTTTTGGACTTAAATTTTTATATGAGACATCAGTATAATATTTTCATAACTAATATTTAAGCAAGTGTTTCGAAATAGTTTTATTTTAAATATCTCTAAGTATATTTTGGATAAGCATTTTAAATTATTTTAAAATATTTGAACTCGACGGATTTTCAGTGGAAATGATTAAATATTTGGAAATGTTTTCCGCGTAAGGAAAAATGATTTGAAATTGTTTTCAAAATATTGAACTGCGAAAAGTGATTTGAAATTTGTTTTCAAATAGTTGAAGTGCTAAAATTTTATCTTGCGAAGATATTTTTGAAAATAAATAATTGGAAAAAATTATTTAAATCTTGGTGATTGTTGTGAATGTTGATTGACAGTTAAATAACCGACTATCAATATTGGCCATTTTAAAGTCATCTGAATTTCGATGCGATCGGGAGTCGGATTCTAAATGGATATTCGAAACCCACATCGAACCTTTGTGATTGTGATGGATCTTTCATTTAAAAGATCAACGTGGAAATTTTTGTGATTTGTTTGAAATCTGAATGAACACATATTTTTAAAAATAAGCGCTCATTGTTTGGATTAGCCAGGAGAGGACCTTGTGTCATAAAACCCATTCTGAATAATGTTACGATGAAATGGGATTGCATTTGAGACGATGTTGAAGACAGTGTGTTTTTGAAAACGAAAGGATTACCTGTTGAATGTCTCTGCACCGGTTTGCTCCGGTATAGAGATTTTATCACCCTTTGTGATGGGGATTCCGGACGTGATTAGTGAATATCCGAATTTGCAAGGGTTTCTTTTAAGCGCCTTCGGTTCCGTTCGATCCCGGAACTGACTTGTATGGATGTGTGTCTGACATTGCACTTTGAGATATAAAGTTGATTTCTATCAAATACATTTCTGTTGGTGGTGGAGAATTTATTCTCTTAGCTTAACACCCTTCTCTGAGATGTACGAGCTCAGAGGTTATGTAGTTGATGGTTATTAGTGATATACTCACAATTTGGTAGTGTGGCATACGAAGTGATGCTGGTCATTTGTTGATCAAAGCATGGCTTTGTGAAAAAGTGTAGCTTTATGGACGAGACTTCGTCGGACATTAGACCCCGAAAATGGTCGAAACAGGAAGGATGCGGCAAGGTTATTTGGGAGTAGCGCCTCCTGAGGGTATGTCATTTCCTTCTGGAAAAAGGGTAGTATCATGGTATGGAGCCCAGATATTTTTCCTATGTTGATGCTGCAAATTTATTTTACTTTGTGGTTGTTGGTTTGTGGTTGACGATCCTCAGATAAAGGTAGCAAATGACCGGGTGATGACATACTTGTGTAGTAGTTACCTAGTTACAAAGGTAACCCTGCCATGTGTTGGAAGAGATCCGGTTAGGTTCTTTGGACATCCCTCCAGAGGCATACCCATGTGGCATTCCAAAGAAACATTACGAGCCCTTTACGATTGCAATTGTATAACCTGCCTCCTCAGGAGGTAGCTATAGCAGGCATAATATAATGGTACCTATGCTGGATAAGATTAATATTATACTTTCGAAATGTTTTCTACACTATGCACTAATGATAATATTAAAAATGATTTTTGTGTATTAATCATGTTTGACTATCATAAGGAGGAATCTCCCCCAAGTCTGCGATTGCATTGAGTGTGTGCCAGGAGGCCTTATGGTAGTTTCACTTTCCAAAAAGCATTGCAAGTTTCTTTTATTCCCCTTTTGTTTTCTTTTGTTAAAGAATAACTGTTTTTATGATATCACACCAGTCCCACGACTGATCTGGAGTTTATTGTTCCCTTTTGAAACTCTGGGTGCCCATAATTTTCCACACGGGCAGTCTAGGGTCAGGTTATCATTATTCGGGAGCGAAGTCTATCAAGAAGTTTCTGTGGAGATCGAAGGCAAGTTGGATAGTGAGGCGTATCATATATATATATATATATATATATATATATATATATATATGTAATATTTCTTTTCCACGGTTTGTTGTTATAAACTTTGATAATTCAGTTCTTTGTTTTAAGGATATTCATTTATCTATTGTATTTGTTCCGCTGCGAGATGTAAGATTCTGATGTTGTTTTCTTTTCTTCTTCTTCTACCTCTTTCTTCTTTAAACCCGAAGACTCGTACATTTTTTCCACTTTGGGCTGAATTGTTGTGGAATTTTGCCAGCTCAAAGGGGTACGGATTTGCGGGCTTTTACACCACTTGTCCTTTGTTTTCTTTTGACGATTGGGGCCCATTGAGGCGATCTGTAGTTATTCAGATCTAGCCGTGCAACGGAGACGCTGGTGAAATTTTTCGAAAGTTTAAGGAATTAGATATTTTGAAGAAAATTTTAATAACTAAAATTTGATTTGGTTTACAACTTGAAATGGTTGAGTAACTAATATTATTTGGAATCGATGGATGAATTTGGAAATTAGTAAAAGTAATGTTGTGTTTTCAATAAATTGATTTTGGGAAATTTGTTAAACTGTTTGGGTTTGGAAAATAATTAATAGGTTTTGGGCTATTGTTCCTACCTAGCAATTTTGGGGACGAAATTCTTTTAAGGGGGGAGGAATTTAACGACCCAGGATATGGTTATTTGAAATTGGAATACTTAGCTGATTTTATATATTTAAAGGTTAATTTTTAACTTGAATTTCAAATATAACGATATATTGGATAATTTAATTTTTGAAATTACTAAGTAAATTGGTTAAAATATTGAATTTTGAGGTTTAAGCTTGATAAAAAAATTAAAGCCTTATTAAATTTATATTAATAAGAATGAGGATAATAAAACTTTTTAAATTGAATGTAAAAGTGATTTTCTCAATTTTAAAAATATATCGTTTGAATTAACGTATAAAAATTGCATTAGGGGACACAGTCTCGGAATTCGACAAAACCAGAGCCATTGGATCCTAATAGTGTATTATTATTAATTTTCAAATTTTGTAGCGTTTGGAATTATCGTTTGGTCATACGGAATATAAATGCGCTGAATTTAATATCGAAAATTCAATATAATAATTGGGTCCAAAAGGCTATCTTTTCCATAGGTCGAATCAGGACCCGAAACCTTTTCCATTGCGTTCGGAATAGGGATATAACATTATAAACACCTAGCGGTAAGCCCCGATAGAGGTTGGAGATTTTAAGTTATGTAAAATGAGACATTTTGAATTTTATTAATATATTGTCTAGTCAAAATTTGATTCACATCGGCTTTTTTCCTTCCTTTTCGAAACACTGTAGTCTTCATCTTGCACAACAACATCCTGTCTTGTTCTTCCCTCCCTTTTCCTTTTTAAAACACGACCAAGCACTATATAGTAAGAAAGCAAAAATGGAAAAAACTTTAAAAAGAAATCCTAGCTTATCTGCGAAGCCGCCTCTCAGTTCTTTTATAATCGTGAATTCCTTTATCCTTTCCTGTTCGGAGTTGATTCTCAAAAGAAGGAAAAACCGCTACATTTGAAAAAAAATAGAAACCAAAAATCAAAACCCGGTCGTTCAAACGAAAAACCAAATCATGGTGGCGTCCTCTATTTGGAGTCGTGATAGTTCATCGGTAGGAGGTATCGACATTGCGACTCGAAGTTGGAAATACTGGAAGGGGTTCTCGAGGAAGCGGCAAATCGATGGTGAAGACTGCATGTTCGAACGCGATTTCCTAGGTGGTTGTGGAGCTTTGGGGGTGCGGTCGACGGCCATAGGTGCGTGGTGGCTAGGGCTTTACAATGGTGGTCGCTGATCATTCTATAGTTCGTCGGCAAGGGAGCGACGATCGGAAAAGCAATGGCGATGTGGGTTCGTATATCTCTAGTGATGAACGCCTATGAGAGATGGGGAGAGGTTGGAGCAGTGGTAAATGTGGTGGAGGGCGACGGTGGTTGCTGGTGTACGAGTGAAATCGTGAGACGTGGGTTTTAAAAAATAAAATGGGAAGGTCGCGAGTTGCCTGGAAAGGGAGACAAGCGAGCTTTGATGGGATAAGCATTTTTAACTGAGGTAATCTATTTATTTAAATGTGATTTGGTTAATTATATATATGAGAAAAGAAATAAAGAGCCGATAACTTATAAACGTTGTAAATTTTATACGAGGTGCAAATTGAATGTAACAAACCACGTAGGACTTGTATCATCATCCTCTACGCGACGAAAATACTTTGGAGTCGACTCTATTTAAAGGGAGCATTGGAAAAATAAAAATCAAGGTGTGTTAATCTCACTCAATTTTAGATTACTATTTAATTTTAAAGAGTTTAAAATTAATTATTGGATTCTAGATTAATTTGATAATTTTTATCAGTTTGGACGTTGTTATTATATATAAATAGTAGTATAAATATTAGTAGGTGGAGTGATTGTTCGCGCATATGTATAGCGGATGAGAACTTGTGCTCCCCGCATAATAGCGGATGACTCTATATTCCACGATATTCTGATCGAAGTGAGATTGGCATTTTTATGCTGTGCTAACAACTACGGAAGCAAGGAAACATGTTGGAGGGATCCAACTAGATTCCTCAAAAATGTCGAATTTAATTTCATATATAGTAATATATTATTGATAGATTGTTGTGTGACTTAGATTTATTGGATGTTATGGTGGCTGTGGTCTAGATTTTGGTATTTTAAAATACAACAAATATAGATATTGAATTTTGAAAGAAAATTAAAAAGGGATTATGGAAGTAAAATATTTATATAGAGTTTTTGGATTAGTTAAAATAATTATTGGGATAAAATAAATGGTTCGACTTTAAATTTGTACTTAACTATTTCGGGATTTTGTAGATAGAGATTTTAGAAATAATGTTTATAAAGGATTTTAAATAATAAAACTTAAGTGAAAACTGTTTAAGCATCAAAGGATTTTAAAATCAAGATTTAAAATAGTTCAGAAGAATAAAAAGAATTTTGAAAATAAAACATAAAATTGTTATACTAGATCTTAAATAAGTTTTAAATTATGGAATGGAAGTGGAACTGGAATTTAGATGGGTTTTGGAATACAATTGGGTTATTTAAGAAATTGATTTAAAAATGGAATTCAGATTAGAAATCGATTTATAATCGACTAAGTATTGTGAAACTGTTATAAACGGGAAATGAGACTATGTGATTTATAAACAATGTTTATAAATAAAGTGAAATGATTATCAGTGGATAAGTTGAAGATATAAATTCACGGTGAGGATTTATAATGAGATGGTAAAATGGTTTAAAAGAAAATGATATATTTTTCTTTTGAAAACGTAAAAAGGCGATTTACGAGATTGGAACGTAAATCAAATTGGTGATAACTCGAGAGAGGTTTATAAATATAAAATAGGTTGTATTGGAATTCAAAAACATATATTTTATCGAGAAGTTGAGTTGTTTATAAAAGAAAGAGGGATTAGTTAGTTAAATATGTTAAAATTGTCAAAATGGATTATAAGTTATAAATAAGTCTTGTAAATCGATTAGAATTTTATTAATAAATAAAAATTAATTATTGTTTCAAAATTATGTAATCATTTTAAATTGTTAAAGTACATTTAATTATTAATTAAGTTGTTTATAATGAGTTGATATTAAGTTAATTATTATTTGAGGATTAATCAATATTATTATTTTATAAGATTAATTGTTCAATATTAATATTAAGTAATAACTTTATTTAAAGAGTATTTGCCTAAATTTAAGTTGGAAATTTATAAAGAAATTTTATAAGTTTTATTTCGAGAAAAATATTAAATAAAGTTTTTGGAAAATTAATGGTATACTTTCATGGCGAAATCGATGGCAGAGAGTGCCTTCAGTTAAATTTGGATTTCTCTAGGATAGAGACGTAACCATTGAGCTGTGAATCCATGTTTGATACCACAGTGGTAGTTTCCATATTATTTTAAAACAGTTGTCAAATATCTTTGAAAAGGTTAGTTTGTGAGTATACTAAATTCGATAGGATAAGTATATATTTTGGATAAAGAGATTTGAGTGATTGAAATTTAACTTGAATAAGACTTAGTGAAGTCAGTTGAAAATGGAATCTTTTGATTGAATGATTGTTATTTGAAAGTTAAATAACCGACTTTAAAATCCGAACCAAAAAATATAACTTTGAAAATATCTAGGAGAAACACGAGAATTATGTTGTACAGTTACCGTTGGAAGGTGTTATACTGTACGTATAAGCTAGTTTTGTTTTTCCATGACGATGATAAGGAAATCCGTCTATTAACGGCTAGGAGATGTTCTCCGGTCTTATTTTCATCTGTTTATTTGTTAATGAACCAGGGTTGAATTTACCGAAAATATCAAACGTTGTTTCGAAGAGACCGGGATCGGATAAGTTATCCGAAAACCACTTCGATCCAACGAATACGTTTTCGAAATGAAGACAAGAGCACAGAGTCGAAAATTGATCATTGAAGTGTGAGGGCTAATCGTTACTAATCCTGAGAATGATACCAAATGGATGCAGTAGGAATAGTGCCCTAGGTTTCGTTCAGACGCAGAACGAACTTGTATGGATGAATGCTATCGGTACATTGTCATTGGAGGACATGAGCATTCTAAGTGGAAATTCCTTAAAAAGGTAATCGTAGCCTCAAGCCTCATCAACCAGGAATGACTGAAAATCAAGGGAGATGCATCAAGGCTAAGTGGGTCGCACCCAATTAGGATATGTTTATCACCTTTCTAGATACCCTCAGATATCATTACTACGGTGTGCGGAAGAACTCGAAAAGGGTCAGAACGCCCGTGATGATAGCATATTCGGTCTATCCAGGTTAGGGGTATTCCAATGTTGTGTTGCAAGGGATCTCGGCGTGGTCCTCGGTACATTTTTCTGGATGTGTACTGTGATAGGTGGTACCCAATGTTTGTACCAAAAATGGAAAAAACACTCTTTGGAAGTCTTTGAAGAGATAAAAACGAAGAATAGAAATGTAAAATGTGGATTATCTAACAAAACTCCAAAAAAAAGATAAGTAAATGCGCAGATACACAGCAATTTAGAGTGGTTCGGCGTGTTGCCGACGGCCACTATGAGTTTTATGATTTTATTAATATTCTCTTGATGATTACCCTTGATTACAGCAAGCAACAGCGAATTACAACCCTAAAATTCGAGTACAACAGTAGCAATGGTGTGCAAAGTTGAATCCGACAGAGTCTGGGCGTTGGAGAATCGAAAGATCCTTCTTCTGTAGGCCCTGGGGCTCTATTTATAGGCGTAAGAGGCCGATATTTCGCTCAGATCTCGGGAGATCTATTCGAAGCCATCGATTCGAACTCGGCAGAATAGCAAACACGTAATCTCCTATCGATCGCTGCACGTGTCCAGGTGATGACATGGTGCGCACTCTTCGGATCGATCCACCTTTAACGCCGAGTTAACCGAGTCATTTACAAAGATCTTGCCTCATTCGTATCGAAGGTCGTTGCAAATTCGTATCGATGGAAGTTGCGCAGTTCGTATCGATGGGAGTTGTGCAGTTCGTATCGATGGGAGTCGCGTAGTTTGTATCGATGGGTGTTGCATATTTCGTATCGATTGTGGGGTCTTGTTCGTATCGATCCACGTTGCTCTAACTTGATGGATGCGAACAGCTGATGACTAGACGGATACGAATAGATAGTGGCTTCGTTAGGTCTTGATGGATACGAACAACATTCTCATGATGGATACGAACTAGCAGAGCCATATGGATACGAAAAGGACTCTCCTTGAGGGATACGAATAAGGCAGTTACTTGATGGATACAAAGCAGGGACTATTTGATGGGTACGAACTAGTCCGATATGAAGAAAGTTGCCTTTGGATGTATACGAAGTAGACCTCCGTGTTGTGGTTGATGGATGTGAAGTAGGCATTAGTCGATCGATACGATATGAGCCTACCTGCTGATGGATACGAAGTCAATCGATGCGAAACGATGGGTTGTGACTCTGATCGATTCGAAATAATGGATACGAATGAATGAGTTTTCTTGACTTGCATCGATCCTATCTTTGTTAGGAAATCAAATCTATGGTTTCGATGACAACAACTATACAACGGAAATCAAATATGCATATATATTTCTATTTACAGGTATTTCTAAAGCAACATCACTACAGAGACAAGAACAATGCTCAAAGAACGTTACAAGAGACTACAAGTCGATAGGATCAATGGAGCAATGACATAGATGCACAAAAGCAACATGCGCAGGGTTCAGACGTCTGGGTGCACTAGCCAGACGTCTGAAGAAATCCTCTGGATTATAAACCAAACAAGATTAGACGTCTGGTTAATTTACTCAGTCGTTTGAAAGGCTATCATATACAAAAAAATATAGCCAAACGTCTGAAACAAATACCAGACGTCTGGTACTGAACTTGGATTTTAAAATTCAAATAACAACTGCCGCATCTGAAAAGACATCTTCGCTTATCTTCGCTGCAACTCTTCATCATCATCAGAAACAACAATAGAACACTTGTTAATGGATGCACCTACTCAAGGAATCTCTCTACCACTATAAATAACATCACGAATCAAAGAGAAGAACTCACCTTACTTACTTGTGCTCTTTACTTTTATACTCTGATATATTCTTGATCTCTAGCAAAATATACTTGTATTTCACTCTTCCATATATTCAGATCTCATCAATCAATATTCTATATATATATATATATATATATATATTTGAAAATTTCTATATATATATATATATATATATATATATATATATATATCGGAAGCATTTGTACTTAATAGTCCATATCTGTGTTATAAAACACATACTTGACAAGAACAAGCTATTGTAACCAAGCCTATTCCTTCGGGCGAAGTGAGGGTGTTTGATAGTCGAATTCCAAAGGGGAGCTTCTGGACTGGACATAGGACGGGAGATCTGAACCAGTGTAAAATCCCGGTGTGCTTATTCTATATCTACCTAGATTAATTTATCTTAGTTGCATCACATAGTTAGTTACATATACTTGCATATACACTATACGATCCACACTATATAGACTTTCAATTGGTATCAAAGCAAGGTTTGGTCAAAGTACAGTAACACGTTTTTGAATCACTTTAATATGGCAAGTATTTTTCAAGAAGGACAATCCACAGCACGACCCCAACCTTTTAATGGCTCTAACTATGCATATTGGTTAACACGTATGAGAATTTTTACGGAAGCTAATGGTCTAGAAATTTGGTGAGCCACTCAAGATAAATATGAAGCACCTACTACTACTATGAACACATGGACCGATGCACAAAAAAGGGCAGCTTCTAATAATGCCAAAGCTATGAATGTTTTATTTTGATCATTAGATAAAAATGAATTTTCATGTGTCATGTTATGTAATACAGCATTTGATATTTGGCGTGCCTTACAACTTACACACGAAGGCACAAACAAAGTTAAACAAAGTTAAACAAACTAAGATTTCAATTTTACAAAATCAATTCTCCTCATTTAAAATGAAACAAAATGAATCTATAGTAGATATGTACCCTAGATTCCAAACCATTCAAAATGACTTAATGGCACTTGGAGTCAAATTCACAAATTCTGATTTAGTATCTAGAATACTCAATTCTTTAACTCCAGAGTAGGAATGAAAAGTAATAGGTCTCTCAGCACTCTTAGTTGAAGAGTTGATAGGAAATTTAATGTCCTATGAAGCTAATTTGCAGGAACGAAAAGAATAAAATTCGAAAAAGAACATAGCATTCCCAGCAACAAATGAAGACTCCGACTAAGATGAACAAGAAATTGTATTTTTGCCAAAAATTACAACAAATTCAAGAAGTTTCGAAAAATGACTAAATTTTAGAAAGGAGGAAAATCAAATTCAACAAATCAAACATCAACCAAATGCTATGAATGTGATCAATTTGGACATACGAAGAAAGATTGTCCAAAGCTCAATAATGATAAAAAGAAAAATAAATTGAAAAGATCAAAAAGAAGAAGGCTTTCAAAGTAACATGGGATGATTCGGATTCTTCATCATCTGATAGTGATAGTGATAGTGACGGAGAAAAAGCTAAAGTATGTTTTATGGCACAAACTGATGAGGTATGTCCGGAACTTAGCTGTGACGAATTATTAAAACTAAGCATGGAATTAGATGATAAATTTAGAAAAATTAAAAAATTGAAAAAAGAACATATAGCCAAAATAAATAGGTTAGAACTTGAAGCAGAAATGTTAAAAGATGAAAAAATTATCTTAAAAGAGGAACCAAAAATATGAAAATTTGGATTCCTAAGACAGATAATGATTTGATTAGTAAAAACATATTAATAATTTCTTAGAGAATGTAGTCTATAATTAAAATTATATTTATAAAGGTACCAAACCATCTTGGGTATGGTTACCTTCTTCTAACAACTAGGACCCTAACAAAGTTTATGGGTACTAATTAAAACATCTTTTATTTTACAGGTATCCAAAATAAAAAATAAGGAGAAATGGATACTAGATAGCGGATGCTCCAAACATATGACCGGAAATTCAAAAATGTTATCAAATATAACATACATCAATGGTGGAGCGGTAACCTTTGGAGATAACTCAAATGGATATGTCGTGGGCATCGGAGAAGTCATCAACTCTGGTATTTCTAACTCTCCTATTATTACAAATGTTTTATTAGTAGAAAATCTAAAACACAACCTACTAAGTATTAGTCAACTATGCGTTAAAGGTTTTCAAATCAATTTCGAAAAAGATAGATGTAATATTTTCGATAATAACAAACAACTTATATTTGAAGGTTTTAGAAACAAAAATATTTATGTCTTAAGCATGAATATAAATAAAAATTCAAATTTTTGTTTAACCGCCAAACATGACGATCCGTGGTTATGGCATAAACGATTTTGCCATATCAATTTTAAATATATTAATAAATTAGCAAAATATGAGCTAGTTAGAGGTTTACCTAAAATAAATTACAAAGTAGAAAATTTATGAGATGATTGTCAAATTGGAAAACTAAAGAAAAGTTCTTTTAAATCTAAAAATCACAATAAATAGTTTTCGTAATAGTCGATGATTTTTCAAGATATACATGGACTTTATTGTTAAAACATAAAAGTGATACCTTTGGTATGTTTAAAATATTTGCTAAAAGAATTAAAACAAAAATGGATTTGAAAATTAAAAATATTCGAAGTGATCACGGTGGAGAATTCGAAAATGATCTTTTTACTAATTTTTGTAATAAGAAAGGAATAAATCATAGTTTTTCTTTTCCTCGCACACCTCGACAAAATGATGTAGTAGAAAGAAAAAATCGTATGTTACAAGAATGTGCACGAACACTACTAAATAGTAGTGGTCTACCAAAACATTTTTGAGCTGAAGCTATTTCATAGCTTGTTATATGTTAAATCAAGTAACCATACGACCTATGACTAAACAAACTTATTTTCAAATATTTTTGGAAGAAAACCTAAAGTATCATACTTTAAAACTTTCAGATCAAAATGTTTTATATTAAATACAAAAGTTAATTTAGGAAAATTTGACCCGAAGGTCGATTAAGGAACTTTTGTTGGATATTTGGATCGCAGCAAAGCATATAGGATTTTTAATAAACGAAATAATAGCATTGAAGAAAGTTTACACGTTTCGTTCGATGAAAATTTTCTTAACCATCATACTAATGATGATGAAATAATTCCAATAACAAATACAACAAACTCTATTAATAATGATACAAATGTGCAAAATAATACCTTGATATCATCTCCTAGAATTCTTAAGGATCATCCAAAAGATAATATCATTGGAGATCTCAATTCTAGAGTAACTAGAAATCAACTTAATCAAATAAGCCATATAGCATTTGTGTCAGATTTTGAACCAAAAAATTATAAAGAAGCTTCAAATGATAATTTTTGGATAATAGCTATGCAAGAAGATTTAAATCAATTTGAACGTAATAATGTTTGGGAATTAGTACCAAGACCAAAAGAACAATCGGCTATAGGAACAAAATGGGTATTTAAAAACAAAGCTAATGAAAACAAAAATATTGTTAGAAATAAAGCACGTTTAGTTGCTCAAGGCTTTCATCAAGAAGAAGGTATCGACTATGACAAAACCTTTGCTCCAGTAGCAAGATTGGAGGTCATTCGCACATTATTCGCCTTTGCAAATCATCACAATTTTAACTATTTCAAATGGATGTCAAAAGTGCTTTTTTAAATGGTTTTATTAAAGAAAACGTATGTGTAGAACAACCACCATTATTTGTTCACGAAAAATATCCCGACCATGTTTTTAAATTGCACAAAGCATTATATGGATTAAAACAAGCTCCTCGTGCATGGTACGAATGTCTTAAAAATCACTTAATTACATCTGGTTTTCAAATAGGCAAAATCGATACAACTTTATTTATTAAACGAGAAAATAATGATATTTTAGTTTTATAAATTTACGTTGACGATATTATTTGTGGTTCAACCAACGAAAATCTATGTGATCAACTTTCAAATATTATGAAAAATGAATTTGAAATGTCACACATGGAAGAATTAAATTTCTTCTTAGGCTTACAAATAAAACAACTTGAAAATGGTATTTTTATTCATCAAGAAAAATATTATAACGATTTATTATGACGTTTTGAAATGGATAAAACTTCAAGCAAACCAACACTAATGAGTACTACCGTTCACTTAGAAAAGGATGATAACGGAAAAGATTTCGATGAAAAATTATATCGTAGCATGATTTGTTCTTTACTCTATTTGACGGCTAGTCGACCCGACATTATGATGAGTGTATGTCTCTGAGCTCGATTTTAAGCAAAACCAAAAGAATCTCACCTAAGAGCTGTTAAACGTATCTTACAATATATATCTAGTATTAGAGATTACGGTTTGTTTTACCCTAAAGGATCATTGTTTGAACTAGTTTCATATAGTGATGTGGATTTCAGTGGATGTAGAACAGATCGTAAGAGTACTAGTGGAACATGTCACTTTATCGGACAATCACTAGTTTCATAATTTAGAAAAAAGCAAAATTATGTCTCTTTATCTACCTGTGAAGCCGAATATATTTTAGCAGCTCTAACATGTGCACAAGTGATATACATGCAACAAACACTTACAGATTTCAGCAAAATTATCAATAAGTCTCCAATATATTGTGATAAAACGAGTGCAATAAATTTATAAAAAACATTGTAAATCACTGGCGAACTAAACATATAGATATACGACATTATTTTTTATGTGACAATGTTGAAAAAGGAACTATTTCATTAGAATTCGTAAATACCAAAAATCAAATAGTAGATATTTTCACAAAACCACTAAATGAACCAACTTTTATAAAGCTCCGACACGATTCAGGGATATGTTCTCTTCATGATATTATAACTTAATAACCACTTTTAGGCTATGATTAGCTAATAATTTTCTATCCACAAATTGCAATTGATAAATCCTTCACCTTTGGTTTTTTAGTTTGTTAGTTTCTGCAAATTTTCTATAAATAATTTTTGAACTTTTATAAATATTCATACAACAAGAAAGAAAAAAAACATATATACAATTCATACTTGTTTAAAAAAAATCATGGCCTGTGAAAATTCTTATATATCCATCTCGACACCTACAACGGATAGCTCGACGGATACACCACAATGGCTTCCTACACCCACACCAAAGCAGGAACCGACATATAGGTGGTCTTCATATCACACGGGATTCACTCCCGATCGCAAGAAGACTAAACCATCTTTATTTGTCTCTCCTAACACAAAGGATTAAATTAATGAAATACATCACTATCAAAAATATACATTACTATCAAAAATAACAAATAGATTTTCAATGAGAACTATATTTTGAACAAAATGTCACGGCACGACGGCTAAGTTTTTTGGAGCAAGTGGCGATGAAGTTTTGTACTTCACGGAAGAAAGATGCCCATGAACCACTTCCGATGCCTTGCAGTTCCTTAGATCCCTCTTCCTCATATTGTACACCTTTGGACCCATCACCAAAGCCATTCTCTGGTTCCCCGAGAACCCACAAACGAGGAAATATATGGTCTCCACTCAAACCATGGAGGGACAACATGTCAAATGATCGCAAAACCCCAGCGCCATCTAAATAGATTTTATTTTTATTTTTATGTATATCTACGTATATTTGTAATTTTATTTCAGAAAAATAAAACTACATTTCTTTTCACACAAAATATAATCGAGAAATAAGCAACACCATTAAAATTTAGGCTATTATTAGAAAGATTGCCTATTTCAGACGTCTGGATATGGACCTCAGACGTCTGACACTATGATATCTCATGAATTTTTAATCACTGTGCATATTTCAAACAGTTATAACCTTCCAAACGTATGAATATTTGCTCTGCCTCCTTGAAATAGAAACCAGACTATTTCAGACGTTTGAATTTTGATCCAGACGTCTGAGTTATGTTTCTGCCACTAAATTCTAAAAACACGACCTATTTCAGACATCTGATATTTTAACCAAACGTCTAAAAAATCTCTCTGACTATCATATATTTCAAAATCGACCAAACCAGATATCTAGCAATTAAACCAGACGTCTTAAATTATCTACTGTGTTTGAATTAGGGTAAATCAGAAGTCTAAAATCGTTTCCAGACGTTTGAAATTCAATCGACACTGTAAATACACCCATATAACGTCATTTTTTTTCTAATTTCATTTCTATTTTCAACTGCGTATTCTCCATTGTCAATTTTCTTCTCAAAAACCATCCTTTTACACTTGCTCAATTACAATTCCTTCTAGAACTAAAAATCCTAAGATATCCAAAAGAAAAAAGGACCAACCAACATCATCCTCAAATCCTCAAGTTTGCTCCGTTGATCAAATAGAAAGATGGATGAATCGAGCACTACACTCAATAAAGAGATATAAGGATATACAAAAGAAGAATCACTTTCAACTGTATTATCGGTTCTCAAAGAGGTACTTCAAAGGGTTCGCGATTCGACACCTCCATCTGAAGATTGGACAACCCCAGTGCCTTCTCCTCCCGCGAAACATTCCAAACTTTTTGAGGATGAACCTCTGAAAGAAGCTTCGACATCTCCTACAAAGCAACCTAGCTCTTCCCAAAAATAAGATAAAGGGGATGATCAAGAAAAAGCTTCTCCAAAAGAATCATAAAGATTTTAGGATTTCAACTTTTGTACACTTGAAAAAATCTATGAATGTAATCAATTTCAAATTATTAATGAAATTTTCCTTTTTGTGTGTTACCTTTGACAAATGGATAAAAAAAATTATAACTCTTTTTTATAATGCCAAAGGTGGAGAAATGTAAGCATAAATATATAAAAACTATAAATAAGCACACACTCAGGGGGAGATTTATAAATTATATATAAGTACATTGTATAGTTTTCATCATCAAAAGGGGGATATTGTTAGGAAATCAAATCTATGGTTTCGATGACAACAACTATATAATGGAAATCAAATATTCATATATATATTTCTATTTACAGGTATTTGCTAAAGTAACATCACTAGAGAGACAAGAACAATGCTCAAAGAACGTTACAAGAGACTACAAGTCGATAGGATCAATGGAGCAATGACACAGATGCACAAAAGCAACATGCACAGTGTTCAGACGTTTGGGTGCACTAGCCAGACGTTTGAAAAAATCCTTTGGATTATAAACCAGACAAGATCATACATCTGGTTAATGTACTCAGACGTCTGAAAGGCTATCATATACAAAAAATATATATAGCCAGACGTCTGAAACAAATACCAGACGTCTGATACTGAACTCGGATTTTAAAATTCAAATAATAACTACTGCATTTGAAAAGACATCTTCGCTTATCTTCACTGCAACTCTTGATCATCATCAGAAGCAACAATAGAGCACTTGTTAATGAATGCAACTACTCAAGGAATCTCTCTACCACTATAAATAACATCAAGAATCAAAGAGAAGAACTCACCTTACTTACTTGCACTCTTTACTTTTATACTCTGATATATTCTTGATCTCTAGCAAACTATACTTGTATTCCACTCTTCCATATATTCAGATCTCTTCAATCAATATTCTCTAGATACATATATCGGAAGCATTTGTACTTAATAGTCAATATCCATGTTATAGAACACATACTTGACAAGAACAAGCTATTGTAACCAAGCCTATTCCTTCGGGCAAAGTGAGGGTGTTTGATAGTCGAATCCCGAAGGGGAGCTTCAAGACTGGACGTAGGACGGGAGGTCGGAACCAGTATAAAATCCTGGTGTGCTTATTCTATATTTAGCTAGATTAATTTAACTTAGTTGCATCACATAGTTAGTCACATAACTTGCATATACACCACACGATCCACCCTATATAGACTTTCAATCTTGAGCATATGAACTCGGATTGACTTGAAGCTTGGAACGTTCGTTTTCATGGCTTCGCTTGTCGTGTCTTGTCAATTGTAGCTTGATCCGGACTCAGAAAAAATTCATCGATATCCATGGTGAACCTTTGCGTACTCGATATCCGGGACAAGCGATCCTTGGTATTTAGTCAGTTCCTTGATATCTCGGCCTTGCCAAAAGGCGAGATAACATTTTCCCTCCCAAAGTACGTCTTGTGGAAACACGACGTGCTATGAAAAGCTGCATCCTTCACTCTAAACAGTTATCGTCTTTTTATTGAAAGTTGTAATCTTTGACTGATTTCCTCAGTAGTGTGAACTATTGATTGTCAATTATTGTACCCTGTACTGTTGTAATTGATTATTGTACAATTGTAATTAGCTTTTTGTCGTCATAATCATTATCAGATGAGTATCCAATTCCTGTGGATGTTGAAAATTGAATATTAGTCCGACATATATGCATATATGTTAATTTGACTCTCGTTAACGTTGCACATTCACGAGTCGTTGTCAGTTCTCTCGTATCAAATTCTGTATCGATCCTCTCTAGAGCCAATGTAAAATTCGAGTTGCAACAACGATTGATGATTGTTTTTGGATGTTCCTTCATATCGATCCTCTCCTGAATCGATGTAAAAGATTGAAAGGTAGTTTTCATATCGATGTGATTCACAATGATGGATACGAAATGATCGTTCGTATTGATGATTACGAACTTCAGTGGACTTCATTGTAGTGGACTTCATTTCATATCGATGAACTTGTGCTATTATGGGTCGAGTGCTGATGGATAAGAAATAAGCATTTCGTATCGATGGAGTTCAACGCTTTCAGAACAGCCTTCATTGTGCACTTCGTATCGATGGACCCTGTGTTGTTGGATATGAATAGACAGTTCGCAATTCGCATCGATGAATATTGGCCTCTAGAGGCTGTGATTTGATGGATTCGAGCTGCGTAGTTCATATCACTACACTGTGGATGGAGTCAAAAATAACCGATACGAACAATGGTTTCGTATCGATGGACGTTGGTGACTTAGAAAAGTCTCCATTGATAATTTCGTTTCGATAAAGGCTCAAGTTTATGGATCGAATAGCTCGTTCGAATCGATTCAATAGTGGACATGCTATGACCAGTCGCACTGACTAGGATGCGAATCGCCCTTTCCCTTAACACTCGAGTCCATATAAATACTCCGGACTTAGCCATTTTTTCCTCATTTTCCACTCATGTTCTCTGCCTTTGTATCGAGAAGAATCAAGAAGTTCAAAACAACCTTCACTCCCAAATCACTTCGCCATATCGATCCTTTGAATCGATACTTTGAAATCAGGTAATTGAATGGCTAACCCACATTATAGCGATGAGATTCGAACCTAATTGTCAATCTATTTACACATACGATCGATCTCTGGTGATGTCACGGCCGGAGTCGGCTCAGAGAAAATTGCCATGGTGTTTGAGCAGTTTGGGGAGGAAGAATGGTAGAGGGATACGAAGGAAGTGTTCACACGAATCGATGAAGGAGACGGCTTTCGTATCGATCTGAGAATGATGGAATGTCGTATCGATAGAGCGAGCAGTCTTGTATCAATTGGGAATAGGAGTTCGTATCGATCCAGATTGATCGATACGAAAATCTGGTTTTGGTGCTTGATAGAGGACGCCGTCGATGATCGATATGAAATCGAGCTCTTCGGATTGATATGAACGAACTTTTCTGGTGATTGATACGATGTTGTATACCATGACTGATGCGAAATACACTCTCATGATCGATAGAAACGTATTGATTCGAACATGATCGATGCGAAACGTATCGATTCGAATATGATCGATACGAAAATGGAGCCTCCTCGATCGATACAAATTGCTGCGTTCTGGATCGTTACGACTTGCATCTCTAGTGATCGATCCACGTATGAACCTCGATGGATATGAAACCTTGTACAATCAATCACATGAATCCGACGAGCTTCATTTTTGCATATCTGGACTTAACTGTTAAACTGCATATCTGACTGCCCTTCGAAGCTTGTCGATGGAACTATAACTTAACAAAATGATAACGAACTTTAACTCGTATCGATCGCTAACATCTGGATGGCATGCATGTGACGGTCAGCGATGACGGTATCTCTAGTTGAATTTCAAAGTCTTATCGTTTGAATGTTTATTCATACTCTGATGAATTTTCTCAAGTAATATACGGCACTGCACTACACAATACATTCACACACTTCATATTGGGAGATGCACGGGCTCATTATTGTCTATGACGATTTTTCATATCTTAATTAGTTATGGAACCTTCAAGCTCACAGCAATAGGAAGTTCAAAGTTCATCCCCTCCAATAATTGAGATACTGGCCATCGAGGCCGAAGTCGTTGATCCATCCCCGGACGAGATACCTGGTGCATCTTTCATTGGTGACCCGTTAGACTCTGTCTAATCCATAGTCCCCAAAGACATGTTGGAGCGAATATGCTTAAGACACAATCTGTCGATGGACGACGTACTATTGCCGGGAACAAACAATAGACCGCACTATCCACCTCAGGGGTATACCGCATTCAATCGTCATGCTTGCACAGTCGGGATGCTTTCCCCGTTCAACCAATACATTAGGGAGGTGTTATACTTTCTGGGGAACGCTCCATCTCAGCTACACCCAAATATATACGCTCTATTGAACGGTTTGTTCATCGTATTCATGGAGCACCTCTATCGTCCACCCATCCCAATCGAGATCAGATATTTATTCAACATCAAAAGCCGGGGAGATATCCCATCTTTCACATTCCTGGAGGCAGTCAGAAACTACCAAGTAGTTACGGGATCTTGGACTAGGCTAAGTTACTTCAAAACAGAGTGGTTTTATGTTCGATGTCCTCCAAGATTTGCCAGTCGATGGCTATTCATACGTAAGTATTGCAGTCTTCTCAAGTAGCTAATACGATAGTTATAACTAAAGTAGAACTTATATCTCTTTTTCTTTACAGCTGTGATCCCACGGCCTAAAGGTGTGCATTTCAGGGAGATAGTTCGGATACTCCAAGAAGTTCCGAGCGAAGAAAGGAACATGGACTCGGTTCTGAAGGATAGGAATCTAAGGATCGTTGGATTGATTGAACGAAACCAAAGTATAAGATTCGAAGGGACGCTAAGGTTCGTCTCGAAGAAACGAGCCAAGCATAAGATGCCCGAAATTGTTATAACTGAAGGGGATGATTCGAAAAGAACACCCACTGATGACGAACTCTTGACCGGGCCTTCGGAGGTAGTTCAGGGTTCCAAAGGAAAGAGAAAAGGCAAGGTTGCTGCTTTTAAACATCCTAAATCCGGTAGAAGGAAATCTGTGGTCATATCTTTGCTCGTCCTCGGGATTAACATTTCAGAGGCTCCGCCTTTGTAGGAGGGAAACCTTTTTGAAGGGCTCGTCGATATTCCGATTCCAGATCATGCTTCGTTCCAACAAGATGCCGGATTGGAGGAGCTTCATCAGGCTTTAGACTTAAGCGAGTCTCTTCCAACTAGCATGGCTGACATTTTCGGTTGGTCGAGGGGTTGCACATACATAAGCACTTCATCACACCACATAATTTCTGACCATAAGTTAAGCACTTTGGGAGATTACTAACTCTGCTCTTCTTTTACTTTGCAGATACAATGTCTGGCAGAGACTCGATGCTAAGTAGTCTTCGAAAAGCTCGCTAGTCTTCTACATATTATGAGCCACGTAGAAGTAAGGCGGATAGGGATTATGACTGTGGGTACTCTAGTCAGGAGTGGTATAACAGAGACAGGGAGCATAAACGTCGATCTCAATCTCATTCTCCCCCTCCTAGAAATCCTATACAGCCATCGGTCTATGTCTCCCGCTCTCTAATCTTCACGGCACAAGCCGTCTTCTCATGCTTCAAGGCCTGAAACTCAACAATGTAGAACTCAAATAGCGACCCCCATAATTGCAAAGCAGGCCCTTGCTGAGCCTTCGGGGGAAGGAGCGATTGAACTTGCTCAACTAAAGAAAGATTGCCCCAACGTCTGCTTTGATGGATACATTTTTCCCCCACACCTGAAGAGAATTCCGACGGAGGTTGAGAACACAGTACATGACTACATTGCAGATATTACTTCCGATATAAGGAGTGGATGAAAGCTGCGAAAAAGCATCGAAAGTGGCTTTTGAGCAGGCTGCTGTGATTGAGAAGTTGGAGAAAGAGCTCGCACAGAAGGACCGGATCATTCAAGTGCTCAATACTGAAGCGGAGTGTTCCCGTAAATCTGAAATAGAACCTCTTAAAAAGGCCAATGATTCCCACTCGGCCACGGATATGATGAGGCAAGAACATTATGCTATGATGGAGGACATGGGTCATCGGAACACCACCATCACCGCCGAGTGGGACGCAGCCCTCAAAGAGCTTAATGAGCTTAAGTCCAAATTTTCTGAAATCAGTAAAGAGAGGGATGCTGCCAATACTTCAGCACAAGAGCCATGTGATCAAGCGGTGGTGCTTCGAAGCGAAAGGGATGCGGCTACGGAGAGAGCGCGCGCAGTGGAGGCTGAGGTTGAGGAAAAAGTTCAGACGGTGGAATCCAAGTTGAAGGCTGACATTGTAGACCTTCTCGTTGCCTATAACGCCAATGTGCCGAGACACGGAAATTAGGCTTGGCTCGAAAACTATTCAACACATCTCTATAGTGCCTGGAGCCAGTTAGTTGAGGAGGAGAAGGCAGTGCATCTGGGTGAATCCTTTGATAAGTTCGAGCAGGAGAATCACTTGCTGACCGAAGATGAAAGGAAGATTCTCCATGCGTCGGTCATCTCACATGAAAAGGAGAAACTCAGCATTCAGCACCAAGAGATTAGGAAAGGCCCAGGCGTCGAGCATCACGCCACAAGTTCTGAGATCATTGCTCCACCTCAACCCACACCTATGTCAGCGTTCAGGCCCAGTCTATCCTGGCTTACAATCTAGAACAGCCGCAGCTATCCCCTATTAAGGAGCACACTTCCGAAGCTGCTCAGCCATCTGTGAGCCAAACTGACGAAGGTATTCTGAACAAATCTTATGTCTGTTTGAAATGAAGGACTTGTCTTAAAGTGTGCGCTAAAATTTCTCTTCTTCCTTGTCCAGTGACTGGAGTTACACCGATAGCGCCCCCTGCAAACCAAGAATTACATCAAGCGTAGGGGGCCATTATTACTGAAGCGACCACCATGATAGCAACTGTGCCGATCGATGGAACCTAGGGGAGCTCACTTTCTTTTGACTAACAGATGATGAATGAGCTTCTAGGTCGACACAATGACCCTTTTGCGGACTTGTCGTTGTCATTAGTGGGCTTGCGCCAGCTTCTAGTTCTTCAACGCATACCACTGCTACCCCCAGCAAAGCCCAATCTATTCGCAAAGAAGAAATACTGGCGAAAATCAATGCTAAGTTGGAGGCAGCGGCGCATGGTGGTAGCTCGAGAGGTGGAATGGAGGTGCCCGGTCCGGCTCCGTTAAGGATGATATAACCTGGTGGTACAATCGTTGATAGCAATGTGCCCATTCTGCCCCTTGTAGTAGATCTGACTCCTCTAACCCCTCTTGTAGGAAGCATTCCGGTACATTCAAGTTCAAAGGAGGATGTTGAGATGATGGCCCCATCTGGAGACAATCTACCAAAAGGCAAGAGCTCGAAACAAAAGATCGTCCACGGCTTCGACGGATCCACACCGAAGAGGAAGCCGAAAAAGAAAAAGGAGTAGATAGGCCTCTTCGGCACATCTTTTGGTAAATAGAAGTTTGTTTTTTTCCTTCCTTTTGTAGGCCGTGTATAGATGCGGGTTCGGCCCCTACTAGTAGGAAACTTGGAAAAACTTGTATATGAACTTCATTAACGATTAGTTGAAATGAAATTTTGTTTTTTGGCTTCAACTTTTATTACTGTCTTTTATGCTTAAGTGTTCCAATATTTGAATCTCAGTCTAGTGCACTAGAGGAGTTTCAACTCTTGAGTTGATTTTGTTTTTATTCGCAAAGTACGGAAATCACGAACAGCGTCGGAATTGGAGATTGAGTTGGACTTTTGATGTTGCACTGTTTCGACCAGTGATTAACACATAAGCTTTGCCCCTAATTTAGGGGATAGGTTGCAAAGATCAGTTAGCGATCGCAATTTGCTTTTATTTCTTTGGGCTTAACATCGTCGAATCGATGCCAAAACAAGTGAGAGTTGAGTGGTCGAATCACACTCGCTCACTTATCAACGATTACGTCCCTCTCCAAGGATTCGTATTCGAACTTCGGCGGTCAGTCATGCTTATTTAAGTTTTTTAAATATGTGTCCACGCTCTGGGGACTTAGGTTAGTTATGAGTGGTCATTCGCACTCGAGTTATATTTATACTCTGACCACACTCTGGGGACTCGGAGTTAGTTGTGATCGATTATCTGGTTCGCACTTTGGGAATTCGGAGATAATCGACGTTGGTAATCCAGTTCACACTTCGGGAACTTGGATTTGAGGTTTGTACCCCGATTCGCACTTTGGGAATTCAGAGTCGGTGTTTATACTCTGATTCGCACTCCGAGAATTTGGAAGTCACATCTGTTTAAGATTTTACGATTTCGTTCGCACTCCGGGAACGATGAATTTATCAGGATCGTGGAAGGTCGATTCACATCCACCCCGAGTAAACAAGTGAGGTCGTTGGATGGACGGGTCCATCCTCCTCGAACTTGGGGAGGATACGGTGGAAGTCGTTAGGTGGACGGGTCCACCCTCTTTAGAAATGCATTTATGAGTTTACGCTCTCACTCACACTCTGGGAGTATGGCGTTGGCCGACAAACGGTCAGTCATGTTTGTTTGGGCGTTTGGATTGCGTTCGAACTCTGGGAACGACAGAATTATCAGGATCGTGGATGGTCAATTCACATCCACCCTGAGTCGACAAGCGATCGTTAGATGGACGGATCCATCTTCCTCAAACTTGTTTTAAATACGGTCGAAGTCGTTAAGTGGACGGATCCACCCTCTTCGAAACCGCATTTATAAGTTTGTACTCCCGTTCGCACTCTGGGAATCCAGAGTTAATTAGAGGACTGCATGTATCGATCCAATTTAGTCTTTAGTGTGATGGCTTGCCCTCGAGCTTGGTTTTCACCTAGTGAGTGGCCAGTCGTATCATAGTCACTCCCTATTTGAATAAATTCCACCATATGATGGAACTTAGCTCTTCGTGCGTCGTGATTGTTGCATGTCACATTCAATAAGTGATGTGCACGTAATTGTGCATATATTTACATCCATATTTTATCTTTTTTTTTTTAAATAATCATCATATTTGGGCATTTTAACATGTTTAAAACCAAAATTCAATTATTTCCAAACCATCATATTTTCATCATCATTCAGGGGCAAAACGGTCATTTTTGTGCATGTGTCAATGTAAGAATTTTTACTTGGACATTTTTTGATTATTTTTATAGGAATTTGGATGCATATGGAAGAGGCTTATATGAAGATACATGCATGCACAAGGAAATACAAAGGAATGAAGAGGAAATAATTCAAGTTCAAGATCATGGAGGACCCCACCCACTTACCTAACTTCCAATTAGAAGCTAAGCACATGCTAAAAGGACTTAAAGCTTCATGTACATATTAAGTGGGGGATTAGTGAATGTTAATGATTACTTGGAGGCTACACCACCTCAAGGGTATTTTGGGAAGCTCCCTAAAAAGAGAATTAGGGTTTTATGCATGTATAAATAGCCCTCTTATGTACATGAAGATCATCATCTACTCTTTCATTTTACTTAGGAAATTAAGAAATCAAAGTGTAAGCTCAATGTTCTATGAAATAAAAATGGCTTCCAAGCCTCTTTCTTCTCTCTTTTCTACATTTTTTTCTTTGTTTTATTGTTAATGTTTATTTATATGCTCTCTTTCTCTTTATGTTCATAGCTTAGATTTACATTTATGCAAGTAGTTAGTAGCTAATCTCTTTTGCTCTCTTTGCTTATTTTCTATTTTCTTTTCTTTAATGTTGAAACTTACTTGTGATGCTTCAATGCCACAAATGAGTAGCTAAACCTCTTCAATTTAGGGGTGATGAAGCTCTCTAACTTTATGTAATTTCAACATTTTTTATGATTTATGATCTCTTTGTTTATGCTTCATGAATGTGAATTTTGATGTAAGTTTATACAAGTGGGTTTGATAGCTTATATTGCTTATGCAAATGAGCTATTCTTACTCAACATAAACACAATTTACATCAAAATTTGCTAATTAATTTTTGATTATGAAATGAAAGTAAAAATGAAATTTGATGATCTATGTTACTAGTTACAATAGTAAATAGATCATACTTAAAATAGTTTTTGCTTTGGCTTCTTTTTCATGAGAATTGTAAGTGGTATAATTGTTGTATTATAGTTTGATGGTTTGAGTTATGTTAACTAATAACATAAACAAACCATACTTATGATAAATGCAATGATTATTTTACTTTATCAAAGTTAGAGATCATAAATTATGTGTTTGTTGATTTACAAAAATTTGAGAGTGGATTTGCCTCTAAATTGTTCTTTAGTCTAATAATTTTTGAATTGCATTTTCTAGTGTTAGCCTCATTTTATTTCTAGTTAACAAATCCTCTTCGACTTTGGTATAATTTGATTGAATAGATTTTTTTTAAATCATCAATTCCTTGCGGATTGACCCGTATTCGCCACGTACTTCAAGTGTACGCCGTGCGCTTGCGGTTATATTTTAATTTGAAATTTTTCGACAAATTTCTAAATCAATAGAAATTTTGTCGACGAACAATAAGTCACAGCTCTAGCTTGAAGAGATGGCATTTTATTGCTAAAATGAGAAAATACGGCAAAGTCAGTTGCCTTATTATAAATTCAAATTTCGAAATGCTGAACAAATTGCAAATGACTAATAAACTAAATAAATGGAGCCTGTTATGTGTAACAGTGACAAAGATCCACACCGCTTCAAGCTCTTGACAAAGCAGGACCGCCATTGGTTGATAACTTGAACGTGTCATTTCCGAGCTTTCGTTCAATCACATATGGCCCTTCCCACTTTGATCTTGTGTGAGAAGGGAAGGGGTGGACTTTTTTGTGGACCGAGTCGTCGAGTTTGAAACTTCGGGATCGGACTTTTACCTTATGCAATCGAGGGACCCGATTTCGGTATATGGCTGCTCTCAAGTCAATTTGATCCCCCTGAACGACTCCAACCCCATTGGTGATAAGGAATTTTAAAGTTAAGCACCACGGGGCAATAACAGCCCCGAATTCAGCAAGGGCCGGTCGGCCTAAGAAAGCGTTGTAAGGGGAGTCTATGTCCAATACAACAAATTGCAATGTCCGAACTCTCCAATGCTCTCCAACTCCCAATTCCACTAGTAATTCTACCACTCCAGTGGGTGTGGTTGCATTCCCATCGAAGCCATGAATACGGAGTTGACAAGGTTTCAAATCTTTGGCCTCCATCTTCATCTAATCGTAGGCCCGTTTAAACATTATATTCACAGAACTTCCACTGTCGACTAAAATCTTCTTCATCCAAGCATGGCCTACTTGAGCTGATATGACTAGTAGATCAATGGTTGGGGATCCGAACCTGTCAGCATCTCTATTTCGAAACATGATGTCGTCAGTCATCGTTTTTTACCGTTTGGTAGGAGCTCTATCTTCCAAAGTACTATAACACTCGAAATCCGCATGCTTAACGGAACTGGCATACGATTTCATTTCCTTCCAACTTTAGTCTTTCGAATGAGGACCACCACTAACAACATATATCACTAGCCTCTTGCCGGTACGGGGGGGTTCCTCATGTCTCGCCTGATTGGGCGTATCATTTTGATTCGATGGGCCCGTGCCTCCGGACTGCGGTGCCTACACAAACTATTCCATCTTACTTTCTCTTCAACTTCTCAATGAGATCTTGTAAATGATGACATTCATTTGTGTTGTGGCCGTAGCTTTCGTGAAGCCTACAAAACTTTCCCATCCGGATTTTCCTCTCTGACAATGGTTTTGGTGCAGGTTTCTTACATTGAATGGTATTACATGTTTGTAAATACACATTCTCCAGCGATGTATTCAAAGGAGTGTAATTATTAAACATAGGAGTTTTGCGCCGTGGGCCACGATTCTGATCTCTCATTTTATTTTGATTCACATTCTCCCTCTGCTGAGTCTATTTGTTTTGAATGTTCAACTGAACCTTTCCAAAACTCTCCCCGGACTGCAACATTACTTTGAATTCCCTCATTACTGGGTCCTACATCATCCTTCTTCCTAGAGTGTTTCATGCCCTCCTTCCTTAGGAATTGGGCTGCCATGGAGTAGAAACGGTCCAATGACATGGGAGGCTTCCCTGCCAACTAATTTCCGAACTCGGAATCAGGATCAATCCTCTTAGTCAATGCCATCAAAATAGAGTTGTCGTTGGGATTGCTTATTTCTGCACACGTAGAATGAAATCTCTCCAAGTAGAATCTGAGTGTCTCTCCGGGAGCTTGAGTGACGCTGGATAAAGTATTAACATCTTTAGGCCCCGCAATATGCATACAGAATTGTTCTACAAACTTAGTGGCCAATTGGTCAAAGCAAGAAATGGATCGAGGTAGCAACCGTGTGAACCATATGGTAGCGATGCCCCTTAAAGAGATGGGAAAACTACGACATTTCACTACATCATCAGCTCTTGCAACATTCATCAGCCATTCGTACTTCAAGATATGCTGATTCGGATCAGAACTTCCTTCATAGACTGGTAGAGGTGGTATTTGGAAATGCCGAGGTGGTTCAGCATGAAGTATTTCGTTGATGAAGGGAGTACGACCTCGGGCAATTCCCCAGTCGTCATTTATGAGGCCTTTTCTTTCTCTAATCATTCGACGGATCATTGTCAGGATGTCCGACATTTGGATATTCTGAGGGTGTTGCACCAAGGTGTGGTCGGGTTCCACAGGGCGGTGAGGGTCGGTCGCTGTCGGCGTCCGTATCTTGCCTCCTCGGTCCTAGGATTTCTAGGCCGTATGGTTCTGGAGTGTTGTCACGTTGATAGTGGATAGGATTTTTCTGGTTGCGGGCATAAGCTCCAGACTTGGTAGCATTGGTGGTAGTGTGATTATCTATGGCATGATATGGAATGGCACCTCCTCGGGAGGAGGGTCCAGCCTGATGGCTGCTTGACGGACCGACTCTTGGTTGCTCCATGTTCAGAGAAGTTTGATATCTGATTGTTTGAGCGTAACTCCTATCTAATCATGGGCGTGTGGATCTATGATGATAGTTGGATGAAGCTGAACTCTCCATGAACGAGTAAGAGGTGTGATCCCTTCTGGACCCCCTACGCCTTCGGTGGTTTAGCTAATTAGTTAATTCTGCATTGGCGCGCAGCTGTTCAGAAAGCCGCTGACAACTCTAAGTTAGCTCTTGTATAAGCATCTGGAACTCTTGTCGAGTGACAGGGCCCGGCGGATCTGACGGTCCGATAGCATCTCGGTTGATTGGAGGTAATTGCGTGGGATTCTGTATATCCCGTCCTTCTTGATCGGCAGCGGTGGAGGCAGTCCTTGTGCTTACTATTATGATAGGTGAAGTCCTTTCCTAGATTTTATGCAAATCTGTATAGGTTGGAAGGATTTTGGATTTGAGATCTGGATCATCTTCTTGGATTTATGCAATCCGGTTTCGACAGTAGATCCAAGGAGCAGGAGAAAAGCTGTGTTTTCTCTGTGAAAGCACCAAAGTGTTTGTACCAAAAATAGGCACAACGCTCTTCAGAAGTCTTTGAAGAGATAAAAATAAAGAATAGAAATGTAAAATGTGGATTATCTAACAAAAACTCCAAAAATAGATAAGTAAATGCGCAGACACACAGCAATTTATAGTGGTTCGGTGTGTTGCCTACGTACACTATGTAGTTTTATGATTTATTGATATTCTCTTGGTGATTACACTTGATTACAGCAAGCAACAGTGAATTACGACTATGAAATTCGAGTACAGCAGTAGCAATGGAGTGCAAAGTTGAATCCGACAGAGTCTTGGCATTGGAGAGTTGAAAGATCCTTCTTCTGTAGTCCCTGGGGCTCTATTTATAGGTGTAGGAGGCTGATATTTCGCTTAGATCTCGGGAGACTTCTTTTGGCACGTGGAGGCCCACGTGATCGATCCCATGAAGTTTCGACTCGATCCGTGATCGATACGAACGTAATTCATATGATCAAGATTTTGTCCAATGGAGCCGAAACTTGGTGTGAACATTCTTTAGCTTGTACGTAAGCTCCTATGAAAATTTCATAGTATTTGGACTTATGGATCTCGAGTTATGATCGATACGAGATTGCATGTTCTCTACTCTACCGAGTTCGAATCGATGGCTTCGAATCGATCTACACGAATTGATGACTACGCGTGCCCAAGTGATGACGTGGTGTGCACTCTTTGGATCGATCCACCTTTTACGCCGAGTTGACCGAGTCATTTCCAAGGATCTCGCCTCGTTCGTATCGAAGGCCGTTGCAAATTTGTATCGATGGAAGTTGCGCAGTTCATATCGATGGGAGTTGCGTAGTTTGTATCAATGGGAGTCGCATAGTTCGTATCGATGGGAGTTGCATAGTTCGTATCGATTGTGGGCCTTATTCGTATCAATCCACGTTGCTCCATCTTGATGATGCGAATGGCTGATGACTAGATGGATACGAATAGATTGTGGCTTCGTTAGGCCTTGATGTATACGAACAACAGTCTCATGATGGATATGAACTAGCGAAGCCAGATGGATACGAACAGGGCTCTCCTTGAGGGATACGAATAAGGCAGTTACTTGATGAATACAAAGCAGTGACTATTTGATGGGTACGAACTAGTCCGATATGAAGGAAGTCGCCTTTGGATGGATACGAAGTAGACCTCCGTGTTGTGGTTGATGGATACGAAGTAGGCATTAGTAGATCGATACAAAGTGAGCCTACCTGCCGATAGATGTGAAGTCGATCGATGCGAAATGATGGGTTGTGACTCCGATCGATTCAAAATGATGGATACGAATGAATGAGTTTTCTTGACTTGCATCGATCCTATCTTGAGCATACGAACTCGGATTGACTTGAAACTTGGAACGTTGGCTTTCATGGCTTCGCTCGTCGTGTCTTGTCAATTGTAGCTTGATCCAGACTCGGACTAAATTCATCGATATCCATGGTGAACCTATGTGTACTCGATATCCGGGACGAGCGATCTTTGGTTTTCAGTCAGTTCCTTAATATCTCGGCCTTTCCAAAAGGCCGAATAACACCTAGTGCCTAGTCATTCATATAGAATTCATTCTCCAATACATTCCTTTATGGTTTTGGTTGTAGAGCCTAGTATGCTACAATTTAATTAATGTAACAATTTCAGCTATTTGAATAAGTATTTGTACTTCGTAAGGTAAAAACCCATCGTGTTTATGTGTGGTGTGATCTTACGAGATACTCAAAGGATTTTGATAACTTTAATAATTCAAATTGAGTGTGTTTTTTCACATTGGTTTTCCAAACCGACTCGGGTGTTATTATATTATAATGCTTGGGTCAGACCGAGTATTACAGATACAGGATAGGATGCTATGGAGCTCAGGAGGCGAGCTGGATGACGAAGACGTATTACATGTATTTGATTTTATTCTGTTGTGTATTGTATGTTGTATATTTAGCATTTGTGGGAACAAGTTGTTATAACGGTTCGTATTGTGTTATTGATGTATTGTACTCTGATGATGTAATCTATAAGTAATGTTTATAGCTCTTTTTGTATAGAGACATGTTATTATCTATTATATATTGTTCCGCTGCGATTGTGAGATTCTATGTTGTTGTTGTTTCTTCTTCTACCTCTTTCTTCTTTTTCCCTAACGATCTAATATTTCCAGCATTTGATTGCTCGGCATGTAATACAGTGAATGTATTGATGTCGATTTTCAAGCGTCGAAAATCCAGGTCGTCACACTTGGTATCAGAGTGAGGTTAAGCAGGAACCTTGGCTTTAATTGGTTAACGCATTAGAGATAGGGTCAGTAGCATCCTGGAATGGATTTGAGTGTATTAATAGATATGAAAGCATGTTTATTAGTGAATATAAAACTGTTTTGTATTGTGTTAGTTGATTCGTTAAGTGGCTTATAGATTCCGGTCAATACGAGTAATCTCTCTATAAGAACAGTGCGTTCTGAGGTGTGAAGGGGGAGAGAAGAGATATCATAATTGAGGTTTTGAATAAGAGGACCTTTGCATTTTTTTACTAAAATAAGAGGTGTTAAGCTTTTTATCATTCTGGCGCCGAGCTATTTTTCCGCAGGACCTCCCATACCAATTCTTTATGTATGGATGATGAGATTCCATTGATACAGAGCCAATTCCAATAGACTTATTGAACGTTCCCATTGGCATGCATACAGCAGGAATTGAACCTACGAATTTTAAAATTATTGATAGGGTCTCTAAACACTTGAACAGAGCAATTCGACATGTATTGTTTTGAAATGGGGTAAATGGAATAATTTTACTCTAATTATAGTTTTATATACAAAGTAATAATTCTTCAAAAATTATCATAGTTGTGTGTGTTTGGTTATTAGGAAATGATAATATTAAAATATTATCAATTGTTTTTGTGGTGATGGAATAGAAATTGATATTATAATCAAAATTTAAGAAAGTAATTCATATAAAAAATAGGATTTTGTAAATATGGTTTTTTAAATGTGATTTAAAAATTGATATGGTTTATAAAAATGAATTATAAATGATTTAAAAGTTGGAATATGGGGATTTAATTCCCGTTGGTTTTGAAATGTTTTTCAAAAGTTTTGGAAAAATAATAGCGATATTATTGGAGAATATTTTTGAATTGGAAATATTTAAATATGATTTTTAAAAGAATAAAAGCAGTGAACTCAGTACGGTCGCTAGAAAATAATTCCAATGATGGTCGCGACATCATCGGTATTCATTTTCGATTTTCCAAGTGTTCATTTAGGGATTTAACAATTTTCTAATCCCAGTTGTACATCTTATAAACATATTCACTAATTTCCTATATGAGATTAACTAAAAGGTCAAAAGTGTTTATCTCCTTGCCAGTCCAAACATCCAAAGGTCAACTTGTCCTGTAACCTAAAAAGTCTCGGCCTGACCCGAGCAAAATAACATCCGGGTCAGACTATCTCAAAATATCCAATAAGTTGAGATTATAATATAACACAAGAATAAACAACATATAAGTAAATACAGATGTCCAGGATATAACGAGTCACGGGAATTAATTTAATTTGTAGTTCATCACAAGGCACATGGTTATACATTTAAGTCACGAACACATATTAGTCACTAAACACTAAATTCATAGAACAAAACCCAATATCTCCAAGCATGCAAATATTACTGATTAACTCAGAAAAGGGTTATAAGTTTAAGTCACAAACACGAACTAGTCACTAAACACAAAATGATAGAATTAACTCAACATCCATCACAAGACACAATAACATATATTTATTTCACAAACACACAACATGAGAATATATATTTATTCCATAAACACAAGACACAAGAATATATTTTTATTTCACGAACACCGAATAGTCACAGAATCCAAATATCCAGAATCCAAGTGATCTTAATCCAAACCGATCGTAATGATCGTCCAAAACAATCGCAACGATTGTACTCGAAACCCGTGGCAAACAAATAAAAAAATTGGTATCGTTCGAACCGATTTGATACCAAGGATCGTACTTATCGGGAACACAGAATCACACAATGATCTCAAGGATAGTCCATACCGACCTAGGTGATCGTAGAAACAATGACCCGATAACCTTACATTTATTAAATATTATTATATTATTATGTTCGAAAATAAATCCATGAATAAACTTCTTAAGGATCTAGCAGCCACTTGTCGCACACCAAAAGAGAGTAAACTTAAAGTGCTAAATACTATCACCTTTAGTAATCACAATAATTTAACCAATACGTCCCATATCGTATGGTGAAATCCAAGTATTTACTACAAGCTAGTAAGTATCACTTATTACGGATACCACCGAATAACCTGAACTACGTTCTCTTAAGGATCTAGCAACCACTGGCCACACACTAGAAGAGAATACGACTCTAAAGTGTAAAATACTTCCTAATAGCAATCACACGAATTTAACCAAGGCATCCCATACTACCTGGTAAATTCGAATATTCGCTAATGGGCTAGTAAGTTCCACTCAGACATTCTATTCAATAAGTTATATCATATTTTATGAA
This sequence comes from Allium cepa, assembly GCA_030765085.1. Taxonomy (NCBI): domain Eukaryota; kingdom Viridiplantae; phylum Streptophyta; class Magnoliopsida; order Asparagales; family Amaryllidaceae; genus Allium; species Allium cepa. The sequence goes on along the minus strand of CM060929.1, from coordinate 985,154,874 downwards.
GCGTTATTGAAAAGCATTTAAACCAATCAATGATACTAAGTCGATTAGTAGTACTCCTCAAATTAAAGAATTGAGGTTCTCGAAACATTTTTTTCTTTTGAGTTTATTATTTAAAACACTTATTTTAGTTTTCCATAAATCCATTCATTATTTAACTTTATAAAAATATTTACAGATTTGCTAAAATATACCATAACGCCGAATTGTTCCAAGATTTTACTTATATACACCAAGTTGTGTCAATTTTCTATATTATTCACAAAACTACACTTTAAAACCATATTTAATTACTCTTCTAAATCCATATTAAAATGTAACCATTTTATTTAAAATAAATTAAGTTTATACTTTTCAAAACTATAATTCCAAATTCCATGAATCCTATATTATTTACTTAATAAATCGTAATACTTATATTCTAAATCCATAATCACTTTTATGTAAAAATAGATTAGATTTATATTTTCAAAGTCATATTTCCAGATCGATAAATATTTTACTAAACATGCTTAATATATAAAATAACGTGAAAAAAAAAACCATTTTTATTATTTATTAAGTTAATTTAGAAATAATTCTAAGATTTATAAATTAAATTAGTTCTCTTTCGTAAAATTACTTGTACAGGAAGCTTGCCTATTTACTTCGTTTAACTCAAATTTATGATTTAAAGATATGCAGTTTCGACCACCTAAATCTCATAATTTTATGAAACTTAAAACAAGAAAGTTGTAGAAAAAAGTCTCAGCTTTCAAACAAGAAAACGATCATCTAATTTGGATTAAATGTTATGACCAAAATAATTTTTGGATTTAAATTTATTAACTTTGTCCTTCATTGACAGGGCAGCGAAAAATAAATGAATTTTTGACCATTTAAACTTCAAAATTATGCAAAACTTAAGACAAGAAAGTTGTGGAATAAATTCTATGCTTTCCAAAACTTCAAAAATTGTCAAATATAGATAAGTAACGAAAGAGTTATGCCTAAAACAATTTCTGTTTTTTTCAATGCTGAGATTAAACACAGGACAGAGATGATACCTCTTCTTCAAACCCACATAACTCTTAGCATTATACAAATTTGCAAAAGGTCGTAAACATAAAGTTCTTCCTTATAAAAAAATTAAACTGCAAAAAAATCTCACTCAATTTTGATTTACGAATCAAAAGTTATGATAATTTTAATATTAGGTTTCAAGTTAAAGAAATTGCACAGGGCAGAGCTACACCATTGGTTTCAAACTTAATCTCAACCCTCTAAACTACATAATTTTGACAAGTTATTAGAGGTGAACTTGTACGTAACTGAAAGAAATTTCTACCACAAAAATTTTGAGTCAATTTGAAGCAATTTACATCAAGATATCGTTACTTTACTGCAGTGATTTTCACAATTTATTTTCAGCAAGCAATCAAATAATCACCCAAATTCAAGCAATCAATTCATAATCAAATTGAAAGCAATTCAACCAAAAGAACCATTTAAGTCAATCCAAACAGCAACTAATCGATTACACATATGAATTAGAGATAGTAGAGTGAGTATTCAATTCACCTTTTACTAGAGATTGCAAGTTATCTTCTCAAATATGCTAAGCAAATCACCTACTTCTTCAAAACACCTAATTTCCTCTTCTAGCCAATAATTTTGGAAATTAAAAACTAATCAAAACCTCAAGTTGATTGTATGATTAGGTAGAGAAGAGGCTATAGAACTCATACCTTATTTTCCTATAATTATTTTCTTTGATCTTCTCAGATCAAAATTAGGACTGAAATTAACTTTTCTTATTTTGATTTTCTGAGGAAGATAGGAACGTGAATGAATAATGAGAAGTTTTGTTTTGTGATCGGCTAAGGAATTAGAGTATTAGGATAAGCTAATGGGTTGATGGGTTTGGAAATAAAAAGCCCAAACTAGATATTAAATTCAGTTATCTTAAATCCTTAGTTAGCATAATCAAAAAAATGAATAACATAATACTCTCTTTAGTATAAATAATTAAATTAGCCCAACAAAGAAAATAAACCAACTAATCTTATGTTAGCCTAATAAAATGATTAAATCATTTTTAAAAGTAATTCTCTAAACCAAATCAATTAAATTAATCTAAGTAAAATTCTTCTTTAGCTTAACTATAACACTTGAGAAATTAAATTCTCAAACCAATAAAATTATAAATTTCTGAATTTCAGATCGCTAACTTAAGAATAATTGATTTGAACAATATTTCAAATAAAGTGAAATCCATTTTTAAGAAATAATAAATTATTTCCTTTCCTAATTTAAATCAATTATCCGAAACTAAGTTAAATTTCACAAATCCATGATTTAAATTAATTATCACAAATTAACCATAATTAATTAGGTAATTAACAATAGGGTTGTTACAGACTTCCCCCTTAAAGAAATCCCGTCCTCGCAATTTCCTTTATGAAAGAAATCCATAATATGAATTTCTTATAAAAATAATTATTTGCTAACAGGTTCTAATTTCATTTTCAAAATCTCCTAATTAATATTAGTCCAAATTATAACAATAAACTTAAATTTTTAGTTATCAAAATTTCTCGAAATTCTCAAAAAAATTCTACCGCCTCAAATTTACGAAAAATTTCTCCAGTTTCTCCTTTGCGCGGCTAGCGTTTCAAAAATTTACAATATGAATATAACTACATAATATAAATCTCATCACAAGGATGAGGCATTCCGTAGGGAAAAACACAAAATTGCATTATGTAACCTGAGATACGTACCTTATATTTGAAATATTAGTGAGTCCGCTAATATTCCTTAAGAAAAACAATTTATTATCTTTTAAACGATATCTATTTAACTTCAAATGCCTACACCTATCTCAAAAATCCATATTACTATTTAATCTCAACTTCATATTGTATAGAATATATTCACAATTCATGATTACACTTTAATTAGATTGGCATCATAATATTCCATAATGAAAGAAATCCGTACCGAAATTTCAAGTTTTAGATTATTACTTATGTAAAAATGTCATGTTCGATGTTTAGCAACCCCTATCGATAACATGACATCCCACATATTGATCAGAATCCTTAAACAATGTCTGGATAAGTCAACACAATAGATAATCACAAGTTTAGATGCATTTATTTTATTATCACTAACATCCATGTATCCAATTTTAAATAAATGCAACCAAGAAATTAATTCCTAGTAACCAATCAACCAATCAATAAAGACATATATAATCACTTACAGCAGAACAATTCAATGTTTGAAATTCTGCTGCGCAATTCGGATTAATTATAAACCATTTAACTCTTAAACTTATTTACTCATATTTCTCTAATTCTCTCATTTAAAAGTAAAATTGTTTACTTTAAAATTAATTTATTCTAGTTTTATTAAAAAAAAATCAAATTCTAAAAGACTTTACTCATTAATTTCCAAAAGTTTTAATGTCACAAATTCCAATTTATCAATTTAAAATTTTTAAATCAATTCAAGCCCTAAATGAATATCCCAGTAATCATTTTATATTACTATCCCTAATTAGATAATAAATATTACTATCTACCACACATCCCAGGGTGCAGGAATCTAAGTCATTTAGGTCTCAAATATGTAATTGTATATGTTATAATGTTCTGACACAGCTTTGATACCAAGCTGTAACGACCCCATCGTGATGCCCAAATTAGCAGAGAACGTTATAAGTAATGCCGTGTGACGACCTGCCTTTTTGGACGGTTTAAATCGACGATAAAACACACACGTCAGATTCAAACCATTCAAAGGGGCGGATTGTTATAGAGTAAATAAGAAAAAGAAGAGAAAGAAATAAAACAAATATAGAATCTCACGGCGGAATGACAAAATATAATAATCAAATAATAGTTCATGAATTTGTTTTACAAATATAATGGATTATCCTTTTACAACACAAAATAAGAGTTACATATAACAGGAATAAATAGCTAAATGTAGCGGAACAACATGATGCGGTGGAATACATATAATAAGTAATAATAGTACAAAATCTTCGTCTTCATCCTCCAACAAGCAGTCTTCGATAAAACTGAAAAGGTTAGACTTACCCGAGCGAATTGAAAAGACAAAGCATTCGGTGAGAACTAAAGGATTTTATGTAAGTTAAATCAACAGTAAATAAACATGAGTGTAACAACGTCGGAGATGTTTACGGGGTTTGGCATCTCCTATCCAATGTCTAACGCGAGTGTAATAACTTAAGAGATGTTCGGTATTTCCACCTCCTAAGGATCCGTTAAACTATCTGCTATGTAGTACAATACGCTATTATAATAGTGTCTACAGTAAAGTAAAGTATTAAAATAGCGTTAAGGCATTACCCATATCCCCCTTAACACATTTTATATATTCTCATAGTCTATACAGTACCGTAATTCCTCCACAAACTGGAGGACTATCAGAGGGAACTCCATAAGTATGGTACAAACCAAACTCGTAAAAGGCCTCCACCATGCTCCATATGACTAACAAAGTCCTCCACCGTGCTCCCCAGGCCTGGCCGCCTCCAACGACGTCACCCACGCCCCTTCCGAACGTGCCATGTGACCAGGCCGCCATCCCTCACACGTGACGAAAATCTTAATTCCTAGCGAATCAAGGAGCCTACTTCAACAGCAAACAGCATGGATGGCCTCTGCTCGCCGAGCTCTATGCAATGGCACATCTTGATCGTCGATTCGACGACAATCCACCTCCAATAACAAACCCAAGCAACGAACGGTTGAAACTAAATCACTAATTGTGTGAAAAACGGTGATTCAATTGCAAAAAAAATTGCACCAGTGGATTATGCTCGTCGAGAGCTTTGAAACGGTATATAATTTGTCAAGGTTTGGAGGAGTTTAAATTTTGAAATTGATTTGAAATTTTAGAATTAGGATTTGTAATTTGAAATTGGCTTCTACCATTGAGAAGGAGAAGCAAGAGAATTTTACATACATAGACAAGAAATAAAAAGTCTGCTAGAGTTCATAATAGAACTATACATAGGCAGATCTGAATATCAAAAGAATGGACCAGATCGATTTGGATTGGAACAATAAACGACCCGAAAAGCACGTTTCGTTCCCGAAACGAAAATGGGTCATCCCATATCAAATAGATGTTTTCGATATTTTTAAACTCAATGGATCAGGTTTCAAGTCCTAATTCCATCATATAAAGAAGTTAGCTTGAAAATCAACTTATTTCAAATTGGTTTCAATTAAATTGATTTTTAAGCATTTCGAGTCCGTATGATCAAACGACAAGTCCGATCGCTATGAAACTTGAAATCCTACAATGATTCACCATTACGGATTCGATGATACTAGTTTCGTTGAAATCCAAGACAATGGCCAAAATGGTTATTTTTACATTAATTAAATAAATTAAATCACTTTTTCCATTCAAATTTGATAATTAACAAATTTCGTCATTTTTGATCACTTAGACTTTTACAATGATTTAATACAAATTTGCATATCAATTCTATGTTAAATGTTACACTAACTTCAGTTTCAATGTCAACTGTAATTAAATCCAATGAATTTTAGTTTAATTCCAATAAATTGATTTAATTTAATTTCAATCTTTTTATTCAATCAATGATTTACTCTATAGACATAGTTAACATTTGTTTATATCTTATTACACTAACATTCTACAATTATCATCTTTTACCACATTAGTTGCAATATTTCAATTGCGTTAATTTTTTTTATATATATATAATTAAAAATCCCAATAAATTAATCTATCTTTGTTTCATTTTTTTTATTATATCAACTATTTCCTTGTGAATATAATTAACATTTCAATACCTTTTATTGCATTCACATTTTACAGTTATCGTCTCAACTCATTTTCAAGTAACATTTAGTTACATTTAATTATAATTAATTAAATAAATTGGTAACAAATAACAATTGTCACCTTTCTACATTTAATCACATTTATAAGTTTATAATTTACAAACAAATGTTATAACAGCTCACACCATACTAATTCTATCCGATTACAATTTATTACACATTATTTCTTTAATTAATACAACCTTTAAAATTATCAGTTACTCTTTTAATCCAATTATCAATTTATACACGCATTATTACAATAAACTTACAATCTATCACCAATTTTAACTTTTTCAAATAATTGGAAATACATTTAAAGCAGTTATCAATTACCATAAATTAATACCATTGCATTTTATTCTAGTTATATTCTTATTATTAAATCACAAATTTTTATTTCCTCCAACATTAAATCACTAAACCTTATTAAATTAGCTATTTTCAATTATCAAAAATTAAGCGTCATTACAGTCTCCCCTACTCAAAACTTTTCGTTCTCGAAAAAGGAAAGGAGCAATCCATAAATTAATATATCTTATTCAAAATATTAAATTTATAAACAATTAATTTACATAGTTAAATAATTAAATAAATATTAATTTATAAGCAATTAAATCCTTTTATATTCAAATTAATAAAAGTATTTAAAACATTTCACAAAAATTTCTAAGTCCAAAATTCATGGAAAATTTTGCTAGTCTCCTTTGTACGGACAGGTCTAGGAGAAATAATAGTATCAATAAAAACAATATATATCATATATTTTCAAAATAATATATCCTAAAGCATGGAAAAACAATATAATATCGCTAGAAAAATGTAATATGAGAACGTACCTATCTGTCGAGGAAACAATGCTTAATTTATGAAACCAAAAGCAGTAGCTATTGCTTCCATAACCTGTATTTCACTTATATAATCCAAAAGATTTAATAATTATATAAAGGAGAAATATTTAAGTTTTTTTAGTCAATAACAACAAATCAATCACAACATAACAACAATCATTCACAAATCAAGTAGTACAAGCATCATTTCCAACAAAGAGAGCAATTGTCTATCCATAGCAACCAAAACAAATGGTTTGTTCAGGTTCATAAATTCAAATCATATAAAATGATAAATAAAATATGAAGCAAACCATACACTCAACAGTCGTAGATAAAATTATAGATCATTTATACATCTCTATACAAAATAGAAGTATCCTTTCCCAACCAATCCATAAACCAAACAAACAATAATTTCAATGTTATTGAAGTTTGTTTCACATCATTTACTGTTCTTTTCTCGTTTGTATAAGGACTATTTTCTTTAATTTACATTTATAACTTACCAAATTCATTTTCAATTTATTTATACAATACAATTTTCTTTTCATTACTTTACATTCATTACTTTGCATAAGTTATTTCCATTTCAATTATTATATTATTTATTATGTAAATCTCTTTACAATTTAATTCACAATTAATGGATTATTTCTTTTCCACATTCATTCATCCATATACAGTATTATTGAATATTAACTCCATTTCTAAATCTTTTCAATGGTTTCTGAAGTTATAACCATTCAATTAATATAGTACTCATTTAATTATAAATGGCTTCAACATTAATTTAAGTTTATAAGTATTTACTTACAGTATTCACCTTTTATTATTAAATCTGATTATAAACAGCTTAAAATGTTTACTTAAGTTTATGATCATTTTCTTACATTATTCACTTTTCTATTACATTTGAGCAGTAATATTTCAACCATTAATCCTAAGTTTATAACAATTTTTAATATCGGAACTCGTATTTATAAGAGTAATTTCATTGAACACTTTCATTTACTAAAGTTTACTAGTACAATATTCTATTACATATCCTATTTAACATTACAACTTTATACATTTTAAGTAAGTTATATATATGTCTTTTTAGAATACAACAGAAAGTTACACAAGTTATCATATTTATTTTTTTATTAACAAAATGTTCAATAGTTACATTTTCTTATTTCCATTTCCTGATTTATAAATGAGAACCTTCAATTTCTTTATATTTCATTAATATCTTAACATCTAATTTCTTATTTCACATCTTAGTAGCTTTCGAACATTCAAATAGTTAAGACCTCATTTTATAACATTAACTAAAAACTACTAATTATCCGAAGGTTTAAGAACTAACTCCGGGTTATTTTTCCAAATCATTTTAAAATAATATATATATATATATATATATATATATATTCATCATTTATAAATCAAATCATATTTATAAATTCAAAATTAAGATTCGTTTATCAAAACAAGGTGTAGTAAAACTACTACAACTGTCTACCCACTTTGAAACTCGAAAATGAACGTCGATGGTGCGCTCACTCATCACCAAAATTATTTTCCAACGACAAAGAAGGGAGTACAGAATTTATTTCCTATAAAATTTCCCTTTAAAACTTTCTTTCAATCATATTGAAAACACTTATCTGAAAATACTTCCAAATATTACAAATTTTATATTCCAAAATCCTTTGAAAAAAATCTTAAAATCCTGGAACTTAAGTTCTAAATTTCCAATTTGTATTTAGTTTACTTGTAAATCCTATTGTAAAAAAAATCAATATTATAAAATTTCTATACCTAGCAAATAACATATTACATCCAATTATATTGCTTTTAAAATTATTCCTTTATATACAAAATATAATACTAGGCAAAATTATTTTACTTACCTATATTTCAAAACAATATTGTGTCAATCTGCCCTATTAAATCCCTATCAATGCCATAGCGTCCTATTTGCCGACCAGAATTTATAAATACAAAACGGAACAAATTAACACAATACGAAAACCTTTTTATAACACTAACAAACACGCTCTCTCATTTATATACGCTCAATGACACATTCTAGGGTATTACTACCCTATTCTATATGAGTCAAACCCCACAAAGCTAAGGTTATCGCTAAACCAAAGCTCTGATTCCAGCTGTAATGACCTGCCTTTTAGAACAGTTTAAATCGATGATAAACTACACACGTCAGACTCAAACCATTCGAAGGGGTAGATTGTTATGAGGTAAATAAGAAAAAGAAGAGAAAGAAATAAAACAAATACAGAATCTCGTAGTGGAATGACAAAATATAATAATCAAATAACAGTTCATGGACCTATTTTACAAGTACATTTGATTATTCTTTTACAACACAAAATCAGAGTTACATATAACAGGAATAAATAAATGCGGTGGAACAACATGATGCAGCGGAATACATATAAAAAGTAATACTAGTACAAAATCTTTGTCTTTATCCTCCAGAAAGCGGTCTTTGATGAACTGAAAAGCTTAGACTGACCCGAGCGAATTGAAAAGGCATAACACTCGAGTCAGAACTAAAGGATCTTATGTAAGTTAAATCGATGGTAAATAAATATGAGGTAAACAGCGTCAGAGATGTTTCGGGGTTTGACATCTCCTATCCAGTGTCTAACGTGAGTGCAATAACTTAATAGACGTTGGGGATTTCCACCTCCTAAGGATCCGTTAAACTATCTACTATATAGTACAATATGCTATTGCAATAGTGTCTACAGAAAAGTAAAGTAAAGTGTTAAAATAATGTTAAGGCATTACCGATATCCCCCTTAACACATCTAATATAGTCCCAACTACCATAATTTCTCCATAAACTGGAGTGTTATCAGAGGACACTCCATAGGTATGGTACAAACCAAACTTGTAGAAGGCGCGATAGGGCATGTAAATACGGCACTCGCGGCAATGTCAGGATAGATATACTAATTGCACTCCCAAACTGGTGGTAGCGCAGAGTGGCTACTACCGCCCACCTCGGACACACTATAATAATCAACATCGAGGGGTGGCCACCAAATCAATCACAAAGTCAATGTATAGTATCGAAGAATTTTGCCCGGTAGGAGGAATGACCACCCTTGGCCTAGTATAGCTCCTGTTTTAGTCACATTTAAGTTGACTCACTGGAGTCTGGGTCACGTAAATACCTTATATAGAATCGCTTGCCAAACCATCCTACTTTATTTTTGGAATCTCCACCATGTACACAGTTTTTAAAATGGTTTTCTATGTTGGCAGAGAGTGTGACAATATCCAATCCCGGTCTCTTTAATAACCAAACGCTTATTTCACACCGGATGGTTCTTTTACATTTCAAAAGTCAATTCATAATTGATATCCAAATATCATATTCTCAAAGCCATATCACTTTCGAAATCATATTCACTTTCGAAATCATATTTTCAAAATAGGTTAAACCCTCATTTTAAATCATCGTATTTGTTCATATTTCACAAAAAAGTATCAATTCCAAATTCTAACTTAGGTTGTATCATCAACAAGGATTTAAATATAAATACTTCAACTTTACGTAGTTTGAAATTTTAGAAGATAGTTTAGATAGTCATAAATAGTTTTAATAATTAAAAAATAGTTTAAATAGTTTAACAAATTTTAAATTTGACTTAATTAGATTAAAAATAATTTAAATTATATTAAGTTGATTTTAAATAGATTAAATAAATTTAAAATAGATTAAATAAATTTAAATTATATTAAATAGACTTAAAAAAGATTAAATAAATTTAATTAGTTTAAAATTGGTAAAATAGATTAAAATGGATTAAATAGGTTATAATAGATTAAAATAAATTAAAATAGTTTTAATTGATAAAAATAGTTTAAATTAATTAAAATAGTTTAAATTAGTTTAAAATAGATTTCAAACTTATTTCCAAACATTTTCAATAACTCAGTTTCGATAAATTTATTTATATTTGACACTTCAACTTTGAAATTCCAATTTGAGACCTTTGAACAATTCATTAAATCAATTCAAATTTCAGCATTAGTGCTTGGATTATCGAAAATAATTCGGTTTATATAAATCAATTTCAATTTCAAAATGCCAGTTAACTAAATTCAAAATTTAACGAATTTAAAATCATTTAATTTAACCGATCCGGTGTCTGTACATAATTTTTTTACCCGATGGTCAAGTGATACAGATATTTATCATTTCAATCTGCAATTTAAAATTTTACGGTTATATATCATTTCAAACCACAATCTCGAATTAAATAAAAATCCATAAAATCACTCGAGTCTATCATTCCAACCCATAACGGGTTTTCCCTAATCTATAGATCGTTTGGGTATGTATCATTTTAACCCATAGGGAACTTGCAGTGTTATAACAATATAAAAATCAACATCCAGACATCCAATATCAACAATCAAACATCCATCACAATCATCATCCAATTCGAAAAATAAACATCAATAGATAAGTGATTATCATTAACAGGTATTAAATTGACAATTAAATTCAATATTAAATTAAACTTGATTTAATGCAATAAAAGTCAAATTTAACTAGAATGACAATTTAAATATACTAAACATCGATCAATTAATTTCTAATCACATTATGAATTTAATTTAACTAACATAAGAAAATTTAGTAGTTGTGAGTGGGTTAAAACACCCACTTTTGATTTCAAATCGATTTGAAATCCAAAATACGGTCCAAAATCTAACAGTCTCAGAATTCGTCCAAAACAGTTCTATAATGTCTGAAACTTCAATACGATCGCAGCGGAACAAATCGCACATGTGTTATCCCGCCTTTTGGCAAGCCATGACACTAAGGAATCAACTGGAAATCAAAGATAGATCATCCCAAAGAACGGTTGTATACAAGTTCGCTATGGATGCTGGTAAATTTTGCCCAAATCCGGATCGAGCTACAATTAGTGTGACATGATAAGCAAAGCTATAAAAGCCAACGTTCCAAATTTCAAGTCAATCCAATTTCGTATGCTCGAGGTACAATCGATACAAGCCAAAAAGATGAGCTCATTCGTATCCATCGGTCAATCTCCTTCGCATCGGTCCATTTTGTATCCATTGGTGAACAAGCCCACTTCGTATGCATCACGACCGTCTACTTTGTATCCATCGGCAGTAACACGAAAGTCCATTTCGTATCGATCTAGTTTCAAACATACTTCATATCGATCGGCCACAAGTCGATGCCAAGTCATCACGTCCCATCGATAAGAAATTGACTACTCTATAATCGATACGAAGAGATCATCCATCCATCGATACGAAGTGATCATTAAGCGATCGATACGAAATGGCTTCAGGATTCGATATAAAGTAAGGTACAACAGACCGATACAAAAAGTGATTCAGAATCGATACAAAATGGGACGCCAAGGATCGATATGGACAAGGCCAAGCCAGTCAATACGAAAGAGGCACATCCATAGGAAAGACTCGATCGTTGGCATGAAAACTGGATCAATTTAAAAAGTTAGCGTCACGTACTCAGGCATCATGTGCAAAACGATCGATGTTAAGCTATCGATAAGAACAACATCGATACGAATAACGATCGATATGAAGGTATCGATACACACAGCTTGGCCAGCATACAAAATGAATCATGCACCGATCATAATTCAAAATCTACAGGTCCAAATGCCACCAAATTTTCATAAAAGCTTACGTACATCTTCAGGAATGTTCATGATCGATCCCGACTCGTTTGGACTAAATCCTGATCGATACAAATTACGTTCGTATCAATCATGGATCGACTCCAAACGATCAGAGATCGATCGCGTGGGCTCACCCACGTGAGAGAAGAGGTCTTTCGAGATCCGAGCGAGATATTTGTAGCCTGCGCCTATAAATAGCAGCCCAAGACCTATTGAAAAGGGACATTTGGCTCTTCTACGTCCAGACTCTACCGAAATCACTGTTATATTCGAGTTTTACTGTTGTAATTCATTGTAAGCAACAAGCAAAATTTAATAAAAATTAATCATTTCATAGTGGACATAGGCCATACGCCGAACCACTCTAAATCCGTGTATTTCTGTGCATTTTTCTTGCTTATTATTGGTGTGTTTGTTAGACTTTCTTCCTTTTCCATTTATATTCTTCATTTTATCTCTACAAACACATCCGAAGAGTGTTGTGTCCAATTTTGGTACAAACACTTTGATGCTTTCAGTGAGAAAACCAAGTTTTTCTCCTGCTTGTTGGATCTACTATCAATATCGGATTGCATAAATCTAAGAAGAAGATCCAAATTTCAAGTTTAAAGTTCTTCCATCCTATTCAAATTTGCATCAAGTCTAGGAAAGTGCTTCTCTATCCATCATGGTTAACACTAGAACTACTTCAACAGCTGCCGGTCCGAAGGATGGGACAAGCAAAACCCCATACAACTTCCTCTTACCGATCAGAATGCTGCCGGATCATCAGATCCGCAAGGCCTTGTCACCATGGAAGAATTTCAGCTGCTTATGCAAGAGCCGACTCAAACCTCCAACAGCTTACTCAACAACTCCGCGCTAACACGAAATTGATCAACCAACTGAATCGTCAACGATGAAGGAGATCCAGGAGGGATCGGGATTTCTATTTATCCACTGAGAGTTCAGCCTCTTCAGCCTACCATCATAGATCCACACGTCCACGGTTGGACGGAAGTTCGGCACAGCATCAGCATACGCTGAATCTTGGGTAGCCGAGAGTTGGCCCATCTACCAGCAATCAGACTAGACCCTCCTTCCAAGGAGGAACTATTCCTTATCATGTTATAGACAATCGCACTGCTACAACCGCTGCTGAATTGGGAATTGATACCCAAAATTGGACAAATCTGAATCGTCGCCAACGTGAATATCTCCAGAACCTTATGTCCCACAAGGCCTAGAACCAAGGAGGCAAGACATGGACCGTCGACCGCGTCCAGCCCATCCTTGCATTGGAGCCCGACCACACCTTGGCTCAGCAGGCCCAGAACGTCCAGATGTCGGACATCTCGACGATGATCCGTGAAAGTCAGGGTCTCAAATCTCCCAAAATCATACTCCTTTTACTGATGGTATACCCTATGCTGAACCACCTCGATGATTCAGGAAGCCAACTCTACCCGTTTATGAAGGGATCTCTGATCCTAACCAGCATATCTTAAAGTACGAATGGTTGATGAACGCTGCACAAGCCGATGATGCAGTTAAATGTCAAATTTTCTCGATCTCTCTAGAGGTATAGTGACTATGTGGTTTACCCGTTTACCACATCGATCTATCTCGTGTTTTGATCAATTGGAAATGAAGTTTGTAGAGCAGTTCTGCATGCAGTCACAAGGCCGAAGGATGTTAATACCTTATCTAGTGTCACTCAAGCTTATGGAGAGACACTTAGATGCTATCTGGAAAGGTTTCACGCAGCATGCGCCGGGATTAGTAATCCCAATGATAACTCAATTCTAATGGCATTAGCTAAGGGGATTGATCCCGATTTCGAATTCGGCAACTGGTTGGCCAGAAAACCTCATGCGTCATTGGACCGTTTCTATTCCAAGGCAGCCCAATTCTTGAGAAGGGAGGATGCAAAATAGCCTAGGAAAAAGGATGACGCCAAGCCTAGTATGGAAGGATTCACAGTAATGTTGCTATTAAAAAAACCAGGGAGAGTTCCATAAAAGTGCAATTGAACATACAGAATAAACAGAATCAACAGAAAGATAGTGGAAATCAAAACAGGAAACGAGATCAGAATCGTGAGCCACGACGTGGGGCCCATATGTTTGACATTATAATCCTTTGAATACATCGCTGAAAAATATGTATTTACAGACCTGCAACACTATTCAATATAAGAAGCCTGCTCCGAAACAATCAACAGAAAAACAGATTCAGATGGGGAAGTTTTGTAGATTCCACGAAAGATATGGCCATAACACAAATGAGTGTCGTCATTTGCAGGATATCATTGAGAAGATGATACGTGAGAGAAAATTATAGCATTTTGTGTGGGCGCTGCAGTCAGTAGGTATAGGCCCAACGAATTGGAAACATATACTAAATCAGGCAAGACAGGAGGAACTCGCTCGTACTAGCGGGAGGTTGGTGATAAATACTATTAGTGGTGGTCCTCATCCAACAGACCGAAGTTGGAAGGAAATGGAGTCGTATGCCAGCTCTATTAGGCATGCGAGCTTTGAATGTTGTAGTAGTTTGGAAGACGGGGCTCCGGCCAAGCAAAAGAAAACGATGGCATATGACATCGTATTTTGGGACAAAGATGCCGATATTGTCGAAGCCCCAACAATTGATCCACTTGTCATATTAGCTCAAATAGGTCCTGCTTGGATGAAGAGGATCCTTGTAGACAGTGGAAGTTCTGTAAACATATTGTTTAAGCAAGCCTATGACCAGATGAAAATGGAAATCAAAGATTTAAAGCCTTGTCAGTTCCGTATCCATGGCTTCAATGGGAGCGCAACAATACCCACTGGAGTGGTGGAACTGGCAGTGGAATTGGGGATTGGAGAACGTCGAAGAGTCCAGATATTACAGTTTGTTGTGTTAGATATATGCTCGCCATACAATGCTTTCTTGGGCCAACCGGCCCTAGCTGAATTTAGGGTTGTCATTGCTTCTTGGTGTTTGACTTTAAAATTCCCTACCGATAATGGAGTTAGAGTCGTTCAGGGAGACCATGCTAAGGACGATCCTGTTATATTGCAGAGTTGCAAGAGGCGTAGAGAAAAAAGGAAAGGGCGTTGAGGAATCTCTCCGAGTCCACTTTTTTGAGAATTGACAGCTAACGCCTGGGTCTAGGCCCGGGCACCCCAACCAAATCCAAGGGATCTTGACCCAAGAGATACTGAAAATGAAGATGAAAGTAAAGACAATCAAGCTTCCTCAGCCGAACTGACGATCGATGTTCCTATCAATAGTGATGACGATTCTAAAATGATGAAGATTGGATCCCAGCTAAGCCAACAGTTGCAAGAGAAATTGGTTGAATTTCTCTGGAAAAACCTCGATGTGTTTGCTTGGGCACATTCTGACATGTGTGGAATCTTTCCACATATCGCGAGCCACACATTGAATATTGACCCGCGGCATGTCCCGGTCAAGCAAAAAAGGTGTGGTATGGATCTAGAGAGATCTGCCGCCGCTAAGGAAAAGGTTGATAAGCTTAAATCGAATGGGTTTATTCGAGATGCATTATACCAGAAATGGGTGTCTAATCTTGTACTTGTCCGAAAGCCAAATAGAAAATCGAGAACATGTGTTGATTACTCAGACTTGAATAAAGCTTTCCCTAAAGACAGTTTTCCACTTCCTTGAATCGATCAACTCGTAGACTCAATGGATGGACATGAACTCTTATCCTTTATGAATGCATATTCTGGATACAACCAGATACCCATGCACTTACCTGACCAGGAGCATACCAGCTTCATAACCGATCTGGGACTTTACTACTACAAAGTTATGCATTTCAGACTCAAGAACGCCAGGGAAACTTACCAACGGTTAGTTCATCGAATGTTCGTCAACCAGATAGGAAAGACCATGGAAGTATATGTGGACGGCATGCTAGTGAAGTCGCGATCCTCCACTGATCATGTCAAAGACTTGGAATCAATGTTTAACATCCTCCGAGAATATAGAATGAAGCTCAACCCATTGAAATGTCACTTTGTGGTCACATCCGAAAAATTCCTTGGGTTTATCGTCAGCGCTCGAGGAATCGAAGCCAATCCCGAGAAGATCCGGGCAATCAGAATTTTTGAGACCCTAAGAGATACAAAGCAAGTCCAAAGCCTCAATGGGAAAGTAGTAGCACTAAGTAGGTTCATTTGAAAATCCACTGACAAATGCATTCCCGTCTTCGATTTGATCAGAAAAGGGAAGCAGAACTTTGAATGGACTACGGAATGTGAGGGCACGTTCCGAGCACTGATTCAACACCTCTCCACACCGCCTATTCTATCAAAGCCTATTAATCACGAAAAATTGTACATTTACTTAGCGGTATCATAAAACACAATCAGTGCAGCCCTAACTCGGGAGGAAGATCGGATACAACGGTCGGTCTACTACATTAGCAAACGATTGACCGGATCTGAGAGAAACTACCTGAAGTTGGAAAAGTTGGCTTATTGTCTTGTCATTACCTCAAGGAAGCTTCGTCTGTATTTCCTTGCTCATCCTATCACCGTTTACACTGACCAGCCATTACGACAGGTCCTAACGTGGCCCAAGACGTCTGGTAGGTTACTCAAGTGGAAAATCGAGCTGAGTCAGCTCGGTATCACTTGTACTTCAAGGTGAGCTATCCAAGGACAAGTCCCAAAAGACTTTATCACTGAATTCACTATCTCATAGGACTTGCCCGAAACTAGTGAATCTCCTAAGTATATCTGGAAGCTGCATAACGATGGTGCATCGAACGACCATTGCTCAGGTGTCGGGGTTGTACTTGAAACTTCAGAAGGTCGATCTATATGCTATGCTTTAAAGTTCGATTTTCGTGCAACCAAAAACAAAGTCGAATTTGAAGCCCTGCTTACCAGACTGAGACTTGCCATAGATTTAAGAATTATTTCCCTAGAGATTCATTGTGACTCGCAGTTGGTCGTGTGTCAAGTTCAGGGAGAGTACCAGGCCAAAGACCGAAGGCTAGCTACATACCTAGCTTGGGTCCAAGAGATATTGAACTAGTTCGATTATTATGCCATCTACTGCATATCTCAAGAATGCAATCAGAAAGCCGATTCATTAGCAAAGTTAGCCGGTACAGGTGAGGCACAGCAAATGGGAATCGTTCCCATGGAAACATTACCTTCCCCGAGCATTGATCAGGTGGAAATAAATTGCGCGTTCGAGGTCATTCCCAATAAGGATTCGTGGATGACTCCGTTCAAAAATTATCCCGAGCATGGAACCTTGCTAGAGCGCAGAAGTGAAAAGTGACAAGTCCTTTGGAAGGCTTCGCGGTTCACTATTCAGAATGGGGTCATGTATAGAAGAGGATACTCTGTTCCTTTACTCCGGTGTATTGCTCACGATGAAATCAGACGAGTACTGCATGATGTGCATGAAGGAGAATGTGGCGATCATACCGGGGGGTAAGCACTTGCCAAGAAAGTGCTCTGATATGGATACTGTTGGCCAACTGTAAATGGCAATGCATCAGACTATGCCAGAAAATGTGATAGATGTCAGAAACACGTTCGGATTCCTAGAGCTCCACGTACTGAAATAACTCAGATGGTCAGTCCATGGCCGTTTACAATATAGGGGATTGACATTATTGGTTCTCTACCTCTAGCCAAAGAAGGTGTGAAGTATGCCATCGTCGCAGTTGATAACTTTACGAAGTGGGTGGAAGCTGAACCCCTTGCTAGAATCACGACGAAGAAAGTGATCAATTTTGTAGTGCGCAACATTATGTGCTGATTTGGTCTCCCACATATCATCGTCATAGTCAACGGCGCCCAATTCGACAGTGTTGATTTTAAGAATTTTTATCAACGGTTCCACATCCAGAAGAAGTTCTACGCAGTTGCACACCCTCAAGCGAATGGACAGATTGAAGCTGTTAATAAAGTTATAAAGTCTATTCTGAAGAAACGATTGGAGAAGGCCGGGGGTAAATGGGTCGATGAACTTCCTATGTCTTTATGGGCTTACCAGACAACCCACAAATCTATGACCGACCACACTCCATTCTCTCTTTCTTACGGTTTCGAAGTCGTTGTTCCAGTCGAGATGGAAGCACTTTCTCATCATGTGACTTATTACGATCTGAAAATGAATGCTATATTACTTTTCGAATCTTTGGATTTATTAGATGAGAAGCGTGAAGAGGCTGATTTGAGGGCAGCCGTATATCGAAGTCGAGTAGCCCGGATATACAATGCGATGGTCCGACCTCGAACCTTCGAACTCCGCGATCTCGTCCTCAAGATAATTTACTCGGCTCCTTCACATATGAAACCAGCGTGGAAAGGACCATATGTCATTGAATGAAAGCTCGGAGATGGTACATTCAAATTGTCGACCATTGACGGTCTCATTCTGCTAAGAGCCTGGAACAACGCAAGTGTACGTCACTATTACACATAACAAGCTCTGTCTATTTATTTAGTCTATTTTTCACTTGCAATTTGTTTATGCATTTCGAAATTTGAATTTGTAATAAGGCAACTGACTTTGCCATGTTTTCTTATTTCAGCAATAAAATGCAATCTCTTCGAGCAAGAGCTGTGATTTTTTTTGAAACGCGTCATACGACCATCACTATGCACGGAGAGCTAAGTTCCACTGTAAGGTGGGATTTATTCAAATAGGGAGTGATTGTGATGCGACCGGTCACTCAATAAGTGAAACACGAGCTAGGGGATAAGTCAATTACACTAAAGACAAAAAAGGATCGGTACACGACAATCCTCTTACTAACTCCAGATTCCCAAAGTACGAATTGGAGTATAAACCTATAAATGTGGTTTTGGAGAAGGTGGATCCATCCACCTAACGACTTCGCCTATATCTTAACCAAGTTTGAGGAGGATGGATCCATCCATCTAACGACCTAGCTTATTAACTCAGGATGGATGTAAACCGACCATCCATGATCTTGATAGATTCACCGTTCCCAGAGTGCGAACAAAATTCTAAAGCCTAAACAGATGTGACTGACCATCTGTTGGCCAACTTCAGATTCCGGGAGTGCAAATTGGAGTATAAACATCAATTAAATTCGGATTCCCAGAGTGCAAACCGGAGTATCAACATCAACCAACTCCAAATTCCAAGAGTGCGGATTGGAGTATAAACACCGACTAACTCTAAATCCCCAGAGATCAGATTGGACTTTAAACACAAACCGGACATGAATCGATTATCCGTGAGACAACTCTGAGTCCTTGAAGTGTGGTCAGAGTATAAACATAAACCGAGTGTGACTGACCACCCATGAATCGTTCTAAATTCCCTAGAGTGTGGATGTAGCTATAAATATTAAACAGGTGTGACTGACTGCTCGTGAAAATAACTTAAGTCCTCAGAGCGTGGACGTATCGCTAAAACCTAAGCGGGCATAACCGACCGTCGAAGAACAAGTGCATTTCCCCGAATGTGGATACGATCACCAATTGGTGAGCCAGTATGGTTCGACTACCCGAATTCACCATATTTCAGCTTCATTTCATAAAGATTGAGGTCGATGCATTAAAGGCAATCAACGATTATTGACCAATCTTTTCATTTTATCCCCAGAACTGGGGGCAGAACTTAAGCGCCAGCCACTGATTGAGATAGTGCAATATCAGAATTCGACTTAGCGCTCGATCGCTACCGAAACCATGACTACGGAATTAGCAACTAAACCAGGGTCCGATTTAAAGACTAAAACTTCACAAGTGTATTGAATGAAAGTTAGAATGCTGAAGCACTATAACAAATGAACACAAATTGAGCTAGAGGCAAAATGAAAATTTATTCCAATCATTCTTTGGAAGAAAAAAGGTTAAGTACAGAACTATACCAAAAGTCCTACTAGCAGGGGCCAAACCCGCATCTATACATGGCCTACAAAAAGAAAGCAAAAGTAGATTCCTATCTATCTACCAAAAATGAGCCGAAGAGACATGTCTACTCTTTCTTTTTTCTCGGCTTCTTCTTCGGCGTTGACCTGCAGGAACTGCCACTTGGTTTCCTCTTTGAGCCCTTGCCTTTTGGCAGCCGATCTCCAGTCGAGGGCATTATATCAACTTCCTCCTCCGAACTCACATGTATTGGAATGCTTGCTGAAGGTAGTTTTGGAGGGACAGGATCAACGGTAGGAGGCGGGAGAGGCACGCTGGTGTCGACGACCGTACCACCAGGAGAAATCATTCGGAACGGGACTGGACCAGCGCCCGCCATTCCACCTCCAAAGCTACTAGCCTGGGTGGCTACATCCATTTTGTTATTAATTTTGGCTATTATTTCCTCTTCGTGAAATGTCTAAGCCTCACCGGGTAAGTTAGCAGTTGGGCCTGAGGAGCTAGTCGCAAGTGTACTTCCGCTCATGACAAATGGCAGATCAGCAAAGGGATAACTATGATGACCAAGAAGTTCCTCCATCATCTGTTCATCGAAGGTAAGTGTGCTTCCTTGTACCTCATCCATAGATTTAGTAGCCGCTACCGTGGTCGCTTCCGTAATGATAGCCTCCTGCTCCTGGTACAATTCTTGGGTTACAGGAGGCATAGCAGATATTACTCCAATCACTATATAGAGACAAAGGAAAAACTGTTAATAATCACTTCAAGCAAATCTTTCGATTTTGAGCAAGTGTAGGAAAAGTTCAGAGTACCTTCCTCGGTTTGACTTGCGGCTGGCGAAGCAGCTCTAGATACTTGCTATTGGACTGAAGACAATTGCGGTTGATCGGGGTTGTATGCAGGAATAGACTGGGGATCAACTGCAGATGAAGTTTTGGGCTGGGTCGACATGAGAGTTTCAAGACTTACTTCATGGTGCTCAACACCAGAACCTTCTCCAGCCTCCGAGCGTTGGGTGCTAAGTCTCTCCTTTCAATATGCAATCGTGGTATCATGGAGAACTTTCCTTTCATCTTCGTTAAACACTCGGTTCTCGAGCTCAAATTCATCAATCAATTCAGCTTGGTGTTCGGCCTTTTCATCTTCTACTAATCGGCCTTAGGCGTTGTATAGGTGCGTTGGATAATTATCGAGCCAGGCTAGATTTCTGTGTTTCAGAACATTGGCATTCTATGTGATCAGAAGGTCTTCAATACCGGTCTCTAACCTGGCCTCTGCCATCTTAACTTCGTCCGCAATCTTAGCCTCAGCCTCCCGAAATTTAAGTTCTGCCGCCTCCCTTTCACCCCGGAGTGCCACAGCTTGCTCGCACGCCTCCTGGGCTGCTTTAGTCACATCATCCTTTTCTTTGATGATTTCAAAGAGTTTGGCTTTAAGCTCGTTAAGTTCCTTCAACGCAGCGTCCCTTTCAGCTGTAACTGTGGTATTTCGGTGACCTATCTCCTCAATCAATGCGAAATGCATCTGTCGCATCCTCTCTATGGACTTATTGGCCTCGTTAGCTTTCAGGTGAGCCTCTATTTCAGATTTGCGGGAAGGTTCACCCTCATTGTTTAGCACTTGAATTATACGGTCCTTTTGGACGAGGTCGGTTTCTAACTTCTCAATTGTTCTTGCTCATTCAAAGCCACCGCTGATGCTTTACCCGCGGCTTTCATCCACTCCTTGTATTGGGTATAGATATCATGGATGTAGTCATGCATCGTTCGCTCCACCTCAGTTGGAATTTTCTTGAAGTATGGAGGGAAGATAAAACCATCAAAACAAATGTTCGGAAAATCTTTTCTCAACTGGGCGATTTTAATTGCTCCTTCTCCAGTAGGCTCAGTAATAGCTTGTTTTATGACAATGGGAGTTTCAGCCTCAGTTCTACGATGTTGTGGATCAGACCTGGGAGCTTAAGAGGATGGATTTTGACATGGAAGCCCTAATCGTAGTTTTCCCTGACTAAAGAGTTGTATGGGAGCTCGAGGAGGTGGAGAGCGTGATCGGAAGCGATATCTGTATTCTCTATCTCTATCACTCTCCCTCTCATAACGTTCTTGGATGGAATAACCGCGATCGCAGTCTCTATCAGCCTTCCTCCGGTGGGACTCATAGTACGAACTAGATGACTCATGTGTTAAGCAAAGGCTTCCCAACATGGATTCTCGTATAGTCATCGTATTTGTAAAGTAAAAGAAAAGCAGGATCGGTAATCTCCAGGAATGAATAACTTGTGATTAGAATCATGTAGTGTCGTGAAGTATATGTATGCATGCGTTAAACCCCCCGACCAACCGGATATGTCAGTCACACTTGTAGGAAGTGACTCACTTAAATCGAAGGCACTTTGAAGCCCTTCCAATCCGGTGTCGTGTTGGAGCGACACGTAGTTCGGAATTGGAATGTTGGTAAGCCCTTCGAATGGTTTCTTTATTTGTGAGGGAGGAGCCTCCGAGATTCTAACACCTGAGACTGGCAAAGACATAATCACGGATTTCCATCTCATGGACTTATGATGCCTATGTGCTGCTGCCTTGGCTTTCCTCCTTCCCTCTAAATCCTGAAAACAGCTAGAACGCCCGACTACGTGTTCTTCGTCGGTGACCGTGTTCCTGTCATCGCCCTTCTTAGCAATTACGATCCCGGGCGCTCTATGTTTAGCCTGTCTCACTGGGGCTGCCCTAAGCAATCCCTCCATTCCTATGCTTTGATTTTGATCGATTAACTTGACAATTCTCAAATTTCTATATGTGAGCACCGAGTCCATGTCTCTTATCCCGCCCGGCACTTCCTGAAGAATCCGTACTATTTCTTTGAAACGGGAACCTTCAGTTCGTGGAATTGCAGCTGTAAATGAAAGAAGATATTAATTCAATGTCAGTTATGACTATCTAGTTAACTATTGGAAAAATTACAACACTTACGTCTGGCTAACCATCGGCTGGCGAACCTTGGAGGGCATCGAACGTAAAACCACTCCATTTTAAAATAACTAAGCCTAGTCCAAGATCTCTTCACCACTTGGCAATTCCTAACTACCACTAAAAATGTGAAGGAAGGATTGTCTCCCCGACTCTTAACATTAAACAAGTGTCTGACTTCTTTCAGAGTCGGGGGTCGAAAGAGATGTTCCATGAAAACGATGAACAGACCATTCAACGGTGCATATCCATTTCAATATAATTGCGACGGAGCGATTCCAAAGTAAACTAACACTTCTCGAATATACTGGTTGAATGGAGGAAGTGTTCCAGCTGTGCACGAATGTTGGTTAAAGGCCATGAATCCTTCTAGGGAGCGTATGGCCTATCATTTGGTCCGGGTAACAAAACATCATCTAATGATAGACCGTGCCTTAAGCATATGCGTCCCAACATATCTTCGGAGACATTGGACGGCATAGAATCTTGAGAGTTCACGATAAAAGTTGCTCCTAGCAGCTCGTTCGGAGCAGGACCTATTACTTCAGCTGCAATGACCGACATCTCTATTATCAGAGAAGATGAACTTTGAATTTTCTGCAGCTGAGAACTTGTAGATTCCATAACTAATTAACTCATAAAAAACCATCATTAGAAGATAATAAGCCCGTGTGTTCCCTGGTGTGAAGTGTATGAATGTATTATGCAGTGGAGTACTACATAATACTTAAAAGATTCTACATAATTTAAGGAGATGTTCAAATGACAAGAGTTCAGAATTCGACTGGAGTGACCGTCATCGCTGACCGTCACAACCATGCCATCCGGACTTTAGAGACCGATTAGAGTTAAAGTTTGCTAAAATTTAGTCAAGTCATAGTTCCGTCGAAGAACTTCGAAGGAATACAAATATGCAGTTTAACAGTTTTGTCCGGTTATGCAGGGCAGAAACTCGTCAGAGTCAAGTATTCGAATATGCAAGGGATTTCGTATCGGTCAAAAATTTCATCTCAAATCGATCACTAAAATTTGCTTTGTATCGATCCAGGGGGCATCACTTCATATCGGTCATAGAGCATCATCGCGTATCAATCACCCAAGGCCATTTCGTAGCGATGCAAAACCCTTTATTTCATATCGATCGTTAGCGGCACTTTCGTATCGATCATCATGCCTCAGATTTCATGTCAGTCAACCGATACGAAGGTCCACCATCCATCGGTACGAGACAGAACTTTCCCATCGATACGAAAATACGTTGCATCCAAGATCGATACGAATTTCCCCTAGCCATCCAATAGTTTCGGATCGATACGAATTTCTCATCCTAGATCGATATGAGGGTATTCTTCCTCCCTGCTTCCATCGATGCGAGGTCAAGGCAGAGCGTCTCTTCCGTGAGTACTTCGTACCCCTCCATGGTCATCTTCCCCAATCAACACAGAGACTACTATGACCTTCCTCGACCTTGCTCCGACCATTCTTGACCTCCTCTTCATCAGAATCGCCCATGAATGTAAGTGAGATGGCACGAGAGTTCAAGTCTCGTCATATTAAGATTGAGTTTGTTTGACTATTTACCTAATTTTGACAAATCGTTCAAGGGATTGGTGTTTGGTTCGATTCAATAACAAGATTCTATTTTTAGGTTTTTCAGTCAATATGAAGGGTATATGAAAAAATGAGCAAGTAAAATTTTCTAAGTATAGAATCATGTATATATATATAAGGTAGATGTCGATGCGTCACCCAATGTGAACAGACTGGATGAAGAGGTGTGCACATTAACCGATACGTCATAACCCATTCGTATCCATTGGCCATCAGCTCGGTAGCTACCATCATACCCACTTTCCATCGATACAAAAGGAGTAACTAGGTTGCATTGGAGCCATGTGATTTCATCGATATGAAACGTTCATTTCGTATCCATCAGTGAGGATTTCATCGATGCGAAATATATGAAAGAGTCTCATTTACACTGCTTTGCTCCGTCGGTACAAGTGTCAATTTCATACCCACCTTTCAAGAAAAATGGAAATTTTGTAGCCATTGACACGACGCATCCCAAAGAGACCATCATGTTTGTATTGATAGCCGTCGATACGGATCATGCATTAAAACATTTAAACTCGATCCAGGAGAGGATTGATGTGAAGAGAAACTCCAAAACAACCGTCAAGCGTTGTTGCTACTCGAATTTCACACCGATTCGGAAGAGGATCGATATGGAATTCGATTTAAAAAAATATGTGTATATAAAAATATGAACTGATAACGACTCGTGAACGTACGAATGTTAACGAGAGTCAGATTAACATACATGCATGCATGTCGAACTAATATTCAATTTTTTAAATTCATAGAAGTTGAATGATCACTTGGTGACAATTGCAACAACGGACAACAGTTTGCTATCATACAATACTCAGTTACAACAACGCACAGTGCAACAATTAGTAGTCGACAATTCGTTATTTACGTTACTAAAGGTCAATCGAAGGTTACATCATTCGACGATAAGACAAAAACCATCCAAACAAGTCAGATAAAACTATTCAGAATAAAGATTGCAACTTTTCAAAGCACATCATGCTCTGATAAGACGTACTTTGGAGGGCAAATGTTATCCCGCCTATTGGCAAGGCCATGACACCAAGGAATCAACAGGAAATCAAAGACAGATCATCCTAAAGAACGGTTTCGTACAGGTTCACTATGGATGCTGGTAAATTTTGCGTGAGTCTGGATCGAGCTACAATTAGTGTGACACGACAAGCAAAGCTATGAAAGCCCATGTTCCAGATTTCAAGTCAATCCGAGTTTGTATGCTCGAGGTATGACCGATACAAGCCAAAAAGGTAAGCTCATGCGTATCCATCGGTCAATCTCCTTCGCATCGGTCCATTTCATATCCATCGGTGAACAAGCCCACTTCGTATCCATTAGCGACTGTCTACTTCATATCCATCGGCAGTAACATGGAAATCCATTTCGTATCGATCTACTTTTAAACATATTTCGTATCGATCGGCCACAGGTCGACGCGAAATCATCACTTCCCATCGATACAAAATCGACTACTTTGTGATCGATACGAAGAGATCATCCATCTATCGATATGAAGTGGCCATTAAGCGATCGATATGAAATGGCTTCAGGATTCGATACGAAGTAAGGTACAATAGACCGATATGAAAAGTTTTTCAGAATCGATACGAAATGAGATGCCATGGATCGATATGAACAAGGCAAAGCCGGGTCGATACGAATGAGGTGCATCCATAGGAAAGACTCGATCATTTGGCATGAAAAGTGGATCGATCCAAAAAGTTAGTGCCACGTCCTCAGGCATCACATGCAGAACCATCAATGCGAAGCTATCGATACGAACAACATCGATATGAATAGCGATCGATACGAAGGTATCGATACGCACAGCTCGGCCAGCACACAAAATGAATCTTACATCGATTATAACTCAAATCTACAAGTCCAAATGCCACCAAATTTTCATTGAATCTTGTTGTGTTCGAGTTTTACTGTCGTAATTCGTTGTAACCAGCAAGCAAAAGTTAATAAAAATCAATCGTTTCAAAGTGGATGTAGGCCATACGCCGAACCACTCTAAATTTGTGTATTTCTATGTGTTTTTCTTACTTATTATTGGTGTGTTTGTTAGACTTTCCTCTTTTTCCATTTATATTCTTCATTTTATCTCTTCAAACACAGCCGAACAGTATTGTGCCCAATTTTGGTACAAATAACGTGAATTTGTCCTCGTACGTGAAAGTTATGTCAACTAGAAGTTTTACGATATATTTTTAAAATAATTAAAAAGAAGAAGAGAACGCACGTTTACCCCGACTCGAAAACGTGCACTGCCACAAAGCCCAAACCTGCACGTGACTCTAACCGTTAGTTCATGACAACAAGCAGCCGCCGCCATTCAAACCAAATTTGTCGCCCGCTGGCCAACTTTCAACGAGATCCGAGGCCTCCACCGTGCTCCCCAGGCCTAGCCGCCTCCAACGACGCACCCACGCACCTACCGAACACGCCACGTGACTAGGCTGCCGTCCCCCATACATGATGAAAATCTTGATTCTTGGCGAATCAAGGAGTCTACTTAAACAACAAACGGCATGGATGACCTTTGCTCGTCGAGTTGTACGCCATGTGCATCTTGATTTTTGATTCGACAACGATCCATCGTCCAATAACAAACCCTAGCAACGGACAACCAAAACTAAATCACTGATTTTTGGACAAACGGTGATTCGATTGCAAAAAATAATTGCACCAGTGGATTACGCTCATCGAGAGCTTTGAGACGGTATATAATTTGTCAGGGTTTGGAGGAGTTTAAATTTTGAAATTGATTTTAAATTTTGGAATTAGGGTTTGTAATTTGAAATTGGCGTCTACCATCGAGAAGGAGAAGAAAGAGAACTGTGCATACAGAGGCAAGAAATAAAAAGACTACTAGGGTTTATAACCGAACTATTCATAGGCGGATCTGAATATCGAAAGAATGGACCAGATCGATTTGGATTGGAACGATAAACGACCCGAAAAGCCCGTTTCATTCCCGAAATGAAAATGGGACATCCATATATCAAAATAAATGTTTTCGATATTTTTAAACTCAATGGAACATGTTTCAAGTCCTAATTTCATCATATAAAGAAGTTAGCTTGAAAATCATCTTATTTCGAACTAATTTCAATCAAATTGATTTCTAGGCGTTTTGAGTCTGTATGATCAAATGACAACTCCGATCGCTACGAAACTTGAATTCCTACAATGATTCACCGTTACGGATCCGATGAAACTAGTTTCGTCGAAAACTAAGACGGTGGCCAAAATGGCTATTTTTACATTAATTAAATAAATTAAATCGCTTTTTCCATTTAAATTTGATAATTAACAAATTTCATCATTTTTGATCACTTAGACATTTACAATGATATAATACAAATTTACATGTCAATTTGTGTTAAATATTACACTAACTTCAGTGTTCAATTTCAACTGTAATTAAATCCAATTAGTTTTAGTTCAATTCCAATAAATTGATTTAATTTGATTTTAATATTTTTATTCAATCGATAATTTACTCTATAGACATAGTTAACATTTTTTATATCATATTACACTAACATTCTACAATTATCATATTTTACTATA
Source organism: Allium cepa (assembly GCA_030765085.1). Classification (NCBI taxonomy): domain Eukaryota; kingdom Viridiplantae; phylum Streptophyta; class Magnoliopsida; order Asparagales; family Amaryllidaceae; genus Allium; species Allium cepa. Next base: position 985,126,442 of record CM060929.1, on the reverse strand, counting down.
TTAGTTGCAATATTTCAATTGCATTGAATATTTTTATATGATTAAAATCCCAATAAATTAATTTATCTTTGTTTCACTCTTTTTATTAAATCAATTATTATCTTGTGAATATAATTAACATTTCTATACCTTTTATTGCATTCACATTTTATAGTTATCATCTTAACTCATTTTCAAGTAATATTTAGTTACATTTAATTATAATTGATTAAATAAATTGGTAACAAATAACAATTATCACATTTTCTACATTTAATCACATTTATAAGTTTATTATTTACAAATAAATGTTATAAAAACTCACATCATACTAATTCTATCTAATTACAATATATTACACATTATTTCATTAATTAGTACAACCTTTATATCAATTACTCTTTTAATCCAATTACCAATTTATACATGCATTATTACAATAAACTTACAATCTATCACCAATTTTAACTTTTTAATCATTTCAATTAATTGTAAATACATTAAAACCAGTTATCAGTTACCTTAAATTAATACTATTGCATTTTATTCTGGTTATATTCTTATTATTAAATCATAAATTTTTATTTCCTCCAACATTAAATCACCAAACCTGAACTACATTCTCTTAAGGATCTATCAACCACTTGTCGCACACCAAAAGAGAATACAAATCTAAAGTGTAAAATACTTCCTAATAAGAATCACATGAATTTAACCAAGGCATCTTATATTACCCGGTGAAATTCGAGTATTCGCCAATGGGCTAGTAATTAAGTTCCACTCAAGCATTCTATTCAATGAGTTATACCATTTTCGATGAAGCATTATTCGAAAGCATTTAAACCAGTCGATGACACTAAGTCGATTATTGGTACTCCTCAAATTATAGAATTGAGGGTTCTCAAAACTTTTTTTTCTTTTGAGTTTATTATTTAAAACACTTATTATAATTTCCCATAAATACATTCATTATGTAACTTTATAAAGATATTTACAGATTTGCTAAAATATTCCATAATGCCAAATTGTTCCAAGATTTTACTTATATACACCAAGTTGTCTCAAATTTCCATATGGTTGTATTATTCACAAAACTATACTTTAAAACCATATTCAATTGTTCTTCTAAATCCATATTAAAATCTAACCATTTTATTTAAAAATAAATTAAGTGTATACTTTTCAAACCTATATTTACAAATTCCATTAATCCTATATTGTTTATTTAATAAACCATAATACTTATATTCCAAATCCATAATCACTTTTAGGTAAAAACAGATTAGATTTGTATTACTAAAGTCATATTTCCAGATCGATAATATTTTACAAAACATGCTTAATATAAAAAATAATTCGCAAAAAAATTATTTTAATATTAATTAAGTTAATCTAGAAATAATTCTAAGATTTATAAATTAAAAATAGTTCTCTTTTGTAAAATTACTTGTATACGAAGCTTGTTTATTTACTTTGTTTAACTCAAATTTATGATTTAAAGACATGTAGTTTCAACCACCTATATCTCATAATTTTACAAAACTTAAAACATGAAAGTTGTAGACAAAAATCACAGCTTTCGAACAAGAAAAAGATCATCTGATTTGTATTTACAGTTTAAATTTTATGACTGAAATAATTTTATATTAAATTTATTAACTCTGTCCTTCATTGATAGGGCAACGACAAAGAAACGAATTTTTGACCATTTAAACTTTAGAATTATACAAAAATCAAAACATGAAAGTTGTAGCATAAATTCCTTGATTTCCAGAACTTCAAAAATTATAAAATTTCAATAAGTAATGCAAAAGTTATGCCTAAAACAATTTCTATTTTTTTCGTTGCCAAAATTAAAGACGGGACAGAGATGATACCTCTTCTTCAAACCCATATATCTCTTAGTATGCTACAGATTTACAAAAGATTGTAAACATAAAAATTGTTCCTTACAAAAAAACCTTTCAACGATAAACAATTTTGGTCTACCAATCAAAAGTTACGAAAATTTTAATATCACGTTTCAACTTAAAGAAATTGCACAGGGTAGAGCTACAACATCGGTTTCAAACTCAATTTCAACCCTCTAAACTACAGAATTTCGACAAGTGATTAAATGTGGACTTGTGTTTAACCAAAAGAAATTTCTACCACAAAAAGTGAGTCAATTTGAGACAATTTACACCAAGATATCACTGTTTTACTGTAGCGATTTTCATAATTTATTTTCAGCAAGCAATCAAATAATCACCCGAATTCAAGCAATCAAATTAAAAGCAATTCAATCAAAAAAACCATCTAGTTCAATCCAAACAACAACTAATCGATTACACATATGAATTAGAGATAGTAGAGTGATTATTCAACTCACCTTTCACTAGAGATTGCAAGTTATCATCTCAAATATGCTAAGCAAATCACCTCCTTCTCCAAAACACCTAATTTCCTCTCCTAGCCAATAATTTTAGAAATTAAAACCTAACCGAAACCTCAAATTAATTGTATGATTAGGTATAGAAGAGGCTATAGAACTCATACCTTATTTTCTTATACTTTATAGAATTGTCTTCGATCTTCTAAGATCAAAATTAGGTCAGAAATGAACTTTTCTTATTTTCTGTTTTTTGAGGAAGATAGGAACGTGAATAAGTAACAAGAATTTTTGTTTAGTGATCGATTAAGGAATTAAAGTATTAGCATAGGATAATGGGTTAATAGGTCTGGAAATAAAAAGCCCAAACTAGATAATTAAATTCAATTATCTTAAATCCTTAGCTAGCCTAATCAAAAAAATGAATAACATAATACTCATTTTAGTATAAATCTAATTAAATTAGCCCTACAAAGAAAATAAACCAATTAATATATTTTAGCCTAATAAAATGATTAAATCATTTTTAACAAATAATTCTCTAAACCAAATCAATTAAAGTAATCTAAGTAAAATTCTTCTTTAGCTTAACTCTAACATTAGAGAAATAAAATTCTCCAAACCAATTAAATAATGAATTTCTAAATTTTAGATGGCTAACTTAATTTATAAATATAAAAATCCAATAATTGATTTAAACAATAGTTCAAATAAATTGAAATCCCTTTTTAGAAACGATAACTCATTTCCTTTCATAAATTAAATCAATTATTTGAAACTAAATTAAATTTTCCAATTAATTTTCACAAATCCCTTATTTAAATTAATTAACACTAATTAATAATAATTAATTAGTTCATTAACAACAGGGTTGTTACATATTTTATTTAATAAAAGATATTAATAAATGAAATGATAATCACTCTCAAACTTAACATTTTTTTATCGATGATTGGTTCGAATGAACCAGGATCGGATTTGGGTGATTCCTATCTGAAAAACACTTCGAACCAATTTACATGTTTGAAAGCGAAGACAAGGAATGATAATATCGAATGTAAGGCTACTTGTCACCGACCCTCGGAAGAAATTTCCCATATCATATATATGTGGTAGTAGTATCTTCATTTGATCTTCGATGCGAGGATTTCTCACTACTAACCCTATGGGTGAGTCCCGACAGGATGTAGTAGAATTCCTTCAGTTTGTCCTATTCCTAGACAACTTGTATGGACGAATGTATGATATTGTATTTCTAACATACTCGTACATTGATTTTTACAAATGTACATCTGTTTGGAGGTGTAGGAAGTAACTCTCTTACGGTTAATAACCTTCTCTGAAACGTACGAGCTCAGAGCTTGTACATTTGTGGAAATCAATAATGCGTGGTTTAATTGGCATATGGAATTCAAAGTGGAATATACCATGTGAATGGTAATCTTTGCCTCGGGCCTCATCACCCGGAAATGGCTTAAACAGGGCATGTTGTAAGGCTATGTGGTTCGCATCCATTAGGTTATAGTCATCACCTTTCTAGATTATCCTCTATATATCGGTTATGTTGGGTATGCTATGAGAGCTCTTGGATAGATCAGGAACGATCGAGGTGATGTCATATTCGATTCTATCCCCCACAGGATAGGTCTGCGGGTGGCCAGTCTTGCTAGGTGCAGAGGTTTCAAAGGTGTTGATCCTCGGTACATCCCTCTAGAGATGTACGGTACGGAAGGTAGGCATTTATCTTGCCATTATATTGAATTCGTTCTCTAATAAATGCTTTCGGATTTGATTATAGAGCCTAGTATGCTGGAAATTAATAATGTAACAACTTCGGCTAAGATTATGTATATTTACCTGAAAGTTGTTTCCAAAATAATTTCATTACAAATAATATTACCGATTTTTTGTAGTAAAGATTTTGGTTATCATAAGGTAAAATCTCGTTCCGTGTTTATATGCGCGTGGTCTTATGAGTTACCTTTTGTTTTCAAATATTCTTATTTTGAGTTTTTCACACCAGTCCTATGACCGGCCCGACGTTTATTTTCTTTTCCCTTAAGTTTTGGGTGCCCTATTTTTTCGGACAGCCAAATAGTTTGGTTTAACTTGGAGCACTGCGATGGAGCTTGAAGTCTGGACTTAAAGATGTTTCCTGTAGATAGTTCTTCATTTCCATTTCCGCTGCATTAGTTTACTAATTGTATTCAGCGTTTATAAGGCAGATATTTGTAACTGTCCAGGCTGATTTATAAAATAGACTCTCCTAAGTGTAATTAAAATTTTCGCTATAAAAATCATATATATTAAAATAATATAGGTTATTCCGTTCGTATAAGATTTTGTCCTGTCTTTATTTTCTTTTTACCCTTTACTATTCGTCCTTCCGGCACTTGATTTTGCGGAATACCGAGGATGTATTAGTATCGATTTCTAAGGGTTGGAAGGGCAGGTCGTCACAATATTTGAACACTCTAGTAAGATACACACTATGGTAAAGTGTGTTCTCATGTCTAGTAATATTATTTTGAACAAAATCATCTAAAATGTATCATTCTTAATTAGTGTCATAGTTTCCATATATGGCAAAAAGAGCATTAAAAACTTTTTGAGTCGAATTATTGTAATTTCCCGTCCTCAGAGTGATACTTTGTTGTAAAATGAGACTCATAAGTCTGGTATTTGTCTAATATTTTTGTGTTTGAAATCAAATCCTTCACCATTTTCAATTATATCATGAAAATTTTCATGATTATGTTCACAATTTTAAAGATGGAGAGGTCAATTCCACTATATTTGCAACTGAGTATTTGACTCAAAATTTCACAATCTAAAACAGTAGTCGTGCCTTCCACACTACTCCAAACTTGTCCCACTTCCCCTTGAAAATTTTGCCATTTAAATTTTCATAAAACATTTTACTAAATCTGGATAACGCACAAAATTATTTTGAGAAGAGTTGGCATAACCAAGAATATTATTTTGCAAACAAAGATCTTGAGGACCATAGGAAGAGGAATCATCAAACAATGCAAATCTTGAGGGAAAAACTTTCCGGAAGTAGCATATTCAACATAATTATCTATAGCTTCTTTGTCATCAAAAGGAAAGCCTTTGATTCTTTTTTAGAGCCTTATAATCTTTAATGATTGACTTGAGGATGCCATTGTTGAGTTGTTGAAGGGATAAGAGAGTGAAGAGATACTTTGATTTTTGAAATAAAGTGAGTGAATGAATGGATAGAGATTGGATGATTTAATATAAAGAGCTGCCATTTCAATTTTGAAAAGATGCATTTTTAGTTATTGGAGTTGATGCAAAAGAGAAGGAAATTCAAATTTTGAATTTCGAATGAAATTTCAAAATTATGGCATGTACGTCGACATATAGACTATGGATATGTCAACATATGGGCCGTAAAATCCAAATTTCAAAGTAAGGTAATATGTGTATATATACACATTTATATGCATCAAATATTATTGTTAATTTATATTTTACTCCTAAAAAGAAAAAATTAAATGTAAAAAGCACCACTTTTTTCTCCTTTTCTTTGATTTGTTCTGATTAGTCTACTATTGCCGTAAAACACATGTTTGCATCCTCGGTATCTGGTTCATTTTTACTTAAAGTAGTATCTGAATCATCTAATGTTGCTATGTAAGCTTTCTTTCTTTTTCTGGATGAATCAAACTGGCGAGATTTTTTATTTATTCTGATGTGGGTAGTCTCTTTGAAAATGAACGGGTTCATCATAGTTGAAACATCTAATCGTAGTTCCAATTCTAGGAGTCTTGTATTTAGGTCTTCGAAAGTCTTTCATTTTCCTGTAATTCAAGAACTTTCAAATATTTTTGGTCATGAAAGCATCTCCTCATCATCTGAATCCTGATTGTCAGATATTGTGTTGAAGGCAATGGATTTCTTTTATGTCTTCTTTCTTTCTCTTATACCCTACGATTGTGCTTCATAGGACATTAAATTACCTATTAACTCGTTAATTTTTAAAGTGCTTATTTCAATAACCTCTTCAATTGTAGTGTCTTTTGATACCGTTCTAAAGAGAGTGGACTGAGAATTTTTCTAACTTGATCCTCTTCAGAAAATTTTTATCCAGTGATACTAAAGAATGTACTATATCTTGAAATCTACGATACATGTTAGAAATAGATTCATGCCGATTCATTTCAAATAATTGAAACTAATTAGTTAGCATGAAAATTTTAGTCTGTTTGATTTCACTAGTTCCCTCATGAGTAACTTGCAATATTCTTCAATTATCATGTACAGATTTGCAAATAAAGACTTTATTAAATTCATTTTTTATCTAATGAGAAAAATAAAATATTCATGGCCTTAGAATTAATAAGTGCTTGTGTCTTTTGGTCAACAGTCCAAGTTGAAAATTCAGTCTAGGGTTCAGTGTACTTATTTTGTATAATATTCCAAATATCTAAGCTATTAGACTGTAAATAAATCATCATCCTATATGACCAATAAGTGTAATTATTGACGCTAAAAGTATGGGTCTAGTAGTAGATTGTCCATGACAAAAGTATTAACAAGTGTCCTAAGGGTGTCAAATTACAAGTTTCTAAAAACTTAGTGCTCTGATATCAAATGTGAGTTGCGGAATTATGGATCTTAAGGCTAGTTAAACACCAGAGAAGTGATGAATAGTGTTTTCTAACTTATGTGAATCTTTTTAGTTTTCTTTCAAGTTTGATATTAAATCTCTGATTAACAACACATAATTATACTAACAATCAATACCAGACGCAATCACTGATAAAAATAAAAGCAATAAAGTAAAGTAAAGAGTATGAGAGATGACACCAAGGATTTTACACTAGTTCGGATTTCTCCTACATCCAGTCTCATACAATTGCTTGTGCAAATTTCTTTTCAAATGCAAATCTTTAACCAAGAAGAAGGCTAACCCAATACAACCTTGATTTCGAGGCTATGAGCCACACCCTCGTGAATTTTCGAGCTCAGGATAGACACACTTGATTTGACCAGGCAATAAGAAGACCCATATGATTTGAATTGGGATACAAGCACACCACCTGATTTTAGCGGGCTATAAGCAAACCCAAGCAAACATAAATAAAGTTAATAGACTTTCTAAAGACAAATTCTTGTGCTTTGGATGTAATGGATCATATAGTAAATTGCTAGCACTTTGATCTTTGAAATGAGGGAGAAATGTTTCCAAAACAGTAAGAAAATTGTATTAAATCAATACAATGAAGTATGAATTGATTCTATATGATTTTCAAGAGAATAGTGTATATTTTTTTACAAGAATTTTCATGAGCATAAGAGGAGGGAAGGAACTAATTAATTAGTTATGAAAAAATTCATTTTCACACCTCTTTATACGTTAAATGAATAAATGTATCCGTTCGTGTAGAGTTGGGTTGAATAGACACTTCCATTCAAAATTTGAAAAACCAATTGGCGGAATATATGTCGAAATATATTGTCTAGGTATGTCAACATTCCTTAGTTACAAATGAAAATTATTTCTTAAAAATAATTAGAATACTTTGTAAAATAACTTGAACATAGTTCTTAAATATTTTAAATTCTAGAAAACCTTTATAAAATATTTAAAGATATGTTTTGAAATTTAAATAATTTATTTCTATTTAAAATGTCGAAGATCACAATTTTGAGATGAAGATCAAAAATTGCTATCAAGGACTTTAACAATATATACTAATGACTCTATACACTAAATCATAACCTTGAGATCTTCATATCTTTGTCTTTATACTCATATGTCTTCATATCTTTATCTAGTGTCACTATACTGTACAATCTTCGATTTAGCACATGTATAATATTCTGCACTATATACTATATATCTTAACAAAAACTTCGGTATATATTCTAATAATTGTATATGGTTGTTATCACCAAAATAAAACACTGAGGTATTAACAGAAAGTCACCCCTCTAGTTCTCTGACTTCCCAAGCCCGCAGCCACCACGTACGCCCCTCATTGCCAAATCGAACCTCACTACCGGACTCCCCACCCGAAATTGCCCCTCCCTCTCCGACCAAGCCGTCGCTTCCATTCATGATGGTGTCTGCTGCCACCGACCAAATTTCGATTGATTTTTTTGTGATTTCCAGTGATTTGGCTACCTATTTGATGATCAAACCATATGGATCCGCTTTTCTTGACGTCCATTATGCTTAGTAGCATCTAATCACCCAATTGTTATTATTTCATGGTTGAATCCAAAATCCTAGAATGGACGGTTGAAACTCCTTCGTTCATTTCTGATCAACTAAGCATTAGATAGAATAATGAATTTTAGATGCCTTTTTGCATCATCAAGAGCTTCGAATCCATATATGATGTTAGGGTTCGAGCACGTTGACTTTCGAGACAATGTGTAATTAAAATGTAGTTAAGGGATATTTCAGAATTAGAGAGGAGAACTAATGTGACAGCGGCTCTCTATGGTTTATAAGCTTCATTTATATATGCAATGAGGCAGGTTCGGGTATGTGTAACCATTTGACTCCAAAGTGGCTATGTGCTTATTTAAATGGTGTAGCACCTCAATTTTGTAAACCGTAACTCTAAATACATCAAAATTATATATCAAAAGAAAAGGGCCCGAGAAACGCGAGGGCATCATTCAAAACAACCTACGCTATGGTTATAAAGACGATATATATAGTTCATCTTTTAATTAAAAATATATTTTAATTAGTTTAGTATTAGTAGCGTCAAATTTTGGGGTTGTTAAAGGATTCTCTTTTTAGTGGTTCGACCTTTTAAAGGAGAAAGTGGAAGTTGAGAATAGTAATAATACTAGCATGGTTGGGATAAAGAGAATGAATGTCCATTTCTTCTTCATGAGGAGACATCAAAAATAAAGTTGCTTGAAATGTCTATAAATGCTTAATAGGTAACAAAAAAATGATTTCTATTCCAAATGTAATTTTCTTATAGAAAATTGTTCTTTATAAGATTTATTTTTTTGAATTTAAGATATTAGATCTAAAGTCTTAACTCGAACTTAGCTACTTTAAAAGAAACAAATAACCAATAGTAGGTGGTTGGCTGGGGCTCTGTATTTCAAATGTTTGTTACTGCAACAATAGAATTAGTTAGAGCATACCATATAACACTAGTTAGCGATGCATCAAGTTTTGAAAATTTAATTTCGTGCATGCCGAATATCATTTATAAAATAATAACTATTTTTTGGTAACTGCAAATAGAAGCAGGCGTGTCTTAACACAAATAGTATGAATATTTGTTATAAGATAAATCCATGCTTTGGCTTTTCGATGATGGTATTTGTTTTCATAACAATGGTACTGCGTTAGCTATAGAAAATACAAAAGCATTTAAAATATTTAACAATTAATTTATAACTTATTGATTAAGCTATATCTTATGGAAATAATTCTTTAATCATATGAACCATATGGTACTTGTAAACTATATCTCAATTGATTAAGGGAAAACCACCCATTTGATGGGAGTGACAAAAGGAGTTAATGAACTCTTTGGATTAATACACATAGGTGTATGAACTCCAAAGTCTAATGGCACCAAAATGGATCAACTTACTGCTTTGGATTCATTGATAAATTATCATAGATATGAACCAATGTATTTCATAAAAAAGTTAGATAGACATGAGATGTTCATAGAATACAAAAGAGAAGTTGAAAACATAAAATGTAATGAAAATAATACAATTTGATTTGATCAAATAAGTACGTACATAGGATAAGAGTTCTAAAAGTACCTAAAAAGGAATATGATTCACTTTTGAAGTCACTCCTCCTTTTGTCGATAATAAGTAATTGAACTTTGTTGACAAAAGTATGATGAATAAATTACTTATTTTGATTAGGATATGTGCTTAAAAGTAAGTAATTTGATTTCATCTACAGCATGGTTTACAAATTCATATAGGATATGAATTACAAATGAACTCAATCTTATATAGTTTAAGATATTTGGTTGTCCAATTTAGTTTATGAATTTTAAGTTACATAAACTTAAAACTAGATCTCCTTTATATAATCATACAGGCGATCCACAAAATGTTTTGAATGCTTATTTCATCGAATTGAAAAACAAACCGTTGCTTCAAGATATACCACCTTCTTGTAAAGTAATTTCTTTCTAGAGAAATTAGTTGTAGTGTGATGGAGTAGGATATGATCAAAGATTCTATCATAGTAATATAGCACATAAATGAAGCAAATTTAACCAAGTCCAAAATGGACACGGTTATATTAGAATGTTTAATAAAAGTTCTCGCACATTGTACAAGAAACTACAAGTTTCTTATCAACATCGAGAAAATGAACTGTTAGCAATAAGAATGTCCTCATTTGTCAACGGGCCATAGAGAGTTTAGATTCTACCACATGGCACGATGTTTTAAATCTGAAATATGTTCCAAGTACATTAGCAAATATGAGTCTTCAAAAACAAGATCAATGCAGTTGGAATTGTATAAAGCAATGTTGAAAAGAATTTACTTCATCAATTTCAAATGTTTAATGGATTGATTTCTCAAGTCAACATGCTTAATTCTATTCAGATTCTATAAGCAATTATCCTATAATTTAACTTTGAGTTTTGACACATTGATGTTGAAACGAAACTTTTAAATTTTATATAGAAGAAACTATTTGCATATAACAACCAAAATGTCTTAAAATCAGTGGGAGTGAAAACTTGGTTTGTAGTATTTTGGATATATTTTAAGAATAAATACAAAAAATAGCGTTAATAACTGTTGGATTTGTCTGCAGGCATAGTGCAGTTGGTAGGAGCATACATCTCCCTCATAAAAGGGAAAGCGTTCGGTTCCTAGCTACCGCACCGAGTCATCCGAAAAGGTTGGCTTAAATTGAGGGTGCAGGTTGGGACAGGACTTCTTGTTTCCCCTCAGATGTTGACAACGAAGTTAGATTTGCTGGGACTCCAAAAAAAACATTGTTTTGAGCAAGAATTTTGATATAGAATCAAATTATTTTATATCTATCAAAACGTAGAAGAAGCGTTAGTCTGTAAGTAAGGAAATAAAAAGGTACAAAAAATTACTAATGCAATATACGAACAACATACTATTGATTGTTAGTTATGTGCTTATGTTAAAATTAGTTTCATTTTGGTTGTTTAATTCTTTATAAAGGATTTGAAAGAGACTTCCTTTATACTATGTTATAGGATGTTTGAATTATCCCAAACAGTATATAAAGATGCCAAATTAAAACGTTTAGTATGGTGTATATGATATGGATTCTTTATACTATGGCAATAGAAATTATCATGTACGCCATGTTGTATACCATACTGGGATTTGCTAATGTCATGTTATAAATACGAGCTGAAATCGCCAAATGGATGCAAAGAGTATTCTTGAGTATTTATGGAAGACTATAGAATTGTTTATGGAAATGGTGAACTTCTGATAAAGGAATGTTCGGACTCGAAGTTCATAATTGACAGTGAATATACCAAGTGAATCTTAAATTCATGTTCAACCTTTACTAAGGAGCTTTAAGTTAGAAATGTTCCAAACAAGCGGTTGTTGTGGATTCAACTACACAAGCTAAATACATTCCTTGAATAATGTCATATGAAAGTTGTATATGTGCACAAATGTATAAGAGAGCTAGGGTGATACCACCATTAAAAATCCATTAATGTATTGTGATTCAAATAATGCAATGTATATTGCAATAGGAACCGATAGCCCGATAAGAGCTTCAGATATGTTCTTTTCAATTAATACATGAGAAAAGAGTTCATTAGTGATGGGGAAGTATTATCGAAGAGTAAGTAAAAATTAATAATACTACAGATTCATTCACTAAGCTCTCTTTTCAGTCTAGTTTAGGTAGTGTAACAACCTAGAATTTCAATCATTTGAATTTGGAATATTTAATTGATTTTCAATATTGAAATAATAATTTAAAAAGTGAACCACTTGAACTACAAAAATGATGGTTATTTGAATATTTGGAATTGTTTAAATAATTAAATCTTTAATTCTATGTGAATGAAAATGATTAGCAAATTCTATTATAATTTATTTAAATTAATAAGAATAATAATACTAAACTTTTAATTTGGATATAAAAGCGATTAATTTGGTTTTTAATAATAATCCATTTTAACTAACCTGTGAAATTAGCCTTCCGAGGCACTATCTCTGATTTCGATGAAACCAGTTTTATTGGATCCAAATAGTGAAGTATTGTATGTTGTCGAATTTCATAGCAATTGGATGTACCGTGTGGTCGTACGAGTTTGAAACGCATATAAATTAATTTCAAGAACTAATATAATATAACTGGGTTTGAAAAGTTAACTTCTGCATATGATCGAATTAGGTCCTAAAACTAGTTCCATTGCGTTCGAAATAGAGGTATTACATATAGAACGCCAGGCGGCACATCTTGATAGGAGTTCGAGATTTTCGGACGTTCAAAGCTTGATATTTTCAAATTAAAATAATATATTAAGCCATACCCATACCAATATATATGTCATGCCTTAGCCCATACCTTGCCCATGTTTAACCCATCCCTCTCCCTTTTTATAAATCATGTTTACCAAAGAATTAGTTCGCTCTTTTTTTCAAATCAAACCCATCTCCATCCAACAATCCTCGTTGATCACGACCACTTCAAGCATTATCGGGCCTCGTCACCAGCTAGAAAACTGTAGAATTGGGGGAGGCAAAGATATTCAATGGTTAGATCGTGTCAGATCGCGACAAGGCAGTAGCATCGTCTTGATGAACGACGACTGTATTTTTCGCTAATTGCGACGACATGGAGGGTTACTGGCCTCGGGGCTCTAAAGGGAAAATACAGAGGATGTGGAGGGTTAGGCTCGCTCGAAGTTTCATGGCTTATGGTGGCATGTGATGGCTAGAATTTTCCACGAACGGCATGACGTTTAGGTGCGATTTTTAGCTGAATGAAGGCATTTGACGAGGTGAGGCCGGTGGGTTGGATTTGTCGAAGAGAGGTGGAGCTTCGATGGTGGAACGACAGCGTGCAGCTAGCCGTAGCAGCGGTGACAATAGGAAGAAGTGTGGACGGCATGGTGATAAGCACGAAATAAAAGGGAAGAGAAGGATTAGTGTAATGGGTAATTAGTTTAAGTAAATGAGATTAGTGAATTTAAATTATAAATTGAAAAATCAAAACTTATAAATTTAATATATTTTGCATACGAGGTCCAAATCGAATGTGATCGGTCACGTTAGATTCATAATGACGTTATCTAAGAAATGGAATTAGTTTGGTGACAATTGAAGCTTGTTGAATTTTATGCTGACACAAAAACAGAATGCCTCGGCGATAACAGGAATTTCAATGAGTTAAACTCACATTTTTGGTTTACTATATTTGATAAAAAATTATTGATTGGATGTTTGGATGATTTACTATTTTTATCGGTTGGTTTGGTTTTATTTCCGCCCTAAAGCGGATGACCTTAGATGTATATACATGCCTGATAGCAGATGACCGATGTTATATAATGTTTGTGATGCAGAGGGATAGGTTGAAGGGATCCAAAAAGATACCTTGCCAATGTTGATTTTAATTTCAGTAATATTCATGTTATATGAATTATTGAATATCAAATCTGTTTGTTTGACACTATTGGTTATGTCATTGTTATATGTTCAAAACTTAAATGTTGTAGTGATAGAAAATCAATATTGACATTGGTTAAGGTAAAACGTAGCCTCAAGCCTCATTAGATCGAAAATTGGCAAAAATAGGGCATGCAGTAGAGCTATATGGTTAGCTATCATTAGGGCCTCCATCCCATTCTAGAATGTCCATATTCGAGTTATATTGCGTGCAAACACCATGGTAATATAAGGCCTTGGTGTCAAAAATGGATGAGGTAATCTAGTTTGCCACGTTAATGGGGCAGCCGGCTCTGTGTAGTAGAGATACAAGAAGATTTTGTCAGACTCTGGTGAATTTTCTAAGGGTGTACCATCGGAAGACTGTCCCTTGACTTGCCATAGTATGGAATCCATCTCTAATACGTGCCTTGCGGTTTTGATTTTAGAGCCAAGTATGTTGGAATTTAATATGGTGACAATTTCAGCTATTTTGATATGTATTTGAATCCTTATACATTATTATAATATCACTGGATTTTATGTAAAAATGTTTTGATTATCGTTAGGTAAAAACATGTCCATATTTATGTGCGGCTAATCTTACGAGATACTTTTGATTTCAAAGGTTTTATACCTTTAAAATCCAACTGGGTTTGTTTTCTCACGCTGGTTTTCCAGACTGACTCGAATGTTATTTTATTATAATGCTCGAGTCAGACCGAGCATATTACAGGTTTAGTTTGGATGCTTTGGAACTTCAGGAGCCGAGTTGGAGGCTCAGAGATATATTTGCGTATATGATTATTTTTCTATTGCATTCATTATTGTATTTATCAGCAATTGTGAGGATGGGTTGTTATAACTTCTAGGATAAAATAGGTTAGTCTACACTGATTGATGTCTGTATATACATATATTACAGGTTGTTTTTGTGTAAAGATTTATTGTATATTATACATTATTCGTTCTGTTGTGATATTTTGTGTTGTTCAGCTTTCTTCTTCCTTTCTTCTTCTTTCCCCTAACAATCGGGTTTTCCAGCATTCGATTGTTCGGCACACTATACAGTAGACATATTAGTGTCGATTTTTGAAGGTCAAAAATCATGAATTTTTACAGGTAGATTGATTGAAGTTATAGGCATGAGGTAGGATAATGGTCCCCCAAATGCAATTGGGAGATTGATAAAGCAAAGTGTGTGTCATAGAGGAAATTATGTTATTTATTATGTAATTTAACTCTTACAGGTGGATGTTGTTCGAAAAGATGTATGTATTTATTTTCTTTTTACGTATGTGCTTTTTGTTGTGTTATAAATAGCGAATTAGTTACATTAAACATATACAAGTAGAAAATCCATAGAGAAGTGTTTTATCGATTGTAGTTACGAATGTGTTCGTAATCATGAGTATTAGATCGATACATATACATAAACACTAACTCCTAAAATGTTTCTAGTCAAGACTAGTGTACGTAACGCACTCCATGTTATGGATGATGATTAACCCATGACCATTGGGGGCCCCAAGTGGGTACGTACTTGTTTTGTTATGAAGAAACGCGGAACGACTCAGCAACGGTTTTTTATAGGTTAATACAACTAAGTCAAAATAGAAGATCTTAGGTTACAACCATAGTTGTGTATATATTGAACTACTTGAAGTTAGAGATTACTGAAGAGAGGATTCATCTCCTTCCTTCTAGACGGTTAGTATCATCATAATTGGTAGTCAACTTATAGTCAAAATCTTTGTTTATAGTAAAATGGTTAATTGATTAATGTTATAGGATTGAACCAAGCACCTTAAAATGGTACACGCATGTAAATACATATATTAGTAATGTTTTTTACCTCAAATTAAACTCTAGATGTCCAAGTGGTATAGTGATGACAAAAAGAGTACATGTACAAATTATCATTACTAGGTAAGCCGATTATAGATTAGAAATTGATTTCACCAAAATAATCTATAAGCGCTGAACTTAGGCCCAGCATTGTACTTCAATAAAATCTGTACATGCTTCCGTATTAAAATTGTTTAAAAATTAACTTGGTATCGAGTTAAACCAAAGAGTTAACACAAACGCATTGTCGGTTATTTCCAAATTCAACCATGTTAAAAATAATTTATAAATATTATAAATTAATGCAAATATTATATTAATATTGTATAGCGTTTTTAATTATTTAGTTAAAGTTGAATATTGATCGAAACGATGAATGAAAGTTGTATGTTGGTTCGATTGAAAAAAGAAGTCGAATAAAATATTTAAAGCATTGGTTCAAATAGGAGTTGACCATAGGTGAGGCCGACTATATTTTGAATGTGGAGTTGGGGACTTCGTCTTCGAGATTCTAAGGGAAATCGGGACATTTAGATATCTCCATGGCTATAAATAGATGGCATAAGGTTATTCTCTCTACATAAATAGTCCACACAATTCTAACCCCTATTAATCATTTGTAAATCTAAGGCAATAGCTTTGCAAACTGTAACCAAGGAGAAGAATGGAGGTTTAAAGAGAAAACAACAAACAAACAATGCGTTCAATAATCGGCTTGATTTCAAAGATAAAGTACTGATTATAATTTAAACACAAACAGATATACACACACACACACACACACACACACACACATATATATATGTATATATACATATATATATATGTATGTATGTATGTATGTATATGCATATGCATATACATATACATATACATATATATGACCTTATCTTTGTTGCATGTCCCGCCATAGTATAAAACAACTAAAAAATAATTTTGAAAATATATTTATTCTATAAATTAACAACACATTTTAAAATACACATACATACATACATTCACATAATGTTTAATGTTTGGCATGCCAAAAAAATTTAATTTGATATTTTATTTATTATATATATATAATTATTTTATAATTTAAAACTATTATATATGTGTGTATGTAACATTTGGATTTTAATTTATAAAAAAATTATTTTCTAATTTCATTTATAATTTTAAAAATAGATATGTATAAGTATATATTTCCATGTAGAAAACATTTTAAATAAATTATTATTTTCGATAAAAAAAGCGACCGAAACAAAAAAATAAATTTTTTATTTTATTTAATAAGTCAAAGATATTTTTTAATTTAAACATTTGAAACTATCAAATCTAAAAAATCCGACTAGATTTTAATTTAAAAAATAGAAAAGTTATATGGCGGCCGCATATCATTAGTAATATAAAAAATTGTACATAAATACGGATGTTAAATATTTATTTTGAAATTGCCAAATTTATTTGAATTATATTTTTAGAATTAATAAATAAAATTATTTAATTAAATTCAAACATTATATATAATAAAATTATTTAAATGTAATTTTATACATATATATACACATATATAATTTATTAATAATAGTAAATTATATTTTCAAATAACTTTATTTTATATGTACATATATTTATATATTACGTATTATATTACTTAAATATTGTGGTCGAAAAAAGTTACTATTTAATATTAGTAAAGACATAACTTGATTACATGACATAGACATATACATATACATTTACATATACATACATACATACATACATACATATATATATATATATACACGATCACTCCATTTGACACTTATTTCGACATGTGTTTACCAATTACACATTTATTAATCGTAGCTTAGCTTATACTTTATATAATTATAATGTTTGTATTTTCAATACGAGCATCTCAACATATTAAAATATATATTTTTTAGCAAGGCTGCTCAGCTTTAAAGTGGGCCATCCACTTTTATTAGAATCATTAGAAGAATAGGTATTCCGCACATGCACTAGAACAACTAATAAAATAAGGTACAGGGGCTAGGCGGTTGGACCAAAGCTACTAACATAAGCTAAAAAGCGACTCGTCTGCCTCGATAGAGGAGGATTCACCGCCATCATCCTCGAAATCTGGCCCAATAAACTATAACATATTAAAATATTGAATTAAAGTACAACTAAAATTAATAATGAAATATTATTATTAAACATTAACAAACAAACAAATATTAAGCAAATTAAATAAAATAAAAAATTACATAAATTCTTTTATTAATCATTACTTAGATTTAGTATAAATAAATTATATTCTCATAAACACAACGTAAGTTTTTGTGCAAATCAAAAAATGGATTATTTTTTTCATCTTAGGATAGATACTTGTTGTAATTTTTATGTACTGTATCTTTTGGCATTTGGTTTTATGGTCATTAGAGATCCATGTGAGTTGTAACAACTTTGGCAATATGTCATTTTCTTTTGAACTAATAAAAAGTGGACGGAACACTTAAAAGACCAGCTTACCTTTCAAGAAAAGGATTTTTTTTTTAAAATTCACCCTTTTAATCCTACTTCCAATGCACCTAGTCCAATAATATTTGTGTTTGTATTAATAATTAACAATTTAATTAATATTACAACTTAATTGTAACCTTTTATGGATATAACATTTACAGTTTATATTATAACTTAAAATTATTTGAATTTTACTTATTTAAAATGTTCATGATTGTGAATTCAAACTAATTTCAAATTTAATCATTTGCAACTTTTATAAACTTAAATTTAAACAAATTTGAATTGATTTATTCATAATCTTAATGAATTCAAACTTAAAAAAATTAAATTTATTTATGGCCTTTATAAATTTTAATTTTAATTTGAACCGATTTTAAATTCAAAATTTATATTATACAAATATGCTTATTTGAATCAATCTGAATCACAAAAGCTTTTGAACCTTCTACTAATGGCATACCCTAGAAAGAGACCACATTGAAGCAAGGGGTCAAAAGTAAGGAAGGCTTTCATTTGAAAGATCTTTCCTTAATTTGATGTCTACACACACAACTAATTATATCTTTCCAGATATTTCCCTGCGTATCTGTCGAGTACTAATACCATTGTTGGATCAGGCTCATCGAGTACTAAGGTAATAAGGGAATATTTCAATAAAAAAGATTTTATTCAATACTCTCTAGACCATTTTAATGTGTTATCATGAATAACTTATGTTTATGTTAAATTATAGTTAATGTTGTTTTAGTAGAAAGAGATATTATATTTTTAAAATAATTTTAGTGTGACCAGTTGATTAAAATATATTTAACGTAAACAATAAAGATCGTTTGTCCATCATTATAATATAACAATGTCTAAGGGGATACTTATATAGTATACATATATAATTTTATTTATAATTATTATTATATATTTATAATTATGTATACACATGATTATTGTGATTTACAATCACATGATATATATGTGTGTATGTGTGCATAACATACATATTCATATATACATACATGCATTTATAACACAAAATGTAACATCTCTTGTTCCAAAACCCAATGATGGAACCTCGGAGTCTTGCAGCCACCATGGAACTGTCTTTTAGCTATAGAGATGAGATTAGTTATATGAAACAATTTAAGTACATAAAGAGGCTAATAAACGTCATATCACATAATCTGTTTACATATTCAAATTGTTTCCATAGTTATGCTCATGTATAGGTCAAAAAATATATTACAATCATAGTTAATTGTGTCATGACCAACATATGAAGATGCTGATAATAACACTTAATACAACGGAAATAAAATAATATTTATATCATTTAAGCCTTATGCCTCCTCTTTAGAACTCCTTGTTCCTCTATCAAAAGCAACCTGCCTAGATCCATGAACTCAGCGTACAAAAAGAGTATCCATGAGTTTATAGGGAAAACAATGATAAATCACTTATCAGACAAAAAATCTGGTGTGAATAATATATTGCCCTAAGCATAAAACATAGCGATATCACGCCGCTAAAGCACGTAATAGGTTTCCTCACACTATAGCATAACATTAATTTTACAATTTTAAGATAATGATAAATCAATACTTCCTTTTTAAGGGTCTTACTCGTACAAATATGTCATAACTAAAATCAATATTCATTTCTCTTGACTTTTTATTTAGTAATCATTCTCCTTTCTAACACAAAATAAAAAACATGCCATCTTCAGTTGCCACCGAGGTTTATACCTTGTATCGCGAACAAAGTTAGATTTAACCTTCGACTAGCACCAAAGCCATATGCCTACACTGTATCCTTAGTCCATAGTCATACTACTTCGTTTAGGCTGCCACACACAGCCTTAGGCCTACGCTTTTGTATTTCCGTTGTCACTCTAAGCCTTACACCTACTTCGCTTTCGTATTTCAGTTGCCACTCCCAGTCTTACACCTAACTTTCATTTTTGGACGCCACTAAGGCATAAGTCATGCGCTTTCATTTTCATCTCTTAGCTACCATATCAGGCCTTACGCCATCTACCGAGATCTATCTTGGTTGCCACTTCGAGCCTTACGCCAATGCCTTCACATTTCGAATGCCAATCTAGGCCTTACTTCAATGTTTTCACTTGTAGTTACCACACCGGGCTTAAACCAATGCTTTCGTTTGTAGATGCCAATAAATCCTTACTCCTTTGTATTGTTAGCAATGCCACTACGGCCTTACTCCTTTACTTTTAGTTCTCAACTGCCTTATTAGGTCTTGTGGCATCTATCGAACATCAGTTACTTATCGAGCCAAATATACTTCAAGCTTTCCACTATGCTATTCATTAAGCTACATTACTACATATCGTCCACATTTTACGTACTAATTTCGACCATCTTAAGCCTTAGCATAAATTCCTTCCATCGAAACTCAGTTGGTTCAGTTTCAACATCTTACCAAAATATAAACTACCCTCGATAATCACTGCCATCGGCCGTGTCTAGGGGAAGCCTGACTTAGTTTATTTTAGTTATTATAAGGAATCTGCATGTTGGGTTTTAGAATTTGCATCTCTACCCATAATTCCAATATAACCGTCGGTTTAATATCCCTAGTCTTATATTTAGCATTTTTCAACCTTCTTAGTTAAGTCTCCATACCTAAGGTTATAGTTAATTCACCCTTGGTTCAGCTCTACTGCATTCCATACTGTTTCTCGATACATGTTGGAAACCATTTTTGCTTATTTGGCACTACCTTTGCATGTGTTGACTTCTGGTTAGTTTGACTTGGTCCTTTCTAACTGTTATTTCCTACTTTCTTGATACGCTTATCACAAATTATGGATCTAGTCTATTGAACAATTATTAAATACTTTATTTATTTAACTTAACTCCCGACCATAAATTATTTTTCTTCTGACACCTATTAACTCCCATTTGATATAAAGTATTTTCCCCCGAAAATCGCTTATTTTATTTCTAGAAAATATTTGAAAATATGTATATGAATTTTATTTTCATAAAATTTCTCAAACTCCATATTTCTACCCATTTTCTATAATAAATGGTTCTTTGGTAATTCATATCAATTTATTTGCTTGTAGGAAAATTCCATAAATCAAAACCATTTCTAATAATGTGTTCCTTACATTACATTAAATTTTTGGATCAATATAAACACAAGAATTATGAGAAATAATCTTAGTCAATTTGCCTATGAGCCTTTATGAAGGAAAACAGGATTAAATAATATATTACTCACATTGATTTCTTACTTGGATGATGTTTTTAGTTCTCTTAGCTTTGATCTTCTTCTTTTTCCTTTTCTCTTGCTTAGGCTAGAACCACTAAAATACTTCACAACGTCTATTTTATATTAAGTGCATAGAATGAAATGAGAAGAGGATTATACTTAACTTTAATCCCGTACGTGGGTGACCGTTGCCCGATTGTCCCTCGTCCTTATTTAATTCATCTTAGTTAAGCTTCATTAAGTGAAAATTTTGATAAGTAAATGTACATAGAAACACTAAACACACCTCATTATATAGCTTTATAATTTAACAACTTATTTATTCTTATAATTAATTATTTTATAAATCAACGGGTGTTAGAGGCTTTCCCCTCATAGGGATTTTGTCCTTGAAATTCTGATTGAGTAGTAGTCGTTCTATTTTCCTACTTGGTTTTCAATGGAGTAGACGCATACTTTCTTCATTATTGTGCAATAGTCCAATATACAAACCAAATATGTATATCATATATATACATAATTTGTAACAAAATAGCAAACATACATGCTAATCCAGCTAACCAACTCAGAATAAGTCTTAGTGACGTTACCCTCCATTTCCCAAGTACAATGATCTTGGCCCTCACTCCACTGGACTCGTACTAGCTTCACGGTCCTGTTGTGAAGCTCTTTTACATATCAATCTACTATCCGAATAAGCTTCCTTATATAGGTCATATTTGGTTTGACAACCAAACTTTCTAGAGCCCTTGAAAGTATTACTCCTTTAACACACTTCCCTAGATGTGAAACATAAAACATTATGGGCCCGGCAAAAGCATTTGACAATTCAACTCTATAAGCTAATTTGGCGAATCTTTTTAGCATTGAAAATGGACCAACATATCTAGGCGCTAACTGTCCAGCCTTTCCAAACCTCATGGCGCTTCTCATTTGTGACCTTTTACCAAACACATGCCCCTAACTCACATTCCAACTCCTTCCACCTCCTATCAGCGTAGCATTTCGATCAATATTGAGCATCTTTCATCTTTGTCGAATTAACTTTACTTTTTTTGAAGATTTCCGTAGAAGCTATGGACCTAACATGAGTTTACCTCCCATCTTGCAGACCTATCAAAATATGACCCAACTCATTAACCCAACCCATTTACCCTACTTATAAATGGGTCGGGTCAACACATTTATGAATATTATAAAATGGGTTATGGGTTGGGTTGACCCATTTTTAAAAGGGTTATAAATGGGTTACCCATTTACTCATTTATCCATTTATTAAAAGCATTAAATTTTAATATAAATTTGAAAAATAAGAATTTTGAACATACATTATAATTTTTCATGGAGACTGACATTTGTACTTAGAAAATAACAGCATACCGCATCCCCATATTTGAATTCCACATAGTACAGAAGCCGCTATTTTTTTGTTCAGACTACAATAACTTCTTCGTTTTAACTCGGAATCAGGCGAAACTTCGACCGATCAACTTCAACCTAAATTACGGATAGTAGGGAATGTTGATACGCTAAGATTTTGATCAATGACAATGGGCTTCAACAAAAAGGAAGAGATATGTGCAAAGCTAAAGAAAGAACGATGAAGACCAAGGATAAACATAAGTATGATTTTTATATAGGTCTTAGTTTAGATTTATTGTTAAAATCTATCCTCAAGAGGCTTGCACAAACACTAGAACACATTTTATAAATTTCATTTATTAATAAACTTTCACTGTGCACAGTTTAATAGTTCAGTCGACTGAACAGGGATTACCAGTGGACTGAACCTGTTACACATATACAACATGTACAGTTTCAGTCGACTGAAAACCCTGTCCAGTCGACTGAATTTATTCCTGAAAATTTTACTTCATATTTTCAGTTGACTGAATTCTCTGTTCAGTCGACTAAATTTGAACCTGCGAATTTTCTCTGAATCGACACCTTCTTCCTCCCAAGAGTTGCAACCATTCACCAATGGAAATGGAAGCATCTCTTGTCTGCACCCTTAGCCAACAGATGCACCTCTTCTACAAGTATAAATACATAATTCTAACATCTTCAATTTACCGAATTCTCTTGCTTTAATCTTACTATCTTCTTGAACATATTATCTAGAAATTCTTAAAGCAATCACAAATCCATTGCTTGAATCACTGCTTTGTTTTTAACATTCTCCTGATTCATAGTAATTCACATTTCCTAAATCTTCACAAACACATTGCATACTCTCGAGGATAAGATTATAGGAATATTATACTACATTAGACTCATTAGTATTGACAAGAACACAACAAGTCGAATATTGTTTTTTAGTAATTGAGTTGAAGTCCTTTTCGGTAGTTGAGGCAAGAAATCCCGTTCAGTTGTTCGGGTAAGTTATAAACCTATTCCTCCGGGTTAAGTGAGGGTGTTAGTTAGTGAAATTCCTAAGTGTAGCTTAGGGACTGGACGTAGGACTAGAGGTCCGAACCAGTATAAAATCCTGGTGTCTCCTTGCTTTTACTTACTTTATCTACATAGACTGTTCCATTATTCCATATTACACGATCCTACCGCATAGCATCTTTCAATTGGTATCAGAGCAAGGCCGTCCTATAACCATAACACTGTTATTAGACATATTGATAATATGGAAAATAATGCAAGTACAAGCACAACATCTGCCTATAATTCTACATTTGCGGAAGGACAATCTACCCAAAGACCTCCTCTATTCAATGGACTAAACTATAACTATTGGGCTGCAAGGATGAGAATTTATATGCAAGCAACAAGTTTCGAAGCCTGGAATGCTACTCAAGCAGAGTTCGTTGTACCCACAACCAATTATCCTACATGGACACAAATTTAAAAGAATGAAGCTAGTGCAAATGCCAAAGCTATGAATACGCTATTTTGCACCCTGGATAGAAACGAATTCAACCGTGTTAGCATATGTACCACTGCATATCAAATTGGAAAACACTTAAAGTCATACATGAAGGCACAAATAAGGTTAAACGAACAAAAATATCCATGCTGAAGAATCAATTCCAAAACTTTAGAATGCGACAAAATGAATCCATCAATGACATGTACTCGAGATTTCAAGACATTCATCATGCTTTAATCGGACTAGGAGAAAATACACGGATCTTGACATTGTGTCTAAAGTTCTAAATTCACTCACTGATGAATTGGAGAGAAAAGTACAAGCAATCAACGAAGCAAATGATCTATCTACAATGAAACCAGAAGAATTGATTGGAAATCTTATGTCGTATGAAGTAAATATGCAAGCTAAGAAAGGTCGAGCTCAAGAAAGAAAGAATGTAGCTTTTCATGCAGAAAAGGAAGAATCAGAGTCTGAAGATGAGGATTTAGCATTTATAGCCAAAAATTTCAAGAAATTCTTAACATATAGAAAAGGGAATAAAAATGGAGTCAATAAGAATTTCTTAAACAAACCTACATCCTCGAATATAGAATGTTTCAACTGTCACAAGAAAGGTCACATGCACAAGGATTGCCCAGAGCAAAAGAAGAAGAATCAAAAATCTCTCAATAACAAAAACAAGAGAGAGAAATTCAAAAAGAAGGCATTCTCTGTAACATGGGATGATTCGGATTCATCTTCATCCGAAAGTGAAAATGATAGCGACAATGAATAGGCAAATGTATGCTTCATGGCTCAAGAATCTGAAGTAAGTAATTTAACTTTCGATGACTTAATTGAAGTAAACACTGAACTTTTGAACACAATAAAAACTCTTGAAAAGAAACTCAAAGAAACTCGTGAAAATCAAAACAAAGCTGAATTTGAAAGGGATATGTTAAAAGATGAAAAGAAAATTTTAGAAGAAGAACTTGAAAAAGTTCAAGAATCTCATTCAAATTCGGAAACTCAATTATCACTTTTAAGTCAAGAAATTGAAACTCAAAAGACAAAGAATGATATAATTGTTTCTGAAAATCATGAGTTAAAAACTAAGATTAGACAAGTTGAGTTAGAAAATAATAGTCTTCAAGCTAGATTAGATAATATCACTAAAAATGTTTCTAACTTTAACAAAGGAAGAGAAAATTTATCAAAGATTTTAGAAAATTCTCAATCTTCTTCAAATAAACATGGATTAGGATATAAAAAGGAGTCAAAAATTCATACAAAGAAAAATACAAATTTTAAAAGGAATATTGATTCAAAACAACAAATGTTATTAAGAAAACCTATTAAAACAAAAGTGGAAACCAAGATTGTCAAAATTTGGGTTCCAAAGACTAACAATATTTTAATTAGGAAAAGTTTCTTTTTCGTTCAAAAATGGGGACCCTCCCTTTTCCTTCCCTCTTTCCCGCTGAACCATCCTGTCACCCACCTCCTCTGCCGCAATGTCCTTCCTCACCTATTCTTGTACCCCCTTCTGTCGCTGACCATTCCCTGTCAGCTCATATTCCATCCACCATCCCTCTTGCCAGTGCCCTATCCCTGCCACCAACTACCACCATCTCATCTTCCCCCCATTCTGCTTCTCTGAAACTATCTTCCCCACCGTTGCTTCCCTTACCACAACCCCAGCTAGCTTGGAATTCTCTTTTCAAAGCTAAACCCGCTAATGCCGGGAAATATGAACCGCGCGACATTCAGCTGAATTTTATCGGTGATGTACTTGTTCCACCTGAGGAAGTTGTTATGGCAGGTAACTCGATGTGGAAGGATTACCTGGTGGGTTTTTTTCTTGATACCCCTCTTCCGTACTCGACTGTGATGTATTACCTTAAGAAAGCTTGGAAACTGCGTGGTTCCATTACTGTTAAGTCAGATGGATTCCTGTTCCTGTTTAAATTCACCAATGAAGATGATAGAATCTCTGAAGCTGATCCTGTTGTTATGAGGAATAAACTATTTATTGTAAAACCGTGGGATGA
The DNA here is from genome assembly GCA_030765085.1 of Allium cepa. NCBI lineage: Eukaryota > Viridiplantae > Streptophyta > Magnoliopsida > Asparagales > Amaryllidaceae > Allium > Allium cepa. The sequence continues at coordinate 985,099,954 of CM060929.1, read as the reverse complement.
GAATGTTGGCAACAGTTGTAGCAGTATCAAATCTGTCCCTGTTTGGATTAAGTTATATAACATCCCCTTGTTTGCATGGTCTCCATTGGGTATAAACTGGTTAGCTGCAAGAATTGGTAAACTACTTTGCATGGATGCCTCGACTGAAAAATTTGAAAGAATCACCTTCGCCAAATGCTTAGTTGAAGTGACTCCCAAGTATGAACTGCCTGAGCGGTTTACTGTTCAACTGCTTGATGGGTCTGAACAGGAAGTTATAGTTGATTACTTGTGGAAACCTGAAATATGTACTTGTTGTAGAGAGTTTGGGCATTTGGCTAGCACTTGCAAGAAGTCAGTAATTGAAGAGAATGACAAGAAATGTGAGGATATTGAACAACAGGAGAGTGGTGAAGTGAAGCAACACATTGAGCATAAAGGGAAAAACTCAGGCAAACAAGTTACAGTGAAGCAAGTGTGGCAAAAGGTCAATAGGAACAGGGGAAAAAAATTGAAGTAAGTAAGGAGATGGTAAATAAAACAAATATAAGCACAGTAGCAGGGGAACCCTTTGAACTTGTTGGAAGTGAAGGGAACAGTTCTGGTATGAAAGTTATTAATGAATCAGGGGATGTGGACCAAGTATGTAATGTTCAAACACAAAACAAATTTAATGTGCTGCAGAATGAAGAGGTTGAGCAAGTTATAGTTGACATTAATGAGGTAGAGGATGGTGAAATCAACCCTGATGACAGTTATGTTTAATTAAATAGAGAAAACCCACAGATCAATGCTAAACTGTCTGACAGTTCTGTTATTATTAACAAAATTTTGGCTACTGATAAGCAACATTTACAGATTAAAGCAACTGCTATCGGTAGCAATAGCAAGGAGAATGGTAACTGTGTTACAGTTATGCATGCACAAGCTGATACATATGACACAAAACAAGATAGAGCATGGTGCACTGCAATTGAAGCATTCATAACACAACTTATTCTCACAAGCCATAAGCCTGATCTTGTTGTTCATCCTCCAGATCATTCACCTACAATTTCTCCATTGACCTGCCTGGTTGGCCTGCAAACCATACCCTACCTCAACCAAAACATATTCCAACCAAAGACCCATCCACATCACAACAATCCTCTCCCTACAGAATTGAAACAAGATCTATGTCTGCACAGAGAAGAAACAACTCCACCACCCAACAATAATATTTTAATGTTTAAAAAATTCGCAGCATGGAATCTCAGAGGAGCGCACAACAAAATAAAACTTGATCAAGTCAAAAATTACATTTCTGCTTATGACATTTGTCTTTTCAGATTGCTTGAAACAAAACTTAACCTCTTGTTATCCACCAAAGCAGCAACTTACATTGAACCTACTTGGAAATTCCATCACAACCTTGATAATGCAACTTATGTGCGAATTCTAATCTTGTTTGATCCAAAAATTATTACCCTATCCCCAATCCTTTCAACCAGACAGTTCATCCATCTTCATGTCTTTGAAACTCTATCTCAAACCTCATTTTATGTCACCTTTGTATACGCCGATAACTCTGTTCTTTCTCGTAACACATTCTTCAACAACTTGCCACCATTACGTCAGTCTTCACATCCCTGGGTTATGCTAGGCGATTTCAATTCCTGTTTTAATTTCACTGACAAATGTGGGGGTAATCCTCTTACTCCTGCAGACATTGCCAACTTCAACTTATCTATTGAACAATCTGAGTTAGTCATGGTTAATAGGTCTGGTGCAAAATTTTCATGGAACAATAGAAGTCGTAGTGGAGTTCGTACGTTCACGACAATTGATCATGCTTTCTGCAACATCCAAGCTCTCCACCAATGGCCCACCTTATCTGTCTTCCTCCCACAACCTATATTATCTGACCATTCACCTCAAATATTAACTCTGGGTCCCCATTTGTGAAAGGAAAAGAGAAGTTTCAAATTTTTTGATGCTTGGCTCAAGCATGACCACCTACTTGAATTAGTTTCTCAAGTTAGCACTAAATTTATTTGCTATGGTAACCCCACGTATAAGTTTTGCAGGAAGTTGAGAAGAATCAAGCAAGAAATTAAATTGTGGGCCAATACAACCTTTGGAGCTGGCAGCCTTCTTTCCACAACTCTTAAGGATCAGCTGAAGAAGCAACAAGAATACATGATGGAGCATCCCAATGATGAGCAAGCGGCGGCTGATGAAAGCAAACTATTTACTGATGTGAACAATGCCTTATGCTTGGAAGCTAACATGAAGAAGCAACAATTGCATGCCAAGTGATCTGTTGAAGGAGACAAGAACACAAGTTCTTCCATGATGCAATAAAGGTCAAACATTCCAGAGATAACATATTTAGTATCCTGGATGCTCAAGGTAACCACTGTCACACTGTTGAAACTGTTGATCAGGCTTTTGTTGAATACTTCTCCTCATTGCTTGGTAATGATTTTGGGTTCTCCCCTGACCTTGAGCGTATCTCAACAATTACACTGCCAAGTATATCTCCACAGGCAGCTCTGGATTTAATAAGGCCTATAACTAATGAGGAAATAAAAGCAACGTTATTTTCAATGAATAAACAATCTGCAGGAGGGCCTGATGGTTTAAATGTGTCATTCTTCATAGCTTCTTGGGGTGTTCTTGGTCATGATTTTTGCCAAGCTATCCACAATTTCTTTACAAAATGCAAACTGCTTGGGGAGGTGAATAGTACAAACATTGCTCTGATACCTAAAGTTTATCCTCCAACTAGTGTCTCCTCGTTCAGGCCGATATCCTGTTGTAATGTCTTATATAAATGTTTCACGAAAATTCTTGCCACTCGTATGCTTAGTGTTATGCCATCAGTTGTCTCTATGAACCAGGCAGCCTTCCTACCTACAAGAAACATTCTAGATAATGTTCTGCTTGCCCAAGAATTGCTTAACGGTTACTCTAGAGTTAATGTGTCACCTGCTGCTACACTAAAAATTGACATATCTAAAGCTTATGATTCTATTCATTGGGCTTCAATTGTGAGGATCATGGCAGTCATGGGGTTTCCCAAAAATTTTGTGTCATGGATATATGTGTGCATCTCCACCCCAACCTTCTCTGTTGTTTTGAACGGTAGACCTGTTGGGTATTTCAAAAGCAGTAAAGGAATTCGCCAGGGTGATCCCATATCTTCTTACCTATTCTTGTTGGTTATGGAAGTTTTCACAGTTTTGCTTAATTCAAATTACTCTCACAAGCTAATCAAGTACCACCCTAAGTGCTCTGCTCTCCAAATTCAATCCTTAATGTTTGCTGATGATGTATTGTTATTTACTAAACCTGATATTCCGTCCATGACCGAAATTGTTGAGGCTCTCCACTCCTTTTATTGCATGACTGGTCTTTCAATCAACAAAGCAAAATCTTCCATGTTACTTGCTGGAGTCAGTGATACCCAAGCTGCTGACCTTTATTTGCACACTGGCTTCACCAGCATGGACAATGATATGACGTATCTTGGTCTCCCTTTACTCACCAAAAGAATTACTAATGCTGATTGTGTTCATTTATACAATAAGATTACATCTGTTATGGGTGTCTGGTCTAATAGGCAACTGACTCAAAGTGGAAGGCTTGTCCTTATTAAATCAGTAGTTTTTTCATCTTTAGTCTACTGGGCTAGGTGTTGTATCCTCCCTACCAAGCTGTTGCACATGGTGAGGTCAGCTATGCATAGGTATTTCTGGACTGGTACATTCATAATAGGAAGTTGATCCCGTGCTCATTCACTAAATTTGAACTTGGTGGGCTAGGTGTTATTAATGCAAGTAAGTGGAACTGTGCTACCATAAGTTCCCATTTTGAAGACCTCATCAATAAAAGAAGCAGTGTTTGGGCTAAATGGGTTTGGAAATTTTACATTAATACTAAGTACTTTTGGTGCATGGAGATTCCCCAATGCTGCAGTTGGATTTGGAGGAGCATCCTGAACTTAAGAAATGTTTACCTCCCATTAATTCAGTACCATGTTACTGCAAAATCTGGTGTTAGTTTCTGGCATGACCCTTGGTCGGGCAGGGGTCTTATCCTTTCAAAAGTTTGTAACTACCTTCATGTTCACCAGTCTGGTATACATTATGATGCTAAAGCCAATGATTATGTTCATGATGGGATTTTGCAATTGCCAAGCACTAGTAACCAAATTATCAGGCAATTATGGACTGAGGTTCAAAACAATTACAGCACTACCAATCCAATGCATGCAGTTACTTGGGACATGAGGCCTTACACTATCAGGGGTGTTTACACAACAATTTCTGTGTATGATACTCTGCCTTCTTCCAAATGGTGCTCTGTAATCTGGTCCGATGATTCTCCACCATCTGATAACTTGATGTTGTGGAAAGTCATAAACCAAGCTCTTCTGACTAGAAGTAAATTGAATTATTATGGTATGGCATGCACCTCCTTTTGTCTTTTTTGTGAGCTGCATGAGGAAACAACTGAGCACATTTTTTTTGATTGCCCGACACTTAAAATTTTGATGGACAGAATCAGTTCCACAACTGGAGTTAATCTTGCTACTGGGGGTTCTGCAATGATATGGAGTATCATCTACAAAGCTACAAGGTGGAGAAGGTATGAGGCTAGAATTTTGGTTGTGTGTTTGAAAAATACCTCACTGCTGTTTGGAATGAAAGGAACTCTGTTGTCTTTGATAATCACAGAAGGAAGACTGAATTATTATGGCAAGATGTTAGGAGAAGCACTCACTGGCAATTGATGAACTGCAACACCAAATTTCCAGACTCTTTGATTCAAGTTTGGGGTTGATGTTTTTTGTTGTTTCCTCAATTGTTTTTTTTTCCTTTTATTTTTCTTCCTTTTCTTCTCTCTTGTATTGTCCTCTTTTATTGTGTTGCAATAAAACTGGTAGGGGTCTAGTCAACCTCGCTGGCTTTGCCAAAAAAAAAAAATTAAAACATTTATGAATAGTGTTCACTATAATAAAAAACTATATTTATAAAAGGGATACTAAACCAAATTGGGTTTGGCTTCCTAAGATCTAACCTTTTAGGACCCTATTAAAAGCTGGGTACCAATAATTTTATATTTATTTTCAGGTCCCACTTAAAAAGAAGAAATGGATATTAGACAGTGGTTGCTCAAAACACATGACCGAAGACAAAGATATGCTTATAAACATCACATACTTTGATGGTGGCTCGGTTACCTTCGGAGACAATTCAAAAGGCTATATCATAGGCAAAGGAGATGTGAGCAATTACGGTACATCAAATTTACCTTTTATAACAAATGTTTCATTAGTTGAAAATCTAAAACACAATCTACTTAGCATAAGTCAACTTTGTGACAAAGGCTTTAAAATAACTTTTTCGGAAAATAAATGTAGTATTTTTGATCAAAACCAAAATCTTGTTTTTGAAGAAAAAAGAGATAGGAATATTTACGTTCTAAATATGAATATTAATCATAATACAAGTATGTGTTTACTAGCCAAAAATAATGATCCTTGGTTATGGCACAAAAGATTTTGTCATATAAATTTTAAAACTATTAGAAAACTTTCCAAAAATGAATTAGTAAGAGGTTTACCCAAAATAAACTTTAAAATAAAAAATCTTTGTGACGATTGTCAAAAAGGAAAATTAAAAAAATCATGTTTCAAATCTAAGAAAAATATTTCGACTTTACAACCATTAGAATTACTAAATATGGATTTATTTGGACCAACACAAGTTCAATCCATTAATCATAATCGATACATGTTTATAATAGTTGATGATTTCTTAGGATATACATGGACTATTTTTATGAAAAATAAAAGTGGTACTTTTGAGCATTTTAAAACATTTGTCAAAAGAATTCAAAACACTAAAGATTTGAAGATTAAAAATATACAAAGTGATCATGGGGGCGAATTCGAAAATGAAGCTTTTGAAACATTCTGTAAAAAGGAAGGAATAAATCATAATTTTTCATTTCCTAGAACTCCTCAACAAAATGGAGTTGTAGAAAGAAAGATAGAACATTACAAGAATGCGCTAGGACATTATTAAATGGAAGTTTTCTACCAAAACATTTTTGGGCAAAAGCCGTAGCTACTGCATGCTATGTATTGAATAGAATATCAATTAGACCGTTAACTAAAAATACTTCATATGAACTATTCAACAACAAAAAGCCAAATATATCTTATTTCAAACTATTTGGATCAAAATGTTTTATTTTAAATACAAAAGATCAACTAAGTAAATTTGATCCAAAAGCCGACGAAGGAATTTTTGTAGGATATTCAGAACGAAGTAAGGCATATCGAGTATTTAACAAACGAACAAACATAATCGAAGAAATCTTACATGTATCTTTTGATGAGAATTTCAACAAAGAATTAAGTATAAAAAATGATGAAGAATTTATAAATATAGAAAATACAAATTTTGAAAATTGTAATAATGAACTAAGATCATCACCAAGAATATTACGAGATCACCCTACTCAAAACATAATAGGTGAAATCAATTCTCAAGTTAAGACAAGAAATCAACTAAATCAAATGGGACATGTAGCTTTCATTTCTACAATCGAACCTAAAAATCCTAAAGAAGCATCAACAGACGATTACTGGATTATTGCAATGCAAGAAGAATTAAATCAACTTGAACGTAACGATGTTTGGGAATTGGTTCCTCGTCCGAATAATCAATCTGTTATAGGAACAAAATGGGTTTACAAAAATAAAATAGATGAACAAGGTAATATAAGTAGGAATAAAGCTAGACTAGTAGCACAAGGATATAATCAAGAAGAAGGTATCGATTTTGTAGAAACTTTTGCTCCAGTTGCAAGACTTGAAGCAATACGTATTCTATTAGCTTTTGCATGTTTTGACAATTTTAAACTTTATCAAATGGATGTTAAAAGTGCATTTTTAATGGTTTTATAAAAGAAAATGTATACGTAGAACAACCTCCTTTATTTATACATGAAAAATATCCAGATAATGTATATAAATTAAAGAAAGAACTATATAGTCTTAAACAAGCACCTCGTGCTTGGTATGAAAGACTTAAAAGTTACTTACTAAATTCGGGATTTCAAATTGGAAAAGTTGATCAAACGCTTTTCATTAAAAATACTAATAAATATATTTTAATAATTCAAGTATACGTAGATGATATTGCATTTGGTTCAACAAATGAAAATTTATGTAAAGAATTTTCAAATATAATAACTAAGGAGTTCAAAATGTCTCATATGGGAGAATTATCATATTTTCTCGGACTTCAAATTAAACAATTAACAAATGGAATTTTTATAAACCAAGAAAAATATTGTGCTAATCTAATTAAACGTTTCAGAATGGAGAACACTTCTGTTAAACCTACTTCTATGAGTACCACTACTCATCTCGATCGAGATGAAAATGGCAAAATTATAGATCAAAAATTATTTAGAAGCATGATAGGTTCCTTACTTTACTTAACCGCCAGTAGACCAGAAATAATGATGAGTGTATGTTTATGTGCACGTTTTCAATCTAATCCTAAAGAATCACATTTAAGAGCGGTAAAACGAATTATGCAATATCTTAATAATACTAAAGATTTTGGTCTTTTCTATCCAAAAGAGTGTCCGTTTGAGTTAGTATCATTCAGTGATGCTGATTTTGGTGGATCTCGAGCAGATAGAAAAAGTACAAGTGGTACATGTCATTTCATCGAAAAATCACTTGTATCTTGGTTTAGTAAGAAACAAAATTGTGTTTCACTTTCCATGTGTGAAGCGGAATATATATCAGCCGCCTTAGCATGTACTCAAGTTATCTACATGCAACAAACACTTAAGGATTTTAATATAAATTTAACAAACTCTACAATATATTGTGATAATACAAGTACAATAAATTTATCTAAAAATCCGGTTAATCACTCTCGTACAAAACATATAGACATTCTCACCATTTTCTACGAGACAATATCGAAAAAGGAATCATAAATTTAGAACATATTTCTACCGAAAATCAAATTTCCGATATATTTACTAAACCTTTATTAGAAAACTCCTTTATAAAGTTACGACGAGAATTAGGAATAATCTCTTTTGAAGATATTTTATAAAGTTATCAGAAAAAAACTCCCAATTCAGTCGATTGAATCTACATGCTCAGTCGACTGAATAAAGAAAACTATGACTTTAAAGTTATATTTTCAAAATAATGATACATTATAAATAATAATATAAGGGTTATCTCTAATCCACACATTTCTAACTGAATTATTTAACCATTAAATCTTTGTTTGGTTAAAAAACTTCGATAAATTATCACCACAATATTTTTAGAATGATCATCCTATAAATACACGTTTAACTTATTATTTTCGCAACTCATTTTCACTTGCAAAGGATTGAAAAGTTGATATGAAAATGTCCTCAAACAACTCATACTCCCCAATCAACATCACCTCTTCGATCGATAACTCACCAACATCACCAAAACTTCCTACTCCAACACCAAAGCATGAGCCAGTCTATAATTGGAACAACTATCGAACTGGCTACACACCGGAATCAAAGAAGGCTAAACGTGGTCTTTTTATCTCTCCAGATACGAAAAGAAAGATTGATGAGATTCATCACTTTCAACAACAACAAATTGATCTTCAACAAGAATTATATTTCGAACAAAAAGTAACGGCTAGACGATTAAGCTTCCTAGAGCAAATCGGTTTACGTTTTTGTGGCTCAAAGAAAAACAAAGTGACTGAGCCTCTACCTCGACCAGTTAGTTCGTATGATCTGTCTTCGTCCTATCGTACACCAGCCGATCCCGTGAATCCTTGGATGTCTCCAAAGACTCCTCAGTATAGTCCAAATTCATGGGATATAAACTATATGGAGAATGAAGGACGCAAAAAGAAAAGGAGTCCATCTCCAAAGAAATAATTATTTCGGTGGCAAAATCATGTTATTATATCATATTATATCTATTCTATTGTAATCATTTATTGAAATATATTTTAAAAAATTTAGAATTCCAAAAAAACTCAAGGTTCAGTCGACTGAACCTTCCTGTTCAGTCGACTGAACCTTCCTGTTCAGTCGACTGAACACTAGGCAGAAAACAAATACACAACAATTCAGTCGACTAAAAACTCTGTTCAGTCGACTGAATTTAACACAGAAAATTTCGGCCAAAAATTCAGTCGACTGAACGCCAATTCCCAGGCAACTTTTCCCCTTTTATCAACCATTTTTTACCCTTTCACCTTCACTTTTTACCTTCCAAAAGTTCTCTCTTCCCCATTGTTTTCCAAAACCCTAGCCCCCAATTCACAAATTACTCTCAAATTTCACTAAAATGGCCCCAAAAAGATCTAGAGCTTCATCTTCTTCATCCTCCGAGCCACTTGATACTCAAATAGCACAATGGCTCTATGATAGCGTCGCTATAACAAGGTGTGATAAAATGAAGAATTCTCGTATTTTCGACCACTCCTTCGTTGATTTTCAAAGCCTTCAGACATACAACATTCAAGCATTAACGGATTGGGCAGGTTTAACTTCTCTTTTGGATTTGAAAAGAAATGATCATGCAATAAACCATATCATGGTCAAATTATTTTATGCAAATCTTAATCTTGGACACTAAACTCCAAGAAATCCAAATGATAGTGTTTGGAGTATGGTGTGTGGGAAGAAAGTTTGGTTCTCCTTAGATCGAATGGCACACATCTTAGGATCACCTAACGTAGGGAGAAAGCTTGATGAGGTAGAATTCAATCCACAAATTCGAGATAACATAAATCATCAATTTCTGGATGATAGTGTTAACATTCGAGATATTAAGTCCACTTCCCTACGACCTAGAGCTAGAATTCTTCATAAATCTCTTATGAGAACAATTGCTCCACGAACGGGTTCATATGAACTTGTCTACCCAATCAATTATCGAGCTCTATACGCTATTTTCGGCAATATTCAAGTCAATTGGGTCCAATTAATCCTTGATGAGTTTCTCACATTTAATAATGGCAAAATGCGAACTATATATTTTGGAGAATATGTCATGAGACTTCTCCTCAATGTTGATACGCCATTACCCGAGTCCGAAAATACAATGGTCCATCAAATTAACCAACGGACAATAAGCCTTATGCAACTCCCCGATAGACCTCCTCGGATAATATCTCTTGCCGAATGGGAAGCTAGGCATCAACAACAACAATAACCTCCACAAGCGCAACAACCTCCACAAGCTCCACATGAAGAACCCTTTGACCAAGAAGATGAAATTCGTATCATTGAGCCAAGTTTTACTACCAATCAATCGTTAGGAATTTTATCAAGAAATCAACAAATTCTTGATAATCGCCTCAAGAAGGTAGATCACAAACTTGATAAAATAAAATGATTCTTCAATAAATTATGGGATGCCATCTCATGCTCAACTTCCACTACCGCTTCAACATCACGCGGTAAGCGTCCTGCACCTACTTTCACATGGACATCGTCCGAAGAACATACAAGCAGCAGCACGAGTCGCACTAGTGGTGGTCAGGGAGGAAGTTATAGACCTTCCACAAGTGGACCCGTTATCACAAGGCTTGTATAAATAATCTTTTATGTTTTGTTCATGCTACATTTTATGTTTTATTCATTCACGCAACATTCTATATTTTATTTCTCATGCTACATTTTTATGCTATATTCTATGCTACTTTCTTAAACGATAGACATGCATATCCGTGCTTGCTTTGACAATATACTTCTGTGATTATTACTTCCTTTTTGTCGATAACAAAGGGGGAGAAATCTATGTTACTAACCTTGTCTTGTAGAAAAGATAGTGCATATATTCAGGGGGAGGAAATAATCTCTACACACATGAGTATTGTCATCAATCAAAAAGGGGGAGAATGTTGATACGCTAAGATTTTGATCAATGACGATGGGCTTCAACGAAAAGGAAGAGATATGTGCAAAGCTAAAGAAAGAACGATGAAGACCAAGGATAAACATAAGTATGATTTTTATATAGGTCTTAGTTTAGATTTATTGTTAAAATCTATCCTCAAGAGGCTTGCACAAACACTAGAACACATTTTATAAATTTCATTTATTAATAAACTTTCACTGTCCACAGTTTAATAGTTCAGTCGACTGAACAGGGATTACCAGTCGACTGAACCTGTTACACATATATAACATGTACAGTTTCAGTCGATTGAAAACCCTGTTCAGTCGACTGAATTTGTTCCTGAAAATTTTACTTCATATTTTCAGTTGACTGAATTCTCTGTTCAGTCGACTAAATTTGAACCTGCGAATTTTCTCTGAAAGGACACCTTCTTCCTCCCAAGAGTTGCAACCATTCACCAATGGAAATGGAAGCATCTCTTGTCTGCATCCTTAGCCAACAGATGCACCTCTTCTACAAGTATAAATACATAATTCTAACATCTTCAATTTACAGAATTCTCTTGCTTTAATCTTACTATCTTCTTGAACATATTATCTAGAAATTCTCAAAGCAATCACAAATATATTGCTTGAATCACTGCTTTGTTTTTAACATTCTTTTGATTCATAGCAATTCACATTTTCTAAATCTTCACAAACACATTGCATACTCTCGAGGATAAGATTATAGGAATATTGTACTACATTAGACTCATTAGTATTGACAAGAACACAACAAGTCAAATATTGTTTTTTAGTCATTGAGTTGAAGTCCTCTTCGGTAGTTGAGGCAAGAAATCCCGTTCGGTTGTTCGGGTAAGTTGTAAACCTATTCCTCCGGGTTAAGTGAGGGTGTTAGTTAGTGAAATTCCTGAGTGTAGCTTAGGGACTGGACATAGGACTAGAGGTCCGAACCAGTATAAAATCCTGGTGTCTCCTTGCTTTTACTTACTTTATCTACCTAGACTATTCCGTTATTTCATATTACACGATCTTACCGCATAGCATCTTTCATGGAATACTCGGATACTTCATCGTATGAACGCACACTATAGTTTTTCAAGGGGACTTACAGTTGTACTTAGAAAGTAACAGGCTACCACATCCCTATATTTGAACTCCACCTAGTGCAGAAGCCGTTATTTTTTTGTTCAGACTGCAATAACTCCTTCATTCTAACTCGGAATTAAGCAAGACTTCGACCATTTAACTTCCACCTAAATTACGGACAGTATGGAATACTCGGATACTTCATCGTGTGAATGCACACTATAGTTCTCCAAGTGGACTAACAGTTGTACTTAGAAAATAACAGGCTACTGCATCTGCATATTGAACTCTGCCTAGTGCAGAAGCCGCTATTTTTTTGGTCAGACTGCAATAACTCCTTCGTTCTAAGTCGGAATCAGGCGAACTTCGACCGATGTGGAACACTCAAATACTTCATCATGTGAACGCACACTGTAATTCTCCAAAGGGACTGACAGTTGTACTTAGAAAATAACAGGCTACCACATCTGCATATTGAACTTCGCCTAGTGGCCGCTATTATTTTTGGTCAGACTGCAATAACTCCTTCGTTCTAACTCGAAATCAGGCGAACTTCGACCGATCAACTCCCACCTAAATTGCAGATGGTATGGAACACTCGGATACGTCATCGTGTGAATGCACACTGTAGTTCTCCAAGGGGACTGACAGTTGTACTTAGAAAATAACATGCTACCACATCTGCATATTGAACTCCGCCTAGTGTAAAAGCTGCTTTTTTTTGTTCAGACTGCAATAACTCCTTCGTTCTAACTTGGAATCATGCGAGACTTCGACCGGTCAACTCCCATCTAAATGTGGACAGTATGGAACACTTGGATACTTCATCGTGTGAACACACAATGTAGTTCTCTAAGGGGACTGATAGTTGTACTAAGAAAATAACAGGCTGCCACATCCCTATATTTGAACTCCGCCTAGTTCAGAAGCCTCTATTTTTTGTTCAAACTGCAATAACTCCTTCGTTCTAACTCTAAATTAGACGAGACTTTGACCGATTAACTTCTACCTAAATTACGGACAGTATGGAACACTCGGATATTTTATCGTGTGAATGCACACTGTGGTTCTCTAAGGAGATTAACAGTTGTACTTAGAAAATAATAAGCTACCTCATCTCCATATTTGACTATTGATGAAAATTAGAATTAAAATTTTAAATTTTTATCGGATCTCAAAACATAAAAATTAGAATTAGAATTATTTTATATTTATTTGTTATTTATTAGTCAAACTGAATTTAAATCTTTAAATGGGTTAAATGGATAACCCACTTATTAAGTGGGTTGGGTCATAAATGGGTTGGGTCATAAATGGATAAAAGATAGTGGGTCATAAATGGGTTGGGTCAAACTCGACCCAATCCATTCTAACCTAACCCAACCCGTTTGAAAGACCTATTGGCGACTTACAAGGCCTTAGATAAAACTCCTTAAAAGGTGTCATCCCTAAATTGGACTAGTAAATATTGTTGTATGAAAATTCTACTACGTTCAAGTGATCTTCCCCCGATCCACCTAATTCTAACACACAAGCCTACAACAAATCATCAAGCACTCAGTTGACCCACTCAGTCTATCTATTAATCTATAGATGGTATGTTGTTCATACACCACACCAAACCCAAAGCACTATAAAGGCTATGACATAACTCATTGGCAAATAATGGTTCTCGGTCGTTAACTATAGTAGTTGAAATTTCATAGAGTCTCACTATAGTCTTCACATACATCTTGGTTAACCTTGATGTTATCCACGTGGACTTTACCAAAATGAAATGGGCGCACTTGGTTAGTCTATCAACTATGACATATATGATCTTGTTTCATGTCTTTGTCCTTAACAACCCATCTACGAAGTTCATGAAAATTGAATCCCACTTGCACATCAGAACTTCTAGAGATTGTAAAAGTCCACTAATTTTCTGATTTTCGACCTTAAATTGTTGGCATATGAAACATCTCTTTACACATTCTCCAACATCTCTCTTCATTCCTTCACAATATAAGCTCTGCTTCATAACTTGGTACATCTTATTGCCTTTTCAATGGGTAGCACACTTTAAACAATAACATTGTTTAAGACCGACATCCAAAAGTCCCCATTATCTAGAACATACAACCTACCCTTCTTCTGATGCTAACCCTTCACATTTAGGCAAAAGCCTTTGGCTATTCGATCTTAGCACCACTCTTTAGGGCATTGATCCTTTAGGAACATAGTGGATCTTCCTTATAACAAACCGATTTTTGGATAAACGATAATAAATAATTAATTAATGAAAAATAATTTTTGGAAGTTTAAAACAAATAGTTTGAATTTATTTTTGAATATTGGAATTTATTATAAGGTAATTAGTAATAGAGTTAAATGGTTTGAGAATATCCTTTGTTTTAAGAATTGTAAAATTAGTTAATTTGGAAATTTATTATTAAATGGTTGTAAAATGAATAAAGCTATAATATATTTAGAAAGTGATCTCGTAAAGTAAAGAACTCGATAAAATAACTAAATATTTATTAGGATTGAATATATTATTTCATTAAGTAAATAAAAGTAGAAAAGAAAACGAAAAAGGATTTAAAGTTTGAAATCTATTAGTCAATGTATTCAAATAAAATTATTTAATTAATTAATAAAATTATAGAGAATAGTTTTGTAAAACACAACGATGATGATGATGATAATGATAATGATAATGTTGTAATTTATTGAAAAGTGAACTAGTGATAAAAATTGATTTGGTGATTGGGCTGGTGTATATATTCATATCATGAACTAAAATATATTACTTAGCAAAAAGAAAGCCTAATATTTCTTAGCCCATCAAACCAAATTTCACTATCTCCTGACCAGGTATCTCCAAAGTCTTCTTTCTCTTGAGAGTTCTCTTCTATTTATAAATATACCCCCACCTTAAATGTATATTGAATTTCCACCCTCTCCTCCAAAATTAAATTCTATAGAACAAAATACTTTATGCTTCTCAATCCTCGACACCTATACGCAACTAGAGAAGCAAGAAGTATTCTTGATTCTAGGAGCATGCGTTCATAGTGAGCAGTAGTAGAGAAGTAAGAGAGAGGAGCACCGATATAGGTGAGTAATCTTACTCACATAACTATGTCAGAAAAGTATCATTTGCAATGACAAAAATCATGCATGCTGGTACTTATTCATACTCAAATCCAGAACAATAAAACAAGTATAAATCACAAATTCGATCAACCTATTCCCTAGAATTGAATCTAAAATGGTTGAACCATCACATAGGGGAAAGTGTAGACTAATGTGGTGATCAAAACCCAACACCTAAGCCGCAACGAAGCTAGAACAGCCCTTATTTCCCCTAACCGATCGACCAGTTTTGTTAGACCGAAGCACCGGTGGGGGTAAGGGGGAATATGCAGGTCGCGCCTCATTTCATGTTTCACGCATGCAAGCCTACTCTTTGAATATGTGATTTTCTTTATTTACATGAGTTCATGTGTAATGTAGGGAGCAGGAACGTGAGTATATATATACCTAAACATGAGTGAAAGATGATGAGTATATTAAAGTGCATGAGTATACGAAACTATGGTTGAGTTATTAATGGATATGTGTTTACCATGTCTATGAAGGAGAAGGTGAACTTTTATGTGAGAATAGAAGATACAGGAAAGGAGATGCGTATCTGAAACTTCAACTAAAATCTATAGTAAAATATAATAAACTTAGTAAACATATATATATATATACATACATACATATATATATTTATAAACTTATTTATATTGTATGTGTGTGTATATAGATAAGTAAATATATAAAGATATATGGGCTTGAATGCAAATTAAATAGGAATCTATATTTTTATTATATATTTACTTAATTACAAACTTACATGTACACCATATAAATATAAATGATAACGTTATTTACTAAGATTAATAAATAGACAAAGAAAGTGTAAACACTTTATTGAATGTTATTTTAATACCAATTAACATTCTAGTCTGTATATTATAGAAAACTTTGTTTATGATTTTGAGTATAAATTATGTTTTTACTTCTGATTTTATATATTGTTCTATTTCTATGTGACGAGGAAATTTGAATAAACGATTTATTAATACCGTCTGGTAAGGGACTTTTGGTAACACTTTTTCGGCCATTCTTTGGACTCGTTATATAGAATGAAGAAGGGCGAGTGTTGTGTGTGAGCACTGAATAAATGGGCTAGTAACGCTCAGTGGTATGGGATGTCGTAGTGTTATTTATTCATTTATTCTTTGCTCATGGATGAAACTTATACGGGGGTATGTAATGTGTGTTACTCGCTGCGGTGAGTGTTTATGGAGGCTACTTGTTAGCCACATAGTTTTATACATTATGTGTAACGACAGGGAATTTCACTACTTTGATTAGTGAATATTTAATTAATTTAAAATATTTAAAATATAGTTTTATAATGAAAATAAACTCATTTTAATTAATTAATAATAATGGTAAAATCATTTTCAAAATTTGTTTACCAAATTAAATAGTTCGTGGAAAAACAAAAAATATGACCGAAAAATGTTTTCTGAAATTTCGACCTTTCGACAACAAAAAGTTGTCGGGAACGTTGTTCGTCTTTGTGCACTATATGTACATGTATGTAAGAGTTAATTAATTATATAATAATATGCTTAGAAATAAATTATCTTATGTTAATTTGGATTAGTAAGTGATGTAACAAGACATAGTTTTATAATAAACATTTTATATAAATATATATATTAAGTACATCTTAGATTTGTAATCATTAACCATAATTATCTCTTGTCACGTCTTAGTCAATTAATAATTTAACTTATATATATACATATAAGTGATGTGACTGAACAAATTAATTATATACATATATAAAGAAAGTGATGTGAATAATTATATATATATATATATATATAAGAGTGATGTGACTAAACATAATTATATATATAAAGGGAGTGATGTGACTTAACAAAAATGATGAGGTGAAATCTTGCTTATAAATAGCGCATATGTTTATCCATTTTTCCTCCTCTTTCCACCAACCTTTACTTCCTTATTTTGAAATCAAATAGAGTTTCTCTTTTCTTGAAACCATGTAAAATTTTAATGGCTACAACATTTTACTTGACCACTTTTTCAAATTTCTATCATAGCTATGTCAAAGCACCAATTCTTTACGAAGCAATTTTTGAGCTTAGAATTTAAATTCCAAAAAGGTCCACCTTCTTTAGACCATAACTTCTTCAAAACAAATCAAAAATGAGTGATCCTTTTTTTGAAATGATAGAGAAATGAAGTTTCAATAACTTTACCTTTGAGTGCATTTTGAAATTCCATGAGTACGTAGCCAAAAATCAGTTGTAAAATGACTTACTTTCGGGTTTATTATTGAGAATTCATTATTCATCCGAAGTCGCTCCACCTTACCAAAACAAGTCACGCTTCCTCTTTCCTTCAAGGCCGAGCCTACCTAGTGCATTTAGGGTTCAAGACTCCATCTTGTTGCTTAGGAATGGAAGTGCTATGTCATACTCTAATTTGGCGAGAATTTGGATAGCTTTCGGTGAGTAAATTCTTAACTTTTTGGGTAAGATCTTACATTTATATATTTGTTGGTTATATAGTTATATATATATATATGATGTTGTATTTGGATTATGATATGGCTTATATGTTTTGCGTGTGTGCAAACTTGTAGTTTAGCATTTGATTTGAGATTGATGGTTAGGTGATGTGTTTGGATATGAATGTGGTGATTTTACTAAAATATGATGATGATGTGATTTGGTATCTTTCATATACGCTCGGATTATAGTTGAATGGTATGGAAGATAGGAACTTGAATTGTTAAGGGACTAGAGATCCATTTTGAAAATCAAATCGTTTACTAGTTTTGAGTTAGTAAATGTTTTGTTCAAATTCTAACTCGAGTTAAGGTTTTCAAAAAAACCTTTTCTTTTATGTATTAAAAAGTAATCCAAAGTAAGGTTAAAGTTTTAGACGGTTACTTAGAGAAGTAATTCTAAGTTATTGCATCCATAGCGATAGTCGATGTGGATGTAGTTCAGAAAAGTTTGATTTCTAACATTAAATTTTCTTTTTAAAATGATTTAAAAACCTATTTTCAAACATAATTAGCAACACATAAGTTATTTATAACTTGATTAAGTTTGTTTGATAATTAATTAATTTATTAATTAAGGATAATTATTTATTAATTAATTAGTAATCAGGTTAAGTAATTAGTGACAAATTAGTGATAATTCAGTAAGTTATTAAGAAGTTTAATTAATGATTAATTAAGTTATTAAGGGTAATTATTTATGTAATCAAGTTCAGTTATTTTAGTTATTATTTAATTAAAGTTGAATTATTTGATTAATTATTATTTAGTTAAAGATTAATTATTTACTTCATTATTACTTAATTAGGGATTAATTTTAAGTAAATGTTTATTTGTTTAAAGTTTAATTATTAATTCACTTCTAATTAATTAAGACTTAATTATGATTTGATTTTATTATTTAATATTTAATTAAGCTTTAATTTTTATTTAATTATTAAAAGTTATTTCAAACTATATCGGTTATGTTTTAAGACAAACCACTATAGATAAGTTAGAATGTGATTGTTTGTGTTGTATGGATGCTCATTAGCAGAATAAAACACCATTCTGCTATAGGGTAATTGTTTGGATTGTTTGGACATGCGTTTAGCAGAATAAATCCCGGTTCTGTTATTAATTGATTGAATTGTTTTGGACATCTATTTAGCATGACAAATCACCATCCTGCTATTATGTTGTTTAGACATGTATATGCTAGTTGAGTTGTATTGACTTGTTATTCTCTAATTTTATAATTGTTTGGGTTTACATATATGTTGGCCTATGTAAATAATTGATAATTAAATTGAAATTAAATGGTAACTTAAATTAGTATCGTTGGGACTCCTAAGCCTCATTTGGAATTTATAAAGTATGGTTTGAATTTACTTTAATTCTTTGATCAATTTGAGGCTAAGGGTTTATAAATGGTTTTTCAAGTTATATAATTCTTGTAAAGGTTTTTATAAATAATAACTTGTTTATAGAAATGGGATTTTACTAACAAAAAGGGTTATTAAGGTGTTTTACAGATGATGTTTGTAAATGATATTTATAAAGGATATTTTATAAAGGAGTACAGAAAGGTTTATGTAAAGAGTTTTAAGAATAGGAAAAAGGTTTATAAATCATTTCAGAGATTTGGAAGGAGGTTTATAAATTAACTTAAAGGTTTATAAAAGTGGGTTATAACTTTATTTTGAAAGTTATAATTTAATTGAAATATTAGACGAGCTTCTAAAAAGGGAATTTTTGATAATGGGTAAGCGGAATATTTTATTTGGATGAAATGTTTGGCTATTTAATATGGGATTTGGAAAGAAGAAAACTTTGAAAAGTTTGTAAATATACTTATACTGATAAGATAAGATAAGATAAGTATATGATTTTGTTTCAAGGCATGAAAAGTAAAATGTTTTGGTAATATACTTATACCTTGAGATAAGTATATAAATGTTTCCCAAAAGTAAAGGAAATGTAAGGAGTTTGGAAATAGTGTTTTGAAAAGATCTTTTGGTCAAGTTTTATGAAGTATTTTATCAATTAAAGAGAATTAATAAAGGCTTTGTGTATCCCATATGGAAATTAAACCATGATTGGATGTTTGTTTATTTGATAGTTAAATGACCAATTATCAAATTTGACCCAATATGACTTAGGCACTATGAATGTAAATTTGAGTACCCCGATAAGGTCTTGAATACTTACTTCCAAAAGAATCGGGAATGAGTCAACCAAAAATTATCGGTTGTTGATACGGAGAGACGGGGATCAGATCTATATCCGAAAACCACTCCGAACCAACATGTACGTTCGAGTGGAAGACATCTTGATGATGATTGAAGATGGTGCTCTTATAGTGCAAGGGATACTGCTACTAGTCCTGAGGGTGATTCCAAAATGGATGTAGTAGAGTTAGTGCCTTCAGTTTCGTTCAGACCAAGAATGAACTTGTATGGATGAATGCTGGCATTACATTGATGCTTGGAGGACAGTGTTAGCATTCGAAGATGGATTTTTATTGAGAAAGGTAAAACGTAGCCTCAAGCCTCACAACTGGAAGGAATGGAAAAAATAGGGCATGCAGCAGAACTATATAGTTAGCTACCATTAGGAGCGGTCACCCCATTATAGATGTCCCTTTCAGTGTTGGTTTGCATGAAAACACCATGGTAGTATAAGGCCTCGGTGTCAAGGGGGTGAGGTAATCTGGTCTGCCATGTTAAAGGGGCAGCAGGCTCTATATTTGCATCAGTGCATTTTATAGAGGTGTATCATCAGAAAGTAGTCCCTAACCTTGCCGATTCTAGGATCCAATCTCAAATGTGTGCCTTACATTTTTGATTGCAGGTCCTAGTATGTTGGAATGTGAGACGCAAGCATTTTAGCTATTTTATCTATTCAAAGTAAACCTAGACACTATGATAATATAACTGGATTTTTATATAAAATGTTTTGGTTATCGTAAGGTAAAAACCCATCCGTTTATTATTGCAGCGTGGTCTTACGAGATATCCCTTATTTGAAAGGTTTTAAAAAGTAGAAATTTGTTTGGTTGTTACTTGTTATCGAGTTTTACTCACGCTGGTTTACCATACTGACCCGGGCATTATTCAATGTAATGCTCGGGTCAGAATGAGCATGTTTTCCTAGGTTTAGCTGGATACTTTGGAGTATGAGAGGAGCTGGATGGTTAAGACGTATTCACGTACATATTTTTTCCGTTGTATTATAAAGTCTATGTGTTTGTCAATGTAAGGATAGGTTCCTATAACTGTCCAAATTTAGGATAAGCCTAGTGTACTCTAATATTATATGAATAAAGATGTTTCCTTTTTATAATGATCATTGTTGTATTATATATTATTTGCTGCATTGTGAGGTTCTGTGTTGTTTAGTTTTCTTCTATCTTCTACCTTCTTCTTTCACCCTAACAAATCGGTATTTCCAACACTTGAATATTCGGCATGTGATACAATAGACGTATTAGTGTCGATTTTCGAGGGTCGAAAATCTGGTTCGTTACATTATGTGCCTGTCTACCTTTGTCCAACTCTCTTATATTTCGGGAGTGAACGAGATTGGCCAGTATTCATCCAAACGGCCTGATCGTGAGGTCGCGTACCAGATCCACGACACCATTATTGTTTATAATATTTGATGCACATCTGAGATTGATATTTGGTTGCCCCTTGTGTCGCACAGGCCAATAGTCAGCTACCATAGGGACACATGCTGGTAGTTGTGGCCGAAGAGGCTATGCGTTATCGAGCTTATGGTGGATCATTATCACAATACCAAGAGGGAAGAGGTAATGGTAATCGATGATTATAGGAGTCATGTTATATGGACCACATATGGCTCTTGGAGCAAGCAGATGTGTTGTCGGTCTCCCGTCTGGTTCTGGTATATTTGGATGTATGTGTATGTATGTGGGTAGTGGACAGACATATATTATGTATGGATGAGATTATACCCGAGATTGTGTCTAGAGTATGATCAACCCCATATCCTTCTTAGGTAGATGGCCTACTTATTATTGGATTGTTATTTCTATCTCTTAGGACCTTTTAGTCGAGAGTATCGACTCTCCAAGTGCTGTAGGACGAGATATATATGATTTTACACATTACGGTATCGTTATAAGCTAACTCAAATCTTTCTTATTGAACTATTGATTTGATATTGGTATTAGTATTTTATAATACGAGATTGAGGGGGATAGTAGGCATTACTTCATTACTACCCAACCTCACTTGAGGATGTCCCATTACCGATTATTTTGGATTTGATGTTGTTTTCTATATATGTATAATTCACCCATTTGAATTGATTCTGTGCTTTTTCAATTCGATGTACTTCTGTATAGGTGATGACATCTTTTGAAATTAGTGTTGATTGCTGTATATAGAATCGAGTTATTTAAGAGACGTCGTGCCTTGATAAATATCTATAGTATAATATTGATATTTCAAACATACATTTCTATACTTATTTATCTAGCTTGACATGCCAGTTGATGATTTGAGTATCTTTGATTGTAATATCATATCGTTATTACTTGTACATGCTATTATTATTATTTATAAACCTTGATTACACACATATATATTCTGAATCGTGTGTTATTTTATAATACTCTGGTCAGTTCGAGATATTTCAGGTATAGGGAAGACTTGACTAGCTTGTATTTCATTGGGCTTAGAGGTGTACAGTATTTGGTTTATTATATGATGAGGATGTCAGATTCATTATATATATATATAATTGACATTTGAGATATATTATATTCCTATAACATCATTGTATTTTATATATTATCTGTTATCGCTGCGATTGACTCTGTATTCTTTGTTGTTACTGTATATTATATAGTTTTCTATCCTGCAGGTACACATGTTTATTACTTTGTATGGATACTGTATATGTGTAGATATGTTGTTTATTTGATGTTTTAATATGCACCAGTGTTAGTCCAAGGGAATATTCACGTGTGTACCCCATATAGCCTCATTCTTCATATTATCTGACGGTATTACTTTGTAATACTCTTGGATAGTATGGATATACAGATGAGGTGTTACATAATGGTATCAGAGTAGGTTTGAACAATGCAGATCATAAAGAAACACGAGTCATTAGCCTAGTTGAACTTGGGAAACCTTATCCCTTGGGGTAACGGGTAGACAAATTAACTATTACCTAGGTATATAGGATGATTACCGGGGGTAGTCATCAAGGGAATTATATATTTGCTTTTCGCTTAATTCTTTTGAGTCTGTTATAAAATGGTTGGAGTAGCAAGGACGAAAGGAGTTAATCCAACCAGTACGATTTGAATTGTATGGTTTTGGACGGCTTAAAATAGCTTTGTGATGTTTCTTATGAAGTAATAATTGAGTTTTGATTTGTTTCAATCAGAGTGCGCAGCGGAATTATTAGTTTCCATTGAGTACCTAATTTAATCTCTTCTATTTATTGATAATTTGAAGTTATGGAATTGAATTTAATTTTTGGACTTATATAACTATCAAAGTATATACTATAAGTAAAGTATTAATGGATATTTGAAATTATCATAATAGATAATTTGTGAAAGTAATACTTATAGAAATTTTTAGAAATGGAAAATTATGTCAACTCGTTCTTTGAGTTGGTTAAGGATTTTGGTCGATGTGAGTGTACAAATATTCGATAAAAATCTTCAAACACTTGAATGGATGTTATAACACGATTATTTAGAAAGATATAAATAATTTGTGGAAAATTAAAGTATTTTGGAGAATATAAAAGATTTTGAAATGAAATAAAGTATTTTATTAGCAATTATCTTGAGAAGAGCATAGATTTGTTTTAAAGAGTAAAATATTATTTAGGAAAATGCTTTTAATAGATGGAAAATTGTATAAATAAAGCATTTTGGAAGGTTTTTAATATTGAATTGTGTTAATTTGTCCGTTGAGTGCTTTAAGAATTCTTGTCGATATGTTTAATCAACGTTGTTTATAGTGAATCCTAAACGCTACGGTGAGGCATATGGGCATAGAATTTTAAAAAGTATTGGTAAATTGGAAGGTAGAAAAATATTTCATAAGAGTGTAATTTATACTTTGTAAATTTTAGAAGAAAGATATGATTTTAGAAACTAATTTGAATTCTAGTTTGAAAAGAATTTAGGTAAAGTTTTTAAAAGTGATATTAGATATTTTGATAGGAGAAATAGAATTTTGAAATAGAGTTTTAGTAAAACTTAAATTGTAATGTTG
Organism: Allium cepa; assembly: GCA_030765085.1. Lineage (NCBI taxonomy): Eukaryota > Viridiplantae > Streptophyta > Magnoliopsida > Asparagales > Amaryllidaceae > Allium > Allium cepa. The sequence continues at coordinate 985,076,059 of CM060929.1, read as the reverse complement.
TGAAAGTTGTCAATTTATTTAAACGTGTTTGATACAAAATGAAATTTAGGAATCATTGATTATAAATTTTAAATTATATTACGCTTTGATAATTTATAATGTAGAGTTGTTGGACATAAAGTACAATATTTTGTTTCAATTGTTGAATAAGTTTGACTTATTTTTATAATTATATATATATATAAAGATTTAAATTGAGAAAGTATAGCAAAGTAAATTATTTTGTCTTGTTACGGATTTTCCGAGGACACAATGTTGTTAAGGTGAGGATTCTGTAACAATCCGGTTTTTGGGTAAATGGTAATATGTAAATAATTAATGAAAAATGAGTTTTTGAAAGTTTAAAATAAATTGTTTGAATTTATTTTTGAATATTGAAATTTACTATGAGGTAATTAGTAATAGAGTTAAATGGTTCGAGAATATTATTTGTTTTAAGAATTAAAAAATTAGTTAATTTGGAAATTTCTTAATAAACGTTTATAAAATGAATAAAGCCGTAATATATTTAGAAAGTGATCTCATAAAGTAAATAACTTGATAAATATTTAAATATTTATTAGGCTTGAATATATCAATTTCATTAAGTAAATAAAAGTAGAAAAGGAAAAGAAAATGGATTAAAAGTTTTGAAATCTATTAGTAAATGAAATTAAATAAAATTATTTAATTATTTTACAAAATTATAGAAAATAATTTTGTAAAATGACGACGACGACGACGATGATAAGCTATTGTAATTTATTGAAAACTGAATTAGTGATAGAAATTGATTTGGTGATTTGGCTAGTGTCTATATTCATATCATGAACTAAAATATATTACTTAGCAAAAATAAAGCCTAATATTTCTTAGCCCATCAACTAGAAAATCAAGAAGCGTTCTTTGATTCCAAGAGCATGCATTCATAGTGAGGAGCGGTAGAGAAGCAAGAGAGAGGAGCACCGATACAAGTGAGTAATCTTACTCACCTAACTATGTCATAAAATTATCATTTTAAATGACAAAAATCATGTTTGCTGCTGCTTATTCATACTCAAACCCTGAACAACAATGCAAGTATAAATCACAAAATCGATCAACCTATTACCCTAGAATTGAATCTAAAATGGTCGAAACATCACATAGGGGGAAGTGTAGACTAATATGGTGATCAAAACCCAACTCCTAAGTCACAGCGAAGCTCGAAAAGTCCCTATTTCCCCCGATCGGTCGACCGATCATGTTAGGTCGAAGCACCGGTGGAGGTAAGGGGGAATATATAGGTCACACCTCATTTCCTGTTTCACGCGTGCAAGCCTACTCTTTGAATGTGTTATTTTCTTCATTACATGATTCCGTATGTGATGTAGGGGTGTGTATACCTAAAGAAGATGAATATATTAAAGTGCATGAGTATATGAAACAGTGGTTGAGTTATTAATGGGTATGTGTTTACCATAGCTGTGAAGGAGAAGGTGAATTTTTATGTGAGAAAAGAAGATACTGGAAAGGAGATGCGTATATAAAACTTCAACTAAAATCTATATATAAACTTATATATATTGTGTTTGTGTATAGATTAAGTAAATATATAAAGATGTATAGATTAAGTAAATATATAAAGTTATATGGGCTTGCATATGAATGCAAATTATATTCCGGGATAGTAAAACAAGAACATTTATATATATATATATATATATATATATAAACATAATATAATAAACTAAATATATTTGTATAATATTGTAAAGACATGGGTACTTATAGGGAAGTTTAGGGGCGGCATAGGTTGCAGGTTAAATTATTTGTGAGTATGGTAGAGCATGGCATTGAATAGGGGCATGCTTTTTACATCCTCCTATTCGAGATAATAATGAGTAAGTGATTGAGTAAAAATATAAGATATATAGGCTTGAGTGAAATTATATACATATAACTTAGTGGTATAAATCTGAGTTGGGAAAGCAAAAGAAAAGAAACTCAACAGTGTCAAATAAATGTAAACATTAGTAACATATCATTATATTGGAATCCATATTTATATATATATTATAATATGATAAAGTAAGAAATCAGATCTGTTGAGAAGAAAATAATTCGATCATTATTGAGACTGATACAATCATGGGTATATATACCCATCAAACCATTTGTCCACGTGTAAAGCAAAATAGCAACTTGTACACTAACAGTTATTATAGAAGCTAAATCACTAACACTCTCCCTTAATTCAAACTCTCTCTCTCTCTCCAGCTTCTTCTTTCCCTCTTCTTCTGTTATTGCTGAACCTTCTACAACATTCAACTCCTCCCTTAACTTCAAAAAGCGAGTAGATGAAAGAGATTTAGTTAATATATCTGCCTTCTGATATAGTGCTGGAATGTGATTGATACAGATATTCCCTTTAGCTACTTGTTCTCTCATAAAGTAAAGATCCATTTCAATGTGCTTTGTTCTTGAATGAAGTATAGGATTGGCTGCTAATAGAACTGCACCTGAGTTATCACACCACACAGTAGATGACTCTGATGCACTGTCAAGCACTTCAGAAAGTAAAGATTTGAGCCACATTATCTCTGAAACAGCAGCTGCAACACTTCGATACTCAGTTCAGTGGAAGATCTTGACACTGCATTTTGCTTCTTTGAACACCAAGACACTATGTTCTTTCCCTAATATACACAATAGCCACTGACAGATTTCCTATCATCTCTGTCTGCTCCCCAATCAGCATCTGCAAACGCGCTGATCTTCAGTGTTCCTGGTGGATAAAGCTTCAGTCCATAGTTTATTGTTCCTGCTAAATATCTAAGCACCCTCTTCACTATTTTCTAGTGTTCACTCCTTGGATCTTGCATGAATTGAAAGATTTTTTTCACGCAGAATGATACTTCAGGCCTTGTAATAGTGATATATTGCAAGGCACCTACTATACTCCTATAGTGGTATGGATCATCTATTGGGTCTCCAAAGTTCTTGGTTAATTGCAGGTTTGTAAGCATGGGTGTAACTGATGCATTTGCTTTATCCATTCCAGCTGTTTTTAGTACACTCTGAACGTAATTCATTTGGTTGAGATGAAGTCCTCCATCCTCAGTTTTTCTTACCTCAATGCCTATAAATAAATTGAGATCACCAAGTTCTTTTAGCTTGAATTGTTCATTTAGATAATTCGTAAGTTGTTTAATCTCAGCTGCATTGCTTCCAGTTAAGATGAAATCATCTACATAAACAAGAACATACATGATACTAGTACTGTTCTTTCTGATAAACAACGAACTGTCAGACTTTATTGAGTAGAAACCAAGTTTCATCAATGTGCTTTTGAGCTTCTCGAACCAAACTCTAGGAGCTTGTTTCAATCCATATATTGTTTTGTTCAATCTACATACCATCTGAATTCTGCTATTATCTTCAAACCCTTTGGGTTGCTCCAAATACACCTCTTCTTCAAGATCCCCATTTAAGAAAGCATTGTGTACATCCAATTGCTTGATTGACCACTTATTATGTAGTGCAACGGTAAGCATCACTCTGATTGTAGTGGGTTTAATTACAGGTGAGAATGTCTCTTGAAAATCAAAGCCCGGTTGTTGTGTGTACTCCTTAGCTACAAGTCTAGCTTTATACTTAGCAATAGTGCCATTTGCATTGTACTCCTTAGCTACAAGTCTAGCTTTATACTTAGCAATAGTGCCATTTGCATTGTACTTCAACTTGTAAGTCCACCTACATCCTATTGCAGTCTTGTTTCTTGGTAGAGTTACCAATCTCCATGTGTTATTATTCATTTGTGCTGCATATTCCTCTTCCATGGTCGTTCTTCACTTAGCATATTTCATTGCTTGATCATAATCAGATGCCTCTTGTAATAGTCCTTGAATTACATATACTTTAGGTTTGAAGATGCCATTCTTCCCCTTTGTTATCGTGTGATGTCCTTGCTATTGTGTCTCTTGCCTGATTGTTGTATCTCTTTGTGATTGACTAGTACTATAGTCTGATGTGTTGTCTTGTGAAGGTGACTGTTGTATGTTGGTCATATCTCTGTTGTCTTCTTCTATTTGACTCTGATTGTTATGCCTCTCATTATTATCAATATGTGTATGTGATTCTAATTGACTTCCCTCTTCTCTTATTTCTGATATATAACTCTGCTCTTATCTTATTGTATGTAATGCTATGTGCAGCATTGATCTCTGTGAATTTGTGGCTTTTCTTGTGCATTTTATTTTGTTATCAGCAAATGGAAAGGTTTTCTCATTAAACATAACATGTCTTGACATTATAATTTTGCCATCTTGTGTTAGACACTTATAGCCTCTCTTTCTTGCTCCATAACCAAGAAATATGCATGGACTAGATCAAAAGATGAGTTTATGAGTGTTGTATGGTCTTAGTAGTGGGAAGCATAAAAATCCAAACACCTTTAATCTTTGATAATCAGGTTTTGCACCGTATAGTACTTCATATGGACTATCATCTTTCAGTACTTTGGTGGGAAGATAGTTAATTAAGTATACTGTAGTTGAAAAAGCTTCTGGACAGAATTTTAATGGTAAGGAACCTTGTGCTATAAGTGTTAATCCCATCTCCACTATATGCCTATTCTTTCTCTCCACAATTCCGTTTTGTTGAGAAGTGTGTGGGCAAGTGTATCTATGAATTATCCCTCTTTCATTGAAGAAACTCTTTAGTGGTTTGAACTCAGCTCCCTCATCAGTTTGAAATATTTTAAGCTTACTTTCAAAGTGCCTCTCTAATTGCATAGTATATTGTTTCACTGCCTCTATTGCTTCTGATTTCAGCTTCAAGAAATAAATCCACGTATATCTTGTATATGCATCCACAAATGCAACATAATATTTATAACCACAATCAAAATTCAATGGCGCAGGACCTCATAAGTCATATTCAACCAGTTCCAATGGAGCATTATACATTGTTTGGGACTGATTGAAAGGCAACTTATGGCTCTTGCCTAGTTGACATTGGCTGCACAGATGTGGTGTTACATGACTTAAATGCAATAGATTTTCTTTATTCGACACAACTTTCATCACACTTACATTTGGATGTCCTAACGTTTTATGCCATATATCATATTCATCATAGTCATTATTGTGTACTGTATTGTAACATACCATAGTATCATCAACTTTCTCACTAGTTTTGAGGTTAAACCTATAAAGTCCATTATGCAGTTCCCCCGCAATAGAACGTCTCCATTCGAGTTATCTTTGATCAAATATATATTTGAGTGAAACTCAAAGAATACTTGATTGTCACTTGCGAATTGAGAGACACTAATCAAGTTCTTTTTGATTTGGGGAACTCGTAATAAATTTCTTAGTAATAGAGTTTTATTTCTGTTTGCTGAAGCAAAATGTGCATGACCAACATGTGATATAGCAAGTGGTGTACCATTTCCCATATGTACTGAATTTTTACCTTTGTATGCTACTCCTCCAAGATTTAAATTCTGAAGATTATTGGTAACATGATGTGTAGCTCCTGAATCTAGAAACCATGCTTCACTTTGTATATCAACATCCACAGCTAGAATGTGCTGACTTCCACCTCGATGAGCTAGATTCTTTGAGTTAGGCCTTGCGTCTCCTTGCACCTGACTTAAATTGACATTGTAGGGATATGATCTGGGTATTGCTTGATTAGGATAGACTTGCTGGTTGCCGCTATAGTTAGATTCAAATCTAAAGTAGCATCTGACAGCGGTATGACCAATCTTGGAGCATATCTGGCATTTTGGTCGATTGTTAAAGGATCTTCCTCTTCCTTTGCTGAGTGCTCTACCTCTTTCATATGTTGAACTTCCTCTAATTCCTTGTGTTTCCTGATGATTGTTTGATGATGAATCTGATTTGAGGTTAGATTGTGTGCTTCTGTTCTTCGAATTTGCAGCAAGATTGATAGAAAACTCAAATGTTAGATTGTTTTTCTGCTCCAGTCTTCCTTCATGTGCCAAAAGGACTGAGCTAACATACTGTACTGAAGGTGTTGTTTCTTTTGAAGATATTACAGCAACAATAGCTTCAAATTCATCGCCTACCCCATTGAGAATATTAAGAACATGTTCCATCTCACTTACTTTATGTCCAGAGGATTCTAAAAGATCACATAGGTTCTTGATCTTACTCAGATACTCTCGAACATTCATGCTATCTTTCCTGACATTTTGCAACTGTCTCTTTTAACTCATGACCCGTGCCGCTGCCTGAGAACTGAAATTCTGATGGATTGCATTCCATACTTCCAGTGATGTCTTACATCCAATGACTGATGACAAGAGATTAGGGCTAATTGATGACAAGATCCATGAGCATAGTAAACTATCATGTCTGGAATGTATCAGAAATTCGTTATTTGCGATCAATTGCCCTTCTGGACTAGCGATAAATTGTGATGGCGTTATAGTGACTGGATCTATAAACTTTTGCAGACCATATCCTTTGATAGCCATTTCAATCTGAAATTTCCATAAGAGGAAATTGTTCTCATCTAGCATTACAGTAATCAATTGTGTTTGAGGATTAATGATCGACTTCAGTGATTCTTCAAGTGTATTGGCAGTTTGATTCACTGCTGAACTTGCTACGCTGGTCGAATCTTCTCTTGATTGTGCATCATCATCTTGAGCCATCGATCAGATCTGTTGAAAAGAAAGCTAGAATGATCGAATTAGTGAGGATTAAGTGACAAAACTCGAGGAAGATATTGGATCGATTTCTAGATCTGGATCTAAATTGTCGTTTGGCAATGGTGCTCTGATACCGTGATAAAGTAAGAAATCAGATCAGTTGAGAAGAAAATAATTCGATCATTATTGAGACAGATACAATCATGGGTATATATACCCATCAAACCATTTGTCCACGTGTGAAGCAAAATAGCAACTTGTACACTGACACTTATTTCAGAAGCTAAATCACTAACATAATAAATCAAGCAAATACATGCATATCTACAGGTTTATATGTATACCTTAAATATATAAATGTATATATGTGGGGAGAGTTAGTGCGCATATGCTTCAGGTCTAGGGAAGTGTAAAATAAATCCAAGCATTACATGACAGCAATCTGCTGCCGTATATTCACATTCCCATATTACATAGTGTTATCCACACAGAAACCCTAATTTATAAACTAGGGCAAAATCAATTTGGGCAAAAAACCCTAACCCTAATTCTGTAACTGGGTTAACAAGAAAACGAATAGTTGGAATGCAATTCGTACCGTTTAGTACTTTGGTTGCAAGTTGAATTATCTGAGTCCAGCACAGTCGATGTTCCCTTAAAACAGATTTGCTCCCCCTACGGTGCAGCGGGTTGGCGAGCATCTGTTTCCCAAGGTGAAACAGAATGGGAGAATGCAAGGTTGCGCTGACGATGCAAGCGACGACGAACTCAAGAGAGTTGTTTATTTCAGAACAGAATACGCGGGGATAAGGATGGGGAGAAAAAAGAAAAACAGAATGAATGATTTCGGTTTTTCATGCCTTTAAATAGGGTTGGGGAGTTGCCTGTTCGGGAAGAGGCATGGCTGTTTGAATGGCTGTGACCGTTGGAAAGGTTGCGACCCTTTAACCAACGGATGCAACCGTTTCTGGCAGCAAAAAACGGTATAATTTGGATCAAAAAATTAGCCGTCTTAGCGCAGCCCAGGTAGCAAACGAAGGCTCATTTAATCATCGGACCCCAAGAGCCCCAAGGCCCAAGACCCAATCTTTGACCATATAATATTAAATATGTAGGATTTTTCATGCCTACATTGCCTCTTCCCTTTCATTGCCTCATTCTTTCTATCTCCTCATGCTCTTTTGATATAGATTATTAAGCTTTAGTATATGTAATGAAATTTGGATGTGTATTTCCCGATGTGGGACATTGTTCCCTCCTTAGCCACTTATTCATTTTCTAACAATCCCCCACATGAATGAGTGGTTATCTATTCTTGTTCTGAAATATTGCGAAACATTTATCATATCGGTAAAAGTAGCACAGAAGCCTTGAACTTTTCCTAGTGTTCTATCATTATAACTTACTGGCGAATCAGTGGACTAGATTGTCTTTGAACTGTAAGCCTTTTGTGTAAGCTTTATAAAGATAACACATGATAAGTGTTTTTAACTCCTTGGTTCTCTGTTTGTGTTCGTTTTAGCCATGAACACCTACTTAGTCTCATGAGTACTTAAGAGAATCAGGCCTCGTTAATTGTCCTTGAAGCGGCGCCTTCGCACTCACGTAGGTGATTCTATAAAGAGTATTCCGCAATACTCCACTTGGTTCTTTATAGCTCCAAGTATAGACATCATTAAAAGCTGAGCTTATCCTTTTCTCCAGCGGCATGTGCACTGACTTATCTTAGGAATGTCTAAATGTTTGATTTTTCCAGTGCTTCTAAGTTTTAACCTTAACTTAGTTGTCCCTTTGAACCTAAATATTGGGATCTCCAGTCAATTAGGTTGGGTTTTCGTTGAGGAAAACTTTTTAGTCAATAGTCCTTAAGCCCATTCCTATCGATAAGGTTTGAACTCTCTCTCTAGGCAAGCCTTTCGTTAGTGGATCCGCAATGTTATCTTTCGACCTTACATAGTCTATAGTGATAACTCCATTAGAGAGTAGTCGTCTCACGGTTTTATGTCTATGACGAATATGTCTAGACTTACCATTGTATAGTGTACTGTTAGCTCTTCGAATAGCTGACTGACTATCACAATGTATACAGATTGGTGGAACATGTTTATTCCAATTCGGAATATCTTCTAGAAAACTTCTAAGCCAATCTACTTCTTCAGCGGCTTTGTCTAAAGCAATGAATTCTGACTCCATTGTTGACCTTGCTATACGCGTTTGTTTAGAAGACTTCCATGATATAGCTCCATTTCCTAGGGTAAATACATATCCACTTGTGGATTTGGAGTCATTTGAACCAGTTATCCAATTTGCATCACTATATCCTTCTACTACGGAAGGATATTTAGTGTAATGCAAGCTGTAGTTCTGAGTATATTTTAAATATCCTAGAACCCTTTTTATTGCTTTCCAATGATTTTTACCAGGATTTCTTGTATACCTACTTAGCTTACTTACAGCATATGCAATATCTGGTCTAGTACAATTCATTACATACATTATACTTCCCAATATTCGAGAGTATTCAAGTTGGTAGATTCCATCACCAGTATTTTTAACCCAATTTTGGTTCATATCAACTGGCAATTTAGCAACATTTATATTATGTTGTTTGAACTTTTCAAGTATTTTGGCCACATAATGTGATTGAGATAGTACATAGCATTCTGACGTCTTTAAAATTTTAACGCCCAAAATCACATCAGCCAATCCTAGATCTTTCATATCAAATCTAGATGACAACATATCCTTTGTTGATTTGATTATGGCATTATTATTGCCTAGTATCAATAAGTCATCAACATATAGGCAAACTATGACATATCCCATATCTACATTCTTCATATAGACACGTTTATCTGATTCATTTATTTTGAATCCATTTGCCATCATAGTTTCATCAAATTTTTCATGCCATTGTTTTGGCGCTTGTTTGAGACCATAAAGTGATTTTACTAACTTACACACTTTATTCTCATTTCCTGGCCTTAGGAACCCTTCAGGTTGCTGCATGTATGTTTCTTCCTCTAACTCACCATTAAGAAATGCAGTTTTTACATCCATTTGATGTATTTCTAAATTTAGTATAGAAGCAATAGCAATAAGCATCCTAATGGATGTTATTCTAGTTACTAGTGAGTAAGTATCAAAGTAATCTAGATCTTCCTTTTGTCTAAATCCTTTAACTACCAGTCGGGCTTTATATTTATCTATTGATCCATCAACTTTAAGTTTTTTCTTAAAGATCCATTTATACCCTAATGGTTTCGATCCTTTAGGAAGATCTACTAGTTCCCATGTGTGGTTTTGTAAAATGGATTCAATTTCGCTATTGACAGCTTCTTTCCAATAAGGAGCATCAGGTGATGGCATTGCTTGTTTATATGTTAGAGGTTTATTATCTGCCATATATGCATAGAACTCAGGCCCAAAGGTTTTTGATGTCCTTTGTCGTTTGCTCCTTCTTGGTTCCTCTAACTCTTGATCATTTTCATGATCAACACGATGTTCAAGAGTTTCTTCTTCTCTTGATCTCCTTTGGATACTAGTACCATTGGATTCTTTTAGTGGAAATATGTTTTCAAAGAATCTTGCATTTCGAGATTCGATTATGGTGTTTTCATGAATGTCATCAAGTTCAGATTTATGCACCAAGAATCGATATGCACTATTATTATGAGCATATCCAATAAATATGCAATCTGTAGTTTTAGGTCCAATCTTGACCTTTTTAGGCTTAAGTATTTCTACCTTTGCTAAGCACCCCCACACTTTTAAGTATTTGTAAGATGGAGGTCTGTTTTTTCACAGTTCATGTGGTGACTTAAATGTCTTTTTGCGAGGTACTTTGTTCAGTATATGATTAGCTGAAAGTATCGCTTCACCCCAGAAATTGTCTGGTAATCCAGAACTAATAAGCAGAGCATTCATCATTTCCTTCAGGGTACAATTCTTACGTTCTGCTATTCCATTGGATTGAGGAGAATACGGTGCTGTTGTTTGATGGATTATACCATTTTGAGCGCAAAATTCCTCAAATGGAAATTCGTATTCTCCACCTCTATCACTTCGCAAGGCTTTTATCTTTTTGTTTAGTTGATTTTCCACTTCTGCCTTATATTGTTAAAACGTTTCAAAGGCCTCATCATTGCTTCTTAGTAGGTACACATAACAGTACCTAGTGCAATCATCGATAAAGGTAATAAAATACCTTTTACATCCTCTGGTTTGACACATCTTTAGATCACATACATCAGTATGTATTAAATTTAACGGCTCGGTATTCCTTTCAACATGATGAAAGGAAGTTCTAGTTAACTTTGCTTCAGCACATGTTTCACATTTATAGTTGTGATCTATAGTAAACTTAGGTATAAAATCTAAGTTAACCATTTTTCGCAAAGTATCAAAATTCACATGGCCTAGTCTAGCATGCCATATATTAAATGACTCAGCGATATAAACAGAAGAATCCGTTTTATTCACATCATTTGGTACAACAGTCATTACATTCATCTTGAATAGACCATCACTCACATACCCTTTACCCACATACACTCCATTTTTAGACAATACAAAATTATCATAAACAAAGACCAACTTGACACCATTCTTGCTCAGCAATGATCCCGAAATTAAGTTCTTACGAATGTCTGGTACATGCAGAACATCATTCAAAGTGAGTTCTTTTCCAGAAATCATTTTGAGAACCACTTTTCCTTTTCTTCAACCTTCGACGTGGAGGAGTTTCCCATGAAGAGTTTCTCTTCTTGTGTCGCAGGCTTGTAATTGGAAAACATCCACTTGTTAGAGCAAATGTGTTTTGTGGCACCAGTGTCCACAAACCATTCCTTCTTGTTGCCAACTAAGTTGCATTCTGAGATCATGGCTGACAAGTTCATTTCTGAAACTCCATCCGAAAGCCTATCATGCTCCGTAACATTGGCTTGGTCTTTCTGCTTCTTTGGTCCTTGGCACTCACTTGCCTTATGGCCTTTCTTCCCACAATTATGGCAGTTCCCTTTGAACTTCTTAGCCTTTTTTGCATTTGGATTATTTTCTCTCTTTCTTTTGTTGTTCTTGTTGGTCTCAACAACATTTGCTTTTGCCACCATGGTGTTGGTTGACTTCTTTTCAGATTTTCTATTATCCTCTTCAATTCTGAGTCGAACAACAAGATCTTCCATAGTCATTTCTTTCCGTTTGTGCTTCAGATAGTCCTTGAAGTCCTTTCATGATGGAGGCAACTTCTCGATAGCAGCAGCAACTTGAAATGACTCGCTTAACTCCATCTTCTCATCATGAATCTCATGGATGATAACCTGAAGTTCCTGAATCTGGCTGACTACTGTTTTGGTGTCGACCATCATGAAGTCTAGGAATTTGCCGACTATGAACTTCTTCATCCCGGCATCTTCCGTTTTGTACTTTTTCTCGAGGGACAACCAAAGAGTCCTCGCAGTTTGGACAGTGCGGTACACATTGTACAGACTATTCTCCAAACCGTTGAGAATATAATTCTTGCAAATGAAGTCAGAACCCTTCCAGGCTGTGAGGACCTCGACCTTAATGGCGTCGGGCTCGAATTCATCTACTTGTGGAGGGTCCTCTGTTAGGTATTTGGCTAGACCTAACGTAGTCAAGTAGAAGAGCATCTTCTGTTGCCAGCGCTTAAAATCCTGGCCATCGAATTTTTCCATCCTCTCTCCATGTGAGAATGGTACAGGCTGTGTGACAAGTGGTCCTGTCGGAGCGGAAGGCAATGGTTGCTTTGTTGTCGAAGTGTTACTGTCTTGAGCCATCGTCTGAAACGATATGACTTCAATTAGTACACAGAACAGAGTCAAACAAAGCACAATTCTGTTTTAAGAATGTTATCCACACAGAAACCCTAATTTATAAACTAGGGAAAAATCAATTTGGGTAAAAAAACCCTAACCCTAATTCTATAACTGGGTTAACAAGAAAAAGAATAGTTGGAATGCAATTCGTACCGTTTAGTACTTTGGTTGCAAGTTGAATTATCTGAGTCCAGCACAGTCGCTGTTCCCTTGAAACAGATTTGCTCCCCCTACGGCACAGCGGGTTGGCGAGCAACTGTTTCCCAAGGTGAAACGGAACGGGAACCTGCAAGGTTGCGCTGACGATGCAGGCGACGACGAACTCAAGAGAGTTGTTTATTTCAGAACAGAATACGCGGGGAGAAGGATGGAGAGAAAAAAGAAAAACAGAATGAATGATTTCGGTTCTACATGCCTTTAAATAGGGTTGGGGAGTTGTTTGTTCGGGAAGAGGCGCGGCTGTTTGAATGGCTGTGACCGTTGGAAAGGTTGCGACCCTTTAACCAACGGATGCAACCGTTTCTGGCAGCAAAAAAGGTATAATTCGGATCAAAAAAATTAGCCGTTTTAGCGCAGCTCAGGTAGCAAACGAAGGCTCATTTAATCATCAGACCCCAAGAGCCCTAAGGCCCAATCTTTGACCATATAATATTAAATATGTAGGATTTTTCATGCCTACATTAACTCTTCCCTTTCATTGCCTCATTCTTTCTATCTCCTCATTCTCTTTTGATATAGCTTATTAAGCTTTAGTATATATAATGAAATTTGGATGTGTATTTCCCAATGTGGGACATTGTTCCCTCCTTAGCCACTTATTCATTTTCTAACACTTAGCAAAAACAAAGCCTAATACTTAGCATCAAATGAAATTTCACTATCTCCTGAATCCTGATCATTGTATCTCTAGAGTTTTCCTTCTTCTGAATGTTCTCTTCCATTTATAAATATATCTCCATCTTAAATGTATAATGACTTTAGAATCCTTCCTCTCTTCCAAAACACTACCAATCAAATTAAATTCTATAAAACAAAATACCATTGTGCTTCTCAATCCTCTATAACTATACGCAACTAGAGAAGAAAGCGGCATTCGTTGATTCCAGGAGCATGCATTCATAAAGAGGAACAGTAGAGAAGCAAGAGAGAGGAGCACCGATAATGGTGAATAATCTTCCTCACATAATATGTCAAAAAATTATCATTTTCAGTGAAAAAAATCACGTATGTTGTTGCTTATTCATACTCAAACCAAGAATAACAACGCAAGTATAAATCACAAAATCGATCAACCTATTACCCTAGAATTGAACCTAAAATTGTCGAATCATTGCATAAGAGGAAGTGTAGACTAATGTGGTGATCAAAACCTAACACCTAAGCCACAACGAAGCTCGAACAGCCCCTATTTCCCCCGACCGGTCTACCGATCATGTTAGACCGGAGCACCGGTGGAGGTGAGGGGGAATATGTAGGCCGCGCCTCATTTCCCTATTTCACGCGTGCAAGCCTACTCTTTGAATGTGTGATGGTCTTCATTTACATGAGTCTGCGTGTCATGTAGGGAGCTAGAACGTGAGTATGTGTATACCTAAAAATGAGTTAAAGAAGACGAATATATTAAAGTGCATGAGTATATGAAACTGTGGTTGAGTTATTAACGGGTATATGTTTACCATATCTGTGAAGGAGAAGGTAAACTTCTATGTGAGAAAAGAAGATATTGGAAAGGAGATGTGTATATAAAACTTCAACTAAAATCTATATATAAACTTACATATAATTGTGTGTATAGATTAAGTAAATATATAAAGATATATGGGCTTGCTTATGAATGCAAATTATATTCTAGGATAGTAAATCAGGAACTTTTATATATATAAACATAATATAATAAACTAAATATATTTGTATAATACTATGAAACATAGGTACTTATGATGAAGTTTAGGGGAGGCAATGGTTCCAGGTTAAATTATATGTATGGCAGAGCATGGCATTGAATAAGGGCATGCTTTTCACATCTTCCTATTCGAGATAATGATGAGCAGGTGACTGAGTAAATACATAAGATATATGGGCTTGAGTGAAATTATATACATATAACTCAAAGGTAATTAGGAAAAAAAGACAAACTTTGATAATAAAAATTAATCCTAAGGACACCAAGATTCATTTTTTGGCCGAAGGACAAACTTTGAAGAAAAAAATTAGGCTGAAGGACAATGCTAGTTCTAACTAGCATTATATTCAGTTTTTACACTATACAAAATGCTAGTTCTAACTAGCATTTAATTCAGTTTTACACTATACAAAATGCTAGTTCTACCTAGCATTGTCCTTCAGCCTAATTATTTTCAAAGTTTGTCCTTCAACCTAAAAATAAAACTTGTTGTCCTTCAGCCTAATTTTTTTTCAAAGTTTGTCCTTCAGCCTATTATCCACTGTAACTCGGTGGTATAAATCTAAGTTGGGAAGGAAAAAGAAAAGAAACTCAACAGTGTCAAATAAATGTAAACAGTAGTAACACGTCATTATATTGGAATCCGTATTTATATATATTAGAATAAATTAAGTAAATACAAGCATATCTACAAGTTTATATGTATACCTTAAATATATACATGTATATATATGAGGAGAGTTAGTGCGCATATGCTTCAGGTCTAAGGAAGTGTAAAATAAATCCAAGCATTAGAGCAACTACAACAGTTCGAAGTGTGGATATACAATTTTCCACACTCTTAAATATTGGAGACGTAATTTCTCCAACAGAGATGAGGTCAGGCGTCTGTTAAACTGGCAACAGGAGCCTGAGGCTCAGGCGCCTATTTAACAGCCGTTGGGGTTTGGGGGGATAAATTGAGGCGCCTGTTGAATAGACGCCTAGGAACCAGGCGCTTGTCCAACAAGTGCCTTAGTATGAGGCGCATGTTGAACAGGTGCCTGAACAGATTCGGTATCTCCGCACTTTTCCCCCCCACCCCCTCTCCCATTTCTACACTATCCAAATATCTACACTCTGTTGGAACTGATATCAAGTGCACATTTCACATTTTCTAAGATCCAACACTCTGTTGGAGTTGCTCTTACAAGACAGCAATCTGCTTCCGTATATTCACATTTTCAAACTAAAACCTACCTTTACACCTATGATTGTGAATACATAATAAGAAAGATGCGTTGGATAAATGTACATAAGTTTTAATGTAAGTATACACATATGCTTTGCTTATGAATGTAATATGGATTATAGCTTAATAGACAAGTAAGCAAGATTATAAGTAATAATAGGAGATTAATAGATTGATAAATATATATTTAGTATCAAATGAATTTGTAATATAAGTAAGAACTGTATATGTGCGTGTTTGCGTGAATCCTCCCATGTGATATATGTTAACATATGGGACAAAATTTCAAATTAGGCCCGATAAAATAACATATTTCAATTTTAGGCCTCGTCCAAAACTTATTACAAAAATATGCCTCGTTTTTCTTCATACAGCATTTTATACTTGCGCATTCCAAAAATGCGCAAGCATAATTTTTTTTCAAAAATAACACTTGCGCATTCTAAAAATGCTCAAGCATAATTTTTTTCTAAGCAACGCTTGTGCATTCCAAATTTGTGCATGTACAAATTTGTTTTTTTTTTTAAAATACACTTGTGCAGTCCATATTTGCGCAAAACTAGGTCTATTTCTATAATAAGTTTTGGACAAGGCCTAAAATTGAAATATTTTATTTTCTCAGGCCTAATTTGAAAGTTTGTCCTAACATATATGAATATGCTGAACTATTGATGGTGTATACATGCCTGTTTTTTCATCCTTACATTACATTGCATTTGAATATATATATAGACACACACACGCACACACACACACACACGCTTGCACAGTTGCATGTGTAATAGACTGTGTGCCATTGGAAAGATAATGTGTTGTACACTTTTGAATTAATATTTATGGGATTGATTGAAAACATATATATGTATAGCATTGTATATATAAACTTGGGTTTGAAATTTTAAAAGAGAAACAAGTAGCTATGCGTGAAGCATGAGTAAATTAAATAATTTTTATTAATAATTAAACGGGAATCTATATTTTATTATATATTTACTTAATTACAACTTACATGTACACCTTATAAATATAAATGGTAACGTTGTTTAGTAAGATTAATAAATAGACAAAGATAGTTTAAACACTTTATTGAATGTTATTTTAATACCAACTAACATTCTAATCAATATGTTATAGAAAACCTTGTTTATGCTACTGAGTATAAATTATATTTTATTTTTGATTTTATATATTGTTTTATTTCTATGTGATGAGAAATTTGAATAAACGGTTTAGTGATACCGTCTGGTATGAGACTTTCGGTGATACTTTTTTGGTTATTCTTTGGACTCATTTATATAGAATAAAGAAGAGCAAGTGTTGTGTGTAAGCTCTGAATAAATGGTTGAGCAACACTCAATGGTATGGGACGTCGTAGTGTTAGTTATTATTTGCTCATGGATGACACTCATTCTAGGGTATGTTGTGTGTGTTACTCGCTGCGGTGAGTATTTATGGAGGCTACTTGTTAGCCACATAGTTTGTATACATTATGTGTTTGTCTACCTTTGTCTAACTCCCTTTATATTTCGAGAGTGATCCAGACTAGCCAATATCCCATTGGCGGCTTGATCGTGGGGTCGCACCCCAGATTCATGACACTGTTATTGTTTATGATATTTGATGTACATCATGAGGTTGATAGTTATTTTCCCCTTGTGTCGCATAGGCCAACGGTCAGTTTCCATAGGGTCACATGCCGGTAGTCGTGGCGGAAGAGGCTACCATTGTCGAGCCTATGGTAGATCATTGTCAAGATACCGAGAGGGGAGAGGTAATCGATAACTGTATGAGTCGTGTCATATGGACCACGTGTGGCTCCTAGAGCAAGCGGTCATGCTATTAGTCTTCCGTCGGGTTTCGGCATATGTGGATGTATGTGTATTTATGTGGATAGTGGATAAACATATATTATGTATGGATGAGATTGTAACTGAGACCGTGTCCAGAGTATGGTCACTCCAATAACCTTCTTAGGTAGATGGCCTACTTATTATTGATTTGTTGTTTATATCTCTTAGGACCTTTCAATCGAGAGTTTCGACTCTCCAAGAGCTATATATATACACATGATTATGCACATTACGACATTTTTATGAGCTGATTCAAATTTTTTCTTATTGATTTATTGATTTGTATTGGTAGTTTATAATATGAGATCAAGAGGGATAGCGGGCATTACTTCATTACTATCCAACTTCAGTTGAGGATGTCTCATTACCGATTATTTTGGATTTGATGTTGATTTTTGGATATGTATGATTCACCCATTTGTATTAATCTGTGTTTTCCAATTCGATGTATTTCTACATGGTGATGACATCTTTTGATATTAGTGTTGATTGCTGTATATAGAATCAAGTTATTTAAGAGACGTGATGCCTTGATAAATATCTATATTATTATATTGATATTCCGAACATACATTTCTATACTTATTTATCTAACTTTCCATACTTGTTAACAATTTGAGTATCTTTGATTGTAATATCATATTGTTATTTCTTGTACACACTATTATTCTTATTTATAAACCTTGATTAGATATAGTCAATCCCAAAATAATAAAATGCCAAGAACTCTAACCACCGTTGTTGTTTCATGTCCAACTCCTTTTGGAAGAACAAATATCTCAAAGATTGATGGTCAATGAACAATTCAAACCTTTCTCCAAGAATGTATTGACTCCAAATCTTTATCCCAATGATAATTTCCGCTAACTCTAAATCATGAGTGTAACGACCCGGAAATTCCGATCCCAAAAATTCCAAAAAGTTAGGAAAAGAAGAAAGAGAAAGAAAAAGAAAACAGAAAAGAACACAGATTCTCACATTCGCAACGGATCAAAATATAATATCATATAAAATAACAGTTATACAAAGGAAAGTTGTACTTGTCAAATTACACTTTAATATATTAGAGTTACAACATTTACACAAACACTAAACAGTTTAAAACATCATGTTCCAGATATACAACTATGTATCACAGCGGTAACTCTCCATACGTTCCTGCCACCCAGCTTGCCTCCTGAGCTCCAGAACGTCCTTACCTAAAAATCTGTAATACTCGGTCTGACCCGAGCATTACATCAAAGTAACACCCGGGTCAGGCTGGAAACCAGCATGAGTAAACCCAATCTAACAAGAAATACCAAAGCATGAAACTTAATTAAAAACCTGGGTAACTCGTACCTTACTACGAGTTCTTACTTACCATAGTCAATACACATCATACATATATATCTAAGTATTATTACTTAAATTAAATGACCAAGCTTACATTATAATTCCATTCCAGCCTATTCATTCCAAAGTCAAATTCCATAAAGAATCTTTACAGATTACAAATCGAAGTGGGTTCGGGTATTTACTAGCACCCAACCCCGGCCTCTTCGAATTTATACCATCTTAACCCAAGTTATTCAAGTGAAACAAAAATTCAAACTTTAAATACAGGATGTCACTTACACAGCAATTCATCTCGATAAATAACCACATTATCACCGTTCAACCCAATCATATCACAAATCATTTCATATCAGAAATATTAATCAATCATTCACAAACAAGAAAAATCAGTCACACCATTTCTAACTAATTTAATTAAATTAAATTAATTACTTTAATCACCTTTAATCCTGCTTACTTAACATTCATAAATTTACAGACCATTAATTAATCATTCTTTAATTACCCATTGATTTTTTTATTTCCATAATTACTTTCATTAAGTAATTATTCATTGGTCAATTATCCTTAATTAATTAGCCTTTAGTTGTTGATTAACTTAAAATTTAATTACTAATTAAATAAATTAATCCTTAACAAATTTATCTATTAATAACTTATATTAAGTCAATATCGTCATATTTAATAATCATCCATTAATTACTCACCTTGATTAATAATCTCAATTCATTAATTAGTTCACCCTTAATAATTAATTGAATAACCTTTAATTAACCAATTAATTATCCTCTATTTACATACATCATGTGAATCTTAATTACGAATTAATTAATCCCAAATAAATTAAATTAATTAAAAAAAATTTAACTTACCCTTATATCAATAATTAATTACATATATTAATTATTTTTAATTACTTATTACAAAAATTAATTAATCCTTAATCATCCAAGACTTAATTAACCTCAAGATAACCATTGATCTTTATTTAATTTTCTTAATTATCAAAATCTTATTTAAACATTTATTTTAACATTAACCTCCTCGATTTAATTATTTAGCTCAAATAACTTAAGCATCTAACAAACTTAAGTTACAAATTATATATCCTTCCCCCACCCAATTGACTTGTTATAAAATTTTAAAAGATTGGGCTTTTTTTCAAAGAAAAGCTTATTAAAACTAAATTATGTTCCGGAGACACTATTAAAATTAATACGGGCCGAAGCCCAAATCGTGTTCACATTGGAACAACCCGAAACCCCACATCATTAACCCAGAACACACAATCCATCTTCCACAACTACCTTACCGCTACCAGAATCATTCAAAACCCATATGAAAAACGATCCTCTTTGATTGATTCCAGAAATCAATCGCTGCTTCACTTGCAAATCGATCGCCTCTTCGAATATGCTCAAGACCCCTCCGTTCAAACCCATCCAAACACGAGAAAGCCGCCCATCCAGACCCCTTGTGCACGGAAACAATCGTGCAAGTGCACACTTCTTCCTCTGGTTATCATATTTCTGCACCATTGCCGATGAGGCACACCTAGCTCCCAAATCAAAACTGCCACCTTGCCGAAGACAGTAGTTCTATTGATCGAAAATGGATCAACACTTCATACCTTCAGAAAATAAAAAAACAAATACTTCCACCAATCGACAAACTACACTCGACCCAGACATTTGATTCCTTCGCCACCATGACCAATCGGATGTCCACACACCATGCTACTTCCCTACCAAACATCGTCTACTCCGGTTGCATTCCCACTTTCCAGAACATCGCGTGTCAAAGTCCAAAATGAAAACCCCAAAAACCCTAAATCGTCTCGCTTCCCAAATCTAAGCCCAAATCAAAGATTCTGCCACGGTTAACCGCTTCTCTACGATCACCTGCCACTCCCAGAGATGGCCGCATCACCCCTCGTGGTCAAAATTGATAGAAATAAATTTTTGAACAAGAAACGTTCATCTAACCATATTTCACTAGATGCAATACTAAAAATTATAACTTTATCACTAAAATTCATATTTTCTTTCAACAATCAAAGCTGCATGATTGAAATCTAGAATTACAAACATTTATTTTTTTCCTAAATTACACTATTTACTGTAAAGACAGAACCCAAACGAGCTACACAGCGTAGTTTGCTCCCTAACTATTTTTAATGTAAACTATAACCAAAATTAAACATTTTCCTAGCTTATAGCATCCACCAACATAAACTAGAAATTGAGAAAAAGAATTTTGAAAACTGAAACACTAAATTTTCACATTCAACGGTTAACAGAGCAAATTCGTTTCCAGATTAAAACTAGGATTTCTCACCTTAAACGTTTGCTTCTAGCAGCTTTTGTAAAAGTTGAAGTTGAAGTCTTGATTTAAAAGTTGAAATCTTTAAAACTAAAAATCCAAATTCTCTTCCAGATAGCTTGAAATATTTTTTTTTTCTCTAAACAGAGAGTGTTCATCTTTTAGCTTTAAACAAGCTACAGAGATTTACTTTCCTTATTCCAATCATGTGTGTGTGTGTGTATACACACACTTTCATTTTAAAGCAACATGCATAACATAGTTCACATCATTTTTCAAAGATCATCTCATACAACTTAAATATACACCAGAAGTTTCAGAGTTACTCACCTCTTCAACTCAAAAACAGAGATTCTTTTTTTCATTTGGACTGTGGCTTACTGTTTTGAATTTGCATTTACCTAATTTGAGACCTTGTTTTGATTTGAGGTTGCTGATTCTTGCAAACTTGAATCTTGTAGAAGAAAACCCTTGATACTGATTCACTTGGAAGATTGATTTACTTGAATTCTTGGATTGTTTGGAAAATGCTTACAGCCCTTGTTTTCTGATTTGTAAATTTTGCTTCAGATCTAATTTCCTTTTATGGCCATGATACTTTTGTATGAACATCAAAAGGGAAAATAAGTAAGGGTAGAGATATGTGTATATATAGTTTTATTCTTCAATTTGTTCCAAAATTTGAAAAAGAAAAGAAAATAATGACACTTGTTTATTACAAAATAAAATTGTTTACAAATGGTTTGAAAGCATGTTAATATCTTAACACTTGTCTAAATATGCTAAAATTCATACACTTGTAATATGTATGTACTAATAAATTTTAAAGAAATGATTCTTAAAAAAAACTGTTATATTAAATTTTCTATTAAGTAAATTCATTTCTCTTAATTTATTAATTATTCTTTTAAAGAAAATGGTATTAACCAATTATATAAAAAAGAAATAGAATCATACATAATATTTTAAACCCAAAATATTTTAAAATATCTATCTATCAAATCTCAAATTCTAATAAAAATTCGAATTCAAATTCAATTAAAAATCCAATTTGAAATCAATTCATATATATGTATATATTTAAACAATACAAGTTAAATTTGTAAATAATAATTCTAAGTTAAAATCTATCTATAATTATATTTAAAAACATCACATTATTTCTATGGTTTGAAAATAACAATTTTGCCAGTTTTAATAATTTATAAAGGAGATTATCACACTTATTTGTTTAATCTATAAATCAGTATTTTCAATAGCTAAATTAGAAAATTGCCCAATAATCTGATGCCCAAAAATTCTGGTTATCACATTCCTCCCCACTTAGAATCTTTTCGTCCTCGAAAAGGAACGAAGCCAGAATTTATTAAAATGCTTAAAATCATATAGATTTCCTTTGATTATTTTTAAAACACTTTTAAAATCTATTTTATATTATAAAATAGTTTTTATATAAAAAAAATACCTTTTTATAACTCGATGTTTCAATAAGTCTATCCTCGTTCTCACAGAACTTCGATCATACGTTAAGCAGGCGTAGGACTGAAAATCTATAAGTACTTAGTAAACCCATCTTCAGCATCCAGTGAAAAATACTTTTGGAAAATAATTTTATTGAAAATTCAGAATTTTTTTTTGAAATTGAGGATATATCTTTGGTGAGAATGCTCTGGAAATCATCACCCCCATCCATGGTCGCAGTTACATTCTAGGGTTAGGTTGCCATCGCAGCAGAAGTCCATGTAACTGTAGGCTCTCCGCGGCCTCTCGATTACGCCATGGAACCCACAACAGATTGCAGTTACATTCTAGGGTTACGTTGCCATCACAGCAAAAGTCCATGTAACTGCAGGCTCTCCGCGGCCTCTGATTTTCGCTGTCAAAATGAAACTTCTCCACTCCTACATAGGTCACAGTCTACCGATATAAAATCAAACGCAGACTGTTGGCTCTCAGCGGCACACACGACTTTAGCTATGTTACCATAGGTCGCAGTCTACCGATATAAAATCAAACGCAGACTGTTGGCTCTCAGCGGCACACAAGACTTTCGCTATGGTATACTCTACTCATAATCCCCAGGAACTAGTTTTGTCCGGACTCCTCACAGGATCAACTTTAGAACCCCCCTTAGGGCTCAAGGCAGCACCACCCGGTGGCACTCCTGAGAAGTTCATTTTAAGGGAGCGCCTTTTTCCCCAGAGCCATCATCAAAACACTTTATACCATACACATATAGTATCTTCAAATCATACACCTAGTATGATCTCATACAAAGCTACTTTACACAAAATCGATTATCCCAAAATCGATAATTCTCAAACTAGGCTTTCGAAATTCAATATTGATTTTACCCAAAAATCAAAAGCCTTTCCAAATCCAAAGGTTCCCAAAACCTTTTTCCAAAATCCTCATATGATCCTTTATATATATATATATATATATATATATATATATATATTCAGATATATATAATCTTTAAAACTTTGGATCATTTCAAATTTGTATAAAACTCCTTTTATACTTCAAAATACCTTCAAAATCCTTTTCTTTTGGAAATAGATTCAACAAGGGGAGATTTATCTTTTATAAGAAAGATATATAACTTTGTTTATTTCCAAATCAAATATTCAAATTTGATTACTCTATACAAAACCACATATCATATCACTTACTTCCATAAAGTAAATTTCTATTATAGAAATATCCAATTTCCACTTTACTCATCATATATTTCACAAAATATAACTTTCATTTCAAAAACCATTTCATATTTCTAATCCAAAAATTCCCAGTATCAATTTTATTCAAATCCGTACGATGTACACATATCATCCGTACGCTATACCCATCTGATCGCTAACTTGATCACACAATTTCATTTTCGAACTAGTATCGTCCACCCAACTTCCTAGTGCGGACTCAGATCTGGTTGCTTGATCAGAAATCTTCATTCTCCTTGCATAGCCATAACTATGATAGAGAATATCCATAACCAATCAACAATCCATATCCAGGTTCGCAGTCGAAAATCGAGTGAAAAATCTTACTCGGATCAATATAACTATCTCGAAATTCTATGCTCGAATCTGGTTCAAATCACTATTGCGAATAGAATAATATACGTACATCCTACGTATTTATCCTTATTGGTTATTAGCCAAATCAATCCTTTCTATTCATATTCACTTTGATTTTCATTTACTTATTCACCATTGCTTCAATCCATTTGGATTATCACCTCTATTCTTATCTCGATTGGGTATTCAATCATAACCAGTTTAAACTCTGTCTAGTTGAAATTTAGAAAATAGCTTGAAAAGTTAAAAATAGATAAGTAGTTGAAAAATAATTATTAGTTTGTAAAATAGCTGTAAAATAGTTAAGTAGTTGCAAAATAGTTGGAAATAATTAAATAATTGCAAAATAGTTGTAAAATAGTAATTTTGTAAAATAGTAATTAATTTGTAAAATAGTTAAAAAACAGTAATTGGTTTATAAAACAGTTAAAAATAGTTAAATAGTTCCAAAATAATTACAAAACAAGTATAAAATTGTTTGGGCTTTTGAAAGAAAGATTGTATATAGTAAATAGCTTGGAAAAATAGATTTATATCAAAACAACTTATTTTAAAAATAGTCCAGAGCCAAACTATTCACTTCCCAATCACCATTCCCATCAATTCAATTTAAATTTCCACTTTCATTGACTCAATTCCAATTTAAATAACTTCAATTTCCATTGAAATTGATTTATCTCCAATTCAAGTTGAATTAACCTCAGTTTCGCTCCAAATTTAACTTTATTCAACTTTGATCTCAAATTCTACTAATTCAAATAAATCTCAATTGAACTAGTTCCAATTTCAGTTCATTTTAACTCCAGTTTGAATTAATCCCAATTTCAAACTCCATTTCCAAATCTAGTTGAATTATTCTTGATTTCTTCCCAAATTCAATTAAAATCCCATTTGAATTTAAAAATATTGAACTTTAATTACAATTCCAAATTATTCAAATCAATTTGGACTAACTTCAAATTGAACCCACTTCAATTTCAAATCATCTCAATTCCTGTTCGAATAAATCCCAATTCCCATTGAGATTTAAACTTATTCAACTTCCATTTCATTTCAAATCAATCCAATTCAAATTTTCCATTTGAGTTTTTAAACTTATCCATCTTCAACCACAATTCTGATTAATTCAAATCAAATTTAATTTGAACTAATTCAATTTAAATTTCAAATTTAAAGCATCCTGAATTATATGAATTCAAGTTAAAATTTTGAATATTGATTTAATATTTTAAATCAAATCAACTTATATTTTTAAACCACTTAATTCTGAATCCAAATTTCATTTTTAACTTATTTCTAAGTTCAAACAATAATTCAATTCCTTTTTTAACAACTAAATCTTTAGAATTCAATTTATCATCAAATTTAAATTTTGAAACCAATCCTTTGAAGTTTTATCTTAAACATTCAAATCTTAAATCCAAAATGATTCCATTTTACCTTAATAATGGATATATTACCACATCCATTTCTTTAAACAAATCCAATTATTTTTAAACATCTATCCATTTCCAATATTCGGATCTCAAACCCAATTTGAGATCACTCCAATTCCCAATTCAAATCAACCATTTAACTTTCCAAGTTAAATCTTAATTTCATATTGAAATTCCCAAATCAGGTTGATCATTCAAATTTATTTAACTTCACATTAATAATCTTCCCTCTTATAAGTTCAAAAATTTATCACTTTGATTTTTACATCACATTCCAAATTTAAAACCCAACATTTAGAGTTTATTCCAAACTATCTTTGATACTTCTTGGCCCACCAAGCCGAATTTTAAAATTTAAACCACCCTTGGTTTTAATTCAAACCAATACTTTTAAAGTTTACAAACAACTTCTTATTCTAAAATAAGATTACATTCAAAATAGTTTGAATAATATTATTTCCTTTATATTTGAAAACAATTTGAAATGTTTAAATTTAGAATTTAGAACTTCACAATTTGAAAACCACTTTAATTTTACATCCTTTCAAATTTACAAGTTACTCTCTTTAAATGGTTACTTCCTTAAAACATTCTATTGTTTATTGGAAAACAGTTATCCCATTATTACACACAATAACCATTCTATTTCTCTGGTTCGAAATCAATTCTAATTCATTTTATTTTGAAATTCTCCTTCAACTTAAAGATTTTAATTTAAGTTTGAATCCATTTCAAACTTATGCTTATTTAATACAATTTGGTTGTATTTCATTACTACTTAATTTAATTTCAATAATTTAACCACCAATTACCTTAATATTAATTAGAAAGAAATATTACTTTATATATCAAAATATATTGTTATATAAAATCATTTAAAATCTTTATATAAGGAAATAACAAGTACGCTCTCATACACACACACACACACACACACACACACACACACACTCAACTCATTCTAGGGTACTACTTATCCTATCCTTAATGAGCAATCCCACCAGAGCCAAGGTTTTCGCTTAACCAACCTGGCTCTGATACCAAATGTAACGACCCGAAAATTCCGATCCCGAAAATTCCAGAAAGTTAGGAAAAGAAGAAAAGAGAAAGAAGAAGAAAACAGAAAAGAACACAGATTCTCACATTCGCAGCGGATCAAAATATAATATCACATAAAATAACAGTTATACAAAGGAAAGCTGTACTTGTCAAATTACACTTTAATATATCAGAGTTACAACATTTACACAAACACTAAACAGTTTAAAACATCATGTTCCAGATATACAACTATGTATCATAGCGAAAACTCTCCATACATTCCTGCCACCCAGCTTGCCTCCTGAGCTCTAGAACGTCCTTACCTGAAAATCTATAATACTCGGTCCGACCCGAGCATTACATCAAAGTAACACCCGGGTCAGGCTGGAAACCAGCGTTAGTAAACCCAATCTAACACGAAATACCAAAGCATAAAACTTAATTAAAAACCCGGGTAACTCGTACCTTACAACGAGTTCTTACTTACCGTAGTCAATACACATCATACATACATATCTAAGTATTATTACTTAAATTAAATGACCAAGCTTACATTATAATTCCATTCCAGCCTATTCATTCCAAAGTCAAATTCCATAAAGAATCTTTATAGATTACAAATCGAAGTGGGTTCGGGTATTTACTAGTACCCGACCTCGGCCTCTTCGAATTTATATCATCTTAACCCAAGTTATTCGAGTGAAACAAAAATTCAAACTTTAAATACAGGATGTCACTTACACAGCAATTCATCTCGATAAATAACCACATTATCACCGTTCAACCCAATCATATCACAAATCATTTCATATCAGAAATATTAATCAATCATTCTTAAGCAAGATAAATCAGTCACACCATTTCTAATTAATTTAATTAAATTAATTACTTTAATCACCTTTAATCCTGCTTACTTAACATTCACAAATTTACAGACCATTAATTAATCATTCTTTAATTACCCGTTGATTTTTTTATTTCCATAATTACTTTCATTAAGTAATTATTCATTGGTCAATTATCCTTAATTAATTAGCCTTTAGTTGTTGATTAACTTAAAATTTAATTACTAATTAAATAAATTAATCCTTAACAAGTTTATCTATTAATAACTTATATTAAGTCATTATCATCATATTTAATAATCATCCATTAATTACTCACCTTAATTAATAATCTCAATTCATTAATTAGTTCACCCTTAATAATTGAATAACCTTTAATTAATCAATTAATTATCCTCTATTTACATACATCATGTGAATCTTAATTACGAATTAATTAATCCCAAATAAATTAAATTAATTAATTTTTTTTAACTTAACCTTATATCAATAATTAATTACATAAATTAATTATTTTTAATTACTTATTACAAAAATTAATTAATCCTTAATCATCCAAGAATTAATTAACCCCAAGATAACCATTGATCTTTATTTAATTTTCTTAATTATCAAAATCTTATTTAAACATTTATTTTAACATTAACCTCCTCGATTTAATTATTTAGCTCAAATAACTTAAGCATCTAACAAACTTAAGTTACAAATTATACATCCTTCCTTCACCCAATTGACTTGTTATAAAATTTTAAAAGATTGGGTTTTTTTTCAAAGCAAAGCTTAAAACTAGATTATGTTCCGCACACACTATTAAAATTACTATGGGGCGAAGCCCAAATCGTGTTCACATCGGAACAACCCGAAACCCCACATCATCAACCCAGAACACACAATCCATCTTCCACAACTACCTCACCGCTACTAGAATCATTCAAAACCCATATAAAAACGATCCTCTTCAATTGATTCCAGAAATCAATCGCTGCTTCACTTGCAAATCGATCGCCTCTTCGAATGTGCTCAAGACCCCTCCGTTCAAACCCATCCAAACACGAGAAAACCGCCCATCCAGACCCCTTGTGCACGGAAACAATCGTGCACGTGCACAGTTCTTCCTCTGGTCATCATATTGTCGCGCCATTGCCGATGAGGCACACTTAGCTCCCGAATCAAAACTGCCACCTTGCCGAAGACAGTAGTTCTATTGATCGAAAATCGATCAACACTTCATACCTTCAGAAAATTTAAAAAAAACAACTACTTCCACCAATCGACGAACTACACTCGACCCAGACGTTTGATTCCTTCGCCACCATGACCAATCGGATGTCCACACACCACGCTATTTCCCTGCCAAACATCGTCTACTCCGGTTGCATTCCCACTTTCCAGAACATCGCGTGTCAGAGTCCAAAATGAAAACCCCAAAAACCCTAAATAGTCTCCTTCCTAAATCTAAGCCCAAATCAAAGATTCTGCCAAGGTTAACCCCTTCCCTACGATCACCTGCCACTCCCAGTGCTGGCCGCATCACCCCTCGTGGTCGAAATCGATAGAAATAAATTTTTGAACGAGAAACGTTCATCTAACCGTATTTCACCAAATGCGATACTAAAAATTATAACTTTATCACTAAAATTCCTATTTTCCTTCAACAATCAAAGCTGCATGACTGAAATCTAGAATTACAAAGATTTATTTTTGCCTAAATTACACTTTTTAGTGTAAAGACAGAACCCAGACGAGCTACACAGCGTAGTTTGCTCCCTAACTATTTTTAATATAAATTATAACCAAAATTAAACATTTTCCTAGTTTATAGCATCCACCAACATAAACTAGAAATTAAGAAAAAGAATTTTGAAAACTGAAACACTAAATTTTCATATTCAACAGTTAATAGAGCAAATTCGTTTCCAGATTAAAACTAGGATTTCTCACCTTAAACATTTGCTTCTAGAAGCTTTTGTAAAAGTTGAAGTTGAAGTCTTGATTTAAAAGTTGAAATATTTAAAACTAAAAATCCAAATTCTCTTCCAGATAGCTTGAATTTTTTTTTTCTAAGCAGAGAGTGTTCATCTTTTAGCTTTAAACAAGCTACAGAGATTTACTTTCCTTATTCCAATCATGTATATATATACTTTCATTTTAAAGCAACATGCACAGCATAGTTCACATCACTTTTTCAAAGATCATCTCATACAACTTAAATATACGCCAGAAGTTTCAGAGTCACCCAACTCAAAAACAGAAATTCTTGTTTTGATTTGAACTGTGGCTTGCTGTTTTGAATTTGCATTTATCTGATTTGAGACCTTGTTTTGATTTGAGGTTGCTGATTCTTGCAAACTTGAATCTTGTAGAAGAAAACCCTTGATACTGATTCACTTGGAAGATTGATTTACTTGAATTCTTGGATTGTTTGGAAAATATTTACAGCCCTTGTTTTCTGGTTTGTAAATTTTGCTTCAGATCTAATTTCCTTTTATGGCCATGATATTTTTGTTTGAACATCAAAAGGGAAAATAAGTTAGGGTAGAGATATGTGTATATATAGTTTTATTCTTCAATTTGTTCCTAAATTTGAAAAAGAAAAGAAAATAATGACACTTGTTTATTATAAAATAAAATTGTTTACAAATGGTTTGAATGCATGTTAGTATCTTAACACTCGTCCAAATATGCTAAAATTCATACACTTGTAAATATGTATGTACTAATAAATTTTAAAGAAATGATTCTTAAAAAAAACTTTATATTAAATTTTCTATTCAGTAAATGCATTTCTCTTAATTTATTAATTAATCTTTTAAGGAAAATGATATTAACCAATTATATATATAAAGAAATAGAATCATACATAATATTTTAAACCCAAAATATTTTAAAATATCTATCTATCAAATCTCAAATTCTAATAAAAATTCGAATTCAAATTCAATTAAAAATCCAATTTGAAATCAATTCAAATATATGTATATATTTAAAAAATACAAGTTAAATTTGTGAACAATAATTCTATGTTAAAATCTATCTATAATTATATTTAAAAACATCACATTATTTCTATGGTTTGAAAATAACAATTTTGCCAGTTTTAATAATTTGTAAAGGAGATTATCACACTTATTTGTTTAATCTATAAATTAATATTTTCAATAGCTAAATTAGAAAATTACCCAATAATCTTATGCCCAAAAATTCGGGTTACCACATTGAGTTGGATACCTAACCTTATGGGGTCTCAATTGTTTAAATGCATACGCTATGACCTTCCCCTTTGAATCTACACCACTCCTAACCCTAAACATAAATCATCCAAGTACACTACCATATATCCATTCCCATCTTGCATTACCAAAACCAAATCATCTATTAACTGAAGCTCTGACTTTTGGAATTCCATCTCACACTCTTTTATCCAAACAAACCTCTCATTTTTTCAGTTGAGTCTTGCCAATGGTGTTGCTATCTTAGCGAAGCTCTTAATGAATCTTTGATACTACCCTGCCAATCCTAAGAAACTTCTTATCTCGGCTACAGTTTTGAGTCACTTCCAACTATTCATGGCTTCAACCGTCGAAGGATCAATGGCCAATCCTTCGCCCAAAGCCACATGTCTTAGCAACTTGACTTTCTGCTTTCGAAAGTTGAGTCTTGCCAATGGTGTTTCTATCTTAGAGAAGCTCTTAATGAATCTTTGATATTACCCTGCCAATCCCAAGAAACTTCTTATCTCGGCTATAGTTTCGAGTCACTTCCAACTATTCATGGTTTCAACCGTCGAAGGATCAATGGCCAATCCTTCTCCCAAAGCCACATGGCCTAGAAACTTGACTTTCTGCTTTCGAAAGTGAAACTTGGAAAACTTTGCCTTTAACGTGTGTTGCCTTAAGATTTCAGTATCAATCTAGGATGAACTTCATGATCTTGCTCGTCCTTAGAATACATCAAGATATCATCTATAAAGACTAACACAAACCTGTCTAACTAATTGCAAAAGACTCAGTTCACAAAATCTACAAAGAAAGCTATAACATTAGCTAGCCCAAAGGGCATGACAAATCACTCATGAATCCTACCTGGTTCACAAAGTCATCAATGGAATAATCTCCTCAACAACTCTTAGTTGATGTAATCTCATAGCTAATCTAACTGCTAGAATACTCTAGCTTCACTCAATTGATCAAATGAATCATCAATCCTTAGCAATAGATAATGATTCTTCACTGTCAACCCATTTAGCCTCCTATAGTCATTGCACATCCAAAGTGATCCATCTAACTTCTTTATAAATATCATGAAAGCACCTATGACAAACTACTTGGTTTAATGAAACTCCTATGCTCTAGTTCCACTAGCAGCTTCTTCATTTCTTCAATTTCCTTATGTGGCATTCTACCAGGTAGTTTATTAATATGTTATGCCCCAGTTACTGGATCGATGTGAAACTCAATCACTCTTTTCATAGGTAGCCCTATTACTAGTTCAAAGGCATCTGAAAATTCCCAAACCACCAAAACCCTATTAATCTCGTTTTTTAACTTTCCATTGCACACAACAAAACCATAGACGTTCACTTTATCTTGTTAAAAGATACCAAGATACTTTCTCCTCCCATTAGGTCTCATAAGGCAATAATCCAGTTGGCACAATAGATTTTTTTCATCACTTTACACTAATCAATCTATACCTAATATTAGCTTGTACCGCATGAAGTTAAATACATATAGATCGATGAAAACAAATGGTCGCATAGAATAAACTTTAAACACGAAGTGTGGCATACCCACTAATTAGATTAACCATATGCAAAGAAGTGAATAAATAGGTAACATATATCACAATCCATCAACCATGTCTTTTGAAATGAAATAATATGTATCTCCATATCAAATATAACTCTAAGTGAAAAATAGAAATTGAAATCATATTTTCTAGCACAACACTCTTGCATTTCTCCTCGGCAAATGGTCCCCTCTGTCCCTCCAAGGTAAAAAACTTTGCCCACTTCAACATTGGACAATCCTTCTTTTTATGGCCTGACTTATCATAATTAAAGCACTTGACCTTGACCATTCCAGCATCTTATGGAAACCTTGGTGCACGGTTCCTCTTCTATCCATGTTTGTAACATACAACTTCTGAATATCCTTTCAAACTCCTTCCTGAGTCTTTCCTCCCGACTGTCGCCCTTCTTTCCCTTCTCGTATAGAGCGAACCTCTTCTTCAGCTCTACCTTTGGCATTCCTTCCTCCCCTTTCTACTCTAGTACATGCTATCATAACTTCTAGTCATGTCTACTACAAATTTGAAAGGAGCACCAAGTGCACCATAAACCTATGGTCCACGCCTTGCTTCAAGCCTCTGATAAACTTATCATTCTTCTTCAGTGGAGTGTTAACATGTTCTCATCTATAATTCATCAAGGCATTGAACTTTTAAACGTACTCTTATGTAGAAAGATTTTATAGATTGAGATCGATAAACTCCCTCAAAAACACACTTCTTTGAGACTCGGGAATGGATCGATCCCCGAATCTCTCCCTGGACTGCTCCTGAATAATCTCCTCTTCATGAGTCTCGGTAGCCACCATCTCCCACCAATCCAAAGTGTCTTCTTGTAGCTGTCGTCAAGCTAATTTAACTTTTGCATGTCATTTAGCCCTAAATCCTCGAAGATACGCTAATGCACCTTCATCCAGTTCAATACTTAGGTTAAATACCTTCTAGAATCCTATACCTTCTAAATACCTTCTAGAATCCAGTTCAATACTTAGGTTCAATACTTAGGTTAAATACCAGTCCACGCCTCGAAGATACGCTTTTGCCTTCTAGAATCCTATAGTCCTGATTTAGCTTGGAAAAGTCATTCTTTGCCATAAGTCTTAGGTTAAATACCTTCAGCATGTTTTCTCTCATCATCTTCATCTTGAACTGCATAAACAAAGCATTCACATCCATTCCCGCTATAAGTGGGACTGCCTCATTCTCAGCTACCAAAGGCATATCCCCGCAATTGCCTCCATCACTTTGAGTACTCTCAGCATCTCCTTTTGCATTTTCCCCTCCTATGGTGATCCTTCCACTCCTCATTCCCATTTTCTAATAAGAAAATCAACATTAGAATTTGAAGGAAAGAGAGTGAAACAACAACAGATGAATAGATATATCTAACTACCTATGAATATAGCAATTAAAAGTACATTCTATAATAGTGTATACCCTCTCCAAGATGTTGTTTTCTACTATTAAATTCTACCTAAACCTTTACTTAGCTATGTTTTACAAAAGTGTCCCCTATCCTAGCTTTGATACCAACTGTAACATAGCTCATTCCAAAACCTATAGATGGAACCCTAATATACTGCAGTCACCTTGGAATTATCTTTCAATGATAGAGATGAGATCAATTGTTAGAAACAATTTAAGTAAATACAGCAGCTAATAAATGTCATATCAATAATTGTTTTACATACTCAAATTGTTCTAATGGTAGTGCTCACATAATGGTCAAAAAATATAATAGAATCATAGTTAGTAGTGTCATGACCAACATATTAAGATGCTGATATGAACACTTAATACAGTAGAAATAAA
The DNA here is from genome assembly GCA_030765085.1 of Allium cepa. Lineage (NCBI taxonomy): Eukaryota > Viridiplantae > Streptophyta > Magnoliopsida > Asparagales > Amaryllidaceae > Allium > Allium cepa. Next base: position 985,041,933 of record CM060929.1, on the reverse strand, counting down.
ATAACATCATATCATCTAAGCCGTCTTCCTCGTCTTCAACTACTCATTCCACTTCAAAAAGCAACTTGCCTAGGTACATAAACTCAGCCTACTCAAATGAGTACCTATGAGTTTGTGTAGGAAACCATGACAAAATATAGGCCAGACATAAAGTCTAGTGTGAGTAATATATTACCCTAAACATAAAACATAATGAGACCACGTCGCTGAAGCATGGATTGTGTTTTTCCCTTACTATAACATAACATTAATTTTACAATTTCAAACACAATCTTAAATCAATACTTTCTTCTCTGGGGTGCTATTCATACAAATATTCTATAATTGAAATCAATAGTCATTTCTCTTAGCATCCCATTTAGTAATCATTCTCATTTCTAACCCAAAACCTAAAACACAATATCTTTGGATGCCACTGAGGCCTTATGCCTTTTATTGCTATCAAATTTAGCTTTAACCTTCGGCTGCCACTAAAGCCTTATGCTTATACTTTATCATTAGTTCCATTATTAGACTACTTGGTTCCGACTACCACTTCCAGTCCTACGTCTACGCTTTTTTATTTTGGTTGACACTATTGGCCTTACACCTACTTCGCATTCATATTTCAATTGTCACTCATGGCCTTTCACCAACGCTTTCGTTTTTGGGATGCTTTCATTTTCGGTTCTTGGTTGCCCCATCAGGCCTTACTCCATCTACTAAGATCTGCCTTGGTTTTCGCTCTAGGTCTTACAACGATGCATTTGTGTTTTAGATGTCACTCTAGACCTTACTCCAACGTTCTTAGTTGGATTGCCACATTAGGCCTTATACCAATGCTTTTGTCTATGGATGACATTACGCCTTACTCCTTCATTTCATTCTTAACTGCCACACCATGTCTTACACTCTCTATCAAACATCAGTTACCTACCTAACTATTCATACATTAGGTTTTTCACTAAGTTGATTATTAAGCTACATTACTACATTGTCATCCATGTTCAAAGTACTAATTTCGATCATCTTATGCCTTAGTAGAAATTCCTTCCTTCGGAACTTAATTGGTTATGGTTTCAACATTTTACCGATTAGATGACCATCGACAATCATTACCCTCGGCCTCACTTGGGAAAAGCTTGAGTTAGTTTCCACCCATAACTCCTTTGTATCACTCAGTTTAATATCCCTAGTCTTATATTTAGTATTTTGTGGCTTTCTAACTTAAGTATTGGATTATGCTCCACTGCCTTCGGCATTGTCTCACGGTAACGTTTGAACCTGTTTCCGGCACGTTTGACACTACTTTTACACATTTCGACTTATGATTAGTTTGATTTAGTTTTTCCTTATTGATATTTTGTACCCTCTTGACACGTTCAAATGAAATTATAGATCTAGTCTATTGACTGATTATTAAGTACTTTATTTAATTAAATAAACTCCCAATCCCAATTATTCACTTTCGGCACCTATCAAGTCCCCTTCGATTTGAAGTAAATTCCTTCGGAAATCGCTTATTTTATTTTCAGAAAATCTTAGAAAGTATGTACATGTGTTTTCTTTTTATAAAATTTCTCAACTCCATATTCTGTCCCTTTTCTATAATAAAGGTTTCTTGGATAAATCATAGTAATTTATTTGCTTATAGGAAAATTCCATTAATCAAAACCATCTATAATAATGTGATCCTAACTTCATATTAAATTTTTGGATCATTATAAACATAAGAAGTATGAGAAATTATAAATTATCTTAATCAATTCCGCCATGAGCATTTACAAAGGAAAATAGGATTAAGGAATATATTACGCACATAGATTTCTTAGTTGGATAATGTTTCTATTTTTCATAGATTGATCATTTCCTTTTTCTCTTGCTTAGGTCTCCACCATAAAAATACTTCATAGCGTTTGTTTTCATTTTGAATTAATAGAATGAAATGAGAAGAGGGAAAGTGTTTACTTTAATCCTATGAGTGGTTAGGCTGTCAACCCATTGTCCTTCTTCCTTATTTAATTCATCTTGGTTAAGTTTCACTAAGTGAAAATCTAAGTATGTGTACACCTGAATAATTATTACACCTAGTTATTATTTTTCATACTTTAACCACTTAAGTCTTTATTCTCATGATTAATTCTTAATTAATTTATGAATTGTTACAAAAAAATATTTGCATTTCATTTCTGATCAATTTGAATATATATATATATATATATATATATATATATATATATATATATATATTGTATGTATATATATTGTATGTATATATATTGTATGTATATATATGTACTTCAATACTTATGCATACATATTACTCATGTATTCATTAGACTATATATTAATTAAATAAATAAATTTAATGTAAAAGAATAAATAAAATAATATTTGTAATAATGAGCTTTGAACCCTTAGTAAATATTTTGTGCACAAATGTTTTCTAACATACATACATATATATGTTATCAATTTCAAAATATAAAATATGATACTAATCGGAATTATTATTTAAATTTATATAATTTTATTATAAGTTTAATTTTTCAATTTTTAGAAGAGGAAATTTTCTCGAATTTATCTTAAAAGTTGAAAATTTAATCTCAGTGCAAAACTAATACCAAGTCAAGTTAATATATAGATTTACAGATTTACATTATAAAATTATCAAAATAAAATCGGATAAAATATGTTTTTCATTTCCAAAACATATTTAATATACATAATTTACTATTAGTTGATAAACATAATTACATATGTATGTATTATAATTAGATGCATAAGTACTAATAATATATATATTAGATTCGTAATCACTAATAATTATATACACAATAAACATATTGGTACAAATTCAATCGTTAAGCCGAACCGAAAAATGGTGTTACATATATGTATGTATTATGTATTCAGGCCTAAATATATAAATAGAAAATAATTATATACACAATAGATATATTAATTAAAAATCAATTTTTTACTAGAAAAATTATGTTAAGCCAAACCAAAAAATGGTGTTATATGTATGTATGTATGTATTCATGTCTTAAAATATATATATATATATGTATGTATGTATATGTATGTATGTATATGTATATGTATATGTATATGTGTGTGTATGTGTATGTGTATGTGTATGCATGTATGCAGGTAGGTATGTATGTGTGTGAGTATTATTTGAAAACTAATTATAAATGCATACTGATTTTAAAATCTGTTTTTTTAATATCTGTTTGAAATATATATATATAGGATTTTAAAAAGTATAATACACAATAAATTAAGGTTCTACCATGATGAATAACATGGGTAGATTACACGTCGAGTTGCAAGCATATCACTCGTCAAATAATTTCTTTATGTTGTTTGATTTGCAAGATCTAATTATAACTTCAGCTCTCCAATGAAAATTCTCTAATGGAAATGTTAGGTTACTGTGATTTTGTGTAATCATGAGAGAAAAGTCTCCTCCTACTTATAAGGTTAATAAGGCTAAATCTATTAAAAACATCTACCTTTATCTTTCTCAATTAAATTTTACATAATCATCCAACTACAATACTCATAACTATTAGGTATTTTGGTTAGTTATGACAAAGTAGGGTCGGTCCATATATTTTTTAATTGACAAAAATTTAGGCCATAATTTTTAACAACTAAATAATTATTAAATTATTATTCTAGCTTTATTTAATTAATTAAGAAAAATATATAACACTTTATAAGTTATTTTTAATCAATTTTAAACCCTTTAGTAATCACTAAAAAGCCCCAAAAAATTAGTTTAACATTATACTTGGTAGTGGAGTTTGTACTATTATTGATAATTGATGTTGACATATTTATGTCGTGATGATTTTTGGAATTGAATTGTATGTTGAATCAATATTGTTAGGCAATAATAAGTTCAACTATTAAACTAGTTGAGTAAAATGATTGGACTGTGATAATTGTTATATGGTCATGATAAGAATGACTGAATATTATATGAATATTTGTGTTAAATATTATTTATAAATTTGGGATAAATAAAGAATACTAATTATTTGAGTTGAAGTATAAAAATATTTCTTTAGACATGTAGTATTTATAAACTACCTACGACTTGTAGTATCCTTAGACACCACTCCTTTCTAAGTACCAATGACACACAAAAATAGTTCAAAGGTATTTAGATAAGATTATTTATAAATTATGTGATATTTATTATTAATTGAACCTGACGATTTAGATAAAATGGTTAATTTTAGTAAGTTTATTGTTTCTGAATTTTTGACGAAATTCATAAATAATAATAATTGGCTTTAACAAAGTTGAAAATGGAACTATTATTATTATTATAAAAGGAAAGTTAATAAATAGAATATGTAATTTGAAGTATTGATGGTATATTATTAGTTTTAGGAATCAATAATGATAATAATAATAATAATAATAATAATAATAATAATATGATTTTTGAAATACTTATGATATATTATTATCGGTTTTAGGGATAAATAATAATATTATGACTTTTGAAATACTTGTGATATGTTATTCTTAGTTTTGGAAATAAATAATAATATGGTTTTGGAATTTTATGGTATAATATTGTTAATTTGGAGATATAGAATAATAATATGGTTTTAAGTAAAAATGAAATAAAGTAAAAGGTTTAAATGTGATTTTGGAATAAGTTTTTGATTAAAATGAATGATCCTCTCAAAGAGGTATGCACTCATGTGATTTTGGAATAAGTTATATTGTTTTGTGGAAAAATGGTAATATTGATTTTCAAAATAAGGTTTTTGAAAAAATTATTTTTATTTTGGAATAGATATGATATAGCAACATTTGAGTAATACTATTATTTTTTAGAGCAAATAAAAATAAGGTAATTCAAATTTATGAAATGTAAATGAATATGTGGATGATTATTTAATATATTGAGGTGATTGGTTGAGCAAGATATATGTATACTTAAAAAATATCCATATTATATTTTAAGTAGACCTGGATTGAATGACATTTAAGTGACCATTGTTTATTTATAGTACAAAACTATAGTGTAGCTAATATAGTTGTAAGTGCACTTATAATATTATGGTTGTACAACATTCATGGAAGTGATCGTTTAATAATACACAACAGTAGTGCACCTAATATATTTATGAGCGCACTCGGGTTATTATTCATTATGTATCTATTTTCCATCCTTTTGGCAAGGTCGTGATACCGTAGATTTGGCTAAAAAGGGAGATTATCAACCTTGAGTATCAATGACATACAAGACTATAGACGATGGTCGAGCAGATTCAGACCGGATCTCGATCAAAGTAATCAATATGAAGTTACAAGGAAGGCCCTGTGAGGCCACATTTCAAATTTCAAGTCAATTGGAGTTCATACGCTCGAGTCATGGACAAAGGAAGAATTTATATGGATCGATCAAGAATGATCCATAAGACAGCATAAATCAACGAAGATCAATCAATATCTCAAAATCTACAAAGCCAATGCACTTGAAACTTTCAAAGCATCAATATATCGAAGAGTGGAGCCCATAAAAATGATCGCATGACAAAACTCCCAAATCTTGGAAAAAGAGGACAATCGTTGTTGGAACGATCGTGCGAATCACCAAAACGATCAATATTCAATGAAGGTTGGATAATATCTCACAAATGATACGTTGGAATTGCACAACATTTGGAGAGAAAGTGATTTACATCATGAATAGCCTACATTATCGACCACACAATAGAACTCAAGGAAAATATAAAAATACACCGACTGTTACTGGACGATCATCATAACGATCGGTGTTCTACAAAGAATGGGGGATATCTAGAAAACTATAGCTCAGAATGAACCACATTTTAGGAGCAAGGCCTGAAGGCCTATGGGACCACCCATGAACGATCGCACATTGATTGGAGCTAAAAATAACGATCGGCATCGATTGTTATGTTTGTAGAATTTAGACCACTAATCGTTCTGATGGGCTCTTGCGGATCTAGAGATTCTTCTGACTAAATTTTAGCCCGATCCATGCACATCATCCCCTATAATATAGCGACATTCTCCGTAAAGAAGATCCTTCTTTCTGCTACTCAGGCTTTTCCATTTTTATTCTTCATTTTTGTATTAATGGATCGATCCCTTCTAGTCCAAACTTTCTTGTAATTAAAATCTACAAGATCAATAAAAATATGAAATGGATGTAGGCCCAGATTGCTGAACCACTATAAAAATATGTGTGTTCATTTACTTTATCTACTATGTTTTAATTCATTCTTCATTTAATCTCAACTAGATTATGTTAGATGTTGATGACCATTTTTGGCGTCAACGTTATGCATTCATTAAGAGTTGAACTCGGTGCTTGATTGGATCTCATCTTCTACTTATGGATTTACATGTTTGCAAGATAGGTCCAGCTTTCGACCAACAAGTTTCCTATTCAACTCATATTTGAAGAGAATCTCTAAGGAACTACTAACCATGGCTAAAGGAGCCAAGTCAAATTCCCTTGTGGAAAAAGGAAATGATGATATTAGTGATCGATTAGTCATGTGTTTGATGAATATGCATACATTTTCAAGTTCTAAAGCATCTATGAATGAGCAATCATCGGCCATGCTCCACACAAATGATCGTTCCATCATTCCCTCCATAAAACCTTCCAACCAATCCATTTAAAAGAAGAAGAAACAAGAAAAGCGAAGGTCATAATTGGATTGGGTGTGATCCATATTTTCAAGAATTTACACTGATCATTTCCACACCGATCGTTTCTATGTGATCGTTCCTATAAGATCATTTAAGCTTGTAGTTTTAATCAATCGTTTTTCCATACCGATCATTTGTTCCTCCATTGAACGCTCACCTCCATGTCTCCCAAATAATCGATAATACCCCAAATGATCGATCGCTACTCCATACATCCTCAATGAACAAATGTCCCCTTCAATTCCACATGCTACATCATCATGTATGATCGTTTCTCTGCACGATCATTCTTTATACGATCGTTCCATTTGATCGTTTCTCCATGATCGTTCCACCCACCAACGTGCTCTAAACTAAACATTTTTTACGTAAGATCATTCATACAATCGTTTCTCCACCATTTGTTCCCATATGATTGTTTTCACCAAATCGTTTGCAATAGATTGTTCCATCGATCGTTTTCCTAGTCGACCATTCTTTAACCGATCATTGTCGACCTAACGTTTTCAACTGATCGTTTTTTTCCAATCGATCAATTTCATCCAATTGGTTTTCCTGAAAACATTTTTGAGTACAATCCAAACTTTAAGAAAAAGGCTCTGAAATTCAATGCATTTTATCCACTTCCCTTACGCAGCACATTCTATCTGATTGTCCAACCCGTGCAGCAACGCAATGCTCCTGCATTCTGGATTCGGAATTCGAATTAAAGTCAATGCATCTATCCACTTGCCTTATGTCTTGTGACTTACCAAGGAATAGGGGATCAATCGGCTGCTTCTAAATTGCGGCCAAGGAATGGACAAGGAGCCGCTACTCGAAGATACTCCCAAAGGTTGGAGAATCGAGGTGATATGACACGAACTAACATGATGAGCAAACACATGAAATTATGGCCCAAGGTTAAACTCGGGTAAAACCAAGATTTTCTCCAAGCAAACATTAATATGACCTCTGATACCATTCTTCACGAACCCAACACTTCGAATTCAGCGACTCCAAGCAAATAGCAGATTTCCTTCAGTCTGACTCCAAGTAAATTACCACCAATCCGTCAATACCGGCCCATCTTGCTTTGCTCATATCTCGGGCATACGGACTCCAAATAATTTGAAACTTGATATGCAACCTCAAGAGGCTTTCCTTACTGCCCTATATGGATCGTACCCCATATAGTTGAAAGTGTGGGGATCATGATCGATCAATGACCCCATCTTAACTGATTCGCCATTCGACCGGCATTCTCAACCATTCGAATGTTGGACAACCATGCATACATCATTCATAAGCATTACAAGTAGTTGTAACTTGAAAATGGATCATACTGACGATGACTTGAGCATCTCCCTCATTCAAAACCTATTTATTAAAGTTGTTCAGCGTGCAGAATATCCGAGGAGATTCAATGTACCAATCATATCGGCTTACGCAGGGAAAACCGACCCTAGACTAAATCTCATGAAATTCGAGTAGCATATAAATTATACCAAAGCAATAGATGCCATCGAATGCAGACACTTTCCTATGTTCCTCAAAGATGTAGCGATTATGCGTTTTGTGGGATTATCGCCCAAATCCATCTCCTCATTCGACCGACCAGATCAGAAGTTTTCCGAGTAATTTAGGATACGTGCGACTCACACCAAGGATGTGATGCCACTATCCAATTTATTCCAAGTGCCATGGAAGCATCTCAAAGGCTTCCTATAGATACTCAACGTCATCATCGGTATAGTGAGCAATCCCAGTAAGAATATCATACTAATGGCATTGAAAAGGGAATCGACCCTAAGATAGAATTTGGCGACTAGTAAGCTGGAGAGCCTCATATGACCTCCGATCGTTTCTGTTACGAATTGAATCAGAACCTAAGAAAAGAGGAGGTAGAGTAGACTAGGAGAAAGAACAATGCAAGCCCGTTGGTTGAAGGAATTCAAAGCGAGGGCGGCATTAAGGCCTTAGATGAGGACTCGAATTCTAGGAGACGACCTAGAATCTCAAAATTAGACTCATGTACTCCTTTAAACAATTCAATATAAAGCATCTACATGGAGACTCACGATTCAAAGCAGTAATGGAAACTAGCCTCAAGAGAGTCCACCAGAACCCAGAAGAAATCCGAAAAATGTTGTATATTTCAAGATACACACGATCATAACACCGACGATTGCAGATACCTCCGAGATTTCACCGGAAAACTGATCCAGAAAGGAAAGTTTCAACAATATGTGCAAGCCCCGCAGAATGGCAGGCAGGGAACATCTTATCAATAAAGAACTTTGATAATCAATTAGACCACCTACAGTGACAAAGTACTTAGAGTAGGGTGCCAACCAACCCCCACGGACCATGTTCGGACGTTTGGAGGATCATCAAGACGAGCATGATTCAACCGCTGATCAACTACCGTATGCCCCTGAATTGGGGGCAAGGACTCAAAATGGAAAATCCCGACAAGGACAGAATCCAATACAAAGTGGATATGACTGACAATCCACTCATTAAATTTTGCGCTTGACTTGAAGACAGAAGAAACCCTTGGAGTGGATGCAACTTGACCATCCACTCCTCCCCTCATAATTGAAGTTCGTCGAAATACTTATGCCTCCCTTGAATCTCAGCAAAACTAACGCCCAACTAAAGTGGATGTGATTTGATCGTCTACACATTATCTCCTACCCTGGACATAGGAGGTAGTCTGGGAGCTCGACTAAAAGTAGGCGCGACTGACTATCTACTCATCAATCACCACCACGGACATGACGACACGACTACAGCTTGAGGTGGATGCGACTTGATCGTCCACCCAATAATTCTCTACCTCGACCTACTAGGAAGAGTATGAAGCAAATTGGATGGGACCTGACCGTCCAACCCAAGCATGGATGTGATCCGACCATTCATCACTTATTCCCTTCCTTGACTTCATAAGAGGATCTACAATCACCAAGTGGACGTGATAAACCGTCTCACTTGCCAAGTTCTGTCCTCGATGCTAGAGGTAGAATTCCATTCCAGGAATAAATGTGATTCGACTGTTGATTCGACAACTCATACCTCGACTTGACAGGTGGAGTAGAAATCAAAAACGGGTGTGACTGATCACCCATCATATAAATCTAGTTCCTAAAGCGCGGACTAGAGCACAAACAAAAAAAAATGGATGCGGTCGACCATCCACCAACTAATGCCAGTCTTCAGAGCATGGTTAAGAGTATAAATACCATAAAAAAGTGCACGGTTTGATCGTCCACTCTCAAATTCTTCCCTCTGCCTTAGGGGCAAAGACATAACCAATGTGGATGCGGTCCGACAATCTGCTCCCCTACTCGGGCATGGAGTTTGCCAAAAACTCTTCTCACTCCTAAGGCTCGGTAGAAGCAAGATCTAAATGAAAGTGGATGTGGTATGACCATCCACGCGTCGACTCCAGCCCCGAATGCAAGGGGCAGTTTGAGAACCCAAGTTTAAATCGGATATGACCCAACCATCCACTAATCAGCTCCTTCCCACGATTTGACGTGAAGAACTCCAAGTAAGAGTAAACGTGATATGACCGATCAATCTTCGACTGTCACCCTGACTTAGGGGTAGAAGAAATGACTAAGAAAAATGTGGTTCGATCATTTTCCATAATAACTCTAAGTCCCAAGAATGTGGACTAGAGTATAAACACTACCTGGGTGCGATTCGACCATTAGCCAACAAACTCTTATCCCTAGAGTGCAGATATGAGTATAAATAAATAGATAAGTGTGGTTTGACCATCACTATTTAATAAACTCTGACCTGAACTCGACAGGAGGAGTATAAACTCATTTCGAATGGAATTAGACCATCCATGAACTAACTCCACTAACCCAAGACTGGGGGAAGGAGCACAAATTACTGAAAGCTGAATACGACAGCTCACTATAGCTCCGGCTTGGTGTTCTTTATGTTTTAAGGCAACGACTACAGGGAGGCTTTAACACAAAACCAATTGAAACGACAACCAAAGTTATAGGTGACTGACTATACCGTACCATCAGATGGAGGGTCAATATAGATCACCAACCATAAATAGATGTGACCCGAACGTCCGCCAAATGACTTCGGTCACCAGAGCATGGATAGGAGAATAAACCATGAATGAGTGCGACTTGACTATTCATTCTCCATCACCCTCCTTTGATCCATAAAGAGGAGTATAAAACCAGATGAGCATGACTCGACCACTCTTGAGCTAATTCTATCCCTTGGCCTGACAAGAGAAATAAATCAAGATAGGCGTGACTAACCGTCCAGCTCCGAATGAATACGACATGACTGTTCATTCACTAGCTCTAATAGTGATTCTACTATAAGAGCATCTCCAAATGGATGTGATTTGAAAGTTCGCATACTGATCATTGCCATTTATTCGACCAAGAGAGCAACAACATAGATTGGGTGTGACTTAACTATCCATTCTTTGGTCCTTGCCTAGAGTATGACGACATCTGCATCAAAAGTGGAGTGATTAACCTTCATGTACTAAGCTCATACCCAAAATCCGATGGGGAATTGAAGTCTTCCCCCTAGAATGAAAAGCCAGAATACAATCCAGAATAGGTGTGACTCATCCTTTCATCAAATAACTTGATCCTATGATTCAATGGGAAAGAGTATAAAGATAAAGTGGACATAACTTGCCTTCCTACTTATTGATGTATGCTCCAGACTTAAGGGCACAAGCAAGAAATAAGATGAATGTGAACCGACAATTCATCAATCAACTTCAAGTCTTTAGAGCTTAGGTGGAAGTACAAACACAACTAGGACAAGGCTCGACCATCCATGCGTACATTTATCAACACGAGACTGAGGGAAGAAGTATGATCATCCAAAGACTGACCGTGATAGCTTAATACTGTGATTCACACCTAGTGTTTATAACGACTCGAAGCTACAAGCAAAAGGATGCCTAGAGATAGAATCGTCGAATCAATGCCCAAGCTCATGGGCAATTGACTATTACTCTAACCCGAACGACGAGTTAAGAATCATGAGTACATTGAATGGGAAGCACATTACTTGAATATACAAGCAGATACAAACTCAAAGCAAGAGCTATCTTTGCAATTGTGCACAACACGAGGCTAAACCCTACTTGACATTTGAATCAATGTGCTTCTAAGCCTGATCTTCGGTAAATTGTAGATAATCACTCAAAGCATCTAAAGTCTTTAACTATCAGACTCAGTAACTCATGACAAAACTATAGGATTCGATCAGAGTAACCGTCATCAATGACCGTCCCAATTGGATTTCACGTTAATTGTTATGCAAAATAGTTACGTTTAAAATCAATGAATCCAAGGCTATATCAGTTGACCTAACGATCAACATTACGGTCAGCTATGGCAACCCATCACGGGTACTAAAGAATGGATCACACCTTAGTGCAACGATGATAAAGGAATTACCTAGCTTTCTCCAAATGAATCTTGATGTATTCGCTTGGACCCATTATGACATGTGTATGATCTCACCGACTACTACGAGCCATGCAATAAATATCGACCCGAGGCATGTCCCAGTAAAACAAAAGCAACGCGGTAAAAGCAATGCGGCATGGATCCAAAAAGATTTGATGCACTTAAAGAGGAGGTGGATAAACTCAAAACCAATAGGTTTATCCATGATGTCATCTACCCTAAATAGGTATCCAATCCAGTTCATGTGGAAAAAGCTGATGGAAATTGGCGAACACCTTCGATTACTCTAATCTGAATGCCTGAAAGATAGCTTTCCACTTTTGAGGATCGACCAACTGGTAGACTTAACGACTGGATATGAACTGCTTTCATATATGGATGCATACTGTGGATACAACCAGTTCCTAATGTATGTCCCCGACTAGGGGACCACCAGCTTCATTATCGATCTAGGGCTATATTGTTATGTTATGATGCCACTTGAACTAAACAATGCTAAAGCTACTTACCAGAGACTAGTCAATCGGATGTTCAAAGATCAGATCGGGCAACCAATGGAAGTATATGTGGATGATATGCTCGTGAGATCACGATGATCAAGCAACCACATCGATGACTTGGCGGAGATGTTCAGCTTCTCTAAAATTACGAAATGAAACTAAATCCATTAAAATGCTCTTTCAGTGTTATATCAGCGAAATTCTTGGGTTTCGTCGTTAATTCTTGCGAATTGAAGCCAATCTCAAGAAGATTCGGGGAATCAAAGATATTCAAGCGCCAAAGACTATAAAACAAGTATAGAGCTTAAATGGGAAGGTTGCCACCGTATGTCGATTCATTTCTAGAGCCGATGATAAATGTATTTTTTTTCTTCGACCTGATCAGAAGAGGGAAAAGGAACTCTGAATGGATATAGGAGTCTGAAGACGTATTCCAAGTCCTGGTGAACCACTTAGAGAGGCCCCATATCTTATCCAAGCTGCTGGATCACGAAGATTTATACATCTGTTTAGCTGTTTCGGTACATGCCATAAGTGCCGCATAGTTATGTGAAGAGAATAAAGTCCAGAGGCCAGTACATTATGTTAGCAAGTGATTGACATGTGCTGGAGAAACTACCCGAAGATGGAAAAGCTTACGTACTACCTATTGATCATGTCACGAAGGCTCCACCCCTATTTTCAGGTTCATCACATCAACATCTACACCGATCAGCCGTTATGACAGGTCTTATAATGACTTGAGACGCCTGGATGGTAACTCAAGTGGAACATCGAGTTGAGCCAATTTGACATTACCTATCTCCCTCGGAGAGCCATCCAGGGACAGACATTGGTGGACTACATAGTTGAATTCACTACACCAGACGGCTCTCTGGAGAACAGTGGAGAACTGATCAACCGATGGAAAATGTACATGGATGAAGCATCCAACGATCGATGTTTTGGCACCAGAATTGTGTTAGTGACTCCTAAGGAATGATGAATCTACTATGCCTTGAAACTCGACTTCCTTGAAAAAATAATGAAGCTGAGTATGAAGCCTTGATCGTCGGGCTTAAACTTGCCAGAGAACTAGGAGTGAAAATTTTACAAATCTTTTATGACTCTCGGTTAGTGGTATGCCAAGCCAGGGGAGAATATCAGGCTAGGGGGCAACGACTTGCTTCTTATCTCAGTCGGGTCCAAGAGCTACTAGTGGACTTCGAGTATTACACCATTACACACATCCCAAGAGAACAAAATGAGAAAGCCAACTCTCTAGACAAGATAGCTAGTTCTGGGGATGCACATTAGATGGGCTTGGTCCTCGTTGAAGTACTAAATGCTCTAAGCATTGACTAGATGGAGATTAGTTGAGTTCTGCAGACGAAGCCGCAAAGAGAGTCATAGATGAATCATGTTAAAGTTTATTTGTAAGGAGGGATCTTTCCTGGATGGAGGAATGAAAAATGACAGACCCTCCGCAAAGCTTCACGTTACATCATCCAACGAGTCATGTATAGAAAAGGTTTTTCCATTCCCCTGCTTTGGTGTATCGCCTATGAAGAAATCAAATGAATTTCGAGAGCAGCCTATGAAGGAGAATGCAATGATCACACCGGGAGGCGAACCTTGACAAAGAAAATACTCTGCTATGGGTATTACTAGCCAACTATTAGATGAGATGCAGCTGATCACATTTGACAATGCGATGAGTGCTAGATGTTTGTAGAAAATTTCGAGAGCTCCGCCAACGGAAGTTACACAAATGGTCAGTCCAAGACAGTTTATAACTTGGGGCATAGATATTATCGGTTCCTTACCAATCTCTAAAGATGGAGCAAAGTACGCCATCATAACAGTCGATTACTTTACCAAATGGGACGAGTTGAACCTTTAGCGATGATCCCGACGAAGAAAGTAATCAACTTCATTGTCCGGAGCGACGGCTGTCATTTTGGCCTTCCACGAACCATTATAACTGATAATGGAACCCAATTCAACAACGCTGAATTCAAAGACTTCTGCCATCGGCATCATATTGAAAAGATATTTACGGTAGTTGCTCACCTTCAAAAAAACGGATAAGTTGAAGTTGTGAACAAAATCATAAAGTCGATTACGAAGAAACATTTGGAAAATGCTAGAGGCAAGTGGGTGGATGAACTTCCAATGGCATTATGGGCTTACAGAACCACCCATAAGTCCGCGACTGGCCATACACAATTTTCCCTTGCTTACGACTCTGAGGCCACCTTCCCTATAGAATTTGAAATCCCTTCCTACCGAGTGACTTATTACGTCCACCATTTCATTATAAAAAATATAAACAAGGAATTGCAATCTATTTGTAATTAAACTACAAGGAATTGATGACGACTTATGAGCGTGCACCCAGGAGCCAATAACAAGAACATGTACTTGAACATGCATATGTACATTCTAAAAATTTGATTTCTTGAAACTGATAGAAATTAAATTTTCACCTGGAGTTCTTAGAGAAAAGGCTGAATCAGATAGCCGAAGCTTACTAGTCTCTTAGAACCGGACCCAGATAGCAGCTGACGAAATACGATCCTGAATTTATATTATTGGAAATTGACCAAGCGTTATGAAGATCAAATAGGGATACAGCACTTTGGGAAGATAATTCAATGGAAGGATAGCGACTAATTAGAGAACTGGATGGGTTTCTTTCTGGCGACTCTGACTTGCTTCGATTCAAAGCACATCATGTATGCAACAAGGCATACATTGGGGGGAAAATGTTATCCTACCTTTTGGCAAGGCCATGCTATCGTAGATTTGGCTAAAAATGGGCGGTTATAAACCTTGAGAATCAATTATATGCAAGACTATGGACGATGGTTGAGAAGATTCAGACCGGATCTCAATCATGGTGTAATCAATTTAAAGTGACAAGGCCCCGCGATGCTATATTTAAAATTTCAAGTCAATCGGAGTTCGTACGCTCGAGTTATGGATATAGGAAGAATTTATATGGATCGATCGAGAACGATCCATAAAACAACATAAATCAACGAAGATCAATCGATATCTCAAAATCTACAAAGCTAATGAACTTGAAACTTTGAGAGCATCAATATATTGAAGAGTGAAGCCTGCAAATATGATCGCATGATAAAACTCTCAAATCTTAGAAAAAGAGGTCGATCGTTATTGGAACGATCGTGCGAATCACTAAAACGATCCATATTCAATGAAGGTTGGATGATATCTCACAAATGATACATCGAAATTGCACAAAATTTGGAGTGAAAGTAATTTACATCACGAAAAGCCTAAGTTATCGATCGCACAATAGAACTTAAGAAGAACATAAGAAAACGCTGATGTTATTAGACGATCATCATAACGATCGGTGTACTACAAAGAATGGGCGATATTTCAAAAACTATAGCTTAGAATGACACCATATTTTAGGAGCAAAGTATGGAGGCCTATGGGACCACCCATGGACGATCGCGCATTGGTTGGAGCCAAAAATAATGACCGGCATCGATTGTTATGTTTGTAGAATTTAGACCATCGATCGTTCTGCTGGGCCCTTGCGGATCTAGAGATTCTTCTGACAAAATTATAGCCCGATCAATGCACATCTTCCCATATAAATACAGCGACCATTATCCATAAAGAAGATCCTTCTTTCTGCTTTCCATGCTCTGCCATTTCTATTCCTCATTCTTGTACTAATGGATCCTTGCTGATCCAAACGTTCTCGTAATCAAAATCAAGTGCAAGACCAATAAAAAATATATAGTGGATTTAGGCCAAGATTGTCGAGCCAGTATAAAACCTGTGTGTTCATTTACTTTCTCTACAAAATTTTAATTTCATTCTTCATTTAATTTCTACTAGATTCTATTGGGTGTTGATGCTCATTTTTGGCGTCAATAGTAGCTAACGTAGGGTCAGTGCACATATTTTGTTTATTAGCAGTTTGACGAATGTTTCTATTGGCATATTAATGAGATGGTGGTGTGCAGAAAACATTATGTTTGTGTGTTGTTTTAATGTTTGGTATTTACATTTAACATAAAAGTTATAATTAGGTTTGGCATGGTAGTAGGTGAAATTTATTATCATGTTAATGTAGGGATTATTAGTTACATATTATTTTATGTGCTAAAAAGTTTAGATGTAGGTGAAGAGTAGAATGTTAGGCTTGAAAAGTTTAGGCCTGGCTCATCTCACTCTAACATGAAGAGCAGGGTCAGGTCTGACAGTGGTAGCAGACAAAGAACTATGTGGGTTTGATCCTGAAAGGGTACATAGGTAGTCTGTCTCTACCTGAAACTATGAACCTTCATGATAGGATTCGTAAATGTGAAGGCATAGTGCCAATAATTGTTTCCATATTTCCTTTATATTCGTATATGTATATCTACCTATGTCCACGTGTTATTTAAATTTTCAAGATAGTTAGAAGAAAATGAAATAAATTTATTCGTAGCTCATACCTACTAGTTCCCCACCAAATACACTCACTGTAAGGACCCTGAAGTTCGAACACTTCGTCTTCGAATATCGAAACGCTTTGAAATATAATTAAGTGTTATAAGTATGATTTTATAACCTTGTTAGACATCATTTAACTAATGAATAATGATAAGAAACTTGTTTTTGAAAATTTTTAACAAAAATATATTCTTCGAAGAAAAATCGATAATATGACCGAAAATCGGTTTTTCGGCAAACAGCTTTTCAATCGATATAAGTTGTTTGAACTCTTATGCACTTATCAAATGATCAATGAACACAATGGCAACTAATTAACACACACCCCTCTTCATGAAGCATGGAACATTCTAGAATCTTCCATTAAGATAGGAGATATTATCATGAGAGGGGTATAATGGTAATTGGCATAAAGGGGAAGTGATGTAAAGGAAAAGTGATGGGAGGTGAGTCTTCCATGGCATGGAGGGGTGAATTCAAGCTTAAAGAGCAACATTCTTGTGCCTATATAAGGAGAGGCATACCATAGACTTATAATCACAAATTCAAGCTTAAAGCAAGCTACTTTCGTGTCTTCTTCTTCTATTATGTTTTAAAGGAAAATTTTGCAAATCTTGTCATGATCATCTCAAATTTAGAATGAAGCCTTAAGGGAATATTACAACACCTTCCACCTAGTTAGAAATATAAGAAGTGGATCCACACTCCCGCTATCCATGATGGTCGTGAGCAATTCTTTGGGGAGGATGCAAAAGGAATGTGAAAGCAAGAGGAGGAAAGAAGGATGAAGGTGTTGCAAGGTTGGGTTTAGACTTGGGTTGCTTGGATCTTGGTTGTTGTTGGATAAAAAGTGAGTCAACACGCCTTTTTGAATGGAAATTTATATGTGTGTGTGTGTTGTGTTTTGATTATGTTTAAGTTGTTGAAATATGTAAAAACATTGGTTTGAATTCTAGCTTTGAAACTGAATGACACAGATGACCATATATATGGACTTGAAATGGACTTGAACGGACTTGTGATAAGACCTTGAAACAAAGCATATAGGTTATAGTTGGACTTTGGTTTAGATCGGCCTCAGATTTGGAAGGGCTCTTATAGCAATAGCCGCTATAGATGCAGTTCGAAATTGCATTATTTTTGACGATTTCTATGAAACTTTACAGAGATATCATTAGGGGTTTCTCGCCATATTTATAATGTTATATATATATATATATATATATATATATATATATATATTTGTTACTATAAAAAGTTTGCATAGTAAAAAGCTAAGTCACATCTCGAAAATTTGCTAAATTTCACTTTTGTAAAAGCTAAGTATTTTGTTTCATTCTTTTTCCAAGTGTTTATAACTCATATTAGAGTATTTCAAAAGTGGTTTGAGAGATTTATGAATTCTTAAAAATTAGTTGTGAATTTTTAAAGACGATGATTTTATAATAAGAAAATTATAAAGTTATTATTTTCGAGTAATATTTTGGATAAATTTTAAAAATTTATTATAAGTATTATAAAGTATTTTAAAAGCATTTCTAAGTATATATAGTTTTTATAAAATGTATTGACTATTTTATATTTTATATGGAATAAAATATCTTTTACTTGTTTACTTAAATTTCAAGCTTTGGTAAATAAATTACTATACTTATATATTATTCTAATAAGGGTTTTAAAAGTATGAACAAAAGGTTTCGAAAGGGGTTAGAATTGCTTAATGGCCAAATGGTTAATTATTTAATTACTTGTTTGAAAATTAATTAACTATGCTTAATACTAAATCCGACGAAGTAAGGCTTATCTATTTGTGAGAATTAAGATTGATGTTCAAGTAGGGATGAAGCAATAGAGCTCTAACCTACTGGATTTACACATGACCGAGGAATAGTAAGTCAAAAAATATAGAAAACATGTAAATCGTGTTGATTTCTTTCTTGTTTATGGAAAACATTTAATACTACACTTAACACTAAAAGCTGACGAGGTTGACTTATCTATTTGTGAGATTCAAGAATGAAGTGTCTAGGCAGGATTTTATGTAACTAGTGCTCTAACTTACTTGGTTCGCACTTGGGCAAGGAATGGTTAAGTTGGAATGTCTATAACAAGTTAAGTATACGAATATTGATTTGTATAAGCAATTATTTTGACTAGATAATCGGTTAGTTGATTATCGAACTTGACGTAATGTTGACTTAAGAAGTTATCGATAGGCTTCACGATTTCATACTAATGAGAGCCCCCGGAGAGGATTACTGGTATGAAATGTCACTAGCTTTCACTTACTTTTGAGAGAACTAGAATGAGTTAGCCGAAAATTTCATCGATTGGTTTTGGAGAGTCCAGCAAGCGAGAAGAGTGTTGTGAGGACCCACATTTCGAAAGGTTTAAATCGACAATAATCCACACATGTTCGACTGAATATAATCTATACATTTGATTATAATCTATACGTAATTTATCAGAGTTATATATATACAACAGAACAAATAAAATAATGCAGTGGAACAAACAATGATGGAATAGTACTAGTAATATTACATTAAATTTTCATCTTCATCCTCCATAGAATAATATTCAATAAGCTGAAAACTCATGGCTGACCCGAGCGTAATGAAAAGACAAAACACTCGAGTCAGGACAAAAATATCCTTATATAAGTCAAATTAATATCGCATATAACATGAGTGTAATAGCGTCAGAGATGTTTACGGGATCTCACATCTCCTATCTAGTACGTGCAATAACTCAAGAGATGTTACGGGATTTTCCATCTCTTAAGGATCCATCAAAATATTTATATATAGTAAAATACGCTATGAAACAACCCAAAATTTAACCCATAATAATTAATTCGTTAATTAATGAAATAATAAAATAACTTTGGGAAATTTTCAGAATCGAGCCAAGAAGTTGGGCCGTTGTGTTCGTGGTAATTTTCTTGTCAATTTTCATATATAATGTCAGAATCCGAGCTAATATGGAGAAGAAACAAAATAAAAAAGAAAAGAAGAAAAACAAAAAAAATATTAGGCTAGGTCGACCCAGGGGTCGACCTAACCACGCCCTAGATCAATTTCCATATACAGAACGTTAGAATCCGAGCCATAGGAGTTGCACCATTGTGTCTGTGGTAATTTTCTGCTCAATTCCCATATATAGTTAGTCAGAATCCGAGCTAGTATGGAGGAGAAACAAAATAAACAAGAAAAGAAGAAAAATGAAAAAAAATTGGGTCAGGGTCAACCTAACCACGCCCTAGGTCGATCGGTCGGTCAACCTAAGGGGAGGGGTGGTTGACCGCCCGGTCAAGCCTCTTATGTTATTAAACAAAGAAGTACATTGTTCGTGTACAGGCAATTTTGACACGTCATTTTCGTTCCTTTAGCTCATCTGGTCCCTCCGTGCTTCCATCTGATGGCTCCTATTCAGCCTATGATGTGGTTGCATCCTATTCAATCCCTAAATCTAGCAGTCTAAGATCCACTTTTACCCCTATAAATAAGACCCTAGGCCTACCACTTTTTCTCATTCTAGATTTTCTCCGCTTGAGTTAACCTTTTCAAGAAGGACCCTAAAAAATTTCCAAGGAGAGAATCTTTTTAATAAAAATATTTTAATACCCTCAAGTGGATCCAGGAAGACCTAAAGGGAAGAGTTTAGGACCACATGTAAGTGATCGTAATTATTTAAGATCTCTTTAAGTAATTTAAAATAATAGGATTTCCAATAGTTGTAGTTTTACTACGATTTTTGGAACAACCTTTTTAGTAGTTTATTTACAGTTTTTAGAATTATTTTCAATCTATTTCTTTTAGCTATTATTTTCAGTTAATTTTAGTTTATTTCTATTAATTATAGATTTTCCATTTATTTACAGTATTTTAATTTATTTGTTGTTATTTATGCAATATTTACATCTTTTTCCTACGCTTTGAATTTTCTTCTATTTTCAGTTTTCTTTTATTTCTCCTTCTTCTTCGCGTATGGATTAGAATAGATTAAACACGAATATGGATTAAAATTATAAGAATACTGAAATAACGAAAGATAAGATGTAAATTGTAAAGACTGTAATAAAAATGGAATTAAGACTGAAATTGAGCCTAATTATGATAATCATGTTAGAATTGGACTAATTAAAGACAATTGGCCTAGTTATAACTTAGAATTTTAACTAAAAAGAGTAAAATATGAAAGAAGCATATTTTCACACTTAGACCTTGGGTTAAGTAATAAGCATGATTATAACGTAGGTTATAATAAGAAAACAGAACAGAATGAGGCTTATTTTAAGACTTAGGATAAATTAATAAGCATGGATAGTAAGAATAATAACAAAGGCTTATTTAAAATAATTTATCCATGTTAATAAGCAAAGATGAAAGTAGGATACGTACCGGCAGCATTTCCCTTATGTTGTTTAGGGTAGATAGGTGGTCAATAATTAAAAGAAAAGATTCGTGCCGACAGCATTTCCCTTGGGACACGCTTATGTTGTTTAGGGTAGATAAGAGATCAATAATTAAAAGACTAAATCATGGAGATTTGGACAAGAGACGCAACTAGATTTTTTTTAATAGAGACTAATACCAACAACATTCCCTATTTTCTATGAACACGGTGTCTCACAAAAGCCTGAAGTGAGATGAGTGCATGCTTATGCTGTCTAGGTAAATAAAGGTCAAAGGGGGGAGCAATAGATAGTGCGAACTAGCGGTGACCGAGCGTGCAGCATGAATTAGGGGAGATAAGTCGCAACTGAGTTCCAAGCGCTTAGTATGTGTGTATTTCGTAGACACCATTGCCTTCTGCGTTTGGAGCTATATAGCGTCTAATCCGTAGTAAGGTCTATGGAGTAGCAAGCCAATCAAAGGGTAGAATTAGGATTTCAGCCTAATTATAGGATAAGGAATTCGGCCTAATCAAATCAGCTATTAAAGACAAGTGCAAACAATCAAAGTTATCCAATCATATTTAATAGTTAAATTGTATTTATTTCCAGCTTATTCCTTCTTTTATTTCCTTTGTTTCTTTTTATATACTAGAACTGTTGTAATGCCTATTACCTTTACTTTACTTAAAAAATTCTAGTAATTACTATCATTCACCAAACTTTTAGTCTGACCTACTCCTCTATTTTTTCCTTTTCCCCTATAGGAAATCATGGAAGAGGACAGTAGGTCGTAGTTGTTGGAGATTTCTTTGAAGGAGATTCCATTATGTACTTCCACATCTTTTATTTCAGCCTTTTGTTTTTTACTTGTACTAACACATGTTGGGGAATAGTTGTACTCTGATTTTTGAGACTATGGTTTTCTTTGATTTCATAAGACATATATGTATGATATTTTGGCACGTGATGCATTTGGTATTTGGCGACTTATTTGGTTTTTAAAGCAATTATGAAGTTCCATTCTAAATAATTTATTATTTAAATTGTTTCCGTTGTTTTTACCTATTTTATGTCTTGTGAATCTTAGTCTCTACTAGTTTTAGTTTATACCTACAACACACCACGCCTTCAAGTGTGTTCTTTTGGGTATACTAAGGGGTATGGGATGTTACATTTGGTATTTGACGTAAGGTCATAGGATTCCTAAAATTTATTTTAAAAGTAAAGTATTTTCCAAAATAACTTGTTTTAAAAATAGTTTTCAGAAAAGAATTCTTAGAACTAGTTTTTAAGTATAAAAAGTTTTTATAAAAATCCCCTCAAAAGTCCAGTTCAATCTCCATTTAACTCTTTTGTAAACTACATTTTTCTTTTCGTAGAATAGCGGATGCCCCGAACCTTCCTGAGGGCATTCCAGTCCCAGCCTAGTTTTTTAGGTATCTATAGGCCATGAGTCCAGAGGTGCACGGGCAAGGACCCAACCCAGCACCAGCGGGTTAGAATCCCATCAACCCACCTGCCACTGTCAATTTCTCTAAGCTTTGTAGGGATTTTACGAGTTTGGGTGGAAAGACTTTTTCTGATAAGAAGGCTTTTATGGAGGCGAGAGCTTGGCTTAGAGACATGGAGAGGATATTCAAACTATTGGTTTGGATGATCAACAGCGAGTTCAAGTAGCATCTTGGCTGCTGAAAGAGGAGGCTTCATATTGGTGGGAGGTCATCCAGTTAGAAGGAAGAGAGGTGACTTGGAATGGATTTGGGGAGCGATTCAATAGGAAGTTTTTGTCTCAAGCAGAGGAGAGTGTTCGGTTATAGAGGTTTATCCATTTAAAGCAAGGGAGTTCATCGGTGAAGGTGTACACAATCAATTCAATGAATTATCGCGCTTTGAAATGGAGTTAGTTAATACACCGCACAAGAAGGCTTTGAAGTTCGCAAAGGGATTGAATCAACCCCTTCAAGGTTTTTTGTTGACTCACGTGCCGATAAGAGCTACTTATGAGTTTTTAATAGAGATGGCCCTTATGTCCGATGTAGCTAAGGAGGAAGAGTTTAATGAGGCCCCTAAGTCGGAAAGTTTTAAGAAGTGGAGGAAAGATAAGAAGGACGAGGATAAAAAGAAAAGAGGAGGACCTCAAAAGAAGATCAAGAAAAACAAGAAGTGCAAGAGTTGTGGGATGGTTGGTCATTATGCAAAAGATTGTTATAAGGTAGCAATGAAAGGGAAGTGTTTCAATTGTGGACAGCCTGGTCACTTTAGTAAAGCCTGTCCTAACAAAACAAGGCAGGGAGAGAGCACGCCTATAGCACAAATACAGGCTTTGGATGCAGCGCCTTCTAGCAGTGGACCGGATAGAGTTAGGAAAATCACTGTAGAAGTTTCGATTTCTATTTCTGATTTTTCCAGTTAGACTCTTTTCGATTTTGGAGCATCGTACTCTTTTATCTCTAGTAGATTGTTTACACTTAGACATCTCTTTAGTAGTATATCCCATTTTGTTTCAAACCCCATAGGAGGATCAGCACATTTATCTATGGTCTATAGGGTTTAAAAATTTGTATACTAGGCGTAGAATTTGATTGTGATGCCTATGTAATGGGATTTTCGGGGTATGGGATGAATTGGGAATGGATGGGGTATCCAATTATGAAGCAATATTGGACTGCAAAAGGAGATTTTTTAGATTAGAGACATGCAGTGATAGGACTCTCGAGGTCCCTGGTGACCCACATGGGTCAGTCATGTTGAGCTTCCTTTATTCCTTTGATCCATCATTAGAAAGGCTAAATTCTGTTCCAGTCATCAAAGATGTTTTAGACATTTTAAGGAGGTTCTTCGAGCACTTCATGTTCATCTGTTAAGAGCAAAGTTTTTGAAGTGTCACTTTTGGTGCAAGGAGGTGTGCTTCTTGGGGAATAGAGAAGGTCAACATATGGAAAGAGTTTGATAAATGGTTTTGTACATTTAGGATCGGATTGTGAAAATCCAAAGAGTGATAGGCTAAGGATTAGGCACGTACAATAGATGCAGTTGATAAGAAAAGAAGAAAGCCCATGTGTAGATAATTGCGAAGATTATAATTGTATCGTCTTGAGGTAGATATAACCATACAAGAGGAATAGAAACATAAGAATTTAGTAAGGAAATGATATTTCCAAGGTTTTGGAAGGATATTCCTAGGGTAGTAAATAGGAAAATCCACTTTATGTCTAACTCAATAAAATATAATTGTTAATATTGAAATATTTTCTTTTAGAAAATAAATATGGGGTTTTTGGAAATTTGCATGAAATTTAAATTGGTTTTTATATGATATAACTTTTGATAAAAGTAAGATTCTTTTTGAAGAATTATAGCTTGCTAATTTCTTTGTAGAAAAACAAAAATTTTAATATAAAAACTTAAAGTTTATTAAGTATTGAAAACTTAGCTTACAACAATTATTATTGTAATAGATGTTTTCGTGAAAAATAAATGGAGCATAAACTATAACACTATTGTTATAGTAGATGGCTCCCAAAGGAAATGTTTTTACATAGTATATGAGATATATTTATTTTTGAATCCATTCACTAGTGCTTTTGGGCTGTAGTAACGACGTTTTACGCAACATTTGTTTTAACTCAAATAAAAATGTATTTCAAAAGATAATTTCTAAGAATAGAAATAAAGTGATTTGTAAAGTACACTTATTATTTAAGCAAGTATAAGAAAATGTTTCCTGGTTATGGATATATTAAAACAGTTTTGAAGATGAGTTTTTCTGAAAAGAAAAAGTTAGATATTAGAAGATGTCTATTGTAAGAAAATATAATTTAAACATACTTTAATCTATTGCAATGAAAAGAATAATGGTATAATTTTCTATGAAACCAATAAAAATGTTTTGTGCAATTTATAAGGAAGGCATGAAAGAGATATACAAGGTATGGGAGCACCATATTTTGCATAGCCTATTTCAAAAAATATAAAATAAGTTCCTTGTAATTTCACATAAAAAAGAAATCCTCTTTAAAAGGTTCATAGAAGATTTTAACGTTAATAATTTCTCATAGGAGAAAGTAATTCCAATACATTAAGGTATGAGACCGTTAGGTGTAATAAGAAGATGTTTTAAAAACACATAAGGATATTTTAAAGATATTTTAAAAGGAAATGGTTTGGTGAAAAAAAGTAAATAAGTTTTTGAAATGAAAAACTTAATAAAATTAGAATTTGAAATTTCAAATTTATAGAAAATTGAAAAGGTATTTAAAAGAAAGCGAGGAATAAGTTTTGGACTTAGAATTTGAAAGTTTTTCCCTCTAAGTTTGGGAAATAATGTAAATTCAAGAAAATGTAAGGATGTAAATCTAGAAACATAAAAATTTAAGCAACCGAGTATTTTTGAATTTAAGAAGAACTTAAAGATAACACTTTTAAGGCCAAAAATTTTGGGATTTGAATATTTAGAAGGCTTAGTTTTTGAAATGAGAGGATAAATACCAAACCAAACTCTTAAAAGTGGAATAGATAGGAATCGTTCCCTAAGGAGTGATGGAAAAGGTGTAAGGCTACAAAGGAGACAGCAATAATTACTTTTGAAAGTAATAATAGAGTTTTCCGTAAAGCATATATAGCGCTAATAAGAACCTAGGAATGTTGATTCATGTGAGCGGACTAAAGAAGAACAGTAAAGTGGAGTTAGTAAAATTATAAGACACACAAGGTTGAGGACATGTATTTTTTGATTTTGAATAAACTTGGGAAAAGCATCTTCCTTTAGTGGAACTCTCACATGATAGTAGTTTTCAAGATAGCATTGGAATGGCACCTTCCGAAGCTCTTTATGGAAGACCGTGCAAGTCGCTTTCGTGTTGGATAGAGTCTACAGAGGTTAAAAAGACTTCGGAGTAGACTAAATTTTATTTGAAGAAAATTCGTATCTCATATCCGCATTTCTTTGACAGAAATTTTTAGAGTTTCTTATTTTCCATCTTTAGTTTTGAATAGGTTCTTTCCTTTATTATCCTTTGGGTGGGTAGAACTTAGGAGCTAACCTATGGATGGTAGGATTTGATGTAAATATGTTATTAGAACATGTTATGGATGATGTAATAATGTGTGCAGTTAATGCGCTCGGTAGATTCAAAGCGGTAGAGGTGCAAAAAGTCATAGCGGGGATACAGCGAGGATATAGCGGGATATAGCGGATGGATCTAAAATAGCATATAAAACTTGTACTTAATGTTTTTACAAATATATAGGTAATTAAATGAAAAATTATCATTCAATTGAATTATAAATAATACATAAATAATTTTAAATAAAAACGTGTGTAGATATACATTAAATAAACGAAAAACTGTTATATAACATAATTGAATTTTGTAGAATATTAGAGTATTTTCTTTTCTGAAAATATATTAAAAAATTAAATCAAATAAATTAGTTTCATAATTTTATAATGTATAAATTCAATTTTCAATTTATTTTATTTAAAAAGATATAGCGGAATATAGCGGAAATAACGGGATATAGCGGAAATGGCGGGGCTTAAAGCGGAAAGGCTATATTTTGGGGCTATGTGGAAAATCGTATTGGTAGAAATCCGCTATGAGATATAGTGGAGTTGTAGCGGGGTAATAGCGGGGCATTAACTACACAGTGATGTATGCAAGTGGTTACAAGTGTTTGCTAATGGATGCTAATGGACGCATATACTTACACTAGGCACTATCATTTCTTAGGGATCGGCCTAACTAGGACACAAGAGCATATGCATATGGATGTGTGCACATTTGCGTTTTTATTTTCATGGTTGCTATAGATGGAAGTTTATCATATGGTTGTTGCACTTGAATGATGATTGAAGCATGCATATAGAACTATCAGTTATTATTAGGAATTTTTGCATTCATTTGGATATATAACATGGACATGATTGCATAAAAGGCGGTTAGCTAAATTAGTGGACCGTCTAATCTTTTGCATTAGTTAGGGACATTAACACTACACTAATTGCATAAGTATTATAAATCGCATTAGAAAAACTTAAGGATAATGGATGGAATGGATGATGGTTGAGTAGTTGGTTGTAGAACTTGGATGAAAACATTTAGTTCATTCTTTTATCCTTAGAGATTTCGGGGATGAAATCCCTTAAGGAGGGGAGAATGTAACAATCCAAAATTTAACCCATAATAATTAATTCGTTAATTAGTGAAATAATAAAATAACTTTGGGAAATTATTAGAATCGAGCCAAGGAGTTAGACCGTTGTGTCCGTAGTAATTTTCTGGTCAATTTCCATATATAATGTCAGAATCCAAGCTAATATGGAGGAGAAACAAAATAAACAAGAAAAGAAGAAAAAAAATATTAAGCTGGGTCAACCTAAGGGTCAACCTAACCACGCCCTAGGTCGACCGACCGGTCGACCTAGGGGGAGGGGAGGTCGACCCGCCTACGTTATTAAAAGAAGAATTAAATTCTTCGAGTATAGGAAATTTTAACACGTCATTTACGTTCCGTTAACTCATCAGGTCCCTCCATGCTTCCATCTGATGGCTCCTATTCATCCTATGACGTGGTTGCATCCTATTCAATCTCCAAATCTAATGATCTGAGATCCACTTCTAACCCTATAAATAAGACCCTAAGCCTAACGCCTTTTCTCATTCTAGATTTTCTCCGCTTGGGTTCACCTTTTCAGAAAGGAACCTAAGAGGAATAATTTTCCAAGGTGGGAATCTTTTAATAAAAATGTTTAATACCCTCAAATGGATCCGGGAAGGCCAAAAGGGAAGAGCTTAGGACCACGGATGAGTGGTTGTAATTATTTTAGATTTCTTTAAGTAATTTAAAATAATAGGGTTTCCAATAGTTGTAGTTTTACTACGATTTTTGGAATAACCTTTTTAGTGGTTTAGTTATAGTTTTTAGAATTATTTTCAGTTTATTTCTTTTAGCCATTATTTTCAGTTAATTTTAGTTTATTTCTGTTAATTATAGCTTATCCATTTATTTATAGTAATTTAATTTATTTACGATTATTTATGCGTTATATACATCTTTTTCCTACGCTTTGGATTTTCTTGTATTTTCAGTTTTCTTTTATTTCTTCTTCTTCTTCCCGTATGGATTAAAATAGATCAGACGCGAATATGGATTAAAATTATAAGAATACTGAAATAACGGAAGATAAAATGTAAATTGTAAAGACTGTAATAAAAATGGAATTAAGACTGAAATTGAGCCTAGTTATGATATTCATGTTAGAATTGGGCTAATTAAAATAACTGGCCTATTTATAACTTAGAATTATAACTAAAAAGAGTAAAAGATGAAAGAATCTTATTTTCACACTTAGACCTTGGGTTAAGTAATAAGCATGATTATAATGTAGGTTATAATAAGAAAATAGAACAGAATGAGGCTTATTTTAAGACTTAGGATAAATTAATAAGCACGAATAGTAAGAATAATAATAATAAAGGCTTATTTAAAATAATTTATCTAAGTTAATAAGCAAAGATGAAAGTAGGATCTGTACCAGCAGCATTTTCCTTATGCTGCTTAGGGTAGACAGATGGTCAATAGTTAAAAAAAAGATCCGTACCGGCTGCATTTCCCTTAGGACACGCTTATGCTGTTTAAGGTAGATAAGAGGTCAATAATTAAAAGACTAAATCATGGGGATTGGACAAGGGACGGAACTAGATTTTTTTTAATAGAGACAAGTACCAACATCATTCCCTATTTTCTATGAACACGGTGTCTTACAAAAGCCTGAAGTGAGACGAGCGCACGCTTACGCTGTCTAGGGTAAGTAAAAGGTCAAAAGGGGGAGCAATAGATAGTGCGAACCATCGATGACCGAGCGTGCGGCATCGATTAGGGGAGATAAGTCGCTATTGAGTTCCATGCGCTTAGTATGTGTGTCTTTCGTAGACACCATTGCCTTCTGCGTAGGGAGCTATATAGCGTAGCATCTAATCCACAGTAAGGTCTATGGAGTAGCAGGCCGATCAAAGGGTAGAATTAGGAATTCAGCCTAATTATAGGATTAGGAATTCAGCCTAATCAAAGCAGCTAGTAAAGACAAGTGCAAACAATCAAAGTTAACTAATCATATTTTATAGTTAAATTGTATTCATTTCCAGCTTATTCCTTCTTCTATTTCCTTTGTCTCTTTTTATATACAAGAACTGTTGTAATGCCTATTACCTTTACTTTACTTAAAAATTCTAGCAATTACTATCATTCACCAAACTTTTAGTCTGACTCACTCCTCTATTTTTCTCTTTTCCCTCATAGGCAATCATGGAAGAGGACAATAGGTCGTAGTTGTTGGAGGTTTCTTTGAAGGAGATTCCACTATGTACTTCGACTTCTTTTATTTCAGCCTTTTGTTGGGGAATAGTTGTACTCTGATTTTTGAGACTATGGTTTTCCTTGATTTCATAAGACATATATGTATGGTATTTTGACACGTGATGTGTTTGGTATTTGGTGACTTATTTGATTTTTAAATAAATTATGAAGTTCTGTTCTAAATAATTTATTATTTAAATTATTTCCGATGTTTTTACCTATTTTATGTCTTGTAAATCTTAGTCTCTACTAGTTTTAGTTTACATCTATTATGCACCATGCCTTCTAGTGCGTCCTTTTGGGTATACTAAGGGGTGTGGGGTGTTACACGCTACATATATAATGTATAGTCGGTAAAACAAATATTTTTCTTAGCATTAAGGCTTTACATTGATCCATCTTAATGCGTTTTTAAGCATTGTCGTACAGTTTGCATTTGGCACCATCTGTATCACGTCGGTAGCCAAGGATGCACCGTGATACAAAAAAAACCGAAATCATATGGGTCTCGTTTATGGATAAAAGTATGATAAGGAACGTGAGGCAATGCCCAAGGTAGGATACTACCAGTTTACCATTTTCAGTTGGTGATAACGCATCATAGCCATGATCGCCCACCGCATCCAACGCTTCCAAAATCCGAGGGTGTGCACCAATCAATCATAATGTAAATGATGGCAATATGAAGAAGTGCGTTCGCTAGAGGTAGCTAACCTCATTGACCAGTACGGCTCCTGTTTTAATCATTTCAAATTCACACAAGTGTCACGCCAATCCATCATCGTTCTCATTCTTCAAATCCAGCAAACGACGCCAATTCCTACCACTTCGTTCTGGAGCCTTCGACGCATATACAATTTTTAAAGTGGTTCCAATATTAACATAGAGTATGCCAATAAGAGGCATCGGTCTCTTTAACAACCAAATGTCATTTTACACACTGGTTTGTTCTTTTACATTTCGAAAACAATTTGTACTTGATATCAAAATATCATATTCTCTTTAAAATCAAATTCATTTCGAAATCATCATATTCACTCAAAATATACCATTTCATTTCAAAATCATTTTCTCTTTAATATCTCGATTTCAATTCCAATTCAACATTGCTTCGAATTTCCTTTTGGGTTATAACTTCAATTTAACCCAATTCGTATCTAAATCCATGATTTAAATTTAAATATTCCAACCTTAACTAATTTGAATTTTTAGAAAATAATTTGAATAGTTTTTAAAATAGTTTAAATAATTAAAATAGTTAAATGGTTAAAATAGTTTAAATGGTTAAAATAGTTTAATTGGTTAAAATAGTTTAATATAACATAGTTTAAGTATGAAAATGATTTATATTGTAAAATAGTTTGGAAAATTAAAATAATTTGAATGTTTAAAATATAGGTTTTAAATAGTTTATGTAAATAATTTTATTGAAAATAGTTTCAAAGTCAAACTGATTCAATTCCAAGTTTCTAATTCAAATCACTTTAAATTTCCATTTCCATTTAAATCAATTCAATTTCGACTTCAATTCGAATTAACTTCGATTCCAACTTTAATTTACATCAATTTCAATTCCAAATTAATTCGATTTCGATTTCAATTCCAATTAGTTTAATTCAATTCCAATTTGAAATGATTTCAATTCAGTTCTCAATTTTAAACCATTCCAATTTACATCAATTCCAAGTCCAATTTCAAAATATCGATTTAAATCATTTATATCAAATTTAACTTCAATATTCAATTTAAGATTCAAATCTTCAAAGTAATTCAATTCCGAGCTCAATTTTGAAATATCGTTTTAAGTTACGTTCACCTAGTAATATTTCAAAATTCGAATATAATCCAAATCCTTTAAAAACAAATCAATTTTCGAATCAAATCATATTCCAATTATACTTCAAAATTTCAAATTTCATTTTTAAACGATTTCGTTTAATACGATTTAATTCCACAATTTGAGCTCGAGTTCGAAAAAGAATTAGATTTCCATAAATTCAATTTTATTCCTTTAAATCCAAATCATTTTAATAATTTCAAATCAAAATTTTAAAATCCATTAATTTAACCAATCCGGTGTCCGTATATAATTTTCTACCCTATGGCCAAGTGATCAGTTATTTCATTTTAATTTCAAGGATATATATATATATATATATATATCATTTCAATCCAAATCATTATGTTGTGGGTATATACCATTTCAACCTATTTCTTAATTTATTTAAAATAATTCAATTTTACAGTTTTATATACTGTAAATAATTTATCAGGTGATAACAAGATATATATATATATATATATAAACATCCAATCATCCAAATATCAATTAGTTGGCATCCACCACAATCATTCATCCAAACAGTCAAAATAATTCACAACAATTTCATAGTTATTAATATCATATTTTACTGGCAATTAAATTCCAATTTCAAACTTAACTTTCAATTTTAATTTTTAATAGTTAATTCAAATGACAATTTAGACGACACTTAAATTTATCAAACAACGATCAATGAATTTATATCACTTCACAATTTCAAATTTAACTAGCATAAAAATATTTTAGTACGTTATGAGCATTATAAAACACTCACCTTGGGTTTTAAATCAAATAGAACGACTTTCGATTTAACCTAAAATTTAGTTAGCTCCAATCAACTCTAGATCAGTTCTAGAACGTAGTACTCGTCGCCACGATTCCGTCGCCCCTTGTTTTGTCCAACTTCGACCTCGTATGAAGAAAATATACATTTTTAAAGATTCGAATGTAATTTATATAAACATTTTTTTAAACCTTTCAATTTTCTGGCGGCACGTTTTACAGATCTGCAATCTAGGCCGCATGTTATCCTTCTTCTTGTTCGCGTGTTCCAGGTCAATCACATATGAAGAAACCCATTGCGCAACCCTAAATCTCGTCGACGAACCACCATAGCTCGACTGGAATTTGATCGGCTCCCACCGAGAGACGCGCCTTTCCCTCCTCAAGCTTCGTGCCAAGTGTTGTCATTGCCAAGAATTTCGCAACCAAAGGCTGCACTAACGAGGCCAGAGATCTCCTTCCACACTGCGTTAAATACGATCACTACCATTGATATCGTAGAGCTTGTCAAGCTCTATAGTATTGCTTTAGAAGTCGAAGCATAAT
Organism: Allium cepa; assembly: GCA_030765085.1. Taxonomy (NCBI): domain Eukaryota; kingdom Viridiplantae; phylum Streptophyta; class Magnoliopsida; order Asparagales; family Amaryllidaceae; genus Allium; species Allium cepa. The sequence goes on along the minus strand of CM060929.1, from coordinate 985,008,906 downwards.
TGTTGATAGACGGAGAGAAATCGAGGGTGGAAGCTTGGCTATTTTCGGCCATTAAATAAAATAATGGCGGTTGAGGATAGATAACTAGGGTTTACTGTGCACGTGTGTATATATAGAGATGTATGTGTAATATTTTATTATTATTTTCCACTATTCACATGTTTTCCGGACGAACTCCAAACGAAGCGTGCCACTTGGTGTTTATAATGTTTTACCCCATTCTGAATGCAATAGGACAAATTTCGAGGTCTATTTTGTGGAAAATAGCTTTTGGAATCGAATTAAAATATTAAATTTTCGATATTAAATTCAACGCGTTTCTATCCCGTACGACCAAATGGTAACTCCAAAAGCTATGAAATTTGAAATCCTATAATAATACAATATTACGATCCAATGGAACTGGTTTCGTCGAAATATGAGACAGTGGCCAAAATGGATATATTTACTCGTCAATTAAAATATAAAATTTCCAAATTTTAAATTAATCACCTAAATTCAATTTTTAAGTGTGGACAATCTTCATTCACATTTAAATAACATCTTCATATTTAATTTAGGATTTAGTTATTCAAATAATTTTAAAATTTTAAACTTAAACAATTTAATTGTCCAATATTCAACAAATTTCAATATTAGGTTTCAAATTAATTTTAGTTATCAATCAATTACTTTATTTACATCTAATGAATTCAACATTTATTATTCAATTCAACTATTGATTATAAACACATTCAATACATAGCATTTCCTTTCAATACTTGTTATTACTTGAATCTTCGAAATTTTTTTATTTCAAAATCTTGTTCAAGTTCATATCCAATAACTATATTAATAAATCGTTAAAAAAAATTATTTTTAACCATTTTTATTCATTAATTACACTAAATTTAATAATTTAAAGCAGTTAAAATACGGGTCGTTACATTATCCCCCACTCAAACTTTTCATCCTCGAAAAGGCTAAGTAGAGAATTTAGCATTTGGTATATTATTTTTGTCAACTTATAAAACATTAAATCTCATTTACAAAACTATTACAACGTTTCTACTACGCTACTCCGATCGGCTTATGGAATTTATAATTTATTTAAGAAAACAATTTATAAAAATTTTAAAACCTCAAAATTTTCTAACACCCGGATTTAAGGAAAATTTCGGCACCGTCCCCTTTGCACAATTCGATTGAAATTTTTTTACAATTCAATATATAACCAAATATACCAAATATATCAAATATACATCTCATCTCAATGATGAGGCATCCCGTAGGTAAAAATATAAAACGTGGTATGTAATTCAAGATGTGTACCTTATTATTATTAATACGAGCGAGTTCGCTCGTATTAAGCAAGCAAAAGAATATAAAAACCCATATATATGTTCAAACGGTGTTCATATGTACCTATCTCAACTCAAATTACAATATTAATCACTTATGAAGGTATGGAAACCCAATTTCAACAATTCCTGCAATAAACAGAGACAAGAGAATGACCTCTTATACTAACAATTATATCAATCCCCAATATTTAGGAATCTTTAATACCAATATAAAGAAGGAGTGAAAAAACTTAATGACTTAATTCAAATGAGATTGATACATAATCTTCAAAAAAACAAATTAAGATGGTTAATTTAAGGAGACATATCTACAAAATTCTTCCATGTAAAGATTGTAGAGACTACATCGGATATCAAATATATTCATCTTATTTATCAAGAAGGTAGTACTATTAATTCCACGGAATCCATCATAATAGAAGCCGTAATTTTTCATCGATATATTCAATGGGAATTTAATTAAGAGCAATTTTCCTGAAATTACCATTAAGAAAATTTTAAAAGGGGTATGGAGAAACCATTTGAACTTTATGAACTTAAACAGTAAGTATTTCATATTTTGATGATAATGGTAGTTTAGGCCCTACGGGATTTAGTGCAAAAAAATTAAAACCCATTGGGATTTGATAAACGTGGAGCCACCTGAAACCATGAATGGGATCTCAAGCTTATGGAAAATAATTAAGGAAACAAATCACACATTTATGTGCTTATATCCAAAAAAACAACAAGCCGTAACAGATTATAGGCCAATATCCTTATGCAATGTTCTTTATAAAATATTAGTCAATTTACTATATGGTAGAATAAAAGACTTTGAATGAACTCATTTCACCAAACCAAAATGCTTTCAGGTCGAGAAGACACATAAATGAAAATAATTTTTTGGCATATGAAATCAGTTAGAAGTTTTAATAAGAAGACATCAAATGATTTGTATGTTAAGATTGACTTACATAAGGTTTATGACATAATCAGCAAGGAATTCATTCTTCATATGATGAAGTCTATGGGATTCTCTAATAACTTCTCACGTTTGATCTATACTTGTATATTTTCACTATATCATTGTCTGTCATGATAAACGGACTCCCATGTGGACATTTCAAAAGTAATAAAGGACTAAGGCAGGGAGACCCTCTATCTCCATACCTCTTTTCTATTGCTATGAATATTTATTCTATTTGATTTAGAGCTCATTAATGGTAACATATCACTAATTTATAGAGCAGAGCCAATCTTAACGCAGTTATTATATGCTGAAAACATTCTTGTCCTAACCAAGGCAAGTATTTAAGATGCCAATACAATTAAGGAGATCATGGTGAAAATAAATCAATTTACTGGTTTAAATGAGTGAACAAAAATCTGCTGACGCTGACTGTCTCTATTCACACTGATTCACAATTGTAGAACCTAGTGTTACAAAATATTGCCCGAGTCCAGTATTGTATACTGTTCCCTTAAAGCAGAATTTCTCCCCTACAGTGGCGCAAAGAGGTTGATCAGCAACCACTTCCCAAGGTAAAACGGTTCAGGTTCTGCAAGGCCGCGCAAGCGATGCAGAATAACGTCGAACTCATGCGAAGATTTGTGGTCAGAACAGAGCGCGAAGGAAAACGAAGATGATTAGAGAAAAAGAATTAAAAACTGTATTCAAAATTCTCGGATCTACTATTTATAGGAGCAGTACGTGACCGTTAGGAAATGTTGCGACTCTTTACCAATTGGCGTGTCATTTCAAACAGTTATTATTGTTGGATTCAAACTGTTTCGGCTCCTAAAAATAAAGTGTGATGCGAACCAATTTCAGTAGCCCGAATTCCTAATCCAATTGCACATTGTAAAGTGCTAAGTGCCTACAAGACGCCGCAAACGCCCATTCGCCCACGCCGCGCGTGCGGATGCGGTTGCGGGTTCGGGCGCGGGCGCGTGCGCGCGCGCGTGCGGGGTGGTGCGTTGCACCACCTCCCAAGATGGTCATGCTCATGTCTCTCTTGTTGTCTCATTGTAATTATAATAGAGACCACATCTTAATATATATAATACGATGATTATTATATTATAAGATGTGGGACTATTCATATTCCAAGACAATAAATACTTCATTTTCCAATGCACTATTCATTAATGCTCATTCAATTTCCAACAATCCTCCACATGAATGAGTATTACTTGTTCTTAAGCTTTACGAAACATTTATCATATCGAATTAAGTAGCACATTGGCCTTGAACTTATCCTAGTGTTTATCTTCTTGACTTACTGGCGAATCAGTAGACATAGGTTGTCTTTGAACTGTAAGCCTTTTGTGTAAATCAAAATAGACAACACATGATAAATGTTTTCTTGTCTCCCTTGGTTCTCTGTTTGTGTTCGTTTTTGCCATGAACACCAGCTTGGTCTCATGAGTGCTTGGAGAATTTGGCCGTACAATTCTCTTTGAAGCGGCGCCTTCGCACTCACGTAGGTGATTCTATAAAAGGTACCTTCTTATTTCCCAAGTACAGACATCATTAAAAGTATCAATACTTATCCTATTTTCGAACATATAATGCACCGATTTATCATAGGAATGGCTTGAGAGTAACGGTGCTTTCAAGTTTCTCTTAAATTTAGTTGTCCCTTTGAACCTAGATCTTTGGATCTCCAGTCAACTAGGTGGGGTTTCCATTTTAGAAAAAAATTTAGTTTATAGGCCTTAACCCCATTACCTGCGATAAGATTTGAACTCTCTCTCTTGGCAAGCCTTTTGTCAGTGGATCCTCTATGTTATCTTTTGACCTTATGTAGTCTATAGTGATAACTCCATTAGAGAGTAGTTGTCTTATGATTTTATGTCTTCGACGAATATGCCAAGATTTTCATTGTATAGTGTACTATTGGCTCTTCCAATAGCTGATTGACTATCACAATGTATGCATATTGGAGGTATGGGATTGCTCCAATTTGGAATTTCTTCCAAAAAATTTCGAAGCCAATATGCCTCTTCTGCGGTTTTATCTAGTGCAATAAATTTGGATTCCATCATCGATCTTGCAACGCACGTTTGTTTGGATGATTTCCACGAAATTTCTCCATCCCCTAATGTGAATACATATCCACTTGTGGATTTTGTATCATTTGAACTAGTTATTCAATTTGCATCACTGTATCCTTCTACTACAGAAGGATATCTTATGTAATGTAGACCATAGTTTTGCGTATACTTTAGGTATCCCAAAACTCTGATTATTGCTTTTCAATGATTTTTACCAGGGTTGCTAGTATATATACTTAGCTTACTTACAGCGTATGCAATATCTGGTCTTGTGCAATTCATTACGTACATTATACTTCCCAGTATACGAGAGTATTCTAGTTGGTAAATCCCATCACCGGTATTTTTTACCCAATTTTGGTTCATATCTACTGGTGATTTTGCAATAGTTATATCATACTTTTTGAACCTTTCAAGTATTTTGGCAATATAATATCTGGTATTATGCATATCCCTTTGATGTCCTTAATATTTTCACTCCTAAAATCACATCAGCCAATTCTAGATCTTTCATATCAAATCTAGATGATAACATGTCTTTTGTTGATCTTATTATGGCATTATTATTGCCTAATATCAACAGGTCATCGACATAAAGACAAACAATGACATATCCTACATCTATACCTAGTATATAGACACATTTATCTGATTCATTTATTTTGAATCCATTTGACAACATAGTTTCATCAAATTTTTCATGCCATTGTTTTGGCGATTGTTTGAGACCATAAAGTGATTTTACCAACTTACACCCCTTATTTTCATTTCCTGGGCTTACAAATCCTTCAGATTGTTGCATGTATATTTCTTCCTCCGACTCACCATTCAGGAATGCAGTTTTTACATCCATTTGATGTATTTCCAAATTTAGTATAAAGGCAATTGCGATAAGCATCCTAATGGATGTTATTCTAGTTATTGGTGAGTATGTGTCAAAGTAATCTAGATCTTCCTTCTGTCTAAATCCTTTGACCACCAGTCGGGCCTTATATTTGTCTATTAAGCCATCAGCCTTTAGTTTTTTCTTAAAGATCCATTTGTACCATAGGGTTTTTGATCCCTTAGGAAGATCTACTAGTTCACATGTATGGTTTTGCAGAATGGATTCTATTTCAATATTGATTGCTTCCTTCCAATAAGGAGCATCGGGAGATGACATTGCTTGTTGATATGTTAGAGGTTCATTTTCTATCATATATGTATAGAAATCGGGTCCAAAGGTTTTTGACTTCCTTTGTCGTTCACTCCTTCTTGGTTCCTCTAACTCTATTTTAGCATTTCTTTCATTCGATCTTTGATCGGTATTAACTTCTGGAGGGTCTATATCCCTTGCTCTCTTTTGAACAAAAGTCTCATCGGAGGCTTTCAATGGATAAATTTGTTCAAAGAATCTAGCATTTCGAGACTCGATAATGGTATTTTCATGAATGTCATCTATTTCAGATTTATACACCAAAAATCGATATGCACTACTATTATGAGCATACCCAATGAATATGCAATCTATAGTTTTTGGACCAATTTTGACCTTTTTCGGTTTTGTTATTTCTACTTTGGCAAGGCACCCCTATACTCTTAAGTATTTGTAGGAAGGTGGTCTTCCTTTCTATAATTCATGGGGTGATTTGAAAGTCTTCTTGCGAGGCACTTTGTTCAGTATGTGATTAGCTGATAGTACTGCTTCGCCCCAAAAAGTGTCTGGTAAACCAGAACTAATTAGCAGGGCATTCATCATTTCCTTAAGAGTTCGATTCTTACGTTCTGCTATTCCATTAGATTGTGGAGAATAAAGTGCTATAGTTTGATGAATTATACCATTTTGAGCGCAAAATTCCTCGAATGGAAATTCATATTCACCACCTCTATCACTTCGCAAGGTTTTTATCTTTTTGTTCAGTTGATTTTCAACTTCTGCCTTGTATTGTTTAAACATTTCAAACACTTCATCTTTGCTTCTTAGTAGGTACACATAACGTTACCTAGTGCAATCGTCGATAAAGGTAATAAAATATTTTTTACCACCTCTGGTTTGACACATCTTTAGATCACACACATCTGTGTGTATTAGGTCTAAAGGCTCGGTATTCCTTTCAACATGATGAAAAGAAGTTCTCGTCAATTTTGATTCGGCACATGTTTCACATTTGTAATTGGAATCAATTGCAAACTTAGGTATTAATTCTAAGTTAATCATTTTTCGCAATGTATCAAAGTTAACATGCCCTAATCTAGCATGCCATATATTAAATGACTCAGAGATATAAACAGAAGAATCCGTTTTATTATCAATCTCCTTTGGTACAATAGTCATTACATTCATTTTAAACAGACCATCACTCACATACCCTTTACCTACATATACTCCGTTCTTAGACAAGAAAAATTTATCAGAAACAAAGACCGATTTGAAACCATTCTTACTCAACAATGATCCCGAAACTAAGTTCTTGCGGATATCTGCAACATGTAGGACATCATTCAGAGTAAGTTCTTTTCGGGATGTCATTTTAAGGACTATTCTTCCTTTGCCTTCAACCTTTGACGTGGAGGAGTTTCCGGATGTCCTCTGATATCAACGCCAGTTACTTCTCATTATTAAGCACGTTCGCATAAATTATTCTTTTGGTCAATTTTCCATTTCCGTTTTGAAGCAAATTGATTGCTTTCCGTTTTATGTTCTCCTTAATTACGAAACCCATGGCATAATTCCATCACACAACATATTTCCTACATATTGCTTATAATAGGAATAGAACCAAGTGGCAGTGTATAACAAGGAATAAATCTGTGCTCAATCAACTCATGGCCCTTTTGAAAATATTTATATTCTTCTTGCCCAAAACTTTATTTCTTTCCTAAATCAACGCATAGCCTATTGATAAATACCAGTCATGAACACTTTTTCTTTACCTCATCTTTTGGACTTCGTCTCCTAGTTTGTGTGGAGCTTCAGGTAATGGTAGTTATTTTCTTTCTTCTTCCTTTTATTTTCTTTTTCTTTGTTTTCTTTTACTTCACTCGGCTGCTCCACCTGAAGCTTTGAAATTCCATTTTCATTCCCCACCCCAACTGTAACGACCCGCTATTTTGTACCATTCAAATTCGACAATAAGTTAAAACATGTCAAGCTTGAATAGTTCAAAACAATAGATTGTAAATAAAGTAGGAGCAAATGAAATCAAATCACAGAATCACAAACATAGAAAATCATTTCAAAATAAAATTTTATATATATACCGTGGTGCCTGTATATCATTTTCTATCTTATGGTCAAGTGATACGGATATTTATCATTTCAATCTGCAATTTAAAAATAAAAAATGTGGTTGTATATCATTTCAAACCGCAATCTCGAATGAAATGAAAATGCATAATAACTTGCAGTTTATACAATATAAATACAGCATCTATTCATCCATCATATCAATCATCAACATTTATCAATTTATCATCCAATTCAAACAATCACATCAATAAATAATAATTAATTACTGACAGTTAATTTTTCAATAATAAATTAAACAACTGTTTAACTGTAGTTTATATGCAATAATAAATAAATTTAACTAGCAGTTTATATGCAATAATAAATTTAACTAAAATTTTAACTGGCAGTTTATATGCAACAATGAATTAAATAACAAGTAAATTATACGAATGCAAATTAACTGAGATAATGATGAAATATATGCCAAACAGCTATAAATAAATTTCTAAACACATCATAAATCAATTTAACAAACCTAAGAAACCTTAGAAGTTGTGAGTGATTGTTGACGCTTACTGTCTCTACTCACACTGATTCACAATCGTAGAACCTAGTGTTACAAAACAGGGTAAACAGAATTAAATACGTACCGCTAATGTAGTTCCGCGGTAGGATGATGATTGTCCGAGTCCAGTATTGTATACTGTTCCCTTAAAGCAGAATTGCTCCCCCACAGTGGTGCAAAGGGGTTGATCAGCAACCGCTTCCCAAGGTAAAACGGTTCAGGTTCTGCAAGGTCGCGCAAGCGATGTAGAATAACGGCGAACTCAAGCGAAGATTTGTGGTCAGAATAGAGCGCGGAGGAAAAAGAAGATGATCAGAGAAAAAGAATTAAAAGCTGTATTCAAAATTCTCGGATCTGCTATTTATAGGAGTAGTACATGACAGTTAGGAAAGGTTCGACCCTTTACCAATTGGCGTGTCATTTCAAACAGTTATTACCGTTGGATTCAAACTGTTTCGGCTCGTAAAAATAAAGTGTGATGCGAACCAATTTCAGTAGCCCGAATGCCTAATGCACATTGCACATTGCACATTGCAAAGTGCCTACAAGATGCCTCAAATGCCCATTCGCCCACGCCGCGTGTGCGGATGCAGGTGCGGGTTCGTGCTCGGGCACGGACGCGGGTGCACGCGCGTGCGGGGTGGTGCGTTGCACCACCCGCCAAGATGGTCATGCTCTTGTCTCTTTTATTGTCTCATTGTAATTATAATAGAGACCGCATCTTAATATATATATAATATGATGGTTATTATATTATAAGATGTGGGACTATTCATATTCCAAGACAATAAATACTTCATTTTCCAATGCACTATTCATTGATGCTCATTCAATTTCCAACAAAATGTAGTATTTTTGGGGAAAGGGTTTGGAAACAAAGATCAATTAAGCAATATTTTAAAAGTACAGATGGGAAGCTTTCCTATTATTTACCTAAATATCCTTCTCTCTTAAATAAATTAAAATTCAGGGATTTTGGTCCTCAGTTAGACAAAATTATCAAGCAATTCAATAATTGGAGTAACGGATTATTAAATACAAGGAGAAGATTGTAACTAATCAAATATGTTATATATCTAATTATTGAATTCTACATTTTGTCAAATCACATCAAATATCATATGGAAGATTAAGTTCTTATGTACTAATTTCCTCTGGCACAAAAAATCATATAAGATGAATTGGTCTACTATATGTAAAATAAAATCAAAAGGGAGCTGGGCCTTAGGAACCCAGAGGAGCCTTTTCAAGCGTATCATTAAACTACTGTGGAGGTTTTTATGCTCAGATAGTCTTTGGGCTATCTAGACTAAAAATAAAAATTGCAAGAACAAATTGTTTTTGAAAATTCAAATTGACAACTCTTCAACAACATGGAAAATAATTCTGAAAAAAAGATAACACGGCAAGGGCTACATCACAAAACAAATAGTTAATGACAATGACACCAACTTAGGCTAGACCCTTGGATAAATGGCTACTCTTTGGTAGATAAACTTGGATGGAATGCCATGTCTATGTTGGGAGGTCCAGTAGAAAAGTATCATCTCTCCATAATCAACGAGAATGGAGAACGAACTTTTCTTATTTTCCTTCCGGTATATGTACTGATATCCATGATATAAACATAAAAATAGATGACATTAAAGACTACTTGAAGGAGACTACTGATTCGTTGGGAAATTTTTCTCTAAATCGGCTTGGAATTCCATTAAATTTAAGAACGACGAACTTGAACAGAGCAAAATGGTGTGAGATAATTACAACGCTCCAAAAATGGTGGTATGTTCGTTATCAGTGAAATTGAATAAATTAAACACAAATGAAAAAGTAGCAATATGGAACAACAAAATTGGCACTGCATGCTCGCTATATGAACAACATATAAAGGACACAGATCATCTATTTTTCAGCTATAGCTATTCATTAGGTCTATGGAATGACATGAGTAACGAACTTTAAATCCAAACCTTAAGTTATGACATACGATTTTTTGTACTCAAGCTACAGATGCAGCAATAAATATAAAGCAATTACGGATCTAATCGGCATTATAATCATGGTAAACATATATATGAACAAATTTAATAGTAGGGTATTCAAAGGTATGAAACTCCATACCAAACCAGAAAGATGCTTATGCTTTAAGACATTATAGATCTATTAAAACTAGTCACAATAAAATTAGATGATTACAATGGAAATAAGGCCATTTTCGAGCGCTTTGGATATAGCTGTCGAGCTTAACTGAGCACTCCAAATTAATGGTTAGGTCTACAATTAAAGCATGGATAGATCTATTCAAATTTATAGTAGAATTTTTTCTATTCGGTGTGACTTTGATGAATGAAGATAATGTACTATTTTGAGGAAGTACAAGCAATGAAGTAATTTTTTATTAATTAAAGCAAGGTGAGGTAGAAGTTTTTTACGAAGCCCTTTTAAATTTTTTCTGTTGTATTTTGTTGTAGTTTTCTTTTCTTAGATTTTTTTGTTAGTGCTTGTCATATAGGTGGCTTTGAGTTGTTAACCAAGTTATTCTTATACCTATCTAGAACACTAACAAACTTTTGTGAAAGCTTCTTGAAGTTTATAAAGTACCCAAGTTTTCAAAAAAAATGTACTCATAATCATATTGTTTTTATGTGGCCACAGTGGCACATTCAATTTTCTTATGCAATATTTTATTTTATCTTTTTTTAAGACAATGGTGATACTTTATTCAAACAGAGCACTCATTATATTGTCTCAGTGACTCGAATCATGACCCCTAGGGCTATTTTCTAAAGCTTCATACTTTTAACTAATTGAGATAGAGACCCTTGATCATTTTATTTTACTTTTTAAACTGCTCAAACTATATAATGCAATTTTATGATGTATATAATATATATTTTTAGTATATAACCTGCATATAGCATTTTAGATTTAAAGTAATTTTATATACTCTTTATTTACACTTTTTGAATGTTTGAAATATACATGTGTCTTTTATTAAGATGACATCAAGAAAGCACGATTATTTTATGTTTCTATACATCTTTATATTCTAGTAGCATTTCTTATCCACTATTAGGGTTGATTTGATGGAGTGAAAACTGGTGATCGAAACCAACATTGTGGCAGAGAGGTGGTGTAATGAGTTGCGACTAGGAGGATGTAAGGAAAAGATAGTTACAGTTAGTAGGGGAAGTTGTTGCACAATAAGGAGGAAGAAGAGGAGCAAGCGAAGAAGGATCAGTTGTGATCGTAAAGGGAAGAGCGAAGTAATGATGTGGCAACAAGGAGGAGGAAGACTCGGGACTGTGAAGGAAAAAGGTGGAGGTGTGAGCTGGTCGAATCGATCATATTCATTTGTGAAAAAAATTGATTCCAAGGAAGGAAAATGATTTATCCTTGGGATTATGTGACGACTTCCTATACCAATGACACCAATATTACATAACAATGTGCTGCATCCATGCCCGGTCGACATAAGACGATCATGAAGATTGAAATAAACTAATACAACATATATCCTATCATATCTAATGACATATGGATAAAATATAATATCACAGATATAACAGAAGATACAGTAATAGCTATGTGTACAAATTATCAAAACATAATATCCACAAAGTTATACATCAATAATAAAGTCTATACGATGGAAACAGACAACAACTATCTCAAATACAAATGGTAAGCAGTCACTGTTAAAGCTCCCCAGTGTTGCACATCAGAATAAACATAGACTCCATATATGTATACAATACAAGATATCTTCATCCAACTCGTCCTCCGAATAGCTTTTGCATCACCTGGACCTGTTATCTAATATGCTTATTTAACAATACCCAAGATAATAAGAGGCAAAACATAAAAACTTGGGACAAACAATAGTCTGGTGTGAATAGTAAATGAGTCTCAATGTAACACCCCCTATTTGGAGGCCCGAAGCTTAATGCCACATATGCTACATTAATCTATAGTATTAACTTCCGGTGATCAAATATGATAATGTTAATGGTATCCATAATATCAGAAGAACATGAATATGAAACAAAATCACAGATTTCAAAGACAACTTTTCTGGTTACATTTCAAAAAATATGTTTCATATTCCATTACATAATCTCAATCATTTCCCAAGTTCAGATCAAATATAATTATTACAAACTAAGCTAAGAGCGACATATGAAGATGCCCTCTTGGTTGACCAAAGTACTAAATAGTCATAACCGACTTAATAAAACACAGTAGAATAAAACAAACAAATCAACTCCTAGTAGCTAGCTTCAGCCTCTTGCTCGTCTTTAGAAGCTCTATTCGTCCACCTACTAAAAACCTACAAATCCTTAACCCTCGGCCTACTTAAATCAATTTTGAGCACCTGAGAATTTAAGGGAAAAACCATAAACTTCGAGTTAGACATAAAGCCTGGTGTGAATAATATTATACATCTCGGTTATATGATATTGAGAAAGACCATGTCGCTTAGAGCAAAGGGTTTCCCTTCACTAGTATCCCTTTTAAAACATATATTTTGCAAATCTTAATCCTACAACCAAAAATGGTTAAAACAATAATACCAATATCATGAAAGCATATAAATCAGGTAACAAATGGACTATTTGTCGGAACACTATAGTTTTGTTGGGCTAACTACAAACCATTTGCTGACTCGGGCCTACTGGACAAAATAAATAAATAATCTAACTTTTGTTAGATACTTCTCTTCTGGACGGTCTGTCCCTAACTTAATTCTCCAGGATCAACTGATCCTAATGGTTTTGTGGGCTCACTAATAATCTATCCTCACTTTGTATATTCCTTTCTGTGTGTATAATCATTTTAATCTAGCCTGTGATAAAGCCCTATACACTGGAATTTTGGACTAAATTAGCTAGGGGCTAATAGCTAATGTATAGGGCATGACCCCATACTAGTCTCATCTGGTATTCTTATATCTAAGTCATTTAACTTAGGGCCATCTATCCAAAATTTTCCTTGAAAACCATTTCTTATCAAAATGATTTAATCCTTTTAAATCATACCTAAACAAGGAAAATATTCTATGCTTTACTCAAAACACTTTGCCATGTATATATATACTTTACACAAATCTTTGTTCATGAAAACATTTAAACCTTTGAAAGTATCTCTTTCGAACCTATTTAAAGTATCACTTTCGAAACCAAGTAAACCTAGGTCGAAAGGCCAAAACATTTCTTTCTAAACTATTCATAATCAGCTTTCAAAAACATTCAAATCAACCCTTTCGGAAGCTTAAAACCTTAGACATCCTATCTTTGAACACCTAAACATTACCTTTCAAAAATAGTAGAAACCTTCCTTCTTTCAAAAACATTGGGGAACCACCCCTTCGAAACCATTAACTTAAACCTTTCAAAAGTGTTAAATCCGTTAAACTTTTTGAAAGCTTTTGTGTTCAAGTAAAATATGTGGAAGCCTTTCGAAACCATTCAAAACTATGTTATCGAAACCTTTGGGTTTATCTTTAAAAATCTCAAAAGGGTCATAAAAGAACAAGGTCGAAAGCACACTTTCGAAAGCTATTTCCTAAGTAAAAGAAGTGATGGTGTCAACCATTTCCTTCGAAAGCAATGGAGAAACGGCTTGGATTTTAAAATAAAGGGACCTTTTGAACGCACTACATCGAAAGGAAAAAGGCGGCAGCAAGGGGGTTTTGACCTAGTCGAAGGCCATTACTTAAAACAAAAAGGGGCAACCATTCCTTTAAAACAATTTAACCCATACGAAAACTAACCAAATCAAAAGCTAATTAAGTCGACAGTAAAGCAGGTGCATTCTCTTTTAAAAATGAAAACACGCTTCGACCCCTTTGGAACTTTATGCTCTGACTTCGTACTTTTCGCCTTAGTCCAATTCGCTACGTACCAAGTATTGATACAAGGCGCAATGGCTTCGATTGAGAAGGAGGCGGAAGTAAGGCGTCGGAAGGAGGTTGCCAAAAGTGGTGAAATATGTAAAAAGCATGTTTAAACTGATTTTTAGATTTTTAAGTAATCTTTTCAACTAACCTGCTGTGTTTGTCAAAATATTATTGGTTGATAATTTCGTTTCTAAAAGTGCTGCCAATATTTTAGAAATAAACAATTCAATTTATATACAAAATCCTTCTTCTCCTTCTATAAATATATAAATTATTTAAGTCCCATACATTAAATAATTTTACATATTTATTAAAACACTTAGGAAAATTCTACAAAAATTCCTATAAATCAATTTTAATATATTTTTCTAACACATATAAATTTTAGATCCAAAACATATATTATTTAGCCGTAATAATTTTAAACCCAAATATCCATTTTCCTCACTAGAAAATTGATATAAAATCCGCATTAATTCAAAAAATTATGAAAATTGAAATTCATCTCTAAACTATCATTTTTGATCTAAATCTAAAATCATAGGGTATTTGGATGTCATTTAATAGAGTTTTCACGTTAAAACATATCATAATATCTATAAGAAATATCATAAATCATCAATAAGCATATACATTTATTTCTAACCATCAAAACATGGCAATACCCTACAAATTAATTCAGATTTGTCCTAAAACTGAAAATAATTAGAAAATATGAGATACATTTATTATTCACCTTTAACTTTGACATTAAGGATTTGATATTTGATCATGATTAAGTTGCTTAAGCTATTTCTCTTGAAATCTTCTTATCTTATTTTCCTAAAGGTAGATGGCCTCTTACTTTGGTTTTTTTTAGTTTTGTAAATATAAAATTAACGTATAGAATATGGCTTAAAGGGTTTAGGGTATAAGAATAATACTAATTCCTATATTACCCTTGTCTATTTTCTAGTACTGTGTTTCATTTCAATTTACTTAGTTCATTTAGATACATGGCACGGCTAGCCTTACTAATCACATATCTCAATCCCTTAACTATTTTACATTATTTCATTTAATTTACCCAATTAAATGTTACTAAATAATATTACTAAAAATTAGGGTCATTAGACTCAAAATACTATTCAGGTAAATATGGTAAGGAATAAGAGTACACGAACCATACATGACATGTTCCTACAACCGAATAGTTAGCATATAACACTATAATATGTTGCTCTATAGTATCATAAAGATATAAGACAAACCAAATAAAGGATATTAGTCTTCCAGGTACTCCTATCTCCAATACCTACTTCCCCTGACACCTATAAGTGACAGCCTACTAAAGAAAGCAACCATAGCATCCATCAAACAATTCTAACTATCACTCCATGTGCTTTGAATATATGATAATTCATATGACCTCCAAGCATGAGATTACTGAAAATCCCATTCTCTATTGACTCCGGTATCTCGCAGCCTAAAGCTGGATATGTGTCTCGTAGGCCAAAACTGACACTAGACCCAAAGCTGTAGGTCTAAGCTATACAGGTCGCTTTATTGACCCATGGGCATCCCTGCTTATAATACCCTCTTCGAGTACAACCGAAAACTCTTCGAGTCATCGGCGATTCCTTAGCACATACATGAGCTTGTCTTCGCTCCATTTGGATACCAACCCTTCTTGCTCAATCATGTTTCCATTCATGAGAAACCCTTCCACATTCCCCTATCATAGAGCTCCCTCCTAAACGAGCCACCATCTTCAGAACCTACTCCCAACATGAGCTAATAACCGAAGACCATGGCTTTTCATCATGTTGTTATATCATCATCCAACCTGGTACAAATAAGCCACCACCTCCAGCATAATCTATGGAACCTCAACAACAGTCCCTAGAAGTTCCACTGTCATATCACTCACCATGATAACTCGGTACCGAGTTATAAGTATAACTTGGTGCCAGGTTATACATTTAACCACCTTTGAAAACTCGACCCCCAACCCAAAGCTTCACTCTAAGTCCTCGAGATAATGTGGTGTAATATCCAATCCATAGTTAAATGCCCTACACCGTGCTATGGAACATCTCCTCCATCCAAGCTCTACCTAGCCATTCAAACCACCGAGTTATAGCATCGTTTATCATAACTCGGTACCAATTTATAGGCATAACTCGATGCCACGTTATGCATTTAGCCCCATTTGATTTGTGACTCATCACACCTCTTCTCACCATACCCCAGAGCACAACCACCAAATTTTGTCCAATTCCAACCAACTTAGTTTCCAATTTGCTCAATTCTTCGACTTATCTTTCTATACATACACAACATATTCAAACAACATCAAGTCATATCATCAAAACATAAACAAGTAATTTCATCCAATCAAACTTGAAGTCCATCAAAACAAGATAAACAAGGCAGTTTCTAACATAGACTTACATATAGCATGATATATGAACATAAATCAAGGTTGTTTCTAATCAACCTATATCATATGTATGGATTAACATGTCGTTAAAGTAAGAAAAGGGTTTTATGGCCAAAATTAATTTAAAATATTTAAAATCCTATAATTCTACGATATAAATATGTGTAGTATAGTGAGAAGGCATAAACCACCCACCAATTACCAAATTCAAGCAATTTGTATGTAGATCTAATCCAGACAACAAAGAAAAGCACTCCAAACCAAGAAAATTGGTGGTCTCTATCTTCTAATTGAGTAACCAATCTATAATCCACATTCTAGTTTGATTTAGAGAGCAATTTGGTGATTTTGGACTAATCTAGGATTAATTAGGGCTTAGACCTAATTTAGAATGAGAAGGAAAAGTTCTAATTTGACTCTTCGGCCCTCTATTATAATATTCTCTAAGTAGACTAGTGGGCTCACTAATAGGCTTAATTAATTACACACTAATCCTGATCAATAGCTATAAAAAAACAGGCATATCATTCTAACTATAAGTCCATTTTTCTATTATGACCACTTTACATAATGGGAAACCATCATCCTAAAGTAAAGAAACTAGTTTGAGACTCTAATTCAACTTTTTATCAAAAGTTATAGTCCAAACAAGATTTTTTGGGTCAAGATGGTCACCAATTTCAAAAAAAATCGTAGGTGTGTAAAATTTCTCTAAGAATCGTATCGTATGATTATAGAATCATACTAATATGAATAAATAAAATATTTTGTGATCCTCCGATACTTAAAATACGGATCATTACATCCCCCTTCCCCTCTTTTAGGAATTTCTCCCCTGAAATCCCCAACCAAAGTATAAGCAACCATGGTCATCCCGCATGCCTACCAATCATAAACAACCATCGCACATATCAAACAAGTAGCCATGCAGTCAATAATGTAGTGAGCTTATTTTAGCAAGCAGAATAATGATCTATCAAATATAACATACAATGCTGAAAGTAGGTACGATAAATAGTAGATTTTACCATTCAATGAGCTCTAGCCAAGAAGTCCTCATGCTCTCTTTTGTCTTCCATGTACAATTGTCATCATTCCACTCTATTATACGTTCATTAGATTCATTATCTTTCTTCTAAATTGTTTCGTATCATGCCCAATAATACAAAGCGGCCTACAAGGTACAGAAACTTCTGGTTCTACCTCAACATCTACTAGCTGATCTTCTAAAATAAGAGAAATGAAAAACGTTATGCACACCCGCCATCTTCTAATATAAGTCAACCCTATATGCTAGCTTCCCAATTCTCTCAACTATCAAAAAAGGACTTACGAATCTCGTGTCAACTTCCCCTTCCTACTGAATCGAACTACATTCTTTAGAGGAGAGACCTCTATAAACACCATATCTTCGATAGAAAACTCTAAATCTCTTTCTCTTATCCGCGTAGCTTTTCTATTGACCCCGAGAAACTTTCATATGTTGCCAAATGACCCCAATCTTCTCCGAAGTCTCTCTAATAATATCTGGCCCAAATATCAGTTTCTCGCTCGCTTCCCACCAACATGAAGGGGCGTTACATAGTCGGCCATACATTGCTTCATACTAAGCCATGCCAACTCGATTGATAACTGTTGTTGTATGCAAACTCCACCAAATGGAAATGACCATCCCAAGATCCACCAAAGTCTATAATGCATGCTCACAAGAGATCATCTAATATACGATTTATCTTTCGGTTTACCTATCTGTTTGCTGGTGATAAGCTATATAAGATGCAACTCTATCCTTAACGCCTCTAGTAAGCTCTTCCAAAACCTACTAGTGAAAATTGGATCTCGGTCATTCACAATGCTCTTCGGCACACCATAAAATCATACTATCCATTTCGCATCAATTTTGCTGGCTTGGATGCTGTTTTACTTGACTTGACAAGCATAAACCTCTTATTCATGGCAAACCGATCTACTATGTCCCAAATGGCACCATATCCTACTCGATTACTCGGTAATACATTAATAAAATCCATCGATACTTGTTTCCATTTCCACTTAGGAATTCCTAGCGGTTGCAACAGTCCACTAGGTTTCTTCTGCTCTACCTTTACCAATTGGCATTTCATACACTTTGAAATGAATGCCCAAACATCCCGCTTCATGCCTTCCTAGTAGTAAGTTCACTTCATATTTCAGTGCATCTTCTTACCATCGGAATGAATTGTGAATCTGGAATGATAACACTCTCTTAGCACCTTATCCCTCAATCCATCAACATTGAAAACAAATAATCTTCCATTCTCATAAAGCAAACCTTCTCGGTTGAGTTCGTATTGCTTCATATCTTCAAATTCTACTCCTTCCTTTATCTTTGGTATGATCTCTGCTAGCCTAGCATCTTGCTTCTGAATAGTACCTATCTTTTTAATCAGAGTAGGTCTAATCAATAAGCTTGTCAATATTTTAGGCTCTAGCGCACAGTGAGGCCTAAAATCAAATGGAGCGATATATTCTATATGCTCTCATTCTAAGAACATTGCTTCTAACCCAGCATGTATTATAATCAGTGCATCAGTGACTATATCCCTTTTTACGGAGTATAGGAAATACTGAAATCATAAGAGGCCAAGAACTATAATCAATATTGTTGTCGAAGATTGAGATCCTTCTGAGAGAAAAGGTACTTCAGGGATTTGTGGTCCGCAAACAGCTCAAAACTTTCTCCTAGCAAATAGTGCCTCCACATCTTCAAAGAAAAAAAATTGCCACCAATTCCAAATCATGGGTCGGATAATCCCTTTCGTGCGATTTTAGCTATCGACTAGTATAAGCAACAACTTTCCATTTCTACATTAACATCGCATCCAAACTAGTACCACAAGCATCAATGCATACTGCCAACTCTTCATTTTTAGTTGGAATGGTCAATACTGTTACAGTCATCAACCTCTCTTTCAGACTTACAAATGCATGCTCACCCTTTGCATCCTATACAAAAGTCCGATCCTTCTTCGCCAAATAGTTCAATAGTTCCACTACCTTCGAGAAGTCCTTTAGGAAGCGTCTATAGTATCCCACCAATCCTAGGAAACTTCTCACATCCATAGCATTCTTAGACTGATTCCAACCTTGGACTGCTGCCACCTTCGTAGGATCTAATACTATACCTTATCCTAAAATGACATGACTCAAGAATCTCACTTCTTCTCCCCAGAAGTGACACTTATAGAATTTTTCTCTCAACTTGTGCATCCTCAAATCTCTAGCACAATCCTCAAGTGTGTCTTATACTCCTCTTCAGTTCTGGAGTAGATCAGAAGAACATATGCACAAATTTATTCAACTAGTCTCTAAAAAGCTGATTCATGA
The DNA here is from genome assembly GCA_030765085.1 of Allium cepa. Classification (NCBI taxonomy): domain Eukaryota; kingdom Viridiplantae; phylum Streptophyta; class Magnoliopsida; order Asparagales; family Amaryllidaceae; genus Allium; species Allium cepa. The sequence continues at coordinate 984,989,061 of CM060929.1, read as the reverse complement.
GATCCACAAAGTATGTCAAAGCATTGGTTAACCCGAATGACATCACTAACCACTCATAAAAACCCAACAGTGCGCGAAATGTAGTAATAGGAACCATCTCCTTCGCTACTCTCAAATGGTGAAATCTCATTGCCAATTCCATTTGTGAGAACACCTTTGCACCATGCAACTGATCAAACAAGCCATCAATGCATGGGAGTGGGTACTTGTTTTTATTCATTACCTTATTCAGCTCACAATAATCTACACATAATCTCAAAGAGCCATCTGCTTTCGTTGCGAATACCACAGGTGTACCCCACTCGGATATGCTTCTCTGAATGAGCTCTTTCCTTAATAGGTCATTCGCTTCCATCTTTAGTTCCTTCTGCTCTCTGGGTGCCATAGGCCTTAAAGGAATAATTATCGGTCTGGCTTCCTTTACTAAGTCTATGTGAAACTCGATCACTTTATGCAATGGAAATCCAATCGCGTCCTCAAAAACATCTGTATACTCTCTAGCGATAGGCACATATGACAATTCCTCTTATGGAACCTCTTGTGAATATAAAAAGCTAACCATCAACCTATCCTCTAGAAGGCGGTTAATCACTACCATTAGCTCATCCACATCTCCGATTGTCGCCGACAGCTTCTTGTAGCCATTATGGCTGCATATTTCCTAAGTCAGTCTATACCCAAGATAATCCTGAATCCAACAAATTTCAAAATAAATCAATCACAAACCAAAAAACATCCATGACTCAAGATCTAGTCTAAGGTGATATCTCCTTCCATATCTCTACTGGATCATGGTATCAAGTATCAACTCCAGTTACCGTGTAACCAAAGCTCTGATACAACTCTGATGGCCATCCTATACCACTGGCACAAATAGTATAAAATAGTGTAATGTATCCATGCCCGGTTGATATGGGACGATCATTAAGGTCAAACAAACTAATATAGCATATTTCCTGTCGTATCTCATAACACATGGATAAATATAATATAACATATATAACATAAGAGACAGTAATAATTATGTGAACAAATTATCATAACATAATATTCATAGAGTTATACATCAATAGTAGAGTTTAACAATGGAAACAAACTCAACAACTGTCTTAAATACAAATAGTAAGCAGTCGCTGCTAAGACTCCCCAATGCTGCACAATGGAATAAGCATAGACTCCATATATCCATATAATACGAGATAGCTCCATCCAACTCATCCACCAAGCAGCTAGTGCATCACCTACACTTGTTATCTAGTCTACTCATTTAAGAGTACCAAAGATAATAAGAGGCAAAGAATAAAAATTTAGGACAGACAATAGTCTGGTGTGAGCGGTAAATGAGTCTCAAAATATTATACATGTAAATATGGTAAGGAACAAGAGTACGAACCATATCCAACTTGTTCCTACAACCAAAGAGTTAGCATAGAGCATTATAATATGCCACTATAACATCATAATGATATACCACAAACCAAATAAAGGATATCAGTCTTCCAGATATTCCTATCTCCAATACCTACTTCCCCCGATACCATTAGTGATAGCCTACTAAGGCAACCATGACATCCATCAAATAATTTTAACTATCACTCCATTTGCTTTGATTATATGATAACTTGTATAACTCCCAAGCATGAGACTAATGGAAATCCTGGTTCTCTCTTGTACTCTCATATCTAGCAGCCCAAATTTGGATACGTGTCTTGCAGCCAAAAGCTGGATGATAGATCCAAATTTACAGGTCCAAGGTATACATGTCCCTCTATTGACCCATGGGTGTCCCCACTTACAATACCCCTTCTTCGAGTACAATTGAAAACACTTCGAGTTATCACAGATTCCTCAGCACAAACACTCGAGCATACCTTTTCTCCATTTCGATACTGAGCCCTTCTTGCTCAATCATGTTTCCATTATTCATGAGGAACCTTTCAACATTCTCTAATCATACAGCTCCCTCCTTAACGAGTCGCCATCTTTGGAACCTACTCCTAATACGAGCCATCATCCGAAGAACATAGCTTTCCATCATGTTGTTATATCGTCATCCAACCGGATACGAATGAGCCACTACCTCCAATACGATCTACAAAACCTCAACAACTGTCCCTAGAAGTTCCATTGTCATATCACTCACCATGATAACTTGGTATCAAGTTATAGTTATAATTCGGTACCGATTTATAGGTATAACTCGATGGCGAGTTATACAGTTTCCAACAAATAGCTAATCTCTCCTTTACGTCTCTATTACTCCCCTTTCGGTGCTTTGGACCCCGACTCATCCATCTTTGATACATCGGCCACCAACCCAAAGCTTTAGTTCTATGTCCTAGATATAACTCGATATAACATCCAATCCTTAGCCAAATACATTGCACCATGATATGGAACATCTCCTCTAGCCATGCTCTACCCAACCATACAAACCACCGAGTCATAGCATCCTTTACCATAACTTAGTATCGATTGATCGACATAACTCGGTGCCAAGTTATGTACTTAGCCCTGTTTGAGTTATGACTTATCATGCCACTTCCCACCATACTCTAGAACACATCGACCAAGTTTCATCCAATTCCAACCAACTTAGCTTTCGATTTACTTGATTCTCCGACCTATCTTCCTATACATGCACAACACTAGCAAACAACATCAAATCATGTCAACTAAACATAGGATAATAAAAAATGTCATCTGATCAAACTTGTAATCCATCAAAACAAGATAAAAAAAGCAATTTCTAACATAGATCTTACATATAATATGAATATATACACATAAATCAAGGTTATTTCTAATCAATCTATATCAAACGAATAGATTAATATGTCATTAAAGTTAGAAAAGGTTTTTATGGGGAAAATCAATTCAAATCATGTTAAATCCTATAATTTTTCCATATAAACATGTGTAGTATAATGAGAAGGCATAAACCACTCATCAATTACCAAAATCAACTAATTTGTATGTGGATCTAATCCGCAGAGCGAAGAAAAGCACTTCAAATCAAGCAAATCAATGATCTCTATCTTCTAATTGAGGATCCAATCTCTAATCCCCGATCTAGTTTGATTTAGAGAGCAATTTGATCAATTTAGGATGAAATTAGGATGGATCTAGAGCTAATTATGATTTAGACCTGATTTAGAATGAGAGGAAAAAGTTTTATTTTACTCTTCAGCCATCTATTTATAGTATTCTCTAATTAGATTAGTAGGGTCACTAGTGGGCTTAACTAATTACATGACAATCTTGGGGTCACTAGTGGGCTTAACTAATTACACGACAATCTTGACCAGCAGCTTTAAAAATTTAAAATAGACATAACTTTCTAACCATAGGTCCGTTTTTCTATTATAACCATTCTACGGAATGAGAAACCATTATCCTAAAGCAAAGGAACTTGTCTGAGACATTAATTCAACTCTTATAAAAATTATAGTCCAAACAAGAGTTTCAGGGTCAAGATGGTTACATAGAAATTCGGAAAAAATTATAGGTGTGAAAAAGGTCACTAAGTGTCATATTCCAAAATTATAGAATTATATGATCTTATACGAATAAAATAAATATATTTTATGACCCTCCAATACGTAAAATACGGGTCGTTACATGTTAACTTGTGAAATTTTTGTTTTAGTATTAAATTTATGTTATTATAGATTATAAGCTTTGTTCAGCCATTCAAACTAATTTCCTCCCTCCTTTTACATATATCAAATATTTTTTACTAAAAATTATATCTTCTATTAAGCCATTTGAGTATTTAATTGTTCTTGTATCACCAAATGAATGCATCACAATATACTATCAAGTCACATATGCACCCCATAACTGACCGTTCGATTGGTTGGTTAGCCAATATCTAAATTTTTGGACATTTAAAAATGTTTATTTCTTCTATTTTTTTAGCATAAGTTAGCAGGGTTGACCAGGCCTTTTCCAGTTTATTAAGAAAAAAAGGATATAAACAAGCTTATATCAAAAAATACATCAAAAAAGAAACATCACAAGGGAAACAAAGAATACAATAGAGAGAAATGGAGAAAAAAGGAAAGAAGAAACGGAACACAAACAACACAACAAAGCAGATGCAAAACCGTCATGTCCAAGTCAAGAGCATAGAAGCTTCTCTATAGATATCATAATTATACAGACCACTTCCGATATCATATAAAATTGCATGAAACATGACCACATTGCTACTTTTCTCATTCTTAAATAACATAGCATTTCTTTCACTCCAATCCCAAAAATGTCTTCAACACCAACAAGAGCACCTTAGGATCTCTACTTCTCTATCTAGTAGCCTTCAATATTTGATTCCATTCAAGTTTGTTATCCATCACTGGCCGACACATATTACCTTCATCAAGATCCTGCACCAAACATCTTGTATATGCTGACATTCAAAGAGCAAGTGTAGCACGTCCTCTTTATGACTTTTACAAAAAATACAAACATTTTGCATATCCATGCCTTTGCCTTGCAAATTAGTCAATATACGCAATCCATTTCTAATCACTTTCCATGATTGGAAATTTAATCCCTCGTGGAAATAATTGTTCCATATTCTCTTGTTACAACTGAACTTTCTATCACATTCAGAGGCAGTAAGAGCAGTATTTACAGCTGAGATGGAATGATTGTTATGCTTATCTAACCAAACATATTTATCATCTCCCATGTTGATTATTACACCTCTAAACTTATTCCAAATATTCCTAGTACTCTCATTACTAGAACCAGGCAAGGAGACAACCTCTACTCGAACATAATCACAAGCAAGAGCTTCAGAAGGTATTCTAGAGAGACTTCTTTCTTCAAAAGAGAGTTCGTTAACAAGAAGAACACCTGGCATAACCCATGGTTTAAACCAAAACATAGCTTTACTAGAAGGAGATAAGGAAAGTTGCACAAGTGATAGTAATTTAGTTCTGAGTTAAAGAATTGTTCTCCATATCCAACCACATAAGGTAGAAGCTTCTATGTTCATTTTTTTTCCCTAGATGGAACTTCCTAGCCCACCTCACCTGCATAATATCCTCATTATTTAGGTAGTTATCAAAATGTTTAAAAAAAAGCAAAAGAATTCCAATGCCTTAAGTTTTTGATGCCAAGCCCACCAAAACATTGAACTCTTTCAACATTGGAGAAAGCAAGAGGAACGATCTTTTTAGAATACATATATACATGTCCACAAGAGGTGATTTATAGCCTGCCTCACTAGATTAATCAGTTTAACAAGTAATTAAAAGGTCCTACTCCAATAGACCATCATGGCATGGATAATTTCCTTGATAATGATCAACCTGCCTGCTTGATTAACATTTCTGTTTACCCAATTATTCATGGTTTTAGTTATTTTTTTCAAATAAAGGCAAGCAGAGGGAGATACCGGTCTTTCTTGAAGATAGAAGGATGCCTAAGTAGGACATACTTTCTGACATAGAAGGTAGGGAAGTCAAGGAATGTAATTGATCTCTATGTTGAACAGAAACTCCTGCAAATAAAATACTAGAATTTTGAAAATTTATTTAAAGCCTAATAATGAGGAGAAGACATCTAATAAACTATTAGTACATTGTACAAACTGCTGATTAGACTATAAAAAAATTATTATGTCATCTACGAACATCAAGGAAGCAATTCTTAGGTCTTTGCATTTAGGGTGAAGACCAAATTCTTTATTACCCACTACTTCATTTATCATTCGGATAAGAAGCTCCATAACTAATATAAAAAAACGAGAGAGCGAGAGGACAAGGGGTCCCTAATCTTATCTTATACCTTAAGTACCAATAAAGATCCTACAATTTTACCATTAAACTTTAAAGAATAAGTGACAGTGGAGATACAAGTATATATCCAACTAACAAAGTGCAAAGGAAAGTTCATTCTAGCCATAACTGCAACTAGAGCCTTCCACTGCAAAGTATCATAGGCTTTTTTAACATTTAAATTCATCATAGCCCTAGGAGAAATATAAGATTTATTATAGCCATTCATAAGTTCATGAACCATCATAACCTTATCTAATATACTCCTATTTGGAAGAAAAGTAGCCCGACTAATGGAAATTAAGAAAGGAAGCACCATTTTCTACATATTATATTACAACAAGCTATAGCATAAAATTCACCACTGAATTGACATCTTTAAATTTAGGAATGAGAACTAGGTTAGTAGCATTGGTAGCCCTCATATCTTACTATGATTAAAAAAACTATGCATTGCCTCAAGCGGATCATAAGAAATAATACTCCAGTAGTGAATATAAAAACAAGCATTAAATCCATCAGGGCCTCCAAGAATTCTTTATTCATATTTAAAACTACATTTTTCATCTCCTTATCGGTAACTTGAGCAGAAAGTTTGGCAATATCTTGGGCATTCAACGTAGGCAGCTGGATAGATAACAGTTCACTGCAATATAGAACATGAGGATCAGTGTATACAATTAGTTTGATACGTTTATGTGAGGTATTTATATAACCGATGACGCAGCGGATTAAAATGGATGACGACGAAATGTGGATTTCGTGTCAAACTAATCGATGAACGATTAGATGAAGCAATATGAATCGATGAATTTAATGATACCAAACGTCCAAATCCGTTGATCTCAAGAGATACCGGATTCTAGCTATCTCCGACACGTTGATCGCGCACGATACCGTGTTAAAAGATTTACGATTCTTCGACGTTGATCTTACGCACAAGATTCTGTGAATCGGCTTCAAAATCGTTGATTCGAGCGCACTCGAATAAACGAAGATGGAGAAAGGAGATAAAACCCAACTTCCAATTTCAAAAGAGGCACAAAGCACTCAAAATTTTATTCAAAATTCAACAACCCAAATAATACAACTCACCCGCTATTTATAAGAGATTACAACTCAACACACTATACAACACGTCATACGACTTAAAAAAAAATACATCACAAACAGTACAAACGACTTACCAAACACACAGTCGACCTAAAGAACAACACATGAGACTTAAAATCCCAGTAACACAAGGGAAGTCGCAGCGAAGAGGAGGAGCGACCTTGGCTTGCTCGCGACCTAGGGCTTACTCGCGACGAAGGGTAGGTCGTTCGCGACCTAGGGCTTGCTCGCGACTTAAAGAGGAGGAGCGACCTTCTTCTTCGCGACCTAGGAAGGTATGCGTTGCATCATCCTCCCCTGATTGAAAAAGATTTGACCCCGAATTCTCACTTTCCTCTTCTTTGACATGCTTATCCTCATGGTATGGAATCAAGTGTTTGACGTTGAAAACGTCGGTAGTATGGATATGATCTGGTAATCTCAACTGATAAGCGTTCCCATTAATCTTCTTTACGATTTCCAAAGGACTAATTTTTCTAGCTTTCAACTTGTTGTAAGTTCCAACTGGAAAACGATCTTTCGTCAATACTGCGTAAACCCAATCACCTTCTTTGAAGTCTACACTTCTTCGCTTCTTATCTGCCAGTTGTTTATACTTCTCATTTGACTTAAGCAATCGTTCGTGAACAATCCTGTGACACTCCTGCAACTCATTCATAAAATCACAAGCTCGTTTAACAACCCCTTTCTAAAGTGGAACTATCGACAAATCCAACGGTCCCTTCGGAATTGCTGAATATACTACTTGAAATTGACTGAATCCAGTACTTCGATTAACAGCGTGATTATGTGCAAATTCCGCTTGACATAACTTCATATCCTAGCTCTTCAAATTATCTTTCACAAGACATCTCAGCAAGTTTTCCAATGATCTATTCATCACCTCTGTTTGCCCATCTGTTTGCGGATGATAAGCGCTACTAAAATTCAGTTTCGTTCCAACCATCTTCCACAAACTCATCGCCAAATGGCTTAGAAATCGCGTATCCCTATCAGAAACAATGGTCTCAGGTAACCCATGTAATCGATAAATCTCTTTAAAGAATAACTGAGCAACACAGACTGCATCAGCGGTCTTCTTACAAGCTATGAAATGTGCCATTTTCGAAAATCTATCTACCACCACATATATGGAATCATTTCCACGTTGAGTTCTTGGCAAAGCTAAAACGAAATCCATGCTGATATCAACCCATGGTCTGGTAGGCACAGGCAATGGCATATACAATCCTGCATTCGTAGCAGTCCCTTTGGAAACTTGACATATGTGACATCTCTCCACAAATATTTCAACTTCTTTTCTCATCGAAGGCCAAAAATAAGATTGAGAAATCAACTGTAACGTACGGTCTCTACCCATATGTCCTTCTTCGTGTAATTCCTTCACAATCTTCATTCGCAAGCTACACTCTGGTATGCACAATCGATTTCCCTTGAATAGAAACCCATCTATCATCATATATTCGTCCGTCTTCCCTTTATTGACTTCATCTACCATCTTCGCAAAGTAAGGATTTTCAGCAAATAATTCTGAAAGTACTTCAAACCCTGTCACTTCAACCTTCATTGTAGTCAACAAATGATTCCTTCTACTCAATGCATCTGCAACACGGTTTGTAACTCCCGATTTGTGTTTCACAACAAATGTAAACTGTTGTAAGTATGCAATCCACGAAGCATGTCTGGCTGTAATTTTGTCATGTCCCTGCAAATATTTCAATGCTTCATGATCAGTATACATAACAAATTCTTTATGGAACAAATAGTGTCTTCAATGCTTCACGGCTTGCACAACAGCATAAAATTCTACATCATAAGTATTATATCTCATCTTGGCTCCCGAAAGCTTCTCACTGAAATAAGCAATAGGACGGCCCCTCTGACTTAACACCCCTCCAATTCCAACCTTAGATGCATCAGTATGTAGTTCAAAAAATAACTGAAAGTCTGGTAATACTAGAATGAGCGCTGAAGTCAAAAGTTCCTTGATCCGCTCAAAAGCAAATCCTGCTTCCTCTGAACATGAAAATTGCTTCCCCTTCATACAATCAGTAAATGGTGCCATCACGCTACTAAATTGTGGAATGAACCTTCGGTAGAATGATGCCAAACCATGAAAACTTTTAACTTCTGTTATCGTCCTGGGTTGTGGCCAATTTCTAATTGCTTCAACTTTATTCTGATCCACCTGTATACCTCTTTATGATATAACATATCCCAAAAATAAAACACTATGCGTCATGAATACGCATTTCTTCGTTGCAGCATAAAATTGTTCCTGTCGCAGTATCCTCAACACTTCTCTCAGATGATGCAAGTGTTCTTCTGGGCTTCCACCGTATATCAGTATATCATCAAAATACACCACCACGAACTTCCCAATAAATGGTCTAAAGATCTGATTCATCGCCCGCATAAACGTACTAGGTGCATTCGAAAGACCAAACGGCATAACCAGCCATTCATACAACCCTTCACGTGTCTTGAATGTTGTCTTCCATTCGTCCCCTGGTCGAATTCGAATTTGATGATATCCACTTTCCAGATCAATCTTCGAAAAGATAACAGCTCCATTCAACTGGTCTATTAAATCATCCAACCTTGGCATTGGAAATCTATACCTTACGGTAATCTTGTTCAGTGCCCGACTATCAGTACACATCCTCCACGTTCCATCCTTTTTCGGCACTAACAAGGCTGGAACTGCACAAGGGCTTAAAATTTCCTGTACACGCCCTTGTTCAAACAAATCTTTCACCTGCCTTCTCAACTCCTCGTGTTATTTTGGACTCATCCTGTAATGTGGTCTATGTGGTAACACAGCTCCTGGAACAAGATCTATTTGGTGTTGTATGTCCCTCAACGGTGGTAACTCTTTTGGCAGCTCTTCGGGAAATACATCTTCAAATTCTTCCGGCACTGGCTTTACTTCTTCAGGAATTTCAACCACTTCATTACTCTCACGTCCAATCAACAAAAATACTTCAGGCTCATCCTCCACTTCCTTGACAAATTCCTTCAAAGATAACAAAGTCTTTAGTTCTTCAATCTCCTCCAACTTGCTTTCATCTGTTTGTCGCTTTTTAGGAACTAGAGTAATTTTAGTGCCCTCGAACATGAAACAATAGCAGTTAGTCCTCCCATCATGTTGCACAGCTCTATCATATTACCACGGTCTCCCCAACAACAAATGACACACGTCCATATTCACAACATCGCACCAGATATCATCTTTGTACTTCTTTCCAATGGAGAAAGTTACACGAGCTCTTCGACCAACCTTCACTTCTCCACCTTTCCTCAACCAAGCTAACTTGTATGGTTTGGGATGCTTCTCAGCCTTTAACGCCAACTTCTTTACAGCTTCTGAAGAAATAATGTTATCACAACTTCCAGCATCAATAACAAACTTGCAAACTTTTTCCAGAATAGTGCATGTTGAGTGAAAAATGTTGCTCCTGAACCAACTAGAATCATCCTCTTGTTTTGGTGTTAAACAAGACATCCTCATCATTAAATTACAACCCTCATCTCCCGACAATTCTTCTTCCTCCTCAATTTATGGTGAATTAAAACATTATGCTTCTGCATCCTCATCCTCAACCTCAGCAACCATCACTCGCTTCTTCGGTTTCGGACATTCATTACTCTTGTGACCAAACTCCTGACAGTTATAGCACTTGAAATTATTGTTGACCTTGGTCTTAGCAACTTCACTGACAACCGGTTTAGTAACAGCCTTGAAAACATTAGCATTGCTACTATCCCCTTTCACTTGATTGTTGGAATTTGTAAACACACCACCTCCTCTTCTACCTTGCTTCTCCCACGCTAGAGCCTTCTGGTGTGCTTCAACAACGGATCTTGGATCAAATATATTTACCATATCCTAAATTTGCATTCTCAACCCTCCAACAAATCTAGCTGTCAACTGTTCCTCCGTCTCCATGGTATCATTTCTGGCAATCAGTTGATAAAACTCATCTGCATAATCATTCACCGACTTTGTTCCCTGTCTCAAATTTTGTAAACGTTGATACATAAGAGACTGATAATTATAAGGCAAGAAAGTAGCTTTCATCAACTTCTTTATCTTCTCCCATGAAACAATTTTTGACTTCCTCATTCTCTCCCGTGTAAGCTTAGTCTGTTGCCACCATGCCAAAGCTCTTCCTCTCAACCGAGTAGCAACCAACTTAACTCTGCGAGACTCGGGAACTTCTTTGAAGTGAAAAATCTCTTCAACATTAGATAACCAATCAAGAAATTCTTCAGCTTGCATACCACCCTTGAATTCTGGAATTTCAGTTTTCATCCCCAACTCCCATCGACGATCATCTTCTACATCCCGATTTTGACGTCGTACTTGGTCTCGATCTCGATAATGAATACTTCCTCTGTCACTCTCTTCATCATAATCAAATGTACTTCGATATCGATCTCGACCATCAACATCTCTATGATCACGCATATCCCTTCGACTATGTCTTTCAGCATCATGATATGGCTCACGTTCATACTCCCGTGGAGTTCTTCTCTCTTCATCTCTATACTCACCAGTAATTCAGCGATTTAGAAGGTCAACACGTTGAAACTAATCAGTATTAAAATACCGCTTTTTGATACCTCTAGATCTGAGTGAATTTTTTTCCTTCGAATACCCTTTTGGACTCCGTATGAACTCAGGTAAGCTTACATCTGCTAACAAACAAATTTAGTATTAAAAAAATTAAAATCTTATGTTTTGTTATGAATCAAAAATCATTTGCCAAATTTGCGCAAATTATTTGTTTTGAAATATTTGCAAAGATTTTCAGAATATTACCTTGGAAATGATTTAGCAAATATTTCTGGGTAGTTCATAGATTATTGCCTTCATTATTTATTTTGTTTCTTTTTTTGAACAATGTTCCATCGAAGTAAATGAAATTCAAAAATTAATTAACTATAATTGATGATAGTTAATGTGAATAAATTTAGCAAATTTATGGAAATGATTTTGATTTGCAAATACGTAGAAAGTATATTGGATCCAACATTCTTTATAATAACGTATGTTGGATCCGACATACACTACTATATAACTTTAATTAACTCTAACCGGTTACTATTGATTCTTATCTTATAGCTGATTATTGTTATCCAGGCTTGTTGCTATCTGCTCCATGTCAATATGTCCGATGAAACGGTTGATTTCTGTTCTTTTCTCTATAAGAGGTGGAATAGAATAACCCGATTGAAGCGTAATGATCATACGTCTGCAATGCATTGTATGTCCCATAATAGGTCCTATTCTTCTACCCTTTCCTGGGAGTCGATGACTATTCATAGCTATTACCTTGACACCAAAGAAGAGTTCGACCCAATGCTTTATTTCTGTCCTAGTTGATCCTGATTCGACATTAGAAGTATATTAATTGCTCCCCAATAACCGAATACTTTTTTCTGTAAATACTGCATATTTGATTCCATCCATAACTCCATTTTCTTCCCTATGAGTTCCAGTATCGATAAGAATTCTAGTTCTTACTGTTCATATGTCATGGTATGAATATACCATACCAATTCGTTATGTATGGATGATGAGATTCCATTGATACAGAGCCAATTCCAATAGACTTATTGAACGTTCCCATTAGCGTGCATCTAGCAGGAATTGAACCTACGAATTTGCCAATTATGAGTTGGGCACTTTAACCATTCAGCCATGGATGCTTAACAGGGCTCATTGTACATCATGTACAACGGAATTTGGATTTTGAATAAGAATTAAAATCGAGGCTTTAAAACAAAGTTGAGACTAATGGATTCAAGTTTGTTTTGAAATCCAAATCTCAAAATTTAAATCAATTTTAAATTATGAATGTTTTAAAAATAAGTTTAAATAAAATAGTTTTAAAAAGTAAATTTTTTTTGCAAGTAAAATTAAAGTTGTTCATGATTCTGCTATCAGACTCGAGCTTGATGAAATTGGTATTATTAACATTAAAGATGAGACACGATCTCTAGGTAGCGAACCCATAATATTGTGCCGAAGCTCCTTAAGGTTGCGGGTCGTAAGATGATTAATTACTGGATTGATAAGGTCGATGCGATTAATTACTGGATTGATAAGGTCGGTGAGATGATTAGGCAGAGGCGATCGATTGATAAGGTCGGTGCGATCTAGAAAGGGGAGGAGATGACTTTTTTTAGGGAGGAGGCCGACCTTTTGTGGATTAAGAAATGAACGGGGAGGAAAGCTGGTAATGGAACACAGAGAGGAGAGATGAACGGTAAATTTGCAAACGCTATATTCAAACACTAAGTCTATACCCGTGCACATTCACGACTGAAATAATATAATTTTATTTTAACACTCTTGGGAATATACATATAAATAATAATTGTAAGTGACTGATTAAATAGCAATACATTAATAATAAAAAGTATTATAGTGATATTATAATATGTTAGTTTTCAAATATTTATTTTCAATAATGATTTAAATTAATGGCAAAAAGATTTTTCATGCATCTTTTTGTTAGTGTTACAACTAAGTTGATGGATTAATCTATATTCTAATCTTATTATGTAAACAAAATCGTATGTTTAGTATTGCAGCTTGTATTTATTCATTAAAATAGAGTAATACGGTAATTATAAAATATCTTATCTTATTATCTAAACAAAATCGTGTGTTTTTAGTATTACGAATGTAAATTGTAAATTAAGAACAACTTAACTGTGTGGACAATAGACACGTGACTGTACACTGTATGAATTTGAAAATCTGGTATTAAGTCCAAAAGTTTTTTGGAGTTTGCTAGGAGGTCAGATAAAATAATTGCAAAACTGTGCGAAATATGATCACACTGTTAGAATTCAGATGAGCAAATAATTTGTGCCGCCCAGATCACTTCCATACCAATTCGCGACATGTCTTCTTCAGGCTTTATAACAATTTTGCAATTGCTTTTGGTAACTGACACTCGCGTTGTCCCTAGAATAGGTAATCATTCTCTCTGCCAAAAAAGATTTTGCCTCCAACCTCCACTTGATTACTCGGCTCGACTTACGGCTTGATTTCTTGGCGGGACTGAAAGGAAGCACATGGCTTCCAAGGGACGTGGAGGGTACTATGGTAGTCCTCTGTGCGGTGACAGCTGTAACGATCTCGAATTTTAATTAAGTTTAAATTGTTAATTAACTTAATTTTTGAATAATAAATTGTGGAATTAATTGGATTTCAATATAAAATATTAGTTAAAATATGAATTATTGAGGGAAAAAAAATGTATTTAAATTAAATATGAATTGGGATTTACAAAAAAACAAATAGGTATGTAAGTTTGCAGGAAGGAACCAGATAGATGTATGGTTATACAAACAATATTAGTTATGTATAACCAGAAATTAAAACAAATCAAAGACATAAGTAATAAAATATGAATGATTGTTATGGTTATATATTTGTATAAACAAATCCAAATATAGCTTCTATAATTTATTCATAATTCCAATGTAAATTTTCAGTTTTTAGCTGAATTTGATTAAAAACTTGCACAATCCATTTATTTTGTAAGATGCCATATATTATTAATAATTCATATGTTTTCTTTGCAGATGGTTGTGTGGTTGAAACTAATGATGACATCCATAATGAAGAAAATGAAGGCAGGAATAATGATGAAGATAATGAAGACGAGCATATTGTTTTAGGTTAATAAAAAAAGTTACCTTGTGTTGGATCCTGAAACATGCAATTGCAACTATTATCCCCTGGTCCGTGGCAATACTGTATAAATTATATAGGATCAGTTCACCAATAACTAACTTAAAAATATACTCATTTCAATTTTATTAATTGATGTTAAAGCTTTTTGAGACCTTCAATTTTTGGACTTTAATAGGTTATATTAATAATCAGGTTGAATAATCCAAATGAAGTGGGAAGATATTGACATGAATTAGTTACAAAAGTGTAAAGCTAAAGTATTAACCATTTTTTTTTTTTGAAGTGAAATATAATTAACCAAAATGTTTATTATTCTATGAGGGTATTCATACATAATTTTCTTATCCAAGCCTTGGTTGATGACTAAATGAGCCACTAACTATAACCATAAGTAAATGTCATCAAGAAATAATGCAATAAACTATTTAACCAATGAATAGATACATACATCATATGTAAATAAATATCAAAAAGGTGCAGAAATAAATCTGTTATTGTATTTATGACATTAATCAATACATTTATATATACATTTTTTAGTTCAGGATATGAATTTAGAAGTTAATGTCCAAATAAAAAGAATAAAAACATTCCAAACTAATATTACTTTGCAATTTAGTTGTGTATATGTGTGTTAGATTTTTTCCAAGTAAAAATTGGCACCAATTTCTTAACATTCTCTGCATCTGGAAAAACTACAAAATTTCACATATTAGTAATTATAATTCTATAAAATAGATTGAAAAGTTTTAATTTGTAAGTTGAAATCAATTTGTCTGTTTTCTTCGTCTTTATATTGATTGAAGTCCAATTTGCCTGAAACACACCAAAATTGACGGCACTCTCTGACATTAGAAATTAAAAAATAAATAAAGTTTGACATCAAACTAAAATGGGGAAAAAGATTGCTTCTTTATAGACATCTGAATCCTATTTACTGAGCTTCTCTGCAGCACATATATTAGCCTCGGCTCGATGTTGTCAGCACCATCGCGACTTTCGACTGCTTCACATGCATCATTCATTATTAGCGGAGGCGATGTTTTGTTTGTTGGAAATTTATTTCCTTTAAATTTTAAGATAAAATGAAAAGGATTGACTTTGAGGAAGAGAAACTGACGAAGAACAGATTGCAAGCTAGCGTGGTTGGAGTGCAGGCATTAATTTTAAGGTGAAAATTATTTTTGTGATATAAATTTTAGACTGAATTGAAACCCTAGATGTGAGGGTTACATAAATTGGTATGAGGAATGGGAGTGAGAATGAGACGTGCAATCAGATCGTGCGGAAAATGGAAGACAAAAATGCCCTGAAACTCTCTTTAATAATACATAACAATAGCATGGGTAATTTAGTAACTACAAAAGCTTCAAAAACACGTTTTCCCATTATATATAGATGATGTTCTCGCCTTGTTGAAACTGATGACTCTCTTCTATCTCGAACAGATTATGGCGATACCCTCCTCGCTTCTGTAACCGATGGCGAAACTCTATTTCCTCCATGGTTCGAGACTGGTGACCTTTTCCTACGAATTTGATTCATGTCGATCATCAACTTCTCTAACTTCTCAACACCTTCATTGAACTTCTCATTGATACGTTGTTCCATTGCCTCAGCTTCTTCCCTTCGATACACATCTCCAATATTCTGAAATCGGTTAGCACGTCTCGGAGGCATGATCTCTCTAACAAGCTCGATTCCTTCTCTACTTAGTTCGGCTTGCTTTGATTTGGCTCGACTTTAACTCCAACACTTTAACTCGGCTCCAACAGGTTCGGCTTAGCTATGTTTGGCTAAGTCTAGCTCTGATACCAAACTGACGCAGCGGATTATAACGGATGACGACGAAATGTGGATTTCGTGTCAAACTAATCGATGAACGATTAGATGAAGCAATATGAATCGATGAATTAGTGATACCAAACGCCCAAATCCATTGATCTCAAGAGATACCGGATTCTAGCTATCTCCAACACGTTGATCGCGCACGATACCGTGTTAAAAGATCTACGATTCTTCGACGTTGATCTTGCGCACAAGATTCCGTCAATTGGCTTCAAAATCGTTGATTCGAGCGCACTCGAATAACCGAAGATGGAGAAAGGAGATAACACTCAACTTCCAATTTCAAAAGAGGCACAAAGCACTCAAAATTTTATTCAAAATTCAACAACCCAAATGATACAACTCACCCGCTATTTATAGGAGATTACAACTCAACACACTTTACAACATTTCATACGACTTAATAAAAATACATCACAAACAGTACAAACGACTTACCAAACACACAGTCGACCTAAAGAACAACACATGCGACTTAAAATCCCAGTAACACAAGAAGTCCCGCGACCTAAAAAAACGACCTACTGGAAGCTCGCGACATAAGAACTTCGCGACCTAGGATCTTCAGCGACATACTTACGTCGTTCGCGACCTACTGGGGGTGATTTGCGACATAAGGGAAGTCTCCGCGAAGAGGAGGAGCGACCTTGGCTTGCTCGCGACTTAGGGCTTGCTCGCGACCTAGGGCTTGCTCGCGACGAAGGGTAGGTCGTTCGCAACCTAGGGCTTGCTCGCGACTTAAAGAGGAGGAGCGACCTTCTTCTTCACGACCTAGGAAGGTATGCGCTGCATCAACCGATCAATGCATGCACTTAATTTATTGTTTATTATTTAAAAATTTTATTTGCAAAAGAAAAGCAGTTACACATCTTTAGAAATAGCACAACTCAAAATGCATTAAAAAATTATAAAATTGAATAATGCTAATAAAATAGCTCGATACGAACTAATTTTAGAATATAATTTCCAAATATTTTTGTTTATGCTTAGTTTGCATCAACAAGAAAACTTGTCAACATCCCCAAAGCTATGTGAATGTAAATGAAATATTTGGAGGAAGATTGAAGGAGATTACTCATTCAAAACCTCCCTTCCGACCAAGTTGACTCAGTCAAATCACTTTCAGAGGATAATTGATATATTGCTAGTGAATCATTGATCAAATTAATTTCATCAAATGAAGGTAAAAGAGGAAGCATCTTATTTGAAACCCCTCTTTCCAATGAGTCAAAAGTAGATACTCATATTTAGTATTCATCATTTTCGACCATGTCGAAAGGTCTACTCAAACCCTTTCGATCATGTCGGAAGGTCTGCTTTGCTTTTTATGAGATGAAGCCACTTTCGACATCATTGGTTTCATTCCTTATAGAAGAACTCATTCGAAAGGGTTGAAGACATGGTCACATGTATGCTCCTTTTGAAGGAATCCATCCTTAAATGATAACTTGTCATTCATGAAATTGATGTCTTTCGTAACGTCCCTTTCGATCAGGTCTAAAGGGATTTCATCCTTCAGAAACAAATCTAATTCACAACAGAGCAAGCCTCATTTGGAGTATTTGGTATAAGATCATTTTGGATATAAGTAAGTTCTATAAACTTATCACTGTCAAAACATCATCATCTTTCTTTATCGTCATATTATGCTTATCGTGATGATAATGTGTTTTGCATGCATTCTAACCAAGTTGATCCCACGTCTTTGCAAAAGATAGAAAGAAGATAAGAAAATAAGATAGCATCATGTGCAATTGATCATTAGTCGAGCTAATGATCATAATGATCTTCCTCGTATTCGAAATCCTTAATTAATCCACGCATTTTTCCCTTTTCATTAATCCAAAATGAGTTACAAGTTTGAGAGTTTTTCCTCAAATTGTTTTAGGGTTACAAAGATTATGTTGTTGAAAAGGAGTAGAAGTAAAAGAAATAAGCTTTGGATTTCAAAATCCAGACCCCAAAATTGGATCCCTTGAGTCATACTTATAAATGTAGGTTGGCCCCCTTTCGCGTCAATGCTTTCGAACCTGTTGAAAGGTCACTTTATCTCCCGCATCATTCCTTTCGACATGGTCGAAATGCGCTATTTGCTTTCAGTGCTGTTGAAAGGCTTTCCTTTTGAGTTCTCTGACTCATCCTTGTGCATCGCATTTTCTTATTCCAGGCCTTTCGACTTTGTCGAGAGGGTCCTTTGTCCACCTTTCATTGTTGTTAGTTTTAAGTGTTTCT
The DNA here is from genome assembly GCA_030765085.1 of Allium cepa. Classification (NCBI taxonomy): domain Eukaryota; kingdom Viridiplantae; phylum Streptophyta; class Magnoliopsida; order Asparagales; family Amaryllidaceae; genus Allium; species Allium cepa. Next base: position 984,970,362 of record CM060929.1, on the reverse strand, counting down.
TCTCTCTACTTTTTCCCAAATTGCTTTTGACGTCGTCGAAAGGGCCACAAGTGCGCTTTTCTGTTCATTGTTGCTTTGTAGTCATAAGAAGTAAAGATAAGAGCTTCTGATTTCATCGATAGATTGTTTATTAGGGTTTTGAAGATGTTTAAGTATTGATCATTCTGACAAGGTGGGTAGCCTTTGAATGCATGTTTGTGAATTGATGTACAACCTTCTCCTAATTTCATAGGCTTCGACCGGTTCGAAAGGCTCAACTATGCTTTCGAAAGGGTTATTTTGGGTAATTTTAATGAACGCGAAACCTTTGGTTTCGAAAGGTTTGACGCTCATATGGAAGGTTATTATTCATTTCCTTTGAAAGGGGTTCTGAGCCCGTCCTTGCTTTTCTCTATATCCGTGAACCCGTCTGCATTGAAAGGTTTGAATGAAGCGGAAGGGTAGCCCCGCTTTCTTTTTCTTCTTTTTCGAAAGCTTTTTCCACTGTTTATCACTTGTGAGGGCGCCTGGTACTTGCAAATACTTCGAAAGCTCTCCTAATGCCTTCGAACATTCTTTCATGATCCTTGTCGAAACCCATGCTTGTAATTTCAGTAGAGTCTGGCATATTTATTAATCTTCTTTCATACCTTTGTTCTTAAGTGAGTTTTATGGTTAACAGTTTTTTTGGAACACAACATGCTATTCAACTGAAAAACATCAAACTTTACTTTTATATATACATAATTGAGAAACAGAATATAATTAATATATAAAAATTTATACTATTGTAATCTAATTCAAAAAGTCTAATGAGAGTTTCGATGTTCTAAATTTAGAATTGTAAAATCTTTTTTACGGAAAAGGTTCATGTTGTGAAAAGATACATATATAAACATATTTGTTAAGATACATTTGGAAGATTTAAATATACAAAAAAATATTATCAAGGACAAATTTAAAGGCTTATTTATAATAAATGACAACCCACTAATGTTTTTCTCCAAGGACTAAAACGTTCAACTGTGTTCGACCCCAACCGTCGTGCTCTTTTTTCTTCTTCTACAAGTTCGTTCTTCTTCTTCTTCTACAAATTTGCACATTGAAAATTTAATTTTCTTCTTCATCCTTCTCTATTCTTGTGCGTGAATTAATTCCTCTTATTGATTTTGACACTCGTTTCTATTCACGTGCGTGAATTTCTTCATCCTTCCCTATTCTCTTAGTTGTCCTTCTCTATTCTCTATTCTCTTCTTCTTCCTTCTTTAGTGAAGTTTGTTTGAGTATCTATTTTACTGTCAGTTTGAGTTTTTTAGGTATCTATTTTATTATCGGTAGATATCATTTTTTATATTGTTTTATTTGTTTGTTTTTTGTTGTATAAAGAAATTATTGTACTAGAATAAAATGACAATCTGAAGCAAATATTTTCTATTGATGTTTTTTTGCAGTGGTGACAATATGCTTATCGTTCTTCTTATACTAATGTTATAAATCCTATTCCTATATTTGATAAGTCTGTTGCTGATGCTAGTGTTGAAGATGTTATTAAGCCACCTAAGAAGAAATGTAGTAATGGTAGACCATTTATCAAATGTAAAGGATTATTCAGGTACTTTCAAAATAAGAAAAATAGATGTAGTGTATACAAGCAATTTGGTCACAATAAGAATAATTGCAAAGCTTCTAAGAGATATGGTTTGGTTTTCATGTTGTTATGAATTTATTAAGATTTATACTTAGTTGTATGACTTTTTTTTAGCAGTCTTTTGTAATTGAACCAAATTATAAGAGTATATTGATTTTAGCAATTTTTTAATTTGACATTGGTTTGGATTTGTATTTGAACTTGGTTATATAATATTATTTGTAGCTTCAGAATCAGTTTTGTAGATAAAGCGGTATTAGTTTTAATATCTATTTGTTTGTAGGTTATATAGTGTCATTCGTAGTTTCGATTTCAATATTAGTTTTGTAGTATAATTAGTATCATTTTTATTATATGTTTGTTTGTAGGTTATATATTATCATTTGTAGTTTCAATATTAGTTTTGTAGTGTAACCAGTATCAGCAGTTTTATTATTTATTTGTTTGTAGTTTATGTAGTATCAGTTGTACTTTCAGTATCAGTTTTGTAGTATAACCAGTATAAGTTTTATTATTTATTTGTTTTCTTGATTGAGTCGGGTATTTTTTTTTTTGTAATATGATCGTATCATTTTGTAATGTCATTTTATAGTGTATCCGTTTAGCTTTTGCATCAATTTGTACTTGATTTGGTTGTAGTATCATTTGACCATTTTGTATTATCATTTTATAATTTTTTTAGATGTGAATTTGTGCTTCTAGGTAGCTTTTGCATTAATATGTACCTAATATGTTTGACATCCGTTTAGCTTTTGCATCCATACGTACCCGATTAGGTTTGACATCTGTTTAGCTTTTGCATCCATACGTATCCGATTAGGTTTAGCATCCGATTTGCTTTTGCATTCGAAGGTATGCTCGATTATACAATATATTTTGAGTATAGATTGGTTTTCATTTGTACTAGATTAGGTAAGACATTCAGTTAGCTTTTGCTTCAATGCATACCTGATTAGGTTTGATATCTGATTAGCTTTTGCATTTCATGGTATGCTCGGTTAAATAATATATCTCGAGTATAGATTGGTTTTCATCTATACCCGATCAGGTTTGGCATTCGGTTAGCTTTTACATCAATACATACCCAACTAGGTTTGGCATCCGATTAGTATTTGCATCAGTATGTACCCAATTAGGTTTGAAATCTGGTTAGGTTTTATGTTTGATGGTATGCTCGGTTAAATAATATATCTTGGGTATAGATTGGTTTTCATTTGTACCCAATTAGGTTTGGTATCTGGTTAGTATTTGCATCAATACGTATCTGATTAGGTTTGCCATCGGGTAAAGTTTTACACCAATACATACCCAATTAGGTTTAGCATCCAGTTGGCTTTAGCAACCATACATACCCGATTAGGTATGACATCCGGTTAGCTTTTGCATTCCATGGTATACTCAGTTAAACGATATATCTCGAGTATATATTGGTTTTCATCTGTATCCGATTAGGTCTGGCATTCGCTTAGCTTTTACATCAATACATACCCGATTAGGTTTGACATTCGGGTAGTTTTTGCATCAATACATACCAGATTACGTCTGACATCCTATTAGCTTTTGTATTTGATGATATGCTCGATTTAACAATATACCTTGGGTACAGAATGATTTCCATTTATACCTGATTAGGTTTGACATTCGGTTAACATTTGCACCAATACGTACCCAACTAGGTTTGGAATTAAGTTAGTTTTTACACCATTATATACCAGATTAGGTTTGGCATCCATTTAGCTTATGCATCCACACATACCCAATTATGTTTGGCATCCAGTTACCTCTTGCATCAATACATGCCTACTAGGTATGGCATTTGGTTAGCTTTTGCATCAATATGTACCTGATTAGGTTTGACATTCAGTTAGCTTTTTCTACAATACATACCTAATTGAGTTTGACATCCTATTAGCTTTTTCATTTGGTGGTATGCTCATTAAGCAATATATTTTAGGTATATATTGGTTTCCATTCGTACTCGATTAATTTACGTATAGTGTGATTTTTTTACCTGATGTATTTGCATTAATTGAAGCTTAGTGAGCAAGATGAGATGATCAGCTATGTTGTAAATAACTAGAAGATATAGGTGGCATGACAAGCGGTGAGTTATTACACGGTGATGTTGGTTAGTTTATTCAATATTAGTTTTTTAGTAACGTTTTTGCAGTATCGGTTTTTGCATACTATTAGTATTAGTTTCAGATATAACAAAATATGATCTGTTTTCTCATGCTATGAGTATCGGTATAAGTTTCATGTATAACAAATATGGTGTCAGTTTTTGCATTCTATCGGTATAGTTACTAGTATAAGTATGACAGAATACAATATCAGCTTTTGTGTACTATTAGTACCAGTTTCAGTTATGACATAATGTAATATCAAATTAAAGTATAAGAAAATATGATATCGGTTTTTGCATACTATTAGTATCAGTTTTAGGTATAACTGAAAATAAAATATAGTCATAACATAGTATCACATGTAGATAAAGTTAAATAAAGCTAATGTTTACAAAATCAAAAATAAGATCATTGTTTTTACAACAAATTAACAAAAAATTTATAAGTGTTTATATCTATAATAAAAAAAACTAAATTTAATTAATTTTAACACAGCATCACAAATGTATATTAGTTAAACAGAACATCAAAGCAAATTTTACAACAAATTTACTCCTTTATATTTTTTCTTCAGTTTTGACATGAAATCGGATAAATTCAAGCAGTGATCGTTTATTGTCAATATATCTGACACAATTCTTGCTTTGGTTTGCAACATATGTTTAGGTTTTATCTTGACCGGAATTTGGCTTTTGTTAGTGATATAATAAATATCATGACATATATTTCACAGTCAACTCTGTTAAAGCAAAATTTATTTTTAGTATCAGTTTGCGCCGCTTGTAGTATCAGGTACATAACAAATATATAACATTGCATTTAAGAGATAATGTTGCAAACAAGCTATATGCCTTAAAATGAAATAGTTAACAATTTCAGTATCAATGTTAGCATCATTTTAGTATCAGTTTTAGTGCCTACAGATATCATTTTTAATATCCATAATATTTGTATTATTTTTGCTGCAATTATTTACAGTTTTACAATAAGTTTTGCATTTGTCGATATTAGTTTTTATGCTTGTAGGTATCAGTTTGTGTGCCTGTAGGTATTAGTTTTGATGTGAAGTAAACGTTTACTAAATTGAATAAAAATAGCTTGTATATCGATCAACTCAATTCAATCTACTAGGCATATAAAGATGTATAGTACTTTATACAAAAGATCATAATGCAAACACATAACAAAATTGTAAGTATTAAATAATAATAATTTCAATGTTACCATTAGTTTTAGTTCTAATATCAATTTTGTTGTCGATAGGTATCATTTTTAACCAAAAAACATAAAATTGATACTAGTAATGAATTCGTAAAATATCAAACATTTGACCATGATATATTGTAGTACTATGCATTTCCATTTCCATACAACATGGACCAATTACAACTACAAAGTATAACGTAATCTCCTTCCATAAAAGTGAAAATAACGATACATATACAAACAATTATATAAGATAACACTAGCAACAACAAAAATCACATGAGTCTGAAGCACAATGTCGACTTCCATTAACATAGTAGAAGAAGCCTTTACCAAACCATCCTCCTTCTTCTTAGCCACCCTCCTTCCTCTCTTTCTTCTATCTTTATAATCACTAATCTTCTTCTAAGTCAACATGTCTTTAGCTATGATTTCGTTGTCGACACTCCAAACATTTTTCTTCTTCTTTGATTGAGTTTTGATTCTATTATTGATGTGAGATTTTTCAGATGGTTTACATCAAATGGAAGAGATTTGATTAGGGTTTGGGTATAATTAAATAGGATTTAGGGTTGTATTTTTGAATCGAAGAGTGAGTTTGAAATTGAAGAAGAGTGTCGAATGGAAGGAAATAATAGGTAAAGATAAACGTTTTATTTAGGCTTTTTGCTCGTCCTTGTAGGAAAAAAAGGCATGTCCTTGTGCTTAATTTATTAAGATAACGTCTTTAAGTATTTTCCTTAAATATATTAATATTAAACTATAAACAACCAAAATAAAGTACAATATTTAAATTAAAATACATGGAAATGTATTTTTAAAGTAAATGAAATACAAGCTTGCGAAATAAAAACCACCAAAATAAATAATATATTTAACAATATAATAGGAAAAAATCTTAGATTTAATGGTTAAGAAATAGAATTCAAACTACAATACACTGATTTAAGTAACCGTTTCTAAAAGCAATTAAAGCAGATGAATAATAAGGGCGCGTTTGCAATGAATGAACCATTTGTGAGGAGAAGTAGAGTGAACGAGATATGCATTTGGGCTTGCAAACGAGGTACTTGAGTTGTGATTTTTAACGTAATTGATTTATAATTTATTAATTTTTATTTTTATTGTATAACACGAGTTTAGTAATTGTAAATAATAAAAATTAAATTACTTGATATTTTGTTAAAACAAAATAAAATACATTTTATATTCAAATACATGAAAAAAACTATAGAGGACGACTGCAGAATAATGCTAAATGGTACACCATAAATCCATGTAACTCATCATTAGGCAATGTTTCCACCACATCTAAGGTTACGGAATCTTCATCAAAAATCTGAATAATCTCCCGTCGTTGAATAAGTAAAGCAACAGACAATATAGATAGACAATGATGGATGACGTTGGTGAAACGTTCCATCTGAATGAACGACCATCCAACGACAGTCCTACTTGAGCTTCCATGCTCGATCAGCCTACTGCATTTGGGTCAAACAGGTGTAATGCCATCGACTACCTAATTGGATCACAAATCTACATCGACAACAGTGAAAGACTGAGCCAGTGGAGTAGGAGATATTAGATATTTGCAAGTGTCATTTCCTATGCGACCTCCAATAGCTCATTAAACTCTCTGAATTTAATGAGAGATTTTTTTCCAGAATTTCTTATATCTTTTTGTTGTAATGGTGTTCCACCACATCTCGGAACTGTCCAACTGATCGTTATCTTGATCCCACATCCCTTCTATCTATAGAACTTGTCTCAATCAGTCCAAGAGCATTTCAGGTTGTCCCGTTTGTTCTTTATCAATGTGAGAGACCAGTCAATGTCCAACTTGTTAAATGCGGCCACCACGGACGCATAAAACCCACCGACCAAACTCCTTTCGTCCTGTAGAAAGTCAACGCACAGATCAATGAATAATTCCTCCCTTTCGGAGGTTCATAAAGCAATGAGCTAAGAGAAAGCGTAGCAGAACCAGAAGAGTGCACCACACTGACAACTAAAAATCGCAAAAAATGGAAAAAAAATCCCAGAAAAATATATGTTATAGATAGGAAAAAAATAAACATAATAACAGAGAAAAATATGTTCGAGTGGTTCGAGAGAAATTGAAAAAGAGGACGATGTGGATGTTTTTGCTACTGGTATAATAAACGGGGGGGGAGTTGATAATTATAAAGAAGTGGAGAGAGCCGAAATGAATCGGTTGTTGGAGTGAAACGACACGACGCGTCTGATGCGAACGTATCTCCCCAGTATAACTAGTTCAATGCTTCATTTTTTTAAAGTCAGAACGCATTGTTAATATTAGCGTGATAAATTTTGACTGCAAACGGTACTTAATAGAAGTTTGCTCAATACGATAAGGCTGTTCAAGGCGCTCGAGGGCGGGGGGTTGGGTGCCCAAAAATAAAGCAAAAAACGCAGCCTTTTGAAAGTGACTACTGTGGCTGGCTGTCACTTAGGATCGTGTAATATGGAAAAATGCGGAAACAGATAATAATAATATAGTAAATAAGAGTAAGCACACCAGGAGTTTTTATACTGATTCGAGCTTCCCGTTCTACGTCCAGTCTCAGACTTCCTTCTGGAATTTCTCACAATAACTCTCTCTTAACCCAGAGGAATATGTATACAACACCTGGACAACCGAACAGGATTTTTCTGCCTCTAAAAATCGAAAGAGGACTTTACCCACCTGAACAATCGAACAGGACTTTTCCGCCTCTAATAACCGAAAGAGGACTTTATCCGCCTGAACAACCGAACAGGACTTCAACAGTTTCAACAGAATTGCTATGACACTATGCGTTCTTAATAACACTGATATGTCTTTGATGCACAACCTTCCTAAAATCTTTCCTCGAGTATATATGTGTGTATAAAGATTTAAAAAGGAAAAATATTGCTTAGAATCAAAGAATAAATTAGTTCATTTAGAGATTCAAGCAATATATGTAAGTTGTGATTGCTTTTTAGAATGCAGAGAGTATAGAAAATATAATCAGAAATTATTCAGTAAATTCGTGATTTGTGAAATAAATTTTTTGTGTTTATATAATAGTTAAAGAGTTGCAACCATTCACGAAGAGTTCCGATCAACAGAAGCATCCATACCTCTTCGTATTAGAACGCGACTCTTAGCAAAAGGAGGTGTCTATTCAGAAAAAATAGTTGTTGTACAGGTTCAGTCGACTGGCCCAAAACGATCAGTTGACTGAATGTTCAAAGTTATTTAAAAACTGAGCGTTCATGTGCATCTGTACAGATTCAGTCGACTGGCCATATATGGTCAGTCGACTGATCTGATAGTCAAAGCACACATCTCTTCATTTTATAAAATTTAAAAGTTTTTAAACTAACTTAACTACTTGAGGATAGATTTTAATATTTCTATGACTAAAAACTTTATAGATCAACATACTATACGTAGTTTTGTAGCCTTGTCTCTTTTGTAGTTTGAACAGCATACTTTCTTTTTCTTTTTGTCACGTATCCATATAGTATAATTCACTGCTTTGTCATGAATCAAAATATGTGATTCAACACCTTTGGCCTTGGAGACCTATATTGAAAGGATGAATCACTTGAGACCCATTTTTATGACATTCGTTGCATCAAGTGGATCAGCCCATCTTCTCAATAGTTTCTCACCCCCACTTTAATCCCTTTTCCGTTCGATCACTTCGCATCGGCCCATTATTCCCTGTTTCGTTCAACACAGTATTTTGTCAGCAATAATTCCCCCAAACGTTCACCATTTTTGTCTCCTCTTATCTAGGCCTGTCAATGGGCAGGGTTCAATTCGGGTGTTATTGTGACGCCCCATCTTTATACTCACACTAGCCAAGGACACTATAGAGAAATGTCATCAACTAGCACGAAGAATAAGGCTGTTGAGGAGCGACCATCTGTGTAATTGCTTTGTGCGAGTACCGATATGTTAGATACTATTACATGCATTTCATTTCAAAAGGAAATTTGACACATCAATTACAACTCAAAACTACCACATGGTGGTTATGTGATCTTCGGAAATAAATATAAAATAAGCACAACATAAATCAGTCACAGATATTCATATCACTAAGGCAGAAACAGATATGAATATAACACATAAAAGTGTACATTAAAGTAGTGGTATTACACATAAAAGTGTACATTAAAGTAGTGGTCATGTAAGATCCACCACATCACAAAAGAATAGGTACAAGTGCTAGACAAAAGAATATGTATACATCAAGGAGTCTCTATCTCGAATGTATAATAACGAAAACTACTAAGCTAAAGTAGTTAGCCAAAAGTCAGATGACGGGCCTTGATAAGAAGTCAAGTAGAAGCACCTGAAATACCTCGGTCTGACCCGAGTATTATTTAAGAAGAAAATAATAAACGGATCAGTCTAGCTATAAATATCAGATAAAATGAGATAGGATAAGAGATATGAAAAAAATGTATGATAACAATAATGCCATATTGTGACAAGTATATACTAAATAACAACAAAAATCATACAATATCTCAAATTTTCTTGAACATCAAAAGGAAAGTCATATTCTTCATTTTATTCACCAAATCACAAATATCGATAAAGCCTATCAATATAAATCACAAAAATTTGGTGAACATAAATTCTAGAAATCATCAATTAGAAATTCAAAAATCACAAAGGGGAGGCTTATCAAAAACGGAAGCATGAAAACTCACCAACACGTGTATCACAAACGGGATGATATCCCATGGTCGCTAACCATAGAGCGGGTGCAACGACATAGTACAATAACGGTACGTCCGATGAACCTAAAACTCAAATAATTCGGAACAACGACGTAGTACAATAACGGTACGTCCGATGAACTTGAAACTCAAATAATTCGGAACAACAACGTAGTACAATAACGCTACGTCCGATGAACCTGAAACTTAAATAATTTAGAATAACGACATAGTACAATAACGGTACGCCCGATGAACCGAACTCCATAAAAGAACATGGGTCGCTAGCCCATAAAAATGAGCTGAAACTCCAAAGAACCCATAGATCGTTAGCCTATAAAAGAAACGAGACGAAGCTCAACAAAACGAGTTATAGTCCCCTACGTGGACAAAGAGACATCGGATATCGCTAGTCTAAACCATAAAATGATCACCATCTGTCAATAAGAAGTGTGAATTACACTAAGCTAGTAAACAAATGAGTTTAGCTTCATGTCCCATAACCACTAGTTTAAATTAATTATTTAAAAACAGATTATAGATTTCCACTCCACAAGATTTCAATCGAACAAGTCCAAGAACCAACAACAAAGAAAACATAAGCGTTTCATGCCACTTGTTTTGCTAGGTCGTTTAATTAGATTTCTCATACGAATGTGGTAAAGGTTTGTATATACTAATAGATTGGAAAACGATTTAAAAAACGAGCTTTGTATTACAAATAACATTGAAATCATTTTTGTGAAAGAGTTTGAATATTTACTACTAGTATAGAAACCTTTATAAAGTGACAAATCACAGAAAACGATTGTAAAAATAATCAATCACAAAAAATTCACATACGATGACGTGAATCAAATCCATAGAAATCGATTCAAATCCATCAAAATGGATATTTTCAAAAATCCAGAAAAGGAGTTATCAAAGTTGATAAAAGTGATAACAACTAATTGGATCAACCAAAAATCGATTAAAATGGAAATCCACATAGCAATAGACAATTTATCTGAATTTAACAGTGCCAGACGTCTAGTGCTTTCCCCAGACGTCAGTGTTGAAGGTTTGGAATTTTCTTCCAGATCGCCCAGACATTTGGGAAGTAAGCTTAGATGTCTGAGCTAAAGGTCTGGAATTTTTATTCCGTATCTTCAAACGTCTAGTCATACAACCAGACGTTTGAGCTGAAGCTCAGGGCAATATTTTGCCTAGGCCATTGATGGCCAAATTATCTCGGAGGCGATCGACCGAGCGACGATGGCTAGGGATTTATGCCAAGCGACAACCCAGCCCTACAGGCTCTTCAATACACTCCAAACAACATGTCAAAACATCCAATGTAGGATTTTCATATATTTTGACTTCAAAATATCAAAAATTGGAAAATTCACCAATCCAATTCAATTCAAAACAAATGAACATGAAATAGGTGTTAGGAATTCATACCTAACAACTATCAAAGGTGTAGACATAGATGTGAATTCAAGAACTCACCTTTAAACTCTAAAACAATGAATGAGAAGCTCAAACACAAAGGAAAGATCAACCACTCTTCAACTTCAATTCTAGAAGCTCCAATCTAAGCTCATAAGCAAATCTTTCCTAAGTTAGGTTTAGGAATTTCTGAAAATAAGAGAGAGATTGAAGTGGAGAAGAAGAAGATGATGCTTACCTAAGCTTCTCTTTAATTTTAGAGCTTGAATTGAATTTCCTAGCAAAACTAGGGTTTAGGAATTTTGATTTCTTTTCTCTTCCCCCATTTTTACTTTAGCTTGAAGTATTAGAAAAAATAGAATGAATGAAGAGGAGAGTGGGGGTCGGGTTAGGGTGCCATGTTGGGTTAATGGGCTGAAACTCAAACCCAAAGCCCAACAGAAAAATAGCAAAATTCAATTCAACTCCAACATATCGATGTTTATACTCAGAAAGATCGCAAACACCGTTTTAAACTCAATGGAAATAGTCTTGAGTCCTAATTTGACTGTTTATAGAAAGTAGCATTTCGGACTTTAATCGGACTAACGATGCTATACTTAAACAAAATATTTAAATATATAATCATAAAATATGTGGGTTGTTACATCCTCGCAATACTTAAGAAGAAAACAAAGAGTACAACAATAAAAGCATATCAACACAAAAGAAAATTTGAAGCAAGAAGTTCACTCTAAAGAGTATGAGAGAGTAAATCTGGATGTGTACGCTCGATGTATTCTCTAGATTCTCAAGAACAATCCTTAGGATTTGAGGACCACTGAACTTTCACAAGAGGAATATCTTTATTTCGAAGGCGTTTAACCTCCTAAGCAATGATACGAATAGGATGTTGCTCATAATTCAAATTAGGTGAAACTTCAATGTATTCAATAACACCGGGTTCAAGAATAGAATCGGAATCCCTAAGGCATTTCCGTAGTTGAGAGACGTGGAAAACATCATGAATAGCAGAAAATTGAGCCCGTAAGAAAATGCGATAAGCCACGGAACCAATACGTTCGGTGATGGAAAATGGACCAACATATCGAGGTGCTAATTTTCCCGATCGACTGAAATGCACAGCACCCTTCATAGGTGAAACACTAATGAACACCAAATTTCGAAGGGGGAAATAATGGCCGTGGGCACTAGATCATGAATGGCATATCCAGTCATGGTAGGCTTTAATTGTATAGAAGTATAAGCAATAACGCATTCACTTTTTGCATGAGAACGACACCCAAACCAATATGACTAGCATCGGTACAAACAGTGAAGTCTCGGTTCCCTTTCTTGTTGTGATTGGAGCCTTTGAACATAATAGGCCTCTTCATATTATTGTTGAAGTTCTGTTTAACACCCACAACTTCAACGTCACTTTCTTTATCGGCCTCTTTAAGTTAAAGAGCAATATCAACAAGCTGATCAAAAAACTTCTAGTTTTAGAAGTCATGGCTTCTTGAGGTTCTTATTCAACCCATAAACAAACCTCTGATTTTTCTTCAATGGAGTATTAATGTACTCGACCCCATATTTAGAGAGAGATTCAAAAGATGCGACATAGTCTGCCACAGAAGATTCACCTTGAATAAGGTCAATAAAGCATCGGGCTAAAGTTACCTTTTCAGCCTCCGGCACAAACTTCAATTCAAATCATTCCCAGGATTGCTTCCAAGTAAGATCCGATTCAATAATTTCCGAAGTCAAAAGCTCATACCAATCTAATGCTCTTTCTTGAAGCATGCTAGAAGCCACTTGGACTCGATGTAGATCAACAAGATTCATGCGAGAAAAGATGTGATCGCATGATTTAAGCCAAGCTTGGATTTTTTTTAACGCTTTTGGATCCCTTGAATGGCCTTCCACCTAAATCGGTATAATCTCAACATAATCGTGCAAACCCAGATTAGGATGAGTAGGCACTGGAATAGGTCCGACAGATTGAGCATTTTTTACAAGATCTAAAAGCTGCTAGGCAGACATAAATACTCCATCCTGAGGAGTAGCACTAGATTGACCGACACTGGGATGGCCTGATCTAACCATTTCTCTTCTTTAAGAAAGAAAGAAAGAAGAGGAAAAAGTTATTCTCAGAATGAATGTCAAACAAACTTGGTTGATAAAATAAGGCATCATAAAATAAAATAGGATAGAACGGGTCTAATGACTCGAATTAAATCCTAAGGAACGATTCTTAAAAGAGACTTAGGATGATGATCCTTGCTATAATATTCTATATTGTTTCAAAGTTTGGCTCTGATACCATGTTGTGACGCCCCATCTCTATACTCACACTAGCCGTGGACACTATGAAGAAATGCTGACAAATAGCACGAAGAATAAGGTTGTTGATGTAACAATCCGGAATTTTTGACAACATATTTTAATAAATATTTAATCTAATTTAAATTAAATACAGGTTTCTCAAATTATAAACTGATGAGATCTTTATCATTTACCAGTTATATATGTGACTGTAAAGAAAATTTTGATTTGAAAATTCAAAAGAAAATCTTTGAAATTATTTATAACAAAATTTCTCTCATTCAAAAAAAATAATCAAAGACTCTATATTTTTGTTATTTGATAATATACATATGAATAAAATTGTAGTTTTTAAAATGATAATTCTTAAAAATAAACAAACATAGTAATATTAAACATAAACATAAAAATATAAGTATAAAACATAATTATGAACATAAGAAAGCTGTAATGAAAATATAAGATATAAATATGAAATATATAAATACAAGTATATGTTATGAATCAATGTTTGATAATTAAATTAAAAATAGAATAAAATTTTGAAACTATGATAACTCTACACATACATATAGAGTAAGTTTGGGAAACATATATTACTACATAATATATGCATATGTACAATTTAAAGAAGATAAACTATTTCTATAACCTGTATATACTCATGAAGGATGCAAAGAAGACAAATATTCACATCACACTCAGAAATATCTTTGTACAAGCATAAACAAATATAAGAAATCAATACATAAGCTTATAGGGAAACATAACCTGTAACATACATACGTACAATAAAGATGACAAATTCATGTTCAAAAGGTCTTTGTCCAAAAAATAATAATAATAATAATAATAATAATAATAATAATAATAATAACAATAAAAACAAACCATATGTGCAGCTGTAAAACTTATATGCATAAGAAAACAAAGTTTTCACTTGACAAAATAAAACAAATCTTTGTCTTGTAAAAAAAAAAGCAAGTATCCGAAGCCATTAATTACATGTTATCATAAATGAAAGCATAAGCATTAAATTAGCACAACTTCTTGTTCAAGCAAGTACTACAGCCAAAATCCCTGTGATAATTTCATTCTACAGTGTATAATACATGGCCAATTAAAAAAAAACATGGCAATACAAATAAAAACAGTCTAGATACAACCTATACTGTTCAGTTACTTCTATATATATCCATTATATTTTTATGTTCGTTTATAAAAACTTAACAAAAACCTAAAAGCAAACCTGAGAAACAAAGAAGGAAGGAAAATAAACATTGTTGCTTTGCAAACTTAAATAGAATTCAAAACAGAAAAGAAAAAACAAGGGAAAAGCTTCAGGAAAATTGCACCTGCAGTGTTCTTCTTCAACATATCACCTTCTGTTCAAAATTTACCTGGTGAGTAAACATATAATTTTAAATTTTAAATTAGGTAATTAGTTATAAACCTTGTGTATGTCGTATGATGTAAATATATGGATCTGAAAGGCTCTTTGGAAAATATGTTCATGATGCTCTTTAATATTTTAGTTCTGGACAAAGAAATTAAAGAAAAATAAGACACTTTCATATATAATATCCTAGGCTTGAATTTATAGATAAGGTAGGTTGATTAAAGCTTTAAATTTAAACCTGACATGAATCTTCAGGCATCACAGTGACTGATAAAAACTGTCTATATAGTTTTAAACAAGAAGTAAATTCAAAGCTAAAAATTCGAAAATTCTAATTTGTGAATTCGATAACATATTTTGATTTCATACTCAAAGTTAGGATTTTTTAAACGAAAACAATGATTTTTAATTTAAAATTGAAGGTGCAGTTCGAAAATGGATCAAAAGTGAATTTTCATCAATCCCTGGTGATTTAACATAAATTAGATGTTGAAATTATTACTGAAGCCAGCTTAGTGATTGTATAATTCAAGAAAAATGTAAGAAGATTTTTCTATTGTGTATGTTGTTTAGTCGAATTCAAAATAAGGTTTAGTTCATATGTTTTCAAATGCTCTGTAAAAATTTTGTTTTCGACTCCATACGTTAATCGAGTTGAACGCGATTCCAGGAGGGGTTAGGGGAGAATGTGGTCGAGGTTTAGGGGAAGTTCCATCGCCTCAGGTGGTCGCCGTTGATGGGCCAAGGCATTTTTATCCCGGTGTGTTCGTACGGCCAGTTCGTGCTTAAGCCCTTTTTTTTATTTCGATAATTTCGTGCAGAGTTGAATTTCGATTTCGATTCTAGGGACGAATCGTGGTTTGTGGGTGATAGTATGGGTCGCCGGAGGTGAGCCGAACCACCGTGCATGTGCACGGTGGTGATCAGTGCCAGTGAAGCTTTTTGGGTTATCGCGTGCGTTTTTGCTCGAGACTCTTGGGAGATGCTTCAAGTTTTTACATGGGACGCACGTGTGTGTCGTTTTTTTTAACTTAAACTCAAAAAGAAGAAGAAGAAAAGAAACAGGCAAAAGAAGAAGATGGGAAGAAGAGAGAGACGCGGGGAAAACACGGGGGAAACTCGAGACTGTCTCGAGTAGAAAAGGTGTCTGCCTTGGGTCCACTTCCTTTGATTTGCCTAATTCCTTTTTGTATGTCTATCAACAAAGTTTAACAGTAAAAAAATATTGGTTAGTTTTAGGTATATAATTGATTTATCGTTTATTAAAAGTAAGGTTTGTAAAAGGTAATTAATTATTTTAAAAGTAATTAGAATGTAAATTATTTTATACTTGTAATTAAATTAGTAACTTTAATTAAATTCGTAATTAGAAATTAATCATGTGTAATGACCCGCTATTTTGGACCATTCAAATCGACAATAAAACCATATATATCCGACTTGAATAATTCAAAATACTGAATTATTAATTAAAATTTGGCAAAACTTAAAATATACAGTAAATAAATCAATCACAGAGTAATATAATGCAGCAGAATAGATAAAGAATAGTAGTTCATGAAGCTACTATATACATCAGAGTTAGAAAAATACAACCGAATAGTTCAAATGCAGTGAAGTCTCCAATGCAACAGATGACTTCTCTGAACCAATCAACTGGAAAGGCTGGAATCTGAGTCGATAGTTGGATTTCCAAATGAAGCTCCGAACTCCAAAGGTGAGTCTCAAACGTTGTATCACTCAGTCTGACCCGAGCGTAAAGCAAAACACAAAACGCTCGAGCCAGGATTAACATTCTTATATCAATAAATTCAACTCAAGTGAAATATCAACTGAATTCAACTCTATTTAAATTAAATTCAATCTCTATTTATCAATTTAAATTCAACTCCATTTCTAAAATAACCACTTAAATTTTATCGATCTCAAATTCGGATTTATAATCACAAATACCCCTTTATATTTCCATATATTTCAAAACTTTAAGCATTCAACGTTTCATCTAAATTTTCATTCAATTTAGTTTTCTAAATAATAAATTCAAATTTAGTTCAACCTAAATTTTCATTTTAATTCAATTTAGTTGCTAAATAACAAATTCAACTACGTTGATTTCAAATACAGATCCGAATCTCAACATAAACCATTTAAATTCCAATATAGTTCAAGGCTTTAATATTTAAATGTTCTATATACCAGTTTCATATAGATCTCGATTTAACCTCATTATTATTTAGTCTTGAAATACTCCCTTATTAGATTCAATATCATTTAAGTAACCTTAAATTACATTTTACTCAATATTTTCTTTAATTTATTTAAACGTGAAATATTCATTAAATCACTTAAATCAAAAATCCAGTTATAAAATTATACCCTTTAAATTTCCCATTCAAAAATTTCAAATCGATTTAATTAAATAAATCCTTATTTAAATACCATTTTTATAAACCCAAATTTATGTCCCAATCTTAATTATTCAATTTATTACAAGAGAATCTATTTGAAATATAGATTTACATAAATACTTAACCATATTATATGTATTAAATCAATATAATTTAAATCAAATATTACTACTAAATCTATATATACAATTTTCATTTATATAATATCTTAAGAATCAAATTTATTAAACCATATATTTCTTTCCAAAATTATAGAAATTATTTTCAAAATATTTATATGGACCAATAGTGTCTGTATATATTTCCTATCATATAGTCAAGTGCTACGGATATTTATCATTTGAATCCGTATACTAAATATATACGGGAGAATATCATTTCAACCCGTAATCCCAAATTCAATTAAATGAAAATCGCTTGGGTTTATCATTTCAACCCATAACGATTTTCTCCAATTCTAAAGTCTGTTCGGGTATGTATCATTTCAACCCATAGTGATTTCTAAACTACATGGAACTTGCAGAGTGATAACAGAAAATACAATAAAATAACAGGCATATATCATTAATAACAATATAATATAAACAACAGGATATGGTGTCATGTCCCGCAGGTGAACAGTTACAGATAATAACATATATAACAAATTTAAATAACTACAGCAGCATATTTCAATTGTCGTTTCAATTGAAATCAAATTTAATGAATATAAATATGTTAACCGTGAGTGATTGCTCACCTTTCGAGGCTAGAGAATATAGAAGGAGACACGGATACACACGTTGATACAGACACTGAAATTAAATTTCAAATCCAAGCAAAGCAAAATCGGCACGAATTCAACGATCAAAGCTGATTGGCTCGAATTGATGAAACGGATCAGATCAGAACTGGAATGATGAAGATAAATGGTATAAGCGAACTTTTATAACCACCTATAACTATATATACACATATGAAATTTATATTCTAAGTTCAAACATCACAAATTTAATTTACATGTTTTCAAACATATAAATAAATAAATAAATCAAGCTTACATTTTTTTTTTAAATCAACATACACTTAAAAAATAATATATATACTAACACCTTTATACCAAACTTATATAACTAGTGTATATATATATTCTCAAACAGATAAAATAAATATTTAAATATGAATACCTAAAAGAAAACTTTTTATATATATAACTATTTCTATAAATATTAAATGTTATATATATAATTTAAATCCATCCATATTTTTACATTCAATAACATATTATATTCAAATTATATAAATTTCCAAATTATATATGTGTATTAAAATAATTTATAAAGTAGAGTATTTATAGAATCATCTTAAATCCAAACTAGTATAAATATAATACTGTACATAACCTATATCAACCAAAAATAACAAAAGTTGACTATTGTTTCTAAAATATGGGCATAAACACAGACTGCTCATGTATAAACTGAACTAATTCTTATATAACCAGAAACATATTATAGTTATAAATATACATATATATTCATACGTGCTTAAAAAATTTCAAAACGTCAATAAAACTAACTAGTGACTCACAACATCCTATACAACCAGTTATATAACAAATATATGATGTATACTCATCTTAAAATAGTAAAATATAGAATGACAAAACAAAGCAGCCTGGATATAATATATATATGTGACGCACCAGATGTTCAAAGTACAGCCATCTTAAACTCATATAATATAAACTTTACATATATAATAACTCATATTAACATATATCATAAAAATTTATATAAACCTTATAGTATATAAATAACTTACTTTATACACTAAATAGAACCTGTGCAAGTTAAAATATGTAAGCTAATATAGGCTACGGCCATTTAAAAAAAAATCAAAATACATTATATACTTAAACAACAATAAATTATGTACACAGTACATATTAAAAATTAACTTAGTCTTACTATACATATCATATAATAATAATATATATGTGAAACAAAAACCGATTTATATAAACAGACATATTGAAAAATAACATATCAAACTTATGTAAACTTTATATATACACAAAATGTCATTTCTACTTACATATATACACTATCAAACTCATATATTACTAACATTTACATTGGAAAACTGACATAAATCATTTATACCAAAAATCCTTTTTTTCACATATTTTATAAACATAACATACCAAGCTGTTAACAAAACATATTTTGTATAAATATATACTCTGCCAAAATATATAATAATACTACAAAAGCTATATATTTTATATGCAGAAACTATATAGCATGCATATACCTAACACAAACAACAAATATATATAATAATTTGTACACATAAACTTATCCAAATATACAGAAATCATATAAACATACCGAAAAATAAATATGTGTTATGAAAATCTACTTCAAACTTATAAATAAAAACTTAAAATAACCAAGCAGATTATATATATACGCTCTAAAACCAACTCACCAGGATACTTGAAATCTTGTATAAAATAAAATATACATATAAATTTATATTTTAACAAACCTTTCGTATGCTTGAATATATATATATATATATATATATATATATATATATAGCTGCAAGTATAATAAATAGATATAATATATAAAGAAATACTTACATATAAAGAATGAAAGAAGAGAGGAAACAGTTGTGGGTAATCGAGCATGCGTTGAACGCGTGGAGCAAAGAGGAATGAGGGGAAGAGTTTTTTACAGAGAATGAAAAGAAGAAGGAGAGATATGCTTATCATGGGCAATATATGTATGCGTTGTTTTTATATATTTTTTCATATAGTTAGTACAAGATACGCTAAATTTATACAATAAGTAACGTATCTAAATTTATACGTTACTTATTTATTCTCTACCTATTAATTTGTACTATTTATTCTCTACCTATTAATTTATACTATTTATTCTCTACCTATTAATTTATACGTTACTTATTTTTTCTCTACCTATTTATTTATATTATTTATTCTCTACCTATTAATTTATACTACTTATTCTCTACCTATTAATTTATACGTTACTTATTTATTCTCTACTTATTTATTTATACGTTACTTATTTATTCTCTACCTATTTATTTATACGTTTTATTCTCTACCTATTTATTTATACGTTTTATTCTCTACCTATTAATTTATACGTTACTTATTTATTCTCTACCTATTAATTTATATTATTTATTCTCTACCTAGTAATTTATGCTATTTATTCTCTATTATTTTCTACCTATTAATTTACACGTTTTATTCTCTACCTATTACTTAATTAAAAATTATTAAAATTTTATGGGTCGTTACACTCTCCCCCACTCAAAACTTTTCGTCCCCGAAAAGGAAGGAGGTAGGAGAATAGAACAACCAGAAATAAAAGTAGATTGAAAGTCAGGGGTAAATAATTGATTTAACTATATAAATTTTACTTGACATATTCATACTTTCCATAAATACCATTTATATGTTTAAATAACACCTTTATAAGTATATGAAAACTATTTGAAAACAATTATTTACATCATTAGTTATATTTAAAGAAGCTATTTGAAAACATTAAATCCATAACTCATGAAATTTTTAATTTATCTCAAGATACTTTTCAAATATTACCAATAAATTAATAATCATTTTGTTTAAATATGTTTTATTTAACTAATAACTTCAAAAATATTTATACCACTAAAATTTTCTATTAACCAATGTAGTATATAATTAAACAATATTTTAAAGGATATATCCAACAAGGAAGGAAGGTAGATTTGGAAAACAGAATCAAGGTGAATAACTAAACTGAGCAGATAAGGTAAATGCAAGGAATAGTATCGGACACGAATAATTAATCTAGAACCATAAGAATTTAAATTTCAAATATTAATTCAAAATTTCTTTGTTGGGAAAAATACTTTTATAATAAATACATTTATAATAATACTTTTATAATAAAATACTATTATATCTAAATAGATTTTCCTTTCGAAAATACTTTTATAACTCGATGTTTCAACATGTTTATCCTCGTTCTTGCAGACTCTGGCCATGCGCAAAGCTAGAATTCTTCAAGTACTTAGTAGACTTGTTTCAACACCCAGTGAAAATACTTGAAAAACCTTTAAAACAGATATGGAAAGTACAATCCAAACAAAACAACCAAACGAAAACCTTTGTCCGACCATGGTTCGCAGATACACAATGGTTACACCTGGATCCCCCAGGAAACAATCCGTATCCGTAAGCTTTCTCAGCCCTGCGAGTTACGCCATGATGACTAGTAGAGTGTAGGATACACAATGGTTACGCCTGGGTCCCCCAAGAAATAATCCGTACCCCTAGGCTGTCTCAGCCAGGCAGTTTCGCTACTATTCGCGATCTACACAGATTGCAGGATACACAATGGTTACGCCTGGATCCCCCAGGAAACAATCCGTACCCCTAAGGCCAGACTCAGCCAGGCAATTGCGCTATGCAGTCGCGAGAGAAAAAAACCATGGGTTACGGCATGGTGGGAACACTCGAGTATTACATCCGAAAAACTAAAAATCAGAGAGAATAATATCGATAGAATGAATCCACGACGTGGCCACAAAGCGGATATCAAGCAGAAGGCACTTTCCATATCTTTACTTCGAAAATATATATCATATAGTACCTTTTCAAATCACTTTCAAATATCATACTTATATAAAGTCCATTTATATATGATTCCATTTTTCCCAAATCGAATACCTTCCAAATCAATAGTAGATCAAATCATACTTATATAGACTTCGATTGTATAAATTCTCTTTCCAAATTGAGTACCTTTCAAATCAATAGATTTCAAATCAACTTTATACTTATACAATCCATTTTATATAAGTTCGACCACTCTCAAATCAAGTGCTTAATAATATAAGGTTCTCAAATTTCAAATCATTTCAATATCAATTCAGTTTCAAAATCATATATGATTTCACCAAATTTCCTTTCAAATTAAATATTTAAATTTCAAAGTTGCCAAAATAATAGGTTTAGAAAATTATCCCATTTTCCATATTAAAATAATCCAAGTCAAACCAATTCATTTCCAAAAATCACCATATAAGTACTGGTTTTTAATTCCAATTTAATTTCAAAACCAAATATTTTCCCAAAATCAATTATACTCAAAATGGTTTCCAAATTTATAATTATCCCTTTTTTAAAACTTTTAAACTATCTATTTCTATGTGAAATATCCAATTTACCTTTCTGAAAACCATTATTCAATTTTTTTTTTCAAAACTAAATTTATATTCTTTATCAAACATTTTATACTCTTCTAAATTTCTTGTCTTTGAAAATTTAATCTCTATTTGGAAGTGTTCGAACATTCAAAATAGTTAGGGAAATCAAATTTTCGATTCAAGAGTTGAAAATCAACAATAAATCAATTATTAAATCCGAAACTCGAGGACTGAACATCGGTCTCATTTTAAATTGTTTCAAATATATACTTATATCTTTCTAAAATATCAAATTATACTTCGGAATTTGAAATCAAAAACGGTTTTACAAAATCACTTGCATAGAGAAGCTATTAAAGTGGCCTCTCCCCCACTCTGAAACTCAAAAATCAATGTCAATGATGCGTGCACTCATCACCAAAATTATTTTCCAGCGACATAAGTGAGTTCTGGACTTCTATTTTCTTGAAAACTTCTTTGAAATTTCTTCAAAATTATTGGAATTCATTTGAACTCATTTGAAACATTTCTTATTCGGAAAAATACTTTTAAATCGTATTATTTTTATATATTTTCCAAAATCTTAGAACCAATTTCAAAATACCGGAATCCAATTCTCGAATTTCAAATTTAACTCTACAGTTATAAATCATTTTTTATATAAATCAATTTCTTATAATTTTTCAAAATTTCAAATCCTTTCAAAACCTTTTTATATAGAATAACATTTCTTATTTGCTTTATATATATAGGTATATAATCCTTATCGAAAACATTTTCACTTTTAAATATATAAAAAAATCATAGTTATCAAAATAAAATTTCGGTATAAGCAATTTCAAAAATACAAACAAAACCCGATTTTCAAAGGATGATTCAAGAATAGATTTCAAAAAGATAGCGATTTAATTTAGAGGAACTCCAATCAATAGAATCCTGATTCGAAGATAGACTCGACCGAAGATGAGATAATTAAATTACAAAATAGAAGATGGATATACTTCAATAAATCGTGGGCGACCTTTACCGGTCAACCGTGATTCCAAAATTAGATCGGTGTAGAATTCTGAGGCAATTCGACATTCGATCGCCAGAGATATAGAATTTGGCATAACAAGATATAGCAGCATCGTAAACCGAGGATACAGAAATCTTCGGTGAGTCAATGCCAATTGAAAAGGAGTTTTCACCCCCTTTACAAATCATTCAGTGGAGTTATGGGATACTCCGAAATCAAACGAATACAAATAGGGAGAGACAGAATGGATTTCGGAACCGAGGGACATTCCAAAATTCAAAAGAAATCGAGTCAAAAGGAAGAGATTCAACTCGAGCGAAAGTGATTCTGTAAATAAACTTACCATATATGCTAAGTTTTGCCTAGAGCCAAAGCTCTGATACCAACTGTAACGACCCGCTATTTTGGACCATTCAAAGTGACAATAAAACCATACATATCTGACTTGAATAATTCAAAATACCGAATTGTTAATTAAAATTTGGCAAAACTTAAAATATACAGTAAATAAATCAATCACGGATCATAGAGTAATATAATGCAGCGGAATAGATAAAGAATAGTAGTTCATGAAGCTACTATATACATCAGAGTTAGAAAAATACATCCGAATAGTTCAAATGCAGTGAAGTCTCCAATGCAACAGATGACTTCTCTGAACCAATCAACTGGAAAGGCTGGAATCTGAGTCGATAGTTGGATTTCCAAATGAAGCTCCGAACTCCAAAGGTGAGTCTCAAATGTTGTATCACTCAGTCTGACCCGAGCGTAAAGCAAAACACAAAACGCTCGAGCCAGGATTAACATTCTTATATCAATAAATTCAACTCAAGTGAAATATCAACTGAAATACAAATAACTTAAAGGATGTTTGGGATAACCATCCACTAAGGGTCCATGGAACTTTCTACAAGGTAGAAATATACACTATAACACCGTGGTCATTTCAGCTTAATTTATACTTCAAAACCAAATCTCATTTTCACTTCAAATATCGCTATATTTCCTAAAATAGTATTTATATATATTAAATAATTTATACAGTAAAGTATTTTCAATTTCCTCAACTTAACAAATCGTTCCAACATCAACCCGACCTTCCCATTAAAATTAAATTCAATCTCAATTTATCAATTTAAATTCAACTCCATTTCTAAAATAACCACTTAAATTTTATCGATCTCAAATTCGGATTTATAATCACAAATACCCCTTTATATTTCCATGTATTTCAAAACTTTAAGTATTCAACGTTTCATCTAAATTTTCATTCAATTTAGTTTTCTAAATAATAAATTCAAATTTAGTTCAACTTAAATTTTCATTTTAATTCAATTTAGTTGCTAAATAACAAATTCAACTACGTTGATTTCAAATACAGATCTGAATCTCAACATAAACCATTTAAATTCCAATATAGTTCAAGGCTTTAATATTTAAATGTTCTATATACCAGTTTCATATAGATCTCGATTTAACCTCATTATTATTTAGTCTTGAAATACTCCCTTATTAGATTCAATATCATTTAAGTAACCTTAAATTACATTTTACTCAATATTTTCTTTAATTTATTTAAACGTGAAATATTTATTAAATCACTTAAATCAAAAATCCAGTTATAAAATCATACCCTTTAAATTTCCCATTCAAAAATTTCAAATCGATTTAATTAAATAAATCCTTATTTAAATACCATTTTTATAAACCCACATTTATCTCCCAATTTTAATTATTCAATTTATTACAAGAGAATCTATTTGAAATATAGATTTACATAAATACTTAACCATATTATATGTATTAAATCAATCTAATTTAAATCAAATATTACTACTAAATCTATATATACAATTTTCATTTATATAATATCTTAAGAATCAAATTTATTAAACCATATATTTCTTTCCAAAATTATAGAAATTATTTTCAAAATATTTATATGGACCAATAGTGTCTGTATATATTTCCTATCATATAGTCAAGTGCTACGGATATTTATCATTTCAATCCGTATACTAAATATATACGGATGGATATCATTTCAACCCGTAATCCCAAATTCAATTAAATGAAAATCACTTGGGTTTATCATTTCAACCCATAACGATTTTCTCCTATTCTAAAGTCTGTTCGGGTATGTATCATTTCAACCCATAGTGATTTCTAAACTACAGGGAACTTGCAGAGTGATAACAGAAAATACAATAAAATAACAAGCATATATCATCAATAACAATATAATATAAACAACAGGATATGGTGTCATGTCCCGTAGGTGAACAGTTACAGATAATAGCATATATAACAAATTTAAATAACTACAGCAGCATATTTCAATTGTTGTTTCAATTGAAATCAAATTAATGAATAAAAATATGTTAACCGTGAGTGATTGCTCACCTTTCGAGGCTGGAGAATATAGAAGAAGACACGGATACGCACACTGATACAGACACTGAAATTAAATTTCAAATCCAAGCAAAGCAAAATCGGCACGAATTCAACGATCAAAGCTGATTGGCTCGAATTGATGAAACGGATCAGATCAGAACTGGAACGATGAAGATAAATGGTATAAGCGAACTTTTATAACCACCTATAACTATATATACACATATGAAATTTATATTCTAAGTTCAAACATCACAAATTTAATTTACATGTTTTCAAACATATAAATAAATAAATAAATCAAGCTTACATTTTTTTTTAAATCAACATACACTTAAAAAAAAATATACTAACACCTTTATACCAAACTTATATAACTAGTGTATATATACATTCTCAAACAGATAAAATAAATGTTTAAATATGAATACCTAAAAGAAAACTTTTTTTATATATAACTATTTCTATATATATTAAATGTTATATATATAATTTAAATCCATCCATATTTTTACATTCAATAACATATTATATTCAACCTATATAAATTTCCAAATTATATATGTGTATTAAAATAATTAATAAAGTAGAGTATTTATAGAATCATCTTAAATCCAAAATAGTATAAATATAATACTGTACATAACCTATATCAACCAAAAAGAACAAAAGTTGACTATTGTTTCTAAAATATGGGCATAAACATAGACTGCTCATGTATAAACTGAACTAACTCTTATATAATCAGAAACATATTATAGTTATAAATATACATGTATATTCATACGTGCTTAAAAAATTTCAAAACGTCAATAAAACTAACTAGTGACTCACAACATCCTATACAACCAGTTGTATAACAAATATATGATGTATACTCATCTTAAAATATTAAAATATAGAATGACAAAACAAAGCAGCCTGGATATAATATATATATGTGACGCACCAGATGTTTAAAATACAGCCATCTTAAACTCATATAATATAAACTTTACATATATAATAACTCGTATTAACATATATCATAAAATTTTATATAAACCTTATAGTATATAAATAACTTACTTTATACACTAAATAGAACCTGCGCAAGTTAAAATATGTAAGCTAATATAGGCTGCGGCCATTTTTAAAAAAAATCAAAATACATTATATACTTAAACAACAATAAATTATGTACACGGTACATATTAAAAATTAACTTAGTCTTACTATACATATCATATAATAATAATAATATATATATAAAACAAAAATCGATTTATATAAACAGACATATTGAAGAATAACATATCAAACTTATGTAAACTTTATATATACACAAAATGTCATTTCTACTAACATATATACACTATCAAACTCATATATTACTAACATTTACATTGGAAAACTGACATAAATCATTTATACCAAAAATCCTTTTTTTTTCATAACATATTTTATAAACATAACATACCAAGCTATTAACAAAACATATTTTGTATAAATATATACTCTGCTAAAATATATAATAATACTATAAAAGCTATATATTTTATATGCAGAAACCATATAGCATGCATATACCTAACACAAACAATTAATATATATAATAATTTGTACACATAAACTTATCCAAATATGCAGAAATCATATATACATACCGAAAAATAAATATGTGTTATGAAAATCTATTTCAAACTTATAAATAAAAACTTAAAATAACCAAGCATATTATATACATACGCTCTAAAACCAACTCACCAGGATACTTGAAATCTTGTATAAAATAAAATATACATATAAATCTATGTTTTAACAAACCTTTCGTATGCTTGAATATATATAAAACTGCAAGTATAAGAAATAGATATAATACATAAAGAAATACTTACATATAAAGAATGAAAGAAGAGAGGAAACGGTTGTGGGTAATCGAGCATGCGGTGAACGCGTGGAGCAAAGAGGAATGAGGTGAAGAGTTTTTTCCGGAGAATATGCTTATCATGGGCAATATATATATGCGTTGTTTTTATATATTTTTTCATATAGTTAGTACTAGATACGCTAAATTTATACAACAGGTAACGTATCTAAATTTATACGTTACTTATTTATTCTCTACCTATTAATTTATACTATTTATTCTCTACCTATTAATTTATACTATTTATTCTCTACCTATTAATTAATACGTTTTATTCTCTACCTATTATTTTATACTATTTATTCTCTACCTATTAATTTATACTATTTATTCTCTACCTATTAATTTATACGTTACTTATTTATTCTCTACCTATTTATTTATACGTTACTTATTTATTCTCTACCTATTTATTTATACGTTTTATTCTCTACCTATTAATTTATACGTTTTATTCTCTACCTATTAATTTATACGTTACTTATTTATTCTCTACCTATTTATTTATACGTTTTATTCTCTACCTATTAATTTATACTATTTATTCTCTACCTATTAATTTATGCTATTTATTCTCTACCTATTAATTAATTAAAAATTATTAAAATTTTATGGGTCGTTACATCATGTGTTGATCAATTTAACTTAAGAAATTTAATTAATTACTTAAAGTTAATTAATTAATTAATAAATGGTAATTAACTTAAGTGATTAATTAGGGATTATATAATTAATTAATTGATAACAAACGATTAGTTAAAATAATTTGTGATAATTAAATAAGAAATTAGATTTTATTAATTAATAATTAAGAATAAATTAATTAACTGGGTAATTAAGTAATAATTAATGAATAAAAGTTGAGTAATTAATAATCAAATTAAAGATTAGATGATTAATAAATTGTTAATAATTAACTAAGTGGTTAATTAATCATTAATAAGTTAATTAATCAGTAATTAATTAAGTAGAATAAAGTAGTTATTCTTAAGTAATTAATTAAGTTAAGTTAATCAAACCAGTTTGATATAAATCGGTAATTCTGTTTGATTGACTTTGATATCTGTTAGATGATATTCTATGATATGTTGTGATATATTCTAGATATATCTGTGATGACTGTATATGATTTATCTGTGATATCTGTTATGTGAATTCTAATATTGAATTGAAATGTTAAGACTAAATAGACAACGTGGCCTTTAAAATGGCGTTTGGATTTCGATGAGACCGGGATCGGAAGAATCAATTTGGATTCTCCGAAAACCACATCGATCCAAATTAAACGATAGGTCGTGACTTATCATTTGGTGATAGAGATAGTGTTTCAGAATGCAAGGGTTATCGTCGTTAACTCTGAAGGTGATTCCAAAATGAGTGTAACGAGATAATGCCTTC
The DNA here is from genome assembly GCA_030765085.1 of Allium cepa. Taxonomy (NCBI): domain Eukaryota; kingdom Viridiplantae; phylum Streptophyta; class Magnoliopsida; order Asparagales; family Amaryllidaceae; genus Allium; species Allium cepa. The sequence goes on along the minus strand of CM060929.1, from coordinate 984,941,197 downwards.
GGATTCGTTCGAACCCGGAACGAACTTGTATGGACTGAATGCTTTCAGTATATCGTCAGGCGGACGATGAGCATTCTAAGAATAATGTTCAATGAAGGTAATCGCAGCCTCAAGCCTCATCAACCGGGAATGGCTAAAACATGGGAGATGCAGCAAGGTTAGGTGGGTCATGCCCAAGCAGTACGAGGTATACCCTGTCTAGATGTCCTTTTTTATTTAGGCTGTGTGAGCAGTTGTTGGCCACAACTGCGGGGTTATCTTGTTCGGGACTATTCAGTAAGGAATGGTTTCGGCCTTGTGTTGTAGGGGGTTGGGAGTGATCCTCTGTACGATGATCTAGGCCCCGTACTGTGACGGACGGTACCCCAGTAGCCCTGCCATTGTTGGAAACTCATTTTTCCCACGAGACCCTACGGTTTCGATTTGTATTATCCACTTTCGTGGCTAGTAGCTGGAATTTAATAGATGTAACAATTTCGGCTATTTTCTATTTACTTGAAAACCATAGACACTATTATAATATCATCAAATTTCCTATAAAATGTTTTAGTTAGCGTAAGGTAAAAACTTACCCGTATTTATTTGTAGGAAGTCTTACGTGATACCTTTATTTTCAAAAAGATTTTCAAAGTTAAGCAATTTTAACCCGTTTACTCATACCAGACCCATGTCTGACCCGGAGTTTATATTTTGTTTTTCATAAACTATTGGGTACTCAAATTTTTCTGAGTAGCCAAGTGATAGGTATTTAGGAGTGTTGATTTTCTGGAGAAGCATTTGGGAAGAAGACTAGACGTATGTATCTATATATGTAGTTCCGCTGTGTAATTAGTGTATGCTGTATTTTGGATGTATGTATGGTCATATATGTATATGACAGTCCTGTAATATGATATTGTATAACTCTGATGAATGTATAACTATGTAATAGTTATGTGATGTATTATATTTTGTTCCATTCCGCTGTGAGATTCTAATGTTGTTATTCTTTCTTTCTATTCTTTTCTATTTCTATCCCTTTCTTTCTTAATGATGATACGTCTTTCTGGGGTTAGAAAGGCGGGTCGTCACAGTTGAGGAGCGACCATCTGTGTAATTGCTTTGTGCGAGTACCGATATGTTAGATAGTATTATATGTATTTCATTTCAAGAGGAAATATGACACATCAATTACAAACTCAAAACTACTACACAGTGGCTATGTGATCTTCAGAAACAAATATAAGATAAGCATAATATAAATCAGTCACAAATATTCATATCACTAAGGCGGAAATAGATATGAATATAACACATAAAAGTGTACATCAAAGTAGTGGTTATGTAAGATCCACCACATCACAAAAGAATAGGTACAAGTGCTAGACAAAAGAATATGTATACATCAATGAGTCTCTATCTCGAATGTATAATAAAAAAAACTACTAAGGTAAAGTAGTTAGCCAAAAGTCAGATGACGGGCCCTGATAAGAAGTTAAGTAGAAGCACTTGAAATACCTCGGTTTGACCCGAGTATTATTTAAGAAGAAAATAATAAACGGATCAGCCTAGCTATAAATATCAGATAAAATGAGATAGGATAAGAGATATGAAAAAAATGTATAATAACAATAATGCCATATTGTGACAAGTATACATTAAATAACAACAAAAATCATACAATATCTCAAATTTTCTCGAACATAAAAAAGAAGGTCATATTCTTCATTTTATTCACCAAACCATAAATATTGTAAAGCCCATCAATATAAATCACACAAATTTAGTGAAACACAAATTATAGAAATCATCAATTAGAAATCCAAAAATCACAAAGGTGGAGGCCTATCAAAAACGGAAGCATGAAAACTCACCAACACGTGTATCACAAACGGGACGTTATCCCATGGTCGCTAACCATAGAGCCGGTGCAACGACGTAGTACAATAATGGTACGCCCGATGAACCTGAAACTCAAATAATTCGAAACAACGACGTAGTACAATAACGGTATGCCCGATAAACCTTAAACTCAAATAATTCGGAACAACGACGTAGTACAATAGCGGTACGCCCGATGAACCTGAAACTCAAATAATTCAGAATAACGACGTAGTACAATAACGGTACGCCCGATGAACCAAACTCTATAAAAGAACATGGGTCGCTAGCCCATAAAAACGAGTCGAAACTCCAAAGAACCCACAGGTCGTTAACCTATAAAAGAAATAAGACGAAACTCAACAAAACGAGGTACAGTCCCCCACATGGACAAAAAGACATCGCATATCGCTAGTCTAAACCATAGAATGATCACCGTCGATCAATAAGAAGTGTGAATTACACTATGCTAGTAAATAAATGAGTTTAGCTTCATGTCCTATAACCGCTAGCTTAACTTAATTATTTACGAACAGATTGTAAATTTCCGATCGAAAATTGTTACAAGATTTCAATCGAGCAAGTCCAAGAATTAACCGACAAAGAGAACGCAAACATTTCATACCACTTGTTTTGCTATGTCGTTTAATTAGATTTCTCATACGAATGAGGTAAATGTTTGTATATACTAATAGATTTGAAAACGGTTTTGAAAATGAGCTTTGTATTAAAAATAACATTGAAATCAGTTTTGTGAAAGAGTTTGAATATTTACTACTAGTATAGAAACCTTTGTATTTTAAAGTGACAATTCACAGAAAACGATTGCAAAACAATCAATCACCAAAAATTCACATGCGATGACGTGAATCAAATCCATAAAAGTCGATATCAAATCCAACAAAATGGATATTTTCAAAAATCCAGAAAAGGAGTCATCAAAGTCGATGAAAGTGATAACAACTAATTGGATCAACCAAAAATCGATTAAAACGGAAATCCACTTAGAAATAAGCAATTTATTTGAGTTTAACAGTGTCAGACATCTGGTGCTTTCCCCAGACGTCTACGCTGAAGGTATGTAATTTTCTTTCCGATCGTCCAAACATCTGGAAAGTAAGCTCAGACGTCTGAGCTGAAGGTCTAGAATTTTTATTACGTATCTTCAAACGTCTGGTCATACAATCAAACGTCTGAGCTGAAGCTCAGGGCAATATTTTGCCTAGGCCATTGATGGCCAAATTATCTCGGAGGCGATCGAACGAGCGACGATGGCTAGGGATTTATGCCAAACGACAACCCAGCCATACAGGCTCTTCAATACACTCCAAACAATATGTCAAAACATTCAATGCAGGATTTTCATATATTTTGATTTCAAAATATCAAAAATTGGAAAACTCACCAATCCAATTCAATTCAAAACAAATGAACATGAAATAGGTGTTAGAAATTCATACCTAACAACTATCAAAGGTATAAACATAGATGTGAGTTCAAGAACTCACATTTAAACTCAAAAACAACGAATGAGAAGCTCAAACACAAAGGAAAGATCAACCACTCTTCAACTTCAACTCTAGAAGCTCCAATCTGAGCTCATAAGCAAATATTTCCTAAGTTGGGGTTTAGGAATTTCTGAAAATTGAAGAGAGATTGAAGCGGAGAAGAAGAAAAGGATGCTTACCTAAACTTCTCTTTGATTTTGGAGTTTGAATTTGAATTTCCTAGCAAAACTAGGGTTTAGGAATTTTGATTTCTTTTCTCTTCCTCCATTTTTACTTTAGCATGAAGTGTTAGGAAAAATAGAATGAATGAAGAGGAGAGGAGGGGGGATGGAGTTAAGATGTTATGTTGGGTTAATGGGCTGAAACCCAAACCCAAAGCCCAATAGAAAAATAGCAAAATTCAACTCAACTCCAAAAATATCGATGTTAATACTCAGAAAGATCGCAAACGCCGTTTTGAACTCAATGTAAATGGTCTCAAGTCCCAATTCGACCGTTTACAGAAAGTAGCATTTCGGACTTTAATCCGACTAACGATGATATATTTAAATAAAATATTTAAATATATAATCGTAAAATATGCGGGTTGTTACAATTATAAAACCCAAACCCTAGTCAAACTACAATAATTAAAATCCAAGCTCGGTCCGAACCCATATGGTATTTCAACACAATATTCGAGTCCGTAAGCCCGTTGGGTAATAATTATATACCTATCTTAGAATATTTATGTTAAAACCATATTTTAAAACTTTAACAAATAAGTTGGACAGTTATCGTTATATCAGAGTTAGATAACCCTTTTACTGAAGAAGAAATTGGAAAAGCAATAAATGACATGCTAAGTGATAAATCTCCGGGACCTAACGGGTTTCCTATTTTATTTTATAATACTTTTTGGGACGTTTTAAAATTTGACTTAGTTAATATGTTCAATGATTTTTACAATGGTAATTTGCAATTAGGGAGATTTAACTTCGCAAACGTTATTTTGTTACATAAAAAAGTAGGCGCTAAAAACTTAAAAGATTTTAGACATATTTCTTTGATTAACTGTTCAGTTAAAATCATTTCAAAATTTCTAGCTAATAGTCTTAGTAAAAGAATGAATGAATTAATCGATTGTTCTCAATCGGCTTTTATTAAATGGAGAAATATCACTGATAAAGTGGCAGTTGTCCAAGAATATATTAATTACTGTTGTAAGAATAACATAACTTGTGCGATTTTAAAACTTGATTTTGCTAAAGCTTTTGATTCGGTAAATTGGGATTTTCTTGTTGATATTTTTCATGCTAGAGGTTTTGGTCATAGATGGATTGATTTGATTTTGACTTTGCTTAGAACTGAAAACTCTAGTATTATGGTTAATGGTATTTTAGGTAATAAAATACAATCTAAGAGAGGTTTAAGGCAAGGGGACCCTTATCACCTTTATTGTTTAACTTAGCTGCTAATGTTTTTGCTAAAATTATTAAAAGAACAGTGGATAATGGTTCTCTTGGTAGTGTAGACAATGAAATTTCGCTTAATGGTTTATCGATTCTTCAATTTGCGGATGATACTTTACTTTTTTCTTCCCATCTTCCTAGTCACATCATTACCCTTAAGTTTATCCTTTACAGTTTTGAACTTTTATCAGGACTAAAAATTAATTTTGACAAAAGTTCCGTGTCAGTTTTAAATGATTTTGATAAAGTTGAAAACTTAGTTGCTAATACTCTTAATTGCAAAATTATGAACTTTTCTTTTGATTACCTTCGTTTTGTGATTAGACCCACCAAACTTAAACATGACGATTGGTTTATTATCATTGATAAAATTAAAAATAAGATTTCTAACTGGAATGGGAGATTCCTATCCAGAGCAGGTAGACTAGTCTTAATAAATTCGGTTTTATCAGCTCTTTCGATGTATTGGATATCCTTACATTTGTTCTCGGATTGGATTATTGATAAAATCGATAAGATTAGAAGAGATTTCTTATGGGGTGGTGAAAACTCTGATAATAATATTAAATGTCTAGTAAATAGGGACACCGTCTGTAAGGCCAAAGAGGAAGATGGTTTAGGTGTTATTAATTTGCGTAATATAAATTTTTCTTTGCTAGGTAAATGGCTTTGGAAATTTAAAGATTTTAATGATAACGCTATTTGGAAAGAGATCATTTCTAAATATTACTATTATGGAAATAGCAATTTATATCAAATTGCTTCTCCGGTCACTCATAATATATCTAACTTTTGGAAAAGCATTTTAAAATGTAATGAGATTTTTAACTTAGGAATAAACACAATTGTTCATTCTGGTAATCGTACTTCGTTTTGGCATGACCGTTGGATTTCGATATTGCCTCTTAAGACTGAATTTAAGGATCTGTATGAAATTTGTAACTTTAAATATGCTTTAATCAATGAAGTTTATTCTTCTGATAATGATCCTCCTTGGAATTTCAATCTTAACAGAATTTTAGTTGATTCAACTTTTAGACAACTTTCTTTGCTTTACGCCAGATTAAATCTCTATAATATTGATAACGATAATGATTCTATTAGTTGGGAGTAGGATAAGAGTAAGAAATATATATCTAATTCTTTTTACAAATTCATTAATTTTTCGGGTACAATAAATAACTCATTTAAATATATGTGGAAAACTAATGCTCCTCCCAAATCTGAAATTCATATGTAGTTAATTCTTCATGGAAAACTTAATACAATTGAATTTTTAAAGAGAAAAAATATTCAAAATGATAAAAAAATGTTATTACTGTAATTTGTATCTTAAGGACATTAATCATTTATACTTTAATTGTATGGATTCTAATTACATTCTAATTAATACTCTTAAATTTTTTAACTTTAATATAACAACTAAAATTTCGGATTGTGAATTCTATTGGAATAATTATAGATTCAAGTTTAAAAAGAATATTATATTTTTATTAGACACTTTATTCATTATTATTAGTTGGTTTATTTGGTTTGAAAGAAATCAAAGAATTTTCAACAATAATAATTGTCATTTAAACAAATTGATTTTTACAATTTCTTCATTTTGTTTTAATTGGATCTCTAACCCTAAATATAAATTAGCTAAAAATATCCTTTTCAAAACGTACCTTAATAAAGTTAATCATAATATCAAATTTTTTAAACTCAACAACAATTTTTTTAACATCAATAATAGTATTATTAATATTTTCTCTAATTTAGATGATGATATCACTTCTAATCATAACTTAATTATGATTAAAGATTCATAAGATAGATCCATCTTAATAATTTGTTCTAGTCTTTGTTTGATATTGGTTTTTAGGTATTTCATTTATATTGTTATTGTCCAGTTAGTCTTATTTAGGTTTTTAATTCCTTCCTTTTAAGTACATATATATGTATATTTATTATGTAAATATACATATATATGTATCGTTCTAATTTTTTCTTTAGTCATTTTCCAGTTACAGGTATGGGTGATAGGATATCAGGTTCATTTAGCAGGTTTCCTTTCTTCAGATTGCTGGACATCAGAGGGTAGAGAGGTTACCAGAGCAGGGTATCTTCATCCAGGAAGATATATTCCCCGGTTTGGTACCCCTTTCTACTGTTCAGAGGCTTCAGAGCGGTTTCTCTTTTCAGCAGATCCACTTCGGTGCGAGATGCTTATTCACCAGAGCAGAGTATCCACATCCAGGAGGATATATTTTTAAGTTTGGTACCCCCTTTCTGTTGTTCATGGACTTTAGAGTTGTTTCTCTTTTCAGCAGACACACTTCAGTGCAGTTGCTTATTCACCTCTTCCGATTCAGTTGGTTGGAGTTTCCTTACTAGTCTAAGACTTCGTCTTGTAGCTTTTGTTTTTGCTCTAGTTTTCTAGGTACTTTTAACACCTTAATATCGCACAGTGGCCATGTCGGAGCTCGATATTGGAATGTGATGGGTGGTGGCCTTGCCGGGACTCATCTTAGGAGTAGCTAAGATTTGTTGTATGTGTTTTTAGTTTTTGTTACCCGCCAGACATGTTGGCAGCACCGTATGTTCGTGATATATACATATTTGCATGTGTGCTCTCCTCTAATCGTAGAGGATCATACATTTTTTCCAAAAAAAACAAATAAGTTGGACGGTGATGTAGTTAGGCTCATAACAAAAATATGCAAAAATATCTACATATAAACAAACAAAGTGTTAAATAAATAACATACGCACTCATGTTTTGATACGACGAAAAACTAATAGTCGGGTCGGTCCATAACCGAGCCGGCTTTTGATAAAACCATAACAGACCCGGATCGGACGTGAGTCGGGCTTGGATAGTAAAAGACAAAACTCATATCCGTATAAATAGAGCCGGCTCGGACCGAAACCCGTATCATCAATAGATATACAGCCTTATCCAGTTTTCGTTCTACCTCTTACCCAAGGCCAGTGTTTGGGATAGGCCGTCTAGACCATGGAATAGGGCAACCCACCCAATGTAGTTCTTACAAATCAATAAATCCTGCTATAGGAAAAAACCAGTGCCCTAACCTAAAACCTCAACTGACCCAACCTAACAATGCCGCATCTGCTAACAACCGCTCCTGCTGCTGCGAACAACCGCTTCTGTTGCTACCAACATTGCTCCATAAGACCATCGGCTTTGTCTATGAGTGTTAAAATCTAGAAATTATATTTATTTTTACTAGTTTATCTAATGTTTTTGGAAACTTAATACATGACCACCTCTTTGAAAAACAAGTTTCATATTACCTTCATATTATTCTTTTTCATAACTTTTATTCATTTTGTTTTGAAAATTAGATCTACACAGAATCAGGAGTTGATAAGCAAAATCATCTCCCTCCCCCACTCCCCCCTCTCTCCCCCTCTTATTTTGTTTGCAAATATTTGCACTTTAAATTGCAAATATTGCATTTATTGTGAAAATGATTCCGGGCGTATTTTGTGTAACCTGTTTTTGAAAAGTGGCGAAGATATATATTTGAAACTTGTAGAAGAGTGTTTGACAAAACTTCCCTTATTTTTATTCGACATGCAAGCTTGTTTAGTGTTTTGAATTAATTTTGTTAATTTGAGTTCTATTACGGGTTTAGTTCAAAATTTCTTTTTGAAATACTTATAGTTTTTTTTTGTTCAAAATTTTATAGCTCCTACTGTCATATTTGATTAGATTCTGTAATTTACAGTTATATGATCTTTAAACTAAAATTGTTGGGCTATTTAAAAGTTACAGTTGGTTGCAGTTTATATCTTAGGATGGACATCTATCATGAATGTATCATAGACTTATAAACAGATATATGCCATGATAAAATTGTGGACGACACTGGAAATTTTAAGACAAGAAGTACTAAGCATGTGCTAGGTAGGGTGTGCTCCATGTATTATATTTCGACGCTACAGAGTGAGACAAAATCATGGGAAATCAGTATATCTAAATCTTCAACTACGGGTACTGTTGTCAATGATGAAAAACCATACAAAAATCTGTTTTAGATGCAATGGTTGCTAATTGAGTTTAATAACGTAAATAGTATATTATCTGCAGTTTTTATTTTTATTATTTTATCAAACCGACCCTAAAATCAATTTTTCTCAGTGTCTCACCGCGATTTACAAGCTTTCTCTTCGGTAGTAAGAATAGAATCTCTCTCCAATATGCCGTTCATCCGATGAATTCTTCTCAGAAAATAAAAATCAAACAGTTCGAACCCTAAATCAAAACTACAGCCCAAATCCCTACCGCCCACCAAGGAACCAAAAAAACCCTACATCCCGATTCACGAACGTGGCGAACGAACCGGCGACGGCGGCTTAAACTAGGTGGCGAGCTCCTCCATCTCGGCACTTTGGTAGATAGGGCACAGTGGCACAGGCAGCAGCAAGCTCCATCTCCTCCTCGGTAGCTCGAGCATAAACAAAACTCCTAAATTTTGAAATTCAGTTTAACTGTTGAAGCCTTGAAGTTGAAGGTACAGAATACAGATTACTGATACTACTTAATTGGGATTTTCATTTTGTATCTTTTAAACTTTTAATTATTATTGAATACTGATACTAATTGAAAAATCAAATTGAATGCTAAAATACACTGCTGTAATGATTTCATAAAATAATTTTCAGAACAATATCATCTATCCATTATTAACATGAACATAAATATATGTCTTGGTTCAGTTTTTTTTTATATCGATTTTGGGATGTGTACATAAGTGCATATGCTTCCTGCAGTAACTAGGTTTAGTTATTGATGAATGTTGCTTGGTTTTTACTCATATTAATGTTTGATTTTAATTTATACCGCATTAAAATCATTGTTTGCTTGAACATACTGATATTTATGTGTAATATGCACATGTAGGATCGCGTTTTCATTTTGTTATTATCAATATGTAAACATCTATATTTAATGCGAAGTGTTGACATTTGTGTATATAGTTATTGAATCAACAATTTGTCTTGTAATCTTTCTGCAATATCACAAACACCCTACGTTTTATCCTTAATTTTATTCAAACAAAAATGTGTAAAATGAGTAGCCTTTAGTGTAAATATACCTGGTTTCCATGCATTTAGGTATAACATGTGATTCTGAATAGACCATGTTTGATTGCTTATTCAATCAGACTACAGTTTTTAGTTATTGTCATGTCACCTATAGAGAAGTCGACTTCTTCTTCTTTTTCTGCCTTCTTCTTTTTCTGCATTAGAGCTGGATCCATTACTGAAAGATAAGAAGAATGTTACTTCATTGGCAGCTGAACTTAAGGATGTGAGAAGTAGGTTAGCTTTACAAGAGAATATGTTACTTCATGGTTGATCTTATATCCGCCTTCTTATAGGTGGATAAAATGACGGCTTACGTTTGCACTAGTTTCATTAAAATTAGTGTTAAAGAACAATAAAATAGGAAAGTTCGTGTGCTTTTGTGCCTTTTGCACTAGCTTGCTTCACTGCAAAATATTTTCGATGATCCTTATTGGTAATTGCAGCTACAGGAACTACCCCTCCTGGAACTGGAAGTGGTAGCAGCAGTAAGGACAGCTTTGCATAAATAAGTTTGAATTTTCAATTTCTAACTTTATTTTTTGAGTTCTAACAGTAGTTATTATTTTACTATCAAAGGAGGCAAAATTCTGAAAAAAAGTACAATTTTTTTAATTAGAGTAGGTAAAATGGTAAACATTCAATTTCCACGGAAATAATCGAACTTCAAAAAATTAATAAAATTTAGGAATAAAGTACTGTTCAGACTTATTTATACTTTATCAACTAATGAAGCTAAAGTTTAACACAATTTTCTTGCATGTTATGATTTTTAGCCATTTATGATTTTGATATTTCATTCATTATTTATTTTCAAATGTTATTTTACTGTTGTATAGCTAGCTTCCACATCACTATGTTGCACAATTTTTTTTTTCTTGCATAGTTATTATATATCAGCAACAAGCATTCTTCCGTAACACATATTTTAGTTCATTTCCATGATTACAGTAATTTGTTCTGACATTTCTTTTTTATCTTTTTAGCTACAACTCCCCAAGCTTCAAAGTCTACTCCATGTATAATATCCATTCTTAGTTATCTATGCAACTTCTGACATAGATTGTCTAAGAAATGTCCTTTGCTATGACACATTAACTTGAGCAAATAACCTTATATTATATTTAATTGCACATGCCGTTCACTGCTACATGAGTATGCAAAAGCTATCGAATAACATTTGTCTTACTGCTTTCGTTCAAATAACACAACGGTCGGTTTTCCCACCGTTGAGCGGTTATAATAGTTATACAGCTATTTACTGGGCACTTCCAATATCGATCAGTCGACTAGTTTACCTTGGTCAGTCAACTGTTCAAGACAAGAAGTGGGCAAATGATTCTGGAAAGAAAAACGTTCAAAACTGGTATTGTTTAGCTGATTGTTTAAGGCAATCAGTCGACTGCCCACTTGTTTGGTTGACTGGATTTGTTAAATCAATAGACTATTTGTTGTATCCTTGCACACCAACAATATGGAAAACCAACAAATTTCAGAGTTTAAATTTTTATGTGAAAGAGCTGAGCATAGTAACAATTCATTGCCAATAGGTTAGGTTGATAGTAGGCCTGTCGATGGATACTTTCGGATGCGGATAATGCCATATCCGCATCCGCATCCGAAATCATTTTCGGATATTGGATATCCACGGATACGAACGAATATCAGATAATTATCTTATCCGCTAACGACCGATAAATCAAGAAATATAAATAAAAAAATTTAATTTAACATAAACTTGTTTCAATCCCATTGACTACAAAGTGTTAAAAATAAACAAATATAATGATAATAAATAGTTTTGAGCAGTTAATATGTATTTAGTGCGTATAATATAAACTTCAAATTTAATAAAACCATAAATAAATATATTTCACTGTGCTAAAATACACATAATTTTAACTATAATATTGAAAAATACGGACTGATAATTTTTGGATGCGGATGTCTTCATATCCGCATCCGCAACCGTTTTTTCGGATATCGGATATTTATCTGCTTTTCGGATGCGGATGCGGACGGATTTCAGATATCCATTGATAGCCCTAGTTGATAGTCAAGTTGGCAGCTGATAGTATCAAATACTCAGAAGTTAGAGTGCATGATAATAAACGATGTTTCACAATTTAAAGTATCACAAAAACATGAACTAATATATTATGCTTGTTTCCGTTTAATGGTTCTTTTGGAAGACATAATTTACTTTTATATGTGTTACGATTCAAGAATCTTATCTTCGCTTTGCAAATGAGTTGATAAAATAAACTAAGTTCTTACTTCAACGTAAGTATAATGCTGCACGGAAACCAACTAGTTCAGATAGAAGGGAAAAAAAGGAAAAAGAATCATTTCCTTGCTAGCTTTGATAGACACTTACAAATGAATGCATGAGAGGAGAAATATGATGTTACGAACCTCAGAGCTAGCTTTGGACCTTTGGTTTAAGGTGATTTCAATTTAATGTCGTAACGAATATGAGCTAATTAAACAAGATCCATATACAAGAAAACTAGCATTTTTGTTACCTAAAAACTAATCACGGTATGACTAACTAATACTGAGTTATAAGTTTTGACATAAGATAAAATTAGGCAAATTAATTTAGACAGATAAAAGAACATGGAATATGTGTAACTTGTTATCGGTTATAACGTGATGCGTTCACAAAGTCTAACATTGGGCGCCCAACGTAGGCTCAAAGTTGTTATAGTAAGAGAAGATGCATCAAATCAAAGATGGTTGAGTATTAAAAAGTTGAAAGATAGAAAAACAAAAACAATAGATATAAGGCTGGGAAGAATTAACCATCTTTTAATAGCATACAAAGTGCACAATTAACTATAGCTATATGATCCATTGACCTCGAAATCATATTCTTGATAGGATTTCTCCAGAAAAAGATATGTCCAACAAATGAATTTGAAGTATGTTGTGTTTACGGTCTAAAATTGTACAAATGGAATCATAGATGAATTATATCATTAACTTATCTTTTTAAACAATAAATAAAGAACCTAGAGAAGTGTTAACTTGCAAGTGGATCCATATAAACAAGTAAAAGATCAAATATAGAGTAATATTTTTTTGGTAATAAAATATAGATTAATATTTATATCATGATTCGATTATATTTTAGCACATTGATGGGATGTAATTCTAATTTTATTTTTAATCCTTGAAGGTTTGTTTATAATCATTTTTTTTACCTTTTATTTACTATACCCTTGCTAGTTGAAATTTGAAGCTAGTCAACATTTATAACTATCCACCTCCACTAATATTTCTATCAACTTCAACATGAGTATGGATGAAGAAACTGTGGATGAATTAGGCACATTTTTTCTAATTCACAAATTTTCCTTTGCGTGTTCCTCCGACTCAATTATTGACTCATAATTTTTTTGTTTGTGTGTTCTTCCGATTGACTGGTGAAGATTCATTTTTGCGTGTAACCAAAGGCTCTTCGATGATCATTCGGTTAAATCTTGCGTTTCTTATGTGCATCATGCATATGTTGTTGCAAGTTTTCTACCCTTGTAAATAGTATAGTTTGGTTTGTAATAATATATAACAAAGGATCAAACAAATATAAAAAAGTTTGCAAACCCCATAAACATGTACATTTTTGTGAAGTAAAACACCATGATACTATGAATTATATAAATAAACAATATGCGCACATCGAAAAGTGACATTGTGGTAAGACGTAAATTGAGAAATCGAGGGATTAAAATTTCAAACCCCCGACGACTTAAGTTTTTTGTCTAAGTATCTGGAGTCTGAAGTATGTATTATGTGGTTTATGCATATTTTTTGGGGGACTTACGACCACTTCCCAAAGTTTCCAAAGCGGAATATGTACGGTAGAGTTCAAATTTTGAATCGAAAGCAATAACATTCGAATTGTAGATTGAAAATACTTTGGTATTTTCTATTTTAGCATGAATTGAATGATTTTTCTCAATTGCGGCTATAATTTAGTTTTGAATCAAGATTTAATGGTCAGATCGCAAGAGTATCTCCAACAATTATTGGATTCAAAATTATAAAAATGTAAAATTACAACCTGTAATCAAGTAATTTCCACATCAGTGGGTGTGTTATGGACGGCCGTTAAACAGACGCAATATATAGGTTCTTCTTTAACAAGTATCTTGTTATGAATGCATGTTTAATAAACGCCTATGTATTGCAGGCTTGTTAAACATGGTACCAAATACGACTACAAATCAGTAGCAATTAAGCTGGTAATTTGAACGTATTACAACTTGTATCTATATCGGAAGGGTTGAAACCAATGTTCGAGAATTCGGTTTCGGTCATTTGAAATTTTATAAGTTTCGATCAATTTTAAAAATTTCGGAAGTTTCGATTTTCGGTTTCGGTCCTGATATCGTATTTCTGTATGTTAATGAAAAGGTTAATGATAAAAATTGCAAATATAATAATATAATATACAACACTACTATATAAACATGGGCGAACATTTAATTTTTCCTAAATAACCCTAAATTAAAAATAAATTAATCCTAATATAAATTAGCTAGCACATTGTCATTTACCATTTTCTTTTAAACATATAAAAGCCTAAATTAAAAATCCTCAAGTCCATTATCATTCAGCCCATCTAAACTCTAACAAATACTAACCCTACTCCAATCGATCGGTCAAATTATCTCAATCGAACAAAGAAAATCACGGAGATGAAAAAAGACGAAAGAAAAAAACAATATCGAGCTCCAACTCAAAGTTGAAGGTCAGAGGCGAACTTCTCAACGCACGTAGTCGAAGTCAAAGCCCTAAAAGATGCTGAACAATCGAAATCGAAGTTGGTTCTGAGGTCAGTTTTTTGGTTAAATTCGATTCTCCTTTGATTTTTGGTTTCGTTTACCCTTTTTATATAAATAAGGCCGCAATTGCAAAAAGTTTGAATTCTTTTTTGATTTTTGTTCATCAACGAGCAACGGGACGAGATTTTGACCTAATCTCGTCCCGACTTCGGCGGAACCGAGTCGAGATGGCTGGAATCTCGTGGCTCCGGCCGGAACCTAATACCGTGGTTGAAACATCGACAATTTGAATGCAATAAAAGAATGTGAATTACACTTTCGTGGGATGTTTTTACTTCTTAACATTTGAAATGACTCAATACCATCAACATTCAAAATGGTTATATGACTTACAATTCTAACATTGCAAATAACAAACCTTTCAAAATGGTTATAAGGGTATAATGGTAAATTATCACATTGTATGCAAAGAAGGTAGCTATTTCTAGGAAGAAGATTGTCCATTTACTAAAAAGTTTTATTCCATATATACCCTTCATTGTGACATTCTATTCGAAGCCATCTCGTCAAACTTCAATCTCACTCATAATTTATTCATCACATCCAAATCCATTTCCAAACCTTCACAAAACTATAGAATCGTTCTTAGCAATATCCAATCCTTTATCCAAATCATCCCAGCCCCAATCAGCGAAGTAATTTCAAAAATGATTACTTCATTTAAAATTTTAATTTTGTGTGTCTAAGCAACAAAATCCTTTGTAAGCTCGGTAACAGGATTCAAGTTTTTTTGGTGTGTTTTCTCCAAGAGAATGGAGATGTGGGTTATGTGATATTTAGTGGTTGAAGTATTCAGGTAAATTAAAGTTATTGTCTATTATTTGTTGTATGTTCTTCAAAATTTGAGAATATTAAGGAATTCTGTGAAAAAAAGGGGTTTGGATTTAAAACCTGTGTGTGAGGAATAAAATAACGGCGAAGATGGGGATATAATGGAAAATTATCATGTGTGTGTAAAGAAGCACAGTCTGTGATTTCCGTATCCAAAATGTATTTTTCTTCACTAGTCCTCTTTTAAAAGGCTTGGACTGATATGAATATATTGACTTGTCGTCTACTAGGGTGTCAAATATAGGTACAAGGCACGATCAAAAAGGGATTTAGCAAAATCAAGAGAATAGAGATGCCACAAGTTCATATAGTAGCCAAGAATTTCATGGATATGGTTGCAGCTTTACCTGCCATAAAGCTTGACGATCTCTACGACAACATCTTCATTTGTGAAGCTGTTCTCAGGTACTTGTTCATGATTACGATAAATTGCATCACCAAATTTAATTTGATTTCAAATATCTGAAGTTGAATTTTGAATTATCTACAAACTGGTGTATCCATTTCTGCTTATATGAATTTGATTCTTTTTGAAAGTGAATAACTAATTGTTTATTTATTTATTTATTTTTAATGTGAATATGTTTTAAGACGAAGTAGAAAGCTAAAATAAAAATTATACCCACTTGAGCATAATTCAAGTAGAAGGATAATCCATCCCCTATAATGTTCAAATTTAAAGTTGAACCGACTATTTCTTCATGCAACTTGGATATCACTACTCTTTAAATTACAAGAAATGGAAATGGGATCATTTTTAAATTTTCTATCCCCCTTACGTTTGTAATTTAATTTGAACTATTAAAATGTTTAATCCAGTAATTTGAAATAAGGTTAGGATGTGCTAGGATTTTCCCAGTTTTCCAGTTCTGACCATCTTAAGCCTCCAGAGGAAGTTCCCTTGGTAACTTTTAACTCAATGTTAGGATGCTAATTGGGTGTTGAAAAAGAGTGTGGCCATTTTGTTCTTATTCTTGTTCTCTGTGGTAATCATAAGAAATTAGCAACATCACTTGTTCCGAAATGTGGACTATATCTTCATTGACCTTGTCTTGGAAAATGAATAATATTGTAATTGAAGCAATTTAAAAATTGCTAATACCTAGAACATTGACCGTTATAATACATAATATATTGAGAACGAGACTGATTTACATGCCTTGTTATTTAGGTCTTTCCCACCTCTGGCTAAGAAGTATGTTTTACAGATGATGTTCATTAATATCCCAGTTACAGCAAAGACTCTGGAGGAGTGGGTTCTTCCAGATGGATTTTCCAAGCACAAAGTAGCTGTTGATCGATTAGTTCAGCTAAGAGTTTTTATTGAGGTTATTAATGACAGGTATAATGCTTTGTGTCATAGCTCATTCATGATCACAACACGTACTTTTCTCAGTTCCGTTAAATTTGAGACCAAGCAAATGACCACTAAAGCTTAAGATATATGCATTTCCTTTTAATCCCGTTGTCTGTTATTAGACATTATATTTATTCTGTTTCCCCTTCTCTATTCTGGAACCAAATTCATTTTTTATGTTACGACATTATTCACCTTCAATTTGCCTTTGGATACTTGCTCAATTATAAGTGAATTAACTATATATTTGCTTTCAATGCTTTTGTCTTTCCTTTAAATGCATTCCTTACGGTTCTAATTTGTCAATCACGTTCAAAGGTTCGACGTTCTTAAAAAATACAGACAAGTATACGTATTTCTTGAATTTGCAATGAGTGAATTAGTTGAAGATTGTTAGACCATATGAGTACAACTTTTATTCGTAGCTGTTTTTCCAGCAGGATATAAATATGGAGTGGGATTTGGATATGTTGTTCTGATGTAATCTATTATCTCTAAATCTCTTCTACTTGGCATCGATAAACTTTTGCTAATATTTTGCCTTGTGGGTATAGGGTGTTCAAAATTTCAAATACCATTGTAAATTGTGACTGCTGCATAAAACATTTTAAATATGCTACATTTTCATATGCTAATATTGCTACCATTTTGGTCTTGATATATCGTTCTACTCGAGTTTACTTTTTGTATCGCTTACTATTAACATTGACCTTTTCAAGTAATATATGGTTCTATGTATAAATGGAGTATTTTTGTTCCTGAACTTTTTTGTTCATCATTTACCATTTGGAGTATTATTGTTTGAACAGGAAGAGGGAAAGGGAGGTCAGTTATAAGATAAACCCAAAATTTCAGAGTAATATGCAGAAGTACTTGGTATCTGGGTAAGTTTCTGGATCCCCATCTCTCGTTCAACCAGTAGGCTGTTTGTTCAAGCGAACTCGATTGCAAATGCTTAGTGTTCATTTCCCTGGCAACTATATTCTAGGTGCAAACTTAAATCACCCAGCTTAGTTTTCTAGTGTTTACAAAATACTGACGGTTTACAATCACTTGGTTGATTATGCGAAAACACATACATAGAATACGTACATACATATATACAGTATAGGTGCAAACTTATATCACCCAGCTTAGTTTCCTATTGTTACAAAATACTGATGGTTTACAATCACTTGGTTGATCATGCACGCGCGCGCACGCACACATACACATGCAAATATATGATGGCTGTTTGCACACAAAATAAACATAAGATGTGACACAATAGATCTTGATCGCTGGATCTCACTGTGTTCACATTTGAGTTGAAATCGGGGACAATCCAGTGATTGAGATCCATTATGTCACCAAGTTGTGGTAACAGTATCATATATGTGTATATGCATGTGTGTGTGTATACATATACATATGTACATACATATACATATGTATGTACATATACAACAAACAACAACAATAACAAAGCAATTATTTTCAAACAAGTTGAAGTCGACTAAAAATGAAACCAAAAATTAATTGACAAAGTCAATTTACAAGTAATAATAACAATATTATATATTTAAGATGAAAATAGAAAAAAGATAAAAATAAAATAAAGTAAAATAATTAAACAAATAATAATAATATTAATAAATAAGTAAATAAATAAAATAAAAATAGCTAAAGAAATAAAAAAAACCATGATAATAGTAATAATAATATATACCAATAGTAATAACGATATTAATAGTAATAGGGACCGAAGATCAAACACTATGTCTTTGGTTCTTATTCACCAGTCCTATAATCTAAATTTTATAACACTACCCCTAAACCAACCCTAAGTAAAAAACTCATAGCTCATGGTTCTGGTACGTGAATCGCTAACTTCCATGCGCTTCTGTCCGACACCAGTTCTTCGGATATATTTTAACCCCTCAGGTCCTTTTTTATTACTTCCTCTTATGTCAACTTGGTCGACCTCTACCTCTCTTTGAGCATTCAATGCGGTCTATAATTCCAACGCGTGCAAGTGCCTCAAGAGGCCTCCATTGGAGATGTCTAAACCATCTTAAGCGGTGTTGGACCAGCTTCTATTCAATTGGTACTATTCCAAGTTTGTCACGTATATCATCATTTCTAATTCGATCTCTTGTATGACCATAGCTCTCTTGCATCATACGCATCTCTACTGCTCTTATCTCTGGACGTGTTGTCTTCTAGCAGGCCAGCATTCTGCACTATACAACATCGCATGCCTAATTGTCGTTCTGTAGAACTTTCCTTTAAGCTTTTGTGAGACTTTCCTGTCACAAAGATTGTGAGATGCTAGCCGTCATTTCACTCATTCCGCTCTAATTCTAAACTAATATGTTCGTTGCTCTCACCATCATACTGCAATATTGACCCTAAATGTTGAAAGGATTCCATCTTAGGCACTACTTATCCGTCCAGAATGACATTTCTATCCTCTGATCTGACACCGTTGAACTTGCACTTCATATACTTTGTTTTAGTTTTGTTAAGCTTAAAATCCTTTGATTCTAAAGTCTGCCTCCACAACTTCAGTTGTCTATTAACCTCTATCCTACTTCCGTCAATCCACACAACATCATCAGCAAAAAGCATACATCAAGGAATCTCACTTTGTATGTCCTTCGTAACCTTATCCATCCCAGAGCAGAGGCCTTAAAGCTGACTCTTGATGTAATCCTATGTTAATGGGAAAGTCACGAGTTTCATCATCGCATGCTCTACCACTATTTACAACATCATCTTACATATTCTTGATAAGAGTAATGTACTTTATTGGAACTCTCTTCTTTTCCAGAGCCAACCACATAATTTTTCTTGGTACTTTGTCATAAGCTTTCTCCAAATCGATAAATACAATGTGTATATCCTTCTTATGCTCCTTAAATCTCTTCATAAGTTGTCTTATCAAGAAAATCGTCTTTGTGGTCTACCTCTCATGTATCAAACTAAATTGATTATTGAAACACTCGTCATCTTTTTTAATCGATGTTCAATGATTCTTTCAAAGCTTCATTGTATGATTCATAAGCTTAATTTTTCTGTAGTTTGTGCAAATTTGACTCCTTTATTCTTGAAGATTGGAACTAATATGCTTCTCCTCCACTCATCTGACATCTTGTTTGATTTGAAAATATTATCGAACAACATAGTTAGCCAGACTATCTCTGCATCTTTAAGGCATTTCCGCACCTCAACAGGGATGTCATCAGGTCTCAATGCCTTGCTTGCTTTTAGCCGTTTTAGCCTCCTTTACCTCGGACTCTTGAATCCTTCTAACAAAATGTCTGCTGGTGTCATCAAAAGAGTATTTCAGCTCAATCGTAGTGCTATCACCTTCTTCATTGAATAACTTATCGGAGTATTCTCTCCATCTATTTTTTATCCCATCGTCCTTCACTAAAAGTCTATTATTCTCATCCTTGACGCATTTAACTTGGTTGAAGCCTCTCGTGTTCTTTTCTCGAAGCTTAGCTATCCTATAAATGTTTTTTCACTGTCTTTCGCACTTGGCTTTTGATATACATATTCATACGTCCGACTCTTGCTTCACTTACCACTCTCTTTGTGTTCTTCTTTGCTGCTTTGTACTTATGCATATTGTACTCACTCCTGTGATGATGCAAATATCTGTAGCATTCCTTCTCTTTGATAGCCTTTTGCACATCACTGTTTCACCACCACGAATCTTTAAGTTCGCGTTTATTTCCTTTTGTTATCCCAAACACCTCAGTAGCCACTTTTCGAATATACGTTGCCATCTCATCCCACATGTCATTCGCTTCTCTCTCCATATTTCATGTCCCTTCTCTCATCACTCTATCCTTAAACACCCGTGAGGCGTCTCTTTTGATCTTCCACCATTTCGTTCTACTAATCTTGGCTCCTATCCCGTCGAACAAGTATCTGAAGACAAAACTCGAATATCAAAAGCTGATGTTGTGAGACGACACATTCTTTAAGTATGACTTTGCAATCTACACAAGTTCGTTTGTCATCTCATTAATAAGGACAAAGTCAATCTGGTTAGAGTGTTGACCCATTTTGAAAGTAACTAAATGCGATAGTCTTTTTCTAAAGAACGTACTAGCTATCATGATACCATAAACAATAACAAAATTTAATATTTCTTCTCTTTCTTGGTTCTTATCGCTATCCAAAATCACCATGCACTCTCTCAAACCCCCCACTAGTTGTGCCCACATGGCCGTTAAAATCTTCTCCTATGAAAAATTTCTCGCTACTAGGCACATCTTTCACCATGACATCTAGATCTTTCCAAAAATTCCTCTTGGCGGTTTTACTTAGGTCTACTTGTGGGGCATAGACACTAATGATGTTCAAAACAATATCACCAACTTCCAGCTTGACTAGGATGATCCTGTCTTTTTGTCTTCTAACGTTGAACACTTCGTTTTTAAGGTTCTTGTCAATTAAGATGTCTACCACGTTCTTGTTACGTTCTTTTTCTGTGTACCATAACTTGAATCTTGTGTTCTCCATCGTCTTCGCCTTCTGGTCCGTACATTTGGTCTAGTGAACGCATAAAATATTTACATGTTTCCTAGTCATAGAATCAACTATCTCTCTTAATTTTTCTGTTAAAGACCTTACATTCCAACTACCTAACTGAATCATACTTTCATCGACTAGCTTTGTTACCCCTCGCACCCATCGAGTCAAGTGCGCAGACCCTTGTCCATTTATCATTACATCGGGACATCGATGTAGCGCGCCATTAAGGGAGTGACGACCCAGCCATTGCATATTTATCACCATACACGAGTCTCGATATGTTGCGCCACTAAAGAAGCGGCGATCCAGCCCTTGTTTATTTATCATCATATCCGAGTCTCGATATGGTGCGTCGCTAAGAGGGTTACGTCTTAACGAAATATAATACGGTTCAATTTTCATAAGAGAGGCTACGGTTTTTATATTGGTTCGCCAAGCCTATCACAACCCTCCTCCTTTGTCCTGGCTTGGAACAGATTGCATAGAAAACTACACATGCGGAGTTAAATCACTCAACGCCTAGAGATTTGTCTCATAATGGAAAATTGATGATAACTACATGCCTTGGATAATTCTAACTCATATCTATTGCTACCTATGCTGTCAAGGTGCTGTTGGGAAGCACCATTTAGGCGCTAATTTGCATTTTTGGGCTTACCTCTTTTTTACATTGGCTGTAACGACCCAGAATTTTTATAAATTAAAATTTGGATATTTAATTAATTTTAAATATTAATAAGTAAATTTATAAGTCAAATAAATTTTAATTTGAATTATTGGATTTAATTGGATAATTAAATCGATAATTTAATATGTTAAATTATGGAAATAATTAAAAATTGAGTTAAAAATGATTGTAAATAATTTGGAAAATTTTATTTTATCATACTGGAGTTAGAACGATATTTTAGAACTTTTAAAATCGAATTAAAAGTTAATTTGTGAAAATTGAATATTTTAATATTTAATAATCGACTGTAAAATAGTCAATTTTTGAACAGTCTCAGAATTGAACGAAACCAGTTCCATTGGATCCGTAATAGTTAGTTATTACCGGATTTCAAATTTCGTGTCAATCGGAGCTATCGTTTGATCGTGGCAGCTCGAAACGCATCGAATTATTTTTAATTTAAATTTGGCGAGTCAAAATAGCCATTTTTCAAAAAGTCTCGGATTTCGACGAAACCAGTTTCATCGGATCCGTAATGTGATATTATTGTAAGGTTTCAAATTTCAAGTCAATTAGATTTACCGTTTGTCCGGTACAAATTAAAACGCCTAGAAATCGAGTTAAATCGGTTTAATTTAAATTGAACGTTTTCAGCCATAACTCGCACATACTTCCGAATTAGCTTCCGAAACCTGTTCCATTGTGTCCGGAACGCGGGGTAAACCTTAGAAACGCTGGTTACGGCGTCTAAATCGGAGTTCGGAATTTCCGGGATGAATAGTGTCGCTCGTTCCTTATAAATAGACCACCATCTTCATAAATTTGCTAAAATAAGAAACCCTAAACCTAATTCATGTTGCTAGCCGCCACTTTATAATTCAAAGGCCAGAATTGTCCCAATTTCATTCCTTAATCTCTCCAAATCCATTCACATTCACGCGAGGTGTTCAACACGAAGATTGAAGAGCAAGGCGAGGGCTTTAATTTCATACGGTGATGATGGAGTTTGGTGTCGTGTGGAGGGAGATAGAAGAGGCCGTTCGTGGCCGTGCAACCACCGTGCGCACGAGAAACGAGGAGGCCGAGCTCTATGAGCTTCTGGGCGTGGGTAGCTAGGGTTTGGGGCTTCGCGTTGGCGTTGGTTTGATGTGGTTTCATCGAGTATTGAAGATGAATAAATTAACCCTAAATCTATATGCATGGGTTCTTTGTGTCGGCCTTCACCTGTAGATGGAACGCAAATAGGAAGAAAGGGGGGAGGGTCCAGATGTGGAGGCAGCAGATCCAAGGGTTGTAAATGATTGAGGTTAAAAATATAAAGTTATGTTGTGATTTAAGTTATTAAAATCGTGTACGAACTTGTAAATTTCATATCTTTTTCATACGAGGTCGAAAAAATGCAAACTCAGTTGCGTTGGAATCGTATGGACGAGCACTACGCGATGAAGTTGGTTTGGAGTCGTTTGGAGTTAGTGGGAATTTCGGGTAAAATTAAACGCGCGTTTAATTTTATTCGAAATAAAAGCTAAAACGGAAATTAAAACCAAGGTGAGAATTTCTCACTCAATCGAATCAGTTTCGATTTTATTTTAAATAGTTAGATTTAAAATATTTGAATGCATGTTTGAATGTTGGTTGATATCTATTGATTGTTAAAATAGACATTATACGCCGTTAGTAAGCGGATGTTATTTAATAAAAACATATACCGCGAATATTTCATAAACAGTGAAATTGGTATTATATATATAATATCAATATATATATATTGGCATATGTATATATTGCAGTTGATTGATTTCCCGTATTGTTTAGCGGATGAGACCCTATTACGCCGTTATTAAGCGGATAATATTTAATAAGAACATGTACCGCGATAATTTCGTACTGGAGCGAAATTGGTATTGTGCTAATGTTTTTGGATGCAGGAAACATGTTGGAGGGATCCAACTGGATTCCTCAACAGTATTTATTTTATTTCAGATATTTTGATATTTGATGGATTATCATATCGATATATGATATCGTTGTTAGTCGTGATTGACTATTTGGTGTGTAGCATCATTGGATCCAGATTTTGGGATTTTAAAATGATTTTTAAAGTGATTTTTGAAAATATACTTTATTTTTGAAATTGATCCATTTTAAATAATTAAACGCTATAATTTTTATAGTTATAAAATTATGGGTTTTGTGAAATATAGTTAAAAAGCTGATTTTTAGAAATACGGTTAAAAGTTGATTTTTGAGAAATATGGATCAATGATTTTATAAAATAGTTAAATTGGATTTTTGAATTTATTATAAAAGTTTGAATGTAAGATTTATAAAATTTGATTATTTTATAAATCAGAATGGTGAAATTTTAAAGGAATTTAAAGATGTTTTTAAAGAATAATATAATTTGATTTATATTAAGAAATTTATAAATGGATATTTATAAATTGAAATATTGACTTATAAAACGAGTTTTTATAAGTGTTTGAATTAAGTGAAAATGAATTTCATAATAGAATGAAATTTATAGAATTGTAAACTGTGAAGTTATAAAAAGAAATTTATAAATAGTAAGATTTATAAATTTGGTGAAATTATTTGAAGAATAGATTGGTTAAATAAATGGATCTTATAAGTTATAAGATTTATAAATTGGAAAGTCTTTAAAGGAACGATTTTGTAAAATAATCGTTTTATAAGTATTTAACTTATAATATGAACTTTTAGTCTATAATTGAGTTATAAACTGGAATAGGTAAATAAAGGAATTTATAAAAAGGAAGTTTTTATAAATAAATAGAAATGGAATTTATAAACGTTGTTTTATAAATTCGCAAACAACTTATTTTGATAAGTTAATTGTTATAACCTATTAATGGAGTTATATTCACATTTTTGAATAGTGAATAATCCTTTAAAATAAATTGAATAAAAGGATGAAATTTGTTAACGAAGTATGTTCACGATTTTGAATAGTGAATAACATGTTAAAGGAAATGTTTTAGAATGTGATATTTTAAACAGAATTAAAACGATCTAACGATGTTTTAAAATGTGTTGAGATTCGAAACCATAGATTTCAACATTTATTGTTGGAATAGACGTTTTCGAGAAATAGAAGGAAATAATGGACTATAACACTGTTGTTATAGTAAATGATTTCCGAAAGGAAATGTTTTGAATAGTATTGGGATTTATATATCTATTTTAATTTCGAATCCCTATACTAGTGATTTTGGGTTGTCGTAACGATGTTTTACGTAACATTCGTTTTGGCCCAAATAAATATGTTTAAGAGGATGATTTCCTTAAAGAATGAAAAATATACTTAATTCGATTTAAGTATATTGAATATTTTCCAAGGTTGAAAATAAAAAGATTTGTGAATTACTTATGAATAAATAAGTATGGAAATGTTTTCCAATATGAAATGAATATTTAGAATTTATCTTTTTGAAGATAAATTGAAAATGGATAATTGAAATCGTATATGCATGAATATTTTGGAATATAAATTCATTATGGAATTTATAAATGAAAAGTAGAATTTGTTTGAAAATAAATATTGATTTATTTTTGAAGTGTGAAAATTATATATCTTGTAAAGATATTTTGGAAAATAAATAATTTGGAAAATTATTTGGAATCTAGTGATGTATGCATATCAATTGATAGTTCAATAGCCGACTATCAATATTTCCCTTTGAATGGGTAATTGATGTGATTTGTTTGAATGTGAATGCCACACTTATTTTTGAATAAGCGCTCACTATTCGGGTTAACCGGGAAAGGACCATGGGGTCGTATAACCCATTCCGAATATGTGATACGTCGTTATGAATTGCATTTGAAGATCGGTGTTGAAGACCGAGTTTTTGCGAAAGCGATAGGATGACCTATCGATTGTCTCTGCACTGGGTAGCTCCTGGTATAGAGATTCCTTAAGTGATGGGAAATTCGATCGGGATTGTGAATACCCGGATTGCAAGGGCTTCGTAAGAAGTGCCTTCGGTTTTGTTCGAGCCCGGAACAGACTTGTATGGATTGTATGTCTGACATTACAAGTTGAGATATAAAGCCGATTTCTTTCAAATATATTTCTGTTGGTGGCGGAGAATTTATTCTTTTAGCTTAACACCCTTCTCTGAGACGTACGTGCTCAGAGGTTATGTAGTTGAATGTTATCAGCGATATATTCCCAATTTGGTAATGTGACATGCTGAGTGATGCTGAAATGATCATTGTGTTGATTATTTGTGATAGGATCGTTTATTTGATCGTCTATCCTTGTGATCATTGTGTTGATCATTTGTTGACCCAAAGCATGGCTTTTGTATAAAGTATGTTTTTGTGGACGTGACTTCGTCGAGCCTCACACCCCGTGAATGGTCAAAACAGGAAAGAAGCAGCAAGGTTATGAGGGGTAGCACCCTTTAGGATGTGTCCATTTCCTTCTGGAAAAGGGTGGTATCATGGTATGGAGCCCAGATACTTACTCATGTTGAAAACACTTTATGATTGTGTGAATTGATTACGAGCGCTCGGTTGATAAAGGTCCCAAAGGACCGGGGGATGGCATATTCGGTCAGTTGTTACTCAGTTAGGAGTAACCCGGCCTTGTGTTGGTAGAGATCCGGTTTGGTTCTCGGGGATGTCCATCCAGAGGCATTCTCATGTGGCAATGGGAAGTTCCTTGGCCTGATCATTCGTTGGAAATCCAATTCCCAATACGAAACTTGTACGGTTTTAGTTGTAGAACCTGCCATCTAATATGGTAGCTATTAGTAGGCATAATATAATGGTACCTATGCTGGCTAAGATTTATATTCTACTTTCGAAATGAATTTTTCCTACACTATGCACTAATAATAATATCAAATGCTCTTTTTAAATGCGTATCAAGCATGTTTGACTATCATAAGGAGAAATCTTCTCCAAGTCTGCGTTTGCATTGTGTGTGTGGCAGGAGGTCTTATGGTAGTCTCATTTTTAAAAGCATTGCGAATTAAACTTTAAAAATATTCCTCTATTTTGATTTTTTAAAGATAAATAAACTGTTTTGAGTTCTCACACCAGTCACATGACTGACACGGAGTTTATTGTTTTCCTTCCTAAACTCTGGGTGCCCACCAATTTTTCCACACGGGCAGTCAAGAGTTAAGGTTTATCAGGATATTCTGGATATTCTGGAGTTGCTGGAGGCAAGCTGGATGGCATGGCGTATACTAGTATATAGTATTTCTTTTTCCGCT
This sequence comes from Allium cepa, assembly GCA_030765085.1. NCBI lineage: Eukaryota > Viridiplantae > Streptophyta > Magnoliopsida > Asparagales > Amaryllidaceae > Allium > Allium cepa. The sequence goes on along the minus strand of CM060929.1, from coordinate 984,913,794 downwards.
GCACTGTTTATTGTTGTATGTTGTTGTACACTCTGATGATATGATGTAATGTAATGAAATGTAATGTAATAACTGATATAGTTCTTTGTTTAAAGATTATTCATTTATTATTATATGTTGTTCCGCTGCGAATTGTGAGATTCTGATGTTGTTTCCTTTCTGTCCGTTCTATTTTTAAAATTTTCTATCTTCTCTTTTCTCTTCTTCTTTCCGAAATTTTTCTTAAATAAAACCCTCAGTGTTCGGTTTTCCGTCGTTCGATTTCTCGGCAGTCGATAAAGTGAGTGTCGATGTCGAATTTTCGGAAGACGAAGAATCGTGTCCTGACAATGTGGCATCAAAGCTGATGGTTAAGCGACAACCATGGTTCTGTAGGGTATTACTCATTAGAGATAGAGTCAGTAGTACTCTAGAATGAGTTTGAGTGTAATAATAGCTATGAGAGCGTATTTGTTAGTGAATATAAAAATTGTTTTATATTGTGATGGTTGGTTTATTGAGTGGTATATGAACTTTCGTCAGCGTGGTCCGCAAGACTATGCCGAAGGGGTTTCTAAACACTTGAATAGAACAATTCGACACAATATTGATTTTTAAATTGGGTAAATGAAATAATTTTACCTTGAGTATATTTTGTATATAAAGGAATAATTTTTCAGAATTATTAAAGTGTATATAAGTGATTGTTTAGTTGTTTGAATAATCTAAGTAAAAGAATAATTGTATAAGCAAAAGAATTATAAGAATTGAATTATAATTAATATGATTTACAATTGTGAAATAAACTTATATATATAAGAAGTAAAATTATATGAATATGAGTTGTAAATAATCAAGTGGATTAAATGGATATGAACTTGAGTTATATAAATGAAATTCAACTTTGTAATTGAATTGAATAAATGGATTGAATGATAATCAATTGAATGTGAATAAAGTTGATATGAAATAATGAATGTAAGTGTTAATTCATTAAAATCTAATGTTATTAGAAGTTGAATAAAAAAATGAATGAATATAAGCAAAGGAATTTGGTTGAAATTAATATACATTGATTGTTATATGATTGTTGATTGATTGTATATAATTCATTAAGTATTAATGAAATTGAAAGCTAATGTAATTGAATTCAAATTAGAAGTAAATAAATTTGAATAGAATTGAAAGTGAATTGGATTTAATTAGTAATGTAAACTAATTGAATTGAGAATGAATGTTAGTAAATCCAATGTAAATGAATCAAATGTGATTTAAATTGAAAACCATTTCATTGAATATTAATGAGAATATGAATGAATATTATTGGTTATGGATGTTAGTTGGATGTAGTTGGTTGATGGTTGAATGTATATTGCTATTGTTGCATTTGCTATGTGACATATATAGTCATCATGTTGCTATATGTTGTATATTGAGATTATTTTCATATATGCATGTTCTCATGTTGTTTGTTAAGTATTTAGTAGGTGCGGATCGCGTTGCTTCGCATTTGGAGTTCGCTTTAGCGCTATATTAGCCGTATATGCTTGCTAATAAAATATAAGGTACATATCTCGGATTACATACCGTACTTTTACACTTTTTCCCTTCGGGATGCCTCATTACTTGATGAGATGTACATTTGTGATATATATACTGTCATTTTTTTTTTCGGATCGAGCCGCGCAAAGGATACTATGGCGAATTTTTCCGAAAATTTAAGGCGTTAGAAAAATTTGAGAAAATTGAAATTTTTTTGAAAACTTTAACTTTGATTTAGAGTTGAAAGTTAAATGATATAGTTTGTTTTTGAAAAGATAACTAAGTATGATTGGAAAACTTGGTAAAGTTATTGTAAAAAGTTTAACTATGGATTTTGGAAAGTTAATAAATTCTATAACTTTTCTTACTTGTAATTTCGAGGACGAAATTCTTTTAAGGGGGAAAGATTGTAACGACCCAGAATTTTTATAAATTAAAATTTGGATATTTAATTAATTTTAAATATTAATAAGTAAATTTATAAGTCAAATAAATTTTAATTTGAATTATTGGATTTAATTGGATAATTAAATCGATAATTTAATATGTTAAATTATGGAAATAATTAAAAATTGAGTTAAAAATGATTGTAAATAATTTGGAAAATTTTATTTTATCATACTGGAGTTAGAACGATATTTTAGAACTTTTAAAATCGAATTAAAAGTTAATTTGTGAAAATTGAATATTTTAATATTTAATAATCGACTGTAAAATAGTCAATTTTTGAACAGTCTCAGAATTGAACGAAACCAGTTCCATTGGATCCGTAATAGTTAGTTATTACCGGATTTCAAATTTCGTGTCAATCGGAGCTATCGTTTGATCGTGGCAGCTCGAAACGCATCGAATTATTTTTAATTTAAATTTGGCGAGTCAAAATAGCCATTTTTCAAAAAGTCTCGGATTTCGACGAAACCAGTTTCATCGGATCCGTAATGTGATATTATTGTAAGGTTTCAAATTTCAAGTCAATTGGATTTACCGTTTGTCCGGTACAAATTAAAACGCCTAGAAATCGAGTTAAATCGGTTTAATTTAAATTGAACGTTTTCAGCCATAACTCGCACATACTTCCGAATTAGCTTCCGAAACCTGTTCCATTGTGTCCGGAACGCGGGGTAAACCTTAGAAACGCTGGTTACGACGTCTAAATCGGAGTTCGGAATTTCCGGGATGAATAGTGTCGCTCGTTCCTTATAAATAGACCACCATCTTCATAAATTTGCTAAAATAAGAAACCCTAAACCTAATTCATGTTGCTAGCCGCCACTTTATAATTCAAAGGCCAGAATTGTCCCAATTTCATTCCTTAATCTCTCCAAATCCATTCACATTCACGCGAGGTGTTCAACACGAAGATTGAAGAGTAAGGCGAGGGCTTTAATTTCATACGGTGATGATGGAGTTTGGTGTCGTGTGGAGGGAGATAGAAGAGGCCGTTCGTGGCCGTGCAACCACCGTGCGCACGAGAAACGAGGAGGCCGAGCTCTATGAGCTTCTGGGCGTGGGTAGCTAGGGTTTGGGGCTTCGCGTTGGCGTTGGTTTGATGTGGTTTCATCGAGTATTGAAGATGAATAAATTAACCCTAAATCTATATGCATGGGTTCTTTGTGTCGGCCTTCACCTGTAGATGGAACGCAAATAGGAAGAAAGGGGGGAGGGTCCAGATGTGGAGGCAGCAGATCCAAGGGTTGTAAATGATTGAGGTTAAAAATATAAAGTTATGTTGTGATTTAAGTTATTAAAATCGTGTACGAACTTGTAAATTTCATATCTTTTTCATACGAGGTCGAAAAAATGCAAACTCAGTTGCGTTGGAATCGTATGGACGAGCACTACGCGATGAAGTTGGTTTGGAGTCGTTTGGAGTTAGTGAGAATTTCGGGTAAAATTAAACGCGCGTTTAATTTTATTCGAAATAAAAGCTAAAACGGAAATTAAAACCAAGGTGAGAATTTCTCACTCAATCGAATCAGTTTCGATTTTATTTTAAATAGTTAGATTTAAAATATTTGAATGCATGTTTGAATGTTGGTTGATATCTATTGATTGTTAAAATAGACATTATACGCCGTTAGTAAGCGGATGTTATTTAATAAAAACATATACCGCGAATATTTCATAAACAGTGAAATTGGTATTATATATATAATATCAATATATATATATTGGCATATGTATATATTGCAGTTGATTGATTTCCCGTATTGTTTAGCGGATGAGACCCTATTACGCCGTTATTAAGCGGATAATATTTAATAAGAACATGTACCGCGATAATTTCGTACTGGAGCGAAATTGGTATTGTGCTAATATTTTTGGATGCAGGAAACAGGTTGGAGGGATCCAACTAGATTCCTCAACAGTATTTATTTTATTTCAGATATTTTGATATTTGATGGATTATCATATCGATATATGATATCGTTGTTAGTCGTGATTGACTATTTGGTGTGTAGCATCATTGGACCCAGATTTTGGGATTTTATAATGATTTTTAAAGTGATTTTTGAAAATATACTTTATTTTTGAAATTGATCCATTTTAAATAATTAAACGCTATAATTTTTAAAGTTATAAAATTATGGGTTTTGTGAAATATAGTTAAAAAGCTGATTTTTAGAAATACGGTTAAAAGTTGATTTTTGAGAAATATGGATCAATGATTTTATAAAATAGTTAAATTGGATTTTTGAATTTATTATAAAAGTTTGAACGTAAGATTTATAAAATTTGATTATTTTATAAATCAGAATGGTGAAATTTTAAAGGAATTTAAAGATGTTTTTAAAGAATAATATAATTTGATTTATATTAAGAGATTTATAAATGGATATTTATAAATTGAAATATTGACTTATAAAACGAGTTTTTATAAGTGTTTGAATTAAGCGAAAATGAATTTCATAATAGAATGAAATTTATAGAATTGTAAACTGTGAAGTTATAAAAAGAAATTTATAAATAGTAAGATTTATAAATTTGGTGAAATTATTTGAAGAATAGATTGGTTAAATAAATGGATCTTATAAGTTATAAGATTTATAAATTGGAAAGTCTTTAAAGGAACGATTTTGTAAAATAATCGTTTTATAAGTATTTAACTTATAATATGAACTTTTAGTCTATAATTGAGTTATAAACTGGAATAGGTAAATAAAGGAATTTATAAAAAGGAAGTTTTTATAAATAAATAGAAATGGAATTTATAAACGTTGTTTTATAAATTCGCAAACAACTTATTTTGATAAGTTAATTGTTATAACCTATTAATGGAGTTATATTCACATTTTTGAATAGTGAATAATCCTTTAAAATAAATTGAATAAAAGGATGAAATTTGTTAACGAAGTATGTTCACGATTTTGAATAGTGAATAACATGTTAAAGGAAATGTTTTAGAATGTGATATTTTAAACAGAATTAAAACGATCTAACGATGTTTTAAAATGTGTTGAGATTCGAAACCATAGATTTCAACATTTATTGTTGGAATAGACGTTTTCGAGAAATAGAAGGAAATAATGGACTATAACACTGTTGTTATAGTAAATGATTTCCGAAAGGAAATGTTTTGAATAGTATTGGGATTTATATATCTATTTTAATTTCGAATCCCTATACTAGTGATTTTGGGTTGTCGTAACGATGTTTTACGTAACATTCGTTTTGGCCCAAATAAATATGTTTAAGAGGATGATTTCCTTAAAGAATGAAAAATATACTTAATTCGATTTAAGTATATTGAATATTTTCCAAGGTTGAAAATAAAAAGATTTGTGAATTACTTATGAATAAATAAGTATGGAAATGTTTTCCAATATGAAATGAATATTTAGAATTTATCTTTTTGAAGATAAATTGAAAATGGATAATTGAAATCGTATATGCATGAATATTTTGGAATATAAATTCATTATGGAATTTATAAATGAAAAGTAGAATTTGTTTGAAAATAAATATTGATTTATTTTTGAAGTGTGAAAATTATATATCTTGTAAAGATATTTTGGAAAATAAATAATTTGGAAAATTATTTGGAATCTAGTGATGTATGCATATCAATTGATAGTTCAATAGCCGACTATCAATATTTCCCTTTGAATGGGTAATTGATGTGATTTGTTTGAATGTGAATGCCACACTTATTTTTGAATAAGCGCTCACTATTCGGGTTAACCGGGAAAGGACCATGGGGTCGTATAACCCATTCCGAATATGTGATACGTCGTTATGAATTGCATTTGAAGATCGGTGTTGAAGACCGAGTTTTTGCGAAAGCGATAGGATGACCTATCGATTGTCTCTGCACTGGGTAGCTCCTGGTATAGAGATTCCTTAAGTGATGGGAAATTCGATCGGGATTGTGAATACCCGGATTGCAAGGGCTTCGTAAGAAGTGCCTTCGGTTTTGTTCGAGCCCGGAACAGACTTGTATGGATTGTATGTCTGACATTACAAGTTGAGATATAAAGCCGATTTCTTTCAAATATATTTCTGTTGGTGGCGGAGAATTTATTCTTTTAGCTTAACACCCTTCTCTGAGACGTACGTGCTCAGAGGTTATGTAGTTGAATGTTATCAGCGATATATTCCCAATTTGGTAATGTGACATGCTGAGTGATGCTGAAATGATCATTGTGTTGATTATTTGTGATAGGATCGTTTATTTGATCGTCTATCCTTGTGATCATTGTGTTGATCATTTGTTGACCCAAAGCATGGCTTTTGTATAAAGTATGTTTTTGTGGACGTGACTTCGTCGAGCCTCACACCCCGTGAATGGTCAAAACAGGAAAGAAGCAGCAAGGTTATGAGGGGTAGCACCCTTTAGGATGTGTCCATTTCCTTCTGGAAAAGGGTGGTATCATGGTATGGAGCCCAGATACTTACTCATGTTGAAAACACTTTATGATTGTGTGAATTGATTACGAGCGCTCGGTTGATAAAGGTCCCAAAGGACCGGGGGATGGCATATTCGGTCAGTTGTTACTCAGTTAGGAGTAACCCGGCCTTGTGTTGGTAGAGATCCGGTTTGGTTCTCGGGGATGTCCATCCAGAGGCATTCTCATGTGGCAATGGGAAGTTCCTTGGCCTGATCATTCGTTGGAAATCCAATTCCCAATACGAAACTTGTACGGTTTTAGTTGTAGAACCTGCCATCTAATATGGTAGCTATTAGTAGGCATAATATAATGGTACCTATGCTGGCTAAGATTTATATTCTACTTTCGAAATGAATTTTTCCTACACTATGCACTAATAATAATATCAAATGCTCTTTTTAAATGCGTATCAAGCATGTTTGACTATCATAAGGAGAAATCTTCTCCAAGTCTGCGTTTGCATTGTGTGTGTGGCAGGAGGTCTTATGGTAGTCTCATTTTTAAAAGCATTGCGAATTAAACTTTAAAAATATTCCTCTATTTTGATTTTTTAAAGATAAATAAACTGTTTTGAGTTCTCACACCAGTCACATGACTGACACGGAGTTTATTGTTTTCCTTCCTAAACTCTGGGTGCCCACCAATTTTTCCACACGGGCAGTCAAGAGTTAAGGTTTATCAGGATATTCTGGATATTCTGGAGTTGCTGGAGGCAAGCTGGATGGCATGGCGTATACTAGTATATAGTATTTCTTTTTCCGCTGCACTGTTTATTGTTGTATGTTGTTGTACACTCTGATGATATGATGTAATGTAATGAAATGTAATGTAATAACTGATATAGTTCTTTGTTTAAAGATTATTCATTTATTATTATATGTTGTTCCGCTGCGAATTGTGAGATTCTGATGTTGTTTCCTTTCTGTCCGTTCTATTTTTAAAATTTTCTATCTTCTCTTTTCTCTTCTTCTTTCCGAAATTTTTCTTAAATAAAACCCTCAGTGTTCGGTTTTCCGTCGTTCGATTTCTCGGCAGTCGATAAAGTGAGTGTCGATGTCGAATTTTCGGAAGACGAAGAATCGTGTCCTGACATTGGCGCTTCATTCAACGCTCGTTAGAGATGTCACTTGAGTGCTATGCATTTCTTGAAGCGCTAATGAAATAAGTTTTTTCAGTATGACTTTTTTCTTTTCTTTTGCATTGACTATATAAAATACAATCGTAATAAATCACTCAATAAAATACAATCATAATAAATCACTCAGTTGCTTTGTTTATTTATTGAAGTTCTTCATTTGCTAATAGTATTTCTGAATTTAATTTCATTTTGTATATTTCATTTGAAATTATATAGACAACCAATCAATAAATATTTCTCTTCTTATTTCATAATAAATGTACAATATAAGTTATACATTAGTTTTTCACTTTTCATAATTTAATTTTAATGGTTTCTTCATTTCTTCATTTTTTTTCTTGTTTTTTTTTTAAATTCAAATTTTAATTTTCATGGAATATAACCTAAAGTGCATATTTTCTTACTTTTGTACACTATATTAGCGATTGATTTATTTTGAAATTTATTGATGAATAACTAAAAGTATATATATCACTCGCATTAAACTAACAAAAATGATGATCTAATCAAAACCAATTGAGTTCTACATTATGTTATTATTATTATGATTATTTAATGCAAAATCTATTTGTATCAAATTATGTGGCAAGCAATTATTTTTGTCCTTTATTTCATTTCATTAAATCTGCTTGTGTGCATTTTTATGAAAAGACATCCTATAATAAATTTTCAATTTCAATTTATGTTTGCAAACTATATATGTTAACTGAATTGTTTCAACCACATTGATGTATTTATTGGTTATCATATCTATTCTGCATAGCGGAATTTTACCTAGAGAACCAATGTCTTCAAGCATCACTGGAAGATTGCCATCATTAGAGGACTTAGAGGCCTATGCTCTTCAGCAATGGGAGGTACTCCCTTTTCCCTATATTTTTTATGTGTGTTCGTTCGCGCGCGCGTGTGTAGCTTATCCATTATGCTTTACAAATTTTAAGTTAACATACATAATGTTTAATCTTTTTTCTTCTTTCTTTGTTTCTAATATATGTTTAACAAATGAATAACTTCATTTCATCTTGTGATAAACCAGCATTTCATGCTACAACTCATAAACTCATCTCAAGCAGAAAAGTCAACAAACTTTAGTTCTTCAATGATGCGAGTTTTCCAAAGAGGTCTTCTTAGTTCAAGGTTCTCATTTTTTCCTACAATTTCATTTTTGGCATGTTATATTCAAAAATTGATATAAGTTCTCTGTTTCTTTTAGAGAATCTTGATTACTCTAGAGTTCACACATTTTCAGAGCCATTAGCTACATAAATTTCAACCTTTCCAAACATAATTGTAAACTCTAACTACACATATAACTTGCACAAATAAAAAGAAATCAACTTTTGGAACATATATATGACAGCATTTGTGTTTTTTCATGCAGTCATATTTTCGTTTCTCTGTAAATATAGTTATACACTAATATAATAGAAATTTAGTCAAAGTTATGCTATGTACAACCTGTCATTGATGTGGATACTCATACAGTGTTATTTTTATATGCTAGGTGAATTTGATAAAAAGCATAACAATTTTTTATTGTTAGGTGTCTGTCTTTATGTGTTTGCATGGGTAGGTAATAGGGATGTCGTGGTGCAGGGGTGAAATATTATTTACGGATTAGATAGATTTTAGTGTCAAAATTCTGAAAATATTACGCATAAACACATGGATGTGACATGACTTGCTTATACCTATGTTAATGCAGGGAAAATGAAGCATCAAGACTAACGGAGAACGGCTTCCAATTCCTGGTATCTTATTCAGTTGATCCTTAAGTCTTGAGTATTGTTCTTCTCTCTTATATTACCTTGTTTTTGTAACCATGTTCTCAGCTGATGGACACTAATGCCCAAATGTGGTACATAATAAGAGAATATATTTCATCCTCTGAGGTATGGACTTCTATAGCATTCCGGTTACCGATTATCATTCAGTTTCTATAAATTATAATAAGTAGCGAGCTACCCGTTATCTCTGTATTTTTGTATTAGTATATTTCCCTTTTTGTGTTGCTATGAAACCATATACATGTTCTTAAAAAAGATTCTCCTGAAATTATATTTGAGAAGCAAACCTTTGAACTTTTTGTATGGTTAATAATCGGAATATTGGTTGTAAGAATAAATATAGGACTTGCTTCTAATAGTTGGCAGGTTATGCAACTATTTGAGAATATTTAGTGGTATGAACAGTTAGTTGTTACCGTGTTATATCTTTTTCAATCAGTTGATACTGGGGAAGGATCTTCACACTCAAAATTTACACTCAAATCTGTATGCAAATCAGCCGTTAGGTCATGGCAATCACATGGTCAGAACTGTTAGACGGAGAAAATTAAGGGAGTAATTCAAAGGGTTCAAAATCATAATATAATCTTAACAGTTAGGTTTTATTTGAGTAAGATTATGAGTAAAAAGTAAAGTATAAAGGTCCTTTCCCATTAATAATAGTATCCTCACTATTCTCCAATTAAAATCAAAGTTGACTTAGTTTATGTTGTTTTGTTACCTTAGCAAATAACTATTTCCATTAACAATTAAGAGGATATGCTTATTATTAAATCCAGCGCCTTACTATTGTTAAATATATGTACAGGATCGTGGAGTTGATCCCACTGATTTGATGTCTTTCCTACTCGAGCTTAGTTTCCACAGCACTGGAGAGGTAAACTAATATTCTAAGATGACAAAATAAAAAACCCCTTCTTTTATGGATTCTCAGCATGAGGAACAAAGTCCAATTTTGAATTATTAGAAGTTATTTGAAGTAGCAAACAAAAAAGGGCAACATGTGCTGCACCATTCCATCCAGCTAATATTATCTGGTTAGAAAATCTGCCTATCATAGCACTGAAAGCTGCTATATTTTTCCTCATGGTTGACTGAAACATGATATATGTATTGCTTATTCCTATATAATTATGTAGATCGTAGAGCCATAAACAAGTTTTGATTTTTTCTTACTTTTTTATCCATCAATAGAAGTCTGGAAATTTTCTGTAGGCCTAAGTTATAACTATGTCCGTTGCATTCCCATTTTCTTAACTTACCAACAACAGCTTTATCCAAATTACACTGGGAAAATTGTGGGATGACATTTCATTGATACATTACAGTATGAATACTCGAAATGGTTGCCGACCTATACACAGTTACTATAGTGCTTTCATTGAATCATCACTTCTCCATATGTTGATACATCCAATGAGAGAAACTTTATGTACATTTTGTACTCTCTTACTTTTCTTTGAACTCTTTTAATGCTATTTAATATGCAGTGTGAATTAATTGTGAATGTCTTTTGATATGTGGCAGGCATACAATTTGAATTCTTTAACTGACGTGCAACGAAGAGCTATAAAAGATCTTTCAGACCTGGGATTGGTGAAACTTCAGCAAGTGGGTACAGAGTTAACAATTATTCTTTTTTGTTACTGAATATTTTCTGAAGTATTAGGTATAAAACCTTGTTTGAGAAGTTCAAGTTTCTACATTTTGCAGGGAAGAAAGGAGAGTTGGTTTATTCCTACTAAATTAGCTACAAACCTTTCTGTTAGCTCTTCAGATTCGGCATCACGAAAACAGGTTTCAATTTTACACTACTAGGCATATAACAAGAAGAAATTATACTAAATTAGCTACAGACCTTTCTGTTAGTTTAGAAGTATGACATTTGTGAAATAGGAGGTATGTTTATCTTTTCATGTTGAATGATCATTACTTGTTAATAATTATATTGATTTAGTGTTTTTGTATTGATGTAGCCATTGTTGGAACATCTTACTTCCTGTAAGATTTGGTATATTTACCAATTATTGATGCATTAATGCAGTATAAGCCTTCCGCTAGTAACATCCTACTTCTCTTTCCTTTTCCTTTTAATATGTTGTTGGTGGTACTATATATGTTATAAGTTTATTATTCAACTAATTATTTTGGTAGCAGCCTATATACAGTTTAAAATTGAATCTCTGCTTAACTCATTCATGGTTATAAATACAAATAAACACATAAAAGAACCCCTTTCAATTATGATTCATTATCCTCTTCTGGAATTTTTTTAACTCATCAATAATTGGTAATATGTTTGTTTGTCGTTTCAGTTTTGGTCATGTGGCCAAGTCTTATTTTAAGAGCTGGGTTAGTGTATTGCATGAGTTGCTAACATTATTTGATAAAAGTTGGCTAAAAGTGGCAGATTAAGATGCCTGTGGGTTAGATTTATAGTTATCGTGACAGTCCCTTTTTAAGCCATTTCACTGAATGCATCAAAACCTGAAATGTCCAATAGAGCAAGGATGCCCGAATTACTAACTACTACAGTATTAGTTAAATTCTGGACTAACCTTTCACAATTTATAGATGTTCAGCACTACAATTCCACCACTTGACCTTTTGGGACGGGCTTTGCCCTTTACAATTTAAGTGTAAATTTTATGAATATTAAGAATAACTGGCGTTATGATGATTGATGTTCCTAAATGTAGAATAGACCCTACACTCTTAACATCTTATTAAAGTACCTGTAAAACTCATTATTTCTGTGAACTGATAACTTAGATTTAATCTTAGATCATTGAGAAATAAGTTGTTGAATTCAAAACTCTTGTTTTCAAACGAATTGTTGAAACTTGAGACATGAAACTTCACTGTTTCACTAAAACTAATTATAATAAACTTTGCTCCTTTGTTCTTTTCCAGATTGTCTTGGATCAGAAGTACATTTTTATGATTCCTTACTTCAGTTGGTGAAAGCAAAAAATAATAACTTCGCACAAACTCAAGACTTTAGAGCATTTTCTTGATTTGGGCATACTCGAATGAGATGATTACGTGAAATGAAATTTTGAGACTTTAAGTTTCGCTAATTTTCACTTTTTAATTACTTGTTATTACCTGTGGAAACCTTAGTATGGACAAATATTTATGCTTGGCAAGTTCACAATAAACAGAATGTTTAGGGCTAGGAAGCTAATCTTATTATTAAACACGTAATATATTTATCACCATTGTCCAACAACTTGGCATTCATTACCCTTTCTTATTATCATTATCCAGGCAACTTACATGACTTTTTAATTATTTGTTGCATTAAATACCATAATAATTTTTTTTGATCGTATGAAAAGAAAAGGGGTAGATTTTCTCAAATATTTATTCTCCCAGTTAACCAAACATGCTCTAATGGTATATATTTAGGATGTAAACCACAATTAAAGCAAATAATGATAATAGCTTAAAGTTTAATGAAGGCAGCTTTTCCTTCTACAGTGTGCGTGCTCGTGCGTGCGTGTGTGTTGAACCAACATGTAAATTGACAGAATGCAAATGCTTACAATCATATATCAACACTCCACAGGGATTTGTTGTGGTGGAAACAAATTTTCGATTGTATGCTTACTCAACATCAAAATTGCATTGTGAGATTCTGCGCTTATTTGCAAGGTAAATAAATTATTTTATATTTCAGGGGGTGATTTCATGTAGGTGTGTTCTTTTCAAGTATATGGTAAATAGATTATTTCATGTTGGACCTGATTTTCGGATATGATATAGAAAAATCAAATTAAGATATGAATCTAAAATGGTTATCAATATAAAACAGGTCCTTGTTACGCGGAAATCAATCTTGCTTGTACTAATTACACATTATTTCTTGAACTGGATTAGATAAATCTAACAGCACATGAAACCTGAAGGTTATGTATTTTTCACCTGTCCAAAGGTCAAACAACTTTGTTCTATTTGACTATTTAATCAACAAAAGGAAAATTGATTGCCTGATTCTCATGGTTAAGTTTGTTTAAGAGAGGATTAGTAGAGATAGTTATTTGATTGACTCACCTTTATACATTTCAATACTTTATGCGTGTAGAATTCCCTTTATGACACTAATCATAATGAAATATACTAGAACATTTTCCCTTGCATGCTGAAAAGAAATACGTCGCACATATCACACACTAAATATACACGTATGTTGTATGTTAGCATACACATGTTTTATGTCTGCATGCACAGATCTGTGTGAGTTTGACTTTTTGTCTTTGTGATTTATCTTATTAGGCCTTATCCTTCAATCATCGGAAAATTTCAACCTCTATATATCTAACACAATTTTTATAGAAGTATTGATTTAATGAAGAGAACGTGTTTACCAAGTGCAGCCACAGGAACAATGTTGAAACTGCAAATGTTTGCTTGTGAAATAATTTATGTGGGTTATTTGTTACATGTGCTGCAGGATAGAGTACCAACTACCAAACCTCATCGTTGGAGCCATTACAAAAGAAAGTTTATATAATGCTTTTGAGAATGGCATCACTTCAGAACAGGCAAGTACATTACTTTAACTTGTAGCAAAAATAAAACATTACATATTTCAGTTAAACCAAAGCCCTGATATCGGTTATCAGGAATTTCATAATTTTACTGGAGACCCGGCTGTAGATAAAATGAATTGTAGACTTGTACTTGGAATTAAGCATAAATAATATATTTCATAATTGTTCATGGTTGAAGTCTTTATACAGATTGTTGCTTTTCTTCAACAAAATGCACATCCTCGAGTTGCTGAAAAGAAACCAACTGTTCCAGAAAACGTTACTGATCAGGTAATCATTAATACACGCATCCATAATATATATATATATATATATATATATATATATATATATATATTAGAAAAACATCTCTTAACAAAATGTTGAAATTTGGTGACAAGGAAATTCTAATTGAGGGATGATTTTGAGAAGTAACATGAATCAGGAATTTTGCGTACAGCATTACCATATTATAGCAGAAAATGCCCAGAATTCATAAATAATACATCTGAATTTATAGCTATTTTTGGCCTTTTTATGCAATGCTTTTGTATCGCTATCTTTTACTTCTTTTACATGTTAATAATCCACATTCGTCATCATAGATAAGGCTATGGGAAGCAGATCGTAACAGAGTCGATATGATCCCTTCACATCTTTATGAAGATTTCCCATCCACGGTGATTTTCCCTGTTATTAATAGTATATAACGTTCGTTATACTTTTACCAAGTTGCATAAAAATTCACCGCTGCTAAATTTTCATTTATACAGGAATTATTTGAAGCAGCCTGCGATTTTGCAAGAGAATTTCCGGGTGGTTTGTTGTGGGAAGATTCAAAGCATATGAGATTGATTATCCGTGGAGAAATACATGAACACATGCGTGGATTTTTGCAACGCCAAAGTAATAGATAGGTACAATATTTCATTTATCTATGTGGTTTACAGATGTGTTCACTCCTTTACAGTGGCTCTGGAGATGAGTTCCAAATTTTTATAGAATCCACTAATTCTGTGGAACACAGTTATCTAGAATACCTTTTTTTGGAGATTATGATCATTTTTTCAGATTGATGAAGTTTCAAAATAATCATTTTTTTACCTATGGAGTGCAAAATGGCAGTAGTGGAAAATGAGATTTGAGTTAACACAGTGTCAGTCTGATATATCTTGCTTTGGTTTTATACAAACTGTGCAGGTATGTTAGATTAACCATGTTATGGCGCTCAGATGCAATGCGTAGGTCTCACAAAATAGATTGATTTCAATATAAATTAGCTATAAAGTAAACTAAGGTATCGCTTGATGGTGGTGTGGAGGATATAACATTTCAAAAATCTAGTCGTATCGCTTGATGGTTAGTTTTAAGTGATGCTTTTTGACTTTGTCCAAGTCATTAGAACATCCTCTACCCACATTGATTTCCTCCATCAGATTAAAGATCCAAATATTTCTGAACTCCGGATTGTTCTAGTATATTTTATTCTGATAGTAGTGTTTTAATCATATCATGTTTTCCATATGTGTATTGGTAATCAGCATTTTATCCTTTTTCCCTAATTGTAATATTAGGACTTTGCTACACTTACCAAAAATCTGTAAATTTTACATAATAAGAGAGGATATGATGTACGAAACCCACGTGTTGTGGGTTCTACCTGTCATTTTATCTTTTTAAAAAAAAAAAAGGTTTTACTTACATTTTTTTAATTAAGAGTAGCATATTTCTAACAGTAACAGGGGTACTTTATTCAAGGAGTGACATGTTCGCTAAAAGTGCAGGATACTTTAGTTTGGATTTAAACCCGATTATGCAATTTATTTGAATCCAACTACTCTGTTGATATATCGTGAAAACTTTGAGTAATAAAACTCTAAAAGCTCAAGAAATCAGTCAAATTCCTTAATGTTTTCAAACTAGAACATCTATGTGGACTAGTAAAAATACAAAGAAACAAATTCAAACTTACCTATGTTTTGGTTATTAGGGAAATTTTGGCATACATTGTAAAAACTAAGTTTAGGTCACCCTCAATTTCCTTCTATAAAATACATCCATAATTTTAGAAACATGTGTAATTAAGGGGTATATGAGTAATTTTACTAACGTGCTTATGTTACTATTGTTAATAATTCGCATGCAATACAATTTTTCAAATTTGAAAACGAAAGAGGTAAAAGAGGAATAATTATAAAAAGATGGATGTATAAAATAGTTTACAAAAAGAGGTAAAAGATGTATAAACTAGTTTATAAAAGGAGGTAAAAAAGAGTTAATTATAAAAAGATGGATGTATAAAATAGTTTATAAAAAGGAGGAATGTATAATAAATAAGTTTAAGAAAAAGGAAGGTGACTTTAATTTTCACTTGTTTATTATCTATAGAAGATTGTGATTTAGATTCATGTTTTGAAATAATATATCAGCTTCACATCACCATTCAAAAAAGACCGTTTAAACTAAATTCCTACTTTTATATGTATTGTAAAATTTTCTCAATTATAATATATGTAAATATATTATAGTGAATATGTTGTGTACTGTTTTGTATTTAGTCCCACATCGTGGGATTAGTTCTATCGCAAGCTCCTAGGCCTTTGTATAAAGGAGCTAATGTAATGAGAATGTACGATTAATCTCAGTAGTGAATAAAATATTTTCTTCCTCTTCCTTTAATGTCTCTTCTTTTTCTATAACACGTTATCAACACGATCTCAAAATAAAAGGAAAATTTCAGATCTGATTATAAATCTTTAAAGTGATAAGCTATTTCTGATATGATTGGATCTAATTCTATTTGAACATTTTTTTTTGTCTCTGAATTTTAGATCTCGTTTCGTTTAGATCTTATTTTTTTTATTCTAATTTTTCAGATCACTTGTAGATTTTAATATCATGTTCAAATGGTATTTTTTTCGATCTGTAGAATTAAATCATAAGATTTCTTATTAATTTTTTTTAATGTATATCTATTTTTTTATATAATAAATTTGAATTTGATCTGGAACTAAAATTGTTTCATAGACTAAAATGTAATTTAAAACCTTATTCTATTAGTTTTCATTTTAGATCTTATCTATCATAGATCTAATTTTTCAGAATTCATTATATATATATATATATATATATATATATATATATATATATATAAAATCTTATAGATCTTACTCTATTAATCTTGTCATTTTAGATCTCATTTTATCGTAGATCTAAACTTTTAGATCTCATTCCATTGTTTGGTGGGAAAAAAAAGGTTTTATTTTGAAATTTTTTTTGTTTGGATTTCGGTTTGGATGAGAACTGTTGAAATAATTTTACCACATGATTTATATTTCCAAAAGAAATATTTCACCGTTTCTTAGAGAAACAAATACAAAGATAATACGTATCTAGAAGATCGTATTAACTCTATATGAAAGAATAAGAACATGAAGTTCATATGTGCCAACGTGAAAGATTAAAGTTTTCATAAGCTGAAATAAAGCCATGAAAAAAAATATAAGCAAGCAATTCCAGAAGAAGATGTTGATATGTCCAGAAGACATAACATAAAAATAATATGTTGAAATAAAATTAGAAATGTGGTAAATACTATTTCCTCGAAGTGAAATAGTATTATGATTTTATTTTCGAGTACAATTATGAAGAATCCTCTTGTTTCATTGTGTTTATCTAATATTGGAGACCTAAAGTTCTCAAATAAAATTATTGCATATAAGTTTGTATTCCTAAAATAGGGGATTATGTATCAAAACTCTATAAATTTGAGATGTGAAGCGTTGCATTATTAGAAAAGCTAATTCAGACTATGGTAAATCCTAACCATGTTTGCAATCGAACCTGAAGTTTGATAATGAAAATCAAATTGTATCATTTAGGATCTAAAGTGCTAAACAAAGACTTTAAAGTAAAATTGGAACCTGAAGTTCCAATGTTTGCCAATAGTATTACCTACTAAACCAAATAAAAGTAAAGAAATTTGTCCACTCCAGAAGTGATGATAATAAAAAAAAAATCTCTAGAAGAGATTTGTATATTTAGTAATGATAAAATGTCTCTAGAAGAGATTTGTTGATAAATTTGGTGCTTTATTAAATCAAATAAATACGTAGAAATATATCTACTTTCATGCTCTCTATCTTTTTAATAGAAAACAAGATATTCTAACAGGAAGTTTATTTCCTAAATTTTTTTCCTTCTTCCATGCATCCAATCATGCCTTTCAAAAGGTAAAATATAGTAGATCAAATTTCCTTCTTTTGGCTCATAAGTAAGTATTTTGGATTCTTCATAAAATGAATGTTAATATTTATACACACATCAATTATGTTTTATTACATATAAAATTCATTCATCTTTCCTCTTTCAGCAAAGAGATATTCCAATGTTTACTGTTTTGTATGCTTAATCTTTTACCTATTTTGTCATGTCATAAAAATATACTTATTGATGTTATCAATAGCTGTAACTTATACAACATATTTTTTAGTTGACAAGTCAAACTATTTTGTTTTTCATGATATTATTCTTACACTATGTGATATACAAATTTCCTCTCTGTTTAGCTTACAGTATGTAGATAGCCATATATATTAATTCATATATTAATCAATAGTAATTAATAAATCATTAAATAAAATTAATTGATTAATGAGAATAGCCCAACAAAGATGCATATGAACAGTTCATACATTTATTCTTCTTTTATATCCCTTATTATTGACAAGGATCGTAACGTATATACTTGGTATATATTTGTGTTTCTCACATTCCAGTTGTTATGAATTAATAAATGGTATTTAATACTGTCTATTCATATTTTTAAATCTGCTTATATTATGAAAGTAAACATAGTAAAGTCAGCACAATCTTTGATTATAATTCATCCCTTCTCTGCCAATCAATCCATAGAAGGGCCTTTCCATATTTTCAAGGGTAGTTTTGCATTTTCAAGGAAATTAATGAATGCAATTAATGAGATTGGATCTAGAGCTATCAAAAGGATGTAAATAAGAAATTATAGGCACTTTTTATATATTATATTTGGTTGTCTTTTACTATTTTGCAGTAATGTTTTTTCTTTCACTGTAACTACTATCAGATATATGGGTTCTTATTTTATGAAATGCATTGATTATATACCCACGAATAATATTTTGATGTTTACGCATTTTTATTTCCACTTATAGTTGGTGATATGATAAACACAGCCAAACTCGAATTTAAAACTTTGGACTTATTAGGAGATCTTGGATATTGGATGATGACATTCAATTACAATATCAATGCTTAGAAAATGCCATTAAAATTGATAATAATATGTCCCAATAGGATAAAATAAAGGCTCTTATATTTTTAACATGTCATGTCCATGACAAACTTAAAATAAAACATTTAACTGAAGAAGATCATCTTTACCTATGGAACCCTGAAGGAGCGTTATGACCATCAAAATATGATCACACTTCTAAACGCTAGACACGAGTGGTTGAACTTGAAGTTTCAAGTCTTTAAATCTATTAAGAAATACAATTCATCTATATTTAGAATTACTTCTAAACTAAAATTATGTGAAAGGATTGCCAAGCAATACTAACCTGAAGTTAGATCATTTTTTCGAAGTTGATAAAGGAAACTTCATTAATGTTGAAAATCTAAGTGCAATAATAAATGGTATGATCGCATTAATCAATTGGAAGTTGGTGCTTGTATGTTTTTCCTTTCATAACTAATTGAAATAATGTACCGATAATGTTGGCTTTAATCGGTAGTCTATTTTAAATTTTGAAAATTACTAGCATTCATTTATGCTTACAAATTTTAATAGTTGACTAACTATATTGTCTTTAATTCTTAAGATATGGACCATCAATATTTGAGTGATAATATATGCCTACTATACAGTGCAACTACTTATATGATTTTGAAAAACCAGAAGTTTTTCTTTGAACTATCTAAAAATATTTTAGCAAAAAATTTCAACCATAGCATCTGCTAATATAATTGAAGAGTCCGGAAGAGCCCATATAGTATTACCAAATGATACATATATCTTAATTCAAAACACATTATGCTAAAAGAAATTTAAAAGAAATTTGTTCAATTTTGAAGATATATAAATGAATAGCTACCATATTGGAACTATAATGAAAATGTCAAAGAATATTTTTGAATTATTTCCAAAATTGAAAGCCAGAAGCTTATTTTAGAAAAATTGGGTACAATTTCAACTAGATTATATTTCACGAAATTTGACAAAATTGAATCCCATATTTAAACATGAGCCGGAAGCTCACAAATATAACTTGAATGCATCTTATCAATTCATAAAAGAATTTCCTCATATTATTAATATGTATGGTGTATTTGCTAGTAGCAATATGATAATGGATCAAAATGAGAATTCAAAGATGATTATTATTTAATGTGACAATGTTCCTCAACATTGAGGGGGAGGATAAACAGATACAAGTTCATTTTGATCATCAATGTCAAATATTTATTAGCATGTATAATGATGCAACATATTAAGTAATTTGAATAAATTTTTAATAATATCCCTAGTAGACTTTCTCCAATATAGATTTGAATCCCTGAAGGATCAAAATGTGTAAATCACATCTGAAATATGGTACAAAAGTTAGTTTGAAATACTTTTGAAGTAAGTAATAAAGATGCCAAATAAAAGAGATGAGTGTTCTTAAAGAAACACTTAAAAGTGTTCTTGAAGAGACTGATGACATGATTGTCAAATTATCCTAGAAGTGGTTTAGGTATCTAAAACATGATAATTAAAGAGATCTCAATAAATCATGTCTAGGACTGATAAGAAATAATCATCGATGATAAATTTGTAAAAAATAAAGCGCTTATGTTTATAAATAAATCAAGGACCTTTAATTAAGGAAAAACATGACTGACCATCATGAATCCTTTACTAATAGAGAAATATGGACATGTAGTCCGTAAAGTAGCAAAAGTACTTGAAATGCTTAATATACCCCGAAGGTATAAATATGGTTTAAATCGTATTAAATGATGAAAGTATACAAATTCCTGAAGAACATAAATAACATTGCTGGTTACAAAGAAGGCAAAGAACAAAGAGCATAGATTACAACCTATTTTAAGTATTGTTGTAATGAAAATCTTGATATAATTCATGATGAGTAGATTACTTCCTATTTTTAAGTATCGTTGTAATGAAACTCTTAATATCCATTGAAGTGATAGTTGAGATAGCAAATACTTATTGAAGTATACAAATTTCTAAAGAATATATATAACTTTTGTAGTTATAAAGAATGCAAAAGACATGAAGTATAGATTACAAATTTCTTCTAAGTATTGTTGTAATGAAAATCTTGATAAACTTCAAGATGATTAGATTACTTCCTGCTTTCTAGTAATGTTGTAATGAAATTTTTAATATTCATGAAAGATGTATAGTTGCAATGCACAAAACTAATTTGAAGCACAAAAATGAAAGCACATGAAGTGGTTTTCATAAAAGTAGCATACAAAATGCATAAAATGCAAACCATATTTGGAAGAAACAATCTTAGAAAATTTGATTGTATCGAAGGAAACTATTAATAAATTGTATTATTAATGAGATTCATATTTATAGATAAAGAAGTATCTATAACCAATTTGAGTTATCGAAAGTTAAACTGTATTTTTTATCCTTGACTAAGGTTTTTCCCATCGGGTTTTCCTTTGTAAGGTTTTTAATGAAGTATTAAATTGATCCAGAAGTATCAAACTCTATTTGATGCAGTAAATTATTGAAATATGACATACTATATTGTACTCTTCTTCTTTCATTAAGATTTTTTCCATAGGGTTTTATTTAGTAAGGTTTTAATGAGGCATTAGTTTGATCCAGAAGTATCAAGCTTCATTCAAAGAAACAAGAAAATAAAATATGTCATTGTACTCTTTTTCCTTCACTAAGATTTTTCCCATTGGGTTTTTCTTTGTACGGTTTTAGTGAGACATTATTTTGATCTCGAAGTATCAAACTCTTTAAAAGGAATATTATTGTATGATATCTATGATTTCAAGTTGTACTCTTTTACTCGTTCAAGGTTTTTCCATTAGGTTTTCCTAACAGAGGTTTTTAATGAGACAACGAACAATATTCATAACGACTTAATGGAAGTATTAAAGCAAGATAATAATGAAAGGGAGAAATTCTCATGGACGCTTCAAATGGAATAATTTCTAGCTACTATATGAGCATTCAAGATTTTAAAGACGCATATTCAAGAGAGAGTGTTATAATATATGTAAATATATTATAGTGAATATGCTATGTACTGTTTTGTATTTAGTCCCACATCGTGGGATTAGTTCTATCCCAAGCTCTTAGGCCTTTATATAAAGGAGCTAATATAATGAAAATGTATGATTAATATCAGTAGTGAATAAAATATTTTCTTCCTCTTACTTTAATGTCTTCTTATTCTATAACACTCAATCAATGTCATCCTATTTTTCGGTTGTTTTATAAATTTTAAATTTGGGATTGAATTTACTCAAAACAAATATGTTTTGTCAGGGAGATTCCACACATAAGATCCTGTAATATGTTGAGATCAAATGAGATATATGTCAAGGGTCCATCGTGGATTCATGTTTCAGGTTCAGAAGTTCTTCTTGGAAAAATCTTGGATTATATTTTATTTATGTATGAAATTTGTTTGTGTATATAACTAAAGTTATACACGGGAGCTGCAGCATTTATAATAGCAATAAAATTGGAAAAAATAACTTACAAATACATAGTGAAACTTCAAACACAAAACACACAATATATCATGATAGTTAACTAATGAAATCACGAGGTTTTTTTCTCCCGTCAACATATCTTTCTTCTTACCTTGCCCGTCAACATGATGTCAGAATGATCTTTTCTCCTTTAAAACAACGCGGCTTTTAAAATGTCTTCTCAATAGATGCATTATTCACTTAATAATTTGAAAGTACAACATTGCTGTTTATTTTTCAAGAGGTATTAATTATTTAATCATCCATTCTTGGTCGTTTGGTACTAAGATAGCATCATTTATCTTGTACCCAATCCAATTTGAACCTTTTGTTTATCCTTGCATAACACTGAGTATTCTAGTTGACTATGATTATGTCAACATTCTAAATTTGTTAATAGCGTACCGCAGGTAGAGCCAACTTTGAGTGAAATGTAAAACAAGATAAAAGAATAACTTATAATCTTTCTTGTTAATTAAGAGCTATTCATGTTTGCTCTCCTCACCACTTTTTCATGAAAATAAAATAAAATTAAGAGCAATTCCAAGAGGAACCTTTTTTGATTTGGCTCACTTTTGAGAACTTATTATATTTTTAGGCCATTTTGAAAATTAATTGTAGAAATAGACCAATTTTGATCAGCGCAATACTACGCTAACCAAAGTGTACATGCGACATTTAAAATGCCGTCTGTATTTAAAATAAAAGCAAACCGGTGCTATTTCAAAATGCGATAGTGTTTTTTTAGGTCTATTTTGAAAAGTCGCCACTAATGTTTATATTTTATACAATCCGAGAATTGGCAGCGAATTTTGTTACAGCGTAATGTCGTCTGTTCATTTTAGCCAGCGTGGCGTTGAATTAGTCAAAAGTGATCTATATTTTTAATTAGTTTTTAAAGTGGTTTGGAAGTGTAATAAGTTTTCAAAAGTAGGTCAAATTGAAAAAAAACTCCATTCCAAAAGAAAAATAAAAAGTAACATAGAATCATTTTCTTGAATTTGCTACATCTCAAAAAGAAAAGGAGAGGGAAATAGTTAATCATGTTTGTAATACAATTCAAAAGACAATTACGGAACAAAATTATGTTATAAGTTCCTCAAAAAGCAAAATGGAATCCTTGAGGAGAGTTCACGAAATTGGATTTGATTAACTAAACGGGTAATTATAGAGCATGAAATAACCAGAATTAAAATGGAAAGTAGAATAGAATATTACGGTTAAAAATGAACTAAATATGTATATTAGTGTATGCTGTGAGTGGTGTTAGGTTAGAAGAGAAGATACTTTTCACTAATTTATTACGGATTTTGTGGATCATGAACTTAGACAAAATATATCTTTACCTAGTCTTGATTTCCAAATCTCTTTCAAAATTGGGTCAAACGATATCCAAATGAAATATAATATTTTAAAGAAGCAATGGCTGCCAAGTCCCTAGAATTGAAAGATGATGGAAGAAAAGTCTCTTTCGAATAAATTATGAAAATTTGGTTCATATTTTTACTTTTTGACTAATTTATGCTACTTTTGCCCTTGATTTCAATGCTGGGCCGATTTTCTAAAAGGTGACAATTTGGTAAAAAATAACAAAACAGGGACCTAATTTACATGGGTTTATGAGTAGAGATCTTTTGTGTATGAGCTTTGAGAATATTGACCTTTGGTCCAAAACCCCTATTTTAAATTTCTCGAAAGTCAAAACGAGACCTTGTTGAGATAGATGTGATTTAAAACTTTGATCAATCCTCAACCTAACTGTAAAGATCAATATGTTTGGCAATAGCCTGGGAACCATCTAAAAGGAATATTTATTAATCAGTGAAAATCAGGCTCATGCCCTAAAAATCAAACTTAATACACGAAAACTCCTTTCAGAAAAAGATTGTAAATTAGGTCTTTAGAATTAAGTTGCTGAATAATTACATACGTTTATGCAATCATTCAGCGAATAATAACATACGTTTATGTAGTTATATTCAAAAAGTGCATAAATGTTTGCAATTATTTAGTGAATAATTGCGGAAATCTCCGCAATTTTTTCTGTGAATAATGTGGAAATGTCTGCAACTTTTGAATATAATTGTATAAATGCCTGCAATTATTCACTGAATAATTGTGTAAACGTATACAATTTTTTAGTAACTTAATTTTAAAGACCTAATTTACATACTTTTTTGTTAAGAATTTTTGGTGTATTTTGAAACTTAATAAGGACTTTAGTCAAACTGTCTGTTATTATTTGATCCATATTCTAAGTCCAGTAGTAGCAATACTTGAAATGCATATCTTTAAAAAAATGTTTAACGATACTTGCAGTTCCCCAAAAGAGAAATATTAATTTCAATACCTCGTTGTTAGTTAACAATCTTTATCTTTATTCATTATGAATGATTAGATTATATTTAGTCGATGATGCTTTCTTCGGTCGCCTTTGGTCTCCTCACGCTTTCTCTCTTTCTTGGCAAACACCTATGATCATGGTTGCTTGTGCTTTTTCGTAGTCGCTCGTGCATTTTAGGACCATTTCCTTGATCTAGTTTCTTAGATTGCTAATTCCTAATGAATATAACCAATCATGCCCGTACTACTAATCATCCTATAAGAAACCATAAGATAGTTCTTTCGCATAGTTTGTAGAAAATGACGAAATAAATAAAAATAGTAGCAAAATGTTGTAGATTATAGAAAGAAAAGAAGCCATTGGAGAAAGAGAGAGGAACAGAGATTAGTAATACATTTACATTACATAGCCTCTTTTATATAAAGGCTTTGGAGCTTGATATTAAACTTACCGCATGATATGTGACTAAAAAACACAATATAAAAGCATATTCACTTTATGATTTACATATATTGTAACACTCTTCATATGCTTCTTCAAATTCTTGAATGCTTTGATAACTTGAAGTTGTCCTTTTTGAAACATGTTGAAACATGTATGATGATTGCTCCCCTCATTATTATTTTGCTTGCATATATCCATTTAGTTGTCCGTTACTTCAGTAAAACCTCTGTTAGGAAAATCC
Organism: Allium cepa; assembly: GCA_030765085.1. Classification (NCBI taxonomy): domain Eukaryota; kingdom Viridiplantae; phylum Streptophyta; class Magnoliopsida; order Asparagales; family Amaryllidaceae; genus Allium; species Allium cepa. The sequence continues at coordinate 984,888,120 of CM060929.1, read as the reverse complement.
AATGAGAAAAACTTTAAATGAGGAAAAGAGTGCAACTTGTAGAATCATATTTAAAATGATATTCTTTCTAAAGGGTTTGATACTTCGAGATCAAAACAATGTCTCATTAAAAAATTACTAAGAAAAACCTCATGGAAAAAATCTTAGTGAAGGGAAAGGAGTACAATATAGTATGGCATATATTTCAATAATTTACTACATCAAACGGAGTTTGATATTTCTGAATTAATTTAATGCATCGTTAAAACTTGCTAAGAAAAAACCGGCGGAGAAAATCTTTGTGAAGGAAAAAGAGTACATTATGATATATTTAAGTATGTTTCCCTCGATTTTATATTTTCCCCTTTAAGTTTGAATACATATTGATAATTCAAATTAATTACAAATACTTCTAATTCATATATTTGTAACATAGTTTAGACAAGCATTAAAAAAATTAAAATCATGAGATGATAATTCTTCTTTTCCTCCTTTCATCATTGATAAATAGTTGCTTTTGATACGATCAATTTTTTCTAAGATCATTTCTTTCAAATATTCTTTGCATTTTATACACTTTGTTTGCTAATTTTTTTTATTAAAAACACTTCGCGTGCTTTCATTTTGATGCTTCATATCAGTTTTTCTTATTGCAACTACATCTTCGACGAAAATTAAGTGTTTCATTGCAACAATACTTAAAAGCAGGATAAGATTTTCATTACAGCAACACATAAAAGAAAGTTGTAATCTACGCACTTTATTCTTTGCATTCTTTATAACCAGTAAAGTAATTTATATTCTTCGGGAACTAGTAGACTTTTATCATTTAGTATGATTTAACCAATATTCATACCTTCAGGGTATTTTAGGCATTTCAAACATTTTCACTACTTAAGTCAATTCATCCATTTCATGCCTGGGGCATTTAACATGATGTAGCACTACATGTGCTTCAGTAATTTCAGTGTGTTTTTCTACTTTATATATATATATATATATATATATATTTCTAATTATATTTTGCGAATTACAGGTTCACATTTCTTATTTAGGAGAATTCCATGATGGCCAATCATGTTTTTCTCTTATCCAGAATCTTTAATCCATTTATAAACATAAGCGCTTTATTATTCCCAAGTTTATCATCAATTATTATTATTATTTGTTAGTTCTAGACATGATTTATTGATATCTCTTTATTTATCATGTTTTAGGTACCTAACCACTTCTAGGGTTATTTTATAATTATATCTTGGGTCTCTTCTAAAGCAACCTTCATTGTTTCTTCAAGAACATTTAATTCCTTTATTTGGCCTTTTTATTACTTACTGTAATAATATATCGAACTGAATTCCTTACCACACTTCAGATGTGGTCTATGCACTTTTGATTTTTCAGGGATTTAAATATATATTGGAGAAAGTTTATTAGGGATATTATCAATGAGTTATTTAAATTACATAATATTTTACATTATTATGTATGCTAAAAATATTCAAATCAATAATTAAAATGAACTTTTATCCCTTTTATCTCCCTCCTCAATGTTGACGAACATTGTGATATTAAATAATAATCTTCTTTGGATTCTCATTTTTTTTGGTCCATTATGATATATCCACTAGTCAAATGCATTATATATCTCAATTATAGAAGGATAATTCTTTTATCAGTTCATAAGATGCTTTTAAGTAATATTGCTTACTTATAGGTTTTCTTCTTTTTCATTGATCTATCCAATTGGAGGAATTAAATTATTATATAGATTATCTGAATGCAAACTTGACTTCAAGTCATTCAGCATTTATGTTGATTGACTTTTAAATCATTAAACAATATCTATGCATTTTCTATAAGATGAGCTTATATCTATTTAGTCAAACAATCTTCAGGTTGTTAGTTAAATGTTCGCATATATGTATCTTACGTGTGCCCGTGTATTATATATGCGTATTATAGATTTGCGTGTTCTTTTTCATTTGAGTTAATAATTTAAGAACAAACTATTAAAAGGATCTAAATATTAATTTTTTTTATAAACCGATGTCAATGTGTGTTAACCCGCCTTTTTACAAGGCCACGGGCAGGCGGGTTTAACTTGAACAACTTCACGACTATCGAAGCTGGAATATGATGGATTCGGTTTAAATGGATGACGACCATTTGGATGGATGATAGTTCGATCAGCATCTATGGGAGAGAGCGTTCGACATTGAAGAGAGCGCTCGGCATTGGAGATCATTCGGCATTGGAGAGAGCGCTCGGCACTGGATGGGTCATTCGGCATGGCTACCTCGTTCGGCATAGTTGCCTTGTTCGTCCTACGAGTACGTTCGGCATAGTTGCCTCGTTCGGCATACGAGTATGCTCGGCATTGGGCGGGTCGTTCGGCATCAGGATAGTTCGGCATAAAGAATGGTTCGGCGTTGGTTGTTGGTCGACATAAAAGAGTCGCTCCTCCATACCTCGATACCTCCATACCTCGGTACCTCGATACCTCGGTACCTCGATACCTCCCTACCTCGATACCTCCATACCTCGGTACCTCCATACCTCGGTACCTCCAAACCTCGACACCTCGCTCGGCATCATACTGTTAGGCACGAGAAGATTGTTCGGCATATTTGGGTTGGCACATAGAGTTACTCCATTTGAGCGAGGTATGCAGCTACCAGGCCCACCAGGGAAGTCCAACCTATCTTCATCTATAAATAGAGGGGCAGGGGCACAGTGAAAGGGATCTTCTGCCTCTTCTCTTCTGTTCTCTGACTTTTTTCCTAAGACTAAGGCTAGTCTCCCACTTTGTAACTGTAATTGATTCTTACATCAATAAAAAGAAAACTTCTGGAGTAGACGTATGCCGGAGTTAGCCGAACCACTATAAAATCTGTTGTTCTTTACTGCTTTTATTTTAATTTTGATTGTTCTTCATATTATTCCTCTCTACATACATCCTATCTGTGAGCTGTGATTGAGATTTGGTGCTTTCATCTGGATTTGGGTGTTAGTGACCAATTTTGGCGCTAACATTTTGGTGCTTTTACTGAGAAGGCAAACACTCAGGGATTTTGGAGCTAGGAACTTGGATTCTAGAAAGGAATGGTTAGGCCATCAACAAGAAAGCAAGTGACAGAAAGGAGCAATCAGGAGGGAAGTCAAGAGGCTTCTGAAAGAGTGGGCTATGTGGTAGGATCGTGTAATATGGAATATTGAAATAGTCTAGGTAGATAAAGTAGATAAATGCAAGTAGACACCAGGATTTTATACTGGTTCGGACCTCTCGTCCTACGTCCAGTCCCTAAGCTTCACTTAGGAATTTCACTAACTAACACCCTCACTTCACTCGGAGGAATAGGTTTACAACTTACCCGAACAACCGAACGGGATTTCTTGCCTCAACTACCGAAGAGGACTTCAACTCAATTACTAAAATACAATATTCGACTTGTTGTGTTCTTGTCAACACTAATGAGTCTAATGTAGTATAATATTCCTATAATCTTATCCTCGAGAATATGCAATGTGTTTGTGAAGATTTAGGAAATGTGAATTGCTATGAATCAACAGAATGTTATAAACAAAAACAGTGATTCAAGCAATAGATTGGTGATTGCTTTGAGAATATCTAGAGAATATGAACAAGAGAATAGTAAGATTAAAGCAAGAGAATTCGGTTAATTAAATGATGTTAGAATCATGTATATATACTTGTAGAATGGATGCATGTATTGCCAAGGGTTGTAGATAAGAGAAGCTTCCATTTCTATTGAAGAATGGTCGCAATTCTTGGGAAGAAGAAGATGTCCTTTCATGCAAAATTCGCAGGTTCAAATTCAGTCGACTGTGCAGGAATTTTAGTCGACTGAAAATATGAAGAAAAATTTTCAGGAAAAAATTCAGTCGACTGTGCAGGAAATTCAGTCGACTGAAACTGTACATGTGTATAAATTTGTTCCAGTTTCAGTCGACTGACTTTTCCTGTTCAGTCGACTGAACTCTGTTGTTAAACAAAAACAACAGTAGCTCATTTGGTTAGAGCACATACCTTCCAAACTAGTGACTCGGGTTCGAGCCCCGCTCCATGCATTTTTTGAAAACTTGATTTTGATTAAAATATGCATGCAAGTTTATTTGAATGTGAATGATGATTCTTGAAGAAAGATTTTAACAAAGCACTTACTAGACTCTATATACATATTTGATGACTCTTGTTAAAATATATAACTATATGAACCATACTTTGAGTCGTTGAGTCAGGATGATGTCGTAGTCGTAGATTCGTGAATTTTTGTCAGCAATCAAAACCTATGATCCAACATTCTCCCCCTTTTTGATGATGACAACTCCATTTTCTATGAACGAATCTTTGACAAGCTTTGTTGATCATATCTCTCTCACTGAATATCTTCCCGTAATTGTGCTATCGATTTCTCCCCCTGAATCTATGCTATATATTCCTATTTAATCTTTTTCCCCCTTAATCTGTGCTTACATGGTTTATTCCTGCAAATTGTGTTAGAGAGCAATATCTTTCTCCCCCTTTGTCATCGACAAAAAGGAGAGTTTATATGATGATATAAAATATATTTTACATAAGTGTTAATATAGAGCAATATGAAACAAAATGACCACTACTTATAATGTGAGGTATCAGAAAAAAATTAACATTTAAAGCATGCGATACCCAAGGTTTTTATAATTTACTAATTTTTAGGAAACCATACCCATTTGGGTGTGGTTGAACCTTTATAAATATAATTTTCATTATTAACTACCATATCAAAATAATCATCAATGTATTTTTCTCTATTTTTACAATTAATAGGAACCCAAATACTTGGATAATTTTTATTCATGTTTTTTCGTGTTAATGATTTTGTACTTCTAGAGAAATTATCAACATTATAGATCATAGTAGTATTTGAATTTCTATAAAAATTAGATTTAGGCTTTACTCGAAATTTAATACTAGTACTATCATTTTTACTATACATGAAAGCATATCTAGTGCTATTTTTACGATCAGTTTTATTATATCCTAAACCACTTTTATCATTGTGAGCTTTTGAATTCTTAACATAATCTAATCCCTTCTTATTTGAAGCAGGTTGAGAATTTTCAATAATCCTAGATAAATTTTCTCTCCCTTTATTAAAATTGGAAATATTTTTAGTAATGTCATCAAGCTTAGTTTTGAGACTAGTGTTATCTAACTCAACAATTTTAATTTTTGTTTTTAACTCATGATTTTCAAAAGCTAGAGCATTATTCTTTTCTTTTTGAGCTTCTATTTCTTGACTTAATAGAGCGAGTTGAGAATTGTCAAAGAGTGAATCTTGAATTTTCTCAAGTTCTTCTTCTAATATTTTCTTCTCGTCTTTAAGCATATCTCTTTCGAATTCTGCTTTCTTCTGATTTTCTAGAGCTTCCTTATATTTTCTTTTGAGACTTTTTAAAGTGTCTAGAAGTTCTGAATTTATTTCTATCATATCATCAAAAGTTAGATCACTAACCTCATTATCTTTTGCCATGAAGCATTTGTTTTTTTGCTCCTTTGATTTTTCTTTATTGCTCTTCCTCTTCTTATTGCCTTGATTAGATCTCTTTGTAGCCATTTATTCTAGGATGTTGTTACGATCTCTAGAATACCAAGCTCTGATACCAATTGAAAGAGTGGGCTATGTGGTAGGATCGTGTAATATGGAATATTGAAATAGTCTAGGTAGATAAAGTAGATAAATGCAAGTAGACACTAGGATTTTATACTGGTTCGGACCTCTCGTCCTACGTCCAGTCCCTATGCTTCACTTAGGAATTTCACTAACTAACACCCTCACTTCACCCGGAGGAATAGGTTTACAACTTACCCAAACAACCGAACGGGATTTCTTGCCTCAACTACCGAAGAGGACTTCAATTCAATTACTAAAATACAATATTCGACTTGTTGTGTTCTTGTCAACACTAATGAGTCTAATGTAGTACAATATTCCTATAATCTTATCCTCGAGAATATGCAATGTGTTTGTGAAGATTTAGGAAATGTGAATTGCTATGAATCAACAGAATGTTATAAACAAAAACAGTGATTCAAGCAATAGATTGGTGATTGCTTTGAGAATATTTAGAGAATATGAACAAGAGAATAGTAAGATTAAAGCAAGAGAATTCGGTTAATTAAATGATGTTAGAATCATGTATATATACTAGTAGAATGGATGCATGTATTGCCAAGGGTTGTAGAAAAGAGAAGCTTCCATTTCTATTGAAGAATGGTCGCAACTCTTGGGAAGAAGAAGGTGTCCTTTCATGCAAAATTCGCAGGTTCAAATTCAGTCGACTGTGCAGGAATTTTAGTCGACTGAAAATATCAAGAAAAATTTTCAGGAAAAAATTCAGTCGACTGTGCAGGAAATTCAGTCGACTGAAACTGTGCATGTGTATAAATTTGTTCCAGTTAAACAAAAACAGCAGTAGCTCATTTGGTTAGAGTACATACCTTCCAAACTAGTGACTCGAGTTCGAGCCCCGCTCCATGCATTTCTTGAAAACTTGATTTTGATTAAAATATGCATGCAAGTTTATTTGAATGTGAATGATGATTCTTGAGGAAAGATTTTAACAAAGCACTTTCTAGACTCTATATACATATTTGATGACTCTTGTTAAAATATATAACTATATGAACCATACTTTGAGTCGTTGAGTCAGGATGATGTCGTAGTCGTAGATTCGTGAATTTTTGTCAGCAATCAAAACCTATGATCCAACAGCTTCCTCTGGAGCTGGAGCAGGTCAAGCATCCATCTACATCACAAGAGAGGAAATGGAAGTCATGATGAAAAGACAAGAGGAGATGATGCAGACACTTCTCAGACAATTTACGCAAGCAGGAAATGCGGGGGCTCAGATCCATGGAGCTAGATCAGAAGCGCTCAACTAGCAAACAGAGGGAATGGTTGAGCAGGGGGCAACCCCCAATCAACAGACAACTAACAATCCGGATGGACCTGGACTCGGGGGCGCACCGTCAGATAATGCTGAACCAGTTCATGGAGGGGTTCCAGCTAACACCACGCAACATGATAATGGATGGAATGTAAGAGAAAGAGATGAAAGTATGTACCAGAATTCCCTCGAGAACTCGGGGGCATCCCTTGACGGACAATGCCGGATTAGCTGAGATTATCAGGCGAACCATGCGTGGGGGTTTGACCAATAGTGATCTGGAATGAGTAAACAAGAGTCCGTTCACTCGTGAAATCAGGATAGATCGGAATCCGCCAGATTTCAAGCTACCTAACGTGAAAATGTACAATGGCAAGGCCGATCCAACAGATCACTTGATGAGATATACAAGACACATGGAGGTGCTTGGGGGCATCGGAAGAAGTTATGGCTCGATGTTTCCCTTTATTCTTAACGGACGTAGCCGCTATGTGGTTCAGGCAGCTGGAAGAAGGATCTATCGGGACATGGACAGAGTTGGTGGACATGTTTCTGAAGTAGTTTCGGGTACATATTAAAAGGCCAAAGAATGTAATGACACTGACTTCGGTAGAACAGAGGACAGACGAATCACTCAGAGCTTTCTTAACTCGGTTTAATGCAAAGGTTGCTTCGATGGATCGGCCGGATCCATTGATGGTTTTAATGGCGGCAGTGTTAGGAGTTAGAGAAAATTCAGATCTCAAAGTGTCACTGATACGGGACCCTCCGATGGATCTCGGGGAATTCTTTCACGAAGCTGAGAAATTCCTACGGCAGGAAGATGCATGCTCAGATATGAAGTTAAAGGAGGTGAGCGCGACTGAGGATGGCGGACCATCCAGTGGAGGCTTGGAAAAAGGAAAAAAGAAGCTGGATGACGAGTTAGGAAGGGCTAGGAAGCAGGGGAGAGAGCAAAAATTCTCCACCTATACAGGATTGAACGAGATGCTAGAACGAATTTATTTGGAGACTCGGAATCGCCTTCCTTACCGAAGGCCGACTAGGAGAGAACCCTCCGAACGTGAGAGGGCATCAGGAAAACACTGCCTCTTCCATGATTTGGATGGGCACGATACCAGCAGCTGCAGGCACTTAAAGGACATAATTGAGGAGCATGTAAGGAATGGACAGTTGTAATAATATGTCGAAGCTTGGGATGCAGTGGCAAGGCAGGAGCAACCACCGTCTACCTCACACGGTGATGGTGCGAGGCACAGGAATGATGGTCGATTAGTCATCAACTGATTGGGATTTTATGAAATAAGTTGCAAACTATGGGCAAACGGTCAAGTCACTTACTCATGTATGGGGACGGAGATAGCCCCTAGGTATGCTTTGAGATGATGATAAACCGCGACGCTCTAGTTTGTGAAATCTGCTTTCCTTTTTTGGCTTGAACAATTGCTTTTTTCTAATTTGGTTTGAACTTCTGGTTTTGTTTGTTTCTTGATTTGGACTTTTATTTGGATGATTGTTTTCTGGTTTGGATATTGGTTTGGATTTTCGATATGCATTTTTTTTCTGATTTGATCTAGATTTTGGATTGGCTTTCAATTGGATTTTTTATCTGGTTTTTGATAAATGATCGTCAGGTATGGATTATACCTGGCAAGGGGTAGGTCGCTTTGTCCAAACATGGCAAATCGACTTATTCAGGTCGTCGAGTATGGACTATACTCGGCAAGGGTCCGGAGAGACCAGGATTCGGCCTAGGACTTAGGCCTCATATTATCGGTTACTATTTCAGGTCGTCGAGTATGGACTATGCTCGGCAAGGGTTCGGAGAGACCAGGATTCGGCCTAGGACTTAGGCCCCATATTATCAGTTGCTATTTCAGGCCGTCGAGTATGGACAATGCTTGGTAAGGGTCCGGAGAGACTAGGATTCAGCTTAGGACTTAAGCCATGTACTACTCAACGTTCATGGACACTGGACTTCGGTCGTCAGGTATGGACTGTGCTTGACAAGAGCCTGGAGAGGCTATGGATATGAACATCGGCTATGCACGGTAGAGGATTTGGATATTGACCCGGAGATGACATGGGTTCGGTTACTGGTTATTGGATATGGTTGGATTAAGACTCGGTTACCGAGTCCGGATGGATATGGAATTGACTATGGACTTTGGATATTAGATTCGGAATTATTCAAAACACACCTTCCAACAGCAAGGCATGTTTTGGGGGGGCAAGTGTTAACCCACCTTTTTACAAGGCCACGGGCAGGAGGGTTTAACTTGAACAACTTCACGACTATCGAAGCTGGAATATGATGGATTCGATTTAAATGGATGACGGCCATTTGGATGGATGATAGTTCGATCGGCATCTATGCGAGAGAGCGTTCGGCATTGGAGAGAGCGCTCGGCATTGGAGATCGTTCGACATTGGAGAGAGCGCCCGACACTGGATGGGTCATTCGGCATGGCTACCTCGTTCGGCCTACGAGTACGTTCGGCATAGTTGCCTCGTTCGGCCTACGAGTACGCTCGGTATAGTCACCTCGTTCGGCCAACGAGTATGCTCGGCATTGGAGAGAGCGCTCGGCATGGAAGAGAGCGTTCGACATTGGAGAGAGCGCTCGGCATTGGAGAGAGCGTTCGACACTGGATGGGTCATTCGGCATGGCTACCTCGTTCGGCCTACGAGTACGTTTGGCATAGTTGCCTCGTTCGGCATACGAGTATGCTCGGCATTGGGCGGGTCGTTCGGCATCAGGATGGTTCGGCATAAGGAATGGTTCGGCATTGGTTGTCGTTCGGCATAAAATAGTCGCACCTCCATACCTCCATACCTCCATACCTCCATACCTTCATACCTCGGTACCTCGATACCTCCATACCTCCCTATCTCGGTACCTCGATACCTCCATACCTCGATATCTCCATACCTCGGTACCTCGATACATCCATACCTCGGTACCTCGATATCTCCATACCCGGTACCTCCATACCTTCATACCTCCATACCTCGGTACCTCGATACATCCATACCCGGTACCTCCATACCTCCATACCTCGGTACCTCGATACCTCCATACCTCGATACCTCGACACCTCGCTCGGCATCATACTGTTAGGCACGAGAAGATCGTTCGACATATTTGGGTCGGCACATAGCGTTACTCCATTTGGGCCGAGGTATGCAGCTACCATGCCCACCAGGGAATTCCAATCCATTTTCATCTATAAATAGAGGGGCATGGGCATAGTGAAAGGGATCTTCTGCCTCTTCTGTTCTGTTCTCTGACTTTTTTCCTAAGACTAAGGCTAGTCTCCCACTTTATAACTGTAACTGATTCTTACATCAATAAAAAGAAAACTTCTGGAGTGGACGTAGGCCGGAGTTAGCCGAATCACTATAAAATCTATTGTTCTTTAACGCTTTCATTTTAATTTTGATTGTTCTTCATATTATTGCTCTCTACATACATCCTATCTGTGAGCTGTGACTGTTATTTGGTGCTTTCATCTGGATTTGGGTGTTAGTGACCAATTTTGGCGCTAACAATGTGAATCCTTATAAACCGCATGATAGTGTTCAAAACATTTGGTTTGAAAATACATATGCATCAAGTTGTCTTATCAATAATACCTTTCAGTTATTTGATATATTATAACTTTTAGTTATTCGGTATGTTGTAACATTTAGTTACTTTTGATTTATCAATAATAAAGATTTTACAGATCCAAGTTTTATAATTTGTCGAAACATGGTATCTTAATATCGAAGTCAAAATTTTCTATGTAATACATATCAAACTTCAAGTTTGATTCTAAAATTTGCAATGTTTCGTATAATTTCAAATTCCATGTTTTAATTAATCAAAATCCTTTGTTGATCCCTTAAGGATTTTAAACTGTATACTTCTTGTTTATTTCCATGTTGAACTTCTGGTTCAAATAAATTATATACACAACTTTGTGTTGTTAGGGTGTATTCTTCTATTATATTTCAAACATCTCTTTTAAAGCATTATTTATAATTACATCATATAAAAATACATAGTTTGAATTACATATAGGCATCTCTTCTTGAAAGTTTAATAAAAGGGATATATTTACAACAAAAATAAGAGTATTTCTAGATACCTAAAATATTATAGAAATATGATACTAGATTAGTTATAGATACAGATCACCTCATGACCGTATTTATACCTTTCGTGAATATTATGATATGACATATAGATTATCTCTTCAGGAGAATATTCAAAGATTTTTCTTCAAGAATAGTTATGTACACGATATTCAGTTAATGATATAGTTTTGAAAAGTAATAGATCACAGATCATTATTTGCTCTTAAATTTGTCTAATAGAGCTATAGGTCAATGAAAGTGGTAGATTGAATTTTGAAAATGTATTTTGCACCAATTTCTACTGGTTCAATTTTGATTAACAAATTCTTTGGATTATTTATTCACGTCACTTTTTGAAGTGCTATATCATACTTGAAAATATCTCATTGGTAATGCTTTTGTAGTTCAATATAAGGATATAATATCTCTTCTGGAGATATTTTATGAACACCACTTTTGGAGTGTGATAGTAAAATTATTATGTCAATGGTTTGCTTGTGAGTATTATGGTAATACATATTATATCCTTTAGAAATATTTATAAATCCCTTATAGAGATATTTACAATCACTTCTTCTGGAGTGTTAGATTTCAAGAATTACCTTGGAGGCAAGAGAGGGCCCTAAGTTATAATGAGCTCGATTATCCATACACTACAAAACATGTGTTAACAAAAATAATAATTCCTCAAACAGCTATTAAGTTAGTCACAAATATCTAAAATCTAGCTAAGGAAGGTCTATAGTATTGAAGTCTGTAAAAATATTAATAATCCAATCATTGTACATTTTGTCCAATAAATATTGAAAACTAACATATTACAACATGCGTAACTAACAAAAATAGGAACAAGGACAAAACACAAACAAACAAACATTTAAGAGGCGGGTGAATCTGGTGATCTTTAGGAATGATCACCATTCGTACAAAGCCCGTGGCAGCATATGAATATTAGCATCTGACTCAAGGCGGAGGATGCAGAATAAGAAAAATAATGTTAATAATCAAACAAAAGAACATGAGAAATAACCTTCACAGATCAATAAATATGTGAAGTTTTGTTTCATTGTCACAAATTATAATATGCAAGTGGAGCATTATGATTACAAAAAATGTGGAATACTATGCAAGTAAAGCATAATGATTCGTAGAACAGTTGATTCATATGGGGATAAAATAAATCCATGTGGTGATAAAAAGGATGTACAACATGGCTATTAATAAAGTTTTCTTGCATTTATAAATAATTTTGTGTTGCTTCAAAAAAATGTCTATATAATTCCTAGTTTCGGCAATTAAAAAAGAAAAATAGCTACCAGAAGACTTATGAAATAAGTATATAAACTTTCAATGAGAAACTGGAAAATCGCCTTGTCATGTATGAAAAGGATCAGCCTTCTCTACTTTAAGTATGTGTGAGCATGTGATATATCAATGTTAAAAATGTTTTTCTCAATGCAGCATTTAAAGCACGACTCCGTTCTTGCACGCTTTTATAGGAAGTCGCAGGTGTATTGTTATGCTTTTTGTGTATAAACATATCCACTTAAAATGCCCTAACAAAAGCTAAATTCAAATCTACCATCAAACTACGATTATAAGAATACCCGAGCAACAAATTTCACTCTAAAATGTCAAATTTAAATCTTTACCAAATATACCAAAACAAACAAGTAGACCTTCAAATAAGCGCAAGTTATTTTCAAAGTTTAGAGAATTAAGATAATTTCCAAAAAATAAAATAATTTCCAACATCTTCATTTATTCCAAAACAAAAGGTTTTCAAAATGAAATCTTCATTTACCAAATATGTTTATATTACTTAGATCCATAAAATCAAACACAATCGAATTTAATAAATTTATTTGAATCAACGACAACAAATTTGTCAAAGTTCAAAAATTGCCTTCCAAAATAAATAAAGTCAAAAAGCATACAAAATTAAGCAAGTTTTAAATTAATTCTAACCCAAATTCAAAAATCATTACATTCAACTTTTTACTTTTAAAACATCTACAGATATCAAAGATATATCATTTGAGGCATAATATTAAGATCTACAGTATAATGAGATTTGAAAAATAAGAACTAAAAAATAAGATCTATGGTAGAGTGAGATCTGAAATATAAGAACTAAAATAAATATATAAGATTTACAATGGAATGAGATTTGTAAAATTAGATCTATGATAGAATAAGATCTAAAAAATGAACCATGTAATGAGGTCTGAAAAATTTCTTACCATTATAATATATATGTAAATCAAGGGTTCGTAAGATTAGATTTGGAAAAACTCAAAACTAGATCCGAAAAAGATTGAAAAATACATCTAAAAACATATCTGGAGGTCAATAAAAAAATAGATTTGGAAAAGTAGATCTAGAAGCCCGAATCGAAAATACTCAAAACAAAATTAATTATAGAATAAATCTTGAAATGTAGATCTAGAAGATTTCCAACTGAATATGAAAAATTAAAAATAATTCTAGAAGAATCTCGTGCTGATAATGTAATAACCCATAATTTTTAATAAATATTTTTGACTGAGTTTATTTAAAAATTTGATTTTTAATTATTTAAAATTGGAATTTTAGAATTCTCCAATGTAATTTTGGATTTTATTTGTAACTATATTTCCAAATACAATAAAATAAATATTTTCAGAAAATTTTATATTTTGGTCAACTGAAAGTCAAAGTTTGACCACAATTGAAAATTTTAAAATTGAATTTTTAATTCTATTCTTTTTCTTTGGAACTATTTTTGATTCTGATGTTCGTACTGCTTTTCGTTTCGTAAAATTCCGTTTTATACTTTTTAAATTTGATAACTTTCAGCGTTATAAACGTGATTATTTTCTGTAAATATTGTCTATTGTCTATTTTTATTTTTCAACCTCATTTCTATTTTTCTATCTTATTTTATATTTCCATTCTCTTTTCTATTTGAATTTTTATTTGAATTTTGGGCTTGGAAATTGAAAGAGTCTTCGGTTTCTTTCCTTGGAAATCAAGCAAACCCTTTTCAATTCCTAGCCGTTCACAACCCTTACACTTCTGAGCCGTTCATTCTCTTAACCCTAGCCGCCACCATTTTGCAAATCACGTACAAAAAGTTTCTTATCCATCTCATTTCCTATTTGCGTCCTGAAACAAAAGAATATAGTAAGTCATGGCCTCCTCTTTCTTCTCTTTCTCTTCTCTTTTTCCTTTTGTTTTTCTATTTGCATTGCTCGGCCATCACCATAATCATGCTCTTGCCGATCACCTTCACCATCCACCTCCACCTATGACCAGCCAACTCCACTATACCACTATTCCAAACCCTAGCCGTGACTCCATAGACCAAAACTCCATCACCAAATCAAGTTAGAAACCCTTGCCGAGCCTATTGATCATCATCCCCTCCTTATTACCTCGGCCACAACATGAAACACCAGCATCTCTTATTGCTTTGCCACTCCATAACCATGATTTGAGATGCACTTGACCCAAACAAAACAAGGTCGAGCCATGCTAGACCATAGGGCCGAACCATGGTTTGCTTGTGGCCCCTCTTTTGTCTTGCCTTTTACCTTCCATGCTTTGTAACTCCACTACTCTTCACATTCTAGCCGTAGTCGTGCCTAGTTGACCCTATAACCAAGCCTAGTTGCCGCAAACACAACATGGCCGAGCCATGTAGGGGTGTGGCCGAGCCTATGTATGTGGTGGCCGGGCACTCTTGATGTTTAAAGCATGTGTTTATGTCATTTTACTTCACGAAACTTTCATTGTTTTAAATTTATAATCATATGTGTTGAGATATATACTTATATTTATGATAATTATTTGTTTACAAGATTTGGTTTGGGTGTTACTTCTTCTCGAATCTAGTCGTGCATTTTCGTGCTTTGCGGGGTTTGGATTTGTGTTTTGAATTTGATCTTTAGCTTTAGAAGGTGAGTTATTCACTCTAGACAATCTTACTTATATAAATGTGAAATAATGTCACTTGAATTGTAATAGTTGATATGCTATGTTATATGCTCACATCTGCCTATTATCTGACATTATATGATGATATTACCTGATTATATATCTGTTGCATCACCTGACATCATATGATATGTTTTTCTGTTTATTTTATTTACTGTTTCTCACACTACAAGTTTCCTATAGAATAGAACCACTATGGGTTAAAATGATACATACCCGAACGGACATTAGAATAAGGAAAAACCGCTATGAGATGAAATGATAGGCTCAAGCGATTTTTATTTATTTTTGTTTGACTTTGGATTGCGGGTTTGAAATGATAGAACTCGGATTTTCTTTTTGAATTACGGATTGAAATGTATCACTTGACCTAGGTTAGAAAATTATATACAGACCCTTGATTAATTTTAAATGTTTTTTGAAAATTTATTAAGTATTTTGAAATATGAAATATGAAATTTTAACTTAAATTGGATTTAAATGATTTAAATAAATTTTATAGTGATTTTCTGTAAGTAAAATGTATAAGTAAATAAATTGTTAAAATGTATTTGAAATATGACTTAACTAGATAACTGGAAATTTGGTTTTCAAATGAAATTTTTAAGTTAAGTAAATAAATGGAAATTCATTTTTATTTATGAAATGGATATTTTGAAATAAAGAATTAAGTTATTTGTTAAAATAAAAGTTAAGTAAAATAGTGTACCTTTGACTTAATAAATGAATTATAGTTGATTTGGATATTTTAATTATAAAAGTTATTTTTTTAAATCATAAGCTAAATGATAACCAAATGAAAGTTTTAAAGCATGAGATATGTTTTCTTCAAGTTAAAATGGCTAAAATTTGAAGTTTTAATGTTTTGAAATAATAAATAAGCTACTGTAGCACTTTGTAAGTACTGCTGTTGCTGAAAGTAAACTATATTCTGAAATAATAAATAAGCTACTGTAGCACTTTGTAAGTGCTGCTATAGCTGAAACTAAACTGTTTGCAATAACTAAATACATACTGTAGCACTTTGTAAGTGCTGCAGTTTCTGAAATGGAATTGTTTTTTAAATACTAATACATCTACCGTAGCACTTATAAGTGCTGCTGGTTCTGAGAAATACAACGTTTTGAAATTGTTGTAATTGAACAATGAACTTAGAAAATGCTAAAATTCTAGGAATTGAATATTTGATTTGAAAGGATAACTACTTCATATTTAAATGGTTTAAATGAATTATTTTGATTTGGAATATAAACCATTTTTGAAATTATAACCACGGGTGGTAATAACGTTGGGTTGTTAAAGAGACCGGGATCGGAAGTTGTCATACTCTCTGCCAACTCCGAAAACCACTTTAACAACTATGTACACAATGAAGATTCCAGAATGAAGCAGGATGGTGGAGACGTTCTATTGAGGTATGTACGTGGACCCGACTCCCGTGAGTTGACATAAGGTGGCTAAACCAGGAGCAATTCCGGGTCAGTGAGGTAGCTTCTCTTATCGGAAAAACTTCTTCGTATGTCATTCTATTACTTTGTGATTGATTGGTGCGTACTTTTGATTTTTGGGAGTGTGGCTCGAGGTGGGCGGCAGTGGCTGCTACACGTCACCACCGGTCCGGATGCATAATTAGTATATCTACACTGGCATTGCCTCGTCGTGCCGTGTCACCTACCCTAGCGTGTCTTGTACGATTTTGGTTTTGTATCGTGCTTATGGAGTATCCTCTGGTAGCCTCTCGATCAGGAGGTATTACGGTACTGTATAGTCTACTGGCACTATAAAATGTGTTAAGGGGGATATGGGTAACGCCTTATGCTATTTTTAAATATATTATACTTTAGACATTATTATAATAGCGTATATTGCTACATAGTAAATAGTTTAACGGATCCTTAGAGGATGGGCGGTCCTAAGCATTCTTTAAGTTACTTGTACATTTATATTAAAGTTCGCTTGAGTTGGTTTACATTGTATAAGTATGTATGTCCTGACTCGAGTGTTCGTGTTTATTTCTTACGCTCGGGTCAGCCTGAATATCAGCTTTGGAATTCACCTTCTGGAGCCAGGATTTGCTGGAGATCATCATTTATCTAGTTGCTATCTTTTTATTCAGCTTATGTACTAGTGGACATTTATGTATTTGGGATTTTGTTGTATTTACTTTTCAGAGTATGGTATTTTAAACTTGTTGTGAGACTGTGTTTGAGACTGTATTTGTGGTAGCTTCATGGACTACTACTGTTATTTTATTTCCGCTGTGAGTTATTCTGATTTATCTGTGTCTGTGATTCTGTGATTGGTTTTATTTTCTCCAAATTATATTACAATCTATTGTTTTGAATTATTCAAGTCAGACATGTGTGGATTTATTGTTGATTTGAATGGTCCAAAATGGTGGGTCGTTACGTTTGGTATCAGAGCTTTGGTTTTAGGCAAACCTTAGCCTGCGGAGCAAAAACTCGTTAGAGATAAGTTAGAAATACCCTAGAATGAGTGAAATCAATCCTGGAATCCTTTTTTTGTGAGAGAACGTATTTTAAAGTATAAAATGATTTTCCAAATGATTTTCAAAGGATTTTCAAAGAGTATTTTGATATAAAAACTTTTCTTGTTTTCAAATTTTCTTAACTTCTTCCTTTTCTCATCCGCCTTGTTGGAAATTTCCTTTTCGGGATATTTAATACCCGGTGAATCTTCTCTTATCTTACCTTGTCTTTGTTTATCAATTACCTCTGTCCTAAAATTCATTCTTGATTTTTCAGGATGGATCGTAGGAATGCTAGAGGTAGGGGACGCGGTGTTGCCCTAGCTCCTGAACCTGCTGCACCAGTTAGGTTCACTAAACTATGTAAGGAATACACTGAGCTTGGTGGCACCAAGTTCACCGTATCTAAGAGCATTATTGAAGTTCAACAATGGTTGAAGGATTTGGAGAGGATCTTCTTCGTTCTTGAGATCACTAACGCCCAACAACGTCAGTTGGTAGCTTGGCAGTTGAAGGGAGCAGCCTTGGATTGGTGGGACTCTGTCACAGCTCACACTGCTGAAGCTGACATTTCTTGAGAGTATTTTAGGTATCATCTTTGTTTATCTTGAATTTGGTTCAGTTCTTCTTTCTGAAATCTTCCTTATGTTTCTGTATCATGCTTTAGGGATGCTTTTGTTGTGAAATGGATGCCCGAGGCAGGGAAGTCTCAGCTGTATCGGGAATTCATGGATCTGAAACAGGGTGATATGTCTTTTGCTGAATATGAGAGGAAGTTCAATGAACTTTCTAAGTTTGGCCCTAATCTGATTGACACTCCCCTCAAGAAGAATGAGATGTTCATTGTCGGTGCCCGTCCGGAGTACTATGATCGTCTCATTGCTCATGTGCATAGGCCTTTCATCACTCTGATGGATATGGCCATTAGATATGAGAATCCTACTTCTAAGGATCCTCCAGCTGCTCATTCTGCTCCATCTCATTCTTTTTCAGGTAATCCTAAGAAGAGAAAGCCCAACCTTCACCATTAGAAGAAGAATCGGAACAAGATGCCAAACTTGGGATCTTCTTCATCTCAGAGGCTCTCGATAGACCTATCTGCCAGTACTTGCTACAGATGTATTCAGAGGGGACACTATGCTAATAACTGTCATACTTTAGTTGGTGCTGCTATCCCTCCTCCAGCTCAGTTGACCAGGCGTGATCTTTGCCACATTTGTCTGCAGCCTGGCCATTTCAAGAAGAACTGCCCTACTCAGCAGAAGGGTAAGTTATCGGGCATTTTTGCTGTTACTACTGCATCTTCACCAGCTCCACCTCCTGCAACTTCACTTGCTGCTGCTCCTAGTGATTCCCATGTACACTTCGGGGCACTTTTTCTCTGTTTTATTTTTCTATTCGTGTTCAGTTTGATACTGGAGCTTCCCATAGCTTTATTTTTGTGGATCTTTGTAATAAATTCGAGCATCTTCTTTCTCCTGAGTTGGCTCTTGTTCCTTTATGTGTTTCAAATCCTATTGGTGGTCCTGCGAATCTTAGTAGGATTTGTAAGCGAGTGAAGCTTCTCTATCTTGATCACCGTTTTAGTGATGATTTCTTTGTTCTGGGTTTTGATGCTTTTGATCTATTGCTTGGAGGTGATTGGCTGAAGAGGCATGATTTCGTTATCTCTTGTAATTCCCAAAATGTTTCTCTTGTGGATGATTTTAGTAATTCTTTGGTGATTCAGTGTAGTTTGCCCTAGGATTTTGCTGGTAGATTTATTTATTCTCTTGATACTTCTCTTGGTGATATTCATTCGACTCCTATAGTCAAACTCTATCCCGATGTATTTGGTGAAGTCACTTCTTTACCTACTAAACGGGAAATTGATTTTCGTATCGATCTTATTCCTAGAGCTCGACCTATAGTTCTTCCTCCCGGAAGAATGATACCCCGTGAGAAGGTTGAGTTAAGGAAGCAAATTGAAGACTTGTTCTCCAAAGGTCTGATCAGACCTAGCCATTCAAAATGGGGAGCAACATTGGTTTTCGTCACTAAGTCTGATGGTTCTTTGAGGATGCGTGTTGATTATAGGGAGTTGAACAAGCTCACTATGAGGAATATATATCCTATGCCTCGCATGAATGATATGTTTGATCAGCTCCACGAAAATTGCTTTCCGTACTGAGAATGTTTTCTATGAGTGGTTAATTATGCCTTTTGGTTTGACTAACACTCCTGCTTTTTTTGTTGATTTGATGAATCATGTTTTTCATGATGTGCTTAACAAGTTTGTTCTAGTCTTTGTTGATGATATTCTTGTGTTCTCCAAGTCCGAGGAAGAGCATAAATCCCATTTGAAATTTGTTTTGGAGACCCTTAGAAATCATCAGTTGGAGGCTAAATTCTCTAAATGTCATTTCTGGAGAGATGAAGTCTGATTCCTTGGGCATATTGTTTCTAGAAATGGAGTTTCTATTGATCCAGTCAAGATCGCTGCGATCAATGTAAGTCTTTCCTTTCTTTATTTAATTTTATTATTCTATCTTTTCTATGATCCTTACTTCTCCCTATTCTGTTACAAGATTGGAAAATTCCTAGGACTCCAACTGATATTCGCAGTTTTCTAGGCCTTGTCGGTTATTATCGGAGATTCATTGAGAATTTTTCTTGGATTTCTGCACCTCTCACTGCTTAACTCAAAAAAATGCTAAGTTTGTAGGAGTGATAAGTGTGAAGCTGCATTCAATGAATTGAAGCGTAAGCTTACTTCCGCACTAGTGTTTACCATTCCGAATGGAAATGAGGGATTAACGGTATACACTGATGCTTGTCGTGAGGGTTTGGGAGCTGTTCTGATGCAAGATGGGAAGGTGATTGCTTATGCTAGTCGCCAGTTGAAGACCCATGAGGCCGATTATCCAACTCATGACTTGGAATTGCTTGCTGTTGTCTTTGCTTTGAAGCTTTGGAGACATCATCTTTTGGGTGCTAAGTTTGAGCTATTTACTGATCATCAGTCTTTGAAGTGTATCTTCACCTAGAAGGATTTGAATTAGCGGCAAGTTAGGTGGCTTGAGTTCTTTGCTTCTTATGATCTTGACATTAGCTATACCCCTGGGAAAGCTAATGTTGTGGCTGATGCTTTGAGTCGGAAGAAGGCTATGTTGTGTCAGCTTGTTGTTTCTTCTTCTCCTCTTTTGGATCGTATCATGGCTAAGAAGGATGAGGATGAGATGCTTAGTCCTATGAAGGAGAGTGTTCTTAGCAGAGTTGGTGGTAGTAGTTCTGATGGTAGTGGAGCTCAGATTGATGATAGAGGGATTTTGAGGATTAATAATCGGATTTGTGTCCCGAATGTTGATGGATTGAGGCAAGAGCTACTTCGGGAACATCATCGATCCAGACTTTCTATTCATCCTGGTGTGACGATGATGTTTTAGGATATGAAGAAGCTTTATTGGTGGAAAGGTATGAGGCGAGGTATCTCTATCTTTGTTAGTAGGTGTGCGACTTGTCAGCAAGTCAAGGCAGATCATCAGAAGACCCTTGGTTTGTTGCAGCCCCTTGAGGTTTCCAATTAGAAATGGAAACATGTTTCCATGGATTTTATTGACGGATTACCAAGGACTCGGAGGGATAATGAGAATATTTGGGTTATTGTGGATAGATTGACCAAATCAGCTCATTTCATTCCGGTCAAATCTACCCGTTCTGCTTTCAGTCTAGCTGAGATTTATATGAGGCAGATTGTTTGACTCCATGGTGTTCCTATCAGCATTGTTTGTGATCGAGACCCTATCTTCACCAGTCAGTTTTGGAAAGCTTTTCAGGAATCTTTGGGTACTCGTCTGAATCTGAGCACTGCTTACCACCCACAGACTGACGGTCAAACAGATAGAGTGAATCAGATTCTCGAGGATCTTCTTCGTGCTTGTGTTCTGGATAATGGAGGATCTTGGGACGATCGTCTCCATCTTGTTGAATTCACCTATAGCAACAGTTATCAGGTATATTTTCAGTCTTCTATTTTAATCTTATATTAATCTTTATCTATCTCATTCGTCTTTGAATTCAGGCTAGTATTGAAATGTCTCCATTTGCTGCTCTTTACGGAAGACCTTGTAGATCTCCATCTTGCTGGATTGAATTCGGTAATCGTTTGGTTCTTGGTCCCGATGTGATTTTGGAAGCTTCTGAGAAGATGGAGTAAATTAAGAGGAAGATGAGGATTGCTTAGGATAGGCAGAAGAAGTATGCTGATCGGCGTAGGAGGAGTTTAGAGTTTGCTGTTGGTGATTTGGCTTTCCTTAAGGTCTCTCCCTTAAGGAATGTGATTCAGTTTGGTCAGGGAGGGAAGCTTGCTCCCAGGTTTGTTGGCCCTTTCCGTATCTCAAAGAGGATTGGTTTTTTGGCTTATCGCCTGGATTTGCCTGAGAAGTTTGCTGGAGTACATAATGTGTTCCATGTTTCTCATCTTCATTGATAATCCATCTTTGATTGTCCAGCCTACTGCTCTCGAGAGTTTGGATATCGAGCCTAATATGACTGTCGAGAAGCAGCCACTTCGTATTTTCGAAAGAAGTACGAAGCAACTGATAAGGAAATCTGTCAACCTGGTCAAAGTGCAGTGGAGTACGGATGATCGGGATTGTACTTGGAAGACGGAAGAGAGCATGCGTGCTTCGAATCCAGAATTGTTTGCTTCAGGTACTATTTGCTTTCTATCTTACTTTTCCTTGTTTCCATGTCTCATTCCCTTTCGAGGACAAAAAGTTTTGAGTGGGGAAGAGTGTAACAAACCATAATTTTTAATAAATATTTTAATTGGGTGTATTTAAAACTTTGAGTTTTAATTATTTAAAAATTGGAATTTTGGAATTCTCCAATGTAATTTTGGGTTTTGTTCGTAATTATATTTCCAAATACGATAAAATAAATATTTTCAAAATTTTTTATATTTTGGTCAACTGAAAGTCAAAGTTTCACCACAGTTGAAAATTTTAAATTTGAATTTTTAATTCTAGTCTTTTTCTTTAAAACTATTTTTGATTCTGATGTCATACTGCTTTTCGTTTCGTAAAATTCCGTTTTATACTTTTAAATTTGATAACTTACCGCGTTATACACACGATTATTTTCAGTAAATATTGTCTATTTTAAATTTATATTTTTCAACCTCATTTCTATTTTCTATCTTATTTTATATTTCCATTCTCTTTTCTATTTGATTTTTTATTTGAATTTTGGGATTGGAAATTCAAAGAGTCTTCGGTTTCTTTCCTTGGAAATCAAGTAAACCATTTTCAATTCCTAGCCGTTCACAAACCTTACACTTTTTAGCCATTCATTCTCTTAACCCCAGCCGCCACCTATTTTGCAAATCACGTACAGAAAGTTTCTCATCCATCGCATTTCCTATTTGCGTCCTGAAACAAAAGAATACAGTAAGTCATGGCCTCCTCTTTCTTCTCTTTATCTTCTCTTTTTCCTTTTGTTTTTCTATTTGCCTTGCTCTGCCATCACCATTATCATGCTCTAGCCGATCAGCTTCACCATCCACCTCCACCTATGACCGGCCAACTCCTCTACACCACCATTCCAAACCCTAGCCGTGACTCCATAGACCAAAACTCCATCACCAAATTAAGTTAGAAATCCTAGCCGAGCCTATTGATCATCATCCCCTCCTTATTGCCTCGGCCATGACATGAAACACCACCATCTCCTATTGCTTTGCCACTCCATGGTCATGATTTGAGATGCACTTGACCCAAACAAAACATGGCTGAGCCATGCTAGACCATAGGGCCAAACCATGGTGTGCTTGTGACCCCTCTTTTGCCTTGCTTTTTACCTTCCATGCTTTGTAACTCCACCACTCTTCACATTCTAGCCATAGCCGTGCCTAGTTTACCCCGTAACCAAGCCTAGTTGCCTCAAACAAAACATGTCCGAGCCATGTAGGGGTGTGGCCGAGCCTATGTATGTGGTGGCCGAGCACTCTTGATGTTTAAAGCATGTTTATGTCATTTTACTTCACGAAACTTTCATTGTTTTAAATTTATAATCTTATGTGTTGAGATATATACTTATATTTATGATAATTATTTGTTTACAAGATTTGGATTCGGGTGTTACTTCTTCTCGAATCTAGTCGTGCCTTTTCGTGGTTTGCGGGGTTTGGATTTGTGTTTTGAATTTGATCCCTAGCTTTAGAAGATGAGTTATTCACTCTAGACAATCGTACTTATACAAATGTGAAACAATGTCACTTGAATTGTAATAGTTGATATGCTCTGTTATATGCTCATATCTGCCTGTTATCTGACATTATATGACGATATTACCTGATTATATATCTGTTGCATCACCTGACATCATATGATATGTTTTACAGTTTATTTTATTTACTGTTTTTCACACTGTAAGCTCCATATAGAATAGAATCACTATGGGTTGAAATGATACATATCCGAACAGACATTAGAATAAGGAAAAATCGTTATGAACTTAAATGATAGGCTCAAGCGATATTTATTTATTTATGTTTGACTTAGGATTGCGGGTTTGAAATGATAGAAGCCGGATTTTCTTTTTAAATTAGGGATTGAAATGATACATATCTGTATCACTTGACCTAGGTTAGAAAATTATATACAGACCCGTGGTTAATTTTAAATGTTTTCTGAAAATTTATTAAGTATTTTGAAATATGAAATATGAAATTTTAACTTAAATTGGATTTAAATGATTTAAATAAATTTTATGGTGATTTTCTGTAAGTAAAATGTATAAGTAAATAATTGGTTAAAATGTATTTGAAATATGGCTTAACTAGATAACTGGAAATTTGATTTTCAAATGAAAATTTTAAGTTAAGTAAATAAATGAATTCAGTTTTATTTATGAAATGGGTATTTTGAAATAAAGAATTAATTTATTTGTTAAAATAAAAGTCAAGTAAAATAGTGTACCATTGGCTTAATAAATGAATTATAGTTGATTTGGATATTTTAATTATAAAAGTTATTTTTTTAAATCATAAGTTAAATGATAACCAAATGAAATTTTTGAAGCGTGAGATATGTTTTTTAAGTTAAAATGGCTAAAATTTGAAGTTTTAATGTTTTGAAATAATAAATAAGCTACTGTAGCACTTTGTGAGTGATGCTGTTGCTGAAACTAAACTGTTTTGCAATAACTAAATATCTACAGTAGCACTTTGTAAGTGCTGCAGTTTCTGAAATTAATTTGTTTTTTAAATACTAATATATCTACCGTATCACTTTATAAGTGCTGCTGTTTCTGAAAAATGCAATGTTTTGAAATTGTTGTGATTGAACGAATGAACTTAGAAAATGCTGAAATTCTGGGAATTGAATATTTGATTCGAAAGGGTAACTACTTCATATTTAAATGGTTTAAATGAATTATTTTGATTTGGAATATAAACCATTTTTGAAATTATAACCACGGGTAGTAATATCGTTGGGTTGTTAAAGAGATTGGGATCGGAAGTTGTCATACTTTGTGCCAAATTCGAAAACCACTTTAACAACCCTGTACGTGATGGAGATTCCAGAATGAAGTAAGATGGTGGCGACGTTCTATTGAGGTATGTACATGGACCCGATTCCCGTGAGTTGGCACAAGGTGGCTAAAACAGGAGCGATTTCGGGCCAGTGAGGTAGCTCCTCTTATCGGACACACTTCTTCGTATGACATTCTATTACTTTGTGATTGATTGGTGCACACCTTTGATTTTTGGGAGGGTGGCTCGAGGTGGGCGGTAGTGGCTGCTACGCGTCACCACCAGTGCGGATGCGTAATTGGTATATCTACCCTGGCATTTTCTCGTTGTGCCATGTCACCTACCCTAGCGCGCCTTGTACGATTTTGGTTTTGTGTCGTGCCTATGGAGTATCCTCTGGTAGCCTCCCGATCAGGAGGTATTATGGTACTGTATAGACTATTGGCACTATAAAATGTGTTAAGGGGGATATAGGTAACACCTTAACGCTATTTTTAAATATATTATACTTTACTTTAAACATTATTATAATAGCATATTTTACTACATAGTAAATAGTTTAACGGATTCTTAGAGGATGGACTGTCCCAAACATCCTTTAAGTTACTTGTACATTTATATTACAGTTCGCTTGAGTTGGTTTACATCGTATAAATATGTATGTCCTGACTCGAGTGTTCGTGTTTATTTCTTACGCTCGGGCCAGCCTGAGTATCAGCTTTGGAATTCACCTTATGGAGCCTGGATTTGCTGGAGATCGTCATTTATCTAGTTACTATCTTTTTATTCAGTATTTTTATTCAGCTTATGTACTAGTGGACATTTATGTATTGGGGATTTTGTTGTATTTACTTTTCAGGTATTTTGTACTTGTTGTGAGACTGTATTTGTGGTAGCTTCATGAACTACTACTTATATTTTATTTCCGCTGCGAGTTATTCTGATTTATCTGTGTCTGTGATTCTGTGATTGGTTTTATTTGCTCCAAATTATATTATAATCTATTATTTTGAATTATTCAAGTCAGACATGTGTGGATTTATTATCGATTTGAATGGTCCAAAATGGTGGGTCGTTACGTTTGGTATCAGAGCTTTGGTTTTAGGCAAACCTTAGCCTACGGAGCAAAAATTCATTAGAGATAAGTAGAAATACCCTAGAATGAGTGAAATCAGTCTTGGAATCCTTTCTTTGTGAGAGAACGTATTTTAAAGTATAAAACGATTTTTCAAATGATTTTCAAAGGATTTTCAAAGAGTATTTTGATATAAAAACTTTTCTTGTTTTCAAATTTTCTTAACTTCTTCCTTTTCTCATCCGTCTTGTTGGAAATTTCCTTGTTCGGGATATTTAATTCCCGCTGAATCTTATCTTATCTTGTCTTCATTTATCAATTACCTCTGTCCTAAAATTCATTCTTGATTTTTCAGGATGGATTGTAGGAATGCTAGAGGTAGGGGACGTGGTGTTGCCCTAGCTCCTGAACCTGCTGCACCGGTTAGGTTCACTAAACTCTGTAAGGAATACATTGAGCTTGGTGGCACCAAGTTCACCAGTTCTGAGAGCACTATTGAAGCTCAACAGTGGTTGAAGGATTTGGAGAGGATCTTCTTCGATCTTGAGATCACTAATGCCCAACAGCGTCAGTTGACACCTTGGCAGTTGAAGGGAGCAACCTTGGATTGGTGGGAGTCTGTCACAACTCACACTGTTGAGGCTGACATTTCTTGGGAGCAGTTTAGGTATCATCTTTGTTTGTCTTGAATTTGGTTCTGTAGGATCGATTTCACCCTAGAGGGGGGTTGAATAGGGTGATGCTATTAATTATAAAAATTAATTGCGGAAGCTTATAGAATAATTTCAATGCAGATCACAGAATAATAGCAGCACAGATAATAGCAGAATAATAAATGCAGAAATAGAGCGATATGGAATTTACCCAGCTTCGGCAAAACCCTGCCTACGTGCTGCCCCCAAGGTTTCTACTAGAAATTAAGTAGTCACACGCTTACACACGTAAACTCGCGACACCCGCTACTGACTAACCTAACTCTATGATCAAACCCTGCCACAACTCAGCCACTGAGTTGCGAATTCTCAAACTACGCCACGTAGTTTGTCCTCTAGTCACACGACTAGAAATTACAAGGATTTAAGAAAGAGTTTAAATTTAGAAAACAAATTTAAAACAAATTTAAAAATAAAGCCATAATTAAAACTAAATCCTTTTTAATTCTTTAACAAGGCCGACCCCTTTTATTTCTTCATTTATTCTAGTCGTTCTTTTTTCTTTGAGAATGGCGGCTTTGTTAATCTTCGTTCGTTCCTCTTTGCAACTAAATTAGGGCTTGTGAAAACTGGGGCTGTCGACTTCAATATCTCGATTGAATGAATGGTTTAGCATTGTTGCTTCGTCAATCGATGATCGCTCTGTTTAGCACACGGTTCCCCCAATTTCCGATCGAGTTATCTGAGTGGTATGTGATTTATCCCTTTGATTCTTCTGATTTTCTTGCTTGAACTCGATACCATTTGCCGATGATGCTGATTGCAATTTATAGGAGTCGAACTCCTTAATTTTCGTCATATTTTTTTTTTTTGAATTCGTCAAAACTTTTGCTCTACCGCTTGATTATGCTCGGATATTTGAGATGATTTCTGACCTTTTCATATGCGTATATTTTGTGATACTTGATTCGCACGGCATTGATTTCGAACTCGTGATTTCGTGTTTACCACGGCTTTGAATTCTCTGATGCTTTGACTTTGGTCACTTTGATTTGTTCGTTCTCGGTCTAGTTGACTTTGACTTTGATTTGATTTTGTTCACTGACCTGTACATGTTGTTGCTTCTGTCCATTTGCCTCTGGTTACTGGTTATACTTCACTTGCTTGTAGTTGTGTAGTTGGTTCATCATGACGTCTGGTTGACACTTGAATTTCATTGATGATTTTGCACTGCTTCATTTTGTATCTGCATCCTCAGGTGACATTTCAGCTGTGTTCAATTGTTGTTGTGCACTGACTTTTGGTCTTCATATATGTGTTTGCATACATTTATCTTTGAGTCTGGGCAGTTGTACACTTGGTTCCATTCTTGGTTGAAACTGGTCATTCATGTTGTAGTTTGCATTGTCCAGTTTGTAGCTTTGAGTACTGTAGTTTACTTTGATAATCATGTTGCCAGGCTTATGCTAGTTCATTTATGTTGTATTTGCCATTCACTGTTGCCTTGAGTATGTGCATTGATATTGGCTGCGACGAACTTGTACATCTCCGTCTGGAGTAGTTTGAACTAGAATCTGGTTCTCTTGTCGTAGTCCTGTTCGACATTACTTGAACCTTTGCTGTTTGGTTGATGTGCATGTGTGTTTTGTTGAAGTGGTTGAGACTGGTTTCTCTGTGGCATATCTGGATGTCTTCATCATTGACTAAGTTTTGTCTTGACCCATTGTTTCGTATTTGCACCTGTATTGAATCGAGCTTGAGGCTCGGGTTTGACTTTGTGCTGATAACGTGACTTTATTTATATTGCACTTGAGTTTGACCTTGTGCTCACCTGTCCCTGTAATACTATCAAGTGTATAATGGTGTGCACGGCCTTGTGGCATGTACTGTGACACACTGCGCATGTCACAAATTGTTCGTGTGTGATGGATTCAAATATAAATAATGACGAACAACCCAAATAACTGAGGCAAATATTATTTTTAAAATCCACATTTTATTTTATGCTGCAAAAATATTTTATTTTCAATTTTACTGCTTTAATGTGTATTTTTGCAGATTGCTCAGATGCTGGATTCTATCTGAAATGAAGTTGAAGATAAATTACGAGTTGAGTGAATGAGTGATATGTAGTGAGGTCTGATGTAAAAGTGAAATTGTGATGTAGTCAAAGTTGTACTGTAATTATATATATAGTGAGAGCATAAACTTTGTACTATTCAAAGATTGTAATAAATATTTGTTTGAATAAAATTCTGTTTGAACTCAAATTCTGGGTTATTAATTTTTATTCAGCAAATATTTAATTTAATCTATGAAACATAAAATAGTACATTAACAAATACATTTACATGAATATATATATGTGTGTGTGTGTGTGTGTGTTTATTATCATCAAACAAAAATCATATAATCGCACATTCAACATTCTCACCCTTTTGATGATAACAAACTTATATTTAAGATTTTGAATATGAAATGTATTTGATCATTGATATGCTCTAATTGCTCCCCCTATTTAAATGCTTCCTCTCTACACAAAGCCCACCTACAAATATGCATACAATTAAAAATATGCAAATGAGCCTAGATGCAAATGGAAAATATTTGACCTTTGCTTGATTTTATTTGACAAAATCTTAACTTTTCTCTCCCCCTTTTGTTATCAGCAAAAGAGTAATGGTGTTAGAGAAAATAGAGATAAAGTGATCGATATTAATCCAATATTAAAACTCAATTGAATATAAATATTAAATTTCAATAAAAAATCAAACAAAAATCATAAATATTTTGTTAGGCGCATATTCCACTTTTAGAATGATGGGAATGATGTCATCATATAAAATCATACAGTTGTGTCTATTTGTGGTATATTTATATCAGGAATTTGAATATCTACTAACCATGCATAACCGTTAGGACTTTTAAATGAGATTAGTGGTATTCCAATTTTATTTTTTTTAAAATGAATTCAAGTATCTTCTAACCACGCATAACCATGAGGACTTTTAAATGGGAATAGAACCAACTTGTTTATTTTTAAAAATCAATTTTTTGATATGCGTTCCATACATGCATAACAGTGAGGACTTTTAAATGAGCATGGAAGCACATAACAAATTCCAAGTAATTCACCCATGCATAACCGTGAGGACTTTTAAATGAGAGTGAATACTTTGGTATTTATTTATTTTTATTTTTTATTTTTCATTTTTTTACTATATAAATTTATTTATATTATTTTAAAAAAAAATGTAAAATGAAAAACGAATGATTCCTGTTTAAAGTACCACATA
Source organism: Allium cepa (assembly GCA_030765085.1). Taxonomy (NCBI): domain Eukaryota; kingdom Viridiplantae; phylum Streptophyta; class Magnoliopsida; order Asparagales; family Amaryllidaceae; genus Allium; species Allium cepa. Next base: position 984,858,062 of record CM060929.1, on the reverse strand, counting down.
TTGACAAACTATATAGAATTTTGATGAGTGATGATCGTTAGAAATATGATAGACATAGAGATGGTCATGGAATTTTTTACCAGCAAAAAGTTTTATAACTCTTGTTTAAATTTCTAAAGAAATTTACTAATTATACCGTCTCGAGTCATAATATATGATAAATGTCAACACTCGTCACTTTTTCAATCACTATTTATCTTTTCGATAATTATTAGGGAGTCAGATTAGTCAAAATAGTCATTTAAAATCAAATTCAAAAATAATTATAAATCAATTTTTCTAAAAATGACCAATCTGAAAACAAGGTCAAAAATGATTTTCTAGAAGGGGTTTTATAAGAAAAATTTCTGCAATTTGGAAATTATTTGAAATGAAAAAATATGCATATATTTTCTTTGACAAACGATGCAGTTACTAAATGTCTCTACAAAAATCACGTTCAACTAGTAAGTTTTCTATCAACTAGATTACAAGCGTAATCTGCATATGAATTTCACTTTCATTCAAAATTATCACTAACTGAATTTGATAGACCAGACCATGAAGTGTGCAACAAAAAATTTCAAACTCAATTTTAACAGTTTTTTAAATGACATTCTCTTGAATTTGAAAGAAGCCGTGTAAATAATCAAAAACCGTGAATATAAAGTTAGCCATATTATAACCGAATGTATTATCATCCAACAAATTACTATTTTTAATCCAAACTAATATATATGAAGTAATTCAAAGAATCTAGAGAATTTTATAGTGTTTTGGCATAAGAATATAATTGGCCAACAATTTTGTATAAGTCAGAATCAAAATCATCATCTTTTCATCATCTCATTATTGGCTGATTTTACTTAGTTTACGGTGCAGATTATCACATTTAATATATCGTTCAAATAAATATACCATTACCTGTTTTACCTTTATGATATTTTTGTTTTATTGTTGTCCATTGTGATTCTGTCACCTTTATACTAGGCTAAAGAACTTTACTTTGTCGCTCGGTGTGCCGTTGGAATAGCCAGAATCCAAGTAGCACTATTGTTGTTCCTTAGCCTGCCACCACACTACACGTTGAAAGATTTTTGTGACCTATTTGTTTTTATAGGTCCACGATTGTTAGTGGCAAAATATTTTGAAAAATAATTTTGTGGAGACCCAAAACTATTTATATATGCTCCTTTCGGCACCCAAATTTGTTTAACTTTGAGAGATTTTATATTTGTGCCTTTTGAAACCCAAATTGGTATAGTTTTCACGTGTTTGGGTCTATACAAACAACTATTATGATTGTGTCCATATTTTCTACAAATTGTGCACATAGAAGTTACTTAATTAATCTCATTTCTAACATTTTTGGATTGATTATATCCAAGTCCTTATCTAACTGTATTAACAGTTTGCTTCCCTAGTAGCATATTCAACGATTTTTCACTTTTTAAAAATTTATTTAAAGTCGTTGACAATTTATTGGACTTGTGTTTTGAGAGATTCATTTTCGTTCAATAATCGTGTGCACTTTTTAATAGAGTTCTCTCTCCTCGTATTTTCACTCTCTTTCAAAATCAGAATTTCATTTTCAAGTGATTTTATATTAATTTCTGATTTTTAATTTCTTCTTCGAATGTTGGACACTTATCACACTTAGGGATCCTACTTTGATAGGTTTTAACTAATTGGTCAAGTTGTTCATTTAATTCTATCAAAGTATCTTTTTGTGATTCAAGTTTGGCATACTTCTTCCTAAGTCGCTCAAAACAGCCATTTACTTCATGGAAATAAATAAGTAATTCAGAGTGAGTAAGTTTTGATGCCTCGCTTGGCTCGTCATCGTCGCTATCAGTTATATTCCCTTGAAGGCACATATCTGCTTTCTCACTCTCACTACTAGAATTTTGATTATCTTCATCACTTGTATTCCACGTGGCTGCAAAACTTTTCCTTTTTGATTTCTTTCCAAAGTCGCGTTGATTTCGAGGACAATTGGGCTTGATGTGTCCGGGTTGGTTGCACTTGTGACAAATGATCTTTTGTTCTTTAGAGTAGTCTAATGTTTTGGCTATTCTGCTTTTCATCTTTTGAATTCGATCTGAATTTCCATATTTGTAATTCCACCTTTTGAATTTCTTTATTAATAGCTCCAATTCTGCTGCTCCATCATCATCGTCATCGTCATTACTTTCAGTTGTTCCTTTGAGAGCTATTCATTTCTTTCGAGTATCTCCTCCTTCACGCTCTTCCTTGAATTTCATTTCTGGCTCATAAGTGGTGAGATTTCTGATGAGTTCTTCGACTTTCATATGTTTCAAATCTTTTGGTACTTGAATGGCAGACACTTTGGCTTCAAAACTTCGTGGAAGGACTCTGAGGATTTTTCGGACTATCTCCAACTTTGTGTATGATATTCCAAGAGCTTTTGATTTGTATATGATATTGGAAAGTCGTCCATGCATCTCTTTGACATTTTCTTCCTTCGCCATTGTGAAGTTCTCGTATTCGCTGCTTAGCATGGAAAGGCGAGATTCTTTGACTTGAGATGTTCCTTCATGAGTCACTTCTAGTGTGTGTCATATTTCCTGCCCTGTTAGACAATGTGAGACACGATTAAATTCAAATTGATCCAATGAACATATAATAGAATTCATAGCTTTAGCATTAGTATTTTTTAATTTAGTTTCTAGTTCTGTCCATTGTTCCTCTGGTTTATCTATTTCCTGATTATCTACAGTTATAGTCGGTGTTCTATAACCTGTCTCAACAATATTCCAAGCGTCAATGGTTTTTGGAAAAATTTCCATCCTATTTTTCCAGTAAGCATATTCACCATTGAACATTGGTGGTCTAACTATGGATTGATCCTCAGCAAAAGCATTATTTAAAGAAGCCATTTTAAAAATTCAAAATTTTAAAACAAAAACTGATTTTTGAAAAATGAATTTTTAAAAAATGAATTTTTAAAACAAAAGTTGACTTCTATTCCTATCTCTGATACCACTTATAGGATCGATTTCACCCTAGAGGGGGGGATGAATAGGGTGATGCTATTAATTATAAAAATTAATTGCGGAAGCTTATAGAATAATTTCAACACAGATCACAGAATAATAGCAGCACATGTAATAGCAGAATAATAAATGCAGAAATAGAACGACATAGAATTTACCCAGCTTCGGCAAAACCCTGCCTACGTGCTGCCCCAAGGTTTCTACTAGAAATTAAGTAGTCGCACACTTACACACGTAAACTCGCGACACCCGTTACCGACTAACCTAACTCTACGCTCAAAACTCTGCCACAACTCAGCCACTGAGTTGCGAATTCTCAAACTACGCCACACGACTAGAAATTACAACGATTTAAAAAAGAGTTTAAATTTAGAAAACAAATTTAAAACAAAATTAAAAATAAAGCCCTAATTAAAACTAAATCCTTTTTTATTCTTTAACAAGGCCGACCCCTTTTATTTCTTCATTTATTCTAGTCCATTCTTTTTTCTTTGAGAATGGCAGTTTTGTTAATCTTCGTTCGTTCCTCTTTGCAACTAAATTAGGGATTGTGAAAACTGGGGCTGTCGACTTCAATATCTCGATTGAATGAATGGTTTAGCGCCGTTGCTTCGTCAATCGATGATCTCTCTACTTAGCACACGGTTCCCCCAATTTCCGATCAAGTTGTCTGAGTGGTATGTGATTTATCCCTTTGCTTCTTCTGATTTTCTTGCTTGAACTCGATACCATTTGCCGATGACGTTGATTGCAATTTATAGGAGTCGAACTCCTAAATTTTCGTCGTATATTTTTTATTTGAATTCGTCAAAACTTTTGCTCTACCGCTTGATTATGCTTGGATGTTTGAGATGATTTCTGACCTTTTCATATGCGTATATTTTGTGATACTTGATTCGCACGGCATTGATTTCGAACTCGTGATTTCGTGTTTACCACGGCTTTGAATTCTCTGATGCTTTGACTTTGGTCACTTTGATTTGTTCGTTCTCGTTCTAGTTGACTTCGACTTTGACTTGATTTTGTTCACTGACCTGTACATGTTGTTGCTTCTGTCCATTTGCCTCTGGTTACTGGTTATACTTCACTTGCTTGTAGTTGTGAGTTGGTTCATCATGACGTCTAGTTGACACTTGAATTTCGTTGATGATTTTGCACTGCTTCATTTTGTATCTGCATCCTCAGGTGACATTTCAGCTGTTTTCAATTGTTGTTGTGCACTGACTTTTGTTCTTCATATATGTGTTTGCATACATTTATCTTTGAGTCTGGGCAGTTGTACACTTGGTTTCATTTTTGGTTGAAACTGGTCATTCATGTTGTAGTTTGCATTGTCCAGTTTGTAGCTTTGAGTACTGTAGTTTACTTTGATAATCATGTTGCCAGGCTTATGCTAGTTCATTCATGTTGTATTTGCCATTCACTGTTGCCTTGAGTCTGTGCATTGATATTGGCTGCGACGAACTTGTACATCTCCGTCTGGAGTAGTTTGAACTTGAATCTGGTTCTCTTGTCGTAGTCCTGTTCGACGTTACTTGAACCTTTGCTGTTTGGTTGATGTGCATGTGTGTTTTGTTGAAGTGGTTGAGACTGGTTTCTCTGTGGCATATCTGGATGTCTTCATCATTGACTTAGTTTTGATTTGACCCGTTGTTTCGTATTTGCACCTGTGTTGAATCCAGCTTGAGGCTCGGGTTTGACCTTGTGCTGATAACGTGACTTTATTTATATTGCACTTGAGTTGAACCCGGCTTTTCATTTGGGTTTTACATTGTGCTCACATGTCCCTTGTAACAACCGTGGTATTTTCAACCATTCGCATCCATTATAAGTGTATAGGTAGACACTCATGCCGGAATTAAATTGCTCAAAATACCGCGTTGTAAATAAAAATTTGGCAAATCTCAGAATATACAGTAAATAAAAATCATAGAATCACAGACACAGAGTAATAATAGTGCAGCGGAAGCAAAAGAAATAGTAGTTCATGAAGCTACTATATAAAAATATCAGAGTTACATAAAATACAACAAAGGAAATAAGGTACAAAAGAAGTCTCACTTCGTAGAAGTCAACTAATACAAGCGCTGAAAGGAACAACAGGTTTCAAAAGATAAACATGACAAGTAGATAATCTCCAGCGATTCCAATCTCCAGAAAGTGGAAATCCAAATCTGTGAATAACTCAGGCTGACCCGAGCGTAAATAAAAATACAAACACTCGAGTCAGGACATACATACTTATACAATGTAAACCAACTCAAGTGAACTGTAGTAAAGGTACAAGTAACTTAGAAGATGCTTGGGACCGCCCATCCTCTAAGGATCCGTTAAACTATTTACTATGTAGTATATTGCGCTATATACAGTAGTGTCTAATCAGTAAAGTATAACCATATAGAAAATAGCGTTAAGGGGATGGTGAACCTTAACGCGGTCGGATCTTTAAAACCAAAATCGTAGTGGGCTCGATATAAGGATATGACACGGCACGCGAGGCAATGCCAGGGTGGATACACCGTTTGCACTCCCGGACCGGTGGTGACGGCAAGCCAGCAGCTTCCGCCCACCTCGAACAATACCCTCGAATCAAAGTGGCGCCACCGAATCGAATCACAAAAATAATAGAACGGTTTCCGATGGAGCATGCTCGATGAAAGGGTGCGACCCTTTGTGTAGCCCGGTATAGCTCCTGTTTTAGTCATATATGCCAACTCACGGGAGTTGGGTCCACGTAATATACCTCGAGAACGTCGCCACCATCCTACTTCATTCTGGAATCTCCACCGCGTACACAGTTGTTAAAGTGGTTTTCGGTATTGGCCGGCTATAAGACAATATCCGATCCCGGTCTCTTTAACAACCAATCGTTATTATAACCCATGGATATTTATTTCAAAATAATTTATACTTTCAAAACCAAACTAACATATCCATTTCAAAATCATATAATTTCTTTCAAAACAGTATATACTTTCAAAACCAAATTATCATACTCATTTCAAAACCATATCACAATAGTATCATTTCCATTTCAAAAATAATTCAATAATATATCATTTAAATAAAACCCAAATTTCCAAATCATTGAATATTTCTTTCAATTTATTAAACTTGAAATATTCCTTTAAATTATCATAGCATTTTGGAAATGTTACCTTAAGGAATCATAGCATTTTTTTTTTTGAATGTGATACTTTCCACTTTAACATTTTATATAATCAAGGTATTTATAAGCTTACAACTTTAACATGGTCAATTTATCATAGCCTTATAGTTAAATAAACTTTCTTACTGTAATATCCAATTTAAAACCAAAATTCTTATGTTAAGTTAAAAGTACCTTATAACTTACATTATTATTACAATAAAGAAACTTTACTATTTTAATCATTTAAAGTACGCCATTTACATAAATTAAAACTTGCTTATCAAATGTACGTTATCAACTTACATTTTATTATTACAGTAAGTAACATTTATCAATTTAATCAATTTAAAATACACCATTACATTGATTAAAATCTACATGTCAAATGTACGTTTTAACTTACATTTATTATAATAAAGAGCATTTATCATTTTTCAATATTACACTAATTAAAACTTATATTATCAAATGTACGTTTTAAATTTACATTCCTATTACAGTAATGAGCATTTATTAATTTAATCAATACCATACTACTTAAAACTTTACATGTTTCTTTCCTTAATTAAAACTTGCACTATTTCTTTCATTAATTAGGAATTTACATGTTTCTTTCATTAATTAAAAACTCATACGTTTCTTTCATTAATTAAAACTTACCCTTTTCTTTCATTAATTAAAACTTATACGTTTCTTTCATTAATTAAAACTTACCCTTTTCTTTCATTAATTAAAACTTATACGTTTCTTTCATTAATTAAAACTTACCCTTTTCTTTCATTAATTAAAACTTGCACTATTTCTTGCATTAATTAAAAACTTACCAATTTCTTTCATTAATTAAAACTTACACCTTTCACATGTGTGTTTAACTTACATTTTTCCATTTCAAAGTCATAGTTATTACCTTACAAAACATAACATTTTACAAAAGAATATTTTATCATAGTCAAACAATCAAATTCTTTACAAATTTTATTCCTTTAGACATCAATTCCACCATGATTCCAAAACTTATTACAAGATGTCACATATAAGTGTATTTCATTTTATTTATTCAAAAATACATTGTTTATTTTACAAAATATGTCCATCGTGGGAAACAACCTTTATTACAATTACTAGGCTAGACTTAAGATTCCAAATTTAATCAAACTTAATTATTAAGTTATTTATCATAAATAAGACTCTTTAAATTCCATTCAAAACCAATTAACTTATAAAAAATTTAACTTATATAAAAACAATATTTCTTTACACTTTAAAGCATTAAATCAAATTAAGTTAAAATTTTCATATATTTATAATTCAAAATACTTAATAATTTTTTGAAATATTTAAAGTACTTACTAAATTTTTAGGAAAATATCATTTAAAAATATAACCATGGGCCTGTATGATATTTTCTAACCTAGGTCAAATGATACGGATAATATGTCATTTCAATCCGTGATTTAAGAAGAAAAATCCGGGTTCTATCATTTCAAACCCGCAATCCCAAGTAAAATAAATACAATAAAATCACTCGAGCCTATCATTTCAGCCCATAGTGATAGGGAACTTGCAGTGTGATAAACAGGAAATAAATAACAGTATAACAAATAAAATCATAACAGATGATGTAACAGGGATATAGCAATATTTAACATCGTATAGATTTATCACAGGCATATATGAACATAATAACATAACATATTAATTTATACAATTCACATGTCATCGTTTCACAAATTAAAAGTACGTATGTCTAAAGAGATAAAACTCACCTTTTTAAAGCTAGAAATCAAATTCAACACACAAATCTAAACTCTGCAAAGCACGACAAGGCACGACAAAGCACGACTATACTTGAGTGATGGAGAGTCAAGATCCAATCTTGTACATAAACAAATACACAAATTATAAGGATATAATTCAACACAAGATTGTAAATCAAAAAAATAAATAAAATGAAAAGAATATGGATCAAATGGCATAACCTTGACCTTAAACATCATGGGTCTTGGCCATGATAGTTTTGGTGGCATGCGAGACCGGTTATGGAGGTGGTGGAGAGAGGATGAGGTCGGAATTATGGTGAAGAGGTGAACAAGGTGGTGGCTGAACTAGCATGAAGAAAACAAAAGGAAAACAAAATGAAAAAGAGGAGAAAGAGAAGGAAGAAGAAGAGGAGGCCATTACTTAAACAAAATAGAAAACAAAAGAAAGAAAAAAAAAAGGGAAGAGAGAAGGAGGAGAAGCCATGGAATTTTTTTTCTCAAAATAGAAATGAACGTGAGAATGAGATGTAGGAAAGCTTTGTACGTGAATTGCAAATATGATATGGCGGCTAGGGTTATGAAGATAAATGGCCAAAAGAATGGCAAGAATTAAAAAGGCTAGTAAATGAGGGGATTTATTCCCTATTTAATCAAATAGCTTAATGGATTTAATTAAATTTCCTTTTTTTTTTAGCCGTGAATAAGAATGAAGAGATATGGAAATGAGATGTTTCTCATGGCTAATAGATGGAGTTATGCACGGCTAGAGATGTGGGAAGTAATTTGCTAAGGTTTGAAATAAAGAGGGTAGGAAAAAAAAAAGGCAAGAAATTAAAAAGGCACAAATTAAGGAGGAAGAATCTTGTGAAAATTTTCCTTTGTTTGCATGCAATGAAAATGCAATAAATGTACAAAACAGGTAACCTATATCTCTTGAAATTCCTAAGCTATTATTCAAAGAAAAAAATCAATCAAAGAACAAATGAATATATTCAAAGTTTATACAAATAAAATAGAAAATAAAAATTAGAGAAACAAACATAGGGAAATAAAATATAGAAAGTCATTGTGTGCAAACACTGTATTTTTATCTAAATTAAAAGTATAAGTTTAAATTCAAAAAAAAAAAATCCATATTAACATTGGTTTAGATACTAATACATTAATAACTTCCAATTCATTCAAATTTCAGTTTACATAGTAATTAATTTCATTCTCTTACCATAAATCTATTTGTTATGAAATTGAATTCACATTTAATTAAATTTCCAATAATTGCCTTGCTTCAATTCTTTTCTTCTAATAAATATATTATCACTCTATAAACCTAGCTATTATTTTTTTATCATTCATTACATAAATATATATTCAAATTTTCATCTTTCTATTATAATAACTGTTATTTTCAATTATATTGAGTTTGCTAAATATATACGTTTATTATAATTAAAACCTCAATCCATTTATCCAACTTGGTTTCATTCCTTTATTTCATCTTATGGATAAAATATACATTTCATAAAATATACATTCCCATTTATGTCATTACATTCACACTTTACAATTACTGTCCTATCTCATATAAATGAAAATTTACTTACATTTAAGTGTAATTGATTTTATACTTTAAATTTAGCAGCCTAAATAAATGTAACTTGCAATAAATGTTATCCTTATCTTTATATTACACTCAAGTTTATCATGTCCACTAATTATCATAATTGCTTACATAATGTTTAATTCATTCAATTACCATAAATTATACACTAATTCATTTACCCACACAACTTACATTTATTTACTTATATCCATTTTACACCTAAATGTAACATCTACAACTAGATTAATAGACCCATTAAATAGTAACTTACAACCGTTACTATAACTTTTAATCACACCTTTGAATTCACTGTTCACAAACATACGTTACCATTCTTATATACCAAATCTTTATTCAATGGTCATTTTTCATACTAAATCATTTATAAATTTTAATGTTTGCATTTTTTTTCTTACATAAATTTATAGCCATGTATAACAATTTACATTACTTCAATAAACTGTAATTTCATTTCAATTTTTATTAATTAGTTTTTTTTTTTAAGTACAAACTTACATCTCATTTTGGCATTCATTTCATTATTAAATTACAAATTTTTTTTTCCAAAATATTTATCAAAATCTTATTAAATTGACAGCTTTAATTATTGAAAATTTACGGGTCGTTACACTCTCCTCCACTCAAAACTTTTCGTCCCCGAAAAGGAAGAGGTGGGAGAATAGAACAACCTAACAGAAAAAGATTAGACAGCAAAGAAGATAATAAAATTTAAATCCATGGAAACTTCAACTTAAATTAATAATTGATTTCATTCATTTGGTTTCACTTAAGTTAAATAAATCTTAACTATTTCAAATTTTATTTTCTTAAATTAACAATTTTCCAAAGTCATGAATTTGAAAATCATTTATTATACTCATAATTTATTCAATAAATTTAATTCTTCTTTATTCCATAATTATTATTAAATTTATTCCACTTAATATATCTAATCATATATATTAAGTTTATTGACACTTATTATATCTGCTCCAATTTATTTATAAATTCCTTTATCACCATTATATTGTAAATTATTCAATTAACTTTTATTCTGTTTACCCCTATTAATCTTTTATAACTAAAATTTAAGTGTATAACATTTATTATAACTACTTAAATTTTATTTATAAAAATCCTTTTATATTGTATTTTATCCAATTACATATTCACTTCTGAATAATTTTAGGTACGTTATATTACAATGTAATTGAGTATTATACAAACAAACCTTCTAATTCAATTATTCAAGCTTAAGTATTTATTCAAAATTTTGATCATTTAAAATTTTAAATCATCCTTTAAGATAAAATTCAAGAATTCATTTTCCGATTAACTTCAAACAAATTTTTTTTTTTAGAGGTAAATAACTAAATATATACATACACAATATATATATATATATATATAAAATAAAATTTACATCATATATTAATATATAGTATAAGTCAAGTCATATTTTAGAAATCCAAATCAATTTAATTCTCCAAAGCAAGACTGTAGCAAAACTACAGAATGGTCTCTTCACTTCGAAACTCGAAAATGAATGTTGATGATGCTGCAGTCATCACCGAAACTATTCTCCAGCGACAAAGAGAAGAGCACTGATTTAAAAACTTTAAAATTCTTTGAAAACAAATTCTATTCAAAATACTTTAAATAATATAACCCTTTTAAAACTTTTAAACCAAAGTTCGAGATCATCGGAAAAATAAATTCTCAGATTTCTTTTCTAAATTCATTTAAGTTCCCAAATCAATTTATAAACAATTATTTATAAATTCATTTATAGAACAATAAATGATAAATCAAGTATTATCATTTCAAATTATCAATTTGAATCATTTTATTAAGTTCCATAGATATATATATATATATCAAAATTTTATTTCATTAACCAAATTTTAAAATAATATTGTGTCAGTTTGTTCTATCAAAGTGTTTTAGAAATCTTATCGATAGCGTTGATCAAACGAATCGATCGGAAACCCAAATCAACATCAACAACTCAAACAACACAATATATAAAAAAAATATAGATTGACAAATACAATTCAAAATGTTTGAAAATATGTTGGAAACAAAAGACAAGATGATTAAATATAGAGTAGGGAGGTGGATTAGCTAATATAAATCACGGGCAGCCTTAATCGGGTCAACCGTGACTTAAAGTATAAGGTCGAAGTGGATTTTCTGGGGTAAATCTACATTCAACCTCATAAGATAGAGTTTTGGATAATAGGAGATACTAGCATCTAAACTGAGGATATAAAATCTTTGGTGAATCGATGCTGTTGTAAAGGAGTTTCACCCCTTTTACAAGAAAATTTTTGAGATTGGCGAGACCGCCAATTCACTATAAAGATCATTCGAAGTGGAGTTATGCGATACTCCAGAATCAAATGAAGATGAATAGCGGGGAATAAGAATGGATTTTGGAACCATAGGGAACGTTCCAAAATTCAAAGGAATCGAGTCAAAAGAATGAGATTCAACTCGAATGAAAGTGATTCTGTAAATACATCTACTCCATATGCTGAGTTTTGCCTAGAGCTACCAAAGCTCTGATACCAACTGTAACAACCGTGGTATTTTCAACCATTCGCATCCATTATAAGTGTATAGGTAGACACTCATGCCGGAATTAAATTGCTCAAAATACCGCGTTGTAAATAAAAATTTGGCAAATCTCAGAATATACAGTAAATAAAAATCATAGAATCACAGACACAGAGTAATAATAGTGCAGCGGAAGCAAAAGAAATAGTAGTTCATGAAGCTACTATATAAAAATATCAGAGTTACATAAAATACAACAAAGGAAATAAGGTACAAAAGAAGTCTCACTTCGTAGAAGTCAACTAATACAAGCGCTGAAAGGAACAACAGGTTTCAAAAGATAAACATGACAAGTAGATAATCTCCAGCGATTCCAATCTCCAGAAAGTGGAAATCCAAATCTGTGAATAACTCAGGCTGACCCGAGCGTAAATAAAAATACAAACACTCGAGTCAGGACATACATACTTATACAATGTAAACCAACTCAAGTGAACTGTAGTAAAGGTACAAGTAACTTAGAAGATGCTTGGGACCGCCCATCCTCTAAGGATCCGTTAAACTATTTACTATGTAGTATATTGCGCTATATACAGTAGTGTCTAATCAGTAAAGTATAACCATATAGAAAATAGCGTTAAGGGGATGGTGAACCTTAACGCGGTCGGATCTTTAAAACCAAAATCGTAGTGGGCTCGATATAAGGATATGACACGGCACGCGAGGCAATGCCAGGGTGGATACACCGTTTGCACTCCCGGACCGGTGGTGACGGCAAGCCAGCAGCTTCCGCCCACCTCGAACAATACCCTCGAATCAAAGTGGCGCCACCGAATCGAATCACAAAAATAATAGAATGGTTTCCGATGGAGCATGCTCGATGAAAGGGTGCGACCCTTTGTGTAGCCCGGTATAGCTCCTGTTTTAGTCATATATGCCAACTCACGGGAGTTGGGTCCACGTAATATACCTCGAGAACGTCGCCACCATCCTACTTCATTCTGGAATCTCCACCGCGTACACAGTTGTTAAAGTGGTTTTCGGTATTGGCCGGCTATAAGACAATATCCGATCCCGGTCTCTTTAACAACCAATCGTTATTATAACCCATGGATATTTATTTCAAAATAATTTATACTTTCAAAACCAAACTAACATATCCATTTCAAAATCATATAATTTCTTTCAAAACAGTATATACTTTCAAAACCAAATTATCATACTCATTTCAAAACCATATCACAATAGTATCATTTCCATTTCAAAAATAATTCAATAATATATCATTTAAATAAAACCCAAATTTCCAAATCATTGAATATTTCTTTCAATTTATTAAACTTGAAATATTCCTTTAAATTATCATAGCATTTTGGAAATGTTACCTTAAGGAATCATAGCATTTTTTTTTTTGAATGTGATACTTTCCACTTTAACATTTTATATAATCAAGGTATTTATAAGCTTACAACTTTAACATGGTCAATTTATCATAGCCTTATAGTTAAATAAACTTTCTTACTGTAATATCCAATTTAAAACCAAAATTCTTATGTTAAGTTAAAAGTACCTTATAACTTACATTATTATTACAATAAAGAAACTTTACTATTTTAATCATTTAAAGTACGCCATTTACATAAATTAAAACTTGCTTATCAAATGTACGTTATCAACTTACATTTTATTATTACAGTAAGTAACATTTATCAATTTAATCAATTTAAAATACACCATTACATTGATTAAAATCTACATGTCAAATGTACGTTTTAACTTACATTTATTATAATAAAGAGCATTTATCATTTTTCAATATTACACTAATTAAAACTTATATTATCAAATGTACGTTTTAAATTTACATTCCTATTACAGTAATGAGCATTTATTAATTTAATCAATACCATACTACTTAAAACTTTACATGTTTCTTTCCTTAATTAAAACTTGCACTATTTCTTTCATTAATTAGGAATTTACATGTTTCTTTCATTAATTAAAAACTCATACGTTTCTTTCATTAATTAAAACTTACCCTTTTCTTTCATTAATTAAAACTTATACGTTTCTTTCATTAATTAAAACTTACCCTTTTCTTTCATTAATTAAAACTTATACGTTTCTTTCATTAATTAAAACTTACCCTTTTCTTTCATTAATTAAAACTTGCACTATTTCTTGCATTAATTAAAAACTTACCAATTTCTTTCATTAATTAAAACTTACACCTTTCACATGTGTGTTTAACTTACATTTTTCCATTTCAAAGTCATAGTTATTACCTTACAAAACATAACATTTTACAAAAGAATATTTTATCATAGTCAAACAATCAAATTCTTTACAAATTTTATTCCTTTAGACATCAATTCCACCATGATTCCAAAACTTATTACAAGATGTCACATATAAGTGTATTTCATTTTATTTATTCAAAAATACATTGTTTATTTTACAAAATATGTCCATCGTGGGAAACAACCTTTATTACAATTACTAGGCTAGACTTAAGATTCCAAATTTAATCAAACTTAATTATTAAGTTATTTATCATAAATAAGACTCTTTAAATTCCATTCAAAACCAATTAACTTATAAAAAATTTAACTTATATAAAAACAATATTTCTTTACACTTTAAAGCATTAAATCAAATTAAGTTAAAATTTTCATATATTTATAATTCAAAATACTTAATAATTTTTTGAAATATTTAAAGTACTTACTAAATTTTTAGGAAAATATCATTTAAAAATATAACCATGGGCCTGTATGATATTTTCTAACCTAGGTCAAATGATACGGATAATATGTCATTTCAATCCGTGATTTAAGAAGAAAAATCCGGGTTCTATCATTTCAAACCCGCAATCCCAAGTAAAATAAATACAATAAAATCACTCGAGCCTATCATTTCAGCCCATAGTGATAGGGAACTTGCAGTGTGATAAACAGGAAATAAATAACAGTATAACAAATAAAATCATAACAGATGATGTAACAGGGATATAGCAATATTTAACATCGTATAGATTTATCACAGGCATATATGAACATAATAACATAACATATTAATTTATACAATTCACATGTCATCGTTTCACAAATTAAAAGTACGTATGTCTAAAGAGATAAAACTCACCTTTTTAAAGCTAGAAATCAAATTCAACACACAAATCTAAACTCTGCAAAGCACGACAAGGCACGACAAAGCACGACTATACTTGAGTGATGGAGAGTCAAGATCCAATCTTGTACATAAACAAATACACAAATTATAAGGATATAATTCAACACAAGATTGTAAATCAAAAAAATAAATAAAATGAAAAGAATATGGATCAAATGGCATAACCTTGACCTTAAACATCATGGGTCTTGGCCATGATAGTTTTGGTGGCATGCGAGACCGGTTATGGAGGTGGTGGAGAGAGGATGAGGTCGGAATTATGGTGAAGAGGTGAACAAGGTGGTGGCTGAACTAGCATGAAGAAAACAAAAGGAAAACAAAATGAAAAAGAGGAGAAAGAGAAGGAAGAAGAAGAGGAGGCCATTACTTAAACAAAATAGAAAACAAAAGAAAGAAAAAAAAAAGGGAAGAGAGAAGGAGGAGAAGCCATGGAATTTTTTTTCTCAAAATAGAAATGAACGTGAGAATGAGATGTAGGAAAGCTTTGTACGTGAATTGCAAATATGATATGGCGGCTAGGGTTATGAAGATAAATGGCCAAAAGAATGGCAAGAATTAAAAAGGCTAGTAAATGAGGGGATTTATTCCCTATTTAATCAAATAGCTTAATGGATTTAATTAAATTTCCTTTTTTTTTTAGCCGTGAATAAGAATGAAGAGATATGGAAATGAGATGTTTCTCATGGCTAATAGATGGAGTTATGCACGGCTAGAGATGTGGGAAGTAATTTGCTAAGGTTTGAAATAAAGAGGGTAGGAAAAAAAAAGGCAAGAAATTAAAAAGGCACAAATTAAGGAGGAAGAATCTTGTGAAATTTTTCCTTTGTTTGCATGCAATGAAAATGCAATAAATGTACAAAACAGGTAACCTATATCTCTTGAAATTCCTAAGCTATTATTCAAAGAAAAAAATCAATCAAAGAACAAATGAATATATTCAAAGTTTATACAAATAAAATAGAAAATAAAAATTAGAGAAACAAACATAGGGAAATAAAATATAGAAAGTCATTGTGTGCAAACACTGTATTTTTATCTAAATTAAAAGTATAAGTTTAAATTCAAAAAAAAAAAATCCATATTAACATTGGTTTAGATACTAATACATTAATAACTTCCAATTCATTCAAATTTCAGTTTACATAGTAATTAATTTCATTCTCTTACCATAAATCTATTTGTTATGAAATTGAATTCACATTTAATTAAATTTCCAATAATTGCCTTGCTTCAATTCTTTTCTTCTAATAAATATATTATCACTCTATAAACCTAGCTATTATTTTTTTATCATTCATTACATAAATATATATTCAAATTTTCATCTTTCTATTATAATAACTGTTATTTTCAATTATATTGAGTTTGCTAAATATATACGTTTATTATAATTAAAACCTCAATCCATTTATCCAACTTGGTTTCATTCCTTTATTTCATCTTATGGATAAAATATACATTTCATAAAATATACATTCCCATTTATGTCATTACATTCACACTTTACAATTACTGTCCTATCTCATATAAATGAAAATTTACTTACATTTAAGTGTAATTGATTTTATACTTTAAATTTAGCAGCCTAAATAAATGTAACTTGCAATAAATGTTATCCTTATCTTTATATTACACTCAAGTTTATCATGTCCACTAATTATCATAATTGCTTACATAATGTTTAATTCATTCAATTACCATAAATTATACACTAATTCATTTACCCACACAACTTACATTTATTTACTTATATCCATTTTACACCTAAATGTAACATCTACAACTAGATTAATAGACCCATTAAATAGTAACTTACAACCGTTACTATAACTTTTAATCACACCTTTGAATTCACTGTTCACAAACATACGTTACCATTCTTATATACCAAATCTTTATTCAATGGTCATTTTTCATACTAAATCATTTATAAATTTTAATGTTTGCATTTTTTTTCTTACATAAATTTATAGCCATGTATAACAATTTACATTACTTCAATAAACTGTAATTTCATTTCAATTTTTATTAATTAGTTTTTTTTTTTAAGTACAAACTTACATCTCATTTTGGCATTCATTTCATTATTAAATTACAAATTTTTTTTTCCAAAATATTTATCAAAATCTTATTAAATTGACAGCTTTAATTATTGAAAATTTACGGGTCGTTACATCCCTGTAATACTATCAAGTGTATATTGGTGTGCACGGTCTTGTGGCATGTACAGTGACACACTGTGCATGTCACAAATTGTTCGTGTGTGATGGATTCAAATATAAATAATGACGAACAACCCAAATAACTGAGGTAAATATTATTTTTAAAATCCACATTTTATTTTATACTGTAAAAATATTTTATTTTCAATTTTACTACATTGATGTGTATTTTTGCAGATTGCTCAGATGCTAGATTCTATCTGAAATGAAGTTGAAAATAAATTACGAGTTGAGTGAATGAGTGATATGTAGTGAGGTCAGATGTAAAAGTGAAATTGTGATGTAGTCAAAGTTATATATATATATAGTGAGAGCATAAACTTTAACTATTCAAAGATTGTAACAAATATTTGTTTGAATAAAAATTCTGTTTGAACTCAAATTCTGTGTTATTAATTTTTATTCAGCAAATATTTATTTAATCTATGAAACATAAAATAGTACATTAACAAATACATTTACATGAATATATATATATATATATATATATTTATTATCATCAAACAAAAATCATATAATCGCATATTCAATAGGTTCGGTTCTTCTTTTTGAAATCTTCCTTATATTTCTATATCGTGCTTTAGGGATGCTTTTATTGTGAAATGGATGCCCGAGACAGGGAAGTCTAAGCTGTATCGGAAATTCATGGATCTGAAACAGGGTGATATGTCT
Organism: Allium cepa; assembly: GCA_030765085.1. NCBI lineage: Eukaryota > Viridiplantae > Streptophyta > Magnoliopsida > Asparagales > Amaryllidaceae > Allium > Allium cepa. The sequence goes on along the minus strand of CM060929.1, from coordinate 984,839,910 downwards.
TTTGCCGAATATAAGAGGAAGTTCAATGAACTTTCTAAGTTTGGCCCTAATCTAATTGACACTCCCCTCAAGAAGAATGAGAAGTTCATTGCTGGTGTCCGTCCGGAGTACTATGATCGTCTCATCGCTCATGTGCATAGCCCTTTCATCACTCTGATGGATATGGCCATTAGATACAAGAATCCTACTTCTAAGGATCCTCCAGCTGCTCGTTCTGCTCCATCTCAGTCTTTTTCAGGTAATCCTAAGAAGAGAAAGCCCAACTTTCACCATCAGAAGAAGAATCAGAACAAGATGTCAGGCTTGGGATCTTCTTCATCTCAGAGGCTGTCGATAGACCTATCTGCCATTACTTGCTACAGATGTAATCAGAGGGGACACTATGCTAATAGCTGTCCTACTTTAGTTGGTGCTGCTATCCCTCCTCCAGCTCAGTTGACCAGGCGTGATCTCTGCCACATTTGTCTGCAGCCTGACCATTTCAAGAAGAACTGCCATAATCATCAGAAGGGTAAGTTATCAGGCATTTTTGCTGTTACTTCTGCATCTTCACCAGCTCCACCTCCTACACATGCACTTGCTCCTGCTCCTAGTGATTCCCAAGGTACACTTCAGGGCACTTTTTCTCTGTTTTATTTTCCTGTTCATGTTCTGTTTGATACTGGAGCTTCCCATAGCTTTATTTCTGTGGATCTTTGTAATAAAATCGAGCATCTTCTTTCTCCTGAGTTGGCTCCTGTGCCTTTGTGTGTTTCAAATCCTATTGGTGGTCCTGCGAATCTTAGTAGTATTTGTAAGCGAGTGAGGCTTCTATATCTTTATCACCGTTTCAGTGGCAATTTCTTTGTTTTGGGTTTTAATGCTTTTGATCTATTGCTTGGAGGTGATTGGCTGAAGAGGCATGATGCAGTTATCTCTTGTAATTCAAGAACAACTTCTCTTGTGGATGATTTTGGTAATTCTTTGGTGATTCAGTGTAGTTTGCCTCAGGATTTTGCTGGTAGCTTATTTATTCTCTTGATGCTTCTCCTGGTGATATTCATTCGACTCCTGTAGTCAAATTCTATCCCGAGTATTTGGTGAAGTCACTTCTTTACCTCCTAAGCGAGAAATTGATTTCTGTATTGATCTTAGTCACGGAGCTTGACTTGTAGTTCTTCATCCCAAAAGAATGGCACCCCGTGAGAAGGTTGAGTTAAGGAAGCAAAATGAGGACTTGTTCTCCAAAGGTCTGATCAGACATAGCCATTCAAAATTGGGAGCAGCGGTGGTTTTCGTCACTAAATCTGATGGTGCTTTGAAGATGTGTGTTGATTATAGAGAGTTGAGCAAGCTCACGATGAGGAACAGATATCCTATCCTCACATGAATGATATGTTTGATCAGCTCCATGGAGCTACTGTTTTCTCTCAGCTTGATCTTGCCACATGTTTTCATCAGCTCAGAGTTGCTGAGGAAAGTATTCCCAGGACTGCTTTCCGTACTGAGAATGGTTTCTATGAGTGGGTAGTTATGCCTTTTAGTTTGACTAACGCTCTTGCTTTCTTTGTTGATTTGATGAATCGTGTTTTTCGTGATGTGTTTAACAAGTTTGTTCTAGTCTTTGTTGATGATATTCTTGTGTTCTCCAAGTCCGAGGAAGAGCATAAATCCCATTTGAAATTTGTTTTGGAGACCCTTAGAAATCATCAGTTGAAGGCTAAATTCTCTAAATGTCATTTCTAGAGAGATGAAGTCCAATTCCTTGGGCATATTATTTCTAGAAATGGAGTTTCTATTGATCCATTCAAGATCGTTGCGATCATTGTAAGTCTTTCCTTTCTTTATTTAATTTGATCATTCTATCTTTTCTATGGTCCTTTCTCCCTATTCTGTTACAAGATTGGTAAATTCCTAGGACTCCAACTGATATTCGCAGTTTTCTAGGCCTTACCGGTTATTATCGGAGATTTATTGAGAATTTTGCTTGAATTTCTGCACCTCTCACTGCTTAACTCAAAAGAATGCAAAGTTTGTGTGGAGTGATAAGTGTGAAGTTGCATTCAATGAGTTGAAGCGCAAGCTTAATTCCGCACCAGTGCTTACCGTTTCGAATGGAAATGAGGGATTAACGGTATACACTGATGCTTTTCGTGAGGGTTTGGAAGCTGTTCTGATGCATGATGGGAAGGTGATTGCTTATGCTAGTCGCCAGTCGAAGACCCATGAGGCTGATTATGCAGCTTATGATTTGGAATTGCTTGTTGTTGTCTTTGCTTTGAAGCTTTGGAGGCATCATCTTTTAGGTGTTAAGTTTGAGCTATTTACTGATCATCAATCTTTGAAGTATATATTCACCCAGAAGGATTTGAATCAGCGGCAGGATAGGTGGCTTGAGTTCCTTGCTTCTTATAATCTTGACATTAGCTATACCCCTGGGAAAGCTAATGTTGTGGCTGATGCTTTGAGTCGGAAGAAGGTTATGTTGTGTCCGCTTGTTGTTTCTTCTTCTCCTCTTTTGGATCGTATCATGGCTAAGAAGGATGAGGATGAGATGCTTAGGCGTATGAAGGAGAGTGTTCGTAGCAGAGTTGGTGGTAGTAGTTCTGATGGTATTGGAGCTCAGATCGATGATAGAGGGATTTTGAAGATTAATAATCGGATTTGTGTCCCGAATGTTGATGGATTGAGGTAAGAGCTACTTCGAGAACATCATCGATCCAGACTTTCTATTCTTCCTGGTGTGACGAAGATGTATCAGGATATGAAGAAGCTTTATTGGTGGAAAGGTATGAGGCGAGATATCTCTATCTTTGTTAGTAGGTGTGCGACTTGTCAGCAAGTCAAGGCAGATCATCAGAAGACCCCTGATTTGTTGCAGCCCCTTGAGGTTCCAAATTGTAAATAGGAATAGATTTCCATGGATTTTATTGATGAATTACCGAGGACTCGGAGGGGTAATGAGAGTATTTGGGTTATTGTGAATAGATTGACCAAATTAGCTCATTTCATTCCGGTCAAATCTACCCGTTATGCTTCCAGTGTGGCTGAGATTTATATGAGGGAGATTGTTCGAGTCCATGGTGTTCGAATCAGCATTTTTTATGATCGAGTCCCTATCTTCACCAGTCAGTTTTGGAAAGCTTTTCAGGAATCTTTGGGTACTCATCTGAATCTGAGCACTGCTTACCACCCACAGACCGACGGTCAAATGGAAAGAGTGAATCAAATTTTTGAGGATCTTCTTCGTGCCTGTGTTCTGGATTATGGAGGATCTTGGGAAGATCATCCCCATCTTGTTGAATTCACATATAACAATAGTTATCAGGTATATTTTCAGTCTTCTATTTTAATCTTATCTCAATCTTTATCTATCTCATTCACCTTTGAATTCAGGCTAGTATTGAAATGTCTCCATTTGCTGCTCTTTACGGAAGACCTTGTAGATCTCCATCTTGCTGGATTGAATCCGGTAATCATTTGGTTCTTGGTCATGATGTGATTTTGGAAGCTTCTAAGAAGGTGGAGGAAATTAAGAGGAAGATGAGGATTGCTCAGGATAGGCAGAAGAAGTATGCTGATCGGCGTAGGAGAAGTTTAGAGTTTGCTGTTGGTGATTTGTTTTTCCTTAAGATCTCTCCCTTGAGGAATGTGATTCGGTTTGGTCAGGGAGGGAAGCTTGCTCCTAGGTTTGTTGGTCCTTTCCGTATCTCAGAAAGGATTGGTTCTTTGGCTTATCGCCTGGACTTTCTTGAGAAGTTTGCTGGAGTACATAATGTATTCCATGTTTCGCTTATTCGTTGATATCTGCATGATCCATCTTTGATTGTCCAGCCTTATGCTCTCGAGAGTTTGGATATTGAGCCTAATCTGACCGTCGAGAGGAAGCCACTTTGTATTATCGAAAGAAGTACGGCAGTTGAGAAGGAAATCCGTCAACCTGGTCAAAGTGCAGTGGAGTACGAATGATTGGGATTGTACCTAGGAGACGGAAGAGAGCATGCATGCTTCGAATCCGGAATTGTTTGCTTCAGGTACTATTTGCTTTCTGTCTTATCTTTCCTTGTTTTCGTGTCTCATTCCTTTTCGAGGACGAAAAGTTTTGAGTGTGAGAGAGTGCAACAACTCATAATTTTCAATAAATATTTTTAATTGAGTTTATTTAAAAATTTGATTTTTAATTATTTAAAAATTGGAATTTTGGAGTTCTCCAATGGAATTTTGGACTTTGTTTGTAATTATATTTCCAAATACAATAAAATAAATATTTTCAGAAAATTTTATATTTTGGTCAACTGAAAATCAAAGGTTGACCACAATTGAATTTTTTTAATTTGCAGTTTTAATTCTAATCTTTTCTTTGGAACTATTTTTGATTCTAATGTTCATACTGCTTTTCGTTCGTAAAATTTCATTTTATACTTTTTAAATTTGATAACTTTCAGCGTTATACACGCGATTATTTTCAGTAAATATTGTCTATTTTATATTTATATTTTTCAACCCCATTTCTATTTTTCTATTCTTTATCTTATTTGTATTTCCATCTCTTTTCTATTTGATTTTTTATTTGAATTTTGGGCTTGGAAATTCAAAGAATTCAGTTTCTTTCCATGGAAATCAAGTAAACCCTTTTTAATTCCTAGCCGTTTACAACCCTTACACTTCTTAGCCGTTCATTGTCCTAACCCTAGCCGCCACCTATTTTGCAAATCAGTACAAAAAGTTTCTCATCCATCTCATTTCCAATTTGCGTCCTAAAAGAAAAGAATACAGTAAGTCATGGCCTCCTCTTTCTTATCTTTCTCTTCGCTTTTTCCTTTTGTTTTTCTATTTGCCTTGCTCGGCCATCACCATAATCGTGCTCTAGCCGATCACCTTCACCATCCACCTCCACCTATGACCGACTAACTCATCTACACCACCATTCCAAACCCTTGCCATGACTCCATAGATCAAAACTCCATCACCAAATCAAGCTAGAAACCCTAGCCGAGCCTATTGATCATCATCCCCTCCTTATTGCCTCGGCCACAACATGAAACACCATCATCTCCTAGTTCTTTGCCACTCCATAGCCGTGATTTGAGATGCACTTGACCCAAACAAAACATGGCCGAGCCATGCTAGACCATAGGGCCGAACCATGGTGTGCTTGTGACCCCTCTTTTGCCTTGCCTTTTACCTTCCATGCTTTGTAACTCCACCACTCTTCACATTCTAGCCATAGCCGTGCCTATTTGACCCCATAACCAAGCCTAGTTGCCTCAAACACAACATGGCCGAGCCACGTAGGGGAGTGGCCGAGCCTATGTATGTGGTGGTCGAGCACTCTTGATGTTTAAAGCATGTTTATGTCATTTTACTTTACGAAAATTTCATTGTTTTAAATTTATAATCTTATGTGTTGAGATATATGCTTATATTTATCATAATTATTTGTTTACAAGATTTGGATTTGGGTGTTACTTCTTCTCGAATCTAGTCGTGCCTTTTCGTGCTTTGCGGGGTTTGGATTTGTGTTTTGAATTTGATCTCTAGCTTTAGAAGGTGAGTTATTCACTCTAAACAATCGTACTTACATAAATGTGAAACAATGTCACTTGAATTGTAATAGTTGATATGCTATGTTATATGCTCACATCTGCCTGTTATCTGACATTATATGATGATATTACCTGATTATATATCTGTTGCATCATCTGACATCATATGATATGTTTTACTGTTTATTTTATTTACTGTTTCTCACACTGCAAGTTCCCTGTAGATTAGAATCACTATGGGTTGAAATAATACACACCCGAACGGACATTAGAATAAGAAAAAATCATTATGAGCTGAAATGATAGGCTCAAGCGATTTTTATTTATTTTTATTTGACTTGGGATTGCGGGTTTGAAATGATAGAACCCAGATTTTCTTTTTAAATTACGGATTGAAATGGTAGATATCCGTATCACTTGACCTAGGTTAGAAAATTATATACAGACCCGTGGTTAATTTTAAATGTTTTATGAAAATTTATTAAGTATTTTGAAATATGAAATATGAAATTTTAACTTAAATTGGATTTAAATGATTTAAATAAATTTTATAGTGATTTTCTATAAGTAAAATGTATAAGTAAATAATTGGTTAAAATGTATTTGAAATATGGCTTAACTAGATAACTGGAAATTTGGTTTTCAAATGAAAATTTTAAGTTAAGTAAATAAATGGAAATTCAATTTTATTTATGAAATGGGTATTTTGAAATAAAGAATTAAGTTATTTGTTAAAATAAAAGTTAAGTAAAATAGTGTACCTTTGACTTAATAAATGAATTATAGTTGATTTGGATATTTTTTTAAATCATAAGTTATATGATAATGAAATGAAAGTTTTGAAGCGTGAGATATGTTTTTTAAAGTTAAAATGGCTAAAATTTGAAGTTATAATGTTTTGAAATAATAAATAAGCTACTGTAGCACTTTGTAAGTGCTGCTGTTGCTGAAAGTAAACTATATTCTGAAATAATAAATAAGCTACTACAACACTTTGTAAGTGCTGCTGTTGCTGAAACTAAACTGTTTTACAATAACTAAATACCAACTGTAGCACTTTGTAAGTGTTGCAGTTTTTGAAATTGAATTGTTTTTTAAATACTAATATATCTATCGTAGCACTTTATAAGTGCTGCTATTTCTGGTAAATACAATATTTTGAAATTGTTGTAATTGAACGAATGAACTTAGAAAATGTTGAAATTCTTGGAATTGAATATTTGATTTGAAAGGATAACTACTTCATATTTAAATGGTTTAAATGAATTATTTTGATTTGGAATATAAACCAATTTTGAAATTATAACCACGGGTAGTAATAACGTTGGGTTGTTAAAAAGAGCGGGATCGAAAGTTGTCATACTCTCTGCCAACTCCGAAAACCACTTTAAAAACCATGTACGCGGTGGAGATTCCAGAATGAAGTAGGATGGTGGCGACGTTCTATTGAGGTATGTACGTGGGCCCGATTCCCGTGAGTTGGCATAAGGTGGCTAAAACAGGAGCGATTCCGAGCCAGTGAGGTAGCTCCTCTTATCGGAGACACTTCTTCGTATGCCATTCTATTACTTTGTGATTGATTGGTGCGCATCTTTGATTTTTAGGAGTGTGGCTCGAGGTGGGCGGTAGTGGCTGCTACGCGTCACCACTAGTCCGGATGCGTAATTGATATATCTACCCTGGCATTGCCTCGTTGTGCCGTGTCACCTACCCTAGCGCGCCTTGTACAATTTTGGTTTTGTGTCGTACCTATGGAGTATCCTCTGGTAGCCTCCCGATCAGGAGGTACTGTATAGACTACTGGCACTATAAAATGTGTTAAGAGGGATATGAGTAACGCCTTAACGCTATTTTTAAATATATTATACTTTACTTTAGACATTATTATAATAGTGTATATTACTACATAGTAAATAGTTTAACGGATCCTTAGAGGATGGACGGTCCCAAGCATCCTTTAAGTTACTTGTACATTTATATTACAGTTCGCTTGAGTTGATTTACATTGTATAAGTATGTATGTCCTGACTCGAGTGTTCGTGTTTATTTCTTACTCTCGGGTCAGCCTGAGTATCGGCTTTTGAATTCACCTTCTAGAGCCAGGATTTGCCGGACATCATCATTTATCTAGTTGCTATCTTTTTATTCAGTATTTTTATTCAGCTTATGTACTAGTGGACATTTATGTATTTGGCATTTTTTTTGAATTTACTTTTCAGACTATGGTATTTTGTACTTGTTGTGAGACTGTGTTTGAGACTGTATGTGTGGTAGCTTCATGAACTACTATTGTTATTTTATTTCCACTACGAGTTATTCTGATTTATCTGTGTATGTGATTGGTTTTATTTGCTCCAAATTATATTACAATCTATTATTTTGAATTATTCAAGTCAGACGTGTGTGGATTTATTGTCGATTTGAATGGTCCAAAATAGTGGATTGTTACAAATAACGCGTTATAGATTATAGAGAGATAAGAAGCCATTGGTGAAAGAAAGAGGTGACACTTTATTTATTTCAGAGATTACTAATACATTTACATTACATAGTCTCCTTTATATAAAGGCTTTGGAGCTTGGTATTAAACTTATCACACGATGCGAGACTATACAACACAACATAAAAACATATTCACTTTATGATTTACATATAATTGTAACACAAAATGCATTATTGAGATTAAGCTTAAATCAGAAATGCGGCAAAACTTGAAATTCAAGAAAGGATTGGCAAAGTTATGAAATGTCGTAATGCCCTACTTAATATCGGATCCAAGCCATTAACTTTTTTTCGTGAACGGGTTGAGTCAACCAATTTAGTTTAAAAGAAAACATAAATGGGTAATTTATTTCGTTGGTTTATTAAAAAGGTTAAAATGGGATAATGTTTACCTACTTATTAAATATTTGAAGTCTAAAAGTTCGATTTTTTCCTTTGTTTTGAGAACAAGAGCGGTACTTTATTTAACTAGAGCACCCATTTTGATGTTTTGAGAGTTCGAACCCAAGGCTTTTAGAACATCGATCTAGAGCGCCTTACTACTTGAGCTAATGGTTTATGATTAAACTTTGAATTTTGAAAATTTTAAAAATTGAATTTTGAAGTTTTGAATTTTGAAAGCTTTGCACAAATGATTAGGAATTTTTGAAAACTTAAAAAAATTGTATTTTGAAGATTTAAAAATTTGAATTTTGAATTTTGAAAACTTTGCACAAATAATTAGGTATAATTCATTATGATTTTCGTTCAAATTAAAATAACTTCTTTGTATCAAATCGGATCCGAGGAAGAATTTGTCCAATGAACTCATATCAACACTACGGATAAAATTAAACACTCATATGCTTCATATTTTAAACGTAATTCTCCATGATAACTGACTATTGTACTTAGCAAAATAATATGCCATATTCCCATATCTTTTGACTCAAACATTACTTCAATGATCCATTTGTTTCTAAATCATTTGATAATCATACAGAAATTTATCCATAACAGTTTAAAATTTGAAAATTTACACTCAAATAATTAGGTAGAAGTTGTCATTTTTTTGTTTAAACCGCAATAGATTCTTCTTGCCAAATCAAAATCTAATGATACTTTGGCCAGTGAACTCACATTAACATTACAGGCATTATGAAACACTGGGAACTTAATATTCTGAATGTATGCTTTAGTACTCCATAATGATCAACGGTTGTAATTGACAAATAATAAACTACATTCCCACATTTAAACTCCGACTCAAACAATACTTCATTGGTTCATTCGTTCTAAAATTGCTGAAAAATCATGCTGAAATCTGCCTACTTTAAATTCAGAAATTTGAATTTCAAAAGTTTGACAAATTTGATTTTGAAAGTAGAAATTTCGTAAATTTGAAAATTTAAATATTGAGTTTGAAAATTTGAATTTTATATTGAAGATTTAAATTTGTAATTTTACATTTTGACTTTGAATTTGATAATTTGAAAGTTCGAAATTAAAAATATTTCTTTACCCCATGAACGAACTATCCTTTGTTCCATAGAATGGATATAAATAACAAGGATGGTCTAAGAAGACTAGGTCTTTGCTAGCATACAACTTTACGTTCAAGAATCAGTAGTTGTATTAAGGAAGACTACCTCCACGATGAAAATTGTGTTTCTGATGAAAATTAGAATAAGAATTTGAAATTTGATGTTTTGATTATTTCAAAAATTCAGGGAGTAAACGGTAAAAAATTTCTTTAAATTTTTAGTAGTTGAATCAAATTTTAATAGCTAAGTGGGTGAATGTAATTCATCATTCATGTATTAAATGGGTTGGAGTAGATTGATCCATATACTGCACGAGTCAAATGGGATAAATCATAAATGAGTCGGGTCAATTTTTACTCGATCCTTTTATAATCTGACCGTACCCGTTTGACAAATCTAATAATATCTATGGACAATACCAGAATCTAGAGTAAAGCAATGAGTTTAAAGCAAACTTGATTAGGTCTATTAACCGATACGTTCGGACGCAGATATTGTCATATCCTCTTTTGCATCCGAAATCAATTTCGGATCTTAGATATACGCATTCATGAATTTAGATGAATATCTAATAACTGCCTTATCTGCTAACGCTTAATAAATCAAGAAATAAACTTTTGGTTTAAAATAAAAAATTTCAATTCCATTGATTGTAAAAGCGTGAAAATAAACAAATATGACAATAATAAAAAGTTTTGAGCACTTAACATGCATTAAATGCATACAACATAAACTACTAACTTAATAAAACAATAAACCCAACTTTCATTGTATTTAATACACATAATATGAACTATAATCTTGAAGAAAACCGAACGGATAATTTTTGAATGCGGATTGCCTTTATATCTATGCTGTTAATGGCTTAATATTGTCCCGTTATAACCTCGCTATATCCCATAGCGGTATCTACCTCTACGATTTTACCAAATAGCCTCAAATATAACCTTTCCGTTTAAGCCTCGCTATTTTCGCTATATTCCATTATTCCCACTATATCTCGATATTCTCGTTATCTGCTTTAAAGCAAACGAATTGAAATTTGGCATTTATACATTATAAAAATTATGAATTTTTTTTTAATTGAATTTTTTTAGCATATTTTCTTAAACAACAGTACTCTAACATTCTATTGAATTTAATCATGTTAAATACCAGTTTATATTTATTTACAATATATTCACACATGTTTTTATTTAAAAATACACACACACACACACATATATTAATTATAATTAAATTGAATGTTGATTATGCATATAATTACCATTTATATACTTGTAAAATCATTAAGTACAAGCTTTATATGCTATTTTAGAGTCATCCGTTATATCCCCGCTATTTTCTCGCTGTATCACCGCTATGACTTTTTACACCTCTACCGCCTTGAATCCGCTGAGCATTTTGACTGCATAGCTTCATATCTGCATCCGTGTTCAGTTTTCTGGATATCAGATATTTATCCATTTTTCGGTTAAGGATGTTGACGTATTTCGGAATTTTTTGGATATCCACGGACATGGTTAAACTTGGTCGGAACAACTTAAATTCAACACCACGATAATAACGAGGATTTTCTGGAATAAAGACACTAGAAACGCTAAATTTTATGCATGCGAGACCAAAGTTAGATATAGAAAAGCCATAGAATTTTGATGTTAGAGGAAAATTATGAATTTGATGAAGAAATAAAGTTTTGGAAGGACATTAGTCGTCTTTTTAACTTTGTGGAAAAGTGAAAAAAGAAGAAGAGGTTAGACAATAAAATTATTAAATGGAAGAGAATGCTGTTATGGTAATGGTTAACGTTATTAAAAGGAAAAAAAATGTTACCATACCAATTCTATTGGTAAACCAAAATTTAAAGCCATTACCATTACCGATACTATGGTATAAAGATGTTCTGTAAACATATAAATCGATTACCGTTGATTGATAATGGTAAATATGCCGTAAAGTAAGATTGAATATAGATTTGGTCATATTTATATTTTAGCAAACAGATTATTCATATTTGAATACTAGATCTTCTTATCATATTTCATTATATTATAAATATTTCAAATGTTTTCATATTTTGGATTGGTTCAAGATTAATTAAAAAAAAAAAAAAAACTGAAATTCATACAAAAGTAAACTTCAAATAAATTAAACATAAAAATGATTATAAATCCATATAATAGGTTAACAATTATCCTATAATATATGGAACTTATAAAATATAAATTGATTAAGGTTAATAAAATAAGAATATGGAACGACAAGTAAAAATACCGTTATCAGTGGTTTTGATATTTTGATTAATTTACTGGCAACGTTGGTAAATATACCATTGTCATGCAGGTGGTTTAGCTATACCAATTCAATTTATTATTGGTTACCCATGGGTTGGTAATGATATGCTAATGGTAAATTACTATTACCCAATTTTTCTTCACCATAAAAAAAGTAATAATGAAAAATAAAGAAGGAACCACCGTTTAGCAACAAACCGTTGCATAGTTGACCCAGGAATAGACCTTTAACCCCTTTTGGAATAACAAGGGGTAGCGTTAAAAACATAGGATTCATGGAAAGATATGAAAAGACTTTATGCGGTGCACCGTTTTTCATAGTTTGCTCTTACGTATGAAAGAACAAATTTTCAACATGTGTTACAACATATTTCATCTATGCCAAAGAAAGCATATCAGATGATTTGTTGGTGGTTTTTTCTCTACACTTTCCTTTGCCGAACAATTTTGAGAAGAACTTGTAAAATAACAAGCATTAAAACGAAACAAAAACAATAAAAGTGCTGGAATAGTAAAGGCATTAAACACTCTGAAGTTGTTGGGAGCGAACTCCTATTGTTGCTATGAGTTGTCAGTTGGGAGATCATTGGATGACTATGATTTAGAGACTAAGTGCTAGATGCTATAAAACATACATGCTCTATTTTGCAGATGAGTAAATGATTATTGTTGCATTAGTTGTTCATTAAGACTTGTAGAAGGCTTGTATTTGTTTCAGCTCTTGTCTATTTGTCAGAACTAAATATGCGACAAGAACAATTATTTGAGCTCCATTAGTTGATGAGAGCATTCGTTTGGCTAAAATTGTTAAAGTTGGAGGCTTTATTAAAATATCACAGTGATGTAGGGTTTGTAATTAGTCCGCCTTGATTAGTTAGATATGCTTGGTATAATATTGACTGCAGATAAACCATTCAAGATAATCCATTCATTAAATGAACTTCATTACAATCAAGATAATTATAAAATTAATCGTAGTGGCTTTCCAAATGTTTTGCTCAAACTTCTCAGGAAGGACCATTACCTTCGTTTTATGTAATTTGAAATGTACTACTAAGTATATAACTAATTGGTGAAAATTTTGGCATTACACATGCTTTTAAAGTTTACTTTGTATGATGAAATATTGAGAAAAATTTGATGAATGTTCCACGTTTTAGCAAAGCTTGTTGGCTTTACAGTGGTCCGTCCATATTTACTACTCAACCAAATTAATTTAAATATAGGAGAAGAGATGAATTGCTCAAACTACTATCAAATACAATGTTAACCTTTCTGCACAGAGGAGTCACCACGCTCATTGCTAAATTCGGGTCCAATAACACCTACATACCCAGCAAAAAAGCCTTGCAAGGTTTGGAGCGTAGTCCGTAGAAATGTTAGAATAGATAAAACTTTTGTGCTAAGTGGCATCATCTAGGATCCCCTGGTTTGGAACCTCTTGTTCTCCATTAGATGTCAATACAAGAGAGTTGTCAGATACATGATAATCAAAAAGTCCACGTTTACATTTCTTTTCCATCACAAATTTATAGTAAAGTCCGTAAGATGGTATGAAACACATCTCAAAAGAAGAGCGCACCGAAGCGCAATTGCTAGAATATAAAACAATGGAATGGCAAAGGCTCTGAAGAACCTTGGGAATCGGGAAACTGGACAGTTGTGTCTAAGGCGAGGTTATTGTGAATAAGCTTGTTAGAATAAGGAGTGGGATACAAGGGTTTGGGTAACCGCCATATATCATAACGATGAGGTAATTTTTTTTTAGGGGGAATATATAAAAGTGGCTGAATGCTGTGGGCTGTGACAATTGAGGTCAATGCTTGCAAGAAGAATCAGAACGTCCAAAGGAAGAATATATGATGCAAATGTTTGGTTTGCAATTGTTGCTCACATCAACTATAATACCTTTAATTCTAGTTTAACATTATTCAAGTGATTTAATTGGATAAATTAAATAGAATAATGTAGTGGAATAAGGAGGATGAGATTTGATAATTAATTGGGTCTAATCTTAATTAATCATCTAATAAGATTGTTTTAGAACTTAATATAGAAAGGAATAAATGAGGGGAAAATTAGGAATAGAGCCTTATTTCGTCCCTTAAGCCCTCACTCTCTCATACATTCTCATTTTACATTCCTAAAACAATTAAAAGAAAGTACCATATTTTCGACATCACGGTTTTTAAAGTATTGATGCTGTAAGAAATTGATTTCGACTTAAGTAATTGATGTCGTAGCTTGTCAGCTCCGACATCAATTGTTTTCCCTGTTTTCAGCAACTAGGTTATGCGGCTTTGATGTCGTAGCCCTATTATTTCATAACTAATGCTATGTAGGTCAAGAAGCCTTGTTTTCTTTTGCATACTCAAAGTATGTTTTAAAGGCGAGATAGTCTACGTTTTATGAAAGTCGATAACCTTATGATTTTGGTAGTATAGCCTTATACTTTATAAAAATCAAAACTTTGTTTTGAACCTTGGATAGTGGTTCGAAATCGTTTTTAGTGGAATTATTGCCATAAGCTTTCTGTTTTGAATTGTTATATTGATGGCTTGATAAGCGATATGTTTTATGAGTTTAACAATTCATTAGGGATACCAATGTATATTATTTTCGATATGTCACAAGTTTAGGGGTTGACAACCTATTGGGGATACCAATAGACATAGGTTGGATGCTTGGGTGAATTAGGCAATATTCTAATTATAAATTAATATTTGATGAGTTCATAGTCATCCTAGAAAAACTATAGGATGTGAGATGGATAGTCCATATCATGTCAACGATGGATAATCTCTATATGGTTCATGATGGGTTCATAGTCATTCTATGAAAACTATGAGTCGTGAAATGGATAGTCCACATAATGCTAGAGATGGATAATCTTTATATGGTTCATGATGCATTCATAGTCATCCTACGAAGATTATGGGATATGAGATGGATAGTCCACATAATGCTAGAGATGGATAATATCTATATGGTTCATGGGTTCATAGTTGTAACGACCCAGAATTTTTAACAATTTAATTTGAAAATATTTAATTAATTTTAAATATTTGAATGATGGTTTGACTTGAATTTCAAATTATCAGAATGAATTGGCGATTAAATTATAAAATTTAATCTATAGAAAGTTGAATAAAAATTTGAATCTTCAGTTTAAAGCTGATTAAAAATATTTCAAAGGCTTGTAAAATTCATATTGATAGTATTGAAGGTAATAGAAGCTTTAGAATTGAATTATACAGTTATTTGTTCAGTTTTGAAATTTTATCGTTTGAATCGTTATTTAAAAATAGCCTTCCGAGGCACATTCTCGGAATTCGACGAAACCAGTTCCATTGGGTCCGTAATATTGAATTATTATCGGGTTTCAATTTTCGTAGCATTTGGATTTGTTGTGTGAGCGTACGACGTATAAACGCGTTGAAATTTCAAAACGAATTCAATTTAAAATTTAGATTTAAATTTGTCAACATCAGCACGTTCTTCCTTAAATCACCCCTAAAATTACGCCAAGAATCACGAAAAATATCGTGCAAGGTATGGCCGAAGACGAATTTTTGAAGATTTGAACCCTCCTTTCCTATTAAATTCAGAAAAACAAATTCGTTCCCAATTCAAACATTTAAACAGCAGCTTCGAAATCAATGGTGGCCGCTCCTTTTTAATTTCTTCTCCCTCTCTCTCAATCGAAAACAAAGGGGCTGAAGCCAGATAAAAAAAAATGGCCGCCACTTATTCGAAATCCCCCTCTCGTTCAAAATTAAATCAAAGCCGGGCGTCTTCAATTTATCGCGATCGAAAGTCGCGATGGTGACGAGGTGATTCACGACGAGTAAAGGCGTGCGGCGAAGCATGGAACGACGAGCACGAGAGGCCGAGGCCGCGAGTTCACTTCAGGCATCGCGAGATGGCGGCGAAGGCGGAGAAAGCGGCGGCTACTGGAGGCGCGCGCGATGGTGGATTCGAGGCTAGGGCTCGCGTACGGTGGCGCGCGCGTGGGTTCTCGAGCATCTGGAAGTGGCGGCTGCGACTTGGAAGGGACGCGTTTTTTTTACAGTGAGGTATTCGATTCTTGTTTCAATTCAATTTAAATATTTACAGTTTTTGTTTAAAATGAGGACTTCTAAAATGTTGAGTTATTTAAAACATTGGATTTTTGAATATGAGTAAATATGTATATATATATGTGTGTGTGTGTGTGTGTGTGTGTGTGTGTGTGTGTGTGTGTGTGTATGAGATATGGTTTCAAAGTAAAAAAATAAAAATAAATGAATGAATACATTATAAATTTACTAGTTTATTTTGAAAATAATTTCCTAAAATAAATTTGGTTTCAAATTTAATTTTTTAGTTAAAATAATTTATTAAAAAGGAATTTGTTAAAAATTTAAAAGTATTATCTTAAAGTGAAAATTGTTAGTTAATTAAATTTATTTAAGTGAGAAATTTAAATTTTTCGTCTAGTTCAAAGATTTATAAATCGTATAATGTTTATATACAGTAAATGAAAGTATCAAAGAAAATTTAGATTGAATAGAGATTTAAAAGAGGAAATTAGTTTAAAATTTAATTAAACTATTAAACGATAATTAATTATTTGATTTGGTCGAATATTAATAAATTTATATACTTGCTTATTCAAGGTCAAAAAAATCTGAAAGGAAACGGGATGGATTGGAAAATGGATTGCAAATAAAAAGCTAAGATGAGATCTTCTCACTCAAATTGAAAATTTGGATTGTAGTTATTGATTGCTGTTTAGTTGTGATATTAGATATAGTAGGATATATCTATATATAGCAATATATATATATATATATATATATATATATTGGCATATGTATATATTGCAGTTGATTGATTTCCTGCATTATATAGCGGATGAGACCCTATTGCGCCGCCTATTAAGCGGATAATATTTTATAAATCCCATATACCGCGATATTCCGTCTCGAAACGGAATTGGTATTGTGCTAATGTCTGTGGATGCAGGGAAACAGGTTGGAGGGATCCAACTGGATTCCTCAACCGTATTTATTTATTTACAGATATTGTGATATTGTTGTTTATCATATGATGATTTATGATGTTTGGATGCTGTGATTGATTGTTTGGTGTGTTGCATCACTGTACCTATTTTAAAGTTTTAAAAATGTTAAGATAATGATTTCCAATATAAAAAGATTTTTAAGTGATTTTTGAAAGTATATATTTCATTAAAATTTTGAATTGATTTATTTTAAATAAATAAACGTTATAGTTTTTATTGTTATAAAAGTTATTATTTTTGAAAAAAATACTTAAGTACGAATTTGGAGTTATTTAAACCTTAAATAACGATTTGTAAATTATTAAAAGGATTGGTTTATTTAAATTGAGATTTTTGAATTATTATAAACAATTTATATAAAAGATTTATAAAATTGATATTTATAAATTAAAATATTGGAATTATAAAACGAGTTTATTAAGTGTTTAAATGAAGTATAAAATGGATTTCATTGAAAATTATAGATTTATAATTGTGAAGTTATAAAGTGAATAGATTTTTGTAAAATAAAAGATTTATAAGTAATTAACTTATAAATTAGATTTTGGTATATAACTGAGTTATATAAATTGAGTTGGTTAATAAAGGAGATTTATAAATCGAAGTTTTATAAATAGAAATGGAATTTATAAAGATTGTTTATAAATTCGAAATCAATTGAATTTGATAAATTTAAAAATAGAAGTTATTAAAAGAGATATATTCACGATTTTGGACAGTGAATATATTATTGAATAAACGGATATGTTTTCGGGAAAGTGATATTATGAAATGAAGTTAATGGTTTTAAAGATGTTTTAAAATGCATTAAGTATCGAATACATAGATTTCAACATTTATTGTTGAAATAGACGTTTTCGAGAAATAAGAAAATGGTGGACTATAACACTGTTGTTATAATAAATGATTTCCGAAAGGAAATGTTTTTGTATAGTATTGGGATTTATATATCTATTTTAATTTCGGATCCCTATATTAGTGATTTTGGGTCATCGTAACGATGTTTTACGCAACATTCGTTTTGACTCAAATAAATATGTTTTAGTGAATGTTTTCCTTAAAGAATGAAATATATACTTAATTTAGATTTAAGTATATTAAATATTTTCAAAATGTTGAAAATAAATAGATCGGTGAATTACTTATTATTAAATAAGTATGGAAATGTTTTTCCAATATGAAATGAACGTTTTGAAAATTATCTTTTTAAAGATAAATTGAAAGTGGATATTCGAAATTGATTTGAAAATCGTATATTCACAGATATTTAGGAAATGTAAATTCAATATGGAATTTATAAATGAAATTGGGAAAATTGGTTTAAAAATAAATAAATACCGATTTATTTATTTTTTAAGTAGGGGAATTATATATATATATATATATATATATATATATATATCTTGTAAAGATATTTTTTGGAAGATAAATAATTTGGAAAATTATTTGGAATCTGGTGATGTTGCGCATCTTTATTGATAGTTAAATAACCGACTATCAATATTTACCTTTAAATAGGTATTTGTTGTGAATTGCTTGAATTTGAATGCTACACTTATTTTTTTTAAAAATATAAGCGCTCACTATTCGGGTTTACCGGGAAAGGACCTTGGGGTCGTATAACCCATTCCGAATATGTGATACGTAGTAATGGATTGCATTCGATGACCGGTGTTGTAGACCGGATATGTTTGAAAATGGAAGGATTGCCGTTGAGTTGCTCTGCGTCGGCTGATCTCCGATATAGAGGTTTTATCACCCTTAGTGACGGGAAGTCCGGACGTGATTAGAAATTATCCGGAATGCAATGACTTCTTTGTAAGTGCCTTCGGTTCTGTTCGAGCCCGGAACAGACTTGTATGGATTTTATGTCTAACATTACAAGTTGAGATATAAAGCTGATTTCTTTCAAATATATTTCTGTTGGTGGCGGAGAATTTATTCTCTTAGCTTAACACCCTTCTCTGAGACGTACGAGCTCAGAGGTTATGTAGTTGAAGGTTATTAGTGATATACTCCCAATTTGGTAATGTGACATGATGAGTGTTGCTGTAAAATGATCATTGTTTGATCATTTGTGATATGATCATTTGTTTGATCATTTATCTTAGTGATCATTACTCTGATCATTTGTTGACCCAAAGCACAGCTTTTGTATAAAGCATGGCTTTGTGGACGAGACTTCGTCAGACCTCACACCCCGGAAATGGTCAAAACAGGAAGGATGCAGCAAGGTTATTAGGGGGTAGCACCCCTTTAGTGTATGTCATTCCTTCTGGATAGAGGTGGTTTCATGGAATGGAGCCTAGATACTTAGCCTATGTGGTTACTGCATTATTATTCTTATGTGGTTGTTGGAAATCGAGGATCCTCGGATAGATCGGTTACGATCGGGGGATGACATATTCGTGTCAGTAGTTACCCAGTTAGGGGTAACCCAGCCTTGTGTTGGCAGAGATCCGGTTTGGTTCTCGGGACGTCATTCCATAGGCGTTTCCATGTGGCAATGGGAAGTTCCTTGGCCTGACCATTTGTTGGAAATCCAAAGAAACAATACGATCTTGTACGGTTTTAGTTGTAGAACCTATCATTCACTTATGGTGGTCACCACTGTTTGGATGGTAGCTATAGTAGGCATAAGTGCGAAATGCCTATGCTGGCTAAGATTTATATTCTACTTTCGAAATTGTTTTCTACACTATGCACTAGTAATAATATCATATGTTTCTTTTTAATGCGTATCAAACATCTTTGACTATCATAAGGAGAAATCTCCTCCGATTCTGCGTTTGCATTGTGTGTCTGTGCGGGAGGCCTTATGGTAGTCTCATTTTTAAAAGCATTGCGAACTGACTTTAAAAATATTCCTCTATTTTGATTTTAAAGATAAATAAACTGTTTTAGTTCTCACACCAGTCACATGACTGACTCGGAGTTTATTGTTTTCCTTCCTAAACTCTGAGTGCCCACCAATTTCCACACGGGCAGTCTAGAGTTTGGTTATCATGTTATTCTGGATTTAGGAGTGCTATGGAGCTCAGGAGGCGAGCTACATATCGAGACGTACCACTTGTATATGATATTATCTATGTATTATTCCGCTGTGTATTCTGTATGAGGACAAGTTTATATAACTGTCCATTGATGTATTGACTCTGTTGTCTATTGTTGTTGTAAACTCTGATAATGATGTAATGTATAAAATGTATAGTTCTTTGGTTTAATGATATTCAGATATTTATTATATGTTGTTCCGCTGCGAATTGTGAGATCCTGATATTCTGTTGTTTCTTTACTGTTCTTCTTCTATCCTTTTCTCTCTTCTTCTACCTCTTTCTTTTTCTTTAACCCTAACATTTCGGTTTTTCGGCAACGAAAAATCGCAAACGTTACATCTGGTATCAGAGCATATGGTTAAGCGACAATCATGTCTCTGTTGGGTGTTACACATTAGAGATAGAGTCAGTAGTACTCTAGAATGAGTTTGAGAGTAATAATAGATATGAGCATGTATTTATTAGTGAATATGAAATTGTTTTATATTGTGTTGACTTATCGGTTGACTGTTTATAGATTCTGGTCGGTGCAGTCTGGCTAACTGTGTTGATAGGCGTTTCTAAACTCTTAAACAAGATGAACTGACACGGTATTGTTTTTAAAATAGGGTAAATGAAATAATTTTACCCAAAGCTATTTTTGTATATAAAAGAAATAATTTTCTGTAAATTATTAATATATGGATGCATGGTTGTTAGGAAGTATTAAAATTATTACCATTGATTATTGAATAAAAAATTGGAATCATAATCAAAAGTTTAGAAATAAAATCCATATACAAATGAAATTGGAGAATGTAAATTATAAATGTGATTTATAATTGGAAATAGAATTCCAGAGAAGTTTTGAAAATGTTTTGGAAAGAATTTGGAAATTTTAGAAATTGAATTCCTTTTTGATTTGAAAATGATTTTCAAAGATTTTGAAAAGTATTTTGAAGGAATGAAAAGCTCTAAACTCTTTCGGTCGCTGGAAAATAATTCCGATGATGACCGCGGCATCATTGGTGTTCATTTTCGGGTTTCCAAAAGAGGGATTGCTGTCAAATTGATTTAAGTGAAAGTTGTTTGTAAAATTTGGGGTTTGGTGCTTTTGAAATTCAAAGAATAATTTGAATTGTTTTCAATAATGGTTTTGAAAAAAGTTGAAAAGACTATGGAATGCTATATAAAAATATTTATGGAATATTATTAAGTTGAAAATAAATTTGGAGTAATTAAAATGAATTGGAATTGAGTATTGAATTATGGAAATAAATTGAGAATGAATGAATTTACATTTGCAAGTAAATGAAGTAAATTGAATTCATATGGAATTTGAAATCCAGTTTAAATATACGTAGTTATAAACTGAAATTGAAACTGAATATTGACAACCAATTTGAATTGTGCAAGATGAAAAGAATTAGAACTTGTAATGAATTAGTAATGGGAACTAATTTAAAATAGTGCAGTTGTGAATAAAAGATGATTGATAAAATTCAATATTCAGAATAGAAGATAAATTGAATCCAGATGAAATTGAAAATGCAAAATTTGAATGAGAATAAATATGTAACGTCAGTAGTGAAGTAAAAATGTATAAGAAGCATGTATTGAATATTTTGTAATGGAATTGGCAAAATGATTTGAATGTTGCAATTGGATATTACGGCTAGCAGGATATACAGGTGTATTAAAAGAAATGAAATTGGGATTTTGATTTCAAAGACAAAATTGAATTTCTCGACAAAAAGGTACGTATTTCAATTTCAGTATGAAATTTGGTGATTTTCTTCTCCGGCCACTTGGCTTTCTCTTTTCTTTTTGATTCTGAGGGGCCGTGGTGCCATTTTGTAGTCGTACCGAGCTAGCCGCGTAAAGGAGACGCTGGCGAAATTTTTCGAAAATTTAGAGTGTTAGAAAAATTTTGAGAAATTTTTGAAAGTTTAAATTTGAATTTAAATTTAAATTTGAATAGTTAAGGAAACAATGTTGTTTGGAACTTATAATAGAAGTGGGAAAGCTAGTTGAAATGATAATCGATCTCTAATAAAAAGATTTAGGTTAGTAAGTTGATAAAACTAATGGATTGTGAAAAATAGTAGACGAGTTAAGGACCATTTCTTCCTAACTTGTAATTTCGGGACGAAATTCTTTTAAGGGGGGAAGATTGTAACGACCCAGAATTTTTAACAATTTAATTTGGAAATATTTAATTAATTTTAAATATTTGAATGATAGTTTGACTTGAATTTCAAATTATCAGAATGAATTGGCGATTAAATTATAAAATTTAATCTATAGAAAGTTGAATAAAAATTTGAATCTTCAGTTTAAAGCTGATTAAAAATAAAGCTTGTAAAATTCATATTGATAGTATTGAAGGTAATAGAAGCTTCAGAATTGAATTATACAGTTATTTGTTCAGTTTTGAAATTTTATCGTTTGAATCGATATTTAAAAATAGCCTTCCGAGGCACAGTCACGGAATTCGATGAAACCAGTTCCATTGGGTCCGTAATATTGAATTATTACCGGGTTTCAATTTTCGAAGCATTTGGATTTGTTGTGTGAGCGTACGACGTATAAACGCGTTGAAATTTCAAAACGAATTCAATTTAAAATTTAGATTTAAATTTGTCAACATCAGCACGTTCTTCCTTAAATCACGCCTAAAATTACGCCAAGAATCACGAAAAATATCGTGCAAGGTATAGCCGAAGACGAATTTTTGAAGATTCGAACCCTCCTTTCCTATTAAATTCAGAAAAACAAATTCGTTCCCAATTCAAACATTTAAACAGCAGCTTCGAAATCAATGGTGGCCGCTCCTTTTTAATTTCTTCTCCCTCTCTCTCAATCGAAAACAAAGGGGCCGAAGCTAGATAAAAAAAACCACTTATTCGAAATCCCCCTCTCGTTCAAAATTAAATCAAAGCCGAGCATCTTCAATTTATCGCGATCGAAAGTCGCGATGGTGACGAGGTGATTCGCGGCGAGTAAAGGCGTGCGGCGAAGCATGGAACGACGAGCACGAGAGGCCGAGGCCGCGAGTTCACTTCAGGCATCGCGAGATGGCGGCGAAGGCGGAGCAAGCGGCGGCTACTGGAGGCGCGCGCGATGGTGGATTCGAGGCTAGGGCTCGCGTACGGTGGCGTGCGCGTGGGTTCTCGAGCATCTGGAAGTGGCGGCTACGACTTGGAAGGGACGCGTTTTTTTTTACAGTGAGGTATTCGATTCTTGTTTCAATTCAATTTAAATATTTACAGTTTTTGTTTAAAATGAGGACTTCTAAAATGTTGAGTTATTTAAAACATTGGATTTTTGAATATGAGTAAATATGTAAATATATATGTGTGTGTGTGTGTGTGTTTGTGTATATATGAGATATGGTTTCAAAGTAAAAAAATAAAAAAATAAAAATAAATGAATGAATACATTATAAATTTACTAGTTTATTTTGAAAATAATTTCCTAAAATAAATTTGGTTTCAAATTTAAATTTTTAGTTAAAATAATTTATTAAAAAGGAATTTGTTAAAAATTTAAAAGTATTAGCTTAAAGTGAAAATTGTTAGTTAATTAAATTTATTTAAGTGAGAAATTTAAATTTTTCGTCTAGTTCAAAGATTTATAAATCGTATAATGTTTATATACAGTAAATGAAAGTATCAAAGAAAATTTAGATTGAATAGAGATTTAAAAAAGGAAATTAGTTTAAAATTTAATTAAACTATTAAACGATAATTAATTATTTGATTTGGTCGAATATTAATAAATTTACATCATTTTTTATTCAAGGTCAAAAAAATCTGAAAGGAAATGGGATGGATTGGAAAATGGATTGCAAATAAAAAGCTAAGGTGAGATCTTCTCACTCAAATTGAAATTTTGGATTGCAGTTATTGATTGCTGTTTAGTTGTGATATTAGATATAGTAGGATATATCTATATATTGCAATATATATATATATTGGCATATGTATATATTGCAGTTGATTGATTTCCCGCCTTACGTAGCGGATAAGACCCTATTGCGCCGCCTATTAAGCGGATAATATTTTATAAATCTCATATACCGCGATATTCCGTCTCGAAGCGGAATTGGTATTATGCTAATGTCTGTGGATGCAGGGAAACAGGTTGGAGGGATCCAACTGGATTCCTCAACCGTATTTATTTATTTACAGATATTGTGATATTGTTGTTTATCATATGATGATATATGATGTTTGGATGTTGTGATTGATTGTTTGGTGTGTTGCATCACTGTACCTATTTTAAAGTTTTAAAAATGTTAAGATAATGATTTCCAATATAAAAAGATTTTTAAGTGATTTTTGAAAGTATATGTTTCATTAAAATTTTGAATTGATTTATTTTAAATAAATAAACGTTATAGTTTTATTGTTATAAAAGTTATTATTTTTGAAAAAAATACTTAAGTATGAATTTGGAGTTATTTAAACCTTAAATAACGATTTGTAAATTATTAAAAGGATTGGTTTATTTAAATTGAGATTTTTGAATTATTATAAAAATTTATATAAAAGATTTATAAAATTGATATTTATAAATTAAAATATTGGAATTATAAAATGAGTTTATTAAGTGTTTAAATGAAGTATAAAATGGATTTCATTGAAAATTATAGATTTATAATTGTGAAGTTATAAAGTGAATAGATTTTTGTAAAATAAAAGATTTATAAGTAATTAACTTATAAATTAGATTTTGGTATATAACTGAGTTATATAAATTGAATTGGTTAATAAAGGAGATTTATAAATCGAAGTTTTATAAATAGAAATGGAATTTATAAAGATTGTTTATAAATTCGAAATCAATTGATTTTGATAAATTTAAAAATAGAAGTTATTAAAAGAGATATATTCACGATTTTGGACAGTGAATATATTATTGAATAAACGGATATGTTTTCGGGAAAGTGATATTATGAAATGAAGTTAATGGTTTTAAAGATGTTTTAAAATGCATTAAGTATCGAATACATAGATTTCAACATTTATTGTCGAAATAGACGTTTTCGAGAAATAAGGAAATGGTGGACTATAACGCTGTTGTTATAATAAATGATTTCCGGAAGGAAATGTTTTTGTATAGTATTGGGAGTTATATATCTATTTTAATTTCGGATCCCTATATTAGTGATTTTGGGTCGTCGTAACGATGTTTTACGCAACATTCGTTTTGACTCAAATAAATATGTTTAAGTGAATGTTTTCCTTAAAGAATGAAATATATACTTAATTTAGATTTAAGTATATTAAATATTTTCAAAATGTTGAAAATAAATAGATCGGTGAATTACTTATTATTAAATAAGTATGGAAATGTTTTTCCAATATGAAATGAACGTTTTGAAAATTATCTTTTTAAAGATAAATTGAAAGTGGATATTCGAAATTGATTTGAAAATCGTATATTCACAGATATTTAGGAAATGTAAATTCAATATGGAATTTATAAATGAAATTGGGAAAATTGGTTTAAAAATAAATAAATACCGATTTATTTATTTTTGAAGTAGGGGAATTATATATATATATATATATATATATATATATATCTTGTAAAGATATTTTTTGGAAGATAAATAATTTGGAAAATTATTTGGAATCTGGTGATGTTGCGCATCTTTATTGACAGTTAAATAACCGACTATCAATATTTAACTTTAAATAGGTATTTGTTGTGAATTGCTTGAATTTGAATGCTACACTTAATTTTTTAAAATAAAATATATGCGCTCACTATTCGGGTTAGCCGGGAAAGGACCTTGGGGTCGTATAACCCATTCCGAATATGTGATACGTCGTAATGGATTGCATTCGATGACCGGTGTTGAAGACCGGATATGTTTGAAAATGGAAGGATTACCGTTGAGTTGCTCTGCATCGGCTGATCTTCGATATAGAGGTTTTATCACCCTTAGTGACGGGAAGTCCGGACGTGATTAGAAATTATCCAGAATGCAAGGACTTCTTTGTAAGTGCCTTCGGTTCTGTTCGAGCCCGGAACAGACTTGTATGGATTGTATGTCTGACATTACAAGTTGAGATATAAAGCTGATTTCTTTCAAATATATTTCTGTTGGTGGCGGAGAATTTATTCTCTTAGCTTAACACCCTTCTCTGAGACGTACGAGCTCAGAGGTTATGTAGTTGAAGGTTATTAGTGATATACTTCCAATTTGGTAATGTGACATGCTGAGTGTTGCTGTGAAATGATCATTGTTTGATCATTTATGATATGATCATTTGTTTGATCATTTATCTTAGTGATCATTACTCTGATCATTTGTTCACCCAAAGCACAGCTTTTGTATAAAGCGTGGCTTTGTGGACGAGACTTCGTCGGACCTCACACCCTGGAAATGGTCAAAACAGGAAGGATGCAGCAAGGTTATTAGGGGGTAGCGCGCCTTTAGTGTATGTCATTCCTTCTGGATAGAGGTGATATCATGGAATGGATCCCAGATACTTAGCCTATGTGGTTACTGCATTATTATTTTTATGTGGTTGTTGGAAATCGAGGATCCTCGGATAGATCGGTTACGATCGGGGGATGACATATTCGTGTCAGTAGTTACCCAGTTAGGGGTAACCCGGCCTTGTGTTGGCAGAGATCCGGTTTGATTCTCGGGACGTCATTCCATAGGCGTTTCCATGTGGCAATGGAAAGTTCCTTGGCCTGACCATTTGTTGGAAATCCAAAGAAACAATACGATCTTGTACGGTTTTAGTTGTAGAACCTATCATTCACTTATGGTGGTCACCACTGTTTGGATGGTAGCTATAGTAGGCATAAGTGCGAAATGCCTATGCTGGCTAAGATTTATATTCTACTTTCGAAATTGTTTTCTACACTATGCACTAGTAATAATATCAAATGTTTCTTTTTAATGCGTATCAAGCATCTTTAACTATCATAAGGAGAAATCTCCTCTGATTCTGCGTTTGCATTGTGTGGTGTGCGGGAGGCCTTATGGTAGTCTCATTTTTAAAAGCATTGCGAATTGGCTTTAAAAATATTCCTCTATTTTGATTTTAAAGATAAATAAACTGTTTTAGTTCTCACACCAGTCACATGACTGACTCGGAGTTTATTGTTTTCCTTCCTAAACTCTGGGTGCCCACCAATTTCCACACGGGCAGTCTAGAGTTTGGTTATCAGGTTATTCTGGATTTAGGAGTGCTATGGAGATCAGGAGGCGAGCTACATATCAAGACGTACCACTCGTATATGATATTATCTATGTATTATTCCGTTGTGTATTCTGTATGAGGACAAGTTTATATAACTGTCCATTGATGTATTGACTCTGTTGTCTATTGTTGTTGTAAACTCTGATAATGATGTAATGTATAAAATGTATAGTTCTTTGTTTTAATGATATTCAGATATTTATTATATGTTGTTCCGCTGCGAATTGTGAGATTCTGATATTCTGTTGTTTCTTTTCTGTTCTTCTTCTATCCTTTTCTCTCTTCTTCTACCTCTTTCTTCTTCTTTAACCCTAACATTTCGGTTTTTCGGCAACGAAAAATCACAAACGTTACAATAGTCATCTAAAGAAAACTATGGGATGTGAGATGAATAATCCATATAATACTAGAGATGGATAATCTCTATATGGTTCATGGTGGGTTCATAGTCATCCTAGCAAACTATGATATGTGTGATGAATAACCCAAATAATTTTAGGCGAATGAGACATGTGTGTTGGATAGTCCACATGAATTTTAATTAGATAAACCATGTGTGACGGGTAGTCCATATGGCCTAGGATAGATAATCCATATAATATTTATATGTGAGATGGGTAGTCCACATAAATGTAAGGTAGATAGTCAGATTAAATCTGGACTGATTGCCATTCAAATTTAGACGGATAGTCTATTAAATTGGGTGGATAATCCATCATATGATTTTGGATGGGGTAAGGGAGTGTATAGCACAGTGAAGATAAATTAGTCTGATACCCATGTTGCATGCTTGAAAATGATTATTTACTATATTCTAACCATTGTAGTTGCTGGTGCATGAATTTTGTTGACATAATTGGCTAATATACCAGTGAGGGGAAAATCTATTCTGCCTACGATGTGGTCTCACTAAATATCTATTTTGGTTTGAGATGGTGGGTTATTATTCACACCGGAATTTTGTCTGACCCAAAGTTTTTTCCCCTTAAACTCTCAGGTACTCATTTGAGTAAGCTGAGAGTAAGGGTTTTTAGGTTTTCAGATTAGAGGAATAAGCTTTAGAAGACGTGCAGGAGGCAAGCAAGTTATTAGTAGGTGCTTTTATTTTCCACTATGTTGTTTTGTATCTAAATAGATGTGATAGCAGAAGTTATAATTGTCAAGTATTAAACTCTGATCAATCAAGGAGGCATCTTCATATGTCACTCTTGGAGTATTTTGTAATAATTATTTTTTCTCAAAATATTTGATCGAATGAGATTATGTATTGAATATGAAATTTTTTCTATTAAATGAAATGAAAAGTTTTATTATTGAAATGTGGTTTGAAAAGTTTCGTATTCTTGTGACATGACTGTATTTTGTCATCGAAAATTATACTGTGGATGACTATAGCATCCATAGCACTTATACTTAGGCCTCAAAATGGAGGATGTTACAGTTTAGTATTAGAGCATAGGTTTATGTAAAAATTTAAAAGATTAATTTTTTTGAAAACATAATCCAATGAACCAGAGAATAAGATCGGGGTATGGGATAATGCTATCGTAACATACCTGTATTTGCTATATATAAGTATGCATTCTCCCCTCTCTCTTATACCATTCTTTTTTATCTTATTAAGGCTCATATGAAGATTACGTGAAAGCATGATATGGAAGTAGGAAACAAAGAGTGGATCTAGGTGGAAGAAGCACCATGACCAATGGAAATGTTCGAACCAACACCAGAAGGAATCCGGGTCGACAAGCTAATGTTGATGTAGGTGCCGCAACCCCACCAGTAGATACGTGGACTATGTAACGGTTTTTTGTCAACATGGTGTAAGTTGGAGCTGCTGCTAGTTTGGCTGGAGGGAATGCGACGAATGCTAGAGGAGCTAATCCTATGGTGTCAGTTGGCAATAACTATGTCATACTGAACCGTGATTATGAGTCTTGGAGGAAAGATTTTCTTGGAACAGAGGTGATGTTTTTGACTTTTGGGAAAGAGCACCAGCTGGAGGAAACACAAAGTTCCCAAGGTAAGAAGAGAAAGCCCTTCAAGGGGAAGGGAGTTCAAAAGGGTGGCGTTGCCAAGAAAGGGAAAATTGATATTGTTTGTTACAAGCATGACAAGAAGGGACACTATGTTAATGAGTGTCAATTCGATGATGGTAAGATAATTATGGGAAAGAAGAATGTGAAGTGCTATAACTGCAGCCAGGTGGGGCATTATAAGAATAAATGTCCAGAAGCAGCTAAGGAAGATAAATTAAAGGTCTTTGCTTTGGAGCAATTATCTTCTAGGCCAACGGCATGGCAGAAGGGAAAGGCTATGATGAGGGGTACGCTTTTGATTCATGGCTTATCCGTTAGGGTGTTATTTGATACTGGTGCATCACATTCTTTTATCTCTCCGTG
Source organism: Allium cepa (assembly GCA_030765085.1). Lineage (NCBI taxonomy): Eukaryota > Viridiplantae > Streptophyta > Magnoliopsida > Asparagales > Amaryllidaceae > Allium > Allium cepa. The sequence continues at coordinate 984,810,332 of CM060929.1, read as the reverse complement.
TTTGATTGATAAGTTAGATTTGAAACCATCATATCTTGTTACTTCTTTATGGATCGTGAATCCAATATGAAGATATGTAACTCTTGGGATGAGATTTAACCATTTAGAATTTGAGTTGTTAGGTCATATTTTTTCCTACAGTGTGTTTATGTTTGATTTTGTGGGATTTAGGATTATTTTGGGTATAGATTGGTTGAGTAAATATGATGCTAAGATATTTTTTTAGGATAGGAAAATATCATTAAGACACCATAGGGATCGAATTATATACTCAGCTAAGAATTCGAGTTTAGATGTTTGTTCTTTATTCGGTGCAACAGAGATGGAAGATGAGTTAAGTCGGGTTTTAGTTGTAAGAGAATTTGCATATGTTTTTGAACTAGTTGCAGAATTACTACCGAGGAGAGCTATTAAGTTTAGAATTGATCTTGTACCTGAAGTTAAACTCGTAAGTAGACCATCTAGCAAAATGACATCTACTAAGATAAAAAAGATCATGAGATTCATCTTAGAATAGTGCTTGAGACGTTGAGGCAACATCAACTAAAAGCGAAGTTTTTGAATTGTCATTTTAGAAGAGAGAAGTGAAGTTTCTTGGTCATGAAGTTTCATAGGAAGGGTTCTCCATGGATTCAACTAAGATTGAAGCTGTAAATAATTGGAAGAGACCCAAGATGATGACCAAGGTAAAAAGTTTTCTTAGATTAGCTAGATATCATTGTAGATTCATCAAGAATTTCTCTTGGATAGCAGCACTCCTGACTAAACTAACTAGAAAGGACGTAAAGTTTATTTAGTCCAGTAAATATGAGGAAGCGTTTCACAAGCTAAAACATTTATTGACCAATGCGTCCATGTTACTTGTGCTAGATGGTAATCAGGATTTGGTGGTGTATACAGATGCATGTGGAACATAATTAGGAGCTATGTTAATGCAATTAGATAACGTGAATTCCTACACGTCTCAACACCTCAGACCACATGAAGTTAGGTATTCGACTCATGATTTGAAGTTGGTAGAAGTGTTCTTTACTTTGAACGTGTGGAGACACTATCTCTTAAGAGAAGTATTTGAATTGTTTATGGATCATAAGTTTTGAGGTATTTATTCTCTAAGAGTTGAATATCAAACAACGGACATGTCTAGAGTTTTAGCAGCTTATGATTTTGGTATTGAGTATATGCTAGAAAAAGGAAATAAATGTGCTGATGAACTTAGTAGAAAACATCATAATGTGATGTTAGCTATGATAGCAGAGTGGATTGATTTAGATGCATTGACTACTTGTGGTGTGCAGTTAAAATCAATGACTAGTTCTAGTCTGGAAACTGCCATGTTGTCATTTTTGGAAGTTCAACCAGTGATGATCGAAAGGAATGCTTATAAGCAGAGAGATGATCCATTACTAGCCGAAAGGATTAGAAGGCTTGACGGTGGAAGTGAGATTGATGACTTAAAGGATTTTAGTCTTGACCAGAATGGATGGTTAAGAAAGAAGGGACGATTGTGTGTTCCAAATGTTGGTGACCTGAGGAAGGAAGTTATTACGGAATGCCATCAATTGAAGTTTACTATTCATCCTGAATATATTAAGATGTATTAGGTCATGAAAAGGAGTTTCTTCTGGGAAGGTATGAAAATGGATGTAGACTTGTGGGTAAAGCAATGTTTGAATTGATAGCAAGTGAAAGCCAAGCATAAAAAGTTAAATGGATTGCTTTAGCCTTTAGACATGCCAGTATGGAAATGGGATTCTATATTCATGGATTTATTGACGGGTTGCCAAGATCGAATAGGGAAAATGAGAGTATTTGGTTTATAGTGGATAAACTGACCATAAGCGCATATTTCATTCCCGTTAAGACGATCAGGACGACACTTATAATGGCTAAGTTGTTTATGAAGAATATTGTTAGAATGCATGAAATTTCTAGTAGTATAGTCAGCGATAGAGATATTTGGTTTACTAGTGAGTTCTGGAAGAGCCTACAAGAGGTATTAGGTACCAAGTTTAAGATGAATACCGCTTATCATCCGCAGACTAATTGGCAGACAGAGAGAGTCAATTAAGAACTTGAAGATTTGTTAAGAGCTTGCGCACTAGCTTTTGGTGGGTTATGGGAAAACCATTTGCACTTAGTTGAGTTTTCCTATAATAATAGTTATCAAACTAGTATAGGAATGACGCCTTTCGAAGTTTTGTGTGGAAGACTATGCAAATCACCAGGATGTATGTATATGGACTTTGAGATACAATCATTCTGACATCAGTGATGTCTTAACTATGGGATCATAGTCATTCTAGAAAAACTATGGGATGGGGGATATGTAGGCCACATAATATCATAGATGAATAATTTTTATATGGTTCATGATGGGTTTATAGTCATCCTAGAAAACTATGGAATGTGAGATGGATAGTCCGCATAATGGCAAAGATGGATAATCTCTATATGGTTCATGGTGGGTTCATAGTTATCCTAGAAAAACTATGACATGTATGGCGGACAATCCACATAATTTTTAGACAAGTGAGACATGTGTGATGGATAGTCTGGATAAATTTTAATTAGATGAACCATGTGTGATGGATAGTCCATATAGCCTAGGATAGATAATCCACATAATGATTATATGTGAGATAGACATTCCACAAAAATATAAGACAAATATTCAACTTAAATTTAGGCGGACCGTATTTAAATTTAGACGGATAGTCTATTGAATTAGGATGATAATCCATTATATGATTCTGGATAGGGTAAGAGTGTAACAACCCTGTAATTTGTGATTATTTTAAATTTTTATTTTAATTATTTTAACTGAAATTCCTGATTCAAAAACTTTATTTTATTTATTAAAATGGATAAATTTTGTTATTTTAAATATAAATTTTATTTTCTATGTGAATTATAATTCTAAACATGAATAAATATAATATTTTTCAAAAAAGTGAATTTTGGTCAAAATGGTCAAACTTTGACTTTTAAATTTTGAATTTAAAATTTTGAATTTTTGAATTTTATCTTTTATTATGAAAATAGATATAATTTCAAGAATATTGCTTTTCATTTCGTTGAAATCAGACTAATATTGTGAAAGTTATGCTTTTTACAATATTGTGTAAATGGTTTTATTTAACAAATTTGTTTATTTTAAATTTATATAAATAATATTTTTTTGTAAAATCATGTTCTAATTTGTGTAACATGATATGTTATGCATATATTTTATGTAACAGCCCAAAATTTTAATAAATATTTTTATTCATTTTATTTTAGAAAAACTTTGGTGTTAATTATTTAAAAGTTTGAATTTTAGAATTTTCCTAAATTGGTTATAAATCATTTGCCCAATTTTATCTAATATAAACAATTTCTGGAATTTTAGATTTTGGGTTGAACGTTGACTCTAATTGAAACTTTAAAATTTAAATTCTAACTTCCAATCTTTATTTAAATTGTATATAATTACAACATTTGTTTCGTTTTTCCATTTAATTTGGATATATACTTTGTGAATTAAGTAATAAACAATGTTGTAAAAAGCAACTAATCTATACGTTTTATTTATATGTTCTACATCCGTTTTCTTAGTTAAGTATTTCTTAGTTAAGTAATAAACAAATCAAATGGATATGTAACAAATCAATTATTTTTTTAAGTTGAGTGATAAACAAAGTTGTAAAAAGCAATTAAATTATACGTTTTATTTGATACGTTTTACATCCGTTTCTTATTTATTTCTCTGATGTTTATTTATATAGTACGTTATTTACTGAATTATTCTTTAGCATATATTTTATTGAATAAATAGGAAACAAATAAATATAAGATACGTTACATTGTTATTTATTTTGGGTATACGTTTCAATTTATTTATTGCCTTTATAATGCACACTCCTTTGATTCCATACTTTAGCCACTCAAATCAACATCTTCTCGTGTGAAGCTTGCTCCTCTGTAAGTAATGGCTGTATTTTTTTTCCAATTTCTTTTTCTTCTTCTTCATTTTGCCTCGTTTTGGCCATGATTTCTTTACATATTTGCATGCTCTCCACTCTAGTGCCTTGGCCATCACCTCCACCACCTCCTCCTTCTCATCATCAACCACCTATCACATCCTCTACCTCTGACCAGATCAGACCATACCTTCCCCATGGCCAAAAACTCCACAAAAATGTTGCAAACTCCTTAAAACATGCTTAACCGAGCCTATTCTTCATCACCATCACCTTGGATTGCCTTGGCCACCTCCCCATGCTTCACCACCACCATGATATGACCATTTACCCTCTGCCTTACCTCTGTCTAGATCTAAAACAGGTCATGGCTGAGCCCTAAGACCATGTAGCAGAGCACAAAAGTTGACAAAAACTCCACTATGTTGCCTTGTCTCCCCACATTCATGTGTTGTGACTCCTTTGCCACTTCTAGCACATGTAGCCGTGCCTCCATAGACTCAAACCTGATCCAAAACCACACCAAACCCGACTATATTCACCCCCTAGGCCGAGCAAGTAGATGTTGAAAGCATGGAAAAAACTATTGTGTTCAATTTGTTTTAATTTCAAAGTTGTTTCAAATTCAATGTATATATATATTTGGTTTTGTTTATGAGTTGTGACAAGATCATTACCTTGGTTCACTTCCACTTGAATCTATTGTCATGTCATCATGCCTTCTGGAATTCATTCGTGTTGTTTGTTTTGCTAACTCCGGCATAAAAGGTGAGTAATTAACACATGACATCTGTACTTATATAATTAGTAAATTGACACCATGTTAATCTGTAGATTTTATTATCATGTTATACCTACCTGTGTTATAAATTATATAATGTTAATCCTGTTTATTTATCTGTCATATCATCTGATACTGTTATATGTTGTTACTATTCAGTTTATTTTGATCATCACTGCAAGTTCCCTGTTAGTATAGAAATCACTATGGGTTGAAATGATACATACCCGAACGGACTTTAGAATAGGGAAAAATCATTTTGGGCTGAAATGATAGGCCTGAGTGATTTTTATTTATTTGTATTTGTCTTGGGATTGCGGGTTTGAAATAATTAAAACCCAAAAATTTTACTGATTACGGATTTAAATGATAATTTTCGTATCACTTGATTTAGGTGTGAATTATTATCCGGACCCGTGGTTGATTTAAATCTTATGTATTGTAAATGAATGAAAGAAAAAAAATAAGAAATTTGACTTATATTGGATTCGAAATGGTTAAGCAGTGATTTTATAAAAAGTTAAATGGTATAAGTTAATAGATGGTTTGAGTTGTAGTGTGAAAGGTTAATTTAACTTAATAATGGAAATTTACGTAAAAATGGAATTATAAAAGTAACTTGGTAATTAATATAATTGATGTATGAATTGGATAAATATAAAGTAAAAGAAAAATCAAGTTCCTTGTAAAATAAAGTTAAGCAACTTACAATGTATTTTGAATTTACGTAACTAGTTTAAAATGTTAAATAAATGGATGGTTAAAAGTGTAATTTGAAATATAACTTGACTTGGAAATGTGAAGTTGGGTTTAAAAATAAAAGTTAAGTTAAGAAAATAAAATGGAAATTTAATTAAATTCATGAAATGGTAAATTAAATTAATGTGTAAAGTAAATGAAAGTTGGGAAAAGTGTATATTGACCTTAATAAGTGAAACATTGAAAATTTTGAATTAATGTATAAAAATTTACTTTATAAAATCATAAGCTAAAGGGGTATTCAAATGAACATTTTTGAAGTGGAAAAATATGATTTTTATAAGTTAAAACGGCTAAAAATTGAAGTTTAATTGTTTCTTAAATTTTATTAATAATCTGGAAATTTATTTAGTAGCACTTCATAGTTTCTGAAAATAAACTAAAACTAAACTATTACAGCAGTTTTAAATGTTGTCTTTACTAAATTGAATTTTTTTCAACGATAACTTACCGTAGCATTTTCTAAGTGCGGCGAAAAGCTGAAATTTCAATATCTGAAGTGTTTAACTGAATAAATGAACTCAGAAAAGGCTAAATTTTTGGGAATTGAATATTTGATTTGAAGGAATAATGACTTCACTTTTTAATGGTTTAAATGAATGATTTTAATTCGGAATTATAAATCATTTTGAAATGTATAACCACGGGTACACTGCTTTTTGTGTAATGTGATTTCCTTATGATTGTTTGATGCACACCTTTGATTTTAAGAGTGTGGCAAGAGGTGAGCGGTTACTGCAGCTCTACGATACGCTTGTCACAATAACACTGTTATTTGCATTGTTTACTTTAATATGGATATTTCTGGGATGGTGTTTATTACTACTTAATTGATGGTTTGACTGATCCTTATAGGATGGGCGATCCCAAACATGCTTTAAGTTATTGTGCATTGCTATTACAATTCACTTGAGTTGGTTTACATTGTATAAGTATGTAGGTCCTGACTCGAGTGTTTGTGTTTTACTTTATGCTCGGGTCACTCTGAGAATCATAGCTTTGGATTCACCTTCTGGAGCTAGAGTTTTGCTGGAGCTTATCTGTCTATCTATTCGTCTACTTCTTCATTTAGTTCCTATTCGGTATTTGTCTCTGTATTGTTGTTTATGTATCCTGACTTTCATTGTATCTATTTTACTATGTGATTTTATATATGTTTGAGAGTATGTATATATTTGCTTCATGAACTACTATGGTATTTTAATTCTGCTGCGAGTATTATGATATTTCTGTGTCTGTGATTCTATGAATGATTTTATTTGCTCCAAATTTCTTAACAATCCACTGTTTTGAATTATTCAAGTCTAACATGTATGGATTATTGTCGATTTGGATGGTCCAAAATAGTATGTCGTTACAATTTGGTGTCAAAGCTTTGGTTTTAGTCAAAACTTAGCCTGAGGAGCAAAAACTCATTAGAAATAGGGTAGAAATACCCTAGAATGAGTGAAATCAATCTCAGAATTATTTCTTTGTGAGAGAATGTATTTCGAAGTATAAAATGATTTTCAAATGATTTTGAAGGATTTTTTAAAGATTATATTGATATAAATTTTCTTATTTTGAAATCAAGATTTTCTAAACTTCATCCCTTTTGTATCCACCTTGTTAGTAATCTCTTGGTTAGGATTCTTATCGATTAGGATTCCTTGAACTTTGGAAAGCTCCCACTTGTTCTGAAATCAAGTCTTGTCTTCCCTATTTTTTCCTTTTTATTTTGGGGCATTCCATGACTCCACTTTGAATGACTTCTATAAAAATTGGTGATTCCGCAAATCTTTGAATGATTTGTAAAGGGGTGGAACTCCTTTACAATTGGCATTGATTCACCGGAGATTTCTGTATCCTCAGTTTACAATGCTATCTATCTTCTACTATACCTGGATTCTATCTCTGACGATCGAATGTCGATTTGCCTTAGATTTTCGCATTGATTATATTCCTGAAGTCACGGTTGACCCTGTTAAGGTCGCCCGCGATTTATATAGGCTTATCCATCTTCTATTTGGTAATTTAATTATCTCATCTTCGTTTGAGCTTAACTTTGAATCATAATTCTAATTGATTAGGGTTCCTCTAAATTTGAATCTTTGTTTGTTTTGAAATCCATCCTCGAATTATCCCTTGGAAAGTTTGTGGTTGATTGTATTTTTGAAATTGTGTATACATCAAAGTTATTATTTTGATAAGGATGGCCCTATTTTGTATATAAAAGTGAAATTTTTTCGATAAGGATTATATACCTTTTAAAAACGAGAGTTTGAAATTTTGAAAGGATTTGAAATTTTGAAAATTTATAAGGAATTCGATTATATAAAAGGATTTACAACTGAAGGGTTTTGAATTTATATTTCGAGGTATTGAACTCCGGTAGTTTGAAATTTGGTTTTGAGATTTCAAAAGTATATAATAATACAATTTAAAAGTATTTTTCGGATAGGAAACGCTTCAAATGAGTTCAAATGAATTCCAATGATTTTAAAGAAATTCCAAAGAATTTTTCAAGAAATAGAAGTCCAGGACTCACTTGTGTCGCTGGAAAATAATTTCGGTGATGAGTGCACGCATCATCGACATTGATTTTCGAGTTTCAGAGTGGGGGAGAGGACACTTTAGTAGCTTTGCTATGCGAGTGATTTTTTTTTGTAAAACCAATTTTGATTTCAAAATTCCGAAGGATGATTTGATTTTCGAAAGATATATGTACATATATTTGAAATGATTTGAAGTGAGCCCGGTGTTCAGTCCTCGAGTTTCGGATTTGATTTAATATAACTCTATTTATAAAAATTGATTTACTGATTTGTTGCTGAATTCCAACTTTTGGATTTGAAATATGATTTCTTCGACTATTCGAATGTTCGAACACTTCCAAATCAAGGTTACTTTTCAAAGCTAAGTAATTTTGGAAGATATAACGTATTTGATAAGGAATATAAGTTTAGTTTTGTATGATTAAAATATAAAGTAATATGATTTATATAAGTTTGAAACTGTTTGTTGAGTAAAATAAATAAGACTATTTTGAATTATACTAGTATGAAATATAGATTTGAAATGTTTTGAATAATATATATATATATATATATATATATTGAATGATAATCTTTCCAATGGTAAATTGGATTTTTCATATAGAAATAAATAGTTTGAATGTTTTAAAAGGGATGGTTTTAAACTTAGTAACCATTTTGGCCATAATTGATTTTGAGAAAATATTTGGTTTCGAAAATAGATTGGAATTTAAAACCCAGTATTTATATGATGATTTTTGAAATGAATTTGTTTGACTTGAATTCTGTTGATTTGGAGACTTAAATTATTTTCTAAACCCATTATTTTAGAAACTTTGCAACTGAAGATATTTAATTTGGAAGAGATAATTTGGTGAAATCGTATATGATTTTGAAACTGAATTGATATTGAAATGATTTGAAATTACGAATCTTATATTATTAAGTACTTGATTTGGGAGTTGTCGGACTTATGTATAATGGATTTGTATAAGTATGAAGTTGATTTTAAAACTATTGATTTGAAAGGTACTCAATTTGGAAAGAGAAATCTTATATAATCGAAGCCTATATAAGTGTGATTTGATATACTATTGCTTTGGAAAGTATTCGATTTGAAAATGGAATCCTATATACATTGGACCTTATATAAGTATGATATTTGAAAGTGATTTGAAAAGGTACTATATGATATATATTTTCGAAATAAAGATATAGGAAGTGCCTTCTGCTTGATATCCGCTTTGTGGCCACACTGTGGATTCATTATATCGATATTATTCTCTCTGATTTTTGATTTTTCGGATGTGATGCTCGAGTGTCCCACCATGGCGATCTCCATGGTTTTTCTTTTGAGCGCGACTGCATAGCGCAATTCACCTGGCTGAGTTGGCCTAAGGGTATGGATTGTTTCCTGGGGGATCCAGGCGTAATCATTGTGTATCCTGTGAACTATGTAGGTCGCAGTAGTAGCGAAATCCGTCTGGCTGAGATGGCCCAGGGGAAAGGATTATTTCTTGGAGGATCCAAGCGTAATCATTGTGTATCTTGCTGTCTACTAGTCATCATGGCGTAACTCGCACGCTGAGAAAGCTTACGAATATGGATTGTTTCCTGGAGGATCCAGGCATAACCATTGTGTATCTACGAACCATGGTTAGACAAAGGTTTTAGTTTGGTTGTTTTGTTTGGATTGTACTTTCCATATCTGTTTTTAAAAGTTTTTCCAATATTTTCACTGGATGTTGAAACAAGTCTACTAACTGCCTGGAGAATTCTAGCTTTGTGCCTTATCAATGCACTGCCAGAGCCTGTAGGAACGAGGATAAACTTGTTAAGACATCGAGTTATAAAAATATTTTGATAAAGTATTATATAAAGGATATTTTGATCATTTATTTTACCTTTCTAAATAATTGAAATTTATATAGCTTTAAAATAATGGTTCATCCCTTGTTTTTCAACCTATTTTCCTTCCTGGATATTCCTATCCACTTATTTTCCCTTCTAGCTATTCCCTTCTCCACCTTGTTAAACTTACCTATAACAACAGTTATCATGTATAATTTTAAGCTTCTTTTCATATTGTCTTAATCCTATTTCATTCTTTTTTTTTTGTTTTCCCATACCTTGTTCCTTTTCGAGGACGAAAAGATTTGAGTGGGGGAGAGTGTAACTACCCTCTATTTTGTGATTATTTTAAATTTTTATTTTAATTATTTTAACTGAAATTCCTAATTTAAAAACTTTATTTTATTTATTAAACTGGATAAAATTTTGTTTTCTATGTGAATTATAATTCCAAACATGAATAAATATAATATTTTCCAAAAAAGTGGATTTTTGTCAAAATGGTCAAACTTTGACTTTAAATTTAAAATTTAAATTTTTGAATTTTTGAATTTTATCTTTTACTATGAAAATAGATATAATTTCAAGAATACCGCTTTTCGTTTCGTTGAAATCGGACTAATATTATGAAAGTTATGTTTTTTACAATATTGTGTGCAAATTGTTTTATTTAACAAATTTGTTTATTTTAAATTTATATAAATAATATCTTTGTTTGTAATATCATGTTCTAATTTGTGTAACATGATATGTTATGCATATATTTTATGTAACAGCCCAAAATTTTAATAAATATTTTATTCATTTTATTTCAAAAAAAATTTGGTGTTAATTATTTAAAAGTTTGAATTTTAGAATTTTCCTGAATTAGTTATAAATCATTTACCCAATTTTATTTAATATAAACAATTTTTGGAATTTTAGATTTTGGGTTAAATGTTGACTATAATTGAAACTTTAAAATTTAATTCTAACTTCCAATCTTTATTTAAATTGTATATAATTACAACATTTGTTTCGTTTTTCCATTTAATTTGGATATATACTTTATGAATTAAGTAATAAATAATGTTGCAAAAAGCAACTAATCTATACATTTTATTGTATATGTTCTACATCAGTTTTCTTAGTTAAGTAATAAACAAATCAAATGGATATGTAACAAATCAAATTGTGACGACCCAAGGTTTTGGTAGTATTATTTTAATAAGATCTAATCTAATTAAACAAAATACAAGCTTTTCATTTTATAAACAAATAAGACTTTGGACATTAACCAGTCATTTATATATATTTGTATTGTGAAGGAAATTATGATTTGAAAATTTAAAATAAAATCTTTCAAAGCTGTTTATAATAAAATCTATCTTATTCAATTAAATTAAAGGCTCTACCTTATTAACATTTGGTGTGTATATATATATATATATATATATATATATATATATATATATGGATGTAATATAGACAATAATGTTCAAAATAAAATTAATCCTATCAATATTAAATATAAGTATAAAGTATAATTATAAAAATATATGAATATAAATTAAGTTTTTGATAGTTAAACTTAAATAGAAACAAAAATAAGCATTTATGTTAGGAATAGAAATAAATATATAAGTTAAATTATATGGTTACATGAAAACATAAAGAAAAACACATCAGACAATTCTAAAAATATGTAAACTATGAAATACATGTGTAAAAGAATAGGAATAGAAGTGAAGTGGTTATTTGTGTGTATGCAACCTAAGTTAAATTTATAACTGAATTTTTTTTATATTGAGTACATAGAGTATAAAGCACAACCAGGCAAGTAATATATATATAAACTATAGAAATATATGTATGTTTCCTGTGAAGTAGATGCAAGGCAAGAAAAAAAAATAATCTATGTACATACCAAAGATAAAAAGGGATAAGGATGTAAACATAAAGGACATTTGCATTTAATGCTAGCACAAAAACAAGGTCATTCGAAATATCTATAAATCATTTCAGCTCAAAATGATGTCTGGCCAAAGAAAGAAAAGAAAAAAAAATCTCTGATCAAAAGCATAAAATGTTTGCACCAGTAAGCACCTATCTCTGTAAACCATTTATATATATGTACATCCTCTTTGTTTCAGTTCGTTCTCAAGACTAAGCAAACTAAAAGGAAAAAAAATAGTAAGCATTTCCATTTTTACAAAACTTAAACAACATCTCAACTAAATAAACAAGAAGATCAAAGGGTTCAAGCTAGCAGTTTTTTTAAACTACAGGAAGTATGCTCTGTTCAAACTGTTGACAGTTGAGTAACATTTTGTTTTAAAATCTTAAGTATATGAACGTGGTTGCTTGAACAATATTTGGAATGAGTACATTATGTGAAAATTTGCAAGTGTATTCTTCTGTGTGTATATGTGAATGTAAATTAGTAGGTGTATGTGTTGTATTCTGTTTCCAGGCTCTTGATTTAAACAAGAAAACTCTATTTCTTGAACAAATCCTTGTTAGATTTGAAGTTTCAAACAAAAATAGTTTGTTTACCATAAACTAAAGTTTAAAATTTAGTTAAGTTAAAATTTAAACTTGAAATGGCTCCGAGAACCAAAGAAGCAATGAAATAGTTGTTTTTTCAAGATTTCAAACATTATAATTCAATGTTTCAAGTATGTAAACTGAAACTCCATCCAGATACATGATTTTTAAAATTAAAATCAGAATTTTTAGTGTTAGAATGAAAGAGCAGTTCTATATTGTCTGTATTTTGCTTTTGGGGCTATCTCTGATGATCTTTGTGATTGGGTGGGTTGATTCCTCCTGGAGGTGGAGGAGTGATCAGTGAAGTGGGGAAAAATATCAGGAAGATGATCAGAGAATTGTGGAGGTGGTGGTTATGGTTTGAAGCCTGGAACCCTAGCTTTAACTAGGTAGAGTGAATTGATCACCATAGCCTATTGGATGGATCGAGTGTTACGAGTTTTTGGGGAATGATAGTTGGGTAGTTTGCGAATATGTGACTGGAGAAGCTGATGCTCAGGTGGTCGGAGTTGTGGGAGCGTAGCGTTTCCAGATTTGGTGGTGGTGGATTCCAGTTTGTTTCTAGGTGGGATGTGAAGCTCGATCCTAGATCTCGAGTTTAGGTAGAGATCTGATGATCACGAGAGGGTCTGAAGGTGATTGATGACTGGAGGAGATCATAGTGGATGATCGAGGTCGATCAGTGCCACCGTGCATGTGCACGGTGCACGGTTGATTTTCTGGTGAAGGTTGTCTTTTTTGCTGTGGGTTTGTTGCGAGTGATTCGAGTGTTTAACTCGAAGTAATTGATTTTTTGGCTCGAAGCAGATAAGGCTTTCGCTCGAGTATAAGATTTGGTTATAGGCTTTTAATAACAAAACCCTGTTCTCTTTTTAAATTTAAAAATAAAGTTTTAAATGTAAATCAAAGTTTTAGGCTAAGTTTTAAACTAAAGTTTAAATCTCAATTCAAGTTAGTTTGAACCTTAGTTTTGAAATGATTTAAGTTTTGAAATTTAAATTGGTTTTAACAACTTTTAAGTGTTTAAAGTATATTTGGTTTGAATTGTAAAACTGAAAGTTTAAATTGTAAATGGTTTAAAATAAATTTTAAAAACTGGAATTTGAGTTTGAATCTCAGTTTTTAAAAATAAAATAAGTTTTTGAATTTAAACTGTTTTAACTACTTTAAAATGGTTAATGGTTTGAATTTATAATGAAGTTTTAAATGTAAGTAAAGTTTTTAAATCTAAGTTTAAATCTGGATATAATTAATGATGTAATTAAAGGTTGATTGATAAAAATATAATAAGTGATTTATGAGAAATTAATTAACATAAGTAATTAAGGATTAATTACTGTTTTTGGTTAAGAATTAATTTGTGTAATTAAGTGAAGATAATTACTTGAATGCAATTAAAAGATAATTAATCCAGGATGATTAATTAAGATGGATAATTAAGAGTTGATTAACTAATTGATTTGAAATTAATTAATGTTAAATGAAGGAATTTAAGTAATTGAGGTTAGTAATTCAATTTGAAATAATTGAATTAATTTGGATGTGAACAAGTTTGCTTATGGATGATCGAATGGTATTGGATGCCTTGAATGAGACTTAAAGAGACCAGGGTCGGGTATTAAAAAAATACCCGAAACCAATTCGAATTTTTATAGATTGATATGTGAAATCAATAGGCGGGAATGAAATGATTTAAAAGAATTGGATTATTTAATCTAAATTTTGGTACTTAGAAAATTGATGTGTAAAATGAGTGATGTCTATAACAAATTGTAAATTTGTAAACTGATAAGAGTTACCCCGGGTTTTATATAAGTTGTATGCTTTGTATTTCATGGGTTTACTCACGCTGGTTTCCAGCCTGACCCGGGTGTTACTTTGATGTAATGCTCGGGTCAGACGGAGTATTACAGATTTTCAGGTAAGGATGTTCTGGAGCTCAGGAGGCGAAGTGGATGGCAAGAACGTATGGAGGGTTTCAGCTGTATTATATTGTTGTATATCTTATCATAAATGATTTTGTATATCCAGTGCCTATATATATGTGTAACTCTGATGTATTAAAGATGTAATCGACAGATATAGTATTTTTTTGTAAATTGTTATTATTTGATATTATATTTTGATCCACTGCGAATGTGAGATGGAGTTTTCTGTTTCTTCTTCTTCTATCTTTTTTTTCTTCTTTTCCCTAGCGATTTGGAATTTTCGGGTTCGAAAATTTTGGGTCGTTACATATTTTTTTTTAAGTTGAGTAATAAAAAAAGTTGTAAATAGAAATTAAATTATACGTTTTATTTGATATGTTTTATATCAGTTTCTTGTTTATTTCTATGATGTTTATTTATACGGTACGTTATTTACTGAATTATTCTTTAGCATATGCTTGATCGAATAAATAGGAAACAAATAAATATAAGATACGTTACTTTGTTATTTATTTTGGGCATACGTTCAATTCATTTATTGCCTTTATAATGCACACCCCTTTGATTCCATACTTTAGCCATTCAAATCAACAGCCGCCTATTTGCCTTGCAATTGACGTATAACATTTCAGTTCATTCCACTTTTCCATTTGCTTCTCTTGATTTAATAGGAATAAAATCCTTAAATTTCTCTAACGTTTCAATTATTTATTTCCTGCCATTCTTCCTTCTAAATCAACGTGAAACTTCCTTGTTAAATACAAACTCACGTACAAATTTCTTTGCCGCATCTCATTTGATCATCTTCTCGTGTGAAGCTTGGTCCTCTATAAGTAATGGCTGTGTATATATATATATATATATATATATTTCCATTTTCTTTTTTTCTTCTTCCTTTTGCCTCGTTTTGGCCATGATATCTTCACATATTTGCATGCTCTCCACTCTAGTGCCTTGGCCATCACCTCCACCACCTCCTCATCATCATCATCAACCACCTATCACATCCTATTCCTCTGACTATATCTGGCCATACCTTCTCCATGACTAAAAACTCCACAAAAATGTTGCAAACTCCTTAAAACATGCCTAACCGAGCCTAGTCTTCATCACCATCACCTTGGATTGCCTTGGCCACCTCCCTATGCTCCACCACCACCATGATATGACCATTTACCCTCAGCCTTACCTCTGTCCAGATCTAAAACATGTCATGGCCGAGCCCTAGGACCACGTAGCCGAGCCTAAAAGTTGACAAAAACTCCACTATGTTTCCTTGTCTCCTCACATTCATGTGTTGTGACTCCTTTGCCACTTCTAGCACATGTAGTCGTGCCTCCATGTACTCAAACCTGATCCAAAAGCACACCAAACCCGACCATATTCACCCCCTAGGCCGAGCAAGTAGGTGTTGAAAGCATGGCAAAAACTATTGTGTTCAGTTTGCTTTAATTTCAAAGTTGTTTCAAATTCAATGTGTATTGAATTTATATTTATATTTGGTTTTGTTTATGGGTTGTGACAGGATCATTAGCTTGGTTCTCTTCCACTTGAATCTATTGTCATGTCATCATGCCTTCTGGAATTCATTCGTGTTGTTTGTTTTGCTAACTCGAGCATAAAAGGTGAGTAATTCACACATGACATCTGTACTTATATAATTAGTAAATTGACACCATGTTAATCTGCAGATTTTATTATCATGTTATACCTACATGTGTTATAAATTATATAATGTTAATCATGTTTATTTATCTGTCATATCATCTGATACTGCTATATGTTGTTACTATTCAGTTTATTTTGATCATTGCTGCAAGTCCCTGTTAGTATAGAAATCACTATGGGTTGAAATGATACATACCCGAACGGACTTTACAATAGGGAAAAATCATTTTGGTCTGAAACGATAGGCTTGAGTGATTTTTATTTATTTGTATTTTTCTTGGGATTGCGCGTTTGAAATAATCAAAACCCGAAAATTTTACTGATTATGGATTTAAATGATAATTTATGTATCACTTGATTTAGGTGTGAATTATTATCTGGACCCGTGGTTGATTTCAAATATGATTTCTTATAAATTTCATACATTGTAAATGAAAGAAAGAAAAAAAATAAGAAATTTGACTTATATTGTATTCAAAATGGTTAAGCAGTGATTTTCTAAAAAGTTAAATGGTATAAGTTAATAGACGGTTTGAGTTGTAGTGTGAAAAGTTGATTTAACTTAATAATGGGAATTTAAGTAAAAAGGGAATTATAAAAGTAACTTGTAATTAATATAATTGATGTATGAATTGGATAAATATAAAGTAAAAGAAAAATCAAGTTGCTTGTAAAATAAAGTTAACCAACTTACAGCGTATTTTGAATTTATGTAATTAGTTTAAAATGTTAAATAAATGGATGGTTAAAAGTGTAACTTGAAATATAACTTGACTTGGAAATGTGAAGTTTGGTTTAAAAATAAAAGTTAAGTTAAGAAAATAAAATGGAAATTTAATTAAATTTATTAAATGGTAAATTAAATTAATGTATAAAGTAAATGAAAGTTGGAAAAGTGTATATTGACCTTAATATGTGAAACATTGAGATTTTTGAATTATTGTATAAAATTTTACTTTATGAAATCATAAGTTAAAGGGGTATTCAAATGAACATTTTTGAAGTGGCAAAATATGATTTTTATAAGTTAAAATGGTTAAAAATTGAAGTTTAATTGTTTGTGAAAATTTATTAATAATCTGGAAATTTATTTAGTAGCACTTCATAAATGCTATCGTTTCTGAAAATAAACTAAAACCGAACTATTACAGCAGTTTTAAATGTTGTCTTTACTGAATTGAATTGTTTTCAATTCTAACTTACCGTAGCATTTTCTAAGTGCGGCGAAAAGCTGAAATTTCAATCTTTGAAGTGTTTAACTGAATAAATGAACTCAGAAAATGCTAAATTTTTGGAAATTGAATATTTGAGTTGAAGGAATTATGACTTCACTTTTTAATGGTATAAATGAATGATTTTAATTCGGAATTATAAATCATTTTGAAATTTATAACCAAGGGTACAATGCTTTGTGTGTAATGTTATTTCCTTGTGATTGTTTGATGCACACCTTTGATTTTAAGAGTGTGGCTAGAGGTGCGCGGTTACTGCAGCTCTACGCTACCCTAGTCACAATAACACTGTTATTTGCATTGTTTAATTTAATATGGATATTTCTAGGATATTGCTTATTACTACTTAATTGATGGTTTGACCGATCCTTAAAGGATGGACGATCCCAAGCATCCTTTAAGTTATTGTGCATTGCTATTACAGTTCGGTTGAGATGGTTTACATTATATAAGTATGTATGTCCTGACTCGAGTGTTTGTGTTTTACTTTACGCTCGGGTCAGCCTGAGAATCACAGCTTTGGATTCACCTTCTGGAGCTAGAGTTTTGCTGGAGCTTATCTGTCTATCTATTCGTCTACTTCTTCCAGTTAGTTCCTATTCGGTATCTAGCTCTTTATTGTTGTTTATGTATCCTGACTTCCATTGTATCTATTTTACTATGAGATTTTGTACATGTTTTGAGAGTACGTATATAGTAGCTTCTTGAACTACTATGGTATTTTAATTCCGCTGCGAGTATTCTGATATTTCTGTGTTAATGATTCTGTGAATGATTTTATTTGCTTCAAATTTCTTAACAATCCACTGTTTTGAATTATTCAAGTTTGACATGTGTGGATTATTGTCGATTTGAATGGTCCAAAATAGTGGATCGTTACAAAGAGAGTGTATAACATAGCGAAGACATATTAGTCAGACCTACCCATGTTGCATGCCTATAAATGACTATTTTACCATGTTTTAACCATTATGGTTGCATGTGAGTGAATTTTGATTGACATAATTGGTTAAGATACTAATGAGGGAAAAATCCGTTATGATTTACGGTATGGTCTCAATAGATATCTATTTTGATTTGAGATGGTATGTTATTATTCACACCCGACTTTTTATCTGACCTGAAGTTCTTGTTTTTCCCCTTAAACTCTCGGATGGTCATTTGAATAAGCTGGGAGTAAGGGTTTTCAAGATTAGACAAATAAGCTTCCAAGGACGTGTAGGAGGAAAGCTGGCTATTAGTAGGAGCTTTTATTTTCTAAAATGTTGATTTTTGTCTAAATGGATATGATGATAAATTTATAACGGTCAAGTATTAGACTTTGATTAACTAAAAATGGGCATCTTTATAAGTCGCTCTTGGAGTATTTTGTAATAGTTATATTTTCTTTGAACGTGAGATTAAATGAGATTATGTAATGAATATGAAAGTTTATTTATAAGTTTACTATTGAAATGTGTTTGAAAATTTTCATATTTTTATGTTCCTGATGTTATCAATACAGCTAACAGGACCGCGTTTTATCACCGAAAATTAATACCGTGGATGACTGTAACATCCATAGCACTTAATTTTGAGCCTAAAAAAATGGAGTATGTTGCATCAACAATCAGCACTTGGCCTTTAGAAGGCCTAACTCACAGCGAAGTAGCCTCACTTTTGCAGTCTGCGGCGTGCAGCGATCGTTTATTTTTGTTTAGATGGTCTTATGGACCACGTGACTTTATTGTTTTCAACTAGTAATGACAATATGTGATACATTGGCCTTATGTCCACTTTTGACTGAAAAGTAAATACTAATTGTTTTTTTAAAACAGAAATGCTGCATTTGTAAATAAGCTAATATAACGATGAATGAATTAGCATACCAAATTATTAATGCAAAATCGACTTGGGAAAAGGAATCCCATCGATTTCTTCTTGAGTCTTCACCATAATTCTTCTTGGTATCTCTCTTGCATATCTAGAATTAGTTTTTTCATAATAATTTTTAGTTTTCACAAATATAAAAAAAAAATGATATAAATATTTATGATTTTTTTTTTGTTCAAATACTTCTAAAATTTTTATATTTAAAATGCTCAAACTTGTTCAAATATACATAAATTTTGACTTCCTTTTAAACTTCCTAGAAAGTTCAAAAAAGTTTACGAAGATTAAAGGAATTCATATCTGCAAAAAATTCATAAATTCCAAAAGAATTTGAAAAATTGCAAACCTAAAGAAATCAGGAAATTATTGTCAAGGACAAAATTTCACAGCTTTTTAGCCTCAAGGACAGACCTTCAATATTTTATCATGAAGGACAACTTTCTGTAGGTATCAGTTTTTAGTTATTCATAGCAGTTTTTAGGTATCAGTTTGTAGTTATCGGTAGCAGTTTTTAGGTATCAGTTTTCAGCTCGGTATCAGTTTTGTTGTCCTTACGAATAATTTTGGAAAATGTTTGTTCTTGTGAATAATTTTTAAAAGAATGTTTGTCCTTATGGTAAAAATATTGAGGTGGTGTCCTTGAGGCAAAAAATATAGAAATTTTTGTCCTTTACATTAATTCCCCCGAAATGACTTATTTTTGCAACAAACTACAAATAAACATCTTTTTATGCATTTTTAAACTTGCATACATAATAATGACCACTTAATTTCGAGGAAGTTTCATAAATAATAATGACCACTTTATTGTGGACACAACATCCAAATTACTATTATTGCATCTAACGACAAGAATGGTTGTAGTGCACTTCAGGAAACTATTCATCCCGACTTGGCTTGTATCATTCAAACATTCATAGCCAACATATTAAACACTACACTTCCCTGCATAATTTTTATTACATCCCTCTGACTTCTCACCACTCATAACCAAGTCATTATCCAACAATGGAGAATGGAAGGAAATTGACTTTGATATTTGCAGACTAAACCAAACGAAGGTACTGGGCACGATTTGTCTGTTGAAATATTGACCTTAGCAGAAGCAGGTGAACCAGAGTTAATGAAGTGGAGTCAAAGGCAGAAAGTTGGATGCCACTGGGATCACATAGCCATAACTTCGAGTCCAGACTGGTTATATGGTTTGCCTGTACATGTTCTCGAATCTAGGGTCGACCCATGTTATTTAGATCTTGAGTTAGTTAATTAGATTTGGGTTTCTTGTGGTGTGGTATGAGGATTAGTGGGATGTGGAGGTGGAAAGTCGAAAGAACAACGGACAATGGAGGGAGAAGTTGATGGGCGAATATGTTAGTCAATGAGAACAGGAAATGGGTGGGGTCGCCATTAATTTCATTTTATTTTGATATTATATTTTTGATCATTCTATATTTTAAATATCAACTAGTTAGATAATTTTAATTTGGACATTACGTCCATAACATTTTTATTTAGCTTAGCGCACGAAGACATTTAACTGGTCATGTAGAACTTTTATCGATTGATTTTTTTCAAATGATAATCGAGACACATTTTATTGTGCATTTATACTCAATGCATACGTTCATGTAGAAAAACGAAGATTCATTGCTTTACAAGCATTTTATTGGGCTAAACAGTCTAAGTCAATTCAAGATAGCCTATATATGCTCCAACATTGTTGTCGGTCACTTTCCGAGCCTTTAGAAGGATCCTTATATAAGAAGTGAATGCAATGTTAACAAGAAAAGTTTGTTAGCAAGTGCAAGATTGAACCCGCGGATTGATTTTTGTTACACTAGGAATTTCCTTTAGAGAGCTTATAAGTTGTGATTGTTTACGAAGAAGCTTGTTTTGGTTCGTATGTACGATGTACCCCAACGTGGTAAGCATAACAATTAATGCACTTTAGAGCTTGGTCATCCTTTTCGACAGGAATATAATGACATTTGCAATCTTTCATCGGTTCAGTACACGTTATGTATTCAGCAATTGAGTGCTGTCATACAATCGGTTGTCATACAGTATTTACAGGTAAAAAGGCTTAAGATCTTCGATGTTCTAAGTTTGAAGAACTATGTTTCCATTGGACCATTTCAATATGAATGTCCTATGAGTAATTACTTCATGATTGACTAAGATTTCTTCCTAATTTGGATTGATAGGTCTGTCATGGGTCCTTTGTATTTCATATTATTTTTCTTAAGTCTTTCTTCCTATATACTTAGCCTTGGCATGTTAGTTGTAGCAACGAGTTATCATTTGTATGTACTTAGCTGTTCAAATTGTAGTTTGATTTCTTAATTGTTGTGGGAAGCCCAATAATTCTATGTAAAACTTTTTTTATTTGCATGATTGTATAACGCATTCAACAATAAAGTCGTGTTCTTACTTCGATAGGCAACTTTACTTCATGACCATTTGTGAGAGCGTAGGATGCATGGACGGTCACAGTTGAAGTATTTGTTCTGTATGCCTATAGTATCAAATGATCAAGGACTCATCATTGGTACCAATTTACTTGGAGATGCTCGTGTTATTTTTGAGAACTTTGGACATCAATCACAAAGTTGAATGTACTTGATTGCGTCTTTAATATAGTTGACCAGTAGTATCATCAACGAAGGACTTTCTTTCCAATTTTTAGGCTATCGTGGTCCAACAAATTCTTTAATGCGTTTCTCAGATAAGTTCTTAACCATGTTACTTAGTAAACATCTTGTATACATTAAAGAATATCCTAATTTTTATGCAACTCCATCAGTTATCGAGAAACATGAAATTTTATCCAACATGCTTTACTAAAGTTTAGAAAACAACAGATTTTGGGTTAATTACTGAATATTTGACGTCATCCACCTATAATTTTCCTCCTGCATTACACTTCTCTAACCTTTAGTATCATCATGTTTAGATAAGCTAGGAATCATCATCTGAGTTCCTTGTGGTGGTGTTATAGTATTCTTATAACTTTGTTCAATTTCTCTAAAGAATTAGGAAAAAGGACAAACTTTGATAAAAAGTTTGTCTCAAGGACATCAAGATTCAATTTTTGACCGAAGGACAAACTGTGGAAAAAATTAGACCAAAGGACAATGCTAGTTCTAACTAGCATTATATTCAGTTTTTACACTATACAAAATGCCAGTTCTAATTAGCATTTAATTCAGTTTTTACACTATACAAAATGCTAGTTTCTAAGTATCAAAGTTTGTCTTTTAGTCTAAAAATGAAACTAGTTGGTTTTTCAGCCTAAATATTTTTTTTAAAGTTTGTTTTTATGCCTATTTTCCACTTCTCTGTATATTTTACTACTATGAACGTGAATTTCCGGAAAAAAGGTAGTGGTTACAAAGTTTGCTAATGCATCCTTTTCACTTAGAATATTTTCTATGGTAAACCACAAACAATGCAAGTAGTTCTTTTACTGATTTAAAATATAAGGTTAACCTTGGGTCCTTAGCCTGATAATACCTTGGTGTATGGTTTACAATCAGCTATGAATCACAACAGACTTTTATTTATTTAGTGCTAACTAAAATAGCTATTCTTAATCTAGCAATCAAAGACTAATATTATTTCACAATAGATATGATGATTTTCAGACATGATCAAAATGTTACTTGCACCCATCCCCCGTCGTTAGAGGCTCCAGCCATAAATACATTCCTTTCCAATTTAAGCCCATATACTTTATTTGGTACTTCCGAAACTCATCCAGTGCACTCAGTTATGAAATCAGGTAATGCTTACCCTTTCTTAAACTTTTAGGTATGTAATGTCATATTGATTCAACTCAACTTCCCATTTAATAAGTCGTTGATATGTTAAGATCGGAATATGAGGGTACCACTCTTTTGAATAAATCAACCTTTTGCTTCCATAATACACTAGCTGTTGTTTCCCTTATCTTCTCATGCCAGGGCTACACTAATAATGTCGTCTAAAATGGCCAAGGAAAAGATCCTCATCGTAAACTAGTTTTGAAAACAACATATGGTTTACTCAAATGCTCTTGTAATTCTTCAGATGCTTTTTGGCATTCAAACATCTATTCAAACTTTCTATGCTTCTTTAGTAAATCAAAAAAGGTAATGCATCCGTTGATTGCTTTACTTATAAATCTGTTTAATGCAGAACATTATCATTCGTACTCATCAAATTCTTACTTTTAGTTGGACATTTCATACCAGTTATAGTTTGTAATTGTTTGGAATTTGAATCAATGCCTCTTGCACGTACCATGAAACTAAGGAACTTTTTTGATTGAACTCCCAATAAGCACCTTTATGGATCTAGTTTCATGTTGTATTTTTGTAACAACCCAAAATTTAACCCATAATAATTAATTAATTAAATGATAAAATAACTTTGTGAAATTATCAGAATTAAACCACAGGAGTTGCAACATTGTGTCCGTGATAATATTCTGGTCAATTTTCATATATAGAACATCAAAATCCAAGCTAAAATGAACAAGATATGAATTACACAAGAATAAGAGAAAATCGACAAAAATAAAAATATATTGGGAGGTCGACCTTTTGAAAGAAGGAATTATTCCTTCATTCTATTAACGTTCAAACACCTCATTTTGCATTCTTTTATTTAATCTGGTCTTCCCGTGCTTTCATCCGATGGCTCCTATTCAGCCTATGACGTGCTTGCATCCTATTCAATCTCCAAATTCAATGGTCTGACATCCACTTCTACCCCTATAAATAAGACCCTAGGCTTAACACTTTTTCTCGTTCTACATTTTCTTCGTTTGCGTTCACCTTTTCAAGAAGGACCCCAAGAGGAATAATTTTCAAAAGAGAGAATCTTTTTAATAAAAATATGTTAATAACCTCTAGTGGATTTGGAAAGACCAAAAAAGAAGAGCTTATGACCACAAATGAGTGATTGTAATTATTTTGATTTCTTTAAGTAATTTAAAATAATAGGGTTTCCAACAGTTGTAGTTTTACTATGATTTTTAGAATAGATTTTTTAGTAGTTTATTTACTGTTTTTAAAATTATTTTTCAGTCTATTTCTTTTAGCTATTCTTTTAAGTTAATTTTAGTTTGTTTCTGTTAGTTATAGATTTTCCATTTATTTACATTTTGTTTACAGTATTTTAATTTATTTACTGTTATTTATGCGTTATTTACATTTTTTCCTACGCTTTGGATTTTCTTCTATTTTCATTTTTCTTTTACTTCTCCTTCTTCTTCGCATATGAATTAGAATAGATTAAATGCGAATATGGATCAAAATTATAAGAATACTGAAATAACGGAAGATATGATGTAAATTGTAAAGACTGTAATAAAAATGAAATTAAGACTGAAATTGAGCATAATTATGATATTGATGTTAGAATTCGACTAATTAAAGATAATTGGCCTAGTTATAACTTAGAATTATAACTAAAAAGAGTATAAGATGAAAGAAGCTTATTTTTATACTTAGGCCTTGGGTTAAGTACTAAGCATGATTATAACGTATGTTATAATAAGAAATAGAACATAGTGAGGCTTATTTTAAGACTTAGGATAAACTAATAAGCACAGATAGTAAAAACAAAAGTAAAGGCTTATTTAAATAATTTAACTAAGTTGATAAGCAAATAATTAAAGTAGAACCTGTATCAAATAACATTCCCCTATTTCTATGGACGCGGTGTTTCACATAATTCTAAAGTGAGACGAGGGGCACACTTATGTTAATAACGGTAGTAAATGGTCAATAAGAAGAAGTCCAAATCATGAGATTTGGGAAAGGGACGTAACAAGATATTGTTTGGATGACAGACCAGTACTAACAACATTTTCCATATTATTCATATGGACACGGTGTTTCATATAACCTTGAAGTGAAACGAGGTGTCTCACATAACCCTAAAGTGAGACGAGGTGTCTTACATGATCCTAAAGTGAGACGAGGGGCACGCTTATGTTGGAGCTTGAGGTAATAAGAAGATCCAATATGTGGAACAACATGTAACATGAGCATGGTGGCGGTTACGGGTGCGACTTCCATTCAGGTGCTAGTAATAGTTATAAGTTCCAAGTGCGTAGTGTGTGCCTTTCGTAGACACCAATGTCTACTGTGCAGGGAGCTTTAGCGTCCAGTCCGTAGTAGATTCTTTGGAGTAGCAGGCCGACCAAAGGGTAGTATTAGAAATTCAACCTAATCTAAGCACCTATCAGAACAAGTGCAAACAATTAGAGTTAATCAATTATGTTGCTGTTTTGACCATACAACAGGTCTACAACCCAACACACAAAAAAAAGATTCAGGACCCTAAATATAAAAGTAAACAGGTCCAAATAAAGGCTGCATCAGTGTTATGTGCACAACATGCACACATTGATACATCCTTCTATCTTCCTCCTCAAGCCCTGACTTCGGCCATACCTAAACCTGACACCATTCTTAATTCATCAGCCATCAATTCCAATGACCTCGAGGCCATCTCTGTCGAACTTGACTGAAAATTGCCTATTTTAGGTTTCTTGCACTTCAACAAAAAGGCCAATCATTTCAGGACTGTTATATCTCCTTTCCCCATCAAGAAATACCTTGTCCTCAAGGTCAAGTGATAGAAAAGGAGGTGGCCATGCAGGTTTATATGAACTCTCATTAATAATGGCATCTTAAAAAAAAAAGAACATTCTCTTGTCCCTTTCAGTATAAGTTGGGTTAGCAGCCTCAATGGGTAATCAAAATTCACTTGAACCCTTAATATAATCACTTTATTTCATCATAGTTATATTATTAGTCTTGAGAATAGGCCTTGATGGTTGAATATACACATCATGTGAATTAGATGCATGTGAATCCTTAGCTACGTCATTGCTTGTATCATGTTCGGTCTCAAAATTCGGCTTACCACTCACACATCAAATTCAATAGCTGAAGGAAAACTTGGTTCATCAAATCCACAAAGAAAGTAGGCGTAGTTGTTAATCCGAATGGCATCACTAACCATTCGTATGAACCATAGAAGTCCAAAATGCCATCAACAGAATAATGTCCTTTGCCACTCTTAGCTAATGGAAACCTATCACCAAATCCAATTGCCAAAATACTCTTGATCCACTCAACTGATCAACTAAATCATTGATTCTCAGCAAATGATACTTATTCTTGATCATCTTCTCGTTCAACTTACGATAGTCGATACACATCCTTAATGAGCCATCATGCTTCTTCACGAACACTGCTACCGCTATCCAAAGCGAACTGCTTGATCAAAAAAATTCTTTCCTTCTAAATCCACTAGCTGCACCTTCAATTCCTTCATCTTGGTAGGTGTCATCCTTCTATGTCGTTTGCTTACAGATCTGCTTCTGATACAAGATCTATCTAAAATTCACTGGCTTGCTTCGGTGGTAGTCCTGTGACTAGCTCAAAAACATCTGCAAACTCTCTTGCTATCAATACCTGATTCAATTCTTCTTCTACTTCCATAGCACCCAACAAAGTATAAGCACTCAGATCCAAACTCTCCACCGAATATATAATTTGGTTATGACTATTAGGGTGTCTTAGCGATATTTCCAATCCTGGAAAAATATTTGAGCATCGTATCTATCTAACCAATTCATACCCAAAATGATCCTGAAGCTTACGAAATCAAAAACCTAAAAACTGCATGTAAACTTATGACCTAATAACTCACGTTCTAACTGGTCACATCCTATCCCAGAGTTGCATACACTCCTATCATATTTGAAACCTTTAAGGAATAACATGGTATGAGGGTTCTAAACATAATTTATCTACCACACACTAAGATATAAATGAATGCGATGCACCGGTAACAAATAGTACTCTACCTAGTATACTATGAATCAAATGTGTACCTTCCATCACAGTTTTCCCCTTCCCTGCAGCAGTTCGTTTAGAAGAAGATGGTTCCAAAGCAAAAAATTTACACCTATCCGCTCTGACTGGTTCCGAACACTAATACTTTTAGTGTCCAATCTAGTCACAGTTGAAGCACTTCACTCCCTTCTTATCTGCAACCTTTTTCTCTTTTTCAATTTGACATGAGCATAATGTCCCTTCTTGTCCACTTGAAATAGACTAGATCAGCTTTTGGCTTCTTGGTAACTCCTACATTTCGAGCTTCTTTCTTCTTAAATAATTTCCTCTTCTGGCCCTGATTCATTGGATTATGTTTGAAAATCTTTTAGGTTCAATTTTTTTTTTAAATTTGCATAAACCTATGCTCTGATACCAACTTGTAACATCCTACATTTGGAACCCCAAAAACAACTACGATGCTGCAATCATCCATAGTTATTAATTCTTGATGACCAAATGCGGTAATGCTGGATACATTAATATGATAGAAACACATAGACATGAGGAAAAAAAATTAAAATCAAAATAAAAAATTTCATTCCACTTCAAATCACATTTCAAATTCATTACATAATCTTAATTCATAAACCATATTCAAAGAAATATAATTATTATAAAATATGCCAAGAGCGATATATGAAGATGCCCCCTTGATTGATTAAAGTCTAAATATAGGCAATTAACAACTTTGTCATTATACCAAAAACATAGCGGAATCAAATAGAAAGAACTTCTACTAGCTAGCTTTTATCCTCTTTGTCTTCGGAAGCTTATTCATCTACATGAGAACCTGAATACCTTAACTCTTAAATTATTCAAATTCAATTGAGCTCCCAAGAGTTAAAGGGGAAAACATAAACTTCGAGTTAGACAAAAAATCTAGTATAAATAATAACCTATCATCTCGAACTATATAGATATCTAGTGACACCACGCTGCTTAGTGGAATGGGTTTTTCCCTCACTAATATCTTAATCCAACTTATAATAACCATATGTTGTGCACCTGCATCCACAACGGTTAAGACATAACATGTAAAAGGTAATATGATGGTATGCAAACATGCAATATACTCTAGATTACCCATTCCTATTAACCTGACTATCTTCCTCAAATTATAGTTTCTAGGGTCACTATTAACCTATTAGTTTTTAAGGGTTGACTAAAAACCTGTTAATTCATATGGAATTCCTATCCACCTTCATAATTTTCATTGGATAGCTATGAACCTATTGGTTCTACAAAAATTTCATCTAATCATAGTTTTCATGGGATCTCTGTGAACCTATTGGTATCTGCCAACAACTTTCTCCAATCATATTTTTCATGGGTTTACTATGAACCTATTAGATTCTCTAATAACTTCTCTCAAATCATTGTTTTCATGGGATCACCACAAACCTATTGATCTCTTTCAATAACTTATTCCGAACATAGTTTTCATGGGATCGCTAAGAACCTATTGGTCCTTGCCAATAACTATTTCCATACATAGTTTTCATGGGCTTACAAAGAACCTGTCTAAACTAATAAACCTTTGATCGGTCTTTGGACATCATATATTCTGATCTACTTGACCTCCTAGATGCAATTCTACTCACACAGAGATTTACTCAACTTATATTCACTACTGGGTCAACCTAGCTAGTTATTCTGCACTTAACATCCCAAAATGCAGTTGTGGGTTAATTATAAAGTGAATATGTGTACAGAAGAAGCACATATGATAACTGTCATAACATAATAATACGAACATTTATAGTTTAATTTCCTTATAATCATTTTTCAAATGAAACATGGTCAATACCCTCAACCCACTATCTTTAGCAAGAAGGCTTCTTAAAAAAATCCAAAGTTAAATGTCATTTCAAAAATCTTTCATACTGTTATGGATTCATCTTTGAAAGTCAGATTAGGTTTCTTGTTTGAAAAATGGGGCTTTCGAAACCTTAGGCCTTCCCTTTCAAAACTGTTAAAAACAAACCTTTCGAAAGTATTCAAACCTCCCTTTCAAACACTTAAAGATATACCCTTCAAAACACTCAAAACATTCTTTTCGAAAGCATTGAAACCTTCCTTTTGAAACAACTAAAGATAAACCTTTCAGAAGCATTAAAGATTATCTTTCGAAGGCACTTAGTTCAAAGAAAATTAATGGAAGCATAGCTTCAAAACCATTTGAAAGTATTTATTTTGAAATCATTGGGTTTGGCATTAAATATAACTACTAGTTCAAAGAAAACAATAGCGAAAGTAATCCGTTTGAACTCATTGTTATAAGGATATAAAGGAAAGCGGCCTTTACCAATTCCAAAGGTATGAAGGTGGCAGCTAGGTGTCGATTAGGTTGAAAATATGCCAACTTATTCGAAAGCTTTTTTAAAAACAACGTAAGTGGCAACCCTTTCGAAAGCTCCTTTCGAAAATTAAATTAATCGGCAATTTGTTCGAAAGCCTCTTTTTAAACAAAACCCCTTCGAAAGCATCTTTTAAAAACAAAAGCAAACAAAGTATTCAAAAGCTTATGAGAATGACTTCAACCCATTCGAAAGCATGCCTTCGACACATTCCCTTCCACCTTTATCCATTCCACTACGTATCAATGGCTCGATAACATGTGTATCGGTTTCGAATGGATTCATTAGCAGAAGTATGGTGACGAAAGCTAGCAAATGGAAGTGGTGAAGTTGTAAATTAAAGAAAAACTAATTTTGTTGCCTTTCAACGAAATTCCTTTTTACTTAACTTACCCAATTCGTCAAAATATGATTGGTTGACAAATTCTTTATCAAAATTCTTTTCTAAATAGGTTGCCAAATTCAATAATTTATAATTGTAATCATTTTAGCAAATAAGTCATTCTCTTCAAAAAAACATTTAAACATTTAAGTTATTCAACTTAAATAATTTAATAACCATATTAAAATACTTAGGAAAATTCTTCAAAAGTCACCATAATTAACTTTTAATATGTTTTCTAGCATGTGTAAATTTCAGACTAGAAATCATTATATAATTGCCTTATTTAATTTAAATCCAAAATTGTCTATTTCTTCCATCCAAAATTCAGAATAAATTATTCATAGCTTGGAATATCATGAAAATTTAAGCTCATCTCCAAAATAATGTTCTACATAACACATTCAACCATCATAGCACTCAAAATCAATTTACACGATTTCAACCTTAAAATCGAGATATAACATTACTCAAAAATCCTTGTTTAAGTTTAAACATGGCATATAATTAAAGCATAACATCATCCTTCCATCTAAATGGTTTTAAACCTTAAACCCGAATTTTAAAATGTTAAAAAAGACATATAGAAGATGATTTAGATTATTATTCATCTTGTTTGAATAAGAAACTTGAGATTTGTTCTTATTTTATTCTTCATAGCTTATATCTTAGCTTCTATGATTTTAAGCTCTTCTTCCCCTAGGATAATGCCCGACCTTGCTTCTCCATTGTTTATGTTTTTGATGTGAATGAGAATGAGGTAAGGGTTTAGGGGTTATGGTGTACAACTATTTCCATATTACCCTTACCTTATTCTCTTAGGCATTTACTAATAAAACTTTTTTTATAAATCCATTTAGTTAAGGCATGAACCTATATTGTTTTCAAATCTCAATTCGCATATCACCATAGTCTCTACATTATTCTAATTACTTTATCTAATTGAACCTCATGAATAATGCAATTTGAACTTAGGGGTGTCACATCTACGTAAGCCTCTGGCAACTGCTTGACAACCTCCAGCACTGTCTCCGACCACTACAAGGCTAGATCAGGTGAACTTCGACTGAATTTGGTTTCTTCCACCTTTTATGTCTATGAATAGTAGCTCTCCCTCTTCACGGTCATGACAACCAGTGTTTGGTTATTACAATGAATGGTTTTATTTTTTTGCTGTTTAGATTTTGACCTGATGAAGAAAGAGAAATAGGAGGAGCATTGTTTGTGGTTTAGTGATATGTGTTGTCTACTTTAATGTTAATTAGAGAATCCATGCGAGTTATTTTGAATCACTAGTTCTTGTAATTCTCATACACTAGTTATAATAAGTTTTGTGCTATTTTTGTTTAAAATATATGTTTTGTGTTACTTTTGTAAACTAATTTCATGCAACAATGATATATCCCCAAATAATTCCTAGGACTTCCGTACTGAAATAACCAGAATAATTATAAACTGGATTTATCGTAAAATTTAGGTACTGTTCGCCGTCAAAATTTGTCCTGCTAAAGTTGGAGACACCTCGGACGCCTTAACGTTCTGACTTCCAAAAAAATGGAACGTTGGGATTGTAGGAGTGAAGAAATATGTTCGCGTCGGTCGCGTCCTCTCGTTTCACTCCAACAGCCAACTCATTTCGGTTCCCTCCACTCCTTTATAACCATCAGCTCTCCTATTTCTCATAGCAGCAGTAGAAACAGTCTCAACCTTCTCCTTTTCAATTTCTACCGAACCGCTCGAGCATATTTTGAGGTATTTTTCTCCACTGTTATGTTTTATTTTTTTCCTATCTACAACATATATTTTTCTATGATTTTTTTCTATTGCAATTTTCAATTTTTAGTATGCCGGATAGAAAATGTAGGGTTAGTGCATTTTATGCGTCCGTGATGGGCGCATTTAATGACAGGTTGAATCTTAATTGATCCACATACAAATGAAAAACAAATAGGACAGCTTAAACGCTCTTGGACTGATTGGGACAAACATCTGCAGATAGAAGGAGAAATGCGGGATCAAGAGTACGACCAGTTGGACGGTTCCAAGGAGTGGTGAAACATCACTGCAGCAAGAAGATATAATAAATTTTAAAAAAAAAATCTCCCATCAAATTCAAAGAGTTGGATGATCTATTTGGAGGCTGCATAGGAAAAGATACAAATATCTGATACTTCTTGCTCCACAAGCTCAGCCTTTCACTGTTGTAGATTGATGCAGATTCATACTTCAGTTTGTATTAATGAAAAGTCAAGTAATTTAATTTTTATTATTTGCAATTATTAAATTCATATTACATAATAAAAATAACGATTAATAAATTATTTATATTAAAATTCAAAATTGAATACCCCACTCAAATACCTTGTTCGCAGTTTCAAATGCATACTCCGTTCATTCAACTTTTCGGTTCAAATGTTCCGTTCAAATGCTCAGCTTCTGTTGGTTGCAAATGCATACTTAGCTACGGCCATATAGTATAGCAATTTGATTCTGCTGGATAATTGCTTGTTTGCACGTAATGGTTCAGAAAGAAGATAATGACAGCACAACTAACAGATAATATACAGATTAATGTCTAATTACATTTCTTTGATTCAATAATCAAACAATGAAATCGATTCTTAAAGATATTTAGATGAGCTGTTTTGTCAAAATCATTTGAATTATCTGACAACGACTTATCTTAGAGGCGTAAGCTTTATGGCGCCTGTGCGTCACTTATCCTTTCTTCTTATTCATGTTTCCAAGCATTGGCCCCATTGGTGTTTATTGGTCATAATGTATATGCAACTATAACTTGTTGACATCATTACATGTCGTATGGATCTTATGCATGTCATCTTATGTTAATTAGTGCTATGTGCTAAAATAAAATAATTTTCATGTTATGTGTGTGTCTATAATATATATATATATATATATATATATATATATATATATATATATATATATATATATATATATATATTATAGCGCAGACAGCTAGCATCTTTTTCCAGGCTTATTATAATTTGCTACCAGCAAGAGATGAGAATCTGAATATCATGTTAGCTATGAAAAGGAATACTGTCAGTTGAAGGCTGTTTTTATATAAAAGAATCCACAGGTTTTTGTCTCTAATTTTTCATTTGTAGTATTTTAGTGAAGAGAAAGACAGAAATCTAAAGACTAAGGTAGAAGCATATATTGATCTTTTTTGTGTATCATTACAGATATCATTATATCAACTCTGTTAGATTATTAAAGAGCAAAAGGCAATAATATAATGTCATCTCTTTTCATATAAACAAACTATTACATCCATCAAACACTAATGAATTCCATTAAATCTCTAACTAAACCAATAATAAACATAGAAATTTCATCGGATTCTCCTCAAATTCGACGAAGAAGCATACCTAGCTGAAAAGTTTCTTGACAAAATTTCAGGTTCTTCAGTCCATGCATGCCCATCATCGAAATTTTGAGCATAGCTATCCAAATCATAGGAGGAAATATTATTGTTGACATTTTCTTTTCTGTCCTTCTTCTTCACAAATAATCTCCAAATTCCTTTCCATCTCAACAAATTCTTGCTTCTTACTGATTGGCTTCTGGACAAGAAATCAATATCATCTTCCTCATAGTCGAATCCACGAGCGTATTTGTTTGCATAGTTGATGCCAATGCAGGAGCAAGATGGATTTTTTAGGAGAATAACGTTTGAATTGTTGGACATTTTGGTTGGGAGTTGGTATGTGTTGTATTAATTTGACTAGATGAGAAAGGTGTTATTTATAAGTGTTGGCTGGGAGTTTGTGGTGGCGATGGTTTTCATGCTATAGGTCAAATTTGGGTTCTATGTTTCTTTGTTTTAAGTAATAGATTATAGACCCATTCACAAAGAAAAGCTAACTAATATTAGTTGTTAGATGCGTTTTAAACATATTTATTATACCTAGCCTCGAGCCATAAAATTTTGTTGAGACATAAAAGCTGTTTTATATTTGCTGAATGATAAATTCTTGGATTCTTTAAAATTTCAATTTTGAGATCGGAATTTGATGACTAAATATTTACTATGATTTCGTTTGAGATGAATATAAGATTTAAAAAAATTGGCTGTAAAGTTTTAAACTTTGCGATTAGCTCGCGGTTTAGATCTAGTCATTAATCTCATTGGATTGACCAAGTAACCTCTTTCAATGTTGAAAATTGTTTGAGTCCGAAAATTGATATTATTATACTGATTTTCCATATGTCGAGAATGAAGAAAATTTTAGTTTAGGTGGGCTCGAAATGAATTTAAACAAGAAGGATCGAAATCACAACATATATATAAGAACCTTCTATTTGAAATATCCATAATCCATGCGTTAATGCACTCGGATTTCATAAGCATTACAGATGATGATACGTTGGTTGGTATTTGAAACAACAAGACAAAGCGTATCTATCAGAGTATAAATTAACTATCTCCTAGCAAAAGTAGCACATGTAATATCAAAATAAACATGTAATAGACTATGTGCATATCATATCAAAAGAACAAATGATTCAGTTTCACAATACATTGTGCAAATGGTACATCAAGTCTCATATACAAAATGTCCCAGAATGAATATATCCTAACACGTCTACACAAAACACTGGATGGATATTGTAACAACACATATTTTAACGGTTAGTAATTAATGAAATAACGACTAGCACGAACTAATACTTAAAAAATGGATGTTTAACGATGAATGAATTAGAACTCGAAACCTCTTTCATATGTCCATTGACATATGAAAAACATATAAGTTTTTTCAAAATCAAATAAGGTCGATAAATTGAGAAGTAAAAAGAAGATAGGAGCAAAAAGGTAATTCGACCCGAATTGCCTTATATTTCTAAAGTGAAGCCTTTATCCTTTGTTTGTTTCATTCCTCTTCTTCATCTTCTCAAAGAGAGTAAACTAGATTTTCAAAATTTAAATCTACATAACTCTTTCATTTCTCCACTAAAAGTTTCGAATTAAATATCTAAATTCAAGTTAAGATATTCTCTATAGATCTATCTCTTCAAGTTTGGAGAAGTCTAGAGGCACTTCAGAGATCAAGAGAGAGCTTCAAAGTGGGTTACATTGGAGTTTTAGTAATTAGCGAGTGAGATTTATCCTTTACGATATATGATCACTAAATATGTTAGAAAATGTTACTTAGAGCTTGGTTAATGAACTTAAAATGGGATTTAAGAGATGAGATTCTTATTTAAATGAATGTTAAAAGTGTTTAATTATATAATGAGCGTGTTAAAGGGCTTGATGATGAATGTTGATATGTTTGGCTTGTATGGTTGAATTAATTGTTGTTTTAGAGTTGATATGAAGATTAAGGGATGATTTACGACATTGGTAAATGGCACTGTTAAATGAATGAAGAGTTGGAATGATAATCTAGCAGTTGAACTTGAATGGTGTTGAATTGGCTCATTGCCTCAAACTCATTTAACGAGTATGAAGTTGTAATAGTACAAAAGGCAAATGTAAAAAAGTCGTGAATCTGTGTCAAGCGATGTTAGTGCAAAGTGTTTGGTGACATGAAGTTAAACGTCGAAGATTGGAGAAAGAAATGAACAAGGAAGAGGTGGGAAGAATTTTCTCTAAGGGAAACTCTTCCATCCAGGTTCAGGTTCGGCCAAAACAGGCGTTCTAGCATTTGAATTTGAAATTCAGAAGTCTGAATCCTAGGGATTTTATCCTACAGTTTTCATGTGTTATTTTAAGGTTTTAGGCGTCGGGAATCTAGGATCAATTGTCTGAAATCAAGATTAGACGTCTGAATCATGAATTCAAATGTCACAAAATGTTGTTTGTTGAACAATGAACTTTGTGTTTTTAAATTTGTTATTTTGAGAGTTTAGGTTCATCTAGGTGACCTGCATGATTTTTGTAAGGTCCATAGTGATATATATCAATGTGATGAGTTTAAGGATAGTACGCAATGTCTTAGGTTACATGCGGTTGATGTTAGATGAGATAGTGGCTATGACATTGGTTTGAGATGATTCGACTCGAATGGTGGCTTTGAAGAGTTGTCCTGTAACAATCGTGTTTCATACGCTGTATAAATTAAATAAATTTAATTAAAATAAAATTGTTCGAGTTCGATATTTGATAGTTTATGTTTTTTAAATAAATTATTATTTATTTGAAGTCTATTTAATAAAAGATTTAAATTTAATAAATTGAAATAAATTAATAAATCTTTTTCGAATAATATATTGAAGTTGCATAAGTTGTTTTAATTGAATAAAAATATTTTATAATATAAATTAATTTAAACCAAATTGAAATTTATTTGCAATTAAATTAAAAGAAGAGAAAGGAAACATAAATTAGCTTAACAAATTAATTAAAAATGAAATAAATTAAATCAAGGCACAAAGTCCGTTTAAACTCAACTGTTTCTCTTATTTCTAGAATACTCCCTCCATCTCCAATTCAGGCCCATCTCCCCTTTCATTTTCAAAAATTCCTAATCTCCTTGAAATCAAAAATGGAAATTACGACTTCGGAAATTTTTTAAAAATTGGAAACGCGTACCTAGCCTGGTAACGATCGACGTGGGGGTGAGAGGAGGAGAATACGGTGATATCAATGATTAAGGAAACTTGGAAGTGCATACGAACATGGTAGTGACTGTTGTAAAATTTTCAAAGAAGCTTGGGTTTGGGATTTGTTTTTTAGAAGAGAAGAAGTAAAGAAGTAGAAGAGAATTAGTCCCACATCATAGAAACTTATACAAGATATTTGTATAAATAAAGATTTCCTAAGTGGATGTTGGGGCCTTGGGGCTCCCACATGTTTGCTTTATTGTGAGGAGAGAAGTCATGCAACACCACACGCGCGCCGCCGTCGTCCGTCCGACCGGGTACGGGTTTCGGATCCGAAAATATTTTTGGACCGTATATGAACAGTAACGGGCCAGATTTCGGCCCGTTAAGGACCCAGAACCGGAAAATCTAACTTTGAATAAAGGCGGGAATTAGTAACATTTTCTGAACGTTGCAAATGAAAGGTCGCGACGTTTAAGTTTAAATCTGTTCGCAATCGTTGCAAACGGTCGTGACTCTTGGCGAATAGACACCTCCTCACGTCTATAAATAGCGACGCCCAGAAACAGTTGCAGACAGTTCAATATCTTCTTCTTCCTAGAGCGATTCTGCAACGCTAGAAAGTGTTGCAAAACGCTGCGCCTCCATTGCTCTGTTTGTGACGCCTCCAAGGTGTTGCGAAATCAGAAACCATTGCAGAATTGTTTTCTTCTTCCTCTTCATTCTACTCTATAAAAATTGCATCATCAGATACAGTTTCTGAAGTGTTCTTGGTCGGATCAAAGTCGTACAAACTTTGAATCCGATTACGCTGTTATAGGGCTTCATTGAATCCTGAAAGTCGATAGTTCGATAACCCGTTTGTACCTGGTGGGTTGAACTATTGTCTGAAAGAATCTATTCCATAGATCCTTGAAGTCGGAAGTACAGCATTGTTTTTATCTCTATCGCCATCAAATCCATCTCGAACCGCAAAATCCCCAACAAATTTTAGACAATAGTCTTCAACCATGGAAGGTTCGAGCGCCCTACAAGTTATGAATCAGCATCTAACTCGATTGGAGCGTTTTGATGGCGACAATTTCACTCGTTGGCAAGAGACGATGAAATTTTTCTTGGTCACCGTCAAGTTATTCTACACTTTGGAAGATGACTTGGAAGAAATCCCGGAGGAAACTGATAAAGATGATGCCGCTCTAAAGGCTAAACGTGCAAAGCGCAAAGAGGATGATTTCCTATGCAGAGGCCATATTCTGAATGCGCTATCTACCCCAGTCTACAATGCTCATAGGACCTTGAAAACAGCGAAGGCACTCTGGACTGCTCTGGAGAATAAGTACCGCATATCCGAGGCAAGTAATAAAAAGTTTCTTATTTCTAGTTTTATGGATTTCAAAATGGTCACCAATAAGTCCATAATTGGACAAGTAAGCGAAATCTTACTGTTGGTGAATCAACTTAAATATGCTGGAATTGATCTCCCTGAATCTTTTGTTGTTGGAGTTATAATTTCTAGACTTTCGCATAGTTGGAATGATTATAAGAAAAAGATGAAGCATGTGGAAACGGATTATAATTTAGATGGTTTACAGCGTCATCTTCATATTGAAGAAGACTCTCGCAAACGCGATCTAGATGATAATCCGCAAACTGAGTCCCATTCTAAGGCAAATAATGTTGAAATTACTGATAAATTAAAGCCAAAGAATGAGACACGGTTTAAGAAAAATCATTCCAAAACTAACAACAAAAAGAAAGGTGCTTGTTATTTTTGTAACAAGCCCGACCACTATGCACGAGACTGCCGTCTGCGGAAGAAACAACAAAAAGTGAATGTGGTCGAAGACTCGCTTGTGGCTGTAGTGCAAGAGGCAAACTCCGTTAGTGGCAATGATAATGATTGGTGGTTCGATACTGGAGCAACCATTCACATTTGCAAAGACCGTAATCTGTTCAAGAGTTACGAAGAAAATAAAGGAGAAGCCGACGAAGTTACTGGAGCAAATAAGGTTCCAAGCAAAGTTCTGGGAAAAGGCACAATAGAACTTCTTCTCATCTCTGCAAAAGTTCTTAAATTAGTCAATGTATTCTGTGTACCCGATATGTGTAAGAATTTGGTCTCTGGATACCTTCTTAACAAAGGAGGATTCAAGATGGTGTATGAGTCTGATAAGCTAGTGTTGTCTAAGAATGGTAAATTCATTGGACAGGGATACTCTTGTAACGGCATGATTAAGTTGAATCTAATAAAGAAATCTTCTGTTTATATTGTTGATTCTATTAATTTATGGCATGGTAGATTAGGACATGTTAATTATAATTCAATTAGGAATATGAATAAATTAGGATTAATTTCTGATTGTGATTTTGATACCATCTCTAAATGTGAAATATGCGTTCAAGCAAAAATACACCGGAGATCCTTTAAATCCGTAGAAAGGAAAACTGGTTTGCTTGATTTGGTATATAGTGATGTAGGTGACTTAAAAAGTCATATCACCTATGGTGGTAACCAATACTATATAACATTCATTGATGATTATACTAGATATGCATATGTATATCTAATGAAAACTAAAGACGAGGTTTTTGATAAATTCAAAATTTACAAAGCAGAGGTCGAAACACAATTAGGAGTTAAAATTAAAATATTACATTCAGATCGTGGTGGTGAATATTTCTCAAATGAATTCATCTTGTTTTGTAAACAACAAGGTATAATTCACCAATGTACTGCTCCATATACACCACAACAAAATGGTGCTGCTTAAAGGAAGAATAGAACTTTAATAGAAATGGTTAATTCCATGCTCATAAGTTCTAATTTACCTTATAACCTATGAGGTGATGCTATGTCATCTGCATGTTATATTTTAAATAGAGTACCACTTAAAAAGAATAATATTTCCCCTTATGAATTATGGTTTAACAGGAAACCTAACCTAACTAGACTTAAAGTTTGGGGTTGCTTAGCTTATGTTAGAAAAACAGACCCTAAACGACCAAAGTTAGGAAATAGAGCATTTAAATGTGTTTTCATAGGATATTCACTTAATAGTATAACTTATAGATTTCTTATTCTTGACACCCTATAAGTTATAGAATTTGTAGATGTAGAATTTTTTGAAAATCAAACTGTTGAGATCCTATTGAGATCATCTAGTCCAGAACGTGGTATGACTAATGATATCAATGACGATGATTATGCTCCTGCTCAAAACAGCAAGGAAGCGTCAGTACCAGATAATAGTACTGAACAACGGAGAAGTAAAAGAGCGAGAATAGAGAAGGACTATGGTCCTGACTTCATTACATATCTTGTAAAAGGCAGTAAGGACGAAGTCCTTAATGTGACTAAATATGTAATGAACGTTGATGATGATCCCAAAACTTATTCTGAAGCTATGACTTCCAGAGATTCAAATTTTTGAAAAGAAGCTATCAATGATGAAATGAATTCCATAATGTTAAACCAAACTTGGGTTTTAACTGATTTACCTCCTGGTGCTAAACCTATAGCATGTAAATGGATATTCAAGAAAAAGTTGAATACAAATGGATCCATTGATAAGTTTAAAGCTAGATTAGTTGCTAAGGGATATAAGCAAAGACATGGAGTAGATTATTTTGATACATATGCTCCAGTTGCTCGCATATCTTCTATACGCTGTTTAATTGCACTTGCATCAATTCATATATTAGTCATACATCAAATGGATGTAAAGACTGCTTTTCTAAATGGAGATTTAGAAGAAGAGATATATATGGAACAACCTGAAGGTTTCAAAACCCCAGGCCAAGAAAAGAAAGTTTGCAAATTAGTAAAATCTCTTTATGGCCTGAAGCAAGCGCCCATGCAATGGCATGAGAAGTTTGATAATATTGCACTGTCATATGGATTCATTGTTAATGATGCAGATAAATGTATTTATAGCAAATCAGATAACAACGGTATTGTTATAATATGTTTATACGTTGATGACATGCTAATATTTGGTTCCAATATATCCTGTGTGAATGAAACTAAAAAGTTTCTATCTTCTAAATTCGATATGAAAGATCTAGGAGAGGCTGATGTAATTATGGGAATTAAAATTGTTAGGAAAGAGGTGGGGTTATTACTAACTCAATCCCATTACATAGAGAAATTCCTAGAAAAGTATGGTCATTACGATGACAAAGCAGCACCAACTCCTTTAGATCCTAGTATTAAATTAGAAAAGAACACTGGACGTACTATCTCTCAACTAGAGTATTCCAGTGTTATTGGGAGTCTTATGTATGCTATGCATTGCACTAGACCAGACATCGCGCATGCTATAAGTATATTGTGTCGATTTACGAGTAATCCAGGTTTCGAACATTGGAAAGCCATTTCCAGAGTTTTATCTTATTTGAAAGGAACCATTGAATATGGTTTATCTTATAAAGGATATCCTTCTGTAATAGAAGAATATAGTGATGTAACCTGGAACAATGTAGAATCCAAATCCAAGTCTACGACTGGATGGATCTTTACACTAGGAGGCGCTGCTGTGTCTTGGGCTTCCAAGAAGCAGACCTGTATTTCCGACTCAACAATGTTGTCAAAATTGATTGCATTAGCAGATGCATGTAAAGAAGCGGAATGACTTAGGAATTTATTAATGGAGATCCCTTTGTGGAAGAAGCCATCTCCAACAGTCTTGATTAACTGTGACAATCAAGCAACAATATACAATGTGTCTAATAAGACATATAATGGAAAGTCTAGACATGTGAGTCTAAAACATCAAATGGTGAGACAGTTACTCAAAGGAGGAGTTATAACTGTTGACTACATAGAAACGAAGAAAAACTTGGCTGACCCACTTACAAAAGGTCTTCCAAAGGCAATGGTTTCTATAAAGTTACAAGAAATAGGACTAAGGTCTGTGAATGAAGGTTGATCATCCTTAACAGAAACCCAACTTATATCTTGAAAAGGATAGACAAAGTTCAACGGGTACCAACAAGTTAAGAGAATGATTATGGAACACTAAATTGATAATCCCATAATATTTAGTGTTGGATTCTGCAAGAACAAAGGATGGATATATATCCTTAATAAGTCTAGAAACCTTAAAAGGTGTATTGCAGAAACACCTTAAGAGACTTACCTATATGAGTATGGAAATCAAGCCGTTTTCTAGGAAAGTAAGACCGCTTTCTAAGTAGACTCATGAACCAGGATTTAAGCACATGGCCATTAACGTGCTGAGCAATACAGAATACTTTACCTAAGGAAATCAACATATGTGATTGTTCCGGTTTTATCATTAGGGATACTTGGTTCAAGATTCGTTCAGCACAGAATCTCGATAAGGCTTTGAATGGTTTACACTAAGTAAAGGTTCAAATCCAAAAGATACCTTTTATTTATGTGTTGGTTTTCACGATGATGCAAAACTTGATCTTAGAACTACATAGGTTTGATCCCACTTGGGTATGTAGGAAGTCACTCTAGTGATTCAGCCGTCCTATTTAGTTATTTTCTTATTTTGAAAATTGGGGGAGATTGTTGTAAAATTTTCAAAGAAGCTTGGGTTTGGGATTTGTTTTTTTAGAAGAGAAGAAGTAAAGAAGTAGAAGAGAATTAGTCTCACATCATAGAAACTTATACAAGATATTTGTATAAATAAAGATTTCTCAAGTGAATGTTGGGGACTTGGGGCTCCCACATGTTTGTTTTGTTGTGAGGAGAGAAGTCATGCAACACCACACGCGTGCCGCCGTCGTCCGTCCGACCGAACCGGGTTCGGATTCGAAAATATTTTTGGACCGTATATGAACAGTAACGGGCCAGATTTTGGCCCGTTAAGGAACCAGAACCGGAAAATCTAACTTTGAATAAAGGCGGGAATTAGTAACGTTTTCTAAACGTTGCAAATGAAAGGTCGCGACGTTTAAGTTTAAATCTGTTCGCAACAATTACGAACCATTGCAAACGGTCGTGACTCTTGGCGAATAGACACCTCCTCACGTCTATAAATAACAACGCCCAGAAACAGTTGCAGACAGTTCAATATCTTCCTTTTCTTCCTAGAGCGATTCTGCAACGCTAGAAAGTGTTGCAAAACGCTGCACATCCATTGCTCTGTTTTGTGACTCCTCCAAGGTGTTGCGAAATCAGAAACCATTGCAGAATTGTTTTCTTCTTTCTCTTCATTCTACTCTATACAAATTGCATCATCAGATACAGTTTCTGAAGTGTTCTTGGTCGGATCAAAGTCGTACAAACTTTGAATCCGATTACGCTGTTATAGGGCTTTATTGAATCCTGAAAGTCGATAGTTCGATAACCCGTTTGTACCTGGTGGGTTGAACTATTGTCTGAAAGAATCTATTCCATAAATCCTTGAAGTCGGAAGTACAGCATTGTTTTTATCTCTATCGCCATCAAATCCATCCCGAACCGCAAAATCCCCAACAGTGACTTGTGGTGGTCGCGATTAGGGGTCGCGCGAGCATGTAGCATGACAAACGACAATAACATTCTGGAGATTTACAAGCAAGACTGTTTTGGGATTGGTGGCAGCTTTATCAAATTCCATTTGCAGGTCCGATGCTGGTGGAGGAGGTGATGTAGAAGGCAAGGCCGATGTTGTCCAGGATGGCTGTTATGGCTGTTGGCTGTTGTGGTTGTTGGCTGAAGTAGGAGCAGCGACATCAATGATTTCGCTTGACGATCGATATGTTTGCTCACTCATATCTATATCTATTTCATCGTCTGCTAATTATATACATATTCCAAATAGATTACATCGCTTGAATAAATTGATTGCGAATATTGGTTGAAGTGCTTGATTGAGATGCATGTTCAGGATATTGGATTGATTGTGTGATACTGGTATGAAATTAGGTTTGATGTTGAGATTTTATGTTTGCTGGATCGTCAAAACGCAACGGAGATACTTTCCGATTGCATTTTGATGTGTAGTTATTTTTATATTACGTGTAAATTATATGAATAGTCGAAATTCAATCAAATTCGACTCGACCACACGATAAAATTTATATTGATGTTTTGATTGTTGATTTTGGATTATTTTGCTCCATGGTTTTTATTATAAACGATTTCTTGATTTTTCCATTCCAAAATATTTTGAGAGCTGCAGGAAATTATTTATGGTGTTTATAATTTATTTAGAGAATATTTATTAGTAAACAAAAAGAGGATGAGATATCTTGAGCTCCTGAACTCCGATTTATGATATCTGTGTAAGAGATTTTTCATGGTGAATTCGAATAACGAAGAAGGAACGGTTACAGGAGAGCCTCCACCTAAACTACCTGATATTCCTCCTCCGCCTCTGGATTTTCTACCACTCGATGCAGTGCATACCAACGCTCGGTCGTCTCCCAACTGACCAAGCGATCGTGAGGCATGCCGGTGTTCGCAACAACCAAATCAAAGTCCTCGAACATGACAACGTTCTTAGGCTGATACTGTGCGAGAGTTCATAGACCACAGAGATGAAGAAATTATAGATCTGACTTAGTAACACCCTCACATCGAAGACGGTGAAACCAGAAAAGGAGTGATGCCACAGTCCATATTCGCAACTGCTCAAGATAAGTGGTAGCACACTCTACTCGTGTATATTCTTGGCAGACAACCTTTGTACAAGAATTTTAAGACTTTCGTTAACAAGACTTGAAATCCATCAGGCACGTACGAACTTTTCTACAAGAAAAATGGTTTTATATTCATCAAGTTTTATAATTCGGTAGACTGTACAAAAATTATACGTTTTGGATCATATACGATCGGTTTTAGAATTTTGATTATTAAACGATGGAGACCGGTGTTGAACTTACGAAAGCTTCATTTTCTACAATCCCTATTTGGG
Source organism: Allium cepa (assembly GCA_030765085.1). Lineage (NCBI taxonomy): Eukaryota > Viridiplantae > Streptophyta > Magnoliopsida > Asparagales > Amaryllidaceae > Allium > Allium cepa. The sequence continues at coordinate 984,766,150 of CM060929.1, read as the reverse complement.
CGCGGTTTATCGACTTGAAATTAGAATACTGGACTAACAAGGGTATTAGCAGAATTGCTAGCATACTTGGACGCCCTATAAGAATGGATGTGACAACGGCAACAGAAAACAGACTTAATTTCGCCCGTGTACTAATAGAAGTTGACATAATTTTTAGTTATCCTACTACCGTGCAATTGCTGTTATATAATGGAGAGTCTCTGTAAAGGTTTAATATGAATATAAGTTTGCACTATGTTCAGTTTGTCATGCTTATGGACGCCCTGAATCTAACTGTACTGAAAGCACCAGAAAAGAATGGAAAAGGAAAAACACCACAGCAACTGTCAACAGTGCAACGCCTCTAGATATTACAGATTACAATGTACAACTTAACGATACAATAGTTTAAAAAAATGAAGACATCAATGCCTAATACTGAAGTCACTCTGCACAACCAATTTGATGTACTCCTTGACCCACTTGCGGATTCTTGCGACCATCATGCAAATCTACAGTCTGCTTCTGTTTCCAGTTCGGTTCCGCTTTCCCAGCCTTTGAGTTACCCACCTCGATCTCTCCTCCTGTAAATGACACACAAGCAACTGCAGTGATTACTGAGGATTGTAATGAACACACAGACAACAACAACGAGACTAATCAAGATTTTATTATAGATATTGCATTGCATATTCAAGAAATTGGTACCAAATTTATTTCACAAATCAATGTTTCCCCTATGGTTATGCAGAACCCCACTTACGCGATGAAGCGAGTAATCTCTGCAAATCCTAAAAAAGATCCTCGTAAAAGATCAACGCGGAGCTCCACAGTTGGTAAATGAATATTATGACATGGAACACTAGCATGAATAGGGATGAGAAAGTCAGTCATGTATTCACGCTTCTAATGTCTCACAAGCTTAGTCTTCTAAGCTTAGTTGAGACAAAATTAACTACTGTTTCTATTCATAGCCTGCAAATGAAATTCTCTGCATGGAACATAGTACATAACAATGAAACCGGATGCAAAGGCTGTATAGTCATTCTACTTGATAGATCAGTTTGGGAATACGTTGTCGTAAGCATTTCACAACAACATTTAGTCTTACTATTAACCAACAAACAGGGTCTGCAACTTTACGGCACTTGTGTTTATGTTAGTAATTCTTATTCGGAGCGACTAAAGCTATGCGATTTGCTTTGTTCAGACGCCTCTAAGGTCCTTATGGTTAGCGATGGGGGATTTTAATAACGTTCTTAACCCAAAGGACAAAAAGGGAGGTTTACCTATCCCTTTTTTCTAGTTGAGCGGTTTTAAAAATTGTCTATTTAACTGTGGTTTAGTGAATCTCCATTACAGGGATGTAAATATACATGGCGCCGTAGAGGGATTGCTACCAGTATTGACGAAGTATTAGTCAATTATGAATTTATGTCAATGTTCCCGCAATTCAGTACTCTCGCTTTGCCTTCTTCTACTAGTGACCATACCCCTGTCTTAACTTTTTTTAGTTCGAAACATCAATGGCGGAAAAGCGCTTCATTTCGATATGTTAAGAATTGGCGTTATTTACAGGGATATGACCACTATATAGAAACAGGCGTCACTGGCAATTTAGTTGCACTGGAATGATGCGTTGTACTCAATAAATGATGCCAAGGGCCTACTCAATAAATGATGCCAAGGGCCTTGTCCCGGATGGTTTCTCAGCCAAATTTTATAACTTGCACTGGAATGAACTGTATATGCTGCTATATTAGAATTTTTCCAAACAAAGAAACTGCCATGGGTAGTGAATCGCAATTTTATTACACTAATTCCCAAAAAGGATAAACCACAACATATTTAAGATTATAGACTTATTGCTTGTGCTAATGTTTTCTACAAAATTATTTCAAAAATTATTTACAATAGAATAAAATGGTGTCTTCCCTTGTTAATCACTGAAAATCAATCAGCTTTTATACCAGGGAGGAGCATTGGTGAAATGTGTTGCTAGTACATGAACAAGTTCATGATTTTTCTAAACGCGGTAAATCTAAAATATGCATTAAGATTGATCTGCAGAAGGCTTATGATATGGTAAATCGTGAATTCGTTTGTTACATGCTTCATTCATTTGGTTTTCTCCGCATTATTATTCATCTTATTCATGAGTGCATATCTACTACGACTTTTTCTATTATGATTAATGGACGGCCTGAAGGGTTTATTACGTCAACTAGAGGCTAACGGAAGGGAGACCCTTTATCCCATGCTTATTTTGTATAGCTATGGAATATTTTCTATACTTATGAAGGAAGGTGTTATTGACAATCATTTAGAGCCTATCAACAAATTTCAGCCTGCATAACTCATCTACTGTAGCATACGATGTTATGATCTTTTTAGCAGCAACAACATCTAATTTTACTTATATGAATAATATATTTTCCAAAATGGAGGAAACGGTTGGCCTTGCAATTAATCAAACCAAGTCTCAGTTGTTTTTTTAGCAAGGATGCATTGATGAAATCAGAAATCTCAGACGTATTGAATATTACGAAGAAGAATTTACCTGTTAAGTATCTCGGAGTCCCCTTGACATCAGATTATATTCATGCAGTCCATTGTTCCCCCTTGTTAAACACGATTAGTTTACGGTTAGAAGGTTGGGACAACAATTTATTATCAACAGCAGGACGTGCAGAGTTGATTCATAGCACCATAACTCCTATAATTATGTATCAGTAGTAGAAATTTATGAAATATTTTTTAGAATTATTTTTGACGTGTAAAGTGTTTTGGAGGTTTTGGAAAAATATGTACAAAAGGATTTGGTAATGAATTTAGTAATTGAATCATATATTAGATATATCTAGTTAATTCTAGAATATTTATTTACCATCCATTTTCAAATATTGGATATATGATTATATTTTGTGATTGATTTATTATTGAATACTGATTTGTTCAATTATATATATATATATATATATATATATATATATATATATATATATATATATATATATATGGATGTAATTTGATTAGTATGTTTTAACCTACTTTTTAGATTCCTATTTATATATATATATTGAATGAGATTATATGAGTAATTCACTGTATCTATTTTGATTAGTTAATGCTGATGTGATTTTATACGATGATGGCATCCTTCTATTTGGTTTTATGGTATTTCATTCTGTGTGACGAGAAATCTGAATAAACGGAGTTATAATACCATCTAGTATAAGACTTTCAGCAATATTTCTCTAGTTATTCTTTGGACTCGTTATATAGAATATTGAATAAGCGAGTGTAATGTGTGAGACTTGAATAAACGGACTAGTAACACATAGTGTTATGGGACGCTGTTGTGTTATTTATTCAATTATCTTTTGTTCGTTAATGAAACTCATATGTGGATTTATTATATATGACAACGCTTGCTGGGGTGAGTCATGTATTTAGCCGTGTGTCGACATGTGTATCGTGCCGTGTGTCGGCATGAATATGTAGTTGTATGTTAGCTATTATATTACATATATATATATATATATATATATATATATATATATATATATATTAGTCTATTCATTGTTCGACTCCCGTTTAGTTGCGGAAGTTGAACCGGATTGGCTGGTATCCATCCTAGTGACCTGATCATGATGGTTGCACCTCGGATCTATGACACCATAGTCGTGTGTCGACAATTGATATAGCCATGTGTCGACCACATATGTAGTCATGTGCCGGCAACGTAAAGCGCCTGCGTGTCAATTAAGCCAGCAGTCTATTACCATTTAAGGCGTATGTAGGGTCGTGACCAGTACATAGCGTAGTTGTGCAGTGTGTTTATAACATGCAATGAATATGAGTAACGATGTCGGTCGAGGTAACCAAGACTGTAGGAGCCGTGTTGGTGGAATACGTGTGTCATATTCGCCAACCACATGTGTAGTCTCCTAGAGCTGATGTGTCCTTCAGTCTCCCTTCTGGTTCCTCTGTGTGTGATATAGACATATACTTATATGTAATATTATAAGCTACGGTAATACCTATGACTATGTCTGGAGCATGATCAATTCTAGTATCCTTCTCAGGCGTGTGTCACAGAATATCTTTAGTATTAGCTTGTATCGCCAAGTACTATTCATTGATATGTATTCCCTATTTATCTTTTTTGTTGTCTATTTATCTTTCTTCGGCGTGTGCCGTCAATTATTCTTTATAGATGCGTGCCGCCAATTATATCCTTCACTGGCATGTGTCTCCATTTATGTGATTTTGTTTATGGATAATTATTTGTATTGATGTAGAGAATATTTTATTTATATAGAATGAGTGATATATTTAGGCTAAGTTACGTGTAACCTGATTAGACAAGGTGATATCTCTTTGTATATGTTTTCAAGTTTTAGATGACAATTTCAGGATATGAATGATTTACCCATTTGATGTTGTTTCATGAATTTTGATTTGTCGAGTTTGTATATGCATGATGATGGTTTTATACTAGGTTTTGTGGTATTCTACGTTGTATGATATTTTGAATTGTTTGAGTTAATAATATTATTTTTATACCCAGTATATACAGAGTTCCATATGTTTATTGACCTTGAGTTTAGATATAGTCTGACCGTTTATTACTTATATAATACTCGGATCAATCCAAGGCATTTCAGGTTCAGGGATGATGAGACCGGCTTTTATTTTCTAGACATAGAGGAGACTGGATATTTTGTACTACTGTAACGACTGAAATTTTTGAAGATTTAAAACTGGAATTTAATATGATTTTGTATTAATGTTTAGATAGAGAAGAAAATCTTTTAATTTATAATAAAGTGAATGTTAGAATTTAGATGAGCAATTGTAATAAATGGAATAATATGAAGCGAATGTTGAAAATGGAATGAAACCATGAAATTTAAGATAAGTATGAACAGTTGAAATGAAAGTACGAATAATTGAAGTAATGTGAATGGTTATACTAGGATAAGATTTGAATATAAGAATACAAATGTAAATAGTAAATTTATTTAATGAATTAATATATGTTATTTATTTAGGATATTGAATAAATTTGGTAATCCTATTGCAATTAATGGTAGTAATGTTGATATAAGCTAATAAATTTAATTTCAATGCAATACTTATTAATGGATGGAATGAAATTGGATTCATGTAAATGTATACTAGGTTTTACATCAAATGGAAGTTATTTGTAACAAGTGGATGTAAATATTTAATCAATTTATGAAATAAAATAAATTGAATTTAACATAAACCTAAGTGTAAATTTAAGAGTATGTTAACAAGTATTATAAATTACCTAATTAAGTGGGTAATGAATTTATTGGAAATAAAGTTCATTTAAAAGTTAAGTAATTATAATGGTTGTGTTGATGCTAAACGTTACTTAATGATTTTTAATTTAGTAATGGAAGAGTGAATGAGAATTGATAGAAAACATAAATTTATTTATAAGTAAACAAGAGTATATATTAAACAAATTTATGATAATTGAATAATGCAGTGTTAATGGAAATTAATTAGTGTTATATATGGGATTTATACCTGGGTGGGTAGGTAGTAAACTTATAAATGAAAGAAAGTAAGTAGGTGACCATTTATTTAGGTTATTTATTCATTTAGTATGTTAAATATAAATTTGGGAATCAGATCTCAATTAAGGGAAATTAAGTTGTACGTTAATTTGAAATAAAATCTAATAAATACTATATTAATAAGGAATGTAGTACAAATGGTTAGAGATTGTCAAATTTGGTAAAAATGGTTGGACTTAGGAAACTTTGTTAATTGAGTTTAAAACCTTAATTAATATGCGTAATTGACAAGATTCACATTTTTAAATATAACCATTGATACAAATCTAAGATGTATATAGAAGTATCAATGTAACATTTGTAAATAAAATATATTTCTACAATCCCTATTTGGGCAATTTTATAATGGGAAAATTGGAAAATTGGGAGAGAAAAAAAATCAACCATTTAATATCAACCGCTTGGGACGCAAGACGCGTTTGACGTCAACGTACCTCCTCCACCGTTCTCACAATGAAGCTAGGAACGGAACTAATACCGTTGGGACGTGCCATGCATCACAATGGAAACGGACCAAAATACGAATGTAAACAGCACCTAACAGGTTAGACATCAGTTCTTCCCCACGGACAGCATAACTATATGGCAAGGATGAGCACGTATATGATGCTGCCAAAACATTTGTATTCAGGTCATGGTAAACTCCTAAAGTAAAATAGTTGTAGCATGGTAAACCAAATCTAATGATTTATCATGTCACCCAGTTAAAAGCAAATTCACAAAATAATATAAATGACGATGGTCAATGGAAAAGGATATTGCAATTTGCACACACCAATCCATCCACTAATTTTAATTTCAATATTTTCTTCCTTTTTTAAACATTGTGAATGGTTTCTCAAACTATAACGACATAAACAAAGAAAAACCATTCAATTCCAAAACTTCACAAAAGATTAAATTATCTAACGTACTACTTTTCAACCAAAAGAAAATTTGTAATACATACTATCTTAAAAATAAATAATACACAGTTAGATACCACAAAAGATTCAGCATTGAACTCAAAGAGATTACAACACAAACAAATACCTTCCATACATTGAATAGTTTCAGAAAAAACAATCAATTCATACGACTTATTCATGAAAAATTTGACCTTGCATTATTAATCTCAATATGCTCTGCTATTAATTGATGATAAAAGAGATTCTTACTCCGATTTCAGTTTTTTATATCCACACTCTTCATCAAGCAAAAACATAACTGTTTTCTTTACCCGGTTTGACATAACAAACCCAAGTGGATGTGTGCAGCATTTACACTGGATTAATTCTAATTCCTATTTAATTGACGTTAATGATAGTTTAAGTGTGTAAATTGTAATATCCCATGGAAAAATAATTCTGAGGGGGATTAATCAAACAAAAGATCATAAAATGTAAGGTCTGCTAAAGAAACTACATAACAAATGTTACATAAATATATTTTATTTGCTACTTATTATGAAATGGCGAAATTTTTTGACACCTCTAATAGCAATTTTATAAATATAATTAAGGTTATAAACTGGAAATTAGAATACAAATCTAAGATGTAGAAATATAACCATTGTAAATACGAATCTAAGATGTATATTGAAGTTACGAAATTAGAATACAAATCTAAGATGTAGAAATATAACCATTTTTAATTTTTTGACACCTCTAATAGCAATTTTATAAATATAATTAAGGTTATAAACTGGAAATTAGAATACAAATCTAAGATGTTTAAATATAACCATTGTAAATACAAACCTAAGATGTATATTGAAGTTACGAAAGATTCATTTTCTACAATCCCAATTTGGGCACGGTTTATCGACTTGAAATTAGAATACTGGAGTAATAAGGGTATTAGCAGAATTGCTAGCATACTTGGACGCCCTATAAGAATGGACGTGACAACGGCGACAGAAAACAGACTTAATTTCGCCCGTGTACTAATAGAAGTTGACATAACTTTTAGTTATCCAACTACCGTGCAATTGCTGCTATATAATGGAGAGATTGACTCTGTAAAGGTTTAGTATGAATATAAGTTTGCACTATGTTCAGTTTGTCATGCTTAGGGACACTCTGAATCTAACTGTACCGAAAGCACCAGAAAAGAATGGAAAAAGAAAGACACTACAACAACTGACAACAGTGCAACGCCACTAGATAATACAGATTACAATGTACAACTTAACGATACAATAGTTTAAAAAAATGAAGACATCAATGCCTAATACCGAAGTCACTCTGCACAACCAATTTGATGTGCTCCTCGACCTATAATCAGATGTAGCAGAAAACAAACTTTTTATTGATAATAATACAGTGGTACAGAATTGTATTTATATACAAGAGAATGGGCCTAAATCCAGTCCGCATATATTCAGTAATCTAAAACAAACTATAAGAATGCATCCTGGCCGTTCATCATGATCTGCGGTTGATATGCTCTGAGACAATGTCTCGTGGATAGATAAGTGTGCTTCCGTGTTTTGTTTGTATTATTACACTCCCCTTCAAACAAAACTAGGGTGTCATGTCTTCTTCCTCTTTCATGTCGGCTGGAAAAACTTTGAGTTCTTTACGAAATCTATGGAAATTTCTGGCTGATAACGCCTTGGTTAGAAAATCTGCTCTTTGATAATAAGATGGAACATGGTTGATGGCGAGCTTGACGCTTCCTGTCCTTTCTCGTACAAAGTGGAGATCTATCTCCATGTGTTTAGTGCGAGTATGTTGAACTGGATTCATGGAAAGAGAGATGGCACTGAGGTTGTCACACCAAATAATGGGCTTGCGAGTTGATTCGAACCCTAATTCCCAAATTAGGGTTTCGATCCAAACAATTTCAGCGACCGCACTTGCTATGCACCTATATTCGGCTTCGGCACTGCTTCTGGAGACTGTAGTTTGCTTCTTTGTGCACCAAGAAATCGGGTTTGGGCCCAGATATACACAGTATCCAGAAGTGGATTTTCTATCGTCAATGTCATTTGCCCAATCGGAATCGCTGTAAGCATGTATATTTATATCTTTACTACCCTTTAAAAGTAACCCATAAGTGTCAGTGCCTTTGAGGTATCTGAGAATTCGTTTAACTGCAATCCAATGCTCGTTTAAAGGATTCTGCATGTATTGGCATACTCTATTGGCACTATAGCATATGTCTGGCCTTGTAATAGTAGCGTACTGTAGTGCTCCAACAATGCTCCTATATTGCTTGACATTATCAATAGGCCCACCTCTGTTTTTAGACAACTGTTTATTGCTTGTCATAGGGGTGGACAGTGAATTTGCTTTGTCCATGTTGTGCCTGATCAGAATGTCATTGATGTATTGCTTCTGTGAAAGAAAAAATTCATTGTCAGTCTTCCTTTGGATGTTTATCCCTAAAAAATATTTCAATTCACCCATGTCCTTGATTGCAAAGTGTTTGTCTAGTAGCTCTATGATGTGGTTGATTTCCTGTTGATTATTTCCTGTAATGAGTATGTCATCCACATACACAAGTACATATATGCTTGCACCCTTGTCCTTTTTTAAGTAAAGTGAAGTGTCTGATTTGGTTGCATTAAAACCCAAATGTGTTAGTGTGTTTTTAAGCTTTTCATACCATGCTCTAGAGGCTTGCTTCAATCCATATATAGCTTTGTGTAATTTGCAAACATAACCTTTATTTGTATGATGATTGTATCCTTCTGGCTGTTGCATGTAGACATCTTCACATAATTCACCATTTAAAAAAGCATTATGGACATCTAGCTGTCTTATTTTCCAGTTTTTGTGTAGAGCTAAAACTAGCATGATCCTTATAGTGGTTGGTTTGATCACTGGGGAAAAAGTCTCAGTGAAATCAAAACCAAACTGCTGTGAGTACCCTTTTGCCACCAGCCTGGCTTTATATTTGGATATATTACCATTTGCATCTCTTTTAATTTTATATGTCCATCTACATCCCACAACATTTTTGTTCTTTGGTGGTTGCACTAGTGTCCAGGTTTTATTTTTAAGTAATGCACTTAACTCTTCATCCATTGCTTTTCTCCACTTTTCATGTTTGCTAGCCTGATCATAAGAACTTGGCTCCACCTCATTTGCTTGAGCTGTGTATAATTTTGGTTTAAAAATACCACTTTTAGATCTGGTAATCATGGGGTGTCCTGATCCAGGATGCTGATTATGAGAGTCTTCTGATTGATCATCATTGTAGTTGACTGTTGCATCCTTTGCTTGATTATTGTTAGTCATACCTGCATTTTGATCATTATCTTGGTTGCTGCTTGGCATGCTAGCATTCTGTATATCATTTGAATCAACTGGTGAATGATGATCATTACATCCATTATCTGAACTGTAACCTGATTTGGTGCTTAATACAGATGCATTATCTTCAAAATTTTGTATTTTCTGATTTTCTTTTTGTGTACATTCTGATAGTACTGGAATGTGAAAGCCACATGTTTTACCATTGTTGATTTCGTGATTCTGCTCTTTTCTTCCTGCAAATGGAAATACATTTTGATTAAACACAACATGCCTAGAAATGTAAATTTTGCCTTGGTTGTCCATGCACTTGTATCCTTTTTGGTTATGTGCATACCCTAGAAAAGTACATGGACTTGACCTTAGGCTCAACTTATGTTTATTGTATGGTCTAAGATAAGGATAACACAAACATCCAAAAAAATTTAACTGGTCATATTTTGGTTTTACTTTGAAGAATTTTTCATGTGGGCAGTCATTGTTTAACACCTTTGTGGGCATCCTATTAATGAGATATACTGCAGTGGCAAAAGCATCACTCCAGTATTTCAATGGCAGGGATGCTCGAGATAAAAGTGTTAAACCAGTCTCCACAATGTGTCTGTGTTTCCTCTCAACTAAACCATTTTGTTCTGATGTGTGGGGGCAGGTAGTTCTGTGTAGAATTCCTTTTTTGTTGAAAAATTCTTTTAATGATTTAAATTCTCCCCCATCATCTATTTGTATTATTTTTATACCTTTGTTAATTTGTTTTTCAACATGAGTGACAAACTGTATTATAGCATGGCTAGTGTCAGATTTAGCTTTGAGAAAATAAATCCAAGTATATCTTGTGTGTGCATCCACAAGTGATAGATAATACCTGTGTCCTTGTGTTGAGAAAAGTGGTGCTGGTCCCCATAAATCTGCAGTAATTAACTCAAGGGGTTCTTTATATATAGTTTCAGAAGTTTGAAAAGGCAATTTATGCATTTTCCCCATTTGACAGTGATCACACAAAGATAAATCAGATTTATTTGGAACAGAGATATTATTTTGCATTAAAATGAGTTTAACTACATCATAGCTAGGATGGCCAAGTTTACAATGCCATTCATGAAACAATTTTACATTACTGTCATTTCTTGAGCTAACATTATTTGACCATATTCTCTCATTAGCAGCACCATTGTTTTGGATATTGCTGAACTTGTGTAGGCCATTATCCAGATTGCCCTGTAATAATACTGTTTTATTTAATGAATCTCTAACAAAGCAAGTTTTTGGGTGAAACTCAAAATATACCTTATTTTCACTGGCAAATTGTGAAACACTAATAAGGTTTTTCTTGATACTTGGTACTCTTAATAAATTGTTTAAATAGAGTAACCTAGTACCTTTTATACAGCCAGTACCAACATGTGTTATATTTGTAGCTTCACCATTTCCCATAAGAACAGATTGGTTACCTGTGTATGCTTTGTTGCCCAGATTTAGATTCTGTAAATTGTTTGTGATATGGTTTGTGGCACCAGAATCTGGAAACCATTCATCCATGCTGTAATCTTCAGTTTTAGGTGTGTCATCAGTGGTATTATCTCCACTGTTTCTGGACTGGTTGCTGGTTTGAGTCATGTTAGCACTTGGTTGCTTGCTGGTTTGAGATGTTTGCCCTGCATTGTAATCTTCTTTATATCTGAAGTAGCATTTGTTTGCCATGTGCCCAAATTTCTCACAAATCTGACATTTGACCTTATTGTTGTATCCACTCCTCCCTCTGCCTCTGCCTCTGCCTCTTTGAGTATAACTTCCTCTCTGGCTTTGATAGTCTTGCCTGGGTTGATTTGATGAATTTCTCTGATTTCTGTTTTTTGATGTGGCTGCATAGTTGACACTATATTCTTCTTGGATTGATTTTCTTTGTTGAATCCTTCCCTCATGAGCAAGTAGGGCTGTGTGTATGTATTCAATATCAGGCAGAGTTGATTGTGTGGCAATATATGTTATTAAAGACTCATAGTCTTGATCTAATCCATTAGTGATTATTAAAATCTGCTCACTGATCGACACATTGTGACCAACACCCTTTAATTTGTCACATAAATCTTGATTTTTGCAAGGTATTCTCTCATTGGCATATCATTTTTCTTTGCATTCTGTAACTCTCTTCTATATTGCATGACTTTTGCTGCTGACTGCGAACTGTAAATGCGCTCAATTGCTGACCATATCTCATAAGAACTGCTACATCCAACCATTTGTGAGAGTAAGCTTTGACTAATTGAAGATAATAGCCAAGATGATAGGAGATTATCCTGCTTTTGGTAATGTTTGTAATCTGGATTGCTAACTGTCTTGCCTTCTTTGTCAGTTATCATGATTGGTGGTATGATTTTGGTTCCAGCCACATAATCATGTAATTCATATCCTTTTAACGCTATTTCAACTTGATATTTCCACAAAACATAATTGTCTTCATCCAGTGATGTTGTGACAACTTGACTTTTAGGTTTGATCAAGATCAAATCTGAATTCTGGAGATTGTTTGATTGACTCCCTGAAGTGGCTGATGTCATTGCTTCTTCATCAAATGCCATGGTGATTCAATACTCTTTGAAATGCCGATTTCTTGATGAGAATTGCAGAAAACAGGGATATCTTCTTTATTTTGGCGTGGCTATCAAAAGATAGCAGCCAAGAACCAAGAACTTGGTTTGAATCGAAACTGCTTGTGATAGGTATATATTACTGTTTTATCAAGAAATAGTAATATGTATGAACAACAGTAGGAAAGAAGATTGCAATCAGAGGGAAAAGTGAAGAATAATCTGATTTCACCTCTGAGATGAATATAGAACAGATGCAACCGATCTTGGCGTGATCAAGAGAAAGGTATACCTCCTCAGTGATGAAATTTTTCTGAGAGGAGCCAATGCAGTCTTAAATCTTTGAAGTTTTGATTTAATTCTTTTTTTTTTTTTTGAGAAGATTTGCCGTATGGCTTATAGCTCTGATACCATATAATCAGATGTAGCAGAAAACAAACTTTTTATTGATAATAATACAGTGGTACAGAATTGTATTTATATACAAGAGAATGGGCCTAAATCCAGCCCGCATATATTCAGTAATCTAAAACAAACTATAAGAATGCATCCTGGCCGTTCATCATGATCTGCGGTTGATTTGCTCTGAGACAATGTCTCGTGGATAGATAAGTGTGCTTCCGTGTTTTGTTTGTATTATTACACGACCCACTTGCGGATTCTTGCGACCATCATGCAAATCTACAGTCTGCTTCTGTTCCCAGTTCGGTTCCGCTTTTCCCAGCCTTTGTGTTACCCAGCTCGACCTCTCCTCCTGTAAATGACACACAAGCAACTGCAGTGATTACTGAGGATTGTAATGAACACACAGACAACAACAACGAGACTAATCAAGATTTTATTATAGATATTGCATTGCATATTCAACAAATTGGTACCAAATTTATTTCACAAATCAATGTTTCCCCCATGGTTACGCAGAACCCCACTTATACGAAGAAGCGAGTAATCTCTGCAAATCCTAAAAAAGATCCTCGTAAAAGATCAACACGGAGCTCCACAGTTGGTAAATGAATATTGTGACATGGAATACTAGTGGCATGAATACGGACGACAAAGTCAGTCATGTATTCACGCTTCTAACGTCTTACAAGCTTAGTCTTCTAAGCTTAGTTGAGTCAAACTTAACTACTGTTTCTATCCATAGCCTGCAAATGAAATTCTCTGCATGGAACATAGTACATAACAATGAAACCGGATGCAAAGGCCGTATAGTCATTCTACTTGATAGATCAGTTTGGGAATACGTTGTTGTAAGCATTTCACAACAACATTTAACCTTACTATTAACCAACAAAGGGGGTCTGCAACTTTACGGCACGTGTGTTTATGCTAGTAATTCTTATTCGGAGCGACTAAAGCTATGTGATTTGCTTTGTTTAGACGCCTCTACTATAAGGTCCTTATGGTTAGTGATGGGGGATTTTAATAACGTTCTTAACCCAAAGGACAAAAATGGAGGTTTACCTATCCCTTTCTCCTAGTTCAGCGGTTTTAAAAATTGTCTATTTAACTGTGGTTTAGCGAATCTCTGTTACAGGGATGTAAATATACATGGCGCCGTAGAGGGATTGCTACCAATATTTACAAAGTATTAGTCAATTATGAATTTTTGTCAATGTTCCCGCAATTCAGTACTCTCGCTTTGCCGCCTTCTACTAGTGACCATACCCCTGTCTTAACTTTTTTTAGTTCGAAGCATCAATGGCGGAAAAGCGCTTCATTTCGATATGTTAATAATTGGCGTTATCTACAGGGATATGACCACTATATAGAAACAGGCATCACTGGCAATTCAGGGGGTTCCCGCTTACATAATTTTATACATAAGTTAAAGGCAGTCAAGATGGAATTGAAAAAATGGCACAGGGCAAGAGCACAGGACAATAATATGACTACTTTGCAGATTGATTTTGAGACTTTGTTCTATCAATCAGATTTGGATCTAGAAAATAACAACCTATGTGATAGCATGTATCAAGCTGGACAAATGTTAAACGAACAACTTCAACGACATCAGGCATTTTTAAGGCAGCAAAGCAAGGTGATGTGGTTGCAACACGGGGATAGCAACACCAAATTTTTCTGCGCTAATATGTCTATGCAGAGGAATAGGAATAAAATTCATGCTTTGCTTGATTCAAAGGGGCGATACATTTATGACAGTGATAGTACTAGTATAACCGCACAACGGTGGAGAAACCGACCATTCGATTGTATCACTTTGATATAAAATATACATTTAAAAAATTTGTTAATATTACTTAAACATTAAGTAATAATATGTTGGAAAATAATAAATTGAGATTTGAATCTGAAAATATGAATTTCAAATTTAAATATTAATCAAAACATTCAAAATTGTCGATTTGAAATTGAAAATTTTAAAATTTTAAAATCATAATAGATTTAAATTTGAAATCTTTGATGCGCAAAATAAAAGGAGAAAGTTTAGGGAAACCGCGATGAGACAAGATCCACGTTTTTAGAGAAATCGCGACGAGACAAAATCCACGTTTTTTTGGCTTCAGGAAAATTGATTTTGGCTAGTAGAAGTAGGCAAACCTCCCTACGGTCGGTTTGATTTATTACCCAGCAGCTATTTAATGGACACACATCAACTTACTTCCCCCAAATAGAGACTAAAATGAAAATGAATGCTGAGGGACAGAAATACTTATCTTCTCCCGTCACCCTGGAAGAAATAAAGACTGCGTTGTACTGGATAAATGATGCCAAGGGCCTTGGGCTCGGATGGTTTCTCAGCCAAATTTTATAACTTGTACTGGAATGAACTGCACGAAGATATATATGCTGCTATATCAGAATTTTTCCAAACAAAGAAACTACCATGGGTAGTGAATCGCAATTTTATTACACTAATTCCCAAAAAGGATAAACCACAACATATTTCAGATTACAGACCTATTGCTTGTGCTAATGTTTTCTACAAAATTATTTCAAAAATTATTTACGGTAGAATAAAATGGTGTCTTCCTTTATTAATCACTGAAAATCAATCGGCTTTTATACCAGGGAGGTGCATTGGTGAAAATGTGTTGCTGGTACATGAACAAGTTCGTGATTTTTCTAAACGCGTTAAATCTAAAATGTGCATTAAGATTGATCTACAGAAGGCTTATGATATGGTAAATCGTGAATTTGTTTGTTACATGCTTCAGTCATTTGGTTTTCTCCACATTATTATTCATCTTATTCATGAGTGCATATCTACTCCGATTTTTTTCTATTATGATTAATGGGCGGCCTGAAGGGTTTATTACGTCAACTAGAGGCTTACGGAAGGAAGACCCTTTATCCCATACTTATTTTGTATAGCTATGGAATATTTTCTATACTTATGAAGGAAGGTGTTATTGACAATCATTTAGAGCCTATCAACAAATTTCAGCCTGCTATAACTCATCTACTGTAGCATACAACGTAGGATGCATTGATGAAATCGGAAATCTCAGACATATTGAATATTAAGGAGAAGAATTTACCTGTTAAGTATCTCGGAGTCCCCTTGACATCAGATTATATTCATGCAGTCCATTGTTCCCCCTTGTTGAACAAGATTAGTTTACAGTTAAAAGGCTGGGACAACAATTTATTATCAACAGCAGGACGTGCAGAGTTGATTCATAGCACCATAACTCCTACCATTATGTATTAGTAATAGAAATTTATGAAATATTTTTTAAAATTATTTTTGACGTGTAAAGTGATTTTGGAGGTTTTGGAAAAATATGTACAAAAGGATTTGGTAATGAATTTAGTAATTGAATCATATATTAGATATTAGTTGATTATCTAGTTAATTCTAGAATATTTATTTACCATCCATTTTCAAATATTGGATATATGATTATATTTTGCGATTGATTTATTATTGAATACTGGTTTGTTCGATTATATATATATATATATATATATATATATATATATATAGGTGTAATTTGATTAGTATGTTTTAACTTACGTTTTAGATTCCTACTTATATATATATTGAATGAGATTATATGAGTAATTCACCGTATCTATTTTGATTAGTTAGTGTTGATGTGATTTTATACGGTGATGACATCCTTCTTTTTGGTTTTATGATATTTCAATCTGTGTGATGAGAAATCTGAATAAACGGAGTTATAATACCATCTAGTATGAGACTTTCGGTAATATTTCTCTAGTTATTCTTTGGACTCGTTATATAGAATATTGAAGAAGCGAGTGTAATGTGTGAGACTTGAATAAACGGACTAGTAACACAGTGTTATGGGACGCTGTTTTGTTATTTATTCGATTATCCTTTGCTCGTTAATGAAACTCATATGTGGATTTATTATATATGACAAGGCTTGCTGGGGTGAGTCATGTATTTAGCCGTGTGTTGATATGTGTATCGTGCCGTGTGTCGACATGAATATGTTGCTGTATGTTAGCTATTATATTATATTATATTTATATATATATATATAAAGTATTAGTATATCATTGTTCAACTCCCGTTCAGTTGCGGAATGTAGGATCGATTTCACCCTAGAGGGGGGGAGGTGAATAGGGTGATGGTATAAACTATAGAAATTAATTGCGTAAGCTTATAAAATAATTTCAACACAGATCACAGAACAATAGCAGCACAGATAATAGCAGAATAATAAATGCAGAAATAGAACGACACAGAATTTACCCAGCTTCGGCAAAACCCTGCCTACGTGCTGCCCCCAAGGTTTCTACTAGAAATTAGATAGTCCCTCGCTTGCACACGTAAACTCGCGACACCCGCTATCGACTAAATCTAACTCTACGCTCAAAACCCTGCCACAACTCAGCCACTGAGTTGCGAATTCTCAAGCTACGCCACGTAGTTTGTCCCCTAGTCACACGACTAGAAATTTAAACGGTTTAAAATTTAAAAACAAATTTAAAAGCAATAAAAAATAAAAACCCTAATTAAAACACCCTTAAGTAAAAACAGGCCGGCCCAATTATTCTTTCTCTATATTTTTTTATCGGCCTATTCCTTTGTTTGTGATGGCGGCTCTTGTTTCTTCGTTTGTTCTTCTTCCTTTAAAAATTAGGGCTTTTGGTATGATTGAGGTCGCCGACTCCAGTAGCTTCGATCGAGATAAATATATTCTTGTTCCTTGCGTTCGTCGATCGATTTGTCTCTTTGAGTTTCTATCGGCTACTTCAATTCGATCAAGTTCGAATTATAATTGGTATGTTAATTTTTTGTTTTTGCTTTTACTGGTTTTGGCTTGCTTGAACTTGATGGATGAGATTGCCGATGATGATTGTTTATATAGGGTTTGTAACCGTAGCTTTGCGTTCGTACGATTATATTTGAATTTTTCAATTATCTTTGATCTGCCGCTTGATTATGCTTGGTCGTTTGAGATTGATTCTGACCTTTTCATATGCGTATACTTTCGTTGCTTGGTTGACACGGTTTCGAATTGATATCGTGGTCATCACGGTGTTGATTTCCTTTGACTTCGGCCATGTTTTGATTACGTGAATTTTTGGTTTCGTGAATTTTCTTGTACCGCTGCGGCCTTGACTTGAGATTCTTCACTGCCTGTATTTGTGTCATTCTGGACTTGCACGGCTTCAACTTGAATATGTTTCGACTTTGGTGAAGTGGTTATCGTCTCTGTATATTTGTTGCTTCCCAGACCTGTGCATTCCATTCTCATGTGTTCATATCTGTAGTATATCCTGATGCTCCTGTGCATATTGTTGCTTGATTAAAAATTGGTCCATTTCGTATACTGTCATGTTCGCCGTGATGTCATATCTTTGTGCTACCAGCTTTTGATTGTTGCATTCATTGGTCATTTTGGCCTTGTACCTGTAGCACGGTCGTGGTTTTGAAGTTTCTGTCATTTGTTGATTTGTTGCTTGATTCTGTTTTTGCTGTAGTCATTTGGGTTCATATGTACTTGATGGTTGTAGCTTGGTTTGTGTTTTTGCTTGAGTCACTTTGTTTTTTCGCTTGTGCATATTTCCTCGAGTACATGTATTCATGGCTCTGGTTACTTTGGTTCATTTGGTATGCTGTTTCGAACCATGTTCGCTGTGGCACTGTGTCACTGTGTTTGTTGAGTCACTCTACATTCAAGTCTGCATTCACTGTGTTCATTTGAGTGCCGAGTCTTTGAGCATTGTTGTGAGTAGTTTGTAGTTGCTGTTGGTTTTGGTTTTCATTTTTGCTATTTGCATGCTTCATTGACATCTGCATATTGATCACCATTGTTGCTGTGTTGATCTGAATTTCTTCCTGGTCGACACTTGATGTTTGTAGTTGATGTATATAATTGTTCGACCTGGCATTTGTTTTCAGTTGCATACTTGTTTGAGTCTGGTATCTTGATTCATTGTTTGCTCATGAACATATGATGGCATTGTTCATCATTGTGTATTGACTGAGTTTTGTGGATGCTGTCTTGATTTGTTACTGCTGTGTCTTTGATGTTGTACACTATCATGTACACTTGTGTTCGTTGAGTCACTGTACTGTTGAGGCTGATATATTGGTTCGGTCTGCATATTTGTGAGTTGTTCAGTGCACTGTTGAGCTTCTGACCTTGATATCATGGTGTACATGTGAGTTGTATTTCATTTGCGGCCTTGACTTTTGTTGATGCATTGAGTTGAGTAGTGACTTGACCTTTGCATTTTGTTTATTTTTCTAATTTTCACCTGAGTTGAATCCGGCTTGGATTTGACCTTGTGCTGAATGACATTGTTTTATTGCACTTGAGTTGAATCCTGTATTTGGGTTTGACCTGTGCTCACTTGTCCCTGTAAATTGATCAAGTGTATATTTCGGTGTGCACGGCCTTGTGGCATATACAGTGATACACTGTGTATGTCACAAGCTGTTCGTGTATGAGGAATTCAAATTTAAATGATGACGAACAACCCAAATAACCGAGGCAAATAATATTTTCAAAATTTACATTTTATTTTATACTGCAAAAATATTTCTTTTTCAATTTTACTGCGTTAGTGGATATTTTTGCAGATTGCCCAGATGCTGGATTCTAACTGGAATGAAGTTAAAGATAAATACGAGTGTGAGTGATATGTAGTGAGGTCAACTGTAAATGTAAAATAGTGATGTAATTGAATTTGTATCAAAGTTGTATAGTGAATAGTGAGAGCTTGAATTTGTACTATTCAAAATTGTAATAAATATTTGTTTGAATAAAATTTCTGTTTGAATTCAACTTCTGTGTTATTTAATTTTATTCAGCAAATATTTATTTAATCTATGAAAAATAAAATAGTACATTGACAAATACATTTAAACGAATGTATATATGTTTATTATCATCAAACAAAAAATCATATAAGCTCATATTCAACAATCTCCCCCTTTTGATGATAACAAACATATATTTAAGATTTTGAATATATTAAATGTATTTGATCATTGATATGCTCTAATTGCTCCCCCTATTTAAGTGCTTCCTCTCTACACAAAGCTCCCCCTACATATGCATAAAAATATGCAAATGAGCTTAGGTGCAAATAGAAAATTATTGACCTTTGCTTGATTTTATTTGACAAAATCTTAACTTTTCTCTCCCCCTTTTGTTGTCAGCAAAAGAATAATAGTGTTAGAGAAAATAGAGATAAAGTGATCGATATTAATTCAACATTAAAACTCAATTGAATATAAATATTAAATTTCAATAAAAAATCAAACAAAAATCATAAATATTTTGTTCGGCGCATATTCCACTTTTAGAATGATGGAAATGATGTCATCATATAAAACCATACAGTTATGTCTATTTGTGGTATATTTATATCAGGAATTTGAGTATCTACTAACCATGCATAACCGTTAGGACTTTTAAATGAGATCAGCAGTATTCCAATTTTATTTTTTTTTAAAATGAATTCAAGTATCTTCTAATCACGCATAACCGTGAGGACTTTTAAATGGGATTAGAATCAACTTGTTTATTTTAAAAATCAACTTCTGATATGCGTTCCATGCATGCATAACCGTGAGGACTTTTAAATGAGCATGGAAGCACATAACAAATTCCAAGTAATTCACCCATGCATAACCGTGAGGACTTTTAAATGAGAGTGAATACTTTGGTATTTATTTATTTATTATTATTATAACCTCCTTTTTTTTCTTAAAAAAATATAAAATGAAAAACGAACGATACCTGTTTAAAGTACCACATATCGACAAACTATATAGAATTTTGATGAGTGATGATCGTTAGAAATATGATAGAGATAGAGATGGTCATGGAATTTTTACCAACAAAAAGTTTTGTAACTCTTGTTTAAATTTCTAAAGAAATTTACTAATTATACCATCTCGAGTCATAATATATGATAAATATCAACGCTCATCACTTTTTCGATCACTATTTTTCTTTTCGATAATAATTAGGGAGTCAAATTAGTCAAAATAGTCATTTAAAATCAAATTCAAAAATAATTATAAAATTAATTTTTCAAAATGACTAATCTGAAAATATGGTCAAAAATGATTTTCTCGAGGGGGTTTTATAAGAAAATTTTCTGCTATTTGAAAATTATTTGAAATGAAAAATATGCAGATATTTTCTTTGAAAAACGATGCAGTTACTAAATGTCTCAAAAATCACGTTCAACCAGTAATTTTTCTATCAACTAGATTACCAGTGTAATCTGCATCTGAATTTCTTTTTCACTCAAAATCATCATTAATTGAATTTGATTGATCAAACCATGAAGTGAGCACCAAAAAATTTCAAACACAATTTTAATAGTATTTTAAATGACATTCTCTTGAATTTGAATTGAAGCCGTGTAAACAATTAAAAAACCGTGAATATAGAGTTAGCCGTATTATAACCAAATGTATCATCCAACAAAACACTATTTTTAATCCAAATTAATATATATGAAATAATTCAAAAAATCTAGAAAATTTTATAGTGTTTTTGGCATAAGAGTATAATTGGCCAACTATTTTGAATAAGTCAGAATCATCATCTTTTCATCATTACATTATTGGCTGATTTAATTCAGAATATGGTGCAGATTATCACATTTAATATATCGTACAATTAAGTATACCTTTACCTGTTTTACCTTTACGATATTTTTCATTGTTGTCTGTTGTGATTCTGTCACCTTTATACTAGGCTAAGGAGCTTTGTTTTGTCGCCCGTTGTGTTTCTGGAACAGCCAAAATCCAGAGAACACTGTTGTTGTTCCTTAGCCTGCCACCACACCTACACGGGAAAAGATTTTTGTGACCTATTTGTTTTTATAGGTCCATGATTGTTAGTGGCAGAATATTTTGAAAAATAATTTTGTGGAGACCCAAAACTATTTATAATTGTTCCTTTCGGCACCCAAATTTGTTTAACTTTGAGAGATTTTATATTTGTGCCTTTTGGAACCCAAATCGGTATAGTTTTCACATGTTTGGGTCTATACCAACAATTATTGTGATTGTGTCCATATTTTCTACAAATTGTGCACATTGAATTTTCTTGATTAATCTTGTTTTCAACAATTTTAGATTGATTATATCCAAGTCCTTTTCTAACCGTATTAACAGTTTGCTTTCCTAATAGCATATTCAATGATTTTTTACTTTTTGAAAATTTATCTAAAGTCGTTGACAATTGTTGGACTTGAGTTTTGAGAGACTCATTTTCGTTTAACAATTGTGTGCACTTTTTAATAGAATTCTCTCTTCTAGTATTTTCATTCTCTTTTAAAATCAGAATTTCATTTTCAAGCGATTTCATTTTAATTTCTGATTTTTTAATTTCTTCGTCAAATGTTGGACACTTATCATACTTAGGGATCCTACTTTGATAGGTTTTAACTAATTGGTCAAGTTGTACATTTAACTATCAAAGTATCTTTTTGTGATTCAAGTTTAGCGTATTTTTCCCTAAGTCGTTCAAAACAACCATTTACTTCGTGGAAATAAATTAGTAATTCAGAGTGAGTAAGTTTTGATACCTCGCTTGGCTCATCATCGTCGCTATCAGTTATATTTCCATGAAGGCACATATCTTCTTTCTCACTCTTACTGCTAGAACTTTGATTATCTTCATCACTTGTATTCCACGTGGCTGTAGTATTTCTCGGTTTTGATTTCTTTTCAAAATCGCGTTGAAATCGGGGATAATTGGGCTTGATATCACCGGGTTTGTTGCAAATGATCCCGTGTTCTTCCGAGTTGTTTAGTGCTTTGATTATTCTGCTTTTTAATTTTTGATTTAGAGCTGGATTTCCATATTTGTGGTTCCACCTTTTGAATTTCTTCATTATTAACGCCAGCTCAGCTGCTCCATCATCATCATCCTCATCACAACTGCTTTTTACAAATCCTGTTAAGCACATTTCTTCAACTGAGTTGGTTGTGGAGGATTTCTCATTGCTGTTGACTTTTGCACCATATATTGCATCGAAAGTATTCCAGATTTTCTGTGCATTTTCACAATGAGAGATGAAATTAAAATTATCTTGATTAATATGAGAATATAATATCTGCATAGCAAGAGCGTTAATCGAGATAATTTTCTTATCTGTTATATCACACCCGTTTTCAATAATATCCCAACATCTAATATTAACAGATTTTAAATAAAATTCCATTTTCAATTTCCAATTCAAAAAATCCGTTCCATCGAAAATATAAGGAATAATATTGGAACGGCCCTCAACAAAAGTATTATTAAAAGAAGCCATTTTAAAAATTCAAATTTTTAAAACAAAACCAATTTTTGAAACACGAATTTTTAAAAAAAAATTGACTTCTATTCCTAGCTCTGATACCACTTGTAGGATCGATTTCACCCTAGAGGGGGGTGAATAGGATGATGGTATAAATTATAAAAATTAATTACGGAAGCTTATAAAATAATTTCAACACAGATCACAGAACAATAGCAGCACAGATAATAGCAGAATAATAAATGCAGAAATAGAACGACACAGAATTTACCCAGCTTCGGAAAAACCCTTCCTACGTGCTGCCCCAAGGTTTCTACTAGAAATTAGATAGTCCCTCGCTTACACACGTAAACTCGCGACACCCGCTATCGACTAAATCTAACTCTACGCTCAAAACCCTGCCACAACTCAGCCACTGAGTTGCGAATTCTCAAGCTACGCCACGTAGCTTGTCTCCTAGTCACACGACTAGAAATTTAAACGGTTTAAAATTTAAAAACAAATTTAAAAAGCAATAAAAATAAAAACCCTAATTAAAACACCCTTAAGTAAAAACAAGCCGGCCTAATTATTCTTTCTCTATATTTTTTTATCGGCCCATTCCTTTGTTTGTGATGGCGGCTCTTGTTTCTTCGTTTGTTCTTCTTCCTTTAAAAATTAGGGCTTTTGGTATGACTGAGGTCGCCGACTCTAGTAGCTTCAATCGAGATAAATATATTCCAGTTTCTTGCGTTCGTCGATCGATTTGTCTCTTTGAGTTTCTATCGGCTACTTCAATTCGATCAAGTTCGAATTATAATTGGTATGTTAATTTTTTGTTTTTGCTTTTACTGGTTTTGGCTTGCTTGAACTTGATGGATGAGATTGCCGATGATGATTGTTTATATAGGGTTTGTAACCCTAGCTTTGCGTTCGTACGATTATATTTGAAATTTTCAATTATCTTTGATCTGCCGCTTGATTATGCTTGGTCGTTTGAGATTGATTTTGACCTTTTCATATGCGTATACTTTCGTTGCTTGGTTGACACGGTTTCGAATTGATATCGTGGTCATCACGGTGTTGATTTCCTTTGACTTCGGCCATGTTTTGATTACGTGAATTTTTGGTTTCGTGAATTTTCTTGTACCGCTGCGGCCTTGACTTGAGATTCTTCACTGCCTGTATTTGTGTCATTCTGGACTTGCACGGCTTCAACTTGAATATGTTTCGACTTTGGTGAAGTGGTTATCGTCTCTGTATATTTGTTGCTTCCCTGACCTGTGCATTCCATTCTCATGTGTTCATATCTGTAGTATATCCTGATGCTCCTGTGCATATTGTTGCTTGATTAAAAATTGGTGCATTTCGTATACTGTCATGTTCGCTGTGATGTCATATCTTTGTGCTACCATCTTTTGATTGTTGCATTCATTGGTCATTCTGGCCTTGTACCTGTAGCACGGTTGTGGTTTTGAAGTTTCTGCCATTTGTTGATTTGTTGCTCGATTCTGTTTTTGCTGTAGTCATTTGGGTTCATATGTACTTGATGGTTGTAGCTTGGTTTGTGTTGTTGCTTGAGTCACTTTGTTTTTTCGCTTGTGCATATTGCCTCGAGTACATGTATTCATGGCTCTGGTTACTTTGGTTCATTTGGTATGCTGTTTCGAACCATGTTCGCTGTGGCACCGTGTCACTGTGTTTGTTGAGTCACTGTACATTCAAGTCTGCATTCACTGTGTTCATTTGAGTGTCGAGTCTTTGAGCATTGTTGTGAGTAGTTTGTAGTTGCTGTTGGTTTTGGTTTTCATTTTTGCTATTTGCATGCTTCATTGACATCTGCATATTGATCACCATTGTTGCTGTGTTGATCTGAATTGCTTCCTGGTCGACACTTGATGTTTGTAGTTGATGTATATAATTGTTCGACCTGGCATTTGTTTTCAGTTGCATACTTGTTTGAGTCTGGTATCTTGATTCACTTGTTTGCTCATGAACATATGATGGCATTGTTCATCATTGTGTATTGACTGAGTCTTGTGGATGCTGTCTTGATTTGTTACTGCTGTGTCTTTGATGTTGTACACTGTCATGTACACTTGTGTTCGTTGTTCACTGTACTGTTGAGGCTGATATATTGGTTCGGTCTGCATATTTGTGAGTTGTTCAGTGCACTGTTGAGCTTCTGACCTTGATATCATGGTGTACATGTGAGTTGTATTTCATTTGCGGCCTTGACTTTTGTTGATGCATTGAGTTGAGTAGTGACTTGACCTTTGCATTTTGTTTATTTTTCTAATTTTCACCTGAGTTGAATCCGGCTTGGATTTGACCTTGTGCTGAATGACATTGTTTTATTGCACTTGAGTTGAATCCCGTATTTGGGTTTGACCTGTGCTCACTTGTCCCTGTAAATTGATCAAGTGTATATTTCGGTGTGCACGGCCTTGTGGCATATACAGTGATACACTGTGTATGTCACAAGCTGTTCGTGTATGATGAATTCAAATTTAAATAATGACGAACAACCCAAATAACTGAGGCAAATAATATTTTCAAAATTTACATATTATTTTATAATGCAAAAATATTTCTTTTTCAATTTTACTGCGTTAGTGAATATTTTTGCAGATTGCTCAGATGTTGGATTCTAACTGGAATGAAGTTGAAGATAAATACGAGTGTGAGTGATATGTAGTGAGGTCAACTGTAAATGTAAAATAGTGATGTAATTGAATTTGTATCAAAGTTTTATAGTGAATAGTGAGAGCTTGAATTTGTACTATTCAAAATTGTAATAAATATTTGTTTGAATAAAATTTCTGTTTGAATTCAACTTCTGTGTTATTTAATTTTATTCAGCAAATATTTATTTAATCTATGAAAAATAAAATAGTACATTGACAAATACATTTAAACGAATGTATATATGTTTATTATCATCAAACAAAAAATCATATAAGCGCATATTCAACACGGAAGTTGAACCGGATTGGCTAGTATCCATCCTAGTGGCCCGATCATGATGGTTGCACCTCGGATCTATGACACCATAGTCGTGTGTCGACAATTGATATAGCCATGTGTCGACCACATATGTAGTCATGTGCCGGCAATGTAAAGCGCCTACGTGTCAATTAAGCCAGCAGTCTTTTACCATTTAAGGCGTATGTAGGGTCGTGACCACTGCATAGCGTAGTTGTGCAGTGTGTTTATGACATGCAATGAATATGAGTAACGATGTCGATCGAGGTAACCAAGACTGTAGGAGCCGTGTTGGTGGAATATGTGTGTCATATTCGCCAACCACATGTGTAGTCTCCTAGAGCTGATGTGTCCTTCAGTCTCCCTTCTGGTTCCTCTGTGCGTGATATAGACATATACTTATATGTAATATTATAAGCTACAATTATACATATGACTGTGTCTGGAGCATGATCAATTCTAGTATCCTTCTCAGGCGTGTGTCACAAAATATCTTTAGTATTAGCTTGTATCGCCAGCTACTATTCATTGATATGTGTTCCCTATTTATCTTTTTTGTTGTCTATTTATCTTTCTCCGGCGTGTGCCGTCAATTATTCTTTATAGATGCGTGCCGCCAATTATATCCTTCACTGACATGTGTCTCCATTTATGTGATTTTGTTTATGGATAATTATTTGTATTGATGTAGAGAATATTTTATTTATATAGAATAAGTGATATATTTAGGCTAAGCTACGTGTAACCTGATTAGGCAAGGTGATATCTCTTTGTATATGTTTTCAAGATTTAGACAATAATTTCGGGATACGAATGATTTACCCATTTGATGTTGTTTCATGAATTTTGATTTGTCGAGTTTGTATATGCATGATGATGGTTTTGTACTAGGTTTTGTGGTATTCTACGTTGTATGATATTTTGAATTGTTTGAGTTAATAATATTATTTTTATACCCAGTATATACAGAGTTCCACATGTTTATTGACATTGGATTTAGATATAGTCTGACCGTTTATTACTTATATAATACTCGGGTCAATTCAAGGCATTTCAGGTTCAGGGACGATGAGACCAGCTTTTATTTTCTAGACTGGATATTTTGTACTGCAGATTATCGTTATGTATTGTATAGTCTCTTGTGTGTATCATTATGACGTGTATCGAACATATACTGTATATTTGATATTATATATTACTACTACGATTGAATATGTGATCTTTGATGTTATTACTGTATATTGTGTATTGTTCTATCCTAGAGGTATACATGTTTATTATTTTACGCAAATACTATGTACATATAGGTGAGTTATTTATTTAATGTTTAAATATGTACTAGTGTTATCCTAAAGGAATATTCATGTGTTTACCCCATATCGCCTTATTCTTCGTATTATCCGACAGTATTACTCTGTAGTACTCTTGGATAGCAATCATATATATGTGGGGGTACTACATGTCCAGTGGCTTTGAAACATGTTGACCAGGTTATTGCGATATAAGATTCCATAAGATGTTATGTTTATAGAGTAAGTCTTTATTCAATTATGATTGTGAGATTTGATATTTGTGGATCGTTTTTCGAGGGAGGCATGATTGTCTTGGTTATGCATATTAGATAACACCAATTTGAGACAAAAGACATTCTATCTTAGTAGCAAAGAAAGTAGACATAAGTAACTTTTTAAAAAAAGCGATTGACCTCAAGTTACTTGTCTTAAGTCCTTTTGTTAAACAAATTATAGCAGTGTGGCACGTGTATATCAATTTGAGTTTGTAGATAAGGGACGACGTAGTGAAATATTGTACTATTAGTTTTAAATTAGCTACCATGCTTAGCATATCTTGGCCTTACTGTGAAACTCGAGAGCCATTAGCCTAGTGTGTATAGTTGAGTCACAATCAATGCCATGATAATTATTATATGATAGACTTATAATGCATTGCATGGCATTATAGTAAAAATGTGCTAACTTTTTGGATACAGGTGAAGATGTAGATTGAGGTATGATTTCATTAACTCGTACACTACTTTGGTATTGTACATTATATAGTAGCATATTGGTAATCATGCAGATTATTGATAGTTCTTTTTTACTAGACTTTATGTCTAACTATCTCTTTATTGTCTCTATTGTTATCTATTATTTGGATAGGCTAACTAGGAGGAGGGGATTCCACTAGCTGGAGGTGAATTATAGAGGCATAGCTAATTATCGCTATGATTATATATATCCAATACTTTTAGGATATTGACATGTTAGATTATATATTTAATTTGAGATATGTTGTATATTAGATTTGATGTAACATTTGCAAAATGTATAAATATATTAAATCTTATATCACTTGGTATAATATGCACTTAGTTTGTTACATATTTATCTTGATAATATATTTTATTCCTTTCGCTTATATTTGTAGATTTAATCAATATGCTGTATCTTATCATTTTAAATTCTACCCGTAACAGAATGACATTCGTGATACTTATGGAATCTGTTTGCTTGCATGTGTGGATTACGGGTATCATGAATGGTAGGATGTCACATTTAGTATTAAACTTAGGACAATATCACCATAACTTAGGATAAATTGATGGAGCATATTTTTATTTTAATAGACTTATGCATGTAACATTTAGGCACTCACACTTTTGTTTCTAGTATTCTATGCTGTCTTTTAGGAAAGTTGTTTATAAGTCCCTTCGGCATATACCTATCATGGGTCATGCAACTTGAGTAATGACTGCTAGAGACAATGATGATACTCCCAAGAGTCAAATTCCAGTAT
The DNA here is from genome assembly GCA_030765085.1 of Allium cepa. NCBI lineage: Eukaryota > Viridiplantae > Streptophyta > Magnoliopsida > Asparagales > Amaryllidaceae > Allium > Allium cepa. The sequence goes on along the minus strand of CM060929.1, from coordinate 984,737,248 downwards.
GGTTTTAGAGATACTTGTTGGCTACATCATAGGGTACTCTACTGCCACCTATGGGACTCAATCAACCAATTTAGGATCTTATCTTAGCCATGTTCCAATGGGATCTAGCTTTGAAGGACCTGACGAGATGGCATTATTAAACTCTATATCTAAGGAGGCCTCAATGGAAGAAGATGTTAAATTTTAAGTCAGGCCCAAGTTTTAAGCCAAGAGGAAAGGAAAGTGAGCCCAAGTTGAGCAAGGCTAAATCATGAAGGGGAGAGTGACTTATAATAGGAGTCACATGAAGGGTTACACTGCTAAAGATTGTCGAGCCAATCTCCAAGCCAAAATGTATTTTAATTGCGATCAAACATGCCATTTCAAGAGGGGTTGTCTGTCCCTTCCAAAGGGTGGATAAGTGGTCAAGGCTTATGTTATCCAAGTTATTCCAAGTTTGAGCGCTCCGCCTACAGGGGGAACAACGTTGCCTTAGAAGGTGGGCTTTCTATTTATGAGTTTCCATTTTTTTAATTTGATACGGAAGCTTCACATTCTTTTATTTCTAGTCATCTTGTTGATAGGTTACACCTAGTGCCCCTATGTTATTGATGATTCTCTTATTACGTCGAATCCTGTTAGGGAATCGATATACTTATCTATGATATGCAGAGGTATTAAATTATCTAATGGGTTTCAGTTTTCTTGTGATACCTTTTTACTTAATTTATTAGGTTATAGACATATTTTAGGGATGGATTTGATGACAACCATAGGTTTATTATTGATTGTGGCCTCGTAGTTTGTATGAAGGATAGTAGCGGTAATGGGCTTAATTTTTATTATGAGCCCGATAGTTCTATAATGTTGATTTATTTGTTCTCCTTGGATCTCCCATGCAATGAACTAGTGTAAGTCCCCATTATGCGAAATTTTGCGAATGCATGTGAAGAGGTTTTGAGTTTGCCTCCTCAGTGTAATTGTAACATCCCGGGAATTTTATCGTTTCTATTTAAATATTAAATTAATTTTAAATATTTAAACAATTGGTGTTTAGAAATATAAATAACTTATATTCAAATTTAGAGATTATTTAAATATTTGGATTGTGATTTAAATACTTGAATTGTGAATTAAATATTAGGATCGTGAATTAAATATTAATTTAATGCATTTAATAGCCTTATCTAACTCCTTTAATTAATAAATAATAATGACGAACTCACTTTGTAATTATTTTACAATGATAAATAGTTCAAATAAATAATAACAAAATCAATTGTTGATAAAACAATTCAATTGTAATGACGTATTTTTAATTTAATTTATGTGATTTTTACATAATTTTTAATTTGAAAAATATTTAAATATTTGTTTGACATATTTTACGACAAACGATGATATTTTTGAAATTTCACAGTATAAAATAATCTATGTATTTTATCATTATTTTCGAATCGTGTTACATTTTGGTATACGATTGTATTTTTATTTTTGTCATTCGTAGTTCGTACACGAACGGAATATTACGTAACGGAATACCACAAAACTCTCTTTGAAAACACTTCTAAATTAAAAATCAAATTTTCAAAAATTTTAAAATGACTTGATGTTGATGAGATATTGGATTGTAAAGTTTGTTTGACTTAAAATTTTTGTTTCACTTGTAAAAGAAGTTGATTTTGTTGATAAATTAGGCAAACTAATTCTAATTTCCCTCTTCACTTTTACACATTTCCTAGTTTATTAATCTTCCTCCAATGAAACCAAAATGGCCACATATTTAAAAATTTGAAATTAAAACAAATCCTCAATAAAAAATGTAATGTCAGCGTCTTTGGATTTGTATTGACAAGTTCTATGATCTGGCACAAGTGTCGTGTGCTGCGATTGTGTCTGGTCGAGATCGAATATGAGGCAGTTGAAAAAGGGTTAGGCTAAGGTTAAGTTTGATGTGGTGATAGTCGAAGTAGATGGCACCATCGAGTTTCCGTTGTCAAAGAGCACCCACCCATAAATTTTCAACTCGTATGATCGCCTCCTGCAATTTGCATCCAATGTACGGACGATGAGGAGAGGCAAGTTCACTTTCAGGTAGGGGGAATCAATCTTTGATTAGTAGTTATGGCCGGCGAGAGTTCTTAGAGGGGAGTTGAATGGAGGTGGTTGTAGTAGCTTTCGTGGTCGGTGGCTTATGTGATAGTAGAGAGAAGTGATCGGTTTTGGGATTTGATCATGTTTCTGTTTATATCTCGTGCATGTGCATGTTTTATATATTGGGGAAGATAAGTTTTGATCAATTAAGGTGATTAATGTTAATCAAAATTAATTTGTATTTTAATATAAAAAACTTATAAATTCAATATCTTGCTTATAAAAGGCAGGATTCAGACGAGGTATTTTGTGTTATGCTCGTAGGAATGTTAGCTACGTGTTGGAATTGAATTCGTCAAATTCGGAGCTAGTAGGAATTTGAGCTAAAATTGAATACTACTCGATTTTAGATCAAACTGAAATGCAAAAGCGTCAATTGTAATTTCTAAGAGTTAACTCACCTCTAAATAAATTATATGATATTTGCGTTGCTATAGATAATTGTTGAATGCTTGAATGTTAGTTTATATTGATGATTGATTGATTGTTTGGATTTAAGTCCCCCTTGAAAAGTAGACGATATAAATAACCATTATGTCGAAGGGGATAAAAACAGGAGAAACTTGGACTGTATATAGCGAATAGGTTGCTACGGAACACTATGAAAATTCATGCACATTTGTGTGATTTATAGAGGACTTTTGTATAGAGACCTTAAGGGGTTTCTCGTCAATATTAATTTGCTTATACTCTAACATTGCTTATATTGCTGTTTAGTTGAAATATTAGTGACATTTGTTTGATTTGTGTGTGCATCGTTATAACTATTATCGCTATACTGTCACTTATGGAAATATCATTCTCTTAAACCCTTGTTGTGCTTTGAACTTGAGCTTGTCTTTTTACAAAATAAATGTTTGGTCGTAGTTTTGCACTTTGAAAGTGTTTAAAGTATATTTTAAAATATTTTGAGAATTTGGAAAATAAAGGATAATTGTTAATTTAAAATTTATAAAAGGCTTTATAAATTTAATTAATCGTCTTCCAGGATGATTAACGTTGTTTAAATTTATAAAGGCATTATAAATTTAGTTAACCATCTTTCGAGATAATCAATGTCAATTTAAATTTATAAAAGATTATGTTATCCCATCTGACTAAGTAGTATGAACAAATTGAATGAGTCAAACTTCGAAGTTATCAAGGTGAGACACCCAGAAAGATGCCCACGAAGTCCAAAACCCAAGTACATTCACGGTCGTAAGGGAAATGCCAAACTAACCGAAGACCGAAAAACCAGAATCACACCATAGTGTTAGGTTAGTACCGACCCCACATTATGGGTTGGTAACAATCCATACTTGCACCTTCCAAGGGGCCCATCTTCTGTCTACATATTACCCCCAATGCTAGAAGCCTATTTCCAGTGCTGTTTTATCAATTCAATGCAATTCCCTATAAATCTCCATGAACTCTTGAATCAACAAATTCATTCATCTATAACTCCATCATTTGGACTTTAAAACAAGCTATTATTAATGCAAACAACTATGGAATCATGAAGCTAATCATAAGATGAGCTAAAGCGAGGAGTTGAAGGCAACCAATATGGAAATATTATGGGTCGGTACAGACCCCTACCCTTGGAGTTGTATCGACCATCCAAGATGATGAGTGACAACCTATTTTCATGAAGGACTAGTCTATAGCAAGGAGAATGGTCTAGAAATCTTTTGCGCAAGATTTTAGGCTCCCTACCTCTATAAATAAAAGGGTAAGGCTCATTTTTTAGGATCTTTTGGCTCTTTCTTTTTTTTAATTTCTAGTGATCTCTATCAAAGTTATACCGACCTCTAATGGAGTTGTACTGACCTGTAAGAAATCCTGCCTGTAAATAACAGTATAATAAACAAAAATCTGAAGTGGACATAGGCCAGAATATGTCGAACCACTATAAATCTTTGTGTGCACTTTCTTACTCATTTTTCATTTACCTTTTTCACTTTTTATTCGTTACTAACTTTCCTTGGGCGTTTGTGCTGTTTTTGGTTTAAATATTTTGGTGCGTTCACTAGGAAACACCTGAACTCACTGATTTAAGACTTGGAAAGATTTAGAACGGCTATACAATCAACTAGAAGGACCGCTGTTGGAAGAAATCAACTAGGGGGAGCCAAGAGGCATCCTCAGGAGCTATCTCCTATCAATCTACATCACTAAGGATGAGATGGAAACCATGAAGAACGGATTGCAGAAAGAATTATTGCTCGCTTGGAAAATATGATGGAGAATTTCTTCAGGGGAATGGAATAGATGGGAACAGCCGGAGTTGCTACAAATAAAAATCAAAGACCAGAAGCTAGAGCATAGATAATTGGAAGTGGAGTAGGATGACTTGGGACAAACCCAGAACTAAACATACGGGTCGGTATCGACCTACAAACACTGGTCGGTACCAACCCCTAAAGGCTCGAGGGCATGGTTCACCCTGGCTTAGGAGGGAACAATGTGCTTCCTGGAGATGATGCAGAGCATATGAATGTGAATCAGAATGAAAAAGAACGATCTGAGAAGTATGTACCAGGATTCCCTAATAGACTCGGTGGGCGGGCTAAGAAGTAAACTTTGGAGTTCATTCGAATGATGATCATAAACTAGCTGAGATGGTGAATTGGGTACGAGGGGCAGATTTCCTAACCAGAGGTTGGAAGATTGGGTGGAAGTTCAATCACTCCAAACATTCTGTTTGCTAGGAATCCACCTGATTTTAAGTTACCTATGCTGGAAACATATGATGGGAAGACGGATCCAACAGTTCATTGTTGAGGTACATTCGACAAATGGAGGTGTTGGGTGCATTTGAAGAGGTTATGGGACGATGTTTCCCTTTATATTTGACAAGTTTGGTGGCATTATGGTTTAGACAGCTGGAGAATGGTTCCATTAGCACATGGGTCGAGTTCTGAACAGATTCGTGAAGCAGTTCCGGGTTCATATCTCACGACCCAAGAATGTAATGATGTTATCAAGCATGAAGCAGAGGGTCAGAGAAACCCTCAGAAGTTTTCTAACAAGGTTCAATGCGGTGGCAGCTGTAGCTGATAAGCCATACCCTTCGATGGTTTTGATGGCGGTAGTTTCAGGGATAGCCACGAAGATAGAGTTGAAGGTGGCTTTGAAACGGGATCCTCCCAGGGATCTCATAGAATTTTTTCATGAGGCTAAGAGATATTTGCGTCAGGAGGACGCCGAGGCTGATCAGGAAGAAATCATTACTGTGGATGGCGAAGGACTGCCTAGAGAAGGATCTAGCAAAGGTAAAGGAAAGCAAAAGATGGATGACAAGTTTGATGAATCAAAGCGAAAGAGGAGGGAATTGAAATTCTCTTTTTATATGGACTTATATGAAAACCCCTGAGTGGATTTATCTGGATACCGAGGGGTTGATCCCCCACCAAAAACCAACATGGAGAAAGCCCACTGACTATGAGAGGAAGTCTGGGAAATAATGCCTATTCCATATGCTCTATGGGCATAACACAAATGATGGCAGGCACCTGTAGGATATGATCGAGGAATATGTCAAAGATCACCAATTACAATAATATGTGAGAAGCCGAGTTCTGCTGGTGGAATAAGTGCATCCATTAACTGCAACGAATGGAAATGGCCCTGGATCAAGGTCAAGATATTCTTCTCTTGGTCGGGATGGCAAGGAATCAGGTTTGGCTCTCGCATTCTTTTCCCTTTTCCAATAAACCATGCAATAACACTATCTAGCCCCTTATTTATGTATGGGATCACGAACGATCCCTAGGCACGCTTTGAGCTGGATGCTAGGATGTAATTCCTGGAGAGGCGGGTAACTTAATGTTTGATTTTATGTTTTCTTAGTATTTTAATTCAATTCCATTAGATAAATCCTTGATTATTGAAACCCACTCGAACGTGATGACTAATATGAATCGCTTTAAGTTCCGTCTGGAAAGATGGGACCAGAGTGCAAGAAGCAAGTCCCCTAACCATAGCATGATTGATGGGCTTACTTTTCATTGAGTCCCCTTGCCGAAGAGTGAGTGGATTGGGCTCAGCAAGGGTTCGGAAAGACCATGGTTTTGAATCGCTTTAAATCCTTCTAAAAAGACAAGATCAACGTTTAAGAAGTAAGTCACCTCGCTGGAGCGTGAGTGGATAGGCTTGCTTATCATTGAGTCCCCGTGCCAAAGTGCAAGCGAATTGGGCTCAACAAGGTTTCAGAGAGACCATGAATTTGATTATCAATCCCGAACGACCATGAACTTGATTATCGGCCTCGAACGGCCATGGATTTGATTATCGACCCCAAATGGTCGTGGATTTGATTCGGCCCCAAACGGCCATAGATTTGATTATCAACCCCTAATGGCCGTGGATTTGATTATGGGCTTCGAATGGCCACAGATTTGATTACCAGCCTCGAATGGCTATAACCTCAATTAATGATCCAGACAGATTGTGGATTTAACTACTGGCCCTGAATGGTCATGAATTTTATTATCGACTTGGAGAGATCACACATTAAACTGAATATAAAATGATCCAGAGAGATCAAACCTTAAGACATATATTGATTTTGATAAAAGGATTTGAACGTTTTATAATTGGAATAGAATTGACAAATCCCGAGTGAATACGGGGCGATTTTAATGTGATGACTCTAAATGAAATCAGAATGATAACAATATAAATCCCAGATGAATACGAGACAATTTAAATATGTGATGTAATAATTTCGAACGAAATTGATATGATGATGATGTATAGATAATACCTAGGTAATGTCTAAAGTTTAAGCTATAACTGGTTTGAAATGACCTTTGACTAACATGAAAATCCGAAGCAACCAAACGATTTACCGAGATTGAAGTAGCCGGAGAGCTCACCCATTAAAGAATAATATCTTTGACCTATTCTCGAGCAAAGCACACCGTTCATTCACAAGGCGGGCTTTAGGGAGCAAGTGTTATCCCGCCTTTTGATCATGTGGTATACTAACAAACATGATGAGTCAAACTTTGAAGTAATCAAGGCGGGACGCCCGAAGAGATGACCACGAAGCCCGAAGCCTAAGTACATCCAAGATCGCAAGGGAAATTCCAAACCATCCCAAGATCGAAGATTCAAAATCCCACAAAAGTGGTGGGTCGATACCGACCCATGGTATGGGGTTATCTTAGCACATTCGATGCCAGAAGCCTATTTCCAGTGTTGTTTTGTCGATTTAATGCAATTCCTTATCGATCTTCATGAACTCTTGAATGAGCAACTTCATTCATCTACAACTCCATCCTTTGGACTCCAAAACAAGCTATTATTAATGCATACAAGTATGGAATCATGAAGCTTACCATAAGGCAAGCTGAAGCAAAGAGTTGAAGGCGTCCGACGTGGCAATATGATGGTCGATACCAACCCTACCCTAGGAGTTGTTCCGACTCATCCAAGCTGATGAGGTGGCAACCTATTTTCATGGAGAATTGGTCTATAGTAAGGAAAACGGGTTGGAGCTCTTTTGTGGGATATTTTAGGCTCCCTACCTCTATAAATAGAGGGGTAAGGCAATTTTTAGGGTCTTTTGGCTCTTTCTTTCTTTTCTTTCATTTCTAGTAATCTCTGTCAAAGATATACTGACCCTTAACGGAGTTGTACCGACCTATAATAACTTTTGTGTATAAACAACCGTATAATAAAGGAAAACTTGAAGTGGATGTAGGCTAGAGTACACCGAACCACTATAAATCTATGTATTGTAACATCCCAAAATTTATCAATTTAAAATTTGGTAATTTATTTAAACTTTTAGAATTTAATTTGAAAATAATTTGAAAAGTTTCAAAACAAATAAAATAAGTGATAATTTATATGAATAAAATTCCAATTTCTTTTGAGTTTAAAAATTTGAAATAATAAATGTTTCAAAAATCATTTGAATTTAAATTATATATATAATACATATATGAGTAGATTTGAATGTATATATTGAATTTGAGTTTAAATTATACAAGTATGTGTATGAGTATATGTATAGATATAAATGGATTATTATTCAAGTTTGAATTGGAAGTTGAATTTAAATTTTAAAATAAATGTTTTAGAAAAAAAATTTGCATTTAAAATCATAAATGTGTAATTTATATAATGTAAAAGATTGGTTAAATACATTTCTTCTTTTAACATTGTATATACAAATGAATAAGGGACGTAATTATTAATAAAGTGAATTTGATATAGAATTTACTTAAATTTCTTTATCTTTGTAAAAATACAAGTGTTAAGCATGCATGAGAAAGATGGTGTGAAAATGAACAAGTGTAGTAATCTCATGATTAGTTTTAACAACTGACATTCAATTTAGTTAATAAAAACAATAATAAAACTTAAATTCATAAAAACTTTTCAGCTTCTCCTTTTCAATCTTTAGCTTCTCAAAATTATGAACGAAAAGAAGAAAAAAATCTTGAACATTACAAACCTCAACACCAAAGAAAATAAGAAAATCTGAAACTGCAACATCTTCTTGAATTCAAAGTTTAAAAAACTGAGAATCATCTCAAGCATCAAAGTAGTAGTTTTAATTCCACATCTCAGGTAAGTGTTAAACTTCATAATTAAGTGAATTACTAATTTCGAAAATCAAGTTTTAACATCAAGGTTTCAAACTGCAGCTCAGTGAAACCAATGCTCCAGTTTTCCCCAAGAACCAGAGCAGGGTTCTCCTGAAATAAATTTAAGGCAAGTAAATTCTCTTTAAAATTTAAGTTTGAATTTATTGATCAGCAATAAAGCAAGAACTAAGCAAGTTGTATCAATCAGTTGTAGAAAAAGTCAAGTTTCAAAGACTAAATTAGCTTCAAAATTTCAAGCTGCGGACCAAAGTTCTCTGTTGCATTAAAATCAAACTATAAGTAAATTGAATTTTTGTTTGTTATTGATGATTAAGTAAACAAATACAACAGATATTAAGAAAATTTGTATTAACAAGTTGCAGATAGAAATTTCAAGATCAAAGTAAGAAAAATAAACATCCACGCTTCAAATTTTAAAACTAGTCAGGAAGCTTCTGTTACGATCGCACGACCTCTGATGGTCAGAGGAGGGAGGACGTGGCGTTTTTAGGTGATCAGTGTTTTGTTCCAGTTGGGTTCAGGGACGAATTTTTTCTTCGATAATTTGGTGTTCTGGGTGTTTGAGTGGTTCGTGGAGGTCATCGTCGACACGTCGACAATAGTAGCACCGATCTTAGCCGGCCGAAGGGTTTGTGCATGTGCACAACGACGAAATTGGTGTCCGGTGGCAACAGTTAGGGAAGAAGCCTCGGACTCGAAGTGGCATTAGTGAAATTCGCGTGTTAGCTCGAGTTATAGCTCAAAGGAAATTGCGTATGTGCCGAGTAGATTCAAAACATAAACAAATTTAAGTGGGAAATTTTTTTATACGGGTCGATCTTGGTAAAACTCGAAGTAAGGAGCACTTTTGCTCGGGGGTGACTCGAGATAGCCTCGGGTTGGTCATTTGAAACAGCATTTCCAGTTTTAAAATTTTAAAAACATAAGTTTAAATGATTTCTAAATTCTTTCTTTATAAAATGATGATTGTTTGTTAATGGAATGTGAAGTTACTGGTGTTGAAATAATTATTTGAAATTTATTAAGTTCAAAGATGTTTTAAACATTATATTTTTAAATAAAGTTGTTTTAAATTTAACTTAATAAAATAATTGAGAAGTTAATCAAATTTTCAAATTGTTAACTTAAAAACAAATTTATTTATAATGATTATATAATTAATGATTTGTAATTACTTTGTAATTAATAATTAATTAATTAAAGAATAATTAATTAATAAAAGTAAATAAAATTTAATTAATTAACAATAAAGAATTAATAAATTAAGATAATTAATTAAGGAATAATTAATTAATAAAGTTGGTTAAGATTTAATTAATTTATAATTAAGAATAATTAATCATTGATTAAAAATAATTAATAAAAATAATTATGTGGTTATTTAATTTAAATCACACAATTAATTCATCTTAACTTAAGATGATTGACTATTATCAAATGTTGTGTACTGGATTAATATTTCTGTTTGTAATTATTATACTGTGTGATGTGAATTGCTTTGTGCTGAACTACGATTTGTGATTTGTTTCTATGTGTATGTGAAAACCCTTTTGCCCGTAAAACGGCATTTAAACTTCGATGCGACAGGGAGTCGGATTCCAGCTGGTTATCCAAAACCCACATCGAACCTTGAATGTGAATCTTTGTGATTGATACATCCACGTGTTTTAAAATTGAGCGCTCACTATTCGGTTTAGCCGGGAGAGAACATTTGTGTCATATAACCCATTCTGAATAGTGATATGACGAAATGAATAGCATTTGAAGACGGTGATGAAGACCAGGTGTCTTCGAAAACGATAGGATAACCTATCGAATGTCTCTGCACTGAGTTGCTTCGGTATATAGATCTCCACATGTGATGGGGAGTCCGGTCGGGATTGTGGATATCCGAATTTGCAAGGGCTTCTTCCTTTATTGGACGAAGTGCCTTCGGTTCTGTTCGAACCTGGAACGGATTGTATGGTTGTATGTCTGACACTACATTTTGAGATATAAAATAGATTTCTTTCAAATATATATCTGTTGGTGGTGAAGAATTTATTCTCTTTGCTTAACACCCCTTCTCTGGGACGTACGAGCTCAGAGGTTATGTAGTTGAAGGTTATCAGTGATATACTCCCAATTTGGTAGTGTAGCATGCTAAGTGCTGTTGTGTATTGATGATTATTTGTTGATCATTTGTGATCAAAGCATGGCTTTCGTGTAAAGCGTGGCTTTGTGGATGAGACCTCATTGGACCTCACACTTGAAAATGGTCAAAACAGGAAAGATGCGGCAAGGTTATGAGGGTCGCGCCCTTTAGGGTATGTCATTTCCTTCTGGAAAAAGGTGTTATCATGGTATGGAGCCCAGATACTTAACCTATGTGGTTGCTGCAATCTCATTACTGTGTGGTTGTTGCTTTGTGATTGAGGGCCCTTGGATAAAGGTCGCAAACAACCGAGGAATGGCATAGTCGTGTAGTAATTACCTAGTTACAGAGGTAACCCGGCCTTGTGTTGGCATAGAACTGGTTAAGTTCTAGGGACGTCCCTCCAGAGGCGTACCCATGTGGCATAAGAAGTTCCTTAGCCTAACCATTTGTTGCATATCCAAAGAAACAATATGAGCCCTTTACGATTGCAATTTGTATAACCTGCCACCTCAAGTGGCAGCTATAGTAGGCATAGTATAATGGTACATTTGCTGGCTAAGATTAATATTATATTTTCGAAATGTTTTTCACACTATGCACTAGTAATAATATCAAAGAGTTTCTCGTATTAAGCATATTTGACTATCATAAGGAGAAATCACCCCCAAGTGTGCGATTGCATTATGTGTGTGCCACGAGGCCATATGGTAGTTTCATTTTCCAAAAGCATGAACGGTTTTCTTTAAAATCTGTTTTTTTTCATAGCAACTATTTTTGTTTACTCATACCAGTCCCATGACCGACCCGGAGTTTATTATTTTCTTTCTAAACTCTGGGTGCCCATAATTTCCACACGGGCAGCCTAATAGCAGGTTTTCCGTGTTTTAGTGCTAGCTGGATTTTGAAGTCTTTTGGTTTGGAGGCTATCGGTTTTTGAATGCTTTTGACTTGGAGATATTTTGGAAGCTTTTGGATCTCAAGGTGCTTAGTTTTGGAAGTTCGTTATCGCTTTATTTCTTTGAAGACTTTCTTGGAATGTGATCACTTGTTGTTCTATTATGAAATTCTATTTCGAAGTTGTGTTATATGTATAAAAATACTCTGATGTTGATGATGATGTTGTAATGGATATTATGATGATGTTGTATCTGTGACGTAAATGAATGATATTCATTTTGTTTCCATTGTTTTTTATATTCATCTAATGTTGTTATAAGCTCCATCCGACTGGAGTTCGATGTTTGAATCTTCGACAGTCAAATACAAGTGAGGTATTTGATGTCAATTTTCGAACATTGGATTTCGGGTCGTGACAAGTGGTATCATAGCTAAAGGTTGAGTAAGAACTTTAGCTACGGAGTATAACACATTAGATGGCTCGTTAGAGATAGGGTGAAGTATACCCTAGAATAGTATAACCCAAGACCGAAACTTTAAATTTCCTTAGTCTATTTCTTTTAACTGCTGATATTCCTTAAGATATCTCGTCCGATATCTAAATCAAGTTTTGTTACTAATTACAGATAGTAAGAGTGAGCGGACGAAGAGGAAAAGCTAGGGGTCAAGGAAATGCCACATCAGCTAGTCAAGTTCCCCCAACAGCAGAAGTAGCTTTATCTACTCAGCATCAGCCGAATCTGGCTAATTTACATAAGAGTTTATCAAGGCTTGGTGGTAAGCCGTTCACCGGCAAGGAGTCGATTGTCGAGGCCCAAGCATGGATCAAATCATGTGAAAGAATCTTTAAAGGGTTAAAGCTGCAAGGCGATCAGATGCGACTCATAGCTTCTTGGCAACTTCAAGAAGAAGCCTTAGCATGGTGGGAGAGAGTCACTGTAGATGAGCCAGAAGGCAAGTTTACTTGGGAGAGATTTAAAGAAGTATTTGAGAAGCGTTATATGCCATCAGCTGGAATTTCTCGAATGTACCAGGAATTTATGGACTTAAAGCAAGGGAGTTGTCATTTGAAGAGTATCTAAAAAAATTCAATGAATTGTCGCGTTTCGGTCCAGAATTGGTAAATACACCTCTAAAGAAAAATGAAAGGTTCATTCGTGGGATGAATAAGAAGTTCCATGAAAGGATGACTGGCCACGTCAAAGAATCTTTTTCAGATCTGATTGATATGGGGTACAGATATGCTACGCTGGATATGCAAGAAGCCCTGGTAGAGAAAGGAAATTCAAGCAATCAAAATTGGAAGAAAAGGAAATTTGGAGGCAAGAAATCATGGCAGGGTAAGGATAAAAAGAAGAGCAATCAGGGAAGCCATGCAGAGAATGTTACTTGTTTTAATTACTTTGAAAAGGGCCATTAATCGAGCAGATGTACGAAGCCTAAGAGACAAATAAATCAACCTGTACAAGCAAAACCTAGGAAATGTTATTATTGTTAGAAATTGGGACACGAAGTTAAAGACTGCCCAACCATGAAGCAAGCTCAGACAGCCAAGGTGTACACAATCGAAGACAAACCTGCATCTTCCAAAGCAGAAAATGGGAAAGAAGTTCTGGACGGTAACTTCACTATTTATGATAGCATTGTTAGAGTTCTGTTTGACACGGGTGCTACATATAGTTTTATCTCTCAGCAAGTTGTAAATGAATTAAATCTTGAACCTAATTTTGTTAACAAGCCTATATGCGTAAAGAATCCAGTTGGAGGCCGCGCGAACCTTGGTCTTCGATGTAGAGACGTTCCTATCTCATATTCTTGTTACCAGTTCCTTATCGGTCTCTTTGTCCTTGATTTTAATGAGTTTGAAGTCTTACTCGGAATGGATTGGCTAACCAAATACGAAGCCAAATTGGATTGTAATAATCAATTGATTTCGATTAAAACCGAATTTGGAGATTTCATTGAGATTTCTTGTGAGGCCCTAGTCCTAAAAGAGATGAGTTGATGTATAACTTGGGTTACCCCGAACCCAGTCTGGAGTCTATACTCATTGTCCGAGATTTTCTAGACATGTTCGAAAAAGTAAAATCCTTACCTCCACATCGAGAAATAGAATTCAGAATTGACCTAGTACCCAATGCTCGTCCTGTCGTTCACGCAAGTCGCAGGATGGCACCCAGAGAAAGGTTTGAATTAGTCAAGCAAACAGATGATTTGCTAAATAAAGGGTTAATTCGTCCTAGTGTTTCTGAATGGGGTTCAACAATAGTGTTTGTTGCTAAAACGGATGGATCTTTGAGATTGTGTGTAGATTACCGCGATCTCAATAAGCTGACTCTCAAGAACAAATTTCCTCTACCTAGAATTGATCATCTGTTTGATCAACTGCACAGTGCTCGTTTCTTTTCAAAGATGGATTTAGCCAAGGGATTCCATCAACTACGAATCATCGAAGATTATGTTCATTTGACCGCCTTCAGGGGTCCTAATATGTTCTACGAATGGTTAGTCATGCCTTTCGGGCTAACCAATGCTCCAGCATACTTTATAGATCTTATGACCCGTGTGTTTCGAAAAGTATTGAATAAATTTGTGCTCGTGTTTATTGATGATATTTTGGTCTATTCCAAGACCGAAGAGGAGCATGTCGAGCATCTTAGAATCGTTTTGGAGATATCGAGGAGAAATATTATGTTCGCCAAAATTTTCAAATGCCATTTTTGGGTCAGAGAAGTTAAATTTCTCGGACACACTGTAAATGAAGAAGGAATTTCCGTTGATCCTAGCAAAATTTCCGCTATTCTAGATTGGAGAAAACCCACAACCTAAAAAGAAGTTCGAAGCTTTCAGGGTTTAGCGGGTCATTACCGGAAGTTTGTTCAGGACTTTTCTAAGATAGCTAGTTCGTTGACTAAGCTAATAATGAAGAATGCAAGATTCAGTTGGACTCCGAAATGTGACGAAGCTTTTCAGGAGTTGAAGAAAAGATTAACCACCGCTCCTGTTCTCGCTATCATTAACGGGAATCAGGGTTTATCTGTCTATACTGATGCTTGTGGTGATGGTTTGGGTGCGGTACTAATGCAAAATGGGAAGGTAATTGTAGCGACCCGACTTCCCACTCCCGGAAAATCGCATCACTAATTAAGAAAGAAAGGGATAGAAGAAGAAAAGAAAGAGAAGAAAAAGAAACAACACATCAGAATATCACGGCGGAACGATTTAAATATAATATAGAACATATACATAGTATCATATACATCAGAGTACACAACTAAACATTTCAATTTAGACAGTTATAACATTTCTGTCTAATACAATACAAGACATCATACAGAATATCAACACAGCGGAAACTCTAACTATATATCTACACGCTGAAGCCTCTTGCTCCATAGTTCCTCCAGATTTCGTCAAGAGATAACCTGAATCACTTGACTACTCATATATAATATGAGTACCCAAGAGTTTAATAAAACAGAAAATAAACACTCGGGTCAGACAGGGGTCTGGTGTGAGTAAACGGTTTAAGATTGCTTAACTTTAGAAAATCCTTTGAAAAGAAAGGTATCACGTAAGACTTCCCACATATAAATATGGAAAAGTTTTTACCTTACGCTAACCAAAACATTTGATAGGAAATCCAATGATATTATAATAGTGTCTAGGGTTTTCAAGTAAATATGAAATAGCCGAAATTGTTACATGATTAAATTCCAGCTACTAGCCACAAAAGTGGATAATACAAACAAAACCGTAGGATCTAGTAGGGAAAATGGGTTTCCATCAATGGTAGGGCTACTGGGGTACCGCCCGTCACAGTACGTGGCCTAGATCACCGTACCGAGGAGTACTCCCACTCCCCTGCAACACAAGGCCAGAACCATTCCTTACTGAACAGTCCTGAACAAGACCACCCCGCAGTTGGCTGCAGACCAACTGCCCACACAGCCGAAATATAAAGGGACTTCTAGACAGGGATGTATCTTGCTCTCCAGTGGGAGCGACCCACGAAGTCTTGCTGCACCTCCCCTGTTTTAGCCATTCCCGGTTGATGAGGCTTGAGGCTGCGATTACCTTTATAAGCCTAATTATCTTAGAATGCTCATCGTCCGCCTGACGATGTGCTGAAAGCATTCAATCCATACAAGTTCGTTCCGGGTTCGAACGAAACCGAAGGCACTATCTCGTTGCACTCATTTTGGAATCACCCTCAGAGTCAACGACCATAGCCCTTGCACTCTAAATCTCCATCTCGAATCTATAAGCACTATTCCGTCAAACTCATTACGGAATCACCCACAGAGTTATACTGACGTATAGCCCTTACACCTCGAGTCTTCACTTGCTCCACTTGGATTAACGACCTAACGTTTAATTGGAATCGATGTGGTTTTTGGATATCCAAATATGGAAACCCGATCCCGGTCTCACCGAAACCAAACGCCATTTTAAATGTCCAAGTTATTCTTAAGGGATTTAAACAATAGATATTTAGAAATATCACTTAACATAAATGGATGTACCATATTACACAGGTAGATAAGCATCTATTATCACATGCATCTATACATATCACAAAGCAGCATATATATCACATTCAGATGTTGCATATTCACATCATCACCCATCAATCAATGTCATCCAACAACAACCAATATCATTAATTCATCCAATGATATATATCATCCAATCATTAATCATTCATAAACAAGTTTGATTCAAACTTGATTAATTTAATTAATCCTTAAATTAAATACTTGGATTATCTTCAACCCAACTTCTTATTCATTAATTAATTACAAATTAATTAGTTAACTAACATTACTTAATTATCCATCACAATTAATCTTCCCTGATTAATTAACACTTAATTACTTTAAGTAATTATCACTTAACTAGCATATTGATTAATCATCCTGATTAATTACTTCCAAATTATACTAAGTAATTACCTCTTAATTACCTTCTAAATTAATCATACTTGATTAACTATTCTTTAATTATTCTGATAATTATTCCTTAATTATCCTTTAATCATACTTAATTAATTTCTTTTAATTAATCACCTTTGATTAATTACTTTAATTACATTTAGTAATTAAAAATAAATTATAAATTAATTATTCTTAAATTATTAATTAACGATTAATTAATTATTTCTATTAATTAATGATTATTTCATTAATTAAATTTCTTTCTTAATTAATTACCTTTACAAGTAATTAATCACTTAATTAATTATCCTTAATCCTTTTATTAATTAATCATTAATTAAATAATTTAAATCTTTAACCAATTATTAATTAAGTCTTTAATTAATAACTCAAGTGATTAATCTTAATCACATTTACTTAATTACTTTTCATAAAGTAATTAACTCATACTTAATTACCTCTAGTACTTAACCACTTAATTACTTTAATTACCTCTCTAAGTAATTATATTAGATTAATCCAAAGTGATTATCTTAATTAATCACAAGTTAATTACTTAATTAACTATTTAACTTAATCATTAAAATTAATTAAATGATTCTTTAATTTACTATATTAAAAGATTCTTAATTAAGAAACCATTATCCTAATTAAATTATTTATTAACAAATAAAACTTGATAATTAAAAATGATTCAATTATCTCAATTATCTTTACAAATATACTTATCTTTAATTAAATCAAATTCAAATAACTAAAGATAATCTTAATTATAATTGATTATCAAATTCTAAACCATTAAACTTTATTTAAATAAAATATAATATTTAAAAATCAATTATAATTTAAACATATTTTAAATTGAACTTTTAAATCTTTAAAACCTTTCCAAATTTATTTATTAAAGTTTAATACAAATTTTATCTTAAAATCTACTTATTTTATTTTAAAACTCCCATATATATAAACTTGTTTTAAAACATAACTTTGAAACAAATTTAATTTTAAAACTTGTTCAACCTTTGTTTTTAAAAACTTTTTTTTCTATAAACAAATATTCTTTGTATTAATCATATCAAACTTCTGTACTAAAGCCTGAATGCCTAAATACTCGAGTAAACCCTGCTAAAACCCGTGCCTACCCCGAGAAAGACACACGCTAACTCTGAGTTCCACCCCACCCTAGCGTGCTTCGAGACAGCACGCCAAAAACCCGATGCCATCTTCGAGTCTTCCACCTTCTTCTCCCCCAGAACTTTTGCAGTAACCCATAAACGTGCACATAAACGTGCACGACGCAACTGACCAACAGCGATCACCACTCCAATCATCCCTAAGTCGCACTCGACCACCACATCCTTATGCAACACCCAGAAAAAATATTTCGATTGAAAATCGAAATAAAGCCCTCCATCCCAAAGCTACTCAGAAAACCCATCCTCAATTCCAACCACCGCCGACTATCCCCTTCACCGGAGACCATGCCACCACCTCCGTAGCTTCCCCACAATCCCCTGGATCCTTGGCAAATCTCGCGATAATCTCCGGTATCCCCACGTTGAAGCAAAGCCCAAAAGAACAACTACGTTACCTACAACAAACTAAACCCTACTCACTCCATTCTCGGCAAACTCCATTCCTAATAAAATCCAATCTCATTTTTCCTATGATCCCCATTGCCCCCTTCACCTTCATGCTCAATCCCGAAACCCAGTTCATCGCCGTTCACCAAGAATCGGCCAAAAACCCCAAAACTGATTAACTCGGATACCTCACAAATTTCCAAATTAAAAATTATGGTAATCACACTAAAATTCATAATTTCCAATTGCTATTTCATACATGCAATCAAAACTCAAAATTGATTTAATAAAATTTTGACCCTATTTACCAATTTACTGTAAATTCAAAGTTTTTAAGCTAATTATCCAATTTAAAACCTAAAATTATTTTTAGATGATAGCCTACTTGATTTCAAACAACTTTTATTTACAATTCAAGTTCTAATTCGAATTCAAGAACAAGTCATTGAATTTATTATCAAATTGGTAACCCTGCTATTAACACAGAACATAAATTGTAACTGCATAGGAATTCAAATATGCATTTAATTCAATTCAGATATCCAAGCAACAGCATGATATTTATTCTCAATCCAAGATAGAATTCAAGTTTTAAAACTGTTTTTAAAATTTATTTACTCACCTGTAAATTTTCAGAAGACAGAACTGCACTTTTTCCTTTCCAGGACTTTAAAATTCATATGCATGTTTCTGAATTCCATCTGCATGTTGACTTTCCAGATTTGTTGAAGTGATGATTAATTTCCATCTCTTGCATGTTGAAATCAATCTACTTGCAGTTGATTTCTGAGTTGCTTGATAATTTTGGAAGTGATCTTGCATTTGATTTGAATCCATATTTACAGATTTGTATTCATCTTTGATTTGTTTTTGTTTACATTTTCCCTTTTTAGTTTTGATTAAGTTTGAGTTTGAAGAAAATGTTTTTCAGCTGAAGTTTTCAAGAGTAGGTTTTTCTTCTTTCTTATTTTACAATTTTAGTTTTAAATTCAAATGTCAAGAATATGACATTTGTCCCTTGTATGATCTAATTTCCTTACACCTATGCTCTCTTATTTACAAATGTCCTTGCATAAATTAAAAGGTTAACAAGTGTTTTAATACCTAATTAATATTTTTAAATGTTATCTTCTTATTTATAAATTTATTTAAGTTATATGTAAGTAATTATGTAATATTGTGAACTTATCTTTTAATAAATATGCATGTGAATACAAATAACTTATAGTTTTGATTTATATTATATAATATATGTTTATAAACTTGAGAAATTGATTTTAACTCCTTATATAAATTTATTAAAACAATTTATCTTATTAAAAACAAAAGCTAAAATATATGTTTATAAAATAAGAAATTAACTTTATTATTTAAAATTTAAATTTCAAATATCATTTCAAAGACATTAAATCAAATTATCATTTCAAATTTCAAAACTAAATATATTCAAGTTTGAAAATCTCTTGTTGAATTTAAATTAATAATTCTTCTATTTCAAATATATATACAAATATATATACACATTTCAAATAGAAAAATCATTAAATTTGTTAATTTCCATATTAAATTTTAAAACAAATACCAAATCACAATATATATACATTTATATATATCACAATTTGAATATAAAGTTTATTACATTAAAAACTTCTTATTTACCAAAATAAATGTTCCCAAATCAAATTATTATAAACTTTCAAAAGAATTTAATCTTGCCTATTTATGTTGTCAAGAAATTTATTGATAGATATTAAATTATCAGGTAATTAGGCAGAAGGAAGAAGTTGCAAAAAAAATTAGTCTCAAGGACAGCAAGTTTACTTTTTAGTCTGAAGGACACTTTTTAGTGTAAACTGAAAATGATAGTTACAACAATCATTCTGTGTTTTACACTAAAAAGTGTCCTTCAGCCTAAAAAACAAACTTGCTGTCCTTGAGGCTAAATTTTTCTCTAACTTTTTCCTCGAGCCTAAAAACCCCTTAAATTATTATCATTAACTTAACTCATAATATAAAATGATCAAATCAATTTAATTATTATCAAAGATTATTAAATTGATATTGCTCAAAATTCCGGATCGTCACATTCCTCCCCCCTTAAAAGAATTTCGTCCCCGAAATTTAAAAGAAAAGATAATTTAATAACCCTAGCTTAAGAAATTAAATTTCAAACAGCAATCACAAAATCAATCATAGAAACTCATTTCAAACAAACAAACAATTTTATCTATCCAGAAGAATTCTGAATAGAACTTCCTAATATTATCAAGAGTTTTCCAAGTATCTATACTGGAATACTCGCTCTACAAATCTTAAGTAACTACACTATTAAAACCACGAACTCCCTCATCTGATTCTACATATCTGAACAAGAAATCAGACTAAACTTCAAGACCCGCTCAACTACCAAATCCTTCTGCACTGCTGGTTCTATCACTCGAAGAATCATACACATATTCCTCAGAGATATGTGAAATACAATGAATTCCAGCTATCCAAACTGGCAATTCAATCCTGTAGATCCAAAATCAAATCTTCAGAGAACACAGGAAAAACTCAAAATACTTCCAGAGCTAACTTTCCAGTTTTACCCAGTCTTATATCTCCTTTGATTGGATAGAATTAAAACAATATCCAAACTCTAACTTCACATTCCAAATTTTCTCAATTCTTAACTGCATAACTCTTCAGATGCTCTGAGTCACCTTTAATATTCCTGATCAACCTATCCCTTTCTGATTGCTTCAAGAAACAACAGCACCAACTCAAACCAAATCTCCAGATCCTTCTCAACAAAATGGCTCTCCCAAAGATAATTTGCTGAAATCCCAAAATACAACTCTATTCCACAAGCATTAGTGGACTTCAAACCTACCTCTCCTATCCGGAATAACCAAACAGTTGCACTTGACAACCTTATCTTCCAAATCCAGAAATTTCTTCATATTTGAATTTCCTGTAGAAATCCCATACTGCAACATCTGGTTGCTCCATACTAGAATAATTCCCAACTTGCTTCCGTTGCACAACTCTGATCTAGAGCAGATAAGAATGCTATCAAAGAACACAAGCACAATCTTTCTTCATACACAGTTCATCCGACTCATAAAATCTTAGTGACCATTCTTCTTGATCAAAACATCTCAACAGAATCTTAACTTAGAGTAAGATGCTCAATCCCTCTCCAAAGAATCTTGAGCTGCCTCGCCAAATTCTTCTCGCTCTAAGGGTCATCCCACTACAAGGTTGAACCATCAAAATTACTCCTTAATTCCAAGTTGATAAGAAAACTCAATCTCCAATTCAGGTCAACTTCTGATTTCCTCAAAACATCTGGAGAACCTATGACTACTTCCATAACTTTTACCTCCATATGAGATGCCTCAATCTCAAATCAAGAATACTCCAAGATTCCCAAACTAATCGCAAGTCACTTTTGCGATCACACTCAGTTCAGATTCCAAAGAACTGTCTCCCCAACTAGAACAACTTTTCCTATCCAAGACCAATCTTCAAGAATGGCTTACCTATCAGAAACTAATAGATCACTTCCAACAGAACCTTGCTCTGCTGAGCTTTCCGAAGAAATGGACAACCTCCACTATCTGCCTGATCTGCCGATAGTAGAGTGCCAAAGATTACTGAATCATCGAAGAAACAGATCCATGCTGCTGCTTCCAAACTTCACTCCAATGATACAGCTAAACCAAAGGATCATCCTTAACCACAAACTCCTGAAACACAAAACTATCATCCAATAACATCCAATTCCTCTAAAACATCCTTGAGATAAGTAGACATCTCCTCAAAGAAACTCGGCTCAAAATCAAACACCAACCACTTATCTTCTTAAGGGAAAACAAATGAGACCATGTCCGAAATGAGGTAACTCATCGACCTTAGTCTCCTACTTCAATATAGATAAGGCACCCTTACTTGAGATCCAGAGAATCTCTAAACATCCGAATCTTCATTGCAGTAGACATCAAATGCTATTCCAACACCATCTAAATCTGGCTCCAAAAGAACATCCTCAGAACCATCTATGGATACTGCATCTCAACACACAGCTATTCCTTCCGAAGTCTCCAAGATACCCTCACCTGCTACTCCTCAGCGGACAACTCAATTCTTGGAAATCCCGCTCACTCGAGAGCAAATCAACCTCACACTTCAAGAATATACTCCAATTCTTGAAAAAGACTTCCTCTGGACTCAAAGAAATCCTTTCACCAATCTACAAAACTTATTCGAGACGGTATTAGGTGTACAATCTCGATAAACACCTCCAATCACAACATATAAACCTCTTCCATTTGTGGTAGTCGTGTTCCACACACTTCTACCTTATCTACCTTTATAACCTATGTTGGAAAATCCGAACAGATAACCCAACAAATTAGGTATATATATATATATATATATATATATATATATATATATATATATATATAAATTACAAGTACTCTCTCTCAAGATAGACACCATTCCAGAGCCTAGGTATTCACTCAACCTAACGCTCTGATACCAGCTGTAGCGACCCGACTTCCCACTCTCGGAAAATCGCATCACTAATTAAGAAAGAAAGGGATAGAAGAAGAAAAGAAAGAGAAGAAAAAGAAACAACACATCAGAATCTCACAGCGGAACGATTTAAATATAATATAGAACATATACATAGTATCATATACATCAGAGTACACAACTAAAAATTTCAATTTAGACAGTTATAACATTTCTGTCTAATACAATACAAGACATCATACATAATATCAACACAGCGGAAACTCTAACTATATATCTACACGCAGAAGCCTCTTGCTCCATAGCTCCTCCAGATTTCGTCAAGAGATAACTTGAATCACTTGACTACTCATATATAATATGAGTACCCAAGAGTTTAATAAAACAGAAAATAAACACTCGGGTCAGACAGGGGTCTGGTGTGAGTAAACGGTTTAAGATTACTTAACTTTAAAAAATCCTTTGAAAAGAAAGGTATCACGTAAGACTTCCCACACATAAACATGGAAAAGTTTTTACCTTACGCTAACCAAAACATTTGATAGGAAATCCTGTGATATTATAACAGTGTCTAGGGTTTTCAAGTAAATATGAAATAGCCGAAATTGTTACATGATTAAATTCCAGCTATTAGCCACAAAAGTGGGTAATACAAACAAAACCGTAGGGTCTAGTAGGGAAAATGGGTTTCCATCAATGGCAGGGCTACTGGGGTACCGCCCGTCACAGTACGTGGCCTAGATCACCGTACCGAGGAGTACTCCCACTCCCCTGCAACAAAAAGCCGGAACCATTCCTTACTGAACAGTCCCGAACAAGACCACCCCGCAGTTGGCTGCAGACCAACTGCCCACACAGCCGAAATATAAAGGGACTTCTAGACAGGGATGTATCTTGCTCTCCAGTGGGAGCGACCCACGAAGCCTTGCTGCACCTCCCCTGTTTTAGCCATTCCCGGTTGACGAGGCTTGAGGCTGCGATTACCTTTATAGGCCTGATTATCTTAGAATGCTCATCGTCCGCCTGACGATGTGCTGAAAGCATTCAATCCATACAAGTTCGTTCCGGGTTCGAACGAAACCGAAGGCACTATCTCGTTGCACTCATTTTGGAATCACCCTCAGAGTCAACGACCATAGCCCTTGCACTCTAAATCTCCATCTCGAATCTATAAGCACTATTCCGTCAAACTCATTACGGAATCACCCACAGAGTTATACTGACGTATAGCCCTTACACCTCGAGTCTTCACTTGCTCCACTTGGATTAACGACCTAACGTTTAATTGGAATCGATGTGGTTTTCGGATATCCAAATATGGAAACCCGATCCCGGTCTCACCGAAACCAAACGCCATTTTAAATGTCCAAGTTATTCTTAAGGGATTTAAACAATAGATATTTAGAAATATCAGTTAACATAAATGGATGTACCATATTACACAGATAGATAAGCATCTATTATCACATGCATCTATACATATCACAAAGCAGCATATATATCACATTCAGATGTTGCATATTCACATCTTCACCCATCAATCAATGTCATCCAACAACAACCAATATCATTAATTTATCCAATGATATACATCATCCAATCATTAATCATTCATAAACAAGTTTGATTCAAACTTGATTAATTTAATTAATCCTTAAATTAAATACTTGGATTATCTTCAACCCAACTTCTTATTCATTAATTAATTACAAATTAATTAGTTAACTAACATTACTTAATTATCCATCACAATTAATCTTCCCTGATTAATTAACACTTAATTACTTTAAGTAATTATCACTTAACTAGCATATTAATTAATCATCCTGATTAATTACTTCCAAATTATACTAAGTAATTACCTCTTAATTACCTTCTAAATTAATCATACTTGATTAACTATTCTTTAATTATTCTGATAATTATTCCTTAATTATCCTTTAATCATACTTAATTAATTTCTTTTAATTAATCATCTTTGATTAATTACTTTAATTACATTTAGTAATTAAAACTAAATTATAAATTAGTTATTCTTAAATTATTAATTAACAATTAATTAATTATTTCTATTAATTAATGATTATTTCATTAATTAAATTTCTTTCTTAATTAATTACCTTTACAAGTAATTAATCACTTAATTAATTATCCTTAATCCTTTTATTAATTAATCATTAATCAAATAATTTAAATCTTTAACCAATTATTAATTAAGTCTTTAATTAATAACTCAAGTGATTAATCCTTAATCACATTTACTTAATTATTTTTCATAAAGTAATTAACTCATACTTAATTACCTCTAGTACTTAACCACTTAATTACTTTAATTACCTCCCTAAGTAATTATATTAGATTAATCCAAAGTGATTATCTTAATTAATCACAAGTTAATTACTTAATTAACTATTTAACTTAATCATTTAAAATTAATTAAATGATTCTTTAATTTACTATATTAAAAGATTCTTAATTAAGAAACCATTATCCTAATTAAATCATTTATTAACAAATAAAACTTGATAATTAAAAATGATTCAATTATCTCAATTATCTTTACAAATATATTTATCTTTAATTAAATCAAATTCAAATAACTAAAGATAATCTTTATTATAATTGATTATCAAATTCTAAACCATTAAACTTTATTTAAATAAAATATAATATTTAAAAATCAATTATAAATTAAACATATTTAAATTGAACTTTTAAATCTTTAAAACCTTTCCAAATTTATTTATTAAAGTTTAATACAAATTTTATCTTAAAATCTACTTATTTTATTTTAAAACTCCCATATTTTAAAATATATAAACTTGTTTTAAAACATAACTTTGAAACAAATTTAATTTTGAAACTTGTTCAACCTTTGTTTTTAAAAACGTTTTTTTTCTAAAAACAAATATTCTTTGTATTAATCATATCAAACTTTTGTACTAAAGCCTGAATGCCTAAATACTCGAGTAAACCCTGCTAAAACCCGTGCCTACCCCGAGAAAGACACACGCTAACTCCGAGTTCCACCCCACCCTAGCCTGCTTCGAGTCAGCACGCCAAAAACCCGATGCCATCTTCGAGTCTTCCACCTTCTTCTCCCCCAGAACTTTTGCAGTAACCCATAAACGTGCACATAAACGTGCACGACGCAACTGACCAACGGCGATCACCACTCCGATCATCCCCAGGTCGCACTCGACCACCACATCTTTATGCAACACCCAGAAAAAATATTTTGATTGAAAATCGAAATAAAGCCCTCCATCCCAAAACTACTCAGAAAACCCATCCTCAATTCTAACCACCGCCGACCATCCCCTTCACCGGAGACCATGCCACCACCTCCGTAGCTTCCCCACAATCCCCTGGATCCTTGGCAACGCTCGCGATAATCTCCGGCATCCCCACGTTGAAGCAAAGCCCAAAAGAACAACTACGTTACCTACAACAAACTAAACCCTACTCACTCCATTCTCAGCCAACTCCATTCCTAATAAAATCCAATCTCATTTTTCCTATGATCCCCATTGCCCCCTTCACCTTCATGCTCAATCCCGAAACCCTGTTCATTGCCGTTCGCCAAGAATCGGCCAAAAACCCCAAAACTGATTAACTCAGATACCTCACGATTTCCAAATTAAAAATTATGGTAATCACACTAAAATTCATAATTTCCAATTGCTATTTCATACATGCAATCAAAACTCAAAATTGATTTAATAAATTTTTGACCCCATTTACCAATTTACTGTAAATTCAAAGTTTTTAAGCTAATTATCCAATTTAAAAACCTAAAATTATTTTTAGATGATAGCCTACTTGATTTCAAACAACTTTTATTTACAATTCAAGTTCTAATTCGAATTCAAGAACAAGTCATTGAATTTATTATCAAATTGGTAACCCTGCTATTAACACAGAACATAAATTGTAACTGCACAGGAATTCAAATATGCATTTAATTCAATTCAGATATCCAAGCAATAGCATGATATTTATTCTCAATCCAAGATAGAATTCAAGTTTTAAAACTGTTTTTAAAATTTATTTACTCACCTGTAAATTTTCAGAAGACAGAACTGCACTTTTTCCTTTCCAGGCCTTTAAAATTCATATGCATGTTTCTGAATTCCATCTGCATGTTGACTTTCCAGATTTGTTGAAGTGATGATTAATTTCCAGCTCTTGCATGTTGAAATCAATCTACTTGCAGTTGATTTCTGAGTTGCTTGATAATTTTGAAAGTGATCTTGCATTTGATTTGAATCCATATTTACAGATTTGTATTCATCTTTGATTTGTTTTTGTTTACATTTTCCCTTTTTAGTTTTGATTAAGTTTGAGTTTGAAGAAAATGTTTTTCAGCTGAAGTTTTCAAGAGTAGATTTTTCTTCTTTCTTATTTTACAATTTTAGTTTTAAATTCAAATGTCAAGAATATGACATTTGTCCCTTGTATGATCTAATTTCCTTACACCTATGCTCTCTTATTTACAAATGTCCTTGCATAAATTAAAAGGTTAACAAGTGTTTTAATATCTAATTAATATTTTTAAATGTTATCATTTTATTTATAAATTTATTTTAAGTTATATGTAAGTAATTATGTAATATTATGAACTTATCTTTTAATAAATATGCATGTGAATACAAATAACTTATAGTTTTGATTTATATTATATAATATATGTTTATAAACTTGAGAAATTGATTTTAACTCCTTGTATAAATTTATTAAAACAATTTCTCTTATTAAAAACAAAAGCTAAAATATATGTTTATAAAATAAGAAATTAACTTTATTATTTAAAATTTAAATTTCAAATATCATTTCAAAGACATTAAATCAAATTATCATTTCAAATTTGAAAACTAAATATATTCAAGTTTGAAAATCTCTTGTTGAATTTAAATTAATAATTCTTCTATTTCAAATATATATACAAATATATATACACATTTCAAATAGAAAAATCATTAAATTTGTTAATTTCCATATTAAATTTTAAAACAAATATCAAATCACAATATATATACATTTATATATATCACAATTTGAATATAAAGTTTATTACATTAAAAACTTCTTATTTACCAAAATAAATGTTCCCAAATCAAATTATTATAAACTTTCAAAAGAATTTAATCTTGCCTATTTATGTTGTCAAGAAATTTATTGATAGATATTAAATTATTATCATTAACTTGTCAATTCATAATATAAAATGATCAAATAAATTTAATTATTATCAAAGATTATTAAATTGATATTGCTCAAAATTCCGGGTCGTCACGGTAATTGCCTACGCTAGTAGACAATTACGTCCACATGAAAGAAACTACCCAACCCATGATTTGGAGCTTCTAGCTGTTATCTTTGCTTTGAAAATATGGCGACATTATCTTCTGGGTAAGAACCTCTTTTAGGTTTCTTAATGATTTAAGAAATTTAACTTAACTTAATAAATATACTTAATGAACTCCTTTTGTTTTAGGTGAAAAATTCGAATTATTCACCGACCACAAATCTTTGAAATATCTCTTCACCCAAAAATATTTTAATCTACGGCAACAACGATGGTTAGAGTTTCTGGCATCCTATGATCTAGATATCTTATACATACTTGGTAAAGCCAATGTAGTTGCCGATGCTTTGAGTAGGAAACACGATATTCTCGCTCATCTTGTTATTACTCCTACTCTTCTTGAGAAAGTCGCCAGCAAACAAAAAGAAGATGAGTTTCTTCATCAAATTTATGAGAAAATGCATCGTGGTGAAAAATACTAGTTTTGAAGTCGACGACAATAAAGTTATAAGATTGAAAGGAAGAATTTGTGTCCCAAATATTACGAAGCTGAAACGTGAAGTTTTGGACGAGTGTCATAAGTCTAAACTTTGCATCCATCCAGGAGTCGATAAAATGTATCGTGATATCAAAAACTTTCTGGTGGAAGACAATGAAAAAGGACATATCTATATATGTGAGTCGCTGTGCTACTTGCCAACAAATTAAAGCGATCAAAAGAAAATGGCGGGTTTACTTCAGCCTTTAGAGGTACCCAAGTGGAAATGGGAACAAGTATCGATGGATTTCATCGACGGGTTGCCTCGTACTCGGAAAGGCAATGAAGCAATTTGGGTCATTGTGGACCGTTTGACTAAGACAACCCACTTTTTGCCAGTGAAATCTACCCGCACGGCAGCAAGTTTAGCCGAGTTATATATGAAAGAAATTGTCCATCTCCATGATATTCCTGGCAGTATAGTGAGTGATCGTAACCCGATCTTCACTAGTAGATTTTGGGAGGCATTTCAAGACGCATTGGGAACAAAACTGAATTTCAATGCTGCTTATCACCCACAGTCTGATGGGCAGACTGAGAGGATTAACCAAATCTTAGAAGACCTATTGCGTGCTTGTATACTTGATTTTGGTAGTACTTGGGAGGACCATTTACACCTGGTCGAATTCTTATATAACAATAGCTATCAGGCCAGTATGGAGATGGCTCCTTTTGAAGCTTTATATGGTCATCCGTGTCGATCACCTGCATGCTGGATTGAGGCAGGTGAAAGACTCGTCCTTGGATCGGATATGATTAAGGAAGCCACAGAAAAAGTTGATTTCATACGGAAGAAATTGAAAACGGCTCAAAGTCATCAAAAGAGTTATTATGATCGCAGGAGAAGGGATTTGGAATTTCAGATTAGAGACTCTGTTTTTGTCAAAGTATCTCCAATGCGAGGTGTGTTAAGGTTTGGGAAGACCGGTAAGCTGGCACCACGGTATATTGGTCCTTTTCCCATTCTGGAGAGGATCGGTTCTTTAGCCTATCGAGTGCAGCTGCTAGCTGGTTGTCTGGCATGCATGATGTGTTCCACATTTCTAACCTTCGGAAGTATGTGCACGATCTAGATAGTATTGTTGAAGAAGCTGCTCAGCAGGATCTAGAAATCACTCCCAATTTAACAGTCAAAAGAGAACCAATAAAGATTGTGGATCGTGATGAAAAGTAGTTAAGGAACAAAATTATGAAACTGGTTAAAATGCAGTGGAGTAGCGATCCAAAAGACTGCACTTGGGAAACTGAAGATAGCATGTAGAAATCATATCCCGATTGCAGAGTGGATATCTCGGCTTAAACTGGTAAGCCATTTCTCTACTTTTTCTGAATTCGTATATTCTCTATTTGTTTTCCTCTCTTTTTCAAATTTCGAGGGCGAAATTCTCTTAAGGGGGGATATCTGTAACATCCCAAAATTTATCAATTTAAAATTTGGTAATTTATTTAAACTTTTGGAATTTAATTTGAAAATAATTTGAAAAGTTTCAAAACAAATAAAATAAGTGATAATTTATATGAATAAAATTACAATTTCTTTTGAGTTTAAAAATTTGAAATAATAAATGTTTTAAAATCATTTGAATTTAAATTATATATATATATATAATACATATATGAGTAGATTTGAATGTATATATTGAATTTAAATTTAAATTATACAAGTATATGTATGAGTATATGTATAGAATAAATGAATTATAATTCAAGTTTTAATTGGAGGTTGAATTTAAATTTTAAAATAAATGTTTTAGAAAAATAATTTTGCATTTGAAATCATAAATGTGTAATTTATATAATGTAAAAGATTGGTTAAAAACATTTCTTCTTTTAACATTGTATATACAAATGAATAAGGGATGTAATTATTAATAAAGTGAATTTGATATAGAATTTACTTAAAATTATTTATCTTTGTAAAAATACAAGTGTTAAGCATGCATGAGAAAGATGGTGTGAAAATGAACAAGTGTAGTAATCTCATGATTAGTTTTAACAAGTGGCATTCAATTTAGTTAATAAAAAATATAATAAAACTTAAATTCATAAAAACTTTTCAGCTTCTCTTTTTCAATCTCTAGCTTCTTAAAATTCTGAACGAAAAGAAGAAAAAATTCTTGAACATTACAAACCTCAACACCAAAGAAAATAAGAAAATCTGAAACTGCAACATCTTCTTGAATTCAAAGTTTAAAAAACTGAGAATCATCTCAAGCATCAAATTAGTAGTTTTAATTCCATATCTCACGTAAGTGTTAAACTTCATAATTAAGTGAATTAGTAATTTCGAAAATCAAGTTTTAACATCAAAGTTTCAAACTGCAGCTCAGTGAAACCAATGCTCTAGTTTTCCCCAAGAACCAGAGCAGGGTTCTTCTGAAATACATTTAAGGCAAGTAAATTCTCTTTAAAACTTAAGTTTGAATTTATTGATCAGCAATAAAGCAAGAACTAAGCAAGTTGTATCAATCAGTTGCAGAAAAAAATCAAGTTTCAAAGACTAAATTAGCTTCAGAATTTCAAGTTGCAGACCAAAGTTCTCTGTTGCATTAAAATCAAACTGTAAGTAAATTGAATTTTTTTTTTGTTATTGATGAATTAAGTAAACAAATACAACAGAGATTAATAAAATTTGTATTAACAAGTTGTAGACAGAAATTTCAAGATCAAAGTAAGAAAAATAAACATCCAGGCTTCAAATTTTAAAACCAGTCAGGAAGCTTCTGTTCAAATTTTGTCAAGTGAGTAAACTTCTGATTAATCCAGTTTACTTGTTGTAAGCGTGCCTGAAATGATGTTGAAATCCTTTTCATATGAACAAATCTGTGTGCATGTGTATATTTGCTTGGGCATGTTTATATTCAGGGTCATCAATCCCCGTTTCTTCTTAGTTTCAGGTTTACAGAGTAAACGCATGTTTAAATCCAAATCTCCCTCTCTATGTTTTTCTTCAAGAATTGAAATTTAAACAAAATAAATTGTTTGTTTTAACATGTATTATGTTTTAAAAATAAATCAAAGCAAAAACAATTTAGTTTTCCCTGGAAAATTTGAAAACACAACCACAATTCAAACTATGTAAAAATTCGAATATCATAAATTTTAATTTCAGGAATACTATCTGAATCGTCATTGAAAATAATGATTTTTGAAAGTTAAATCGAAATTTTTAATACAGATTTGACTGAGAAATTGTAAGTTGATCAGAAAATGGGATTTTGTAAAATTCTGATGATCTGTGTGTTTGTGGGCCTCGAGATCATGGTCGAGTCTTTTTGGAAGCTTGGAGTTCGTCAGAAAAATGCTCAAAAAAATTTCTATTCGCCATGGCGATCGCACGGCAGCGAAGTAGGGTTAAACCCATACTTGAACGAGGTCGACAAAATTTGTATGTCGCGAGTTCATCAGAGGACCAGGGCTGATCGCACGTGCGCCAATAGAAGCGTAAGTCATCATTGATGCTTCAGGTATGATCGCACGACCTCTGATGGTCAGAGAAGGGAGGACATGGCGTTTTTAGGTGATCAGTGTTTTGTTCCATTTGGGTTCAAGGACGAAATTTTGATTTCTTCGATAATTTGGTGCTCTGGGTGTTTGAGTGGTTCGTGGAGGTCATCGTCGACACGTCGACAACAGTAGCACCGAACGTAGCCGGTCGGAGGGTTTGTGCATGTGCACAACGATGAAATTGGTGTCAGGTGGCAACAATTGGGGAAGAAGCCTCGGACTCGAAGTGGCATTAGTGAAATTCGCGTGTTAGCTCGAGTTATAGCTCGAAGGAAATTGCGTATGTGCCGAGTAGATTCAAAACATAAACAAATTTAAGTGGGAAATTTTTATATGGGTCGATCGTGGTAAAGCTCGAAGTAAGGAGCACTTTTTCTCGGGGGTGACTTGAGATAGCCTCGGGTTGGTCATTTGAAACAGCATTTCTAGTTTTAAAATTTTAAAAACATAAGTTTAAATGATTTCTAAATTCATTCTTTATAAAATGATGATTGTTTGTTAATGGAATGTGAAGTTAATGGTATTGAAATAATTATTTGAAATTTGTTAAGTTCAAAGATGTTTTAAACATTATATTTTTAAATAAAGTTGTTTTAAATTTAACTTAATAAAATAATTGAGAAGTTAATCAAATATTCAAATTGTTAACTTAAAAACAAATTTATCTATAATGATTAAATAATTAATGATTTGTAATTACTTTGTAATTAATAATTAATTAATTAAAGAATAATTAATTAATAAAAGTAATTAAAATTTAATTAATTAAGAATTAATAAATTAAGATAATTAATTAAGGAATAATTAATTAATAAATTAGGTTAAGATTTAATTAATTTATAATTAAGAATAATTAATCATTGATTAAAAATAATTGATAAAAATAATTATGTGGTTAATTAATTTAAATCACACAATTAATTCATCTTAATTGAAAATGATTGACTATTATCAAATGTTGTGTACTGGATTAATATTTCTGTTTGTGATTGTGATACTGTGTGATGTGAATTGCTTTGTGCTGAACTGCGATTTGTGATTTGTTTCTATGTGAGATGACCCACTTTCTTAGCCTAAAGTTTTTTTTTAAATAAATATGCATAGTGGTCATCTAATCAAGAAAATATTGCATTCTAATTTTCTTCTATCCAGGATCTTTATGCCAATATAAAAATATTGTTTTGCTCAAATTATCTTAAACTTACATATGTAGAGATATACAAATTACTTTCTATTTGAATCAGAGTACAGAAGTTTGGAAGCAGAAATTTGTTTGGGAATCATTAAGTAATCCCCACATAGCAAAAGTGTTTCTAAAAGAACAGGTTTTCCAGGCACACTTAGATCATTGCATAGCTATTGGTTTCATGTCTCAAGACTTAGCCTTCTACATGTATTTCCCTTAATTTTGTTACTGTATGAACTGTGCTCTTACATGTGCATGTGGGTGCATGTTTCTGTGCATGTCTGTCACTGGAAGAATTCAAGTACCTAATTTTTTACATTTTCTTGTTAACAAATATGACAGAGCCTACCCTATATTTGGGTTGTAAAACTTTACTGAAAATTGAGTTTAAAGTTCTTTAGTGCTGGCTTAACCCAGGCTCAATAAAATGGTAATGTTAGCCATTTTCAGTTTGCACTTATTCTTAAACAAAACATATGTCATTTGTTTTTCTCTTTTTTTTCTTTCCAAAGCAACCCTAAACCTTATTTCTGCCAGATTTTTACATCAATTTAAACATGGATTTTCTTATGTTCAATACTTGATTGTTCATTCAATCTATACATCCTTACAATCTCAGGTTTTCTATCATTATAAATTGATTATTCTGAAATATTGAGAACTTCATTTCTTAGTAAAACATTTTGCAAAACCAAACACAAAAGTTTCAGCTGAAACACATATAGGTTCACCACTTGCAAAACAGTAGATATCAATACATTAGTTTTCTAAGAAAATTTAAACAAAGTAGCTTAACATAATTCAGCATAAATATCTAGTAAATTTTTATATAGCATCCAATTCCTTAAGCAGTTAAGCAACCAAAGCCTGATCAAAGAAATCTCTACTTTCCTGCAAAATCACCATGAACTGCCCCATGTAAACATGAGACACCCAATGGTGCATAAAACATACTCGGGTGAGACTAATGTATGGTACGAGTAATCTAACTGAAAACATGATTTTATAGGACTCTTGTTTTTATTTAAATACTTTAAATGAATAAAGAAACTCGGTACCATCCTTGTGCATGTTTCTGTGAGACAGGTGCATGTTCATTGGGGCAAAGCAAATTGTAAATAATTCAATGATTTAGTTCAGTGAAAATAATCATAGGATCCATCCATAAAACATCATAAATCAATCAACACATTCACCAATTAAACCATCAAGTCTTTTCTTACCAGATTACTGGCCATCAGGGATTTTACCCAAGCCTTCTCATTAACCTATTTCTATTGTTTACTATCAAGCATATTATGGTCTTTAGCTACTTTCTCTTGTTAAACCACACACTGCCTGGGACATGTCTCTGTTAACCCAGCACACTCAGGCCCCTGGGTATAAGCATACCATGTGTGAGCTTGCAATGTTCACCTTTCCAAGCCATATTTTGTAGCCCTAAGATCCAAAAATCCTTAGTTAATTTACTAAGTGTTACTTTCCCCCTTTCTCTTTTCCTAAGCTTTTTCTTTTTCTTTTAATCTTCTGCCTTCTTCTTATTCTAATGGCCGGTGCTCCTCATTTTTCTCTGGCTTATGTTTTTATTTTTCTTTAAATGATGAAGAGAAAATGTGAATGATCTCACTACACTAAGCCTCCTTATATAAAACCCTGGCTGCTTCTAGGGTTTAATGAAATTACCCAATGTCATTTTTACCTTATAACATGATCTGCCTTACATTAAAAATGAGAGAAAAGGGTATGTGGTCCTTGTTTTTATTTTCAAAAATAATTTTTATCTCATTGACCTTACCCCGGTCATGTTATATGCATAACTCTGATTTTCCAAAGCAAAAGAATTGCTGGAAATGGATAAAGTGTTTGTTTAAGGGTTTATACCATTTTCATGCAAGCTTTGTTTTCTACCAGCAATGCTTGCCTGTGCACTTATATAACATAGGTAAGCCTATTTTTGCCTAAGTCTTTATTTTATTTATTTAAATAATTTTTAAGTATCTAAATATTTTTCTTGTATATATTTATTCCTGCCTAATATTTATTTTCTTTGTGCTAAACTTATTAAAGACACAATCATGTCTTCCATACAATATGTATTTCTAAATTATTTACTCTAATTTATATATTGATTTCTGCCTATTTCATTGTGCAGAAGAATGTGTGCATGTGTGTGCACTATCTTGTGCACACATACATGTTTAAACCATACACTTGCAAAACAGTTTCCATTCCTATTTATATTTTTTTCTCAATGCTATTTTAAACAAACTTAAACTAATTTAAATCATGAAATTACTTCACAAAAATCAGGGTTATCACATATACCCCTCCTTTTAGGAATTATGTCCCACAATTCTCTCATACTTAACTTAAGTACCATCAATCCAGAAAATCAACTTTTCTGATCTTAACCATCCTTAAGCCAATCAATTAATTAAATGCATATCAAAACAAAAATCACAATGCATTTTCAATCAA
Source organism: Allium cepa (assembly GCA_030765085.1). Taxonomy (NCBI): domain Eukaryota; kingdom Viridiplantae; phylum Streptophyta; class Magnoliopsida; order Asparagales; family Amaryllidaceae; genus Allium; species Allium cepa. The sequence continues at coordinate 984,701,415 of CM060929.1, read as the reverse complement.
AACATTCATCAGTATATATAAATTATACCTTTCATTCAATCAAACAGTTGTGGATAATCATTTCTGATTTTATCCTCCACTTCCCATGTGCAATCATTTGGGTCAAGACTCCTTTGCACTTTCACTAATTTAATTTCTTTGTTTCTCAATTTCTTGATCTCTCTAGAAACTATGCCCACTGGCTCCTTTTCATAAATCATCCTGGGGTCAATCTGCACATCCTTAGGGGATTCTAGGATTGCCTCTTTATCATGAACCCACCTTCTTAGTTGAGACACATGGAAAACATCATGCATTGCTCTCATTTCTTTTGGAAACTCCAGCTTATTGGCTACAGTTCCTATTCTCTCTAGAATTTTATATGGCACTATGTACCTAGGAATTAGCTTTCCTTGTTTCCCAAACCTTAGAACCTTCTTCATGGGTGATATTTTGATAAATACACAATCCCCAACACCATATTGTACTGCCTTCCTTCTTTGATCTGCATATTTCTTTTGCCTATCCTGGGCAGAAGTAATTCTTTTTCTAATCAAAGCTATTCTCTCTGAAGTTTCCTTCACACTTTCTGGCCCTAAGACCACTTTTTCCCCAGATTCAAGCCAACTTGAGGGTGATAAACATGGTCCCCATAAAGAGCTTCAAAGGATGCCATGCCTATGCTACTATGATGGCTATTGTTGTATGCAAATTCATCTAAAAAGATATGATCCTCCCAGCTTCCTCCCCAATCAAATACACAAGCTCTCAACATGTCTTCAAGCAATTTGTTCACAATTTCTGTTTGACCATCAGATTAAGGATGGTATGTTGTGCTTAAGCATAAATCAGTCCCCATTGACTTGTGAAAACTCTGCCAAAATTTTGAAGTGAAAATGGTATCTCTATCACTTACTATATTCTTTGGTATACCATGTAGTCTGACCACTTCCTTAATAAACAACTGGGCAAGTGTACATGCATTTCTCTCTGACTTTACTGGTATAAAGTGGGTTGACTTGGTTAACCTATCAACTAATACCCAAATACTATCATTTCCCCTCCTAGTTCTAGACAAACCATCAATGAAATCCATTGATATATCCTCCAATTTCCACTGTGGTATTTGCAGAGATTGGAGCATCCCTGAGGGTTTCTGATACTCAGCTTTCACCTGTTGGAAAACCATACATTTAGATACATAGGTTGCCACTGCACTCTTCATACCACTCCACCAATAATCCCTCTTGAGGTTGTGATACATCCTTGTGCTTCGTGGGTGTATAGTGTATTTGCTTTTGTGGTAAGCATCCAAGATTTCTTGCTTCAACTCATCAATTGCTGGAACATATATTCTTTTTCCTTTCTTCAAATGGCCTTGATCATTCATCTGAAAACCTTCCACTGCCTCATTTAATATCTGAGTTTTCTTTTCAAATAAAAATGGATCTTGGTCTTGTAACTTTACAACTTTGTTTTTCAATTCTGACCCCAGAGTAATAAAGCTTAATTTTCCCATTTCTACATTCTCACTGCATAGGCTCATGTTTTCTACATTATCACTTTCTATCTCTAAATCAATTAACAATGATAAAGTGTTAAACTCTTCTATCATTAATCTAGCCACGTTAGCATGTTGTCTACTTAGGGCATCTGCTACTTTATTAGCCTTACCAGGGGTATATAATATTTCAAAGTCATAAGAGGCTAGGAGTTCAATCCACCTTTGCTGCCTCATATTCAATTCTTTCTGTGAAAATAAATATTTAAGTGACTTATGGTCTGTGTAAACTTCAAACTTTTCCCCTAACAAGTAGTATCTCCATAATTTAAGAGCATACACTGTAGCAGCTAATTCAAGGTCATGAGTAGCATATCTTACCTCACTTGGTTTCAATTGCCTAGAAGCATAAGCTATCACTCGATGTTGTTGCATCAATACTGCCCCGAGTCCTTGTCCACTTGCATCAGTATACACTACCAAGTTTTCATTCCCTTCAGGTACTTTGAGGATTGGAGCTTGCACTAGTGCTTCCTTTAATTTCCCAAAGGCTTTCTCACACTCTTCAGTCCAAGTAAACACTTGATTTTTCCTTGTCAATCTGGTTAATGGGATTGAAATTTTTGGAAAATCTTTTATAAACCTTCTATAGTAACCAGCCATTCCCTTGAATGATCTGACCTCAGTGACACTGGTAGGTCTTTTCCAAGCTTGCACTGCAATGACCTTATTGGGATCCATAGATATTCCTTTTTTCGATATAACGTGGCCTAGAAAATTCACTTCATTTTGCCAAAAAGTGCATTTTGAAAATTTTGCTTTCAAGTCTTCCTGCCTCAGTTTCTCAAATACCATATGCAAATGATTTTCATGCTCTCTAACTGGCTTAGAATAAATTAGTATGTCATCAATAAATATCAATACAAATTTATCTAAGTATTCTCTAAAAATCCTATTCATCAAATCAACAAAATAGGAAGGAGCATTTGTCAAGCCAAATGGCATTACTAAAAATTCGTAAAGTCCATATCTTGTGTTAAAGGTTGTATACTTAATGCTTTCCTCTTCCACTTTCATTTGATGAAAGCCTGAAGCTAAATCAAGCCTAGTAAATATTTTTGCACCACTCAATTGATCAAAGAGATCATCAATTCTTGGTAAGGGGTATTTGTTTTTAACTGTGACTTTACTTAATTCCCTATAGTCAATACATAACCCAAGGGATCCATCTTGTTTCTTAACAAAGACTACTGGTGCTCCCCATGATGAGCTACTGGGTCTAATAAAGCCTTTTTCTTCTAATTCAACCAATTGCTTTTTCAATTCTATCAACTCCTTAGGCCCTATTCTGGTTGGTCTTTTGACCACTGGGCTAGCTCCTGGAATTATTCTGATTGAAAACTCAACCGGTCTGTGGTTTGGAACTCCCCTAACTTCACCAAACACATCAATATATTGATTCACTATGGGGATTTCTTCTAATTCAGGCATGGATTTTTCACTAGACAATGTAAAAAGGTTGGCTATATTTCTATTCTTGTTTGCCACACAAAGAACAACTACTCTTTGTCCATCAGGAATTTTCAATGATATGGTGGATGTCTCCAGCCTTATATTTACTCAACCAATCAACTCTTAGAATAACTCCTATGCCCGGATATTGCAACACATATAGGTCTGAGTTAAACACATGTCCCCCTATATCTAACCCTAGTTGCATACACATCATACCCAGAACACATGAACTACCTATAGGGCTTCTAATAAACAGTGGCTTATCAACAATCATACAATTCAATTTTAATTGTTGTGCAATATCATGGGAGATCAATGAGTGTGTAGCCCCAGTATCATACACTACTGCAAAAGGTATTGAGTGAATAAGCAAAGTATGTTCAACTTGGCCATGATTCTCCACATTTGATCCCTCAGTTCCCTTGCCTTTTCCTTCCAAAGCCATTAATTTTCCTTGCTTAAATTCTGAACAATTCCTCTTTATGTGACCTTCCTTCCCACAATGGTGACATTTGAAGGATGCTGGCCTAACATTTGTGCACCTATTCTTCATATGCCCCTCTTGGCCACAGTTGTAACAAGTAATCTTCTTCTTAATTTCAGCAGCACTGGCTTCTTCTGGTTTCTTGGTGGAAGCTGTGTTTACTTTCCTCTTATCATAAGGGTGAAATTTTCCCTTTCCTTTCTTATTTTGGCTATTCTTGAATGCCCTAAAATTTTCTCTAGCCTTATCATGTTGTTCAATGCTCAAAGTCAAGTCCAAAACTTGATCAAACGTCCTGTTCTTGTATGGTAGCATGGCTCTACTAAGGCTAGGGTTTAGCCCTTGAATACATCCGCCATTCTTAGCTTCCTCAGTAGTAATGAGTACTGCACCATACTTTGCCAATGATTCAAGCCTCTGAGTGTACTCAGTGACATTCATAGTCCCTTGCCTTAATTTGATGAATTCCTTTAGAAAAGACTCCTTGGCTGATGCAGGGACAAACCTACCTTCCAGCATTGTTTTAAATTGATCCCATGTCACTTCTCCTTCAGGTCTTCCAGCTATGATAACCTCCCACCAGTCCAAAGCTGCTCCTCTCAATTGCCTGGATGCAATTTACCTCTTCCTTTGGTCTTCAACCTGCATGTCTGCAAAGATCCTATCCAAAATCCTGAGCCAATTTTGAACTCCCATTACTCCTTCTGTGCCATCAAAAGTTTTGCCTGCAAGGTTGTTAAAAGTTTTGAGTAGTTTGGAAAGTTCCTCATGTGGATTTTCCTGCCTGTTGCCTACCCCATCCCTTATGGCTCTCATGAATTCTTGCACATTCACCATGGGTGGTTCACTTCCTCCTATATTTTGATGTCTGGGTCCTACCATTGCTCTATGGATACGACACTTAGGTTAGTCCATTTTTTCCTAATACTGTATAGATTAATTCATTTCAATCTATCCTTATTCAGTTATAAAAGATATTAGTAGTATAAGCACTAACAAAACAAAGCATCCCAAGCAGTCAACACTTCCATACATCCAATGCAAACAAGTTCATACAAAATTTTGCTATGTTATTTAACAATATATCTCTGATACCAAATGAGATGACCCACTTTCTTAGCCTAAAGTTTTTTTTAAAATAAATATGCACAGTGGTCATCTAATCAAGAAAATATTGCATTCTAATTTTCTTCTATCCAGGATCTTTATGCCAATATAAAAATATTGTTTTGCTCAAATTATCTTAAACTTACATATGTAGAGATATACAAATTACTTTCTATTTGAATCAGAGTACAGAAGTTTGGAAGCAGAAATTTGTTTGGGAATCATTAAGTAATCCCCACATAGCAAAAGTGTTTCTAAAAGAACAGGTTTTCCAGGCACACTTAGATCATTGCAGAGCTATTGGTTTCATGTCTCAAGACTTAGCATTCTACATGTATTTCCCTTAATTTTGTTACTGTATGAACTGTGCTCTTACATGTGCATGTGGGTGCATGTTTCTGTGCATGTCTGTCACTGGAAGAATTCAAGTACCTAATTTTTTACATTTTCTCGTTAACAAATATGACAGAGCCTACCCTATATTTGGGTTGTAAAACTTTACTGAAAATTGAGTTTAAAGTTCTTTAGTGCTGGCTTAACTCAGGCTCAATAAAATGGTAATGTTAGCCATTTTCAGTTTGCACTTATTCTTAAACAAAACATATGTCATTTGTTTTTCTCTTTTTTTTCTTTCCAAAGCAACCCTAAACCTTATTTCTGCCAGATTTTTACATCAATTTAAACATGGATTTTCTTGTGTTCAATACTTGATTGTTCATTTAATCTATACATCCTTACAATCTCAGGTTTTCTATCATTATAAATTGATTATTCTGAAAGCTTAAGAACTTCATTTCTTAGTAAAACGTTTTGCAAAACCAAACACAAAAGTTTCAGCTGAAACACATATAGGTTCACCACTTGCAAAACAGTAGATATCAATACATTAGTTTTCTAAGAAAATTTAAACAAAGTAGCTTAACATAATTCAGCATAAATATCTAGTAAATCTTTATATAGCATCCAATTCCTTAATCAGTTAAGCATCCAAAGCCTGATCAAAGAAATCTCTACTTTCCTGCAAAATCACCATGAACTGCCCTATGTAAACATGAGACATCCAATGGTGCATAAAACACACTCGGGTCAGACTAATGTCTGGTATGAGTAATCTAACTGAAAACATGATTTTATATGACTCTTGTTTGTATTTAAATACTTTAAATGAATAAAGAAACTCAGTACCATCCTTGTGCATGTTTCTGTGAGACAAGTGCATGTTCATTGGGGCAAAGCAAATTGTAAATAATTCAATGATTTAGTTCAGTGAAAATAATCATAGGATCCATTCATAAAACATCATAAATCAATCAACACATTCACCAATTAAACCATCAAGTCTTTTCTTACCAGATTACTGGCCATCAGGGATTTTACCCAAGCCTTCTCATTAACCTATTTCTATTGTTTACTATCAAGCATATTATGGTCTTTAGCTACTTTCTCTTGTTAAACCACACACTGCCTGGGACATGTCTCTGTTAACCCAGCACACTCAGGCCCCTGGGTATAAGCATACCATGTGTGAGCTTGCAATGTTCACCTTTCCAAGCCATATTTTGTAGCCCTAAGATCCAAAAATCCTTAGTTAATTTACTAAGTGTTACTTTCCCCCTTTTTCTTTCCTTATTACTGAGCTAATCCCTTCTGCATATCATATTTCAATCAGAGAAATAAGCATTTAGCCAACATATATTCATCCAGAGATTTGTAAGTCATAATTTTCATAAACAAGCAATTAATCATACAGGCAGATGTGATTTCTAAGCATTATATTTTGTCTATGAGTTTCAATGGATCAAGTTATAAACATATAGTCATAGATAGTTTTTCTTTATGGTTACCTCCTTTTACCTCTGGTTCAATCAGATCCTTATTAATCTTTAAGATCTGGCTAAACCACAAGTTTAGGTTTTGATTTGGATAGTTCATAAAACATAGAAGCTCAGCACATGTATAACATTGCACTTCTACATCTTTCTTTGTTTTAGTTAATATGAGACATAAGCAACAACACAATGCTAGAGCCCCACCTTTTCTTTCATTTTTAGACCATATATTTACAACATAAATCCTGGGTTTTTAAGCAAGTAAATACATAAAGAAAACCCATAATAAAACATACTTTATCTCAAAACACAGATAGCTATATTTAAACATGAAATCCATGACTCTTTCATACTGGATAAATCACTATAAAATATTTTTCACTCGAGCAGATTATTAACAAACCAAAGTCATCAAATCATAAAAATGAACATAGCTTGCAAAAGTGAAATATAAATTCAATTAGGCTGCCTCAATATTCAGGACTTAATGCCATAGTTTCCAGTGAGGTTACTCACTTTAATTTCTCTTTTCCTAAGCTTTTTCTTTTTCTTTTAATCTTCTGCCTTCTTCTTATTCTAATGGCCGGTGCTCCTCATTTTTCTCTGGCTTATGTTTTTATTTTTCTTTAAATGATGAAGAGAAAATGTGAATGATCTCACTACACTAAGCCTCCTTATATAAAACCCTGGCTGCTTCTAGGGTTTAATGAAATTACCCAATGTCATTTTTACCTTATAACATGATCTGCCTTATATTAAAAATGAGAGAAAAGGGTATGTGGTCCTTGTTTTTATTTTCAAAAATAATTTTTATCTCATTGACCTTACCCCGGTCATGTTATATGCATAACTCTGATTTTCCAAAGCAAAAGAATTGCTGGAAATGGATAAAGTGTTTGTTTAAGGGTTTATACCATTTTCATGCAAGCTTTGTTTTCTACCAGCAATGCTTGCCTGTGCACTTATATAACATAGGTAAGCCTATTTTTGCCTAAGTCTTTATTTTATTTATTTAAATAATTTTTAAGTATCTAAATATTTTTCTTGTATATATTTATTCCTGCCTAATATTTATTTTCTTTGTGCTAAACTTATTAAAGACACAATCATGTCTTCCATACAATATGTATTTCTAAATTATTTACTCTAATTTATATATTGATTTCTGCCTATTTCATTGTGCAGAAGAATGTGTGCATGTGTGTGCACTATCTTGTGCACACATACATGTTTAAACCATACACTTGCAAAACAGTTTCCATTCCTATTTATATATTTTTTTCTCAATGCAATTTTTAAACAAACTTAAACTAATTTAAATCATGAAATTACTTCACAAAAATAAGGGTTATCACACTATTTGTATGTGAAAATCCTTTTGCCCGTTAAATGGCATTTAAACTTCGATGCGATAGGGAGTCGGATTCCAGCTGGTTATCCGAAACCCACATCGAACCCTGAAAGTGAATCTTTGTGATTGATGCATCCACGTGTTTTAAAATTGAGCGCTGACTATTCGGCTTAGCCGGGAGAGGACCTTTGTGTCATATAACCCATTTCGAATAGTGATACGACGAAATGAATAGCATTTGAAGACGGTGATGAAGACCAGGTGTCTTCAAAAATGATAGGATAACCTATCGATTGTCTCTGCACTGAGTTTCTCTGGTATAGAGATATCCACATGTGATGGGGAGTCCGATCGGGATTGTGGATACCCAGATATGCAAGGGCTTCTTCCTTTATTGGATGAGTTGCCTTTGGTTCTGTTCGAACCCAGAACAGACTTGTGTGGTTGTATGTCTGACACTACATTTTGAGATATAAAGCAGATTTCTTTCATATACATATCTGTTGGTGGCGAAGAATTTATTCACTTAACTTAACACTCTTCTCTGAGACGTACGAGCTTAGATGTTATGTAGTTGAAGGTTATCAGTGATATACTCCCAATTTGGTAGTGTGGCATGCTAAGTGCTACTGTGTATTGATGATCATTTGTGATCAAAGCATGACTTTCGTGTAAAGCTTAGCTTTCTGGACGAGACCTCATTGGACCTCATATCCCGGAAATGGTCGAAACAGGAAAGATGCGGCGAGGTTATGAGGGTCGCGCCCTTTAGGGTATGTCATTTCCTTCTGGAAAAAGGTGGTATCATGGTATGGAGCCCAGATACTTAACCTATGTGGTTGCTGCAATCTCATTACTGTGTGGTTGTTGCTTTGTGATTAAGGGCCCTCGGATAAAGGTCGCAAACGACCAAGGAATGACATAGTCGTAGTATTTACCTAGTTACAAAGGTAACCCGGCCTTGTGTTGGCAGAGTACTGGTTAAGTTCTCGGGACATCCCTCTAGAGGCGTACCCATGTGGCATAGGAAGTTCCTTAGCCTGACCATTTGTTGGAAATCCAAAGAAACAATACGAGCCCTTTACGATTGCAAGTTGTATAACCTGCCACTTCAGGTGGCAGCTATAGTAGGCATAGAATAATGGCACCTATGTGGCTAAGATTAATATTATATTTTCGAAATGTTTTTCACACTATGCACTAGTAATAATATTAAAGGGTTTTCTCGTATTAAGCATATCAGACTATCATAAGGAGAAATCTCCCCCAAGTGTGCGATTGCATTATGTGTGTGCCAGGAGGCCTTATGGTAGTTTCATTTTCCAAAAGCATGAACGGTTTTCTTTAAAATCTGTTTTTTTTCAAAGCAACTATTTTTGTTTACTCATACCAGTCCCATGACTGACCCGGAGTTTATTATTTTCTTTCTAAACTCTGGGTGCCCATAATTTCCACACGGGCAGCCTAATAGCAGGTTTTCCGTGTTTTAGTGCTAGCTGGATTTTGAAGTCTTTTGGTTTGGAGGCTATCGGTTTTTGAATGCTTTTGACTTGGAGATATTTTGAAAGCTTTTGGATCTCAAGGTGCTTAGTTTTGGAAGTTCGGTGTCGCTTTATTTCTTTGAAGACTTTCTTGGAATGTGATCACTTGTTGTTCTGTTATGAAATTCTATTTCGAAGTTGTGTTATATGTATAAAAATACTCTGATGTTGATGATGATGTTGTAATGGATATTATGATGATGTTGTATCTGTGACGTAAATGAATGATATTCATTTTGTTTCCGCTGTTTTTTATATTCATCTACTATTGTTATAAGCTCCATCCGACTGGAGTTCGATGCTTGAATCTTCGACAGTCGAATACAAGTGAGGTATTTATGTCAATTTTCGTACATTGGATTTTAGGTCGTGACATGTATGCACTTGAAGATAGGTTATAGGTTGGCCTATAGAACCTTTAGGTGCATAGTAAGCCTAGAAAAACTATTATATTGACAGTTAGTCTGGTAAACACTAAGATAGGTGTACTTGGACTGACCGTCCATTTTTGTTCTAAGAGTCAATTTGGAAAGTAGATATATCTTGTAGGCTCGAGTCAGCCATGTAGGTTGTAGTTACCCTGTGAAAACTAAAGAATGCGACAGGCAATCCACTGATTTGAAAGATTATCATGATTACCCATGTAGCATGCATGCATGTGTTTATACTGTTATTGTTTAACTGTTGTGATTGCAGGAGCAAAATTATTATTAACATATATTTAGAAGATACTAATGATCGGTGAACCCGTTCCGCTCTACGATGTGGTCTCACTAGATATCCATTAACTGAGATGGAATATTATTATTCACACCAGACTTATTTTATGGTCTGAAGGTTTTCCCCCTTTAACTCTAGCGTACTCGGTTGAGTCATTCGAGAGCAAGTTGTTCAGATTTAGTAGGTTTTGGCAAATAAAGTTTCCAAAGACGTGCATGAGGCAGACCTAGCTAGTTAGGAGTTGTCTATTTATATTTTTGCTATGTTGAATGATATTATGTAATGACAGAAGGTTTAACTATTAGTAACTCTGATCAACCAAGAGGGCATCATCATATGTCATGCTTGGAGTATTTTGCAATAACTATATTTGTCTAAACCCGAGCAATGTTTTAGAGTATGTAATGACTATGAAATATTATCTTTGAAATGAAATGTGAAAGTTTGTTTTGAAATTGTGTTAAGAAAAATTTCATATATTTTTGCTTTTAATGTTATTGATACAATTAACATTACAACATTTTGTCACTAAAAATTAATACTATAGATAACTACAGCATCTGTAGCGCCTACTTTCGGGCCTCAAAATGAGGGATTTAATATCAGAGCATAGGTTTATGTAAAACTAAAAGAATTTTTGAACTAAAAAGAAAACATAATATAAATGATTCAGAGAATAAGATTGGGGTATGAGATAATGTTATAGTAACGTACTTATACTTGTTGTACATAAGTATGCGCTTTATCTCTATTCTCCCTCTCTCTTGGACCGTTCTTCTATATCATACTAAGGTTCGAATGTTGGTTTAATGAAGTAAGATATGGAGGCAGGAAACGAAAGAGTGAATCTCGATGGAGGAAGCACCACTACCAATGAAAATGTCAGGCACAATATTAGAAGGAATCCGGGTCAACAAACAACTCCAAATGTAGGTATAGGAACACCACTAGTTAGTATGATGCAAGCAGAAGCAACTACTATATTAGTTGGAGGAAATGTTGGAGGAGATAATCAAGAAGCTCCATTTGTCAATAGTTATGTTGTTTTAAGATTAGACTACGCAAGTCTTGAAGGAAATCCATTCATTGGAACTGAGGAAACCATCGAAGTAGAGAATTGATTACTTCACTGTAAAAGGATCTTTGCTGATCTTGGTCTGAATGATGAGTAAAAAAGGAGATTGGCATCCAGGCAACTACAAGGAGCTGCATTATATTGGTGGAATAATATAACTATTGAGGTAGTAGAAGAAATTTTGACTTGGGTTGAATTCAGGAGGTTTGAAGAGAGATTTATGTCTGAGATCACAAAGTCGACTGCTCCTAGCTATGGCGTCTAGGGTTTTGACCATGTGGTGATGATTTGTACGCTCTAGATTTGATCCATTTTTCACCCAGCTCGATCCTACGATTCTGGTGCGTTTCAACCCCCTATAAATAGAACCCTATCCTCACCACTTTTTATTCATATTATTTGGGGAAATCGGCAAAACCTGCCTTTATTATCTCTCCAAATTAGATTCAGAAACTCCTTAGAGACTTTAAGTAAGAATCCAATCTATTTTCTATTTATTTCTTCTTCCTCTAATCTATTCTTATTCTATTCTTCTCCAACTATCATGAATCTAATAAATATATATACCTCTCTCCCACTGTGTGTGTGTATATATATATCAAAGAGAGAGAGATTCTAGAAGAGATTGTGAGGCATGCAAATCCAGGGAAGGCAAAGCTAATGCTATATGTAAGTGGAAACCTTAGTATTTGTATTTTAGCAATTAATTAGTATATGTATATGGATTTGAGTATGCCTTAGAGATTTTGGGATTGCAAGAACACGATAGATAAAATTCTCCAAAATTCCTTTTTATTTCAAAATGTCAATTCTAGATGGAGATTCTAAATTATTTATGTTAATTTAATGAAATTTTGTACAATTTCCATTTTTTGATAATTTCATAGTCTATTCCACTTCTCCTCCTTTGATTCAAATTGTGAGTTTTCAATAATAAACAAGGGTTTAAAGTACGAATTCTATTTGTAGTTTACACCACTTATTCCAGACGACATTCCTTCGTTTATTTCAGTGTAAAAAAGGAGTTGAATAGAGCAAGAAGTTAGGATTGCTATTCCTATTGTTTATGATATTCCATTGGATTGATGTAATAAATTGGGTTTCTATTTTTACAAGTATATGTATTGCAGTTTTGGATATGAATATTTAATCCCTTATAATAGATATTAAAATCTTTGGAATTTGAAGGAAAAAGACTTGTATTAGTATTGTGGTTAAAAGAATTGACATTTAACGCTAGTTAAGGGCGTATAAACCGCACGCTAGAATTGATCAGGCATGAATATATATATATATATATATATATATATATATATATATATATATATATATATCTGTAGCGTAATATATAGCATATAATTGCATAGTTAATTAAGTAATAATTGTCATTAATTTCCCCACTTTAGGAAGTTAATTGATATTTGAGGCTCGATAAGTAAGATTCCTTATATGGAATCATTTATGAAAGGTGAGATGAGTATTACATATATGGAGGGTGTTTAAAGTATGGCTAAGTCATAGAGATGCGAGGTCAGTAGAGTTGCATGACAAAAGTCTACCCATCACTTTGAGGCTGTCGGCTGTTGTGTATACTTCATATTGATATGAGACATATCCTATGATAAATATTTGTGAATACGTGAGATTAGTACCAAATTCTGTAAGGTAAATCTGCCTAGCTAATCTGGCTATCAGTTTCCATGAATAGTCGGACTAATGTGAGAAGTCATTATGAGTATGGCTCATAATACATGGGTCCTGCTTCTGGGTCTTAAGGTATTAAGTGGTTGTTTGATGGCCCGTCTCTTATCCTCAAACAAAGTATTAATGGATGAGGGGCTAGTTATTAGACACGTTAGGTGGTATCTCGATAAGGGTTCGCTTCAGGATAATGTATTAAGTGACTGATTTAGGGTCCGCCTTTCCATAAAGAAGTATTAATTGACTTAAGAGATTTCGTATAATGTCAGCTAGAGAGTTACCATTGAGGGGTTCGACCTGAAAATAGACATTAAATGATGGGGTCTACCTCAATTGAGGTCTTAAATGGCTAGAGTCTACCCATTATCCAATAAAAGGTATTAAGTGGCTTGGGTACTATTTTCACATTGTTAGACATTTATGACATGTGATATGGATTATAGGATTCAAAAACCTGCTTCGAGAATGGAAGGTATTAAGTGGTTGATTGTGGACCCCCTTCCTTTCGTTATAAGAAGTATTAAATGGTTTTATGTACGTTGACATATTCTTATTTTGAATTGTAATGCCCAAGCACTGAAATGGTAAGAATCGAGTTTTTTATTAACCAGACATTTGTTGTTCTGACTCCCTCTTCACAACAACACAGGTTAAAGACGGAGTAATGACGGTGACAATGCTCAAAGGTGGAGTGGCTTAAGCTTGCGATAGTTATTGTTATCTTTTATTATATTTTTACGTTGTACCCGTATATTTGAACAAATGATGTAACAGATCTTATGTGACAGTTTTGTGATGTTCTGTATTATAACATTTCAAATGGTTTTGAAATAAATGGGTACAATATGATATTATATTTTGTTCCATTCGCTGTGAATTCTAAAAGAATAGTTATTTCTTTATATTGTTATTTGTTTTTCCAACGAACAACCAACCTTAGAATGGATCTAAGTTTCAATGGCCCTTTTCTGAGTTCAAATTTTGACCTATTTCGGGGTGGGTTGTTACATTTGATATCCGAGCTTAGGTTACCTGATCAACGAGGAAACTATATATATATACAAGTGGTGTACTAGCTATTTTTGAAAAGGTTTTCCAAAATGGATTTTCAAAATTCTTACCATATATACACGTGTGTGTGTATACACCCCCATTTCTTTGAACATACGCACACACAATAGGCAACACTTTTTCTTTCAGCATACAATACTATCTTACGAAATCATCACTAAAGATTTAGCCTACAGATAGTTGATATATCTGATAATCAATTTTCTTCTTGAAATGGTCGCAGAAGACCTCCCATTTGTGGAATGTTTGAATAGTTTAGTTAATATCTTAGGATTGTTGGGCAACTTCATATTCCTCCAACTGCACTAGTGGCCCTTGATGCCCCACCATTCGATGTAGCACCCCATCCTATTACTTTCCTAAGTTATGTAAGGACTTTCTTAATACAAGAGGGAAGAAATACTCTAGAATCAAAGGATATCAAGAAGCTTAAGTATGGGTAAATGACCACGAGAGGATATTTAGACAGCTTAATTGGGAAGATCAGCTTAAGAGGAGGATCATAGCTTGGCACCTCAAGGGAGAGAAGTTTTAGATTAGTAGAGCTTGGCGATTGAGGAAAATATTGGGAGAATATTCTCATGTGAGGAATTCAAGAATAGATTTGAGATAAGGTTTATGTCTAGGATAGAAGTGAGCCTACAGCTGAAGAAATTCATTCAGCTTAGGCAAGGAGACTCCACTCTTAAAGAGTGTATTGCTAAGTTCACAGAGTTGGCTAAATTTGGGATGAGCTTAATAGACACACCTATGAAAAAGGCCTTGAAGTACCTAAATTCTCTGCTGAGAGAAATTTTGTTGACCTAAGTACCTAGTGGTGCCTCGTATGAGATGTTGGTGGAGATGGCAATGCTATACATGGCCAATGTGGACAACAAGTGGGGAAAAAAGGAGAAGGCTGCAACTACCCAAACATGAATGCAAGCACTCAGGGGCAGAGCATAGCAACATCTGATCACACACATATATACATACATATATGTATGTATATACATGGACACAACAAACAACTCAACCCAGCAAACATTGACATGTATACAAGAACAGTGACATGTATATACATATGCAATAGAGGAGACATCAAGGCACATATACACATCAAAAATAGTGAAGCAGCATGGGTAACTATCAGTAGAAGTTCAAACAAGTCAAGGCCAAGATAAAAATCAACAGGGGTCAAAAATATTTGATCGTGTTTCAGAAAATGAAACAACAAATCATGGTGAACAAGTCAAAGATCGATGAACAAGTTGTAGGAGAAAAGAATGGAATGATTCAAATCAATTCAAGCAAATACGAATTCATAGAAATATGTGGAGTAACATATTCGAATATATCAACTAATGAACAAGTCAGAATCATCACAATCATTCAAGCAAGAATTGAATGGCCGAGCAAAGAAAAAGCTGTGACACCCTACCCCGAGACCCACATTAACAAAGAGTATTACTCGGTAATACTGTCTGCTAATGCAGAGAATAGGGGTGGATAGGAGCGACCATCTATAGCCTTGTCTTAAATATCTATTGAATACGTTGACAAAGCCATTTTTTGTGGATCGACATATCCGATAAATACTTAATACAAAGCCATAGGTGATTATAGGATCTATCAGAATAAAATATAACCACTCAAATGTGAAACACATCAAAGAACAACGGATAATCCCATATACACACACATATACAGATACATCATAGAGTATACAAAATGATGCATCACATATGTGGTATGACGACCATAATACAAACACGAGTGAAAAGAATATACATATCAGAGCAAAAAACCAAAAAGGACTACACAAAAAGCTATAATAAAAAGAGCTAGCAGAATAGTCCATGCAGAAGTAGAATAGGCTAAGTCCAAATGTACCTAACCTGAAACACCTCTGTCTAACCCGAGTATAAAATACACGGGTTAGTCTAGCCAAACGAATCAGTAAAAGGTGATAGCAGAATAATATAGCATAAAAGCATAGTGATATTATTCTTAAACAAGAAGAAACAATAAGAAAGCTAACCATATACATATGGAGGACACGCATCATGTATGGCATATATGGTTACACTAGGCGATAGAACACGATTGCTTCAATAAGCATAAAACACAAAGGAGACGAAAAATCTCATGAATCGCTAAAATGTAGCACGCCTCATATCATTGGCAATCATAAATCAAATAAGAATGGTTTAGAGAAAGTAAAATGTAAACTCTTAAAAGAGTAATTCCCAAACCCGCCATATCAGCAACTCCAAGGAAAACATAAGCAAAAACCATCTCGACATAAGCCATAAGGCAAATGTCAAAAAAGAGATAAAAATATCATGCAACGCCAAAAGGAAAATCCTATAAATAACACCAATAGGCAATCTCAATATATATACGCCAAAAGGCAAATCTCAACACGCCAAAGCATAAACAAAATTATAGGGTTTCGATCCCTATAAATGCCCAATTCATCATCGGCAAAAAATTAAGTGTTCGATTTCAAACCAATCAATAGAATAATAAAGTAAAAATCACATACCGAGATTGTACCAAAGTCTAACTCAAATCCTCTGGAGTAATCGAAGAAACTGATCGAAGAATCGCCAAATCAAAATTCATCATAATCGATCAACTTAGAGAGGATTCGAAAGTTCCTCAATTAAAGGCAGACAAGTTAAACACCTTAATTCCAGATCGCAAAAGAACCAAGCAGTGGCTCCAATTCAACAAACCCTAATTCCAAATTGCAGCAGAAACAAGGCGGCGACAAAATAATAAAAAGGGGGAACTTCGTTTATCTCTTGGCCGCACTGTTTATGTTTTTAGTTGGGCTGTATAGTTATATTAGGATTTTATTTATTTTTAGTTAGTCTTATTTTTTGTAATCAAACTTTAGTTTAAGTTGTTTACGGACTATGGTTTTATAGTTCGAGAATTCGCAACTCAGTGGCTGAGTTATGGCAGAGTTTCGAGCTTAGAGTTTGGTTAATCAAGTTAGCGGGTATCGCAAGTTTACGTGTGTTTGTAAGTGTCTAATTACTTAATTTCTAATAGATACCTTGGGGGCAGCATGTAGGCAGGTTTTTGCCGAAGCAGGATAAATATGCGTGTGATCTCTACTGCATTGCTTTCTGTTTTTTTTATTTCTGCATTAATTTTTTGTAGACCCTATTCACCCCCCTCTAGGGTGAAAACGGTCCTACAATTGGTATCGGAGCTAGTAACAAAAACCATATTTTTGTTAAAAAAATTGATATTTTTCTTTCAATGGCTTCTTTTAATAATGTTTTTGCTGAGGGTCAGTCCATAGCTAGACCACCCATGTTAAATAGTGAATATGCATATTGGAAAACTAGAATGAATTTTTTTTGAAAACCATAGATGTATGGAATATTGTTGAAATGAGATATAGCACACCAATAGTAATGGTAGATAATCAAGAAGTCGAAAAACCTATGGATTAATGGACAAATATTGAAAAGAAGCTGCAAACTGCTAATGCTAAAGCTATGAATTCTATTATTTATTCATTAGATCAAATTGAATTTAACCGTGTCTCACATTGTCTGACTGCGTAGGAAATTTGGCACATGCTTGAAGCGACTCATGAAGGAATATCCTAGGTTAAAGAATCTCGTCTTGCCATGCTTAGCAGTAAGTACGAGAACTTCACAATGACAAAGATTGAAAGTGTCAAAGAAATGTACAGACGACTTTCTAATCTTACATACATATCAAAATCTATAAGAAGACCATACACAAAACTATAAATAGTCTGAAAGATCCTCAAGATTCTTAAACGAAATTTTGAAGCAAAGGTGACTGCCATTCATGAATCAAAGGATCCGAAACAAGTTAAAGTTGAAGAACTCTTCGGAAACCTCACCACTTATGAGCTAGAAATCAAATTCAAGGAAGAACGTGAAGGAGGAGATCTGGAAAGAAATCAATGGCTCTCAAAGGAATGATGGATAATGAAGATGATGATGGTGATAATGAAGGACCAGCTAAACTGGCACTGATAATAAGGAGATTCAAAAGATGGAACTACAAATATGAAAATCCTACCCTAAATAACAACTAAAGAGCAGAATCATCAAAGTTCTAGACAACTCAGAAGAGCAGGAGATAATTTGTCACAAGTGCAATAAATCTAGGCATATCAAGCCAAATTGTCCTCAAAATCAATTCAGCAAAGGAAAGAAACCGAAAAGGAGAAATTTTGCAGCAAATTGGGATGAGAGTGAAGAAGATGATAATGAAAGCATTGGCAGTGAGAGTGAAAAAGCAAATCTGTATCTTCTAGGAGAAACAAGCGACAACGAAAGATGATGAGCCAAGCGAGGTATCAAAACTTATTCACTCGCAATTACTTATATACTTTCATGAAGTAAATGGTTGTTTTGAAAAACTTAGGGAGAATTACGCTAAAATTAAATCACAAAGGGATAGTTTAATAGAACTAAATATGCAGCTTGATCAATTGGTTCAAAACTATAGAAATAAGAACCCTAAGTGTGATAAGGGTCTATCAATGAATCTCTCAAGCACAAGTCCAACAATTGTCTACAACTTTATAAAAATTCTCTAAAGGAGAAAGATCACTAAATATGCTATTAGGAAAACAAACTGTTAATACTATTAGAAAAGGATTTAGGGTACTCAATCTGATAAAGGTAGAAGTAAAACTAATCATGTCAACTCTAAGTGCACGATTTGTGGAAAAATTGGACATAATCAAAACAATTTCTGGTATAGATCCAAACACACGAAAATCAAACCAATTTGGGTTCCTAAAGGCACAAATGTAAAATCCCTTAAAATCAAACAAATCTGGGTGCCAAAAGGAACAAACATAGACTGTCTTGGTTCTACGAAAACTTATTTTTCAAAATTTTTTGTCACTAACAATCATGGACATATGAAAACAAATAGGTCACAAAACTCTTTTCTCATGTAGGTGTGTTGGCAGGTTGAGGAACAGTAAGAGTGGCACTTGGATTCTGGCTGTTCCAGGCACATGATGGGCGACAAATCAAAGTTCCTTAGCTTAGAGAAGTACAAAGGTGACAGTCACAATGGGCAACAATGAAAATGTAAAATTATTGGTAAAAGTAATCAATTGGGAAATTTTGAGCCAAAAGCAGACGAAGGCATGTTCATGGGATACACTTCTAGAAGCAAAGCATATAGAGTATACAACTAATGGATGAGACCAATCGTGGAATCAATCAATGTGAAATTTGATGAATACATTGATGATGAACGCAAGGAAACAATCAAAGCAATGTCGAAGAGGAGAACGAAAAAGATGAAAGTGAAAATCCAAAAGAAATCTAGAATCAGAGAGAATGAAATTCAAAGCAGATCATCCTCCAGAATTGGTAATTGGTAATCCTACCGCGGGTATTCTAACTTGTTCCTCTTTTAGAAATTTATGATCTGTGTTTATATAGTAGATCTATTTTAAAATTAAACCCAAAGATATAGATACAACGCTCAATGATAAGAATTGTTTTATGGCTATGCAAGAAGAGCTAAATCAATTTGAACGAAATGATTTTAGGATTCTAGCACCTAGACCTAATGATCATCTAGTTGTAGGAACCAAATGGATTTTTAAAAATAAATTTGATGAATCTGGAAATGTGATTAGGAACAAAGCTAGGTTAGTTGCTAAAGGTTTCAATCAAATTGAGGGAAATGATTTTGATGAAACTTTTGCACCAGTAGCAAGACTAGAATCCATTAGAATCTTGTTAGGTTTTGCTTGTTATAAAGGATTTAAACTAAGACAAATGGATATTAAAAGTGATTTTCTTAATGAATTTTGAAATAGGATGTATTCGTTGAACAACCGGAAAGTTTTAAACGTTACCCTAATCATGTATATAAACTTAAGAAAACACTATATGGATTAAAACAAGCCCCTAGGGCTTGGTATGAGTGTTTTAGCATTTATCTCCTTGAAAATGGGTTTAAAAAGGGCTGTGTAGACACCACATTATTTCTATTGCACGAAAATGATGACATACTGAATGTTCAAATATATGTTGATGACATTATTTTTGGTGCCACCAACAACCTTTTGTATGAGAAATTTGAAAATTTCATAAAGGAAAAGTTTGAAATGAGCTTGGTAGGAGAGTTGAAATACATTTTAGGATTTCAAATCAAACAAAGCGAAAAAGGTACATTCATCTCTCAAACAAAACATATCAGAGAGCTTGTCAACAAATTTGGATTGAAAGACACTAAACCCGCAAAAACTCCCATAAGCACTTGACAAGGATGAAAAAAGTAAGGTAGTTGGTCAAAAGAAATATCGAGGTATGATTAGATCACTTCTTTATCTTACTGCTTCTAGACCAGACATTATGTTCTCTGTTTGTTTATGTGCACGATTTAAATCAAATCCAAAAGAATCTCATTTAGAAGCCATCAAAGGATTATAAAATATGTGTTGCACAGCCCACATTTTGGTCTATGGTATCCAATTGATGATAACTTTGTGTTAAAAGGATATTCAGATGCAAACTATGCTGGAAGTCTAGTTGATAGAAAAAGTACTAGTAGAAAATGTTTTATGTTAGGACAATCATTAGTTGCATGGTCAAGTCGAAAATAGAATTATATTGCATTATCTACCACTGAGGCAGCGTATATTGCTCTAAGCAGTTGCTCTGCTCAAATTTTATGGATGATACAAACTTTGTAAGACTATGGTCTAAATTTTAAACGAGTTCCACTTATATGTGATGGAAATAGTGCAATTGATTTCACAAATAATCCTACACATCATTCTCGCACCAAGCATACAGATGTTAGACATCATTTCATTGGAGATCATATTTTTAAAGAATATATCTGTATAAATTTCATTTCAACTGATTCTCAATTGGAAGACTTCTGTACAAAATTACTTTTAGAAAATTGTTTTTGTCGACTTCGCCTCAGGTTAGGCATTTTAGAAATATGATTTTTTTAATTTGATCTTAAATGCCTATGTTAACTAATTGACTCCCTATTGATTATCGAAAAGATAAATAGTGACTAAAAAAAGTGATGAGTGTTGATCTTCATCATACATTATGTCTTGATAGAGTATATTTAGAAAATTTCTTTAAAAATCTAAACAAAATTTATAATAACTATGGTTGGTAAAAATTCCATGGCCATCTCTATTCCTATCATATTTCTATGACAATCACTCATCAAAATCCAATATAGTATGTCAAAATGTGGTATTTAAATAGGAAATTATTAATTATCTTTAATTAGCAATAAAATTATCCAAAAGTACTCACTCTCATTTAAAAGTCCTCATGGTTATGCATGGGTGAATTACTTGAAATTTCTCATTATGTGCTTTCATGCTCATTTAAAAGTCCTCACTGTCATGCATGCATGGAACACATCAAAATTGGATGAAATAGGCGAGTTGATTCTAACCCCATTTAAAAGTCCTCATGGTTATACTTGGTTAGAAGATGTTGGAATTAATTTTTTTCATAAAAATAAGAAATACTACAAATCTTATTTAAATGTCCTAATGGTTATGCTCGATTGGTATGTATTTAAAAAGATTCATGTCATATATGTACCGTAAATAAACACGACTATATGGTTTTCTATGCCGACATCACCCCTATCACTCTAAAGTGGAATATGCACCTAACATAGTATTTATGATTTTTGTTAGATTTTTTTAAATTTACAGTTTATACTTGATTAAGTATTAATGTTGTATTAATCTCTATCACTCTACCACTATTTTCTAACACTGTTACTCTTATGCTGGTAACAAAATGGGGAGAGAGAAGTTAAGATTTTGGTAAATAAGTTTAAATTTTTATTTGCATATTCTCATCTAGATTCATTGCATTTTTTTTTTATTTTTTTTAAGTTTCATTTTTTTTTTGTCATGCATATGTGAAGAGGGAGCTTTGTTGCAAGGGGGTGTTCAAATAGGAGGAGCTAATAGAATTCATCAAGACTAAAATACATTTAATAGAGTCAAAATCTTAATATATGTTTGTTATCATCAAAAGAGAGAGATTGTAGAATACAATAGCCTATGATTTTTGTTTGATGATAATAAACATATATATATATATATATATTCGTTTAAATGTATTTGTTATTATTCTATTTTATTTTTTCACATAACTAAATAAATATTTGTTGAATAAAATAAATAACTCGAAATTCGTATTTAAAAAAATATTTTATTCAAACGATTATTTTATTACAAATTCGAATAGTACAAATTTAAGCTCTAACTATATTTACATAATTCTAAAAACGAGTCTCAATTACAACATAATTTTCACTATACAATTTTACGCACATATTTCACCTTACTATATATTCACTCTTCACTCATATTTTGGTTTTCAACTTTGTTTCAGCCCGTATCCAGCATCTAAACTATCTGCAAAATAAACATCGACACAGTAAAATTGAAAAAGAATATTTTGCAGTGCAAAATGAAGTGTGTGTTTGAAAATATTGTTTGCCTCGGTTATTTTGGTTGTTCATCATCATTTTTTCATCTTACGCGAACAACTTGTGACTTGCACACTGAATCACTGTACATGCCACAAGTTCATGCGCGCCAATATACACTTGCTTGTTAAAATTGCAGGGGCAGATGAGCACAAGGTCAAACCCAAGCCAAGAATAGATTCAACACAGGTGCAATGACTCAAACAAAACAGTTTAGAAAGTGCACAAGACATGGTCAGGAGCAACAAAATCAAAGCAACACAATTTCAGACTATAACATTTCAGGTCCAACCAACATGACAACTGCGTCAACCACATGAAGATCAAAGTAGGGTGCAAACACAACAAGGAACAACTCTTTCATAGATATGGACATGTACAAACATGCATACAAACTCAGTGTACACACAAAAATCAGCAACTCAATGGATGTAGAAAAGTGAAGCACATGAATGAGTAATGAACATCATGCATGTAGGCATATTCAAACCAAACTAATGGCAGCAGCATAAGCAATACAATGGTCGAGCTATAAGAAACATGAAGCATATATATAATGGTGCAGTTCATACACTCAACCAAGCACTCAGCAAACCAAAATGATAAACATCAAGTAACATACAACATGACAACAGTTCAACCAAAATGAAACCACACAATCAAAAGAAATCAACAAACAGCCTACTTGAATGCAAAGTAGCATGACAACACACACAAATGGGTTAACATGAATGCAAAACACTTGAATAACAAGCTCATATGCACGTTCAGTTTAAACATGTAGTGCAAATATACAAAGTGGTGCACTGGACATGTATGCATTGGAGCATGTATGCATGTATGCATATATATATATATATATATATATATATAAGCACACAGAGTGAACACATTAGAGCTACAACAATAACACACACACATGAACACACACGAATGCAAGCACTCGGGTGACAGAGCATAGCAACATCAGATCACACGCATATATACATACATATATATATATGTATGTATGTATGTATGTATGTACATGGACAAACAAACAACTCAACCCAGCAAACATTGACATGTATACAAGCACAGTGACAAGTATATACATATGCAATAGAAGAGACATCAAGGCAACATGAGTATGCAGCAGTCTCATATACACATCAAAAAAAGTGAAGCATCCATAGGTAACTATCAGTAGCAGTTCAAACAAGTCAAGGTCGAGATAAAAATCAACAAGGGTCAAACATATTTGATCGTATTTCAGAAAATGAAACAACAAATCATGGTGAACATGTTACAGATCGATGAACAAGTTGTAGGAGAAAAGAACGGAACAGTTCAAATCAATTCAAGAAAATGCGAATTCATCAAAAATTTATGGAGTAACATATTTGAATATATCAACTAATGAACAAGTCAGATTCATCACAATCATTCAAGCAAGAATCGAATAGCTGAGCAAAGAAATTGAAGAATTCAAATCAATTTTCACAGCCAAAGCATAAACGAAATTATAGGGTTTCGATCCCTATAAATTCCCAATTCATCATCGGCAAAAAATTAAGAGTTTGAGTTCAAGCCAATCAACAGAATAATAAAGTAGAAATCACATACCGAGATTATACCAAAGTCGAACTCAAATCCTCTGGAGTAATCAAATAACACCGATCGAAGAATCGCGAAATCAAAGTTCATCGGAATCAATCAACTCAGAGAGGATTCAAAAGCTCCTCGATTAAAGGCAGACAAGTTAAAAACCCTAATTCCAGATTGCAAAAGAACCAAGTGGTGACTCCAATTAAATATACCCCAATTCCAGATTGCAAAAGAAACAAGGTGGCCAGAAAATAATAAAAAAATGGAGGAACTTCATTTATCTTTAGGCTGCACTGTTTATGTTTTTAATTGGGCTGTATAGTTATATTATGATTTTATTTATTTTTAGTTTATCTTTTTTTTAATCAAACTCTAGTTTAAGTTGTTTACGAACTACGGTTTTATAGTTCGGGAATTCACAACTCAATGGCTGATTTGCGGCATGGTTTTGAGCTTAGAGTTAGGTTAATCAAGTTAGCAGGTATCGCAAGTTTACGTGTGTTTGTAAGCGTCTGATTACTTAATTTATAGTAGAAACCCTTGGGCAGCACGTAGGCAGGTTTTTGCCGAAGCTGGGTAAATCTGTGTTTGATCTCTACTGCATTACTTTCAGTTTTTATTTTTATTTTCGCGTTAGACCCTATTCACCCCCCCCCCCCCCTCTTGGGTGAAAACGATCCTACAATGTGCAGGCAATATATGGAGGCATTATCTTTTGGGGGAAATGATTGAGTTATTCGTTGACCATAAATCACTCAAATACCTATTTTCCCAAAAAGATTTGAATCTTTAGCCATAGAGGTTCATGGAATATATAGCATCATTTGATTTAGTATTCAATCTACCCCTAAAAAAGGGAACATAGCGTCGATGCCCTTAGTCAGAGGCACACTACCCGAGGTGCTATATATGAATGGAGACAGTTGGAGTTTCTCTTGAATTTTAACTCCAACCGCCAATAGAACCCATTCAAGGCTTTTTAGAAGTTATGGAGATTAGACTAGCCTTGATGGACTACATAGGGTTTGAGCAAGTGAAGGATGAAAAGTTAGTAGATATTTTGGAGAAGCTGAGGAGAGGAGAGCATCTTCCCCAAGCTAGTAGGTATTACATTGAAGAGTAGAGATGCTTAAGAAGGGAGGACACCTTTATGTCTCTATGGTTAATAGTTTGCTGAGAGAGGTGCTTATGGAGCATCATCACTTGAAGACGACCACTCATCATGAAGAGGATAAGATGTATAAGGATATGAAGAGGATATTATTTCGACATGAAATGAAGAAGAGTATAGCTAAGTTTGTTGCTAAGTGCTTGACATGTCAGAGAGTAAAAGCTAAGTAAGGGAAACCTAGTGGATTATTATTACCTTTGTAAATTCCGACTTGGAAGTGGGAACATTTTTGATCGATTTTGTGGAAGGATTGCCTAGAAGGCAAGGGGGCAATGAAGTTATTTGGATTGTTGCGGATAGATAAACTAAGATTTCCTATTTTATCTCGGTTAGGAACAATAGAACTGCCACTTCTCTTGTGCAGATCAACATCAAGGAGGTAGTTTGGTTGCATAGAATTCTTGTAAGTATAGTTAGTGATAGAGACCCCTTGTTTACCAGTGAGTTTTGGAGGAGCCTACAAGTGGCTTTGGGAACTTCTTTGAATCTCAGCACTAAATATCACCCATAGACTGATGGACAAACATAGAGAGTGAATAGGATTTTGGAAGAACCGTTGAGGGCTTGTATTTGTGATTTCGAAGGATATTGGCAGCAACAGCTACCATTGGTCGAGTTCGTGTATAATAATAGTTATCAACCGACGATTGGTATGGCCCCTTTTGAAGCACTTTATGGGAAGCCATGCAAATCACTAAGCTGTAGGTGGGAAACCACCAACAAAGCAGTTCTCGGATCTGATTTAATCCTTGATACCATGGAAAAAGTAGAGTTGATCAGACAATGAATGAAGGCAGTGCAAGACCGTCAAAAATCGTAATCAAATAGAAGAAGGAAAGACCTTGAGTTTGAGGTTGGAGATATGATATTTGCCAAAATCTCCCCACTTAGAACAGTGGTTAAATTTGGCAAGTTTGGAAAATTGGTGCCTAAGTCTATCGGGCTATTCAAAGTTTTGAAAAGATAGAAAACTTGCTTATAGTGTGGAGCTTTCTAATAAATTGGCAGGAGACCACAATGTTTTCCATGTTTCTCACCTCAAGAAATGCCTTCATGACACCGCTATTAGAGTTGAATCTGATCAATTGAGGGAATTAGAGATGGAGCCTTCAGCACCTCATGCCACCACACGCATTATGGAGCACGAACTAAGAAACTCCGCAACAAAATAATTAGGCTGGTCCAAATATAATGGGAGACAACTTGGGGGAAAGCATATGGGAAACCGAGGAGAAGATGAAGATCAATCATCCTGGTCTTTTCACTGGTAAATTTCCCTCTAAAATTAGGATTTTGGTTGCGTCATGGTTGCTTGATTGGATGGTAGGAGATGGATGCAACACTTTTTCACAATCACTTTACTCTCATGTAAAAAAATTTATGCATGTTTAGGGTATTTGCATACATATTTCAATTACACGATTATATACTCATGCTAGGATTGAGCTCATATTTGTATGTCTATAGTACATAATCACATTGCACTTTGGTTGAGTAGATGGTTGTGTAGATAACTTGGTTGTATAACATGGATGTTATTACACATTATTTTGTTCGCGCATTGGTAGATTTTGGGACGAAATCCTTTTTAAGGGGGGAGAATGTAACATCCCGTAAAATTTATCATAAATAAATGGAGTAAATTGAATTAAATGTGATAGGATAGAAAATGGAAATTTTATAGAAGTTAAAATTTGAACATGAAAGTTATTCCGTTGCATTTGTGGTGAAATTCTGATCTGTTTCCATATATAATATGCTGAAAACAGAACTCAAACGAAGAAGTTATGAGCATTTGGAGTTTTCAAATTTAAATTAATTTAGTTTGAATTCAAACTCAAATGAGTATTTAAATTTATGGTTTAAATTTCAAAAATTAGCTGTAGATTTACTTAAGGATTAAGTGAACATTTAATTAATGGTTAATGTTAAAAAGTAATTAGGGAATAAAATAAATCGTGCAACGGAAAAATCAACGTTCCCAGAATTAACCGAAGAGGTTGACTCCATGACCACTATCGGTCGACCTGTAAAGACTAGAATTTTCAATCACCGAAAATCGACTATAATACATCCTTGTGCCATAAATTTAAGTGCCGGAAAGCCTGATTGTTAGGGGAAAAAGAAAATAAAGGTAGAACAGAATCTCACACGAATAGAATGACATATATTATTTCAATATATAACCTTTACAGTGGAAAATTTTGAATACGATATTAAAGTCTAACCTAGATTTAGCCTAGATAGTTATAAACCCCTATCCTTACAAATGTTGAAAATAAAAACAAATGTAATAGATGCAGTGGATAATAGGATACGTCCATACGTAGATGAAGATCTCTAGCTCTCCTCTAGAAACTCCAAGCATCTTCTACTAAAGTTGAAACTACTCGGATCTGACCCGATATTAAAAATACTCGGATCAGGCTTGATAAACCAGCGAGAGAAACTCGAACCATAAACATATGATGGAGTTGTCGATGGGTACTAAACAAAACCCTTGAAAAGAATAGTATATCGTATGACCACGTCACTCATAAATACTAAAGGGTTTTCACCATACGATAACCGAAATACTTTATATGGAAAATCACTTTGATATTATTATTAATGACATCGGTTTTAAAATACTTTCAAATAAGTATATATACAAAGAAAGTATCAATACCCGGACCATGTAATATATCCATACTTGGTCAACGGAATATACCGGGCGAAATATATGATACCAAAAGAGGTAGCTGAAATGTTTGCAAAGCATTACAACTATTTTAGGACTACAATCAAAACCATAAAGCTCGTATTTGGAATTGGATTTCCAACAGGATAAAGAACTAGTGGCCTTTTCCTTTGATCCATGCATAACAACCATAGTTCCCGCGGTGACCTTATAATTTGTCTCAAACTAGCCACTTGGAATAGCACTTGCTACACTACTATGGTACAATGTATTTGCTCGGTGGCTTTACGTGGTCTTTGTTGGCCTCTAATACCTATCCATTTCATCATCATAAGGCAATATATCCCTTTCATTTCTCATAACTGATAGCCCAAAATATGTCCTGCAGATCATATAGTATCCCGTATCATTCCTGAGATGTGAGGCTCGTGAGGCTATGCTTTTTTTCATAAAGCCATACTTTGTTTTTCACAAATCCGCGCTTTATTTTTCCACAAAGCATATACCACTTAGAATGCCACATTGCCATTCCTTAATCACACAACTGATTTTAAAAACATATAACTAGTCAGCTCGCACATCTCAAGGAAGGGTGTTAAGCTAAGAGGAGTTGCCTCCTTTGCCAAAAAGCAGATAATACATTGATAGAGATCAATTAATATGATTAGAAATGCACTGTCAAACACTTGTCTATACAAGTTCATTCTGGGATTGAATGAAACCGAAGGCACTCCTCCTATCACATCTTTTTTTTTGAATCTACCCTAGATCGGTAGCTAGTAGTCCTTGCATTACGGATATTTCAAAACACAACAGGACCACTGCTATAATAAATATTTCTATATTGAGAGCGACCCAAAGAATGTCAACAAGCAGTCCTTCTGCTATGAAGATCTTCAGTCTTCAATACAACAAAGATTTCAGAATGCAGACACCGCTGCTATATAAATATAATATGAGATAAATCCCTGGGACTCATGACAACAATCCCTACATTCTAAATATCTACGGTCTTTAATAATCGTCTTCTTCAACACATTTTCACTTCCAAATGTATACATTGGTTCGAAGTGGTTTTCGGATAGAAATTACCCAAATCTGACCCTGGTTTCTCCGTACCAATCATCGATAGAAAGGCATTTAGGTATGCAGGTGATTATCACACAAAATTAAATTAATTAACCTTTTTATTTAAATAAAATTTCTCTTAGAGATATATTTATTAAATCATTTCTTTATCTTTTTCAGAGTATATGGAATCATTCAGCCTCATTTATCAAATCCGTTGGTTAATTAAAACAATTTTTAAATCTTGGAATAATTCTAAATCGTTTCACCTTTTACTTAGGAAAAATATTTAAAAATTATTTATTTAAATCTCATATTGAAAAATATTATTGAGTAAAAAGGATCATGGAAATTGTACTGATTCTACTCAATATCAATTTCCGTATTCAACCTTTACTATCCGTCCAATAATGGTGAAATCACCTTTTAAATTCATACGGATAATATAGATTCCCTCCTCGGAATTTAATATCAAGTACAAGAAGATTATTTCAACGCAATCCAAGTTGTTTGAATTTGTAAAA
The DNA here is from genome assembly GCA_030765085.1 of Allium cepa. NCBI lineage: Eukaryota > Viridiplantae > Streptophyta > Magnoliopsida > Asparagales > Amaryllidaceae > Allium > Allium cepa. The sequence continues at coordinate 984,672,015 of CM060929.1, read as the reverse complement.
TATATCTTTCATACTTTCAGAAATTTTGATCCGAGTAAATCAAAATTTACTATCCCCTCCGTCGGGCCAGTCCGGGTAGCTATGGAGGGCAGGCAACTGGTTTTCCAAACCCAACCCTAGAGACTACCTCTCTATCATCGAGAAGGTGATCAAATTATTTGTTAAAATATAAATCTTTTAACATGCTTAATTTACCTTTAATTATTTTAGAACATCCGGGCTTTCCCTTCGATCTGTTCCATTCCTTGGTCGGATTTTCTACGACACTTACAAATGGAACAAATGTACCACTTCTTTCCACATACTCAATTATAAACCTCTTAATCATATTTAAGTTACTTAATTATCTATTTGAAAAGGTTCACAAAAGATTCGAGAAAGAATAATTAAGATAAAACCAATGTTTGCAAAAGTTATTAAAAAGTGCCCCGAAAAAAAGCTGCAAATAGTGTTTTAAAAGCTTATTTGGTTAAAACAACTTTTCTATCATTTTGGAAATTCATTTTTATAACTGAAATCTATTTTAAACATTTTAAAGTATTTATAAAATTTATTCAATATTTTTGAATATTTAAAATTATTCATTTTAAATTAATTTCAAATTCGGGTTTCAAACTGAAAAACCACGATTTTTCTTAGAACTTGTTTTACTCATATTTCAAATTCTACATAACGAAATCTTAATTTTCTTCCTTCATTTAAAAAATATGGATATAATACTCCCAAAAATTCTTATCTCGAAGAATTTCAAGCAATATTCCATTCTCTACACTTGTTTGAATTCTACGGCTCAAAATCGCGAACTACCATTATGTTACGCGCCTAGTTTGGCTTGTTTTTTAATTTCTTTTCAAACTTCATGGAAACACTTTTTAATGTTTATAAAACGTTTCCAAATCATATTAAACTCATTTAAAAAATACTTCTTATATTTCAACTCATTTTCCATTTCATTTCATTAATATTCATTTTAACCTTTTTTAGATATTTAAAATCATTAAGAGGTTAAACAACTCCATACACATATATTTTTAAGGATTGAATTTCCATTTAATTTACTATGGTTAATTACTAACCATTTCTCTTATCATTTATCAAACCAAGTTATCAACCATATCATAACCATATAACCAATCACAATATCAACCAAGTTATCGTCCAATATCAAACATTAATCATCCAGTGTATTTAAACTTTCAAATTATTGTACTTGAAATAATTTAAAGTGTGAGTACTCACCATTAACCAAATCGTTTCACTTCCTACCAACATCATTCAATCCAAAACTTCACCTAAACTTTTGTTAACTTCAACTAATCATCATCTACTCCATTCCTTCTTGCTTTATGCTCTGGACCATACCCTATACCATGCTTTGCTCTTGGCCTCTTCTTCCAAACTCCAAGTGCTCACAACCATAAGCTTTTCTATCACCCAAAACTCATGCCATCTCCTCCAATCACTCTTTAAGCTCTCGGCCATGCTCCCCTTACCTCCTCATGCTTACGGCCTTGTGCCTCCTTCCCCATAGTGCTCAGTCAAGTGGTGTAGCTAGGTGGGTCATGGGTTAAATGAGAAGGAGTGGTTTGGTATTGTTGTGAGGTGTGGTGGTGAGGTGTATATACATATATTTATTATAATTTATTTAATTTCTTTTTATAATTTTCTTTAGGTGGAGAGGCCATTAAAGAGGAGAGGAAGCAGATGAAGAAGCATGGAAAAAAGAGAGGAGAAGGTGTGAAGAAATAAGAAAATAGAAGATGATATTTATAGGGTAGGATTACTTAACTCTTAAGCTTTGTAAAATGACATGAATATCCTTGTATATTTTCTCTTAAACTTCACATCACCATTTTTAACACTTACCATTATCCTATCACATCTTCCTTACTTAATAATAAAGTAAAACATGCATTTATGGTGATTCCATGTTTGTTTTTCATTACTTATCCTTTAAGCATTCTTAGTTTATTATATATATTTATATTTATATATTTTATTTACATTTTGATTTGAATAAAGGTATACATGCTTTTAAAATGCGTATTAATATGCGTTAAAATCATGTTAACAAATTTGCAAGGATGTGAAACAACTTTCATTCGACAAACGGTCGAAAATCCAAAAAACGATCGTCAGTCACATTTTCAGTTTTAAAGCAAACTATTTATTTATGTAAACAAAACTTGAAAATAAGTTTCTTATCGTATTTTAAAAATTAAAACAAGATAATATAAGTTACAAAACCAAATTAAATAATATTAAAATCTAATTGTAAATTACGAAGTCGATTGCTCGAAGTGCGACATGGTTTTCTATCTTTATAAAACAAGTAAATATATATTTTTAAAACATTTATCAATCAATTATTATCATTTTATAAAAATTTAAAAAGAAATATTTATCATTTAAAACAAAAATTGAATGTATACCCAATTTTATCAAAAAACGGCTTTTGTCAATTTTACGATGAAACTTCAAAATCCCTTATTTTTGTAAACCAATTCTACAAACAAGTTCATCATTCTTATTTATCACAAAAAAATGATTATTTAAGTTTGAAAATTCTATATTTGAATATTTAAAGTTAGTTAAATATTCAAAAGTGATAAAATAATGGGTTGTACACGACCCTTAGCGGTCGATCGTTGTTATAGGGCCGGTCGACCGCTCCGAGCTATGGCGGCTAAAGTTTTGATCGTTAGGTGATGAGTCTTATGCTCTAGATTTTATTCATTTTTCTCCCAATTTGATCCAACGGTTCTGATATGTTTCAACCCCTATAAATACAACCTTATACTCTCCACTTTTTATTTATATTATTTGGGGAATTCAGTGAAACTTTGCCATATTATCTCTCTAAATTAGGTTCAGAAACTCCTTAGAGAATTCAAGTTTCCAATCTATTTTCTATTTATTTCTTCTTTATCCAACCTATTCTTATTCTATTCTTCTTCAACTATTCTGAATCTAATAAATATATATATCGGTCCCCTATTGTGTGTATGTGTATATATCAAAAGAAAGAGATTTTGAAAGAATTGTGAGGCATGCAAATCCAAAGAAGGCAAAGCTAAGGCTATTATGTGAGTGGAAACCTTAGTATTCTTATTTCAGTAATTGATTAGTATATTGGATTTGAATATGCCTACAATAGATAAAATCCTCCAAAATTCCTTTTTATTTCAAAATGTCATTTATAGATGAAGATTCTCAATTATTTTTGTTAATTTGATGGAATTTATAATGTTCTATAATTTTTAATAATTTCAGAATCTAATCCACTTCTCCTCCTTTGATTCAAATTGTGAGTTTTCAGTAACAAAATAAGGGTTTAAAGTACGAATTGTACTCGTAACTTACACCAATTATTCAATATAAAATTCCTTCATTTATTTTTGTGTAAAATAGGATTTGAATAGAGTATGAAGTTAGGATTATAATTTCTATTGTTTAGGATATTCCATTGGATTGATGTAATAAATTGGGTTTCTATTTTTACAAGTCAATATGTTGTAGTTTCGGATATGTATATTTAATCCCCTGCTATAGATATTGAAATCTTAGGAATTTGAAGGAAAAAGACTTATGTTCGTATTATGGTTAAAAGAATTGACATTTAACGCTAGTTTAGGGCATATAAACCGCACGTTAGAATTGATTAGGCATATATATATAGTAATAAACGTATAATTATGGCATTTAATTACATAGTTAATTAGGTAGTAATTGTCATTTCCCTCCTTTAGGATGGCAACTGATATTTTGAGGCACAATAAAGAAGATTCCTTATAAGGCCTTATTTATAGAAGGTGAGATGATTATTATATATATGGTGAGTATTTAAATTCCGGCTAAGTCATAGGGATGCAAGGTCAGTAGAGTTGCATGACAGAAGTCTACCCTTCACTTTTAGGCTACCAGCAGTTGTGTATACTTCCTATCGATGTGAGACATCTCCTATGTTAACTATTTGTGATGACACGAGGTTAGTCCCAAATTCTATTTGGTAAATCCACCCAGCTAATTTGGCTACCAGTTCCTTCGAATGGACGGACTAATGTGAGACGTCTTTATGAGTATGGGTCATAATACATGGGGTCCGCTTTGTATTCTTGAGGTATTAAGTGGTTATTTGAGGGCCCACCTCTTTTGCCCAAATGAAGTATTAAACGGTCAAGGGGCTAGTTGTTAGGAATGTTAGGTGATATCACATTAGGGGTCCGCTTTTGGATAAGGTATTAAGTGATTGATTGAGGGTCCACCTTTCCATAAAGAAGTATTAAGTGGCTTAAGAGATTTCATATGATGTCTTCTAGATGGTTTCCACTGAGGGGTCCGCCATGGAAATAGGTATTAAATGATGGGGTTCTGCTTCAGTTGAGGTCTTAGATGGCCAGAGTCCGCCTATTTTCCAACAAAAGGTATTAAGTAGTTTGGGTACTATTTCTTGCATTGGTAGAAATTTATAACGTGGGATTTGGATTATGGGATTTAAAAACCTACTTCGGGAATGGAAGGTATTAAATGGTTGATTGTGGACCCACCTCCTTTATTTATATGAAGTATTAAATGGTTTTATGTACATAGACATATTCTTATTTTGAATTGTAGTGCCCAAGTACTGAAATGGTAAGACTCAAGGTTTTTATTCACTAGACATTTGTTCTTTTGACTCCCTCCTCATTATAATGCAAGTTAAGGACAGAGCAATGATGGTGACGGTGCTCGAAGGTGGAGTGGCTTAAGCTTGTTGCGGTTATTTTATCTTACATGATATTTCTATGTTGTGCCCATATATTTGAACAAATGATGTAATGGATCTTATGTGACCGTTTTATGATGTTTTGTATTATGATATTTCAAATGGTTTTGAAATAAATGGGTACAATTTGATATTATATTTTATTCCATCCACTGTGATTTTCGATAGAATAGTTATTGCTCTGTACTGTTATTCCAATCAATAGCATTTCATAGGATGGATCTAAGTTTCGATGAGTCTTTTCTGGGTCAAAATTTAGGCCTATTCCAGGGAGGGTTGTTATAGTAGCGCTCTTTAAATGTTGGACAGTGTATTGCTCATGGTCATTGGGGGCACTTATATGTTACATACAAATAGTTATTGGATAACTATGGAACAACTCACTCGATCGTTTTCTGTTGATTAATATAAATTAGGTCAAACAGAAAATATCGATGTGACTGATTTACAAAATTCTCTCAACTTGAGAGTATTGTGGATCTTCAATATGAAGCATTGGAAGTATTGGCATGGTTTCCATCGAGTGACTAAAGTTGAATCGAATGGAAGTATTGGAAGTAAAGCATTATTTAAGAGAGATTCATTACCTTAGTTATATAGGGTTACTATCACGGTCAACTCAAGTCAACTAAAAGTCAAATCTCTAACTAGAGCTTTTTGGTGAATAATAATTGTTATTGTTGAACCAAGGACTTTGTATTTGGACTATAGAGTTGAATATGTATGATTGGAATTTTGACCACTACCAAATTCCACAAGTCCAAAGTGATATAGTTTTGACGAATTGGAGTAAATAAATATCACAACCGGTTAATGCTTATTAAACTAAAATTGGATTTTATTGAAATTAAGTAACTGATAAATTTGTCCACAATGTCACACCACCTACTAAGTGACGTGTGAACGTTAACATTTGAATAGTTGGATATTAATTGTTGATCGAATTTACACCCAATAGTTACACAACCGAAATGATGAATTCTCTTTAGACCAAACAATTTAATTGGCTTACAATTATTATAAATTAATTAAATTAATAAATATCTATGAAATATTAATTAATAAAATTTGAATGTGATTTGAGGAATAAATATTGTTGTATATATTTATAATAGTTATAAATATAGATATAAGATATCGATAAAGAAATTAAATTGGATTTAATTAAAGATATTTATTTGGGCTTAAATGGGCTTTTAGCCCATGATGTTAGAGGAAAAATTCGGTAACTACTATGTAATATATGGGGCGGCCAAAATAGAGTATTAGAGTATGTGATTGATGGCTAAGATCTGGTGAGAAAAGGTAAGTGACGTGATCCACTTTTCTCTCCGATTTAACCGCTATAAAAGGAATTATAACCCTAAGTTTCTAGAGAAATTTTGGCTTCCTTCTCTATCCATATCATGGTCAAACCATACCTCTCTAGACCACATAAAATCTCAAATAAAATCAGTTCAAATCAATAGCTATTCAATAGCAAAGGTCTGCGATTCAAAGACTAGCAATTTGATGAATTGGGGAGTTTTCAAGAGGAAGGGAACTCATCATTACAAGGTGTACTTAAGGACATTAGTTTAGCTAAGTATTTATTTTTATATATGATTCATATTCCCCATATAACTCTATATCATTAAATATACACACAGACACAGACACATACTGTTATTATTGAATTGTTAGTTAGGTGAGATTCCTATAGGTATTGTTGTCGTCACATATATTGATTGGTTATGTGTATATGTTTATCAAATAAACAAACAATTATATTCAAGGATCTGTTACATATAGCCAATATCATTATATTTTAATTATTTGTATTTTATTAATTAACATATGCATAGATTAATATATTAACTAATTTATTTATATGACATGTATTAAACCATTTAACTATATTTCATAAATAATTGATTTAATAATTTTCAAATGTACATTTATATTAATTATATTGTTTAGTAATCGAAAATAAATTGTTGAATATTATTTATCCTTTTATGAATTAATAAATTCATATAAAATAAATTATGTCTTAAAATTTCAGTTTCAATTTTTCGAAAATTGATTTTTTGTCACATATTCTCTCGATCAAAAAATTAGAATTTTTAAAGCAATTTTATATTTTAAAAAATCATTTAAAATTCGACCAAAACGTATTTGATTAATAAAAAATATTATTTTGACTTGAAAAATTCTGAAAACATTCCTTAACCTATATAATACTATACTTTATTTTCTAAAAGTTTAAAATTTGAAATACCTATTATATAAATATTTTCTATTATTTATTTATTTTTAATTGACTAATTAATTCATAATATATATATATATATATATATATATATTTGGTTTTGATGTATATATGATCTGGAATGTTTTATAAGAAATAATAATATTTATTTTAATTTTATAATTTATAATTTATAAATTATTCTAACTCATATTTACATTTTAATTATTATATTTATATTGATACATACATACATACATATATAATTATATTACTTTAGTACATATACATGTAAATAATTAATAAAATAAGTAAAATCATATCTTATATATATACCTATGTTTATTTAATATTTTATACTATAATATTTTATGTACACACACACATATGTATATGTATATTTGTATATATGATACTTTCAAAGTATAAATATATAATTTTCACTTGGATATATATATATATATATGTATGTATGTATAATAACTATAAACATATACACATATTTGAACAACATATAATACATATAGGATGAGCTAACGTGTACATTCCGATGTAAATCATAGCATCTATATACGTGCATGTTGTACCCTTCACGGAATATCATGTTACACTTACACACACATATACAAATGTATATGATACACATGTATTTTATATATAAGCTGGAAATAAATTTCTATCAACAATTTGTAAATTTAAATGAAATATATGCTTTAATTTAAATTAAACTTAGAAATGTTCTAGATAAATTAGACTTCATAGGCCCAATAAAGATCCAATAGGATAAAATTTTGAAATTCACCCATAACTTCCAATGCGGGCTGGTTCAGTTCCAACAATGTTATTAGAGTCAAATAACCTGTGCGGTCTATATTAGTCATATTAGGGTTAACCATTAAGCTCACAGTCCAAAAGGTCATCTCTTATACAAAAGGCCCAATTTTAACTGGGCCTTGGGCTAATTTCAAAATTGTTTTGAAATTAAAAACAAAATTTTTAAATAAAAAAAGTTAAATTTAAAATAAAAATATTAAATGTTATAATATAAATTTTCAAAATTGTTTGAAAACTGTAATATAAGATTTGAAATTTAAAAGTTAAATTTGAAACAAGATATAAATATATTATAATAGTTATAACATAATAAAATTTCCAAAATATTTGAAAATATATATTAATTTCAAATTTATTAAAATTTATTAATTGGATTTATAAAGTAAATTAATTAAATAAGTTAAGTAATAAAATTATATATGCACGTATTATATATTATGATATATGTTATAATATTTTAAAACATTTAAATAACACAAGTATACATGTATGTATATGAATTGAATTTTGAAATTAATGTAGTTTAATTAAAATTGTTTAATTAAATTAATTAATTAACATAATTAATTAAAGATTAATAAATTAAAGATTAACTAATTAAAAATAAATTAAAGGTTAATTAATTAAATCAATACACACATATATAAGATATGTGCGTAATACTATGAAGGTTATAGTATGTAATAAGTATTTAATATAAATGTTATATTGAATTAATATTAAATTAATTAAAGTATTAATTAATTAAATAATATTTAATTAATATAATATTATACATAACACTATAATATAAGTAATATAAAATATAAAAGTTATATAATAATAAAAATTATATAATATGAATGTATAAACTAATTGTGGAACATCAAAGAAACCCTAAACAGACCTAAGGGATAAATACATACGTATTGTTTGTATACCGTGATTTTTTATGTGTCCGACACTTGAATCATGAGGGCATTTCACAAAAAATACATTATTTCATAAGTCGATATCACCCGATATAATATCTTGAAGATTATGAATCTTTAATATAAAGTTGTCCTCTATCATTTATATATTAATAGATTACTTGCACACTCTTTGGTTGTTGAGCTTTCCTCAAGCTAGAGATATTATGTATAGTACCATTGATATATTGAATAGACGAGGTATGATAATTGTAAATATTTATTGAGCTTTCCTCAAGGTATGTGCATTATACTTAGACTGTCGTGAAACCATAGGTCCGAGTGAATAGTCCTACTTTGCTTGTTGACTTTCATCAAGGTAATGGTAGGACTTGAGGAATAGTTATTAAGGGAATGATAAAGACATTTCTTTGAGTCTACCTTAGAAATATAGTTATAGTATATGAAATAAACAAACTATATTAAGTGAATGATGGACTTCCAAATTTAGTATGTTATTATAGTAATGGTAAAAATAGTGAGCACGACATATACCCTTATTGATTGCATCAAATTACAAAAATTGTTATCTTAAAACATACGAAACATTATTAGTGAATTAATGACTATTTTTAAGTATCGACCAAAAGATAGATAGAACTATATTTCAATATGAATATTATGAATATTCGTTATGAAATAAAATTATAATGTGGTATTTGTTTTCATAACAAAAGTGATGCATTGAAAAATACAGAAGTATTTAATATTATTTACAGTTATTTTGGAATTATAGACTAAGTAATAATTTTGGGAAATAATTTTATTATATTATTATGAAACATATGATACTAGTTAACTATATCTCAAACGACTAAAGGCAATGCACCTATTTAGTGGGAGCATCATATGAGTTGATGAACTCTTTGGATTGATAAATGCAGATGTATGTAATCGTAAGTCTTTCAATACCAAAACGGTTCCATGTACTTCGTCATAATCACCGATGAGTTGTCACCGATATAGACATATGTATTTGATACATATGTTGTATGTCTAAGGTAGACTTATAGAGTATAAAACCAAAGTAAATAGTATAACATATAATAGAAATGATTCGATTTGATCGAATGGGTGAGTATATTGGAAAGAGTCCGATTATACCTAAAAATGAATAAAGATTCAGTCTCAAAAATCACTCCTCTATGTGATACATAATGATGTATCGATAAGGAGTAATCGAACTTTGTTGGACAATGTACGATTAATTGTGAGTGAAGTTGAGTTAGTTTCTTTCTATAAGCTCATGTACTTAAGAGTAGTATACAAGGTTAATATTATTTCATCTAAATAATAGTTTACAAAATCATACAAGATAAGAGTTTAGAAGAAAACCCACATATCCTAAGCCAAGGAGTTGGTAAGTTGTGCGAGTCGAAAATGGCATGTAATAATTGTTTGTGAGGGATGTTATATGAATCTTCCTAAATAGATTTTAGAGAAGTCTGTCGTTGGATGACATATTTATGTTTTGAACATAAGTTTTGTAAAATGGCAATTCATAAAGTGTTTATGAATACCTATTCCACTGTAATGAGAAACAATTTTTATTTCAAGAAATACCAACTTCATTGTGAAAGAATTTCTTTGAGAAATTATTGGTAATAAAATAGAATTGGATACGATCCATAGGTAAAACTGATTAGATGAGATGAAATGAAGTTAACTAACCTAAACAAACATATCACATTAGTGAGATGAAATGAAATTAACTAACCTAAACAAACACATCACATTAGAGAGTCTAGTGAGTATTCTTGCACACTGAAGAGAAATTACGAGTTTCTTATATCGAAAATATATAGTCCTCGGTTGTTTAATTATACCATTAAGAGTGTTGACTCTGTAATATGGTGTGATGCAAAGATCTGGAAATGAATTCCATGTACGATATCAAAATATGATTTTTGTAGTCGTAACCGAAGGGATGTGATCCATCGGCCACAATTATGTCTTTATGAGCAAGACTAACGCAGTTGAAATTAAATGAGAAATGTTAATAAGAATAATCTCGTAAATTTGAGATGTTGAGATTAACGTAATAAATTCATCATTCAACATGATCAAGTTCTTTTGGATCTACTCATAATATTATCACTTTATAAGACTTACTAGTACAGATGTGCTGGAATAGAAAATTCTAAATAATGATTTAGAGTAGACTATTTGCACATATCAACCTATGTGTCTGAAAGTAAGTGGGAGCGATATAGAAGTTGTCATTTTTTTGATATGATCCAAGAAATGATAGAAATTATCATTTTATAAGCATTAGAATTGAAAAAATATTTTGATAAAAATATCAAATTGTTGATTATCAATCAAAATGCAGAGGAAGCGTGTGTTCATAAGAAAGAACGTTGAAATGTACTTGGATATTTCTGAACCATAAGTAAACAACACAAAGCTGATTTTTGACGATGTAAATGTGTTAAATTAGTTTTAGTTATTTTAATACTCAACGTTGTAGTGTAAACAATGTCTTTAATATTAAGTATAAAAGATATTAGGAATGTCCTAAACGATATGTAGGGGCACCTTATCAAAATATTTAATATGGAACATGTAAGACGGATTCCTTATGCATTGACTATAGGAATTATCATACATGTTATGTTGTCCACACTATCATAATTTTTTTATGAATTTGATGCATGAAGTAGATACCAAATCCAAACAAGTTTCATTAAATGGTTACTTGAGGTATTCTTGTGTATTTATGATATACCGAAGAAAGGTTTACAGAAACAATGAACTCCTTATGAAGGAGTGTTCGGACTCAGATTTCATAAGTTATATTGAGTATAACATGTCAATAGTATATTACGAATCATTAAGTTGGAAATGTTCCAAATAGAAGAGATTGTGGCTGATTCATTAACTTAAATAGTGTCATCATAAAAGCAATGTATATAAATATAAATGCACAAATTATAACTAAGCTAAGGGTGATTCCAAATTTCGAGAATCTCATAACATTATTATATGATAGCAATGGCGTGACATAGTTCGTAATAGAATTTAGAGCCCGCTAGAAGTCAAGAGACATACTTTGAATTGTTCCATATGATAAAGGTAGTTTATCAGCATCAGAGAGAGTTAATCGACAGAGCATATGATTAAAACAAAATAGCATACTTGTTCACTAAGGGACTGACCCAATTGATTTTAAGAAAACTAATTGGAGAAGTTGGAATAAGATTCCATAATTGACCACAAGTGAAAGTGGTAGATTGATAGGGTTAGAATTATGCCCTAGGGACAATTATGTAATTTGTTACATATGTCTAACTCAATAACCAACTTGTTCGAAATCAAATGTATTTTCTTTCTATTATATATTTGATATAATGTGGTTATATAAATTAATTAATTTAATTAAAAGTATATTTAATAGAAAATCCATAAATGGTATGTTTTATGATAGTAGTTACAAATGATGTAACCATGAGTAATTTATCACAATAAAAATAAATAAACCATTTTAAATGTTCATAGTAAAGATGCATCGAGAACGTTATCGATGTATCATTGAGATTAGAGTAGTAACACTTTCCAAATGTTGCGCAGCTTATTACTCATGGCTGTTGAGGACACCTAAAGGTTACTTGATAGTTCTTTATTGGTTGATATAACCAAGGCCAAACAGAAAATATTAATGTGACTGATATACACAATTCCATCGACTTGAGAATATTGTGGATCTTCAATATGAAAGCTTCACTTTGATTATAGTAAAATCATGGCATAGGGTTCCATTGAGTGACTACAATCGAATTAAGTGGAAGTATTGGAAATGAAGCACTATTCAAGAGAGGATTCGTCATCTCAGTTATATGAGGTAAGTATCACGGTCAACTCAAAGTTAAAGTATTTGGCTATAGCATATTAGTTAATTATAATAATAATTATTAAACTAAAGACTTTGTGTTTGGACTATAGAGTTAAATATGGATGATATTGGAATTTCAACCATTACCAAATTCCATAAGTTCAAAGTTATGTAGTTTTGATGAAGAGAATTGGTGTAAATAAATGTCACAACCATGTAATGCTTATTAAACTAAATTAGATTTTACTAAAAGTAAGCGATAAATTTGGTCATAATGTCAAACTATCTACTAAGTGACATTTGTACGTTAAAATTTGAATAGTTCGATGTTATTTGCTGACTTAATTTACACCCAAAAGTTACACAACCGAAATGAAAAATTCTCTTTAAACCAAATGATTTTATTAGTTTGTGATTCTCATAAATTAATTAAATTAACTAATATTTATGATATATTACTTATAATTTGAATACGATTTAAGGAATAAATATTGTTGTATATATTTATCATATTTATAAATATATCGATCGATATAAGATATCGATAAAGAAATTAATTTGGATTTAATTAAAGATATTTATATGGGCTTAAATGGGCTATTAGCTCATGATGTTAGAGGAAAATTTCGGCAGTAACTATGTGTTATAGGGATGGCCAAAATAAATTATTTGAAACGACCCGTAAATTTATCAATTTTGATATATTATATTTATTTTTAAAATATTCCAATATTAGGTTTTATAACATAAGTTATGATGTTTTGAACAATAAATAATACAGGAACATAGGCACAAAGACAAACTTAGAAAAAAAATTAGACTGAAGGGCACCAAGTTTGTTTTTTAGATTGAAGGACAATGCTAGTTATAACTAGCATTTTGTTCAGTGTAAAACTGAATATAATGTTGGATATAACTAGCATTTTGTATAGTGTAAAAGTTGAATATAATGCTAATTATAACTAGCATTTGTCCTTCAACCTAAAAATGAAACTTAATGTCCTTTAGCCTAATTTTTTTTTCAAAGTTTGTCATTTTCCCAAGTTCCCACTAAATAATAATGGTAATAAATATTTACAAAAATATATACTTTGAAAAAATAGCGATAAAATGACCGAAAATCGTTTTATTGATAAATAGCTCTATAATCATAATGTCGCGCATGGAGCTGGATACAGACACTTACTTTTATAATTGAACAAGAATATGAAATAACTTAATTATTTTATCTTTGAGAAATTAAAATTATGTATGACTCCTCAACGATGCCCTTATATTTATTAATTGATTAATGATTTTAATTTGAGATTTTATGATGTAAGAATTATTATAATTTTTCAAATAGTTGTTTTAAATAATTATAATTCATTTTAAATAGTTATAGTGACAATAAATAATTTATAATAGTTTTATCAAAATATATATTCAGTTTGAAAATATAAGGAAAATTGATATCTCTTTATCAGTATAATAACAATTTTTGTAAATAACCGTTAATATTGATTTATATGATTTTATAATTCAAATGAGATCATTTTATTAATTAAAAATGATTAGAAATTATTTTCAAATTTTTTTATATATATAATTTGATGTTAAGTGAAAATGTGATTGGGAATCGGTTCTCCGATTGACAATGGTTTATCGAACAGAAGTTGTTCGAAATCAGTGTGACGTAGTTTACATGTCATGTACACATATATAGCACATGAATACACAACTAACATATACATATATCCATATATGTATACATTACATATTCACACATTTATATATACATAAAGTTAAAAATATCTAAGATATTTTCCAAAACTTAACCCTCAAGCCATCAATAGTCAGATGCACATGCAATGAAAAGAGTGAAGTGATGGTCGTAGATGGTAGCACAAGGAGGGGTACCAACGTGTGGAAATAATGATGGAGGGAGAGGTGAATATGGTGGAGGCTTACATGCTTGAAAATGTTATAAATAGGGAGGTATACCCTCTCTTGTTCTTCACAAATTAATTCTTCTTCTTCTTCACCATTCTCGAGCTCCTTAATTCTCTTTAATGGCTTCCCCTCTTTAAAGAAGGTAGAAGGTTTAAAAATAGTGGAGTGCTTAAGGATCAATCCGCTAATTACTCTCTAATCTCTTCTTAATCTACTTCTTCCTCTTCTCCACTTTAATGGCCCTTGGTCAAGAGAATGATGGAGGGGATGGCTGTGATCGTGAGGTTGGGGGGTTAACAGCATGGTCAAGAGCAAGGCGGAATGGGTGGGATGGCCAAGCACTTGAGCAAGAGAAATGAAGTGTTTAGGTGATCGAAGAAGTGTATTAGTGAAGTGTTGTGGTGATATGAATGTTGGTAGGAAGATTTGGTTTGATTTATGGTGAGCACTCAATGTTTATTATATGATAAATAATCCTTATAACTATTTTTAAGTATGATAATATGACTATTTAATCTCTTAATGATTTGTATGAATGTTTGATAACTTGGTTAATTATATAGTTGAATATATGAATGTTGACATAGTTGATAACTTGACTGCAATAAATCATATGAAATCATAGTAAAATGGGTAATTAATAGAAAATTAATTCATAATAATACGTGTATGGAGTTTATTGAGACTCTTAATGGTTTTAAAATATAAAAAGGTTGAAAACGAATATTATAATAATATAATATTATGAAATTGTTTAAAAGTGAATTTGAGATTTAATATGGAAAATATTTTCTTAAATGATTTTATATGGTTTATAAAGTTCTATAAACAATAAAATTCAATTTGGAGAAGTTCTGACAAGTTATGAAAATAAGTCAAAATAACGTGTGTCATGTAACGACAGTTCGTTATTTTACGCCGGAAAAGTTAAATGAACATATAAAGTGAAATACATCTTGGAATTTTTCTAGATAAGAATTCTCCAAACTGTTATATTCATAGTTTTCAAATAGAAGAAAAAAAATCGATATTTCGTTTAGTAGAATTTGGAATATGAGCAAAACAAGTTTTCAAAATAATCGTTTTGCAAATCGGAATCCACAAAGGAAATTCCTTTAAATGATATTTTCAAATTCTTTAAAAATATTGAATAAATTCTATAAATGTTTTAAAATGTTTTAAAAGAGATTTGAGTTATAAAAATGGATTTCTAAATGATCGAAAAGTTGTTTTGATCAAATAAGCTATAAAAACACTATTTGCAACACCATTCGCAGCACTTTTTAATAACTTTTGAAATATGAACTTAAACTTAAGCATTCTTTCCCACATATTTTATAAATGTTTTCAAATAAATAATTAATGGTTTTAAATATGATCTGAGGATTTTACAATTTATTTTAAAAGAGTTTAAACAAATGATCTAACGAAAAGCTGTTATAAGCTAATGGTTTAATCTTGGCTCTAAAAACCGACTAGTAGACTAGATTTTTTTATTCGTGAAATCCAAGTAAGGTGCTTAAACTAAGAAGATGTTTAGGAGCAACCAGTGCCCCGGCTCACCTAGCCTCTCTTGGGCGAGGGATAGATAATGTCGAAAATGAGTTAAGTATAAAAGATTAAATTTTCAAAATATAAACAACTTGCATGGAGATAATCTTCTTGCACTTGGTGTTAAATTCGGAGGAAGGAACCCGTACTATTCGTATGAATTTAAAAGGTGATTTCACCGTTATTCGACGGATAGTAAAGGTTGAATACGGAAAACGATATTGAGTAGAATTAGTATAAGTTCCATGATACTTTTACTTAATAATGTTTTCCAATATGAGATGTAAATAAATGATTTGCAATTAATTTAATTCCTATACTTCAAATTAATTGTTTTGGCTTTGTAGTAAACTATGTCTTAAATAAAATATTTTTGACCCATTTTAAAAGTTATGATTTGGAAATCTTTATAAAGACTTAAATAATGATTTGGAAATATTTTCCTAAGAAAACGATGAAGTAAATTGGAATTATTCCAGAATTCATAATGGTTTAAGTAATCAAAGGATATGATATATGAGGCTTAATGATTCCATATACTATTAAGAAGATAATATGTCTCTTTGAGATATTTCTGAAGAATAAAAATATGAATTAAATTGAATGTTGATTGATAATCACATATAAACTTAACATCTTTTAATCGATGATTGGTTCAGAGGAACTGGTGTCGGATTTGGCTAACTCCTATCCAAAAACCACTATGGACCAATGTATACATTCGGAAGTGAAGACCTGATGGAGATGATGATTTTTTTGAAGACGGAGATCTTCATGATGAAAGGCTACTTGCCACTAGTCCTGGGGTGAAATTTACCATATCATACATTTATAGTGGTAGTAGCGCTTTGTTATGAAAATCTTTGATTACAAGGACTAATCGCCACTAATCCTAGGGATAATTCCCGACATGATGTGGTAGGAGGAGTGCCTTTGGTTTTTTTCAGTCCCAGAATGAACTTGTTTGGATGAATGTCTGGCATTGCATTTTTGGGATCACATCATTGACTTTTACAAACGTACATCTTTTTGGTGGAGGAGAAGGCAACTTGTCTTAGCTTAACAACCTTCTCTGAGATGTACGAGGTTAGTGGTTGTATGTTCATGAGAGTCAACAGTGATCGAAGGAATGAAAATATGACATTCAAAGTGAAACCTATGACGATCAAAGCGTGGCTTTGCGAAAAGCAAAGCATGGTTTTGTGGAGCCTAGCCTCAGGAGCCTCACATCCTAGGAATGATACGGGAACTATGTGGTCTGAAAGACATATTTCGAGCTACTATTGGAAGAAGATGTCCCTTTTGGCACTTGCTAACTTATTGCATGAATGGACATATATTGGAGGCTGACAAAGACTATGTAAAGCCAAGCCGAGTAATACTCTATTCTATAGTAGTATAACAACGTAGTTTGGAGGCTAACGCAGATCGTGTAAAGCCATGCGGAAACTATGTGTCATGTGTGGATTTTTTGGGTTGGAATGGTCACTAGTTCCCTATCCTGTTGGAAATCCAATTCCAATACGTTGCTTTAACCATTTTGATTGCAGAACCTACTTTTTAAAGGTTGCCAGTAAGCCATCAAATTTAATCAATATAATAATTTCAGCTATCTTGATATATTATTTGAAAAATGTTTGCAAAGGAATGTCATTAAAGATAAAATCAAATTATTTTGGTATAAATGTGTTTTGATTATCATAAGGTAAAACCCCATCTGTATTTATGTGTGGGCGTGGTCTTATATTATACCCTTTTTTCAAAGGTTTTGATCAACATCAGCATGATCTATATATTAAAATTTCGAGTATCTCACGCTAGTTTACCAAGCCCGATCCGAGTATTACAAATGCTGTTATTATTTTTTAGCATCTGTAACCCTAATCCGAGTATTACAATATAATATATTAATCTATCTATATATTATAACTATCCAACATATGCTATTATTATTTTTCATCATTTGTAACCCGGCTAGTATTTATTTTTCAGCATTTGAAATAACACATAGGTTTTAAATAATACATATACTGCTATTATTGAATTGTTAGTTAGGTGAGATTCCTATAGGTATTGTTGTCGTCACATATATTGATTGGTTATGTGTATATGTTAACAAAATAAAAAAAAAGTTCAAGGATCTAAAACACACAATTACTATCATTATATTTTAATTATTTATATTTTATTAAATAATATATTCATAGTTTAATATATTAACCAATTTATTTATATGACATGTATTAAACCATATAACTATATTTCACAAATAATTGATCTAATAATTTTTAAATGTATATTTATATTAATTGTAATTTTTGGTAACTAAAAATAAATTTTTGAAAATTATTTAATAGATTTTAATATTATTTAATCTTTGCATGAATTAATAAATTCATATAAAATAAAATATGTTCCAAAAATTCAATTTTAAATTTTCTAAAATTAATTTGCTATCAAATCAAAAAATCAGAATTTTTGAAACAATTTTTATATCTTTAAAAAATCATTTAAAATACATCCAAAAAATATTTATTTAATTAAAAATATCATCTTGACATGGAGAATTATGAAAAAATTTCATAACCCATATAATACTATTCCTGATTTTTAAAATTTTAAAATTCAAAATCTATTATATAAATATTTTCTATTATTTACTTATTGTTAATTAACTAATTAATTCATAGTGTGTATATATATTCTAATATTATAAAATTACATTTATATTCGGATTAGCTGTATATATAATCTGGAAATTCTAATCCATCTACATTTTAATTATTATATTTATATTTATACATATACATATACATATACATATACATATACATATACATATACATATACATATACATATACATATACATATAATTATGTTACTTTAATACATAAATATACATATAATTGGAAAAAAAATCTAAAATCATACCTTATATATACATACATATTATATATACATGTTTATTTAATATTTAATACAATAATATTTTATGTACACACACATATGATACTTTCATAATATTAATATATATAATTTTCACTTGGATATATATATATATATATATATATATATAATAACCATAAATATATACACTTTTTGGGATAATATACAATACATATAGGATGAGCTAATGTGTCCGCTGCGATGTAAATAACATCATCTATATATGGCCATGTTATACCCTTCATGCAATATCATGTTACACATGCACACACATATAGATATGTATATGATACATATATATATTTATATATAAATTGAAAATAAATTAAATAAATTTCTATCAGCAAGTTATAAATTTAAATGTAATTTTATTTAAATTAAATTTAAAAACGTTCTAAGTAAATTAGACTTCATTTGCCGAATAAAGATCCATTAGAGTAAAATTTTGAAATTCACTCATAACTTCTACTTCGAGTTGGCCTAGTTCCAACACTTATTGTGTGTCATGATTCTAATAGTCATGTGGTGGTGAGTTGTTATCCACCCAATAGCATATGAATTCCTTATACCTTCACATAAGATCTTGATCTTTCTCCCAAAATAAACAAAGCTTGATAGGCCTATTGACATGCAACTTAGGCATATGATTCCAGAAGAGAGCTGAAATTTGGATAAGAAAATTTCTTAGTTGATGAAAGAGAGATTGTGATTTGGTCATATAAGGGTAAGTCCGAATTATTTTGTTGAGCATTATAGAGAAGTGATGTTAACCGAAAAGCAAAATATTTGGTTTAAGATACATACAGAGAAGGTTGGACCAAAGTTATACCCGCATGATATTGGAAGCCTTGAAGGTACAGTTAAAGTAAAATTTCCCTCAGAAAAATAGAGGTAAAAGAGATGTTGTTAATACTGGAATTTTAGTTGATTGGATCCCATGAACCAATAAATGAGAATAATTTTAAGATGTGGTTGGAATTTTATTTAACTCGGCCTAGAGTTTGTTATGTGATAGGGTCTCAATGACCCAATAATATTTCTATATGATATGGCTTGGTGTTTGGTCTATAACTAAATTTTTGAGTAATTGATAATCAAATTATTTCGTACTGTATAATTTCAATAATGGTTAATGAAGGCGAATAACTTTTAGATGATATGTTATGTTGACATCGTCTGTAAAGGTAGATGATTTGTATAGTTTGTGGATAGGTGTCGTTGATTTAACGTTTCATCGCACATGTATATTTTGGCTTGGAGGGTTAGAGATCACCATGCAAGTAGGTTGTTGCCATACCATATATGTTTTATGGCGATAGTCATAAGTTGTTGATACTCAAGTTGCCATTGCAAGTGCAAGTATATTGTTAGGATTTAGGTGCGAAGTGATTTTATACTAAGGTCACATGTTAGGACATCATACATTTTTGATGTTTCTAAATGTCCCAGATTTAGTTGGTGCAAAGATTTTCTTACCAGGTTTGCTATACTGATGTAATAATGATTAGTAGTCTATTAGTGCAGAATTGCATTTACACCGACACCCTGAGGTCTGAAGGTCTAGCTCCGGACATTTGTTTGATTATATGTCCTGGATATGAGAATACCAAGATGAGATGTTGTATTGCTGGAACTAAAAAAAGTTGAACTATTGAATTAGGATGAGGAATGGGAAGTAAGTAAAGTGCTGAAAGTAAATAACACCGAGACTTTTATAGTGGCTCGTGCTGAAAGTCCCTATATCCACTATCTTTTCCTTATTTAGTCGCTCTTTTTATAGTCGAAAGTCTTATTACATTGAGTCTAATCGTTTCCACCATTAATAAGTGTTTTGCTTATAGCTCTAATATAGGAAAATATTGTCTAGTTTTTGTTTATTATATGCTAGAAGATCCTTTATGCCTTGGATTGTCATCTATTTATAGCCAGCATACCGTAAGGCCATTGGCTGAGCGCCTTCTCTTTGGATTGATGATCTGGTTGACTATGAGTGGTCTTAATTCGAACGTCTGTCATCATCTAGTTGAGTGTGACTTGACACAGATTGCTGATGTGACGCTTTTATATATAGCTTTTGGATATCCATCATTCATCTTAACCATGGGTCTCGGCCTGGGCTATCTAAGCTATTAATTGTTGTTGTTTATTGAGTTGTTTTAGGCTTCGGCACCTGATGCTCTTGGTAAGGCTTCTTACCTCAGCTGAATTATGATCTCAGACTTGATTGTCACACTGGTTCATGCTCTTGGATTGCGTATTTTCATTAGAAACTGAAAGATAGATCTCGAAATTATAAGCCAAGGAGCTTTCCTTTCGTATATTAGCAATCTCTACTTTTTCGAAATCATAGTGTCACACATGCCTTCAAAAGTTCACCTTATATGATTGATATGAGGTGGACTTTTGAAAGAGCAGTGTCGTATCAGGTTTAATCCTTGGCTTGTTTATTCCGTTCTCATCATGAAGTTGATTCTGAGCTTTAGAGAACATTGCTTCACTAATGCAACTCGTAAAGATCTAACCTTACCAGGAGGTTTTTTAAAACAATTTAAAAATAATGCACAGAGATGAAGGCTTGGCTGTTTAATGGTTTGAAAACTGAAGGGGTGAAATTTTAGCTTAGACTGTGAGCTCAAAAACTTTTGAAATCATATTTTCCACTTGAAGCTATCCAGACTAGATGATAAGTGAAATTGCTTGGACATTGAAAGGTGAAATTTAAATTGGGACCATAAGGTCAAATTTTTTGAAAATCTACACTTTCCATTTGAAGTTTTGTAGATCAAATGGTAGGAGAAACTGTTTTGGTGCCGAAAGGCAAAACATAATTTGGAGCCATGAGGCCAAAATGCTTGAAATTGTACCTACTATTTGATGTCGTTTTGGCTAGGTGATAAACAAAACTATTTTGTTTTGGTTCCAAAAGGAAAAATCTAACTTGAGTCCGACAAGTCAAATTTTTGGAAACTTTGTTGGTCGCTTTTGGTAAAATCTAACTTGAGACCGAGAGGTCAAAAGTTTTGAAAACTTTGTTAGTCACTATTTAGACTAAGTGACAAGCGAAACTATTTTGGTGCCGAGAGGCAAAATATTACTTGAAACCATGAGGTCAGATCTTTTGAAAACGATGCTAGTCACTTGAAGCCATCTAGACTAAGCGGTAAGCAAAACTATCACGGATTCGAAAGGAAAAATCTAATTTGGGACCGTGAGGTTAAATTTTTTTCAAAAACAATGTTTGTCATTTGAAGTCATCTAGGCTAAGTACGAAGCGAAACTATTACGGTGTTGAGAGGCAAAATATAACTTGAGACCGTGAGGTCAGATCTTTTGAAAATGATGCTTGTCACTTGAAGCCACTTAGGCTATGTGGTATGCGAAACTGTTACAATGCTAAGAGGCAAAATATAACTTGAGGCCGTGAGATCGGGTCTTTTGGAAAATTGCTTTCATTGGAAGCCAACTAGGCCAAGCGGTAAGCGAAATTGTTACGGTGCCGAAAGACAAAATCAAATCTACGACCATGAGGTCAAAACTTTTGATAATGATGCTTGTCACTTGTAGCCATCTATGCTAAGTGGTAGGCGAAAATGTTACGATGCCAAGAGGCAAAATATAACTTGAGACCGTAAGGTCGGATCTTTTGAAAACGATGCCTGTCACTTGAAGCCATCTAGGCTAAGTATGAAGCAAAACTGTTACGATACCGAGAGGCAGAATATAACTTGAGACCGTGAGGTCGGATCTTTCGAAACGATGCTTGTTAGCTGAAGCCATCTAGGCTAAGTGGTAAACGAAATTATTACGGTGCAGAAAGGAAAAATCAAATTTGGGGACATGAGGTCAAAACTTTTGAAAATGATGCTTTTCACTTGAAGCTATCTAGGCTAAGTGGCAAGCGAAACTATTATGGTGTCGAAGGGAAAAATCTAATTTGGGACCATGAGGTTAAAACTTTTAAAAAAATGCTTGCAACTTGAAGCAATCTAGGCAAAGTGGTAAGTGAAACTATTATGATGCCGAAAGGCAAAATCTAATTTAGGACCATGTGGTCAAAATTTTGTTTGCAGTATGAATGCGTAAATGATCATTAGGGACTAGATCTTTGAAAGGATGGGTTCTGGTTTTGCATTTAATGTTGACCCAGATGTCAGCAGTTGATTGGTCATCTTCAAAAAGTGTTTCTCTTTTCCTATGCAAGGATGACTTGGCATCTGATGGGGCGGCCTTTTGATATTCTTTGTCAAACTAAATCCTTGATGGAAAACTTCTCTTTCTTTAATCTATGTCGTTCCTTTCAATATAAACACTCCTCCCCCTTTTCTTTTCACTTGTTCAAATTGCAAAATAACTATTAACATTCTCAAGCTTTCTTTGATACTTCTTTCGATACATGTTCACAAGTAAGTAAGTCCTTTCAACTTTGTTTTTCTTACTGTGATTACCGATATAGTTGTTGATATTTTTTTCTTTCATTGCTTATCCAAGGACTTAAATCGAGTTTAATTTGCTTAATCTTTATCCTAGAAATATTGTCGATTCTTCCTTTTGCAATTAAACATTTTTCTTCCTTTTTCTTAAGCTGGAAATGGATGCTCTTGTTGCAGACCAACAAGTTCTTAATGAAATTTTATCTTTCTATGGAATTATTGGAGTTGAGATGCTTGCCCTTGGGTCGGGTTGCATTTTAGTGATCATCCCAAAGGGTTTTTTATGTGATCCATAGAGCATTTGGAACACAGGATCTTCTTGCCCCTTGCTCCTTTGTTTATTGTTGTCTTAGAGTTTTGTAACCTCAACACTTTCCAACTTCGAGCCACATCTTACTCAACTCTATCTGTTATGAGGATCTTATATTCCGAAAAGAGTTACCGAAACATATCTATTGTCGAGATCAATTATATATTCGATCTGTTAGAGTCTAAGGCTTTCAAGGAATTTCCTACATATTTCCTCAAGTTCTTAAGAAAGTCACCCTTAGAGGATCCCTTTAGCAAAATAACACCACACCAGTGGTTTCTAGTAAAAGCTTCCTCTAAACAAATCATCACGTCTTTCAATAATGCTCGTATATCATTGGATACTCCTCTTTTTCTCAGTCTTATTTATATTCTAAAATGTTTTCTTTTATTTTGCTGAAACTTATTTAGTGAGACCCGGAGAGAGTAGTGATCCGGCACTTGTTAGTCGGTTTAAAGATAAGTATAAAGAAGTTACGAAGATTCCACTCCTTCAGCGATACCGACACTTATTTCTAATCGAGAGCAAGCTAAAATCCATGGGTTTGTTACCCCTTTATGCTAATTTTGCTGGATTCAAGCCTTCTAGAACGCATGTTGAAGCTTCTACTACAATCATCGGCGGTGGAGATGAGTCCGAATCTGATCCTGGGGAAGTTGAGGCTAAAGGTTTCACTATTTAATCATTGGATTTGCTTACTTAATGTTCTTAATCATAACTCTTAGTCTCGATCCTGATTTTAACCTTATCTTCTTTTCCTTGTTATAGGGCTTTCTAAGAAAGCTGGCTCCAAAGATAAAGGAAAAGCGATCAAGAAAAGGGCCAAGTTGCTATCTTCCAACAAAGTGGCTCTCGACCTGAAGAAAAAAAAGGTCTCTAAACCTTCCCAGCCCAAAAGCGTTGAAAAAGTTTCGAGCCTGCTTTCTGAGAAGTACAAGCAAGCCATAGAGATTACAAGGGTCGCTTTTGATGGTGGTCTTTCTTCTACCATCATTGAAGCGCATGCTAGGCTACCCACCTCTATTTAGAGCATCTGAAAGACGATCAAATATGGTATCCAGGAAAGTATCAAGGTAAAAGGGAAGTTCTTGTAAATGATTATAATTTTAATATTTTTCCTTACTCTGTTTATCTCTTCCTAGACGGTGGCAGAATTCTCTATCCTTCAACATGGGTGGTTGAAGATCGTGGAAACAATGGCTGCTACCGAAGCAACAAAAAAAGGAGTTTGTGGAGTTCAAGGCTAAGGTTCAAGAGGCGAGTATTCAAGTTGAGGAATCGGGTAGGATGGTGGGAGGGAAGGATCATAGGATCGAGACCCTTGAGAAAGCCTTGAAGGAAAAGGATGAGAGGCTGAAGAAAGCCGAGGCTGGGGTAATTGACAAAGAATGTTACATCGCTAGAGAAAGCATGAGAGGGAAGCTAGTAGGCGAGCCTTTCACGTTTTATTTGAGGCCTACGCTCCCCACCGAGATCAAGACATGCCTTTCTCTCTCTTATCTAAGAAACAATGCCACCATAGTTGAGGCAAAGTTTGCTAGGAAATATGAGGAATGCTAGAGGGAGAAGAATACTAAGGCCTTTGTAGCGAGATCCAAGTAGGGGAGGAGGAAGAAGCCGAAAGCTCGGTAAGGGAGGAAGAAGAAATTGCTACCGGCAAGGAGGTACAAGAAGATACCCCTGATGACACTTTAACGGAGGAGACATGCTGTAACTTGTCTTTGTAATGACCTTTGTACTCGCATTTGTATAATTTCTCTCTTTTTTGAATGTAACCCTTCCAACAACTTGAGCATATTTGAATTCTCATTCAATCTTGATGCGATTATTATATATTATCTCAAACTAGGGTAACTAATATAGAATCCTTCGTTACTTTCCATCTTTTATCTCTGCTAGTGTTAAGCTGATGTCTATTAGGGAGTATCTTTCCTGAACTGTTCAAGGATTCGGTGAGACTATGCTTCACTATACCAATCTTATGAGGACAAGGTAGTCGAGCTCCAAAAGTTGAAAGTAACCCTTGAGCTTTTGAGATTAAGAGCAGCTTTCTAAAGTCTAAGGTAGGTTTAAAAACTAAGAACTAGATTATTTTGGAGAAGAGTAAGCCTCAAACCAATATCTGGTTTCGGGAGATGACGTGGCAATTCGTTTTAAATGAAGAGAGGAAAGGAGGTTGATGATGATAGTGCTAATGGTTCCTTCCGAGACCATGAATATCTAGATTGTTTCGGAGGGTCCTGATTTAAGATCTCAGTTTTCTTAGTTGGGGGAGGATCTCTCCTTTTGCCTTTATACATTACCTAGTGATGTTATTGATTTTGTAATATTGTCTTTGCAATACTATTTCTTTAGGCGTTTCTTTCGGTCCATTCTTGTAGCATTTTCTTGAATAAACTACATGTGATGAATCTCTATCCCTTTGACCTTATTTCTTATGCTGTCACTTAGCTTGAGTGAGCTTCTTATTGTTTTTTTGACTTTCCTTCTATGGGGTATTTTTTGCCCTCGGGCATATGTCCGTTAAGAAAAAGTTTCAGACCCAACCATCTTTTATGGTTGGGTTCTTGTCCAGAGCTAACCTAATAACACAATCAAGAATTTCATCTTATTTTAGTTCTATGGTCACCCTTCTTTTCAGTTTACTAAGAATTTACTTGATGTCTTGACTTAGGAACTTCTTCCAACATTTTATCTGTATCGGGAATCTACTCATCCTTTTAATCTAATTGGGAATCTACCCAACATTCTAATCTGACAGGGAATTTACCCACCATTCTTTGGGAATTTACCCACCATTCCGATCTAATTGGGAATCTACCCACATTTTATTCTAATTGGGAATCTATCCAACATTTTAATCTAATTAGAAATCTGTCCAACATTCTAATCTAATTGGGAGTATACCCAATTCTAATCTATATGGGATCTACCCGACTATAATCTATACAATACTCTACCCATTTCTAATCTATATGGGAATCTACCCATTTCTAATCTATACTAGAATTTACCCGTTTCTAGTTTATATGGGAATCTACCTGTTTCTCTATTCTAGTTAGGAATCTACCCAACTCTAATCCATATGGGAATCTACCTATTTCTTTATTCTTGTTAGGAATCTACCCAACTATAATCTATGCAGGAATCTACAAGTTTCTCTATTCTAGTTGGAAATCTACCCAACTCTAACCTATACAAGAATCTACCCATTTCTCTGTTCTAATTGGGAATCTACCCAAGTCTAATATATATGGGAATCTACTCATTTCTCTATTCTAGTTGGGAATCTATCCAATGCATGGTTACACTAACCATGACTCACTATTAGCTTGCATTCTACTTTTCGACGTCCTTTTAAACCCAGTTGATATGGCTTCACTCTTTATGGTGCATCACTATGAAGGTGTTCTTATATAAATGTCCACAAACTTCTTGTTGGTTCCAAAATATTTAGCCACTTTTGGCTAGCATCGGCTATCTATAACCACTTTTCTATTGGCATCGACCATCTACAACCAGTTTTGGCTGGTATCGACCAGCGAATGAGATACCAAGAATGCTAAGATATGGGTGCACTTCTTAGCGAAAGACTTAGTGAATTGGATTGTGCTGAGTATAATTTCACCAAACAGGGATGACTGAGAGCTACCAATAAAATCTTTAAGACTTCTAAAACCATAAAGTACTCATTAGAGTTTAAACATTTGGCAGGAGAGGATATAATCGAGAGGATTAGGGTAGTTGGACTGATATCTTCCATTTGACCATGGGAATTTTTTTTAAAGGGATTCTTCATGCGTTTCCATCTTTTGCAGAAAAGTTCCATATGCATTCATGTGGAAGAGTTACATGAACTTGTCGTGGAATCACGAAAACACAACAAAGTGATAAAAAGCTCCATAATCAGATATATCACTTATTGTTTAACAAACTTTGTCAACTTCCCCTTCTTTATAAATTCCTCAACTACGTAAAAGAGCTTTTGGCACTTACCTCTTTTGTGTCCATTTACTCGATGATAGACACAATAGTTCTTTCCATTTGGAGCTTCTGTGGTGGAAGAGGGATAGTTAGGATAACGGATCTCTCCACGGTCCTTAGAAAGATCCGAGACTGATTTTGGTTGTGGGGAGTAAGAACTTGATCATGTTTTAATTTCTTTCAAGACTCA
Source organism: Allium cepa (assembly GCA_030765085.1). Taxonomy (NCBI): domain Eukaryota; kingdom Viridiplantae; phylum Streptophyta; class Magnoliopsida; order Asparagales; family Amaryllidaceae; genus Allium; species Allium cepa. The sequence continues at coordinate 984,644,060 of CM060929.1, read as the reverse complement.
CCACCTTGAGTGTCCGGGGTGGTCCTTTTATTTAAAGGATCCAAACCTTCATACTTTAGCACTCAGAGGAAAAATCTTTAATTTCATGATGCATGGCTTTAATGATTTTCCAGAGTTAGACAGAATCACGAAGGGATTCTTGAAGATATCCCGAAAGTTGCCTAATATCAGAAGCTTGGAGTTCATAGATAGACCATTTTCCTTCTCTGAAATGAGAGTGACCAATTTTTCGTTGTTTACTTCCTCAATGAGCTGAATGCGAAGGTTGAGGGGTAGTTTTGAGCTAACTCTTTTGTTTTCGGGACTAGACACAACTGATTGAAAGGCTCTGTTGCATCTCCAAAAGGAAAAGAAATGCAAAGGTTCGACCCTCCTTCTTGCATCAAAAATTTTAGTGTAAAATATCATCTACACCAAAACCCCGAGGTCCGATAGTCTAGCTCTGGACGTTTGTTTTATTATAGATCTCAGATATGCCAATACCGGGACGAGATGTTGTATTGTTGGAACTACAACACGTTGAACTACTCAATTAGGACAAAGAAAGGAAAGGAAGTAAAGTGCTGAAAGCAAATAACGCCGTGACTTTTGTAGTAGTTTGGTCCGAAAGTCTCTATGTCCACTGTCCTTTCCTTATTCAGTCACTCTTTGTATAGCCGAGAGGCTCAGTACATTGAATCTAAGCGTTTCCGCCATTAGTAAGTTTTTTGGTTAGATCACTAATATGGGAAAGTACTATCAAGTTTTTGTTCGTTATGTGCTAGAAGATACTTCGTGCCTTGGGAGTGCCGCTTATTCATAGCCAACATGTCATGACGCCATTAGTTGAGCGCCTTCTCTTTGGATTGATGGTTTGCCTGACTATGAGCAGTCTTGATTCGAACGTGTGTCATCGTTTGGTTAAGTGTGACTTGACATGGATTACTGACGTGATGCTTTATATATAGCTTTTGGATATCCTTCATTCATCTTGACAGTTGGTCTCGGCTTGGGCTATCTAAGACGTTGATTGTTGTTGTTTGTTGAGTTGTTTTAACTTTGGCAACTGATGCTCTTGGTCAGGCTTCCTACCTCAACTTAATTATGATCTCCTTGGATTGCATATTTTCGTTAGAAACCGAAAGATAGGTCTCCGAATTACAAGCCAATGAGCTTTCCTTTTGAATATTAACACTTTGTACTTTGCAGAATTTACAGTGTAACATAGTCTCCTAGGTTAATTGTGAATTTAATATCATTAATTACTGATTAATATTATTTAAACTAATGCATATATAAATGTTGGGTTACAATAAAAAAAATGGATACAAATTTATTTAATCCAATATAAATTGTATATTGATTATAATACAATGTAGAAGTGACTTATAAACATTAGTTTTAAATAATTAAACCAAAAAAGAGCCAAAACATCAAAAATTAATATAAAAAAGTGATGAATTGAACAACATAGACGAATGTTGTGTATTCATAAATAAACAGTAATCGATCGACCGGTTGCTTAACTACCGGTCAATCGGTGGCTATTGTCTGGGCATAGGTTGAACCTAGACCCAAATATAACCATATCAAGGAAGAGCAGGTACTTGAGCATGATTTTTTTAACTTCCTTAGATTATTTTGAGTTATTTAACCCAATGAGACTTTATGTGACTCTTTGGACTACTTTAGAGGTAACTATGTCATAGAACCTTAACATGGTGAGGCGTGCAAATAACTTTTATTATATGTGCTCCCAATATACGTGAATTAGATGTTGATATTTATATTTAGGGATTGGATTGAATTCATTTTGATGCTAATTGAGTATAGAGAACACTTTATTTATCTATTAGTATTTTCTATAGTTATTTGTGATGCAAGAAATAGTTGTTCTGAGAAACAGCTATTTCCCTAGCAACGTAGGAGCTGGTTGTTCTGTAGAAAAATTATTCCCTCTATAATGTGAAAATAACTGTTCCTATTGGTTTTGTATATGATTTTGTATAATTGATTGTAATGTGATCATATAGCATATAGGGCGGGTCTTGGAAGTGTTTATATATGTGTTAGGAATTGATTATATCAGTACCTTTGTAGTATATGTGGGGTAGACATGTTTCCTCACTCAGACTTATGTTTAACCCTCTTCATTTTCCTCTGCATCATTATTGTTTAGGTTGATGGAGCACAGAGATATGAAGTACATTGTGATGAAGGCCTTGTATGTAAATTTATACATATTGCAAATATATCATATGGCCTATACATAGTATGGTGTAGGTTTGTGATTGATATTGTATACTAGTGAAGTTGTATGACTGACGTTGGTGTAGTTTGAATAAATAACTATTTTATAATATTGTAATTGTTCCTTCCACTTCAATTCGGAAATATTATTTAAAATTACTTTATTCCTTGTTATCATAACTTAACAATTCATTATTTTTTTCTTTCATGGTTTGAATGTCGATTCAAGCATTAAATCGGAGGATCGAAAACTGTGGGTTGTTACAACCTATATTCAGTAAGTTAGCACATCTCCATTACAATGCTACGTAATACATAATAGGTTAAATATCAACTAATCACCATGGATAGAGATTGTACTTAACGGTCACACTCTAGGCTAGTTGGCATTAGGTCTCCCCATAAGGGCAAGATTCACTAAGTATGGTTATTAATATAACACAATACTATGACACTTCATCACACCATCCACAACCTAAAATTGTATCGAACTCGAATCAACATACATGTGCCTAACTGCTGCCACTTATTTAACAAGAGGAATTAGGACAAGTAACTAGAGACCAATACTTCTTGCTAAAAATTAGCCCATGGTATATTGCCTTTTCTATCAAGAAAAAACATCTTCTATCTCCTAATCGATGCTGCCTAACATAAGCAACCAAGACAACTACACCTCATTCTACAAACGGTCTATAAATATCAAATCCAAAGGCAGTAGCATAGAGATATGTAATTACTCTATATACGCAACATCACATGAAATTTTATATCTCAGTAACAAATTTGTCTTATCTTAAAGCCACCAAATGACTCTATAATGCACCATACAAATATAATCACCTCTCTAACCATCACCATGGTCTCTGTATCGCTCAATATTCATAACAAGTTTTCCGAGACATGGTGTACTATCCTCTAATTCACCATATTGCCCTAATAAACACTATAGATCTTGTGAGAATCTCACGGATACCTGAAATTAACCCGAACCCTTGAAATCTCAAGTTTCAAAACACAAGTTATTTCCCTAAAAATATAGAGGTTTAGACGTCTGAAAAAGGAATTCAGAAATTTGACCCTGATTCTAAATGTCTAACCCAAAAATCCAGACATCCGAATATTTCAATTTTACATTAGAACAACAAGGGATCATTTTTTTGAAATTCATATGTTTGAAATTGGCATTCAAACGCTAAAGTGCCATTAAATGCTAGGATCGAATTCGGATGAGAGATTTTCCCTTGGTGGAAATTCACCCCTTCCTTTTATCATTCATCTTTATCTTCTTACCTTGCTCCATGCCACCAAGACAATTCGCATCAACTTCTTCGCATGTAGAGTCATGCTTTTGTAATAATTCGTTAGACATTCAGACGAGTATTACTTCATACTAGTCGAATGACTTTGAGGTGGTGAATACATTTTGAACAGCCGGCCACTGAAGTCCTCTAATTCATTCTTCAATGTCATGTTCAAATGTCTTCACTCAGTCTTTACTCATTCCAACATTCTCAAACCAAAAACAAAGAATGAAATCACTAAGGATCACAACAACACACTACATTCATTATCAAGCTTTTAACACTTTATTTTATAAAATTGGTTCTTTATTAATGATGTGAAAGAACCTATAGGGAATTTGTCTCCATAAAAATTCTTACCAAAAAGTAAGGAAAATGTGCACAACATTCTAATAATGCAATAGTCATTGCATCGTTTACATCATCAAAATGAAAATAAAATAAAACAACCATTACACAACCACGTTCTACAATCAGCCCTCCCGACCAAAAAAACACCAAACCCTAATAAATCTTTCATATGCACTGCAAAAATCATCCAGGGTCATTTAGGTATCGTTTGTTTAAAATGCTGAACGCTGAATACTGAAGGCTGAACACGGAATGCTGAATAACAATTACTGAATGCTAATGGCTGAATACTTAAAATATTGTTTGTTTAGAAATTTGTTTTGTGAACATAACTCAATACTTTGACAATATTACCCCTCAGAGATAAAATTAGTTATTCTTTCATGTAACTGCCATACAAAGCACACTAAATCATCTTATTTTATATCTTATATTTTATATAAAAAAAATGCTCACATGTATAGATACTATCAAATCTACAGAACATATCGAAAATAGTAAATTTGATGACGTAGATATATTTTATAAAAGTTTGGTCGCGAACAAAATATTTTATTATAGTAAATTTGAAGCTTGTGGTGTGTTTGTATTATTAATTAATGTTTTCAGCATTTTATATATATATATATATATATATTTATTTATGTGTGTGTGTATGTATATATACGTGTGTCTGTATATATATATGTATATATGTGTGTGTGTATGTTAAACGTATATAAATAAATTATTATAAAAACATCAGACGATTTTGTCCAACTTTTCATAATTATTTAAAATGCTGAGTTTCCATATATGAATTGCATATTTTATTTAAGTTTTCATATATCTTAATATAAATCGGTAATGTTCAGCTTGTCGAAATTATTTATTTATATTTTTTCACACTTGTATTACATATTTCATTTTTTTTTCTTTTTCATTCTTATTAAACAATTTATAAATTATCATATTTTAACTTTCAATTATATGCAAACGTTGCTAGGATGTCATCAGTTTTTTTTATCACTGGTTTTTAGTACATTTCTACCGATTGAAAACTATATTATAAAATTATAATAAAAAAAATGAGAAAAAATTACCTCACCATAGAAGGGGATAAAACTAAAAACAAAATTGATGTTACCCGTGAACTTTTCTAACTATTTGATATAATTAGAAAGAACTTTATAAAATAGTTACATGTTATGTCGCATCTACGTATAATTGAAAATTGCAGTGCAATAAGTGAACAGCACTTACAATAAACGTTAAAATTTTGCTTATTCAATTAAGTGAATAAAAAAGCTTAACAAAAGCACTTATTAGAAGCAAACAATCTAATAGCCTCTTGTCACTTGTTTAGTTAAGCATTAAGCATATTTTTCTAAAAACAAACGCAGCCTTAGTTCCACTTCTCATCTTCGTAAAATCTCACGCTCCAGCTTCGAACACCATCTATGTCTCCCCTCTTTTTTCACCTGTAACCCAACATCTATTTCTAGCAATTTCAGTCTTTAAGTTGTTGAGCTTGCCTTCCTATCAAATTTCCTTCTATTCTTTCCATCCAGATATGGTGAGTCTTTTTGGAGTAGCAATAAAAGCCAAATCCTATAGAAATCCTTTTTATTGAAAGTGGTTGGTAAGTTATGTGATTTCCTGTAATAGGTCCGAAATATTTGATGGCTGAAGATCTAGCTTTTCCCTTACCGAGTTCCAAAAATAAGTACTATAATCACAGTTAAAAAATAAGGTCGTAATTTTCATGTTTTTTTTTTACATAGCTCAAATTTGTTACTATATGATAAATCCCAATTTGTGAGCCGATCCATGGTTGGCAAATGTTTTGAACATGCTTTGCATGCTAAAAATTATATCTTTGTTGTTGTTTTGTGCCACACTGATTTGGGGAAACTTTTGATATCTTCCTGTTGTCGAAAACCTTTCCATGCTTTAGAGAAGATAAATTTATTACTACTTAAATTTTCCAATAATCAGCTAATTTGTCTGATGATAGCTTTACTTGATATATTATGTTAGATATTTCCCTTATTCTGCTAGAACTTTTGGATGTACATTGTAATTTTGAACGATATTACTTACTCTGTAATGAGCACGGTTACCAACTTGCACTCTACTCCATCTTGACGGATCAAACAATGATTTGCGGTATCTATGGATCAAACCACAAGTGGGTCTATTCACCACAAACAATTATTCTGTTCATTAATTTGTATGCAACTTTCCTTTGTCTTCAAATGTGTTTCATTATTCCAGAGTAATTGTTATTAACTTCCATTATCCAAAATTTGAATTTTATTAGTACTTTCTTTTATCCATCTTGACCACAAGCAATCTTTGGTAGCTAAATTCGATAATAACTTTACTCTGGCGGTGGTGTTTAAGTTTAAGAATCTTCATAAACCCATTCCACCCTCTGCTATTGGCCTGCATAAAATATCACATGATATTTTATGTTGTTTTCCACTCCAAAAAATATCTACACACATTTAATCTTACTTCCTAAGGATTGAAACTAGAATGTGATAAATAAAAAATCAATACATAACAATAGGTGTAATTATACTCCAAGTAATTTCAGCTCTTCCTACTGTTAATAGTAATTTCAGTAATGGCAGGCAGTGTGTTGCATGTAAGTAATATGATGAAAAGGGGACCCTAAGATGTTTAACAGGTAAATCCTCCTCTATCATTTTCTAAATGTTAAATATTTCTCTTCTTTGAATTGCATTTTTGCTGAAAAATAACTTCAACTTTGTTTGATTAATTTTCAATCCCACCATGTCTTCAAGTTTTTTGAAAATTCATGTTATATGCATTGCATTCTTTATAGTGGCTGGTAGAAAAATCATAACATCATTTGCATATAAAAGATGTGATATGGTATGTTGTATGTTTTATGTATGCTCTAGATTACCTTCTACCTTAACCACTTCCATTAGTAATGAACAATATTCCATTGCTATACAGAAAAGATAGGTAGACAAAAGGTCCCTATATCTTAAACCACAATAAGAGCCATTAAATTTTTTTGGTATCCCATCAACCATTTTAGAATTTTTTCAGGTCGAGATACATTCATATTCAATGTCAATAATTGACTCTAGTAATCCCATTCAACTTAACATATGATGTACAAACTCAAGATTCACGATTATCATATGACTTTTGTACTTCAATAAACATTTTGTCTTCTCCATATTTATCAAAGTCTCTCACTTGTGCATGGGAAAGAAGAATATTCTCTCCAATATTTCTTATAAGGATAAAAGTTGATTGATTTTCTGCTATTAAGTGTGGCAGCAAATCTTTTATCCTGTTACACAAAACTTTAGCAACAATTTTATATAAGGCATTACCACATGAAATAGGTCTATAATCTAGAATCGATCGAGGCTTATCTTTTTTTCGATTCAAAATTTGGAAACCCAAAAGTATTTAGTATTTATTTTGATAATGATATATTCTAATTCTAATTCTCGACGAGTGAAGAAAGACAACGTGTTCTAGAAGCTGATCCGACACTCATTGTAACAACCCATAATTTTGATTAACATTATTGAGGAGATTGAATTAGATAAATAAAATAAATTAGATTGATAAGGGAATTGATATTTGAAAATAATTAAGTTCGTGCCTTAACCAAATAAATCTATAAGCTTGTTTTATAAGTTAAGAACATATTTGAACATGAAAAAGGTAAAACAGGAATAGATAGATCTTAAAACCCGTATTCAATTTTATTCATGTTTCCATAAATCAAAACAATCAAAGAGCTTAAGTAAGGCTGGCCATTAACTACCATTAAATCACGAAAATCAAGTAGAGATTCAAGAAGAACTAGAAAGATCAAGCAATAATAAAATCTCAAAATCCATTATCCAAACAAGGTGAATAATAATCTAAATCCGTCTCATTTTCATTGTTTTATGATTGATTTGATTCGGTTTAGATTTGAAACCAAATGTATAAAGGTCTTGATGATATGCCATGATGAGTTTGCCATGTTTTGAATAAGTGATTATTTATAAGGATTTTATGAAGTTAAATAATTTAATTTTAAGGCTAAAACCATAGTTTTCAATCTCCAAATGCTATGAATTTTTGATATGATGTGTAAAAGATTAATTTTGAGATGGGTTTCTAATGTCATAATTTTCAAAGTTAAGATCAATATTTTATGAATTTCCTAAGGGGAAAATGGACGGGTTTAATTTAATTAAGTAATTAAATTACGATTTTCGACCCAAAAATTTTATATGGTGAAGAAAATAGCATTTTATTTTCTAAGAATTTTCGGGAAATTTTCCATGTAATTTCATATTATTATGAATTAATGGAAAAGCATGTAAATGGATAATTTTTTTTAGCAAAGGCTAGAGAGGTTAACAGGACCCCTATTTGTTTTTATTGCAAAGAACAATAAAATAAAGAAGCTCAAAACAATCTTCAAGCTTCAAAAAACACACTAGGCAGCACAACAGGAGGACAAAAAAGCACATAGGGAAGAAAAGAGAACAAACGGAAGGAGACACAGAAGAACCCGAAGATAACCAAAATTATCTCCAAGCAATACTCAGAGCAGATAAAAAAATGGACGGTCTTAGCAAAACTTCATGAATCTCATTTTTCAAAACCCTCCAAATAACTTCATCAGCTCGCCTTTTCTTTTCAAAACAAATAAGGTTACGTTCACTCAAACCAGACATAAGTATTTCTTCAGGCATAGGGTCAACAGTCTAGATTTCATAGTTCTCCATCTAGTTGATTTGTAAATCAAATTCAAGTCAATAGCTGATGGGGAAGACAACAAACTTCTACCAACAACCATCATCATTTGTCTCCAAAGTGATAGATTAACATCACAGCCAAGGAAAATGTGTTCAATTGTTTCAGGACCGTTAGAACAGAAAAACACAAATCTCCAAGGTTGAGTCCCATACTAAAAAAGACAGTTCTAGTTAGCAAGGCATTATGGACAACCTTCCAAGCATCATGTTTTCTTTTGGTATGGAATCTGCATTCCAGATTATCTTCCTCCACCTACAATTTGGCATAACGTCAGGCCCAGAGAGCAGACAATAACATGAGAGACAGAATGTTGCCTGTCCCTCCACACAATTTGATCAACAACCAGTGTTTGAAAATTGCCACTTCGAATTTGAGTCCAAACAGATCTGATTAGCTGATTAGAAGTATAAGGTAGTTAAAGGTTGCCTTGATTAATAAAATCAGAAGCCTTAGCTGCATATGGAATACCAGTTTGTAGAATTTGTTGATGACTCAATAGAGTGGTAAGACTCAATCTAGGGGCTACCCAGGGATCATGCCAGAACTTAACTTCAAAAGAAGCAGCCAATCTCGTGACTATCAAATTTAGGAAGGTGGTCCTCAATCCAAACAACTTTCTCCATGTCCAGTTACAAATTTGTGGGACTTTCACACTCCAAAAGTCCTTACTGCCTATTCTATGTGTCCATACCCAGCTAACCCATATACTTCCTTGACTAGAAAGGACATAATTGAAGTGTGTACTAAAAGCTGCCACATTCCAATTCAAAATGTTAATAACTCCTAACCCACCTTTGTCTCTTGGCTTTTCAAACAGATTGAAGGAGCAAGGCATGGGATTTTATGAATTGAACCACACCAGAGGAACCTCATCATTGCACTTCTAATCATTTTCAAAAGTTTAAAAGGCAATATAAAAGCTTTAGACCAATAAACCACCATGGAGAAGCTCACAGATTTGATGAGAGTAAGTCTTCCAGCTTGTGATAAAAAACGATTTGCCCACTTATCCAAAGAATAAATGATTTTGGTATAAAGGGGAAGTTAGATATGGAAGGTCTGGAAGAAATAAGAGGGAGACCTAAATATGTCATGTTAGAGTCCATCGGCTGTAGGCTAGAGGCTTGCATTAGAGTAGAGGAAAGTTATGAATTAGTGCCTGAGAAAATGATGTTGGATTTAGAATGGCTCAGTCTTAGACCAGTCATCAAATAGAAGGATGTCAGTGTGGATAAAACACACCGAATATAAGAGAGCTGTGGTTTGGTGAATATCATGACGCCATCAGTAAACATCAAGGTTGTTATGTTATGGTACTTACACTTTGGGTGAAAGCTAATCAAGTTTGCATTATACATAAGGTTTATAAATCTTATGAGAACCTCCATCACAAGAATGAATATATAAGAGGATATGGGATCATCTTGTCAAATCCCTTGCTTGCTTTTGAAATAACCAACTGAACAACCATTCAGAATAAGGGAGAAGCTTGGAGAAGAGATGCATTCATACACCTACCGCACAAATGGTTTAGGAAAACCCATTATGGCCATAATGCAAACTATGGGAGTCCAGTGGATTGAATCATAAGCCTTCATTAGATCAAGCTTCATCATTGCAGCAGGTGAAGCATTTGATCTTCCATACCCACTTAGAAGCTCCTGGGCAAGAAGTATGTTATCCAAAATACTTCTTTTAGGCAAGAAGGCCACCTGATTCTGGGGGATAATATGAGGAAGAACTCGAACAAGTCTAGTTGCAAGAATTTTGGATATACACTTATACAGTTTGTTTAAATTAATCAGTATGGATTTTGGATATATACAATGGGAGATAATATGGATAATTAATTATTTAAATTAATTAGTTGGTTTAACACATTGAACTTGGAAAATTTGGTGCAGCAGCAAATTCTGAAAACGAATTATAAAGTTTTATTGTAACCAATCATAGCATGACAAACAAAAGAGATTTAATAAAATGTATAAGCTTGATTTGGTTAAAATACAGTTTTTGGGTTACTTACGATGATGCCACAATACCCTTGTGGTCGCCGTGCCTATTCCTTAGCATATTGGATCGACATCGATTAGGAGCGAAGCGCAAGGAAACTACTTAGTAGTTGAGAAGCGATTACAACCACGTCGAGGTCCATAAAAAGGCGACAACACAATAGAGTCAACGAGGTTATTGCACTCTTGTCGCTTTTTGTTATTGCACTCTTGTCGCTTTTTAACCTCATAACGTGTGGTCTCACCATATGTAACGATCCACCTTTTTGGACGGTTTAAATCGACGATAACCACATAAGTTAGACTCAAACCATTCAGAAGAGAGGATTATTATGAGGTAAATAAGAAAAAACAAACAAAGAAAGAAAAACAAAAATAAAATCTCACAGCGGAACGACAAAACATAATAATCAAATAAACAGTTCATGAAGCTTTTTTACAAATAACATTTGATTACACTTTTACAATACAGATCAGAGTTATATACAACAGAAATAAATAACAACGCAACCAAACAACATGATGCAGTGGAAATAATATAATAAATAATAATAGTATACAAATCTTCGTCTTCGTCCTCCAGAAAAGCAGTCTTCGATACACTGAAAAGCTCAGACCGACCCGAACAAATTGAAAAGACAAAACACTCGAGTCAGAACTAAAAAAATCTTATGTAAGTTAAATCAAAAGTAAATGAATATGAGTTTAATGGTGTCAGATATGTTTATGGGATTTGACATCTCCTACCTAGTGTCTAAGGTGAGTGCAATAACTTAAGAGATGTTTGAGATTTCCATCTTCTAAGGATCGGTTAAACTATCTACATACATAGTACAATACACTATTATAATAGGGTCTAAAGTAAAGTAAAGTGTTAAAATACCGTTAAGGCGTTACCCATATCCTCCTTAACACATTTTTATATATTCTCGTAGTCTATACAGATAATGTAAGCTTCTTCGTAAACTGGAGGTTTACTCAGTAAGCACTCCATAGGTACAGTACAAACCAAACTCGTAAAACGCGCGATAAGACATATGACAAGGCATGCGAGGCAATGCCTAGCGTAGGTACTACTGTTTTGTGGATCCGGACTGGTGCTAACGCATAGCAGCTACTACCACCCACCTCGGAACACACTCCCATAATCAAAATCGAAGGGTGGCTACCAAATCAATCACAAAGTCATAATATGGCATCGAAGTAATATGCCCGATAGGAGGAGTGACCTCACTTAGCCCGACATGGCTCCTGTTTTAGTCACATTAAGCTGACTCATGGAAGTTAGGGCTATGATAATACCTCATACAGAATCGTTCTTCAAACCATCCTACTTCATTATGGAATCTTCACTACGTATACAGTTGATAAAGTGGTTTTCAGTATTGGCAGAGAGTATGACAATATCCGATCCCGGTCTCTTTAACAACCAAACGCTTACTTCACACTGTATGGTTCCTCTAAATTTCCAAAACTATTTCATAATTGATATCAAAATATCATATTCAATTCAAACCATATCACTTTTGAAATCACATTCACTTTTGAAATCATATTCAATTTTGAAATTATCGATAAAAAAGATTAATTAAATCCTTATTTCAAAATCAACATATTTACTCAAATATGTCATTTCATTTGCAACTATCATTTAAAATCCCAACTTAGGTTATAAAATCATTTAACTATATTCGCTTTAAAAATCAAGGATTTAAATATAAACAGTTCCTCTTTACACAGTCTGAAATTTAGAAAATATCTAGTTATAAATAGTTTAAATTGTTTAGCATACTTTAAAAATAAATTTTCAATTATAAAATACTCTAACTAGTTTTAAAAAATAGATTGAAATAGTTTAGGTGGATTTAAGATAGTTTAAATAGTTTTAAATTAGTTTAAATAGATTTAAAATAGTTTAAATAGATATAAAATAGATTAAATAGATTTAAAATAGATTAAGATAAATTAAAATAGTTTTAAATTGATTAAAATAGTTTAAAATAGTTGAAAATAGATTAAATTAGTTTTATAGTTTGAAATCTTAAAAATCAGGACTTTTAGAATATTAAATCTTTGAACGGTATATATTAAAATAATTGAGTTTGAACTTGATATCAAAATAAGCTATTTTTGCCCTTTCAACAAATCTGGACCATATCCAGATTTCAAATCGCTAACTCAAATTTAAACTTTCAATTCAATTTCTTATTAAACCATCGCAATTTATATTAATTATAAATCCATGGTTAAATTACAATTTTAAACCACTTCAATTCCATAGATTTCAAAGTTTAAATCTTTAAACATTTCCAATAACTCCATTTTGATAAATTTCAGTTATGTTTCAAATTCAACTTTGAAATTTTCCATTATATTCTTTTAACAATTCATTAAACCAACTTCAATTTCAACATTTAAAGTTTGGATTTCGAAAATATCACTTAACTGAATTCAAATTTTGAGAATTAAAAATCATTTAATTTAACCAATCCGGTGTCCATATATAATTTTCTACCCTATGGTCAAGTGACACAGATATTTATCATTTTATCCGCAACTAATTTAAATTTTATGGGTATATATTATTTCAACCCGCAATCCCAAATTTTACTTCAAATCCATGAAATCGCTCGAGTTTATCATTTCAACCTATAACGATTTCTCCTAATCTATTAAATCGTTCGAGTATGATCATTTCAACCCATAAGGAACTTGCATTGTTATAACAATATAAATATAACATCCAGTCATCCAATACTAATAATCAACATCCATCTCAATATCCATCACAATAACCATTCAAACCAACCAATAAACAATAACAAGTGATTTATTATCAATAACAGGTATTAGCTGACAATTTAGACTTCAATATTAAATTAAATGGCTATTAAATTCAATAAATTCAAATTTAACTGGAATGACACATTAAATATACCAAACATCAACCAATCAATTTCAAATCACATTATAAATTCAATTTAACAAACGTAAGATAATTTAGTTGTTGTGAGTGAGTTAAAACATTCACCTTTGATTTCAAATCAATTTGAAATCCAAATAGAGGCCCAAATTTGAACAGTCTCAGAATTCGTCCAAACCAGTTTTAAATGTCTGGAATTTCGATATGATCGCAAAGGAACAAACCGCGCACAAATCGACATCGTACGTAAAAGTTAGGCACATTAGAAATCATATAATTTATAATATTATACAATAAAAAAGAAATGTACGTTACCACGTCAGCTCAGAAACGGGTGAACCCTAGCCGCTCGTTCGTTCTTCTCCTTCAAACGAATTGAACCCGCCAACCAACTTCCAAGTTTCATCCATTTTTTTCGCGCCCTCGTCAACCTCCAGCACGATCAGGCACCGCCACCGACATCTCCACCTCGAGCCACCCCTAACCCCTGCTCGCGGCGATGCATGGCGCCGCATGGTGGTGGCTGCCACCGCCATGTATTTTAGCCAATCATGGTGAGGTCGTGCACCTCCAAGCCCAAGTAGCCGTACCGATCGACTCCTCTCGACGTCCTCTCCGATGCAGTGCCCTTCGATCGTCGCCAGAACGAAGATCTACTGTCCAATTTCAACGTCCACATATGAACGACCATGGATAAATGGCCAATTTTCGGTCAAACCGTGATCCAAATCAAAAAAAGAATCATAGATCTGGGTTGCACTCGTCGAGAGCTTTCCAATGATATATAATATGATAGGGTTTGAGGAGTTTTAATTGTTTTGAAATTGATTTTTGATTTGAATTTTGATTTGGGATTTAGGTTTTCAGCCATTGAGAAGAGAGGAACGATAGAAATTTCAGTACATATAGTAATAAGGAATAAACGGGCTGCTAAAGAACAAATTATTTATATGAACAAAGCCTGATAAGAAAGAATGAACACATATCGAATTGATTTGAAACGACAATAACGACCCGAAAAGCCCATTCGCTTTTGGAACGAAAGCAGGTCATCCCATATATCAAAATAGATGTTTTCGATATTTTTAAATTCAATGGAACAATTTTCAAGTCCTATTTCCATCATATGAAGAACTTAGCTTTAAAATCATCTTATTTCAAATTGATTTCATTAAATTGATTTTCACGCGTTCCGAGCCTGTACGATCAAATGACAAGTTCGATCGCTATAAAACTTGAAATTCTATAGTAATCACCGTTATGGATCCGACGAAACTGGTGTCGTCAAAATCCAAGATAGTGGCCAAAATGGCTATTTTCGCGTTAATTAAATAAAGGACAAATTTTCAAAAGAGACTGCTTTTTAGAAGTATTGGCATAAATATGCTATTTTGAAAACTTTTTGCAATTATAGGCTAGTTTTGGCTAGCTCAGTAATGAGTTGGCCATTTTAAAAAACATACGGGCCGCATTTGTGAAATGCGCCCCTGAAAATTTACATTGGCGCGCATCTGCCAAATGCGTCAATGTAAAATTTTCAACCTAAAACAAACCGCAACCAGCAGACAGTAATTTATTTTGCAACATATTCGACCTAGAAAACTCAATTTCGTAACTTTCTTCCATTCACTTTAAAGTTCATCAAAATCTCCTCAAAATCTCAAAATATACTAGGATGACTACTCAGATTACTTCTACCGGCTATTTGGCATCAATTTGAAGGTATAAATCTGGTTTAAACTCAAACCCTAGCTCAATTTTTAGGCATTTTCATATTCTACTTTTCACAAATTTACTCTCTCATTTTTATGCTTTATTATGTCATTAGTATTTGTTTAGCAATTTATTGTTCTAAAATTAATTATGTTTTTCTTTTTAGAAGTATGTCGGATTTCATCTCAATTATTTGCTACTTTGATGGAAAATTGACTATGAAAGAAAAGAATACATCGGTGTATGGAAAATTGATTTATGTAGTGCGAAAATTATGGCGGCATCAATTAGAGACGTATTTGCCTTAGAATGTGTTGATTCTAGTTTTCAAGTGGGAATGCAATTTCAAACAAAGGAAATACAACTAAGTGAGTGGTCCATCAAAAATTCTGTTTCTTTTAAACGCATAAAATCCCGCAAAGCAGAATACATCGCTATTTGTAATGTTGATACAAATTATCATTTGAAAATACATGCAATTGCCCCTAAAAAATCATTGATGGGGTTGTGGGAAATTAGAAAATATAATAGCAATCATACTTGTGTTAATCCGGTTATTAATTCAAATCATAAACAAGCTACAAACAGATTTATTGCTAACAAAATACTTTATTTTGTGAAATTAAATTTGAATACCCCTCCTTTTGCGATTCAAGTTCTAATGTAATCGAATTTTAATTATGTTATGCTTGAATTTGTTTATTAGTAGTTTTATTTGTTGGCTTTTATGTAGATAAACGTTTGCTATTATTTAAGATAGTGCATTTGGATTTTTGTGTATTTGGATTGTTTGGTGAAGGTTGCTGTTCAGGTTTGGACCTGAGATTTACACTGGCGCATTTGGCAGATGCGCCAGTGTAAATTTTAAAGGGCGCATTTCACAAATGCGTCCCGTATTTTAAAAAAATAAAATAGTCAGCTCATCGCTGAGCTGACCAAAACTAGCCTACAATTGCAAATAGTTTTCAAAGTAGCTTATTTGTGCCGATACTTTTAAAAACCAGTCTCTTTTGAAAATTTGTCCTTAATAAATTATTATTAAATTAATTAAGTCACTTTTTATATTCAAATTTTAGAACTAACAATTTTTATCATTTTTTATTACATAATAAATTATAATCCTTTGAAATAAATTTCCAAGCCAAAATCAATTTTAAATATTGCACAAATGACGGTGTTCAATTTCAATTGTAGTAAATCCATTAATTTAAATTTAAATTCCAATAAATTGATTTAATTTGATTTCACTCTTTTTATTCAATCATTCATTTACTTTATGGACATAGTTAATATTGATTTGCATCTTATTACATAAATATTCTATAATTAACATTTTAATTCATATTAACGCAGTATTTAATTATATGTATTGCAGTTGATTTAAAATTAAGTTTCAACAGATTAAATAATGCAATGATAATTAAACCATTGTTACGACTTGCAATTCAAACACATTTCTACGTTTTTTGTTTACAAACGAAACTACTGAATTCACATACAGATTAATTATTCTTTATTAACCCATTTCAATTAATTACATACAATTTCACCGTTTAATGCAACATTTGATTTATTTTCTTATTTACGATTTTCAACCAATTTTTTATATTTACAATCATGTCAATTAATTGGAATTACAATAAAATAGTTATCAATTGCCTTAAATTAACATCATTACATTTCATTCTAGTTATTTTCTCATTATTAAATCTTAAATTTTAATTTTCTCAAATATTAAATTATAAAATATTATTTAATTCAAAATTTTAATTATCGAAAAAATGCATGTCGTTACACCATAACTATCCCACATCGCAAAATTTTACCAAGGTTTTGAAGGGTCATTACGCTTATCAATTTTCAATACCATCGACATGATTCATGTCATTGCATTTCTCATGATGTCGCGCTTGTCGTGTCATTGCACTTATCACAACGCCGCATTACCACGTCGCCGCTAAACTAAAGAGTCGACGAGGCTATAGTGCATGTTTAATCACTAAAGTAACGAAGACCATGTCGCTAAAGTTAATGACATCGATGCTAATGGAAAGATGGACGGATATCCTATAAAGCTCGACATCGTCATCATCGACGAGGCGTATAATGCCGCATATGTTGTTTTAAAGCTTTAGATAGAGGCAGAGAGCCTTAAGTACTAACGCCGACATGATATGATGTCGACATTGATCAAATTAATTTTTTTGTAAAGGTCACAAACCTTATTTCATTTTCAATCATATATATGTCAATATAAAAGTGTTTTACAAATGGCATTAGACTCTGAAAATACAAAAAGATGATTTCCTTGTTTAAATTATGGGTTAAGGGTATTAACTATACATCATTAAGAAAATGATTACAAGGAATTTAATTATGGATGTTTAGGTTTTATGTTTACTTGATCAGTTATTATGTATGCTACTGTTATCATATTCACTTCGTTTGTGACACATAACTGCATTTTGGGGTGTAAGCGCAGGATAACCAACTACATTGATGTAATAATGAATATAAATTTACTTAACTCTTGTGTGAATAGATTTGCAGGCAGGAAGTTAGGTAAACAAGAATATAGGATGTCCGGAACTGATCATGAAAACTATGTTATGTGAAATGTTATTGACAAGGGCTAATAGGTTCTTAGTGATACCATGAAAACTATGTCCAAAATATATCATTGATAGAGATCAATATGTTCATAGTTTACCCATGAAAACAATAATTTGAAAGATGTTATTGGAGAATCCAATAGATTTATACTGATCCCATGAAAACTATGATTGGATAAAGTTATTGGTAGAAACCAATAGGTTCTTAGTGGTCCCATGAAAACCATGAATTCTGACAGATAGCCCATAAGATTGGAACATGTTAGTAGTCAACCCATAAAAACTAATAGGTTAATATTAACCGTAGAAACTATAAAACATAGTCAGATAAATTGGATTGGGAAATCCAGGGCATGTTGTAGTTTTGAATATCATTGTATTATGTTATGTATTAACCATTGCGAATACCTATGCATAGTATATGGTTATTGTATTACAGTTAAGATATTAGTGAGGAAAAAATCCTTTCCGCTTACCGGCATGGTCTTACTAGGTATCTAATTGATCCGAGACGGTAGGTTATTATTCACAGAAGACTTTTTGTTTGACCCAAAGTTTTTGTCTTTCCAACGTAAACTCTCGGATACTCATTTGAGTAGGTTGAGAGTAAGGGGGTTTCAGGTTCTCTTTAGACGAATAAGCTTCTGAAGACGTGTAGGAGGCAATCTAGCTAGTAGGAGCTATATATCTTTTTTCCCCTATGTTTTGATTCTACTTTTGTGATGTAATGGCATGTTGTATTTAATTCTAGGTATTTGACTCTGATCATCCAAGGGGCATCGTCATATGTAGCTCTTGGAATATGGTGTAATAATTATATTTTCTTCAAAAGTGACTTATGTGTGGGATCATGTAATGAATCTAAAATGCTATCAAGAAATGAGATACAAAACTTTTTAAAATTGTTTGAAATTT
Organism: Allium cepa; assembly: GCA_030765085.1. Lineage (NCBI taxonomy): Eukaryota > Viridiplantae > Streptophyta > Magnoliopsida > Asparagales > Amaryllidaceae > Allium > Allium cepa. The sequence goes on along the minus strand of CM060929.1, from coordinate 984,625,210 downwards.
TTTCATATTCATGTGCTTCTGGTATTATCAATGTGTTTAACATAGCCGCATTTTTCATTGGAAATTAATAACTATGGATGACTGCAACATCCGTAACACTTAGTTTTGAGCCTTAAAATTGGGGATGTTCATAGAAGGGAAGTCCTTCCTTATAACCTCCTGAAGCTCTTCCGTGTGCAAGGCAAAAGAGCGGGTTTTGTCTACTCTTATTTGGGCGTATTTTACTCACATTCCTTCTATATTGCAATCCAAGATTGGGCTTGACTGGTTCGTTGGCTTTGTTGGTTAGGTGATTTGTTTTGATTCTAATACCGTGGCCAGAAAGAGATTGGTATATGCCAAAGCATTGATTGAATCACCCCTAAAAGGCCTTTGCCTTCTATGCTCAAGGTCGGAATTACCGAGGGTCATCATGCTAAGGTAGTTGTTTGGTACAGTTGGAAGCTAGATATCCGCTTGTATTGTCAGTGTTTTGGCCACCTTATGGATGCTTGTTCTCTACGATTAGACATTATTTCAGTTCCTTTTATTGATAGCACCCCACTTCCTCAGTCCTCTATCAGGAAGTGGGTCCTGATGGTTCACCCCGTTGTTGAAGCCTTTCATCCCCAGTTCGTTCCTCCCACGGCAAGTTTTCTCCTGTGGAGACAGTAGATTTCATCTAATCGAGTATAAGTATAGATGGTATTTTGTATAATATAATGATAGAGAAATGAAACACACTTCACTTACTCACAATTCTTATTCATCTACTTGATCTTTTGAAAAAAGAATAGATTGAACTTGAAAATTTACTCATTTAAATTTAATGAGTAAACGATTGAATTTTATTCGGTTGGGTGGTACCAACTAAATCGAGTACTAATTCCCATTTAATTCGTATTGAATTAATTAATCAAGTAGATGCTCCTGTTGTTCCTTCTGTCACACCTTTTGATTCTATTATTTTGAACTCTAAGGAGCATACTTGGATTCATGTTCATTCTGAAATGCTATACTCTCCTAAGAGTGATTCCTATTATAATTTTATCAGTAGCGATGATGGTGAGATTAGACGTATGTACTATCACATTGAGGGTGTGGGTCTGACCTTTGCTAGGGTGGTGAAATTGGTGAGGTAAACAAGAATATGTTTCGAGATATCACTTGGGATAGGAAAAATGTTTACACCCATGTCTCGGTTTTGTCCTCATCCTTGCTCTTCTTTTCTCACGGTTAATTTGATGTCATTGGTCCTGAGTCGGATGATGATAATGGTTGTTCCTCCTCTTCTGAGGGGGATAGTCATGGTTGATAGTAGATTAGGCATTTTGTCTGTCTCCTTTGCTGTATTTTTACTTGTGGTATGACCATTATAATACCATTATAATTATTCTATGCATGTACAAAACACCTCTTTACATTTTCTAAAACTGTGGTACACGCCACTATAAAGCCGACTAGTTTTGTTAAAAAAGTTACGAAATTATGATTTAGACTTCTGGCTAGCTTTTGTGTTTGACAAGTTTCTATTATAACCTCTATGATTTAATCTTGTAATAGGTCTCAATGTAGTTTAAGAACTTGGATGAGAACCCATGTGGTCCTGGACTTTTGGAATCATTAATTTAGAATAACGCCGCCTTTATTTCACCCAATGTTACTGGTGAAGATAAATATTTTTCTTATGTTAATTCACTTTTAGTCCTTTGTACACAATAAAAAAATTAGGATTTTCACCTCCATTAAATAATAAATGCCAGTAAGAAATTGCCTCTTCTATTGTTTCTCACTATCATATATATAGTACCCTCCAGGGTCAAGCAAAGCACGAATTTTAATTTTATGTCTTCTCAGGTACATTTTGGCATAAATTTTTTTGGAATTCACATCACCAAGATTTAACCACATCACTTTACTTTATTGCTTAATAAGTTCTTGCTGCCTTTTTGTTTGGTGGTTTAGTTGTAGACTGGTATCATATGTGTAATCATTTAATTCTTTATTTTCAAGTTCTTGATCTCTTTGAATGAAAACTTTATTGAATTCCTCTGTTAGTTTTGAAATTGAATTTTCTGTAGCTCTGAATCTACTCCATCCTTTAATTAATTCTTGATTGCCTTTAATTTATGCCTGAATTTGTAAGTTGAAGCTACTTTTGTATTAGTAGCAAGACCCTCAGTGACACATTGGTTGTTTGCATATAATGCCAGTTGTTTGCATATCTGAATGGCAGTCCCTTTTCTAGGTGGTTTTGTTTGTTGAATCTTATAAACGTGTGATCACTAGCATTGGAGGGGATAGATACAGTAGCTAGTTGTGGAAACACAGACAAAAATTCATAATTAACACAAGCACTTTATCTATATTTCTTGCAATACCCCTTCTTCTTTGTGTGTATTTACAACCCTACATACAAGATTCGACTAAACCACACTATAAAGACAATTTTTGAATGCTATTTAAATAAGAGAAAATGATAGGCAAACCTACTCTTTTATCTTTTAGAATCAGAGCATATTAAAATACCCATTGCAATCCACGACATCCTTATCAAAGAAGCGATAAGACACATATATTCCCAAAGTTTTTTCTTTTCTTTCAATGAATGAATTGCTAGCATGGACAAAAGTAAATGTACATTGCAGGCTACCATTATTGGTCATTATCACATTTATATGTTGTTCAGTCATATTAGTAATAGTGAAAGTCCATATTCTTATGTTCATGAGTACTAGTATTCTTCCCTTAATGCCGCTGTTATTTTATATGATAATGTGTGAAATTTGGATACAAGCTAGGCTTCAATTTGTCAATGCTTTTCATGCTTAATTTATTCTCAACAAAGCTAAGCACAGTAAGATTGTGAGATGTTAGAAGTGTGAATGCATGAATAATTTTATCTTCGGTATTCGTAGCTCTATATTCCATGAAATTATATTGATTTACCTGCTGTAGTGCGCCTAGCTTGTTGATCTTTCAGGAGAAGCTACAGTCGAGCTTCGGAGTTTACTGCTTGTCTCGTGCTTCTGTTTGTAATTAGTACATGCTAATAACATTAGGGAGACATTTTTTTTAATATTAATATGGTTTCTGGTGTCTTGATTATGTTCAGCAGAATGAAGAATAAATTTTTGTAGCTCATTATCCAATACTTTCGATGCCGATGCATTGTCATATGAATTTTCATCTACCTCTTCAACTGTGACAAAGTCTTGACTATTATTCGGTTGTTCTAATAGATCAACATGACTTGTTTCTTTTCCCTTTTCTACTGTAGAAGTTGTGTTGGTTTCCATTTGTTTTCCTAGCTGCTGATCCGGAGGGCTTTCTAAAGTGATATTGTCATGGTTATCAAGTACTGGAAAAGCATTTTGCAAATGTATTGTGGGAATACTCCTTTGTGAATTAGAAACTTGCTGTTCAAAAGATTCAACGAATGACACTAGCAATTCTGCTAATCCCTCCAAGCTTTAAAATCTTTCAATCTAAACCCAAATTTGAATGCTTGAGAAATATTCTTTAGTCATAGACATATCTGACTTCCATTTTTTGATAATAATAATTTGTGAACTTAACGTATCCGGGCCAAATCTGATAACAATCATGCAATCTTCAACCTGTAGAATTTATCAATATGAAACTATTCTTTTTATAATACATATCATAGTCTTCATCAGGTTTCTAGATTTTATCTATAAATCCTTTAAAATGGTCGTACAATGGTCTCCGGCCTAGGTTTCTAGATTGGTTGATAACTGACCGCGGTAATTGCCCCATGATCGTCTCCTCTCTCTTGTTTGGCACATAAAATTTTAGATCCGTCACTTCTTCACCTTCTCGAGTAAATTCTCTAATCATATCTGCTTATGTTATTGACCACGTTGTGTGTCCATAGCCTCCTGCCATTGACGGTCCATAATCACCGGGATTTCCTGCCATTGACGGTCCAGAATCAGCAGGATTTCCTGACATTGACGATCCCGAATCACCAAGATTTGATGGTTTTGGTGGTATTCCATCATGTGTAACCACTCCCTCCAAGCCTATTTCCGTTGCTGTAAACAATTAAAAACATTATTTAAATCAAGAATTCTTATCTCTAAAATCTTAATTCAGGTTCATTAATCCTTAACCAAATATTTGATATTTAACACTAATACATAGTATAAACGTTTATCATATTTAGGGAACAAATCCCATTCGTTAAACACTATGAAATCCAAGCTCCAATCTAACCCAACATTGAAGCTCTTTGGATTTCGGAAATGCGGCTACAATTTCTACAAAATGCAAACTTGGAGTGCTAGATTTGTAACGAATCTTCTAATTTAAATTTTGATATTTTATTTATAATTTTTGGTTGAGATTTGAAAGAGTTATGGTGATTTGAAATTAAGAATCAAAGATTCCTGTTTGAAGGGGTAAAAGACGAAGAGTAGGAATATGAAGGAAATGATCATTTCACAAATATAAACCCAACTCTGGCCAAATCGTAATTTTCACTTAATTTTTTTTTAATCTTTTTTTTATCCTATTATCTAATTTTAACAAACTTTATATGTTATTCTTTTTTAAACAACATTACAAATGCAATGAAATAATTTTCGAGTGCTAATTTGTTCATATTTTAAGAATTCCTTCTTTTAATCTATTAGTGCGTTTAAGTTGTTTAATTCAATTAAAATGATTTATTTTATTAACTACTAAGTGTTAAAATATAGGTTATTATATCGCCCGTAAAAGAATTTCGCATCCAAAATCATCAAGAGCAGAACAACGTATTGCATCACTGCCAACGTATACAACATCACTAACACTAAACATTAAATCATCAAAACTAGCAAGTCAATGTAACACCCCCCATTTTGAGTGCTGAAAATAAGCGCTACTAATTCTGCAGCCTTCAATAGTATTATTCCCCTCTGATAAAATGAGATTAGCCAATAGTATCATTAACATCGGAAGCATAAAGAAATGAAAATTTTCAAAACATATTTCATAATCAAACTTTTATATTCATTACATAATCTCATTCGTTGCCCAGGTTCAGAAAAAATATAATCATTACAAAATACTCCAATAGAGACATATGAAGAAGCGTCTTGGTCGATCAGAGCCTACTAACCAACAATTACATAATCTGCCATTACATTCAAGAAGAATAAACAACAAAACAAAAGAAAATAAAGCTCATAATATAGTTAGGTTGCCTTCTACACGTCTTCGGAAGCTTACTCATCAAACCTGAAATCTAGAAACGTTACTCCCGGTCTACTCAAGTGAGCACCCGAGAGTTTAAGGGGAAAAAACAAAACTTTGGATCAGACAAAAAGTTTGATGTGAATAATAATATTCCATCTCGAATCAAATAGATATCTAGTGAGACCACCCGTTGAGAGGAATATGTTTTCCCCACACTGGTATCTTTTGAAAATATGTCAATCATAAATCGGGCACCTACAACCACAATGGTTAGACCATAACATAAAACAATCCCATGCATGCATGTAACATGGGTAAATTTGACCAGTCTGTCTCAACCAATGGGCTATATGTCCCTACATCCTTGGGGATATTATAAACCTCTATGGCTGACTTGGGCCTATCAGGTACACCAAAATCTTCAAATACCAACGACAGGAAACTGGATTGACTGTCGGAGACTATCTATCTAACTCATAGTTTTTTCTAGGGTTACTATGAACCTATTGGTTTTGCAGGCCAACAATAACCTATTTGAGCTATAAGTTCCCTTCTTTGCGTAAACCTACTTTTAATCTTTACTCTTGACAAAACCCTACGTATTGGAATCGTGGACCATTATCAACTAGGGGCTAACAGTTGAAGCATAGGATGCAACCCTACAGCAGTCCAACATTATTTGGTTTTGTAACTTAGAAATATCCTATCACAATATATCTAGTAATGACAAGAATAATAATTTCTTTATAAACCCTTAGGCTAAAATATTCTTTTATTTCCTTGAAAACTTTTGTTTTTATAATTAATTTATCCCTTAAAATCATATTTTAATACAAGGAAAACATAGCCTTCACTTAATCAAAATCTTATGCCAAAGTACAATATTCGTTGAATAGCTTCCGATACATTTGGTATCCAAAAGGAGGTTGTCGAATCTCTGAAACACTTGGCTATTATGCCTTTATATAAAGCTATTAGATTTAAAAACATGTGGCATCTATACCACTTCTATTGGTTGTTATGCTTCTGGACATTGAGTCACTAAAACAAGTATTCTGATTTTTAAAACATAAGACTACAAAGCCGAAATACATGGTTAGTTGAATTTCTAAAACATATGCTTGTCACGCGCATTAAACTTAACTATCGAATTTGTAAACATATGTCATCTATGACGCTAAAGTAGATATTAAAAATATAAGGGTCAAGAGATGTAAGGTTTAAAAAAGTGAGGATGTCGATCCTCAAAACATTAGAAAGTATCGAATATTTAGAATAGAATGAGTCCGGCTTTTAAAAGAACTATGTAGAGTTAAGAAACCTTTGGGCGTTGAATCTCTACGACTAGAGATACTGAACTCCTACAAACTTGGTGTCGAACTTCTATACAAATCGATTCATCACATATCTAAAAAAATAGATGCCGCATGTATCGCTTCATATAGATGTCGAACTTATAGACATGATACCCGGTATCAGCTTTTAACAGGGTTGTCAGATCTCTAAGTTGACTATATGGCATTCCGTAAATAAACACAAAACTGATTTGTTACTTTATAAAGAAATTTTTTTCTACCAACTCTTATCCCTTATCAATTTCTTATTAGATAATAAAATACTTTTTACTTTATTCTTAGCAATTTTTTAAAAGGGAAGTTAATTATCCCTAAAACATTTTGCAGACGCATTAAATAATATTATCACTACTTGGAGTCTTTCTGTAGATCGGGTGAAAGACCAAGTTTTATCTATTCCTGTCTGGGCCCACTTTTCCCACTTTTCATCTATTCTCCAGCCTCCTATCATTCAGCCTCCTATCGGGATTGACTGGTTAGCTGGTCTAGCGGCTAAGATGATATGTTATGACGCAAACACTGTGGCCAGAAAGAAATTAGTCTATGTCAAAGCTTTGATCGAGATTACTTTGGACAAACCTTTACCTTTATTTTAAAGGTCGGACTAGATGTGAGCCAGTTTGCTGTGGTCAGAGTTTGCTACAGTTGGAAACCTGAGATATTCACGTCTTGTCGGTCCTTTGAACATCTTTCAGATACATGTTCTAGATCGACGGTTGTTGGCTTTGTTCCCCTAGCTGACCGAATTCCTCTACCTCATCCTCCTATCCGAAAGTGGGTTCCGAAGGTTGCTCCTATAGCTTCCTTTGTTGATGCTCCTGTAGCTCCCTTTGTTGATGCTCTTGAAGCTCCTAGTGTTATAACTCCCATTATTGATCCCCTGTTGTTGCTCTAGTTTGTGTAGCTCCTAATGTTAGTTCTCCACCATTGGCCCCGGATGTGGTTCCTTCTACTTCTAGGTCTGATGCAATATCTTGGAATTCTGACGAACATGCTTGGGTTCATACTCCTTCTGATATGAGATATTCGCCCGAGAATAACATTTTTTATGCATTTATCTGTGATATTGGAGGCGAGAGTCATTTTCTTATCTACCATGTTGAGGGAAATGGTTTGTGCCTTACTAGGGTTGGCGATATTTGTGAAGAGAACAAAAATAAGTTTTAAGATGTCACATGGGATAAGAAATTTATTTACTCTCCTGAATCAGAAGGTCATGATCCACGTTCGGCTGCTTTCTTCTAAGGTTTTTCATATGTTATTGGTACATCGTTAAATATTGGCACTGGTTGTTCTTCCTCCTTTGAGGGAACATAGTCATGTTGTTATAGTAGTTTAGGCACCATTGTCTAGCTCATGTGCTTTTTATATTTGTCTTTTGGGCTTTTTTGCTCTTTAGTTGTTCTATGCATGTACAAAACACCTTTTTTCCATTATTCATACAGCGGCATGGCCCACTACAAAACTGGCTAGCTTCGCTAAAAAAATATTATTAATTAATATTAATTAACAGTTTTTCAAGCTAAATAAATTTATAGAAAATTATAACCACTTGGGGAAAAATCCCCAAAAAGTCAGAAACCACTTGGAGAAAAATCCCCAAAAAATTAGAAATAATATATTCTTTTATATATAAAAATTTCGAGGCTAAAATTATTATTTAATTATTTTTAATAATTAAAATACGAAATAAATCCCTTTTCCTCTTAGGAAAATAATAACATATTTATATAAACTTGAAAAATTATGAAGTTAAAAATCTATCTTCAAAATAATATTTTATGCATCATATCAAAATTTTAAAGCATTTGGAGATCATAAATTTGTTTCAGCCCTTAAAAAACCAATTAAATTAATTTCATATAAATGCAATAAATCTTCATTTAATCATATAATGAAGTAATCAATCGTAACATGGCATAACTTCACTAAATAATTTAGAAATAGTCATAAATCCAAATTCAAGCATATAAAAGTGAGATGGTTAACTATTATCCACCATAGATTGGATAAAGACATTGAGAATTGTAGTTGATTAATTCCCGTTGACGTCGAAAAATGGGCATCAACTCCCGTATAATCTCATGGAGATTAAATAAAGAATGGAATTAGAAGCAAAACAGAATAAAGTAAATGAACAAACAGAATTTTTATAGTAGTTCGACAATCTTGGCCTACGTCCACTTCATATTTTTATTGATATTCCACTTGATTATCATTACAAGAATATGTTGGGATCCATTAGTACAAAAGTGAAGAATAAAAATGACAGCACCTCGACAGAGAAAGAAGGATCCAATTTCTGATGCCATGTCTGCTATATTTATAGAAGAAGACGCACAGGATCGGATCAAAATTTTGGCAGAAGGTTCAGGAGACCAAGATGTGGCGACTCAAAAATTTGTAGGCCCATCGAGGCCCACAATAGGGATCGGTACCGATCCCCATAAATGTATCCAAATGGACTGCGATCCCTATGAGGGATGCCTCATGATGTTAGCCGTTTGCTTCCTAAATTTCGTACAATTCCGATGTATGGTTTGTAAAATATCGCATTTTTCATGAAGTAGTGTTGCTTGAATTCTGATTTCTGCTGATCCCTCTAAAGGGATGAGTACTGATCCCTCCAACTTCCTTCAAATGCCGTACAATCCCTACGGGGTGTTCCACATGTCCTAATTAGCTTATATTCTAAGTTTCATGTTGATGGCATCTGTAGTTTTTGAGTTATTGACCGATCATTATTGCAATATGTAGTGAAAGCTGAATATGGACGATCACTTTTATACCGATCCATTTTTATACCGATCCCTTTTATACTGATCCCTTTTGATAGGTGAATTAATTTGCCCATAACTTGAGTATACAAACTCCAAATGACTTGAAACTTGGAAAGTAGCCTCATGGGGACTTCCTTGTCAGTTTGTATCGATCTTACTAAGTTTGGGACATTAATTGAGGATATGTACCAATCTCTTAAGGAAAGGGATAGGCACCGAACCCCTGCCTTGGGAGGCATTATTCCATACTTAGAATATTATGGAGAGTCTATCCGTTGGCCTCGATTGATCGTGGCTTCATATCATTGCCTGCGCTTGATCTTTGAGCCTAATAATCATCTCTTCGGGCTGTCTTCCTCGATGATCGTCTAGTCTAACTTGTTCAGTCGGTATGAATATAGCCGGACCAAAAGGCCAGATAACACTTGCCTCCAAAAGTACATCTTGTTGCGTACATGGTGTGCTTTGATTTAAAGCAAGTTAGAGTCTCTAGAAAGAAATCCATCCAGTTTCATGAATAGTCACTATCCTTCCATTTTATCCTTCCAAAGTGTCGTATCCCTCTTTGATCGTCATGACGCTTGGTCGATTCCCAATAGTATAAATTCAGGATTGTATTCCATCAGTGGCAATCTATGTCTGGTTCTACAGGACTAGTAAGCTTTGGCTATTTGATCCAGCCTTTGCTTTAATAACTCCAAGTGAAAATTCAATTTCAATCGATTTTAAGAAGTCGAATTTTTTGAATATACAGGTGCATGTTCAGGTACACGCTCTTTTCATTGGCTCCTGGATGCGTTTTATACGCTCACCAGTCGTCACCAATTCCTTCCAGTTTAATTGCAATTCGATTGCGATTCCTTGTTTATATTTATTATGAAATAGGGGTTGCAGCCAGCCGCTCGATGAGAGGGGACTTCAAGTACTACATGGATGACGACCTCGGAGGCATAAGGGTGAATGGAGTACGGCCAGTCGTAGACTCGTGGATAGTTCTATAAGCCTATAATGCTGTTGGTAGTTCATCCATCCATTTACCTCTAGCCTTTTCTAAACATCTCTTCAGAATGGACTTTATGATTTTGTTCACGGCTTCAACCTATCCGTTTGCGTGAGAGCGAGCAAATACCGCAAATCTCTTTGCAATATGATGCCGATGGTTGAAGTCTTTAAATTTAGCGCTATCAAATTGGGCTTCATTATCAGTTATAGTGATTCGTAGAAGGTCAAAATGACATATGATATCCCGGACAATGAAGTTGATTATTTTCTTTGTCGTGGTCGTGGTTAAAAGTTGTTCTTCGGCCCATTTGGTGAAGTTATCAACAGCTACGATGATGTATTTCGCTCCACCTTTAAGTCGGCAAGAAGCTAATATGTCTATTACCTCAAGAGGAAAACGGCTATGGACTGGCCATTTGGGTAATTTCAGTCAGCGGGGCTCTCGGAATTTTTGCAAACATCTGCGCTCGTCACATTGTCTAGCATGATCAGCCGCATCTCGATTAACAGTTGGCTGGTAATACCCACAGCGGAGTATTTTCTTTGTACAGGTTTGCCCCCTGGTGTGATCGCTGCATCTTCTTCATGGACTTCTCTCAAGACTCGTTTGATATCATCATACGTGATACACCGAAGCAGGGGAATGGAAAAAGCCTTTTCTATACATGAATCCTTCTTGGATGATGCAGCGTGAAGCTTTAAGAAGAATCTGTGTAACAACCCATTATTTCAAACCATTCAAATTAACAAAAATCCACACATGTCAGACTTGAATTACTCAAAACAACAGATTATCAATATATATATTTGGCATAACTTAGCATATACAATAAATAAATCAATCACAGAATCACAGATATAGAGTTTTACAACAATAAGCAGTGGAATAAATAAATAGTAGTTCAGCAAGCTACTACAGAAATAACATAGTCCAAAACAAAATACATGATGATGTTCTAACGCACAGAAGTCTCTAACACAAAAGAAAACGACAAATTTGAAACATACAATCGAAAATAACGGAAATAAACTAAAATCTGAAATAGATAAGATGATCATCCAAGCAAACTCCAAGCTCCAAAAGATGAGTTCAATAGCTATGACACTCAGGCTGACCCGAGCATAAAGCAAAACACAACACACTCGAGTCAGGATTAACATTCTTATGCAAGTAAATCAAACTCAAGTGAAATGTCAAGTGAGATGCAATATAACTTAAAGGATGTTGGGATTCCATCCTTTAAGGATCCGATAACCATCTATATACATAGTATAATACGCTACATATATAATGTCTGCAGTAAAATAAACTATTAAAATAACGTTAAGGCATTACCCACACCCCCTTAACACATCTTATATAATGTCATAGTCTATACAGTACTGTAATCTCCACCAAGCAGGTGGGCTATCAAGGAGCACTCCATAGGTACGACATAAAACAAAGTCGTAATAGGCGCGATAAGGCATGTGACAAGGCACGCGAGGCAATGCCTAGGGTAGGATACTACCGTTTTGCGAATCCAGACCGGTGGTAATGCATAGCAGCTGCTACCGTCCACCTTGAGACACATCCCAGTAAAAGGTGTGCACATCAAATCGAATCACAAAAGCAATAGATATGGTTTCGAAGAAATGTGCCCGATAAGTAGAGCGACCCTATTTGGCCTGATGTGGCTCCTGTTTTAGTCACATCAAACTGACCCGCGGGAGTCAGGGCTGTGTTCATACCTTATATAGACGTCGCCAAACCACCCTACTTCATAATGGAATCTCCACCACGTGCACAGTTGTTAAAGTGGTTTTTGGTATTGACAGAGAGTATGACAATATCTGATGTCTGTCTCTTTAACAACCAAACGCATATTTCACACTGTGGTCATTTTATAAATCACTTATAAATTTCTGAACAAAATCTCAGTTCACCAATTTAAATCAAAATTAAATATTCAATTTTTAATTTTATTTAAATTTGAAAATATTCATTAAATCACCTTTATTTAAATAAAGTAATAAAATCATACCTTTAAATTTCCAAAATCTATAGGTTCCAAATAAGTCCTTATTTAAATTCAATTATTAACCAAATTTAAATTACAAATCAATTTCAAATTACCTTTCCAACTTTTTAATTTATCAAAGTTATAAAAATCTATTTTAAATATAAATTTTAAATAAACATTTAAAAATATTATATGCGTATTAATTAAAAATTAATTTTATTAAATTAAATTAAACCTTTTATCTAAATTTATTTTAAATCTTATTTTATATATTTAAAAGTAATAAAATTATAAGTAAAATTTTATAATTAACATTTTAAACTAAACTTATAATTTTAAAATTTACAAAACATATAATTTTAAAATTCTAAATTTTCACATATTAAAATAAAAGATTTATATTATATTTCAAAATCAAAACTCATACGTTTCCTTTCAAAACATCGAAAATCATTTCAAAATAGACTAACGGTGTCCGTATATAATTTCTATCCTATGGTCAAGTGATACGCATATTTATCATTTCAATTTGCAATAATTTAAATTTACGAGATTATATCATTTAAACCCATAATCCCACAATTTCAAATCAATGAAAATCGCTTGGGTTTATCATTTCAACCCATAATGATTTTCCTCTATTCTATAAGATCGTTCGGGTATGTATTATTTCAACCCATAGGGATTTCTAAGCTAACAGGGAACTTGTAGAGTGACAATAATAAAATATCCTAACATATATTTCAGGCATATACAATCATTTACAAATTTAAATATAATATTTAACATGTCCAGGGTCAAATTTTCACAAGTGAACAATTTAAAATGTCAACCTATCATATTTAACAGTTTAATAACTAATAATCTAATTTAATAGCATTTTAAATTGTCATTTCATATGAAATCAATTAACTAAGCATAAGAACATTAGTCATGAGTGATTGCTCCCTTTCATAGCTAGAGAATGATGGAATTGAAAAGCAACTGACATGGGTACGAATACGGGCACTGGCACGTCACGTCAAATAGCTCCGACAAGCAAAGAGCAGATTTTGCACGAGAATTCGATGAAAACAAATATATATGTATGTATGTATATACATATGCAATACACACACACACATTTGTTTTATAAATTTTAGAAAGAACAATTATATATACAACAGTTATATTTTCTATCGACAAATTCGAAAGTGACATATATAACTTTTGTCGACAATATATATGTATTGTATATAACATGTATATAGGCTCAGATTTAATAAATGAACTCTCTCTGCCAACAAGACATATACACATGCCAAAATATGTTAGCAACATACACACTAGCATAGGCAATACGATGGTCTGCACACACATATATAACTGTCAAAATATCACAGCATATATATATATATAATATGTATGTTCCATTCAAATATGTAGAGGAAGACAAAATTAGATATAGAATGGGGCTCGGCTATTACAGGGAAGGAGTGAGTTGCTGCTTGCGGCCTGACTTCGAGCAAAGAAATGGATAACACAGGTTTGTCTCGGTCAGAGGAAGAAAGGTAGCTACGGGGTTGCTTTAGGTCAGGGGAGACGATGCTTCGGCCTGGCGTTTTCTTGAGTCAGGCCCGGGTCAGGCACAGGGGAGGCTTGGGTCAGGAATTTTGGGGCGGCACTTGGGTGACTTCGAGTCTGAAGAGGGATGGCATGGGGACAGCTTTAGTTTTGGTCTCGGTTTAGGTGATGGGTTGACGGAAGGAAAAGGCCGGGCGAAGTTCAAGGCAGAGCTGTGGCAAATGGTTCAAGCAAGTGGTGGCGGAAGAGGGTGCTTGGGTCAGACATGGGGATGGCTGTGGGTTAGCTTCGTGTTTGGATCGGGCGTGTGGGCTTGGGGTCATGCTTTAAGAAAATAAGGAGGAAACACGAGCAGGACTTTGAGCAAACAAGAAAGACACGAGCCAGAGAGGAAGAAGATGCAAATTCTTACCTTAAGTGTATTATATGTTTTTTTCTTTTCAGAATGAACAAATGTGACCAAAAATGAAAAGGCACAATTAAATATATACGAAAATCAAAGAAATATGAAGGGCCAAATGTTGTTTTTGAAATTAATAAAACAAGATTGCACGCTAGGTATTCGAAAAGGCAAAGGAAAAACAAAAGGACACAAATATTGTACGGATACGACAAACTATTATGTTGTTTCCGTCACGTATTGGACACAGAATTACATGAATGAATATACTGTGGAGATCAGCACGAATAGACGAATAGAATAGTACACAGATAACAGCGATATAATCAAGTTTTAAAAACTTGACTTTTCGTTGCTGAAAATGCTGCTAAAATGTCGAAAATAAGATAAACGAAGCTATAACAGTCCAAATTTGACGAAACAAATTACGACGTCTCAGTCAGAAAATGATTTACATTTTTATTGTATAAAAATATTCAGTTTTAGAAAATAATTTATTTTTCAGCAATTTAACCGATTAAAATTAAATTTTGAAATTTCACAAATAAACTAACTTTCATATTTTTTAATAAAATTTTACCACTTACTATATTTCAATAGACGTATTTCAAATATCAAATTTTATTTCAAAATTTTTCAGTTAAATTTCAAGAAAAAATTAGTTAATTACGTTATTAAAATCATTAAAATTCTCAAGTAGTTGCACTCTCCCCACCCAAAACTTTTCGTTCTCGAAAAGGAACGAGATAGGAAACAGAAGCAAACAGAAAGATAAGATAAAACAAATGAATAGTACCTATGTCAAAGGATTTAGGATTTGAAGCACGCATGGATTCCTCAAATTCCCAGGTGCAATCCTGATCATCTGTACTCCTCTGTACCTTGACTAGACTTATAGATTTCCTTCGAAGTTGCTTCGTACCTTTATCGAGAATATGAAGTGGCTTCCTTTCGATGGTGAGATTGGTTCAATGTCCAAATTCTCTAATAAAGCTGGCTGAACAACCAAAGATGGATCATGGAGTACGAAGGTGAGATACGTGAAATACGTTGTACATACCCGCCAGCTTCTCTAGCAAATCAACTCTATAAGACAAAAGACCAACTCTTTCTAAAATGCGGAAAGGACCAATGAATCAAGGAGAAAACGTCCCTCTACGACCAAATCAAACTACATTCTTTAGCGGCGAGATCTTAAGAAAAACCTGATCACCCACTGAGAATTCCAAATCCCTTCTACGCATGTCTACATGCTTCTTCTGCCTATCCTGAGCAATCCTCATCTTCCTTCTAATCTCCTCGACCTTCCCAGATGCCTCCAGAATCATATCAGACCCAAGAAGCAAGCAATCACTGGACTCAATCCAGCAAGATGGAGATATGCAGGATCATCCATAAAGAGCAGCAAATAGAGACATCTCGATGCTTGCCTTATTTCAAAAAAATGGGATTAACAGATTGATTAAGCTGAAGACGATTGAAAATTCAAAGATAGAATTATACCCGATAGCTGTTGTTATAGGTGAACTCTACAAGATGGAGATGATCTTCCCAAGATCCTTCATAATCAAGAACACAAGCACAAAAAAGATCTTTCAAGATCTGATTCACCCTTTCCGTTTGACTATCAGTCTAAGGAAGATAAGCTGTACTAAGATTCAAACAAGTACCAAGAGCTTCTTGGAAAGCTTTCCAGCACTTGCTGGCAAAGATAGGATCATGATCACAAACAATGCCAGAAGGAACACCATGGAGCCTAACAGTCTCCCTCATCTAGATCTCAGCTAAGCTCGAAGCTGTTCGATTCGATTTGGCCAGAATGAAATGGGCAGACTTCGTCAATCGATTGATAACTACCCTTCTAGTCCTCGGTAAACCATCTATAAAGTCCATAGAAACCTAATCCCCCTTCCAAATGGGAATCTCAAGGGGTTGCAACAATCCAACGGTCTTCTAGTGATCAGCCTTAACATGCTGACAAGTGGCACATCTACTGACAAAGATAGAGATATCCTACTTCATACCATTCCACCAATACAACTTCTTTTGTAACGACCCGGAATTTTGGGCAATAACGATTTAATAATCTGTGTTAATAATTTAACTGGTTTGATAGTTTTCTTTATAATTTTAATTTAAAATTGGCTAATTTAATCTTTTAAAGGTTAATAAATATTTAATCTGTTAAAGTAATCAATATCTCTCTGACAATTTAAATTTGATAAGAATTGTTATTCAAAGCGAATCAGATTTTATTCTGTTTATAATATATACAGTTGATATATGTATTGTGAATAGAAGAGCTTTTGTTTTTTTATTAAAGATTGAATTTCCAAATTATAATATATATGTATGTATATGTTATAGTTTGAGTTGTTTTGAAATTTAATTTAATTTATTAACAAATTGATGTATGAATGAATATTGTAATTTTAAAACTTAATAGTTTTCAAAGATTAAATTTAAAGATTTATTTATTTTCTTTCAAAATATAAGGTAATTATTTATTTTTAATATGATAGATTATAAAAAGGATTTAGATAAAGTTTTGTTTTATTTCTTTAAAAGTGTTTAAATTTGAAATGGTTAAAAATGTATATGTATAAGTTTTAGATTTTTAAATACATGTATAAGAATATATATTTGCATTATAATTAGTTTTAGAATAATTACTTTTAAAAAGTGAATTTATATACATATGTGAACATTTACAAATTAAGTAACTTAAAAAGAAAAAAAAGAAAGAAAGCTTATATTATCTTTTAAATTAAATGAAAATTCATAAAAATTTATTTAAAATGCTACAATACATGTGTAAACATGTTAAGGCTCTCTAAACACATGTGTTGATAAATTAGGCTATATAGTGACAAGTGTCCTTATCTTTAAAATTCATTTTTTTTCTTTAATCTTTAATAAATGAAAAAGAAGAAAATTATTTTTCTTTTTCAATTCCAAACACTTTCCTTTGTCTTCACCTCTTAACCAAATTAATGGCAACCTGGAATATTTCCTCAAACCTGAAATTTCATAAACCCAAAAGCAAATTTAAAATCTGTACAAAAGACTTCAACCTGCAACAAAATGGAAGTCTGCATTTCTAAGTTCAACAGCAGTTCAAAACTGAAAATTTCAACCTGCATGTCAAAAGGGGAGTTCAGATATGTTCAACATCTTTAAAACATCAATTTAAGGGATGCATAAGGAGTTCAACAGCAAGATTAAAAGCTTTTCAAATTAAAGATTCAGTGCCTGGAAAATAAAATCTGCCTGCATATAAAAGGTGAGTAAACGATCTTAAAAACAGTTGAATCTGGATTTGAATACAATGCATATGATAATATTGATTGAATTAAAGTTCTTCAGTTAGGAATTTATCTGAATATATATATATATGTTGCTAAGCAGGTTTGAGTATATATGTATATTTATAGCATGTTTGTTCTCTGTTAATAACCAGTTTGGTTTTGCTAGGAAGAAAAAATTCAAAGTCTCCCGATTGAATCCATAATTACCTGTGATATAAAAATGAAAGTTATTTGCTAAGGCATGATAATGACTACAAAAATAATTTCAGAATTTTATAGTTAGAGATTAATGCAGATTTGTGAAAACTACAGTGGAAGTTCAAATTTGGTTTAAAACAAATATTGAGAATTTTGAATTTAGATTCCATAATATGATAAGTAATGTAAAATCATGAATTTTAACATGCGATTTGAAATTTTAAATTGATGATTTGTTTGAAAATTGGGTTTTGTTCGAATTGGGAAATTTGTTGATTTCTGATTATATGTACATTGATTTGTTTTGATTTTTGAATCAAAGCTAGATTATAAGTTATAGATTTTAGGAAAAATATCTAAGAATTTTCCTAATGACAAAATTGTGTGAATTAGATGTAACTAGGGTTTTTGGTAGTTTCAGTTCGACTTTACTGTAAATGACATTTGCGACATCGATGATGGATTGAGTTTCTTCCTTTTTGGTGAAGATGAAGTCCATGATGTGATGTGTATATGGTGGGATCGGTGAGGATGAACGTCGACAGGGTTGACGTCGGCAATGGAGTTTTGGGTTCGAGTAATCTGCAGTATTTCGAGTTGAGTACAAATTTTCAATTCGTGTGAGATTATTTGAATCTGGGTGCTCGGTCGTGATGTAGAGTTTGCGTGTGATGGTGGTTGGGGGTCGCAACGACCGTTGGTGGCCGGAGGCGAGGGGAGACGTGCACCGTGCACGTTTGTATACTCTGGAGTTTTTCGTTTGGGGAAGACAGTGGGTAGCTCGAAGTTACTCTCGGGATTTAGGGTTTTGGACTCGAAGTCAAGGTGGGTTGGGTTTGCTTCGGGGTTAACACGGATTGGTTGGTGATTTGCTTCGGTTTTTTTCTTTTGGGTGCTGTCTGGTAATAAATATCACTAGTTTGCATTATAACTCTAGTTGTTTAAATTAAAAATTCAAGCATCTTACCATAAACAAGTCTTTTAAAGTAAAACGAATTTTCAAAGTTTAAACTTATTTGTTTTGAAATTAAGTTAATCAAATTTTAAAATGTGAATTTAATTTACTTTCAAATTTAAAACATTTGAGATGATTTCTATGGAAGTAAATTTACTTAATTAAAGTTTGAATTTTAATGTTTGAATTTAAGGTTTTAAAGTAAATTTAAAGAGTAGTGTTTTTTTTTTTAGAAAAAAACAAGATTTCAAATTATATTAAAAAGGTAAGTTTTATATTAGATAATTAAAATGTTTTAAATCTCAAATTGGATTTCGAAATGCCTTATTTTCAAATAAGATTATTGTTATGATTTTGAAATCCAAATAGGATAAGTTGATTAAGTTGTGAAATTTGATTAATTTCAAATGACCTATGTATAAAGATAAATGATGTTAAATTATTTTGATATGGATTTAAGAATACTTAATAAATATGATTTATTAATGTTTTCTTAATTAATTAAGGATTTTTAAATCTAGGAAGTTAATTAATATATTTTTTAATTAATTTTAAATAATTAGTAATTATTTATTAAATTTTAAATACTCACTTAATTATGGATTAATTAAGTATAATTACTTGATAAAGTAATTAATGATTAATAATTGAATGTAATTAAGGAAGTTAATCACTTATGGAAGTAATAATACTAATTACTCATGGAGTAATTAGTTGAAATGATTATTAGTTAATCACTTAATGATATCAAATAAAGAATTAATTAATATAATTGTTTGAAAGATATTTAATTATGAAGTAATTAATTAAAGAATTATTTAATGATGAAGTTAATTGTTTGTTAAGTGATTAATTAAGAGATTAATTAAGGTTTATTAATGAAAATAATTAGAGATAATTACTTATGTAAGTAATTAAGAGTTAATTACTTAATTTATTTTAGTTAATTAATTAATGTGATTGATTTATTTATGTGATTAATTTGAGATTAATTACTAAGTGTAATTAATTAAAATATAATTAATTAATAAAGTAATTAATTAAGGATTAATTGTTGAATAATTACTTAATGAAGTAATTAAAGATTGATTAATTAATTAATCAGGGACTAATATAATTAGAAATTAATTAAATAAGAAGTTAATTAATTAAGATAAGTAATTATAAATTTTTAATTACTAATTATGATTAATTAGTTGATTAATTATAAGTTAATTATTTAATTAAAATTAATTAATAAGGATCATTAATTAATATTAATAAAGGTTGATTAATATAAGTGATTAATTTAAATATGATTAATTAATTGTAATTAATTAAGATTTAATGTAATTAATTATAGTTAATTAATTAATGAATGATCATTAATTATTGTGATTAATGATAGTAATTAAAGGGTTAATTACTGAATATGGATATGATAATTACTTGAATGTAATTAAAGGTAATTAATCAAGGAAGATTAATTAGTGAAGATCATTAGAGATGATTGATTAATTTATTTGGAATATTAATTAATGAAGAAGGATTATAGTAATCCAATTGATTAAGAGATAATCAATTCTGATTTGGATGTTTGATTAATATGAGTTGATTGATTAATACTGGTTAATTAATTGATATTGGATGATCAATATTTGATGATTGCTATTGGATGATTGATTGGTTGATAGTAGATGTTTGATATTGGTTTGATATTGGATGATTTGGCTATATCTGTTATGTGATATGCTGCATTGTGAAGATGTATATTGAGATGAATTATCTCTTGTGATAATATGATTCATCTATTTGTTTATATCATCCTGTATATATAAGTTTTAACTATTTGACACCCTTAAGTACAACTTGGACATTAAAATGGCGTTTGGTTTCGGTGAGACCGGGATCGGGTTTTCATATTTGGATATCCGAAAACCATATCGATTCCAATTAAACGTTAGGTCGTTAATCCAAGTGGAGCAAGTGAAGACTCGAGGTGTAAGGGCTATACGTCAGTATAACTCTGTGGGTGATTCCGTAATGAGTTTGACGGAATAGTGCTTATAGATTCGAGATGGCGAATCAGAGTGCAAGGGCTATGGTCGTTGACTCTGAGGGTGATTCCAATAATGAGTGCAACGAGATAGTGCCTTCGGTTTCGTTCGAACCCGGAACGAACTTGTATGGATTGAATGCTTTCATCACATCGTCAGGTGGACGATGAGCATTCTAAGATAATGTGTCCTATAAAGGTAATCGTAACCTCAAGCCTCATCAACCGGGAATGGCTAAAACAGGGGAGGTGCAGCAAGGCTTCGTGGGTAGCTCCCACTGGAGAGCAAGATTGATCCCTGTCTAGAGGTCCCTTTTTATTTCGGCTTAGTGTGTGGTTGGTCGCGCCAACTACGGGGTTGTCTTGTTCGGGACTGTCCAGCAAGGGATGGTTCCGGCCTTGTGTTGCAGGGGAGTGGGAGTACTCCTCGGTACGTTGATCTATGCAACGTACTGTGATGGGCGGTACCCCAGTAGCCCTGCCATTGATGGAGACCCATTTTCCCTACGAGACCCTACGGTTTTGATTGTATTACCCACTTTTGTGGCTAGTAGCTGGAATTTAATAGATGTAACAATTTCAGCTATTTCATATTTACTTGAAAACCTTAGACACTATTATAATATCACTGGATTTCCTATCAAATGTTTTGGTTAGCGTAAGGAAAAAACTATTCCATGTTTATGTGTGGGAAGTCTTACGTGATACCTTTTTCTTTCAAAGGTTTTTCTAAAGTTAAGCAATTTTAACCCGTTTACTCACACCAGACCCCTGTCTGACCCGAGTGTTTATTTTCTGTTTTATTAAACTCTTGGGTACTCATATTATGTATGAGTAGTCAAGTGGTTCAGGTTAGCTTGACGAATTCTGGAGGAGATATGGAGCAGGAGGCTTCGACGTGTAGTTATATATATATATTGATTCCGTTGTGTATGTTGTGTCTGTACCTTGTATACTTGAGTTGTATAGTTAGACAGAAGTTTATAACTGTCTATTATCAGTTGTTTAAGTTATGTACTCTGATGTAATGAGATACTATGTAATATTTTATGAGATATATTATATTTTATTCGTTCCGCTGTGAGTTCTCTGATGTTGTTTGTGTTCTTCTTTCTCTTTCTCTTCTTCTTCTATCCCTTTCTTTCTTAAAGATGACGCGATTTTCTGGAAGTAGAAAGTAGGGTCGTCACACTTGGTATCAGAGCATTAGGCTGAGTGAATACCTAGGCTCTGAAGAATGTCTTTCTTTAGGGAGCATTAGGTTGAGTAAATACCCAGGCTCTGTAGTGGTGTCTTTCTTGAGAGAGCGTACTTGTAATTTTTTATATACTATATATGTATATATGTATGTCTACCTAATAGGTTGGGTTATCTGTACGGATTTTCCAACATAAGTTTTAGAGGTAGATGGAGTAGTGGTGTGTGTGTGTGTGTAACACGACTACCACTGATGGAAGAGGTCCATATGTTGAGGTTGGAAGTATTTGTTGAGACTGTAGACCTAATACCGTCTCGAGTGAGATTTGTAGTTTGGAGTCTGATATCCGAAGGGAATCTTTTAAAGATTCGGAGTTCATCTTTGAAGTGTAAGTTTGGATTTCGCTCAGGTAAGCGAATTTTTCTTGTGTTTGAATTTGATGGAAGTGCTGAAGTAAGTAATGATATCCTGATAACTGCGTGATGAGATGCAGTATCCTTGGATATTTTCTGAAGGTGTTTTCTCTTGAAGCAGTTTTAGAGGTGGTTGAGGAGTAGTCTTTACCTGCTGCAGGGAAGACTCGTTTGTGTAGAAGTTGTCTAGATCTTCAGCAAGGAGTTTGGCTGTTTGGAATTTGAGACTAAGGTCTATAAGTTATTTGCTTTGGCATGGTCTCATTGTTATTCCCTAAGGTAAGCGAGATATGGATGCTTGGTTTGGAGTCCGAGTTTCTTGAAGGGTTGTTTGCCATCTCGGAGGTCCGTTGTGTGGTTTGTTGATGAGAGGCCTTTGAATTTGAAGTCTTGGTTAGCTGTGATAGCAGTGCAACTCGAAGTATTCGGTGTGCTGACGAGGAGATCTTTTAGCTTCGCAGTATCATCGAGGGAAAGTTTAGAAGCTGCAATGTTGTTTCTCTGGTGGTTTAGAAATCTTTGTGGTTCTCTTTCAGCAGTCTGGGCTGAAGGTGGTGATGTTTTCTTGAAAGGTTAACCTTTGTTTGGAGGAGCTTAAGGCTGTTCTAATTGGTAAAGTTTCTTTGGAATTGAACTAGATAGGATCGCAAAAGTGACTTGCGATTAGTTTGGGAATTTCCTTAGGCTATCTGTTGTTTGAGACTGAGGATTCTCATGAGAGGTAGGAGCTACTGAGGTACTCAGAAGGTCGTCTGCATCTGGAGTTGAGTTCCATATCGATTTGGTTTCCAGAAGTAATTTTGGTAGTCAGTCTACTAGGAGAGTTGGTGTAGTAACTCAGATATTTTTGGAATTGGAATTGGACTAATTTAGCTTTTGAATAGGATTCTGTTTGAGGTTGTATGACCAAGTCTGATGAGTCACTCAGATTTTTATGGATTTGATGAACAAAGTTTCCCGGATATATTGGATAAGTTTGTATCTGTGTTCATCAACATTTTTCTCATCTACTTCAGAATCAGAGTTGTGCAGCGGAAGCAAGGTAGCAGCTGTGTAAGGAAGGAAACAAGTTATGTTTGATATTGCTTGAGTAGTAGAGCTTGTGTCCTGGATTTCGACGAATTTTGGAAGGCTTTTCTGTTGAATAGGATCCAGGAAGTGTTTGTTTTGGTCTTGTTGTTTCTGGAAGTATCAGCATAGGTTGAGCTGATCGGAAGAAGTTTGGCAGCCTTGGAATGTCTGTTGAGTTACAGATTAGAGATAAGAGATATGTAATGACCCGTATTTTACGTACCGATAAATCGTAGAATTTACAGGTCGTTAGTGTTGTTTATGTTGTCTCTAGCCTGAGTCGTATGGAGAGTAATTCGTAGGTTAAAGTGTTGAGTCGTGACCGACCTATAGTAAGTCGTAGACGACTTAGGAGGGTGCACGAGTTAGTGGAGTAACGACCTTAGAAAGTGACCGAGTTAACGAGTCATAGGTTAGGTCATTAGACGACTTATAGAATGACCGACTTAAGAGTTATCGGCCTAAGGTGATAAGCCGTGTGAAGTTTAGGTCGGGTTGGAGATGAGTCGTTTGAGCGACTTAAGGCTTAGACGACCTAGGAGATTAGACGACTTAAGGTAGTGGCTGGCTTAAGGTATGGCCGACTCATAAGTTGTCCGAGCTAAGAGATTCACCGACCTAAGAAGTATGGACGAGTTAGCATAGTGAGCGACTCATAGGTGTTGCCGACTTAAGGTGTGACCGACATAAGACAGTTAGGGGTTTAAGGGTTATGGTCTTAGGTCGTTAGGACGGCAAGGGGTTAAGTCGTGAGTCGTGCCAGTGTTGAGTCGGCTTGTGTTTTGAGTCGCATGGTGGTTAAGTTGTTAGGTCGGAGGCTTTTTGGGTCGTGTCATAGTTAAGTCGTCATACGACTTAGGACTTAGGATATGCGGCAGGAGGGATGAGTCGTAAGTTGCTAGGCCGCACGTATGTTAAGTCGTTAGCGACTTAGTGTTAGGTCGCATAGGAGTTGGGTCGGCCTTGGGTCCCTGAGTCGTTGGGTAGATGAGTCGTTAGGTCGGCCAGTGTTTTGGGACGTGTCTGGGTTGAGTCGTTAGGTCGTTAGCACGACCTAAAGGGAATAGGATGAGTCGTGAGTCGGCTATGTTGATGGGTCGTAACTGTTAGGTCGGAGGTTTTCTTGAGTCGGCAACGACTCATAGGGGTGACGACTCATGGTCATTTCAGCCTATAAATAGAGGGCTTTGGCTCACTTTTTGGCACCGGTTTTTGAAGCGACGAAGTGCTGCCATTTTGGGAACTCGACTACAACATTTCTTCATCTTCTTTTCTCCATTCCAATCTAGTTCTAACATCCATCCAAGATCGAAGATTGAGATCGAAGATCCAAGAGCCAAAGTTGAAGATCTTCATCCGTCCGAGCTAGATTTCATCGATTGAAGCGAGACTTTGCCGGATCAAGCCTTGATCTTCGCTGTCCAGATCTGTAGTTGATTATTGGTGAAGTGTTTGGGTGTTTTGGTGAGTGGTAGTTATCTCTCACGCGGACCCAAAGGAGTATATTGGATTGGTGGTTTGTTGGAGTGTTGTACATAGTGATTTTGTGCATTTTCCTTAGATCCAAGTGTAGATTCATTGTTTGTGAAGATGTTTACTTATGCATGTTCATTTATCAAGTATTAGAGACAAAACCCATGTTTTATATTTGATAGATCTATGCTAAAAAAAAAAACCCTATGATTCATGCATGTTAGACTTATGCTCATTTATTTACGAAATTGCCATTATAGTTGATATTGCTCATTAGATCTTGTTTAAATGATTGATTGTTTGATTGTATGATTGATTTGATTGTTTCCAAGTTAGCTAGTAGTTGATTTGGAACAAGATGATTGAAGATGATTCGAAAGCTAAGTGGAAAGGCTCTTGAATGGTGAAAGCTGCTTATGGCATATGAAGCGGATGTTGAAGCTCATATGTATGAATTGGATGATGTTGAGATGGGACTTTGCCATGATGCGAGGAGGCAAACCATGATGTTGAGTTGGGACGGGTTATGATGACGTTCCAAGCACGGGCTACGACGACGTGCAAAGTTATGTTGATAACTCGGTAATGCGATCCGAGTAGGTGATAATGGTTAGCTTGAGAGGCGCTTGAGCTAGTATGGAAATAGTTGTCGAGGAGGATGACTAGGAGGCTAAGATCTTATCGTTGTTGAAGGTTCTAGCATGCTCAAAGCAAGAGTACGTTGGAACGGGCTGGGACGACGTTCCAAGCACGGGCTGCGACGACGTGCTAGTACTCTGAGTAGTTGCGAAAATTCCTAGGCACGGGCCGCGACGACGTGCGGAGTTATGTCTAGAACCGGGGTTACCATTAGCCCTTGACAGGTGGTCATTCAATTAACGGTGAAATCATGGCAATGATAACAGTGATAGCCAGAGTCATGGATGTTTGGTTGTATTATCATTCGGTCTCAAGAGCGGTATTTTCTGGGTGCTTATCTGATCTTGGTTTAGGCCTTGGGGGTTTGTATTTGGAAAACATCGCCCTTGACTCGAGTGATTATTGCTTTACCTTAATTATCTGTTATGTTATGTTTGCTTCTCCTTAGTGTGTGTCTGGGGGCTATCACTGTAGAAAGAGGTGGAGTGGGATGGTTTGGTTCCTATTCCTTTTATCCCTTTTGCTCTTTTGGTATGTTTGGTAGTTATTTTACTGCTCACTAAGACTTTGTCTGACTCAAGGTTTTATGTCTCCTCTTATTACCTTGGGCTGTTCATCCATGTTGGGATGGGCAGACTAGGTGGCAGGTGACAGGTGCTGTTCTTGGAGATCTACGCTGATGATGACGAAGACGAGCAGGAGGCTTTGCATATTAGTTTTCTTACTATTTGTACTGGGTGTTCCGCTGCTTGTATATATTCTGAGTGCTATGTAGTGAGGCTTTGATGTATGGATTTGCCTGGATGGTTGTATCAAACTACTGTGTTGCTTATATGATGATGTTATGTTCTATAGAGCTTCACTATATTATATGTCTCTATTGTATTTTATCCATGCGCTGTGAGTTGTACGCTAGAGATTCTGCGATGCTTATTTTACCCTGACTACTGTCCATGGCTACCTGGCACGCCCTTCAGCGCTCTTTTCTCTTGTTTTGGTGCGGGAGTCATGGGCGGTCGTTACATTTGGTATCAGAGCCAGGGTAATCGATTTTAGCCAACGCTCGCTGACACAACTACGTAAGAGAGACGTAATTGTATTTTGATGGATGATTACTATATATAATATAGTAGTTTAGTAGGATTTGAACTCCTTATGCAGTTGTTTCTCAAGGTGTTCTAATCATTCTTATTACAGATATTAAGGATGAGTCGAAGAGGGAGACCAGCTGCAAGGGAAAGCCGTGCTACTGAAGGAGCTGTTGATTATGGAACTATGTTCGAAGCGATGATGACTTCGATCATGAGAAGGATACCAGCTCCAGGGCCATCTGTAGATGTTGGAGTTCAAGTCCAAGCTCCAAGACCGGTGGATTTTGCTAAGCTTTGCAAGGATTATACTTCTCTTGGAGGAAAAGCTTTCTTGGGGACGGAGTCGACTATTGAGGTGCAGAGATGGATTGATGCATGTCGAAGGATCTTTGGTGATTTAGGGATTGAGGATGCAACTAAGAGGAAGCTTGCATCGAGACAGCTTCAAGGGAGAGCTGCGGATTGGTGGAATTCTATCACCATAGATACACCAGAAGAAGAGATTACTTGGGAGCAATTCCAAGTTAGATTTGAAGCTAAGTTCATCTCTACGGCTCAGAAGTCTGTCTTGTTTAAGAGGTTTGTGGAGCTCAAGCAAGGTGGAAGGCCTGTTCTTGAGTATATTTCTGAGTTCGAAGCTTTGTCCAAGTATGCCAGATCGTATATTGATTCTCCCTATCAGAAGAACGAGAAGTTTGTGACCGGTTTGGATGCTTATCTTGGGAGGCAGTTGGTGGATCAATTGGATGATCCGTTTGAGAAGCTTGTGGAGAAAGCTCTCAGGCATGAGAGTTTGTTTCCTAAGGAAAGTTCTGTTGTTGCTGTAACCAGGGAAGGATCTAAACCACAGCGGAGTGAAAATAGGAAGAGGAAGCAGCAGCAACAAAAGGGTAGGGATGGCCAGAAGAAGCCGAAGGGCGAGGTGATTTGCTATAATTGTCAGCAGAAGGGCCATCTCTCCAAGGATTGTAGGAATCCAAGGGCACCGGCGAAATGCCACAACTGTGATAAGCCAGGGCATTTCAGGAAGGACTGTCCAGAACCGAGAAAGGACAGGCAGATTGTGCAAGCTTATGCTTTGGGAGCTGTGCCGTCGTCTTCAAAAGCTCCTACTGCTGAAGAGAAGGGGAAGGGTGTGGTGGTTCAAGGTACTCTTTCTATTTGTGGTGTTCCAGTTAGAGTGTTGTTTGATACTGGAGCATCGCATTCTTTTGTTTGTGATGATTTGGTGGGCCGGTTAGGTTTGGAACCGGATATTGTTGATAGGCCATTGGTTGTGACTAATCCAGTTGGGGGTTCGTCATGTTTGTGTATGATATGCCGTGGTCTAGTTGTGTCGAGTCATGATTGCTCGTTTGTTTGTGATTGCTTTGTTCTGAACTTTGCGGGGTTCGGAATTATTTTGGGTATGGACTGGCTTAGGAAATATGCGGCAAGGATTGATTGTGAGAGGCTTGAGGTGACAGTCGGGAATGTGGAAGGGCGAAGGGTTGTGATACGATGTAAGCATGAGGAAGACGTCTTTATGAGCTTCATGTATTCGCTGGTTGTTCCACGGGATGGACTGTCATCGGTGCCTATTGTGAATGGATTTGAGGATGTCTTTGGCGAAGTCAAAGGGTTGCCGCCGCATAGGGAGATCGAGTTTCGTATCGATCTAGTTGAGGGAGCCAGACCTGTTGTGATGCCTCTTAGGCGGATGGCGCCTAGAGAGCAGTTAGAGTTGAAGGTGCAGGTTGATGACCTTTTGCAGAAAGGATTTATTCGGCGTAGTGTGTCCGAATGGGGTGCACCAGTTGTGTTCGCAACCAAAGCGGATGGATCGTTGAGGTTGTGTGTTGATTACCGTGAGCTGAACAAGGTGACTAAGAAGAACAAGTATCCATTGCCGAGAATAGATGACTTGTTTGATCAGCTTCACGAGGCCAAGGTGTTTTCTCAGATGGATTTGGCAACGGGATTTCACCAGTTGAGAGTGG
Organism: Allium cepa; assembly: GCA_030765085.1. NCBI lineage: Eukaryota > Viridiplantae > Streptophyta > Magnoliopsida > Asparagales > Amaryllidaceae > Allium > Allium cepa. Next base: position 984,596,563 of record CM060929.1, on the reverse strand, counting down.
CTAAGGATAGTGTGCCGAAGACTGCTTTCAGGACACCGTCCGGGTTTTATGAGTGGCTGGTAATGCCGTTTGGGTTGACTAACGCACCGGCATATTTTGTGGATCTTATGAATAGAGTGTTCAGAGATCAGTTGAATAAGTTCGTGCTTGTGTTCGTGGATGATATTCTGATTTATTCCAGAACTGAAGAAGAGCACAAGACGCACTTGAGGATTGTTTTGGAAATTTTGCGGAAACATCAGCTGAAGGCTAAGTTTTCGAAGTGTCACTTCTGGAAGAGTGAAGTGAGGTTCTTAGGCCATGTTATCTCGGGAAATGGAATAGCGGTTGATCCCGCTAAGGTGGCAGCAATCCAGGATTGGGTTAGACCTAAGAATGCGTCTGATGTGAGAAGTTTTCTTGGATTAGCAGGATATTATCGTCGGTTTATCAAAGACTTTTCCAAGATAGCTGCACCGTTAACAGGATTGACGAAAAAGAACCAAGTGTTCAGATGGGATGATAAGTGTGAGCAAGCTTTCGTAATCCTGAAAGAACGGCTGACAAGTGCTCCTGTTTTAACTATTCCAAGTGGGAATGATGAGATGGTGGTTTACACCGACGCATGTGGCACTGGACTTGGAGCAGTGCTAATGCAGAAGGATAAGGTTGTTGCGTATGCTAGTCGACAACTGAAGCCGCATGAAAGGAATTATCCAACTCATGATTTGGAGTTAGCGGCGATTGTGTTTGCTTTGAAAATGTGGAGACATTATCTGTTGGGAGTTAGATTTGAGTTATTTACAGATCATAAGTCGTTAAAGTATCTGTTCTCCCAAAAGGATTTGAATCTTCGACAGCAACGGTGGCTAGAGTTTCTGGCATCTTATGATTTTGGTATAGCCTATACTCCAGGAAAAGGTAACGCAGTGGCTGATGCATTAAGTCGAAGACATGTAGGTTTGGGAGCCATGTTTTTAGAATGGAAGAGTCTCGAGTATTTGGCTGGATTTGACTTCAGGCCTAGATGTGAATTGGAACCTGAGATGTTGGCAAACTTATCGATAAGACCTACTCTTGTGGAAAGGATTGGCGAGACCCAAAAGAGAGATGATAAGCTTGTCAAGATTATCCGTGATTTGGAATCTGGATTGGAACCAGAGAAGGATAAAGGATTTGAGGTCGATCGAGAGGGTTGGCTTCGGAAGCAAGGACGATTGGTTGTTCCCGATGTAGATGGATTGAGAGATGAAGTTCTGAGGGAAAGTCATCACTCGAAGTTGACAATTCATCCAGGTGGAAATAAGATGTATCGGGATATGAAGAGAGCTTACTACTGGGAAGGTATGAAGAAGGATGTTGGAAATTTTATTTCCAAGTGTATGAACTGCCAGTTGGTGAAAGCTGAGCAGAAGAAGCCTAGTGGATTACTTCAGCCATTGGAGGTTCCTACATGGAAGTGGGAGCAAGTGTCGATGGATTTTATCGATGGTCTACCTAGGACAAGAGCAGGAAATGAAGGGATTTGGGTCATAGTAGATCGTTTGACCAAGAGTGCAAGGTTCATTCCTGTTCGATCAACTAGGACTGCATCGAAGTTGGCTGAATTGTATGTTAAGTGGATAGTTCGATTCCATGGTATTCCGAAGAGTATAGTGAGCGATCGAGACCCATTGTTCACTAGTGGATTTTGGAAGAGCTTCCAGGAAGTTTTGGGAACTGAGTTGTGTTTGAGTACAGCTTATCACCCTCAAACAGATGGTCAGACTGAGAGAGTTAACCGAGTTTTGGAAGATCTTCTCAGAGCTTGTGTTTTGGACTTCGGAGGATCATGGGAAGATCATCTTCATTTGGTAGAGTTTGCATATAATAACAGTTATCAGTTGAGTATTGGTATGGCACCATATGAGGCATTATATGGAAGACCGTGTAACTCTCCGGCATGTTGGTTGGAAACTGGAGAAAAGCTGATACTTGGGCCAGAGATGATTCGACAGACTTCGGATTGTATAGAGATCATTCGACAACGAATGAAAGCAGCCCAAGATCGTCAGAAAAGTTATGCTGATAATCGTCGCAAGGATTTGGAATTCGACGTAGGTGAGATGGTTTTTGTGAAGATTTCTCCATTAAAGAGTGCTATTAGATTCGGAAAGAAAGGAAAGTTAACTCCGAGATTTGTTGGACCATTCCCGATTATAAAGCGAATTGGAAAGCTCGCTTATAGATTAAAGTTACCGGAAAAGATGGCGGGTGTGCATAATGTTTTTCATGTATCTTATCTACGGAAGTATGTGCACGACCCAACTACGGTGGTTTCTGCTGATAGCTGTGAAGATTTGGAGGTTGATCCAGTGGTTACGAAACCTCGTAAGCCGCTTCGTATTGTTGAAACCGATACGAAACAGCTTAGGAGGAAGACGATTACGTTGCTCAAGGTACAATGGAGTGATGATGTTAACGACTGTACATGGGAGGAGGAAGAGAGGATGAAGGCAGCTCATCCCGGACTCTTCGAGGTATGGCCCTAAAGTGTCGTGACATCCCATGAATTTGTAGCTTGTTCTAAGTCTTAGAATTCTGCATGCTAGGCTAGAATTGGATGCATGGTTTGTTGATTGCTGTGGATGATAGACATGCGGAATAATTTTGATTGCTGTTGATTGCTTGGAATTTCGGGGGCGAAATTCCTAAGGGGGAGAGAATGTAACGACCCGTATTTTACGTACCGATAAATCGTAGAATTTACAGGTCGTTAGTGTTGTTTATGTTGTCTCTAGCCTGAGTCGTATGGAGAGTAATTCGTAGGTTAAAGTGTTGAGTCGTGACCGACCTATAGTAAGTCGTAGACGACTTAGGAGGGTGCACGAGTTAGTGGAGTAACGACCTTAGAAAGTGACCGAGTTAACGAGTCATAGGTTAGGTCGTTAGACGACTTATAGAATGACCGACTTAAGAGTTATCGACCTAAGGTGATAAGCCGTGTGAAGTTTAGGTCGGGTTGGAGATGAGTCGTTTGAGCGACTTAAGGCTTAGACGACCTAGGAGATTAGACGACTTAAGGTAGTGGCTGGCTTAAGGTATGGCCGACTCATAAGTTGTCCGAGCTAAGAGATTCACCGACCTAAGAAGTATGGACGAGTTAGCATAGTGAGCGACTCATAGGTGTTGCCGACTTAAGGTGTGACCGACATAAGACAGTTAGGGGTTTAAGGGTTATGGTCTTAGGTCGTTAGGACGGCAAGGGGTTAAGTCGTGAGTCGTGCCAGTGTTGAGTCGGCTTGTGTTTTGAGTCGCATGGTGGTTAAGTTGTTAGGTCGGAGGCTTTTTGGGTCGTGTCATAGTTAAGTCGTCATACGACTTAGGACTTAGGATATGCGGCAGGAGGGATGAGTCGTAAGTTGCTAGGCCGCACGTATGTTAAGTCGTTAGCGACTTAGTGTTAGGTCGCATAGGAGTTGGGTCGGCCTTGGGTCCCTGAGTCGTTGGGTAGATGAGTCGTTAGGTCGGCCAGTGTTTTGGGACGTGTCTGGGTTGAGTCGTTAGGTCGTTAGCACGACCTAAAGGGAATAGGATGAGTCGTGAGTCGGCTATGTTGATGGGTCGTAACTGTTAGGTCGGAGGTTTTCTTGAGTCGGCAACGACTCATAGGGGTGACGACTCATGGTCATTTCAGCCTATAAATAGAGGGCTTTGGCTCACTTTTTGGCACCGGTTTTTGAAGCGACGAAGTGCTGCCATTTTGGGAACTCGACTACAACATTTCTTCATCTTCTTTTCTCCATTCCAATCTAGTTCTAACATCCATCCAAGATCGAAGATTGAGATCGAAGATCCAAGAGCCAAAGTTGAAGATCTTCATCCGTCCGAGCTAGATTTCATCGATTGAAGCGAGACTTTGCCGGATCAAGCCTTGATCTTCGCTGTCCAGATCTGTAGTTGATTATTGGTGAAGTGTTTGGGTGTTTTGGTGAGTGGTAGTTATCTCTCACGCGGACCCAAAGGAGTATATTGGATTGGTGGTTTGTTGGAGTGTTGTAGATAGTGATTTTGTGCATTTTCCTTAGATCCAAGTGTAGATTCATTGTTTGTGAAGATGTTTACTTATGCATGTTCATTTATCAAGTATTAGAGACAAAACCCATGTTTTATATTTGATAGATCTATGCTAAAAAAAAAACCCTATGATTCATGCATGTTAGACTTATGCTCATTTATTTACGAAATTGCCATTATAGTTGATATTGCTCATTAGATCTTGTTTAAATGATTGATTGTTTGATTGTATGATTGATTTGATTGTTTCCAAGTTAGCTAGTAGTTGATTTGGAACAAGATGATTGAAGATGATTCGAAAGCTAAGTGGAAAGGCTCTTGAATGGTGAAAGCTGCTTATGGCATATGAAGCGGATGTTGAAGCTCATATGTATGAATTGGATGATGTTGAGATGGGACCTTGCCATGATGCGAGGAGGCAAACCATGATGTTGAGTTGGGACGGGTTATGATGACGTTCCAAGCACGGGCTACGACGACGTGCAAAGTTATGTTGATAACTCGGTAATGCAATCCGGGTAGGTGATAATGGTTAGCTTGAGAGGCGCTTGAGCAAGTATGGAAATAGTTGTCGAGGAGGATGACTAGGAGGCTAAGATCTTATCGTTGTTGAAGGTTCTAGCATGCTCAAAGCAAGAGTACGTTGGAACGGGCTGCGACGACGTTCCAAGCACGGGCTGCGACGACGTGCTAGTACTCTGGGTAGTTGCGAAAATTCCTAGGCACGGGCCGCGACGACGTGCGGAGTTATGTCTAGAACCGGGGTTACCATTAGCCCTTGACAGGTGGTCATTCAATTAACGGTGAAATCATGGCAATGATAACAGTGATAGCCAGAGTCATGGATGTTTGGTTGTATTATCATTCGGTCTCAAGAGCGGTATTTTCTGGGTGCTTATCTGATCTTGGTTTAGGCCTTGGGGGTTTGTATTTGGAAAACATCGCCCTTGACTCGAGTGATTATTGCTTTACCTTAATTATCTGTTATGTTATGTTTGCTTCTCCTTAGTGTGTGTCTGGGGGCTATCACTGTAGAAAGAGGTGGAGTGGGATGGTTTGGTTCCTATTCCTTTTATCCCTTTTGCTCTTTTGGTATGTTTGGTAGTTAATTTACTTCTCACTAAGACTTTGTCTGACTCAAGGTTTTATGTCTCCTCTTATTACCTTGGGCTGTTCATCCATGTTGGGATGGGCAGACTAGGTGGCAGGTGACAGGTGCTGTTCTTGGAGATCTACGCTGATGATGACGAAGACGAGCAGAAGGCTTTGCATATTAGTTTTCTTACTATTTGTACTGGGTGTTCCGCTGCTTGTATATATTCTGAGTGCTATGTAGTGAGGCTTTGATGTATGGATTTGCCTGGATGGTTGTATCAAACTACTGTGTTGCTTATATGATGATGTTATGTTCTATAGAGCTTCACTATATTATATGTCTCTATTGTATTTTATCCATGCGCTGTGAGTTGTACGCTAGAGATTCTGCGATGCTTATTTTACCCTGACTACTGTCCATGGCTACCTGGCACGCCCTTCAGCGCTCTTTTCTCTTGTTTTGGTGCGGGAGTCATGGGCGGTCGTCACAAGATAAGGAGTTTGGTATTTGAAGTTGGAGTCTTCAGTGTGGTTAGAATTCTCTGGTTAAGAGAACAGATATTGGATAAGATTGGTTGGTTAGTGCTGTGACATTTGAGATTTCTTATCTGTGTTTTGATAGGATAAGATTGAATTGCCAGTTTGGATAGCTGGAATTCATTGTGTAACACGTGTCTCTGATGGAGTACGTGTATGATTCATCATTGGTTGTTGAATCTGTAGTTCAGTTGGAATTGGATGTTGAGCTGGATTTGAGAGTAATCTGAAGTTCTGTTCAGATTTTGGATCTAGAGATGTGTGGAGCTTTGAATTTTGGTTGTGTAGCTAGTTAGTTAGCTTTTATAGAGCGAGTCTCCTGGTGATTTATACTTCGGAAACTCGAGATAGTATTAGAAATTTATTATGATTTGTGTCAGGATAATTAGTTAAGTTTGTTTGTTTATTTGATTGCTATGGATGTTAGTAACTGGTTATTAGGAATGCTTTGCTGATTGAAATTAAAATCTGTATTGGGTTATTAAATTACCTTTGCTTTTAAATTTCGGGGACGAAATTCTTTTAAGGGGGGAGGATTGTAACGACCCGGAATTTTGGGCAATAACGATTTAATAATCTGTGTTAATAATTTAACTGGTTTGATAGTTCTCTTTATAATTTTAATTTAAAATTGGCTAATTTAATCTTTTAAAGGTTAATAAATATTTAATCTGTTAAAGTAATCAATATCTTTCTGACAATTTAAATTTGATAAGAATTTTTATTCAAAGCGAATCAGATTTTATTCTGTTTATAATATATACAATTGATATATGTATTGTGAATAGAAGAGCTTTTGTTTTTTTATTAAAGATTGAATTTCCAAATTATAATATATATGTATGTATATGTTATAGTTTGAGTTGTTTTGAAATTTAATTTAATCTATTAACAAATTGATGTATGAATGAATATTGTAATTTTAAAACTTAATAGTTTTCAAAGATTAAATTTAAAGATTTATTTATTTGCTTTCAAAATATAAGGTAATTATTTATTTTTAATATGATAGATTATAAAAAGGATTTAGATAAAGTTTTGTTTTATTTCTTTAAAAGTGTTTAAATTTGAAATGGTTAAAAATGTATATGTATAAGTTTTAGATTTTTAAATACATGTATAAGAATATATATTTGCATTATAATTAGTTTTAGAATAATTACTTTTAAAAAGTGAATTTATATACATATGTGAACATTTACAAATTAAGTAACTTAAAAAGAAAGAAAAAAAAAGAAAGCTTATATTATCTTTTAAATTAAATGAAAATTCATAAAAATTTATTTAAAATGCTACAATACATGTGTAAACATGTTAAGGCTCTCTAAACACATGTGTTGATAAATTAGGCTATATAGTGACAAGTGTCCTTATCTTTAAAATTCATTTTTTTTCTTTAATCTTTAATAAATGAAAAAGAAGAAAATTATTTTTCTTCTTCAATTCCAAACACTTTCCTTTGTCTTCACCTCTTAACCAAATTAATGGCAACCTGGAATATTTCCTCAAACCTGAAATTTCATAAACCCAAAAGCAAATTTAAAATCTGTACAAAAGACTTCAACCTGCAACAAAATGGAAGTCTGCATTTCTAAGTTCAACAGCAGTTCAAAACTGAAAATTTCAACCTGCATGTCAAAAGGGGAGTTCAGATATGTTCAACATCTTTAAAAATCAATTTAAGGGATGCATAAGGAGTTCAACAGCAAGATTAAAAGCTTTTCAAATTAAAGATTCAGTGCCTCGAAAATAAAATCTGCATGCATATAAAAGGTGAGTAAACGATCTTAAAAACAGTTGAATCTGGATTTGAATACAATGCATATGATAATATTGATTGAATTAAACTTCTTCAGTTAGGAATTTATCTGAATATATATATATGTTGCTAAGCAGGTTTGAGTATATATGTATATTTATAGCATGTTTGTTCTCTGTTAATAACCAGTTTGGTTTTGCTAGGAAGAAAAAATTCAAAGTCTCCCGATTGAATCCATAATTACTTGTGATATAAAAATGAAAGTTATTTGCTAAGGCATGATAATGACTATAAAAATAATTTCAGAATTTTATAGTTAGAGATTAATGCAGATTTGTGAAAACTACAGTGGAAGTTCAAATTTGGTTTAAAACAAATATTGAGAATTTTGAATTTAGATTCCATAATATGATAAGTAATGTAAAATCATGAATTTTAACATGCGATTTGAAAATTTTAAATTGATGATTTGTTTGAAAATTGGGTTTTGTTCGAATTGGGAAATTTGTTGATTTCTGATTATATTTACATTGATTTGTTTTGATTTTTGAATCAAAGCTAGATTATAAGCTATAGATTTTAGGAAAAATATCTAAGAATTTTCCTAATGACAAAATTGTGTGAATTAGATGTAACTAGGGTTTTTGGTAGTTTTAGTTCGACTTTACTGTAAATGACATTTGCGACATCGATGATGGATCGAGTTTCTTCCTTTTTGATGAAGATGAAGTCCATGATGTGATGTGTATATGGTGGGATCGGTGAGGATGAACGGCGACAGGGTTGACGTCGGCAATGGAGTTTTGGGTTCGAGTAATCTGCAGTATTTCGAGTTGAGTACAAATTTTCGATTCGCGTGAGATTATTTGAATCTGGGTGCTCGGTCGTGATGTAGAGTTTGCGTGTGATGGTGGTTGGGGGTCGCAATGACCGTTGGTGGCCGGAGGCGAGGGGAGACGTGCACCGTGCATGTTTGTATACTCTGGAGTTTTTCGTTTGGGGAAAGACAGTGGGTAGCTCGAAGTTACTCTCAGGATTTAGCGTTTTGGACTCGAAGTCAAGGTGGGTTGGGTTTGCTTCGGGGTTAACTCGGATTGGTTGGTGATTTGCTTCGGTTTTTTTTCTTTTGTGTGCTGTCTGGTAATAAATATCACTAGTTTGCATTATAACTCTAGTTGTTTAAATTAAAAATTCAAGCATCTTACCATAAACAAGTCTTTTAAAGTAAAACGAATTTTCAAAGTTTAAACTTGTTTGTTTTGAAATTAAGTTAATCAAATTTTAAAATGTGAATTGAATTTACTTTCAAATTTAAAACATTTGAGATGATTTCTTTGGAAGTAAATTTACTTAATTAAAGTTTGAATTTTAATGTTTGAATTTAAGGTTTTAAAGTAAATTTAAAGAGTAGTGTTTTTTTTAAAAAAAAAACAAGATTTCAAATTATATTAAAAAGGTAAGTTTTATATTAGATAATTAAAATGTTTTAGATTTCAAATTGGATTTTTAAATGTCTTATTTTCAAATAAGATTATTGTTATGATTTTGAAATCCAAATAGGATAAGTTGATTAAGTTGTGAAATTTGATTAATTTCAAATGACCTATGTATAAAGATAAATGATGTTAAATTATTTTGATATGGATTTAAGAATACTTAATAAATATGATTTATTAATGTTTTCTTAATTAATTAAGGATTTTTAAATCTAGGAAGTTAATTAATATATTGTTTAATTAATTTTAAATAATTAGTAATTATTTATTAAATTTTAAATACTCACTTAATTATGGATTAATTAAGTATAATTACTTGATAAAGTAATTAATGATTAATAATTGAATGTAATTAAGGAAGTTAATTACTTATGGAAGTAATTAATAGTAATTACTCATGGAGTAATTAGTTGAAATGATTATTAGTTAATCACTTAATGATATCAAATAAAGAATTAATTAATATAATTTTTTAAAGATAATTAATTATGAAGTAATTAATTAAAGAATTATTTAATGATGAAGTTAATTGTTTGTTAAGTGATTAATTTAGAGATTAATTAAGGTTTATTAATGAAAGTAATTAGAGATAATTACTTATGTAAGTAATTAAGAGTTAATTACTTAATTTATTTTAGTTAATTAGTTAATGTGATTGATTTATTTATGTGATTAATTTGAGATTAATTATTAAGTGTAATTAATTAAAATATAATTAATTAATAAAGTAATTAATTAAGGATTAATTATTGAATAATTACTTAATGAGGTAATTAAAGATTGATTAATTAATTAATCAAGGATTAATATAATTAGAAATTAATTAATTAAGAAGTTAATTAATTAAGATAAGTAATTATAAATTGTTAATTACTAATTATGATTAATTAGTTGATTGATTAAAAGTTAATTATTTGATTAAAATTAATTAATAAGGATCATTAATTAATATTAATAAAGGTTGATTAATATAAGTGATTAATTTAATTATGATTAATTAATTATAATTAATTAAGATTTAATGTAATTAATTATAGTTAATTAATTAATGAATTGTAACAGCCCTAGTTTCTAGCTATTTATTTCTTTTAATTTTTTTGTTTTTAGGAATATAATTTATATAAATTGTGTTTACCAATATTGTTTAAATATTTAATTTAGAGAATTAAACTCGTTAATTTAATATGATTTTTGTAACTAAATTTAAGAAGAAGAAAAAAAAAGGAAATTTTTATAATGTATAATGAAGTGTGTGGTAACTAAATGTTTTGGATATTATCATAATATCTGTTGTTATACCCATTCCCTAAAAATAATGAAAAGGAGAAAATTTGTAACATATTAAAGTAGTTAATTAATTATGTTAATTTGGTAGGTTATGACATGCAAATCATGTTGGTGGAATATTCTCAATTTTGACATATTAATTATGTTAGCAGTGAACATTGTTAAGCAATTTGAAACAATGAAACTTACAATCAATTTATTTGATAAATCTACCTTATTCCTAGTTAGCAATTCAAAACTTGAATAAAGGCACATACGGATATTTTAAAATGGAGTTAATGACAATTAATAGATATTTCAAAAAGAAATTTATGACAATTAATAGAGAAATTAATTGTAAAATTTCAGTAGTTGACCAGAATTAATTTATTGAATAATTAATGCAAATTAATAAAATTGATGAAAGATAAATAAGTTAATTCTTTTGGTTAATGGCATGAGGACACGAGGTTAATCCCCATTTTGTAGGAGAAATCTGCCCGTGTAACCAGTCCGGCTACCAGTGCCTACAAAGCGGACGGATTAATGTGAGACGTCGCAGGATTGATAATTAACAAAAAGGGTTAATTAACTAATTAAGTTAGTAACCAAATTTGAGTATGTAATTAAAGGAGGATAATTAATTGGTAATATGGTAATTAATTGAAATCAATTAAGGAGGGTAATTAAAAGGGATAAGGTAATCAATTGAAATCAATTAAAGGCAATTAAAGGGGAATTAATTGATTAGAAGAATATGGAAATCAAATTTGCCTTCCTTTGCGCGTGACACAAAATTTTATTCTTTTAACATTTTGACATTTGCTTCTTACCATTTGTTTCTTGAGCATGTCACTGTATTCATTTATTCACGCAGCCTTATCCACAAAAATATCAACTCTTCCAATTGCCATTTTTCCTCTCACCTAAATTAAATGCATTAAAAATTTAATCTTGCCTATCTTTGCAAATTTTCGCATACCCATTATATCTCTCTGTTTCCACTGCGTTTGTTTTGCAATAAATAAATTTTTCGAACCATTGATCAAGTAAATATTTATGTAAGCATTTATTACTTTTGCCTTTTCAGTTAAAAGCTTTTTCATTGCTTACCATAAATCACGCAAGAGCTCAAGTTTTGCTTCCTCAATCAAATCTGTTCAAATTTGCAGTAACGCATGCTTTAAATTTAGATTATAACTGGTATAAATCACGCAAGCTATCTAAAAAAAAAAAAAATCCAAAAGAGTGATATCGTTCAAACATAAAACTGGAAAGAGAAATCAACGCATGCATTTATCACAATTTTCGTGTAGCGTTCAAACAAGAAGAACTGGAAATAAATCTCTTGCCTAAACGCATGCACTCAAAAATCAACGCTTGCATTTATTTCTTACGTTTTCAAACCTGCCTATTTATCTCCCCTTTTTATTTCGCAAGTTTATCTATAAATACTTTGCCTCATTCACATAAGTTTTCATATCTCCTTGTTTGTCCCTCTCTGGTACAAGCTTCTATCAGGTAAATAATTTGCATTGTTTATTTCTTTGCTTCTTCCAATTTTCCTTCCTCCTTCTTGTGTTCTCTGATTTCCTTGCTCGGCTACTTCCCCATCATGCCGTGCCATTTATAAATACATATAGAACTTTGTTAGTAGTAGGCTGGAAGAAATGATATAAATTGATTGTAGGAAGCTAGACTATGGAATTAGTGTAGTTATGATGTAGTTAGTGGTATTGTGGATTTGGATAAGTGCAGTTTGAAGAGGAAGGCATAGAAAAAAAAAAAAAAAAGAATTACAATTTAATAATGGAGAAGATAAATTGATAAGGAGAAAATGATCTGAAATGTTGTTTAATTCAAATAAACAATATTGTATGAATAAATCTTGGGTGAATATAATAAAATGACATTTATTTCAATTTTTAATGGTTGAAATAAATTTAAGATGGTTAAAAATAAATTTAACTGCTTATTTGAGAATTTGGGTGGATAAATATCAATGGATTGTATTTATTATGGTTAATAAAAGGATATTGGTGATGTATACCAATAATCACCTTTTAATGTTTAATAATAAAAGTAAAAGAAGAAATAATTTGCCTAAACATGATGAACATGTATGTGAAATAAAGTATTATTTAATGAATTCGAATGTAGTTAGTGGCTACATTTGATTAAATCGAATAATTTGAACAGTATTGTGTTTGTTGCCAATATTGTCATTTTATTTAAATAAATATATATGAGAATGAAAATAATTGATCATGATAAATATGATTAAAAATGTGAGAAATAATTTAATAATGTCTAAACATGTATTTGTTTTGTTTGGGTGCATAACATCTTTTTATTCAATCAATTGTATTAAATTTGCAATTTATTTTGCAATTTATTCAATTTATTTTATGCATGCGTACGGTTGAAGTATGGGCCTAGGATATGTTGAGACGGTTAGCGGGTTGTAGTAGTCGAGCAAGTTGAACTAAATTTCTTTTATTCTATTCGTTCCAGTTGTTCTGAAATTTTGCTTTGACCGTAATTTTTAAATTCGCATACTTGGTATTTGGATCTTATAGATTTAAGTCAAGGCTTTGCATCCGCCGAAGTTTGATCGTGCTTTCCGTTTTTTTTTCCGAAGTAGATACCGTGTTTGATTTAGATCCACTGCAGCGTTTAAGGTGAGTATTTCTCACCAGACATATGTACATATATTTTGTGAATTATCGCAAGTGTATGTGTAAAAATTTTATTTAAATATTATCTGTCTGTAGTATAACGTAGAATGATGAATCCCATTTAAATTGACACCTCATCAGTTATTATCTGTTGTATTATTTCTGCAGTTATATTATATTATTGTTTATTTACTGCTTAAATCACCACTGCAAGTTCCCTGTTAAATTTAGATTGTTGTGGGCCGAAATGATAGGCCTAAATGATGATTACTGTGCTATTATTATGTTAACTGTTTAACTGTTAACTTGGGATTGCGGGTTTGAAATGATAGAACCCGGGGTTTGTAAATTACGGATTGAAATGATATAAATCCGTATCACTTGACCTAGGCTAGAAAACTATATACAGGCCCGTGGTCCTTATAATATTTTCTGAAATATTTAAAATTATTTTGGAAGTTAAATATTTGATTTAATATCTTTAAAGGATTTTATATTGATTTTGAATGAGTTATAAATGTTAATAAATAAATAAATAAATATTTGAATAAAATTTTGGAATATAACTTATTTTGGAAATTCTGGATTTTTGAAAGGATAAGATTTCAGTTAAGAAATATATATATAAGTTATATTTGGAAATATTTATTAAGTTAAACAATCTACTAAAGCATTTAAATGCTGTCTTTTGAAATTGGACTAGTTTTACCCGTAACTTTAGGTAGCATTTCCTAAGTGCTATAGAATCTGGAATTTGATTGTTTTGAAATTTAAGGAATTTGATAAATTATATTTATGTTTAAGTTTTGGAGACCTTTAAGATATGAGATTTATAACTGGATTTTTCTTAATAAATTTAAGATGAACATTCTAGTGTTAAGTAAATTTTGAAATTATTTAATGGCATAATTTTGGAGTTTTATCTATGGAATTTATGGGAATATTCAAGACGAAATAATAAACACTAATTTGTTGAAAGAAAAAAATATCCAACCTTAGTTTTGAATATTAATACTCCAATTGGATATATATATAGGAATTGAAATGGTCTTGGGAACATGAAGTGATATTTAAATTATGGTTTAAAATAAAGAAATATATTTGTAAAGCTATGTAAATTATCTTCTTTACAAAGTAACCATAAAGTTAAACCATTTATATCCAAACCATTTGTGTTTTGGGAGTTATGTTTTTTTTTAAAAAGAAAAATTTCCAATATATTATGGTTTAAAGGTATAATTCAAATATTTGGTTTCCAGATATTATAAATTTTAAGCAGTATGGTTTTGGAAAAGAATTATATTTGAATATAACGATATCATGTTGTTTTGGGTTTTAAATGATATCGTATTTATAGTTTTGAAATGGAAATGTTTATACTGGTTTTAAAGTATAAATTGTTTTTAAATGACCACGGGTTATAATAACGATGGGTTGGCAAAGAGACCGGGATCGGATATGGACATACTCTCTGTCGATACCGAAAACCACTTTGACCAACCGTGTACGCGGTGGAGATTCCAGAATGAAGTAGGTCGGTGGTGGCGTTTCCTGTAAGGTAAATACGTGGACCCGACTCCCGTGAGTTGGCATAAGGTGGCTAAAACAGGAGCAATTCCAGGCCAATGAGGTCATTCCTCTGATCGGACGCTCCTCTTCGATATTATACTATGATCTTGGATTGATTCAGTGGCCACTTCTATATTTTGATTTTGGGGGAGTTAGTTCGAGGTGGGCGGCAGCTGCGCGCTGCGCGTTACCATCAGCCTGGATAGCAATTGGTATATCTACCCTGGCATTGCCTAGTTGTGCCGTGTCACCTACCCTATCGCGCCTTGTACGAGTTTGGTTTTCTCCCGTAGCCCGTGTGGTATCCTCTAGTGGCTTCCCGATCAGGAGGGACTATGATATTGGATGGACTACTGGGACTATTACGTGTTAAGGGCTATATGGGTAACCCCTTAACGCTATTAAAAAGTAAGTTTATTTTATAAATAGACACTAGTATAATAGCGCAATATACTACATAGTAAATAGTTTGACGGATCCTTAGAGGATGGGCGGTCCCAAGCATCCTTTAAGTTACTTGCTCTATATTACAGTACACTTGAATTAGCTTACATTATATAAGTATGTATGTCCTGACTCGAGTGTTATGTTTTATTTTTACGCTCGGGTCAGCCTGAGTTGCAGCTTCAATTTCTTCTCCGTAGCTAGGACACTCAGTAGATCATTCGAGCTGCTGGAAGTTGTTTCAGCCTTTATCTTTTCTGGAATTCAAGACTTTGAAGACTCTATCTCTATTTATGTCTTAAAATTTGTATTGAGGATTATAGACAATGTAAGTTCTGTTTTGTTGAAGTTATATCAGTGGCTTCATGAACCACTAAATTTTTAATTTCCGCTGCGAGATTCTGATATCTGTGTATGTGATTCTGTGATCTATTTATTGTATATTCTGAGTTTTGCCAAATTTATTCTACAACGCAGTATTTTGAACAATTCAAGTCCGACAATGTGCGGATGCGAATGGTTGAAAATATTGGGTCGTTACATTTGGTATCAGAGCTTTGGTTCTAGGCAAAACTTAGAATGTATGGTAAATTTGATTTACAGAATCACGTTCATTCGAGATTGAACCACTCTCTTTTCGAATTTTGGAACATTCCCTACGGTTCCAAAGCTCATTCGTATCCCTCACTTTTTCATCTGCTTTAGATTCTGGAGTATCTCATAACTCCACTTCGGATGATCTTTATTGTAAATTGGCGGTCTCGCCATTATTCTAATAAAGGGGTGAAACTCCTTTACCATTAGCATTGATTCACCGGAGATTTATATTTATCCTCGGTTTATATGCTAGTATCTTTGGTTATTCCAAATTCTATCTCTTCGGATCAAATGTAGATTTACCCCAACCACATCGATATGGCTCTTTAAGTCACGGATGACTAGGTCAAGGTTGTCCGCGACTTATATAGACTTACCCAGTTTCCTTATTCTGATCTTCTGATTTCAATTTATCTTGAATTCTATTTGATTTGAGTTCATCAAATTTGAGTCTCTATCCTGGTTTGAGAAGTTTATTCCTATATTTGAAATTAAAATCTAATATTATATATATGAGTATAATTTTCAAAATTTTATAATTAATTTAACTAGTTGTCAAGAGATAATAGTTTTGATTTTATTTATGGTGTTGTAAGCCATGTGTTTGTCTAATAAATAAGTGAATATAAAACAATGGTTATAAATTAATTTGGAAACAGAAATGAATTTAAAACTAAAACTTGAGAATTAAATTTCTGATGATTTCAAACCTTGTGTTTAAATTTTAAAAGGATGTAATAAGTATTTTTGTATAGAAATTTGTTTCCAAAGAAATTTTAAAATTAGTGCTTTTCTCTTTGTCGCTGGAAAATAATTTCAGTGATGACTGCAGCATCATCGACATTCATTTTCGAGTTTCGAAGTGAAAAGACCATTCTGTAGTCTGGCTACAGTGTTTCCTTGAGATTTTAATTGATTTGAATTTCTAAAGTATGACTTAATATATATAGATATATAATTTAAATTTGATTTGACATATTAGGTATATATATTTAGTTATCTCTAAATGGTTTGAAGGGAATCAGGAATTTAATTCTTAAAGTTTATCTTGAGGAAGGAAAATAAATATAATAACAAAAATTTGAATAAAAAGGTTCCAATTGGAGATAATTAAATTGAAAGTTTTATTTGTATAACACCCAATTTCATTTAATATAACTTACCTTGATTTTCAAAAGTTAACATGTAATTGGATAATATACAATATAAAAGGATTTTATGAATAAAATTTGAGTGGTTATAATAAATATTATACACTTAAATTTTAGTTATAAAAGATTAATGGGGATAAATAAGGAAAAGGAATTTAAGGAATTTTATTCAAATGTCTTAATAATCAAATTAATTTAATATGGAGCCGTAAATCTAACCAAGAGATTTTAATAAAAGGTTATTTCCTGAAATGAATATGTTTGTGTAATAAACAAGGTATCTTTGAATAAGGAAAATATATTTGAAAGGGATATTTTTGGAGTAAGGATTATATATCTTCAAATCATAGTTTAATTGATGTCTAAATAAATAGTTAAGACGTATTCTAATATCACTAAATTTTGATAATTGAGAATTGGTTTTCAAATGGAAATTCAAGGGTAACTTATTGAAGGAATATCTTATTTATAAGATAAGTATTTTTAATAAAGTGTTAGGTTATTTGTTAAAATTCAGAGTTAAGTACATAATAAACTGATTAGGAATACTATTATATCTACTATAGCATATTATGAGTGCTGCTGTTTCTAAAAATAAAATGTTTTGGAAATTTTTTTTATAAATGAACTTAGGAATATTTCAACCTTGAAATGAATATTGTTTGGCATTGAATTTAAAAGGTATAAATGAAGATTATTTTAAAGGTATTATGATTTTAGTAGCATGATTTCCAAATGATAATATTTATAAATTTAATGATTTCAAAGCATTATGATTGCAAATTTATTATCTTATTTGTTTTCAAACTATCTTTAAGTGTCCTTGGTTTCCCTATCTGCTACAGAATGAGGAGGCTATTGCTTATACCAGTCTATTTAGAAATCTTTTCTATAATCTGTAAAAATCTTTGTTACTCATCGGGGCCTGAGCACCGCTTACCACCCATAGACCGACGGTCGAACTGAAAAGAGTAAAACCGATTCTAGAAGATCGTCTTCGTGCTTCAAATCCGGAACTATTCGTTTAAAGTTCTTGTTTATCTAGCTTATCTTCCTTTGTTTCTTTCCTTTTGTTCCTTTTCGAGGACGAAAAGTTCTTAAGTGGGGGAGAGTGTAACAGCCCTAGTTTTTAGCTATTTATTTCTTTTAATTTTTTTGTTTTTAGGAATATAATTTATATAAATTGTGTTTACCAATATTGTTTAAATATTTAATTTAGAGAATTAAACTCGTTAATTTAATATGATTTTTGTAACTAAATTTAAGAAGAAGAAAAAAAAAAGGAAATTTTTATAATGTATAATGAAGTGTGTGGTAACTAAATGTTTTGGATATTATCATAATATCTGTTGTTATACCCATTCCCTAAAAATAATGAAAAGGAGAAAATTTGTAACATATTAAAGTAGTTAATTAATTATGTTAATTTGGTAGGTTATGACATGCAAATCATGTTGGTGGAATATTCTCAATTTTGACATATTAATTATGTTAGCAATGAACATTGTTAAGCAATTTAAAACAATGAAACTTACAATCAATTTATTTGATAAATCTACCTTATTCCTAGTTAGCAATTCAAAACTTGAATAAAGGCACATACGGATATTTTAAAATGGAGTTAATGACAATTAATAGATATTTCAAAAAGAAATTTATGACAATTAATAGAGAAATTAATTGTAAAATTTCAGTAGTTGACCAGAATTAATTTATTGAATAATTAATGCAAATTAATAAAATTGATGAAAGATAAATAAGTTAATTCTTTTGGTTAATGGCATGAGGACACGAGGTTAATCCCCATTTTGTAGGAGAAATCTGCCCGTGTAACCAGTCCGGCTACCAGTGCCTACAAAGCGGACGGATTAATGTGAGACGTCGCAGGATTGATAATTAACAAAAAGGGTTAATTAACTAATTAAGTTAGTAACCAAATTTGAGTATGTAATTAAAGGAGGATAATTAATTGGTAATATGGTAATTAATTGAAATCAATTAAGGAGGGTAATTAAAAGGGATAAGGTAATCAATTGAAATCAATTAAAGGCAATTAAAGGGGAATTAATTGATTAGAAGAATATGGAAATCAAATTTGCCTTCCTTTGCGCGTGACACAAAATTTTATTCTTTTAACATTTTGACATTTGCCTCTTACCATTTGTTTCTTGAGCATGTCACTGTATTCATTTATTCACGCAGCCTTATCCACAAAAATATCAACTCTTCCAATTGCCATTTTTCCTCTCACCTAAATTAAATGCATTAAAAATTTAATCTTGCCTATCTTTGCAAATTTTCGCATACCCATTATATCTCTCTGTTTCCACTGCGTTTGTTTTGCAATAAATAAATTTTTCGAACCATTGATCAAGTAAATATTTATGTAAGCATTTATTACTTTTGCCTTTTCAGTTAAAAGCTTTTTCATTGCTTACCATAAATCACGCAAGAGCTCAAGTTTTGCTTCCTCAATCAAATCTGTTCAAATTTGCAGTAACGCATGCTTTAAATTTAGATTATAACTGGTATAAATCACGCAAGCTATCTAAAAAAAAAAAATCCAAAAGAGTGATATCGTTCAAACATAAAACTGGAAAGAGAAATCAACGCATGCATTTATCACAATTTTCGTGTAGCGTTCAAACAAGAAGAACTGGAAATAAATCTCTTGCCTAAACGCATGCACTCAAAAATCAACGCTTGCATTTATTTCTTACGTTTTCAAACCTGCCTATTTATCTCCCCTTTTTATTTCGCAAGTTTATCTATAAATACTTTGCCTCATTCACATAAGTTTTCATATCTCCTTGTTTGTCCCTCTCTGGTACAAGCTTCTATCAGGTAAATAATTTGCATTGTTTATTTCTTTGCTTCTTCCAATTTTCCTTCCTCCTTCTTGTGTTCTCTGATTTCCTTGCTCGGCTACTTCCCCATCATGCCGTGCCATTTATAAATACATATAGAACTTTGTTAGTAGTAGGCTGGAAGAAATGATATAAATTGATTGTAGGAAGCTAGACTATGGAATTAGTGTAGTTATGATGTAGTTAGTGGTATTGTGGATTTGGATAAGTGCAGTTTGAAGAGGAAGGCATAGAAAAAAAAAAAAAAGAATTACAATTTAATAATGGAGAAGATAAATTGATAAGGAGAAAATGATCTGAAATGTTGTTTAATTCAAATAAACAATATTGTATGAATAAATCTTGGGTGAATATAATAAAATGACATTTATTTCAATTTTTAATGGTTGAAATAAATTTAAGATGGTTAAAAATAAATTTAACTACTTATTTGAGAATTTGGGTGGATAAATATCAATGGATTGTATTTATTATGGTTAATAAAAGGATATTGGTGATGTATACCAATAATCACCTTTTAATGTTTAATAATAAAAGTAAAAGAAGAAATAATTTGCCTAAACATGATGAACATGTATGTGAAATAAAGTATTATTTAATGAATTCGAATGTAGTTAGTGGCTACATTTGATTAAATCGAATAATTTGAACAGTATTGTGTTTGTTGCCAATATTGTCATTTTATTTAAATAAATATATATGAGAATGAAAATAATTGATCATGATAAATATGATTAAAAATGTGAGAAATAATTTAATAATGTCTAAACATGTATTTGTTTTGTTTGGGTGCATAACATCTTTTTATTCAATCAATTGTATTAAATTTGCAATTTATTTTGCAATTTATTCAATTTATTTTATGCATGCGTACGGTTGAAGTATGGGCCTAGGATATGTTGAGACGGTTAGCGGGTTGTAGTAGTCGAGCAAGTTGAACTAAATTTCTTTTATTCTATTCGTTCCAGTTGTTCTGAAATTTTGCTTTGACCGTAATTTTTAAATTCGCATACTTGGTATTTGGATCTTATAGATTTAAGTCAAGGCTTTGCATCCGCCGAAGTTTGATCGTGCTTTCCGTTTTTTTTTCCGAAGTAGATACCGTGTTTGATTTAGATCCACTGCAGCGTTTAAGGTGAGTATTTCTCACCAGACATATGTACATATATTTTGTGAATTATCGCAAGTGTATGTGTAAAAATTTTATTTAAATATGATCTGTCTGTAGTATAACGTAGAATGATGAATCCCATTTAAATTGACACCTCATCAGTTATTATCTGTTGTATTATTTCTGCAGTTATATTATATTATTGTTTATTTACTGCTTAAATCACCACTGCAAGTTCCCTGTTAAATTTAGATTGTTGTGGGCCGAAATGATAGGCCTAAATGATGATTACTGTGCTATTATTATGTTAACTGTTTAACTGTTAACTTGGGATTGCGGGTTTGAAATGATAGAACCCGGGGTTTGTAAATTACGGATTGAAATGATATAAATCCGTATCACTTGACCTAGGCTAGAAAACTATATACAGGCCCGTGGTCCTTATAATATTTTCTGAAATATTTAAAATTATTTTGGAAGTTAAATATTTGATTTAATATCTTTAAAGGATTTTATATTGATTTTGAATGAGTTATAAATGTTAATAAATAAATAAATAAATATTTGAATAAAATTTTGGAATATAACTTATTTTGGAAATTCTGGATTTTTGAAAGGATAAGATTTCAGTTAAGAAATATATATATAAGTTATATTTGGAAATATTTATTAAGTTAAACAATCTACTAAAGCATTTAAATGCTGTCTTTTGAAATTGGACTAGTTTTACCCGTAACTTTAGGTAGCATTTCCTAAGTGCTATAGAATCTGGAATTTGATTGTTTTGAAATTTAAGGAATTTGATAAATTATATTTATGTTTAAGTTTTGGAGACCTTTAAGATATGAGATTTATAACTGGATTTTTCTTAATAAATTTAAGATGAACATTCTAGTGTTAAGTAAATTTTGAAATTATTTAATGGCATAATTTTGGAGTTTTATCTATGGAATTTATGGGAATATTCAAGACGAAATAATAAACACTAATTTGTTGAAAGAAAAAAATATCCAACCTTAGTTTTGAATATTAATACTCCAATTGGATATATATATAGGAATTGAAATGGTCTTGGGAACATGAAGTGATATTTAAATTATGGTTTAAAATAAAGAAATATATTTGTAAAGCTATGTAAATTATCTTCTTTACAAAGTAACCATAAAGTTAAACCATTTATATCCAAACCATTTGTGTTTTGGGAGTTATGTTTTTTTTTAAAAAGAAAAATTTCCAATATATTATGGTTTAAAGGTATAATTCAAATATTTGGTTTCCAGATATTATAAATTTTAAGCAGTATGGTTTTGGAAAAGAATTATATTTGAATATAACGATATCATGTTGTTTTGGGTTTTAAATGATATCGTATTTATAGTTTTGAAATGGAAATGTTTATACTGGTTTTAAAGTATAAATTGTTTTTAAATGACCACGGGTTATAATAACGATGGGTTGGCAAAGAGACCGGGATCGGATATGGACATACTCTCTGTCGATACCGAAAACCACTTTGACCAACCGTGTACGCGGTGGAGATTCCAGAATGAAGTAGGTCGGTGGTGGCGTTTCCTGTAAGGTAAATACGTGGACCCGACTCCCGTGAGTTGGCATAAGGTGGCTAAAACAGGAGCAATTCCAGGCCAATGAGGTCATTCCTCTGATCGGACGCTCCTCTTCGATATTATACTATGATCTTGGATTGATTCAGTGGCCACTTCTATATTTTGATTTTGGGGGAGTTAGTTCGAGGTGGGCGGCAGCTGCGCGCTGCGCGTTACCATCAGCCTGGATAGCAATTGGTATATCTACCCTGGCATTGCCTAGTTGTGCCGTGTCACCTACCCTATCGCGCCTTGTACGAGTTTGGTTTTCTCCCGTAGCCCGTGTGGTATCCTCTAGTGGCTTCCCGATCAGGAGGGACTATGATATTGGATGGACTACTGGGACTATTACGTGTTAAGGGCTATATGGGTAACCCCTTAACGCTATTAAAAAGTAAGTTTATTTTATAAATAGACACTAGTATAATAGCGCAATATACTACATAGTAAATAGTTTGACGGATCCTTAGAGGATGGGCGGTCCCAAGCATCCTTTAAGTTACTTGCTCTATATTACAGTACACTTGAATTAGCTTACATTATATAAGTATGTATGTCCTGACTCGAGTGTTATGTTTTATTTTTACGCTCGGGTCAGCCTGAGTTGCAGCTTCAATTTCTTCTCCGTAGCTAGGACACTCAGTAGATCATTCGAGCTGCTGGAAGTTGTTTCAGCCTTTATCTTTTCTGGAATTCAAGACTTTGAAGACTCTATCTCTATTTATGTCTTAAAATTTGTATTGAGGATTATAGACAATGTAAGTTCTGTTTTGTTGAAGTTATATCAGTGGCTTCATGAACCACTAAATTTTTAATTTCCGCTGCGAGATTCTGATATCTGTGTATGTGATTCTGTGATCTATTTATTGTATATTCTGAGTTTTGCCAAATTTATTCTACAACGCAGTATTTTGAACAATTCAAGTCCGACAATGTGCGGATGCGAATGGTTGAAAATATTGGGTCGTTACATGAATGATCATTAATTATTGTGATTAATGATAGTAATTAAAGGGTTAATTACTGAATATGGATTGGATAATTACTTGAATGTAGTTAAAGGTAATTAATCAAGGAAGATTAATTAGTGAAGATCATTAGAGATGATTGATTAATTTATTTGGAATATTAATTAATGAAGAAGGATTATAGTAATCCAATTGATTAAGAGATAATCAATTCTGATTTGGATGTTTGATTAATATGAGTTGATTGATTAATATTGGTTAATTAATTGATATTGGATGATCAATATTTGGTGATTGCTATTGGATGATTGATTGGTTGATAGTAGATGTTTGATATTGGTTTGATATTGGATGATTTGGCTATATCTGTTATGTGATATGCTGCATTGTGAAGATGTATATTGAGATGAATTATCTCTTGTGATAATATGATTCATCTATTTATTTATATCATCCTGTATATATAAGTTTTAACTGTTTAACACCCTTAAGTACAACTTGGACATTAAAATGGCGTTTGGTTTCGGTGAGACCGGGATCGGGTTTCCATATTTGGATATCCGAAAACCACATCGATTCCAATTAAACGTTAGGTCGTTAATCCAAGTGGAGCAAGTGAAGACTCGAGGTGTAAGGGCTATACGTCAGTATAACTCTGTGGGTGATTCCGTAATGAGTTTGACGGAATAGTGCTTATAGATTCGAGATGGTGAATCAGAGTGCAAGGGCTATGGTTGTTGACTCTGAGGGTGATTCCAATAATGAGTGCAACGAGGTAGTGCCTTCGGTTTCGTTCGAACCCGGAACGAACTTGTATGGATTGAATGCTTTCAGCACATCGTCAGGTGGACGAGCATTCTAAGATAATGTGTCCTATAAAGGTAATCGTAACCTCAAGCCTCATCAACCGGGAATGGCTAAAACAAGGGAGGTGCAGCAAGGCTTCGTGGGTAGCTCCCACTGGAGAGCAAGATTGATCCCTGTCTAGCGGTCTCTTTTTATTTCGGCTTAGTGTGTGGTTGGTCGTGCCAACTACGGGGTTGTCTTGTTCGGGACTGTCCAGTAAGGGATGGTTCCGGCCTTGTGTTGCAGGGGAGTGGGAGTACTCCTCGGTACGTTGATCTAGGCCACGTACTGTGGCGGGCGGTATCCCTGTAGCCCTGCCATTGATGGAAACCCATTTTCCCTACGAGACCCTACGGTTTTGATTGTATTACCCACTTTTGTGGCTAGTAGCTGGAATTTAGTAGATGTAACAATTTCGGCTATTTCATATTTACTTGAAAACCCTAGACACTATTATAATATCACTGGATTTCCTATCAAATGTTTTGGTTAGCGTATGGTAAAAACTTTTCCATGTTTATGTGTGGGAAGTCTTACGTGATACCTTTTTCTTTCAAAGGTTTTTCTAAAGTTAAGCAATTTTAACCCGTTTACTCACACCAGACCCCTGTTTGACCCGAGTGTTTATTTTCTGTTTTATTAAACTCTTGGGTACTCATATTATGTATGAGTAGTCAAGTGGTTCAGGTTAGCTTGACGAATTCTGGAGGAGATATGGAGCAGAAGGCTTCGACGTGTAGTTATATATATATATTGATTCCGCTGTGTATGTTGTGTCTGTACCTTGTATACTTGAGTTGTATAGTTATACAGAAGTTTATAACCGTCTATTATCAGTTGTTTAAGTTATGTACTCTGATGTAATGAGATACTATGTAATATTTTATGAGATATATTATATTTTATTCGTTCCGCTGTGAGTTCTCTGATGTTGTTTGTGTTCTTCTTTCTCTTTCTTTTCTTCTTCTATCCCTTTCTTTCTTAAAGATGACGCGATTTTCTAGAAGTAGAAAGTCGGGTCGTCACATCTTTGTATCCTGAAACATCTTCATGACACCTGGATGGATGGAGAGTCTAGACTGATGATTTTCTCTTAGAACCTCTTGCATCAAATCATCCACATTTGGAACACAAATCCGACCATTAAGCTGTGCTCCTAACTCATTTTGATCATCACCTTCCCTACTTTGAATATTCTCCTTCATAAGCCTAAGCATTGCATCCTCATCCTGCTTAGCTGCAATACGATCCATAAGAGATTAAGAAGCTACAATCTGACACAACATGGCTTTCTTCCGACTTAAAGCATCGACCACAACATTAGCTTTCCCAGGAGTGTAGTTGATGTCGAGGTCATAAGATGCTAACAACTCAAGCCATCGAACCTGCCTCTGGTTCAAATCCTTCTAGGTGAAAGTATACTTAAGAGACCGATGATCAATGAAAAGCTCAAACTTGGTTCCCAAAAGATGATGCCTCCATAACTTCAAAGCAAATACAACAGCAAGCAATTCTAAATCATACATATTTAGCTTCATGGGGCTTTAACTGATGGCTAGCATAAGCAATTACCTTTTCACTCTACATCTACATAGCATCCAAACCTTCTCGACTAGCATCGGTATAAACCGAGAATTCTTCACTCCCATTCCGAAAGTTGAGAATAGGAGAAGAAGTAAGTTTTTGCTTCAACTCATTAAATGCAGCTTCATACTTATCTCTCCATACAAACTTGGCATTTTTACAAGTCAAAGCGGTGTGAGGTGCAACTATATGAGCAAAGTTCTCTATAAATTTTCAATAATAATTGGCAAGGCCCAGAAAGCTACGAATATCAAACGGAGTCTTAGATGTCTCCCAATCATTAATCGCAGCGACTTAATCGGATAAACCGAGACTCCATTCTTCAAAACGATATGCCAAAACTACCATAGCATCTAATAAATTTACATCACACTATAATCTACCACAGATTATTCAAACAACTCATATATCAATATACATATGAAATTCAATTCAACATTTTTGAGGAATCCAGTTGGATCCCTCCAACCTGTTTTCCTGCAACCACAGCTATAAATACAATATAAAAATGCCAATCCCGTTTTGAGGCGGGATATCACGCTATATAGGGTCATCCGCTACTATGCGGGGTGCATAGGGTCTCATCCGCTAATATACGCGAGAATATCAATCCAACAACTAATATATAATACTATATATAAAAAGTTAAATCCAAATAGATAATAATTATCAAATTCAACCAAACCTCCAATAATCAATTTTAGCTATTTAAAATTAACTAGTAATCCAAAAATGAGTGAGAATAACTCATATTGATTTTTCTGCTGTTTTCGCGTTCCTGTTCCTATTCAATCCAAATGCCTTTGAATTTATCTGAAAATTCTACGGCCTCTAGACTCAACCAAGTGGAATCCGTAGCAAAATCTCCATATTACGGACCCAACACGATTGACTGCGTTGGGTTCTGATTTGAATTGAATAAAATATGCCTTTATAATTTTTTTAACAATTTTATTTCAAATAATAAATTGTATAAACATTTTTTTTAAAAAAAGCCATTACCGATTCGTAATCGAACCCGGCCCAAACTTCATCTTCCCCAACGAAACTTGCTCTTCCCGCTTCCAGATTTCAAAACTTATCCATGCCGACACCTTCTCTCTTCTCTTGCTCCTCCATCCCTTCACGAAACTGCACGCGACCACCACCAACACCTTCTCGTCGAAACCCGCTCCTCCACACACCCATTACGATAAACACGAGCGCCTCTCCCAAAATGCGACACTAGTTACGCACAAAAACCCTCTGGTTGCGTTCAGCCTCAGACCACCGCACTCACCAAAACTCCACTGCTAGCTGCCATTTTCCGACACAACCCCAAACCGATCTTCAATTTGCCGATCACGCCCCAAACTCACCACAATCCTAAACCCTAATCACCATCCCTTCGACCATGTAAAACTAACTTCCTCGACCAAGATCGCACACCATAAACCTATCGTGGATCCGAAGATCATGCCGTAACAAACTCAACCAAATATACCACATGATTTTTTGCTAGCTAAAAACATTTATTTTTATTTCTTTGTGAGTTACTGTCATTTTTTTATGATAAGTGTTATGCATGAACAATAGGAAGAGGGGACGTATATAATGAAGGAGATGGCGTGTAAGAGGAAGGCTACAGTGATTTGAAAAGGAAGAATAACAGCTGATGTGAATTAAAAAGGTCAAGTCAATTATATATATATATATAATTTTAAATTTTAAATTATCTCGATTACGCAACTTAAAATCTCGAACTCCTATCGAGGCGTGCTGCCAGGCGTTTATAATGTTATACCCTAATTTCGAACGTAATGGAAAAGGTTTCGAGTCCTAATTCGATCGTATGGAGAAGATAGCTTTTTGGACCTAATTATTATATTGAATTTTTGATATAAATTTCAGTGCGTTTATGTTCCGTACAACCAAACGTTAACTTCAGATGCTATGAAATCTGAAATCCAATTATAATACATTATTATGGATCCAATGAAACTAGTTTCGTCAAAATCCGAGACTGTGCCCTTGATGGCTATTTATATACGTTAATTCAAACAATATATTTTTAAAATTAAACAAATAACTTTTAAATTCAATTTAAAAAGTTTTATTATCTTCATATTATTAATATAGTTTTTACAAGCCTATAGTTTATTTTTATCAAGCTTAAACTCAAGATTTAATAATTTAACCAATTTTCAATTATGAAATTTAATAATTAAATTATCCAATAAATCGTTATATTTGAAATTCAAGTTAAAAATTAACTTTTAAATATTTAAAATCAATTAAATATTTAAATTTCAAATATCCAAAATTCTGGATCGTTACATTCCTCCCTCCTTAAATGAATTTCGTCCCCGAAATTGTTAGGTAAGAAGAATGGTGCAAACTCATTTGCTTTTCCAAAACCAATAAGTTTAAACAACTTTCCCCAATCAGTTTATCGAAACTACAACATCACTTTTACTAATTTCCAAATTCATTCATAGATTCCAAATACTATTATTCCCTCAGTCATTCAAATTATAATTCAAAACCAAATTTCAAATTACCAAAATTTTCTAACTCCTTAAATTTTCGAAATTTTTTTCCGTTGTCTCCTTTGCGCGGCTAGATCCGAACAACTTCAAAACGCCTCCATGGGACCTGATCATCAAAAGAAAACAAAAACTAAGTGGCTCAATCAGAAAATCATCAATTTCTAACATAATTTAAACATGTACCTTTTTGTCCGGCAATCAAATTTTACTTCTGAAATTGAAGACATCAATTTAGCTTTTGCTTTTAATTACCCGCACCTTACATACCGATAATATCCAATCACATAATTCCAAAAACATTTTATTCAGCATTTCACATTCCAATATTTATTTCACCAAAACCCATGCGATGTAGATATATCAACCGTACGAAATATCAACTCCGATCGCTCATTCGATCACACAGTTTCACTTCCAAACTAATGTCGTTCACACGACTCTCTAGTGCGAACTCTGATCTGGTTTCTTGATCAAAATCCGTTATTCTGCTTGCATAGCTATATACTATAATCGAGAATTCCATAATCAATCAAAAATCCACATCCAGTGTTTGTTGTCGAAAATCGAGTGAAGAATACTAACTCGGATCGATATAAGTCATCTCGAAATTCTATGCTCGAATTTGGATCAAATCGCTATACAAATAAAAAAATATACGTACAACTTACGTATTTATTTCAATCGATTATTAGCTATATCCAATTATCATTATTCACATTTATTTCGTTGCAATCAATTGTCCACAATTCTCATTTTACACACCTTTTATTTAATCGTCATTCAAATATTTACTTAGTTTATGCCTTTTCATACTAATCTCACCCGAGAATTAATTTCATCAAATTCTATAGTTAACTCATTCCTCTCTCTATTAATTCATTTGTGGATCACTTCATGAACCTTACTTAAGTTTACAAACGTATCATACAACTTCTTATGATTAATTACCACTTCTCACTTAAGTTTATATCCATTAATACACTCAAATTGATTCTAGGGTACTAATGACCCTATCTCTAATGAGTTACTCCATCAAAGCCAAGGTTCTCGCTTAACCTCGGCTTTGATACCAAGTGTCACAGCCTGTATTTTCGACGCTTAAAAATCGACATCAATACGTTCACTGTATTACCCGTCGAGCAATCGAATGCTGAAAATACCAGATCGTTAGGGAAAAGGAAGAAAAAGGTAGAAAAAAGAAACAAAAAATAACAATACAAAATCTCACAATCGCTGCGGAACGATATATAATAGATAACAACCGTTCTTTATACAAAAAGAACTGTAACTATTATTTATACATTACATCCTTAAAGTACAACGCATCAATAACACAATACCAGACAGTTATAATAACTTGTCTTCATAAATGCTGAATACATAGCCAACAATAAACAGTGGAATATAATTAGATATGTGTAATACGTCTTCATCGTCCAGCTCGTCTCCTGAGCTCCATAATATCCTGTCCTGAATCTGTAAAACTTGATCTGATCCGATCATTATAATAAAATAACGTCCGAGTCAGTCTAGAAAACCAGCGTGAGAAAACACACTTAATTTGAATAAATAAAGTTATTAAAATCTTTTTGAAAATCAAAGGTATCTCGTAAGACCATGGCACAAATAAACATGATGGTTTTTTACCTTACGATAACCAAAACATTTTATATCAAAATCATCTGATATTATAATAGTGTCTAAGTACAAATACTGATTCAAATAGCTAAAAGTGTTACATTAATTAAATTCCAGCATACCGGGCTCTACAATTAAAACCGTAAAGGGCACGTATTGAAGAATGGATTCCATACGAATAACTAGGCATTGGGGTACCACCTGTCACAGTATACGTCTAGAAAAATGTACCGGAGACCATGCCGGGATACCCTACAACACAAGATCAGATACCCCTAACCTGGATAGACCTAATATGCTATCACCCCGGGTGTTCCCACCCTTTTCGAGCTCTTCCGCGCACCATAGTAATAATATCGAAGGGTATCTAGAAATGTGATAAACATACCCTAATTGGGTGCGACCCACTTAGCCTTGCTACATCTCCCCTAATTTTCAGTCATTTTCGGTTGACGAGCCTAGAGGCTACGATAACCTTTTAAAATAATTTTAACTTAGAATGCTCATTGTCCTCCAATGATAATGTACTAATAGCATTCATCCATACAAGTCCGTTCTGGGTCTGAACGAAACCGAAGGCACTACATCTATTACATCCATTTTGAAATCATTCTGAGGATTAGTAGCGATTAGCCTTTGCACTTCACTACTCTATCTTCGATTCCATGCTCTTGTTTTCACTTCGAAAACATACTCATTGGATCCAGTGTTATTCGGATAACTTATCCAATCCTGGTCACTTCGAAACAACGTTCGATATTTTCGGTAAACTCAATCTCAGTTCTTTAAGAAATAAACAGAAGAAAATAAGATCGCAAATCACCTCCTAACCATTAGTGGACGGATTTCCTTGTAATCGTCCTAGAAGAACGAAACGAGTTTATATGTACTGTATAGCACATTCCGACGATAACTGTACAATATAATTCCCATGTTTCTCCTAGATATTTCCAAAGTTATATTTTTGGGTCAAATTTGATAGTCGGTTAATTAATTATCAAATAAACAATCATTCAACTAAAGGGTTCATTTTCCATTTACAAACACTAAGTCTTATTTTATTAAATTTAAATAAATTAAATCTCTTTATGAAAAGGGTATGTACTTATCTTATCGGAGTAAGTACATTCACTAACCATTCTTTTCAAAAATATTTGAAAACTTTTAAAATAACTATGGAAAGCACCACTGCGGTATCAACCATGAATTCACAGCTCAATGGTTACGTCTATATCCTAGAGAAATCCAAACTTAACTGCATGCAATCTCTGCCTCCGATTTTGCCATGAAAGTATACCATTACTTTTTGAGAAATTTATTTATAATTCTTCTAAAAATAATACTTATAAAATTCCTATATAATTTTCCAAGTTTAATTTAGACAAATACTTTTAAATAAAAGTTATTATATAAAACTACATTAATATTGGATAATTAATCCTTTAAAAATAATAATTATAATTTATTCTTAATAACAATTAACTTGATACCAACTCATTATAAAATAACTTCATTGATAATAAATAGACTTCAAACAATTTAAAATAATTACATAACTTTGAAATGATAATTAATTCCGATTTATTAATAGGATTCTAGTTGATTTACAAGACTTATTTAGAAACTTATAATCTATTTTGACAATTTAAAAAATATATTTTAAAAACCAACTTTCTGAAATATTTTTAACACTTTTGAAATTACCTAGTTAATAATTAAAAATCTTTCTTTTAAAATAAGCCCAAATTCTCGATAAAAATATACATTTTTGGTTCCAATATAACCAGTCTAATACTTATAAATCTCTCTCGATTTATCAACAAACAATTTACATTTTCAATTTCATAAATTCCTTTTCCACTTTTCCAAAAGAAAACTCTATCTTTTCTTTTTAAACCAATTATCCATCTCATTAGCTTGTATCTTATCAAAT
Source organism: Allium cepa (assembly GCA_030765085.1). Taxonomy (NCBI): domain Eukaryota; kingdom Viridiplantae; phylum Streptophyta; class Magnoliopsida; order Asparagales; family Amaryllidaceae; genus Allium; species Allium cepa. The sequence continues at coordinate 984,564,857 of CM060929.1, read as the reverse complement.
GATAAAGAAAGAACGAAATCGGGATAAATACCAATTCCTATTAAACCCATGTTTGAATTGAACTATGATTCTGATGCAAGTTCTTCCTTTTTGAATTTCGTTAATAGCCGGGACATTGAGGAAGATCCAAAAAGGCATTTCGGGAATCGATTTGATTCTATCTCTGTTCATCCCGTTTGAAGAAAGGAAGGATCCCCAATAATCGATCTTTCTTTTAAATGCAGAGGCGCATAATAGATCGATATGAACATCATGAGCTGCCCTGTAATAAAACCCACTGTTGCTGATATCTCCTTCTCAGTTCCTTCTTTTATAACCTGAGCTTGGAGGGAGCGAATTACCGCTGTATGGCTGATCGGCGATTACTAGCGATTTCGGCTTCATGCAGGCGAGTTGTAGCCTGCAATCCAAACTGAGGACGGATTTTTTGGAGTTAGCCCACCCTCGCGGGATCGCGACCCTTTGCATGGTGGATTCACAATCCACTTCCTTGATCCACTTGACTACGTTCGCCCCTTTTCTAGCTAAAGGATTTTCTCTTTTTTCCATTCATCATTATTGTATTTATTCTTACCTTCATACTTAGAAGCTTCTCATAATTTTATTAATTTATTTATTCCTTTTCTACATGCGAAGGAAAGTAAAATTTATTTCGAGGAAAATAAAAACAGGTTTTTATGGAGTTTTGCCAACAATTTGCTTGCAGTTTTTTAGTAAAATAAGAGGTGTTAAGCTTTTTATCACTCTGGCGTCGAGCTATTTTTTTGACTTATTTGAAATGAATTAAATGAACAAATTAATAAAAATAAATATTTCTCCTTCAGGTATTCTATGGTAGCTCTAATAGAAAAATACTACTAAAACGAATTGAAACCAAGAAATATAGGCCCGCCTGCCATCCACACCAGATAGATGGAGTTTTCCGAAAAACCCTACTAGTGGAGGAAGACCCCCTAGGGATAAACCCATGTATGAATAAGGATTGATTTTACTTCCGCACCTAGCTACTCTAGGTTGGTGGAATTTTTTACCCTATATAGAAAGCTTTTTTCCATTTCTGTTCTCCAAAATAAAATAGGATTTTAAACTATAATTAAAAGGGGGGGGGGTATTACTGGAATTGGGACCCCAAGGAAACTTAGTTATTAGTTTTTTATTTTTATTTTTATATGGTAGTTGTAGTTATTAAATTAATATTAGGGATCAGTCTTTTTTCAAAAAAAGGGTTTCTTGGTATCGCCACTTTAAAAATAGATGGAAAAAAATTGCGTTCACTTCTCTTTTTGTCCAAGTCACTTCCCTTTTTGTCCAAATCTCTTCCCATTTTCTTTATGAGTATCGGGAATACCCCCATTCATAGGTCCGAGATCCACATCTATGAATTGAAAAGTCATTTTTCATTGAATAAATAGATTGAAATATTGAATATAAAATACAAATTTTGGTGGAGTGTGACATAGATCTGCGTCTGCTTTTATACAGTTGGATACGAAATTATCAATCTTTGAAACAGGGATTAAAGTGGTGGATCTTTTAGCTCCGTATAGTCGTGGAGGAAAAATTGGACTCTTTAAGAACGAGCGATTGCCCTTCTCTCACCCTTACTGCCCAACCAAAGAGCGGACAGCTAATGCGTTCCACTTATTGAATTGGGTCTAATAACCTAGTCGAAAAGATTTTAAAATCATCACAAACCTCCCTTTTTTCTTTTCTATTTCAATTTCTCAATTACAATAGGTCCGGGATATTTCTTGGTTCATCATGCAATTGCTCTAGGGGGAAGGGGGAGATGTAAAATTTTTTACCAATTTGACACTTAGCCCATCTTGCTTTTTTTTGCTTCAAATTGTATCTTTGATGAAAGGGTTTTTTTCAAAAAGAAGCATCCATGGATGAATGGTTAAAGCGCCCACTCATAATTGGCAAATTCATAGGTTTAATTCCTACTGGATGCACGCCAATGGGAACATTCAATAAGTCAAGATTAGGATCATATTCTATGGTTATGAATCTACCAGATATGTCTTTTTCATTCCGTCGAAAATCGATTTTACGGGGCACGTAGTGTCTGAGAGGGTCAAAGACCAAGAAGTGAATTATTTATACCATGATCCCCAAGTAGTTTACCGGCATTCCCAGCCTTAATGGATTAGATTGCACCAATACCAACCCTTTTTTTCAAAAGTGAAGATTCAGTAGTTATTCTGGTGGATCTCTCTCTCATTTCAAAAAAGCCTAGAACCGAACGATCGAGAAACTCAACGCCACTATTCCTGAACAACTTAGAGCCAGGCTTTCTTTTCACACTATTATGGACAGAGATTTATATTCAAATATTTCTTCTTAGAATATATTGATTTGACCCCATAAGTGGGAAGATCGGCCATCTAGTGACATAACGCAGGGACTTCCAAAAGTGGAATAGAAATTAAAAGACTCGTTTTCTAAAAATCTTGTTTTTAGTCTTCTTTTTAACGTATTTAGTGTATTAGTGTATTGATATTTGTTGTTTAGTAAATCAAATAATAGATAATAAATGGATCAGTTTAAAAATAAATGAGTTGTTAGTCATAGAATGTTATTCTTGTCAGACTTGAACCTATTTATTTTTATTAATTTGTTCATTCAATTCATTTCAAATAAGTCGTATCTTGTTCAATCCAATCAATAGAGCTGGAGTTATAGTTGTTTCTTTTGAAGTAATTGGATCCTTTTCTTCGTTCAAGAATCTTTTCCCTTCTTCCACTCTGCCCCGAAGAGTATCAACTCCAGCATCGAGAAATTGGTTAATTGGTAAAGATACATGGATTTGGTGTCCCGCCCAAGAAAGTACCTTCTGTTCAAATTTTACTTTTTCTGACAAAGAAAAATGGGTTTGAATCAGATTGAATTTTATAAAACACAAGTCTGACTCATAGTGATCCTTTATCAAAGAATGACTCGGGTTATCAAATGATTGAACAACCGGGATCAACTTACTTACGATACTTAGTTGAAAAATCTATTTTTCAATATCTTTCCTTAATTTAAAAATTTCTCGATTCAATAGAAGCCCAAAGAAGTGAATATGGTACCCAAATAACGATAGATATGTCAAAAGCTGGTCCGATTATTGTTATCACTATTCTTAAATCTAAAAAAGGAATTCCAATTTTTTTGGTATTTTCAATATCTTATTAATATAAATTATTATAAAATATTTCCTTTTTTATATTTCGAATAGATTACCCAAAGAAATAAGTAAAAGGAATTTCCATCCAAAATTTAAAATTTGGTTTAGATGTATATGATGATATCTAGACAAATGGATCTTTATCTTATATGAATCATATGATGAAGTACCACATGAGTGGATAAATAGGAATCCAAATCTGCCGATACAAGCTTAACTTGAGGGGCGGTGAGTTAGTGGCAGTAGGTGGCAAAGTAGCTTTGTTACCTATTCCGTTAGGAACTGCAGATTTTTTAGAGAAACAAAAGAAGACTTCAATATCCAAGCCTAGCTCAGACGTAGCTCGCTTCTTTTCGGGTGTGAAGCAGTGTCAAAGTCATAATATATGTCAACCCAAACTGCATCTTCCTCTCTAGGACTCTGAAAAGGTACTTTTGGAACACCAATGGGCATTACATTAAAGAAAAAATGTCCATGGATTTTATCATCGACTTGATGAATTTACGTAATTAGAAGTAACCAATTAGGTTTACGATGAAACCTAGAAATACTATGTTATTTCCCATGCTTATATTGGTATTATTTACTTTATTGATTGACCAATCAGAATTTATTTTGGTATGTTCACCTACTCCACCAAATATGGATACGCCTCTTAATGAGATAGAAAGTCTTATAATTGAAAATTATAATATTTTGAAACAGTTCGTTGTACAACGAAAAAAAAGTCGACCCGGTCTACGAATTTATTCCAACTATAAAAAAATTCAATAATTTCATATTGATATGAATTAATCCATATGCTCCCATTTTTAATAAGATTCCCGCTAGAAGCAAGCCTTTCCTCGTTTAAAACTCGCCATTGATGTTAAGGCTATGCCATCCTAAGGTGCTGCTAAATGGAAGGATCTTGAGATTTCCCTATTGGGCCGGGTCATTTCGAGGCAAGCAGATCATTTATCATAAAAAGGATGAGCTTCAAGAGAATGATTTGGAGTTCTTGCAGAGAAACACTTTGGTATTGTTCCTAGATCAGAATACAAATCATGAATCGCAGAACACATGGAATGCGTTAAAGGAGTGGGCATTATTGGTGGAGAGGAGAGGAGGCAATAAATTGGGGTTTATCAGGACTAATGTTACGGGCTTCTGGAATCCAATGTGTCGTAAAGTTGAGGGGAGTTTAAAATAAGCATAGATATGGAGATTCCCGAATAGGTCAACCTTTCGAACTGCTACTGAAGGGCCAACTTGATCATCTTCCCCAGGGATCTCGAATAGTGGAACCCTAGGAGAGCCGCCGACTCCAACAATCGTCCATTTAACTAAATTGAGAAAAAAAGGCTCCTCCTTCCAGTAGTATCGGCCATTTCCTCCACTCCTAATTGTTCCAGAGCAACTAGAAAGAGATTCTTTAACCAAAAAGAATTCAGTTCAGATGTAGGATACCTATCCAGAAGTTTTCTTCAAATATTCAATATAATTCCACAGGACCTATTTTCGTTCCCTAGTAAAAAATAGAGATAGAGGATAAAGATACCAAATCAGTCTTGTATCAAACTACTTGTTTCTTTATAGTTGGATCTCCAAGTTCATGATTCATTCCCATCCAATCAAAAAAGGTTTTTTTTTTAATTTCTGATAATATAGATTTTTAGTATTTTTATGAAACTTCTAGAAATTATATTTTTTTGACCCATCTCATGTTCATTTGGAATCCGGGCTCTTCTATTTTCTACTTATTTTTTTATTCTTAAAAGATTCCCTTTTTCTGTGGAAAAGACCCATATCCATAATGATGATCTTACATATATCTTATCTGTCTCTCTGGGAAAATGAATCCCCAGAAAAAAATTTCAGTTCAATACTTTATTTTTATCTCCACTCCCTTGTTAGTGATAGTGGGGGCAATCCAAATAATTTATGCAGCTTCAACCTCGCTTGGTTACTCAATTTCGAGAATTTTATCTTCTACTAAGAAATTCACCGAGGAAGCGGAAACCTTTTTGAAGGAAGCGTAGAAACTGACTTTGCTAAAGAAAAGGCTTTTAGTGCAACTAAATTTCCCTTTTTCTTCCAAATATCTTGGAAGATTTCACCAAAACCTTTATCTCTGAGTTTTTGACTTTCCGAAAGACATGAAAGATCTCCCTCCAAGCCGTACATACGACTTTCATTAAATACTGCCTCGAAAAACTAAGGGTTCCTTCACAAGGTTCATCCACAGAGGGTGAGTCAGGGCCTAAGATCAGGCCGAAAGGGGGATAAGAGGATGACTGAAAGAAATCAATTAGTTATTCACTAAAGTTTAATTTGATTCAATGACCAGAGTAAGACGAGGATATATAGCTCAGAGACGTCAAACAAAAATACGTTTACTTACATCAACCTTTATAGGACCTAAATGTAACATCCCTGAAATTTTAGTTAAGATAATTTGATAATTAATTTAATTTTTGAAATTAAATTGTGAATTTAATTTTTAATTAATTAGAAGATTTTTAGAATAAATAAAATTTTTGGATTAAAAATAGAATTTGATTTGGAATTTAAGAGAAATAAATGATAAATGGAATATAAAAATATATTTATAAAAAGGTATTTGATTATTTATTCATTTATAAGTACAGTGGAGTACGAATGTCGATTTTCGAACGCTGGAATTTGGATCGTGACATTTTGGTATCAGAGATGAAGGTTGAACTTTAGCTCAGGAGTATAATACATTAAGTAACTCATTAAAGATAGAGTGAAGTATACCCTAGAATGAGTATATCCCTAAGATATCCGTTCGTATGCCTCAGTAAATTTTCTTACTATCACTGATAGTAAGTATGAGTGCAAGAAGGGAACGAGATAGGGGACAGGGAGATACCAATACAAGTGGTCAATGCCCTGCAACAACAGAAATAACTTTCTCTATCTCCTTTGATTCGTCTTTTCAATTCTTTGATGATTTCTGGCAGCTCCAGGAAGAAGCTTTGATATATTTGCATGGGACACAAACTCCAAATGGGTCAGAATTGTTTGTTTGGATGAATTATTTGCTTTGGTTGCCATGGTTGATAGGTATATTTTGGTTGTTTAAACTAAATTTTTTTTGGATTACATCCATATATCTGTTTATTCTGTTGGGTCTAGATATATTCTACGAACGGTTAGTTATCATTTCGAACTAACCAATACCCCTGTATATTCCATAGTTCTGGTTACCTGAGTATCTTAATTCGTTCTTGTATCCATTATTGATATTCAGATTTGGTAAGCCAAATGCAGAACAAATATTCAGTTTGATTTGGTAATTCATCTCTCTGTAACAACCCGTAGATTTAACCGGTTTTAATAACGTATTAATTGAAATTTTGTGGGAATTTAAACGATAAAATTTTGAAATATAAATTTAATATTTGGAATGCGTCTAGTTAAATATAGCAACCGGTAAATTTTTGTCCGAAAATATGAAAGTTTATTTCGTGCGTAAATTACTTCAATTTAATCAGTTAAAAAGCGATGGAAATAAAAAATTTTCAAAACCAAAATATTTTTACATAGAAAAATTCTAAAACATCTTCTGAGCAAGATGTCAGTTTGTCGTTTTTTCAAATTCTGATATCTTTAGCTCCGTCGATCTTATTTTTCTACGTTTTTCACGCATTTTCCGCTAGTATAAAAATTCGAATTTTTATAATTCATTCAAATTACTGATATTTGTATACCGTTTTGATCGTCTCGTCATGCTGATCTCTACGGTATATTTCTTTCCGTATTTTGGGTCCGGTACACAACGAAATTTGCAAAATGATTCCTGTACCGGTACCCTTTTTTTTTAAAAAACTTTTTGGATTCGTGTGCTTACATGTGCCTACCTGTTGAATAAATAATCAATAGCCGATAGCGTTTTGTGAAATTTGAATCGTACTTAACGTTTCCTATCTCACCTTTCCATTTTATACTTTGGTTTTTAAATTCCACTTTACTACTGGACTCATTATCTTCCTCTCCTTCTTATTTCTTTTCCCTGAACATTTATATTTTGTTGCTCCTAAAACCCTCCTACCAATCAAGCTTTCATTTTTCCCAAAGGAAATCTGTAGTTTTGCAAGCATGGCCGAACCCATACTGCACCGCCTTCATCCCCACCCGCCACCAGAGATCCGGCCTTAACCCGACCATCCGAGCCTCCATCCGATGCTTGTGACAACCTTCCCTTCAACCTCCACCGTTTACTGCATAGCTCGCCACCCATCAGCCTCTCCTTCGACTTTCCCAGACAGCGAGCATCTCCTTCCAGTACCACCACGCACTTCATCCACCCTTTGCGCAAACATTCCATAGTCGACTGCCGAGCTCCGACGCGGCAAGCCGCCTTGGCAAGCGCAACAATCCTCCATCCGTGCTTCCAGTGGCCAACCAAAGCTGCGCCCTCATTCTTCTGCTCTCTCTCTTGCGTGTAACCACCCCTTGCCTCATCGGCCAGCGCCCCATAGCGAAGCCCAGTCGATTGTTTTCCCTTCCTCCTCTTGCTCGGCCAAGCTAGCGGGTAAATGTTAAAATTTAAATATTCTTTTAAGATTTTGTTATAAAGTTTATGTATGGTACTTTACTTGTTTTAAGTGGGTTAATAACATTTCTACTTATAATAAAATATAAGTTTTAAGCTTCCAGTTAATATATAGCTTCAGCCGTACTACTTGTTTTGCAAGTTGTATAAAATCAAGTTGCTATGTGTATAGTGAAAATTTGATAAAATAATGGCTGTTTTGTGAATAAGAATTGCCTATATATTTTAACAGTAGCATATTAGTCTTATATATAAAGTTTATATATAGTTTGGGTTTGGAAGAAAAGTATATATGTATAGTGTTGACATTCTATGTTATATGAGTTATAAGATTTTGGGTTATGTAAGTTATAAAGTTTATAAAGATGAGTTTAAGAATAGAGGTATATATTATTTTATTTGATTTGCTCTGTTAAAAGGTTTGAACATGTATGCAACTGATGGTTTAACTGTTCGTTATATATATATATATATATATATATATATATATATATATATATATATATATATATAGTAGTATTGTTATAAACTAGTTTCATGGATATAAATCCAAACATATATTATGAATACTGTTTTATATATATAGATGACAGTGCTTGTTTTAAAATATGTATCGGCATATATGTTGATTTTATAATAAAGTTATTTCGGTCCTGTCTTTGTTAGTAAGAGTTTGTGCAGCACGTATTAAATATAATATTTATATAATATGTTTTATAAGTATGTAAATTATACATTGTTTGAATGATGTCTGTACAGGTGGATATGGCAGTTATGTATAATACTTTTTATATAAATAGTTATATATAGATATATTTTCAAGTTCACTATACTATTTACCCTCATTGATTTCGTTTTGACTTGATTTCGTTAATGTTTATCTATCATATTGTCCGTCCAATTTCATGCCCATCTCGCTTTGATTTGGTAGTCGTACTTGCATTTCGTAACTCAGTTTCATCATCCAATCTATCTAGCCTCGAAAGGTGAGCAATCACTCACGATTAATATTCTTTTATCTATTAAATTTGATTTCAATTGAAACGACAATTGAAATGTACCGCTGTTAGTTATTTACACTGTTATATATGCTATTATCTGTATCAGTTCACCTGTGACATCTGACACCATTATCTGTTAATTATACGATGATAATCCAGTTTGGTTGATGATTGGTTGATTGTTTGTTGTTTATATTGGATGTAATTTAAAACGTATAAGTGATAAATATTATGCAATTTAATTTGACATAGGATAGTTAAAAATTTGAAATGACATATGTGTAATTTTAATTAAATGACATTTGTATAATATGACCCCCTTTAATGTTATAAAAAAATTGACACGTAGAATTTGATAAATTGCACTTTGATCCTTTGAATGTATATTGGATTAATTGTTGTATTATTAAACTTGAAATTGAAATTGAATGACAAGTGAAAAAAAACCCGTAATGTAATAATCTTTGATCTACATGAAATCATAGTATAGATTCTAGAAATAATTATATTAATTTACATAAATAACAAATGTAAATGAATACGATTATTTCGGGATTATTTAAATAAATTGTTGAATTGTTATGTATGGTTGCTATTGCTTGTTTATTTACTTTGACACCATCCCAGTTATCACACTACAAGTTCTCTTTACTATGCTTGATTTTGAATTGAAATGGAATCGAGTTGAAATGATAAATACCCAAATGAAATTGACTTAGAATAGAGAATTAAATAAAAATGCGATTGGTCAATAATTTGATTTAAAAATAAAATAATAATTTTATCCGAATAAAGAATAAATTTTGAAATGAACTTGAGAGGAGATGATAATGCATAAGAGGAGAGGACAAAACATGCTTTTTATAGCTATATTTAATGTGTTGTATATCTCAAGTTTTAAAAATCTTGCTTGAACCAGTTTCATAGTTCTTACTGTAAATAAACTTGAGTTAAGAACAAGATTGAAGTTGCAGAAATTTGATGATTGAAGTTTTCCTTGGATAAAGAACTTGCTATTTTTGTTTGCGTTTATTTAGTCTGTATTGGTTCTAACATGTAATAATTGCTTTATACAATTTAGGTATAAAATCTGCAACTTTTATTTATGGAAATCTATAATTATGCAAACTTTGTGGATTTAAAATTATACATATCTGATGCCCAGTGCAACAAAGGCCGATCACATAGAATTGTTAAATCCCTTTAGAGAGTAGAAAGTTCTAAGCAATGTATTTATTTGTACAATTTTGCCAAATGGGTTATCTGAAATATGAAACAAGGTCGTTCTTTACTAAGTATATTTGACGACGGTTCTGATTATGATATTATATTATTCACTCAAGTTTGCGGTCATTTTAATTTTGGCCAGCAGTGTTTTTCTTCATAAGAATATATGTTTTAGTTGCATGGATCAATGAGGACCAATATGTTTAAGAAAAAACTGAATTATTTATCTCGTTATATTTTTATGAATAGAAAAAACTATAAAATCAGCGTCAAAAAATGAAAAATATTTCAAACTACATGACCAAATTCACGAATTTAGACAGAAAAACAACAATGCATATCACAGTACAAAGCTTTGAATTGTACTAAAGTTCTGTACAATGGCATAAGAAATATTATCTAAATAGTCTGTTGATTAGTTACACAGGAGATTGCCACTTCGCAGTAAATGAAGCAATCATTCTACTAGTGTGAAATTTATGTTAAAAGCTATTTGAAACCCCAACTGATGTTCAGTGTAAATTGAGATAAATGGCATGTATGTTTGATCTTTTTTTAAAGTTCAAACAGTGATTGGTTACTGTTTATTCCTTGTTACACTGACTCGTTTGTAATTTAATTGCTATACCACTGTATTCAACAACAACAACAACAAATGATGAGCTAATAACATGAAAACAAGTAGAAAGTGAAATCAGAAGTTAATTAACCGTCCACAAAACCAGGAAAGAAAATTAAACTTCACAAATTATTCAAAAGTTAACTCATTTCCACATATATTGCTGTTAAATTTCGACGATCACTTGTATAATGGCATGGATACTTCAAAACAAAAGTTTTCATTATGTCCATTTAGTTAACTTTTGGATGTCTTTGGCCAAATGAAAATAATTAATCATCAATGAACTAGTGCAATTTGACTGTTAAGAAATTGCTCACTCAAACAACTTATACAATAAGGAAATGATGCACCAATCTAGAAAAAAGCAACTAAATAATGAAATGTGAAAAACAAGTTACATTACTCGTGTAAGGATACTAACGTATAATATCAGGAATTTGATTTGTCTCTGCAACTAGTTTTGCTAACTCTTTGACACTGCTTTCATTTTTCTGCACAGAGAAGCAAGTTGTGTATCAATAAGGATTATGATGGTTAATATAGGACAGTGTATGTGCACAAATAAACCAAAATACTATAAACGGAATATGCTTACCTATAGACACAAATAATTTAAGATTATTATATATTAGACAAAATCAAACATCTGAGAAAATCAAATATAAATACCAATTCAATCAAAAAATAAACAAGGGAAAACAATTCAACCTTAGAATTAAAAATTGAAGATTCAACTGTATAATCTAAGATGTGCAGATAAACCGAATTTGTAGGAAAATTTCTCGAGTTGTTTAAGATCTTCCACAAAGTTGAGATGTAGTACACTGTGGGGGTGAATTTTTTTTGATAAATTTAGCACGGTCTTAGGCCGTTCCAAAATTGCCACGGTCAGTAATCATGGTAATTCATTTTACCACGGATCAAGACCATGGTAAAATTGCCAAGGCTTAACAACTTGACAATTTTTGCACAGCTGGGTATGACAAATTGAGCTGTATGTTGTAGCGAATGGTTCCTTGATTAGATAGAATGATGCTTGATTCTATCGTGGAATGAAGTAACACTGTAATGGTTCCTTGAGAATAATGGAAGTGAAATAGAGCTTGGAAAAGGCTTAGAGATGCATGCTAAAAGACCGTTGATACTTGAAGTGTTTTCTGTTGTACTCAAAGCAGGAGTATTGTGAGTATACTCATGGGTACTTTGTTTGACTACCAAGGATCATTTGTTTGGTTCTATATACCTTGGACTGATGGATTTGGGTCTAATGTCAGCTTCGGGCTAAAGCAAGTACATTGAAAATTGGGATATTTTCCAGTAATCCCTGACATGAGTTTGGTCATATGAGTTATCATATATCCAAAGCATATTAAGTGATAGATGTTAGTACCTTAGGTTTTGGTTTTGATGATAACAACTATAGACATTATATAGAATATAGATACTAATGTTTTATCAATATATATATATATATATATATATAGTATATAATGCAGGATATTAGATATGTATTGATTGAGAAGACTGTACAGTATCAAGAGTAACTCAAGATGATAATAATGGATGACTCATGAGTATTGAATAGTTTAAGATTTCAAGATATTCCACGTAAGTTACAGAGATAGAATTTTTGTTAAAATCGTGATAGCTTTTTCTTGACCTCTCTCACTCTCTATTTCAAATAAGTTTTGAATATTTTTTAAACATCCTAGTTTTCAAAATAATCTTTTCAAATATCTATTCAAAATATTTATTAATATAATTGCTTAACCTTTTGTATCTACAAAGATATTATATTAAGTTTTTAAGTATTTTTTAATCTATTATATCTTTTGGTATTTTAGTTTATATCTTCCTTATGTTTATTTTTGATTTTTGATATTTCCATATTTACTTATAATGTATAACTATATTGATTTATATATATTATTTACGATATATTGAATACTCTTATTAAATCTTTCAAAATTATTTTATGAAGTTTTATTAAGTTATATTTTTATTAAAATGTTTATAAATTATATTTAAATGACTCTACAAATTATCAAATTATCTTACAAAGCAACAGATTTTCAAAATAATATTTTTAAAGTGTTTTTCAATTTTGTGAAGACTATGTTGACATACTCTATCTATGTATGTCGACATATTGGCCGTGATTTTAAAATTTTATATTTGAATTGAAGTGTCCTTTCGTCGTATCTTTTCATGAATGGACATGACCGTTGTTTCCCTATATATACCAGATTTCCAAATGAATTTTAATCATCTACTTCTTATTCTTCTCTCCTCTTTCCACTCTCTTATTTTCTAAATCAAAATATACTCAAACTCTGTCAAAATTCAACTAGAATCAAATTCAATCATTACTAGTTTGATTCTCCTTAATTTACTCTCTGATTTCTCTCATCTCTCTCACTTAAACCAAGATCAAAGTGATATTCACGAGTTACGGACCAATTGTAATCAAGATCAAAGATCTGAGTCTGTAAAACTTTATCAAATCATCCTTCTATGCTTGTGGGTATGATTATAGCCTATAAAATTAATTTGTTGTACTTAGTAGCTCGTAAATCTAGTGGGTGTGCTTGTAGCCTGAAAATCACACGACTCTACCCAATGGTCGGGATTCTAGAGGGTGTGCCTCATAGCCTTGAAATCGAGGTTGTATTTTCATTTACTAGTTGAAAATAAATTCGCATAAGGAATTGTGCGTGACTGGATGTAGGGTAGCTTCGAACAGTATAAAATCCTGGTGTGTACTTTTCATTTTTACTTTTACTGCATGTGCTTTTATCTGTACTTTAATTCTGTGATTGTTAATTACATTATTCCAAGTAGAATCTTAAAGAATTTGAAAATATTCGTATAATCCACTAAACATTATTCACCCCCTCTAGTGTTAATTTAGCCTTAGGATCCCTATTCCGTTGACTCACATTTGGTATCAGAGCAATGATTTTCAAAGTATTAATAATCTAATTTTTGAAAAAGTCTCAATGGTAATTTTTAATAATATTTTTAACACTACTTTCAAAAATATAATTTGCAAAATCATCATAATGTTGTTTCATAAATTTGCATCTATTCATTATAAAAAACCACATGAATTTTTGAAAAGGTATGAATTGTAGGAACAAATGTATTACATGGCTTTTGATGAACAGACACTTGATGATCAAACTCTATGGATCACAAATGACAAATATATATTGTATAGCGGATGCTCAAGGCACATGATTGGAAATTTGAAGATTTCAAAAGATCTAATATACAAAGATGGTGGATCAGTAAATTTTAGAGACAACCCTAATGGATATGTGATTGGCATCTACAATGTCAGTAATTCTAAAACTCCTGCTATTTCTAATGTTTTGCTAGCTAGAAATTTAAAGCATAATTTGTTGAGTACTAGTCAATTGTGTGATATAGGTTTCAAAATTAAATTCGTAAAAGATAAATGTCACATTGAAGATAACGAGTCAAACATTATCTTTGAAGGTATTAGGAAACAAAACATCTATATATTAAGTATGAAAATCTCAAATGATAATTTGTGTTTTGGGCTAAATCAAGTGATCCTTGGATTTAGCATAAAAGATTTGGTCATTTGAATTTTAAACTAATATCTAAAATTGCTAAAAATGATCTAGTTGGGTCTTCCCAAAATGAATTTTAAAGTTAATAATTTATGCAGTGTATGTCAATTAGGGAAACTTAAAGAAAGTTCATTTAAATTAAAAATATGATTTCTACCTCTCAACCCCTTGAACTTCTTCACTTAGATCTTTTGGTCCCTCACTGATACAATCTATAAATCATAGTAGATATGTATTAGTATTCGTAGATAATTACTCTAGGTTTACCTAGATGATTTTCTCAGAAGATAAAAGTAATGCTTTTGAAATGTTTAAAATCTTTGTTCAACGAATTCAAATCAAATGAATAGTAAAATTAAAACAATGCGGAGTGATCACTGTGGATAATTTGAAAATGAAAATTTTGAGAATTTCTATAATAAGAAATGTCTACCTCATAATTTTTCATTTCCAAGAATACAACAACAAAATGGAGTGGTAAAACATAAAAATAGGATGATTCAAGAGTGCACTAGAACTATGATGAATGATAGTAATTTACATGAAAATTATTGGATGGAAGCAGTTGGTACTGCATGTTAAATATTAAATAGAATTTTAATACGATAATTAAATAAGAAAACACCGTATGAATTATTCTATAATAAAAAGCCTAAAGTATCATACTTTATAATTTTTGGTAGTAAATGTTTTATTTTATATACAAAATATAATTTGGATAAATTTAATGCTAAATCAGATAAAGGAATCTTTATTGGATATTCAACTAGAAGTAAAGCTTATACAGTTTTCAATACTAGAACTACTACTATTGAAGAGACACTACACGTCTCATTTAATGAGAATTTTAAAGTTTATAATCCAAATATTGATGAAGAAGAAAATAACCCAATTTTTTTTAGTAATAATGAGATTAGGAAAAAAGAAAATAATAATAATTCAACTACAAATATTAAATCTATTATTATAACTGGAAATAAAAAGCATCAACTGATGATTCATGGATTCTTGCTATGCAAGAGGAACTGAATCAAGTGATGTATGGGAATTAGTCCCAAGACCTAAGGATAAATCCATAATAGCAACTAAATAAGTATATAGAGAAAAATGAATGAACAATGAGAGGTTGTGAGAAATAAAGCTCGATTAGTTGCACAAGGTTATTGTTAAGAAGAAGGAATAGATTTTGATGTAACTTTTGCACCCACAGCAAGATTAGAAGCTATACATATTTTACATGCTTTTGTTGATCATAATAATTTTAAGTTATACCAAATGGATGTTAAAAGTGCAATTTAAATGGTTTTACTAATGAAGATGTATATGTAGAACAACCCCCACTTTCTAAAGATGCAAAACTACCTAATCATATTAACAAATTAAAGAAGGCTTTGTATGGTCTGAAACAGGCTTTAAGAGCTTCGTGTGACAAACTTAATTTCTATCTATTACAAATAAATTTGAAATAGGCAAAGTAGATAATACACTTTTTTATTAAAAGAGATAAAATACATGTTGATGGTACCATTTTTGGATCTACCAATGATAAACTTAATAAGGAATTCTAAGAAATAATAACTAAGGGATTTGAAATGAGTCATATGAAAGAGCTAAATTATTTTCTAAGATTACAAATAAAACAACTAGATAATGAAATTTTTATTAGTTAAGAAAAATATGCTAAAGATTTAGTTAAGAAATTTGGTATATCAAATACCAATGGTAAAACAACTCCAATGGCAACAAATGAAAAATTAAATAAGGAAGAAATTCAAAAGATGTAGATAAAAAATTATATAGAGGAATGATTAGATCACTACTCTATATAACTGCTAGTAGACCTGATACAATGCATAATTTTTGTCACTGTGCAAGATATTAATCTTAACCTAAAGAAACTCATTTAAAATCCATAAAACAAATTTTTAGATATGTAAGCAACACTTTAGACTACGGACTCTCTTACCCAAAAGAAGACTCCGTTGAATTAATTTCATGTAGTGATATTGATTATGCTAGTTGCAAATCAGTCCAAAAAAGTACAAGTAGAACTTGTCGCTTTTTGGGACACTCTCTGGTTTCCTAGTTTAGTAAGAAGCAAAACCTATATCTCTGTCCACGATAGAAGCAGAATATATTTCAACAGCCTTAGCAAGCTCATAGTTTATCTATATGCAACGAACATTAAAGGATTTTGGTTTAAATTTTACTAAATCATCAATATACTGTGATAATACAAGTGCGATCAATCTATCTAAAAATCCAACTCATCATGCTAGAACTAGAAATATTGATATATGCCACCATTTTCAAATAGATAATATAAACAAAGAAGTAATATCACTTGAATTTATAAACATTGAAAATAAAATAGCTGATATATTAACTAAACCATTGAATAAAACTCTTTTACTAAGTTAAAAAGAGAGTTAGGAATTTGTTTTCTATCGGGCAATATAATAACAATGAAGTAAAAATTACCGAATATACAGAAAAACAAAATAGTTAAAATTATAACATGTATGTCGACATATCCTATCCCCTTATGTCAACTTGTAACGGTAATTTTCGTTTTTTAAATTTCCCTCTAAAATTCAAATTAATGGTTATATAATAACCAAATTTCGACTTTCTTCTTCATTTTTCTATATTCTCTATGTTTTAAACTTCTAAAATAAAAACCATGGCCTCCACCAATCACAAACGTTCTAAAGAAAAGAATTCATCGTTTTCCTTCCGTTCTTCTACCCAAGGCCCCTTCCAGAACACTACAATGACCTAAGTTATTAAATTGGAAGGAGAAATGAAGAATGTTCAAGAGATGTTGACTGAAATACAAGTTGTACAAATTCATATATCTAAAGAACAAGAGAAAGAAAGTAGAATTCTTCGCAATTTACAAAAATATCTATTGGATAACCCTACAAATCCAATGGTTATTGAAGATGGTTCTGCAAATTTGGCCATTCATAACCCTATTCAAGGTGGCAATGATGAGGAGGAAGAAGATGAGGAAGAATATGAAGGAAGATGATGAATTTCGATACGTCGGAGAAATATGTTTTGAACGAGATGGAAATCTCATCGAACAAAAGGGGAACTTTTGCCTTCATTATCCTCATTGTCCTATTCGCAAATCCCCGATCATTTGAAAATCACGTTAGGGTGGTATTTTTCTTCATTAATTTGATTGTGTGGTGTGTGTATTTAATTTAATTTACCATTTTTTTACTTACTTATATGTACATTTTGAGATGTGATAGGATTATGGTGTGGTATTGAATGAATATATAGATTGGTTTGGTTACTATTAATGATTTGTGTTATCACTTATCATTTCTTATATACCATCCATTCCATTTCATGATTATCTCTTTTTAAATACCACTTATTTAAATCATTCTCATCATTATTTTATGCCATTAGTCTATAATATTTTATTTTAAGGGGAGTTAGAGTTACAAAAAGAGTAAGAGTTGGTATTAGAGTTATAGTTGTTAATGGTTATTTTTGTTGATGACAAAGGGGGAGAAATAGATAAAATCTAGGCATAGATTAAGGGGTAGTTTTGTAACCTAGGGGGAGTTATATTTTACTTTATATACAAAGTTGTCATCATGAAGAAGAGGGAGATTGTCAGTGCCTTGGGTTTTGGTTTTGATGATAAGAACTATATACATTATACAAAATATAGATACTAAAGTTTTATCAAGATATATATAGTGCATATTTGACAAACGGGATTTACGACCCTCGAAAATCGACAATAATACATCCTCGGTATTCACCGGTCTCAAATTCAAGTGTCGGAAAACCCTACCGTTGAGGGAAAGAAGAAAGTAAAAGTAGAACAGTGCGAACGGGATAACATATAATATTTTGACATATAATCTTTACAACGAAAATTTTTAGAGAAATTTATCAGAGTTTAACTTAACATGAACATGAAAAGTTATAAATCTCTGTCCTTACTAATGTGAAATACAATAGTATGTGGTGGAAATGGATAATAATCTCCAAAAGAATCTTTTGACCCTATGCTTCGAGCTCTTGCAAAATGCTATAAACAAAGCCTGACTACTAGGCTGCCTGGAAAAATAGGGCATCCGACGTTTAAGAGAAAAGAAAAATAAACTCCGAGTCGGTTATGAGACTAGTATGGGAAACTCAAAATACGAGTATTTGAAAACAAAGGCTATCTCATAAGACCATGGCCCACATAAACATGGAACGAGTTTTTACCTTGTGATAACCAAATCATTTTTATGTAAAATCCAGTGAAATTATTTTTAATAACATTCTTTGAAAACCTTTCAAATAAACATATTTAAATAGTCAAAATTGTTACATTAGTTAAATTTGACAGCATAATGGGTTTACAACTAAAACCAAAGGAACTTATTATAGATTTGGGTTTCCAATAAATAACGAGGCAAGGGACTACCTCCCATACAGTACATTTATAAAGGAATGTACCGAGGATCGACATCTTCGAAACCTCTGCGAATTGAGATTGGCCTACCCGAACCCAATAGATGGTACAGATAGCACCGAATATGGATATCAACCCAGCCGTTCCGAACCTATCTGAGAGCTCTAATATTATGCACCACATATTTTTTTACCCGACGTCATAGCAGGCGCAAAATAAATCTAGAAAGGTGATATCATACCCTAATGGTTGCAAACCACTTAGCCATAAAACAATCCCTATTTAACAACTCCTTGGGTGTGAGGCTTGAGGTAACGTTTATCTTCCATAGAATATTTTCACTTAAAATGACATATTGCCATTTCCAACAAGTAACTATTGATCAAACAAAGGTACAACCTTTGAGCTCATACGTCCTAAAGAAGGGTGTCAAGTATAAAAGGGGTTGCCTCTTACAACCCCAATAGATGTACATTTGTAGAGAGATCAATGCACGGTTATCTTAGAAATGAAATTTCAGACATTCATCCATATAAGTTGTGTAGGAATGGGGACAAACCGAAGACACTATCTTACCACATCCTGTCGGGTTTTACCCGAGGATTAGTAGTGAGTAGTCCTTGCATACGAAGATCCCAGAACGAAGGGACCACAACTATTATTTATCTTGGGAGCTACTCCGAAATTATCAACAAGTACTCCTTCCGTTGTGAAGATCCTCACCTTCAAATTCATGGTCTTCAACATATGTTCACTTTCAAACTTGTAAATTAGTTTGAAGTGGTTTTTGGATAGGAATCGCTCAAATGCAACCCTGATTTCTTCGAACTGGAGATCGATAAAAGATGTTAAGTGGGTGATTGATATTCCATCAGTTTGTATCCTTTATCCAAAATATCTTTTTTGAGATATATACCTTTTAAAACCATTTCTTTTCGGTATATACGGGATCATTAAACCTCTCTTATCAAATCATTTGTTTAATCAAAACCTTTTTAATTTTGGAATAATTCCAAATCATTTCATCCTTTACTTAGGAAAATATTTCCAGATCATTTATTTGAATCTTTGACAAAGATTTCTTTTTCCAAATCATAACTTTTAAATGGGTCAAAAACAATGGTATTTAAGACATCATTTATTATAAATCCAAAACAATTAATTTTAAGTAAAAGAATCCATAGGAATTTAAATAATTCCAGATCAATTATTTAAATCTTAACAAAAGATTTCTTATTTCCAACACGTATCTTTTTAATAGGTTGAAACCATGTTATCTAAGATGGTAAATCCAAAAATGAATCTATAGAAATTATACTAATTCTACTCAGCATCAGTTTTTGTATTCAACTTTACTATCCAACGAAAAGCATCAAAATCACCTTTTAAATTCACATGGATAGTACGGGTTCTCTCCTTGGAATTTAATACCAAGTATAAGAAGATTATTTCAATACAATCCAAGTTGTATTAAATTCGTAAATTCGAATCTTTTATACTTGCCTCATATCGACATTTCGACATTATCTATCCCTCGCCCAGGAAAAAGGCCAGGTGAATCAGAGCATTAGTTTCTCCTGAACATCATCTTAGTTTAAGAACCTCACATTCGAATCTCACAAAATAAAAATCAAGTCTACTCATTAGCGTTTGGAGCCAAGATTAAATCACTTGATTATAGCAGCTTTTCTCTAAATTGTTTATTTAAACTTTTTAAAATAAATTATAAGACCTCCAAATCATCTTTAGATTACTTATTATTTATTTGAAAACATTTATAAAAAATTTGAGAAAGAATACTTTAGTTTAAAACCATTTCAAAAGTAATTAAAAGTACTTCAAAAAGTGCTGCGAATAGTACCACAAATAGTATTTTCAAAGCTTATTTAATCAATACAACTTTTCTATAAAAATCCATTTTTATAACTCAAATCGCTTTTGAAACATTTTACAATATTTATAGAATTTATTTCATATTTTTAAAGAACTAAAAATATCATTTATAAAAAATTTGTCGCTTTGGTTGCCAAACTACCAAATCACGATTATTTTGAAAACTTGTTTTGCTCATATTTCATAATCCATTAAATGAAATCTTGATCATCATCTTTTGTTTTAAAACTATGATTATAAAAGTTCGGAAAATTCTTATTCCAAAGAATTTTGACCCTGAATCCATCATATAAATGGATTTAACTTTCTATGGCGCGAAATCGCGAACTGCCGTTACGCGATGTGCCTATTTTTGACTCAATTTTCATTACTTTTCAAAGCTTCATCAAATTGAATATAGTATTTATAAGACGTTTATAAACCATTTTAAATCATTTCAAAGGGGTTTAATAATTGCATATCACTTTTATAACTTGATTCGGAAAATGATTTTCTTATGTAATATTGACATGTGTTTAACGTAACTTGTTTACACAATTAAACGACTATGGTAAACAAACCAATACTTGATGATCAAAGCACAGTAAACATCCATAGCAATCATATCACATCATCATTATATATATAGAGAGTTTCTCACCTTCACTGGTTTCCAACTTTACAAAAATTCGCTATAGCTTCGCTACAATCAAATCAAAGCCTATGGAATCGAGTCTTGGACCTTTGAATGGGTAAGTCCTATGCTTACAAATGAAAGTGAGCTCGGCCTTGGTAGTAGGAGGTGGTAGCCATGGGTTATGAGGGAGGAAAGGAGTCGATTTGAGCTTTTTCTTAAGTGGATTGCAAATGTATATATACTTATATAAATTCATTTTTTGGTAATTTTTCTTCATAATTTCCTTAAGGTAAGAAGCCATTGGGAAGCTTGAAAATGAGGAAGCAGATGAAGTAGAATAGTGTGTAAAATTATGAAGAGAATGGTGGGTATTTATAGGAAAACTTTGGAAATAAATATCCAAATGTATATATACTCTTCTACCCCTTGTCTACACCCCTCCTCTCCTATGTAGGCACATGGTAATGCCTCTCCCCTTTGTGTCTCCATGTGTGATGATGATGGTGTGTAGCTGAGTTGATGTTAGCTTTTTAGGGTAGAAAATATCTTGGATATTTGTACTTTTTACCATATGTAAAGTCTAGTGTAAATGGTAAGTATATATATTTTTTACTTTTCTACGTGTGCTAATTGCATATGTATGTGTTAATGTATACACACGTATGTTAGATACGTGTTCAAGTGATATAAACAAAGTTGTACAACTTCTATATGTTAAACCGTTGAAAATCGGGAAGCCGATTCTGGTCACATTTTCACTTATAAATTAATTTATATATAAATGTAAATAAAATTTGAAAACTAATTTCTTATCATTTTTAAGTTATTACAATGATCACATTTGATTTATTAACCATATGTATTAATATTAAACAATTGTTTAACAAAAGTGTCGTTGTATCGATAAAGTGATATGAATTTTCTTATATTTTCAAATCAATTATATATCTTTATAAAATTGTTATAAATGATTTACTATCTCTATATAAATAATTAAAATGAATTATTGTTATTTTAAAAACAATTATTTGAAAATTTATAATTATTATTAGATCATTAAATCTTAATTTAAATGCGTTAAATCAATTATTAAATATGATGTCATTATTGATGATGTCATAAATACATTTTATTCCTAAAAATAAATTAAATAATTTTATTTCATATTCTTATTTAAATGTATAAATAAGTGTATGTATCCTGCTTCATGTGTGAAATTTGATAAAATGGTTTTCGGTCAGTTTATCTATATTTTTCCAAAGTTTATATTTTTGTAAATACTCATTCAAAATAAAATTACCATCATTATTTATTGTTCAAGAAAACATAACCTATATTAAAAAGCTTATATTTCAATATTTTAAAAATAAACATAATTGATCAAATTGATAAATTTGCGGGTCATTACAGACTCCCCTCCTTAAAGAATTTCATCGTCGAAATTACAATGCAAAACCCAAAGGCTTGCATAATACAAATAGATTATACATATGCAATATCTGATTCGACCTGCTATTCGAATATACAACTTTACTTCCGAACTAGTATTGCTCCTTTGATTCTCTAATGCGGACTTTAATCAGGCTCAGAAACTTCTATTTTCCTTGCATAACTCTCAACTATGATAGAAAATGTAAGGATCCGACTACAAATCCTCATCAATGTTTGCCCTAAAGCATTAAGTGATAAATCATTTTCAGATATTAAAATCCTATATTCAAATCTTTAGGCCAAATTTATGTTATGAAATAATTCGTGTGAAATGCATATACTTTTTATCTTCTCCAAAATATTTAGATTTTTTTTACTTATGTTGGTCTTTAAACATTTCATAAAGATATAGTTTTATTCTTATGAAATTTTCTCAAGTGGTTCATGTATTTACATTTGAACAAAGTCATAAACAAAGGACATAATTATATTATAAATGCTTAATATTTTACATTCCTCCTTATTGTTAACCAGATTTTTAACCCAATAGAATCCAATGGGAACTAGAACATCCACGTCAAGTCAAAACAACTCAAGAATCTACCAAAAGGACCAGAAGAAGAAGCTAAGAGAGACCCAATAGGAAAGATGCAAAAATATGCTAAGGAGCGACCCATCACCTATGGATCATTAGAAATCCATAAGGATTGATCGTAGATCCTCCAAACTTCTTTCACAATGGACCAATATTTTTTATAGAGATGTCTGCCAAGTTTCATGATATTCCAAGCAAGCAAGTACGAGAAGTGAGCATTCATCTCATTCCAATCATAGTTCAATGTAACCTGTATATAAATCACCATCAAAACATGACAACTAGTTATGAAATTACATGGAGAGCATCAACATAAGGCAAAGAGCGCAGTCCAAGTGAAACGATCCAAAAATATGTAAACTACATGGATAGCTAGCGATCCATGCCCGTTGGGTCGTTAACGATCCATCAGGATAGGTCGGTTCGTTGTGAAATTTTTAGAGCATCTTCGTATCATCAAGTATAGGCTTCTAGCAAAGTGGCCCAGCCCAATGGCTCTCCGATCCTTATAAATACATACCTATCTGCAACATAAAGAGGATCTTCTGGCTGGTGGCTGAAACTCTGAAGAAGTTATTCTTTACTCTTCTCCTCCTATACAATAGTCATCTAAAGGTTCACTATGATTCTCCAGTAAACTCTTGCACTTGTGACTTGATCTAACTTAGGAGATCCAATTATATTTTAACCTGATTCGACTTGTAACAGCAGTCAGTTAATAGAAAGTTATATAGTGGATGTAGGCTTCATTAATAACCGAACCACTATAAATATCTTCTTGTTTCTTTAATTTTTCTGTGATCTACAATTACTTTTTCTATTTTATTACCTTGATAAATAGGGCTGGTGCTTTCACACTCAATCTAGGGTGTTGCTCAATTTTTTGGGTTAACATTTTGATGCTTTCACTGAGAACCTAATTCTAGCTCAGATCTAGCTATCTACTTTGAATCAGACAGGTTCAGAAGTTAGATCCTTAATCATTGCTTAGAAGATTTGCCATTGAGAATCAATGGCAATAGGATGAAAGAGAACTGCTTCCGAAAGATCTATAGGAGCTGTGATAGCTAGAGAAGAAACCAATCCTAAGAAAGTTGAGGTCACCGACACATAAAACCCATTAGTCAGAGCAAATTCTAGCACCAACAGAGGAGATCAGATGCCAAGATCTTCTATCCAGCATGAAGTTGTCACCAGAGACGAGTTAAACAAGATGGTTGATGAAATCTATCAAAAGATGGTGAACAGCCAAATGCTCTTATGGAAATATTAAATGCCCTCCTAACCTTGTAATCACTTGTTGCTCCTAGAACCATGCCAGACCCCGCTATTGCCACGGAGCAGGAAAACTCTTCCGTTTATGGCCTAAATAGGAGAAATAGAAAGTAGTGGAAAAAAGGAGTAGTGGGTTGAGCTATAGGAATCACTATATAATAAAATGCAAGCACTCCACCAACTGCAAAGCAGCCCGCCATGAACTTGAATCTAGGGATGAAAACTCCATGGGAAAATAGCAGGGGATCTTTACGACTCTAAAGATGGTGAAAAACTTGACGACGATGAGTTGAAAGAAAATACTAGCACACTCAATACCGAAAGACCGGTCCAAACTGCCCCTATCCGACCAACCTCAAGCCAATGAAATCCGAGGGAGTGGCTCTCCCGAAGACAGGAGAGCCTAGGTTTCAGCCCACTTGCCAAGATCATTTGCAAGATCAAACACATGGTGTAGTCACTAACAGCCAACCCGCAAACTATCGGACATCAGAGGCATATATCGTGGACATGATTAAGCTCATAGCGGATGAAAATAAGAATAGGAGAGATGATGGATGGGGATCCACTCCAAGCCGGACTCCCTTCACAAATGACATTCTGAATGAAAGATATCCTAAAAATTTCACTATGCCGACTGTTCCATCCTACGATGGAACTACAGACCCAAAAGCTCATTTGTACAAGTATAGTTCGCACATGGACGTAGCGAATGCTTCCAATGCTATTCGATGTAGATGTTTTCCAATCTTTCTGGAGGGAAATGCTTCCATGTGGTTTACCAAGCTCCCACCTAAATCCATCTCCACTTTCGGTGGATTAGCAACAAGGTTCTTGATCGGTTTAGGCTTCATACGGTACAATCAAAAGACATGATGTCCTTATCGGCCCTATTTCAGGGATGAAATGAATCTTTGAAATCCTTCATGGGTCAGTTTAACACCGTGGTCACTGAAGTAAGTAACCCAAATGAAGATATGGTGTTCATGGACCTGGTCCGCACCATTTGTCCCAAAACTGAATTCGAAAAATGGATCCAAATGAAACAACCTACCACCAGAAAGGACTTTAATCGAAAGGCGAGCCATAACTTGAGATTGGAAGTGGATGCGTAGCTAGATGTGAAACCTGCTAACATACATCCAACCAACGTTGGCTGGAAAGGTATGGTAGTAAGCCAAGATGCAAAAACCTTCAGCCCGCTGTAAGAAACGCGAGGAAGGATGGGAATTGGAGAAGGAAGAACCAGAATTCCAACAAGCGAAATAGAAGTAACAAGCGACTTAATGGCTTTAGGCCTAAGACTACACCCCACTTAATGATACTCCAGATAACATCTACCTTGTGACACAAAGGACGGAGGAGTACAAGAAGCCGCCTAAAAGGAAGCGACTGAACATCAAAAGTGTTCCAAGAAATACTTCCGCTTCTATTAAACACATAGTTACAACATGAATGAGTGCCGTCAATTGAAGAACCTAATTGAAAAGCCGATTCGGAAAAACAAGCTTCAACAGTATGTGAGGAAACCATAGAATCCTGACCAGCCTGCAGCATCCCCAGCATCCTAAGGACCAAGGAACATACCTAGAACCATCGAAGAGGGATCTAGGCAGATCGATTAGAGACTCATCATTGGAACAATATCCGAAGGATCTCATCCCACGAAGATGAGTTGTAGAGAGAGGGAGCGATATGCAAGCTCACTAAGATACACTCTAAAAGATTCGCGCTTCGCGATCGAAGATGGAACTCCTGCCAAGTGTAGAGAACCTTGAACGATGATAGTTTTCCAGAGTCGAGGCACTGAAGGAATAGAAGCTCCAACCCTTGATGCCATGGCCATAATGGTAGGAATCGAACCAACCATGGTTCGACAAATATTGGTGGACAGTGGCAGCTCTGTGAATATCCTATTCAACACAAGTTTGATTAAATAAAGATCAGTATGAAGGACATATCTACTTGCCGAACAAAGATCCAGGGGTTTACCGACAAACCAAAGCAACCTATTGGAATAATCGATTTACCTATAGAACTCAAAGAAGGTGACCGAAGAGTCGTTCTCACCTTTGTGATCATAGATGAAATATTCACCTACAATAGTTTCTTTGGTCGGCCCACATTGGCATATTTCAGGTTGCTTTAGATCAGTGGTGTCTAACCATGAAATTTTCGATAGTGAATGGAGTTGGGTGATCAAAGGAGACCAAAGTGCTGCTAGAGAATGCTACATCGTAGAACTATGTGAGTTTAGAAGAAAATAAAAGGGGAAGAATATGGGGAGAACTCTCCATATTCATGAACCTACTAAATACCAACTTCAGAACTGCACCCGGCTTAGGGACTATAGCCGATTTGACAATGCTTTGAACCCTAAAAAAAGAGTTTAGGGGAGGAACGGGCAGCACTAGCAGAGTTGATGGTGTCTGTCCCAGTTGATATGGATGACCCAACAAGGGTCCTAAAAATTGGATCACATCTTGGAAACAGGATGCGACTGGAACTCATCAAATTTCTTCATGCCAACTTGGACGTATTTTTCTTGGACACATTCTTATATGTGTCGGGTTTCACCAGAGATTGCATGCCATGCACTTAAAATTGATCCCAAGTATGCACTAGTGATGAAGAAGAGACGCAGCCTAGGACCCGAATGGTCCAAAGCGCTGAGAAGAAGTGGATAAGCTAATGGCGAATGGTTTTATCTGTAATGCAACCTATCTCGAATGGTTATCCAACCCAGCCTTATTCAAGAAGTCCAATGGAAAATGGAGAATTTGTATCGACTATTAGGACCTAAACAAAGCTTACCCGAAAGACAGCTTTCCTCTGCCTAGAATCGACTGACTTGTGGACGGGACGGCTGGACATAAACTACTATCATTTATGGATGCTTACTTAGGATACAACCAGATCATGATGCATGAACCTGACCAGGAAAATACCAATTTCATTACTGATCTGGGATTATACTACTACAAAGTGATGCCATTCGGCTTAAAAATGCTTGAGCAATCAACCAACGACTAGTGAATACCATGTTCAAACATCAAATCGAGAAGACTATGGATGTTTATATAGATGATATGTTGGTTAAATCATGCATAGCTGCAAATCATTTGAAAAACCTCATCAAAATGTTTGAAATACTCCGAAAATATAGAATGGAAATCAATCCACTTAAATGTCACTTCGGTGTAGCTTTTGAAAATTTCTTAGGATTCATTGTAGGTGCCGAAGGCATCAAAGCAAATCGTGAATAAATTACTACTTTACGGGAAGTCAAGGCCCCATGGAACAAGGAGTTACAACGCTTGAATGTAGAAGTTGCAGCACTAAGTCGGTTTATCTCAAAAGCAACCGAAAAATGTATAATGTTCTTTGACGCACTAAAGAAGGGAAAGAAGAACTTAGAATGGAATCAAGCTTTTCAAACTACGTTCAAAGAACTGCAGCGACATATGGAAACCCCGCCAATCATGTCCAAGTGGTAGATGGAGAAGACTTGTTTATCTACTTAGCAGTCTCACCCTATGCATTAAATGCCACGCTTGTATGAGAAGAAGCTAAGATCCAGTGACCCATATATTACATCAGCAAAAAATTTAATGGAGTCGAGAAGAACTATTTGAAATTGGAAAAATTAGCATATTGCCTCTTGATCACATACAAAAGTTTATGATCGTACTTTCAGGCACACTCGATCAAAGTGCTAACAGATCAACCCTTGAAGCAAGTGTTGTACTACCCCGAGACTGGTCGGCTTATCAAATGGAACATCGAATTGAGTCAATATGAAATTACTTACCATCCGCGAAGGGCGATCGACGAGTAGGCACTGGCAAACTTTATTGCGGAGTTTATGATACGAGATAACGAAGAAGGAACCACTCTAGAAATAGAAACGCATTGGAAGTTGTTCGTCGACATTACATCTAACAACTCCTGCTCGGGGGCATAAATAGTGCTCGAAACTCCCGAAGGATGATCCATATGCTTTGCCTTATGCTTGGAATTCCCTACAACAAAGAACAAAGCAGAATACGAAGCATTAATAGCCAGGCTAAAAGTTATGAAGGAACTCAGGATAATATCCATAGGCATCTATAATGACTCTCAGCTAGTTGTCTGCCAGGTGAAAGGTAAATACCAAGCTTGGGAAGGGAACCTCGCCCCGTATCTATCTAAAGTGCAGAAACTGCTGAATGACATTGAACTTTACACCGTAACTCATATCCCGAGGGAATAAAACACAAAGGCAAACTATTTAGCCAAACTGCCAGTTCTGGAGAAGCTTAGTCCTTAGGGCTATTCCTAGTCGAAACTCTGACCGCTCCAAGCATAAGCAAGTTGGATATCGATTGGATTTTTTAAACAACCGAAGAACCAAAAATGTGGATGACACCGATCAAGGACTACCTGCTTAAAGGAGCACTCCATGCAGACAAGAATAAAAAAAGCTCCTTCGAAAGGCATCATGGTTTGTAGTAGAGGATGGGATGCTCTACCGAAGGGGATTCTCTACCCCCTTGCTCAGGTGTGTGACCAATGACAAAGCCGTAGAATCCTCAGGGAAGTTCATGAAGGCGACTGTGTAGATCACACTGGGTCGCAAAGAAAGATCTTCGATATGGGTGCTTTTGGCCAACAGTAAACTACGATGTAGCCAATTATGCCAAACAGTGCGACAAATGGCAAAGATTTGACAAGATCAAAAGAACTTCTTCGATAGAGCTGACATAGATGGTCAGATCGTGGCCATTCGCGATCCGAGGAATTGATCTAATTGGTGTATTACCAATGGCCAAAGGAGGAGACAAATATGATGTAGTTACTATTGACTATTTTGGGTCAAAGATGAACTGCTGGCCACTATTACCACAAAGGAAGTAAATAATTTTGTCAATAAAGCCATTATGAGCAGGTTTAGAGTGCCACAAAAAATAATCACAGATAATGGGACTAAAATTTGAAAGCGTTAAGTTCAAGGACTTTTGCAAACGCTTCCGAATCAAGAAAAGCTTTTCTGGTCTTATACATCCATAGGAAAATGGGCAAGTAGAAGCAGTGAAAAAGATCATCAAGTCCACCATCAAAAAGAAGCTAACTAAAGCCCAAGGAAATTGGGTTGATGAACTTTCACTAATGCTATGGGCTTATAGAACAATGCAAAAATCCGTAACAGGGCACTCCTCATTCACCCTGGCATGTAGTTCAGAAGCAATGATCCCAGTCGAGTTAGATGTCCCCTCTCATCGAAGGCAAAACCTCAATCAAAGGCAAAACAAGCAGCTTCTACTCGAGTTGCTTGATATGGTCAAGGGGAAGAAGCAGAGTTAAGGACTGCTGCTCACCAGAAAAGGGTCGCATGATATTTCAATTCCAAATCCCATAATCACACTTTTGGAGTGGGTAACATTGTCCTCAAATAGGTCTACCTTGTATCAGGAACATTCGGATCAAACTGGGAAGGGCCTTACGTAATCGGCTAGAAGCTAAGGGATGGCACATTCAAGCTAAACCGTTAATGGAACTCAAATTCCCCAAGCTTGGAACAGTGAATCGTTCCATCGTTACTTTATCTAAGTCTATTTTATGTATTCCCTATTTCCTGCAAGTAAGCCATCCCGGAATATCGGGGGCATTGTAAATAGGCAGAACTCGTCCAACTCTTATTAATAAAATTGCTTTGCTGTCTGAACCAATAAAACCGTGTTCATAAAAGTAATCTGCCGAGTCGATGGAGTCAAATCAACTCAAAACCATCCAATTGCTGCTTGAGATAGTGGAACAATGCTCAAGTACATCCTATCTACGCGCCAAGTCGATGAAAGCAAGTCAACTCAAATCGTTGGATTGACAAAACTCGATCCCTGCCTTCTAAGAACCTGTGTTGCTCCAGCAACACTGGGAAGGCCGAAATCAAAGTCGCACATTGTGCACCACTTCTTGGGTTGTGGAATCGTACCTTAGAAAATATAATTACTTAAGGCGCACATATCGTAAGTCGCGGACTCTATGAAGCCACACATTTCATAAGCCACACACTCTTAAAAGCCACACATTTTGTAAGCCACACATCCAATAAAGCCATGCATTTCGTAAGCCACGCACTTAGCTGTGCACTCGTAAAACCCATGCATTCCACGCAAGAGCTGCTTGGTGTTGCTCCGACACCATCAACAAGCCATGAAAATCTTGTAAGTACCAGTATTGTCCTGACAACACTAGGAAACTCGTCTATTGCAGGTTAACTAGAATCCACTCCCACTATCTAAAGTAATTGACATAAATCCAGCAATGTCACACAACTAAAATTTGGTAAAGAATTCTAATCATTGACTGACAAGGTCTCTGGAATTGAGATGCTCGAATCATAAGTTCTCAAAGATAGGAACCACAAAGTAGATTCAGTTACAGACATCCGAGTAACCACTTGGATCAACCTATCATTTTTCAAGTGTTCGGATAAACAACCCTGTAAAGTAAGGGGAACACGCATACCGGCATTTAGTTGAAAGGAAAACTACTCCACGGGCCCATTTCTCCAAACAAAGAATTTTAGCAATCACAACAGGTGTAGTTATAAAGTTAAAAAATGTAGACATAATGTATGAAATCATGAAAATAAAGGCATCGTATATCATGAAACAGAACATAGCAATATGAAGTACATAAATTGCAAAATAAGCAATCGTGCCATGTGCACACATAAGTTGTATAAAAGCAAGATAAGTACATGATAAATAAGGAAGAACATAGGAGAGATGATAGTAGAAACATCAATCTTTTCATTCATTATAACATTTTTTGTACAAAGTAGAAATATAGGGCTGTACCCACATAATATCGGCCATCAAGAAGAAAAATGCAGATGCTACAACAACAAAAGTAATAAGTGCAGACTCTGCACTTGTACAAAATACATGTCAAGAAATTAGAATGTTCCAGTATCCGGCTCCACTATCACACAAGCCTATTAATGTTTCTTTCCACCAATTCGCTTCCCAACTTTAGTTGGAAGTTTCTTCTTCTTCTCAGCATCCCCACTTGGAGATGTATCACAATCGAAGATATCAATCATCACCTCTATGCTTATGTCTTCTCCTTGTTCTACGACCCTCTTGGAAGGCTTCCCTTTAGTCTTTCACTTTCAAGACTTGCAGGACCTCATCAAAGACCTTCTCTCCTTAATCTTTTCCCTCTTACCTACCACTATCTGCTATCCAGTTTTACTTTGCTTGCTAGCTTGTTCTGTCTACTCTCGAGTGTCAACTACTATTAAATTGCCCTCTAGAGATATGGAAGGTCATCCAGGTCATGCAATGCAGCATTCTTCTTAGATTTAGGTCCTGGTTATAAACAAAACACGGGCATGGTGATTGGAGTAGCTACAGAAACAAGCATTGAAGCTGTGAAATAGCAGCAAGCCCCGTGACTGAAGAAATTAGTGGTTTAATCGGTAAAGAAGATGGACCTATAAGATCAGAAATGAAAACATTCAATTCGTCTTGTTCTTGTGGCATGAGCTGAAAATTCCCAAACTTAGGAGAAACAAGAAGGCTACCTACATCAGAAGTGTGATTGAGAATTTCAATCTCGTACTCCTTACCATCTCCTTCTTTTGATGGATCCACAATCTTTGGTGAAGTTCCAGGACCATCCAAGGCTTTCGAAACAACTGCTGAAGGGGCGGACAACAAAGCATAACGGTTGAACCCAGAATAGTTCCCGACTGATCACAAGGCTACTTTAATTATTTTCTGGGCTTAAAACTAAAAGGCTCTGATAGTGCTTTAGTAGTTGCAGTTATAACAGCATCGGAGGCCTCTCGCACCCTCTCAATCCGAATAATATCTCGGCCCTCTACCAAAGCCTTCTTCGACTCTTCGTTGAGATAAGCATCCTCCAACTCTTGCTCGATGTATTCATCTCTATTTTCTTGGAAACGAACCAGAACCTTTTCCCAAACCCCAACAAGAGTACGTGAGAATATGGGGCCCAAAAAGCTGAGGCTCCCCTGACGCAGTAAGGAGTTGATGTAGAAATTCAAGATGGTGTCATCCATCTTCTCTATCTTCCTTCCAAAGGCATCCTGCAGCTCTAAGTAGTCCACCGTCACAACGACCTTCTCAACTTCAACTTAGGTCTTTTCCACATTAAGCTGCGCGACTCTTTCCTGAAGCAAAGCAATCATCTAAGCCTGGTTAGAAATGGTCTTGTCATGGGATTCCACTATTCCAGCATAATTAGCAATTGTCTTTTTACGAGCTTCGATGGCTTCATCATGACAAGCAATAGTTCTCTTCTAAGATTCAACAATCGCATATCGAATTTCAAGCTCCTTTTTCAGTTTAACCTCATCATTATATGCCTTCTTGATTTTGCCTCTGAACATGGTCTCAATTTTTCTATGGGCCTCTTTCAATTCCTTAAGCAAACTAGTGTTGCTCTTACCCTCCTGAATTGCAACATCTCTCTCCTTTGTCAATTGCTCAATTCTGACATCACGTTTTGTTAACATCCTCTCGTAGTCATCCTTTTCTGACTTGAAGGAAAGGATCTCTTAGTAGTTATTACGGTTTGTGTTCGCCAGCTGTTTACATAATTTCTCTCATCCTTCAGCTTGATCCAAAGAGTTTTGAATTTCCTGAAGATGGGGCATATAAGAATCCTTATGGATCGGATGCAAGTCATGGTCAAATTTAACTCCCTTCAAAAACCATTCAGGGAGTACGACTTCGAGCTTAGCGGGACCAGAGGGGAGAATATAAGCTGGCCTCCTATGGGGGCATGAAGAACCAGAATTAAGCACTACATTAGTTGACGGAGTCCGGGTTGATGGAGAAACTTGAATAGTAGAAGTAAAAATTTCAATTTCAACAGAGCTAGAGCCGCGGCAAATTCTTGGTGCTTGGAAGGATGAGAACCATGATCTACCTTCGGTTTCTTGGATGGTACTTCCCGATCATCTGGATTTTTCCTCTTCTCATAACCACTCGTAGAAACTCTGCCTCGGTCTCTATCATCTCGATGATGAACTTCTGCTTCGAATCTTTTCTGCTTCTCCATTCTTCCTAAGTTTCTTAGGGCTGATGGCTGCTTGTAGTCCGTCTTGACGCGTGTTGTGCGTTTGTAAATTGTTCAAGGTCCTTATAATGTCCACGACCTCTTATATTACCTAATATAAAAAATAAATGAAGAATTTTAGCGATAGAAGATGAACTCAATAATGCATATGTAAGTGTACGTGACTCTAATGAAATGTATAACATGTCGTAGGCGGCCTAAAAGGACTTCACAAACCAGATCGGGAAGCCACTACAGTGGGAGTCGGGATAACTCTAGACAAAGCATGATCGAGGTGAGATGACAATCCCTCGAACTCGAAATCATATCCTATGAGTTCATAAATGTTTACATAGTTGCCCAATTCCCCAAAGTTGATGCCAGTTTCCTTAGGTGGAGAACCATAAAGTCATTCGGTTGCTAGGGAGCATCTTTAGCAATAATCTCTTGGAGAGGCGAAGCTGAGAGAATAGGACTCATTCCCGAAGTTTCGTCGCATGATTCGAAGTCTCCTTCACTGGAAATTGCATCAAATTCCTCATCACTAGAGGAGGAATCATAGCTACTTTTATTCTCAATTTCACCCTCCTCCTTTTCGGTGATCGCTGTAGCTTTGCCCTCACATTGATTGAACTCCTCTTCCCCCTCTTCTCTGATCTGGGGCATTCTAATCGAGCAATTGGCTCTAGTTGTGACGCCTTTTCCTTCGTGAATTTCTTTAGTTGATCCACCTGATGGGCCTTCTCCTTCTTGTAGGTCGCCCTCTTTGAAGTTGGGGGATGAAGAAGTGAAGGGTGTTTGAATACTAGAACTAGAAGGAGATAGAACTTCAATGGTGATGGCAGATCTCACGAGATGCAACAACCCATACCGAAACAAATTCTCATCCGTTAGTAAAGACTTAACTGATCTCTCTCTAGTGTCTATGGCCATCAAAGTAGGGAAGATGGAATCAAGTGATGGATCTTTGTTTGGCCTCAGAATAACTGCAAGGAGTATTAGTCTATTAAAAATCCCTCACTATCATATTAAATCTCAACAAGTAAAAGAGAAGACTTACCCCATGTCGTCCAAAGGCGATTAAATCCTTCATGAAACCTAATGATAAAATATTGGGTCTTGAACTATGACAAATTACTTTGAAGCTGTAGCACAATTTTGCGAGTTCTTTGAGCCTCAATGATCACAAGAGACGAGCATTTGTCTCTCTTCTTGAACAAAAGGAAATATCTCAGCTCATCAAAGCTTGGGGCACGATTGAACATCTACATAAACAAAACATAAAGGCAAGTAAAAATCATGTATCC
The DNA here is from genome assembly GCA_030765085.1 of Allium cepa. Lineage (NCBI taxonomy): Eukaryota > Viridiplantae > Streptophyta > Magnoliopsida > Asparagales > Amaryllidaceae > Allium > Allium cepa. The sequence continues at coordinate 984,530,054 of CM060929.1, read as the reverse complement.
ATTTTAGGGAATATGAAATAAAGCTATTCCCAAGTTCAGAAGTGTCTCCCTTAAGAAATGATTGAAGGAGGGCACTGCTCCATTCAAGCACATATACCAATGGTAGGAGGTGTACCTCGAAGGTGGCATGTATGCAAACTCGTTTTCAATGGAAGGCATACATTATTATCCGAAATGCCATGCTGTAAACAAATGTTGTGCAGAACTTTAGCAGAAATTACGGTGGAAGCTATCTCCGACGGATTGAATAGAACTCTAAAATTCGGAGGAGTTCGATCTACAACCAGACCGAATGCAACCAATTGACCATATTAAGCCAGTGGTGTCAAAGAAATAGGCGTTGCTGGAACCATTTGTGAAGGCATAACTGATGTCGATTCGACTTCTGGGAGTCATAATTCCTTCACTGGATTTACGATGGGATGATGGGTGCTTCATTCTACATAATATAACTTGTATTTAATGCGGCTAGGTAATTTTATTTATAATTAGAAGTCCCCTCATGCTTAACACCTGAATTTCGAAAAAATGTTGATTTGTGCCAACTCATCAGATTGCAAGCGTTGATTGGGGCAAATGTAGTGTCTTATCTACGTGGGATGGGCTCGGTGTCCTGAACATTATGAATTATAACGCCCCACCTCTATACCCATGCTAGCCAAGAACACTACGGAGTAATGCTGTTGACTAGCATGGAGAATAAGGCTGTTGAGGAGCGACCATATACATAATTACTTTGTGCGAGTACCGATATGCCAGATAAAAATATAACTTTTCATCTCAAGAGGAAATCCGACATACCGTCACAAACTCAAAGCTACTACACAGTGGCTATATGTAATCTTCGGAAACAAATATAGAAATAAACATAACACAAATCAGTCCCAGATAATTCATATCACAAGGGCGGAAATAGATATGAATATATATAACACATAAAAGTGTTCATCAGAGTAGTGGTCTAACAAGATCCACAATATCAAAAAGAATAGATACAAGTGCTAGACAAAAGAATAAGTATATATCATAGAGACTATATCTCAAATGCATACAACAAAAACTACTAATCTAAGTAGTTAGCCAAAAGTCAGAGAAATCAACCCCAAGTGAGAAGTCAAGCAGAAGCACCGGTAACATCTCGGTCTGACCCGAGTATTATTTAAGAAGAAAATAATAAACGGATCAGTCTAGCTATAAATATCAGAAGAAATGATATAGAATAAGAGATATGACTAAACGTATAATAATCACAATGCCAAGCTGTGATAAATAACTAATTGAAAAATCAATAAGAGATTAATCAATATCGCAAAGATCTTCTCAAAGATAAAAAGGAATGTCATACTCCTAATTTCATTCACCAAGCCACAATAAATGACATATATATCCATGCCAATCGTAAAAGTTGGGGAAACATAAATTCCAGAAATCAACACACGAAATCCAGAAATCACAATAAAAGGATGGCCAATCGCATAAACTGGACATCGACGCACCTAGAAAGACACGCCCCATGCACAGTCGAACATCGACGAACCTAGAAAGATACGCCTCATGCATAGTCGAACATCGACGCACCTAGAAAGATATGCCCCATGCTCTAGCATCGACGCACCTAGAAAGATATGCCCCATGCACAAATAACATCGATGCACCAAGAAAGATACATCCCATGCATAAATAAACATCGATGCACCTAGAAAGATACACCCCATGCATAGACGAACATCGACGCACCTAGAAAGACACGCCCCATGCATAGTCAAACATCGACGCACCTAGAAAGATACGCCCCATGTCCCGACTTATTGAGCCGATTGCTCCACGAAGTAAATAACATCGATGCACCTAAAAAGGTACACCCCATGCATAAATAAACATCGACGCACCTAGAAAGGTACGACCCATGTGTAAACAAACATCGACGCACCTAGATAGGTATGACCCATGAAAGAAATGAGGCGAAGCTCAATAAAATGAGGAACATTCCTCCACATAGACAAAGAGATATCGCACATTGCTAGTCTAAACCATATAATGATCGTCATGATCAAAGAGAAGTGTCAATTACAGTAAGCTAGTAAATATATGAGCTTAGCTTCATGTCCCATAACCACTAGCTTAACTTAAATATTTACGAACAAATTGTAGATCTCCACTAGAAAATTGTCACAAGAGATTCAATCGAACAAGTCCAAGAATTAACCGATGAAGTAAACGCAAGCGTTTCATACCACTCGTTTTACTAAGTCGTTTAATTAGATTTCTCATACGAGTGAGGTAAAGGTTTGTATATAATAATCGATTGGAAATCGGTTTGAGAAAATGAGCTTTGTAATAAAATAGTGTTGAAATCATTTGAAGAAAGAGTTTTGATATTTACTACTAGTATAGAAAACCTTTATATTTTTAAAGTGACAAATCACGAAGAAGATTGTAGGAACAATCAATCACTAAAATTCACATTCGAAGATGTGAATAAAAATCCAACGAAACCGATAAAGAATCAATCAAAATGGTATTCAAAAATCCCTAAAAAAGAGTCATCAAAGTCATAACAAATGATAACAACACATAGGAAACAACACGAATCGATTAAAGTTGGAAATTCAAACAACTAGGCGAAATAGGCAAAAATGCACCAGGTCGGTCGGCCGGCTACAGAGCTCGGTCAACCGAACCAGGGGTTAGAAGTGCACGGGGCACCAGGTCGGTCGACCGGCCCAGGGGCTCGGTCGGCCGAAGCCTGTAACCGGCACTTCCAAACAGAGCCAGGAAGTGCCTGGGTAGCAGGTCGGTCGACCGGCCCAGGGGCTCGGTCGGCCGAACCTGTTGCCAGCACTCCCCTGCCCTATTTCAAAAGAGGTGCAAACTCGATCAAATTGCATTCGCTCGAGCAACGACGCTAAGGGTTTATGCCTATCGACTACCCGGCCCTATATGCTCCTCGATGCATCACCAAAAACATGTTCAAACATCAAAGTTAGGATTTTTAACGAATTGAACTCAAAACACCAAAAATTGGAATATTCACCAAAAACATCCAAACCAAAAGCAAATGCACACGAATAAGTGTTAGGAATTCATACCTAACAATCGAAGATAAATATAAGCATAGATGTGAGATCAAAATCTCACCTTTGAACCCAAAAACAATGAATGAGAAGCTTGAAGACAAGGGAAGATCAACCACACTTCAATCTCAACAATAGAAGCTTCAACCTAAGCTTAAAAGAGAAATATTTACTAAGTTAGGTTTAGGAAATTTCTGAAATTGGAAGGAGAATGAGTTGGAGAAGAAGAAGGAGATGCTTACTAATGGGTTCTCTTTGATTTTGGAGTAAGAACTTGAGCTAGCAAGAGGAACTAGGGCTTGGAGTTTCTAATTCCCTTTCCTCTCCACCATTTTCAGTTGGAGCTTGAGTTTGAGGAGTTAGAATGAGTGAATGGAGAGGAGAGGGCTGAGCTTGAGTATAAGTAGGGTTAATGGGCTGAAACCCAACCCAAAGCCCTAAAGAAAAAGTAGAAAAATTCTACTATCTCCAAACATATCGAAGTTTATACTCAAAAAGGTCGCAAACGTCATTTTGAACTCAATGGGGGTGGTCTCGAGTCCCAATTCGACTGTTTGCAAAAAGTAGCTTTTCGGACCAAAATCCGACGAACGATAAAATATTTAAATAAAATATTTAAATATAAAATCGATAAATATGCGGGTTGTTACAGACTCCCCTTCTTAAAGAAATTGCGTCCTCGCAATACTTAAGAGGAAAATAAGAAGTAACAATCATGGAAGCATATCAACACAAAAGAAAATTGAAATAAGAAGTTCACCATAAAGAGCACGAAAGAGTTAGCAAGAACGGGATCGCTCAATGAATTCTCTAGATTCCCAAGAGTAATCCCTAGGACTTGAGAACCATTGAACAATCACAAGAAGAACATCTTTATTCCGAAGGCGCTCAACCTCCGAAGTAATGATGCGAATGGAATGTTGCTCATAAATCAAATCTGGTGAAACTTCAATTTCCACAATATCACCGGGCACAAGAATAAAAACCGAAAACATAAAAGCATTTCCGTAGATAAAAGACGTGGAGTACGTCAAGAATAGCAGAAAATTGAGCTGGTGCAACGATGTAGTATAATAACAGTACGCCCGAGAAACCAGAAACTCAAATAATTTGGAACATCAGCGTAGTACAAAAACGGTACGCCCAATGAACCAAAGCCCGAATAATTTCGAAACACCGACGTAGTACAAAAACGGTACGTCCAATGAACCGATAAACCGGAACAATGATGTAGTATAATAATGGTACATCCATTGATCCAGATAAGATGGAACATCGATGTAGTATAATAACAGTACATCCGATGAACCGAACACCATAAAAGAACATTGGACGCGAGTCCATAAAAGAAACGAGATGAAACTCAATAAAACGAAGTACATCAAAACGTTCGATGAACTTGATAAAAAGATAATCCCACTCTGACATCATCAAAGAATCAACACCTTGTTGCCTACGACAAAACGTATTGGCAACACGATTTCCCCTTCGGGAATAAAAAGAATATCAAGATCATAAGATGCCAGGAACTCGAGTCAACATGAAGTTCCTTATGAGAAAATAAATATTCCCAAGATTTATGATCGAGGCGGAGAACAAATTTCTCATCCAAAAATGGTGATGCCAAATTCCAAAAGTAAAAACAATAGCCTCAAGCACTAGATCATGAGCGGCATATCTAGTCTCGATAAGCTATAACGATTTAGAAGCACAAGTGACAGCACGTTCCCATTTGCAAGAGAATGGCATCCAAACCAATACGACTAGTATCGGTAGAAATAGCAAAGTCTTGGTTCCCCTTCAGGAATCACAAGAATAAGAGTATCGAAAGGAAGAGTTCTTTTAAATAATCCTCTTTCCCGAAAAGTTAAAACTTTCAAAATTACATTTTTTTATTTTTATGTAATAATCTTTCTATAAAAATTTAAATTTTTACAAGTCAATACATCGTATCTGACTGTCTCATCAAAGCGTTTAGGAGATTCATATCGATAACGTTGATCAAGCGCATCGACCAAAATTCTTAAAACACTCAATGGGCAATACAATCACAAAATCATCTTCTATATGATAAACATGTTTCTAAAAACTTTTAAGAATATTCTTTGTTCATTTTAAGAACAAAAATCAAATTGTACTTATAAATAAATCTTATGAAAAAGATTTTCAAAATTTTAAATTACTATTTTCATCCAAAATCAATAAATAAAAGAATGGTCTCATCGAAATATTCATAGAATACTCGATTAATAAAATGGATGAAATAAGCTAGACGAATCGAATGACATAATAAGTCATTCATAAGAATCATAACGAGTGCGGAATGCGGTAAGTGGAATGCTAGCTCCCGCAACTCGTCGCCAAATGAAAATCGGTGGCAAGGTCGAACTAGAAAGACCTTAACACCACACAAAAGATTTCTTAGGTGATAATCCTAAGACAAACTCAAAAATACCGGAAAGTTTCACAAATTATTTAGATAAGAGAAACAACACTTTCCTTATCATAAAGGCTTAAAGAATAAAATGATGCCTTCAAAAATTTGAAATTGGAATCTCAAGAAAAAATAGAAATCTGCTTAACAGATAGAAAATGTCGAAGATGATTAGTTCTCACGGAAAATAGGGTATGGGCCTCACAACGATTAAGCCAATCCTTACAAAAAAATCAATTCCGAAGCCTAAGTAAAAAAATATCGGCTCGGAAAGAAAAATTACATAAAATAATTTCGACATCAATAGAAAGCAAATTGAGTGTTGCGGATCCACTAATCCGGATTCACAATCCTCAAAGAAGTCATCAAGCCTAGAAATGTTTTTAAAGAAAAAGGATCACAAGTTCTTTTGATATAAAAATAATCATATCAACAAGAACTTGAAAAGAATAATCACAAGGCAAACAAAATCAAGGATTAAATGAGAAATACCTTGACCAAAAGAAGAGTTGTTAGGGGTATGCACAACTTTAAGTTTTTCCCTCCTTCTTGCTTTGAAGTATGGGACCTGCAGTTATATGGTGACCCGAATTTTTGCAATAGCGACAAAAGAGGGGTTTCGGACACTCCCTTGCATAATGGTCCGTGGAACCACAATTGTAGCATTGACCATAACTTGAGGTAGGAGTCTTTATTACCAGAATTTGTTGCTTTCCATTCTTGTAGGGAGTGGGGTCCTTGAATTTGATAGGCCTCTTCATGTTGTCGTTGAAGTTCTGTTTGGCAACCACAACTTCAACATTACTCTCTCTATCGGCCTCTTCAAGACGAAGAGCGATATCAATAAGCTGATCAAATGAAACCTCAAGTTTCAGAAGTAATGGCTTCTTAAGATTCTTATTCAAGCCATAGACAAATCTCTGATCTTTCTTCAATGGGGTATTAATGTACTCAACCCCGTATTTGGAAAGAGATTCGAAAGATGCGACATAGTCTGTCACAGAAGATTCACCTTGAACAAGGTCAATAAAACGCCGGGCCAAAGTTACCTTTTCAGCCTCCGGCACAAATTTCAATTCGAATCTTTCCTGGAATTGCTCCCAAGTGAGATCCGCTTCAACGATTTCAGAAATTAAAAGCTCATACCAATCTAATGCTCTTTCTTGGAGCATGCTAGAAGCCACTTGGACTCGATGAAGGTCAATAAGGTTCATGCGAGAAAAGATGCGATCGCATGATTTGAGCCAAGCTTGAATTTCTATAACACTCTCGGATCCGGTGAATGGCCTTCCTCCCAAATCAGTGTAGTCTCTGCACAAGCGTGCAAAACCGGATCTAGGATGAGTAGGCTCTGAATTGGGTCCGGCAGCTTGAGCGTTCTTAACAAGATCTAAAAGCCGCTGGGCAGACATAAAAACTCCATCTTGGGGAGTAGCACTAGATTGACCGGCGCTGGGACGACCAGGTCTAACCATTTCTCTTCTTTAAGAAAGAAAGAAAGAAGAGGAAAAAGTTATTCTCAAAATAAATATCAAGCAATCTCGATAGATAAAACAAGGAATCATAAAGAAAATAGGATGAATCGGTACGAAGACTCGAATTAAATCCTTAAGCACGGCTCCTAAGATGGACTTAGGACGATGATCCTTGTTATAATATTCCATATTGTTTCGAAGTTTGGCTCTGATACCAAGCTGTAACGCCCCACCTCTATACCCACGCTAGCCAAGAACACTACGGAGTAATGCTGTCGACTAGCACGGAGAATAAGGCTGTTGAGGATCGACCATCTGCATAATTGCTTTGTGCAAGTACCGATATGCCAAATAAAAATATAACTTTTCATCTCAAGAGGAAATCCGACATACCGTCACAAACTCAAAGCTACTACACAGTGGCTATATGTAATCTTCGGAAACAAATATAGAAATAAACATAACACAAATCAGTCACAGATAATTCATATCACAAGGGCGGAAATAGATATGAATATATATAACACATAAAAGTGTTCATCAGAGTAGTGGTCTAACAAGATCCACAATATCAAAAAGAATAGATACAAGTGCTAGACGAAAGAATAAGTATACATCATAGAGTTTATATCTCAAATGCATACAACAAAAACTACTAATCTAAGTAGTTAGCCAAAAGTCAGAGAAATCAACCCCAAGTGAGAAGTCAAGCAGAAGCACCTGTAACATCTCGGTCTGACTCGAGTATTATTTAAGAAGAAAATAATAAACAGATCAGTCTAGCTATAAATATCAGAAGAAATGATATAGAATAAGAGATATGACTAAACGTATAATAATCACAATGCCAAGCTGTGATAAATAACTAATTGAAAAATCAATAAGAGATTAATCAATATCGCAAAGATCTTCTCAAAGATAAAAAGGAATGTCATACTCCTAATTTCATTCACCAAGCCACAATAAATGACATATATATCCATGCCAATCGTAAAAGTTGGAGAAACATAAATTCCAGAAATCAACACACGAAATCCAGAAATCACAATAAAAGGATGGCCAATCGCATAAACTGGACATCGACGCACCTAGAAAGACACGCCCCATGCACAGTCGAACATCGACGCACCTAGAAAGATACGCCCCATGCATAGTCCAACATCGACGCACCTAGAAAGATACGCCCCATGCTCTAGCATCGACGCACCTAGAAAGATACGCCCCATGCACAAATAACATTGATGCACCAAGAAAGATACATCCCATGCATAAATAAACATCGATGCACCTAGAAAGATACACCCCATTCATAGACGAACATCGACGCACCTAGAAATACACGCCCCATGCATAGTCAAACATCGACGCACCTAGAAAGATACGCCCCATGTCCCGACTTATTGAGCCGATTGCTCCACAAAGTAAATAACATCGATGCACCTAGAAAGGTACACCCCATGCATAAATAAACATCGACGCACCTAGAAAGGTACGACCCATGTGTAAACAAACATCGACGGACCTAAATAGGTACGATCCATGAAAGAAATGAGACGAAGCTCAATAAAATGAGGAACATTCCTCCACATAGACAAAGAGACATCGCACATTGCTAGTCTAAACCATATAATGATCGTCAAGATCAAAGAGAAGTGCCAATTACAGTAAGCTAGTAAATATATGAGCTTAGCTTCATGTCCCATAACCACTAGCTTAACTTAAATATTTACGAACAAATTATAGATCTCCACTAGAAAATTGTCATAAGAGATTCAATCGAACAAGTCCAAGAATTAACCGACGAAGTAAACGCAAGCGTTTCATACCACTCGTTTTACTAAGTCGTTTAATTAGATTTCTCATACGAGTGAGGTAAAGGTTTGTATATACTAATAGATTGGAAATCGGTTTGAGAAAACGAGCTTTGTAATAAAATAGTGTTGAAATCATTTGAAGAAAGAGTTTTGATATTTACTATAGTACAGAAAACCTTTATATTTTTAAAGTGACAAATCACGAAGAAGATTGTAGGAACAATCAATCACTAAAATTCACATACGAATATGTGAATAAAAATCCAACAAAACCGATAAAGAATCCATCAAAATGGATATTCAAAAATCCCTAAAAAAGAGGCATCAAAGTCATAACAAATGATAACAACACATAGGAAACAACACGAATCGATTAAAGTTGGAAATTCAAACAATTAGGCAAAATAGGCAAAAATGCACCAGGTCGGTCGGCCGGCTACAGAGCTCGGTCGACCGAACCAGGGGTTAGAAGTGCACGGGGCACCAGGTCGGTCGACCGGCCCAGGGGCTCGGTCGACCGAAGCCTGTAACCGACACTTCCAAAAGAGGCAGGAAGTGCCTGGGTAGCAGGTCGGTCGACCGGCCCAGGGGCTCGGTCGGCCGAACCTGTTGCCTGCACTCCCCTGCCCTATTTCAAAAGAGGTGCAAACTCGATCAAATTGCATTCGCTCGAGCAATGGCGCTAAGGGTTTATGCCTATCGACTACCCGACCCTATATGCTCCTCGATGCATCACCAAAAACATGTTCAAACATCAAAGTTAGGATTTTTAACGAATTGAACTCAAAACACCAAAAATTGGAATATTCACCAAAAACATCCAAACCAAAAGAAAACGCACACGAATAAGTGTTAGGAATTCATACCTAACAATCGAAGATAAATATAAGCATAGATGTGAGATAAAAATCTCACCTTTGAACCCAAAAACAATGAATGAGAAGCTTGAAGACAAGGGAAGATCAACCACACTTCAATCTCAACAATAGAAGCTTCAACCTAAGCTTAAAAGAGAAACATTTCCTAAGTTAGGTTTAGGAAATTTCTGAAATTGGAAGGAGAATGAGTTGGAGAAGAAGAAGGAGATTCTTACTAATGGGTTCTCTTTGATTTTGGAGTAAGAACTTGATCTAGCAAGAGGAACTAGGGCTTGGAGTTTCTAATTCCCTTTCCTCTCCACCATTTTCAGTTGGAGCTTGAGTTTGAGGAGTTAGAATGAGTGAATGGAGAGGAGAGGGCTGAGCTTGAGTATAAGTGGGGTTAATGGGCTGAAACCCAACCCAAAGCCCTAAAGAAAAAGTAGCAAAATTCTACTATCTCCAAACATATCGAAGTTTACACTCAAAAAGGGCGCAAACGTCATTTTGAACTCAATGTGGTTGGTCTCGAGTCCCAATTCGACTGTTTGCAAAAAGTAGCTTCTCGGACCAAAATCCGACGAACGATAAAATATTTAAATAAAATATTTAAATATAAAATCGATAAATATGCGGGTTGTTACATGAATGCTCTATCCTATGTTGATAGTTCACTCGTAGCGAAGAAAGGAAAAAGCATTTCATATCATTCATTAAAGTTATTCCTCCTACACTTACCTATTACCGATCAATGATCGATAATGGATCCTCGGTCTGAAGCGACATGAAAATATCTTTCTATTCCAGGTGCACCGATTGTGTAATGATAGGACCAATCCAAAGTGAGCAACTATATATCGATGGGTCCAAATTTAGTAGAAAATACTCAGCATAAGTCGATTTTAGTTCTTTGGAAAGTGATAACAGCGTGAGCTACATACAAGACTCTATCTTAAGCTATTAGCATCTCCTAGAAAAACCATAATCAATCTACAAGACGCCGTGTCGGGATCAAATGTCTAACCTGGTGCAAGTTAATTTTGACTCTATGGATGAAGATAGCAAAACATTCAAGCACCGAGGCAAAACTCTAGCTTTGCTTCGTGAATAATTCAAGAGTCGATTCACTATCTTCTTCCACAAAGTCACAATCATCTCAAATTTTCCACTACATCCGTCGCTAACATAACTTCATCACCAATCGCTAATACAACGCCAAAATTCCCATTACCAAACTCAAGTCAAAAGGAAAACATGGTTGATTTCAAGTTGTTGGCGATCCAAAGTGGGCAAGCTCGGCAGCGATTTGGGCAGGCAGTGATTCAGGTGCTGGAAATTGGCTCGAAGTTGCGGCGAGGTTAGGCGGGGTCGATATGAGGAACTTTCGGCGGTAGAGATCGACGACGACGATGGAGTAAGTGAGGATAGGGTTTGGTCACGTTTGGATCGGGTCGTGGAGAGGTTAGCTTGATTAACAAGTGAAAACATGAAATGATGGAAGGTTGGCTCGAACAAAGATAAATAGGAGAATGGATGGAAAATTTTGCCAAGTCCTTGGATTGCTAGCAATCCATCAAATTACAATCGATTTTCTCCAAACTCGCCAAGTATGATCTAAATGTTTTTTGCAAGCATTTGGAAAGTTGTAGGATTGAAATTGATTTATCCTTACGAGCAACGATGATTCATATTGAAGACTCAAAAGGCAGTTGAATAGCCAAAGACAAATTCACATGATAGCCTCAACATGATCAATTAAACTTCACGAAAAGGGAACTCAAAAGCAGTTACTTCCATAGCACACCATGTTTCAAACAAAGGCATACTCTGGGGGAAAATGTTAACTGGGTTTTTAACCCAAAAGAATTCAACTGGAACTAGAACATCCACATCAAGTCAAAACAACTCAAGATTCAACCAAAAGGACCAGAAGAAGAAGCTAAGAGAGACCAAGAGGAAAGATGCAAAAATAGGCTATAAGGATGGATCGCTAGCGATCCATCACCTATGGATCGCTATCGATCCATAAGGATTGCTCGTGGATCCTCCAAACTTCTTAGATCGTGAACCAATATCTTTTTTAGAAATGTCTACCAAGTTTCATGATATTCCAAGCAAGTTAGTACGAAAAATGAGCATTCTTCTAGTTCCAGTCATATTTCAATTCAGCTTGTATATTTAATAACCATCAAAACAAGGTAACTAGTTATGAAATTACATGGAGAGTATCAACATAAGGCAAAGATCACAATCCATGTGAAACGACCCAAAAATATGTAAACTACATGGATTGCTAGCGATCCACGCTCTATGGGTCGCTAGCGATCCATTAGGATAGGTCGGTTTGTTGTGAAATTTTTGGAGCATCTTTATATCATCAAGTGTAGGCTTTTGGCAAAGCGGCTTAGCCCAATAGCTCTCCGATCCCTGTAAATACTCACCTATCTGCAGCATAAAGAGGATCTTCTGGACTGGCTGCTGGAATTCTGTAGAAGTTGTTTTTCACTCTTCTCTCCCACACATAGTCATTTAAGGGTTCACTATGATTCCCCAGTGAACTCTTGCACTTTGACTTGATCTAACATAGTAATTTAATCATATTGTAACCAGATTTGACTTGTAACAACAGTCAGTTAATAGAAAGTTATAAAGTGAATGTAAGCTTCATTAATAGCCAAACCACTATAAAAAACTTCTTATTTCTTTACTTTTTCTGCGATCTACAATTGCTTTTTCTATTTTATTTGACTTGATAAATAGGGCTGGTGGTTTCATAGTCAATTCAGGATATTGATTCATTTTTTGGGTTAACACTTATCTTACACACATCTGAAAGTGACTACTGTGTGGCTAGTTATCACTTAGGATCGTGTAGTATGGAATGTATTATAATCTAAATGCAAAAACATATAATAATAGTAAAGTAAATAAGAATAAGCACACCAGGAGTTTTTATATTGGTTCAAACTTCTCGTTCTACGTCCAGTCCCAGACTTCCCTTTGGAATTTCACTTAATTACCCCTCAAAGTAACCTGGAGGAATAGGTAAACAACACTTGAGCAGCCGAACAGGATTTTTCCACCTCAACAGTCGAAGAGAACTTTTCCGCCTGATACAAACTAATAGGACTTCTAAAATTTCAATAAAGTTGTTTGACACTTTGTGTTCTTGATAACATTGATTTGTCTTTGACAGTACACCCTTCCTATAATCTTTTCCTCAAGTATATATTGTGTGTGTAAAGATTAGAAAGGAAAATATTGCTTTGAATCGAAGAATAAGTTAATTAATTCAGAGATTCAAGCAATATATAGATTGTGATTGCTTGTAGAATCCAGAGATAGACAGTAGAGAATATAGCAATAAAACAAAATAAAAATGGGTGATTTGAGAAGTGTTTCCAACATGTTTATATAGTGAACAAATAGTTACAACTATTCACGAGGAGTTTCAATCAAAAGATGCAGCTATATATCTTTAGAATCGTAACTCTTCGTAGATAGAATTGTCTCTTCAGAAAAAATGACTGTTAGAGTCGGTCAGTCGACTGGGTAAAAACGATCAGTCAACTGAAAATTCAAAGATAGTAAAAAAACAGTGCATATCTGTGTACTGAACATGGTCAGTCGACAGGCTGTCAGTCGACTGACCTGGTTGTCGGTGCGCGGTTTGCTTATTTTAAAAATTTGAATTTTTAAAACCACTTTGATTTTGAGCAAACCACTTGAGGATAGATTTTAAAATTTTCAAGCTATATCTAAGACTTAAAACTTCAATAAATAAACATATTATACTCAGATATGAAGTCTTGTCTCCTTTGTAGTTTAATAGCATATCTCACTCTCTTTTTGTTGCTAGATCATATAATCTCATCACTGATTATTTAAGCTTTTTATCATGAATCAAAACTCATGATTCAACTTTCTCCTCTTTTTTGATTGATCACAACTTGTTTTAGACGATAATATATTTTAAGAGTTATATAATGGAAGTTATATATATCTCCCCCTGAATTTTTGGCGACATATCTGTTGCTACAAAAAAATGGTTAGGCATACAAATGTCTCTCCCTTTCTCATCGACAAAAAAGAGATAAACAATAATTTCATCATCATAACAATCACAAAATAATATTGTTTCTAGTTTTACCGAGCTATTTATACAAGCTCATTGAAAAAACAATACTAGAATGTGTGTGAAATTGAAAGAACAGTAACTTACTACCACCAAACTAGAAATATCAACATCACTCATCAAAGTCAGACTCTGTTTCTTCTTCCACTTGCATTGGTCCTTTGCCTCTTGAAGAAGTTTCCAAAAATTGTCTGTCACCCCCATTTCTGCTAGTGTCAGAACTTGTGTGTTCTTCGGATGTATACCAAGTAGAGCGAGGAGCTGGACGTTTGCCCGGATCACGATGTGAAGTGTCCGTAGTTGTAGAGGAGGAACAAGAGATTGTATCCCATAAAATCACAAAAAGCTTTTTATCTTGTCAAACTTCTTGTCAATTTTTTGTCAAGATTTTTGATGCGAGAGTACAAAATGACTTAATTACGAGAAATTAGATCAATGGATTCTCGGGTACTTTGGGATGGGTTGTGGCATGAATGTCATCTCTTTGTTGTTGTGGGGTAGTAGCTTGCTAACGAGGTCTTGATTGCCAATCTTGAAAAGATATGATAGTGAGAGGTCTAGGAGGCAATTTCATTAGACTAATTGTGCAGCTATTTAGAGTTTTAGTAGTGGAGGTATCAGATTCTGGAATAGGAACTTGTAGGCTCATAAGTAGCCGCATAATATACTCGGTGTAATAGATGATGTTCATTCGACTTTGGTTAAAAGACAAAAACTCATCAAGAATAAGTTTAGGCCAATTGATTTGGACATCTCCCCAAATTGCATATAAAGCCCTATAATTTTCCGGATATACAAGCTCATAAGAACTAGTACGAGGAAGAATTTTACGCATTATGGCTCGATGCATAATACGAGCTGTAGGGCGTAAAGCGATAGATTTTAATTCAGTCATGTCGTCTTCCATAAACCTATGAATTACTTCATCTCGTTCTCCTATAGGAACATTTAAATCTTCTAACGAAATACCATTTGTTGGTGTTTGGAGAATATGTCCAATTCTATCTAGTGACAAGTGTTGACCTCAAACTAAACTCCATACGCAATTGTCATGATTTCATTGATTTTGATGACCTAAATTTAAATTAGCGTAAAAGAGTTTTACCATAGTATGATTAATTTTGAGATTATTCTAATCGTGGTCAAGAAGAGATTCTAGACGACTTCTTCTTGCAAGGTATTGAATTCTATATGTAGCAAAGTCTGGAAAGACAACAAAAGATCCTTCAAGAAAACGAGCTTCCTTTATTTTGTTCCATCCTTGAATAGCGGTGGCATCATAAAGCGATTGAGCTATTTGGGTATCAATAGGTTCAGAGGAAGAGAAAGATGCTTTTCTAGATCGTTTAGGTTGCCTTGAATCCATTTGAAAGTGAAATTAGTAAAGATATTTGAAAATTTTGATAACTAGTGTTTTGAAAATCAAAAGAGGGAAAGTAAAAGTGAAGAGTGAAAAAGAAGATGATAGGTTAAATGGGTAAAAAGTAGATGAAAATAGTGATTACTGGACCCAGGTAGCCGATTCAGTCGACTGAACGATTTGGGTCATTCGACTGATGTAATATCCCAAAACTTTCTGTTTCCAGATTCAGTCGACTGACCTAACTATTTCAGTTGACTGAATGTTCTTTTGCAACATAACCAATCTTGCTATTTATAGAAATTTTATAATTCTTTTAAAGAAATTATACCTAGTTCTCTTCTTAGTTTTATAAAATAATTTTCATTAAGTGGTTTAGTGAAAATATCAGCTAACTGATTTTCATAATTTACAAATTTTAAATTTACTATATCCTTCTCAATATTATCACGAAGAAAATGATGACGAATGTGAATATGTTTAATTCGTGAGTGATTGACAGGATTTTTAGATAAATTTATTGCACTGGTGTTATCACAGTATATTATAGATTTATTTAATTTTATATCAAAATCTTGCAGTGTTTATTGCTTGTAGATACTTGAGCACATGTTAAAGCTGCAGATATATATTCTACTTCACATGTCGATAGTGAAACGCAGTTTTGTTTCTTGCTAAACCAAGATACTATCGTCCGATGAAATGATAAGTTTCACTTGTACTTTTTTATCTGTCTGACTTCCTCCAAAATCAACATCACTAAAGGATACTAATTCAAAAGGACATTCGTTTGGATAAAACAGTCCTAAATCGTTTATGTTGCTAAGATAACGAATTATACGTTTTACAGCTCGCATATGTGATTCTTTAGGATTTGCTTGAAATCGAGCACATAAACAAACACTCATCATAATGTCAGGTCGACTAGCAGTTAAGCAAAGTAATGATCCAATCATGCTACGATATAGTTTCTAGTCGACACTCTTACCATTTTCATCTCTGTCGAGATGTATAGTTATACTCATAGGAGTTGGCTTGGCAGAAGTATTTTCCGTACCAAAGCGTTTAATTAGATTATTACAATACTTTTATTGATTAATAAAAATGCTATTTTGCAATTGCTTGATTTGTAATCCAAGAAAATATGATAGTTCTTCCATATGTGACATTTCAAATTCATTTGTCATGATAGTCGAAAATTCCTGACATAATTTTTCATTAGCTGAGCCAAATATAATACCATCAACGTATATTTCTATAATTAAAATATATTGTTTAGTTTTCTTAATAAATAAAGTTTGATCAACTTTTCCAATTTCAAAGCCAGAGTCTATTAGATAGCTTTTAAGTCGGTCGTACCAAGCACAAGGTGCCTGCTTTAAACCGTAATGCTTTCTTATGTTTATAAACATGATCTGGAAATTTTTCATGAGTAGAAAGAGGACGTTGTTCAACATTGACATTTTCTTTTATATATCCATCTAGAAAAGCACTTTTAACATCCATTTGATATAACTTAAAGTTATGAAAACATGCAAAAGCCAATAGAATACCTATAGCTTCTAATCTCGCAACAGGAGCAAACGTTTCTTCATAGTCTATTCCCTCTTCTTGATTATATCCTCGTGCTACTAATATTTTTAGGTTCTATATTAGAGAGAAAAGCTATATGGCCCATTTGATTTAATTGATGTCTTGTTTTTACATTTGAATTTACTTCTCCAATTATATTTTGAACAGGGTGATCTCTAAGAATTCTTGCAGGAGAGCTCATAGGATTTTCATTATGAGCGATGTTTTCATCTTCTCTAGTATTATTAATGTTACTATTTTGAAAAATAAAATCATCATCTTCTGAATGATTTATTATGATTTTATTAGAATTATTTTCCAAGTTTGTAATATTAGAAGAAATTTTGACATTTTCATCGAATGAAACATGAAGAGTTTCTCCGATTACTTTAGTTCTTATATTAAAAACTCGATAAGCTTTGCTTCTTTTCGAATATCCTATGGATATTCTGTAACATTGCTGATTTTTATGCCTAATTTATTTGGTAATCGATGTAGAATTTCGTTAAATTGTGAATTAATTGAGAATTAATTTGGAGATTTGGGAATAAAATATAAATTGTGTTTGAATTGTCAAAATTAATAAGATGTATGATTATTTATTAACTGTTTTCAATTCAATTTCCTTTATAAATTGTATAAGATTTGATAAAGAGATTAAGATACATATTCTCTTAAAATGAATAAGTATAGTTAGTATATTTATAAACATACATATGTAAAGTTGGTTTGTAAATGCATAAAATAAGATTTTAAAAGTGTATGACATTTAAACTATAATAAGTATAAATTGAAAATAAACATATGTAAATATAAAATTAGCAAAGGTTTAAACCATAATTTCAAACATAATTTAAATGAGGACTTAAACACAATTTAGGTTGCAAGAGACATTTGTAAGAAGATCAAAATATGTTTTAACAAGTGTTAACATGTTTTAACAAGCGGCAAAGATGTTTTTATTTTATTTTATAAGGTAAGTAAATACCAAAAGAAAGAAAACAAGGCTGTTCATTTTTCTCTCATTTGAAAAAAAAACTTAAAAACAAAAAGTTAATTAAGTAGTTAGGGATAATTAATTATTTTAAATTAATTAGGATTAATTAATTGAAATGAAATTTAAACTATAATAAGTATAATTTGAAAATAAACATATGTAAATATAAAATTAGCAAAGGTTTAAGCCATAATTTCAAAGATAATTTAAGTGAGGACTTGAACACAATTTAGGTTGCAAGAGACATTTGTAAGAAGATCAAAATATGTTTTAACAAGTGTTAACATGTTTTAACAAGTGGCAAAGATGTTTTTATTTTATTTTATAAGGTAAGTAAATACCAAAAGAAAGAAAAAAAGGCTGTTCATTTTTCTCTCATTTGAAAAAAAACTTGAAAAAAAACCTGAAAAAAATCAAACTGTTTAAACCTGAAAAACATCAATAATGCTTGATTAGGTTTCAGTTCAAACTACAAGATGAGAAATCGAATTCAAGGTAAATATAAATCAGAGTCTTCAACCTGATTCATAAGTAACTCAGGTAATTCAAGCAAAACCATAATTAAAATTTAAAATCTGAAGCAATTAAAACCACAACTAACTTCAGTATTTTCAACCTGAGGAAATGATGATCAAAAAAAAAAAATCTGGGATCAGATTTCAAACCTGAGATCAAGCTAAACAATTCAACTTCAAAAAGTTCAGATCAAAACACTTCCAGTTTCATTCCAGTTCTCTGTTTCTTTTGGAATCTAGGTGAGCAAACATCATTTCAAAACCCTTAATATGTTTATATCTTAGTGATATGTGATGATCTTTGAAGCCGTGAAATGAAATATGCTTGTATGTATATGCCTGCATGTTTTAGAAATGTATGTGTATGCCTGCATATAGGAAATCAGGTTCCCGTTCTTGTTACAGGGTTATAGAAACTCATTTAAAAATCCAAATCTAATCCTCCAATCTCCTTTAGGCTTTGATATTTGAATGAGAAATGTTTGTAAGATTGTAACATTTTATTTAAAAATAATTTTAAGTATTTAAGTTGAATATTTATTTCGAAAATAATATATAACAGTGATAATTTAAAATAAGCCCAAAATCGAATATGTTAATTTAAAATTCTGATTACATAGTCGCGTTTGAATTGCAAAATGGTCATTTTAGGTGGAAGTCTCATGATTTTAAAGTTAATAAATCTCGGGTATGAGTTAGTTGAACGGGAAACCTATTTTGGCCAAATTCTGATGATCGAAATGGAGGTGGGCCTCGGGATCATGCCCGTAGTTAGCTTAGAGGTCAATGTTCATTAGAAAAATAGCGCTAGATTTTATTGGCAATCAAAGTAGCTGATTGAAGTTGATGTAGGGTTTTAGGTATCGATGGGTTTGACCGTGTAATCGAAGCAATTGTAGGATCGTGGGCGAACCGAAAGCTACCGGAGTGGTGGGGATCAGAGCGTTGATGTGTGATGAACATTTGGACGTAGTGGTGAGGCTTCATATCATCGGGATAGGCAGCACGAGGTGGATTTAGAGATCAGGTTTGGTGCCAATGGGTTATCGTATGCTCGATCTTGATTTCGAGTTAAACTCAAGTTGCTGGGTGGTCGTGGTGTTAGAGGGGATGATTATCGACCTGTCGACGATAGTGGTGATGGTCGAAGCCGTTGCATTTGGATGTGCACATGCATGCGATATTCTGGGTATCGGGATTTAAGGAAGGAAGAAGAAGAATGATGATCTCGAAGAAGAACGATGATCTCGAAGTCAAACTCGAGTTTGCTATCGGGGAAGTGAGGCTTTTGCTCGAGCGTGTTGCTGCGTTGTTTGAGTGTTCAATTTTACAACAGGAAGTTAAAAAAAATAAAAAAAAATAAAAAAATAAATAAAAGTAAAATAAGAAGAAGAAGGGAAATTTGCTTGGGGTTTTACCCGAGAACGGTCTCGAGAGAAATGGCTACGAGCTTGGGGTTTGGTTCAAAAAATTTCCAACTAATTTATCTAAACCAAGTTTTGAAGTTTATATGAATAAATAAGTTTTCAAAAGATTGAAAACAAGATTTTCCCAAAGAAAGATTATTTGATAAGATTTTAAAACAAGTTCCAAAGTTTAAATGTTAAAGTAAATATTTTGAAATTGTTTTGTTTTTAAATAATCATATATTGGGATAATTGTTTAATTTAAAATCTTTAAATGTTTTCAAATGTGAATTGATGAATGTGATTTAGAAATTAATTGATTAATGTTTTTAAGTTGATTAATCAAACGATTAAAGGATAATTACTCAATGTAATTAATTTATGATTTATTAATTGATTTGTTAAAGGTAATGATTAATTAAAGGTAAATTAATTTATGATTAAAAGATAATTATTTAAAGGTGATTAATTAAGGATTATTAATTATTGTGATTAATTAAGGAATAATTATTTTGAGTGAATTTATTATGGATAATTAATTTATGAAGTTAATTAATGATAAATAATTAAAGGTAATTAATTACTTAATGGTTTTACTTAATGAAAGTAATTAATGATAATTAATTAAGGGCTGATTTATATGATTAATTAAGGATAATTAATCCCTTAAAGGTAAATTAATTAATGAAGGTGATTAAAGAAAAATAATTAATTGAGGATTAATTTATTAATGTAATTAATTAAGGATAATTAATTAAATGGTAATTAATTAAGGGTTAATTAATTAATGTGATTAATTTATAGTTAATTAAATAATTAAAGGTTAATTATTTAATAATTAAAGGTTAATTATTTAATAATTAAAGGTAAATTGATCTATTAATTAAGGTTAGTTAATTAATAATTAAAGGTTAATTAATTTATTATTAAAGGTTGATTAATAAATGATTAAAGAATAATTAATCAAATTATTTGTAATTAACTAATGTTAATTAACCTGGATTAGTGATTAATTTGGTTTCGATTAATCAGATGATTTAGTAACCTTACTTATGGATGACTGTATTCTATTGAAGACTATGAATTGTTTGATATCTCTACTGTGTGATGCTTTGTGATATGAATTGCTTTAATTCAACCTGTGATGAATGTAATTTATTTATCTGTGATGTAATTTATTTATCTGCGATGAATTTAAATACTTATCTTTGATCTGTGAATAAAGATAAGCGTTATAGTTTATACTGCTTATCAATTATATTGCTGTATTTGAATCTGTGCTGATTAATGATGTTGCACTATTGTGTAAAACCCTTGGACCACACTATACACACGCAAATATGGATTGTACGAGGAAATTGGTTAAGTCACAGATTTTTGAAATGGTTTTAAAAGTGAATTTTGAATTCAAATGATTTTGGAAATGGAACTGGGTTATATATGAAATGTTTTTGAAAAGGAATTTTAAAGATAAAAGTTATTTTGAATAACTTGATTTGAATTTGAATTCAATATTTGAAATTGAATTCTATGTTTGGAAATTATGGTTTAAAAAGGTTATATAAGTTATAAATGTGTTTATATGGGTTTTAAACCATTTTAAAAGTATTGTTTTGGGAATTTGAATTTAACCCAAGTTTTATACTTGAAAGGCTTTAACTTATGTAAATGTAATTGAATTTTTCCGAATGAAAACTATTTGTTTTCAAATAATAATAGCTTCCACATAACGAAAGAACTTCCAGTTTGTGTTATAAAGATTTCAATTTGAAAGTGAATTGTTTTGAAATCTATGAGTGAATCTTTGTGAAGGATTATTAAACCTTGTTTTGAAATTGAAGAGGATTTTAAAAGGAGTATCTTTTATATAAAAGATTTGAAATGGGAATTGTGAATGAATCTTTGGAAATGGGTTTGAAAGCTATGAATTGAGTTTTTGATTTAATAATTGGATGAGTTAATCCAATTTGAAACGGAAATGGTTTTGAAAAGCTGTGAATGAATCTTTGTGAAAGATCAGTAAACTTTGTGAAGTGAATCTTTTTGTTTAAAAAGATTTGAAATGGTAATTTGTTTGAACCATTTGAAAAAGAAAATTTTGGATTTTAAGTTGTGACTTAACTAAGATCCCATATCCATATGTTTTTAAATATTGCGCTCATTATTCGGTTTAGCCAGGAGAGGACTTTGTGCCATATAACCCATTCTGAATAATGATACGACGTTATGGATGGTGAAGACTGAGTATTTTCGAGAACGAAAGGATAGCCCATCGATTATCTCTGCACTGAGTCTCGCCGGTATAGAGATCTCGATATGCGATGGGGAGTCCGATCGGGATTAGGAATTCCCAGATTTGCAAGGGCTTCTTTGGAAGTGCCTTCGGTTCTGTTCGAACCCGGAAAAGACTTGTATGGATGTGTGTATGACATTATACTTTGAGATGAAAAAGCGGTTTCTATCAAATACATTCTGTTTCGTGGCAGAGATTTATTCTCTTAGCTTAACACCCTTCTCTGAGACGTAGGAGCTCAGAGGTTATGTAGTCGATGGTTACAAGTGATACATTCCCAATTTGGTAATGTGGCACACGAAGTGTTGCTGATCATTTATTGATCAAAGCATGGCTTTGTGAAAAAGCGTAGCTTTGTGGACGTGACTTCGTCGAGCCTCACAACCCGGTGATTGTAACAACACGCATATTTGTCGATTTTATATTTAAATATTTTATTTAAATATTTTATCGATACTCGGAATTTTGTCCGAAAAGCTACTTTTTGCATACGGTCAAATTAGGACTCGAGACCACTTCCCTTGAGTTCAAAACGCCGTTTGTGATCTTTTTGAGTATAAACTTTGATATGTTTGGAGTTAGTGGAATTTTGCCACTTTTCACTTAAGGCTTTGGTTTGGGCTGAGCCCAATAACCCCACTTATTAACTCAGTCCCAACCCTCTCCTCTTCATTTACTTCCTTTCTATTTTCCTAATACTCAAGCTTTTATAACAATGGAGAGTGGAATGGGAAATTGAAAATCAAGCCCTAGTTTTCTTTTGCAAATCATACTCTAGCTCCAAACTAATTGAAGAACCCATTGGTAAGCTTCTCTTCTTCTTCTCCAACTCATTCTCTTATCAATTTCAGAAATTCCTAAACCTAACTTTGGGAATGTTCTTCTTTTAAATCTTGGAATCAAGTTTCTTGAGTTGGATTTGAAGAGTGGTTGATTCTTCTTTGCTTTCAAGCTTCTTCTTCAATCGTTTGGGTTCAAAGGTGAGATTTTTATCTCACATCTATGCTTATAATTATCTTCGATTGTTAGGTATGAATTCCTAACACTTATTCGTGTGCATTTGCTTTTGGTTTGGATTGATTTGGTGAATATTCCAATTTTTGGTGTTTTGGGTTCAATTCTTTAAAAATCATAGCTTTGATGTTCAAATGTGTTTTTGGTGATGCAACGAAGAGCTCATAGGGCCAAGTAGTCGATAGGCATAAATCCTTTGTAACGACCTGTAAGATTTTAATAAATTTTATTGTTTTATTTAACGCATTTAATTGGATTTTTTGTGAAATTTTAAATAAAATAATTTGCAAATAAAAATTTAATATTTGGATTACGTCCAATTAAACATAACAAACTGTAGATTTTCGTCCAAAAATATGAAAGTTTATTTCGCGCGTAAATTTACTTCAATTAAAACAGTTAAAAAGTGACGAAAATAAAACGTTTCAAAAAACCTAAATAATTTTACATAGAAAATTTCTAAATCCTCTTCTGAGTAAGACGTCATCTTTCGTTTTTCCAAATTTGGACTTCTATTGCTCACTTTATCTTAATTCTGGTCAAATAACAGCATTTTCAGTACCGGTTATCGACTTTTGACCGGATGATCGTATCACTGATATCTGTATACTGTTTTGACCGTCTCGTCATGCTGATCTCTATGGTATACTCACTTCTGTATTTTGAGGTCCGATACGCAACGGAAGTGGGTATAACATTTCGTTGCGGCGGTACCACTTTTTAACTTTTTGTTCCTTCGGGTTCAAACCTTGAAGCGTGCTGCCCAAACCAAGCAATTATTGCTTTTCCAGCTGTTTGCAATTATTTTGCTGTTTCGTAGCCGCGACTTTTGCCATCTCAAGGTAACACGTTGTAGCTTACGTTACCTTGCAATAAATTTTTGATATATCTGTCACTTTCTTTCTTTTTCCCACTTGAATCATTTTCCTTTACTTTCAAAATAACGTGTTGGCCAAACATTTTTAATTTCTTTAAAAACCATTCAGCTGAATCAAATGAATACGGTAGCCGTTTCCATCCCTTTTTCTTTGTTTACGTTACTCTCTGCCTTGCTCTGATTCACTAATAATAGATAGCCTGTAGCCTATTCAGATTAGCACTTCTTCTTACTATATCTTCCTATTTCTAAACCCCTCACCACATCTATTCACCATTTCTATCTCTGCTTTGCACCGCCTCCCCATCTTCGCTTGATCTCCTTTTCCCTAGACTACCCACTTCCCAAACCAAGTATCCACCTTACTACAACACGAACTCAGGACGTCCACAACAGCACCGCCCACACAACTCCTCCGGCCTCTCCAAGTTCGAACCTCCTCCACTTCTTCATCCTTCCATCTCTAGAACGCCTGTGAACCACCTCCTTGCCTCGGCTTCAAACCCACAACCAGCAGCCAACCCCACGTCACCACCCACACGGCCTCACATCAAAGCCCACCCATGCGTCAGCCAACCTCCTTCCTTTCATCAGCTTGCTCCCTACCCACAACAAACCCATGCCTGCCTCTCACGCAACCCGACACGCACCTAGCCGAGTTCGGCCTCACATCCGCCCCTGCCTCCTACTCCAGATCTGGTCCACTCACGGCCACTTCACCTAGACCAGACCGACTCCTTTTCCCAAGACTATCCCCTTCGTGCATCTCCTTGTTTCCCATGCAGATCTCCATTCTTATTATTATTTATTTTTTTTGTTTAACAGGTTAGTATACATAATGGTATATGTGTTTATAATACTATTTTACTAGCATATATATTTCCGCATGGCACTGTTATATGTGCAGTTTTGTATCCAGTGATATTAGTCCTTATATTAACATATGGGGTTACAGTATTTGCTTTTAATTTTAGTATATATTTGTGTGTATATATATAAAATATATATATATATATATTTAATTTGAGATCATATGTGTTTAAAACTGGGTTGCTGCATATACGTTGAATGTTTACAATATAAGAATATATATAGTTAGTAATAAGTTGTAAATTGCTACATACTTTGGTTACTGTAAGTATACACATATGCATAATAGCTGTCTAAAGTTTATAAGTATGTAATATTTTGGGTTATATATATTGTTATAGTGCAGTCATATTTTGCTATTAACAAATTTTAAGTACGTTATATAAATATAATTGTTTATATTTTAGGATTACATATATCATTTTTATTAGTATGTAAGTGAATATTTATATATATATTTGTTTATAAATAAAATGTTTATAAAGTTATAAAAGGTTTATGAAAGTATACGTTGATTTTTTTTAAGGTGTCTGCATGAATGGTTAAAGTACAATTATGTATAGTATGTCTTCTTTATGTGGTGTAGTTTATTTAAAATTTTAGTTATTTTTACATTATAAGCATACAGTTAAGCCACGTGCTCGTCGCATCTATATGTATTGTTGCTGTAGTCTAGATTTCATACTTTTATCTGTTATCACTTTACTCTTTTGCATATAGGGTTATAAGTGGAAATAAGTTGCATATAAAAGTTTAGTAGTGATGAAGCCGTCTGCATCTGTTAGTTCATATAAAGTATAAATATCAGTTTATATGTCAAGTTTGTTGAGTCTGCACATATATGTTAATTTACATATGGTTTTTATAAGCTGGAGCAAAAGTAAGTTGTACAAAAGGTTGCTGTCAGATTTATTCATTCACACCAATGTTTACATTTCTGCTTCATTGCATATATTCAGTTATATATACTGTATATTCTTTTGCATCTGTGTATTTGCGCACATCTCATTTGTTGGGTGTAAATTTCAATATATGCTATATAAAAGTTAGTTATATAAGTTTATAAAGTATCAGTTTGCATAATATATATATGATTTCAAAAGTTATTTGTTTGTTTTAAAATATATATATATATATATATATATATGATTTAGCAATAACCTATATATACCTATGTAGTTATTTATAGCTATGTATATGACACCTATCTCAATCATCTTCATCAAATCCGGTTCTGATTCGTTATCGTTTTCTTTTTATCAGCTTTTGTTTGTTGTGCCCGCTTCTTCATCGAATTCGTGCCAGTCTAGTTTTGTTTGGGAGTCGTGCTAGGATTGTAACTCATCCCGTTATTTTCTCTCTGGCCTCGAAAGGTGAGCAATCACTCACGATTAACGTTCTTTTATTTATTAAATTTGATTTCAATTGAAACGACAATTGAAATATGCTGCTATTAGTTGTTTTTTTCTGTTATGACTGCTATTATCTGTATCTGTTCACCTATGACACCAGACACCATTATCGGTTAATTATTTATGTGATAATAATACAGATTGGTTGATAATTGATTGTTTGATTGATTTTTGTTTAAATTGGATGTTAATTATTATTGTTAAATGATAACTAGTTTGCTAGTTTAATTTGGGGTAGTATAGTTTACAAATTAAACAGATTATATATGACGGACCTTGATTTATTAAACCTGACCCCGCCATATGTAAACTTGATTAGTTAAATTAGACCCATTAATTGTCGTAGAAATGGATAAATTATACTTTAAATCTATGAACGTAGTTTGGATTAATGGTTGTAGTTTTAACTGGAATTTAAAAAGGAACGACAAGTGGAAACTGTAATGTGATCTGCATGAAATGATAGGGTAGATTCTAGAAATAATTATACAAATAACAATGCGAATTAATACGATTATTTCGGGGTTATTTGATTTATCCATTGAATTGTTATTGATTGTTGTTATTGCTGGTTTGATTAATTTGACACCATCCCTGTCATCACACTGCAAGTTCCCTTTTGTTATGTTTGTTTTTGGAATTGAAATGGGTTGAAATGATAGACCCAAGCGGTTCCCATTTAAATTAAATTTGGGATTACGGGTTGAAAGGCTATCCACCCGTATACATTTAGTGTACGGATTGAAATGATAATATCCGTAACACTTGATCGTGTGATAAGGAATATATGGTCTTATTAATGATAAATATATAGTTAATTATATCTAGTTTAATCAAGATTTGATTAAATACATAAATTATGATAAATATTTATGTAAATTTTATTTCGGATAAATTTTGCAATAATATTGAAAAATTTTAAGATTGGGAGATAAATTTGGGGTTATTTAAAAATGGTTTTAGATAAGGATTTATATATTTAAATCAATTTGAAATGACTAAATAATAATGATGTAAAAATCGAGAATCTATATGAAACTGTTAAGTTAGATTGTTATATGTAAGCTATGAACTATATTGAGATTAAATGGTTAGGGATTTGGATATTATTTGGAACCCAGATAGTTGAATCGGTTATGTAGATAACTAATCGAATTAAGTGAAATTTGAATTGAACTAAATTGGAAATTTTATTTAGAAAACTAGATTGGGAAAAATTTAGTTGAAATGTTGAATACTTAAAATATGGGAACATATTGAAATAAAAGGGGAAATTGGGATATCAAATCCAAATTTGGGAATTATAAATTTAATTGGTTATTTTAGGAAAAGTTTAAATGGGGTTTGATTTAATTTAAATGGGAAGGTCAGGTTGATGTGAACAATTTGTTAAGTTAAGGAAATTGAAATACGGTACTGTATACATTTTTCAATATATAGGTACTAGTTTGGGAAATATGATTATTCGAAGTAAAATTGACTGTTGGGTTTGAAGTATAAATTAAGTGAATAACCTCGGGGTAATAGTGTATAGTTCTACCCTATAGATAGTTCTATGGACCCTTAAAGGATGGACATCCCAAACATCCTTTAAGTTATATTGTATTTCAGTTGATATTCCATTTGAATTGAATTTATTGATATAAGAATGTTAATCCTGACTCGAGTGTTTTGTGTTTTGCTTTACGCTCGGGTCAGACTGAGTAATACAGCATTAGAGACTCACCTTTGGAGATTGGAGCTTCATTTGGAGATCCAACTATCGTTTCAGCTTTCAGCTTTCTAGTTGACTGGTTCAGAGAAGTCATCGGCTCGTACTGAAGACTTTTCTGTATTCAAGAGATTCTGATGTATTTATTTTAAACTCTGATGTATATAGTAGCTTCATGAACTACTATCCTTTATCTATTCCGCTGCATTATATTACTCTGTGTCTGTGATCTGTGATTGATTTATTTACTGTATATTTAAGTTTTGCCAAATTTGTATTAACAATTCGGTATTTTGAATTATTCAAGTCGGACATGTACGGTTTTATTGTCGATTTGAATGGTCCAAAATAGCGGGTCGTTACAGCTGGTATCAGAGCTTTGGCTCTAGGCAAAACTTAACATATATGGTAAATTTACTTACAGAATCACTTTCGCTCGAGTTGAATCTCTTTCTTTCGACTCGATTTCCTTTGAATTTTGGAATGCCCCTCGATTCCGAAATTCATTCTTTTCTTCCTCTATTTATGTTCGTTGATTCTGGAGTATCCCATAACTCCACTGAATGATTCGTAAAATGGGGTGAAAACTCCTTTTCAATTGGCATTGATTCACCGAAAATTTCTATATCCTCGGTTTACGATGTTGATATATCTTGATATGCCGAATTCCATCTCTGGCGATCGAATGTCGATTTGTTTTGGAATTCCGTACGATTATATTCCTGAAGTCACGGTTGATCCGGTTAAGGTCGTCCGAGATTTATAGAAGCATATCTATCTTCTATTTTGTAATTTGATTTTTCTCAACTTGTTTGAGTCTATCTTCATATCAGGATTCTATTGATTAGAGTTCCTGTAATTTAAATCTCCATCTTTGTTTGAAATCCATTCTAAAATTATCCTTTGAAAATCGGGTATGTTTGTATTTTGAAATTGCTTTATATATCAAAAATTATATTTTAATAACTATGATTTTATCCTATGTATATAAAGAAATTGTTTTCAATAAGGATTATATACCTATATATACAAAGCAAATAAGATATGTTATTCAATATAAAAAGGGTTTTGAAAAGATTTGAAATTTGAAAAATTATAAGAGGTTTATTTATATAAAAATGTTTTATAACTGTAAAGGGTAAATTTGAAATTCGAGAATTGAATTCCGGTATTTGAAATTGGGTTTTAGGATTTTGGAAAACATATAAAAATAATACGATTTAAAAGTATTTTCCGAATAAGAAATGTTTCTATGAGTTCAAATGAATTCCAAAAATTTTGAAGGAGTTTCAAAGAAGTTTTCAAGAAAATAGAAGTCCAGAACTCACTTATGTCGCTGGAAAATAATTTCGGTGATGAGTGCACGCATCATCGACATTGATTTTCGAGTCTCAGAGTGGGGGAGAGGCCACTTTAATAGCTTCGCTATGCGAGTGATTTTGTAAACCGTTTTTGATTTCAAATTTTGAAGTATAATTTGATATTTTAGAAAGATATATGTATATATTTGAAACAATTTAAAGTGAGACCGGTGTTTAGTCCTCGAGTTCCAGATTTAATAAATTGATTTATTGATTTATTGTGGATTTTCAACTCTTGAATTGAAAATTTGATTTCCCTAACTATTTTAAATGTTCGAACACTTCCAAATCGAGATTAAATTTTCAAAACTAAGAAATTTCGAAGAGTATAAAATGTCTGATTAAGAATATAAATTTAGTTTTGAAATGTTTGGAAAAAAATAGTTGAATAATGGTTTTCAAAAAGGTAAATTGGATATTTCACATAGAAATGGATAGTTTAAAGGTTTTGAAAGGGATAAGTATAAAGTTGGAAACCATTTTGAGGATAATGGATTGTGAGAAAATATTGGGTTTTGAAATTTAATTGAAAATTAAAACCAGTACTTATATGATGATTTTGGAAATGAATTTGTTTGACTTAAATTATTTTAATCTGGAAACTGAGATAATTTTCTAAACCTATTATTTTGGGGAACTTTGAAATTAGGATATCTAATTTGGAAGAAATTTGGTGAATTCATATATGACTTTGGAACTAAATTTGATATTGAATGATTTGAAATTGAGAACCTTGTATAATTAAGCACTTGATTTGGGTAGTGGTCGGACTTATATAAAATGGATTTGTATAAGTATGGAAGTGATTTGAAATCTATTGATTTGAAAGGTACTCAATTTGGAAAGAGAATTGTATATAATCAAAGTCTATATAAGTATGATTTGATCTACTATTGATTCGGAAAGTATTCGTTTTAGAAAGGAATCCTATATATAATGGACTTTATATAAGTATGATATTTGGAAGTATTTGAAAAGGTACTATATGATATATATTTTCCAAGTAAAGATATGGAAAGTGCCTTCTGCTTGATATCCGCTTTGTGGCCACATCGTGGATTCATTCTATCGATATTATTCTCTCTGATTTTCGGTTTCCGGATGTAATACTCGAGTATTCCCACCGTGGCGTAACCCATGGTTTCTTTTTCTCTCGTGAATGCACAGCGAAATTGCCTGGCTGAGTCTTGCCTAGGGGTACGGATTGTTTCCTGGGGGAACCAGGCGTAACCATTGTGTATCCTGCAATCTGTGTAGGTCGCGAATAGTAGCGCAAGTGCCTGGCTGAGTCTTGCCTGGGGGTACGGATTGTTTCCTGGGGGAACCAGGCGTAACCATTGTGTATCCTGCACTCTACTAGTCATCATGGCGTAACTCGCAGGGCTGAGAAAGCTTACGGATATGGATTGTTTCCTGGGGGAACCAGGCGTAACCATTGTGTATCTGCGAACCATGATCGGACAAAGGTTTTGGTTTGATTGTTTTGTTTGGATCGTACTTTCCATAACTGTTTTAAATGGTTTTTCAAGTATTTTCACTAGGTGTTGAAACGGGTCTACCAAGTACTTGAAGAATTCTAGCTTTGCGCCTGATCAACGCATTGCCAGAGTCTGCAAGAACGAGGATAAACCTGTTGAAGCATCGAGTTATAAAAGTATTTTCGAAAGGATAATCTATTCCGATAAATAGTATTTCATTATAATAGTATTATAAAGGTATTTTATTATAAAAGTATTTTGAACCACAAAGAAATTTTGAATTAACATTTGAAATTTAAATTCTTATGGTTCTAGTTTAATTATTCGTGCCCGATGCTATCTTTTGAATCTACCGTATCTGCTCAGCTTATTTATCACCTATATTCTGTTTCCTGAATCTACCTTTTCTTTCCTTTTGAATGTAACCTTTAAAATACTGGTTATTTATATACTACTTGGTTTAATAGAAGATTTTTAAATATTGTAAATATTTTTGAAGTTATTAATTAAATGAACTCTTTAAGAGAATGATTATTAATTTATTGATAATATTTGAAAGGTATCTTGAGTTAAATTAAAAATCTCATAAATTTGGATTTAATATTTTCAACAGTCTTTGTAAAAATAAATAATTGTTTCAAAAGGAGTTTGAAAGTATTAAGTATTGAAGAAAAAAATTATACTGCAAATGAAGTTCAGATGAATATTTCAAGTAAAATTTATATGGTTTTAAATAAATTATCTACACTTGACTTTCAATTTACTTTATGCTTCTCCTACCTTCTTCCTTTTCGGGGACGAAAAGTTTTGAGTGGGGGAGAGTGTAACGACCTGTAAGATTTTAATAAATTTTATTGTTTTATTTAACGCATTTAATTGGATTTTTTGTGAAATTTTAAATAAAATAATTTGCAAATAAAAATTTAATATTTGGATTACGTCCAATTAAACATAACAAACTGTAGATTTTCGTCCAAAAATATGAAAGTTTATTTCGCGCGTAAATTTACTTCAATTAAAACAGTTAAAAAGTGACGAAAATAAAACGTTTCAAAAAACCTAAATAATTTTACATAGAAAATTTCTAAATCCTCTTCTGAGTAAGACGTCATCTTTCGTTTTTCCAAATTTGGACTTCTATTGCTCACTTTATCTTAATTCTGGTCAAATAACAGCATTTTCAGTACCGGTTATCGACTTTTGACCGGATGATCGTATCACTGATATCTGTATACTGTTTTGACCGTCTCGTCATGCTGATCTCTATGGTATACTCACTTCTGTATTTTGAGGTCCGATACGCAACGGAAGTGGGTATAACATTTCGTTGCGGCGGTACCACTTTTTAACTTTTTGTTCCTTCGGGTTCAAACCTTGAAGCGTGCTGCCCAAACCAAGCAATTATTGCTTTTCCAGCTGTTTGCAATTATTTTGCTGTTTCGTAGCCGCGACTTTTGCCATCTCAAGGTAACACGTTGTAGCTTACGTTACCTTGCAATAAATTTTTGATATATCTGTCACTTTCTTTCTTTTTCCCACTTGAATCATTTTCCTTTACTTTCAAAATAACGTGTTGGCCAAACATTTTTAATTTCTTTAAAAACCATTCAGCTGAATCAAATGAATACGGTAGCCGTTTCCATCCCTTTTTCTTTGTTTACGTTACTCTCTGCCTTGCTCTGATTCACTAATAATAGATAGCCTGTAGCCTATTCAGATTAGCACTTCTTCTTACTATATCTTCCTATTTCTAAACCCCTCACCACATCTATTCACCATTTCTATCTCTGCTTTGCACCGCCTCCCCATCTTCGCTTGATCTCCTTTTCCCTAGACTACCCACTTCCCAAACCAAGTATCCACCTTACTACAACACGAACTCAGGACGTCCACAACAGCACCGCCCACACAACTCCTCCGGCCTCTCCAAGTTCGAACCTCCTCCACTTCTTCATCCTTCCATCTCTAGAACGCCTGTGAACCACCTCCTTGCCTCGGCTTCAAACCCACAACCAGCAGCCAACCCCACGTCACCACCCACACGGCCTCACATCAAAGCCCACCCATGCGTCAGCCAACCTCCTTCCTTTCATCAGCTTGCTCCCTACCCACAACAAACCCATGCCTGCCTCTCACGCAACCCGACACGCACCTAGCCGAGTTCGGCCTCACATCCGCCCCTGCCTCCTACTCCAGATCTGGTCCACTCACGGCCACTTCACCTAGACCAGACCGACTCCTTTTCCCAAGACTATCCCCTTCGTGCATCTCCTTGTTTCCCATGCAGATCTCCATTCTTATTATTATTTATTTTTTTTGTTTAACAGGTTAGTATACATAATGGTATATGTGTTTATAATACTATTTTACTAGCATATATATTTCCGCATGGCACTGTTATATGTGCAGTTTTGTATCCAGTGATATTAGTCCTTATATTAACATATGGGGTTACAGTATTTGCTTTTAATTTTAGTATATATTTGTGTGTATATATATAAAATATATATATATATATATTTAATTTGAGATCATATGTGTTTAAAACTGGGTTGCTGCATATACGTTGAATGTTTACAATATAAGAATATATATAGTTAGTAATAAGTTGTAAATTGCTACATACTTTGGTTACTGTAAGTATACACATATGCATAATAGCTGTCTAAAGTTTATAAGTATGTAATATTTTGGGTTATATATATTGTTATAGTGCAGTCATATTTTGCTATTAACAAATTTTAAGTACGTTATATAAATATAATTGTTTATATTTTAGGATTACATATATCATTTTTATTAGTATGTAAGTGAATATTTATATATATATTTGTTTATAAATAAAATGTTTATAAAGTTATAAAAGGTTTATGAAAGTATACGTTGATTTTTTTTAAGGTGTCTGCATGAATGGTTAAAGTACAATTATGTATAGTATGTCTTCTTTATGTGGTGTAGTTTATTTAAAATTTTAGTTATTTTTACATTATAAGCATACAGTTAAGCCACGTGCTCGTCGCATCTATATGTATTGTTGCTGTAGTCTAGATTTCATACTTTTATCTGTTATCACTTTACTCTTTTGCATATAGGGTTATAAGTGGAAATAAGTTGCATATAAAAGTTTAGTAGTGATGAAGCCGTCTGCATCTGTTAGTTCATATAAAGTATAAATATCAGTTTATATGTCAAGTTTGTTGAGTCTGCACATATATGTTAATTTACATATGGTTTTTATAAGCTGGAGCAAAAGTAAGTTGTACAAAAGGTTGCTGTCAGATTTATTCATTCACACCAATGTTTACATTTCTGCTTCATTGCATATATTCAGTTATATATACTGTATATTCTTTTGCATCTGTGTATTTGCGCACATCTCATTTGTTGGGTGTAAATTTCAATATATGCTATATAAAAGTTAGTTATATAAGTTTATAAAGTATCAGTTTGCATAATATATATATGATTTCAAAAGTTATTTGTTTGTTTTAAAATATATATATATATATATATATATGATTTAGCAATAACCTATATATACCTATGTAGTTATTTATAGCTATGTATATGACACCTATCTCAATCATCTTCATCAAATCCGGTTCTGATTCGTTATCGTTTTCTTTTTATCAGCTTTTGTTTGTTGTGCCCGCTTCTTCATCGAATTCGTGCCAGTCTAGTTTTGTTTGGGAGTCGTGCTAGGATTGTAACTCATCCCGTTATTTTCTCTCTGGCCTCGAAAGGTGAGCAATCACTCACGATTAACGTTCTTTTATTTATTAAATTTGATTTCAATTGAAACGACAATTGAAATATGCTGCTATTAGTTGTTTTTTTCTGTTATGACTGCTATTATCTGTATCTGTTCACCTATGACACCAGACACCATTATCGGTTAATTATTTATGTGATAATAATACAGATTGGTTGATAATTGATTGTTTGATTGATTTTTGTTTAAATTGGATGTTAATTATTATTGTTAAATGATAACTAGTTTGCTAGTTTAATTTGGGGTAGTATAGTTTACAAATTAAACAGATTATATATGACGGACCTTGATTTATTAAACCTGACCCCGCCATATGTAAACTTGATTAGTTAAATTAGACCCATTAATTGTCGTAGAAATGGATAAATTATACTTTAAATCTATGAACGTAGTTTGGATTAATGGTTGTAGTTTTAACTGGAATTTAAAAAGGAACGACAAGTGGAAACTGTAATGTGATCTGCATGAAATGATAGGGTAGATTCTAGAAATAATTATACAAATAACAATGCGAATTAATACGATTATTTCGGGGTTATTTGATTTATCCATTGAATTGTTATTGATTGTTGTTATTGCTGGTTTGATTAATTTGACACCATCCCTGTCATCACACTGCAAGTTCCCTTTTGTTATGTTTGTTTTTGGAATTGAAATGGGTTGAAATGATAGACCCAAGCGGTTCCCATTTAAATTAAATTTGGGATTACGGGTTGAAAGGCTATCCACCCGTATACATTTAGTGTACGGATTGAAATGATAATATCCGTAACACTTGATCGTGTGATAAGGAATATATGGTCTTATTAATGATAAATATATAGTTAATTATATCTAGTTTAATCAAGATTTGATTAAATACATAAATTATGATAAATATTTATGTAAATTTTATTTCGGATAAATTTTGCAATAATATTGAAAAATTTTAAGATTGGGAGATAAATTTGGGGTTATTTAAAAATGGTTTTAGATAAGGATTTATATATTTAAATCAATTTGAAATGACTAAATAATAATGATGTAAAAATCGAGAATCTATATGAAACTGTTAAGTTAGATTGTTATATGTAAGCTATGAACTATATTGAGATTAAATGGTTAGGGATTTGGATATTATTTGGAACCCAGATAGTTGAATCGGTTATGTAGATAACTAATCGAATTAAGTGAAATTTGAATTGAACTAAATTGGAAATTTTATTTAGAAAACTAGATTGGGAAAAATTTAGTTGAAATGTTGAATACTTAAAATATGGGAACATATTGAAATAAAAGGGGAAATTGGGATATCAAATCCAAATTTGGGAATTATAAATTTAATTGGTTATTTTAGGAAAAGTTTAAATGGGGTTTGATTTAATTTAAATGGGAAGGTCAGGTTGATGTGAACAATTTGTTAAGTTAAGGAAATTGAAATACGGTACTGTATACATTTTTCAATATATAGGTACTAGTTTGGGAAATATGATTATTCGAAGTAAAATTGACTGTTGGGTTTGAAGTATAAATTAAGTGAATAACCTCGGGGTAATAGTGTATAGTTCTACCCTATAGATAGTTCTATGGACCCTTAAAGGATGGACATCCCAAACATCCTTTAAGTTATATTGTATTTCAGTTGATATTCCATTTGAATTGAATTTATTGATATAAGAATGTTAATCCTGACTCGAGTGTTTTGTGTTTTGCTTTACGCTCGGGTCAGACTGAGTAATACAGCATTAGAGACTCACCTTTGGAGATTGGAGCTTCATTTGGAGATCCAACTATCGTTTCAGCTTTCAGCTTTCTAGTTGACTGGTTCAGAGAAGTCATCGGCTCGTACTGAAGACTTTTCTGTATTCAAGAGATTCTGATGTATTTATTTTAAACTCTGATGTATATAGTAGCTTCATGAACTACTATCCTTTATCTATTCCGCTGCATTATATTACTCTGTGTCTGTGATCTGTGATTGATTTATTTACTGTATATTTAAGTTTTGCCAAATTTGTATTAACAATTCGGTATTTTGAATTATTCAAGTCGGACATGTACGGTTTTATTGTCGATTTGAATGGTCCAAAATAGCGGGTCGTTACATCCTTAGTGACGATGCTCGAGTGGTTGCAAATTGGTCATGATTGGCCATTGTATTCGATGGGCTAGGAAGGGACTGGGAACAGGTCCGGCCGACCGAGCTCTGCTGCCGGCCGACCGACCTGCTTCCAAAGTGCAAAGCACTTCTCTGCCTCAGGGTTTGGTCGACCGACTGCAGAGCACAGTCGATCGACCTGCTTCCCGAGAATTTTTGTAGAACAGGGTCCGGTCGACCGAGCTCTGTAGCCGGCCGACCGACCTGTTGCTGTTTTGCCTATTTCGCCTATTTTGCATGGTTTCCAAATTTAATCGATTCGTGTTATTTCCCTATTTGTTGTTATCATTTGTTATTAACTTTGGTGACTTCTTTTCTTCGGGAATTTTTTTGGAATATCCGTTTTGATGGATTCGGTATCGATTTCTTTGGATTTTCATTCACGTCTTCGAATGTGAATTTTAGTGATTGATTGTTCCTATAATCTTCTTTGTGATTTGTCACTTTAAAAATATAAAGGTTTTCTATACTAGTAGTAAATATCAAAACTCTTTCTTCAAATGATTTCAACACTATTTTATTACAAAGCTCGTTTTCTTAAACCATTTTCCAATCTATTAGTATATACAAACCTTTACCTCACTCGGATGAGAAATCTAATTAAACGACTTAGTAAAACAAGTGGTATGAAACGCTTGCGTTTACTTCGTCAGTTAATTCTTGGACTTGTTCAATTGAATCTCTTGTGACAATTTTCTAGTGGAGATCTACAATTTGTTCGTAAATATTTAAGTTAAGCTAGTGGTTATGGGACATGAAGCTAAGCTCGTATGTTTACTAGCTTACTGTAATTGACACTTCTCTTTGATCATGACGATCATTTTAAGATTTAGACTAGCAATTGTGCGATGTCTCTTTGTTTCGGTGTGATTTCGACTCACACATGTGGGGTAGCTCCCCATGGTCTACGGGCCATTCGTGTGTCAAAAATTAATGGCTAGCTACCATGAGATAGCTTCTCGTTCGTGTGATACATATGTTGGTGAGTTTTAATGCTCCTGTTCGTGTGATAGGCCTCCCCCCTTTTTGTGATTTCTGGATTTCGTGTGTTGAATTCTGGAATTTATGCTTTACCAATTTTAGTGATTTTCATTGATATGATTTGTCAATTTTTGTGCATTGGTGAATTCGTGTGTTATTGACTTGTTGTGAATACAAGTTTTGGGTATGAAACCCTTTTTGGATCCTTGTGAAGATTTTTGTGATATTGATTAATCTCATGTTGAGTTTCAATTGCATACTTATAGTAGTATGCCATTATGGATATTATATGTTTATGCCATATCATTTATTTTATATCATGTTACCTGATATTATAGCTAGACTGATCCGTTTATTATTTTCTTATTAAATAATATTCGGGTCAGACCGAGATGTTACAGGTGCTTCTGCTTGACTTCTCTTCTGGGGTTATCATCCTGACTTTTGGCTAACTACTTAGATTAGTAGTTTACTTTGTTGTATACACTTGAGATATGGACTCATAGTTTTATATTTTTGTATGGCACGCGTTGCTATTCTTTTGTATTATTGTGGATCTTTTTGACCACTACTCTGATATACACTTTCATGTGTTAGTTATATATTCATATCTTCTTCCGCCTTTGTGATATGAATTATCTGTGACTGATTTGTATTATGTTTATTTCTATATTTGTTTTCGAAGATTATCATAGCCACTGTGTAGTAGCTTTGTGTTTGTATCGGTATGTCGGATTTATGCATGTTATACTATCTGACATATCGGTGCTCGCGCAAAGCAATTACACGGATGGTCGCTCCTCAACAGCCTTATTCTCCATGCTAGTTGACAGCATTACACCGTAGTGTTCTTAGCTAGCATGGGTATAGAGGTGGGGCGTCACTGCTTGGTATCAGAGCCAAACTTCGGAACAATGTAGAATAATTTAACAAGGATCATCGTCCTAAGTCCTTCTTAGGAGTCGTGCCTTAGGATTTAATTCGAGTCTTCGTACCGATTCATCCTATTTTCTTTATGATTCCTTGCTTTATCTATCAAGATTGCTTGATATTCATTTGGTGAATAACCTTTTTCTTCTTCTTTATTTCTTTCTAAAGGAAGAAAAATGGTTAGACCTGGCCGTCCCAGCGCCGGTCCATCTAGTGCTACTCCCCAAGATGGAGTTTTTATGACTACCCAACAACTTCTTGACCTTGTCACGAATGCTCAAGCAGCTGGTTCTAATCCGAAACCTACTCACCCTAAATCTGGGTTTGCACGTTTGTGTAATGATTACACCCACCTGGGTGGGAAGCCATTTAAAGGTTCCGAAACTATTATTGAAGTCCAGGCTTGGCTGAGATCATGCGATCGAATCTTTTCTCGCATGAACCTCATTGATCTTCACCGAGTTCAGGTGGCCTCTAGTATTCTCCAAGAAAGAGCATTGGACTGGTACGAACTTCTTATTTCTAAGATTAATGAAGCGGATCTCACCTGGGAGCAATTCCGGGAACGCTTCGAATTAAAATTCGTGCCAGAAGCAGAGAAAGTGACATTGGCTCGACGTTTCATAGACCTTGTTCAGGGTGAAGCCTCCGTGACTGATTATGTTGCATCCTTCGAGTCACTTTCCAAATATGGGGTTGAATACATCAACACCCCATTGAAGAAGAACCAAAGATTTGTCTGTGGCTTAAACAAAAATCTCAAGAAGCCATTACTTCTAAAATTAGAAGTTCCCTTCGACCAACTCATTGATACCGCTCTTCGTCTTGAAGAGGTGGATAGGGAAAGTGATGTTGAAGTGGTGGGTTGTAACGAATGCGATTTTTCGATGCTCGAAAACCGACATCAATACGTCCACTGTATCAACTGCCGAGCAATCGAAGGCCGGAAAACCATACCGTTAGGGTTTAAGAAAAAGAAAAAGGTAGAAGAAGAGAGAAAAAGATAGAACAGAGCAGAAAGAAACAACAGAACAACATCAGAATCTCACAATCGCAGCGGAACAACATATAATACATAAATGAATAATCTTTAAACAAAGAACTATATCAGTTATTACATTACATTACATTACATCACATCATCAGAGTGTACAACAACAACTAATAGCGGAAAAGAAATACTATATACTAGTAATACGCCATGCCATCCAGCTTGCCTCCGGCAACTCCTGAATTCCAGAATATCCTGATAAACCTTACTCTTGACTGCCCGTGTGGAAATTGGTGGGCACCCAGAGTTTAGGAAGGAAAACAATAAACTCCGAGTCAGTCATGTGACTGGTGTGAGAACTAAAACAGTTTATTTTTCTTTAAAATCAAAATGGAGGAATATTTTTAAAGTCAATTCGTAATGCTTTTAAAAATGAGACTACCATAAGGCCTCCCGCACACACACACAATGCAAATGCAGAATCGGAGGAGATTTCTCCTTATGATAGTCAAAGATGCTTGATACGCATTAAAAAGAAACAGTTGATATTATTACTAGTGCATAGTGCAGAAAACATTTCGAAAGTAAAGATATAAATCATAGCCAACATACGACCATTATCGTATGCCTACTATAGCTACCATCAAAACAGTAGGGCGCCGACATAAGTAAATGGCAGGTTCTGCAACTAAAACCGTACAAGTCTCGTATTGTTTCTTTGGATTTCCAACAAATGGTCAGGCCAAGGAACTTCCCATTACCACACGGAAACGCCTCTGCAATGACGTCCCGAGAACCAAACCGGATCTCTGCCAACACAAGGCCGGGTTACCCCTAACTGGGTAACTACTGACACGAATATGTCATCCCCCGATCGTAACCGATCTATCCGAGGATCCTCGATTTCCAACAACTACAAAATTTGCAGCAACAACATAGGTTAAATATCTGGGCTCCATACCATGATACCACCTCTATCCAGAAGGAATGACATACACTAAAGGGGCGCTACCCCCTAATAACCTTGCTGCATCCTTCCTGTTTTGACCATTTTCGGGGTGTGAGGTCCGACGAAGTCTCGTCCACAAAGCCACGCTTTATACAAAAGTCGTGTTTTGGGTCAACAAATGATCATAGAAATGATCACCAAGATAAATGATCAAATAAATGATCATATCACAAATGATCAAACAATGATCATTTCACAGCAACACTCAGCATGCCACACTACCAAATTGGGAGTATAACACTAATAACCTTCAACTATATAACCTCCGAGCTCGTACGTCTCAGAGAAGGGTGTTAAGCTAAGAGAATAAATTCTCCGCCACCAACATAAATATATTTGAAAGAAATCGGCTTTATATCTCAACTTGTAATGTCAGACATACAATCCATACAAGTCTGTTTCGGGCTCGAACAGAACCGAAGGCACTTCCAAAGAAGTCCTTGCAATACGGATATTCATTAATCACGACCGGACTTCCCGTCACTAAGGGTGATAAAACCTCTATATAGGAGATCAGCCGATGTAGAGTAACTCGACGGTAATCCTTCCGTTTTCACAAATATCCGGTCTTCAACACCGGTCATCAATTGCAATCCATAACGACGTATCACATACTCGGAATGGGTTATACGACCCCAAGGTCCTTTCTCGGATAACCCGAATAGTGAGCGCTTATTTAAAAATAAGTGTGGCATTCAAATTCAAGCAAATCACAACAAATACCTAATTAAAGGTAAATATTGATAGTCGGATTATTTAACTATCAATAGGCATGCTCAACATCACCAAATTCCAAATAATTTCCCAAATTATTTACTGTCCAAAATATCCTTACTAGATATATAATTTCCACACTTCAACCATTTGAAAACAAATTTCAAATCAATTTCCTTAAACGGAAACACTTCCAATTATTTATCCATTTTAAATTTAAAATGGTTCATTGAAATAAATCAAATAAATCCTCACTGATTTACTTTTTTTATTTACGTTCCAAATCCGTAAATTTATTCCCACAGTTTAAAAATAAATCAACGTTTATTTTTAAACAAATTCCCCTTTCTTTTATAAATACTCGTTTTATAATTCCTATATTTTTAATTTATAAATATCAAATTTTAAATCTTTTATATAAATTGTTTTTAAAACAATTCAAAAATCCCAATTTAACTAGATTTATTCTTTTAATAATTTACAAATCGTTACTTAAAGCTTATATACTTCAAAATCATACTTAAGTATTATTTTCCAAAAATCATAACTTTTATGAAAATAAAATTATAACGTTTATTTATTTTAACAATTGAAAATTTAATAAAACGTATACTTTCAAAAATCACTTTAAAATTCCTTTTTAAAAACCAAAATCATTATTTAAAAAAAAAAAACTTCAGAAATGGATCCGATGATGCAGCAGCACCAAATAGTCAATCACGACATCCAAATATCATATATCGATATGATAATCAACGAATATCAAAATATCCATA
Organism: Allium cepa; assembly: GCA_030765085.1. NCBI lineage: Eukaryota > Viridiplantae > Streptophyta > Magnoliopsida > Asparagales > Amaryllidaceae > Allium > Allium cepa. The sequence goes on along the minus strand of CM060929.1, from coordinate 984,488,089 downwards.
ATCAAATAAATACTGTTGAGGAATCCAGTTGGATCCCTCCAACATGTTTTCCTGCATCCAAAGATGTTAGCACAATACCAATTCCGTTCCAGTACGAAATTATCGCGATATATAGGATTTAAAATATTATCCGCTTAATAGACGGCGCAATAGGGTCTCATCCGCTATATAATGCGGGAAAATCAATTCCAAGTACATAAATAATACCAATTTCACTATACGGTGAAATATTCGCAGTATATGTTTTTAATAAATAACATCCGCTTACTAACGGCGCATAATGTCTATTTTAACAATCAATAGATAATAATTTATCATCCATGCATACAGTCAACAATTTTAAATCTAACTATTTAAAATTATAAATCGAAACTATTCGATTGAGTGAGAAGTTCTCACCTTGATTTCAATTTCGTTTTAGCGATTTATTTCGAATAAAATTAAACGCGCGTTTAATTTTACCCGAAATTCTCACTAACTCCAAATGACTCCAATCTAATTCCATAGCGTAGTGCTCGTCCATACGATTCCAACGCAACTGGTTTCGCGCGTTTTTGACCTCGTATGAAAAAGGTATGAATTTTAGAAGTTACACAATTTAAACTATAATTAATTTACATTTTATTTTATAATTTTCAACCTAACTAAATCTCTGCCGTTAGATTCTCTTTTCCCCCCATCATGGCCGTGCGTGCCTTCCCTCCTCCCAGCGTTTTCACGCACGCAACTGGTAGGGTTTAGAAACCCATAGCCGTTCGATACTTCATCAATTTCGGCACCTCCTTCGACGAACTAGAAGACGATCAAGGACTCTCAATGCGTGCGCCCATCTCCCCCATGCCCACGTGCCAAATGCGGCCAAGCTCGGTCGAGCTATCGTCTCGAATTTCATGAACAAAGGCCGGCCGTTTAAACAGAGATTGCCGCCAATCCGTGCAACGAAACACGATCATAACCGTTGAGATTATAGATCTCAACATCCTCTACAACTTTGTAGTTGATAATTCTTTGAATTGATGAACGGATTTGGAGAAATCGACGTGGAAAGGTTGCGAATTTCTGGCCGTTGTTTGGGATAGTGGCGGCCACAAGAAGAAACCCTAATGTCTTTGCAAATGTGAAAAACTGAGCCTTTTATAGAAAATTGACGAAACACTATTCACCCGAAATTTTCCGAACTCCAAACGAAGCGTGCCGGCTGGCGTTCGTAAGGTTTACCCCGCGTTTCAAACACAATGGAACATGTTTCGGGAGCTAATTCGGTCATCTGTGCGAGTTATGGCAATAAACGTTCGATTTAAAATTAAACCGATTAAACGATTTTCTAGGCGTTTTAGCTTGCACCGGACAAACGGTAAATCCGATTGACACGAAATTTGAAACCTTACAATAATATCACATTACGGATCCGATGAATCTTGTTTCGTCCAATTCTGAGACTGTTCGAAAATTGACTAATTTCACTTGTTGATTAAATATTAAAATATTCAATTTTCACAAATTAACTCTAAATTCAATTTTAAAAGTTCTATAACATCATTCTAACTGCAATATGATAAAATAAAATTTTACAAATCATTTTCAATCATATTAAATCCAATTTACAATTATTTCTGTAAATTCAACTATTAAATTATCGATTTAATTACCAAATTAAATCCAATACTCGAAAATAAATTATTCGACTTATTAACTTCACTTGTTAATATTTAAATTAAATTAAATATATGAATTTTAATTAATAAAAATTCTGGGTCGTTACAAACTTCCCCCCTTAAAAGAATTTCGTCCTCGAAATTACCAAGTAAGAAAAGTTACAGAATCTATTAACTTTCCCAAAATTAATAGTTAAACTTCTTACAAAATCTTTACTAAGTTTTCAAATCATACTTAGTTATCTTTTAAAAAACAACTACTATCGTTTAACTTTCAATTCTAAATCAAATTTATAGTTTTCAAAAATTTCCCAATTTTCTCAAAAATATTCTAACGCCTTAAATTTTCGGAAAAATTCGCCATAGTCTCCTTTGCGCGCTCGATCTGAAAAAAAATGACAGTATATATATCACAAATATACATCTCATCAAGTGATGAGGCATCCCGCAGGGAAAAAAGTGTAAAAATACGGTATGTAATCCGAGATATGTACCTTATTTATTATTAGCGAGCGTATACGGCTAATATAGCACGAAAGCGAGCTCCAAAAGCGAAGCAACGCCATCCGCACCTACTATACACTCAACAAACAATATGAGAACATGCATATATGAAAGTAATATCAATATACAACATATAGGAACATAGTAACTACATGTGCCAACATAGCGATGCATTCTATAGCAATAAATGCAACTACCAAATCAATATAAATTTATTTCTCATTAACATTTAATGAATTGGTTTTCCAATTGATTCATTAACATTGGATTTTAGTAACATTTATTCATATCCAATTTAAATTAGTTTGCATTTACTAAGTTACATTTTCATTAGTTCACTTGCAAATCAAATTCAGTTCTATTCAAGTTTACATATTATCCATTTGAATTCAATTACATAGCTTCCAATTTCGCTAATTCAATTTCATTAACACTTAATGAATTATATACAATCAATCAACAATCAAATAACAACCAATGTTTATTCAATACAACCAAATTTATCCACTTTACATTCAATTTGGTTCAACACATTTAATTCCAATTGGATCATATTAAATTGACTCTCGTTCAATTTATTCAATTAGCTTTTAATGAATTAACACCTATATTCATTATCCCATATCAATTCTTTTACATTCGATTGATTAACATTCAATCCATTTATCAATTCAATTGCTAATTCCTTTAACAATTTAAAGTTGAATTTCATTTATATAACTCAAGTTCAAATTCTTAATGACTTCACTTCATTAATTCACTTATTAATTTACTTTGACACCAAAAATCAACTTCATTCAACATCACTTAAGTTATATTCCATTTCAAACATCTTATCAAATCCAAATCAATTTATTTAACTTTCCTTTTGTTAAATTTCAAATCACATGTCTTTGATGACAACTCAAATTTATTTCAACTTGAATTTTATTGATTTACTTATACTTCCCTTAATTTGACTCCATCCTTTAAGTTAAATTTATTCTATTTAAACTCAAATTGTATAAGTTATCAACTCATTTATCATTCCCATAAATATTTTAAATAGGATTCCAGAGTCTTTTCAACCTTTCAAAACCATTTTTGAAATAAATTCAAATATCCTTTGAATTTCAAAAATCAAATCCAAATTTTCCAAACAACTTTCATTTAAAATTACTTGGCAGCAATCCCTCTTTTGGAAACCCGAAAATGAACACCAATGATGTCGCAATCATCACCGGAATTATTTTCCAGCGACCGAAAAGAGTTTAGAGCTTTAATTTCTCCAAAACAATTTTCCAAAATATCAAATCCTTTCAAAACACTTCTTTGGAATTTTATTTTCAGATTATAAATCACATTTATAAATCTTTTACTTATATAATTTCACTTCTTATATATAAGATTATTTCACAAGTGTAAATCATTTTAATTATAATTCCATCTTATAATTCATTTGCTTATACCATTCATTCTTTCACAGCTGTTGTTTTTATTTAACTTATTCAACAACTAAACAATCAATTCATATACACTTTAATAATTCTGAAAAATTATTCCTGTATATATAAAATATAATCAAGGTAAAATTATTTCATTTACCCAATTTAAAACAATACTGTGTTGAATTGTTCTATTCAAGTGTTTAGAGATCCCTATCAACAACGTTAATTACCCGTGTTGACCAAAATCCATATATCACTCAACAAACCAATCATCACAATATAAAACAATTTTATATTCACTAACAAATACGCCCTCATAGCTATTATTACACTCAACTCATTATAGAGTACTACTGACTCCATCTCTAATGAGTAATACCCAACAGAGCCATGGTTGTCGCTTAACCATAAGCTCTGATACCAAATGTAACGAACGCGATTTTTCGACGCTTGAAAACCGACATCAATACGTCCACTGTATCAATTGCCGAGCAATCGAAGGCCGGAAAACCGTACCGTTAGGGTTTAAGAAAAAGAAAAAGGTAGAAGAAGAGAGAAAAAGATAGAACAGAACAGAAAGAAACAACAGAACAACATCAGAATCTCACAATCGCAGCGGAACAACATATAATACATAAATGAATAAACTTTAAACAAAGAACTATATCAGTTATTACATTACATTACATTACATTACATCATTAGAGTGTACAACAACAAACAACAACTAATAGCGGAAAAGAAATACTATATACTAGTAATACGCCATGCCATCCAGCTTGCCTCCGGCAACTCCTGAATTCCAGAATATCCTGATAAACCTTACTCTTGACTGCCCGTGTGGAAATTGGTGGGCACCCAGAGTTTAGGAAGGAAAACAATAAACTCCGAGTCAGTCATGTGACTGGTGTGAGAACTAAAACAGTTTATTTTTCTTTAAAATCAAAATAGAGGAATATTTTTAAAGTCAATTCGTAATGCTTTTAAAAATGAGACTACCATAAGGCCTCCCGCACACACACACAATGCAAATGCAGAATCGGAGGAGATTTCTCCTTATGATAGTCAAAGATGCTTGATACGCATTAAAAAGAAACAGTTGATATTATTACTAGTGCATAGTGCAGAAAACATTTCGAAAGTAAAGATATAAATCTTAGCCAACATACGACCATTATCGTATGCCTACTATAGCTGCCATCTAAACAGTGGGGCGCCACCATAAGTAAATGGCAGGTTCTACAACTAAAACCGTACAAGTGTCGTATTGTTTATTTGGATTTCCAACAAATGGTCAGGCCAAGGAACTTCCCATTGCCACATGGAAACGCCTCTGGAATGACGTCCCGAGAACCAAACCAGATCTCTGCCAACACAAGGCCGGGTTACCCCTAACTGGGTAACTACTGACACGAATATGTCATCCCCCGATCGTAACCGATCTATCCGAGGATCCTCGATTTCCAACAACTACAAAATTTGCAGCAACAACATAGGTTAAATATCTGGGCTCCATACCATGATACCACCTCTATCCAGAAGGAATGACATACACTAAAGGGGCGCTACCCCCTAATAACCTTGCTACATCCTTCCTGTTTTGACCATTTCCGGGGTGTGAAGTCCGACGAAGTCTCGTCCACAAAGCCACGCTTTATACAAAAGCCGTGCTTTGGGTCAACAAATGATCATAGAAATGATCACCAAGATAAATGATCAAACAAATGATCATATCACAAATGATCAAACAATGATCATTTCACAGCAACACTCAGCATGCCACACTACCAAATTGGGAGTATATCACTAGTAACCTTCAACTATATAACCTCTGAGCTCGTACGTCTCAGAGAAGGGTGTTAAGCTAAGAGAATAAATTCTCCGCCACCAATAGAAATATATTTGAAAGAAATTTGCTTTATATCTCAACTTGTAATGTTAGAAATACAATCCATACAAGTTTGTTCCGGGCTCGAACAGAACCGAAGGCACTTCCAAAGAAGTCCTTGCAATCCGGATATTCATTAATCATGACCGGACTTCCCGTCACTAAGGGTGATAAAACCTCTATATCGGAGATCAGCCGATGTAGAGTAACTCGATGGTAATCCTTCCTTTTTCACAAATATCCGGTCTTCAACACCGGTCATCAATTGCAATCCATAACGACGTATCACATACTTGGAATGGGTTATATGACCCCAAGGTCCTTTCCCGGATAACCCGAATAGTGAGCGCTTATTTAAAAATAAGTGTGGCATTCAAATTCAAGCAATTCACAACAAATACCTAATTAAAGGTAAATATTGATAGTCGGATTATTTAACTATCAATAGGCATGCTCAACATCACCAAATTCCAAATAATTTCCCAAATTATTTACTTTCCAAAATATCTTTACTAGATATATAATTTCCACACTTCAACCATTTGAAAACAAATTTCAAATCAATTTTCTTAAACGGAAACACTTCCAATTATTTATCCATTTTAAATTTAAAATGGTTCATTTAAATAAATCAAATAAATCCTTACTGATTTACTTTTTTTTATCTACGTTCCAAATCCGTAAATTTATTTCCACAGTTCAAAAATAAATCAACGTTTATTTTTAAACAAATTCCCCTTTCTTTTATAAATTCCCTAACGAATTTACAATTCCAAAATATCTATGAATATACAATTTCCCAATCGATTTCTAATATTCATTTTCAATTTATCTTTAAAAGATAAAGTCCTAAAATATTCAGTTCATATTGAAAAACATTTCCATACCTATTAAATAATAAGTAATTCACAAATCCATTCATTTTCAACACTTGGAAAATCTTCAATATACTTAATATCGAAATTAAGTATATATTTTATTCTTTAAGGAAAACATTCACTTAAACACATTTGTTTGGGCTAAAACGAATGTTGCGTAAAACATCGTTACGACGACCCAAAATCACTAGTATAGGGATTCGAAATTAAAATGGATATATAAATCCCAATACTATACAAAATATTTCCTTTCGGAAACCATTTACTATAACAACAGTGTTATAATCCACCATTTCCTTCTATTCCTCCAAAACGTCTATTTCAACAATGAATGTTGAAATCTATGTTTTCGATGTTTACACCTTTTACAACATCGTTAAAACGATTAACTTCATTTTATAATATTCATTTTCCCAAGCATATCCATTTTATTTGATAATATATTCACTGTCCAAAATCATGAATATACTTCCATAACTAATTTCAACTTTCCATATATCAAATTCCATTGATTTCGAATTTATAAACAATGTCTATAAATTCCATTTCTATTTATAAGCTTCGATTTGTAAATCTCCTTTATTAATCCAATTTATATTTCGTTTATATGCCGAATCTAACTTATAAGTAAATTACTTATAATCCATTTATTCACAAATCGTTCTTTTAAAACTTTACAAATTACAAATCTTATTTACTTATGAATTCATTTATGATTCATTTTAACGCTTATAAATACTCGTTTTATAATTCCTATATTTTTAATTTATAAATATCAAATTTTAAATCTTTTATATAAATTGTTTTTAAAACAATTCAAAAATCCCAATTTAACTAAATTTATTCTTTTAATAATTTACAAATCGTTACTTAAAGCTTATATACTTCAAAATCATACTTATGTATTATTTTTCAAAAATCATAATTTTTATGAAAATAAAATTATAACGTTTATTTATTTTAAAAATTGAAAATTTAATAAAACGTATACTTTCAAAAATCAGTTTAAAATTCTTTTTTAAAAACCAAAATCATTATTTAAAAAAAAAACTTCAGAAATGGATCCGATGATGCAGCAGCACCAAATAGTCAATCACCACATCCAAATATCATATATCGATATGATAATCAACGAATATCAAAATATCCATAATCAAATAAATACCGTTGAGGAATCCAGTTGGATCCCTCCAACCTGTTTTCCTGCATCCAAAGATGTTAGCACAATACCAATTCCGTTCCAGTACGAAATTATCGCGATATATAGGATTTAAAATATTATCTGCTTAATAGACGGCGCAATAGGGTCTCATCCGCTATATAATGCGGGAAAATCAACTCCAAGTACATAAATAATACCAATTTCACTATACGGTGAAATATCCGCGGTATATGTTTTTAATAAATAACATTCGCTTACTAACGGCGCATAATGTCTATTTTAACAATCAATAGATAATAATTTATCATCCATGCATACAATCAACAATTTTAAATCTAACTATTTAAAATTATAAATCGAAACTATTCGATTGAGTGAGAAGTTCTCACCTTGATTTCAATTTCGTTTTAGCGATTTATTTCGAATAAAATTAAACACACGTTTAATTTTACCCGAAATTCTCACTAACTCCAAACGACTCCAATACAATTCCATAGCGTAGTGCTCGTCCATACGATTCCAACGCAACTGGTTTCGCGCGTTTTCGACCTCGTATGAAAAAGATATGAATTTTAGAATTTACACAATTTAAATTATAATTAATTTACATTTTATTTTATAATTTGCAACCTAACTAAATCTCTGCCGTTAGATTCTCTTTTCCCCCCATCATGGCCGTGCGTGTCTTCCCTCCTCCCAGCGTTTTCACGCACGCAACTGGTATGGTTTAGAAACCCATAGCCATTCGATACTTCATCAATTTTGGCACCTCCTTCGACGAACTAGAAGATGATCAAGGACTCTCAATGCGTGCGCCCATCTCCCCCATGCCCACGTGCCAAATGCGGCCAAGCTTGGTCGAGCTATCGTCTCGAATTTCATGAACAAAGGCCGGCCGTTTAAACAGAGATTGCCGCCAATCCGTGCAACGAAACACGATCATAACCGTTGAGATTATAGATCTCAACATCCTCTACAACTTTGTAGTTGATCATTCTTTGAATTGATGAACGGATTTGGAGAAATCGACGGGGAAAGGTTGCGAATTTCTGGCCATTGTTTGGGATAGTGGCAGCCATAAGAAGAAACCCTAATGTCTTTGCAAATGTGAAAAACTGAGTCCTTTTATAGAAAATTGACGAAACACTATTCACCCGAAATTTTCCGAACTCCAAACGAAGCATGCCGGTTGGTGCTCCTAAGGTTTACCCCGCATTCCGAACACAATGGAACATGTTTCGGGAGCTAATTCGGTCATCTGTGCGAGTTATGGCAATAAACGTTTGATTTAAAATTAAACCAATTAAACGATTTTCTAGGCGTTTTAGCTTGCACCGGAAATCCGATTGACACGAAATTTGAAACCTTAGAATATTATCACATTACGGATCTGATGAAACTGGTTTCGTCCAATTCTGAGACTGTTCGAAAATTGACTAATTTCACTAGTTGATTAAATATTAAAATATTCAATTTTCACAAATTAACTCTAAATTCAATTTTAAAAGTTCTATAACATCATTCTAACTCCAATATGATAAAATAAAATTTTACAAATCATTTTCAATCATATTAAACCCAATGTACAATTATTTCTGTAAATTCAACTATTAAATTATCGATTTAATTATCAAATTAAATCCAATACTCGAAAAATAAATTATTCGACTTATTAATTTCACTTGTTAATATTTAAATTCAATTAAATATATGAATTTTAATTAATAAAAATTCTGGGTCGTTACATGGGTTCCAAACCAAACTTCAACAATAAGAAGAGGCCAAACAAATTCAAAGGTCCTTATCCCAATAAGAAAGGGAGGCAAGCAACTCCTGCTGCAAAGACCTTTTCCTCTACTGAAGGGAAATGCTTTAACTGTGGTTCCAGAGACCATTTTACGCACAAGTGTTCAAAGCCTCGTACTTGTCGCTATTGCAAAAGCCCGGATCATTATTTATCTTCTTGCCCCAAGCTTCAGGGCAGGAAGGAGGGAAAGTTAAATTTTGCTCAAGCCCTTGGCAGCACATCTCGTGGCCAAGGTATTTCTCATTCTATCCTTGATGGCATTATTTTATTTCGTGATGATCCTATTCGAGTTCTTTTTGATACGGGTGCGTCCCATTCTTTTATATCAAAAGAGCTTGTTGATACTTTTTCTTTAAGTGTTGTTGCTTTAATGACTTCTTTGAGAATTGCGAATCCGGTTGGTGGATCCACAACAATCAGTTTATTGTGTAAAGATGTGGAGATTATTTTGTGTGATTTTCCTTTCCTAGCCGATTTGCATGTCATGCGTTATTTAGGCTTTGGAATGATTCTGGGAATGGATTGGCTTAACCATTATGAAGCTCACATCCTATGTCCCGAGCGGACTATTTATCTCTGACACCCTCAATCTGTTAAGCAGATTTCTATTAATCTTAAATATTCGGATTCCAGTTTGGTTGCATTGTTATACTCTTTAAATCCTCATGATGACGATAATGATGATGAGGAAGATATTATTTCTCTTATTCACGTTGTTCGTGAATTTTCCGACATATTTGAGCCCGTTTTAAAATTACCACCTAAGCGAGCAATTGAGTTCAGAATTAATCTTATCCCTGGAGCTCAACCTATTACTCGTCCTCCTTATCGTATGTCCAATAAAGAAAATGAAGAGATGCGTAAACAATTATCCGAATTGGAGACGAAGCAATTTATTCGCTCCAGTTCCTCGCCTTGGGGAGCTTCGGCTATTTTCGTAAAGAAATCCGATGGTACAATTAGACTTTGCGTTGACTACCGCAAGCTTAATGATCTTACTATCAAAAATAAATATCCTTTACCTCGGATTGATGATCTATTCGATCAACTTAGTGGTGCTAGAGTCTTTTCACAATTAAACTTAGCTACTGGATTTCATCAGCTTCATATTGCAGAGGATAACATTCCTTTGACATCGTTCCGTACTCGTTATGGATCTTATGAATGGCTTGTTATGCCATTTGGTCCAACGAATGCTCCGGCTTATTTCATTGACCTTATGAATCGAGTTTTGAAAGATTTTCTCGATCGATTTGTTCTCATCTTTATTGATGATATTCTTGTGTATTCAAAAACCGAGGAGGAGCATGAAAAGCATCTTCGGATTGTATTGGAAACTCTCAGGAGTAATCAATTAAAAGCAAAGTTTTCTAAATGCCACTTTTGGCAATCTCGTGTTAAGTTCCTCGGTCACATTATTTCCAAATCCGGAATTTCCGTGGATCCTTCAAAGATTGAAGCGATTCAAGATTGGAAGAGACCGGAGAGTGTGACGGAGATTTGTAGTTTTCTTGGATTAGCGGGTTATTACCGCCATTTTATCAAAGACTTTTCTAAGATTGCCGTGCCTCTCACTAGCTTAACGAAGAAAGGTGTTAAATACATTTGGTCGGACAAATGTGAAACTTCTTTTCAGAAATTAAAAGAACTCCTTTCTGATGCTCATATTCTTGTTATTCCCGAAGGGAATCAAGATTTCGTTGTTTATACCGATGCTAGTCGTGTTGGTTTGGGTGCCGTTCTTATGCAAAAAGAACGTGTTATTGCTTATGTTTCAAGGCAATTAAAGCCGGCAGAGACTAGATATGCCACACATGATTTAGAGCTCGCGGCTATTGTTTTTGCTCTTTGGATTTGGCGTCATTATCTTTTGGGAGAGAAATTTATTCTTTATACCGATCATAAGTCTTTGAAGTATTTATTCTCTCAAAAGGAACTTAATTTGCGTCAACAATGATGGCTCGAGTTCCTTGCTCCTTATGATCTTGATATCCTTTATACTCCCGGAAAAGGGAATCGTGTCGCCGATGCTCTTAGCCGTGAACAACAAGCTGTTGTTTCTATGATGATATCCGAATGGAACGATCTCGAGATTTTATCCACTTGCGAAATTCGAGACCGTGTTTCCGATTTATGTTCATCTCTTGTTTTATGTAGCCTTGAGGCTCATCCTTCTCTTTTAGACCGCATTCTTGAAGCTCAAAGGCCAGATCCCGAATTGGTTCTTCTTGGCCAAAATATTAAGGATAAAATTGATATTGAAGGTTTGAAAGACTTTGATATTGATTCTCGTGGCGGCATTCGGAAATTTGGTAGACTTATCGTACCAAATATTGGAAATCTTCGTAAAGATATTTTAGGAGATTCCTATCGTTCTAAATTCACCATTGTCCCGGTAGTTGTAAAATGTACGCGGATATGAAGCGACTTTATTATTGGGAGGGAATGAAACTTGACATCGCTAACTTCGTTAAGTGTTGCATGACTTGCCAACTCGTTAAGGCCGAACATCAAAGGCCCGGTGGGTTATTGCTACCTTTAGAAATTCCAATTTGGAAGTGGGACCAAATTTCCATGGATTTTATAGATGGCCTTCCCCGTTCTCGTTCAGGTCATGATAGCTTATGGGTAATCGTTCATAGACTTACTAAATCCGTCCATTTTTTTCCCATTCGGTCCAATCGGACCGTACCTCTTTTGGCCAAACTTTTTATTAAAGAAATTGTAAAATTACATGGAGTTCCTACTTCTATTGTTAGTGATCGTGACCTGTAACGACCATGTATTTTCAACCATTCGCATCCATTATAAGTGTATGGGTAGACACTCATGCCGAAATTGAATTGCTCAAAATACCGCGTTGTAAATAAAAATTTGGCAAATCTCAGAATATACAGTAAATAAAATCACAGATCACGGACACAGAGTGTATAAAAATGCAGCGGAAGAAAAAGAGATAGTAGTTCATGAAGCTACTATATAAAATATAAGATACATCAGAGTTAAATAAGATACAACAGAAGAGTAATAGGATACATCAGGTACAAATCAGATACATCACTGAACCACTGGATACTGAAACAAAATAGATGGCTGGATCTTCAAGGAAAGCTCCAACGCCGAAGGTGAATCTTGAATGCTAACTCAATCAATCTGACCCGAGCGTAAAGCAAAATACAAAACCCTCGAGTCAGGACATAAATACTTATAAACTGTAAATCAACTCAAGTGAACAGTAACAAAATGCATCAGTAACTTAAAGGATGCTTGAGACCGCCCATCCTCTAAGGATCCGTTAAACTATTTACTATGTAGTAATATACGCTATATACGGTAGTGTCTAATCAGTAAAGTATAATCATATAGAAAATAGCGTTAAGGGGATGGTGAACCTTAACGCGGTCGGATCTTTAAAACCAAAATCGTAGTGGGCTCGGTATAAGGATATGACACAGCACGCGAGGCAATGCCAGGGTAGATACACCGTTTGCACTCCCGGACTGGTGGTGACGGCAAGCCAGCAGCTTCCGCCTACCTCGAACAATACCCCCGAATCAAAGTGGCGCCACCGAATCGAATCACAACAGTAATAGAATAGTTTCCGATGGAGCATGCTCGATGAAAGGGTGCGACCCTTTGTGTAGCCCGGTATAGCTCCTGTTTTAGTCATATATGCCAACTCACGGGAGTTGGGTCCACGTAATATACCTCGAGAACGTTGCCACCATCCTACTTCATTCTGGAATCTCCACCGCGTACACAGTTATTAAAGTGGTTTTCGGTATTGGCCGGCTATAAGACAATATCCGATCCCGGTCTCTTTAACAACCAATCGTTATTATAACCCGTAGTTATAACTTTAAAACAATATTTTATACTTCAAAATAAAATACCCTTTTCAATCCAAATCTTTATCAAAATAAAGATTGAATCATTTCCAAAACCATTTCAATATATCATTGTAAAATATCTTTCAATTCAAATATTTATCAAAATAAATATCAAGTCATTTCTAACCATTTTAATATATTAAATTTTCATACCCTTTCAACGCTACCTTTCAGTTCCAAAATATCATATCTTTCAGAACTTCTTGTTTTAAATCATGTTAATATCAAAATGTCCTATCTTTCAAACTCCGTTTTTCAAATCATTTAATATCAAAAATATCATATCTTTCAAAACTTCATTTTCAAACCATTTTAATATATCAAAATATCATATGTTTTCAAAACCACATTTAACTCATTTAATATATCAAAATATCATATCCTTTCAAAACCACATTTCATTTCAAATCATTATTTATTTTATTCAATTTTAAAATATCATTTCAATCCATATTTCAAAACAGTATATATTCCAAAAATCATTTTTAATCATTAAAATGAAGTTATTATGTTTAATAATTAAATTATTAAATTTCCAATATTTTCGACTTTCAAAGTTGATTTATTCACTTAAGTTTATCAAAGCAGTGAAAATTCACTTTTTGTGGCATTTAGAAAATGCTACGGAAAAATACATTCAAAACAGTTCAATTTAACAAAAGACAACATTTTAAAATGTTGCAATAGGGTTTACTTAAATTTCGAATAAACTTAGTTAAATTCAACAATTTATAGCACTTACAAAAATTGCTATAATAGCTTTTAATTCAATTTAGCTTTTTAGTTCATTATCATCAACCACAACATTTTCAAATGCTGTAATATCATTTATATTGTAATTAATAGCTTTTCAAAAATACAGTCAATTAACTTCAAATATTCAATATAATTTCTCAACCAATTATATTTTTATTTAAAACATTTTTAACTTATAAAATCATACATTTTCACATTTATAACATCATTTAATTTTTCTTCAAGTTCATGATTTTATAAAGTTAAATTTCCATTCAAAAATCAAGATTTAATAATAATTCACTTATTAAATTGCAATGTTGAATTTTTAAAATCCATTACATTAAATTTCAACTTAACACTTAAGTTCAAATTCTCAAATATAACTTTGTTTTATTTTTATTTACTTAACTAAAAGTTCACTTTCACGTCAATTTCATAAATTTCCAGTTTTAGTTATATTTCAAAATTTCAACTTACAATATTCATTCATTTCACATTTCAACTTTATTAAAATCATTAATATGATATAAAAATCACTTTAAATTTATTTAAATTCAAATTATCATAAATTTATCATAATTTCATATTCAATTAAATTTCCAATTATAATTAAATCAAAATTTCCAAAATAACTTACGTTCAAAATTTCCAACTTTTTCATTAATTCATTTCACTTACAATTATTCAGAAAATCAATAATATTTTACAAAAATTTTATTTTTATTAAATTTAAAATCAAAATATTATAATAATTAAATTTCTAAAATATTTTAAAATTCTTAGAAAATCATATTTTAACTACGGGCATGTATAAAATTTTCTACGCTAGGTAAAGTGATACGGGTAATATATCATTCCAACCCGTAATTTACAAAGAAAATCCGGGTTTTATCATTTCAAACCCGCAATCCCAAGTCAAAATGAAAATTTTAAAACCATTCAGGCCTATCATTTCAGCCCATAACATTTTCTGGGGAGTGGGCTCGGCCTGTGATGTGTCATGACTGGACAAAGGTGAGGAGGGGTGTGTTGTGGTCAGGTCTGGGGAGTGGCAGCGGCTATGGTGGTGGTTTGGGTGGTGGTTGAAGTGGATGAGCATGTAGAGGTCAAATAAGCATGGATCTAGGCATCTAGGTTGTAGTTTGAGGGGTTTGACCATCAAAAGGGGTTCGGCCATGGTCAGATCTGATGGGGTAGATGGCGGTGATGGTTGGGAAGAGATGGAAGGAGGTGGTGGCGGTGGAATAGGGGAAGATGCCGATCCAAATAGTTGAGAACAAGGTGCAAAATCATTTAGGAAATAGGAAAACAAGAAGAAGAACTTACCAGATTTTGCAAGATGGAAGCCATGATCTCCTTTTTTTTTTAGGGTTTGAGAAAGAGAAATTTCGTGACAAATGAGCAAGGGAAGTCGGCTGGAGATGGTATAGGGAAATGCGAAAAAAAACAGATGTATTGATGACAAAAGAAACTGCAAAAGAAACAGTGAAACGTTTTTTACGTTTCTTAGCCTTTAACCCTTTCAAATATCTCATATATATTTATATACATCTAAATAACTGAAAATAATTAAAATCTCAGTTAAAATTCGAAAGTATAACAGATAAACAAAATATTAATAATTAAATATTAATTAGATATCATTAAAACAAGAAAAATAGCACAGAAAATGAAAACTTGACTTAAGAATTAGAAATAACTTCAATATACTTTGGAAAAATTTACTTTAATTTAAATACATGTAAAATGAATAAAATAAAGTAAAAAACAGAAAATAAAAGTGAGTGCATAAAATAAATAAATAAATTTTAATTATATATAATTAAATTAAGAAAATGGCTTAAAATTGTAGACTAGGCTTTAAAATTAGAAATAAATTCAAATGAACTTTAGAAAAATTATATTATCATTTTAAAAATACTTAAAAGTCAAAATATACATAATATAACATATTATCACATATTAAAATAAAATATAACCAAGAAGAAGTAACTTATACAATTTAAAATAGTCATTGTTAAATAACACTATATACGCACAATATTGTAAAGGGTATAACTTTCACAATTTACATCCAAATTCAACGAAACGAAAAGTGGTGTTCTTAGAATTTTATGTACTTTCATAATAAAAGAAAAAAATCTATTAATTTGAAAGTCACAGTTTGATTATTTTGACCAAAATCAGCATTTCAGGCAAATATTCAACTTACACAAGTTTGGAATTATAACTCATATAAAAATCAAGATTATATTTAAATAATAAATTTAATCATTTCAAATAAGTAAAATAAGTTTTTAAATCAAAATCTTACATTAAAAATAATAAAAATATACAATAAAATAATTACAAAATACAGGGTTGTTACACTCTCCCCCACTCAAAACTTTTCGTCCCCGAAAAGGAATGAGGTATGGAAGGGCACAGAAAAGATAGAGTGAAATAGGATTAAGAAAAGATGGCAAGGAGATTGAAATTATACCTGATAACTGTTGTTATAGGTAAGTTTCGCAAGGTGCAGATTATCGAAGATTATAGAAAGATTTCTAAACAGAAAGATCATAGAAAGATGCATATACCAGTCTATAGCAAGATAAGGATAACAAGGACAACCAAAAGATAGTTTGAAAAACAAAATAAGGAAATAAATTTGAAAGCATGGAAATTTCAACTTAAATAGAGAATAAATCTTTACACAAGTTAAATAAATCTTAACTACCCCAAATTTCATTATCTTATTATCCAATCATCTTAAATTAACAATTTTTAAAACCATGGGTTTGAAAAATAATCATTTATTACACTCACATTGTACTTAATAAATTTAATTCTTCTTTATTCCTAATTAAACTTAAATTTATTCCTCTCAATATATTCATCACTGATGTTAAATATACTTACACTTATTATAACTGCTTTATTTTATTCTTAGTTCTTCTAACATTGTTTTATTGTAAGTTATTCAATTACCCTTTATTATTCTTTAACTCTGTTAATCGTTTTATAACTTAAAATTTAAGTGTATAGCATTTATTATAACCACTCAAATTTTATTTATACATCTTTTCTATATTGTATATTATCCAATTACATTTTTAACTTCTGAAATTTTGGTAAGTTATATTTGAATGCAATTGTATTATACAAATAAACCTTCCAATTAAATCATTTCATGCTTGATATTCATCCAAAATTTTGATAGATTGATTTTTTTTTTGGAATTATTCTTTACAATAAAATTTAAGAATTAAATTTTCGATTTCTTCAAACCATTTAGAGACAAGTAATAATATATATACATATATAATATGTCAAATCAAATTTCAATCATATATCTATATATATATATATATATATATATTATAAATCAAGTCATATTCTAGAAATTCAAATCAATTTAATTTCCCAAAACAAAGCTGTAGCAAGACTACAGAACAGTCTCTTAACTTCGAAACTCGAAAATGAACGTCGATGATGTCGCGATCATCACCGAAGTTATTTTCCAGCGACAAAGAGAAGAGCATAAATTTTAAACCTTTAAAATTCTTTGAAAACAAATTCTATTCAAAATACTTTAAATAATATAACCTTTTAAAACTTTAAACCAAAGTTCGAAATAATCAAAATTTAAATCCTCAAATTCTTATTTTAAATTCATTTCAGTCCCCAAATAAATTTATAAACAAATATTTATAGATCTATTTGTAGAACAAAAAATGATAAATCAAGTATTATCATTTCAAATTATCAATTTAAATCATTTCATTAAGTTTCATAAATTTACTTATATATCAAAATTTATTTCATTAACGAATTTTTTTTAAAATATATTGTGTCCGTTTGTTCTGTCAAAGTGTTTTGGAAATCTTATCGATAGCGCTGATCAGACGTATCGATCAGAAACCCAACTCAACATCGACAACTCAAACAACACAATATATAAAACATTTTAAATTTTAAATACTAGTTTACAAATACACTATACATGAGTAGATATTCAAAGAAGGATAGAGATTCAAATTTTTTTGATTAACACAAATCAAAGGAGATTATGATTTAAAAATAAGTTTGAAACAAGGATGACATGATTAAATAACAGAATAGGAAGATGGATAAGCTTATATAAATCACGGGCAACCTTAACCGGGTCAACCGTGACTTATTCCAAACTCTAACTCTTGAGGTCGAATGTAGATTTACCCTAGAAAATCCACGTGGATCTTATTCTTTAAAAAGATATTAGCATCTAAACAAAGGATAGATAAGAATCTCTGGTGAATCGATGCTAACTGCAAAGGAGTTTTCCCCCTTTTTTCAATTCAATTTGAAATTGGCGTTACTGCCGACTCACTAAAAAGATCATTCGAAGCGGAGTTATGGAATGCTCCAGAGTCAAAAGAAGATGAATAGTGAGGGATACGAATGGATTTTGGAACCGTAGGGAATGTTCCAAAATTCAAAGGAATCGAGTCAAAAGGGGAGATTCAAATTCGAATGAAAGTGATTCTGTAAATACATTCACTCCATATGCTGAGTTTTGCCTAGAGCTACCAAAGCTCTGATACCAACTGTAACGACCAGGTATTTTCAACCATTCGCATCCATTATAGGTGTATGGGTAGACACTCATGCCGAAATTGAATTGCTCAAAATACCGTGTTGTAAATAAAAATTTGGCAAATCTCAGAATATACAGTAAATAAAATCACAGATCATAGACACAGAGTGTATAAAAATGCAGCGGAAGAAAAAGAGATAGTAGTTCTTGAAGCTACTATATAAAATATAAGATACATCAGAGTTAAATAAGATACAACAGAAGAGTAACAGGATACATCAGGTACAAATCAGATACATCACTGAACCACTGGATACTGAAACAAAATAGATGGCTGGATCTTCAAGGAAAGCTCCAACGCCGAAGGTGAATCTTTAATACTAACTCAATCAATCTGACCCGAGCGTAAAGCAAAATACAAAACCCTCGAGTCAGGACATAAATACTTATAAACTATAAATCAACTCAAGTGAACAGTAACAAAATGCATCAGTAACTTAAAGGATGCTTGAGACCGCCCATCCTCTAAGGATCCGTTAAACTATTTACTATGTAGTAATATACGCTATATACGGTAGTGTCTAATCAGTAAAGTATAATCATATAGAAAATAGCGTTAAGGGGATGGAGAACCTTAACGCGGTCGGATCTTTAAAACCAAAATCGTAGTGGGCTCGATATAAGGATATGACACGGCACGTGAGGCAATGCCAGGGTGGATACACCGTTTGCACTCTCGGACCGGTGGTGACGGCAAGCCAGCAGTTTCCGCCTACCTCGAGCAATACCCCCGAATCAAAGTGGTGCCACCGAATCGAATCACAACGGTAATAGAATAGTTTCCGATGGAGCATGCTCGATGAAAGGGTGCGACCCTTTGTGTAGCCCGGTATAGCTCCTGTTTTAGTCATATATGCCAACTCACGGGAGTTGGGTCCACGTAATATACCTCGAGAACGTCGCCACCATCCTACTTCATTCTGGAATCTCCACCGCGTACACAGTTGTTAAAGTGGTTTTCGGTATTGGCCGGCTATAAGACAATATCCGATCCCGGTCTCTTTAACAACCAATCGTTATTATAACCCATAGTTATAACTTTAAAACAATATTTTATACTTCAAAATAAAATACCCTTTTCAATCCAAATCTTTATCAAAATAAAGATTAAATCATTTCCAAAACCATTTCAATATATCATTGTAAAATATCTTTCAATTCAAATATTTATCAAAATAAATATCAAGTCATTTCTAACCATTTCAATATATTAAATTTTCATACCCTTTCAACGCTACCTTTCAATTCCAAAATATCATATCTTTCAGAACTTCTTTTTTTAAATCATGTTAATATCAAAATGTCCTATCTTTCAAACTCCGTTTTTCAAATCATTTAATATCAAAAATATCATATCTTTCAAAACTCCATTTTCAAACCATTTTAATATATCAAAATATCATATGTTTTCAAAACCACATTTCACTCTTTTAATATATCAAAATATCATATCCTTTCAAAACCACATTTCATTTCAAATCATTATTCATTTTACTCAATTTTAAAATAACATTTCAATCCATATTTCAAAACAGTATATATTCCAAAAATCATTTTTAATCATTAAAATGAAGTCATTATGTTTAATAATTAAATTATTAAATTTCCAAAATTTTCGACTTCCAAAGTTCATTTATTCACTTAAGTTTATCAAAGCAGTGAAAATTCACTTTTCGTGGCATTTAGAAAACGCTACGGAAAAATACATTCAAAATAGTTCAATTTAACAAAAGACAACATTTTAAAATGTTGTAATTGGGTTTACTAAAATTTCGAATAAACTTGGTTAAATTCAACAATTTATAGCACTTACAAAAATTGCTATAATAGCTTTTAATTCAATTTAGCGTTTTAGTTCATTATCATCAACTACAGCATTTTCAAATGCTGTAATATCATTTACATTGTAATTAATAGCTTTTCAAAAATACAGTCAATTAACTTCAAATATTCAATATAATTTCTCAACCAATTATATTTTTATTTAAAACATTTTTAACTTATAAAATCATACATTTTCACATTTATAACATCATTTAATTTTTCCTCAAGTTCATGATTTTATAAAGTTAAATTTCCATTCAAAAATCAAGATTTAATAATAATTCACATATTAAATTGCAATGTTGAATTTTTAAAATCCATTACATTAAATTTCGACTTAACACTTAAGTTCAAATTCTCAAATATAAGTTTGTTTTATTTTTATTTACTTAACTAAAAGTTCACTTTCACCTCAATTTCATAAATTTCCAGTTTTAGTTATATTTCAAAATTTCAAATTACAATATTCATTCATTTCACATTTCAACTTTATTAAAATCATTAATATGATATAAAAATCACTTTAAATTTATTTAAATTCAAATTATCATAAATTTATCATAATTTCATATTCAATTAAATTTACAATTATAATTAAATCAAAATTTCCAAAATAACTTACGTTCAAAATTTCTAACTTTTTCATTAATTCATTTCACTTACAATTATTCAGAAAATCAATAATATTTACAAAAATTTTATTTTTATTAAATTTAAAATCAAAATATTATAATAATTAAATTTCTAAAATATTTTAAATTTTTTAGAAAATCATATTTTAACTACGGGCCTGTATAAAATTTTCTACGCTAGGTAAAGTGATATGGGTAATATATCATTTCAACCCGTAATTTACAAAGAAAATCCGGGTTTTATCATTTCAAACCCACAATCCCAAGCCAAAATGAAAAATTTAAAACCATTCAGGCCTATCATTTCAGCCCATAGCATTTTTTTTCTAACAGGGAACTTGTAGAGTGATCATATGAAAAAATAATATAAACAAGGTCAATATCACAATATACAGTCATATATCAGATGTCAGGTGAAAATTAACAGTTTTAACATGGTAATAATATGGTAATAACATGGAATAGCATATCATATGATCATCATTAACTTGCATAAACATTTTTTATTACTAAACACTTATCATAAATTCACTTTTCATAAGTATAAATGTCAGAGTGAGAAAGACTCACTTTTTTTTCAAGTTGAAGACCAAAACAACTAACACAAGTGCGATTCCAAAAGCACGACAAGCACGATGACAAGACTACGGACATGAGTGGAGAAAGAATCTAATCTACAACTCTTGTGTACAACCCAAAACAAACAATCAAAACAACAAAATTCAATACGACTTTAAAATGCAATAACATTGAAATAAAAGGAGATACGACTACGCAGTCTTTTGCTTTGCCTTCTCTATTGTTTGGTATGGCTTTGAGGTCTGATGTGGTTCAGATGTGGTCAAGTTTTGAGTCAGGTTTGGGCTAACATAGCTCGGGTTCAAGGCAAGACAAGGTGGAGTTTGTACATGAGGAGGTGATGTGGTTTTGAAGGCAATTAGGTGGTTTTTGGTCAAAACAAGGGCTCGGCCTTGGGGATTGGGCTCGGCCTGTGACGTGTAATGACTAGACAGAGGTGAGGAGGGGTGTGTTTTGGTCAGGTCTGGGGAGTGGTGGCGGCTATGGTGGTGGTTTGGGTGGTGGTTGAAGTGGATGAGCATGTAGAGGTCAAATAAGCATGGATCTAGGCATCTAGGTTGTAGTTTGAGGGGTTTGACCATCAAAAGGGGTTCGGCCATGGTCAGATCTGATGGGGTAGATGGTGGTGATGGTTGGGAAGAGATGGAAGGAGGTGGTGGCTGTGGAATAGGGGAAGATGCCGATCCAAATAGTTGAGAACAAGGTGCAAAATCATTTAGGAAATAGGAAAACAAGAAGAAGAACTTACCAGATTTTGCAAGATGGAGGCCATGATCTCCTTTTTTTTTAGGGTTTGAGAAAGAGAAATTTTGTGACAAATGAGCAAGGGAAGTCGGCTGGAGATGGTATAGGGAAATGCAAAAAAAAAACAGATGTATTGATGACAAAAGAAACTGCAAAAGAAACAGTGAAACGTTTTTTACGTTTCTTAGCCTTTAACCCTTTCAAATTTCTCATATATATTTATATACATCTAAATAACTGAGAATAATTAAAATCTCAGTTAAAATTCAAAATTATAACAGATAAACAAAATATTAATAATTAAATATTAATTAGATATGATTAAAACAAGAAAAATAGCACAGAAAATGAAAACTTGACTTAAGAATTAGAAATAACTTCAATATACTTTGGAAAAATTTACTTTAATTTAAATACATGTAAAATGAATAAAATAAAGTAAAAGACAGCAAATAAAAGTGAGTGCATAAAATAAATAAATTTTAATTATACATAATTAAATTAAGAAAATGGCTTAAAATTGTAGACTAGGCTTTAAAATTAGAAATAAATTCAAATGAAATTTAGAAAAATTGTATTATCATTTTAAAAATAATTAAAATTCAAAATATACATAATATAACATATTATCACATATTAAAATAAAATATAACCAAGAAGAAGTAACTCATACAATTTAAAATAGTCATTGTTAAATAACCCTATATACACACAATATTGTAAAGGGTATAACTTTCACAATTTACATCCAAATTCAACGAAACGAAAAGTGGTGTTCTTATAATTTTATGTACTTTCATAATAAAAGAAAAAAATTAAAATTTTAAACTTTTAAAATTTTAAGTTGAAAGTCACAGTTTGACTATTTTGACCAAAATCAGCATTTCAGGCAAATATTCAACTTACACAAGTTTGGAATTATAACTCATATAAAAATCAAGATTATATTTAAATAATAAATTTAATCATTTCAAATAAGTAAAATAAGTTTTTAAATCAAAATCTTACATTAAAAATAATTAAAATATACAATAAAATAATTACAAAATACAGGGTTGTTACACTCTCCCCCACTCAAAACTTTTCGTCCCCGAAAAGGAATGAGGTGTGGAAGGGCACAGAAAAGATAGAGTGAAATAAGATTAAGAAAAGATGGTAAGGAGATTGAAATTATACCTGATAACTGTTGTTATAGGTAAGTTTCGTAAGGTGCAGATTATCAAAGATTATAGAAAGATTTCTAAACAGAAAGATCATAGAAAGATGCATATACCAGTCTATAGCAAGATAAGGATAATAAGGACAACCAAAAGATAGTTTGAAAAACAAAATAAGGAAATAAATTTGAAAGCATGGAAATTTCAACTTAAATAGAGAATAAATCTTTACACAAGTTAAATAAATCTTAACTACCCCAAATTTCATTATCTTATTATCCAATCATCTTAAATTAACAATATTTAAAACCATGGGTTTGAAAAATAATCATTTATTACACTCACATTGTACTTAATAAATTTAATTCTTCTTTATTCTAATTAAACTTAAATTTATTCCTCTCAATATATTCATCACTGATGTTAAATATACTTACACTTATTATAACTGCTTTATTTTATTCTTAGTTCTTCTAACATTGTTTTATTGTAAGTTATTCAATTACCCTTTATTATTCTTTAACTCTGTTAATCATTTTATAACTTAAAATTTAAGTGTATAGCATTTATTATAACCACTCAAATTTTATTTATACATTTATTTCATATTGTATATTATCCAATTACATTTTTAACTTCTGAAATTTTGGTAAGTTATATTTGAATGCAATTGTATTATACAAATAAACCTTCCAATTAAATCATTTCATCCTTGATATTCATCCAAAATTTTGATAGATTGATTTTTTTTTTTTTGGAATTATTCTTTAAAATAAAATTTAAGAATTAAATTTCCGATTTCTTCAAACCATTTAGAGATAAGTAATAACATATATACATATATATTATGTCAAATCAAATTTCAATCATATATATATATATATATGTGTGTGTGTGTGTGTGTGTTATAAATCAAGTCATATTCTAGAAATTCAAATCAATTTAATTTCCCAAAACAAAGCTGTAGCAAGACTACAGAACAGTCTCTTAACTTCGAAACTCGAAAATGAAAGTCGATGATGTCGCGATCATCACCGAAGTTATTTTCCAGTGACAAAGAGAAGAGCACAAATTTTAAACCTTTAAAATTTTTGAAAACAAATTCTATTCAAAATACTTTAAATAATATAACCTTTTTAAACTTTAAACCAAAGTTCGAAATAATCGGAATTTAAATCCTTAAATTCTTGTTTTAAATTCATTTCAGTCCCCAAATAAATTTATAAACAAATATTTATAGATCTATTTGTAGAATAATAAATGATAAATCAAGTATTATCATTTCATCAATTTAAATCATTTCATTAAGTTTCATAAATTTACTTATATATCAAAATTTATTTCATTAAACAATTTTTTTTTAAAAATATATTGTGTCCGTTTGTTCTGTCAAAGTGTTTTGGAAATCTTATCGATAGCGCTGATCAGACGTATCGATCAGAAACCCAACTCAACATCGACAACTCAAACAACACAATATATAAAACATTTTAAATTTTAAATACTAGTTTACAAATACACTATATATGAATAGATTTTCAAAGAAGGATAGAGATTCAAATTTTTTTGATTAACACAAATCAAAGGAGATTATGATTTAAAAATAAGTTTGAAACAAGGATGACATGATTAAATAACAGAATAGGAAGATGGATAAGCTTATATAAATCACGGGCAACCTTAACCGGGTCAATTGTGACTTAAAGAATAAGATCCATGTGGATTTTCTATGGTAAATCTACATTCGACCTCAAGAGTTAGAGTTTGGAATAACAAAAGATATTAGCATCTAAACAAAGGATAGATAAGAATCTCTGGTGAATCGATGCTAACTGCAAAGGAGTTTTCCCCCTTTTTTCAATTCAATTTGAAATTGGCGTTACTGCCGACTCACTAAAAAGATCATTCGAAGCGGAGTTATGGAATGCTCCAGAGTCAAAAGAAGATGAATAGTGAGGGATACGAATGGATTTTGGAACCGTAGGGAATGTTCCAAAATTCAAAGGAATCGAGTCAAAAGGGGAGATTCAAATTCGAATGAAAGTGATTCTGTAAATACATTCACTCCATATGCTGAGTTTTGCCTAGAGCTACCAAAGCTCTGATACCAACTGTAACGACCAGGTATTTTCAACCATTCGCATCCATTATAGGTGTATGGGTAGACACTCATGCCGAAATTGAATTGCTCAAAATACCGTGTTGTAAATAAAAATTTGGCAAATCTCAGAATATACAGTAAATAAAATCACAGATCATAGACACAGAGTGTATAAAAATGCAGCGGAAGAAAAAGAGATAGTAGTTCTTGAAGCTACTATATAAAATATAAGATACATCAGAGTTAAATAAGATACAACAGAAGAGTAACAGGATACATCAGGTACAAATCAGATACATCACTGAACCACTGGATACTGAAACAAAATAGATGGCTGGATCTTCAAGGAAAGCTCCAACGCCGAAGGTGAATCTTTAATACTAACTCAATCAATCTGACCCGAGCATAAAGCAAAATACAAAACCCTCGAGTCAGGACATAAATACTTATAAACTGTAAATCAACTCAAGTGAACAGTAACAAAATGCATCAGTAACTTAAAGGATGCTTGAGACCGCCCATCCTCTAAGGATCCGTTAAACTATTTACTATGTAGTAATATACGCTATATACGGTAGTGTCTAATCAGTAAAGTATAATCATATAGAAAATAGCGTTAAGGGGATGGAGAACCTTAACGCGGTCGGATCTTTAAAACCAAAATCGTAGTGGGCTCGATATAAGGATATGACACGGCACGTGAGGCAATGCCAGGGTGGATACACCGTTTGCACTCCCGGACCGGTGGTGACGGCAAGCCAGCAGCTTCCGCCTACCTCGAACAATACCCCCGAATCAAAGTGGTGCCACCGAATCGAATCACAACAGTAATAGAATAGTTTCCGATGGAGCATGCTCGATGAAAGGGTGCGACCCTTTGTGTAGCCCAGTATAGCTCCTGTTTTAGTCATATATGCCAACTCACGGGAGTTGGGTCCACGTAATATACCTCGAGAACGTCGCCACCATCCTACTTCATTCTGGAATCTCCACCGCGTACACAGTTGTTAAAGTGGTTTTCGGTATTGGCCGGCTATAAGACAATATCCGATCCCGGTCTCTTTAACAACCAATCGTTATTATAACCCGTAGTTATAACTTTAAAACAATATTTTATACTTCAAAATAAAATACCCTTTTCAATCCAAATCTTTATCAAAATAAAGATTGAATCATTTCCAAAACCATTTCAATATATCATTGTAAAATATCTTTCAATTCAAATATTTATCAAAATAAATATCAAGTCATTTCTAACCATTTTAATATATTAAATTTTCATACCCTTTCAACGCTACCTTTCAGTTCCAAAATATCATATCTTTCAAAACTTCTTGTTTTAAATCATGTTAATATCAAAATGTCCTATCTTTCAAACTCCGTTTTTCAAATCATTTAATATCAAAAATATCATATCTTTCAAAACTTCATTTTCAAACCATTTTAATATATCAAAATATCATATGTTTTCAAAACCACATTTCACTCATTTAATATATCAAAATATCATATCCTTTCAAAACCACATTTCATTTCAAATCATTATTCATTTTATTCAATTTTAAAATATCATTTCAATCCATATTTCAAAACAGTATATATTCCAAAAATCATTTTTAATCATTAAAATGAAGTTATTATGTTTAATAATTAAATTATTAAATTTCCAATATTTTCGACTTTCAAAGTTGATTTATTCACTTAAGTTTATCAAAGCAGTGAAAATTCACTTTTTGTGGCATTTAGAAAATGCTACGGAAAAATACATTCAAAACAGTTCAATTTAACAAAAGACAACATTTTAAAATGTTGCAATAGGGTTTACTTAAATTTCGAATAAACTTAGTTAAATTCAACAATTTATAGCACTTACAAAAATTGCTATAATAGCTTTTAATTCAATTTAGCTTTTTAGTTCATTATCATCAACCACAGCATTTTCAAATGCTGTAATATCATTTATATTGTAATTAATAGCTTTTCAAAAATACAGTCAATTAACTTCAAATATTCAATATAATTTCTCAACCAATTATATTTTTATTTAAAACATTTTTAACTTATAAAATCATACATTTTCACATTTATAACATCATTTAATTTTTCTTCAAGTTCATGATTTTATAAAGTTAAATTTCCATTCAAAAATCAAGATTTAATAATAATTCACTTATTAAATTGCAATGTTGAATTTTTAAAATCCATTACATTAAATTTCAACTTAACACTTAAGTTCAAATTCTCAAATATAACTTTGTTTTATTTTTATTTACTTAACTAAAAGTTCACTTTCACGTCAATTTCATAAATTTCCAGTTTTAGTTATATTTCAAAATTTCAACTTACAATATTCATTCATTTCACATTTCAACTTTATTAAAATCATTAATATGATATAAAAATCACTTTAAATTTATTTAAATTCAAATTATCATAAATTTATCATAATTTCATATTCAATTAAATTTCCAATTATAATTAAATCAAAATTTCCAAAATAACTTACGTTCAAAATTTCCAACTTTTTCATTAATTCTTTTCACTTACAATTATTCAGAAAATCAATAATATTTTACAAAATTTTTATTTTTATTAAATTTAAAATCAAAATATTATAATAATTAAATTTCTAAAATATTTTAAAATATTTAGAAAATCATATTTTAACTACGGGCCTGTATAAAATTTTCTACGCTAGGTAAAGTGATACGGGTAATATATCATTTCAACCCGTAATTTACAAAGAAAATCTGGGTTTTATCATGTCAAACCCGCAATCCCAAGTCAAAATGAAAAATTTAAAACCATTCAGGCCTATCATTTCAGCCCATAACATTTTTTTTCTAACAGGGAACTTGCAGTGTGATCATATGCAGAAATAATATAAACAAGGTCAATATCACAATATACGGTCATATATCAGATGTCAGGTGAAAATTAACAGTTTTAACATGGTAATAATATGGTAATAATATGGAATAGCATATCATATGATCATCATTAACTTGCATAAACATTTTTTATTACTAAACACTTGTCATAAATTCACTTTTCATAAGTATAAATGTCAGAGTGAGAAAGACTCACTTTTTTTTCAGGTTGAAGACCAAAACAACTAACACAAGTGCGATTCCAAAAGCACGACAAGCACGAATACAAGACTACGGACATGACTGGAGAACGAATCCAATCTACAACTCTTGTGTACAACCCAAAACAAACAATCAAAACAACAAAATTCAATACGACTTTAAAATGCAATAACATTGAAATAAAAGGAGATACGACTACGCAGTCTTTTGCTTTGCCTTCTCTATTGTTTGGTATGGCTTTGGGGTCTGATGTGGTTCAGATGTGGTCAAGTTTTGGGTCAGGTTTGGGCTAACATAGCTCGGGTTCAAGGCAAGACAAGGTGGAGTTTGTACATGAGGAGGTGATGTGGTTTTGAAGGCAATTAGGTGGTTTTTGGTCAAAACAAGGGCTCAGCCTTGGGGATTGGGCTCGGCCTGTGATGTGTCATGACTGGAAAGAGGTGAGGAGGGGTGTGTTGTGGTCAGGTCTGGGGAGTGGTGGCGGCTATGGTGGTGGTTTGGGTGGTGGTTGAAGTGGATGAGCATGTAGAGGTCAAATAAGCATGGATCTAGGCATCTAGGTTGTAGTTTGAGGGGTTTGAGCATCAAAAGGGGTTCGGCCATGGTCAGATCTGATGGGGGTAGATGGTGGTGATGGTTGGGAAGAGATGGAAGGAGGTGGTGGCCATGGAATAGGGGAAGATGCCGATCCAAATAGTTGAGAACAAGGTGCAAAATCATTTAGGAAATAGGAAAACAAGAAGAAGAACTTACCAGATTTTGCAAGATGGAGGCCATGATCTCCTTTTTTTTTTTGTGTTTGAGAAAGAGAAATTTCATGACAAATGAGCAAGGGAAGTCGGCTGGAGATGGTATAGGGAAATGCAAAAAAAAAAACAGTTGTATTGATGACAAAAGAAACTGCAAAAGAAACAGTGAAACGTTTTTTACGTTTCTTAGCCTTTAACCCTTTCAAATTTCTCATATATATTTATATACATCTAAATAACTGAAAATAATTAAAATCTCAGTTAAAATTCGAAAGTATAACAGATAAACAAAATATTAATAATTAAATATTAATTATATATCATTAAAACAAGAAAAATAGCACAGAAAATGAAAACTTGACTTAAGAATTAGAAATAACTTCAATATACTTTGGAAAAATTTACTTTAATTTAAATACATGTAAAATGAATAAAATAAAGTAAAACAAAGCAAATAAAAGTGAGTGCATAAAATAAATAAATAAATTTTAATTATATATAATTAAATTAAGAAAATGGCTTAAAATTGTAGACTAGGCTTTAAAATTAGAAATAAATTCAAATGAACTTTAGAAAAATTATATTATCATTTTAAAAATACTTAAAAGTCAAAATATACATAATATAACATATTATCACATATTAAAATAAAATATAACCAAGAAGAAGTAACTTATACAATTTAAAATAGTCATTGTTAAATAACCCTATATACGCACAATATTGTAAAGGGTATAACTTTCACAATTTACATCCAAATTCAACGAAACGAAAAGTGGTGTTCTTAGAATTTTATATACTTTCATAATAAAAGAAAAAAAATTAAAATTTTAAACTTTTAAAATTTTAAGTTGAAAGTCACAGTTTGACTATTTTGACCAAAATCAGCATTTCAGGCAAATATTCAACTTACACAAGTTTGGAATTATAACTCATATAAAAATCAAGATTATATTTAAATAATAAATTTAATCATTTCAAATAAGTAAAATAAGTTTTTAAATCAAAATCTTACATTAAAAATAATTAAAATATACAATAAAATAATTACAAAATACAGGGTTGTTACATGATCCGTTGTTTACTAGTGGATTTTGGAAGAGTCTTCAAAAAGCTTTAGGGACGAAGCTTAATTTTAGCACCGCTTATCACCCCCAGTCCGATGGACAAACCGAGCGTATGAATCAAACTCTTGAAGATCTTCTTCGTGCATGTGTTCTTGATTTTGGTGGAAGTTGGGAAGATCGTATTTCTCTTGTTGAGTTTTCCTACAATAATAGCTTCCAATCTAGTATTGGTATGACACCTTTTGAGGCACTCTATGGAAAGCCATGCCGATCTCCTTCTTGTTGGCTTGAGGCCGGTGAGAAGCTGGTTTTAGGTCCAGATTTTATTCGTGATTCCTCAGAAAAGATTGACCTTATTCGTCATAGGATGAAAGAAGCGCAAAGTAGACAAAGATCCTATGCCGATAACCGGAGAAGGAAATTAGAATTTTCTGTGAGAGATCTTGTGTTTATTCGTGTTTCACCTATGAAAGGTGTTGCACGTTTCAGTCGATCGGAAAAATTAGCGCCTCGATATATTGGGCCATTTCCTATCACCGAACGTATTGGTTCCGTGGCTTATCGCCTTTTATTACCGGCTCAGTTTTCTGCTATTCATGACGTGTTTCACGTTTCTCAACTAAGGAAGTGCCTTCGAGATTCCGATTCTATTCTTGAGCCCGGTGTTGTGGAAGAAATTGAAGTTTCGCCTAATTTAACTTATGAACAACATACTATTCGAATTATTACTTCGGAGGTCAAACGCCTTCGAAATAAAGATGTCCCGCTTGTGAAAGTTCAATGGTCTTCGAATCCTTAGGATTTTTCTTGGGAATCTAGAGAGTTCATCGAGCGAACACATCCGGACTTACTTTCTCGTGCTCTTTGAGGTGAACTTCTTGTTTCAAACTTCTTTTGTGTTGAATATGCTTTTATGGTTGTTACTATATATCTTCTTCTTAAATATTGCGAGGACGCAATTTCTTTAAGGAGGGGAGTCTGTAACAACCTGCATATTTGTCGATTTTATATTTAAATATTTTATCGATACTCGGAATTTGGTCCGAAAAGCTTCTTTTTGCATACGGTCAAATTAGGACTCGAGACCACTTCCCTTGATTTCAAAACGCCGTTTGTGATCTTTTTCAGTATAAACTTTGATATGTTTGGAGTTAGTGGAATTTTGCCACTTTTCATTTAGGGCTTTGGTTTGGGCTGAGCCCAATAACCCCACTTATTAACTCAGTCCCAACCCTCTCCTCTTCATTTACTTCCTTTCTATTTTCCTAATACTCAAGCTTTTATAACTATGGAGAGTGGAATGGGAAATTGAAACTCAAGCCCTAGTTTTCTTTTGCAAATCAAACTCTAGCTCCAAACTAATTGAAGAACCCATTGGTAAGCTTCTCTTCTTCTTCTCCAACTCATTCTCTTATCAATTTCAGAAATTCCTAAACCTAACTTTGGGAATGTTCTTCTTTTAAAGCTTGGAATCAAGTTTCTTGAGTTGGATTTGAAGAGTGGTTGATTCTTCTTTGCTTTCAAGCTTCTTCTTCAATCGTTTGGGATCAAAGGTGAGATTTTTATCTCACATCTATGCTTATAATTATCTTCGATTGTTAGGTATGAATTCCTAACACTTATTCGTGTGCATTTGCTTTTGGTTTGGATTGATTTGGTGAGTATTCCAATTTTTGGTGTTTTGGGTTCAATTCTTTAAAAATCATAGCTTTGATGTTATATGTTTTTGGTGATGCAACGAAGAGCTCATAGGGCCGGGTAGTCGATAGGAATAAATCCTTAGTGCCGATGCTCGAGTGGTTGCAAATTGGTCGTGATTGGCCATTGTATTCGATGGGCTAGAAAGGGACTGGGAACAGGTCCGGCCGACCGAGCTCTGCTGCCGGCCGACCGACCTGCTTCCAAAGTGCAAAGCACTTCTCTGCCTCAGGTTTAGTCGACCGACTGCAGAGCACAGTCGACCGACCTGCTTCCTGAGAATTTTTGTAGAACAGGGTCCGGTCGACCGAGCTCTGTAGCCGGCCGACCGACCTGTTGCTGTTTTGCCTATTTCGCCTATTTTGCGTGGTTTCCAAATTTAATCGATTCGTGTTATTTCCCTATTTGTTTTTATCATTTGTTATTAACTTTGGTGACTTCTTTTCTTCGGGAATTTTTTTGGAATATCCGTTTTGATGGATTCGGTATCGATTTCTTTGGATTTTCATTCACGTCTTCTAATGTGAATTTTAGTGATTGATTGTTCCTACAATCTTCTTTGTGATTTGTCACTTTAAAAATATAAAGGTTTTCTATACTAGTAGTAAATATCAAAACTCTTTTTTCAAATGATTTCAACACTATTTTATTACAAAGCTCGTTTTCTTTAACCATTTTCCAATCTATTAGTATATACAAACCTTTACCTCACTCGGATGAGAAATCTAATTAAACGACTTAGTAAAACAAGTGGTATGAAACGCTTGCGTTTACTTCGTCGGTTAATTCTTGGACTTGTTCGATTGAATCTCTTGTGACAATTTTCTAGTGGAGATCTATAATTTGTTCGTAAATATTTAAGTTAAGCTAGTGGTTATGGGACATGAAGCCAAGCTCATTTATTTACTAGCTTACTGTAATTGAAACTTCTCTTTGATCATGACGATCATTTTAAGATTTAGACTAGCAATTGTGCGATGTCTCTTTGTTTCGGTGTGATTTTGACTCACACATGTGGGGTAGCTCCCCATGGTCTTCGGGCCATTCGTGTGTCAAAAATTAATGGCTAGCTACCATGAGATAGCTTCTCGTTCGTGTGATACATATGTTGGTGAGTTTTAATGCTCCCGTTCATGTGATAGGCCTCCCTCCCTTTTTGTGATTTCTGGATTTCGTGTGTTGAATTCTGGAATTTATGCTTCACCAATTTTAGTGATTTTCATTGATATGATTTGTCAATTTTTGTGCATTGGTGAATTCGTGTGTCATTGACTTGTTGTGAATACAAGTTTTGGGTATGAAACCCTTTTTGGATCCTTGTGAAGATTTTTGTGATATTGATTAATCTCATGTTGAGTTTCAATTGCATACTTATAGTAGTATGCCATTATGGATATTATATGTTTATGCTATATCTTTTATTCTGTATCATGTTACCTGATATTATAGCTAGACTGATCTGTTTATTATTTTCTTATTAAATAATACTCGGGTCAGACCGAGATGTTACAGGTGCTTCTGCTTGACTTCTCTTCTGGGGTTATCATCCTGACTTTTGGCTAACTACTTAGATTAGTAGTTTACTTTGTTGTATACACTTGAGATATGGACTCATAGTTGTATATTTTTGTATGGCACGCGTTGCTATTCTTTTGTATTATTGTGGATCTTTTTGACCACTACTCTGATATACACTTTCATGTGTTAGTTATATATTCATATCTTCTTCCGCCTTTGTGATATGAATTATCTGTGATTGATTTGTGTTATGCTTATTTCTATATTTGTTTCCGAAGATTATTATAGCCACTGTGTAGTAGCTTTGTGTTTGTATCGGTATGTCGGATTTATGCATGTTATACTATCTGACATATCGGTGCTCGCGCAAAGAAATTACACGGATGGTCGCTCCTCAACAGCCTTATTCTCCGTGCTAGTTGACAGCATTACACCGTAGTGTTCTTGGCTAGCGTGGGTATAGAGGTGGGGCGTCACAGTGATGGTCGAAACAAGATCATTGCAGCAAGGTTATTTGGGGTAGCTCCCCCTGAGGGTATGACCATTTCCTTTTGGATAAAAAGTGATATCATGGTATGGAGCCGAGATATTTACTTATGTTTATTTTGAAAGTGGTATCATGGTATGGAGCCCAGATAATTTACTGTGTGGTTGTTGGATTGAGGGCCCTTGGATAAAGGTCGGTAATGACTAGGGTATGGCATGCTTGTGTTAGTAGTTAATTCTGGGCAGGGGTAACCCGACCTTGTGTAGCAGAGATCTGGTTAGGTTCTCAGGGGTGTCCCTCCAGAGGCGTTCCATTTTGTGTGGGAAGTTCCTTTGCCTGACCATTTGTTGAAAATCCAAACAAAACGATATGAGCCATGTACGGTTTTAGTTGTATAACCTGCCAGGGAATGTGACGGTAACCTGCTATTGAACATGGTAGCTATAGTAGGCATACGACGAAATGTTGTATGCTGGCTAAGATTAATATTATACTTTCGAAAGGTTTTCTGCACTATGCACTGATAATAATATCAAAAGGTTTTTGCGTATCAAGCATGTTTGACCATCATAAGGAGAAATCTCCTTCAAGTCTGCGTTTGCATTGTGTGTGCGGTGGAAGGCCTTATGGTAGTTTCATTTTCTAAAAAGCATTGCGGATTTCAATGTTTTAAATTCCTTTGTTGTTTATTTTAAAGATAAACTGTTTTTTTGCTCTTACCAGTCCCATGAATGACTCGGAGTTTATTGTTCCCTTCCTAAACTCTGGAACCCCACAGTTTTCCACACGGGCAGTCTAGAGTTGGGTTTTTCAGATAATCAAGTTGTAGGAGTAGAGTCGATAGCTTTCAGCCCTTAGGATTTTGGCGATAGCATTTCGGGTTCGCATTTTCTTAAGTCAACTTGATGGTGGTTCTCGCTTATTGGGTTAGAGATCTTTGGAGTTTGGCATTAAAGACATTATTTTTCCGTTGTAGTTGCCCAGTTGCTTTATCTTCTGTTGTTGTTTCTTTCCACTGCTATTTCTTATATCTCTGATGTATATTGATATTCAGTTGTATCAAATATGTTGTGTCAAATTTTGTGTATCAATAATATTACTCATTTTCTTCTGCTTTGTTGTTATACTTAATGTGCTATAAGCTCCGGCGAACCAGATTCAATGTTTGAATCTGTGGCATTTGAATACTGGTGAAGTATTCGGTGTCGATTTTCGAAGGTCGAGTTAGGGTCGTTATATATTCCTTCATCGGATTTTGTTTCAAATTTGCCAAGCTGATCTTTAGTGTTAAGAATAAAATATTTTGAACCAAATACTTTGAAATAGGATATATTAGGTTTTCTGCCATTTAAAAGTTCATATGGGGTATGTTTTGTTAGTGATAGAATAAAATAACGATTCAAACATAATAGGAAGTTGCAACAGCTTCTACCAAGAAATGCTTAGGTAGAGTGCTTCCATTTAATAAAGTTCTTATACATTCTTGCAATGTTCTATTTTTCTTCTTCTATAACTCTATTTTGTTGTGGTGTTCTAGGAAAAGAAAAGTTATGATTAATTCCTTTCTTGTTACAAAAATGTTCAAATGCTACATTTTCAAATTCATCTCCATGATCACTTCTAATATTTTTAACTTTTAAATTCTTTTCACAAATTTTTTAAAATTCTCAAATGTATCACTTTTATGTTTCATGAAAATAGTCCATGTATATCTTGAAAAATCATCTACAATGACAAACACATATCTATTGTGATTAATAGATTGAACTTGAGTAGGGCCAAAGAGATCCATATGTAGTAATTCAAGTGGTTGTGTTGTAGATATCATTTTCTTAAATTTAAAAGAAGACTTTGTTAATTTTCCTCATTACAAATACTATCAATTTTGAATTTCATATCAGGTAGTCCATTAACAAGTTTATTTTTAGCTATTTTATTAATAGTATTAATATTTATATAGCAAAATATTTTGTGCCATAGCCAAGAATCATTCTTTGTAGCTACTAAACACATGTTTGTGTTATAATTTATATTCATATTTAAAATATAAATATCTCTATCTCTTATACCTTCAAAAATTAAATTTTGATTTTTATCAGAAATATTGCATTTATTTTCTGAAAAGGATATAATAAAACCTTTATCACATAATTGACTTATGCTTAATAAATTATGCTTTAAGTTTTTAACTAATAAAACATCATAAATGAGAGGTAAGTTAGAGATACCGTTATTGCTCACATCACCTTTGCCGATTATATAACCTTTTGAATTATCTCCAAAAGTGAACGATCCTCAATTTGAGTAGACAATGTTAGTTAACATGTCCTTATTACCAGCCACGTGTTTCGAGCAACCACCGTCTAAAATCCATTTTCCTCTCTTTTTAAGTGGTACCTATAAATAATAAAGATTAAGTTGGTACCCAATTTTCTTTTTAGGGTTCTAAGAGTTAGGTCTTAGAAACCAAAACCAAGCGGGTTCAGAATTTCCTTTATAAATATAATTCTTATTTTTATGGGCAGTTTCCATAAATATTTTGATAAGTTTATTCCTAATTAAATTATTATTTATTTTAGGAATCCATATTTTAATGGTTTTAAGATCTTTAGAAACTGTTTTCTTAATATCTTTCTTAGTTTTATTTTAAACTTATTTTTAAACTTTCCAGATTTCTTTGGATTTTCTATTTTCTTATATCCTAATCCCATTTTATTTGAAGTGGACTGAGAATTTTCTATTATTGTAGAAAGATTTTCTCGTCCCTTATTGAAGTTAGAAATATTTTTATTAATATCTTATAACTAAGTTTTTAGACTAGATTTTTCTAACTCTAATACTTTAGTGTTAGATTTTAAATCATTAATTTCTATTGATAAATCATCAATTCTTCTAAATTTCTAATTCTTGAATTATCATAGAAATTCGAGATGTTAAATTAGAATTAGATTCTTGAGATATTTCAAGTTCTTCTTCCAGAATTTTCTTTACATCTCTTAGCCTCCTAATTTCTAATTCAGATCCATTTAGTTTTCCTTGTAACTCTTTATTTTCTCTTTAGTTTTTTTTCCAAAGTCCACTAGTTCTGAATTAATTTCAACCAAATCTTCAAAACTTAGTTCACTTACATCATCACTTGTAGCCACGAAGCATACATTTGCTTGCTCTGTATCACTACCACTGTCACTCTCTGATGATGACGATGAATCAGAATCACCCCATGTTACTGAAAATGCTCTCTTCTTGAATTTGTCCTTCTTGAATTTATTTTTCAGTTTCTCTAGACAATCTTTCTTCATATGACCCTTTTTATGACATTCATAACAATTCAGACAAAGGATGATGGTTTATTGCTATTATTGTTGTTGTTAGAGTTATTTTTGTAAGTCCTGAACTTGTTACTCTTTTTGGATTTCAATTTTTTTTTGAAATTTTTAGCAATAAGTTCCATATCCTCTTCATCTGAGTCAGAATCATTTTTTCTGCTTGAAATGCTAGATTCTTCTTATCTTGTGCTTGAACTTTCTTTGCCTGCAAATTTACTTCTTATGACATTAGATAACTCTTCGAGTTTCATAGTGGAAAGATCATTTGCTTCTTCACTAGCTAAGACCTTTCTTTCCCATTCATCCGTTAAAGAGTTTAGGATTTTTGATGCTATATCAAAGTCATAAAATTTTCTCCTAGAGCCAATAGTGAGTGATATATATCTTGAAATCTAGAGTACATGTCATTTATAGTTTCATTTGGTTTCTTTTTGAAATTTTGGAACTGTTTTTTCAACATAGAGATTTTGCTTTGTTTGACTTTGTTAGTTCCTTCATGAGTTACTTTTAGAGTTCTCCATATCTCATAAGCAGTTGTACACATATTGACCCTATTAAACTCATTTTTATCTAATGCACAAAATAATATGTTCATAGCTTTAGTAGCATCAGTTTTTGGTGTAGTAGTCCAAGTTGAAAAATCTTCTGTTGACTTGGTATATTCCTTTTGGGTAATATTCCTGGTTTTAAAACCATTAGCTTGCATATATATTCTCATTGTAGTTGACCAGTAATTGTAGTTAAGACCATTAAATAGTGGTGGTCGAGAAATTGACCGACCTTCAGTGAAACTAGAGTTAATGTTAATGCTAGAATTGGTGTTACTATCCATATTACAAAAAATATATCAAATAGCTATGTTGCGGTTATAGGATGACCTTGCTCTGATACTTAATAAAAGTGACAAATGTGTGCCTAGTTTTCACTTAGGATCGTGTAATATGGAATGTATTATAATCTAAATGCGAAAACATATAATAATAGTAAAGTAAATAAGAATAAGCCCACCAGGAGTTTTTATACTAGTTCAAACTTCCTATTCTACGTCCATTCCCAGACTTCCCTCTGGAATTTCACTAAATAACCCCTCACTTAACCTGGAGGAATAGGTAAACAACACCTAAGCAGCCGAACATGATGTTTCCGCCTCAATAGTCGAAGAGAACTTTTCCGCTTGATACAAACTAACATGAATTCTACAATTTCAATAAAGTTGTTTGACACTTTGTGTTCTTGATAACACTTATTTGTCTTTGATAGTACACCCATCCTATAATCTTTTCCTCAAGTATATATTGTGTGAGTATAGATTAGAAAGGAAAATTTTGCTTTGAATCGAAGAATAAGTTAATTAATTCAGAGATTCAAGCAATATATAGATTGTGATTGCTTGTAGAGTGCAGAGATAGATAGTATAGAATATAGCAAGAAGTCAAAATAAAAATTGGTGATTTGAGAAGTGATTCTAACGTGTTTATATAGTGAGCAAATAGTTACAACTATTCACGAAGAGTTTCAATCAAAAGATGCAGTGATATCTCTTCAATTTGAATCGTAACTGTTCGTAGATATAAGTGTCTCTTTAGAAAAAATGATAGTTAGAGTCGCTCAGTCGACTGGGTAAAAACGATCATTCGACTGAAATTCAAAGATAGTAAAAAAATAGTGCATATCTATGTACTGACCATGGTCAGTCGACTGGCTGTTTCCGTCAGTCGACTGACCTGGTTGTCAGTGCACAGTTTGCTTATTTGCTTAAAAATTTGAATTTTGAAACCACTTTGATTTTGAGTAAACTACTTGAGGATAGATTTTAACAATTTCAAACTACGTGTAAGACTTAAAATTTCGATAAATAAACATACTATGCTCAGCTATGTAGTCTTGTCTCCTTTGTAGTTTAATAGCATATCTCATTCTCTTTTTGTCGCTTGATCATATAGTCTCATCACTGATTGTTTAAGCTTTTTGTCATGAATCAAAACTCATAATTCAACAACATCATACTTAAACCATTCTTAATTTGATCTGTTTGGGTTTTCATAATACCGATACAAACATAACTAACATACAAGCCATACATATATATGCTACTGCATAATACTACTACTAGATATGTGTTTCCAAATCTTCCAATCTCACATCATAATCACCCCTCTAAGTCCAATGTCGGCGGTCCATTTCCATATCCAAATCAAATAAGACTTCCCCATTATCACTATCATCTTGTTTGTTAACGTATTCATTTCCATCCTCAATATGTGGTATCACATCCACTTTATATGGCAGCCCCGGCTGGTTCCATGGCACATGTTCCGATCCGGTTGGCATTTCTTGTACAATTTCTCCTTATTCTAGTTCTTCTAAACCTTGCACTTCTTCTTCCTCGGGATCCTCAAATTCTTACTCTTCGTCCTTCATGTTGTCCCGACGAATGGGAAAATCTGGCGACTCCTCGGGCCAAATAATATGGTCACTATCCATCTCCCATATGATGTTACGATCTCTACTATTGTTGTTTGATTCATGAGATGCCATAGTGTTTGGGTCTTCTTCAAGTTTAGATTTTTCTTCCATCTGCTGCTCCTCGAATTTTTTTTTCTCTGATTTGAGTTCTGAACTTATTGGGCCAGTGATATACATTCCTTCTGAGGCCTAAGTGGTTTTTGTCACTAGACACTATAATAAGTTCTGGAGTTGGGAGAGATATAGGAATTTCGTCCATAGGATAACTGTTTTTACCAAGTCAGGTATATGGATATAATTCTCCTTTAATAATAGGCATAACAGTGCTAAGTGGCCATTTCCCAGGTTCTTCCTCATCACTTGAAAGAATGATCATATCATTCTGCTTGCCCAGGTTTGCTCTTGAGGTCTCCCATTTTGAATACTTTCTCCCGTAGCTTGAGAGTTTCTACAATTATCAACAACAAACACTTAGATACCAAGCATTTTTATTGTCTTAACTAAATCTAATGTTAGGTTATAAATCTATGTTTATCCCAACATAAATCCATTTAACTGTATAATGTTAAAGATGATAGTTTGCTAAGCACATGATATTGTGTCCCTAAACTAATACTTAGAATATTTAAAATAAAATCCTTAGAAAATTCTCTTCCCAAAAACCCTTTTTTAGATAAAAATTCTCATTATCCAAATCCCTTTTCTAAAGTATTACTCTTAATCTTCTTAGTGTTATTATTAAACATATTAGTCAAACTGTGAAAATCATAAGATGTTTATACTTAGATCTTACTAGTCTTAATTTCAAACTATCATTCAAGTTATATCAAATCCAATTATTATTTTTCAAAATATATCTTTTATATTCAAAATATAATCCTAAGTAAAATTATTTCATTTACCATATTTTCTTAAAAAAATTATTTGTATACCATTAACAATTACACACCCTTATATAATATACTCTCAACTCATTCTGGGGTGTTACTAACCTTATCTCTAATGAGTTACTCATCCTAGGGTGTTATTAACTATATCCTTAATGAGATCTTACCCCTATCATGCTTAGGTGTTTGCTCAACCTAAGCTATGATACCAAATGCGAAGAACGGGATTTTCAACCCTCGAAAATCGACACTATTACATCCTCGGCATTCACGTGCCACAAATTCAAGTGTCGAAAAACTCGATCGTTAAGAGAAAGAAGAAAATAAAGACATAACAGATCTTACAAGAATGAAATAACATATATTATTTCAATATATAATATTTACAGCGTAAAATTTTAAATACATATATCAGAGTTTAACTTTACATTAGCATGGACAATTTTAAATCTCAATCCTTACAAATGCGAAATACAATCATACATAAGTGTGGTGGAAATGGATAACAATCTTTAGAAGAATCTTCTAACTACATGCTTCGAGCTCTTCCAAAATGCTCTAAACAAAACCTGACTACTAAACTACCCAAAAATAGGGCACCCATAGTTTAAGGGTAAAGGAAAATAAACTTTGGATCAGTCATGGGATAGGTGTGAGAAACTTAAAATATGAGTATTTGAAAACAAAGGATATCTCATAAGACCATGCCGCATAAACACGAAATGAGTTTTTACCTTAGGATAACCAAATCATTTTTACGTAAAATCCAGTAGTTTTATTTTTAATGACGTTAATTGAAAAACCTTTAAAATAAACATATTTAAATAGCTGAAATTGTTACATTGGTTAAATTTGACGGCATAGTAGGTTTACAAATAAAATAGAAGGAACTCACAGGAGATTTGGATTTCTGATGAATAGCGAGGTAAGAGACTGCCTCCCATACAGTACATTTCTAGAGGAATGTACCAAGGATGGACGTCTTCAAAACTTTGCGATATAAAACCGATCTACCCGAAACCAACTGATGGTTGTGATAGCACAAAATATGATATCACCCTAGCCATTCCCGACCTATCCAAGAGCTCTCATACCTTACACCACATATTTTTTTTACCTGACATCATAATAGGCACAAAATAAATCTAGAAAGGTGATGTCATACACTAATGGCTGAGAACTACTTAGCCTTAAACAACCCTTGTTTCACAATTCCTCGGGTGTGAGGCTCGAGGTAACGTTTACCTTGCTTAAAACATTTTCACTTAAAATTTCACACTGCCATTTCCAACAACACACTATTGATTCAACTAAAAGTACAACCTCTGAGCTCGTACGTCTTAGAGAAGGGAGTTAAGCATAAGAGAGGTTACCCTACACCACCAGCAGATGTACATTTTAGAGATCAATGCACTATGATTTAGAAATACAATGTCAAACATCCATCCATACAAGTTTTCCAGGAACAGGACAAACCAAAGGCACTCTTCTACCACATCCTGTTGGGCATTACCGCTAGGATTTGTAGCGATTAGTCCTTGCACACGAAGACCGTAGAAGAAAGGACCACTGCTATTTATTTATTTATTTATTTTAGGAGCTACTCTGAATTATCAACAAGCAGTCCTTCTGTTATGAAGATCCCCACCTTTAACTTCATGGTCTTCAACATATCTTTATTTACGAACTCGTAAATTGGTTCGAAGTGGTTTTCGAATATGAAATGCCTAAATTCGATCCCAGTTTCTTTAAACCAATTATCGATAAAAAGATTTTAAGTGGGTGATTAATATTCCATTAATTTATGTCCTTTTATCCAAAATATCTTCTTATAGAT
Organism: Allium cepa; assembly: GCA_030765085.1. Taxonomy (NCBI): domain Eukaryota; kingdom Viridiplantae; phylum Streptophyta; class Magnoliopsida; order Asparagales; family Amaryllidaceae; genus Allium; species Allium cepa. Next base: position 984,445,358 of record CM060929.1, on the reverse strand, counting down.
ATATATCTTTTGAAACCATTTTTTTCAGTATATACGAAATTAAACCTCTCTTAACAAATCCTTTGTTTAATTAAAACCTTTTTAAATCTTGGAATATTTCCAAATCATTACATCCTTTACTTAGGAAAATATTTCCAAATCATTTATTTAAATATTTAACAAATTTCTTATTTCCAAATCATGACTTTTCAACGGGTCAAAAACAATGTTATTTAAGACATTGTTTATTGTAAAAAAAAAACAATTAATTTTAAATAAAAGGATCCAGAGGAATTAAAATAATTCAAAATCATTTATTTAAATCTTGACAAAATATTTCTTATTTCCAACACATACTTTTTAATAGGTTGAAACCATGTTATCTAAGATGGTAAATCCAAGTTAATTAGTATTCAAGTAAAACGAATCCATAGAAATTATACTAATTCTACTCAACACCAATTTCCGTACTCAATCTTACTATCCATCGAATAGCGGTGAAATCACCTTTAAAATTCACATGGATAGTATAGGTTCTCTCCTCAGAATGTAATACCAAGTATAAGAACATTATTTCTATAAAATCCAAATTGTATTAAATTTATAAATTTGAATCTTTTATACTTGCCTCGTTTCGATGTTTTGACCTTATTTATCCCTCACCTAAGAAAAAGGCCAGGTGAGCTAGTGCATTAGTTACTCCTGAAAATCTCCTTAGTTTATGCACATCAAATACAGATATCATGAATAGAAAAATCAAGTCTAATCATCGGCTTTTAGAGCCAAGGTTAAATCACTTGATTAAAATAGCTTTTCTATAAATAATTTATTTACACTTCTTAAAATAAATAATAAAACTTCCAAATCATCTTTAAAAATGTTAATTGTTTATTTGAAAACATTTATAAAAAGATTTGAGAAAGCATACTTAAGTTTAAAGCCATATTTCAAAAGTTATTAAAAGTGCTGCAAAAAGTGCTGCGAATGTGTTTTCAAAGCTTATTTGATCAAAACAACTTTTCTATCCTTTAAAAATACATTTTTATAATTCAAATCTCTTTTAAAACATTTTAGAACATTTATAGAATTTGTTCCATGTTTTTAAAGAATTAAAATATCATTTATAAAGAATTTATCACTTTGGTTTCCGAACTGTCAAACCACGACTATTTTGAAAACTTGTTTTGCTCATATTTCAAAATGTATTAAACAAAATCTCGATCCTTTTCTTTTGTTTGAAAAATATGATTATAAAAGTTTGTAAAATTCTTATTCCAAAGAATTTTGACTCTATATCCATTGTATAAATGGATTTAACTTTCTATAGCGTGAAACCGCAAACTACCGTTACACAACGCGCCAATTTTTGAATCAATTTTCATAAGTTATCAAAACTTAACCAAATTGAATTTTAGTATTTATAAAATATTTATAAAACAGATAAAATCATTTCGAAGGGGTTTAATGTTTCCATATGGCTTTTATAACTTGATTCGGATTCCTTGTGTAATGTCGACATGCATTTAACATGACTTGTTTACACAATTAAACAACTATAATAAACCACCCAATACTTGATGATCGAAGCATAGTACATCCATAGTAATCATATCACATCATCATTGTATATATATAGTGTTTCTCACCTTCAACGGTTTCTAACTTTACGAAAATTAGCTTCGCTGCAATCGAATCAAAGCCTATGGAATCGAGGCTTGGATGTTTGAATGGGCTCGGCCTTTGCTTGCAAATGAAAGTGAGCTTAGCCTTGGTGATATGGGGTGGTGGACGTGAGTTGTGAGGGAGGAAAGACGTGGTTTTGAGCTTGTTATTAAGTGGATTACAAATGTATATATACTTATATGAATTTATTTATTTTTTGCTAATTTTTCTTCATAATTTCCATAAGGTAGGAGGCCATTGAAAAGCTTGATAATGAAGAAGAAGATGTAGCAGAATTGTATGTAAAATTATGAAGAGAATGGTGGATATTTATAGGAATACTTTGGAAATAAATATCCAAATGTATAATTACTCTTTTGCACCTTTCCTACATCCCTCCTCTCCCCTTCATGTATGTGATGATGATGGTGTGTAAGTGAGTTTATGTTTGCTTATTAAGGTAGAAAATGTTTTGGATATTTATACTTTTTACTATACGTAAATTCTAGTGTAAATGGTAAGTACGTTTTCTTAATTTTCTACATATGTTAATTGCATATGTCTATGTTAATGTATAGGAGTATGTTAGATATGTGTTCAAGTTGTAAAAACAACATTGTACAACTTCTATACGTTAAACTGTTAAAAATCGAAAACCCGATTCCTAGCCACATTTTTACTTATAAATTATTTATATATAAACGTAAAAAAAATTTGACAACTAATTTCTTATCATTTTTAACTAATTAAAATTATCACATTTGATTTATAAAACCATATATATTAATATTAAACAATTGTTTACAAAAAGTGTTGTTATATTGATAAAGTGATACGAATTTTCTTATATTTTCAAATCAACGATATATCTTTCTAAAATTATTATAAATACTCTCACTACATAACCAATTAAAATGAATTATTCTTATTTTGAAAACAATTATTTGAATAATAATTATTATTATTAATCATTAAATGTTAATTTAAATTCATTAAATCAATTATTAAATATGATGTCCTTATTGATGATGTCATAAATACATTTTATTTTCAAAAATAAAATAAATAATTTTATTTCATATTCTTGTTTAAATGGATAAATAAGTATATGCATCTAGCTCCGTGGGTGACTTCTGATAATTTTAGAGCTGTTTATTGATAAAACGATTTTCAGTCATCTTATCGATATTTTTCCAAACTTTATATTTTTGTAAATACTCATTCAGAATAAAATTACCATCATTATTTATTATTCAAGACAACATAATCTATTTTAAAGCTTATATTTGAATATTTTAAATATAAATATAATTTATCAAAGTGATAAATTTGCGGATTGTTACAATAGTATAGGATATTAGACAGGTGTTGATTACGAAGACTGTACAATATCAAGAGTAGATTCAAGATAATGATAATTGGAAACCCATAATTATTGAAGAGTTTAAGATTTCAAGATATTCCAGATAAGTTATAGGGTCATGGAATTTTCGTGAAAACCCTGATAGCACTTTCTCATCTCTCTCTCTTTCTCTTGCTCTATTTCAAATAACTTTTAGATATTTTTAAATATCTTAGTTTTTAAAATAATATTTTCAAACATCTATTAAAAACTATCAAATAATTTCTTAACCTTTTATATATACAAAGTTATTATATTAAGTTTTTAATTGTTTTAATCTATTATATTCTTTGGTATTTAGTTTATATCTTCCTTTTGTTTATTTTTGATATTTCGATATTTACTTATAATTTATAACTATATTGATTATATATATTATTTAAATTATATTGAATACTCTTATTAAATCATTCAAAAATATTTTATAAATTTTTATTGAGTTATATTTTTATTAGAATGTGTATAAACTATATTTAAATGATTCTACAAAGCATTAAATTATTTTACAAAGCAAAGGATTTTCAAAATAATTTTTTTAAAGTGAGTTTCAATTTTGTGTAGAGTTTCGACACACTCTATCTGTGTATGTCGACATAGTAGCCACCATTTTCAAAATTCAAATTTGAATGGAAGTTTCTTTTCATCGTATCTTTTCGTGAATGGACATGACCGTTGTTTCCCTATATACACCAGACTTCCAAATCGATTTCAGTCATCTACTTTCTTATTCTTCTCTTCTCTTTCCACCCACACATTCTTTAAATTAAAATATATTCGAAGTCTGTCGAAATTCAACCAGAATCAAATTCAATCATTATAAGTTTGATTCTCCTTCATCTACTCTTTGATTTCTCTCATCTCTCTCGCTCAAACGAAGATTAAAGTGCTATTCAAGGGTTATAGTATCAATTATAATCATGGCCAAAGATCCAAGTCTGTTAAACTCTATCAAATCATATTGCTATACTTGTGGATATGATTGTAGCCTGTAAAATTAATTGGATGTGCTTAGTAGCTCGTAAATCCAGTGGGTGTACTTGAAGTCCAAAAATCAAGTGACTCTACCTAGCGGTCAAGATTTTGGAGGGTGTGTCTCGTAGCCTTGAAATCAAGATTGTATTTTCATTTACTAGTTGAAAGTAAATCCATATAAGGAATTTTGCAGGACTGGATATAGGGTAACTCCAAACTAGTAAAAATCCTGGTGTGTTCTTTCCTTTTTACTTTTATTACATTTTGCTTTTATCCGTACTTTGATTTAGTGATTGTTTCTATGATTGTCAATTGCATCATTCCAAGTAGGATCTTAAAGAATTTGAAAAATATTCATATAATCCATTAAACACTATTCACACCTCTCTACTGTTAATTTAGCCTTAAGATCTCTATTTCTCCGACTCAAAGGTTTATTTGATGGATAATATGTTTGCCATGATTGTTTTATGTAGTTTTTCACTATAAGGATGTCACGTGATGTCGGTATTCTACATAGGAATACCTAGCCACCCCGACATCTTAATTAGTATGGAGTACCCATTTATGATATTTGTAGAGTAGCATATTATTGGTGTTATGTGCTAACTCTTCGGTTGCAAGGAAAGGTCAGGTATGGTTTGTATACCTTCTGTTCTATATACTATATCGAATTTTATAGTATTTTAAGAATATTTATCCCATACGCCAAACAGTTGTTTGACTTGAGGTTTTACGCTTTGCTTCTTATTACCTTGGGTACTCTTAAATGAGTAGACTAGTTACCAGGTGTAAATGGTACATGGAGTTCTGTAGATGGACTAGTAGGAGGTGATGCTTTCTCATACTTATATTTGGGTTTATTATTACATATTCCACCATGTGACACCGTGGAGTCTTGGCAGTGTTCGACTTACTGTTATTAGAGACAGTTTATCTATTGAGTTTATGCATCGGTTGTATAAACTATATTACTATTTTGTATAACTGTATGCGCTTGTGTACTCTGATTCCATGGTTCATGTAGTTATTACCGTCTCATCAGTTTTATATATGTGATGACTATCATATTTTATTCGATGCGCTATGAGATATATGACAGGTTTTGTGATTGTTTGATGTTTTCTTTCTCTTTTCTTCTCTTTTATTTCTCTTGTTGACGTCTTTTCTTTCCATTGATAATCATCCTACATCAGTCGGATGCTCTAGCAGCGCACTATTGAATCATATGAGCATCAAAGATTTTGGGCGGTCATTACATTTGGTATCAAAGCTTAGGTTATGTGATTAACCTAAATTGCACCGTGAGCCAGTAGAGATAGGGTAGAACTTAGGCTAGAGCGGGAGTATACCTATATATGAGAGAGTGCATATTTGTAATATATTCTGATTTTCAAAATCATATAGTAGCATATAGTATATAAGTTGTATTGCACACACGAGCACTATTGATGCAGTTTACTTTATGAGAGACTGGTCATCCTTATTGTAGATTAAGAATGATTAGGCATACGAGAAATACGGCTATTAACTCCATCCCTAAAGTAAAGGAGTAGGCGGGACTAATGGCCACTAACCTTGATTGATAGAATATGTTCGCAAAGATGGTGCGAATCATTATTTGGAATGCCCAATGTTCTCCCAATAGTGGTAGTGCTCAAGAAGAAACACCTATAGCCAAATTTGCCGAGACTACATGAGTCCAGGAGGCAGACCATTTCTTGGAACAAAGTCGATAGTTGAGATGCAAGACTAGAATGATACTTTCAAAGGAATCTTCAATGACTTGGACTTAAATGACACCATGAGGCAGTAGTTGACCTCTAGATAACTCCAGGGATGAACAATGAACTAGTGGACTGTCCTTATATATAACGACCCGCTATTTTTGGACTATTCGCATCCGCACATGTCGGACTTGAATAATTCAAAATACCAAATTTTTTATTTAAATTTGGCAAAACTCAGACATACAGTAAATAAATAATCACAGAATCACAGACATAGAGTAATAATATGCAGTGGAAGAAAAAGATAGTAGTTCATGAAGCTACTATATATATATATATATATATATATATATATATATATATATATATATATATAACAGAATTAAATAAGTTACAACAGAAGTCTCGAATACAATAGTCGAATACAATATCAGAATACATCTTTACAATCAACTGGCTATCTGAAAGCTGGATAGATAGCTGGATCTCCAAGCGAAGCTTCAACTCCAAGGTGAGTCTCGAAAGCTGAGCCACTCAGTCTGACCCGAGCGTAAAGCAAAACACATGACACTCGATTCAGGATTAACATTCTTATATCAATAAATCCAACTCAAGTGAAATAACAATCGAAATACAAGTAACTCAAAGGATGTTGGAATAACCATCCTCTAAGGATCCGCTAAACTATCTACTATGTAGTAATATACGCTAAGTAGATAATGTCTATTAGTAATCTAAAATATCAAAATAGTGTTAAGGCGTTACCATTATCCCCCTTAACACATTTTTATAAGCATCATAGTCTATACAGCAATGTAGACTCCACCGTAAACTAGTGGGATATCAGGGAGTACTCCATAGGTATAACACAAAACAAATTCGTAGTGGTCGCGTATATAAGGATACAAGTATGACAAGGCACATGAGGTAATACCCAAGGTAGTGAAACTACCGTTTGCCTGATTCGGACGGGTGAGAATGCATCGCTGCAGCGATCGCAACACCGCGAAACAACACTCCTGAAATTTCGAGGGTGCACCAATCAATAACAAGTAATGAGTAGTTTTACGAAGAAGTGTGTTCGCTCGAGGTGGATAACCCCATTTAGCCCGGCACGGCTCCTGTTTTAGTCATTTCCAATTTGACACGAGTGTCAAGGCTATCCATTATCGTTCTCTTTCTTCAGTCATCGCGTACATCATTCCAACCACTTCATTCTGGATCATCACTCCGCGTATAGTTATTAAATTGGTTTTCGGTTTAGATAGAGAGTATATCCATAACCGATTCCGGTTTCTTTAATAACTTTCGTAATTTAACACCGATTGGTCGTTTAATAAATTTCATAACCAAATCAATTTCAATTTCAATTAGCAATTATAATCAACATTTCATTTGTCTTTCAAAATCAATTTCCAAAATTTACGTTTCAAAACTTCCAAATTACCATTTCAAAGTCTTACAATTCAATTTCAATTTATTTTAAACAATTCAAATATTGATTCAAGTTCTTATATAAGTTTCATTCCGAAATCATTTAAATTAATTTAATTTAACATTCAAATCAATTTAAATTCATTAATCGATTTCATTCAATATTCGCTAAGTAAATTTACCATTCAAAACAATTTCTATTAAATTTCCAATTCATTAAATCAATTTCTTAAGTTCAACTCCATTACATCAAAACTTCAAATTCAATTAGATTAACTTCGTCAAATCAAATTCTTTAAATTCAAGTCTTATATTTATTTCAATAAAACGCATTTCATTTCTTGTTAAGAAATTCAATTCCATTTATTTATTTACTTAGTTACAAATTTCAAACTCAATTAATAAAGAAACTATCTTTCACATATTCGAGAAGTTCAATTTCACTTATTTACTTATTTAAATAATTTTCCAAACTTAATAAATAAAGAAACCCATTTCATTCATTAACAAAAATCAAATTCAATTAATCGAAAGTTCAATTTTCTCTTATCAAAGAATTCAAATTTTATTTAATTATCAATTAATTCAATCTTATTCAATTATTAATAATTTCAAAACTTAGTAATTAAAAATTTCAAAACTTAATAATTTCAACTTGATTATAAATTCAAATTTAATTATTAAATCATTTCAAACTTAATTCAATAAATAATTCCAAATCTAATTGTTAAATAATTCATTTCAAAACAACACTCTTTCATCGGTTATTACATTAATATTTTGTTTCAGATTTCAATATTAACATTTTCCTTTTTATCAAAATTTACGTTCTAATTTTATTTCCAAACCTTATTATTCAAAAAATCATTATTTTATTTTTAAGTCAAATCATTGACCAGTCGGGTTTATTTAATTCTCTATCCTAAGTCAAGTTCATTTGGGTATTTATCATTTCAACCCGATTCCATTTCAATTCAAAAATCAAAGCATAGCAAGGGGAACTTGTAGTGTGATAACAGGGATGGTGTCAAAGTAAATAAACAAGCAATAACAACAATCCAATAATTCATTCAAATAATCCCGAAATAATCGTATTAATTCGCATTGTTGTTTGTGCGAATTAATAAAATTATCTCTAGAATCTACACTATCATTTCATGTAGATTAAAGATTATTACAGTAATATTTATACGGTTATTCACGATATTTATTATTCAATTTCAAACTTCATCAATTTATACAACATACATTTAAATGGTTCAAGGTGTCGTTACATTCAAAGGGGTCATATTATACAAATTTAACTAATCAACTTCAACACATATCAATTTCAAATTGTTAACTATTCTACGTCAATTTCAATTTCATAATATTTATCACTTTATACATTACAATTTAACATCGAATATAAACAACAAACAATCAATTAATTATTAACCAAACAGGATTATCATCGTAAAATTAACAGATAATGTTGTCAGATGTCACAGGTGAACTGATGCAGGTAATAGTATATATTTAAAAGAGTAAATGACTAGAAGCAACATATTTCAATTGTTGTTTCAATTGAAATCAAATTTAATAAATAAAAGAACATTAATCGTGAGTGATTGCTCACCTTTCGAGGTTAGAGAAGTTTGACAACAGAACAAGCTACGAATTCCGAAGCAAAGGTATATGGACGCGCTTCGATGGAGAAAATAGACACGACGGACAAAGCTGATAGATAAGGAATTGATAAACGAATCAGAATTAGATTGATATAAACGACAATTATATTATTATCGTTATGAATCAATATTTAGTTTTTTTTAAAACAATGTTAAAATAACATATAAATTTTAAAATCATTGTATTAAATAATATATTTGAGATAAATACTCGTATAGATATAAGCATACCACATGTATATATATAACATAAACAACAATCTAATACTTATCTATAACAGCAAATATAAATATATGTACATTGCCTATGTACCAAATTTGAAATATTATAATACTATATATACGTACTTTCTATATACAAACGTTGCAAACACAATAGATTTAATCCGTAATATAGATATAGAGCTAACAACAAATCCAACACATATTCATGGAGCCAGCCAAAACACGGTTACATATGAACTAAGTACTTTATAACGAACAGAAAAAAATATGTTCAACCAGTGAAGAGTAAAGAAAACTTCATTGTTACAAAGTATAAAATATGAACTATACTCATACATGCAAAACAACTTGCAAAAGTATTTGTAATATCCTTAAATACCAATCAACTTTTAGATCAAAATACCCAGTGTAGTATAAAACTATCATAATAACATAAAATATATATTTATATCCAAAATTCAATTTAAACAAAATTTCAAATTAATATTCAATCCAAACACATAAACAAAGTCTTCATCTGTAATAAAAAAACAAACTACAGTATACAATTCTTAACTTTGTAGAAAAACCCAGACCACTATATATATAACTTACATATATGGTATATCTTTAAAACGATATTTACAATAAGATTAATATAACTTACTTAGTAAATATATAAATATGGACTCAAACAGATTTCATACTACTGCTCTGTACTCACATATACAACAATATATGATACATAACTATTATGAATTTATAATAATGAAGTGCCAGATCACAAATTCCTTATACAGACTATAGATACAACGATAACAGACAGCAACTCCAATATAAACATCTAGCCAAATATACAAACAACCTGACTCCAGTGTACTTACATGGAAATCTTATATAAGATATAGGTTTCTAATATAAAATATATATAAGAACAAACCGTATATATATGTATTCTTTATATATTTTCAAACATAAAAAAAAACTTTGTTACCCTTTTTTCTTTTATACATGGAGGAGCGGTTTTCAGGCACAAGGCAAGCACGGCTAGCAGTGGACAGGGACGGTTTATGAGATGGCGATCGAGTGGAAGTGGGTTGGTGGAGGTGCTCGGGTGAGTGACGGAGGGGATGGTTGTTGCGTGTGCATGAGGTGGATGGATGACGAACTCAGGTGGATCTGGTCGGCCAAGAGACGGTGGGAGGGTTTGCTGCTCGGGTTTGAGTTGTTGACTGACAGAGAAGAGGAAGTTAGGGAGGAGGCGATGGGTGCTTGCAGTGATTTCGGGTTGTTAGGCGAGATGAGAGATGAGGAGTGCAAAGTTGGTGGCCGAGTGATTCAAGGCCGGCTAGGAGGTTGAGGTGCGAGGCTGGGGTGGCGGCGTTAGGCGCGGTGAAGGGGAAGGAGGAAGAATACGGAGGGAGGGGGAATGAAGGCAGGTGGTGCTTGGTATGGCTTGAGGAGGTCGGCATGTATTTAGTAAAATAAAGATAAATAGTATTGAGAAAAAATTCAGGAAGAAGATGCCTGTAGCTTGCGTGAGTTGGCATACCTCATATTACTTTATATACATTAAATATTGTTACTATTATTGGGAGATGAGCAGGATAAAGATTTGTGAAAGCACGGTCACCCAGACAAAAGTAAGCCGACTAACTAAACAACATTTATTATTGCTTTGGGAAACACGTCACAAGTTTGAAAAGACAAAACAAATGGTCATAAATTTTGTACCCCTACGACGGATCGTTATCATCATTTTCGTCGCGCACGGGATTTCAAAATACAGAAGTAAATATGCCATAGAGATCAGCACGATGAGACGATCAAAACGGTATATGGATATCAGTGGTATGATTGAATTATAAAAATTCGAATTTTTATACTAGCGGAAAGTGCATGAAAAATGTAGAAAAATAAGATCGACGGAGCCAAAGAAGTCCGAATTTGAAAAAACGACAAACGACATCTTGCTCAGAAGATGGTTTAGAATTTATCTATGTAAAAATATTTTGATTTTGAAAAAGTTTTATTTTCATCGCTTTTTAACTGATTAAATTGAAGTGAATTTACGCACGAAATAAACCTTCATATTTTCGGATGAAAATTTACCAGTTGCTATATTTAACTGGCTGTATTTCAAATATCAAATTTATATTTCAAAATTTTATCGTTTAAAATCCCACAAAATTTCAATTAATAACGTTATTAAAACCAGTTAAATTTACGGGTCGTTACATTATAGCTTCGACTCTCAAGGATCGATTTACTTGGGATTGGTTCATAGTTCACTTCGAAGAAAATTTATCTTGACTTTCCAAAAGTCAGTGTTGGTTAGGCATTTTGTTAGTTTGAAGTAAGGCGATATGCCTATTTCAGAGTATGTGGCCAAAGTCGATGTGTTGTTGAAGTACGTTCTATCTTTTATTGATACTCCACTAAGAAAAAATGAAAGCCTATTACTAGGTTGAGTGATCATCTTGGGAAGCGATTGATTGGTCATATTGACGAGTGCTTCGAGAAGTTGATCGAGAAGGCTTTACAACTTGAGAGCCTGTACCCAGTGTAAAAGGACCTTCCCGAACTAGCTAGCAAGGGTAGATAATGGAAGCATAAGCGTTGAATGCCATTTCGATTTCATCGAGTGCTTTATCGATGAAAGAGAAGGGAACGTGCATTAAATTATACTATATGTATTCCATTTATGGTGTTACATACGTATTTTATTCGATATCGGGATTTCGCATTCTTTAATATCTAGTAATTTGGTAGATAGATTGGGATTGAGACCCAAGATAGTTGACTGACCTTTAGTTATGATGAACCTTATTGGGAGCTCAACCAGATGATGTATGGTTTTCTAGACTTAACTTACCGAGCCATGGTTGTTTGTTTGTTATTATTTGTTTTGGATTAACTGGGTTTGTTACTATAGTCTAGGAAGGAACTACTGAAGGGTACATAATAGCGATGGATCGTGAGAGGTTGTTGGTAATGATAGGGAGCGGCAAGGGGCGGAAGGTAGTGTTCGGCTGCCCATCTGGTGATGTAGTGATGGTTAGCTTTCTATATTCACTCGATATCCCACATGATAAGTTTTTATATTTTCTTGTAGCTAGAGAGCATCATGTCCATTCGATGAGGTGATCGAATTACCAACATATAAGGATTGATTTCCATATCGATCTGGTTAGAGGTTTTAGATCGGTAGTTATGTCTTTGGGGTATATGATGCCCAAAGTGCAGAGAAAATTAAAGGTAAATGAAGATGACCTGTTGAGGCGAGAGTTAATTCGTAGGAGCATATTTGAGTGGGATGCACCTATAGTGTTCGCCACTAAGGCAGATGGCTCTTTAATGTTACATACTGATTACCATAAGCTGAATGAGTTAATGGAAAAATATCCACTCCCGCTTGTTGATGGCTTATTCAATCAGCTCTATAGTGTGAGGGTGTTCTCTTAATTAGACTTTGCGATGTAGTTTCATCAGTCGAAAATAGTTAGAGAGAGTGTATCGATCATGGCATTTTGTACGCTACTTGTTTTTGATTGGTTGGTTATGCTACTCGGGATAGCCAACAATTCAGCATGCCTTTTTGATCTCGTGAACCGTGTTTCGAGGAACACTTGCATAAGTCAGAGGTTGCGCTTGTGCTCATTAATGTACTTTCATCCACTCGTGGACGAAAGAGAAGCACAAGACAAGATTAATGATTTTGTTAGAGGTGTTGAGAAAACATCGATTAATGGTGAGATTTTCGAAGTATCATTTCTGGCCTAGGGAAGTGAAATGCTTGGGTCATGTTGTTTTTGAGTAGAACATTACTATAGATCCACGATGGCTACGGCAATCCAAGATTAGAATAAACCCAAGAGTGCTACAGGTATGAGGAGTTTTCTTAGATTAGTTGGATATTATAGATGTATTACCAAGGACTTATCAAAGGTAGCGGCACTATTAACTGATTTAACAAGGGAGAATCAGACTTTTATTTGAGATATGAGGTGCAGATACACGTTAATGAGTCTGATAGATGGTTGATGAGTGGACCAATGTTACTCATTTCGAGAAAGAATGAGGAATTAATAGTATGCATATGCTCGTGGTACTCTACTGGGTGCGGTATTGATGCCGAAATGTTTGTTTGTCACATATGTTAATCAATAAATGAAATCACACAAGAGGAAGTATCCAATTAATGGTTTGAGTTGGCAGCGATAGTATTAGCTTTGGGGATTTGGAGGCACTGTCTTCTAGGAGAGAGGTTCGGGTTGTTCATTGAGCCTACATTATTGGTGTATCAGCGGCGATAGTTAGAGTTCTTGGCCTTCTACAGCTTTGACATTTCCTATATGCCTAATAAGGAAATGCAGCCATTGATACTTGGAAGACATGATAGTTTGGGAGTGACGTTCATAGAGTGGACATGGCTCGATTTTATCACTAGTTATGACTTTAGAACTCGATGTGAGCTACTACCAATGATGATGGTTTGTTTGACCATCGGATCTACATAGATTTAGCGGATCGATACTAGTCAGAGGTCTGAAGCTAGACTAGTGAAGATCGTGGCTGCATTAGAGTGATGAGTAGTGTCATTAGATGTGATGCAGTGCGAATCCGACCAAGACTTTTTGTTCCATAGGGATTAAAGAATGTTTTTTCTTGAGTAGCAGTGGAAGCAGATATCCACAGGCTTCATTAATGGATTTCTAAGGACCAGAAGAGGATATGATTATATTTGAATCAAATTCGGCAAATTGATGAAGAGTGCTATATAAATCGTCAGGTCCAGTTGAAGGCATCTAAACTGGTTGAGTTGTATGAGGGATGTATTGTCTAATTCCACGTTGTGTCGAAGAGAATTGTAAGTGCTTGACACCTGTCGTTTACTAGTGGGTTTTGGGAGAACTTACAAAAGGCATCGGAAAATATGGCACCGAATCGATTAGATGACATCAAGACTGAAACAAAAACTTCGAGATCTCAATTAGGCCTATCTATATTGTTGGAGGTGACAGGAAATCGGTTTAGAGGGAGGTGATGGTGTAGTAATGGTTCAGTACTGTGAAAGAAAAGATGATATCATATGGAAGACTAAGGACAACATGAGTACCGCTTATCCATAGCTCTTCACTCGGTGAGATTTTTATTTTTTCATCCACTCTCATATTGGATATCATATTTGATGCCTTATACTAGAATGTTTAGTATCCTGCATGCTAGGATAGGAATGGATGTTACTTTTTGATGTTTGATCTTATATGTGCATATCTGATGTTTGACTGTTGTCATTTTATATACTTACTAATGCTATATGGTTGTTAGGTATGCGGGATAGTTATGGTTTGATATATCATATTTGTTTGAGATGATTGCTATATATATGATTTAGTATGCTTACTTACATAATAATTCTACTGTTGTATTTAATCCTCTTTGTTGATTACATGTTCAGGTACATAGAAGCAATTGCTATCTATTTGGATGCTTACTTGCTTTTATTCGCCTCTAAATGGTATGCACCTTCTATAAAAGAGGTACGTAAGATTTGTAGCACCGACTTGGGTTTACATGTTTGATTGTCCTTAGAAATGAGATGCTTCGGATATGAGATGTGTGTGTGTTTATATATATATATATGAAAAGAAAGGTTCTTATATATATATATCCATGTTGTTTTGGGATTTTTTGGATCTAACCAGACAAAGGAGGTGCTGTCGAATTTTTCCAAAACAAAAGAGGATTTGAAAACATATGGGTTAGGAGACGTTTTCTTTACCTTGGGAATTTTGAAGATGACGTCTATTTATGGATAAGAGAATGTAACGATCCATATTTTTAGTGATATGTTATTTAAATAATTAATCTAAATATTAAATTGTTGATTAATTAAAGGTCCAAAAATATGAATTTTTGCATACGGTTGATCAGGACTAGTGACCACTTACGTTGAGCTAGAATCGACATTGCGGATAAAATGAGTACAAGTACCACTTTATTTGGAGATTAGATGATCCAATGGCCAAAACGATCTCTAAATGCGCAATATTAGCATCCCTGAGCACTATCTCAAATAGCGAAGAAATTTATACCATTGGAACCGAAAAATGAAGCAATATGCGCCTATGAATTTCGTTGCGATCTGATGTGTCATGTGATCGTATGAGCTCAAAGCGTACAACTGTTTACTTAAGAAATCAAATAAATAATATGTTGTATTAATATTAGATATATTATCTCCCTTCCTTATTACTCTTCATTACTTGTACAAAGAAAAAAATGGCTGACCCTTTTTTGAACCCTTCACCAAATTAAATAGAGAGTTTTAATCAACGACAAAAAACGAAACCAAATCTATTGAACTCATATTGGAGAGAGCTTCACATCCATGTGGGTGTAATGACCCAGAATTTTAGTCATTTGATTTTGGAATATTTAACTAATTTTAAATATTGAAATGTTAGTTTCTAGGTCAAATTGTTAAATTTTAGATATATGATTTATTTGAATATGTGAATCGTGAAATCCATATTTGGATAGCTAATTTAATATTTGGATTTTTAAAGTAAATTTTAGATCCAATGTGAATACGAACGATTTCGTAAACTTATTTAAGTTCAGTTTAAATAAGAATGAAAATGATAAACTTTTAATTTAGAATTAGATGTGATTATAATGGTTTTAATAATAATTCTTTTTTATTAACGTGTGAAATTAGCATTTTGGGCCTTTATCTTGGTGCCAGAACCGGGGGAAAAACCAGTGCCACCGGATCTAGAATAGCGAATTGTTGTATGCTGGTAAGTTTTGTGACAATCGAGCGTTTGTATGGTCGTGCAAGCTCGGAAATGCATAGGAATTAATGACGGGAATTTAATATAATGTAATTTGATTTTGAAAGCTAACTTCTATATATGATGGAATTAGGCCTCGACAGTAGTATCATTATGTTCGGAATAGGGGTATTTATTATAGAACGTCAGGTGGCATGCCTCGATTGGAGTTCGAAATTTGGGGACGTGAATAGTGTTTGTAAAATCTTCTATAAAAGGACCCTTATCCTAGTTCATTTGCTTAACTCTTGATCGTGAGACCCTACCACCATTTATCTATACCTAAATCCAGTGGCCTCCATTCATCGTGGCAACTTGAAGTCGTATTGGCCCTCGACTTCAACTGGAGAGTTGCTCTTCATGGTGAGGGGAAAGCATTGATCAGTTGGATCATGCTAATTCGATATGTGAGGGACAGCCAGAGTTCAACAACATACATGTTTTCTTGTTCATAGGGGAGTTAGGAGCGACAAGGGTGGGCAAGGCTAGGGTCGATAGAGAAATCAGAGGACATGCTACCTACAGTGGCGAAGTGGTGATCGAAGGTGGCGCCTGACGGCGGTGGCGAGCATATGAAAGCGATGTTGGGTTTCAAAGTCTTAGTGATTAGACTAGGGTAATTAACAAGTTAATGATTATAATTAAGGAATAATTATATTATTTAAACCCATAATTTGATAAATTATATAACTAATTCATACAAGGTCCAAATTGAACGTTATCGGTAGCGTTGCACTCGTAGGAACAATGTCTGCATTCTGAAATTAGATTGGCTTACAGTGGAGCTAGTATGAATTTTAGGAAAAATCGAACATTGTTCGATTACTGCATTGAGCAGAAACGCGTCAGCATTGTGAGGTTATAAGTTGATTTAACTCACCTATCTAGCCCACTTATATGTTATATAAGTGTGGATATTTTTATTGATGCCTATTTGTTACTTGTTTGGAAGATTTACTACTTTATCAGTTGGTTTGGATTTATTCCTGCCCTTGAAGTGGATGACCTTCTATATGTACCCGCCTATAGCGGATGACCCATATTATATGATTATATACTACATGTGATGCTGGAGGACAGGTTGGAGGGATCCTATAAGATTTCTCACCGCCATTGATTATATATATGTGTGTGTGTGTGTGCGCGCGCGCGCGCGCGTGTGCGTGTAATAATATACACAAGCACACGCGCACACATATATATAAGCTGTGATGTAGAGGGACAGGTTGGAGGGATCCAACGTGATTCCTCACACTGTTGATTTTACTTCTCATATATTATGATATATGATTTGTTGGATGCCATATTTGATGATATGGACATAATTTTACTTATTTAGTGCTATAGTAGCACGTGGCTTTATTTTTAGTATTCTGAAATACCATAAAATAATGATTTTGATTTGAAATGATTTTTAAGGTGATACTTGAAATAATACATGTTTTAATAATTGTATATGAATTATTAAAAGTAGGAGGTTACCGAAACATAATAAAAACATGATTTTCGGAATCTTAGTTTAACTCTTTTGTGAAGTACTTCTAAATAGAGATTTTTGAACTATATTATAAAGGTTTAAAATTTAATAGATAAGTCCATCTTTTATTATAAAGGAAATACAATTTTAAAGAAGATAGAAATAGTTTGAAACAAATATTTCTGAAATGGTTTACATAAAAGATTTATAAAAGTAATATTTTATAAATAAAGTAATAGATTTAAAAATGGTGTTTTATAAATATTTAAAATAGATTTATGATTGATATTTTGTAAATAAATTTATAAATAGGATTTTATAAATAAAGGATATTTAGAAAGGAATAGATTTATAAATTGAATTTTATAAATAAAGATATTTTATAAAAGAAGTTTTATAAAATAGGAAGAAGATTATAAAACATGGTTTTATAAATATAAAAGGGTTTATCTTGATAAGTAGAGGATGATTTTTGTAAAGGGGGACACATTTCGCTTTAAAGGAAAAATAATCTCATAAAGGAATGTTTTGAAAGTGATATTTGCAAATGGAGTTTAATGGTTTTAAAGGTGATTTAAAATGTGTTTAGTGATAGAAAATGTAACGACCCGGAAAATTTTAACAATTTTAATTGATTCTATAACGTACTTAATTGAATATTTGTGAAATCTTATAATAATTGAATTTTTAAATAAAATGTTTATATATTTAGAATACGTATATTTAAATATAGCAGATTGTAAATTTTCAAATAATTTTATGGAAGTTTATTTAATTGAGAAAACGTGCTGTCCAATTCAAGCTATTAATTGCTTTAATTGATTTCTGAATCAGTGCGTAACGGTTTCTTTTTACTACCGTTAAAGATTTCTATTGCTTAATACTTTTCCAATTCAGGTAGACTTTTCCATTCGTAACCATTAATAAATTTGAGATCATCGACCTTGCTTTTATTATTCCTTGTAGTTTCGTGCACTGACTTTACCTTTCCCACTACCCATAATTTTCTCTATACGTTTCTTTTGCAATTGAAGCGTATATTTATATTTATGGTGGTGCGTTTATTCTGGTCTCTCTTTATTTTTGTTTTTAACGCTTGAAAGAATCTCAAATCATCAAGCTAGTAGCATCCGTTCCTTCCCTCGCTTTCATAAGGCCTATAATATATAAACCACTTGCTTATAGATCCGAACACAACTTTGTCATCAAATTTAATGTGCCTTCCTCTCCCTATTATTTCGGTTCCAACCTTCCTAGTAAATGGCTTTAATAAATTTTGGCTAAATCATAGCTACGCACTTTTCAAATTTCTTTCATTTTATATTTATTTCCAATTCCTTCATTTGCTTCAAAATTTTTGAACGTGCCTAATCATCTCAGCATGTATATATAATGTAAGCCTACCTTTCCTTGGAAAGCTATTGCTCACAAAATTTCCTGATTTCTTTCCTTTTATCCATTTTTATATCCTTGACTTTCAAAACTCATTATGTGTTGTACAAACAAACAAAAATTTATTGCTTTAAGTGTATAGCTAAATCAACTATTGACCGTTACAATTACTTTTTTTTTCATTTCAATTTATTACTTAAATAACGTTTTGATGAATTAATGGACAGATTTACGTTTCTTTTGCTTTTGAAAACTTTATATTTATAGTGTACGTTTCTTTTGCATTTCAAAAATTTGAAACATGCTGCCCCATTTAAGCCATTAATTGTTTTAATTATTTTTCTTAATCAACATATAACCGTTGCTTTTTATTATACTAGGATTTACATCCATACTTTAATCTCTGCTGTTCCATTTATTTCATTTGAAATCTAAATTTATTTACCATTCATTTATACGCCTCTTTCTCTTCCCTCTTTTACCTCTTCTTTTCCGTGTTTCTAGGAATATATATATATATATATATATATATATATAGTATAGCATAGATTGCATCTTCTTTTCTCTCTCTATAGGCTATTCGTTGCCCTCAAATTAATATTAAAAGAGGAGAGAGCTTTGTAAATATTATATAAAGTCATAGAGCACGTTCACATATCAGATGCAGACCTACCTTTATATTTAAGAAACTAGCATTTTCTCTATTGCCTGAAGAATGCCCTTCGCCATGTCATGTTTCTTGAATCACGCATGCATTCTTCCTTTAAAAATCGCCTATTCTCATCTCCCCTCCATCTTTTCTTATTTCTTCCAAACATGAGCACGAGCTCTCTCTTTTCCTTGGCCTGCCTCCTCCCCATGGCCGCATGCATTAGTTGGCAAAACATTTCCTCTCTGGTTTTTAAAAGTAAGTACGCATTTTATTTGATATAAGTCTATTTTATATATTAAGAACAGTATAGATTGTGCATAAGTTTTGTTTTATATGTTTACTGCAACTATGGGGATTTTGAATTCCCTAACAGTTGAACTTTAAAAATAATAATATATTTCATAATAGTATATATATGATAATTGTTATATTTATAAACGTGTATATAAATATTTAACTTCTGTTCATATATAAAGGTTAGTATATATTTATAATGTATTATGTATATTATTTTAAGATTTTACGGTATATAGTTTTTGACTTTTGTTAGCATATAGTTATCGTACGACTTTTAGATACATATGTTTTACTAACTAGTTGATAAGTTATATATATATATATATATATATACACGTTTTATTTTACTATTGATAGCTTACAGTATATATGGTATAAGTTTGGCAGCCTTCTATTAATATACGTATTTTTATATGTTTTATATATTTGGTTACAACAGTTTCAACTATAATAAAATATGTTATTTTATTAGCTTTCATATGTTAGATATATAAAATATAGTATTTCAATTTTTGTTACTGTTTTGGTATATATATTATATAAAATTGGTGGGTACAAGTTTGATAGGTCAATTTATAATATATATATTTTTATGATTGTTTTAGTATTTTAGAGTCTACCGTACTATATTTTATTTTATTTTCAACAATTTACATAAGTTATATTTAAATGTAGGTATATATATAAATTTTCTATGGTAGTTTTACAGTATAAGTTATATCAATATTTTATAATTTCAACAGTATATGCTTTCAAAAGTTTATTTCATGTCAGCCTTAAGGTTGTTTGCACTGACTGATATACGTTGGATTTTTTTTAAGGGATGTGTATTTTGATTTCAAGTATAGTCATATGTATAGTCATATACAAATTGGTAGAGGAAATGTTATATAGTATATATATGGTTATATTAATATAGTCGGCATGCACACCTATGTATATATATTAACCGAGGCATGCATATTTTGTTGCATATTTTATAAACTGTGTCTGCATATGTTGGCTAGTTGTATATAAGCTCACTTATCCTATTTATCTTCCTTGATCCAATTCTGATTTGAATTTGTCTATTCCTATTATCAGCTTTGATCATTGAACCGTGTCCATCTAGCTTTGTTTTGGAATTCGGATCTGGATTTCATAACTCACTTCTTTTTCTCTAGCCTCGAAAGGTGAGAAATCACTCACGATTAACGTTCTTTTATTTACTAAATTTGATTTCAATTGAGACGACAATTGAAATATGAGGCTGTAGTTATTTAAATTGTTATATATGCTATTATCTGTAACTATTCACTTATGGGATATGACACCATATCCTATTGTTTGTATATTTATTTTGATGATATATGCCTGTTGTTATTATTATTTACATATCTTTTATCACTCTGCAAGTTCCCTGTTAGTATAGAAATCACTATGGGTTGAAATGATACATACCCGAACAGACTTTAGAATAGGAGAAAATCGTTATGGGTTGAAATGATAAACCCAAGCGATTTTCATTTAATTGAATTGGGATTACGGGTTGAAATGTTATCCACCCGTATACATTTAGTGTACGGATTGAAATGATAAATATCCGTAACACTTGACCATATGATAAGAAATATATACAGACATCGTTGGTCCATATATATAAATATTTTGAAATTTAATTCATTGTTTTGGAAAGAAATATATGGTCTTATTAAATGTTAATCCTTAAATTTTTTATATATAAAGGGTAATGATATATAGATTTAATAATATTTAATTTAGTCAAAATTTGATTTAATACATAAATTATGTTAAATATTTATGTAAATTTTATTCCAAAAAGTATTCTGCAATTTACTAAGATTGGGAGATAAATGTGGGTTTATCTAAATGGTATTTAAATAAGGATTTATTCAATTAAATCAATTTGAAATTTTTGAATGGGAAATTTAAGGGTATGATTTTGTAACTGGATTTTTATTTAAGCAATTTAATGAATATTTCACGTTTAAATAAATTAAAGAAAATATTGAGTAAAATGTAATTTAAGGTTACTTAAATGATATTGTATCTAATGAGGGATTATTTTAAGACTAGATAATAATGAGGTTAAATCGAGATCTATATGGAACTATTAAATTGAACATTTAATTAAATATTAAAGCTTTGAACTATATTGGGATTTAAATGGTTTATTTTGAGATTCAGATATGTATTTGAAATCAGTATAGTTGAATTTATTATTTAGAAACTAAATTGATTAAAAAGTTAGTTTGAAACGTTGAATACTTAAAGTTTTGAAATATATTGAACATAAAGGGTATTTTGTGATTTCAAATCTGAATTTGAGATCGATAAAATTGAAGTGGTTAATTTAGAAATTGAGTTGAATTTAAATTAATAAATTGAAATTGAAATAGATTTAAATGGGGTGGTTGGGTTGATGTTAAACGATTTGTTAAGTTGAGGGAATTGAAATTTCTTTACTGTACAAATTATTTAATATATAAAAATACTATTTGGGAAGTATAGAGATATTTGAAGTGAAAATGATATTTGGTTTTGAAGTATAAATTGAGTTGAAAAGACTACGGTGTTATAGTGTATATTTCTATCTTTTAGATAGTTCCATGGACCCTTAGAGGATGGTTATCCCAAACATTCTCTAAGTTAATTATATTTCAGTTGATGTTTCACTTGAGTTAGATTTATATATATAAGAATGTTAATCCTGACCCGAGTGTTTTGTGTTTTGCTTTACGCTCGGGTCAGACTGAGAGATACAGCATTTGAGACTCATTTTCGAAGTTTGAGCTTTGCTTGAAGATCCAGCTATCTATCCTTTCAGTCATCCAGTTGATTGGTTCAGAGAAGCCATCTGTTGCATTGGAGACTTCATGGCATTTGAACTATTCGGTTGTATTTTATTTCTAACTCTGAGGTATATAGTAGCTTCATGAACTACTATTCTTTATCTATTCCGCTGCATTGTATTACTCTGTGTAAGTGATCTATGATTGATTTATTTACTGTATATTTTAAGTTTTGCCAAATTTTATTAACAATTCGGTATTTTGAATTATTCAAGTCGGACATGTACAGTTTTATTTTCGATTTGAATGGTCCAAAATAGCGGGTCGTTACAGTTGGTATCAGAGCTTTGGCTCTAGGCAAAACCTATCATATATGGTAAATTCATTTACATAATCACTTTCGTTCGAGTTGAATCCCTT
Organism: Allium cepa; assembly: GCA_030765085.1. Lineage (NCBI taxonomy): Eukaryota > Viridiplantae > Streptophyta > Magnoliopsida > Asparagales > Amaryllidaceae > Allium > Allium cepa. The sequence goes on along the minus strand of CM060929.1, from coordinate 984,422,436 downwards.
CTTTTTGACTTGATTTCCTTTGAATTTTGGAATGTCCCTCGGTTCCGAAATTCATTCTTGTCTCTCCCTATTTATATTCGTTTGATTCTGGAGTATCCCATAACTCCACGGAATGAATTGTAAAGGGGGTGAAAACTCCTTTGCAATTGGCATTGATTCACCGGAGATTTCTGTATCCTCGGTTTACGATGCTGCTATATCTTGGTATGCCGAATTCTATCTCTGGCAATCGAATGTCGATTTGCTTTAGAATTCCGCATCAATTATATTCCTGAAGTCACGGTTGACCCGGTTAAGGTCGCCCGAGATTTATAGAAGTATATCCATCTTCTATTTTGTAATTTGATTTTCTCAACTTTGTTTGAGCCTATCTTCGAATCAGGATTCTATTGATTAGAGTTCCTCTAAATTAAATCTCTATCTTTGTTTTGAAATCCATTCTTGAATCATCCTTTGAAAATCGGGTTTGTTGTATTTTAAAATTGTTTTATACGAAATTTTTATTTTGATAACTATGATTTTATTCTATACATAAAAGTGAAATTTTTTTCGATAAGGATTATATACCTATATATAAAACGAATAAGAAATGTTATTCTATATATAAAAGTTTTGAAAGGATTGGAAATTTTGAAAATTTATAAGAAAGTGATTTATATAAAAAGGATTTATAACTGAAGGGTTAAATTTGAAATTCGAGAAGTGAATTCCGATATTTTGAAATCGGTTTTAAGATTTTGGGAAAATATATAAAAATAATACGATTTAAAAGTATTTTTTCGAATAAGAAATGTTTCAAATGGGTTCAAATGAATTCCAATAATTTTGAAGAAATTTCAAAGAAGTTTTCAAGAAAATAGAAGTCCAGAACTCACTTATGTCGCTGGAGAATAATTTCGGTGATGAGTGCACGCATCATCGACATTGATTTTCGAATTTCAGAGTGGGGGAGAGGCCACTTTAATAGCTTCGCTATGCGAGTGATTTTGTAAAACCGTTTTTGATTTCAAATTCCGAAGTATAATTTGATATTTTCGGAAGATATATGTATATATTTGAAACAATTTAAAGTGAGACCGGTGTTCAGTCCTCGAGTTTTTGATTTGACTAGTAATAACTCTATTTATAAAAAAATTGATTTCCAACTCTTAGATTTGAAATTTGATTTCATCGACTATTTTGAAGGTTCGAGCACTTCCAAATCAAGGTTTAAAAGTTTTAAACTAAGAAATTTCGAAAAGCATAAATTTTTTGATAAAGCATATAAGTTTAGTTTTGAAGAGTATGACTTAAGTAAGTTTGAAACATTTTGTTAAGTAAGTGAATATGACTATTTTTAATTACACTAATATGGAATTTAGTTTTGAAATGTTTTGGAAAAAAAAATTAATTTCAAATAATGGTTTTCAGAAAGGTAAATTGGAAATTTCTAATAGAAATAGATAGTTTAAAAGTTTTAAAGGGATGATTATAAATTTGGGAAACCATTTTGAGTATAATTGATTTTGAGAAAATATTTGGTTCTGAAATTAAATTGAAATTAAAAACCAGTGCTTATATGGTGATTTTGGAAATGAATTTGTTTGACTTGAATTATTTTAATTTGGAAACTAGGATAATTTTCTAAACCTTTTATTTTGGGAACTTTGAAATTTAGATACTTAATTTGAAAGAAAATTTGGTGAAATCCTATATGATTTTGAAACTGAATTGATATTGAAATGATTTGAAATTGAGAACCTTATATTGTTAAGCACTTGATTTGGGAGTGGTCAAACTTATATAAAATGGATTTGTGTAAGTATGAAGTTATTTGAAATCTATTGATTTGAAAGGTACTCAATTTGGAAAGAGAATTTTTTTATAAATCGAAGTCTATATAAGTATGATTTGATATACTATTGATTTGGAAAGTATTCGATTTGAAAATGGAATCTTATATATATATATATATATATATATATATATATATATATATGGATTTTATATAAGTATGATATTTGAAAGTATTTGAAAAGGTACTATATGATATATATTTTCGAAGTAAAGATATGGAAAGCGCCTTCTGCTTGATATCCTCTTTGTGGCCACATCGTGGATTCATTATATCGATATTATTCTCTTTGATTTTCAGTTTTCCGGATGTAATACTCGAGTGTTTCCCACCGTGGCGTAACCAATGGTTTTTTTTCTCTCGTGACTGCATAGCGCAACTGCCTGGCTGAGTCTTACCTAGGGGTACGGATTGTTTCCTGGGGGATCCAGGCGTAACCATTGTGTATCCTGCAATCTGTGTAGGTCGCGAATAGTAGCGCAAGTGCCTGGCTGAGTCTTGCCTAGGGGTACGGATTGTTTCCTGGGGGATCCAGGCGTAACCATTGTGTATCCTGCACTCTACTAGTCATCATGGCGTAACTCGTAGGGCTGAGAAAGCTTACGGATATGGATTGTTTCCTGGGAGACCCAGGCGTAACCATTGTGTATCTGCGAACCATGGTCGGACAAAGGTTTTGGTTTGGTTGTTTGTTTGGATTGTACTTTCCATATCTGTTTTTAAAAAGGTTTTTCAAGTATTTTCACTGGGTGTTGAAACAGGTCTACTAAGTACTTGAAGAATTCTAGCTTTGCGCCTGATCAACGCATGGCCAGAGTCTGCAAGAACGAGGATAAACTTGTTAAAACATTGAGTTATAAAAGTATTTTCGAAAGAAAAATTGGCTTCGATATAAAAGTATTTTATTTCTAAAGGTATTTTATTATAAAAGTATTTTCAACAAAGAAATTTTGTATTAATATTTGAAATTTAAACTCTTATGGTTTGAAATAAATTATTCGTGCCCGATTCTATTCTTTTGAATCTACCTCATCTGCTCAGCTTTATTTTTCACCTATATTCCGTTTTCGGAATCTACCTTCCTTTCCTTTTTGAATAAATCTTTTAAATATTGCTTATTTGTATACTACATTGTTTTATATAAAATTTTAGTGTTATAAATATTTTTGAAGTTATAAATTAAATAAAACATCTTTAAAGAAAATGATTATTAATTTATTGATAATATTTGAAAGGTATCTTGAGAAAAATTAAAAATTTCATAAATTTTGGATTTAATATTTTCAATAGTCTTTGTAAATAGAAGTAATAATGTAAATAATTGTTTGCAAAGGAGTTTGAGAAGTATTAAATATTAAAGAAAGTTTAATTTAAAATGAAATTTTCAAATAAATATTTTAAATAAAATTTATATAGTTTTAAAATTTATTGTTTATCTTGGCTTTCAATCTTTTTTTTCTGGTTGTTTTATTCTCCTACCTCCTTCCTTTTCGGGGACGAAAAGTTTTGAGTGGGGGAGAGTGTAACGACCAGGAAAATTTTAACAATTTTAATTGATTCTATAACGTACTTAATTGAATATTTGTGAAATCTTATAATAATTGAATTTTTAAATAAAATGTTTATATATTTAGAATACGTATATTTAAATATAGCAGATTGTAAATTTTCAAATAATTTTATGGAAGTTTATTTAATTGAGAAAACGTGTTGTCCAATTCAAGCTATTAATTGCTTTAATTGATTTCTGAATCAGTGCGTAACGGTTTCTTTTTACTACCGTTAAAGATTTCTATTGCTTAATACTTTTCCAATTCAGGTAGACTTTTCCATTCGTAACCATTAATAAATTTGAGATTATCGACCTTGCTTTTATTATTCCTTGTAGTTTCGTGCACTGACGTTACCTTTCCCACTACCTATAATTTTCTCTATACGTTTCTTTTGCAATTGAAGCGTATATTTATATTTATGGTGGTGCGTTTATTCTGGTCTCTCTTTATTTTTGTTTTTAACGCTTGAAAGAATCTCAAATCATCAAGCTAGTAGCATCCGTTCCTTCCCTCGCTTTCATAAGGCCTATAATATATAAACCACTTGCTTATAGATCCGAACACAACTTTGTCATCAAATTTAATGTGCCTTCCTCTCCCTATTATTTCGGTTCCAACCTTCCTAGTAAATGGCTTTAATAAATTTTGGCTAAATCATAGCTACGCACTTTTCAAATTTCTTTCATTTTATATTTATTTCCAATTCCTTCATTTGCTTCAAAATTTTTGAACGTGCCTAATCATCTCAGCATGTATATATAATGTAAGCCTACCTTCCTTGGAAAGCTATTGCTCACAAAATTTCCTGATTTCTTTCCTTTTATCCATTTTTATATCCTTGACTTTCAAAACTCATTATGTGTTGTACAAACAAACAAAAATTTATTGCTTTAAGTGTATAGCTAAATCAACTATTGACCGTTACAATTACTTTTTTTTTCATTTCAATTTATTACTTAAATAACGTTTTGATGAATTAATGGACAGCTTTACGTTTCTTTTGCTTTTGAAAACTTTATATTTATAGTGTACGTTTCTTTTGCATTTCAAAAATTTGAAACATGCTGCCACATTTAAGCCATTAATTGTTTTAATTATTTTTCTTAATCAACATATAACCGTTGCTTTTTATTATTCTAGGATTTACATCCATACTTTAATCTCTGCTGTTCCATTTATTTCATTTGAAATCTAAATTTATTTACCATTCATTTATACGCCTCTTTCTCTTCCCTCTTTTACCTCTTCGTTTCCGTGTTTCTAGGAATATATATATATATATATATATATATATATATATATATAGTATAGCATAGATTGCATCTTCTTTTCTCTCTCTATAGGCTATTCGTTGCCCTCAAATTAATATTAAAAGAGGAGAGAGCTTTGTAAATATTATATAAAGTCATATAGCACGTTCACATATCAGATGCAGACCTACCTTTATATTTAAGAAACTAGCATTTTCTCTATTTCCTGAAGAATGCCCTTCGCCATGTCATGTTGCTTGAATCACGCATGCATTCTTCCTTTAAAAATCGCCTATTCTCATCTCCCCTCCATCTTTTCTTATTTCTTCCAAACCTGAGCACGAGCTCTCTCTTTTCCTTGGCCTGCCTCCTCCCCATGGCCGCATGCATTAGTTGGCAAAACATTTCCTCTCTGGTTTTTAAAAGTAAGTACGCATTTTATTTGATATAAGTCTATTTTATATATTAAGAACAGTATAGATTGTGCATGAGTTTTGTTTTATATGTTTACTGCAACTATGGGGATTTTGAATTCCCTAACAGTTGAACTATAAAAATAATAATATATTTCATAATAGTATATATATGATAATTGTTATATTTATAAACGTGTATATAAATATTTAACTTCTGTTCATATATAAAGGTTAGTATATATTTATACTGTATTATGTATATTATTTTAAGATTTTACGGTATATAGTTTTTGACTTTTGTTAGCATATAGTTATCGTACGACTTTTAGATACGTATGTTTTACTAACTAGTTGATAAGTTAAATATATATATATATAGGCGTTTTATTTTACTATTGATAGCTTACGGTATATATGGTATAAGTTCGGCAGCCTTCTATTAATATACGTATTTTTATATGTTTTATATATTTGGTTATAACAGTTTCAACTATAATAAAATATGTTATTTTATTAGCTTTCATATGTTAGATATATAAAATATAGTATTTCAATTTTTGTTACTGTTTTGGTATATATATTATATAAAATTGGTGGGTACAAGTTTGATAGGTCAATTTATAATATATATATTTTTATGATTGTTTTAGTACTTTAGAGTCTACCGTACTATATTTTATTTTATTTTCAACAATTTACATAAGTTATATTTAAATGTAGGTATATATATAAATTTTCTATGGTAGTTTTACAGTATAAGTTATATCAATATTTTATAATTTCAACAGTATATGCTTTCAAAAGTTTATTTCATGTCAGCCTTAAGGTTGTTTGCACTGACTGATATACGTTGGATTTTTTTTAAGGGATGTGTATTTTGATTTCAAGTATAGTCATATGTATAGTCATATACAAATTGGTAGAGGAAATGTTATATAGTATATATATGGTTATATTAATATAGTTGGTCTGCACACCTATGTATATATATTAACCGAGGCATGCATATTTTGTTGCATATTTTATAAACTGTGTCTGCATATGTTGGCTAGTTATATATAAGCTCACTTATCCTATTTATCTTCCTTGATCCAATTCTGATTTGAATTCGTCTATTCCTATTATCAGCTTTGATCATTGAACCGTGTCCATCTAGCTTTGTTTTGGAATCCAGATCTGGATTTCATAACTCACTTCTTTTTCTCTGGCCTCGAAAGGTGAGAAATCACTCACGATTAACGTTTTTTTATTTACTAAATTTGATTTCAATTGAGACGACAATTGAAATATGAGGCTGTAGTTATTTAAATTGTTATATATGCTATTATCTGTAACTATTCACTTATGGGATATGGCACCATATCCTATTATTTGTATATTTATTTTGAAGATATATGCCTGTTGTTATTATTATTTACATATCTGTTATCACTCTGCAAGTTCCCTGTTAGTATAGAAATCACTATGGGTTGAAATGATACATACCCGAACAGACTTTAGAATAGGAGAAAATCGTTATGGGTTGAAATGATAAACCCAAGCGATTTTCATTTGATTGAATTGGGATTACGGGTTGAAATGCTATCCACCCGTATACATTTAGTGTACGGATTGAAATGATAAATATCCGTAACACTTGACCATATGATAAGAAATATATACAGACATCGTTGGTCCATATATATAAATATTTTGAAATTTAATTCATTGTTTTGGAAAGAAATATATGGTCTTATTAAATGTTAATCCTTAAAAATTTTTATATATAAAGGGTAATGATATATAGATTTAATAATATTTAATTTAGTCAAAATTTGATTTAATACATAAATTATGTTAAATATTTATGTAAATTTTATTCCAAAAAGTATTCTGCAATTTACTAAGATTGGGAGATAAATGTGGGTTTATCTAAATGGTATTTAAATAAGGATTTATTCAATTAAATCAATTTGAAATTTTTGAATGGGAAATTTAAGGGTATGATTTTGTAACTGGATTTTTATTTAAGCGATTTAATGAATATTTCACGTTTAACTAAATTAAAGAAAATATTGAGTAAAATGTAATTTAAGGTTACTTAAATGATATTGTATCTAATGAGGGATTATTTTAAGACTAGATAATAATGAGGTTAAATCGAGATCTATATGGAACTATTATTTTGAACATTTAATTAAATATTAAAGCTTTGAACTATATTGGGATTTAAATGGTTTATTTTGAGATTCGGATATGTATTTGAAATCAGTATAGTTGAATTTATTATTTAGAAACTAAACTAAATTGATTAAAAAGTTAGTTTGAAACGTTGAATACTTAAAGTTTTGAAATATATTGAACATAAAGGGTATTTTGTGATTTCAATTCCGAATTTGAGATCGATAAAATTGAAGTGGTTATTTTAGAAATTGAGTTGAATTTAAATTAATAAATTGAAATTGAAATAGATTTAAATGGGGTGGTCGGGTTGATGTTAAAAGATTTGTTAAGTTGAGGGAATTGAAATTTCTTTACTGTACAAATTATTTAATATATAAAAATACTATTTGGGAAGTATAGAGATATTTGAAGTGAAAATGATATTTGGTTTTGAAGTATAAATTAAGTTGAAAAGACTACGGTGTTATAGTGTATATTTCTATCTTTTAGATAGTTCCATGGACCCTTAGAGGATGGTTATCCCAAACATCCTCTAAGTTAATTATATTTCAGTTGATATTTCACTTGAGTTAGATTTATAGATATAAGAATGTTAATCCTGACTCGAGTGTTTTGTGTTTTGCTTTACGCTCGGGTCAGACTGAGAGATACAGCATTTGAGACTCATCTTCGAAGTTGGAGCTTTGCTTGAAGATCCAGCTATCTATCCCTTCAGTCATCCAGTTGATTGGTTCAGAGAAGCCATCTGTTGCATTGGAGACTTCATGGCATTTGAAATTTTCGGTTGTATTTTATTTCTAACTCTGAGGTATATAGTAGCTTCATGAACTACTATTCTTTATCTATTCCGCTGCATTGTATTACTCTGTGTAAGTGATCTATGATTGATTTATTTACTGTATATTTTAAGTTTTGCCAAATTTTATTAACAATTCGGTATTTTGAATTATTCAAGTCGGACATGTACGGTTTTATTGTCGATTTAAATGGTCCAAAATAGCGGGTCGTTACAGAAAACATGGATTTCAACATTTTTGTTGTAATAACTATTTTTAGAGAAAGTGAGAAAGACATAGACAATAACACTATTATTAGTAAGTGATTTCCGAAAGAAGATGTTATACGGGATTTATTCATATCATATATTTGATGTTAATATTTGAGGCGGGTAACTTATATCTATTTTAAAGTTAAGAATGTTGTCTATTCAAGATCTAAGAGGTAATGATACGCTAATTTGATTAGCTTCATTGTTAACTAATAAATAATTTAAGTTCAACATGGAATATTTATATTAAATATAATTAATCGGATCCCTATAGTAGTGTTTTTTGGATTGACATAACGATGTTTTAGGTACATTTGTTTTGAACCAATAAAGTATATTTTGGAAAGTATGAAGTTTTCCTCAAGGGTTTAGTAAATATACTTATTACAGATGTAAGTATATAGAGGTAGTTTCTAAGTGTTGAAAATAAAATGGTTTGTGATTATACTTATACCGTTGAGATAAGTATATGGAAACGTTTTCCAAATGTCGAAAGGTTAAAAGTGGTTTGGAGAATGTATCTTCGTAAAGATATTTTGACATAAATATATGGAAAGTGATTTAATTAAGAAAAGATTAATTAAACAGGCTTAGGGACTGCTTGTGTGCTAGTTTTATTTTTGGTTCCTTGACTGGATGTGTAAACTGATTAGTCATGTACTTAGCACAAAGCCAACCGAGTAGGCTTGATTATTTGTCATGTTAAGAATGATGATTAATGTAGAGTGGAGTGACTATGACACTCCAATCTACCAGACTTCCTTCTTGGTCGAAGGATAGCAAATTGAGAGTTGGAAACGTGATAACTCTATGAGACTTAGTTTTCATATCATGTTAAGGGCCTCTTATAGATTGTTGGTCCGGAGAGACCGGGATCGGATTTGCTTTGGCACGTGGTGCAGCATGGTAAGGGGTTCTCGCTTTGTGTTTGGTAACAAGCAGGAGACTCTTCCTCCTACATGTCCTTTAGGTTAGTGTAGTCGAGAGGCTGACGGTAAAAGAAAATGGCGAGGTACCAGTGCAAGCCACGGTGGTTGTACCCACTGGTTGGAAGGTCGAAGGCCGATTCGTTACACATGGTATCAGAGCTTAAATTCAACGAACACCTAAGCTTTGATGGGGTGGACGCATTATAAATAGGGTTGGTAATACCCTAGAATGACTAAATCACTAGAGTTACTGTCAGTAGCACCCTCGAATGAATTTGAGTATGTGTGTATGTGTGTATACATATACATATATATATGAGCAAGTATTTGTTAGCGAAATAAAAATGCTTTATGTTGTGTTGATTGATCTGTAGAGTGGCTTATGGATTCTGATCAATACGAGTAATTAATGTTATTGATAGGTATCTCCAAACAATTGAATATAGCAATTCGACATAGTATGGTTTTGAAATTGGGTAAATGAAATAATTTTACCTTGATTATATTTTATATATAAAGGAATAATTTTTTTTTAGAAATTATTATAGTTATATATGGTGTGTTTGGTTGATAGAGAATGATAATATTGGATTATTATCATTTATTGTTTATTGTTTGTGCTTTAATAAAGGTTGTTTATTATTGTAATCTAAACAAAGATAAACAATTATGAAATGATTTTATATAAGCAATGTGAATTTTATGAATATGATTTACCTATGTGTTTTATGAATTAAAAAGATTTAAACTGGAAATCTTAGAACTTAAATCCCAGAGACTTAGGAAATGTTCTTCAAAATTAAATAAATAATATTATTATTTTGGAAGTATTTTTGGACAGAAATACGATAAATGGAAATTAAAGGAGTTAAAAGCACTAAACTCACTTCAACCGTTGGAAAATAATTCGGGTGATGACTACAACATCATTGGTATTCATTTTCGGGTTTCTAAGTGATGGATTGCTACCAAAAAAGTCTTATTTTGGCAAATAAAGATTAGTTTTGATTCCAAAAGTATGATTTGATACACAAAGGAGTTATGTATATCATAATTATTATTATTTCAAAATGATTTGAAATAAAAACCGGGTGTTTAATTCTTGAATTTTCAGTCAAGTGAAATTGTATAGACTCATGCATCCTACCCTTTATCAAGAGTTACTATGCTATAGAATCATGTAATATGGATGTATCTACAAACTACTTGTGCGGAATATAAAATAAGTAAGTAAATAAATAAAGTAGTAAAGTAAATGACACCAGAGATTTTTATACTGGTTCGAACTTTCCGTCCTATGTCCATTCCCAGACTCCTTCTGAAATTAAACTAGTGACCCTCACTTAACCTGGAGGAATAGGTTTACACCACTTGAGCAACCGAACATGACTTCTACCACCTAAGCAACCGAATAGGACTTTTACCACCTAAGCAACCAAACAGGACTTCTTTACAAGTAAACAAAGTATATGACTGTAATATGCTCTTTAAATTGCACTGATAAGTCAATAAAGTACAATCTTCCTATAATTTTCTCCTTTATGATATATAGTTAATGTGCTTGAAGAATGTGGAAGATAGAGTGATCAACGATCAGAGATTGTATGTATTTTGAGTGAAAATTGTAAATAGGGAATCAGAGTTAAGAAATCAAGAGAATTAATAATCAATTGTAGTCAAAGTTTGTTGGATTTTGGACTCTATTTATAGAGTTTTAAGAGTTACAATCTTTGATGAATAAAAGCAATGAGAAGGAACAGATGCAACCCTTAAATTAGAAGAAGTTTCTCTTCATTGAAGAGAAGCATCCCTTTAGAAAAATAGCCGTTATCAATAACCAACCGTCTGAATTTTTCAATTCAGCCATCTTAATCGATTTAAATTTGATGCAGCAAGCAAATAGGCCAATTCAGGTCTAATTCAGCCGTCTGAATGTCTCCATTCAGTCGATTGAATCATTATCGAAATTTATGATTTGTTTCAGCATTCAGCCATCTGAAGGGGACATATAGCCGGTTGATTTATACCTAAAATGAGCGTTTGCATAGTTTTGTGCATGTGTCGGTGTATATACCATATCAGAGAGATTTTAACATAATCTAATATATACAGACTCTAAAAAGATGTATAACAACTTCATAGATTTGTGAATGCAAATCTTCATAAATGGTTAGCACACAAGAGTATTGACTTATATAGTTGTCACAATCAAAATATGGAAAATTGAGGTTCTAACATTCTCCCCCCTTTGATGATAACAACTACATAAGTGTATATACAACAAATAATATACATGGTTCATGTCTGAATACTTCTCTGTCTATATGCACAATGTTTTAACAAATTTCTCCCCTTTTGTCATCGACAAAGAGTAGAGATATGTAAAAAAAGAGATACTAGCACATAGATAACAAAAACATAATTAAATAAAGCACGAAATAGTCACAACATCAAAGAGAACCATAGTAGTCATAAAAAATATTACAAACCAAAAGTTTAAAAAGAAATAACATAAGAGTCCATAGTAGCATAAAAAATCTAGAAAGAAGGATTAATACTGATAACGTCATCACCTTCTTCTCATTCATCGCCATTATCATCTTTATTGTCAAACCTTGAAGAAGAAGATCATTCAAAAGGATTCGGATTATAAATTGTGGTTGATGTTGTGCCGAAGAATGAAACCGTGTCCCAAATTTTGTTAAGAAATCCTTTTATGGAATTTAATTTCTTTTCAGTCTTCTTTTCAATTCTTTTAATATCATGATGAAGTTTGGATTGGTCATGGGAAAGTGTGATAACAGCTTTTCTTGGTGTAGCATCCGGGCCAACAATTTGAATTGAATCGTCATCCTCTTCCTCTTCTTGTTGAGGTTGTGAAGAGGAGGGAACATTTGTGTCATCATGTTGATGAACAGCCCGTTCATTATTTTTTTCCTATTTTTGAAAAGAAATTATTTGTTGAGGAGGAGGATGATTAGGAAGACCCATTAGACCCAAAGTTTTAGCATAACTCACTTATGGTGGAATACTCCGAATTCGAAACTTGTACACCAAAGTTTTGTAGGATGCACATAATGTAGGCCCTATAGTGAATGATTTTGTATTTTCGTCGTATCGTGATATTTTGAAGATCGTCTAAAATAATTTTCCCCCAATTGACTTCTTGATGCGAATATATAGCATATAGAGCTTGAAAATCCCTTTGTACACTTCCTCATAACTACTAGTGCGGGGTTGTAGAGAACGTATTAAAGCACGATGAATCAGGCAAGCTTGAGGTCTTAATGCACTTGATTTAAGTTCATTGAGATTATTTTGTTGGTCGGATAAGAAAAGATGAGGAACCTCATCACGGTTAAGCATATCAACTTCAATATCATCAGTGTCGTCTGAATATGCAAATAGTAACCCCTTTTTTCAGCCTACAGACACCATTTTTTGCAAGAAATTTATATAAACATATAAACAAATAATAGAATAAAATATGAAATACTTACAAAATTAGGGAAAATAATTAAAATGAGTTAGATGAAGTGCTAGAAGATCTACAATATTCTGGCTCAACCTTGTATTCTCTTGTAATGGTCGGAGATGGGACCAACCTTTACCACGTTTCCAGGAGGTTGGTGACATCGAAGGACGTTGTGGAGTTCGTTCCCAAGGATTGTGTCGAGCAGGAGAATGAATGGGAGAAGGTTGATGAACCGTGTTCCTAGATAAAGATTCCTAGAATTTCAATCCAATTTGCTCTAAAAAGCTTAAATGCTTAGCTTTAACCTTTTATTCATAATAGAGTTCTCGTTGTAATTCTAGTATTTCTTTCTGGTAATGATGAATATCATCAATTTTTTCTTTAGTAGATGGAGAACCAGAAAACAAAGAACATTTGGCTTGTTTTTCAGGTGGAGTATATCCAATATGTGTGGTAGGGGGACAATTAGAACAGGTTCGTAGAAAGGTGTAGGGGGTGGAAGACTAGTAGAACATAACTTGGGGAAGAGTAATGATGAAAGAACATTTGTTTGATTCTTGAGAAGACATTGTACCTTTGGAGGTTGAAAAAACACCTTTTAAAAGTTGATGAATTTGAGATATGAAAAATGAAAAGCTAAGGAGGGTATAAATAGTTTTAGGATGATTAAAAATTAGATACGGATTTATGGTCTAAAATAAGAGTTGAATATAAACCAGATAGGAGTAAATGGTTGTAAACTAAAAGAAAAAATAAGAGGTGTAAAACAAGTTTTCAAAAACAGAAAATATGAATAATTAATGGTTCTCTATGTGTAACAAGAAACACTCAAGAGAAAATTGGAAAGATATGTTACTTCCAGCCAAGAGACCAGAGTTCAAGTGCTAACAATTCCAATTTTTTTTTTTAAATTTTAAAAATATTGAAATTTAAAGATCAAAAATCTTTTAAAGATAAAATTCCAAGTTATCTTCTAAATTTTATAAAGATATTTTTCATTTAGAGGTTTTGTAAATATATCAGCCAGCTGGTTTTCAAAAGATACAAATCCCAATTTGACTATATCTTTTTCAATACTATCACAAAGAAAATGGTGACAAATGTCAATATGTTTTGTTCGTGAATGATTGATAGGATTTTTAGATAAGTTTATAACACTATTGTTATCATAGAAAATAGTTGAATTCGATAAATTTACTCCAAAATCTTGAAGTGTTTGTTGCATGTAGATGACTTGAGCACATGCCAAAGCAGCAGAAATGTATTTCGCTTCACATGTCGATAGTGAAACACAATTTTGTTTCTTGCTAAACCAAGGGACTAAGGATTGTCCAATGAAGTGACAAGTCCTACTCGTACTTTTTCGATCCATTTGACATCCTCCATAGTCAACGTCACTATATGATACTAGCTTAAAAGGACATTCTTTAGGATAAAAAAGTCTGAAATCTTTGGTTTTCCTTAGATAACACAATATACGTTTCACTGCTCGTAAGTGTGATTTTTTGGAATTTGCTTGAAAATGAGCACATAAACAAACACTCATCATTATGTTAGGTCTACTTGCTATTAAATAAAGTAATGATCCAATCATACTTCGGTATAAATTCTGGTCAACACTTTTACCATCTTCATCTTGATCGAGATGTATTATTGTACTCATTGGAGTTGGTTTGGCAGAAGTATTTTCCATGCCAAAGCATTTAATCAGATTATTACAATATTTTTCTTGGTTAATGAAAATTCCATTATTTGATTGTTTAATCTGTAATCCAGGAAAATTTGTTAGTTCTCCCATATGTGATATTTCAATTTCTTTGTTCATTATATTTGAAAAATCCTGACATAACTTATCGTTTGTAGAACCAAAAATAATATCATCAACGTAAATTTGAATAATTAAAATATCCTTTTTAGTACGTTTAATAAAAAGAGTTTGATCAACCTTTCCAATTTCAAAACGGGAATCTAAACGATAGTTTTTTAGACGTTCATACCAAGCACGAGGTGCTTGTTTTAAACTGTATTAGGCTTTCTTAAGTTTATAGACATGGTATGGAAATTTTTCATGTGAAAATAGAGGAGGTTGTTCAACAAAAACATTTTCTTTTATATATCCATTTAAAAATGCACATTTAACATCCATTTGATAAAATTTAAAATTATGAAAACATGCAAAGGCCAGTAAGATATGAATTGCTTCTAGTAGTGCGACTGGAGCTAACGTTTCTTCATAGTTGATTCCTTCTTCTTAATTATATCCTTATACAACTAATCTAGCTTTATTCCTTATTATATTCCCTTGCTCATCAGCTTAATTTTTGATGACCCATTTAGTACCGATGACTGTTTGTTCACTTGGTCTAGGAACTAATTCCCAAACTTCATTTCATTTAAATTGGTCTAGCTCTTCTTGCATTGCTATATTCCAATAGTCATCAATAGAGGCTTCTTTCGCATTTTTAGGTTCGATGTTAGAAAGGAATGCTACATGACCTATTTGATTAAGTTGATTTCTAGTTCTAACATATGAATTAATTTCTCATATGACATTTTCTACTGGATGATGTCGTAAAATCCTAGGAGGAGATCTTAATTCATTTTCGCTATGAATAATGTTATCATATTGAATAATGTTTCCATCTTCATCAAAATTATTTTGATTAACCATATATGTGATGTCTTAGTTATTATCTCATCATCTTCAAGATTTTTATGAAAGATAAATTTTCAACGAAAGAAATATGAAGTGTTTCTTTGATTGTTTAGTTCTTTTATTAAAAATTCGATAATTCATACTTCGTTCCAAATATCCTATGAAAATTCCTTCATCGGATTTTGGGTCGAACTATCCAAGTCGATCTTTTGTGTTTAAAATAAAGCACATTGAACCGAAAACCTTAAAATATGAAATATTTGGTTTTCATTCGTGAAACAGTTCATATGGAGTGTGTTTCATTATTGGTCGAAAGGAAACACGATTCAGAACATAACTGGCGGTTGCTACAGCCTCCACTCAAAAATGTTTTAGTAGTGTGCTTCCATTTAATAAAGTTCTTGCACATTCTTGTGAGGTTCTATTTTTCCTTTCTACAACTCCATTTTATTGTGGTGTTCTAGGAAAGAAAAAATTATTGTAAATTCCCTTTTTATTACAAAAATGTTCAAAAGCTTCATTTTCGAATTCACCTTCAAGGTCACTTCTAATGCTTTTAATTTTTAAATTTTTAAGAATTTGAATTCTTTTAGCAAAGATTTTAAAATTTTCAAATGTCACTTTTATTTTTCAGAAAAATAATCCATGTATATCTCGAAACTACTATAACAAACACATATTTGCTATGGTTTATGATTGAACTTTAGTTGGGCCAAAAAATCCAAATGTAATAGTTCAAGTGGTTGTAAAGTAGAAATATTTTTCTTTGACTTAAAAGATGATTTTGATAAATTTTCCAGTTGACAAGCATCACAGATATTGTTTGCTTTAGAATTCATCTTTGGTAAACCTTTTACTAATTCATTTTTAGATTATTAGTTTGTAGCTTTGAAATTGACATGACAAAATCTTTTGTGCCATAAGCAAAGATCATTTACTTTAGCTATTAAAAACATGTTATTTTTGCGATTTATATTCATATTCGATACATATATATTTTTATCCATAAAATCTTCAAAAATAAGATTTTTATTTTGATCAAAAAAGCTACACTTATTTTCAAAAAAAGATATATTGAATCCTTTGTCACAAAGTTGGCTGATGCTAAGTAAATTATGTTTTAAATTTTTAACTAACAGAACATTTGTGATAAGAGGTAAATTAGATCTATCGTCATTGCTCACATCGCCTTTGCCGATGATGCATCCTTTGGAATTTTCTTCAAAAGTGACAGAGCCTCCCTCTGAGTAAGTAATGTTTGTTGACATTTCTTTTTTTTCCTGTCATGTGTTTTGAGCAACCACTGCCTAATATCCATTTTCCTCTCTTTTTAAGTGGCACCTGCAAAATATAGAATTAATGTTGGTACCCACCTTTTTGTCGGGGTCCTAAAAAGTTAGGTCTTTGAAAACCAAACCCAAGAGGGTTCAGAATTCCTTTTGAAAACAAAATCTTTACTTTTGTGAATAGTTTTTAGAATAGATTTTATATATTTATTTCTAATTAAAGAATTATTAGTTTTCGAAACCCATAATTGTTTTAGAATATTTTGAGGTTATTGAAACCGATTTGGAAATATTATCATTTTCTTTTTAAAATTACTATATAAAGAATTCCTTTTGTTAGGAATACTTTTAAATTCTTGCTTATAACCTAGTCCCCTTTTATTTGAAACTGTATGAGAATTTTCTATAATTTTAGAAAGATTCTTTCTTCCTTTGTTAAAATTAGAGACATTCTTAGTAATATCATTATATTTCCAATATTTTAATATTAGCTTTAAGATCATGATTTTTAACTAAAAGAACACCATTCTTTTCTTTTTGAGTTTCTATTTCTTAAATTAACATAGAGAGTTGAGATGCTATATTAGAACAAGTTTCTTAAGTAGTTTCAAGTACTTCTTCTAAAACTTGTTTCTCATCTCTTAACATGTCTACCTCAATTCTAGTCCTATTTAATTTTTCTAGAGTTTCTTTATACTTTATTTTGATGTTTCTTAGCTTGTCAAGTAATTTAGAGTTCATTTCCATTAAATCATCAAAATTTAGATCACTTACCTCGTCATTG
This sequence comes from Allium cepa, assembly GCA_030765085.1. NCBI lineage: Eukaryota > Viridiplantae > Streptophyta > Magnoliopsida > Asparagales > Amaryllidaceae > Allium > Allium cepa. The sequence continues at coordinate 984,405,042 of CM060929.1, read as the reverse complement.
TAGCCATAAAACAGACATTGGCTTGTTCAGAATCGCTGTCTGATGATGAAGATGATTCAGAATCATCCCGTATAACAGAGAAAGCTTTCTTTTTGAATTTGTCTTTCTTGTGCTTAAATTTGTCTCTCTTTCAATCATGATAGTATTTCTTACTGTGACCTTTCTTATGACACTCATAACATTCTAGGACAGAAGATGATGGCTTGTTGTTGCTATTACTACCGAAGTTGTTCTTGCTGTTCCTGAATTTTTTGCTCTTTCTGAACTTCAAAAACTTTTTGAAATTCTTAGCAATGAATGCCATATCTTCTTCATCTGAATCTGATTCGTCCTTTTCTTCTTGGAATGTTATATTCTTCTTGTCTTACGCCTATAACATTTAGCCTGGAGGTTAACTTTATAAGATATTAAATTTCCTATCAACTCCTCTGGTTTGATGGTTGAAATTTTGTTAGCTTCTTAGATTGCTAAGACCTTTCATTCCCACTCATCCGTTAAGGACTTGAGGAGTTTTGAAAAAATATCAAAGTCAGTATATTTTTTTCCTAATCCTAAGAGAGAGTGATATATGTCTTGAAATCTAGAATACATTTCAACTTTTGTTTCATCTTTCTTCATTTGGAAATTCTGGAACTGATTCTTGAGCATAAATTTTTTACTCTGCTTTACTTTGTTAGTACCTTCATGTGTAATTTTAAGTGTATGCCAAATTTCATAAGCAATTTTACACATGCTCACTCTATTAAATTCATTTTTGTCTAATGCACAATATAACATATTCATGACTTTAGCATTTGCAGTGGCATCTAATTTTTCTATGTTAGACCATTGTGAATATTCAGTAGTAGGTATGTGATATTTAGCTTGAGTAATATTCCAGGTTTCATAACTATTAGCTTGTATATAAATTCTCATCCTAGTAGCCCAATATTTATAGTTTAATCTGTTAAATAGTGGTGGTCATGCAGTAGATTGACCTTCAAAGAAACTTGAGATAGTGTTGTTTTCCATATTACCAAAATACCCGATAACTGTGTTACGATTAAAAGATGATCTTGCTCTAATACCAAATAAGAGTCACTGTGCTATAGGACCGTGTAATATGGATGTATCTATAAAATACTTATGCGGAATATAAAATAAGTAAGTAAATAAAGTAGTAAAGTAAATGACACTAGAGATTTTTATACTGGTTCTAACTTCATGTTCTATGTCCAATACCAAACTCCTTTTGGAATTAAACTAGCAACCCTCGCTTAACCTGGAGGAATAGGTTTACACCGCTTGAGCAACCGAATAAAACTTCTACTACCTAATGCAAACGAATAGGACTTCTACCGCTTGAGCAATAGAATAGGACTTCTTTACATATAAAGAAAATTATCTGATTGTAATACGCTCTTTAAATTGCACTGATAAGTCAATAAAGTACAATCTTCCTATAATTTTCTCCTTTACGATATATAGTATAATGTGCTTGAAGAATGTGGAAGATAGAGCGACCAACGAACAAAGATTATATATATTTTGAGTAAAAATGGTAAATATAGAATTCGAGTTAAGAAATAAAGAGAAACTTATAATCAGTTGTAGTAAAATGTTTGTTGGATTCTAGACTTTATTTGTAGAGTTTTAAGAGCTTATTTGTAGAGTTTTAGGAGCTGCAATCTTTGATGAGTAAGAGCGATGAAAAGGAATGGATGCAGCCCTTAAAATAGAAGATGTTTCTCTTTGTTGAAGAGAAGCATCCCTTTAGAAAAATAGCCACTATCGATTACCAGCCGTCTGAATTTTTCAATTCAGCCAACCAGATGATTTAAATTCGATGCAGCAAGTAAATAAGCCAATTTAGGTCTAATTCAGCCGTCTGAATGTCTCCATTTAGTCGGCTAATTCTTCATAAAAATTTATGATTTGTTTCAACATTGAGCTGTTTAAATGAGGACACTAAACCGGCTGATTTATGCCTAAAATGGGCATTTGCATAGTTTTGTACATGTGTCGGTGTATATATCATATCAGAGAAATTTTAACATAATTCTAATGTAATATATAGACTCTAGACAAATGTATAACAACTTCGTAGCTTTGTGAATCCAAATTTTCAATAAATATCCTGCATAAATGGTTAGTACATAAGAGTATTGACTTATATATTTGCCATAGTCAAAACATTGAAAATTGAGGTTCTAACACTTATGATAAGTTGGGTTTGTGCATCCCATTTTGAGATGTTATTTGGAAAGTTTTATTTATGAAAATAAAGTGGAATTTTCGACGATTTTGGACAGTCGAAAACTTTCGACTTGGAATAAATTAAGTTAATTATTTTGAAAAAACAAAGTGATAAGTTTTGTAACTTATAAATTTAAGAATTAATCAATTAAAACAAAATTTTATTTTTTTGGATACGAATGTCAAGAAAATAAAATCTAAAATTGAATTATGAATTGAAATTTAACTTAAGTAAAGTTAAATGAAATTGATTATGATTTAAAATGAATATGAACTTAAGTTTTGAAGTGATAATAAACATAAGTTATGGTGTATAAAATGTTTATAATAAACTTAAGTAATGGTTTTTTGGAATTGTTCCAAAGTGTCACTAATATTAAAGGAAATGTATTACGTAATAAGGAATGTGAGTAAAGGAATTGGTTAAATGTGGAAACCATTGAAATAAATATGTATGTTGTATGTAGATCATTTTATTCGCATAAGTGTTTGATCCAGTTTCGAGTACACAATTTCTAGATGATTTACACCGGTCTGAACAAGGATTTTCACTCGATTCTTGATAGCGAACACTGGGCATGGATTTTTGAATTGATTCTACAGTTTCTCTATCATAGTATATGTGTATGCAAGGAGAACGATCGTTTCCAATCAAGAAACCAGATCAGAGTCCGCACTAGAGTGGTCAAGTGAACGATACTAGTTCGAAAGTGAAATTGTGTGATCGGGCAAGCGATCAGATTCGATATTGCATACGACTAGGATATGTACATTGTAACAACCTAGAATTTCAGTCATTTGAAATTCATATATTTTATTTATTTTAAATATTCACATGTAGATATTATAAGTTGAATAACTTATATTTTATATATAGTGATTTAATTGGATAATTAAATTGTTAATTTAATATTTGAAATTGTGGAAATAATTGAAATTTGAATTTAATGTAAATAAAAATGATTTATAAAGTTGAATTAAATTCTATTTGAATTGGAATGATGTTACTAAACTTTTGGAATTGAATACAAAGTTAATTTATAGAAATTGAATACTTTGATATTTAATGTGTAAAAATAGTCATTTTTCACATAGTCTCGGATTTCGATGAAAGTAGTTTCATTGGATCCGTAATGTTATATTATTGTAGGATTTCAAATTTCGTGTCAATCGGGTTTACGGTTTAGTCGTGGCAAGCTGAAACGCGTAGAAATTTGTTTAAGTGAATTTTGACTTTAAATAGTCAATTCAAAAACCTATCTTCCAAATATGATCGTATTGGCTCCCGATATATATTCCATTATATTCGGAATAGGAAGAAAACATTGTAAATGCCAGACGGCATGCTTCGATTGGAGTTCGAAAAGACTTCGGATGAATAGTGTGCAAGAATTTTCTATAAAATGCCATATTATTTTCAGTTTTTCACTCAAACCCTAATCTCCCGAGCCCTAGCCGCGATTAGCATTCAATGGCCAAAAACTTCCATCGTTCCACCTCGATTATCTCCTCATCCACTCAAAATCAGGCCTCGGCATCTAAACGGAAAACGTCGGCAACGATGAGATCTACGTGATCAACGGTGATGATCGAGTTTAATGGGGTAAAAAACAACGATTTGGATTTGAATGCCGCTCATTCAAACATGATTTCCAAGGCCAAGAAGCGACCGAGTTTCATGAGATCGTCGGTGGTGGTAGAGCTCGCGATGAGCTTTCGTTTGAGGGTAGCTGATCGTCGTCTTGGCGTTCGTAAAGGTCGCGAAAATTCATGGAGAAGGGGCGGCTGCATGGGTTTGTTCGAATTGAGATGAACGATGGGGGGAGTAGAAACAGAGGACGGCCAGATCTCATTAATCAAATCGTGCGACTGTGATGATTTTGAGGTTGAATAAAAATAAAATAAATTTTGTAAATTGATTATATATATTAAATTGTGTAATCTTTAAAACATCATAACTTCTTTATATGTGGTCCGTTTTTGACGACATAAATTGCGTTGGATTCGTATTGACAAGCACTACATTTTAGAGCTGGTTTGGAGCTGATTGGAGCTAGTATAAATTTTGGATAAAATTAAATGCTCGTTTAATTTTATTCGAAATAAAACACTACAACTGCTATTGGAACCAAAGTGAGTACAATCACTCGTTCTGATTCACTGATATTTTTATATAAGTGAGAATAAATTTATTTTATGCTGATTGATGATTATTTAGATGATATATGATATATTATATATATTGATTGGTATTTGGATATGTTCCTGCCTATTGGAGCAGAAGAGACCCTATACATTCCCGTGTATGAGCGGATGACCCTTTGTACGCACGTCTGCCTCGAAGTGGACATTGTACACATATTCTAATATGTATATTTGTTGCAGGTGACAGGTTGGAGGGATCTAACTGGATTATTTTTTCACCAGTATTGATTATATTTACAGATATTGTGATATATGCTGTTATCATGTGATATATGATGATTTGGATGCCGCCAATGATGTATTTAGTGCTGTTGCAGTATTGGGCCTGTTTTCGATAATTTAAAATGTTTAAGTGATGATTTTAAATAAAAAAATATTTTTAAGTGATTTTAAATATATATATATATGTGTGTGTGTGTGTGTGTTGAATTGTTAAGGGATTAATTTATTTAAATAAATAAATGTTATAATTTTTATGTTATAAAAATTATGATTTTTGTGAAATATAATTGAAATATGATTTTTGAAACATAAATTGATTAATTTGTAAATTAAGTTAAATTGAGATTTTTGAATTTATTATAAATGGTATATATAAGAGTTATATAATTGATAAATCAAAAGTGATGGAATTGTAAGGAAGTTTTCTAAGTGTTAAAATGAGTTTATAAATGGATTTCATAAGTAATAAGATTTGTGAATTTATGAAGTTATAAAGGAACGATTTAGTAAATAAAGAGAATTATAAGCAATTAGCTTATAATTTGGATTTTGGCAGGTAAGTGAGTTATATATAGAATTGGTAAATAAAGCGATTATACAGATTGAAGTTTTTATAAAACATAAATTTGATTTATAAACATTGTTTTATTATGTGAAATCAATTTAAATTTATAAACTAGATATGGAATTTATTAAAGGAATTTCATCCACGATTTTGGACAATGGATAATCCTTTATTAAAAAGTGCAATAGTAATGAATTTGGTTAGAAATTAAATCCACGACTTTGGACAGTGGATAATCCTTTAATTGAATTTGCAATAATAATGAGTTGGGCAAAGGGATTATATCCATGATTTTGAACAATGGATAATCCTTAAAATAAATATATAGAAGTAATGAATTTGGTAAACAATTTATATTCACGATTTTGGATAGTGAATAATCTTTTAAATAAAATGGATATTTTTAGGAAGCGATATTTTAAATGAAGATTTGAAGATATTTTTCAAACGTGTTAAGTATCGAATATATAGATTTCAACATTTATTGTTGGAATAGACATTTTCAAGAACTAAGGAAATGATGGACTATAACACTGTTGTTATAGTAAATGATTTTCGAAAGGAAATGTTTTTCATAGTATATGGGATCTATATATCTATCCAATTTTCGAATCCCTATACTAGTGATTTTGGATTGTCGTAACGATGTTTTGCCCAACATTCGTTTTGACCCAAATAAATGTGTTTAAGAGAATGTTTTCCTTTAAAGGATAAAATATATACTTAATCGTGATTTAAGTACATGCAATATTTTCTAAGTGTTGAAAATAAAGAGAATTGTGAATCACTTGTTATTAAATAAGTATATGGAAATGTTTTCTAATATAAAAGTTGAAATGGTTTTGAGAATATATATTTTTAAAGATAATTTGAAGTGAATATTCGAAAAATTGTTTATTTAATTAAAGATTTATTAAAAGGGCCTAGTGATTGCTTATGGTGCTTGATTTTTGTTTGTTGCTTTGATAGTTAAATAACCGACTATCAAATTTGGCCTTTTTAGTTCCTCGACTTGATGTGGGAACTATTTAGTCGTACACTTAGTAGTAGCCATCTATGTAGGTCTGATTATCATTTGTGTTGAGGATGTTGATTCGTATAGTGCGGAGTATTACTCCAATCTATCGAGCTTCCTTCTTGGCCGAACGATAGCAAGTTGAAAGTTAGAGACGCGATAAGCCTATGAGACGTAGTTTCTTTGTGAGGTGGAGAAATGCTTTGCATTGTTGGTCCGAAGAGACCGAGATAGGTTTATTCGAAAACCACTTCAGACCAACATTTATGCAACCATTGTGCAAGTTAGTTGTGATGATATTGATATTTCGGATTTATAGTGGAGGACTGCTGGTTGATCGTTTGGGGTTAAAATCCCAATATACATCCAGTAGCAATAGCCTCTTCGTTATGAAATATCCAATGCAAGGACTATTCGCTGCTAATCCTAGGGATTTTCCGACAGGATGTGGTAGGAAAGTACCTTCGGTTTGTCCTGTTCCCGGAAAAATTGTATTGATGTTTGTCTGACATTGCATTTCTGAAGATTACGTACATTGGTTTTTACAAATGTACATCAGTGGTGGCGGAGAAGGCAACTTCTCTTAGCTTAACACGCTCCTTGAGACATATGAGCTTAAAGGTTGTATTTTTGTGGAAGGAAATTAGTAGTCAACGGAAATGGCCATGTGGCATTCCAAGTGATGTGATATGTGAAAGGTAATCGTTACCTTAGGCCTCATTAACCGGAAATGACCGAAACAAGGTTAGATGCACCAGGGCTAAGTGGGTCGCTCCCATGTAGGATATGATCATCCTCTTGTAGATATATCTTTACATGCTATGACATCATGTATCAGATTATTATGGTTTGTATGCTTTGATGGCCCTCGAAAAAGGTCGGTAACAAGGATGACATATTCGGTACTATCTAATTACAGAGGTAGGCCGGTCTTATGTTGGTAGAGGGCATATGTTCTGTGCCTCGGGATATCCATCTAGAGGTGTACCCATCGAAAGGTAGTCCCTTCACCTGGTCATTTGTATGGAAATCCAAACTCCACTACGAACTTACGGTTTTTTTGCATTGGCGTAATGAATAGCCCTGAAATGCTATATGGGTAACCATTTCGGCTATGATTAATATTATTTGTATAATAGACACTATTATAATATAAGACAATTTGATATGAAATGTTTTAGTTATCGTAAGAAAAAACATGTCCATGTTTATGTGTAGGCACTTCTTACGAGATAATTTTGTTTTGATAAAGGAAAAGTTTGATAATTTAATAAATTCAGTTGAATGTGTTTCTCAAACTGGTTTACCAGACTAATCCAGGCATTCTTACATTTCAATGCTTGGGTCAGGCTGAGTATATTATAGGTTCAGATTTGGTGCTTTTGGAGCTTCAGTAGGAGAGCTATAGATCTTCATTTTCGTATGCACGTATCTGTTTTGCTTATTTGCTGCTTAGTTGTTGTTTATATTATCAGCAGTCGTAAGGACAGGTTATTATAACTGTCCAGGATGATGATTCGTGATTGATTGTTGAACTCTTGTTGATGTATATTTAAACATTTTCTAATTTGTAAAGATCATTGATATGATATTATATGTTATTCCGCTGCGATGTGAGATTCTATGTTGTTCTGTTGGGTTCTATCTTCTCTTTTTCTTCTCTTCTCTTCTTCTCTCTTCTTTTTTTCTCCCTTGACTTTCCATTAGTCTATGATTTTTAGGTCGGATATCGTACGAGCTTTATTAAATTATATGTTGATTAATGTTAGGAAAGGAAAGTTTGGATGGATATTATTTGTAAGTAAGAAGTAGGTATGTGGAAGCAAATGCCTGTTGACGGCTTTGGCTTCATGAGCAGAGTTTGGTTGCTCGACATATAGGTACATATTTTTGTTGTTGTTTGGGATTTATGATTTTATGACCAGCTGCTTGTCTTTTATTTTCTTTTGTTGGTTTGAGTGCATAATAGCAATTTGTACTTTTTCCCATCAAGCCATGCAAAGGAGATGCTTTTCTGTAAATTTAAAGACCTAAAAAATTTCATAACAAATTTCAACTAACTGTTTTTGAAAAGCTAAAGGGTTCGGAGGCATTTTTCTTAGCTTAGAAATTTCGAGGATGAAATTCTTTGATGGTAACGACCTACAATTTTAATCATTTGATTCTGAAATATTTAATTAAATTTAAATATTGAAATGTTAGTTTCTAGATAAAATATCTTAAATTTAAAATGTAGGGATTTATTTGAATATGTGAAATTGTGAAATTAGTATTTGATTAGCGAATTTAATATTTGGATTTTTAAAGTAAATTTTAGATTCAATGTGAACAAGAACGTTTCGTAAACTTATTTAATTTCTGTTTAAATAAGAATGAAAATGAAAAACTTTTAATTTAGAATTAAAAGTGATTAAAATGATTTTAATAATAATTCATTTTAATTAATGTGTGAAATTAGAATTTTGGGGCACTGTCTTGGATTTTGATGAAACTAGTGCCATTGGGTCCCAAATAGTGAATTGTTGTATGCCGGCGAGTTTCGTGATGATCGGACGTATTACATGGTTGTGCGACCTTGAAAACGCGTAGAAATTAATTAGTGTAATTTAATATAATATAATTTGATTTTGAAAGCTAAGTTCTGTATATGATGAAATTAGCCCTGAAACTATTTCTATTTTATTCGGCATAAGGGTATTTAATATAGAACGCCAGGCGGCATGCCTCGATTGGAGTTTGGAATTTCAAGACACGAATAGTGTTTATAAAATCTTCTATGAAAAGGCCCTTATCCTAGTACATTTGCTCAAACCCTTAATCATGAAACTCTAGTTATTTGCTCGCTACTTCTCTTTTTTCTTTCCGGGAACTCGAAGATTGTCTATACCTAAATCCAACAGCCTCCGTCCACTACTGCCATTAGAAGCTGTATTGGCCCTCAACTTCAACTGGAAAGTTGCTTGTCATGGTGAGGGACTACATTGGTCGGTTGGATCATTTTAATTTGACGTGTGGTGGTGGTAGTTAGATTTCGACAGTGTTTATGTTTTTTCGCTCACAGAGGAGCTAGGAGCGACGAGGCTGAGCGAGGCCCAGCACAGTGGAGAAGTTAGAGAAGGGTCTTCCTATAGTAGCGAAGCGACGATCGGCGGTAACGCTTAGTGATGGTGGCAAGCGTATGTAAGCAATGTTGGGTTTCAAAGACTTGCAGCCTGGAGGCTTACGTAATGGATTAGTGATTAGCCTAAGGTAATTCACAAAAAAGTAATGTAATTAAGGAATAATTATATTACTTAAATTAATAATGTTCTAAATTTATAACTAATTCATAAAAGGTCTAAATTGAACGCGGTCAGTCGCGTTGCACTCGTACGAACGATGTCTGCATTTTGGAATTGGGTTAGCTTAAAGTGGAGCTTATAGAAATTTTAAGAAAAAATTAATTTTGCTCGACTACCGCATTGGACAAAAACGCATCGACGTTGCACAGTTATAAGGTGAATTACCTTTCCTCTCTGACTCACTTAAATTTATATAAGTGCAGATATTTTTATTGATGCCTTTTTTTGCTTGTTTGGATGATTTGTTGCTTTATCAGTTGGTTTGGATTTATTTCTGCCCCTGGAGTGAAGTACCTTTTGTATATACCTGCCTAGTAGCGGATGACCCATATTATATGATTATATACTATATGTGATGCAGGGGGACATGTTGGAGGGATCCAACAAGATTTCTCACCACCATTGATTATATACATACATACATACATATATATATATATTCGTGTGTGTATATCTGTATATATATCTATGGTGTGTGTTGATAAATACGAGCTGTGATACAGAGGGATAGATTGGTGGGATCCAATGGGATTCCTCACACTGTTGATTTTACTTTTCATATATTGTGATATATGATTTATTGGATGCCATATTTGATGATATGGACATGATTTTACTTATTCAATGCTATAGTAGCATGGGGCCTTATCGTTAGTATCTTGACATTCCATAAAATAACAATTTTGAATTGAAATGATTTTTAAAGTGCTACTTGAAATAATACTTGTTTTAATAATTATTTATGAATTATTAAAAGAAGGAATTTACAAATGTAGAAAAACATGATTTTTGGAATCTTAATTTAACTGTTTGGTGAACTACTTCTAAATAAAGATTTTTGAACTGAATTATAAAGGTTTTAAGCCTTAATAGATAGGTCTATCTTTTAATATAAAGGAAATACAATTTTAAAGAAGATAAAAACAGTTTGAAACAAATATTTCTGAAATGGTTTATATTAAAGATTTATAAAATTAATATTTTATAAATAAAGTGATTGATTTATAAATGGTATTTTGTTGATATTAAAAATAGATTTGTAATTGACATTTTGTAAATAGATTTATAAATGAGATTTTATAAATAAATGATATTTAGAAAGGAATAGATTTATAAATAGAATTTTATAAATAAACAGATTTTATAAAAAAATGTTTTATAAAATAGGAAGGAGATTATAAAAAAAGGTTTTATAAATATAAAAGGGTTTATCTTGATAAGTGGAGGATGGTTTTTATAAAGGGAGATACATTTCATTACAAAAGTAAAAATAATCTCATAAAGGAATGTTTTGAAAGAGATATTTACAAATGGAGTTTAATGGGTTTAAAAGTGGTTTAAAAAGTGTTAAGTGATAGGAAGACATGGATTTCAATATTCTTATTGTAATAACCATTTTTCGAAAAAGTTAGAAAGACATAGACTATAACATTGTTGTTATAGTAAGTGATTTTCGAAAGGAGAAGTTTTACATAGTATACGAGATTTGTTCATATCCAATGTTTGATGTTACTATTCGAGATGGGTAACTTATTTCTATTTTGAAGTTAAGAATGTTGTCCATTCAAGGTCTAAGAGGTAATGATGCCCAGGCTTGATTAACTTCATTGTTAACTAATAAATAGTTTAAGTTCAACAATGAAGATTTATATTAAGTATAATTAATTGGATCTTTGTACTAGTGTTTTTTGGGTTGGCGTAACGATGTTTTACGTAACATTCGTTTGGACCCAATAAAATGTGTTTGGTAAAACATGAAGCTTTCCTCAAAGGTTTAATAAATATACTTATTACGGGTTTAAGTATATAGAGGTATTTTCTATGTGTTGAAAATGAAATGTTTTGTGAATATACTTATACCATTTCGATAAGTATATGGAAATGTTTTTCAAATGTCAAAAGATTAAAAGTGGTTTTAAGAATATATCTTAATTTGATATTAATATTTGGAAAGTGATTTAACTAATAAAAGATTAATTAAACAGGCCTAGCAAATGCTTGTATACTATATTTTATTTTTGGTTAGTTGACTGAATGTATATACCGTTTAGTCGTGTACTAGTACGAAGCCAATTGAGAAGGCTTGATTATCGTTTAATGTTTAGAATGATGACTCGAGTAGAGCGGAGTAACTATGGCACTCCAATCTACCGGGCTTCCTTCTTGGTCGAAGGATAGCAAGTTGAGAGTTGGAAACGTGGTAAATTTGGAGACTTGGTTTCCTTATGAGCTTGAGGGCCTCCTATCAATTATTGGTTGGAGAGACCAGGATCGGATTTATTCGAAAACCGCTTCGGACTAACGTATGCGTTCAAGAGTGAATTTGCTTGAAGATAATGATTTCGGAGTTGGACATCTTTATGATGTAGGGCTACTTGCCAATAACCGCTCGGGTGATTCCCATATTTTATATATATGGTAGTGGTAGAAGTGCCTTCCTTATGAAAATCTTTGATTTGCAAGGACTTCTCGCTACTAATCCTTGGGATGATTCCATTTCTTTTATGGATGCATTTCTGACATTACATTTCTTAGACCATGTGCATTGGTTTTTACAAATGTACAACTATTTGGTGGTGTAGGAGGTAACCCCCTCTTACACTTAACACCCTTCCCTAAGGCGTATAAACTCGGGGATTGTGCTTTTGTAGAAATCAATTATTGTTTTATTGGAAATGGCAATGTGCCATTCAAATTGGGATCTATCATGTGAAAGTTAAAACATTACTTCAGGCCTCACACATAGGAAATGATAAAAACATGGTATATGTAGTAGGTCTAAGTGGGTCGCTCCTATTAGGAGATGTTCATCACCTTTCTTAATTACCTTCTATATTTTGGGTTGTTGTTTATGCTCTGACCACGGATAGGTCGAGAACAACTAGGGTGATGACATATTTGGTACTACCTATGGTAGATGTAGGCTGGTCCTGTGTTGGTAGGCAGCGGAGTTGTGCCTCGATACATTCTTTTAGAGATGTATTGTTCGAAGGTAGTACATTACCTTGTCATTGTATGGAATCCATTCTCCAATACATGCGTTTACCATTTTGATTGTAGTGCCTAGTATGTAGGAATTTAATTAATGTAACAATTTTGGCCATGATTAATATGTGTTTGTATCCTAGGCACTACTATAATATCAAAGGATGTGGTTGAAGTGTTTTGGTTATCGTAGGGTAAAAACCCGTTCGTATTTATATGTGGCATGGTCCTACGAGATACCTTTGTTTTGAAAGGTTTTATAACTTTAAAAATCCAATTGAGTTATGTTTTCTCATGCTGGTTTACCAGACTGATCCGGGTATTCTTTCCTTTTAATGCTCGGGTTAGACTGAGAATATTACAGATTAGATTTTGATGCATTTTGGAGGAGCCTTGAGCAGAAGGCTTCATTGATGGCTAGTTATTATCTTAATTCCACTACATTGGTTGTTTAAAATTATTAGCATTTGTGAGGACAGGTTGTTATAATTGTCCATGCTGATGATTAGTAATTTATTGTTGTACTATGATGGATGTATGCATATTATAGTTTTTTCTTTTGTAAAGATCATTGTCATATTATATATTGTTCCGTTATGTTGTAAGATTCTTTACTTAGTTAGTTTCTTCTTCTTCTATTCTTTCTTCTTTCCTTTACACCTAATAATCGGTGTTTCAGGCACTTGAATGCTTGGCATGCAATACATTGGATGTATTAGTGTCAATTTTTGAGGGTCGAAAAATCCATGTCATTACAGTGGGTTTGTAAGGTGCAGATCTCTCCATATTTTGGGACGTGACTAGGATTTAGATTCATCGAAGTTTGAGGAGGCATTAGATGAAACATAGATTACCATTGTTTTCTCTTTGCGAAGTGCACTTTTCCAAAAAATCTCGTCAAGTCCGATCGAGGGGAGCAAAACATGTCTATGTGTGTGATGTAGGGGGGAGCCATAGGTCGCTATTAGCATTATAGGGCCGAGTTTCAAGGCAAGGGAGTGCGTGGCGAAGAGGAAGTGTGATGACTCGAGATTTTGGACAATTGGAATTGGAATATTTAATTGGTTTTAAATATTTAGAAGTTCAATTTTAACTTAAATTTTGAATTTGTCCATTTATTGGATAAATAAATTATTGAATTCAATAAGTGGAAATTGGGTAAAGTATTGAATCTGGAATTTAAATGCTTGTTAAAATATTTCAATGGCTTATAAAATTCATATTGGTATTACTGAAGAAAATAAAAGTGTTAAAATTGAACTTTTAGGTGATTTGTTCGGTTTTAAAAATATATAGTTTAAATTGACATTTAAAATAGCCTTTCAAGGCACAGTCTCGGATTTCGACGAAACTAGTTCCATTAGATCTATAATGGTGTATTATTATCGGATTTTAAATTTCATAGCATTTGGAGTTATCGTGTGATCGTACGGTAGGTAAACCCATTGAAATTCATATCGAAATTCAATATAATAACTGGGTCTAAAAAGCTATCTTCTCCATACGATCGAGTTATGCCTCCATACCTTTTCCATTGTGTTCAGAATAGGAGTATAACATTATAAATGCCTGGCGGCATGCCTCGATAGAATGTAAAATTTTAAGATTCGAATTGGAGTCGATTTAAATTTAAATTTAAATCTAAATATAATATATGTATTTTTATATAATGGTCAAACTCAGTTGAAATAATTCACATCGTTGTTTTCTTTCACCTCAGAAGCACATGTCCTCCCTATTAACACATGTTTCCCCTTTTCTGTTCAAGACATGCTACTGATTTAAGAAAAAAGAGAATGGCCACTGTAAAATCACGAGCTTCTATTTCCCTTCCTCCCTCAATACTGAATGAACTAATTCGAAAATAATGGCGTCCTCTTTAGAAATTTTGTTCGAATGTTAAAATCATATAGCCAAGTGAAATCAAAAACTAGAGCAATTCTAAAGAAATGTGGAGCCTCTCTTCTCCTCTCTTCAATTTGAAACTTCATAGAAAATAATATATGAACGAGATTCATTCGATTCTGTTAGCATTCGAATTAGGGTTCGAAGCATATCTAAATCGTTCCTTCCCTCCAGTTCGACCGAATCAAATTAGTGGAATGAGGTAGCTCTCGCGATTGGAAATCTCAAACTGCGACCCTTCGGGGTCGCAGCAAGTCAATAGCAGGATGGTTTTGGACTCGAGACGCGTGAGTTCAGGCGCGACAGTGGGCGAAGCTCGGCGGTGAATTGGAGGACTGCGCAAGCTTGAAGTGAGTTCGCTCTCGAGGTCGATAGGGCAGTGCTGGGGGATTGCCAAGCCGAGGTTGGGTTTTTGCTTTTTTTGGGGGGGGGGGGGGGGTGGGGTTCTGGGCAGTGAGGTATTATCGTTTTATTATGTAACTGAATGTTTATACCAAATGTTAGAAAAACATATATAAATTTGTAGTAAAGTTTAAAAAGGAAGAAATATATAACATGATTTGATTTTACAGTAAGGAGAAATAATAATAATAGGAGTTTAAAATGTTTGAGTTTATATAAAAATAGATTTTTAAATCTATATAGACTATTTTATAAGTATATATGAAGTTCAAAAATAAAGGTAAATATATATACACACACACACATTTTAGATTTACGAGTTTAATTTAAATAAAATAGACTGTTCGAATGTTTCAAATATTAATAAACTTAAATGTCTATACAAGGTCAAAAACCTGAAATCAGTCAAGATTGGAGTGGACTGCAATAAAAATCAAAGGTGGGTTAATCTCACTAATTTGGATTGCCTTTTAAATTTGAATAGTTAAATTTAAATTATTAGTTGTCTGCTTGAATTGATAATTTAACATCATTTTGGATGTTATATTATATATAGAGTGTGTATATATATTGGCGCCCCACATAATAGTGGATGACCCTTTTACCACGATATCCCCCTTGAAGTGGGATTGGTATTTTTATATTGTGCTAATATCTGTGGATGCAGGGAAAAACAAGTTGGAGGGATCCAACTAGATTTCTCAACATACTGAATTTGTTTTCATAATCTGTGGTATGATTCATTGATTATCTACGATAGATTATTGATTATATTGGGAATTGAAAATATTGGATGCTATGGTTTGATTGAATATATTTGGGTATATTGAGTTATCAAAACTTTATAGATTGGATTTTTGAAGGGAAATAGAGAGAGAAATTTTAAGTAAAATAATTATAGAGAATTTGGATAAATTAAAGAATGAATTGGAAAAGGATAAAAGTTGATTTTTAAATTCTAATAAATAAATTCCGAGTATGGAAAAAGAGATTTTTGAATAAATGGGAGTAAATTAATTTTTAAACATAAGTAAATTTATTTAAAGGAATGAAGAATTTATTTTTAAATTCAGGATTTTAAATGGTTTCGGAGAATTTAAAATGGGGAAATTTTGAAATTAAGTATGAAACTAATAATTCAGATTTAAATAAGATTTTAAACCTTGTTAAAGGAGTGAATATGGAATTAATGGGTTTTGAAATAAATTTGGATAAGTAAAGGAATTTATTTTTGAAATGGAGTTAATTTTGGAAATCGGTTTGAAATCGATTTAATGTTTTGGAAACTGTGATTTAAAGGAAAATGAGAAATGGAAATTTCCAAACTGGTTTATGAATAAAGTGGAATATTTATCAATGGATAAATTGAAAATATAGATTTCAGTGGTATTTATAAGAAAAGGTGCAACTCATTTTAAAAATGAAAAGGTGATTTTATTTTTTTAATGTTGGAAAGTATATTCCTGGAAAACCAGATGTACTTTTGAAGAAAAGATTTCAAAGTATAACTAGAAGTTTAAAAATGTTTTTTACAATGTTTTAGAAAATTTATTATTTTAATTATTTTTAAGTGAAAAGTAAATATTTATTTAATTTAATTATGATAGTTAATTATTTTTAAAGGTAAATTAGTATTATGATTTTAAAAAAGGAATTTTAACATAAATATTTGATATAATAACTTTATTTTAAAAAAAATTTGGTTTAAGTTTCACTTAGAAAATCTTATAGAATTTCTTAAGTGTTATTTTTATTTAAGTAATTTTAATAGCCTTAATGTAAATAATATAAGTATATATATTTTTGAAAGTGATTATATGGAGATGGGAAATGTGTTTTAAAAATAAAAAGTGGTTTTATTTTTAAAGTGTTGAAAGAAATTTTTGTGATTGGGCGTAAATTAAATTGGGATAAATCGAGCCGGGTTTGTAAAGGATTATATGGGTTATACTAAAATGGAAGTATATTTCCCTGTAAAACCAAGTATATTTTCAAAGGAGATTTTTATATATAAGTTGGAAGTATAAAGTTATTGAAAAAGAATGTTTGGGGAAAATTTTATTTAATCATTTTAACATTTTTAAAATTAAATATTTATTAAGTTAATTATAGAAGTGATTATTTTAAAGGTTTAACTAGTATTATGATTTAAAAGATAATTATTTAATATTTATACCTTATAGAATAACTTTTATTTTAAAATTAGTTTTGGCTTAAGTTTTACATGAGAAATTATTATAAAATTTCGTAACTATTAATTTAAATAAAGTGTTTTAAGTTGTTTTTATTTTAAGTGTTTAAAAGTATATATTTTGGATAAAGTGATTTAAATTATTTAAAACCCTAAAGTATTAAGACTTTGTGATTTTCAGTGGAAATAAAACAATTTGATGGAAATTTATTCCATGAGAGAAAAGTGATTTGAAAACTATTTTCAAAGGGTTGAAGTGCTAAAAAATATCTTGCGATGATATTTTGAAATAAGTAATTTGGAAAATTATTAAGGCCTGATGGTTGTTTGTGGATGATTTGATAGTTAAATAACCGACTTTCAATATTGGCCAATGTGTGATCGTTTCGAAGAGACCGAGATCGGGATTAGTTTCTCGAAAACTACTTCGATCCGGTTTGAATGTTTTCGTGAGGAAGACAAGAGCTTGTAGTCGAAGATGGAGCAGTGTGCAAGGGCTAATCGCTACTAATCCTGAGGGTGATTCCAAAATGGATGTAGTAGGAGTAGTGCCTTCAGATCCGTTCGGACCGGGAACGGACTTGTATGGGCGAATGCTATTGAACATCATCAGGGGACAGTAGGCATTTTAAGTAAATGCATGCTAAAAAGGTAACGCATAGCCCCGAGCCTCATCAACGGGAGTGACTAAAACAGGGGAGGTGCAGCAAGGCTAAGTGGCTAGCAACCAATTAGGGTAAGGTCATCCTTATCTAGATGTCCCTTTTTATTCGACTGTATGGGCGGTTGTTGATCCCAACTGCGGGGTGATCTTATTCGGACTATCCAGTAAGGGGTAGCTCTGGTCTTGTGTTGTAGGGGACCAGGGTGGATCCTTGATACTCTGATCTAGACCAAGTACTTTGACGGGCGGTACCCCAGTAGCCCTGCCATTGATGGAAACCTAATCTCCAATAAGTGCCTTCGGACTTGTTTGTATACCTATTGTGCTAGAATTTAATGAATGTAACAATTTCGGCTATTTGAATAAGTATTTGTATGTAGACACTACTATAATATCAGAGGATTTGATAAGAAAAGTTTTGGTAATTGTAAGGTAAAAATCCGACATGTTTATTTTTGGCGTGGTCTTACGAGATACCTTTGATTTCAAAAGATTTTTAAAACTGTACTAATCCAGTTGAGTGTGTTTTCTCACGCTGGTTTTCGAGGCTGACTCGAGTATTGTTTTATTATGATGCTCGGGTCAGACCGAGTATTATAGAATACAGATTCTGGATGGACTGCTATGGAGCTCAGGGGATGTGCCGGATGGCGAGATGTATCACACGTATTTGTCTTATTTCTGCTGTGTTTGTTATGATGTGTAGTCATCTTTTGTGTGGAAAAGTTATTATAACTTTCCAGTATTTTCGATTGATTGTGTTGTACTCCGATGATGTAATGTATAAAACAGATATAGTTCTTTTTGTATAAAGATCGGTCATTCATCTATTATATATTGTTCCGCTGCATTTGTGATATTCTGATGTTGTTTTGTTTTCTCTTCTTCTACCTCCTTCTTCTTTCCCTTTTGGACTGGTTTTTGGGCATTCGATTGTTCAGCATTTAATACAGTAGATGTATTGATGCCGATTTTCGGGCGTCGAAAAATCGGGTCGTGACAGTTGGTATCCGAGCTGAAGGTTAAGCGAGAACCTTGGTTCTGGTGAGGATTACCCATTAGAAATAGAATCCATATTACTCTAGAATGAGTTTGAGTGTATTAATAGATATGAGCACGTATTTGTTAGTGAATATAAGTTGTTTTATACTGTGTCGACTTATCGGTTGAGTGTTTATAAATTCTGGTTGATGCAATCTGGACAACTGTATCAGTAGGGATTTCTAAACTCTTAAACTAGGCAAACCGACACAGTTTTTTTTTTAAAAAGTGGGTAATTAAAATAAATTTGCCCAAATTATTTTTGTATATAAAAGAAATAATTTTTGTAAATTACTATAGTATATGGTTGCTTGGATGTTAGGAAATGATAATATTAAACTATTATATTTGTTGTGTAGAAATTTAAAATAGGAATTAAAATCTTAACGAAAAGCTAAGAAATAAATTCATATACAAAATGAGATTTGTAATTGTGAATTATAAATATGATTTATAATAGAATAAAATTCCAGAGTGATATTTGAATAGGGATTTGACAGGATTTAGAATTCAAAATTTTGAAAATTAAATTCATTTGGGTTTGGAAATGGTTTTCAAAGGTTTTAGAGATATGATAGTGGTATTACTTTAGAAATATTTTTGAATTGGATTTGAAATCTGGTGAGATTTGGAATTAAAAAGGTTTTTAAAGAGATAAAGCACTGAACTCTTTTCGGTTGCTGGAAACTAATTCCGATGATGATCGCGACATCATCGGTGTTCATTTTCGAGTTTCCAAAAGAGGAATTGCTACTTAAATGTTTTAAATTGAAGTTGTTGCCAAACTAGGATTGGTTTTAAAATTCAAAGAGTAATTTGATATGCAAATGAATTCTATATATGTGATTGATTTCGAAAATAATTTTTTAAAGGTTGAGTAATTATTTAAAAGACTTTGGAATCTTATTTAAAATGTTATGGAATATAAATAAGCTAGAAAAGTAAGTCATTTAAATGAAGTAAATTAAAGAGATTGTGAATGGAATGTAAATAAGTTAGAAGACTTATAAAGGTTTAAAATCTAAATTGAAATGAAGTATAACTAAATTAAGTTAAATAAAAATGAATTTGAGGAAAGAGTCTAGGTTGGTTAAATGGATTAACCATTGAAATAAATTTATTACATTGGAAAAATAAATGTGTGAGTAAACAAACTAATTTAATTGGTAAATAAATGAAACTGAAATTGAATATTGGAATCAATTTAAATTGTGCAAAGTAAAGTGAAGTTTTAGGATTAATTCGAAGTGGACTAAAATAATTAAAGTTGGGAAATAAAGTCCTTTGAGATTTAACATAAATTAGTAAGCGAAACTAATTTAAAGAAATGTTTAATTAAGAATGGGTTTGAGATAAGGTGAATAGAATTCAATATTTAAAGATGAAAGGTAAATTGAATTCAAAATGAAATAGAAAATTTAAGTTTAATGAAAATAGATGTGAAATTTTAAGTGATGAAGTAAAAATAAATATTAAAGTACATAGAATATTTATAATAAACTTAAGGAAAGCAAAGGGTGAAATTCTTAAGTAAATTTTGGTATTTGGAAAATGTACTAAGTTAATATTTCAACGAGGGTCCAGTAAAGCTGTGAAATGGACAATTGTGAATAAGTGAATGGAAATCAAAATAATGTGAATAAAAAGAGAAATGACATAGCTAATGAGAAATTGGAGATAAATACATAAGATGTATGTATATTATTTTATACGCATACTGATTTGATCCAGAGTCGAGTACAGAATTTCGAGATACTCATATCAATCCGAGTTGGGTTTTTTCACTCGATTTTCGACGGCAAACCCTTGATATGGATTTTTGATTGGTTCTGGAATTGTCTATCATAGTTGTGGCTATGCAAGAAGAATGACGGTTTCTGATCAAGAAACCAGATCCGAATCTACACTAGGAAGTCGGGTGGACGATAATAGTTCGAAAATGAAATTGTGTGATCTAGTGAGCGATCGGATTTGGTATTGCATACTGATGATATGTGTACATCGTACGGACTTGAATAAAATAGATACTGAAAATTTTGAAAAGGAATGAATAAAATGATTTTGGATTCTGTGATTGGATATTATTGTTAAGTAGGATATACGGGTGTTATAAAGGGAAAGGGAATTGGTGTTTTGATTTCAGGAGATAAATTGAATTGTCGATAAAAAGGCATGTATTTAAATTGGCATATGAAATCGGATGATTTTTTGGCTAGCCACTTGGCTTTTGTTTTCTTTTTGAAATTTGGGGGCCCGTAGAGGCATTTTGTAATCGTACCGAGCTAGCCACACAAAGGAGACGCTGGCGAAAATTTTCGAAAATTTAGGGAGTTAGAAAAATTTTTGAAGAAAATTTTGATAGTTTAAAATTTGGTTTAAACTATACTTGAATTACTGAGTAAATAATATTAATTGGAACCTAGGAGTAGTTTGGGAAAGTTAGTAAGGATGATAGGGTGTTCTTAATAAAAAAATATTATGGTGGGAAGTTGTTAAAAATGTATGGTCTTAAGAAAATAGTAAACGGGTTGGAGCATTCTTCTTAACTAGTAATTTTGGGGACGAAATTCTTTTAAGGGGGGAGGAATGTGACGACCCGGGATTTTGGACATTTGGAATTGGAATATTTAATTGATTTTAAATATTTAAAAGTTAAATTTTAACTTAAATTTCTAATATCTCCATTTATTGGATAATTAAATTATTGAATTTAATAAGTGGAAATTGGTTAAAGTATTGAATCTCGATTTTAAAAGCTTGTTAAAATATTTCAATGGCTTATAAAATTTATATTGGTAATACAGAAGATAATAAAAGTGTTAAAATTGAACTTTTAGGCGATTTTTTCAGTTTTAAAAATATATAGTTTAAATTGACGTTTAAAATAGCCTTCCAAGGCACAGTCTCCAATTTCGACGAAACCAGTTCCATTGGATCCGCAATAGTGTATTATTATCGGATTTCAAATTTCATAGCGTTTGGAGTTTTCGTGTGATCGTACAGTAGGTAAATGCGTTGAAATTCATATCGGAATTCAATATAATAACTGAGTCTAAAAAGCTATCTTCTCCATACGATCGGGTTAGGTCTCGAAACCTTTTCCATTGCGTTCGAAATAGGGGTATAACATTATACATGCCTAGCGGCACGCCTCGATAGGATGTTAAATTTTAAGCTTCGAATTGGAGTCGATTTAAATTTAAATTTAAATTTAAATCTAAATATAATATATTTATTTTTATATAATGGTCAAAATCAGTTCAAATAAATTCACATCGTTGTTTTCTTTCACCTCAGAAACACGTGTCCTCCCTGTTAACACATGTTTCCCCTTTTCTGTTTAAGGCATGCTACAAATTTTAAAAATAATAATTAAAAGAGAATGGCATTGTAAAATCACGAGCTTCTCTTTCCCTTCCTCCCTCAATATGGAATGAACGAATTCAAAAATAATAGCGTCCTATTTCGAAATTTTATTCGAATGTTAAAACATATAGTCGAGTGAAATCGAAAACCAGAGCAATTCTAAAGAAATGTCGAGCCTCTCTTATCCTCTCTTCAATTCGAAACTTCACAGAAAATAATATACGAATGAGATTCGTTCGAATCTGTTAGCATTCGAATTAGGGTTCATAGCAGATCTAAATCATGCCGTCTCTCCAGTTCGACCGAATTAAATTAGTGGAATGAGGTAGCTCTCGTGATTGGAAATCTCGAAGGCACTTCTAGGTCGCGGCTTGTCAATAGCAGGATGGTTTTTGGCTTGAGACGGTCCGTTCAGGCGCGGCAGTAGGCGAAGCTCGGTGGCGAATTGGAGGAGTGCACAAAGCTCGAAGTGAGTTCGCTCTCGAGGCCGATAAGGCGGTGCTGGGGGATTGCCCAGCCGAGGCTGGGTTTCTACTTTCAGGGGAGGTGGTTCTGACCAGTGAGGTATTATCGTTTTATTATGTAACTGAATGTTTATACCAAATGTGAGAAAAATATATATAAATTTGCAGTAAAGTTTAAAAAGGAAGAAATATATAACATCATTTGATTTTAAATTAAGGAGAAAAAATAATAATAATAGGATTTTTAAAATGTTTGAGTTTATATAAAAATAGATTTTTAAATCTATATAGACTATTTTATAAGTATATATGAAGTTCAAAAAATAAAGGTAAATATATATACACACGCACATTTTAGATTTACGAGTTTAATTTAAATAAAATTGACTGTTTGATTATTTCAGATATTAATAAAATGTAAATGTCTGTACAAGGTCAAAAATCGTGAAATCAATCAAGATTGGAGTGGACTGCAATAAAAATCAAAGGTGAGTTAATCTCACTTATTTGGATTGCCTTTTAAATTTAAATAGTTAAATTTAAATTATTAGTTGTTTGCTTGAATTGATAATTTAGTACCAGTTTGGATGTTATATTATATATAGTAGGGTATATATATATTAGAGTGATTGATTTTCATGCATTATACAATGGATGAGACCCTATGCATCCCGCATAATAGCGGATGGCCCTTTTACCGCGATATCCCCCTCGAAGTAGGATTGGTATCTATGGATGCAGGGAAAAACAAGTTGGAGGGATCCAATTAGATTCCTCAAAATATTGAATTTGTTTTCATAATCTATGATATGATTCATTGATTATCTACGATAGATTACTAATTATATTAGAAATCGAAAATATTGAATGTTATGGTTTGATTGAATATATTTGGGTATATTGAGTTATCAAAAATATATAGATTGGTATTTTGAAGGGAAATAGAGAGAGAATTTTTAAGTAAAATAATTATAAAGAATTTGGATAAATTAAAGAATGAATCGGAAAAGGATAAAAGTTGATTTTTAAATTCTAATAAATAAATTCCGAGTATGGAAAAGTAGATTTTTGAATAAATGGGAGTAAGTGAATTTTTAAACTTAAGTAATATTATCTAAAGGGATGAAGGATTTATTTTTAAATTCAGGATTTTAAATGGTTTGGGAGAATTTAAAAAGGTAAATTTTGTAATTGAGAATGAAATTAATTTTTCATATTTAAATAAGATTTTAAATCTTAATAAAGTAGTGAATATGGAATTAATGGGTTTTGAAATAAATTTGGATAAGCAAAGGAATTTATTTTTAAAATAGAGTTAGTTTTGAAAATCGGTTTGAAATCGTTTTAGTGTTTTGGAAACTGTGATTTAAAGGAAAATGAGAAAAGGAAAATTTTAAACTGGTTTATAAATAAAGTGGAATATTTATTAGTGGATAAATTGAAAGTATAGATTCCGGTGGAATTTACAAGGAAAGGTGCAATTCATTTTAAAAATAAAAAGGTGATTTTATTTTTAAAAGTTGGAAAGTATATTTTTCTAGGAAAACTAAGTATATTTTTAAAGAAAAGATTTCGAAGTATAACTAGAAGTTTAAAAATGTTTTTTAGAATGCTTTAGAAAAATTATTATTTTAACTATTTTTTTGTGAAAAGTAAATATTTATTTAAGTTAATTATGATCATTAATTATTTTTAAAGGTAAATTAGTATTATGATATTTAAAAAGGAATTTTAACATAAATATTTGATATAATAACTTTATTTTAAAAAGAAATTTTGATTTAAGTTTTACTCAGAAACTCTTATAGAATTTCTTAAGTATTATTTTTATTTAAATAATTTTAGTAGCCTTAATGTAAATAATTTAAGTATATATATTTTTGTAAGTGATTATAAGGATATGAGAAATGTGTTTTAAAAATAAAAAGTGGTTTTATTTCTTAAAGTGTGGAAAGAAATTTACGGGATTGGGACGTAACTTAATTTGGGATAAATCGAGCAGGGTTAATAAAGGATTATATGGGTTATGCTAAAATGGAAGTGTATTTCCCTGTAAAACCAAGTATATTTTCAAAGGAGATTTTTATATATAAGTTTGAAGTTTAAAGTTGTTTAAAAAGAATGTTTTAAGGAAATTTTTATTTAATCATTATAACATTTTTAAAAGTAAATATTTATTAAGTTAATTATAGAAGTGGTTATTTTAAAGGTTTAACTAGTATTATGATTTAACAAATTATTTAATATTTATACCTTATAGAATAACTTTTATTTTAAAATTAGTTTTGGCTTTAGTTTTACATGAGAAATTATAATAAATTTTATAACTAGTATTTTAAATAAAGTGTTTTAAGTAGTTTTTATTTTAAGTATTTTAAAGTATATATTTTTGGATAAAGTGATTTAAATTATTTAAAAACCTAAAGTATTAAGACTTAGTGATTTTCAGTGGAAATAAAACAATATGATGGAAATTTATTCCATGAGAGAAAAGTGATTTAAAAACTATTTTCAAAGGGTTGAAGTGTAGAAAATTATCTTGCGAAGATATTTTGAAATAAATAATTTGGAAAATTATAAAGGCCTGATGGTTGTTTGTGGATGTTATTTGATAGTTAAATAACCGACTATCAATGTTGGCCAATGCGTGATCGTTTCGAAGAGACTGGGATCGGGATTAGTTTCTCGCAAGCCACTTCGATCCGGTTTGAACGTTTTCGTAAGGAAGGAAAGAGCTTAGAGTTGAAGATGGAGCAGTGAAGTGCAAGGGCTAATCGCTACTAATCTTGAGAGTGATTCCAAAATGGATGTAGTAAGAGTAGTGCCTTCGGTTCCGTTCGGACCGGGAACAGACTTGTATGGATGAATGCTATCAGAACATCGTCAGGGGGACTGTGAGCATTCTAAGTAAATGTGTGCTAAAAAGGTAACGCATAGCCTCGAGCCTCATTAATCGGGAAAGGCTAAAACAGGGGAGGTGCGGCAAGGCTAAGTGGCTAGCAACCAATTAGGGTAAGGTCATCCCTGTCTAGATGTCCCTTTTTATTCGGCTGTGTGGGCGGTTGTTGATTCCAACCGCGGGGTGATCTTATTCGGACTATCCAATAAGGGGTAGCTCCGGTCTTGTGTTGCAGAGGATCAAGGTGGATCCTCAGTACTCTGATCTAGACCAGGTACTGTGACTGTCGTACCCCAGTAGGCCTGCCATTGATGGAAACCCAATCTCCAATAAGTGCCTTCGACCTTATTTGTATACCTATCATGCTTGGATTTAATGAATGCAACAATTCCGGCTATTTGAATAAGTATTTGTATATAGACACTACTATAATATCAGAGGATTTACTAAGAAATGTTTTGGTTATCGTAAGGTAAAAACCCGACATCTTTATTTGTGGCGTGGTCTTACGAGATGCCTTTGATTTCAAAGGATCTTGAAAACTTTAATAATGCAATTGAGTGTGTTTTCTCATGCTGGTTTTTCAGATGGACTCGGGGATTGTTTTATTATAATGCTCGAGTCAGACTGAGTATTATAGAATACAGATTCTAGATGGACTGCTATGGAGCTCAGGGGATGTGCTGGATGGCAAGACGTATCACACATATCTGTCTTATTTCTGCTGTGTTTGGTATGTTGTGTAGTCAGCTTTTGTGTGGACAAGTTATTATAACTGTCTAGTGTTTTCTATTGATTGTGTTGTACTCTGATGATGTAATGTATAAAACAGATATAGTTCTTCCTGTATAAAGATCAGTCATTCATCTATTATATATTGTTCCGCTGCATTTGTTTGATTCTGATGTTTTGTTTTCTCTTCTGCTACCTCCTTTTTCTTTCCCTTACGGACTGGTTTTTCGGCATTCGATTGTTCGGAATTTAATACAGTGGACGTATTGATGCCGATTTTCGGGCGTCGAAAAATATGGCCGTGACAGGAAGCATAGTGGAGCGCGGTGGCGAAGACGTTTCGTCAATTCATGGACCATAGCTCGAGTTGGAAGGAAGATGTGCACGTCTTGGATGGGTAGTGCACTTGTGCACGTACGTGTGATTGGGGAGAAAGAATAAGAATGGGTAAGAAGGAAATTAATAGGTTAATTAGTGACTTATTTAATTAAGTTAATTAATAGTTTATACAATCTCAATTCGTATTTAATTCATATCTTTTGCCTACGAGGTCCATTTTGGACGTGGTTTCTTGTATTGTGCTCATGATGGAGAGCCCTACTACTTGTTGTTGGATTAGTCAACTATTATTGAGGCGAGTTATGTTGTCTCTAACCACACTATGATTGTTAGTATAGTATAAAAACGGTGTTTTGAAATGATTTCTAGCTTTAAAATGTGATTTTAATATATTTAAACGCATACTTTATTTTTATTAAAGAAATTAAAAGTATTTAAAAATGGTTCTAAATCGAATATCACATGTTTCTCGTCTGACTTGCTATTTTAGGAGATTACTAGTTTCAGACCATTTTTTATATAAATCCCACATTGGTTTATATAGATACATTATATATATTGTGTGTATACTATATTGGATGTACGTATGCTCATTGGTTGCATGTATTCTTGTTTGTCTATTTTAGATAAATCAGCGATCCAACATTAGGAAATATCCAATGCAGTGTGCTTTCATGCATATTTGATCATAAATCCAAATAGATGGGATAGGTTATAGAAGAGAACTGGGATGCACGCTGAGAAATCTGAAGATGGAAGATGATGTACTTCAACGATCTTTGGACTTCAAGATGGGAGATATACGTTTTCATTTGGTTTCTACTTATACCTTTTTGGCCAAGCACATGATCAAAGTAGTCGGTATTGATCACTATAGAGTGGTTAGTGCCTTTGCTACTAACGATGAACGATTTGGCCAATCTTTGGCATAGATGGTGAGGAAGCTTCAAGGAGCACGATGTAGTGGTATTTTCATGCGACTGACTCTGGATCTTGATGTTATTGCTCTACAACGAGCGATTTCTACGGTGAAGCGATAACGTGACACTTCGACGTAATGACTTCAGGACTTTGATGACGATGACTCGACGGTGGTTAGAGTTGTTTTCCAATGATGATGGCTTGATGGTGATGGGTGGTGTGATAATTTTCTATAAGGGAGGATTCTTGGAAGGATGGCCCGCCGAAAGAATGGTGTTTTTTCTATTGTGGAATTTAGGAACGTGGGAATGGTTCCTTAAGTAGATAGAATAGTGTTTGATTCTATCATGGAATGAAGGAACGAGGGAATGGTTCCTTGAGAATAATGGTAATTAAATGGAGCCATGAAAAGACTCAGAGATGCGCACTAAGGGATCATTGATTCTTGGAGTGCTTTTGTTGTACTTAAATCAGGGGTACTGTGAGTGCACTCATGGATACTTTGTTTGACTCCCTGGATCGTTTATTTGGATTAATATACCATAAACCGGTGGATTGGGGTCTAGTACCAACTTCGGGCTAAAGCGAGTACACTAAAAACTGGGATTTTTTCCATTAATCCCTGATAGGTGTTTGGTCAGATGAGCTATCATTTGTCCAAAGCACATTGATTGATAGTGAGATTTGTTTGATGGATGCCATGTTTTCCATGATTTTTTTTATGTAGTCTATCACTCTAGGGATGTCACATGATGTAGTTATTATGGATAGGGATACCCAGGCATCCTAACATTGCACTTAGTATGGAGTAACTCTATGATATTTATAGAGTTATCATATTATTGATGTTATGTGCTAACTCTTTGGTTGTAGGGACATGTCAGTTATGTGTCCGTATACCCTTTATTTCATATACTATATCGACTTTTATAGTATTTTGAGATTATTTATCGCTCACAGTGGACTGTTATCCGACTCGAGGTTTTACACTTGATTCTTATTACCTTGGGTACTCTTAAATGAGTAGACTAAGTAGCTGGTGTAAATGATACATGGAGTTCTATAGATGTACTAGCTAGAGGCGGTGCTTTCTCATACTTATATTTGGGCTTATTATTGCATATTCCACTGTGTGACACTGTAGAGCCTTGACGGTGTTTTAATTACTGTTATTAGAGATAGTTTATCAGTTGGGTTTATTTACTAGTTACATAAACTCTATTATTATTTTGTACAACTATATGAGCATGTTTACTCTGATTTTGGGGTTCACGTAGTTATTACCGTCTCATTTGTTTATATATATGATGACTATTTTTATTCGATATGCTATGAGATATATGACATGTTCTTTGATTGTTTGATATTTTATTTCTCCTTTCTTTTCTTCTATTTCTCTTCTTTACCTCTTTTCTTTCCATCAACAATTATCCTACATATTCTAGATGCTCCAGTAGTGCACTATTTGATCATATATGCATTAAAGTTATAGGGTGGTTGTTACACCTACACTTTAGCCTATAGGTATTTGTCATAATAAATATTAATTATCTCAAAGTGGTAAGGATAAAAAAAATACCAACATAAATAAGCAATAGACTAAATGCATATCATATAAAAGAGACATATAATGCAATATCATAATACAGCAACACCTTGGCAATTTTAATAATAAATTAAAATATTAAAAATGGTAAAAATGTAATTTTAAATAAAAGGGAAAAATTGTAAATTTTCAAAAACATTAGATTATGCCTCGAGATCTATTCTACTGCGTGTAGAATGTCGTTTACAGTCAGAAAACATATATAAGTTGTTGAATTTGATAAAGCGGGCAAAAATTAGCGAAAGCTGAATCTACTGGTATTTCCATAATAGTGATTTCATGATTTTTCCCTATTACCCTAATTTTAAAAGTATAGACTAAACACTCACTTCTTTTCATTCTAAACCATAGCCGACCCCTCTTTAATTTTGTACATTCGTTTCTCCTTTATCCTTCTCAAACTCCTCAAGTCGAACATCATTTTCTATTCCTTTCTTTATACTTCTAGATCAAAAATAAAAAAAGATAAATCAAATTATAAGAGGGAAAGGGAGAAAATCAAATTGAAAGAGAAACAGAAGGAGGATCACAAATAAATTAAAGAATATAGGAAGGGAGACGCCAATTCAAATTAGTTTAGAAAAAAGGATTTCTTCGAACAACCCTTAAAGGTGTATGGATTTGTCTACAAAATGATTATGTTATCGATAAGCAGTTTATTTTTATCTATCTACCTTCTTCGAAATAAAATTATGATTTTTAATCAAAATCAATACTTCTTGTTTTAAAAATATTTGTTAATTGAAAAAATTGGAAAACCCAGCAATGAATTAATAAAATAATAATTGTAATTTGGAGGGAAGGGTGAACCGAATTGAAACTACCTCTAATTTTATAGATCTGATTTTGTATAATAAGTTTGATTTGATTTTGATAAATAAGAAAGTAAATGAATATATCCTTTGAATTTTCTTAGATTTTAACACAATTAGACTTGAATAGACATAGATAATTGATTGAAATACACATGAATAATCGACTAAAATATTATAAGCAATTGATCAGATAAACTACTTAAAGTCATGCATTAACAAAATAGAAATTGTGAAAAACCACTTGTTAAAACTGAATCTAATATGTATACTTGAATCCGTGAAGAAGAAAAATAAAACAAACAAAATGAATGAGTCAATAGCCTGAAAACATTGATTTAGACATCTGAATTAGTAATCAAACATCATAATTTCAGAAAATACGATACATAGTGGAATAAATTCAAAACTGACTAGATTCACACATTCGAACCCTTATTCAAACATTTGGAATTTAAGCTAGATGTCTAAATAAGGAATCATACGTTCGATTGCATGTAACAAAACAACTGAATTAAAATTTAGATGTCTGAATTACCGCAGCAAACCTAGGTTGAACCTGGACTTGGTACAAGCCAAGTAGAATGGATTAAGGAAACTTTTCCCACCTCTTTGTCTTTTGAGAGTTTACGCAGTTGAATGGAGTTATGCAACAAGCTTGAAAAGTATTGCTCTTTGTAACATCCTACATTCTCACTTCATGAAGCTGTTAAACATGACAGTCAACGCTCCTTGCAATTACATTGTAATCAGAAGCTGTTATCATTCATAATCAGTTTCCAGTCGCTTACTTGTGAAAGCGAAACAGAGTAGGCAGATATTTTTTCATAGTAGGATCTATTAATCCTAAAGTGGAGTTGGATCAGTTAGTCCTACCTTGTTGCTATTTCTGGACTGTTATATAACATAGGATATGAGCACTAACAAGAAGTTTATTCAATGTCCAAGTGACAAGTTATTATTAGGATTATTAACCCAAAAGATTATATTGTGATTGTTAACCTAAATGTGTAGGCTTAGCTTGGTGAGCTATACTCGTTTGGTGCAACACGACGATTATCGTTGGGAACATTAGCTCAACATATAGTAAAGGGGCCACCTATGAGAGTGTTGACTCAATGTATAAATAGGTGATCATACACAAGAGATGTTTCTAAGAATTATTCGGTTTTTCATTTCCACCATTGAGCGGAAATTTTCATGATCATAATTCAATCACATTAAGGATAGTAAGGCTATATTATGGAAGTAAACAATCCCTTATATGTTGTGTAGGCACACTAAAGAACACTCCCAGATGTAGGTTTTAACTGAACTTTTATTACTTGTCCACATCATACCACTAATGGTATAATTCACTAACTAGACCTTGTCTGATCTCCTTCATTTCCCCCACTTTAAATCTATCACAAGTGGTCAAAGAAGTAAGTGAGGTACGTAAGAAAAGTTACATGGAGGAGGTGACATAGAGCTCTAAAGACATATTTATATATAATTTCCCTCCATGTACTTATATTATCTTATTTCTATCCGTGTGACGACCCGGATTTTCGGACCAGTTAAAATTGCCGAAAAATCTGCCCATTCTAAAATTACTTATGAAAACTACCAACTAATACACCATATTTGATAAATATTCAATATTACTAAATGTATAGGATACAATTTCAATTATACAACTTATCAGAGTAGTTAATTAATTTATTAATTCAACAAAGTGTGCTTTAATACATACCAAATCCAGCGACAATAAATCTACCACTGCACAACTCTTATGAGAGAGACAACACTATCCTTATCTGCAAACTCAATAAACAATGTAAATGCTGAATAAAATAGTAAGCAGGAAAGATACAATAACACAAGATAAACAACAACAAATAACAGATAATGTGATATCCCGGAATTTCAAGCAATAAATATGTGATAATCTCCTTTTATAAATTATTTAAAATTGGCAAAATTATTTTTTTAAAACAAATAGCAATGGATTGTTTATATGTATGTATATATATATATGTGTGTGTGTGTGTGTGTGTGTGTGTGTGAGTGGATTTTAAATTGAATTTAAAATTGAATTTGAATTTGAAATTCAAAAGATAAATATCTTAAAATAAATTAGGTTTTAAAAATACTATATATATATATGATTTTATTAGTATATAATTTGTTTTATATTATTTTCTTTAAGGGATTTTATTTATATAAATTAAGAAAATGTATTAATTAAATTACAAATTAAATATAAAGATTTATAAAAACATTTCAAATTAATTAACACATGCATAAGTACAAGTGTAAAGTAATGAAATCATATTAATAACAAGTGTAAGTTAATAAACACATGCTAATGACAAATGGAAGCAAATTAAACAAATGTCACAATTTATTTTATTTTCTTTTATTTTTAAAAATGATTAAAAAAGGCTATAAATATATTAATCTCTTCTCTCTCATTACTTTTTCTATCTTCAATTTTCAAAAACTCAAAGAACAAAGCCTGTAAACATTTCAAAAACCAGAACAAAACAAAAGCCTGTAAACTATATTTATACCAGAAATTAATTCAAATAATAATCTAATCAAGCAACAACTCTTTAACCTGAATCACCAAAGCAAATCAAGCATATTCAACTAAATCAAGATAAGATCGTCTCAATTTTAAAGCCTAGATCATCTCAACAACAAAGTTTCCAGTTAACAAGTTTTCAAGCATTTTTCAAGTTTCCAGTTTCAAAAGATCAAAAACATTTCAGTTATAGCTCTCTATTCAACATTTTCCTGGTGAGTAAATATTTTTTTAAAAGCTTAAGTAAACGATGATCTATTGCATGTGAAGTTCTAGGAATAAATTATGCTTTGCATGTATAAATAAGTGTGATTCCTGTATGTAAGTATATGTGCATGTCTGTT
Organism: Allium cepa; assembly: GCA_030765085.1. Taxonomy (NCBI): domain Eukaryota; kingdom Viridiplantae; phylum Streptophyta; class Magnoliopsida; order Asparagales; family Amaryllidaceae; genus Allium; species Allium cepa. Next base: position 984,372,219 of record CM060929.1, on the reverse strand, counting down.
CCACTGTTCTTATTTACAGAGTTGAAACAAAGTAGAAAATTCAAAAAATCTCCTCATCCAATCTCTTATAGGCTTAGGAATTCAAACAAGTTGTCTTTGTTTAAACCTAAACTAGGATTTAAAAATATTTTTAAGTATAATAAGTGTGAATATTAGCTGGAAAATAGAAAAGACAGTATTTTCAAAACATGTTAAATCCAAACACTTTGATTCTCTGATTCAGGCATATAATCTGAGTCGTCTTTGGAAATCATGATTTTTAAAAGTTAAATCACGATTTTTAGTGTTGTATCGAATGAGGAAATCGAGGTTGAACGTGAATTGGGTTTTTAGGCTTTTCTGGTGATCGGTGAACTCGGGAAGGTCGAGATCGCCACTGGAGGAGGCCAAGGTGGAGTCGAGCTAGGGAAAAATGTCAGGTGGATTTTTTAAACCACCATGGTGGCGGCAGTTCATCGGAGTAGGGTTTGGGCATAGTTTTGGTCGAGAGGGGAAATCTTATTGTCGCGATGTCTCTAGATCATTGGACTGGGGGGAAAAGTGGAGTAGATGGTCGACGAAGGTATGGACGGAGTTTCACGGTGCTGGTGGTCGACAACAACAGGGCGAGGCAGTTTTGGTCGGATTGGGTTAGGTCCCAGCTCGATCAGATGGTTCATTTTCGATTTGGTGTTTGTGATGGATTCTGGGTGGTCTGAATCGATAATGGAGATGGTCGACGTTGTGTTGGAGGTGTGGGTAGTGGTTGGAGTCGTCTCGATCAACGGTGCACGCGCACGAGGTTGGCAGTGTGTCAGTGATTTGGGAAGGAGTGTGGGCTCGGGGGAAACTCGGGAAAGTGAGGGTGATGTCTCGGGTTAGTCTCGTGTAGCTCGTGAGTGTTTTACTTATAACAGTTTTAACTTAACAAGTTTTTTTAAAAAAAGAGAGGAAAGGAAGGAAGTCTCGGGTGTGACTCAGGTTGGAGACTGGGTTGAACCCGAAGGAAGTTTATAATAGTTTTATAAAAGCAAGTTTTAAATTTAAAATGAATCTAGTTCAAATCTATTTCTTAAATCAATATTCTTTATATAATAATGTCTTTAAATATTAGGTTTTAAGAAAAGTGGTATGTTTTGTTTAACTTAAATTTATTAAGTTGAATTCTTAAGTTATTTTTATCTTAAATTAAATGGTTTAATTAAATAGTAAAAGATAAAATGTTTAGATTTAAATGATAATGATAATTAGGTAATTAATAAGATATGGATAGTCTTAAAAGTTAATTAAGGTTATAAAGATTAAAGATTAATTCAATTAATAAAGCAATTAAAGAGAAATTAATTAATTCAATTAAATAATGATTAAGAATTAATTAATTAATATTTAAGGGTTATAAGTTAATTAATTAAAGATTAATTAATTTGTAATAAAGCATTAATTAATTAAGTAATTTAATATTAGTTAATTAAGTAATTAGAGATTAATTAATTGGTAATTAAGGATTGATTAACTGATAATTAAGGATTAATTAATTTGTAATTAAGGGTTATTAATTAATAATTGAGGTTTATTAATTAATAATTAAAGGATAATTAATCAGTGATTAAAGATTAATTAACTGATTTATAAAGGTAATTAAAGAATGATTAATTAATTCAAATGGTTGTAGTTAATTAATGATTGATTAAGTAAGATTAGATAATTAATTCTTAAGTAATTAATTTAATTTGAGTTGATTAAATTAATTATAGTGTGGATTAATAAGTCTTGCTTATGAATGATTGATGGAATAGAATGACTGGATTGATTGATTTCTATAGTACGCTAATCTGTGATTTTTCGTGATGTGATATACTTTAATATAGTTGTGATAAATGTGAGTTGTTTATCTGTGATGAATGCTGTGTGAATTCAGTATTCTGGATTGAATTAATTTCTTTAAACCCTAAACAACTTGACCTTTAAAACGACGTTTGGATTTCGATGAGATCGGGATCGAATATCAGATTTGATTATCCGAAAACCACATCGATCCAAGTTAAACGATAGGTCGTGAAATCTCAAGTGAAGATCGAGATGAAGATTCAGCGTGCACGGCTATTGTTGTTAACTCTAAGGGTGACTTCAAAATGAGTGTAACGAGATAGTGCCTTCGGTTTCGTTCGAACCCAGAACAAACTTGTATGGATGAATGCTATCAGACCATCGTCAATGGAGGACGATGAGCATTCCAAGATGTGTTCTAAAAAGGTAATCATAGCCTCAAGCCTCATAAACCGAGAATGGCTAAAACAGGGGAGGTGCAAGCAAGGCTAAGTGGGTAGCACACAAGTAGGATAAGATTTTCCCCTGTCTAGAGGTCTCTTTTATTTCGGCTGTGTGGGCAGTTGTAGGCCACAATCGCGGGGTTGTCTTATTTGAACTATCTAGTAAGAGGTAGTTTCGGCTTTGTGTTGCAGGGGATTAGGCGGATCCTCGGTACGATGATCTAGACCACGTACTGTAACGAGCGGTACCCCAGTAGCCCTGCCATTATGGAATCCATTCTCCCTACGTTCCCTTTACGGTTTTTATTGTAGAACCCACTTTGTGGCTAGTATGTTGGAATTTAATAATGTAACAATTTCAGCTATATGAATATTTATTTGAAAACCCTAGACACTATTATAATATAACTGGATTTCCTATCAAACATTTTGGTTAAGGCAAGGGAAAAAATTATCCGTGTTTATGTGTGGAGAGTCTTACGAGATAACTTTATTTCAAAGTTTTTTCAAGTTAAACAACTTAATCGTTTAATTACACTAGACGCATGTCTGAACCGGAATTTATTCTCTTTTCTTAAACTCTTGGGTACTCAAATTTTTATGAGTAGCCAAGTGATCAGATTTGGCTTGACGAATTTTAGGAAGCTTGGAGCTGGAGTCTTGGGGTATCTATATATCTATTTACGCTGTGTTGGAGTCTTTTTGCTGTTGTATTTTGGAATATAATGGATAGACAGGTCTTCACAACTGTCTAATGTGATGATGTTGTTGTAACTATGTACCTTTGATGTATTGACTATATAATAGTTATTTGATATATTATATTTTTCCGTTTCCACTATGAGATTCTGATATTGTTTAGTTCTTTCTTTCTATCTATTCTTTTTCTACCTATTTCTTTCTTAATGATGATGCGTCTTTCTGTGGAATGAAAGGTGGGTCGTCATAGTTAGTACAGAGCGCTAGGTTAAGATAATACCTAGGCTTTGGAGTAGTATCTATCTTGAGAGCGCGTACTTGTAATTTTTATATTACTATATTCCTATCTAAATTTTTGGGTTACCTGTCCAGGTTACCAACAAGAGTTCTAGAGGAAGGAGAGGTAGAGTTGTGGGTAGCGCGTCTACCAATAATGGAAGAGGTTCGACTGCTAGCGAGGCTGTAAATCCAACACCGCCTTGAGTAAGTATTGCTGCTTTGTGCAAGGATTTCGCCAATCTGGAAGGAAGACATTTTAAAGGATCGGAGTCCATTACTGAAGTACAGGCTTGGTTACGCTCATGTGAGCGCATTTTTAAGAGTTTGGATCTGTCTGATGAGCAAACGAGAGTGATGGAATCGTGGCAACCTCAAGAAGGAGCTACAGCTTAGTGGGATGCAGTTACAGCGAATATTTCAAAGGACAATATTTCTTGGAGTAAGTTTAAGGAATTTTTTGAGGAACAGTTCATGCCGACAGCTGGGAAGACTCGTTCGTATAATGATTTTCTTGATCTGAAGCAAGGGAGTATGTCGGTTTCGGAATATGAGAATAAGTTCAATAAATTATCTTGCTACGGACCTGGACTTATCGACACACCCTTAAGAAGAATGAGATGTTTGTGTTGGGAATAAGGCTTGAGTTCTACGAGAAGATGACGACACACCTTAAGGGATCTTTCGTGGAGTTGATCGATATGGCATTAAGGTATGAGGAGCTTATGAATAAGAAACCTTTGGCATCTACAACAGCACCTAGTGGAAATTCTTCCAATCTAAGTAAGAGGAAATTCAACCCAAATTGGAAGAAGCAAGGCAAATGGAAACAGGGAGGCAACAATGGACCTCTTAAGTGCTATGTGTGTCAACAAGAGGGTCATTTGGCTAAGCAGTGTCCCAGAGGAAGATCTCAGCAACAACAGAACCGTTAGATTGGACCCAGTTTAGCATTGGTTCAGAAATCCTTATGTTTCAACTGTAATCAGCAGGGGCACATGGTGAAGGCCTGTCTGCTTCTTCAGAAGGCCTAGCAGAAAAAGGTGTTTTCTCTTAAAGGTGGACCATCAACTTCTTCTTCTTCTAAAGGCAAAGGCGTTTTGGAAGGTACTTTTCTTTTAGATGGCAATTTTATTAGAGTTCTTTTTTATTCTGGTGCATCTCTTAGTTTTATTTCTTTGGATTCGATAGAGAAGTTTCAACTTTCCTCTAGTATGGTAGACCGCCCTATTTTTGTATCTAATCCTATAGGTGGGGTAACTAAGTTAAATAAGATCTATAGAGACCTAAGGATTTCTCATCCATCTCATAGTTTTTCTTACGACCCATTTGTCTTGGATTTCAAAGAGTTTGACCTTGTTCTAGGAATGGATTGGTTGGATAAGTATAGAGCTGTTTTGATTTGTGAAGAGAGAATTGTGTCTTTGGAAACTGAGTTGGGAAGAATCGCAAAAGTGACTTGTGATAATTATGGAGTTCACTTGAGTAATCTTTTGCATGGAATCGAGGCATCTCTAGGAGGCGTAGAGTCCATCGAAGTGGTAAAGATTTTCCTGATGTCTTCGAGGAAGTCAATGGTTTGCCCCCACATTGGGAGATAGAGTTTCAGATTGACTTAGTTCTGGAAGCAATACTTGTTGTTTAGCCCAGTAGAAGGATGGCGCCGAGAGAGAGAGAGAGAGAGAAGAGCTGGTGAAGCAGACCTAAGATTTCTTAGAGAAATGTTTGATCCGACACAGTTTTTCCAATTGGGGTTCTGCGGTAGTCTTTGTGGCCAAGTCCGATGGGTCATTGATTCTGTGTGGATTATCGGGAGTTGAATAAGGTTATTATTAGGAATAAGTATCTATTTCTCCTTATAGACGATCTTTTTGATCAACTCCATGGAGCTTCTATTTTCTCCCAGTTGGATTTAGCTTCGGGTTTCCACCAGTTAAGGGTAGCCAGGACAATATACCCTTGACTGCGTTCATAGGACCCAATTGTTTTTATGAGTGGCTGGTTATGCCTTTCGGGCTAACCAATGCTCCTTTCTATTTTGTGGATTTGATGAACCGAGTTTTTCGGGATGTGCTGAATAAGTTCATGCTCGTGTTCATCGATGACATTCTTGTTTACTTCAAGTCTGAAGAGGAGCATAAGCGACATTTGAGAATCATATTGGAGACTTTGAGGAGGCATGTTCTAAAGGCTAAGTTTTCGAAGTGCCAGTTTTGGAAGTCGGAAGTCAGATTTTTGGGGCATATTGTTTCTCGAGAGTGTATTTCTGTAGATCCAGCCAAGGTAGTAACTATTCAGGAATGGAAGCAACCGCAGACTTCGACAGAAGTCCGCAGTTTTTTGGGTTTGGCAGGGTACTACCAGAAATTTATCAGGGACTATTCTAAGATTTCTTCGCACTTAACTAAGTTGACTCGGAAAGGAGCAAAGTTTATATGGACCCCCAAGTATGAAGAGGCATTCCTGGATTTGAAGGCAAGGCTGACCAGTGCACCTGTTCTAGCTATTCCTGATGGTAAGAGTAAGTTCAAAGTCTACATGGTGCTTGTGGAGTTGGGCTGGGTGCAGTGTTGATGCAGAATGGGAAAGTGCTTGCATATGCGAGCAGGCAGTTGAAGCCACTGAAAAGAATTATGCTACGCACGATATGAAATTATTGGCCAACATCTTTGCATTGAAGATCAGGAGGCACTACCTGTTGGGAGAGAAGTTCGAGCTTTTCACGGATAATAAACCTTTGAAGTACCTTTTCTCCCAGAAGGATCTGAATTTGAGGCAGCAGAGGTGGGTAGAATTTTTGGCGTCTTATGATTTGGATATCCTTTATACTCCAGAGAAAGCAAATGTTGCGGCGGATGCTCTGAGTAGGAATGCAGTTCTGTCTATATTGGAAGTCGTTCCGTCTTTCCAAGAAAGGATCATAAGCAGTCAGATGAAGGATAAAACTTTTGAGGAATTGATTCTTGGATCCAAGGAAGGTCGATATTCGAATTTCAAGATAGACGATAAAGGAGCTTTGAGGATCAATGGTCGTTTGTGTGTTCTAGATATGGATGGCTTGAGGCAGGAAGTTTTGTGGGAAGGCCACAAATCAAGGTTGAGTACCCACCCAGGGATTTCAAAGATGTATAAGGATATGAAGAGAGTCTTCTGGTAGCCGGGCATGAAGAAGGATGTTGCTGCTTTCGTCAATGGATATGCAATCTGTCAGCAGGTGAAAGGTGATCAACAGAAGACAGCATGATTGTTGCAGCCTATGGAAGTTCCTTAGTAGAAGTGGGAAATGATTTCGATGGATTTCGTCGACGGTTTGCCAAGAACCAGAAAGGGAAACGAAGGAATATGGGTAATTAGACCGATTGACCAAGAGAGTCCATTTTATTCAGGTTAAGGTGACCAAAACTGCAGCGTCTTTGGCAGAGATTTTCTTGATGGAGATTGTTAGACTGCATGGTGTTCCTATCAGCATAGTTAGTGACCGTGACCCAATCTTTACCAGTAAATTTTGGGGAGCTCTGCAACAGCTTTCGGTTTGAGATTGAGTTTAAGTACAGCCTGTCATCCCCAGAACGATGGACAAACGGAAAGCTGGATCAAATTCTTGAGGATACGTTGAGGGCTTGTGTTTTGGATTTCGGTGGATCTTGGGAGGACCAACAATTAGTGGAATTCTCGTACAATAATAGTTATCAAATGAGTATCAAGATGGCACCATATAAAGCTATGTACGGGAGACCTTGTAGATCACCGCCTTGTTGGGTGGAGTCGGAAGATCGTCTTGTTCTTGGTGCAGATTTGATCCGAGAGGCATCTGCGAAGGTGGAGCTAATCAAGAAGACAATGAAAGCAGCCCTGGATCGCCAAAAGAGTTATGCGGACAAGAGACAAAGGCAATTGGAATTCGAAGTCGGAGATTTGGTCTTTGTCAAGATTTCCCCGATTAAAGGAGCGATCAGATTTGGAAAGTCAGGAAAGCTTGCCCCAGGGTATATTGGTCCGTTTCGAGTGCTTGAGAGAATTGGTGCTATGGCCTACAGGATTGAATTACCAGTCCGGATGGCTGGAATTCACAATTTTTTTCACATATCTCATTTGAGGAAATACGTGCACAACCCATCTCTAGTTGTGGAGCCAGCAGTGCAAAAAGATTTAGAGATCGAACCAGAATTATCTGTAGTCAGGAATCCAGTCCAGATCGTTGATCAAGATGAGAAGCAACTCAGAAACAAGGTGGTGAACCTTGTCAAGGTGCAGTGGAGCGAGGATCCCAAAGACTGTACTCGGGAAACTCTGGATAGTTTCAAGAAAGCTTATCTGAATTTGTGTCCGGATAGCTAGTAATGTTTGTTTGAATGAATTGTTTGTGTGGATGTTAGTGTATAACTGACATGTATGCTTGAATTGTTTGAAATAAAAATTTTGGATTAACTTTTGCTTTTAAATTTCAGGGACGAAATTCTTTTAAGGGGGAGGAATGTGATATCCTCGAATTTCAAACAATAAATATGTGATAATCTCCTTTTATAAATTATTTAAAATTGGCAAAGTTATTCTTTTAAAAACAATAATAATGGATTGTTTATATGTGTGTATATATATGTGAGTGGATTTTAAATTGAATTTGAATTTGAATTTGAAATTCAAAAGATAAATATCTTAAAATAAATTTGGTTTTAAAAATACTATATATATATATATATGATTTTATTAGTATATAATTTGTTTTATATTATTTTCTTTAAGGGATTTCATTTATATAAATTAAGAAAATGTATTAACTAAATTGAAAATTAAATATAAAGATTTATAAAAACATTTCAAATTCATTAACACATGCATAATTACAAGTGTAAATTAATGAAATTATGTTAATAACAAGTGTAACTTAATAAACACATGCTAATGAAAAATGGAAGCAAATTAAACAAGTGTCTCAATTTATTTTATTTTCTTTTATTTTTAGAAATCATTAAAACAAGGCTATAAATATATCAATCTCTTCTCTCTCATTTCTTTTTCTATCTTCAATTTTCAAAAACTCAAAGAACAAAGCCTGTAAACATTTCAAAAACCATAACAAAACAAAAGCCTATAATTATATTCAAACCAGAAATTAATTCAAACAGTAATCTAATCAAGCAACAACTCTTCAACCTCAATCACCAAAGCAAATCAAGCATATTCAACTAAATCAAGACAAGATCATCTTAGTTTTTAAAGCCTAGATCATCTCAACAATAAGTTTCCAGTTAACAAGTTTTCAAGAATTTTTCAAGTTTCAGTTTCAAAAGATCAAAAACATTTCAGTTATAGCTCTCTATTCAACATTTTCCTGGTGAGTAAACATTTTTTTAAAAGCTTAAGTAAACGATGATCTGTTGCATGTGAATTTCCTGGAATAAATTATGCTTTGCATGTATAAATAAGTGTGATTCACGTATGTAAGTATATATGCATGTTTATTCCCCTGCTCTTATTTACATAGTTCAAATAAAATAGAAAATTCAAAAAATCTCCTCATCCAATCTCTTATAGGCTTAGGAATTCAAAAAAGTTGTCTTTGTTTAAACCTAAACTAGGATTTAAAAATATGTTTAAGTACAATAAGTGTGAATATTAGTTGGAAAATAGAAAAGACGGTAAATTTTTTAAAACATGTTAAATCCAAACACTTTGATTCTTCGATTCAGGCATATAATCTGAATCGTCTTTGGAAATCATGATTTTTAAAAGTTAAATCACGATTTCTAGTGTTGTATAGAGTGAGGAAATCAAGGTTGAACGTGAATTGGGTTTTTAGGCTTTTATGGTGATCGGTGAACTCGGGAAGGTCGAGATTGCCACTGGAGGAGGCCAGGGTGGAGTCGAGCAAGGAAAAAATGTCAGGTGGATTTTTTAAACCACCGTGGCAGCGGCAGTTCATCGAAGTAGGGTTTAGGGGATAGTTTTGGTCGAGGGTGGAAATCTGATTGGCCGCGATGTCTCTGGAGCATCGGGGTTCATCGAACTGGGGGGAAAAGTTGAGTGGATGGTCGGTGAAGGCGTGGACAGAGTTTTACGGTTGCTGATGGTCGGCAACGACAGGAAGAGGCGATTTTGGTCGGATTGGGTTAGGTTCCAGTTCGATCAAATGGTTCGTTTTCGATTTGGTGTTTATGATGGAATCTGGGTGGTCTGAATCGATGATGGAGATGGCCGATGTTATGTTGGAGGTGTCGGCAATGGTCGGAGTCGTCTCGATCAACGGTGCACGTGCATGATGTTGGCAATGTGTCAGTGATTTGGGGAGGAGTGTGGGCTCGAGGGAAACTCGGTAAAGTGAGGGTGATGTCTCGGGTTAGTCTCGTGTAGCTCGTGAGTGTTTTACTTATAACAGTTTTAACTTAACAAGTTTTTCTAAAAAAAAGAAAGGAAAGGTAGGAAGTCTCGGGTGTGACTTAGATTGGAGACTGGGTTGAACCCGAAGGAAGTTTATAACAGTTTTGTAAAAGCAAGTTTTAAATTTTTATGAATCTAGTTCAAATCTATTTCTTAAATCAATATTCTTTATATAATAATGTTTTTAAATATTAGGTGAAGAAAAGTGGTATGTTTTGTTTAACTTAAATTTATTAAGTTAAATTCTTAAGATATTTTTACTTAAATTAAATGGTTTAATTAAATAGTAAAAGATAAAATGTTTAGATTTATATGATAATGATAATTAGGTAATTAATAAGATAAATGGTTTATCTTAAAAGTTAATAAAGGTTTTGAAGATTAAAGATTAATTCAATTAATAAAGTAATTAAAGAGATATTAATTAATTCAATTAATTAATGATTAAGAATTAATTAATTAATATTTAAGGGTTATAAGTTAACTAATGGAAGATTAATTAATTTTTAATTAAGCATTAATTAATTAAGTAATTTAAGATTAATTAATTAAGTTATTAGAGATCAATTAATAGGTAATTAAGGATTAATTAACTGATAATTAAGGATTAATTAATTTGTATTTAAGGGTTATTAATTAATAATTAAGGTTTATTAATTAATAATTAAAGGATAATTAATCAGTAATTAAAGATTAATTAATTGATTTATAAAGGTAATTAAAGAATGATTAATTAATTCAAATGGTTGTAATTAATTAATGATTGATTAAGCAGGATTAGGTAATTAATTCTTAAGTAATTAATTTAATTTGAGTTGATTAAATTAATTATGGTATGAATTAATAAGCCTTTCTTATGGATGATTGATTGAATAGAACGACTGGATTGATTGATATCTATAGTATGATAATCTGTGATTTTCTATGATGTGATATACTTTGAATATAACAATGATAAATGTGAGTTGTTTATCTGTGATGAATGCTGTATGAATTCAATATTCTGGATTGAATTAAATTGTTTAAACCCTAAACAACTTGACCTTTAAAACGGCATTTGGATTTCGATGAGACCAGGATCAGATATCAGATTTGATTATCTGAAAACCACATCGATCCAAGTTAAACAATAGGTCGTGAAATATCAAGTGTAGATCGAGATGAAGATTCAGAGTGCAAGGCTATTATCGTTAACTCTGTGGTTGATTCCAAAATGAGTGTAACGAGATAGTGCCTTCGGTTTCGTTCAAACCTGGAACGAACTTGTATGGATGAATGCTATCAAACCATCATCAATGGAGGACGTTGAGCATTCCAAGATGTGTTCTAAAAAGGTAATCATAGCCTCAAGCCTCATCAACCGAGAATGACTAAAACATGGGAGGTGCATGCAAGGCTAAGTGGGTAGCACCCATGTAGGATAAGATTTTCCCCTGTCTAGAGGTCCCTTGTATTTCGATTGTGTGGGCGGTTGTAGGCCACAACCATGGGGTTGTCTTATCCGGACTATCCAGTAAAGGGTAGCTCTAGCTTTGTGTTGTAGGAGATCCAGGCGGATCCTCGGTACGGTGGTCTAGGCCACGTACTATGACGGGCGGTACCCTAGTAGCCCCGCCATTGTATGGAATCCATTCTCCCTACGAGCCCTTTACGGTTTTGATTGTAGAACCCACACTGTGGCTAGTGTGCTGGAATTTAATAATGTAACAATTTCAGCTATGTGAATATTTATTTGAAAACCCTAGGCACTATTATAATATAACTGGATTTCCTATCAAATGTTTTGGTTATCGTAAGGGAAAAACTTGTCCGTGTTAATGTGCGGAGAGTCTTACAAGATACCTTTATTGCAGAGGTTTTTTTAAGTTAAACAACTTAACCGTTTACTTACACCATACCCATGTCTGACCCGGAGTTTATTCTGTTTTCTTAAACTCTTAGGTACTCAAATTTTTATGAGTAGCCAAGTGATCAGGTTTGGCTTGACGAATTTTAGGAAGCTTGGAGCTGGAGTCTTGGCATATCTATATATATATATTTCTGCTGTGTTGGAGTATTTTGTCTGTTGTATTTTGGAATGTAATGGATAGACAGGTCTTCACGACTATCTAATGTGATGATGTTGTTGTAACTATGTAACTGTGATGTATTGACTATGTATGTTATGTGATATATTATATTTTCCGTTTCTGCTGTGAGATTCTGATATTGTTTAGTTCTTTCGTTCTATCTATTCTTTTTCTACCTATTTCTTTCTTAATGATGCGTCTTTCGGTGAAACGAAAGGCGGATCGTCACAGATAAACATGAAAGGGTTATATTATGTTAGAGGCTGCATCACTACCACTTGTAACTGCCTATGTACCCCTATCTAATTAGGTACCCAATTAGATACAGGATGAAGCCAACATAGTTCTCATACCACAAATAGGACTCATGTAGTCTACAATTGTAACAACCCTGTATTTTGTGATTTTTTTTTGTATATTTTAATTATTTTAATTAAATTTTGATTTAAAAACTTTTTTTTGAATGATTAATTTTGTTACTTTAAATATAAACTTTAGTTTTGATATGAATTATCATTCCAAAGCATGACTAAAAAGAATATTTTCCAAAAAGTGAATTTTGGTCAAATTAATCAAACTTTGACTTTTAATTTAAATTTTTAAAAGTTTTCAAATTTAAATTTTATCTTTTATTATGAAAGTACATAAAATTTTAAGAACACTGCTTTTCGTTTCGTTGAAAACGGATTTAAATTGCAAAGTTATACTGTTTTCAATATTGTGTGTATATTGGGTTATTCAACAATAGTCTTTATTTTAAATTTTATAAATGACATTTTATTTGATATATCTTATTCCAACTTGTATATTTATTTTATATTATGTATACTTTGACTTTTGGATACTTTTAAAATGATAATAGAATTTTTCAAAAATTAACTGTATTTATTTCCTATTTTTTAAGGCTGTTTTCTTATTTTATGTTATTTTCTTCATTAAAATTATATTTAAATTTTTTAATTTGTTTTGTGAATGTACTTTTATTTTATAGTATTATATATGTTTAAAAATATATTACAAGCTCATATGAATTTTCTAAAATTTATTTCATGTAGTTTCAAATTTTCTAGACTAGTTTACTATTTTAGCTATTTTCTTTAATTTAACTTTATATATTTAATAAATATTACATATATATATTTATATTTTGATAAATTTTCGAAATCTTATCTGTTATTATTATTAATTCCAGAATATCAAGTTATGTAAACAAATTTAAGAAGTTTGAAAGGTTTAAAGGCTAAGAAACGTAATGTCGTTTCACGTTTCTTTTACAGTTTCTTTTGTCATCAATTCATCAGTTATTTTAGCCACTCCTTACTTTATTTATTTATTTTATACATTCACTTTTATTTTTTGTGTTTATAATTTATTAATATTAATTTTATATGTATTTTGATTAAAAATAGATTTTTCCAAAGATTATTTGGGTTGTTTCAATTTATTTAGCCTAGTTTCACATATATTGATATTTTCTTTATATAAATTATATAATTTAAAATGTATTTATTGATTTTTCTTATTTACATTATTTCTAAGATTATTTATCTATTTTATCAGGTTTTTTATGTATTTACAAAATAGAAAAGAGAAATTTGAAAGGCCTTAAACTTTCTATCTTCCTATGGGCCTTTATAGTCCACCCTTTTACTTTTAACCTAACCTTTCACCAATTAACCCTAACTATTCCTCATTTTTTTTTCTCCAGCCGACTTCCTCCTGTTATTCACGAATTTTCAAAGCTCCAAAACCCTAAAAATCATGGCCTCCATCTTGAAGAAAAAAATTTAGGTAAATTCCTCCTTTCTTTCTACTTTTTCTCCTATTTCTATGCAAATTTTCCTTGCTTTCTCCCCTGATTGGAGCAGCTTTCCCCCTTTCTCCACGGCCACTACCCACTTCCATCTCTTCCCGACCATCACCACCATCTAAGCCTACAGCCATGACCATGGCCGAACACCCCTTGATGGTCAAACTCTTCCAAACGCAACCAAAAGCCTAGATCTATGCTTGTTTGCCCTTTTCTTGCTCATCCACTCCAACCACCACCCTAACCACCACCATAGTAGCAACCACCACCTCTGACCTGATCATCACACACCCCTCCAACCTCTATCCAGATCTGAAACATCAAGAGCCGAGCCAAACAATGCATGTAGACGAGCCTTGTGGTGCACCAAAACTACACTATGTTGCCTAGTCTCTTGATATTCTTATGTTGTAACTTCCTCCACATGTTCTAGCCTTTATGCCATGCATTCCTATGATCAAACCTGAGCCAAAGTCATGTCAAACCTTACCTAAATAAACCCCTAGGTCGTGCAAAAGAATAGAGAAAGAAAGGCAAAAGTCATTGCATTCATATCTCTTTTTATTCCTTTTTATTTCAAAGTTATTTCATATATAGTTTTATTGAATTTGTGTTTGTTTGGATATTTTGTTTTGGGTTGTAACACAAGTTCTAAGCTTGGATCTCTTCCCACTTGAGCCTATTGTTGTGTCATCGTGCCTTCTGGAATCAGTTGTGTCATTGGTATTGAAATCTCCAGCCATAAAAGGTGAGTAAAACTCACACGACGTTTATACTTATGCAGTTGTGAAACAACAACAATTGAATGTGTAGAATTTTATGTGATGTTATAACTGACTGTGATTATTTATGTGACATCCCGGAATTTTGACCCTATTATTGCAATAAGTTTTTGATCAAATTTAAATAAGATACAAGATTTTTCATTTTGAAATAAATAAGATGTTGGATATTATTGGTTGTATATGTGATATAAAGGAATTTATAATTTCAAAATGTAAACCAGACTCTTTTAACAATATTTAAAAATTTAATCTGTTTTATTTAATAAAACAAAATAAAAATAAATTGTGTATGAATGGCATTTAATATCAGAAAAATGAATGCACTCGAGTGAAACTCGAGTTTGATTACTTGATTCTTCGAGTTTTACCCTGGGTTGTTTATGTGTGTGCTTACTGTTGTTTAAAAAAAAACTTAAGCTTTCTAAAAAAAACAAAGAAAAGAAAAAGAAACAGAAGTATTAGAAACAGGGGGGGAGAAGAAAGGTAGGAGAGTAACGCGAGAAGAGTGCTGGGTTATCTCGTGTTCGACCCGGGTTAGTCGCGTGGATGTCTTCAGTTTGTTTTACTTCCAGGGTTTTGTTAACTATGATATGATGTTGAAGAGTAATAAGCTAAGTATCAATCATGTTATTAATTTTATCAAATTGTTTAGGCTGTAATTAAGTTTATGAAGGAAGATTAACAGAAAGCAAGAATGAGTAAATAATTTACAAGCAAGGTTAATTATGCATGTAATAAAACTTTATAATTGTAATTTAATGGTAGTTCAAATGTAATCAATTTGATAATTTTAATTTAATAGGTAGTTCCAATCGGAATCAAGTTTATAAATAAAGATTTTAATAATAATCGTGTATAAAACATTTGTAATTAAGAATTTAATTTGAAGTTGATTAGTTAACAAATCGTAGCTAACGAACAATTAAATAATTAATGATCAAATGGATTAAGTTAATTGATAATTAATGATTAATTAAGCAATTAATAATAATTAATTGTGTAATTGAGTTTTATAATCAATAATTAAGGTTATTGGTTAATAATTAATTAATTAAGCGAATAATTAATAAGAAATTGAAGTAAGTTAATTTATTAGTAATTATTTACGCAAAGAATAAAAATGTAATCCATTCTTAAGCATGCAATTAAGTTTTTTTTTAACAAATCAAACTTGTTGATATGAATCGATGATTATATTGACTGCCTCTGATATGTATTTATATGCTATGATGTTATGTGATATATCTGTAATGATTGTGTATGATTTATCCGTGTTAAATTGCTATATGATTTATCTGATGTTATTTATCCGTGTTAAACTACTATATGAATTATCTGATGTTATTTATCTGTGGAATTCAATTGTTGAATTTAAACTGTTAAGTTAATTAGACAACTTGGCCCTTAAAATGGTGTTTGGATTCGATGAGACCGAGATCGGAAGAATCAAATTTGATTCTCCGAAAACCACATCGATCCAATTTAAACGTTAGGTCGTGAATCCTGAAATGAAGATCGAGATGGTGCTTTCAGAATGCAAGGGTTATCGTCGTTAACTCTGAGGGTGATTCCAAATGAGTGTAACGAGATAATGCCTTCGGTTTCGTTCGAACCCGGAACGAACTTGTATGGATTGAATGCTTTCAGCACATCGTCAGGCGGACGATGAGCATTCTAAGAAATGTGTTCTATAAAGGTAATCGCAGCTTCAAGCCTCATCAACCGGGAATAGCTAAAACAGGGGAGATGCAGCAAGGTTAGGTGGGTCATGCCCAAGCAGGACAAGATATTCCCCCTGTCTAGATGTCCCTTATATATTTCGGCTTAGTGGGTGGTTGGTCGCGCCAACCACGAGGTTTATCTTGTTCGGGACTGTTCAGTAAGGAATGGTTCCGACCTTGTGTTGCAGGGGATGAAGGGAGTAATCCTCGGTACGGTGATCTAGGCCCCGTACTGTGACGGGCGGTACCCCAGTAGCCCTGCCATTGTTGAAAATCCATTTTCCCTATGAGACCCTACGGTTTTGATTTGTATTACCCACTTTTGTGGCTAGTAGCTGGAATTTAATCATGTAACAATTTTGGCTATTTTCTATTTACTTGAAAACCCTAGACACTATTATAATATCACTGGATTTCCTATGAAATGTTTTGGTTAGCGTAAGGTAAAAACTTACCCATATTTATTTGTGGGGAGTCTTACGTGATCCCTTTATTTTCAAATGTTTTCGAAGTTAAACAACTTTAACCCGTTTACTCATACCAGACCCATGTCTGACCCGGAGTTTATTTTTGTTTTTCATAATCTCTCGGGTACCCAAATTTTTACGGGTAGTCAAGAGATTCAGGTTAGCTTTGACGAATTCTGGAGGAGCAATGGAGCAGGAGGCTTCAGCGTTGTAGATATATATATATATAGTTCCACTGAGTTAGTATCTCTGAGTCATATTGGTTGAGTTGTATTGTATTGAGTTGTATTAACTAGACAGGTATTTATAACTGTCTAGTATGTTATGTATTATCTGTATAACTCTGATTGATGTATTATATTATGTAAATACTTATGTGATTAATATAATTTATTCGTTCTGCTGTGAGATTCTGATGTTGTTGTTCTTTCTTTCTTTTCTATTTTCTATCCCTTTCTTTCTTAATGATGATACGTCTTTCTGGTAGTAGAAGGGCGGGTCGTCACAGTTGGTATCAGAGCAGAGGTTTGTGATAACCTTGGCTCTGATAGGAATTACTCATAAAATAGAGTTTGTAGAACTCTAAAATGAGTTTGAGAGTATTAATAGATAAGAGCGCGTATTTGTTAGTGAATATAAAAATTGTTTTTATATTGTGTTGATTTATCTGTTGAGTGTTTATGAATTCTGGTCGATGTGTGGGACGCCATTTCATCGATAGGGATTTCTAAACTCTTAAACAAGGTAGACCGACACAGTATTTTTTTTAAAGTAGGGTAAATGAAATAATTTTACCTAAAATTATATTTTGGCATAAAAGAAATATTTTTCTGAAATAACTATATATACTTGGATGTTTGATTGTTAATAGTACAATCAAATAAAATTTTAAATGTGAGTGGTTTATAACCAAATAAAATTATCTAAGTATGGCTTAAATAAAAAGGAATATAACTAAAATTTTATTAAACTAGAATTTAAGTCCTGGAAATTTGAAAGGTGTTTAAATGAATTCAAACAAAAGGATTTGGGAAATTTAAAAGCTTGGGAATGTTTGAAATATTTTTCCAAAGATTTGAAGGCAACGATGTAATATTGTTTTGGAAAATATTGTTGAATGGAAATTGTTTTGGAAAGGATTTGTGAAAATAAGGAAGCACTGAACTCACTTCAGTCGCTGGAAAATAATCCTGATGATGATGGCCACATCATCAGTATTCATTTTCGAGTTTCTAAAGTGATGGATTGCTACCAGGATAATTGGACATGATATTTGGAGTTGTTGGGTACACAAGTTGTTTTAGAGATTTTCAAATAGAGAAATTTGTTTTGGTGAAAACAAGTGTTTGGGATTTGAAATTTGATTGTCGTTTCAAAATGGTTTTGGAAATGAAAACCAGGCAAATTGAATTCTAAGAATTCTATTTAAATAATGTGAAAGGTTTGAATAAATCAACTATCGAACTTATAAAGTAAAATTGATATTAATAAGAAGAAATTGGGAATTTTAATCCCGGAATTAAAATTTAACTTAAGGAAATGAAAGTGAAGAAAATATATTTGAGTTTAACCTGAGATAAGTTAAATGGAATTGAAGTTCAAAATGAACTTAATTGGATATAAAACTGGAAGGTAAAATGATTGTAATAGTGAAATGACAATTTATACCTTACGATAGTAAGTGTTATATATATAATCTGAAATTGTGATTATACGATGAAATGACTCAAATGAGCAATATAAGCTTCTAAGTAAATAAATAAGCTTTGAACTCATATAGTGAGAAATAAATTTAAAAGAATGGTGAGTAGATAAATTTAACTGAAGTTGAGTTGAAATAAAGCTGAGTTTAAATGAACTCAGTCGAGTTATAGATAAAATTGAATGAAATAAAATTCTTATGTAAATAAGTAAGTGTAAACCAAAGTAAGTATTGAATTGAATTAGAATAGAATTGGTGTGAGTTGTGAACAAATCTAATTCCAGCATGAATTGAATGACTTTATTATAAATTCAATAATGAATTGTTAATATAAATTAAAAATTTAAGAATGGATAAAAGAATAAACTAATCAAATAGATTAGTAAATAGTTGGGATTTGATTAAAGGAGAATCGAATCAAAGATTTAAATGGAAGTTGGTGGAATAAAATAAACTTAAGTTGTTGGGAGGAATAGTTTGAAGGAAATAATAGCATGAGTAAATTGTGTAATGATTGTTTAAAAATATTGGTTGTTTAGTTTGATAAAATGGTTTGAAAATCAAACCGGTTGAAATGAAAGAAAATGCAATGAAAGGATTGTGAATAAATTAAATGAGATGGACTCAAGTGTAAATTGAGTTGGAATCAATTTAGGGTTTGTTATAAAGCTTAAGTGATTATTTATTCACGATGATACTGTTGAATCGCATATAGAAATGAGTTGTATTGAAGTAGACAAGATTAGATAAAATTTTATGAATTATAGGAAGCAAAATAGGATGATATTGAAATGAGTTTGTTTTGCTTAAATGGATTATATATCTAAACAAGTAAGTTGTAAATCCCTTTAAAATAAGGAGAATGGTTTGAGAATTGATTGGAAATATAAAATGCTAAACAAATGGAGACTCTTTCAAAACTTTTCAAAGTTTGAAAACTATATTGAAAAAAAAAATTAGTAACAAAACAATTGCAAATTGGAAATTGAAATAAATTAATGAATGAAACTAATTTAAGAATAATGAAAGAAATCAGTTATAAATGGAAGATAGTCAATAAAGTTAAATATTCAGAGTTGAAGGAAAATTTGAATTCACATGGAATTAGAAATTCAAATTGGAAATAAGAAATTATAAAGGTTAAGGTGGTGGAGTGATGATGTGAGATATATATAATGCTCATATTAAACTTAAGAAATGAATGGTGAAATTCTTGAGTAAATTTGATATTGAGGGAAGTATTCCAATTGGATTGAAATCAAAATAATGTGAATAAAAGAAAATTGATATAGTTGATAATCAATGGATATGAATACGTAGGATGTACGTATATTATTTTATTCGCATAACAATATGATCCAGATTCGAACACAGAATTTCAAGATAATTATGTATCGATCCGAGTTAGGATTTTTCACTCGATTTTCGACGACGAAACATGGATTTGGATTTTGATTGATTCTTGAAATTCTCTATCATAGTTGTGACTATGCAAGGAGAATGACAGTTTCTGATCAAGAAACCAGTTCTAAGTCCGTACTAGGAAGTCGGGTGGATGATACTAGTTCGGAAGTGAAATTGTGTGATCGAGGAAGCGATCGAAATTGATATTTGCGTACGAATGGTATATGTACATCGTGCGAGCCTGATTAAAATAGATATTAAAATTCTGTAAACAAGACAATAAATTTGGAAAGGGCTAATACTGTAGATTTCTGTATTGAATTGCTAGAATGGATGTCTGGAATTTATTGTGTACTCTGTATATCCCATCTTAGAAATTTGTTCATGATTCATTAGTTGTTAAACCAGTAATTCAGGAATTTGGAAATTTAAATCCAATTTAACTGTGGTCAGGACTCCAGTTTGGATTGTTGGTCATTGAGAAACCAACTCTCGACAGTTTTAGAAAGCTTATCCAGATTTATGTCCGGATAATTAGTAATACTATTAGAATTGACTATTTGATTATTTGTTTTGTATGGATGATATGTATGTTTAGATTGTTAATATAAAGTTTTTGAAAATTAACTGTTGTTTAAATTTCGGGGACGAAATTCTTTTAAGGGGGAAGGAATGTGACATCCCGGAATTTTGACCCTATTGTTACAATAAGTTTTTGATCAAATTTAAATAAGATACAAGATTTTTCATTTTGAAATAAATAAGATGTTGGATATTATTGGTTGTATATGTGATATAAAGGAATTTATAATTTCAAAATGTAAACCAGACTCTTTTAACAATATTTAAAAATTAAATCTGTTTTATTTAATAAAACAAAATAAAAATAAATTGTGTATGAATGGCATTTAATATCAGAAAAATGAATGCAGTTAATAATAACAAGTATATTAATACAATTCTTTCCATATTCATATAAATATAAAATACATTAGTACTAATATAAGTTATAAATCAAATATTGAAAGATAAACTTTCAATAAAAATAAGATTTAAGTACTGTTTCTAAATAATAACTTTTATAATTAAAATAAAATAAGCTTATAAATATTAAACATGAGCTTCTATATAAATATAAATACTTATAAATATGGTTATAAACATGAGCTTCTATATATTTAACATAAATATAACATAACAGTAGGATTACAAACTTAAGTACAAAATTATAACTTGAATAAGAAATAAATAAAAGTGTTAACTATTGAAAGAAAAATATACATAATCTATAAACAATGAGACAAATATCTTTAAACAAATGTGACTTGTCTGCAAACATTAATAGAAATGTTAATATCAGCAATGAAGAAAAATTGGAAACCTGCAAACATCTCTTATATGTGATCATAAGAAAAATCATAATACAAACACAAATGAAAACCTGCAAACTGTATATGCATAAAAACCTGCAAGCAAACATTAACCTATATGTGAACATAAGGAAACAAATATTCACATCTTAGTTCAAAAGCAAGGGTCTGCAAATATCTTTACAAAAATCACTGTGCAAGTTCACAATAGACAAATGCAAATGTCATTATGTATCATTAGGCAAATATGCTCAGCAAACATGTTGTTTATATGTTAACATAAATATGTTCAAACAAATATACTTCAAATATCTTTGTACAAAATGGTGTCAGCAAACATTAATATTATGTTAGCCTAAATGAACACATTAGTACAAGCAAACCTGAAAATATCTTTGTACCAAAGTATTGTGTCAGCAAACATTATGATATGTTAACATATATGTTAACACAAACATTAATTAGCCACTTTTATTTCTGAGAAAAATAGCTGCTAGCCGAAATTTTTAATCCATCACAGGTTTTAGTACAAAACAAAATAAAATAAAATAAGCAAGATATTTATCAAGTGAAAGCTTGTTCAAGAAGACAAGATGTTCAAAGTTATAAATATTTGTATTTATCATTCTATTTTGTGATTCCATAAATTAAACAAGGATCTGAAAAGCAAAAGAAGAAAATAAACAAAACTTCATATTTGCAAGTTCAAAATAAGTTCAGGAAACAAGAGAAAAAATAAGTTGCAGGAATTTCAAAACTGCATACTATCAAGCTTAATCAAATTCAAGCTTCAGGTCTCTTGCATCATCCAATACTAGTCTCTGTTACAACAGGTTTTGGGTGAGTAAACATATTTTTAAATCTAACTCTTATTATGTATTTCATGAAGTATTGCTATGTGAATAATTTAAAGTTCTGGAAGGTTTGGCTTAGTACTGTATTCTCTGCATATTGAAATTCTTCCAGGCTTCAAATTTTTGTTGAGGCAAAGAAATCAGAGAATATTTCATACTTTTATATTAAAAAAAATTCATTTTTTCTTTTAGTAATTTAATTCAATGAATTTGTTTAGGCTTAAGATTAAGGTATGGGAAATGTTCTATGTAGCAGTGAAATGTAAAACACTGTAAACCAAAAATTTACAGTAAACTTAAACAAAGACCAAAATTCAAGTAACTCGAATTGTGATCTTGAACTTATAAATTGAAATAATATGCAAAGCTATGATTTTTAAGACAAAAATCATAATTTTTAATCCACTATTCACATAGCAGTTAGACAGTGTACCAAATTTGCTTTTATTTGAATTTCTGAAGATTCTTTCAATAATTATTGATGATAATCGACATGAAGCTTAAGTGGTGTTGTGAGATCACTAGAAAAATGTTAAAAAAATTTATTAATGCAAGATTTTTAAGGGAAGATCAAAAGTTAATTTATTAGTAATTGTTTACGCAAAGAATAAAAATGTAATCCATTCTTAAGCATGCAATTAAGTTTTTTTTTAACAAATCAAACTTGTTGATGTGAATCGATGATTATATTGACTGCCTCTGATATGTATTTATATCCTATGATGTTATGTGATATATCTGTGATGATTGTGTATGATTTATCCGTGTTAAATTGCTATATGATTTATCTGATGTTATTTATCCGTGTTAAACTACTATATGAATTATCTGATGTTATTTATCTGTGGAATTCAATTGTTGAATTTAAACTGTTAAGTTAATTAGACAACTTGGCCCTTAAAATGGCGTTTGGATTCGATGAGACCGGGATCGGAAGAATCAAATTTGATTCTCCGAAAACCACATCGATCCAATTTAAACGTTAGGTCGTGAATCCTGAAATGAAGATCGAGATGGTGCTTTCAGAATGCAAGGGTTATCGTCGTTAACTCTGAGGGTGATTCCAAATGAGTGTAACGAGATAATGCCTTCGGTTTCGTTCGAACCCGGAACGAACTTGTATGGATTGAATGCTTTCAGCACATCGTCAGGCGGACGATGAGCATTCTAAGAAATGTGTTCTATAAAGGTAATCGCAGCTTCAAGCCTCATCAACCGGGAATGGCTAAAACAGGGGAGATGCAGCAAGGTTAGGTGGGTCATGCCCAAGCAGGACAAGATATTCCCCCTGTCTAGATGTCCCTTATATATTTCGGCTTAGTGGGTGGTTGGTCGCGCCAACCACGAGGTTTATCTTGTTCGGGACTGTTCAGTAAGGAATGGTTCCGACCTTGTGTTGCAGGGGATGAAGGGAGTAATCCTCGGTACGGTGATCTAGGCCCCGTACTGTGACGGGCGGTACCCCAGTAGCCCTGCCATTGTTGAAAATCCATTTTCCCTACGAGACCCTACGGTTTTGATTTGTATTACCCACTTTTGTGGCTAGTAGCTGGAATTTAATCATGTAACAATTTTGGATATTTTCTATTTACTTGAAAACCCTAGACACTATTATAATATCACTGGATTTCCTATGAAATGTTTTGGTTAGCGTAAGGTAAAAACTTACCCATATTTATTTGTGGGGAGTCTTACGTGATCCCTTTATTTTCAAATGTTTTCGAAGTTAAACAACTTTAACCCGTTTACTCATACCAGACCCATGTCTGACCCGGAGTTTATTTTTGTTTTTCATAAACTCTCGGGTACCCAAATTTTTACGGGTAGTCAAGAGATTCAGGTTAGCTTTGACGAATTCTGGAGGAGCAATGGAGCAGGAGGCTTCAGCGTTGTAGATATATATATATAGTTCCACTGAGTTAGTATCTCTGAGTCATATTGGTTGAGTTGTATTGTATTGAGTTGTATTAACTAGACAGGTATTTATAACTGTCTAGTATGTTATGTATTATCTGTATAACTCTGATTGATGTATTATATTATGTAAATACTTATGTGATTAATATAATTTATTCGTTCTGCTGCGAGATTCTGATGTTGTTGTTCTTTCTTTCTTTTCTATTTTCTATCCCTTTCTTTCTTAATGATGATACGTCTTTCTGGTAGTAGAAGGGCGGGTCGTCACAATTTATATATGATGTGAAACCTGTTAAATTTCATGTCATATCATCTGTTGTTATATATATGTTGTTACTGTTCATTCATATCTGTTTATCACCATTGCAAGTTCCCTGTAGACTAGAATCACTATGGGTTGAAATGATACATACCCGAACGGACTTTAGAATAGGGAAAAATCATTATGGGTTGAAATGATAGGCCTGAATGATTTTCAAATTTATTTCTTTTACTTGGGACTGCGGGTTTGAAATGATAAAACCCGAATTTTTCTTTGTAAATTACGGGTTGAAATGATATATTACCCGTATCACTTTACCTAGCGTAGAAAATTATACACAGGCCCGTAGTTAAAATATGTTTTTCTAAAATGTTTAAAATATTTTAGAAATGTAAATATTATAATATTTTGATTTAAAATTTATTAAAAATAAATTTTGTAAAGTATTATTGATTTTCTGAACAATTGTAAGTGAAATGAATTAATGAAAAGTTAGAAAATTTTGAACGTAAGTTATTTGGAAAATTTGATTTAATTATAATTGGAAATTAAATTGAATATGAAATTATGATAAATTTATGATAATTTGAATTTAAATGAATTAAAAGTTATTTTATATCATATTAATGTTTTTTAACAAATTCGAAATGTGAAATGAAAGAATATTTTAAGTTGAAATTTTGAAATAAAACTAAAATTGGAAATTTACGAAATTGACTTAAAAGTGAACTTTTAGTTAAGTAAATAAAAATAAAATTAAGTTATATTTGAGAATTTGAACTTAAGTGTTAAGTTGAAATTTAATGTAATGGATTTAAAATTGAACATTGCAATTTAATAAGTGAATTATTATTAAATCTTGATTTTTGAATGGAAATTTAACTTTATAAGATCATGAACTTGAGGAAAAATTAAATGACGTTATAAATGTGAAAACGTATGATTTATAAGTTAAAAATGTTTTAAATAAAAATATAATTGGTTGAGAAATTATATTGAATATTTGAAGTTAATTGACTGTATTTTTGAAATGCTATTAATTACAATGTAAATGATATTACAGCATTTGAAAATGTTGTAGTTGATGATAATGAACTAAACAGCTAAATTGAATTAAAAGCTATTATAGCAATTTTTGTAAGTGCTATAAACTGTTGAATTTAACTAAGTTTATTCGAAATTTAAGTAAACCCTATTGCAACATTTTAAAATGTTGTCTTTTGTTAAATTGAACTGTTTTGAATGTATTTTTCCATAGCGTTTTCTAAATGCCACGAAAAGTGAATTTTCACTGCTTTGATAAACTTAAGTGAATAAATGAACTTTGGAAGTTGAAAATTTTGGAAATTTAATAATTTAATTATTAAACATAATAACTTCATTTTAATGATTAAAAATGATTTTTGGAATATATACTGTTTTGAAATATGGATTGAAATGATATTTTAAATTGAATAAAATGAATAATGATTTGAAATGAATGTGGTTTCAAAAAGATATGATATTTTGATATATTAAATGATTGAAATGTGGTTTTGAAAACATATGATATTTTGATATTAAAATGATTTGAAAAGAAGATCCGAAAGATATGATATTTTGGAATGATTTAATCTTTATTTTGATAAAGATTTGGGTTGAAATAATATTTTATTTTGAAGTATAATTTGTTTTTAAAGTTATAACTACGGGTTATAATAACGATGGGTTGTTAAAGAGACCGGGATCGGATATTGTCTTATAGCCGGCCAATACCGAAAACCACTTTAACAACTGTGTACGCGGTGGAGGTTCCAGAATAAAGTAGGATGGTGGCGACGTTCTCGAGGTATATTACGTGGACCCAACTCCCGTGAGTTGGCATAAATGACTAAAACAGGAGCTATACCGGGCTACACAAAGGGTCGCACCCTTTCATCGAGCATGCTCCATCAGAAACCATTCTATTACTTTTGTGATTCGATATGTGGCGCCACTTTGATTCGGGGGTATTGTTCGAGGTGGGCGGAAGCTGCTGGATTGCCGTCACCACCGGTCCGGGAGTGCAAATGGTGTATCCACCCTGGCATTGCCTCGTGTGCCGTGTCATATCCTTATATCGAGCCCACTACGATATTGGTTTTAACGATCCGACCGCGTTAAGGTTCACCATCCCCTAAATGCTATTTTCTATATGATTATACTTTACTGATTAGACACTACTGTATATTGCATATATTACTACATAGTAAATAGTTTAACGGATCCTTAGAGGATGGACGGTCCCAAGCATCTTCTAAGTTACTTGTACCTTTGCTACAGTTCACTTGAGTTGGTTTACATTGTATAAGTATGTATGTCCTGACTCGAGTGTTTGTATTTTTATTTATGCTCGGGTCAGCCTGAGTTATTCACAGATTTGGATTTCCACTTTCTAGAGATTGGAATCGCTGGAGATTATCTACTTGTCAAGTTTCATTTTTTCAGTTCGGTTGTTCTATTCAGCTTGTACTTGGTTATCATATTTAAACTTCTGTTATACTTTATTTCTTCTATTGTATCTTATGTAACTCTGATATATTTATATAGTAGCTTCATGAACTACTATCTCTTTTACTTCCGCTGCATTATTATTACTCTGTGTCTGTGATCTGTGATTTTTATTTACTGTATATTCGGAGATTTTCCAAATTTTTATTTACAACGCGGTATTTTGAGAAATTCAATTCCGGCATGAGTGTCTACCTATACACTTATAATGGATGCGAATGGTTGAAAATACCGGGTCATTACAGTTGCCATCAGAGCGTTGGTAGCTCTAGGCAAACTCAGCATATGGAGTGAATGTATTTACAGAATACCTTTCATTCGAGTTTGAATCTCTTCCTTTTTGACTCGATTCCTTTGAATTTTGGAACGTTCCCTATGATTCAAAAATCCATTCGTATCCTTCACTATTCATCTTCTTTTGACTTTGGAGTATTTCATAACTCCGCTTCGAATGATCTTTCTAGTAAGTCGGCAGTCACGCCAATTTCAAATTGAATTGAAAAAAAAAGGGAAAACTCCTTTACAATTAGCATCGATTCACCAGAGATTTATATCTATCCTTGGTTTAAATGCTAATATCTTTTGTTATCCCAAACACTAACTCTTGAGATCAATGTATATTTACCCCATAAAAAAAACCCACATTGATCTTATTCTTTAAGTCACGGTTGACCCGGTTAAGGTTGCCCGTGATTTACTTAAGCTTATCCACCTCCCTGTTTTGTTATTTAACCATCTTGTCTTTTGTTTCCAATCTGTTCTTCCAAACATTTTGAATTGTACTTCTATATCTATGTTTTGTTTTATACATTGTGCTGTTTGGGTTGTTGATGTTGATTTGGGTTTCCGATCGATTCGTCTGATCAACGCTATCGATAAGATTTCCAAAACACTCTGACAGAACAAACTGGCACAATATTATTTTAAAATTTGGTCAATGAAATAATTTTTTTATATATAAGTAAATTTATGGAACTTAATAAATTGATTTAAATTGATTATTTGACGTGATAATACTTAATTTATCATTTATTGTTCTATAAATGAATTTATAAATAGTTGTTTATAAATTGATTTGGGAACTGAAATGAATTTAGAACAAGAAATTTGAGAATTTGATTTCCAATGGTTTCAAACCTTTTGTTTAAAAAGTTTTAAAAGGGATATATTATTTAAAGTATTTTCAAATAGAAATTTGTTTCCAAACAATTTTAAAGTTTAAAATTAGTGCTCTTCTCATTGTCGCTGGGAAATAACTTCGGTGATGATCGCGACATCATCGACATTCATTTTCGAGTTTCGAAGTGAAGAGACCGTTCTGTAGTCTTGCTACAGTTTTGTTTCGGGGGAATTTAATTGATTTGAATTTCTAAAATATGACTTGATTTATAATATATATAGATATATGATTGAAATTTGATTTGACATATTATATATATATTATTACTTATCTCTAAATGGTTTGGAGAAATCGAAAATACAATTCTTAAATTTTATTTTAAATAATAATTTCAATTATAGAAAGAGAATCAAAAATTTGGATAAATGATTAAAACTTGAGAGAATTGAATTGAAAGTTTTATTTGTATAATATAATTGCATTCAAATATAACTTACCTTAATTTCAGAAGTTAACAATGTAATTGGATAATATACAATATAAAAAGATTTTATAAATGAAATTTGAGTGGTTATAATAAATGTTATACACTTAAATTTTAATTATAAAATGATTAACAAAGGTAAATATAATAAAGGGTAATTGAATAACTTAAAATAAAATGATGTTAAAAGAACTAAGAATGAAAGAAAGCAGTTATAATAAGTGTAAGTATGTTTAACATAAGTGATAAATATAGTGAGAGGAATAAATTTAATTTCAATTATGAATAAAGAAGAATAAAAATTTATTAAGTACATTGTGAGTGTAATAAATGATTATTTTTCAAACCCATAGTTTTAAAATTTGTTAATTTAAGATGATTGGATAATAAGATAATGAAATTTGGAATAGTTAAGATTTATTTAACTTGTGTAAAGATTTATTCTCTGTTTAAGTTGAAATTTCCATGCTTTCAAATTTATTTCCTTATTTTGTTTTTCAAACTATCTTTTGGTTGTCCTTATCATCCTTATCTTGCTACAGACTGGTATAGGCATCTTTCTATAATCTCGATTTTGGAGAATCTTGGAAAGATCATCTCCACCTTGTTAAACATACCTGTAACAATATTTATCAGGTATAATTTAAATCTCCTTATCATCTTGTCCTAATCTTATTTCACTCTATTTTTCTTTTCTGTGTTTTCCCGTACCTCATTCCTTTTCGGGGACGAAAAGTTTTGAGTGGGGGAGAGTGTAACAACCCTGTATTTTATGATTTATTTTTTTGTATATTTTAATTATTTTAATTAAATTTTGATTTAAATTTTTTTTTGAATGATTAATTTTGTTACTTTAAATATAAACTTTAGTTTTGATATGAATTATCATTCCAAAGCATGACTAAAAAGAATATTTTCCAAAAAGTGAATTTTGGTCAAATTAATCAAACTTTGACTTTTAATTTAAATTTTTAAAAGTTTGAAAATTTAAATTTTATCTTTTATTATGGAAGTACATAAAATTTTAAGAACACTGCTTTTCGTTTCATTGAAAACGGATTTAAATTGCAAAAGTTATACTGTTTTCAATATTGTGTGTATATTGGGTTATTCAGCAATAGTCTTTATTTTAAATTTTATAAATGACATTTTATTTGATATATCTTATTCCAACTTGTATATTTATTTTATATTATGTATACTTTGACTTTTGGATATTTTTAAAATGATAATAGAATTTTTCAAAAATTTACTGTATTTATTTCCTATTTTTTAAGGCTGTTTTCTTATTTTCTGTTAATTTCTTCATTATAATTATATTTAATTTTTTTTATTTGTTTTGTGAATGTACTTTTATTTTATATTATTATTTATGTTTAAAAATATATTACAAGCTCATATGAATTTTCTCAAATTTATTTCATGTAATTTCAAATTTTCTAGACTAGTTTACTATTTTAGCTATTTTCTTTAATTTAACTTTACATATTTAATAAATATTATATATATAATTATATTTTGATAAATTTTCGAAATATTATCTGTTATTATTATAAATTCCAGAATATCAAGTTATATAAACAAATTTAAGAAGTTTGAAAGGTTTAAAGGCTAAGAAACGTAATGCCGTTCCACGTTTCTTTTACAGTTTCTTTTGTCATCAATTCATCAGTTATTTTAGCCACTCCTTACTTTATTTATTTATTTAATACATTCACTTTTATTTTCTGTGTTTATACTTTA
Source organism: Allium cepa (assembly GCA_030765085.1). Lineage (NCBI taxonomy): Eukaryota > Viridiplantae > Streptophyta > Magnoliopsida > Asparagales > Amaryllidaceae > Allium > Allium cepa. Next base: position 984,342,380 of record CM060929.1, on the reverse strand, counting down.
TTAATATTAATTTTATATGTATTTTGATTAAAAATAGATTTTTCCAAAGATTATTTGGGTTGTTTCAATTTATTTAGCCTAGTTTCACATATATTGATATTTTCTTTATATAAATTATATAATTTAAAATGTATTTATTTTTCTTATTTACATTATTTCTAAGATTATTTATCTATTTTATCAGGTTTTTTATGTATTTACAAAATAGAAAAGATAAATTTGAAAGGCCTTAAACTTTCTATCTTCCTATGGGCCTTTATAGTCCACCCTTTTACTTTTAACCTAACCTTTCACCAATTAACCCTAACTATTCCTCTTTTTTTTTTCTTCAGCCAACTTCCTCCTGTTATTCACGAATTTTTAAAGCTCCAAAACCCTAAAAATCTTGGCCTCCATCTTGAAGAAAAAAATTTAGGTAAATTCCTCTTTTCTTTCTACTTTTTCTCCTATTTCTATGCAAATTTTCCTTGCTTTCTCCCCTGATTGGAGCGGCTTTCCCCCTTGCTCCACGGCCACCACCCCCTTCCATCTCTTCCCGACCATCACCACCATCTAAGTCTACAGCCATGACCATGGCCGAACACCCCTTGATGGTCAAACTCTTCCAAACGCAACCAAAAGCCTAGACCTATGCCTGTTTGGTCTTTTCTTGCTCATCCACTTCAACCACCACCATAGCGGCAACCACCACCTCTGACCTGATCATCACACACCCCTCCAACCTCTGCCCAGATCTGAAGCATCAAGACCCGAGCCAAACAATGCATGTAGACGAGCCTTGTGGTGCACCAAAACTACACTATGTTGCCTAGTCTCTTGATATTCTTATGTTGTAACTTCCTCCACATGTTCTAGCCTTTATGCCATGCATTTCTATGATCAAACCTGAGCCAAAGTCATGTCAAACCTTACCTAAATAAACCCCTAGGTCATGCAAAAGAATAGAGAAATCAAGGCAAAAGTCATTGCATTCATATCTCTTTTTATTTCTTTTTATTGCAAAGTTATTTCATATCTAGTTTTATTGAATTTGTGTTTGTTTGGATATTTTGTTTTAGGTTGTAACACAAGTTCTAAGCTTGGATCTCTTCCCACTTGAGCCTATTCTTGTGTCATCGTGCCTTCTAGAATCAGTTGTGTCATTGGTATTGAAATCTCCAGCCATAAAAAGTGAGTAAAACTCACACGACGTTTATACTTATGCAGTTGTGAAACAACAACAATTGAATGTGTAGAATTTTATGTGATGTTATAACTGACTGTGATTATTTATATATGATGTTAAACCTGTTAAATTTCATGTCATATCATCTGTTATTATATATATGTTGTTACTGTTCATTCATATCTGTTTATCACAATTGCAAGTTCCCTGTAGACTAGAATCACTATGGGTTGAAATGATACATACCTGAACGGACTTTAGAATAGGGAAAAATCGTTATGGGCTGAAATGATAGGCCTGAATGATTTTCAAATTTATTTCTTTTACTTGGGACTGCGGGTTTGAAATGATAAAACCCGGATTTTTCTTTGTAAATTACGGGTTGAAATGATATATTACCCGTATCACTTTACCTAGCGTAGAAAATTATATACAGGCCCGTAGTTAAAATATGTTTTTCTAAAATGTTTAAAATATTTTAGAAATGTAATTATTATAATATTTTGATTTAAAATCTACTAAAAATAAATTTTGTAAAGTATTATTGATTTTCTGAACAATTGTAAGTGAAATAAATTAATGAAAAGTTAGAAAATTTTGAACGTAAGTTATTTTGGAAAATTTGATTTAATTATAATTGGAAATTAAATTGAATATGAAATTATGATAAATTTATGATAATTTGAATTTAAATGAATTAAAAGTGATTTTATATCATATTAATGATTTTTAACAAATTTGAAATGTGAAATGAAAGAATATTTTAAGTTGAAATTTTGAAATATAATTAAAATTGGAAATTTATGAAATTGACTTAAAAGTGAACTTTTAGTTAAGTAAATAAAAATAAAATTAAGTTATATTTGAGAATTTGAACTTAAGTATTGTTATCCCATTTTTTGGACAAAACTGGAATATCAATGTTGAGCGCCTCTCCACCACGATCGAGCTAAGAGGAAGCAAGCAAGCGTACATAAGCCGGCGATTTCCCTCAAGGTTCAAGTATGAAAGTCCATTCGGTGAAACAATACAAGACTCATTCGGCATTCACAACCCCCAAGCTCATTCGGAAGTGTAAAGTGAAACCTCATTCGGCGTTCAAAATAACATGTTTCATTCGGCATTCCCAATGCCGAGATTCGTTCGGCACCGGTCCAAGAGAAAAGGAGCAAGACCTCTCCACCTCAAAGCCGGTCCAAAGCTCCTCCATAACATACCCATTCTGCCGAACCAACTCGAAGCGGCACCACCGGACCAACCTCTCCCAAACCCACTGCCACCGAACCAGCCTAACTAACTCACCACCGAACAACCTCCATGCCGAACCAAGACACCAACAATCCACTACCGAACCAAGGCATGCCCAACCACATAACTCACCACCGGATAAACCTCCATCCCACTCCATCGCCGGTCCAAGCTCCCTACCGAATGAAAGCTCGCCGAACCAGAATTGCCAGTCCAGATTACTTCAGCCCAGGCCCACCAGCAGCTATATACTTCCATGACCACTGCCCCCTACCTCATTCTATAAATAGAGGGGCAGGGGTACAACAATGGCAGACAAGTTTGAGAGCTCAAGCCCGGAAGGAACTCTCAAACAACTTTAGATACTTGTAATCAAAGCTTTGTACTTGTAATCTGAAGAAAAAAGGAGAATAACATATAAAGTGGACGTAGGCATGTTCTTGCCGAACCACTATAAATCTGTGTGTCTTTTACAGTTTAGTCCCTGTTTTTCATATATTTGCATAAATCATCCAAATCACTAAATACAACATAAAATCAACCAACTCATACGACTTTGGGTGTTTGCGGCCATTTTTTACGCAAACATTTTGGTGCTTTCACTGAGAAGAACCAGCTTCCACTACATCGGATAGAAGTTGAATTTGAAAATCTAAGAGTTTAGATCTAAGAGTTATGACGAGACAAACAAGTAAAAGGCAAAGGCCAGAGAGAAGTGAACACCAAGGAAGTCAAGAGGCTTCCTCAGGAGGGAATCAAGCGTCAATCTTCATCACTAGGGATGAGATGGAGGCCATGATGAGAAGACAAGAAGAGATGATCCAGAACTTACTTCAGCAAATTGGGCAAATTGGAGCACAAATCCAAGGAGCAACTGGAGTTCAGAACGGAGCAGGACCATCTGGCGCAGCACCAGAGCTAGGGGGCACTCACGCAGAGCATGTTGATCCGACCCCGAGAAGTGAGATGGGGGCATCCGAGCCACCTGGTAGCAATAGAGGAATGAACGTTCAGCCAGGGAGGCATACACATGGGAACTCCCGCGGACTTGGGGGGCAGGTCGAAGACAGTGAACGAGAACTACAGCTTGGAGACAACGACAGATTAGCAGAGATGGTTAGAAAAGCTATGAGAGGCGGTTTAGTAAACAGAGACTTGGAAGATGTAAACAGGAGTCCTTTTTCTTCTGCGATTAGGATGGCTAGGAACCCACCAGAATTCAAGCTACCATCATTGGACATGTACAACGGGAAAACGGACCCCACGGTCCATCTAACGAAGTATATGAGACATATGGAAGTGCTGGGGGCATCAGAGGAGGTTATGGCCCGGTGCTTTCCACTGTATTTGACGGACATTGCAGCGTTATGGTTTAGACAACTGGAGAGCGGCTCCATAGGAACGTGGGCAGATTTAACTGAGAAATTCATGAGGCAATTCAGGGTTCATATTGCGAGACCCAAGAATGTGATGACTTTGGCAACCTTGAAACAGAAAACTGGAGAGACTTTGAGGAGCTTTCTAACGCGATTTAACGCGGCGGCAGCATCAGTGGATCGACCAGATCCATCTATGGTCATGATGGCGGCTGTATCTGGAATAGCTGGTAATACAGAGTTCAAGAATTCATTAACCAAGGACCCGCCTATGAATCTGGGAGAGTTCTATCATGAGGCTGAAAAGTTTCTGCGTTTAGAAGATGCTGGTGCAGAAAGAGAGGAAGAAGATGACGTTTACACAATCAAGAGCGGAAACCCACCTGGAAGGGGTGCGGAGACTAGCAAGGGAAAAAGAAAGGCTGAGGATAATGATGATAGGACAAAGTGGCTACGAAGAGAGAGAGAGCCACGATTCACCATCTATTCAGAGCTGAATGAGAGTTTGGAACGGATTTATCAGGATACCAAGGGGCAGGTTCCGTATCGTAGACCAATGCGAAGGGATCCAACCTCTGACGAAAGAAAATCAGATAAGTTTTGTGTATTTCATGAATTGAATGGTCATAACACTAATGATTGTAGGCATTTGAAGGACGAGGTGGAAGGGCATATCAGGAACGGTATGCTCCTTCAGTATGTGAGGAGGCGAACTCCAGCAGTGGAGCCAGAGCGACCACCGTCTACCTCAGCTAGAGGTGACCCTGGATCAGGGCACCATTTGATTATCCATTGATTGCTTGATTAAAATAACGATGAACAAGTCGTAAGCTTCCACTAACGCAATTAAATCATTTACACATGTACGAGATCGCGAACGATCTCCAAGCATGCTCTGAATGATCATTGATTGCTTCGGAGTGGGAACTTACACTTTGACATCCTTGCTACTTTTGTTTCGATTTGAACATTTGAACTCTTCCTGTTTGGACATTTCTGCTGTAAGGTACTATTGCTTTAACATTTACAATTCTATGAAAAAATTATTTACTTGTATGCCCGTTGGATCGCGAACGGTCCACGAGCACCTATTGCATGGCAACGAACTGCCGAAGTCTTTGATTCAAAAACTCCCCCAAACAATAACTCCAACACTGATAATATTAAGTCCCCCCCCCGGGCACACTCATTCGCCTCGAACGGCACCCGACTTCGAACAGTCACAATTCGCCTCGAACGGCACCCGACTTCGAACAGTCACAATTCGCCTCGAACGGCACCCGACTTCGAACAGTCACAATTCGCCTCGAACGGCACCCGATCGCGAACGATCACAACTCGCCTCGAACGGCACAACTCGCCTCGAACGGCACAACTCGCCTCGAACGGCACAACTCACCTTACCTCAAATGGCTCGATCGCGAACGGTCGTCATTTGAGGTCCGCCACCAGATCACTGACTGCTACACCTTACCTCAAATGGCTTGATCGCGAACGGTCGTCATTTGAGGACCACCACTTGACCGCACACTGTCGCACCTTACCTCGAATGACTTGATCACGAACGATCGTCATTTGAAGTTAGGCGCTTGACCCTGAACGGTCACATTTCATCACAAATGGCTCGGTCTCGAACGATCGACGCGTGGACATACAGACTCGACCGCGCACTGTCGCACTTTACCTCGAATGACTCGATCGCGAACGGTCGTCATTTGAAGTTAAGCGCTTGACCTTGAACGGTCCCCACTCGACCGCGCACTGTCGCACTTTACCTCGAATGACTCGATCCCAAACGGTCGTCATTTGAAGTAAAGCGCTTGACCTTGAACGGTCACATTTCACTGCAGATGACTCGATCCCGTACGATCGACGCATGGATTTACGCGCTTGACCGCGCAGGGTCGCACTTTCCCTCGAATGACTTGATCACGAACGATCGTCATTTGAAGTTAGGCGCTTGACCATGAACGGCCGCGCTTCATCCCAAATAGCTCGATCCCGAACGGTCATCAGTTGGGGCCATATAAACTATCAAGTTCTTTACAGGTTGATGACAGGATATGAACATCCAGCTCATGGCATTACAAAACACGCCTTTCTACCGCAAGGCATATTTTGGGGGGCAAAGTGTTATCCCATTTTTTGGACAAAACTGGAATATCAATGTTGAGCGCCTCTCCACCACGATCGAGCTAAGAGGAAGCAAGCAAGCGTACATAAGCCGGCGATTTCCCTCAAGGTTCAAGTATGAAAGTCCATTCGGTGAAACAATACAAGACTCATTCGGCATTCACAACCCCCAAGCTCATTCGGAAGTGTAAAGTGAAACCTCATTCGGCGTTCAAAATAACATGTTTCATTCGGCATTCCCAATGCCGAGATTCGTTCGGCACCGGTCCAAGAGAAAAGGAGCAAGACCTCTCCACCTCAAAGCCGGTCCAAAGCTCCTCCATAACATACCCATTCTGCCGAACCAACTCGAAGCGGCACCACCGGACCAACCTCTCCCAAACCCACTGCCACCGAACCAGCCTAACTAACTCACCACCGAACAACCTCCATGCCGAACCAAGACACCAACAATCCACTACCGAACCAAGGCATGCCCAACCACATAACTCACCACCGGATAAACCTCCATCCCACTCCATCGCCGGTCCAAGCTCCCTACCGAATGAAAGCTCGCCGAACCAGAATTGCCAGTCCAGATTACTTCAGCCCAGGCCCACCAGCAGCTATATACTTCCATGACCACTGCCCCCTACCTCATTCTATAAATAGAGGGGCAGGGGTACAACAATGGCAGACAAGTTTGAGAGCTCAAGCCCGGAAGGAACTCTCAAACAACTTTAGATACTTGTAATCAAAGCTTTGTACTTGTAATCTGAAGAAAAAAGGAGAATAACATATAAAGTGGACGTAGGCATGTTCTTGCCGAACCACTATAAATCTGTGTGTCTTTTACAGTTTAGTCCCTGTTTTTCATATATTTGCATAAATCATCCAAATCACTAAATACAACATAAAATCAACCAACTCATACGACTTTGGGTGTTTGCGGCCATTTTTTACGCAAACAAGTATTAAGTTGAAATTTAATGTAATGGATTTAAACTTGAACATTGCGATTTAATAAGTGAATTATTATTAAATCTTGATTTTTGAATGGAAATTTAACTTTATAAGATCATGAACTTGAGGAAAAATTAAATGATGTTATAAATGTGAAAATGTATGATTTTATAAGTTAAAAATGTTTTAAATAAAATAGAATTGGTTGAGAAATTATATTGAATATTTGAAGTTAATTGACTGTATTTTTGAAATGCTATTAATTACAATGTAAATGAAATTACAACATTTGAAAATGCCGTAGTTGATGATAATGAACTAAAAAGCTAAATTGAATTAAAAGCTATTATAGCAATTTTTGTAAGTGCTATAAATTGTTGAATTTAACTATGTTTATTCGAAATTTAAGTAAACCCTATTACAACATTTTAAAATGTTGTCTTTTGTTAAATTGAACTGTTTTGAATGTATTTTTCCGTAGCGTTTTCTAAATGCCACAAAAAGTGAACTTTCACTGCTTTGATAAACTTAAGTGAATAAATGAACTTTGAAAGTCGAAAATTTTGGAAATTTAATAATTTAATTATTAAACATAATAACTTCATTTTAATGATTAAAAATGATTTTTGGAATATATACTGTTTTGAAATATGGATTGAAATGATATTTTAAATTGAATAAAATGAATAATGATTTGAAATGAATGTGGTTTCAAAAAGATATGATATTTTGATATGTTAAATAATTGAAATGTGGTTTTGAAAACATATGATATTTTGATATTAAAATGATTTGAAAAGAAGATCCGAAAGATATGATATTTTGGAATGATTTAATCTTTATTTTGATAAAGATTTGGGTTGAAATAATATTTTATTTTGAAGTATAAATTTTTTTTTAAAGTTATAATAACGATGGGTTGTTAAAGAGACCGGGATCGGATATTGTCTTATAGCCGGCCAATACCGAAAACCACTTTAACAACTGTGTACGCGGTGGAGGTTCCAGAATGAAGTAGGATGGTGGCTACGTTCTCGAGGTATATTACGTGGACCCAACTCCCGTGAGTTGGCATAAATGACTAAAACAGGAGCTATACCGGGCTACACAAAGGGTCGCACCCTTTCATCGAGCATGCTCCATCGGAAACCATTCTATTACTTTTGTGATTCGATATGTGGCGCCACTTTGATTCGGGTGTATTGTTCGAGGTGGGCGGAAGCTGCTGGCTTGCCGTCACCACCGGTCCGGGAGTGCAAACGGTATATCCACCCTGGCATTGCCTCGCGTGCCGTGTCATATCCTTATATCGAGCCCACTACGATTTTGGTTTTAAAGATCCGACCGCGTTAAGGTTCACCATCCCCTTAACGCTATTTTCTATATGATTATACTTTACTGATTAGACACTACTATATATAGCGTATATTACTACATAGTAAATTGTTTAACGGATCCTTAGAGGATGGACGGTCCCAAGCATCTTCTAAGTTACTTGTACCTTTGCTACAGTTCACTTGAGTTGGTTTACATTGTATAAGTATGTATGTCCTGACTCGAGTGTTTGTATTTTTATTTACGCTCGGGTCAGCCTGAGTTATTCACAGATTTGGATTTCCACTTTCTGGAGATTGGAATCGCTGGAGATTATCTACTTGTCAAGTTTCATCTTTTCAGTTCGGTTGTTCTATTCAGCTTGTACTTGGTTATCATATTTAAATTTCTGTTATACTTTATTTCTTCTATTGTATCTTATGTAACTCTAATATATTTATATAGTAGCTTCATGAACTACTATCTCTTTTACTTCTGCTGCATTATTATTACTCTGTGTCTGTGATCTATGATTTTTATTTACTGTATATTCTGAGATTTGGCAAATTTTTATTTACAACGCGTTATTTTGAGCAATTCAATTCCGGCATGAGTGTCTACCTATACACTTATAATGGATGTGAATGGTTGAAAATACCGGGTTGTTACAACAATGCAACAAACAACATGAAATTTCCATAACTACCCACTTAAGCTTAATCTTCAATTTTAGATTTTCAAATCTAATTACATTTATGGAAATTATCTCGTTGGACTTTATTCTCGAATTATTATTTCAAAACTTTTGAAATTTGTTTCTTTTATATTCAAACTTTACTTTACTTCGGGATCTTAAATCAAATCACTTTTGAAATGTTTATTTGAAAATCCTAAATACTGTAATAAAAACATATAAACCATATGCAACCCGATCAGGAGGTTTCTTCCAATAACATGGCAATTGGGTCCCAGCCTTAATACAATCGGTAAATAAGTATATCCCTCTATTCCAATAACGGACTATACCAAATCATATGCCTACTTTTTAGTTACATCCGAATCATTGGTAACATAACAACTCATTTTATATCCCGAAGCGACAAATCATTTCACATTAATATTCACAAGTACTTTCAAATCTATTGTAATTTTCATTTTCCAAATCTGTTCAAAAATCATCTTAAAACCATTGGGTTTAGTCCTCAAAATTCTTTCCGTTTTATCAAACATTTATATAGAAACCATTCTTATATAAATCACTTTTATATAATATAACTTCAAAATATTCATTACCAAACATTTCTGTTTCTTTTAAAGGGAAAACATTTCAGGGCGTTTCAACTTTAAAATCAATCTTCAAAACAATTCATTAAATTGAAGTGAATCAAATATTACTGCTAAACACTTTATAGTCGAATTCTGAAATAAATCACAAGGTGTTATCCTACAATTATTTTCTATCCAGCTCATGCATTTGGATAATTAATTGCTTATGAACTGGTCGAGCAAAGTCAACAATCAATAAATAATAATCAACGCTCACAAACTGTCCGAGCCTAATTCAAACAACCAAACAATCAATTAACAAAATAAACACAACAATAAATGACAAATAGATGCTTCATTCTATCAAATATTTATAACACCTTTTGTTTATCTTGTGTCAAAACGATTTGATATTTATTTTGGAGCATTCGGGCTTTCCCTTCGACATATTCCATCCCTTGCCTAAGTCTCCTTGGATTTCATAGAGGGAACACATGTACTAGTCATTTCCGTATACCCCATTAAGTATTTAACTTGTAAAATTTAACTTACTTAATTAGCCATCCAAACGTAGTATCGAGTAAGGAAATCTAACCATTGTTTTAGAAAACAAAGTAAACAAGCATTCAACAAGGGTTTTCAAACGACACTTAACACTTAAAGTTTCTTCAACTTAGCAATGATTTTAATGAACTTAAAATAAGAAATAACTTACTTTGGATTCCACTCCATCAAACTTTAAGGCAAGGAACTTAAGATCTAACGCATACTTTCTACCATGCTTCGAAACCAAATAAAAATAAGCCAAATTTCCTCCTTCCTAGAGCTTGGCCAAGGCTTGAGATGGAAGTTGGCCGAAAGTATAGAGAAGAAGTGGTAAAGCCTTGAACTTTAATTCTCAAAATTAGACCCCAAAAGTAGGTCATTTTCTCTCTTATTTTTTACTCTCTTACTCCAAAAATTTGAAAAACTTGTTAACTGAAAGTTGTTGCAAATTCTTTTCTATTGAATTTAAAAAAATCACTTGATTTTGATTAATTTTGAGGAAGATATGGTCAAAAGAAAAAGAGCTATTCTTGGATTCACAAATATAAAGCCTAAAAACGTACTTCAAAGAATTGAGTTTTAAGTATAGTAAACCTCAAAACTGGAAAAAGTAATCAACATAAAAGTTGTAGCCACTTGAATTTTATACGGTTTATAAAAAATAATTTCATAATTTGGATCTGTTATGATCAAAACAAATGGCATATTCTTTAGCTTAAAAATTGGGCCAGAAAATGCACTGGAAATAAGTATATTTTTTTACATAGATAACTTTAGAATAAGACAAAGCGATCAACATGGAAGTTGTAGCCCTAAGAAAAATACATGATATAAAATAAATAATTTTGTATTTTTGGTTCTATTTTGAAGAAGTTATGGCCGAGAGAAGAAGAGGTAAAATATGGAGAAAAAATGAGTTTGATTTGAAGATGATGAACATTTATTTCTTTAGAATATTTTGTGAATATTTTAACATTATCTCTTTCTATTTTTCTCTATGGCTTGGAAGACATTTAAGATTAGAATAAGAAGAAGGTGAAGAATCTTGAGAAAAAAAGAAGAAGAATTGTGAATGAAAATGAATAAGGAGGTAAGTATTTATAGATATAAAGTGGTAAATTTACCAAATAACTTCTTACCGAATTACCATGCTAACTTTACTTCAGCCTAAAGAAATCCCTACTTTTTCAATACTTAACATAATACTTTCACTTCTTAATTTATGTCTTAGTCACTTAAGTATTAAGTAAAGAATATCATAATTATGTTGGCTTTGATTTGATGTTATTTAATGTTTACTTTTTCTTACTTTTGTTAATTCTTACTTACTTTTACTAATGACTTCTAGAAGTTTTCTAATTATATTTATTAAAATTAAATGACTTTTAGTTATTAAAATGTGTAATAAATGTTAAAGCATGTTAACAATGGTGCGACGACGTTGCGACAACTTTTAGTCGACAAAACGTTGATTTTCGATAAAATGTTTCACGGTCACATTTTGACGTTTTAGTTAAACGATTTATTTATTTAAAAAAAATTTAAAAATAAATTTTTATATTTCTATTTGAAAATATAAACACTCATAAATAAATTAAAATAATTTATTTAACCATTGAAACTTACTTTTCTGAAATCAGCATTTTGTCACTTTTATCGATATAAGCAAATTTACTATTTTTATGTATATTTCTATTTCCAAATCCTATCTAATATTATTTAAATGAGTAAACCTTTTATATTTTATATTTAAAATCACTTTAAATAGTATATTTTAAAGTTGTCAAATTCTATTTCATTACATTCTCTCCTACTTAAAAGAATTTCGTCCTCGAAATTACAAGGACGAGAAAAAAATATAACAAAAAACAACAATTAACGAAAGTTAAGCACACCAAAAATAGTAATATCACCTATAACCTCGGTCGGAGATACGATGCCATATCCTATCCATTTTATTGATTAATTTAAAGTAGTTTCGTTTATAAAATTCTTAGGTTGATTTACTAACCTAGACAAATTTTACCTAAGCACCTAACCTTAGCTCTGATATCATGTGTGACGACCTAGATTTTCGAACCAGTTAAAATTGCCGAAAAATCCATCCGTTCTAAAACTACTAATGAAAACTACCAACTTAATACACCATATTTGATAAATATTCAATATTACTAAATGTATATGATACAATTTCAATTATACAACTTATCAGAGTAATTTATTTATTTATTAATTCTACAAAGTGTGCTTTAATACATACCAAATCCAATTACTATAAATCTACCATTGCACAACTCTTATGAGAGAGACAATACTATCCTTACCTGCGAACTCAATAAACAACGTAAATGCGGAACAAAATAGCAAGCAGAAAAGATACAATAACACAAGATAAACAACAACAAATAACAGATAAACATGAAAGGGTTAGTTTATTTTAGGGGCTGCATCACTACCACTTGTGACTGCCTACGTACCCCTGTCTAATTGGGTACCCAATTAGATACAGGATCAAGTCAACATAGTTCTCATATCGCAAATAGGACTTATGGAGCCTACGACGTAACAAACAATATGCAATTCCCAAAACTATCCACTTAGGCTTAATCTTAAATTTTAGATTTTCAAATCTAATTACCTTTACGGAAATTATCTCGTTGGACTTTATTCTTGAATTATTATTTCAAAACTTATGAAATATATATCTTTTATATTCAAATTATACTTTACTTCAGGATCTTAAATCAAATCACTTTTGAAAAGTTGATTTGAAAATCCCAAATACTGTAATAAAACATATCAAACCAAATGCAACCAGATCGGGAGATTTCTCCCAATAACAAGGCAACTAAGTCCTACCCTTAATACAATCGATAAATAAGTATATCCCTCTATCCCAAAAGCGGACTATACCAAAAACATATTGTGACGACCCGAAATTTTTAAGCAAATGAAATTGGAATATTCAATTGATTTTGAATATTTAAATGTTAATTTTTAACTTGAATTCAAATATCACCAATGACTTGATAATTAAATTATTGAATTATATAGTTTAAACATGGAATCATATAATTTGAAATTGGATAAAACGCTGAATCTGGAGTTTCAAGCCTGTTAAAAATAATTCGAAGGCTTATAAAATTTATATTGATAGCACCGAAGGTAGTGAAAGTGCTAAAATTGAATTTGTAAGTGTTTTGATCGGTTCTAAAATTTATATCGTTTAAATTTGAATTTAAAAATAGCCTTCCGAGGCACAGTCTCGGATTTCGACGAAACTAGTTCTATTGGATCCGTAATATTGTGTTATTATCGGGTTTCAATTTTCGTAGCATTTGGAGTGGTTGTATGAGCGTACGATAAGTAAATGCGCTGCAAATTTAATTGAGAAAAAAAAATATAAGGGTAAAATCAGCAGCCATCTTCTTTCTGCGCGAGCTGACTTTCTTTCATCTCCGTGTTCCCTCTTTTTATAACAGCACGCAAACATCCTCTGAATCAACTTTTTATCAGCCGAAACTTCGTTCTTTTAAATCGAAAAAAAATCTTCTCCCTTTCTCCTCAATTAAAAATCAAGTTTATCTTTTTAAACGAAAATCAGTTCGTTCAATAAGGAAAGCAAGAAACAAATATGGCCGAATGTTTTTCCTCTCCTCATCCCCATTTTCAAATCAGTTCGTTTTCAAAAAAAATAGCGTAATGAAATTAAGGTCGCAAGGGGGGATCTCGAAATCGAAGTCGCGAGCGAGGCCTTGTTGGTTCCAGGCCGAGGTCGCCTTAAGGAGGGAGTTCGTCAAACAGAGCAGCGTTTAGATCTGAGGTGTGCGATTCTCATTTTCGCAAGGCTTGAAGGTGGAGCTTATAGGCTCGATTCGATTTCGACAGTGGATCGTAGGTGCTGGGTTCGGGGTAGCAGCGATGCTAGCCAGTGGTAACGGCGGGGCTTCAAGTCGGAGTGCATGGTTCTTCACAAGCTCGCGTGGTGATAGGGCAAGGACCGATCACGTTAGCTCGATGGGCGGCAACTCGAACGCGTCAGGGTGGGCGAATTCCTCTAGAGTGCTCAAGATTAAAATCTGTTATTTCACCTATCTAATTTCTTTTGATTCAAGCTCGAATTGATTTAAAGGGGATCCTAAAAGTAAGATAAGTTCCGGGCAGTTTTGAATAAATTAAAATGTCTTGAGAATTTAAGGCTAGTCTGGAATAGGATTTGGAAATTAAATGAGCAAATAAAATGATAGTTTAATATTATAAAAAAATATGTAGAAAGAAATATATATATATATATATATATATGATAGGTCAGATATATATATTTAGCTTGCTGTTTAATTTCAAGATATGTATTGTTGGTTAGAATACACACACACACCTTGTTAATAAAATTTATGTTTGGTCCGGCGAAAGGAATGTGTAAACTAAGTTGGTTAAAATATCATTTAACATTAGTTTAAATCAAATTAACAAAATGGAAGTTTATTTTCGATAAGTTCGAATATTGATAAATCGTAAATTGTTTTAAGGTCTATAACCATGAAGAGATGATTGAAGTGGAAATGGACTGCGAATTAAAAGCAAAGGTGAGTTAATCTCACTCAGTAAAATTTAAATTTAAATGATTAAATTTAAATAATTGTTTGAATGGATGAATTGATTGATGTGATATAGTATGATATTTTGGAGTTGGCATATTATATTGTGCTAATGTCTGTGGATGCAGGGAAACAGGTTGGAGGGATCCAACTGGACCCCTCAACATTTATTTAAAATTATTTAATATCCTATGTTGTGATTATTTGATATTCTATGATGGATTATACTGAAACATTGAATGCTATGGTTCGATTGGATATAAATAGATATGATGATTACCAAAAATATATAAATTGGATTTGGAAAGATAACAAAAGAAGTGAATTTGTAAGTAAAATAATTATAGAAAATTGAATAAGTTTAAGAATGAATTGGAAAAGAAATAAAGTGCCTTTAAAATTCTATTAAATAAATCTTAAGTTTAGTAAGGGAAATTTGAATAATCAGAAGATTAATGAATTTTATATTTTAAAAGAATAAAACATTTATTTAAGATTCAATTTATTGAAAAGAATGAAGAAGAAATTTGGAAGAAGCTGAAATTGATATATTTCAGTCAAATGGTATAAAATCAAACGGAAAATAATAGAAAAAAAATATAAAGTCATAATTAATGAATTTGAGAGAAACTAATAAGTAGAGAAATTTATTTCAAATGGAATAAATTGGGAATCAATTAGGAAAATTGATTTGAGTGATTGAAGTTGGAATTCTCCCTGGATAACCAAGTACGTTTTCAAGTAAATTTTTAAATATAAGTTAATAGTTTTAAAATTTGTTTTAAAAGGTATGTTTTGAAAAATTTATTATTTCTAATATTTAAATTCTAAAGTAAGTATTTTCTCAAATCTGTTATAGTAGTAATTATTTAAAAAGTGACTTAGTATTTTGTTTCAAAAGTAAAAATCTAGTTTTATATTTTATTTAGTAACCTTATTTTCAAATATTCATATAGTATGTATTTTAACAAATCCTTGAAGTAGTTTTAAAATAAATGTTTTAAAGTATATTTCAAAGTAAAGTGTTTCAAATTATTTTAAAATCTAGTTTTGTGCTTGGTAACTTCAGTGGAGATAGAAAATATTTGGGAAAGTTTATTCTGGGAAGAAAGATGGTTTTGAAAACGTTTTCAAAGGATTGAAAATAGAAATATATCTTGTAAAGATATTTTTGAGGTTAATAAATAATTTGGGAAATTATTTATTGTTGGATGGATGTTTGTAAATATTAATTGATAGTTAAATAACCGACTATCAATTTTGGACAAATTTCGAAGAGACCGGAATCGAGATTTATTTCTCGAAAACCACTTCGATCCGGTTTGTACGTTGCGTGAAACGTGTTCGGAGTCGAAGACGGAGCAGTGAAGTGCAAGGGCTAGTCGCTACTAATCCTGAGGATATTTCCAAAATGGATGTAGTAGGAGTAGTGCCTTCGGTTCCGTTCGAACCCGGGACGGACTTGTATGGATGAATGCTTGCGAAACATCGTCAGGTGGACGATGGGCATTCTAAGGGTTATGTTCTCTAAAAGGTAACGCTTAGCCTCAAGCCTCGTCAAATGGGAATGACTAAAAATCAGGGGATATGCAGCAAGGCTTGGTGGGTAGCACCCAAGCAGGGTGAGGTCATTCCAGTCTAGATGTCCCTTTTTATTTCGGCTTAGTGGGCGGTTGCTGATCCCAACCTCAGGGTGATCTCACTCGGGATTATCTAGTAAGGGATAGTCCCGGCCTTGTGTTGCAGGGGAGCGGGCATACTCCTCGGTACGGTGATCTAGGCCCCGTACTGTGACTGGTGGTACCCCAGTGCCTAGTCATTGGTTGGAAATCCATTCTCCCTACGAGCCTTGTACGAGTTTTGTTTGTATTACCCACTTTTGTGGCTAGTAGCTGGAATTTAATAGATGTAACAATTTCGGCTATTTTATAAGTATTTGTATTTAGACCCTATTATAATATCAGAGGATTTCTATAAAAATTGTTTTAGCTATCGTAAGGTAAAAACCCGACATGTTTATTTGTGGCGTGGTCTTACGAGATGCTTTTGTTTTCAAAGGAATTTTTGAAACTTTAATAATCAATTGGGTGTGATTTTCTCACGCTGGTATTCCAGACTGACTCGGGTGTTATTTAACTGTAATGCTCGGGTCAGACCGAGTATTATAGAATACATGATATAATGCTGTGGAGCTCAGAAGATGAGCTGGATGACGATACGTACTCCCGTACTTGTATATATATATTATTACGCTGTTGAGTTGTTGTGTATCCATTGTATTGTATTGTATTGATGTGAGCTGTGACTGATGTACTCTGATGATGTAATGTATGTAAACAGATATATTTGGTTTTGAGTAAAGATTATTTACTATCTATTATATTTTATTCCGCTGCGATGGTTAGATTCTGATGTTGATTTTGTTTTCTCTTCTTCTACCTCTTCTTCTTAAACCCAAATGGTTCGTATTTCTGTGCAACTTGAGTTGATTGTTGTAGAATAGCGTTGACTCAAGGGGTATGGATTTGCGGGCTGTTACACTTGGTATCAAAGCTTAGGTTGGTAATAAAGTTGGCTCTGGTTACTCAATTAGAGTCCGTAGTACTCTAAATGAGTTTGAGCGTATTAATAGATATGAGCGCGTATTTGTTAGTGAATATAAAAATGGTTTTATATTGTGTTTATTGGTTTATTGAGTGGCATATGAACCTTCGTCGGCACAGTCTGGACAACTGTATCGAAGGGCTTTCTAAACACTTGAATAGAACAATTGACACAGTATCGTTTTAAATGTGGGTGTACGAAACAATTTTACCCAAAATATATTTTGATATAAAAGAAATATTTTCTTAAATTATTATATAACTTGGATGTTTGGATGATCATATTTTAAAAAAAAAATAAAGTTATAAAAATTGGAATTACTTTTATGATCAAACGGAAATAAATTATATGAGCATAAATTATATAAGTGGGTTATAATTAAAATTGAATTCAAATTAAATTGGGAATTAAAAACCCCGGAGATTTTGGAAATGTTTTTCGAAGTGTTTTGAAGACAATAATAGCATTGTTGTTTTTTGGGTATTTCTGAAAGGAAATTGTTTCAATAATTTTTGGGAAAGGATATAGCATTGAATTCACTTCAGTCACTGGAAAATAATCCTGGTGATGACTGCGCAGCATCACCAGTATTCATTTTCGAGTTTCTAAGTGACGAATTGCTGCCAAATTGATTTGTTCATAAAAAACCTGTTTGTTTTGAAATTTCAAAGGAAATTTGTTGGGAATAAAACAGGATTGGTTTAACTTTTGAGAAATATGATTTGTGATGTTGGAGATTTTAAATGGTTTGAAACCAAAAGCCGGGTGTTTAAAAAAAATCTAGATAAGATAAGTTGTAAGCTTATAAATGGAAATGGTTTGTAAATCAGGAAGAAATTTAAGCTTTGGATAATGGAATATAAATCTAAACTGAAAAGTTAAAATGAAATTAACTTGGATTGGAGAATAAAATTTAACTGGATTAAAATAAATTGAATAAGCTAAAAATAATATCCAGCTGTATTCGAATTTAGTTACAATCGAATTGAATTAAATAAAACTGAGTTAAAATAAAATTGAATTGGAATAAGGATTCAATTAAGTTATTAAATGAAATTAAATTTTTACCTGGATAACTGGGAAATAAGTTGGATAAGAATTAGATTGAGTTAAATAAATCAGAATGACTTGTAAAAGAATTAAAAATCCATGAAATAAAAATATGCTTGGGTTATAAATAAGCATAAGGCTTGGGTTAAAAATAAAAGATGAATATATTCAAGCCTAGAATGAGTGTGATTGTATGAAATATAAGTTGTGACTTGTTAAATTTGAAGGTGAGATAGAAAACCCAAAAATAAATATCTTTGGTGAACTGGAAAATAAACAGAAAAGCCAAACTTGAATTATAAAATAATGTGAACTAAGAAAATTAAATGAAGTGATATTTGGAATTAAAAATCAAGTATTGAACTATAAATGGGGGAGAACTAATTTGATAATAAATTAGTTACTGAAATGTGTAAATGGAGTTCAATGTAGTTAAATAGAAGCTGAATGGTAAGCTAATAATGAAGATTGGAAATAAAAATCAAGTTATAAATCCAATTCGACTTGAATTGTTAGTGAAGTAAATGTAATTGAATTGTGAGTTAATAAAATTGGATAGTAAATTGAAAGGTGAATAGTAGGACCAGAACTTGAGTTATAAATTAAAATTTAACTTGGAGTGTTAACAAATTAAATATAATTGGGAATATATCGAATAAAAATGTGATTTGATTAAAATAGTAATGAGATGGTTTGCATTGTGAATAAAATCCAAATATGTGGAAATAAATTGGATATGGCCTTGTAATCAATTGAGTTAAGCTGAGTATAAAAGAGAAAATTTACTTGTAAAATGAAAATGAGCTTAAATATAAATTTGAATAAATTGAAATAAATTGACTTAAGCTGAATAAATCGAAGAGAGTTGAATTTAATTCAACTTAAACCAAGTTTAATGATATTGGATTAAATTTGAATCAAGTAAAAATAAATATGGATTGAAATAAAACTTGGTGGGTTGTAATAATATTTAAGAAAGTGGAAAATTCGTAATGGATTGAGTGGATAAGTTAATTATACTGAATAAGTGAATGGATGGGATAAATAAGAACCAAAGGAAGTATGGTTTAAATAAGTTGAGAAATGGTTATTGAATGAAATAGCTTGGATTGTCTTCGAGCTAGATAAAATAGTTTGGGATAAACAAATGTGGAATGGAATGTATATGAATGGATTGTGAATAAAATTGAGATGAAATGTGTCGAACTAAATAAGTGGTTGTGAATGAATTAAAAAAAAAGGGAAATTTAATTGGTAATTAAAATGAATCTAAATTGTTAATGGTTTTAAATGAACTAGTTTGGTTAATAAAATGAAATGCAAGTGAATGGATTCAAATTTAAAATGCAAGGAAAATGAGAATATATAGATTGTGAATAAATGAAAATGCAATAGAATTAAGTATAAATCGAGTTGAAACCCATTTACATTGGTTATAAAACATAAATATTTGTTTGTTCACATAGATTTTGTCAAATTTGCATAGAATAAATATCATTGGATGTAAATGGAGGTGATTAAAATTCTGTGAATTAATAGGAGAGAAATAAATTGATTTTGAGAGCAATGGAATTAAGTATGAATTGAGTTTTCTTAAGAATAAATTAAATATTGGTGATTGAGTGTTAAACCATTCAAATTGACTGAAAATGGTTATAAAATAATTGGAACAGTTGAATTAGCATGGAAACTATATTAATTGCTTACGGAAAAATGTTTGGTATGAGTTTCTTTTAGAATTCATATGTTTTAACTATTGTAAACAAGTGAAATGTAGTTAAATTTCATATATATGGCACTTACATGTTTAAATTGAGTAAGTACAGGTACCTGGAAGCCGTGTGGCTGGATTTGGTTGTGCTATTTGCTAAAAATAATAAGCTGTTTGCTTAAAATGCTAAATAAGGTACGCCTACGTAATAAAAATAGGAAATATGAACTGTTTTTGGTTTTTCCGACCGTGTGGGTCGATGTATATATATTTATCTCTTTTGTCAAATTTCAAAAGCTCTTCCGTACAAAGAGGACTCTGCCAAAAATTTTCAGAAATTTTGGGAATTAGAAATTTTTTGGAAAATTTTGTTAACGACAAACAAATTCAAATTGGAAACTAAAATAAGTTAGTAAATGAACCCAATTTAAAGTAATGACATGAATTAGTAATAAATGACAAATAAAATTTATATATGCAGAGTTAAAGATAAATTGAATTCATATGGAAATGAAAGAATCGATTTGAATAGAAATGGATATAAATTAAAGTGGTAAAGTGAAAATAAATGTAAAAAACATATAAAATGCTTATGTTAACTTAAGTAAGGAATGGAAAATTTCTTAATTGGGAATTGATAATGTAAATATATTCCAAGTCAATATTGGAATGAATAGATATTGACATTTTGTGAGAAAGTGGATAAAATGTTTTTGGAATATTGTGATTGGATATTATTGTTATAAAGGATATGCAGGTATGAAAAAAAAAGGGGGAAAGAGAAAAATTTGGATTTGATTTCAAGAAGATAAATTTGAAATGCCCGACAAAAAGGTATGTATTTAAATTTGGTATGAATTTGATTGGGATTTGGATTGAGCCACTTGGCCTTTTGTTTTCTTTTGAGATTTGGGGGCCATAGAGCCATTTTTGTAGTTGTACCGAGCTAGCCGCGCAAAGGAGACGCTGGCAAATTTTTTTCGGAAATTTAGGGAGTTAGAAAAATTTGGAGAAAATTTTGATAACTTAAAATTTGAATTTAAGTTTAAATTTGAATTGATAAGTAGGTGATATTGATTGGGACTTATGGATAAGTTGAAAAGTTAGAAAGGAAGTTGGGGTGTCTTTGATTAAAAGATTGTTTTGGCAAGTTGTTAAAAACTATTTGGGTTTGAAAGGAAAAAGTTAATGGGTATTGGATCATTCTTCCTAATTAGTAATTTCGAGGACGAAATTCTTTTAAGGGGGGAGGAATGTGACGACCCGAAATTTTTAAGCAAATGAAATTGGAATATTCAATTGATTTTGAATATTTTAATTTTAATTTTTAACTTGAATTCAAATATCACCAATGACTTGATAATTAAATTATTGAATTATATAGTTTAAACATGGAATCATATAATTTGAAATTGGATAAAACGTTGAATCTGGAGTTTCAAGCCTGTTAAAAATAATTCGAAGGGTTATAAAATTTATATTGATAGCACCGAAGGTAGTGAAAGTGTTAAAATTGAATTTGTAAGTGTTTTGATCGGTTTTGAAATTTATATCGTTTAAATTTGAATTTAAAAATAGCCTTCCGAGGCACAGTCTCGGATTTCGACGAAACCAATTCCATTGGATCTGTAATATTGTGTTATTATCGGGTTTCAATTTTCGTAGCATTTGGAGTGGTTGTATGAGCGTACGATAAGTAAATGCGCTACAAATTTAATTGAGAAAAAAAATATAAGGGTAAAATCAGCAGCCATCTTCATTCTGAGCGAGCCGACTTTCTTTCATCTCCGTGTTCCCTGTTTTTATAACAGCACGCAAACATCCTCTGAATCAACTTTTTATCAGCCGAAACTTCGTTCTTTTAAATCGAAAAAAAATCTTCTCCCTTTCCCTTCAATTAAAAATCAAGTTCATCTTTTTAAACAAAAATCAGTTCGTTCAATAAGGAAAGCAAGAAACAAATATGGCCGAATGTTTTTCCTCTCCTCATCCCCATTTTCAAATCAGTTCGTTTTCAAAAAAAAAATGGCGTAATGAAATTAAGGTCGCAAGGGGGGATCTCGAAATAAAAGTCGCGAGCGAGGCCTTGTTGGTTCCAGGCCGAGGTCGCCTTAAGGAGGGAGTTCGTCAAACAGAGCAGCGTTTAGATCTGAGGTGTGCGATTCTCATTTTCGCAAGGCTTGAAGGTGGAGCTTATAGGCTCGATTCGATTTCGATAGTGGATCGTAGGTGCTGGGTTAAGGGTAGCAGCGATGCTAGCCAGTGGTAACGGCGGGGCTTCAAGTCGGAGTGCATGGTTCTTCTCAAGCTCACGTGGTGATAGGGCAAGGACCGATCACGTTAGCTCGATGGGCGGCAACTCGAACGCGTCAGGGTGGGCGAATTCCTCCAGAGTCCTCAAGGTTAAAATCTGTTATTTCACCTATCTAATTTCTTTTGATTCAAGCTCGAATTGATTTAAAGGGGATCCTAAAAGTAAGATAAGTTCCGGGCAGTTTTGAATAAATTAGAATGTCTTGAGAATTTAAGGCTAGTCTGGAATAGGATTTGGAAATTGAATGAGCAAATAAAATGATAGTTTAATATTATAAAAAAAATATGTAGGAAGGAATATATATATATATATATGATAGGTCAGATATATATATTTAGCTTGCTGTTTAATTTCAAGATATGTATTGTTGGTTAGAATACACACACACACCCTGTTAATAAAATTTATGTTCGGTCCCGCGAAAGGAATGTGTAAACTAAGTTGGTTAAAATATCATTTAACATTAGTTTAAATCAAATTAACAAAATGGAAGTTTATTTTCGATAAGTTCGAATATTGATTAATCGTAAATTGTTTTAAGATCTATAACCATGAAGAAATGATTGAAGTGGAAATGGACTGCGAATTAAAAGCAAAGGTGAGTTAATCTCACTCAGTAAAATTTAAATTTAAATGATTAAATTTAAATAATTGTTTGAATGGCTGAATTGATTGATGTGATATAGTATGATATTTTGGAGTTGGCATATTATATTGTGCTAATGTCTGTGGATGCAGGGAAACAGGTTGGAGGGATCCAACTGGACCCCTCAACATTTATTTAAAATTATTTAATATCCTATGTTGTGATTATTTGATATTCTATGATGGATTATATTGAAACATTGAATGCTATGGTTCGATTGGATATAAATAGATATGATGAATTACCAAAAATATATAAATTGAATTTGGAAAGATAATAAAAGAAGTGAATTTGTAAGTAAAATAATTATAGAAAATTGAATAAGTTTAAGAATGAATTGGAAAAGAAATAAAGTGCCTTTAAAATTCTATTAAATAAATCTTAAGTTTAGTAAGGGAAATTTGAATAATCAGAAGATTAATGAATTTTATATTTTAAAAGAATAAAACATTTATTTAAGATTCAATTTATTGAAAAGAATGAAGAAGAAATTTGGAAGAAGCTGAAATTGATATATTTCAGTCAAATGGTATAAAATCAAACGGAAAATAATAGAAAAAAATATAAAGTCATAATTAATGAATTTGAGAGAAACTAATAAGTAGAGAAATTTATTTCAAATGGAATAAATTGGGAATCAATTTGGAAAATTGATTTGAGTGATTGAAGTTGGAATTCTCCCTGGATAACCAAGTACGTTTTCAAGTAAATTTTTAAATATAAGTTAATAGTTTTAAAATTTGTTTTAAAAGGTATGTTTTGAAAAATTTATCATTTCTAATATTTAAATTCTAAAGTAAGTATTTTCTCAAATCTGTTATAGTAGTAATTATTTAAAAAGTGACTTAGTATTTTGTTTCAAAAGTAAAAATCTAGTTTTATATTTTATTTAGTAACCTTATTTTCGAATATTCATATAGTATGTATTTTAACAAATCCTCGAAGTAGTTTTAAAATAAATGTTTTAAAGTATATTTCAAAGTAAAGTGTTTCAAATTATTTTAAAATCTAGTTTTGTGCTTGGTAACTTCAGTGGAGATAGAAAATATTTGGGAAAGTTTATTCTGGAAAGAAAGATGGTTTTGAAAACGTTTTCAAAGGATTGAAAATAGAAATATATCTTGTAAAGATATTTTTGAGGTTAATAAATAATTTAGGAAATTATTTATTGTTGGATGGATGTTTGTGAATATTAATTGATAGTTAAATAACCGACTATCAATATTGCACAAATGCGTTGATCGTTTCGAAGAGACCGGAATCGAGATTTATTTCTCGAAAACCACTTCGATCTGGTTTGTACGTTGCGTGAAACGTGTACGGAGTCGAAGATGGAGCAGTGAAGTGCAAGGGCTAGTCTCTACTAATCCTGAGGATATTTCCAAAATGGATGTAGTAGGAGTAGTGCCTTCGGTTCCGTTCGAACCCGGGACGGACTTGTATGGATGAATGCTTGCGAAACATCGTCAGGTGGACGATGGGCATTCTAAGGGTTATGTTCTCTAAAAGGTAACGCTTAGCCTCAAGCCTCATCAAATGGGAATGAACGAAAGTCAGGGGATATGCAGCAAGGCTAGGTGGGTAGCACCCAAGCAGGGTGTGGTCATTCCAGTCTAGATGTCCCTTTTTATTTCGGCTTAGTGGGCGGTTGCTGATCCCAACCGCGGGGTGATCTCACTCGGGATTATCCAGTAAGGGATAGTCCCGGCCTTGTGTTGCAAGGGAGCGGACGTACTCCTCAGTACGGTGATCTAGGCCCCGTACTGTGACAGGTGGTACCCCAGTGCCTAGTCATTGGTTGGAAATCCATTCTCCCTACGAGCCTTGTACGAGTTTTGTTTGTATTACCCACTTTTGTGGCTAGTAGCTGGAATTTAATAGATGTAACAATTTCGGCTATTTTATAAGTATTTGTATTTAGACCCTATTATAATATCAGAGGATTTCTATAAAAATTGTTTTAGCTATCGTAAGGTAAAAACCCGACATGTTTATTTGTGGCGTGGTCTTACGAGATGCTTTTGTTTTCAAAGGAATTTTTGAAACTTTAATAATCAATTGGGTGTGATTTTCTCACGCTGGTATTCCAGACTGACTCGGGTGTTATTTAACTGTAATGCTCGGGTCAGACCGAGTATTATAGAATACAGGATATGATGTTGTGGAGATCAGGAGACGAGCTGGATGACGATACGTACTCCCGTACTTGTATATATATATTATTCCGCTGTTGAGTTGTTGTGTATCCATTGTATTGTATTGATGTGAGCTTCGACTGATGTACTCTGATGATGTAATGTATGTAAACAGATATATTTGATTTTGAGTAAAGATTATTTACTATCTATTATATTTTATTCCGCTGCGATGGTTAGATTCTGATGTTGATTTTGTTTTCTCTTCTTCTACCTCTTCTTCTTAAATCCAAATGGTTCGTATTTCTATGCAACTTGAGTTGATTGTTGTAGAATAGCATTGACTCAAGGGGTACGGATTTGCGGGCTGTTACACATATGCCCACTTTTTAGTTACGGGTTATCCGAATCATTTGATAAAATAACTAATCATTTTTTATCCCGAAGCGATAAATCATTTCACACTAATATTCACAAGTACTTTCAAATCTATAATAATTTTCGTTTTCCAAATCTGTTCAAAAATCATCTTAAATCCATCGGCTTTGTTCTCGAAATTCTTTCTGCTTTATAAAACATTTTTATAAAAACCATTCTTATATAAATCACTTTTGTATAATATAAATTCAAAATATTCATTACCAAACATTTCTGTTTCTTTTAAAGGGAAAACAATTCATAGCGTTTTAACTTTAAAATCAATCTTCAAAACGATTCATTAAATTGAAGTGAACCAAGTATTACCGCTAAACGCTTTATAGTCAAATTATGAAATAAATGACAAGGTGTTATCCTATATTTATTTTCTACCTAGCCTATACATATGGATAATTAATTGCTCATAAACTGGTCGAGCAAAGTCAACAATCAATAAATAATAATCAATACTCATAAACTGGCAGAGCCTTATTCAAACAATCAATCAACAAAATAAACACAACAATAAATGATAAATCAGTGCTTCATTCCATCATATATTTATAATAACTTTTATTTTATCTTGGGTTAAAACGGTTTGATATTTATTTTGGAGCATCCGGGCTTTCCCTTCGACATGTTTCATCCCTTGCCCAAGTCTCCTTGGATTTCATAGAGGAAACACATGTACTAGTCATTTCCGCATACCTCATTAAGTATTTAACTTGTAAATGTTAAATTACTTAATTAACCATCCAAATATAATATCGAGCAAGGAAATCAAACCATTGTTTTAGAAAACAAAGTAAACAAGCATTAAACAAGGGTTTTCAAACGACACTTAACACTTAAAGTTTCTTCAACTTAAAACGATTTTAATGAACTTAAAATAAGAAAAAACTTACTTTGGATTCCACTCCGTCAAACTTTAAGGCAAGGAACTTAAGATCTAATGCATACTTCCTACCACGCTTCAGAACCAAATAGAAATAAGCCTAATTCCCTTCTTCCTAGTGCTTGGCCAAGGCTTGAGATGGAAGTTCACCGAAAGTATAGAGAAGAAGTGGTAGAGCTTTGAACTTGAATTCTCAAAATTAGACCCCAAAAATAGGTCATTTTCTCTCTTGTTTTTGACTCTCTTACTCAAAAAATTTGAAAAACTTATTAACTGAAAAGTTGTTGCAAATTATCTTATCTTGATTTTTAAAAAAAAAATCACTTGATTTTGATTAATTTTGACGAAGATATGGTCAAAAGAAAAATAGCTATTCTTGGAATCACAAATATAAAGCTCGAAAATGTACTTCAAAGAATTGAGTTTCAGGTATAGCAAACCTCAAAATTGGAAAACATATTCAACATAAAAGTTGTAGCAACTGGAATTTTTTATGGTTTGAGAAAAATAATTTCTTAATTTGGATCCTTTATGATCAAGTTATTATCAAAATAAATGGCATATTCTTTGGCTTAAAAACTGGGCCAGAAAATGCACTAGAAATAAGTATACTTTTTTACATAGATAACTTTAGAATAAGACAAAGTGATCAACATGAAAGTTGTAGCCACTGGAAAATACATGATTTTAAGTAAATAATTTTGTATTTTGGTTCTATTTTGAAGAAGTTACAGCCGAGAGAAGAAGAGGTAAAATGTGGAGAAAAAATGAGTTTGATTTGAAGAGGGTGTACATTTATATCTTTTGAATATTTTTTAAATATTTTAACATTATCTCTTTCTAATTTTTTTATGGCTTGGTAGCCATTAAAAGGAAGAGGAAGAAGATGAAGAATCTTGAGAAAAAAAAGAAGAAGAAATGTGAATGAAAGTGAAGAAGGAGGTGGGTATTTATAGATATAGAAAGAAATGATAAATTTACCAAAATAGCCTCTTACAGAATTACCAAACTAACCTTACTCCAACCTAATAAAATCTCCACTTTTTCAATACTTAACATCATCCTTTCACTTCTTACTTTATGTCTTAGTCGCTTAAAGATTAAGTAAAGAATATCATAATTATGTTGGCTTTGATTTGATGTTATTTGATGTTTATTTTTTCTTACTTTTGTTAATTTTTACTTACTTTTACTAACGACTTCTTGAAGTTTTATAATTATATTTATTAAAAGTGAACATGTCTTAGTTATTAAAATGCGTAATATTTATGTTAAAGCATGTTAACAAAGGTGCGGCAACGTTGCGACAACTTTTAATCGACAAAACATTGGTTTTCGACAAAATGTTTTACGGTGACATTTTGACGTTTTATTTAAACTATTTATTTATTTAAACCAAATTTAAAAATAAATTTTTATATTTCTATTTAAAAATATAAACACTCATAAACAAATTAAAATAATTTATTGTAACAACCAGGTATTTTCAACCATTCGCATCCATTATAAGTGCATAGGTAGACACTCATACCGGGATTGAATTGCTCAAAATACCGCGTTGTAAAATTTTTTTTGGCAAACCTCATAATATACAGTAAATAAAGATCACAGATCACAGACACAGAGTATATAAAAATGCAACAGAAGAAAAAGAGATAGTAGTACATGAAGCTACTATATAAAATATAAGATACATCAGAGTTAAATAAGATACAACAGAAGAGTAACATGATACATCAGGTACAAATCAGATACATCACTGAACCACTGAATACTGAAACAAAATAGATGGCTGGATCTTCAAGGAAAGCTCCAACGTCGAAGGTGAATCTTGAATGCTAACTCAATCAATCTGGCCTGAGCGTAAAGCAAAATACAAAACTCTCGAGTCAGGACATAAATACTTATAAACTGTAAATCAACTCAAGTGAACAGTAACAAAATGCATCAGTAACTTAAAGGATGCTTGGGACCGCCCATCCTCTAAGGATCCGTTAAACTATTTACTATGTAGTAATATACGCTATATACGGTAGTGTCTAATCAGTAAAGTATAATCATATAGAAAATAGCATTAAGGGGATGGTGAACCTTAACGCGGTCGGATCTTTAAAACCAAAATCGTAGTGGGCTCGATATAAGGATATGACATGGCACACGAGGCAATGCCAGGGTGGATACACCGTTTGCACTCCCGGACCGGTGGTGTCGGCAAGCCAGCAGCTTCCGCCCACCTCGAACAATACCCCCGAATCAAAGTGGCGCCACCGAATCAAATCACAACAGTAATAGAATGGTTTCCGATGGAGCATGCTCGATGAAAGGGTGCGACCCTTTGTGTAGCCCGGTATAGCTCCTGTTTTAGTTATATATGCCAACTCACGGGAGTTGGGTCCATGTAATATACCTCGAGAACGTCATCACCATCCTACTTCATTCTGGAATCTCCACCGCGTATACAGTTGTTAAAGTGGTTTTCGGTATTGTCCGGCTATAAGACAATATCCGATCCCGGTCTCTTTAACAACCAATCGTTATTATAACCCATAGTTATAACTTTAAAACATATTTTATACTTCAAAATAAAATATCATTCCAACCCAAATCTTTATCAAAATAAAGATTAAATCATTCCAAAATATCATATCTTTCGGATCTTCTTTTCAAATCATTTTAATATCAAAATATCGTATCTTTCAAAACTCCATTTTCAAACCATTTTAATATATCAAAATATCATATGTTTTCAAAACCACATTTCAATCATTTAATATATCAAAATATCATATCTTTTTGAAACCACATTCATTTCAAATCATTATTCATTTTATACAATTTTAAATATCATTTCAATCCATATTTCAAAACAGTATATATTCCAAAAATCATTTTTACTCATTAAAATGAAGTTATGATGTTTAATAATTAAATTATTAAATTTTCAAAATTTTCGACTTCCAAAGTTCATTTATTCACTTAAGTTTATCAAAGCAGTGACAATTCACTTTTCGTGGCATTTAGAAAACGCTACGGAAAAATACATTCAAAACAGTTCAATTTAACAAAAGACAACATTTTAAAATGTTGTAATAGGGTTTACTTAAATTTCGAATAAACTTAGTTAAATTCAACAATTTATAGCACTTACAAAAATTGCTATAATAGCTTTTAATTCAATTTAGCTTTTTAGTTCATTATCATCAACTACAGCATTTTCAAATGCTGTAATATCATTTACATTGTAATTAATAGCATTTTAAAAATACAGTCAATTAACTTCAAATATTCAATATAATTTCTCAACCAATTATATTTTTATTTAAAACATTTTTAACTTATAAAATCATACATTTTCACATTTATAACATCATTTAATTTTCCTCAAGTTCACGATTTTACAGGGTTAAATTTCCATTCAAAAATCAAGATTTAATAATAATTCACTTATTAAAATGCAATGTTGAATTTTAAATCCATTACATTAAATTTCAACTTAACACTTAAGTTCAAATTCTCAAATATAACTTAATTTATTTTTATTTACTTAACTAAAAGTTCACTTTTAAGTCAATTTCATAAATTCCCAATTTTAGTTATATTCAAAATTTCAACTTAAAATATTCATTCATTTCACATTTCAACTTTGTTAAAAAAATCATTAATATGATATAAAATCACTTTCAATTCATTTAAATTCAAATTATCATAAATTTATCATAATTTCATATTCAATTAAATTTCCAATTATAATTAAATCAAAATTTCCAAAATAACTCACGTTCAAAATTTCTAACTTTTTCATTAATTCATTGCACTTACAATTATTCAGAAAATCAATAATAATTTACAAAAATCCTTTTTTTTTAAATTTAAAATCAAAATATTATAATAATTAAATTTCTAAAATATTTAAAATTTTAGAAAAACATATTTTAACGCCGGGCCTGTATGTAATTTTCTACGCTAGGTAAAGTGATACAGGTAATATATCATTTCAACCCGTAATTTACAAAGAAAATCCGGGTTTTATCATTTCAAACCCGCCATCCCAAGTCAAAATGAAAAATTTAAAACCATTCAGGCCTATCATTTCAGCCCATAACATTTTTTTTCTAACAGGGAACTTGCAGTGTGATCATATGCAGAAATAATATAAACAAGATCAATATCACAATATGCAGTCATATATCAGATGTCAGGTGAAAATTAACAGTTTTAACATGGTAATAATATGGTAATAACATGGCATAGCATATCACATGATCATCATTAACTTGCATAAACATTTTTTGTTACTAAACACTTGTCATCAATTCACTTTTTATAAGTATAAATGTCAGAGTGAGAAAGACTCACTTTTTCAAGCTGAAGACCAAAACAACAAACACAAGTGCTATTCCAAAAGCACGACAAGCACGATATAGCATGACTTTTGATTTGAATGAATGGAGAGCCTTGATATTTGTCTTGTAAACAATAACCAAAACAAGACAATACACACATAAATATTCAACGCAAAACAATGTTGAAACAATGAAAATACGAAGCAACAAAGGAATAGATTACTTGACCTTGCTTTAACCATTCAAATGCTAGGCCTAGGAGGTTCTTGGGTCCAGCTATGATGATGATATAGCTCATGTTTGGCACCATAACTCACGGCTAGAAGGAGTATGGAGTGGTAGGGTTATAACATGAAGCATACAATTGATCAAGGCAACATATATGAAGTTTTTGAGCACAACAAGGCTCGGCCTTTGGTCAAGTGGGGCTTGGCCTTACTTGTACAGGTTTGGACAGTAGATGGAGGGGTGTGGGGAGGTCTGGAAAAGGTGGTGGTGGCGGCCTATGGTGGTGGCCAAGGTGGTGGATGAAGATATGAAGTGATAGGGTGACTATCATGAATGTTTCAAGGCTTTATGCATTGTTTTTGTGGAGTTTTGGTTCATGGAGTCTTGGTCATGTCAATTTCAGATCTGGACAGAGGCTAAAATGAAGTGTACTGGTGGTATCAAGGTGGTGGTCATGACTAGGGGTGGTGGCCATGGTGAAGTATGAAGGTGGTGAAGTAATAGTGGTGGCTAGTGCATTGTTTTGGACATTATTTGCAATTTTGTGGAGTTTTATCACCAAGGGAGGTGTGGCCGTGGATGGATCTGAAATGATGGCTGGAGATGATGCCAAGGAAGAGTGGTAGGGGATGGTGGAGAGTATGGTGGTGATGGTGGGTGGTAGAGGCCAATCCAGAAAGCATAGAAAACTAGGCAAAATACATAGAAAATGAGAAGAAAGAGGTAGAAAAAGATGTAGCCATTACCAGATTTTTTTCTCAAGATGGAGGCCATGATTTTTAGGGTTTTGGATCTTGAAATTTCGTGAATAATATGAGGGAGTCGGTTGCAAAGGATGAGGAAAGGAATGGCTAAGATAAATTGATGTATTAATTGCAAAAAGAAACGGATAAAACGTCTTTACGTTTCAGGCTTTTAAGATCTCTTAACTTTCTAAACCTTTTGCATTTCCTTTTCTTTTTAATTTTATAAAAACAAAATAAACTCAGAAATGTTATTTAAAACCAAAACTAAGTAAGAATAAAATAAAATAAATAATTTATTTTAAGTAGAATAGAAAAAGGAAATAAGAAATTGCTTAAAAATAGCAACCCTGACATAAAAATTACAAGAAAATCTCCAATGACTTTGGAAAATTTATTACTTCACAAAAAAAATATTTTAACACAAAATTTGAATTAAAAATGGTTTTAAAACATTTTCAAGGTAAAATAATAATTTAATTTTTATTAAATAGAAAGTTAAATAAAGAAAAATGCAGTAAATACCAACTAGGCTTTATAAATTGAAATAAATTCAAATAAACTTTAGAAAAATTATATTATCATTTTAAAAATACTTAAAAGTCAAAATATACATAATATAACATATTATCACATATTAAAATAAAATATAACAAAGAAGAAGTAATTTATACAATTTAAAATAGTCATTGTTAAATAACCCTATATACGCACAATATTGTAAAGGGTATAACTTTCACAATTTACATCCGATTTCAACGAAACGAAAAGTGGTGTTCTTAGAATTTTATGTAATCTCATAATAAAAGAAAAAATTAAAATTTTAAACTTTTAAAATTTTAAGTTGAAAGTCACAGTTTGACTATTTTGACCAAAATCAGCATTTCAGGCAAATATTCAACTTACACAAGTTTGGAATTATAACTCATATAAAAATCAAGATTATATTTAAATAATATATTTAATCATTTCAAATAAGTAAAATAAGTTTTTAAATCAAAATCTTACATTAAAAATAATTAAAATATACAATAAAATAATTACAAAATACAGGGTTGTTACATTTATTTAACCATTGAACCTTACTTTTCTGAAATCAACAATTTGTCACTTTTGTTGATATAAGCAAATGTTACTATTTTTATGTATATTTCTATTTCCAAATCCTATCCAATATTATTTAAATCATTAAATTTTTTATATTTTATATTTAAAATCACTTTAAATAGTACATTTTAAAGTGGTCAAATTCTGGGTCGTTACAATCCATTAGACTCTTATGTATTATCACTTGGAGGCATTATCGTATAGACCACGTTTATGTTGAGATTAGTATCTGATTGGATTATTTCTGGTGCTTATATTTTATTTCCTTCCATGGTGAGATCTTAAAGTGTAGAATGTTTTAAAGGTTTGTACTTGTCTCTATATCATGTAACTCTAAAAACCTAACGATTCATACTTCCTAGCATGAATCGAGTTCAAGGGCGATTTAATGACTTCAGTCGATGTGTCCAGAGATGCAGGTTGTTACACTTAATATCAGAGCTTGGGTTTGGAACTCCTTAGGGATTGGCATGTATTGAGAGAATGTGCTTGTATATTTTTAAAATTATTACGCGTGTGTGTGTGTGTGTGTATATAACACCAACACAACCATTAAATTCCAATAATGCTTAATACTATTTGAGGAAAGTTTCTAATAATTCTCAATCATGGGTAAGTTAGTTGAGCAATCAAACTATAAATAGTTCTTGTGAAGCAACCGAGGTTCTAGGTGTGAATGTCTTGATATGGTTCCACCGGTATCTGCAAGCGAGAGGCCAGACCGAACATAACCCAATAGAGGACCCATGCACTAGTACAGAAGGTAGTCTAGCACCTCTACTACTTTGGACTTTCCTTAGTAGTGTTCATATTTCCAAAGTTTATGTGGAAAAAATTATTTTAGGACCGAATCATTTGTTGAGACGCATGCATGGATGAGAATTTTTTATAGGGTTCTACTATGATGGCTGTGGATGATGCAATAAAGAGATGTTAGCTTCGTGGCACTTGCAAGGAGAAGTGTTGAACTAGTGGGATATTGCCATTGCTGAGATGGATGAGATTGGAATTACTTGGACTGATTTCAAGAGGCATTTTGAGACTAAGTTTATTTCGAAGGCCTAATGAGGAGTGGAGCTAGATAAGATCATCCATTTGGAGCAAAAAGACCATATCGTCAAGATGGATGACAATGGGTTTAATTAGCTATCAAAATATGACCTATACATTATCAATACACTAGTGACAAGGCGATAAAGTTTACTAAGGGGTCGAATCCATCTTTAAGGGATATTGCTTTGATCCATACACCACTGAAGCTACCTTTGAGAGCTTAGTTACTGCTGAATTCAATTGCTAAGGATCTCTCTAATAATATAAAAGGGAAGTCGGTTTAGCAAAACTAATGCAAGGATGTGCTCAAGGCAAGATAAGAAATAGGGAATCAGACGTAGGAGGAGCAATAATACAGGGCATATAGTAAAGGATTACAAAATGAATTTTTCAAAGATCAAATTCTACAATTGCAACCAGTTTGTGCACATAAAGTGGGACTGTCCGACTGCACCTCATATTTCTACCTAGGTGGTTCCAGCTTATTTAATTAATGTTATTCCTAGCTCAAATGTAGCCCCAACTGTGGAAAAAGGAAAGAAGATCATCATTGAAGGTGTGTTAACTCTTTCTTATTTATCTATTCATACTTTATTTGACACTGAAGCATCATGCTCATTTATCTCGAGTAAGCTAGTAGATGAATTTTACTTAAAAATTAGCATAGTTATAGGCCCTTTAATATTGTGAAACCCGTTGGGGGATCGAACCACTATTTATGATTTGTAAGGGTTTGAAGTTGTATATTTTGGGTATTGAGTTTGATTGGGATGCTTTTGTATTCAGATTTTATGGATTTGGTTAATTCTAAGGATGGACTGGATAACTATGAATGGAGCAATGCTAGTCATATGAAAGTGTTCGGTTGGTTATATGTAGTGGGTGTAGCCTCAAGAATTACTACGATCCCAAAAGTTTAGTTATGTTGAGCTACATATATTCTCTTGACCCATCACATTATGAATTGGCTTCAATGCCTATAGTTTGTGATTTCCTTGATTTCGTCACTATAGTTTTCGGTCTTCCTCCCTATTGGGAGATTGATTTCGGAATTTACTTAAAAGAGAAAGTTAGACCTATTGCCTCATCCCTTAGGCATATAGCTCATAGAGAAAGATGTGAGATTAACAATAAAGTGAATGAAATATTAAAGAAGGACTTCATTTAGAGAAGTATTTTAGAGTGGGGAGCACCAATTGTCTTTGCTACCAAAGCAAATGGCTCTTTAAGGCTTTGCAGGATTATCATGTATTGAATAAGCTGACAAAAATGGATCGCTATCCACTGCCATGTATAGGGGATCTCTTTGATCGGTTAGTTGGCCAAAGTTATTCTCTTAGGTTGATCTAGCTACCGAATTCCATCGGTTGCATGTAGCTAAGGATAGTATTAATAGAACTGCTTTTCCTATACCCGATAGAATTTAGGAGTGGTTAGTCATGCCCATTGGGCTAACCAATGCACCAATATATTTTGTTGACCTCATGGGTAGAGTCTTTAGAGAGTTTCTTAGTATGTTCATGGTGGTATTTGTTGATTATATACTTATCTATTTGAAAAGCAAGGAAGAGCATAATTGGCATTTATGAGAAGTGCTCAACACTCTCTGTGAGCATAAGCTGAAGGCAAAATTTTCCAAATGTCACTTTTGGTGCAAGGAGGTTTGATTTCTAGGACTGTTGTCTCCAAGAAAGGACTATCAGCTGATCTTAGTAAAGTTGTTGTAGTACAAGATTGGCACGTACCAAAGAATGCTAGGGATGTGAGAAGTTTTCATGGTTTGGAGGCTATTATAGGAAGTTTGTTAAGGACTTCACAAAAATTTATACACCATTGACACACCTTACCAGGGAGAATTTGATTTCTCATGGAGCTCAAAATGGTAGGGTGCTTTTATTAAGCTAATTTTTTTTGAGTGACTGTTTTAGTACTTCCTGATGGTTCGAAGGCATTTGCGTTATATGTTGATACTTGTGGTACAGGATTGGGCACTGTGTTTATGCAAAGAGGGTAGAGCTGTTTGTTATGCTAGTCCATAATTGAAGGTACATAAGAAACTATCTAACCCATGATTTTGAGTTGAAAACTATTGTTTTCCCCTCAAATCATGAATGCATCATCTTTTGGGTAAGTGATTTGAGTTATTCACGGATCATAAAACCCTAAAATATTTTTTTCCCAAAAGATCTGAATTTAAGACAGTAGAGTTGGATGGAGTTCATAGCGTCGAATGATTTCAGTAACTCATATACTAAAGGCAAGGGCAATGCTATAGCCGAAATGCCTTGAGTAGAAAGCTTGCATTGTTGAGCCCTATGTTTTTGGAATGGAAGCACTTGGATTTTATTTTTACATTTTATTTTCGATCTTTATCAAACATTACACTAGGTTTATTGGCAGCATTAGATGTTCAACCTTCACTTATGGACCGCATTGGTTCAAGTTATAAACAAGATACAGAGTTATTGGTTATTTTTAAAAAGTTATACATAATAGAGATTTCAATTATTATTCCAGTGATTCGAAGGGATGGCTACAAAGAGATGGTATGTTATATGTCCCTCTTATTAAGGAGTTGATTGACAAGATACTAGCAGAGGCCCATTTTTCTAGTATGATCACTCATCCTGATGGTGACAAAAGTATCGTGATATGAAGAGGGCATATTATTGGCCTAGTATAAAGAGACATGTAGCGAAGTTTGCTTCCAAACGTGTGACTTGTTAGAGAGTAAATGCAAAGCAAAAGAAGACTGGAAAATTATTGCAGCCTTTGGATATTTTTTGTGGAAACAAGAGAGTATACCCATGAATTTTGTTGATAGGCTACCAAGGAGTAGAAGAGGGAATAAAAGTACTTAGGTCATAGTCAATCGACTGAGCGAATCTGCTCATTTTATCCTAATTAAAAGGATAAGGACAACTGCATCTTTGGTGACTTGATACGTGAGGGAGATAATTCATGTGCATGGAGTTCATTCTAGTATTTTAAGTGATCAAGATCACTTTTCACTGGAGAGTTTTAGAGGAGTCTTCAGGAGGCCTTGTACACTAAACTAAATTTGAGTACCGTATATCATCAAAGATGAACGGGCAGACTAAAAGGATGAATTGAGCATTGGAGAACTTACTACAGGTGTGTATCTTGGAATTTGGAGGTTCTTTGGAGGATCACGTGCCATTAATAGAGTTTTCATATAATAACAGCTATTAGACAAGCATTGGGATGGCTCCGTTCCAAGCATTGTACAGGAGGCCATGCAGATTTCCATCTTGTGGTGGGAAACTACAGATAGAATCGTTTTTGGACCAAACATGATTAGAGAGACTTTGTAGAGAGTAGAGTTAATCCATAGGAGGATGAAGACTGTGTAAGACATGCATAAATCATTTGCTGATAAAGACGTATGGAGTTGGAATTTGTAGTGAACGACATGATCTTTGTGAAGGTCTCGCCACTTAGATAGATTATGAGGTTTGGTATTAGGAAATTTAGCTTCGAGGTTTGTATAGCATTTTCCAATTTTGAGAAGGGTAGGGGAGTTAGCTTATAGAGCTTCCCAAAAAGCTGATGGAGGTTCACAATGTTTTCCATGTATTACACTTTCAATACATCATAAACAATATTTTGATTCGGCTAAAAGCCGCATCTAACCCTATAGATACGGCTCAAAGCCGTATCAAATTATGCCGTCGTTTTGTTTAGATGCGGCTTTTAACCATATCTAATGTGTCATTTAGTTACGGCCTTTAGCCATATCTAAATGAAAGGTTAGATACGGCTAAAAGCCGTATCTAACTGACACAAGTCGTACCTAAGTCTCCTATTAGATACAACTTTTAGCCGTATCTAATTGAACATTGAACTGCTGCCTATTTGTCAACTAGATACGGCTTATGGCCGTGTCTAACTAGTCATTTAGATACGGCTTTTAGCCATACCTAATGGATCAATTACCTGCTCAGATACTGCATATATACCATGGACATATAACAGTAGTTCATATCCAACACCACATATATAATCATTCTGAAACATCAAAACAAATAATATTATAGACAGTGCACAATGATCCAATAATCCACATTGCAATGCATAATAACTTAACAATATCATCACATAATACAGATACTACATACTAGCATTTAGCACATTAGTATATTGTAGCGTAATAAAGATACTGCATACAACATAGCTCATAGCTCATAGCTCATAGCACTACACTAAGTACGTTACAGTTGTTCATACTTGATGATTAATAACATTACATAATACAAATGCGAGGCAGCAGTGCAGCAGCTCAACTCAGTAGTGCACATGTCATCAGGAAGATCACCTGTAGCCAGATTTGTGATTAAAAAACAGGGTTATAAGACATGTAAATGTGTACAAACTAAAACAAAAGCACATACTAGCAGACTTAAGTGCAGCTAGCAAACTAAAAGTCTAAAACATACGGGTACTCATAAAAACGCTAAGTACAAGAATAACAAATTGCAGCAGGTGTATAACTACCAGGAAGAAGTAAAGAAAAATACCCACACATGCAAAGGCAACTAGAAAATCACATACACTTACAATATAAGGATAAGGCTGGTCAAGATAAGTGGTTAAGGGCTGGTGAAGATAGCATTGGCAGTATATCATAATTAAGGGTTTAGTTCATCTCCTGCATTCAATTACTTAAGACGAAATTTACCAGATGAGATGTACATCAAATTTGCATGCTTTTTATATGTTTGTTAATGATCTACACTTCAGTTAGTTTGTTAGCTACCAAGCTTAGCCAAAACCAGTCAAATCGATAAATTGATTTTCAAGAGAGAGAATAACAAACGACTCTAAATTATTTACTGTTATTTAGATTTGCAGACTTTATTTGAATATTTATTTGAATTACAAAGTGGTGGGGTCTAAGGATGGAAATGATTTTACAAAAATGATTCTATGTTTAGGCCTAAAAGGTGTGCTGAGTTCAGAGGCAAGCATAAAAATGAAACTATGTTTATGTAAATGACTCGTTTTCAAAAGCAGATGATAAAGTTTCAGTCAATGGCTGCTAGCTTAACTGTCAAGTGTTATGGCTTTCCAAACTAAGATATCAGAAATGATGAGTTCGAAACGTCAAAACATTGTAGGAACAAAGTAATCGTTTTTATTCTAAAAATAAGAAGACAGTTTCAGATTCATCTGAATTTCACATTGTAGGAAGATAGATTATAAATCATAAAATAGAGGCGGATAGATAGTAGTTGATGGCATAAAGGAAATTTAAGTGTGAATTAACGTAAAAAAATTAAGTTTCAAAACTGTACTTGAACAAGTAGCCTAAAAAATAAAAGTATGCCGAATAGGAGTCTACATACATCTGAATTTCTGATGCAATTGCTGCTGCAATTATCATGTGACTTGATTGTTAGTGAATACGATTAGGAACGCAGGATATTGTTCATTTTTCTCTAGGGTCAACTTCGCATACTTGGGAAGTATATAGTATTAAAATGTTCATATATAACTGATTTCGGATATTTTAACCAAAATAGAAATGTTTTTAAATTCTAGGAGAACATTTAACAACTATATTGTAACTTAGAGGCAACGTAACATTAAAACTGTTATATTTCTAGTGTACTAAAACAGATGCCACAATAAACTCGTCGCACAAGTTTATAATTCAGATTTCCACTACACTGGAATTCTGTATTAATTATTATAACAATATGAATGTTGTAAATAAATTACAACAACAACGTTATACTATTTCGAATAAATAGTATAACCAAAATAAAGGGTAGAAAAATAGAATAATGTATATGAATATACAAACAGACTAAAATTCTAACCGGATTGTGTCTGAGGCTCGTCGTAACGATTTCCTTAAGAATTTTATTTCAAAAATTCTCCCAAGATACAACAGACGAATTCCGCTCGAAATTGTAATGAGTATATCACTCTGTGATTTGAGTATAAGAACATCAGTTAATAGAAGAGAAGGGATTAGAAAATTCAGTGAGGAAAGTGATCAGTTTTCCTCCTTATTTATAGTTGGTCCGTATCCCTTCCGAACGGTCGTGTCTGCACCCGTTCGTTCAAGCAGTCGCGTCCGTACAGTCGCATCTGTATCGCACCCGCCCGCTCGTACTGTTTTGCCTGCACCGCTTCAGTCGGGTCGCACCCGTTCGCCTGTGTCTGCTTCAGTCAGGTCGCACCCGTTCATTTCCGCGCCCGTTCAGACAAAATCCACGTCTGTCTTTCATCCGCCCGCTTCTCTTCAATTTTCAGGCCCAGCCCAATTTCAGACAAAGCCCAAAACTGTTAAACAGTGGCCTTGCCACAATAAACTCGTCGCCTGTTTCAAAAGTCGCGCCTCTTCAGACAAAATCCACGTCTGTCTTTCATCCGCCCGCTTCTCTTCAATTTTCAGGCCCAGCCCAATTTCAGACAAAGCCCAAAACTGTTAAACAGTGGCCTAGTAAAAAGAATGGTCATTTTAGACCCGTACCCGGCCCGGCCCGGCCCGGCCCGGCCCGGTTCGGTTCGGTCGGTCGGACGGCGGCGGCGGCGCGCGCGCGTGTGGTGGTGATGCAAGATCTCCCTCCTCACAACGAAGCATACATTTGGGAGCCCCAGGCCCCCAACCTCCTCATGAGAAAGGCATATATAAACCTCTATACCTCTCAACAAATTGGCGATGTGGGACTATATGTATATTTCATTCAATTTGTATTAGAGGAATTCCAACAATCCCCCACATGAATGATAATATACATATCCCCCACACAAAGTGAAATATCACAGAGTATATATGGAATAATGCTTTATCGTGGATAAGTAGATATTTCACTTTGAACTTTCCC
The DNA here is from genome assembly GCA_030765085.1 of Allium cepa. Lineage (NCBI taxonomy): Eukaryota > Viridiplantae > Streptophyta > Magnoliopsida > Asparagales > Amaryllidaceae > Allium > Allium cepa. Next base: position 984,301,689 of record CM060929.1, on the reverse strand, counting down.
TAGTTAAAACTTATCGGATCTACTTGGCTAATCGGTGAATTATTTCATCTTGAACCGTCAGCCTTTATTGTATACCCAGACAATAAGTTTTACGAAGCATTGATTCCCTTCACATCCAATCTCTTGGTTTTGTTCATTTTGGTCCTGAACAATTTTAGGTTCTGCGAGTGTTTTAGAGAATAAAAGCCTGTTAATATTCTCATAGAGCCGACCCAGCTCACACTAACATAGGTGATCGCAACCATTAAGAGTATCCTACATATACCCCACTTGTTATTTCCAAGATATGGTCATCATTAAAAAACATAGTTTTAACCTTTAAAACTTCTGTAGGCATGCATTATATTTTGCACCATAGGAATGGAGTAGGACCAAGTCCAGACAAATGCATTACTTCTTGAGTTACTCATAACTGGTTTGCCTATTGATCCTAGTCCGTGGGATCTCCAGTCGCTAGGATAGGTTTCCGTATAAGGTAACTCTTGTTGGTTTAGGCTTTTAAACCCATTCCCCTCGATGCGCAGTCAATTTTCTCTCTTGATAAACCTTTAGTAAATGGATCCGCTAGGTTATCATTTGTTCTCACATAATCTATGGAAATTGTTCCATTAGAGAGTAACTGCCTAACTGTGTTATGGCGTCGACGAATATGTCGTGATTTTCCATTATACACAAAATTGTGCGCTCTGCTTAGCGCAGCTTGGTTATCACAGTGTATGCATATGGCCGGTACAGGTTTAGGCCAAAATGGAATATCTTCTAAAAAATGACGAAGCCATTCTGCTTCTTCGCCTGCTTTATCTAATGCAATGAACTCTGATTCCATAGTGGATCGAGCTATGCATGTTTGTTTAGTAGATTTCCATGACACTGCTGCCCCTGCTAGGGTAAAAACATAACCACTCGTTGATTTTGATTCCTCTGAATCTGCAATCCAGTTTGCATCACTATATCCTTCTAAGACGGCAGGATATTTTCCATAATGTAAGGAATAGTTAGTGGTATTTTTTTAAATATCCAAGCACTCTCATTAGTGCTTTCTAGTGTTCCTTCCCTGGATTGCTTGTATACCTGCTCAAGCGGCTTACTGCATAAGCTATATCTGGTCTTGTGCAATTCATCAGATACATTAAGCATCCTATTACACGAGAGTAGTCCAGTTGCATTACACTCTCATCAGTGTTTTTATGCAGTACTTCCGATGGATTAAAAGGTGTCCTCACTCCTTTAATTCCATACTCTTGGAATTTTTCAATCACTTTGTCTACATAGTGTGACTGAGATAGTTCAATTCCATTAGGTGTTCTTATTATTTTGATTCCCAAAATAACGTCCGCAACTCCTAAGTCTTTCATATCGAAATTGTTGATCAATATTTTCTTTACGGTCTCAATTACCTGAGTATTTGGACCGAATATTAGCATATCGTCCACATATAGACAAATCATCACATATGATTGTCCAAGTTGTTTATAATAAACACATTTGTCACATTCATTTATACGAAAACCATTTCTTATCATGACACTATCAAATTTTGCGTGCCATTGCTTTGGAGCTTGTTTTAGTCCGTATAATGATTTGACTAATCTACAGACTTTGTTTTCATTTCCTTTGGAAATAAATCCCTCAGGTTGCTCCATGTAAATCTCCTCATCGAGATTTCCATTTAAGAATGTCGTTTTTACATCCATCTGATGAATCTCTAGATTATAGATGGATGCAATTGCTATTAGCATTCTTATAGAGGTTATTCGTGTTACTGGCGAATATGTATCAAAGAAGTCTACTCCTTCTTTTTGACGATATCCTTTGGCTACTAATCTGGCTTTATATTTGTCGATAGAGCCATCTGCTTTCATTTTCTTCTTGAAAATCCATTTGCAGCCAATTGGTTTTATTCCTGGTGGAATATCAACAATTTCCCAAGTTTTGTTACTTAGAATTGAATCAATCTCACTTTGGATTGCTTCTTTCCAACATGAGGACTCAGAAGATGACATTGCTTCCTTGTACGTTTGAGGTTCGTGCTCTAATACATATGTAAAAAAGTCCGAACCAAATGTTTTGGAAGTTCTAGCCCTTACGCTTCTTCTTGGTTCAACCTCTTCGTTGTCCTGATGAGTTTCATCTTCACATGTCTCATCTCTGTTATCTCTTGTCCTTTTTGGGACAGAATTTCCATCGTTTCTTTTATGTGGAAACACATCTTCAAAGAACGAGGCATCTCTTGATTCCATGATTGTATTTACATGAATATCATTTATATCAGACTTGAATACCAAAAATCTGTAGGCACTACTATTTTGGGCAGGCCCAAGATAATAACAATCTACTGTTTTTGGTCCAAGTTTGACTCTCTTGGGAGGCGGAACTGGAACTTTTGCCAAGCACCCCCACACTTTGAGGTATTTAAAGCTTGGTTTGTGTCCTTTCCATATCTCATATGGAATTGTTCCCGTTTTATTGTGAGGAACTTTGTTTAATATGTGATTAGACATATTTAAGGCTTCCCCCCACAAGTTCGTCGGTATACCAGAAGTTAAAAGCATGGCAGTAATCATGTCTTTTAACGTTCTATTCTTCCTCTCGGCTACACCATTTTGTTGTGGTGAATATGGAGCTGTTGTTTGATGAATTATACCATTTTCGGCACAGAACTGTTCAAATGGTGATTCATATTCTCCACCTCGATCAGATCTCAATATCTTGATCTTTTTTTATTTAACTGATTTTCTACCTCAGCCTTGTATTTTATAAACGCGGTTATTGCTTCATCCTTACTATTTAAAAGATATACATAACAATATCGCGTATAATCGTCAATAAAAGTAATAAAATACTTTTTCCCACCTCTTGTAGGTAGTGATTTAAAATCACATAAATCTGTATGTACCAAACCTAATGGTTCGGTGCTTCTGTCAACAGATTTAAATGGTCGTTTGACCATTTTTGCTTCTACACATGTCTTACATTTGTAGTTCTTATCTACTTGAAAATTTGGAATCAATCCCAAGTTTGATAATTTCTTCATTTTTCGGAAGTTTATGTGTCCTAATCTATCGTGCCATAGTAAAATTTCGTGCTCAAGCAAGTAAGAGACTTCAATTTTATTATTAGCACAATCAGAATACATAGATTTATTGCCCGTAACGGCTACATTTGCCTTAAATAGGCCATCACATAGATATCCCCTTCCGATATACATTCCAGCTTTGGACAGAACCATCTTGTCTGACTCAAACACCATATTGAATCCCTTCTTTGATAGGACTGCACCAGAGATGAGATTCTTGCGTATGTCTGGAACGTGAAGCACGTCATTCAATTTGACAGTTTTTCCAGAAGTGAACTTGAGGATAACTGTTCCACTTCCTTCGATCACGGAAACTGCAGAATTACCCATGTAGAGTCTTTCTTTCTGATCGAATTTATGGTATGTTGAAAACATGGATTTTTCAGAGCAAACATGACGAGTAGCTCCTGTGTCAACCCACCATTGGTTAGGGTTCTGAATCAAATTGCATTCAGAAATAACCGCTGAAAAGTTGGACTTATCCATTTTCATGTTGTCAACTGTTAACATCTCTGTTTTAGTGTAATGAAATAAAATTCTTAAGATGTTATATTTCTAGTGTACTAAAACAGATGCCACAATAAACTCGTCGCACAAGTTTATAATTCAGATTTCCACTACACTGGAATTCTGTATTAATTATTATAACAATATGAATGTTGTAAATAAATTACAACAACAACGTTATACTATTTCGAATAAATAGTATAACCAAAATAAAGGGTAGAAAAATAGAATAATGTATATGAATATACAAACAGACTAAAATTCTAACCGGATTGTGTCTGAGGCTCGTCGTAACGATTTCCTTAAGAATTTTATTTCAAAAATTCTCCCAAGATACAACAGACGAATTCCGCTCGAAATTGTAATGAGTATATCACTCTGTGATTTGAGTATAAGAACATCAGTTAATAGAAGAGAAGGGATTAGAAAATTCAGTGAGGAAAGTGATCAGTTTTCCTCCTTATTTATAGTTGGTCCGTATCCCTTCCGAACGGTCGTGTCTGCACCCGTTCGTTCAAGCAGTCGCGTCCGTACAGTCGCATCTGTATCGCACCCGTCCGCTCGTACTGTTTTGCCTGCACCGCTTCAGTCGGGTCGCACCCGTTCGCCTGTGTCTGCTTCAGTCAGGTCGCACCCGTTCATTTCCGCGCCCGTTTCAAAAATCGCGCCTCTTCAGACAAAATCCGCGTCTGTCTTTCATCCGCCCGCTTCTCTTCAATTTTCAGGCCCAGCCCAATTTCAGACAAAGCCCAAAACTGTTAAACAGTGGCCTAGTAAAAAGAATGGTCATTTTAGACCCGTACCCGGCCCGGCCCGGTTCGGTTCGGTCGGTCGGACGGACGGCGGCGGCGGCGCGCGCGCGTGTGGTGGTGATGCAAGATCTCCCTCCTCACAACGAAGCATACATTTGGGAGCCCCAGGCCCCCAACCTCCTCATGAGAAAGGCATATATAAACCTCTATACCTCTCAACAAATTGGCGATGTGGGACTATATGTATATTTCATTCAATTTGTATTAGAGGAATTCCAACAATCCCCCACATGAATGATAATATACATATCCCCCACACAAAGCGAAATATCACAGAGTATATATGGAATAATGCTTTATCGTGGATAAGTAGATATTTCACTTTGAACTTTCCCTAGTTAAAACTTATCGGATCTACTTGGCTAATCGGTGAATTATTTCATCTTGAACCGTCAGCCTTTATTGTATACCCAGACAATAAGTTTTACGAAGCATTGATTCCCTTCACATCCAATCTCTTGGTTTTGTTCATTTTGGTCCTGAACAATTTTAGGTTCTGCGAGTGTTTTAGAGAATAAAAGCCTGTTAATATTCTCATAGAGCCGACCCAGCTCACACTAACATAGGTGATCGCAACCATTAAGAGTATCCTACATATACCCCACTTGTTATTTCCAAGATATGGTCATCATTAAAAAACATAGTTTTAACCTTTAAAACTTCTGTAGGCATGCATTATATTTTGCACCATAGGAATGGAGTAGGACCAAGTCCAGACAAATGCATTACTTCTTGAGTTACTCATAACTGGTTTGCCTATTGATCCTAGTCCGTGGGATCTCCAGTCGCTAGGATAGGTTTCCGTATAAGGTAACTCTTGTTGGTTTAGGCTTTTAAACCCATTCCCCTCGATGCGCAGTCAATTTTCTCTCTTGATAAACCTTTAGTAAATGGATCCGCTAGGTTATCATTTGTTCTCACATAATCTATGGAAATTGTTCCATTAGAGAGTAACTGCCTAACTGTGTTATGGCGTCGACGAATATGTCGTGATTTTCCATTATACACAAAATTGTGCGCTCTGCTTAGCGCAGCTTGGTTATCACAGTGTATGCATATGGCCGGTACAGGTTTAGGCCAAAATGGAATATCTTCTAAAAAATGACGAAGCCATTCTGCTTCTTCGCCTGCTTTATCTAATGCAATGAACTCTGATTCCATAGTGGATCGAGCTATGCATGTTTGTTTAGTAGATTTCCATGACACTGCTGCCCCTGCTAGGGTAAAAACATAACCACTCGTTGATTTTGATTCCTCTGAATCTGCAATCCAGTTTGCATCACTATATCCTTCTAAGACGGCAGGATATTTTCCATAATGTAAGGAATAGTTAGTGGTATTTTTTTAAATATCCAAGCACTCTCATTAGTGCTTTCTAGTGTTCCTTCCCTGGATTGCTTGTATACCTGCTCAAGCGGCTTACTGCATAAGCTATATCTGGTCTTGTGCAATTCATCAGATACATTAAGCATCCTATTACACGAGAGTAGTCCAGTTGCATTACACTCTCATCAGTGTTTTTATGCAGTACTTCCGATGGATTAAAAGGTGTCCTCACTCCTTTAATTCCATACTCTTGGAATTTTTCAATCACTTTGTCTACATAGTGTGACTGAGATAGTTCAATTCCATTAGGTGTTCTTATTATTTTGATTCCCAAAATAACGTCCGCAACTCCTAAGTCTTTCATATCGAAATTGTTGATCAATATTTTCTTTACGGTCTCAATTACCTGAGTATTTGGACCGAATATTAGCATATCGTCCACATATAGACAAATCATCACATATGATTGTCCAAGTTGTTTATAATAAACACATTTGTCACATTCATTTATACGAAAACCATTTCTTATCATGACACTATCAAATTTTGCGTGCCATTGCTTTGGAGCTTGTTTTAGTCCGTATAATGATTTGACTAATCTACAGACTTTGTTTTCATTTCCTTTGGAAATAAATCCCTCAGGTTGCTCCATGTAAATCTCCTCATCGAGATTTCCATTTAAGAATGCCGTTTTTACATCCATCTGATGAATCTCTAGATTATAGATGGATGCAATTGCTATTAGCATTCTTATAGAGGTTATTCGTGTTACTGGCGAATATGTATCAAAGAAGTCTACTCCTTCTTTTTGACGATATCCTTTGGCTACTAATCTGGCTTTATATTTGTCGATAGAGCCATCTGCTTTCATTTTCTTCTTGAAAATCCATTTGCAGCCAATTGGTTTTATTCCTGGTGGAATATCAACAATTTCCCAAGTTTTGTTACTTAGAATTGAATCAATCTCACTTTGGATTGCTTCTTTCCAACATGAGGACTCAGAAGATGACATTGCTTCCTTGTACGTTTGAGGTTCGTGCTCTAATACATATGTAAAAAAGTCCGAACCAAATGTTTTGGAAGTTCTAGCCCTTACGCTTCTTCTTGGTTCAACCTCTTCGTTGTCCTGATGAGTTTCATCTTCACATGTCTCATCTCTGTTATCTCTTGTCCTTTTTGGGACAGAATTTCCATCGTTTCTTTTATGTGGAAACACATCTTCAAAGAACGAGGCATCTCTTGATTCCATGATTGTATTTACATGAATATCATTTATATCAGACTTGAATACCAAAAATCTGTAGGCACTACTATTTTGGGCAGGCCCAAGATAATAACAATCTACTGTTTTTGGTCCAAGTTTGACTCTCTTGGGAGGCGGAACTGGAACTTTTGCCAAGCACCCCCACACTTTGAGGTATTTAAAGCTTGGTTTGTGTCCTTTCCATATCTCATATGGAATTGTTCCCGTTTTATTGTGAGGAACTTTGTTTAATATGTGATTAGACATATTTAAGGCTTCCCCCCACAAGTTCGTCGGTATACCAGAAGTTAAAAGCATGGCAGTAATCATGTCTTTTAACGTTCTATTCTTCCTCTCGGCTACACCATTTTGTTGTGGTGAATATGGAGCTGTTGTTTGATGAATTATACCATTTTCGGCACAGAACTGTTCAAATGGTGATTCATATTCTCCACCTCGATCAGATCTCAATATCTTGATCTTTTTTTATTTAACTGATTTTCTACCTCAGCCTTGTATTTTATAAACGCGGTTATTGCTTCATCCTTACTATTTAAAAGATATACATAACAATATCGCGTATAATCGTCAATAAAAGTAATAAAATACTTTTTCCCACCTCTTGTAGGTAGTGATTTAAAATCACATAAATCTGTATGTACCAAACCTAATGGTTCGGTGCTTCTGTCAACAGATTTAAATGGTCGTTTGACCATTTTTGCTTCTACACATGTCTTACATTTGTAGTTCTTATCTACTTGAAAATTTGGAATCAATCCCAAGTTTGATAATTTCTTCATTTTTCGGAAGTTTATGTGTCCTAATCTATCGTGCCATAGTAAAATTTCGTGCTCAAGCAAGTAAGAGACTTCAATTTTATTATTAGCACAATCAGAATACATAGATTTATTGCCCGTAACGGCTACATTTGCCTTAAATAGGCCATCACATAGATATCCCCTTCCGATATACATTCCAGCTTTGGACAGAACCATCTTGTCTGACTCAAACACCATATTGAATCCCTTCTTTGATAGGACTGCACCAGAGATGAGATTCTTGCGTATGTCTGGAACGTGAAGCACGTCATTCAATTTGACAGTTTTTCCAGAAGTGAACTTGAGGATAACTGTTCCACTTCCTTCGATCACGGAAACTGCAGAATTACCCATGTAGAGTCTTTCTTTCTGATCGAATTTATGGTATGTTGAAAACATGGATTTTTCAGAGCAAACATGACGAGTAGCTCCTGTGTCAACCCACCATTGGTTAGGGTTCTGAATCAAATTGCATTCAGAAATAACCGCTGAAAAGTTGGACTTATCCATTTTCATGTTGTCAACTGTTAACATCTCTGTTTTAGTGTAATGAAATAAAATTCTTAAGATGTTATATTTCTAGTGTACTAAAACAGATGCCACAATAAACTCGTCGCACAAGTTTATAATTCAGATTTCCACTACACTGGAATTCTGTATTAATTATTATAACAATATGAATGTTGTAAATAAATTACAACAACAACGTTATACTATTTCGAATAAATAGTATAACCAAAATAAAGGGTAGAAAAATAGAATAATGTATATGAATATACAAACAGACTAAAATTCTAACCGGATTGTGTCTGAGGCTCGTCGTAACGATTTCCTTAAGAATTTTATTTCAAAAATTCTCCCAAGATACAACAGACGAATTCCGCTCGAAATTGTAATGAGTATATCACTCTGTGATTTGAGTATAAGAACATCAGTTAATAGAAGAGAAGGGATTAGAAAATTCAGTGAGGAAAGTGATCAGTTTTCCTCCTTATTTATAGTTGGTCCGTATCCCTTCCGAACGGTCGTGTCTGCACCCGTTCGTTCAAGCAGTCGCGTCCGTACAGTCGCATCTGTATCGCACCCGTCCGCTCGTACTGTTTTGCCTGCACCGCTTCAGTCGGGTCGCACCCGTTCGCCTGTGTCTGCTTCAGTCAGGTCGCACCCGTTCATTTCCGCGCCCGTTTCAAAAATCGCGCCTCTTCAGACAAAATCCGCGTCTGTCTTTCATCCGCCCGCTTCTCTTCAATTTTCAGGCCCAGCCCAATTTCAGACAAAGCCCAAAACTGTTAAACAGTGGCCTAGTAAAAAGAATGGTCATTTTAGACCCGTACCCGGCCCGGCCCGGTTCGGTTCGGTCGGTCGGACGGACGGCGGCGGCGGCGCGCGCGCGTGTGGTGGTGATGCAAGATCTCCCTCCTCACAACGAAGCATACATTTGGGAGCCCCAGGCCCCCAACCTCCTCATGAGAAAGGCATATATAAACCTCTATACCTCTCAACAAATTGGCGATGTGGGACTATATGTATATTTCATTCAATTTGTATTAGAGGAATTCCAACAATCCCCCACATGAATGATAATATACATATCCCCCACACAAAGCGAAATATCACAGAGTATATATGGAATAATGCTTTATCGTGGATAAGTAGATATTTCACTTTGAACTTTCCCTAGTTAAAACTTATCGGATCTACTTGGCTAATCGGTGAATTATTTCATCTTGAACCGTCAGCCTTTATTGTATACCCAGACAATAAGTTTTACGAAGCATTGATTCCCTTCACATCCAATCTCTTGGTTTTGTTCATTTTGGTCCTGAACAATTTTAGGTTCTGCGAGTGTTTTAGAGAATAAAAGCCTGTTAATATTCTCATAGAGCCGACCCAGCTCACACTAACATAGGTGATCGCAACCATTAAGAGTATCCTACATATACCCCACTTGTTATTTCCAAGATATGGTCATCATTAAAAAACATAGTTTTAACCTTTAAAACTTCTGTAGGCATGCATTATATTTTGCACCATAGGAATGGAGTAGGACCAAGTCCAGACAAATGCATTACTTCTTGAGTTACTCATAACTGGTTTGCCTATTGATCCTAGTCCGTGGGATCTCCAGTCGCTAGGATAGGTTTCCGTATAAGGTAACTCTTGTTGGTTTAGGCTTTTAAACCCATTCCCCTCGATGCGCAGTCAATTTTCTCTCTTGATAAACCTTTAGTAAATGGATCCGCTAGGTTATCATTTGTTCTCACATAATCTATGGAAATTGTTCCATTAGAGAGTAACTGCCTAACTGTGTTATGGCGTCGACGAATATGTCGTGATTTTCCATTATACACAAAATTGTGCGCTCTGCTTAGCGCAGCTTGGTTATCACAGTGTATGCATATGGCCGGTACAGGTTTAGGCCAAAATGGAATATCTTCTAAAAAATGACGAAGCCATTCTGCTTCTTCGCCTGCTTTATCTAATGCAATGAACTCTGATTCCATAGTGGATCGAGCTATGCATGTTTGTTTAGTAGATTTCCATGACACTGCTGCCCCTGCTAGGGTAAAAACATAACCACTCGTTGATTTTGATTCCTCTGAATCTGCAATCCAGTTTGCATCACTATATCCTTCTAAGACGGCAGGATATTTTCCATAATGTAAGGAATAGTTAGTGGTATTTTTTTAAATATCCAAGCACTCTCATTAGTGCTTTCTAGTGTTCCTTCCCTGGATTGCTTGTATACCTGCTCAAGCGGCTTACTGCATAAGCTATATCTAGTCTTGTGCAATTCATCAGATACATTAAGCATCCTATTACACGAGAGTAGTCCAGTTGCATTACACTCTCATCAGTGTTTTTATGCAGTACTTCCGATGGATTAAAAGGTGTCCTCACTCCTTTAATTCCATACTCTTGGAATTTTTCAATCACTTTGTCTACATAGTGTGACTGAGATAGTTCAATTCCATTAGGTGTTCTTATTATTTTGATTCCCAAAATAACGTCCGCAACTCCTAAGTCTTTCATATCGAAATTGTTGATCAACATTTTCTTTACGGTCTCAATTACCTGAGTATTTGGACCGAATATTAGCATATCGTCCACATATAGACAAATCATCACATATGATTGTCCAAGTTGTTTATAATAAACACATTTGTCACATTCATTTATACGAAAACCATTTCTTATCATGACACTATCAAATTTTGCGTGCCATTGCTTTGGAGCTTGTTTTAGTCCGTATAATGATTTGACTAATCTACAGACTTTGTTTTCATTTCCTTTGGAAATAAATCCCTCAGGTTGCTCCATGTAAATCTCCTCATCGAGATTTCCATTTAAGAATGCCGTTTTTACATCCATCTGATGAATCTCTAGATTATAGATGGATGCAATTGCTATTAGCATTCTTATAGAGGTTATTCGTGTTACTGGCGAATATGTATCAAAGAAGTCTACTCCTTCTTTTTGACGATATCCTTTGGCTACTAATCTGGCTTTATATTTGTCGATAGAGCCATCTGCTTTCATTTTCTTCTTGAAAATCCATTTGCAGCCAATTGGTTTTATTCCTGGTGGAATATCAACAATTTCCCAAGTTTTGTTACTTAGAATTGAATCAATCTCACTTTGGATTGCTTCTTTCCAACATGAGGACTCAGAAGATGACATTGCTTCCTTGTACGTTTGAGGTTCGTGCTCTAATACATATGTAAAAAAGTCCGAACCAAATGTTTTGGAAGTTCTAGCCCTTACGCTTCTTCTTGGTTCAACCTCTTCGTTGTCCTGATGAGTTTCATCTTCACATGTCTCATCTCTGTTATCTCTTGTCCTTTTTGGGACAGAATTTCCATCGTTTCTTTTATGTGGAAACACATCTTCAAAGAACGAGGCATCTCTTGATTCCATGATTGTATTTACATGAATATCATTTATATCAGACTTGAATACCAAAAATCTGTAGGCACTACTATTTTGGGCAGGCCCAAGATAATAACAATCTACTGTTTTTGGTCCAAGTTTGACTCTCTTGGGAGGCGGAACTGGAACTTTTGCCAAGCACCCCCACACTTTGAGGTATTTAAAGCTTGGTTTGTGTCCTTTCCATATCTCATATGGAATTGTTCCCGTTTTATTGTGAGGAACTTTGTTTAATATGTGATTAGACATATTTAAGGCTTCCCCCCACAAGTTCGTCGGTATACCAGAAGTTAAAAGCATGGCAGTAATCATGTCTTTTAACGTTCTATTCTTCCTCTCGGCTACACCATTTTGTTGTGGTGAATATGGAGCTGTTGTTTGATGAATTATACCATTTTCGGCACAGAACTGTTCAAATGGTGATTCATATTCTCCACCTCGATCAGATCTCAATATCTTGATCTTTTTTTATTTAACTGATTTTCTACCTCAGCCTTGTATTTTATAAACGCGGTTATTGCTTCATCCTTACTATTTAAAAGATATACATAACAATATCGCGTATAATCGTCAATAAAAGTAATAAAATACTTTTTCCCACCTCTTGTAGGTAGTGATTTAAAATCACATAAATCTGTATGTACCAAACCTAATGGTTCGGTGCTTCTGTCAACAGATTTAAATGGTCGTTTGACCATTTTTGCTTCTACACATGTCTTACATTTGTAGTTCTTATCTACTTGGAAATTTGGAATCAATCCCAAGTTTGATAATTTCTTCATTTTTCGGAAGTTTATGTGTCCTAATCTATCGTGCCATAGTAAAATTTCGTGCTCAAGCAAGTAAGAGACTTCAATTTTATTATTAGCACAATCAGAATACATAGATTTATTGCCCGTAACGGCTACATTTGCCTTAAATAGGCCATCACATAGATATCCCCTTCCGATATACATTCCAGCTTTGGACAGAACCATCTTGTCTGACTCAAACACCATCTTGAATCCCTTCTTTGATAGGACTGCACCAGAGATGAGATTCTTGCGTATGTCTGGAACGTGAAGCACGTCATTCAATTTGACAGTTTTTCCAGAAGTGAACTTGAGGATAACTGTTCCACTTCCTTCGATCACGGAAACTGCAGAATTACCCATGTAGAGTCTTTCTTTCTGATCGAATTTCTGGTATGTTGAAAACATGGATTTTTCAGAGCAAACATGACGAGTAGCTCCTGTGTCAACCCACCATTGGTTAGGGTTCTGAATCAAATTGCATTCAGAAATAACCGCTGAAAAGTTGGACTTATCCATTTTCATGTTGTCAACTGTTAACATCTCTGTTTTAGTGTAATGAAATAAAATTCTTAAGATGTTATATTTCTAGTGTACTAAAACAGATGCCACAATAAACTCGTCGCACAAGTTTATAATTCAGATTTCCACTACACTGGAATTCTGTATTAATTATTATAACAATATGAATGTTGTAAATAAATTACAACAACAACGTTATACTATTTCGAATAAATAGTATAACCAAAATAAAGGGTAGAAAAATAGAATAATGTATATGAATATACAAACAGACTAAAATTCTAACCGGATTGTGTCTGAGGCTCGTCGTAACGATTTCCTTAAGAATTTTATTTCAAAAATTCTCCCAAGATACAACAGACGAATTCCGCTCGAAATTGTAATGAGTATATCACTCTGTGATTTGAGTATAAGAACATCAGTTAATAGAAGAGAAGGGATTAGAAAATTCAGTGAGGAAAGTGATCAGTTTTCCTCCTTATTTATAGTTGGTCCGTATCCCTTCCGAACGGTCGTGTCTGCACCCGTTCGTTCAAGCAGTCGCGTCCGTACAGTCGCATCTGTATCGCACCCGCCCGCTCGTACTGTTTTGCCTGCACCGCTTCAGTCGGGTCGCACCCGTTCGCCTGTGTCTGCTTCAGTCAGGTCGCACCCGTTCATTTCCGCGCCCGTTTCAAAAATCGCGCCTCTTCAGACAAAATCCGCGTCTGTCTTTCATCCGCCCGCTTCTCTTCAATTTCCAGGCCCAGCCCAATTTCAGACAAAGCCCAAAACTGTTAAACAGTGGCCTAGTAAAAAGAATGGTCATTTTAGACCCGTACCCGGCCCGGCCCGGCCCGGTTCGGTTCGGTCGGTCGGACGGACGGCGGCGGCGGCGCGCGCGCGTGTGGTGGTGATGCAAGATCTCCCTCCTCACAACGAAGCATACATTTGGGAGCCCCAGGCCCCCAACCTCCTCATGAGAAAGGCATATATAAACCTCTATACCTCTCAACAAATTGGCGATGTGGGACTATATGTATATTTCATTCAATTTGTATTAGAGGAATTCCAACAAAAACTAGCAAAGTATAATACTACATACATACTTGCTTATGCGTCTACATATATCGAATATTACTCTTTGGATGACACACGTAACCACCAATTTCAACTTCACCAAAGGTCCAAGAAAACAAATTTGGTGCAACAAGCTAAAGATGTTATAAGATTGGAACTTGGTGCAACATGTTATAAGACTAACTTATTGAATTTGGTGCAACATGCTAAAGATTTTCAAAAACAATACATAATAAAATATTAATATAAACAGAAAATATACGTGCTCCAACGTCTAAAGATATCGAATAATACACTTCGAATGGCACACATATCCACCCACTCCAACATCAGCAAAGGTCTCTGCAAATTGATGATTTATTTTGCTGGTTCTCTCATCTGGTAGCAGTATATTGTCCAACACCAATTTTTCATGTATGGATGGTACAGATTTCCCGTGGATTTTGGACAATGTAGAATCTCGGCATACAGTACCTGCTGCAATAAAGATGTCCAGATCTATCCAACAAAATAACTGCTCGAAAGCAACTAAAAATAGAAAGCTTGTAATAAATATCTGTTGCTATTATGTCTAAATCAGAGTTGAGGATTTCATATTTTTGATTGTTCGCTACATTGGTTGAAGTCTGGAACTGAGAAGCAACGAAGTCAGGAGCATTGAATTGTGTGGCGCGTCCTCCATCAGAAAAATTGACCGGTGTGCTAATTCCATGTTCGATGTTTCCCACCATGTTGATCAGAACCTCCATTTGCCCAGACAAATTACCCACTGTACCCTCCAAAATTCCCACCCTAATTTTCAACTCATCATGCTCTTCATGAACATGTCTGAGTCGTTTCTCTGCAATGGCACAAGCCTTAACTTTAGTCTTTGGTTTAACAGTCTCAACACTGCGGCTTCTACCCCTTGCATCCTTACCAAGCACTTGTGATAAGATGTCTTCATCCACTGTCAATTTTTCTTCATCACTATCAGTGATCTTTTCCTTCGCTTTCGCAATTTGATCCTGAAATATGATAATACTTATATGAATAAGGAATTTTAAAGAATATGCAAGTTAGTATTTGTTTAACTTATGAAGTATGAAGAAGTGGCATCTGATATGCTACCGTCTTTTTTCGTGTGTGTCTTCTCCCATACTTGATGACGATTGATATTTGTTGATGGACTAGCAGCGATCTGCAATACATAAAATATGTTAGTTGCCATTTTGACCATTTTTAAAAGAAAATAAATATAAATTACCATTTCTTGTAATATTTTAGCGTGACTTTTACGTCCTGCATGGTCACCATAACTGAGCAATGCTCTGTTCTCTTTGCCTAACTCACTTCTTCCGCTCGCTTCAGGCGTTGCTTTATTTTTATGAACACTTCCAAATCTTCTTGAGCAACTGTAGGTGGGCAATTTTTCAACCATTCTTCGTCATTGTTGAAAGTGTCATAATAAGCTGCTCTCAAATTTTTCTTATATCTCCTAAAAGCCTTGGCCGTTCTCTTTAAAAACATTTCCTTTGAAAGCGAATCGCGCTCATAATTTTTCTGCAAAAAATATATCAGTGTAAGAATATGTATATACACATGCACTATATACACTATATATCATCATAAAGATCATACATGTAGATAATTCTTGCCTTCAACTGTTCTGAGAGCAATAAACATATGTTTTGGCAATAGGAAACACCCTTACAATTATTTGTGACATCATATTTATTGTTGAACTACCTTCAAAATGCAGTCAGATCTAATAACTTTGAGGTGCATTTTGTTTAGCTTTTTTTGTCAGGTATAAATGGTCTACCGTTCATTTATTTAAATTCCGAAACTTTTTAGAAATAACATTTGTGTAAGTTTATGAATTCTTGAGAAACTACCGTGTAGGATAAACATGTTTATTTGGTTCAAATGTTAACTGCCATTTTTTATAGTGGTGGTAAACTCCAAATGTTGGTCAATTGCTATAAATAAGGTAATGCATGTATGTACATTTATAGAATCTACAGTGGTTGACAGTCCTTCATCTGATATATTTGCCAGCACAAATAGAAAAATGCATACAGATATGTGGCCATGTGGTTGATTTAAGAGGGCTGCTTTAATGGCTCGCTAGCCGAGCCTTGAAGAAAATCCCATAAGCTGGTAATGCATAAACAGTCACTACCATTTTGGACATGGACATAATCAAACATAAGCAACGTCAAATATTTGGTATGAAAGTACCAATTTTCAGTGTTGCTTATACCTTACTTTGCACGTCTAAATACGTTGTATAAGCCTGATATCATTATACATAATGTATCCTCATGCTAGTTGGTTGAAAGAAGAAAAAAATGAAATGGTGTTAATTAAGGGTTCAATCAAGACTAAATAAGGAAACGATTTATGCTCACAGAAAAAAACAGGCAAGTTTAAATGATTTACAGAATACGTGCAATAGCTATAATTCTGATATGAAAGAACCAAAAAATTAACAAGTGTTTCAGGGTTGTTTATTAATTCTGATAATAAGAAATTCGAACATTTAATTTAATTAATGATGACGTGCAATTCTTAAATACATTCAGCTGGATTGATTATTCAAAATGCTACTATTTATATTACAATTGGAGAGTACTTGTCGACATGGTGTATTGAGTGTCAATTGATAGAATGAGAGAATATATGGTTATGTTACCAGATGTAACTTAGTTAAGAAATGCTGATCGGATCTGATCATACGAGTGTACGAGAACATTAATCAAATACATTATGATTACTTTTAAAACATGTACTTTTTTTTGAATTATCATGAAATGCTTGTATATTCTCGGGAAATATGTGTTCCTTAGAGCATCTACGACCTTAATTACGCATCCTTAAAATAGTCAACATTTTCATTGGATTTGTAATCCTCACTATCGGTATTATATATAAAACTATAATGTTACTTTCTTTTAACTTCACAGTGTATAATAAAATGTAAAATGCAGAGTTAAATTGGTTCCAAACAAAAATATTTACTTACCACCAATTCGTTCCAAACGTTGTCCTTGTATATTCCGGGTACTTTATCCCAACTTATATATGATATCGACACATGAGCTCTTACTAGTTTACCAAGCATAGTAGCAATTTTTCCAACGTTATCTGAGACCGAAATACCAAGTAAGTTTTGATCAACTTTCTTCGCCTCTGAACATGACGAATGTGAAGATGTTGGATATTCTGACATAGTTTCCTACAAAATATAATATTACTAACTATTTTATTAGTACAAAGTACAACTACAGATTATTATATACAAAAAGAAAGAAATACCAATGGTGCATATATCAATCTAAATATAGGGTTCATGCATTGTCATTAATCAAACTAAATAATGGCATTTAAAAAATAAATTAAGTGGAAATCCTTGTCAATGCATGAAATATTATCTTCTTCTCAAAAGCAAGCCCAAACATAGAACGTGTTACCAAAGAAACATAATTAGTGATAGAGAAGCAATTTTTACAAGTAATTTATGGTCTGAATTGTTTAAAATTCAAGGATGTTATAATTTTTTTGTAGTTGAAAGTAAGAATGGGTCTAAACAGTAACAATGTGTACAACAAGCAGGGTGATGATCAAATGACTCAAGGTACAAGATTTCAGGCTTCAAAGAAATAGGCAGCCAGAGTATAATGAAACCAAGACATAGTCAGGTGCAACTAGGAAAAACAAAACCATGTATAAAATATTCAAAACCATACATACACACAATCGTGCAATTAAAAATATACAGACACACAATCATGTGATGTACGAATACTAATAACTTAACATATGGATTTGGTAAGGTCTTCTAATTTTTCGTTGTCTTCAAAAGCTGATTGATAGACGGTAGGGAACTCAATGTCATCCACATTTGTAGTCAACCTTTTTGGTGTATGCAAGATCACATACCATCCGTTATTTTTTAAATCTTTTGAGTAGAACACTTGACTCTCTTCTGATGCAAGAATAAATGTCTCATCATTCACGTTATTTTTGTTCTTCAATTTCCCTAAATTAACCATGATCAGGTTTGAAATGGGATCTATTTTGCAACCATTGACCTTATCCTTGACCTTTACCCAATCACAATAAAAAATGTTTGTTTGAAATCAGTGTAGTCCAACTCAAGTATCTGTTGAATGACTCCATAATACGTTGTTTCTGCTTCCTTATAAATTTTATCCTTACCACTCGCTTTAAATTTTGTAATTGCTCTCATGCATACACCGCTATTTTGTGTTACCATACGATATTCGTACTTTTTTGTGGAAAATGAAAATCCATTCACTTGGTACTTCATATAACTACGCGTCATGAACTTCGACCCATGCACTAGCCACCGTAGAGTTGGATCAACATCAATGGTCTTTAACTACTACGTAAAACAAAACAAGTCAAAAGCATGGCCACAAAGGTGTATTTCCCACTTATAAATACATGAAATACTTAAGACGATGTAATGCCTCATTACGTAACCATAGAGTAAAACTTTAAACGGCTTCCACAGTTGTAACCATGCCTCGAGGTTAAAATCTAGTACTTTTCACATAGGAGTTATACCTCCTACGGAAAACACATATCAAAATGTATATATAAATTGAATCAAAAAAAATTGAAATTTCGGACAAGTTCGTTAACTTACTTCTTCCATTCATCCAATCCGTCATACTTATTAAGGACCCATCTACGCATTTGTTCAAACTGCACTTGGGTTAACATTATGCCTTTACCATTATCCAGAGCTATCTCACCAGCAAACTCATCGTCCTCGTCTAAAAACGCTTTGCGGGTATGTTTATGATTGCCGTCACCTCCGTTTGGCATATATTACATGCAGTAAAGACTGGCTTCTTTTACGATATATCCTTCTGCAATACACCCTTCAATGTATCTTTTGTCACGCACAAATCCATTATATGTTTTCATCAATCAATGAGTGTGATCTATTATATACTATAGACGGTAGCTATTTATATCAATACATAACTGAAATTAGAAATTTACTGTTCAAAGGGATACAACCTTCTATATCTGACAGGGCCACAAATCAACGCTTCATTGGCTAAATGGACCATAAGGTGGACACTGATATCATAAAATGAAGGTGGAAAATGCTTTTCAAAAACACACATTGCTTCTACTAAGCTAGCCTTTGCTTTTATAAGATGTTCCCTATTGATCACCTTTGAACACAAAATGTTAAAGAATAAACTAATATGATGAACATCATTTCGTAGATTCTTATGTTGTGGATAAGAATGTTGAAGCAATACCGAAAGAAAATGTTGCATTATGACATGGTAATCGTGTGACTTCATATTTCTTAGTTCAGGAGGATTGATGCTCACATTGTTGTGGAAGTTAGAAGAGAATTTGTTAGGCACTTTCAAATTTTTCAAAACGATGCAAAACCGTATCTTTTCTTCTTTGCTCAAAGTGAAAGTTACCTTTGGTATGATTAGTTTATTTTTTTTAGGATCTTCCATCACCCATAACTTTTGTTTTATACCCATGATTTTCAAATCCTTGTGTGCATTGATGCCATCTTTTAACTTATCTGTATGGTCCATAATGGTGCTGATGAGATGCTCCGTGACATTCTTCTCCTATGCATAACATCAATATTATGTCGGATCAAATTTGCTTTCCAATATGGTAAATCAAAAAAGATAGACCTCCTATACCATCCAGAAATATTGTCAATTTCTTCATTGGTTGACTTTTTTCGTTTTCGACCAATTTCTTCTTTTTGTTTACCAACTTTCATTTTGATATTCGCTACTTTCTTTTCAACTTGAAAACCAGTCAGTGGCCACTTAGGACGAGGAAGTTCTTGTTCGTTGTTGAAATTTGTCTTATCGTATCGAAACTTATGTTCGTTAGGAAGAAACATTCGATGTCCCATGTAACACATCTTCTTACTTTCAGGAAGATGATAAGAACAAGTGTTTTCCCCATAAACAGGACATGCAAAGTAACCGTGAGTTGTGCATCCCGATAAAGTCCCAAAAGCAGGGTGATCATGGATTGCCAATAGTACCCTAGCTCTCATTGTGAACTCAGATTTATTTAACGAGTCAAATGTAATGACTCCTTCTCATAACTGCTTTAACTCGTCTATCAACGGCTGTAAATAAACAGCAATATCCTCCCCTAGTTGTTTTGGCCTGGAAATCAACAATGTTAACATTGTGACTCCCTTTTCATGCACATAGATGAAGGAAGATTATATGGTACTACAATTACTGGGCAGCAACTGTAAGGGTTAGAGAGAGAAGCATGTGGAAAAAAACCATCTGTTGCTATTCCAAGTGTGACATTTCATGGCTCGGCAGCAAAAGTTTGGTCAAAAGAATCTGCGGCTTTCCATTGAGAAGTGTCACATGGATGTCGCATTACGGTTGGATCAGACTTGGCACGACCATGCCAGGTCATCGCATCTGCTATCCATGGTACAGTATACAGTCTCTTCAATCTAGAAATTAAAGGAAAATGTCAATGTCTTTCGAGGTACTTTGGTGTGCTTTCTCTCTTCATTGAATGATGTCATATATCTTGGTTAATTGCAATTTGTAAAAGAAACTTTGTTCGCTTAATCTTTCCAGTACAATATGCAATCATTGATGCATGCATGATAAGTTTTGTAATTCATCCCAACTTGCTTAATGATCTTCTTAACGTCGGAGTACTTTGTCGGCAGCATGTTACCTTCGGGAAGTAACTCCTTTATTAGTTCGAGGAGTGCAGTCACACCATTATCTGAAAAGCCGTATTGGGTCTTCAAGCTATTCAGTTTCACAATGGCATACAGCTTTGTAATCCCTTTTGAGCATGAAGGATAAATTGGCTCTTTTACGCTACCAAAAAGTGATTTATACTTCTTACTTTCATTGGCCTGCCAATCTGGATAATCAGTAGACTGCTCTTCAACATTCGCATGATCAGGCAATGGTTTTTTAGGTTGAAAATGATGAAATCTATCTACATCATTGACCAGATCTTCTATCCTTATATGTTCAGACTCGTCAATAATTGTGGCATGACTAACTGATTGTTGTTTTTCCATCTCCGCCCTTTTTCCCCATGAAAATACCACACTGTATATGATTGAATAATACCTCATCTAAGCAAATGAAAATGAATGTCATCTAATTTGATCGTCTTCATATTTTTGCACCGGGTGCAAGGGAATAAATACACTCTTTTCTTACCACCATTTTCTGCAACAGAATTAATGAACTTTTGCACCACGTCTATATAGTATGTAGATCTTAGATCACATTCGTTTATCCATTGTTTGTCTATACTGAAAGACATACTGCCCTCCTATATCATATATAACAGAACATGAGACGTGAATATAATTTTACCTTGGTATAAATGAAGAATATTTATTGTCCAATTATATATGTAAGAAAGTGGTATTAAGATCGTACAATCCCTACATGTAATTGATTGGAAACCAACAGTTGCAGATCACTGATGCCACATCATGGTGCAGAAGAAATATAACACGTAAATCTTTGTACGAAAGATAATTCTAACTTAAGAATAACGATAATGAATTTTTTAACTTTTTTGAATCAGATTGTCTAATTATACTAATAACAGTCATGTCAATCCCCAAAAGAAGTAAATTCTATATCTTGATTAGTGTCCATCTGTTTAAAATAGTAACCATCATGTAAATCGACAAAAGAAGCAATGAAACGGTTCCTATAGATTTTTTTTCAATTTTGTTTGGTATTCTCTTGTCAACACCGAGTCAGTAAACAAAAAGAAAGATGATACTGTTAATATATCAATTTGTTATATATGATGCATAATGTGGAAGAGAGCGAAAAGGGATAATGCCCTCCATCTTCGAACCAAATTGCTTTTTATATTGTTGTGCCATTGGCAGAATGCTTCTCTCATGGTCATCATTAGCACTTGTATTAATAATTTGTCCATGTGCAAGCTTTCTAGAAAGCTAGACTCATATGAAAAGTCATTTTGCAACCATGTAATATCAGTAATCTAAGTTACAACATTAACAAAATAATTATATGAATCAAAAATTTATAAAGAACTCTCCAAAAATATATTTATTTGCAATACGTACAAAAAATTGTCAACGTTCAGGAGCATGTTATAAACAAATGTCAAATATTTTCTCATGTCCATCCCTTATTATCGTATGAATTAGATTCCAACGCTTCATGAATCACCATTAGTACATCAATGAACTTAAAATTCAGGTATAGTATGCATATAAAATTCGATGACAATATAGAAATAAACAATTTACAGTGTCTTACGTGTACACGTACTATTTGGAAATATCAAAACCAAAGGTTGAAAGATTGTTTGAATATCTCTACACGTTGTTAGGGTAATAGAAGTGATGCGCTGTCATTCAATTAAAAAAAAGAATGAAGTACTTAATTAAAATTAGTAGCAATAAGTAATAGAGCGTAAAACTAAGGAAATTCTGTAAAAAAAATAGCAAACAATGCATAATAAAGAAATATGCCTGCAAATGATTGTTAATATCTTCTATGACGTATGTTTAAGTCTGTAAAAAATGATTTTTAAATAATTAACGAACCAACTACAACAGATAAGCGATCAAAGAATAAATACAGGATTGAATCTAGACAAACAGTTGTATAAATATCTTAAGATGAAAGGTAAACTGAAGTAAAATTTGGACATACATGTTATGTAAATATTGTAAGGAAGTTGCAAAGGAGAAAGTGCGCAAACGAATATCTCAAAATACAATCACGATTGTTATATGCAATATTTAACTCATCCATCAACTGTTTGTGTAAATATATAATAAAAATGTCAGCCAAATCATAGATCAAACAAAGAAATTAATTTCAAGATGCATCATGGAACCAGTGGATAAAAAAGTTATAAAAATTTGAACTTAAACCATCAGAAACCCAAAACAATAATGAGACTTTGGTTCACAAAGTTTGGGTTAGTTCCATCTGTAAAAAGCTTGCTCCTTACAAGGGAATGAACTGTTGCTATAACTGATAGTGATGAAAAAGTTGACAACTCATGTTGGACTATGATTCATAGGGATTGACTAAATCCACAAATAATTTAGTGAAAAATAACTGCATGTACAATATTTGAGTGGCCAAACTATACTCCATTCTTTCTGTTTGAGAAAGATATATGGAATGGCCAAAAGATGAAAAACATGATGATAAAACTGTTAATTTTACTTCTTAAAAAAACAGGAATCTACTGTTAATTTTAGTTCTTAAAAAACAGGAATTCAGTAGCAAATGCGATTATCAACAAACTAAATTAAGAAGAACAAACTGTCAACATATACAGCAATTGAGAAATCACAATTACCGTAGTAACAGTATTGAAATTTAAACTAATGCTAACGGAGAATACTTGGAAGTGCCAATTTTTTGAAACTAAATTCAATCCATGTTAATTGAAAATTGCAAATTAAACGAGGTTATGCACGGTGGATTTAACAAAGGTGCGGTTGAATATGCAGTTATATGATTTTTGTTTGATGATAATAAACATATATTCGTTTAAATGTATTTGTTAATGTACTATTTTATTTTTCATAGATAAATACTTGCTGAATAAAATTAAATAACACAGAATTTGAATTCAAACAAATATTTATTACAATTTTGAATAGTACAAATTCAAGCTCTCACTATTCACTGTACAACTTTGATACAAATTCAATTACATCACAATTTTACATTTATAGTTGACCTCACTACATATCACTCACACCCGTATTTATCTTCAACTTCATTCCAGTTAGAATCCAGCATCTGAGCAATCTGCAAAAATATTCACTAACGCAGTAAAATTGAAAAAGAAATATTTTTGCAATATAAAATAAAATATGGATTTTGAAAATATTATTTGCCTCAGTTATTTGGGTTGTTCATCATCATTTACATTTGAATTCATCACACACGAACAATGTGACATGCACAATGTATCACTGTACATGCCACAAGGCCGTGCACACCGATATACACTTGATAATGTTACAGGGACATGTGAGCACAGGTCAAACCCAAAATACAGGATTCAACTCAAGTGCAATAAAATAATGTCACAACTTTCAAAACAAGGTTAAATCCGAGCCTTAAGCTGGATTCAACTCAGGTGCAAATGTAAGTGTACAAGCTCAATAAAATGGTCAAAATCCAAAACCAACATAGACAATACCACTGACTCAAAGAACAGATCAAAAGACCACATCAGCTACCTACATGCACAAGAACAAGACCCCAAATATGCAACAGCAATGCAACCTACATGTACACCATGACATCAAGGCCAGAAGCTCAAGTCAGTGCACACAACCTCGACAAACAACAACACGGCCTCAAGCTAATAATACATGTACAAGACTGCAACAGTATGGCTATATGCATGCTACAGAAGGAACAAGCACATGAAACAGTATGTGCAAGACATAAATAACAAAGAACCAGAGTCTACAAATCAAACTACAGCAGGTCGAATAAACACTGCAAGCTCAAATCGAAGTAGTAAATACACAGCAATGTGCAACTCGAGCTTCAGAAGAATCAAGTGACACAACAATGCTCAAAGACTTGGCAATCAAATGACACGGTGTACATATATAAGCATTGAACCAAAGAAATGATACAAAGTGCAAAAAAAATCAGAGAATGAAAAGAAATGATACAACATGCAGCTGAAAACAAATGGAAGTCTCGAATCCAAATAACAAACTGGAACTAGACCAACGTAAACTAGACTTGCAACAGGCAACAGTGAATGATCAGCTACAACTCAAACACAATTTCAATGAATACAGTGAAGAATAAAAGTCGAAGCCGACCAGAATTCAGTTTAACAAAGAACAGTCGAAGTCATGGAGTTGCAGTCAATACGCAATGATGAACGAAGCCACAAGATAACAAGTAACCAAAGTAAACAGAGGCAAATAGTCAGAGACCATAATCAAGCAAACAACATGTACAGGTCAATGAACAAAGTCAAGCCAAGTCGAGATCAACAATGTAAGTATGGAAGTCGTGGAAGCATACCGAAGTCACAGTGAAATCGCCACAGCCATGTCAATGAACAAGTCAACCAGAACAGTCACGAAATCAAGTTCCAAACAGAGCCATCAAAAATTCACAAGGCCGAAGCAGTACAACGAGAAATTCATGAAACCAAAAAAAGGACCGAAATCAATGTATGAACAAGTCAAATTCGAAATCGTGGTTGCCAAGATAATTGACCGAGTTAAACATCAAAGCCGTGGGAAGCAAGTATCATAATATACGAACTTGAAAAAGTCAGTGAAATCTCAAGCATCAAAACAATATCAAATGGCCGAAACTAAAACGTTGAAGAAATCAGACGAACGCATCTGACTATCTAATTTCTAGTAGAAACCTTGGGGGCAGTACGTAGGTAGGGTTTTGCCGAAGCTGGGTAAATTCTGTGTCGTTCTATTTCTGCATTTTATTATTCTGCTATTTTTCTGTGCTGCTATTATTCTGTGATCTGTGTTGAAATTATTTTATAAGCTTCCGCAATTAATTTTTATAATTTATACCATCACCCTATTCACCCCCCTCTAGGGTGAAATCGATCATACAAGTGGTATCAGAGCTAGGAATAGAAGTCAACTCTTGTTTTAAAATTCGTTTTTTTCCTTCAAAAAAATCAGTTTTTGTTTTAAAAATTTGAATTTTTAAAATGGCTTCTTTTAATAATGCTTTTGCTGAGGGTCAGTCCATAGTTAGACCACCAATGTTCAATGGTGAATATGCTTACTGGAAAAATAGGATGGAAATTTTTCTGAAAACCATTGACGCTTGGGATATTGTTGAGACAGGGTATAGAGCACCAACTATAATTGAAACTAATCAGGAAATAAAAAAACCGAAGGATTAATTTACAGAACTAGAAAATAAATTACAAAATGCTAATGCTAAAGCCATGAATTCTATCATCTGTTCATTAGATCAATCTGAATTTAATCGTGTCTCACATTGTCTAACTGCGTAGGAAATATGGCACACACTAGAAGTGATTCACGAAGGAACATCTCAAGTCAAAGAATCTTGCCTTGCCATGCTAAGCGGCGAATACGAGAACTTCACAATGGCGAAGGAAGAAAATGTCAAAGAAATGCATGGACGACTTTCCAATATCGTATACAAATCAAAAGCTCTTGGAAAATCGTACATAGAGTTGGAGATAGTCCGAAAAAACCTCAGAGTCCTTCCACGAAAATTTAAAGCAAAAGTGATTGCCATACAAGAATCGTAAGATCTAAAACAAATGAAAGTTAAAGAACTCAGCGGAAATCTCACCACTTATGAGCTAGAAATGAAATTCAAGGAAGAACGTGAAGGAGGAGACACTCGAAGAAAATCAATAGCTCTCAAAGGGACAACTGAAAGTGATGATGATAATGATAATGATTGTGAAGCAGAACTAGCACTATTAGTAAGAAAATTCAAAAGGTGGAGTCGCAAATATGGCAATCCAGTTAGAAATCAACAAGCAAAGAGCAGATTAAACAAAGCAATAGACAACCCAGAAGAACAGAAAATCATCTGTCATAAATGCAACAAACCCGGTCATTTCAAGCCAAATTATCCCCGAAATCGACTCAGTCAAGGAAAGAAACTGAAAAGGAGAAATTTTGCAGCTACTTGGGATGAAAGCGACGAAGATGGAAGTGATAGCACTGGCAGTGAAAGTGAAAAAGCAAATTTGTGTCTTCATGGTGAAATAACTGACGGTGACGATGACGAGACAAGCGAGGTATCAAAACTTACTCATTTAGAATTATTTATACATTTTCACGAGGTAAATGGCTGTTTCTAACGACTTAGGGAGAAGTATGCCAAACTAGAATCACAAAAAGATACTTTGATAGAATTGAATGAACAACTTGACCAATTAGTTCAAAACTATCAAAGTAGGATCCCTAAGTGCGATAAGTGTCCAACATTTGAAGAAGAAATTAAAAAATCAGAAATTAATATAAAATCACTTTAAAATGAAATTCTGATTTTGAAAGAAAGTGAAAATACTAGGAGAGAAAATTCTATCAAAAGGTGCACACAATTATTAAACGAAAATGAATCTCTCAAAACACAAGTCCAACAATTGTCAACGACTTTAGATAAATTTTCAAAAAGTGAAAAATCGTTGAATATGCTATTAGGAAAGCAAACTGTTAATACAGTTAGACAAAGACTTGGATATAATCAATCTAAAAGTGTTGAAAGCAATATTAATCGAGTTAATTCTATGTGCACAATTTGTAGAAAATATGGACACAATCACAATAATTATTGGTATAAACCCAAACATGAGAAAACTATACCGATTTGGGTTCCAAAAGGCACAAATATAAAATCTCTCAAAGTTAAACAAATTTGGATGCCAAAGGGAACATATATAAATAGTTTTGGGTCCTCACAAAATTATCTTTCTAAATATTCTACCACTAACAATCATGGACCTATAAAAACAAATAGGTCACTAAACTCTCTTCTCGTGTTGGTATGCTGGCAGGCTAAGGAACAACAGCAATGGTACTTGGATTCTGGTTGTTCCAGGCACATAACAGGCGATAAATCAAAGTTCCTTAGCCTAGAAAAGTACAAAGGTGGCAGAGTCACAATGGGCAACAATGACAAGTGTAAAATTGTCGGTAAAGGTAAAGTAGGTAACAATATATTTACCTTGAATGACGTACTATATGTTGAAAATCTGCACCACAATTTGATATCAATCAGCCAGCTATGTGATAAAGGTATGAATTATCTTTGATTCTGACTTGTGCAAAATTGTTGACAAATCATCAAAAGAAATCTTATTTTCAGGTAAAAGGAAAGGTAATATATATTCTCTATCTTTTGATGATCTCACCCTCTCTAAATGTTTGGTAGCTAAGGATATAGAAGTAAATTTATGGCATAGACGTTTAGGGCATGCTAGTATGAACTTGTTAAACAAATTAAAAAGGAAAAATTTGGTAAGAGGGTTGCCATCACATGAGTTTGAAACAGAAAACATTTGTAAAGCATGTACCTTGGGAAAACTTAAAAAATCATCATTTCATGCCAAGAACAATGTAAGCACTTCTAGAGTTCTTGAACTAGTTCATATGGATATGTTCGGACCTAACGACAATTCATATGGATATGAACATTTCTGTTTCTTTTAAAGGGAAAACAATTCATAGCGTTTTAACTTTAAAATCAATCTTCAAAACGATTCATTAAATTGAAGTGAACCAAGTATTACCGCTAAACGCTTTATAGTCAAATTATGAAATAAATGACAAGGTGTTATCCTATATTTATTTTCTACCTAGCCTATACATATGGATAATTAATTGCTCATAAACTGGTCGAGCAAAGTCAACAATCAATAAATAATAATCAATACTCATAAACTGGCAGAGCCTTATTCAAACAATCAATCAACAAAATAAACACAACAATAAATGATAAATCAGTGCTTCATTCCATCATATATTTATAATAACTTTTATTTTATCTTGGGTTAAAACGGTTTGATATTTATTTTGGAGCATCCGGGCTTTCCCTTCGACATGTTTCGTCCCTTGCCCAAGTCTCCTTGGATTTCATAGAGGAAACACATGTACTAGTCATTTCCACATACCCCATTAAGTATTTAACTTGTAAATGTTAAATTACTTAATTAACCATCCAAATATAATATCGAGCAAGGAAATCAAACCATTGTTTTAGAAAACAAAGTAAACAAGCATTCAACAAGGGTTTTCAAACGACACTTAACACTTAAAGTTTCTTCAACTTAAAACGATTTTAATGAACTTAAAATAAGAAAAAACTTACTTTGGATTCCACTCCGTCAAACTTTAAGGCAAGGAACTTAAGATCTAATGCATACTTCCTACCATGCTTCAGAACCAAATAGAAATAAGCCTAATTCCCTTCTTCCTAGTGCTTGGCCAAGGCTTGAGATGGAAGTTCACCGAAAGTATAGAGAAGAAGTGGTAGAGCTTTGAACTTGAATTCTCAAAATTAGACCCCAAAAATAGGTCATTTTCTCTCTTGTTTTTGACTCTCTTACTCAAAAAATTTGAAAAACTTATTAACTGAAAAGTTGTTGCAAATTATCTTATCTTGATTTTTAAAAAAAATCACTTGATTTTGATTAATTTTGACGAAGATATGGTCAAAAGAAAAATAGCTATTCTTGGAATCACAAATATAAAGCTCGAAAATGTACTTCAAAGAATTGAGTTTCAGGTATAGCAAACCTCAAAATTGGAAAACATATTCAACATAAAAGTTGTAGCAACTGGAATTTTTTATGGTTTGAAAAAAATAATTTCTTAATTTGGATCCTTTATGATCAAGTTATTATCAAAATAAATGGCATATTCTTTGGCTTAAAAACTGGGCCAGAAAATGCACTAGAAATAAGTATACTTTTTTACATAGATAACTTTAGAATAAGACAAAGTGATCAACATGAAAGTTGTAGCCACTGGAAAATACATGATTTTAAGTAAATAATTTTGTATTTTGGTTCTATTTTGAAGAAGTTACAACCGAGAGAAGAAGAGGTAAAATGTGGAGAAAAAATGAGTTTGATTTGAAGAGGGTGAACATTTATATCTTTTGAATATTTTTTAAATATTTTAACATTATCTCTTTCTAATTTTTTTATGGCTTGGTAGCCATTAAAAGGAAGAGGAAGAAGATGAAGAATCTTGAGAAAAAAAAGAAGAAGAAATGTGAATGAAAGTGAAGAAGGAGGTGGGTATTTATAGATATAGAAAGAAATGATAAATTTACCAAAATAGCCTCTTACCGAATTACCAAACTAACCTTACTCCAACCTAATAAAATCTCCACTTTTTCAATACTTAACATCATCCTTTCACTTCTTACTTTATGTCTTAGTCGCTTAAAGATTAAGTAAAGAATATCATAATTATGTTGGCTTTGATTTGATGTTATTTGATGTTTATTTTTTCTTACTTTTGTTAATTTTTACTTACTTTTACT
Organism: Allium cepa; assembly: GCA_030765085.1. Lineage (NCBI taxonomy): Eukaryota > Viridiplantae > Streptophyta > Magnoliopsida > Asparagales > Amaryllidaceae > Allium > Allium cepa. The sequence continues at coordinate 984,271,532 of CM060929.1, read as the reverse complement.
AACGATTTCTTGAAGTTTTATAATTATATTTATTAAAAGTGAACATGTCTTAGTTATTAAAATGTGTAATATTTATGTTAAAGCATGTTAACAAAGGTGCGGCAACGTTGCGACAACTTTTAATCGACAAAACATTGGTTTTCGACAAAATGTTTTACGGTGACATTTTGACGTTTTATTTAAACTATTTATTTATTTAAACCAAATTTAAAAATAAATTTTTATATTTCTATTTAAAAATATAAACATTCATAAACAAATTAAAATAATTTATTGTAACAACCAGGTATTTTCAACCATTCGCATCCATTATAAGTGCATAGGTAGACACTCATACCGGGATTGAATTGCTCAAAATACCGCGTTGTAAAAATTTTTTTGGCAAACCTCAGAATATACAGTAAATAAAGATCACAGATCACAGACACAGAGTATATAAAAATGCAGCGGAAGAAAAAGAGATAGTAGTACATGAAGCTACTATATAAAATATAAGATACATCAGAGTTAAATAAGATACAACAGAAGAGTAACAGGATACATCAGGTACAAATCAGATACATCACTGAACCACTGAATACTGAACAAAATAGATGGCTGGATCTTCAAGGAAAGCTCCAACGTCGAAGGTGAATCTTGAATGCTAACTCAATCAATCTGACCTGAGCGTAAAGCAAAATACAAAACCCTCGAGTCAGGACATAAATACTTATAAACTGTAAATCAACTCAAGTGAACAGTAACAAAATGCATCAGTAACTTAAAGGATGCTTGGGACCGCCCATCCTCTAAGGATCCGTTAAACTATTTACTATGTAGTAATATACGCTATATACGGTAGTGTCTAATCAGTAAAGTATAATCATATAGAAAATAGCATTAAGGGGATGGTGAACCTCAACGCGGTCGGATCTTTAAAACCAAAATCGTAGTGGGCTCGATATAAGGATATGACATGGCACACGAGGCAATGCCAGGGTGGATACACCGTTTGCACTCCCGGACCGGTGGTGTCGGCAAGCCAGCAGCTTCCGCCCACCTCGAACAATACCCCCGAATCAAAGTGGCGCCACCGAATCAAATCACAACAGTAATAGAATGGTTTCCGATGGAGCATGCTCGATGAAAGGGTGCGACCCTTTGTGTAGCCCGGTATAGCTCCTGTTTTAGTTATATATGCCAACTCACGGGAGTTGGGTCCACGTAATATACCACGAGAACGTCACCACCATCCTACTTCATTCTGGAATCTCCACCGCGTACACAGTTGTTAAAGTGGTTTTCGGTATTGTCCGGCTATAAGACAATATCCGATCCCGGTCTCTTTAACAACCAATCGTTATTATAACCCATAGTTATAACTTTAAAACATATTTTATACTTCAAAATAAAATATCATTCCAACCCAAATCTTTATCAAAATAAAGATTAAATCATTCCAAAATATCATATCTTTCGGATCTTCTTTTCAAATCATTTTAATATCAAAATATCGTATCTTTCAAAACTCCATTTTCAAACCATTTTAATATATCAAAATATCATATGTTTTCAAAACCACATTTCAATCATTTAATATATCAAAATATCATATCTTTTTGAAACCACATTCATTTCAAATCATTATTCATTTTATACAATTTAAAATATCATTTCAATCCATATTTCAAAACAGTATATATTCCAAAAATCATTTTTACTCATTAAAATGAAGTTACGATGTTTAATAATTAAATTATTAAATTTCCAAAATTTTCGACTTCCAAAGTTCATTTATTCACTTAAGTTTATCAAAGCAGTGAAAATTCACTTTTCGTGGCATTTAGAAAACGCTACGGAAAAATACATTCAAAACAGTTCAATTGAACAAAAGACAACATTTTAAAATGTTGTAATAGGGTTTACTTAAATTTCGAATAAACTTAGTTAAATTCAACAATTTATAGCACTTACAAAAATTGCTATAATAGCTTTTAATTCAATTTAGCTTTTTAGTTCATTATCATCAACTACAGCATTTTCAAATGCTGTAATATCATTTATATTGTAATTAATAGCATTTTAAAAATACAGTCAATTAACTTCAAATATTCAATATAATTTCTCAACCAATTATATTTTTATTTAAAACATTTTTAACTTATAAAATCATACATTTTCACATTTATAACATCATTTAATTTTCCTCAAGTTCACGATTTTACAAGGTTAAATTTCCATTCAAAAATCAAGATTTAATAATAATTCACTTATTAAAATGCAATGTTGAATTTTAAATCCATTACATTAAATTTCAACTTAACACTTAAGTTCAAATTCTCAAATATAACTCAATTTATTTTTATTTACTTAACTAAAAGTTCACTTTTAAGTCAATTTCATAAATTCCCAATTTTAGTTATATTCAAAATTTCAACTTAAAATATTCATTCATTTCACATTTCAACTTTGTTAAAAAAATCATTAATATGATATAAAATCACTTTCAATTCATTTAAATTCAAATTATCATAAATTTATCATAATTTCATATTCAATTAAATTTCCAATTATAATTAAATCAAAATTTCCAAAATAACTCACGTTCAAAATTTCTAACTTTTTCATTAATTCATTGCACTTACAATTATTCAGAAAATCAATAATAATTTACAAAAATCCTTTTTTTTAAATTTAAAATCAAAATATTATAATAATTAAATTTCTAAAATATTTAAAATTTTAGAAAAACATATTTTAACTACGGGCCTGTATATAATTTTCTACGCTAGGTAAAGTGATATAGGTAATATATCATTTCAACCCGTAATTTACAAAGAAAATCCGGGTTTTATCATTTCAAACCCGCCATCCCAAGTCAAAATGAAAAATTTAAAACCATTCAGGCCTATCATTTCAGCCCATAACATTTTTTTTTCTAACAGGGAACTTGCAGTGTGATCATATGCAGAAATAATATAAACAAGGTCAATATCACAATATACAGTCATATATCAGATGTCAGGTGAAAATTAACAGTTTTAACATGGTAATAATATGGTAATAACATGGCATAGCATATCATATGATCATCATTAACTTGCATAAACATTTTTTGTTACTAAACACTTGTCATCAATTCACTTTTATAAGTATAAATGTCAGAGTGAGAAAGACTCACTTTTTCAAGCAGAAGACCAAAACAACAAACACAAGTGCTATTCCAAAAGCACGACAAGCACGATATAGCATGACTTTTTATTTGAATGAATGGAGAGCCTTGATATTTGTCTTGTAAACAATAACCAAAACAAGACAATACACACATAAATATTCAACGCAAAACAATGTTGAAACAATGAAAATACGAAGCAACAAAGGAATAGATTACTTGACCTTGCTTTAACCATTCAAATGCTAGGCCTAGGAGGTTCTTGGGTTCAGCTATGATGATGATATAGCTCATGTTTGGCACCATAACTCACGGCTAGAAGGAGTATGGAGTGGTAGGGTTATAACATGAAGCATACAATTGATCAAGGCAACATATATGAAGTTTTTGAGCACAACAAGGCTCGGCCTTGGGTCAAGTGGGGCTTGGCCTTACTTGTACAGGTTTGGACAGTAGATGGAGGGGTGTGGGGAGGTCTGGAAAAGGTGGTGGTGGCGGCCTATGGTGGTGGCCAAGGTGGTGGATGAAGATATGAAGTGATAGGGCGGCTATCATGAATGTTTCAAGGCTTTATGCATTGTTTTTGTGGAGTTTTGGTTCATGGAGTCTTGGTCATGTCAATTTCAGATCTGGACAGAGGCTAAAATGAAGTGTACTGGTGGTATCAAGGTGGTGGTCATGACTAGGGGTGGTGGCCATGGTGAAGTATGAAGGTGGTGAAGTAATAGTGGTGGCTAGTGCATTGTTTTGGACATTATTTGCAATTTTGTGGAGTTTTATCACCAAGGGAGGTGTGGCCGTGGATGGATCTGAAATGATGGCTGGAGATGATGTCAAGGAAGAGTGGTAGGGGATGGTGGAGAGTATGGTGGTGATGGTGGGTTGTAGAGGCCAATCCAGAAAGCATAGAAAACTAGGCAAAATACATAGAAAATGAGAAGAAAGAGGTAGAAAAAGATGTAGCCATTACCAGATTTTTTTCTCAAGATGGAGGCCATGATTTTTAGGGTTTTGGATCTTGAAAATTCGTGAATAATATGAGGGAGTCGGTTGCAAAGGATGAGGAAAGGAATGGCTAAGATAAATTGATGTATTAATTGCAAAAAGAAACGGATAAAACGTCTTTACGTTTCAGGCTTTTAAGATCTCTTAACTTTCTAAACCTTTTGCATTTCCTTTTCTTTTTAATTTTATAAAAACAAAATAAACTCAAAAATGTTATTTAAAACCAAAACTAAGTAAGAATAAAATAAAATAAATAATTTATTTTAAGTAAAATAGAAAAAGGAAATAAGAAATTGCTTAAAAATAGCAACCCTGACATAAAAATTACAAGAAAATCTCCAATGACTTTGGAAAATTTATTACTTCACAAAAAAAATATTTTAACACAAAATTTGAATTAAAAATGGTTTTAAAACATTTTCAAGGTAAAATAATAATTTAATTTTTATTAAATAGAAAGTTAAATAAAGAAAAATGCAGTAAATACCAACTAGGCTTTATAAATTCAAATAAATTCAAATAAACTTTAGAAAAATTATATTATCATTTTAAAAATACTTAAAAGTCAAAATATACATAATATAACATATTATCACATATTAAAATAAAATATAATAAAGAAGAAGTAATTTATACAATTTAAAATAGTCATTGTTAAATAACCCTATATACGCACAATATTGTAAAGGGTATAACTTTCACAATTTACATCCGATTTCAACGAAACGAAAAGTGGTGTTCTTAGAATTTTATTTACTCTCATAATAAAATAAAAAAATTAAAATTTTGAACTTTTAAAATTTTAAGTTGAAAGTCACAGTTTGACTATTTTGACCAAAATCAGCATTTCAGGCAAATATTCAACTTACACAAGTTTGGAATTATAACTCATATAAAAATCAAGATTACATTTAAATAATAAATTTAATCATTTTAAATAAGTAAAATAAGTTTTTAAATCAAAATCTTACATTAAAAATAATTAAAATATACAATAAAATAATTACAAAATACAGGGTTGTTACACTCTCCCCCACTCAAAACTTTTCGTCCCCGAAAAGGAATGAGGTATGGAAGGGCACAGAAAAGATAGAGTGAAATAGGATTAAGGCAAGATAACAAGAAGATTGAAGTTATACCTGATAACTGTTGTTATAGGTAAGTTTTACAAGGTGGAGGTGATCTTTCCAAGATCCTCCAGAATCAAGAACACAAGCACGAAAAAGGTGGATTCAAAATGATTATCAAAGGTCTATCAAAGATTATAGAAAGATTTCTAAACAGAAATATTATAGAAAGATGCCTATACCGGTTCATAGCAAGATAAGGATGATAAGGACAACCAAAAGATAGTTTGAAAAACAAAATAAGGAAATGAATTTGAAAGCATGGAGATTTCAACTTAAACAGAGCATAAATCTTTACACAAGTTAACTAAATCTTAACTATCTCAAATTTCATTATCTTATTATCCAATCATCTTAAATTAACAATTTTTAGAACCATGGGTTTGAAAAATAATCATTTATTACACTCACATTGTACTTAATAAATTTTATTCTTCTTTATTCCTAATCAAAATTAAATTTATCCCTCTCAATATATTTATCACTCATGTTAAATATATTTACACTTTTTTTTATAACTACTTTCTTTTATTCTTAGTTCTTTTAACATCATTTTATTGTAAGTCATTCAATTACCCTTTATTATATTTACCTCTGTTAATCATTTTATAATAAAAATTTAAGTGTATAAAATTTATTATAACCACTCAAATTTTATTTATAAAATCTTTTTATATCGTATATTATCCGATTACATTTTTAACTTCTGAAATTAAGGTAAGTTATATTGGAATGCAATTGTATTATACAAATAAAACTTTCCAATTCAATTATCTCAAGTTTGAATCATTTATCCAAATTTTTGATTTTCTTTTTACAATTGAAATTATTCTTCAAGCTAAAATTTAAGAATTAAATTTCCGATTACATTCAAACCATTTAGAGATAAGTAGTAATATATACATAATATGTCAAATCAAATTTCAATCATATATCTATATATTTACATATATATTATAAATCAAGTCATATTTCAGAAAATTCAAACCAAATTAAATTCCCCAAAACAAAGCTGTAGCAAGACTACAGAACAGTCTCTTAACTTCGAAACTCGAAAATGAACGTCGCTGATGTCGCGATCATCACCGAAGTTATTTTCCAGCGACAAAGAGAAGAGCACAAATTTTAAACCTTTAAAATTCTTTGAAAACAAATTCTATTCAAAATACTTTATATAATATAACCCTTTAAAACTTTAAACCAAAGTTTGAAATAATCGGAATTTAAATCCTCAAATTCTTGTTTTAAATTCATTTCAGTTCCCAAATAAATTTATAAACAAATATTTATAGATCTATTTGTAGAACAATAAATGATAAATCAAGTATTATCATTTCAAATTATCAATTTAAATCATTTCATTAAGTTCCATAAATTTACTTATATATCAAAATTTATTTCATTAACTAATTTTTCTTTTAAAATATATTGTGTCCGTTTGTTCTGTCAAAGTGTTTTGGAAATCATATCGATAGTGCTGATCAGACGTATCGATCAGAAACCCAACTCAACATCAACAACTCAAACAACACAATATATAAAACATTTTAATTTTAAATACTAGTTTACAAATACACTATACATGAATAGATTTTAAAAGAAGGGTAGAGATTCAAATTTTTGATTAACACAAATCAAAGGAGATTATGATTTAAAAATAAGTTGGAAACAAGGATGACATGATTAAATAACAGAATAGGAAGATGGATAAGCTTATATAAATCACGGGCAACCTTAAACGGGTCAACCGTGACTTAAAGAATAAGATCAATGTTGATTTTTCTAGGGTGAATCTACATTCGATCTCAAGAGTTAGAGTTTGAAATAACAAAAGATATTAGCATCTAAACCAAGGATAGATAAGAATCTTGGTGAATCGACGCTAACGGAAAAGGAGTTTTCCCCCTTTTCAATTAAATTTGAAATTGGCGTGATCGGCGACTCACTAGAAAGATCATTCGAAGCGGAGTTATGAGTTACTCCAGAATCAAAAGAAGATGAATAGTGAGGGATACGAATGGATTTTGGAACCGTAGGGAATGTTCCAAAATTCAAAGGAATGGAGTCAAAAGGGAGAGATTCAAACTCGAATGAAAGTGATTCTGTAAATACATTCACTCCATATGCTGAGTTTTGCCTAGAGCTACCAAAGCTCTGATACCAACTGTAACAACCAGGTATTTTCAACCATTCGCATCCATTATAAGTGCATAGGTAGACACTCATGCCGGGATTGAATTGCTCAAAATACCGCGTTGTAAAAAAATTTTTGCCAAACCTCAGAATATACAGTAAATAAAGATCACAGATCATAGACACAGAGTATATAAAAATGCAGCGGAAGAAAAAGAGATAGTAGTTCATGAAGCTATTATATAAAATATAAGATACATCAGAGTTAAATAAGATACAACAGAAGAGTACAGGATACATCGGGTACAAATCAGATACATCATTGAACCACTGGATACTGAAACAAAATAGATGGCTGGATCTTCAAGGAAAGCTCCAACGCCGAAGGTGGATCTTGAATGCTAACTCAATCAATCTGACCCGAGCGTAAAGCAAAATACAAAACCCTCGAGTCAGGACATAAATACTTATAAACTGTAAATCAACTCAAGTGAACAGTAACAAAATGCATCAGTAACTTAAAGGATGCTTGGGACCGCCCATCCTCTAAGGATCCGTTAAACTATTTACTATGTAGTAATATACGCTATATACGGTAGTGTCTAATCTGTAAAGTATAATCATATAGAAAATAGCGTTAAGGGGATGGTGAACCTTAACGCAGTCGGATCTTTAAAACCAAAATCGTAGTGGGCTCGATATAAGGATATGACACGGCACACGAGGCAATGCCAGGGTGGATACACCGTTTGCACTCCCGGACCGGTGGTGACGGCAAGCCAGCAGCTTCCGCCCACCTCGAACAATACCCCCGAATCAAAGTGGCGCCACCGAATCGAATCACAACAGTAATAGAATGGTTTATGATGGAGCATGCTCGATGAAAGGGTGCGACCCTTTGTGTACCCCGGTATAGCTCCTGTTTTAGTCATATATGCCAACTCACGGGAGTTGGGTCCACGTAATATACCTCGAGAACGTCGCCACCATCCTACTTCATTCTGGAATCTCCACCGCGTACACAATTGTTAAAGTGGTTTTCGGTATTGTCCGGCTATAAGACAATATCCGATCCCGGTCTCTTTAACAACCAATCGTTATTATAACCCGTAGTTATAACTTTAAAACATATTTTATACTTCAAAATAAAATGTCAGTCCAACCCAAATCTTCATCAAAATAAAGATTAAATCATTCCAAAATATCATATCTTTCGGATCTTCTTTTCAAATCATTTTAATATCAAAATATCGTATCTTTCAAAACTCCATTTTCAAACCATTTTAATATATCAAAATATCATATGTTTTAAAAACCACATTTCAATCATTTAATATATCAAAATATCATATCTTTTTGAAACCACATTCATTTCAAATCATTATTCATTATATTCAATTTAAAATATCATTTCAATCCATATTTCAAAACAGTATATATTCCAAAAATCATTTTCAATCATTAAAATGAAGTTAATATGTTTAATAATTAAATCATTAAATTTTCAAAATTTTCGACTTTCAAAGTTCATTTATTCACTTAAGTTTATCAAAGCAGTGAAAATTCACTTTTCGTGGCATTTAGAAAACGCTACGGAAAAATACATTCAAAACAGTTCAATTGAACAAAAGACAACATTTTAAAATGTTGTAATAGGGTTTACTTAAATTTCGAATAAACTTAGTTAAATTCAACAATTTATAGCACTTACAAAAATTGCTATAATAGCTTTTAATTCAATTTAGCTTTTTAGTTCATTATCATCAACTACAGCATTTTCAAATGCTGTAACATCATTTACATTGTAAATAATAACATTTTAAAAATACAGTCAGTTAACTTCAAATATTCAATATAATTTCTCAACCAATTATATTTTTATTTAAAACATTTTTATCTTATAAAATCATACATTTTCACATTTATAACATCATTTAATTTTCCTCAAGTTCATGATTTTACAGGGTTAAATTTCCATTCAAAAATCAAGATTTAATAATAATTCACTAATTAAAATGCAATGTTGAATTTTAAATCCATTACATTAAATTTCAACTTAACACTTAAGTTCAAATTCTCAAATATAACTTAATTTATTTTTATTTACTTAACTAAAATTTCACTTTTAAATCAATTTCATAAATTCCCAATTTTAGTTATATTCAAAATTTCAACTTAAAATATTCATTCATTTCACATTTCAACTTTGTTAAAAAATCATTAATATGATATAAAATCACTTTCAATTCATTTAAATTCAAATTATCATAAATTTATCATAATTTCATATTCAATTAAATTTCCAATTAAAATTAAATCAAAATTTCCAAAATAACTCACGTTCAAAATTTCTAACTTTTTCATTAATTCATTGCACTTACAATTATTCATAAAATCAATAATAATTTACAAAAATCCTTTTTTTTAAATTTAAAATCAAAATATTATAATAATTAAATTTCTAAAATATTTAAAATTTTAGAAAAACATATTTTAACTACGGGCCTGTATATAATTTTCTACGCTAGGTAAAGTGATACAGGTAATATATCATTTCAACCCGTAATTTACAAAGAAAATCCGGGTTTTATCATTTCAAACCCGCCATCCCAAGTCAAAATGAAAAATTTAAAACCATTCAGGCCTATCATTTCAGCCCATAACATTTTTTTTTCTAACAGGGAACTTGCAGTGTGATCATATGCAGAAATAATATAAACAAGGTCAATATCACAATATACAGTCATATATCAGATGTCAGGTGAAAATTAACAGTTTTAACATGGTAATAATATGGTAATAACATGGCATAGCATATCATATGATCATCATTAACTTGCATAAACATTTTTTATTACTAAACACTTGTCATCAATTCACTTTTCATAAGTATAAATGTCAGAGTGAGAAAGACTCACTTTTTCAAGCTGAAGACCAAAACAACAAACACAAGTGCGATTCCAAAAGCACGACAAGCACGATATAGCATGACTTTTGATTTGAATGAATGGAGAGCCTTGATATTTGTCTTGTAAACAATAACCAAAACAAGACAATACACACATAAATATTCAACGCAAAACAATGTTGAAACAATGAAAATACGAAGCAACAAAGGAATAGATTACTTGACCTTGCTTTAACCATTCAAATGCTTGGCCTAGGAGGTTCTTGGGTTCAGCTATGATGATGATATAGCTCATGTTTGGCACCATAACTCACGGCTAGAAGGAGTATGGAGTGGTAGGGTTATAACATGAAGCATACAATTGATCAAGGCAACATATATGAAGTTTTTTAGCACAACAAGGCTCGGCCTTGGGTCAAATGGGGCTTGGCCTTACTTGTATAGGTTTGGACAGTAGATGGAGGGGTGTGGGGAGGTCTGGAAAAGGTGGTGGTGGCGGCCTATGGTGGTGGCCAAGGTGTTGGATGAAGATATGAAGTGATAGGGTGGCTATCATGAATGTTTCAAGGCTTTATGCATTGTTTTTGTGGAGTTTTGGTTCATGGAGTCTTGGTCATGTCAATTTCAGATCTGGACAGAGGCTACAATGAAGTGTAGTGGTGGTATCAAGGTGGTGGTCATGACTAGAGGTGGTGGCCATGGTGAAGTATGAAGGTGGTGAAGTAATAGTGGTGGCTAGTGCATTGTTTTGGACATTATTTGCAATTTTGTGGAGTTTTATCACCAAGGGAGGTGTGGCCGTGGATGGATCTGAAATGATGGCTGGAGATGATGCCAAGTAAGAGTGGTAGGGGATGGTGGAGAGTATGGTGGTGATGGTGGGTGGTAGAGGCCAATCCAGAAAGCATAGAAAACTAGGCAAAATACATAGAAAATGAGAAGAAAGAGGTAGAAAAAGATGTAGCCATTACCAGATTTTTTTCTTAAGATGGAGGCCATGATTTTTAGGGTTTTGGATCTTGAAAATTCGTGAATAATATGAGGGAGTCGGTTGCAAAGGATGAGTAAAGGAATGGCTAAGATAAATTGATGTATTAATTGCAAAAAGAAACGGATAAAACGTCTTTACGTTTCAGGCTTTTAAGATCTCTTAACTTTATAAACCTTTTGCATTTCCTTTTCTTTTTAATTTTATAAAAACAAAATAAACTCGGAAATGTTATTTAAAACCAAAACTAAGTAAGAATAAAATAAAATAAATAATTTATTTTAAGTAAAATAGAAAAAGGAAATAAGAAATTGCTTAAAAATAGCAACCCTGACATAAAAATTACAAGAAAATCTCCAATGACTTTGGAAAATTTATTACTTCACAAAAAATATATTTTAACACAAAATTTGAATTAAAAATGGTTTTAAAACATTTTCAAGGTAAAATAATAATTTAATTTTTATTAAATAGAAAGTTAAATAAAGAAAAATGCAGTAAATACCAACTAGGCTTTATAAATTGAAATAAATTCAAATAAACTTTAGAAAAATTATATTATCATTTTAAAAATACTTAAAAGTCAAAATATACATAATATAACATATTATCACATATTAAAATAAAATATAACAAAGAAGAAGTAATTTATACAATTTAAAATAGTCATTGTTAAATAACCCTATATACGCACAATATTGTAAAGGGTATAACTTTCACAATTTACATCCGATTTCAACGAAACGAAAAGTGGTGTTCTTAGAATTTTATGTAATATCATAATAAAAGAAAAAATTAAAATTTTAAACTTTTAAAATTTTAAGTTGAAAGTCACAGTTTGACTATTTTGACCAAAATCAGCATTTCACGCAAATATTCAACTTACACAAGTTTGGAATTATAACTCATATAAAAATCAAGATTATATTTAAATAATATATTTAATCATTTCAAATAAGTAAAATAAGTTTTTAAATCAAAATCTTACATTAAAAATAATTAAAATATACAATAAAATAATTACAAAATACAGGGTTGTTACATTTATTTAACCATTGAACCTTACTTTTCTGAAATCAACAATTTTTCACTTTTGTTGATATAAGCAAATGTTACTATTTTTATGTATATTTCTATTTCCAAATCCTATCCAATATTATTTAAATCATTAAATTTTTTATATTTTATATTTAAAATCACTTTAAATAGTACATTTTAAAGTGGTCAAATTCTGGGTCGTTACAATCCATTAGACTCTTATGTATTATCACTTGGAGGCATTATCGTGTAGACCACGTTTATGTTGAGATTAGTATCTGATTGGATTATTTTTAGTGCTTATATTTTATTTCCTTCCATGGTGAGATCTTAAAGTGTAGAATGTTTTAAAGGTTTGTACTTGTCTCTATATCATGTAACTCTAAAAACCTAACGATTCATACTTCCTAGCATGAATCGAGTTCAAGGGCGATTTAATGACTTCAGTCGATGTGTCCAGAGATGCAGGTTGTTACACTTAATATCAGAGCTTGGGTTTGGAACTCCTTAGGGATTGGCATGTATTGAGAGAATGTGCTTGTATATTTTTAAAATTATTACGCGCGTGTGTGTGTGTGTATATAACACCAACACAACCATTAAATTCCAATAATGCTTAATACTATTTGAGGAAAGTTTCTAATAATTCTCAATCATGGGTAAGTTAGTTGAGCAATCAAACTATAAATAGTTCTTGTGAAGCAACCGAGGTTCTAGGTGTGAATGTCTTGATATGGTTCCACCGGTATCTGCAAGCGAGAGGCCAGACCGAACATAACCCAATAGAGGACCCATGCACTAGTACAGAAGGTAGTCTAGCACCTCTACTACTTTGGACTTTCCTTAGTAGTGTTCATATTTCCAAAGTCTATGTGGAAAAAATTATTTTAGGACCGAATCATTTGTTGAGACGCATGCATGGATGAGAATTTTTGATAGGGTTCTACTATGATGGCTGTGGATGATGCAATAAAGAGATGTTAGCTTCGTGGCACTTGCAAGGAGAAGTGTTGAACTAGTGGGATATTGCCATTGTTGAGATGGATGAGATTGGAATTACTTGGACTGATTTCAAGAGGCATTTTGAGACTAAGTTTATTTCGAAGGCCTAATGAGGAGTGGAGCTAGATAAGATCATCCATTTGGAGCAAAAAGACCATATCGTCAAGATGGATGACAATGGGTTTAATTAGCTATCAAAATATGACCTATACATTATCAATACACTAGTGACAAGGCGATAAAGTTTACTAAGGGGTCGAATCCATCTTTAAGGGATATTGCTTTGATCCATACACCACTGAAGCTACCTTTGAGAGCTTAGTTACTGCTGAATTCAATTGCTAAGGATCGCTCTACTAATATAGAAGGGAAGTCGGTTTAGCAAAACTAATGCAAGGATGTGCTCAAGGCAAGATAAGAAATAGGGAATCAGACGTAGGAGGAGCAATAATACAGGGCATATAGTAAAGGATTACAAAATGAATATTTCAAAGATCAAATTCTACAATTGCAACCAGTTTGTGCACATAAAGTGGGACTGTCCGACTGCACCTCATATTTCTACCTAGGTGGTTCCAGCTTATTTAATTAATGTTGTTCCTAGCTCAAATGTAGCCCCAACTGTGGAAAAAGGAAATAAGATCATCATTGAAGGTGTGTTAACTCTTTCTTATTTATCTATTCATACTTTATTTGACACTGAAGCATCATGCTCATTTATCTCGAGTAAGCTAGTAGATGAATTTTACTTAAAAATTAGCATAGTTATAGGCCCTTTAATATTGTGAAACCCGTTGGGGGATCGAACCACTATTTATGATTTGTAAGGGTTTGAAGTTGTATATTTTGGGTATTGAGTTTGATTGGGATGCTTTTGTATTCAGATTTTATGGATTTGGTTAATTCTAAGGATGGACTGGATAACTATGAATGGAGCAATGCTAGTCATATGAAAGTGTTCGGTTGGTTATATGTAGTGGGTGTAGCCTCAAGAATTACTACGATCCCAAAAGTTTAGTTATGTTGAGCTACATATATTCTCTTGACCCATCACATTATGAATTGGCTTCAATGCCTATAGTTTGTGATTTCCTTGATTTCGTCACCATAGTTTTCGGTCTTCCTCCCTATTGGGAGATTGATTTCGGAATTTACTTAAAAGAGAAAGTTAAAACTATTGCCTCATCCCTTAGGCATATAGCTCATAGAGAAAGATGTGAGATTAACAATAAAGTGAATGAAATATTAAAGAAGGACTTCATTTAGAGAAGTATTTTAGAGTGGGGAGCACCAATTGTCTTTGCTACCAAAGCAAATGGCTCTTTAAGGCTTTGCAGGATTATCATGTATTGAATAAGCTGACAAAAATGGATCGCTATCCACTGCCATGTATAGGGGATCTCTTTGATCGGTTAGTTGGCCAAAGTTATTCTCTTAGGTTGATCTAGCTACCGAATTCCATCGGTTGCATGTAGCTAAGGATAGTATTAATAGAACTGCTTTTCCTATACCCGATAGAATTTAAGAGTGGTTAGTCATGCCCATTGGGCTAACCAATGCACCAATATATTTTGTTGACCTCATGGGTAGAGTCTTTAGAGAGTTTCTTAGTATGTTCATGGTGGTATTTGTTGATTATATACTTATCTATTTGAAAAGCAAGGAAGAGCATAATTGGCATTTATGAGAAGTGCTCAACACTCTCTGTGAGCATAAGCTGAAGGCAAAATTTTCCAAATGTCACTTTTGGTGCAAGGAGGTTTGATTTCTAGGACTGTTGTCTCCAAGAAAGGACTATCAGCTGATCTTAGTAAAGTTTTTGTAGTACAAGATTGGCACGTACCAAAGAATGCTAGGGATGTGAGAAGTTTTCATGGTTTGGAGGCTATTATAGGAAGATTGTTAAGGACTTCACAAAAATTTATACACCATTGACACACCTTACCAGGGAGAATTTGATTTCTCATGGAGCTCAAAATGGTAGGGTGCTTTTATTAAGCTAATTTTTTTTGAGTGACTGTTTTAGTACTTCCTGATGGTTCGAAGGCATTTGCGTTATATGTTGATACTTGTGGTACAGGATTGGGCACTGTGTTTATGCAAAGAGGGTAGAGCTGTTTGTTATGCTAGTCCATAATTAAAGGTACATAAGAAACTATCTAACCCATGATTTTGAGTTGAAAACTATTGTTTTCCCCTCAAATCATGAATGCATCATCTTTTGGGTAAGTGATTTGAGTTATTCACGGATCATAAAACCTTAAAATATTTTTTCCCCAAAAGATCTGAATTTAAGACAGTAGAGTTGGATGGAGTTCATAGCGTCGAATGATTTCAGTAACTCATATACTAAAGGCAAGGGCAATGCTATAGCCGAAATGCCTTGAGTAGAAAGCTTGCATTGTTGAGCCCTATGTTTTTGGAATGGAAGCACTTGGATTTTATTTTTACATTTTATTTTCGATCTTTATCAAACATTACACCAGGTTTATTGGCAGCATTAGATGTTCAACCTTCACTTATGGACCGCATTGGTTCAAGTTATAAGCAAGATACAGAGTTATTGGTTATTTTTAAAAAGTTATACATAATAGAGATTTCAATTATTATTCCAGTGATTCGAAGGGATGGCTACAAAGAGATGGTATGTTATATGTCCCTCTTATTAAGGAGTTGATTGACAAGATACTAGCAGAGGCCCATTTTTCTAGTATGATCACTCATCCTGATGGTGACAAAAGTATCGTGATATGAAGAGGGCATATTATTGGCCTAGTATAAAGAGACATGTAGCGAAGTTTGCTTCCAAACGTGTGACTTGTTAGAGAGTAAATGCAAAGCAAAAGAAGACTGGAAAATTATTGCAGCCTTTGGATATTTTTTGTGGAAACAAGAGAGTATACCCATGAATTTTGTTGATAGGCTACCAAGGAGTAGAAGAGGGAATAAAAGTACTTAGGTCATAGTCAATCGACTGAGCGAATCTGCACATTTTATCCTAATTAAAAGGATAAGGACAACTGCATCTTTGGTGACTTGATACGTGAGGGAGATAATTCATGTGCATGGAGTTCATTCTAGTATTTTAAGTGATCAAGATCACTTTTCACTGGAGAGTTTTAGAGGAGTCTTCAGGAGGCCTTGTACACTAAACTAAATTTGAGTACCGTATATCATCAAAGATGAACGGGCAGACTAAAAGGATGAATTGAGCATTGGAGAACTTACTACAGGTGTGTATCTTGGAATTTGGAGGTTCTTTGGAGGATCACGTGCCATTAATAGAGTTTTCATATAATAACAGCTATTAGACAAGCATTGGGATGGCTCCGTTCCAAGCATTGTACAGGAGGCCATGCAGATTTCCATCTTGTGGTGGGAAACTACAGATAGAATCGTTTTTGGACCAAACATGATTAGAGAGACTTTGTAGAGAGTAGAGTTAATCCATAGGAGGATGAAGACTGTGTAAGACATGCATAAATCATTTGCTGATAAAGACGTATGGAGTTGGAATTTGTAGTGAACGACATGATCTTTGTGAAGGTCTCGCCACTTAGATAGATTATGAGGTTTGGTATTAGGAAATTTAGCTTCGAGGTTTGTATAGCATTTTCCAATTTTGAGAAGGGTAGGGGAGTTAGCTTATAGAGCTTCCCAAAAAGCTGATGGAGGTTCACAATGTTTTCCATGTATTACACTTTCAATACATCATAAACGATATTTTGATTCGGCTAAAAGCCGCATCTAACCATATAGATACGGCTCAAAGCCGTATCAAATTATGCCGTCGTTTTGTTTAGATGCGGCTTTTAACCATATCTAATGTGTCATTTAGTTACGGCCTTTAGCCATATCTAAATGAAAGGTTAGATACGGCTAAAAGCCGTATCTAACTGACACAAGTCGTACCTAAGTCTCCTATTAGATACAACTTTTAGCCGTATCTAATTGAACATTGAACTGTTGCCTATTTGTCAACTAGATACGGCTTATGGCCGTGTCTAACTAGTCATTTAGATACGGCTTTTAGCCATACCTAATGGATCAATTACCTGCTCAGATACTGCATATATACCATGGACATATAACAGTAGTTCATATCCAACACCACATATATAATCATTCTGAAACATCAAAACAAATAATATTATAGACAGTGCACAATGATCCAATAATCCACATTGCAATGCATAATAACTTAACAATATCATCACATAATACAGATACTACATACTAGCATTTAGCACATTAGTATATTGTAGCGTAATAAAGATACTGCATACAACATAGCTCATAGCTCATAGCTCATAGCACTACACTAAGTACGTTACAGTTGTTCATACTTGATGATTAATAACATTACATAATACAAATGCGAGGCAGCAGTGCAGCAGCTCAACTCAGTAGTGCACATGTCATCAGGAAGATCACCTGTAGCCAGATTTGTGATTAAAAAACAGGGTTATAAGACATGTAAATGTGTACAAACTAAAACAAAAGCACATACTAGCAGACTTAAGTGCAGCTAGCAAACTAAAAGTCTAAAACATACGGGTACTCATAAAAACGCTAAGTACAAGAATAACAAATTGCAGCAGGTGTATAACTACCAGGAAGAAGTAAAGAAAAATACCCACACATGCAAAGGCAACTAGAAAATCACATACACTTACAATATAAGGATAAGGCTGGTCAAGATAAGTGGTTAAGGGCTGGTGAAGATAGCATTGGCAGTATATCATAATTAAGGGTTTAGTTCATCTCCTGCATTCAATTACTTAAGACGAAATTTACCAGATGAGATGTACATCAAATTTGCATGCTTTTTATATGTTTGTTAATGATCTACACTTCAGTTAGTTTGTTAGCTACCAAGCTTAGCCAAAACCAGTCAAATCGATAAATTGATTTTCAAGAGAGAGAATAACAAACGACTCTAAATTATTTACTGTTATTTAGATTTGCAGACTTTATTTGAATATTTATTTGAATTACAAAGTGGTGGGGTCTAAGGATGGAAATGATTTTACAAAAATGATTCTATGTTTAGGCCTAAAAGGTGTGCTGAGTTCAGAGGCAAGCATAAAAATGAAACTATGTTTATGTAAATGACTCGTTTTCAAAAGCAGATGATAAAGTTTCAGTCAATGGCTGCTAGCTTAACTGTCAAGTGTTATGGCTTTCCAAACTAAGATATCAGAAATGATGAGTTCGAAACGTCAAAACATTGTAGGAACAAAGTAATCGTTTTTATTCTAAAAATAAGAAGACAGTTTCAGATTCATCTGAATTTCACATTGTAGGAAGATAGATTATAAATCATAAAATAGAGGCGGATAGATAGTAGTTGATGGCATAAAGGAAATTTAAGTGTGAATTAACGTAAAAAAATTAAGTTTCAAAACTGTACTTGAACAAGTAGCCTAAAAAATAAAAGTATGCCGAATAGGAGTCTACATACATCTGAATTTCTAATGCAATTGCTGCTGCAATTATCATGTGACTTGATTGTTAGTGAATACGATTAGGAACGCAGGATATTGTTCATTTTTCTCTAGGGTCAACTTCGCATACTTGGGAAGTATATAGTATTAAAATGTTCATATATAACTGATTTCGGATATTTTAACCAAAATAGAAATGTTTTTAAATTCTAGGAGAACATTTAACAACTATATTGTAACTTAGAGGCAACGTAACATTAAAACTAGCAAAGTATAATACTACATACATACTTGCTTATGCGTCTACATATATCGAATATTACTCTTTGGATGACACACGTAACCACCAATTTCAACTTCACCAAAGGTCCAAGAAAACAAATTTGGTGCAACAAGCTAAAGATGTTATAAGATTGGAACTTGGTGCAACATGTTATAAGACTAACTTATTGAATTTGGTGCAACATGCTAAAGATTTTCAAAAACAATACATAATAAAATATTAATATAAACAGAAAATATACGTGCTCCAACGTCTAAAGATATCGAATAATACACTTCGAATGGCACACATATCCACCCACTCCAACATCAGCAAAGGTCTCTGCAAATTGATGATTTATTTTGCTGGTTCTCTCATCTGGTAGCAGTATATTGTCCAACACCAATTTTTCATGTATGGATGGTACAGATTTCCCGTGGATTTTGGACAATGTAGAATCTCGGCATACAGTACCTGCTGCAATAAAGATGTCCAGATCTATCCAACAAAATAACTGCTCGAAAGCAACTAAAAATAGAAAGCTTGTAATAAATATCTGTTGCTATTATGTCTAAATCAGAGTTGAGGATTTCATATTTTTGATTGTTCGCTACATTGGTTGAAGTCTGGAACTGAGAAGCAACGAAGTCAGGAGCATTGAATTGTGTGGCGCGTCCTCCATCAGAAAAATTGACCGGTGTGCTAATTCCCTGTTCGATGTTTCCCACCATGTTGATCAGAACCTCCATTTGCCCAGACAAATTACCCACTGTACCCTCCAAAATTCCCACCCTAATTTTCAACTCATCATGCTCTTCATGAACATGTCTGAGTCGTTTCTCTGCAATGGCACAAGCCTTAACTTTAGTCTTTGGTTTAATAGTTCCAACACTGCGGCTTCTACCCCTTGCATCCTTACCAAGCACTTGTGATAAGATGTCTTCATCCACTGTCAATTTTTCTTCATCACTATCAGTGATCTTTTCCTTCGCTTTCGCAATTTGATCCTGAAATATGATAATACTTATATGAATAAGGAATTTTAAAGAATATGCAAGTTAGTATTTGTTTAACTTATGAAGTATGAAGAAGTGGCATCTGATATGCTACCGTCTTTTTTCGTGTGTGTCTTCTCCCATACTTGATGACGATTGATATTTGTTGATGGACTAGCAGCGATCTGCAATACATAAAATATGTTAGTTGCCATTTTGACCATTTTTAAAAGAAAATAAATATAAATTACCATTTCTTGTAATATTTTAGCGTGACTTTTACGTCCTGCATGGTCACCATAACTGAGCAATGCTCTGTTCTCTTTGCCTAACTCACTTCTTCCGCTCGCTTCAGGCGTTGCTTTATTTTTATGAACACTTCCAAATCTTCTTGAGCAACTGTAGGTGGGCAATTTTTCAACCGTTCTTCGTCATTGTTGAAAGTGTCATAATAAGCTGCTCTCAAATTTTTCTTATATCTCCTAAAAGCCTCGGCCGTTCTCTTTAAAAACATTTCCTTTGAAAGCGAATCGCGCTCATAATTTTTCTGCAAAAAATATATCAGTGTAACAATATGTATATACACATGCACTATATACACTATATATCATCATAAAGATCATACATGTAGATAATTCTTGCCTTCAACTGTTCTGAGAGCAATAAACATATGTTTTGGCAATAGGAAACACCCTTACAATTATTTGTGACATCATATTTATTGTTGAACTACCTTCAAAATGCAATCAGATCTAATAACTTTGAGGTGCATTTTGTTTAGCTTTTTTTGTCAGGTATAAATGGTCTACCGTTCATTTATTTAAATTCCGAAACTTTTTAGAAATAACATTTGTGTAAGTTTATGAATTCTTGAGAAACTACCGTGTAGGATAAACATGTTTATTTGGTTCAAATGTTAACTGCCATTTTTTATAGTGGTGGTAAACTCCAAATGTTGGTCAACTGCTATAAATAAGGTAATGCATGTATGTACATTTATAGAATCTACAGTGGTTGACAGTCCTTCATCTGATATATTTGCCAGCACAAATAGAAAAATGCATACAGATATGTGGCCATGTGGTTGATTTAAGAGGGCTGCTTTAATGGCTCGCTAGCCGAGCCTTGAAGGAAATCCCATAAGCTGGTAATGCATAAACAGTCACTACCATTTTGGACATGGACATAATCAAACATAAGCAACGTCAAATATTTGGTATGAAAGTACCAATTTTCAGTGTTGCTTATACCTTACTTTGCACGTCTAAATACGTTGTATAAGCCTGATATCATTATACATAATGTATTCTCATGCTAGTTGGTTGAAAGAAGAAAAAAATGAAATGGTGTTAATTAAGGGTTCAATCAAGACTAAATAAGGAAACGATTTATGCTCACAGAAAAAAACAGGCAAGTTTAAATGATTTACAGAATACGTGCAATAGCTATAATTCTGATATGAAAGAACCAAAAAATTAACAAGTGTTTCAGGGTTGTTTATTAATTCTGATAATAAGAAATTCGAACATTTAATTTAATTAATGATGATGTGCAATTCTTAAATACATTCAGCTGGATTGATTATTCAAAATGCTGCTATTTATATTACAATTGGAGAGTACTTGTCGACATGGTGTATTGAGTGTCAATTGATAGAATGAGAGAATATATGGTTATGTTACCAGATGTAACTTAGTTAAGAAATGCTGATCGGATCTGATCATACGAGTGTACGAGAACATTAATTAAATACATTATGATTACTTTTAAAACATGTACTTTTTTTTGAATTATCATGAAATGCTTGTATATTCTCGGGAAATATGTGTTCCTTAGAGCATCTACGACCTTAATTACGCATCCTTAAAATAGTCAACATTTTCATTGGATTTGTAATCCTCACTATCGGTATTATATATGAAACTATAATGTTACTTTCTTTTAACTTCACAGTGTATAATAAAATGTAAAATGCAGAGTTAAATTGGTTCCAAACAAAAATATTTACTTACCACCAAT
The DNA here is from genome assembly GCA_030765085.1 of Allium cepa. NCBI lineage: Eukaryota > Viridiplantae > Streptophyta > Magnoliopsida > Asparagales > Amaryllidaceae > Allium > Allium cepa. Next base: position 984,249,457 of record CM060929.1, on the reverse strand, counting down.
TCGTTCCAAACGTTGTCCTTGTATATTCCGGGTACTTTATCCCAACTTATATATGATATCGACACATGAGCTCTTACTAGTTTACCAAGCATAGTAGCAATTTTTCCAACGTTATCTGAGACCGAAATACCAAGTAAGTTTTGATCAACTTTCTTCGCCTCTGAACATGACGAATGTGAAGATGTTGGATATTCTGACATAGTTTCCTACAAAATATAATATTACTAACTATTTTATTAGTACAAAGTACAACTACAGATTATTATATACAAAAAGAAAGAAATACCAATGGTGCATATATCAATCTAAATATAGGGTTCATGCATTGTCATTAATCAAACTAAATAATGGCATTTAAAAAATAAATTAAGTGGAAATCCTTGTCAATGCATGAAATATTATCTTCTTCTCAAAAGCAAGCCCAATCATAGAACGTGTTACCAAAGAAACATAATTAGTGATAGAGAAGCAATTTTTACAAGTAATTTATGGTCTGAATTGTTTAAAATTCAAGGATGTTATAATTTTTTTGTAGTTGAAAGTAAGAATGGGTCTAAACAGTAACAATGTGTACAACAAGCAGGGTGATGATCAAATGACTCAAGGTACAAGATTTCAGGCTTCAAAGAAATAGGCAGCCAGAGTATAATGAAACCAAGACATAGTCAGGTGCAACTAGGAAAAACAAAACCATGTATAAAATATTCAAAACCATACATACACACAATCGTGCAATTAAAAATATACAGACACACAATCATGTGATGTACGAATACTAATAACTTAACATATGGATTTGGTAAGGTCTTCTAATTTTTCGTTGTCTTCAAAAGCTGATTGATAGACGGTAGGGAACTCAATGTCATCCACATTTGTAGTCAACCTTTTTGGTGTATGCAAGATCACATACCATCCGTTATTTTTTAAATCTTTTGAGTAGAACACTTGACTCTCTTCTGATGCAAGAATAAATGTCTCATCATTCACGTTATTTTTGTTCTTCAATTTCCCTAAATTAACCATGATCAGGTTTGAAATGGGATCTATTTTGCAACCATTGACCTTATCCTTGACCTTTACCCAATCACAATAAAAAATGTTTGTTTGAAATCAGTGTAGTCCAACTCAAGTATCTGTTGAATGACTCCATAATACGTTGTTTCTGCTTCCTTATAAATTTTATCCTTACCACTCGCTTTAAATTTTGTAATTGCTCTCATGCATACACCGCTATTTTGTGTTACCATACGGTATTCGTACTTTTTTGTGGAAAATGAAAATCCATTCACTTGGTACTTCATATAACTACGCGTCATGAACTTCGACCCATGCACTAGCCACCGTAGAGTTGGATCAACATCAATGGTCTTTAACAACTACGTAAAACAAAACAAGTCAAAAGCATGGCCACAAAGGTGTATTTCCCACTTATAAATACATGAAATACTTAAGACGATGTAATGCCTCATTACGTAACCATAGAGTAAAACTTTAAACGGCTTCCACAGTTGTAACCATGCCTCGAGGTTAAAATCTAGTACTTTTCACATAGGAGTTATACCTCCTACGGAAACCACATATCAAAATGTATATATAAATTGAATCAAAAAAAATTGAAATTTCGGACAAGTTCGTTAACTTACTTCTTCCATTCATCCAATCCGTCATACTTATTAAGGACCCATCTACGCATTTGTTCAAACTGCACTTGGGTTAACATTATGTCTTTACCATTATCCAGAGCTATCTCACCAGCAAACTCATCATCCTCGTCTAAAAACGCTTCGCGGGTATGTTTATGATTGCCGTCACCTCCGTTTGGCATATATTCCATGCAGTAAAGACTGGCTTCTTTTACGATATATCCTTCTGCAATACACCCTTCAATGTATCTTTTGTCGCGCACAAATCCATTATATGTTTTCATCAATCAATGAGTGTGATCAATTATATACTATAGACGGTAGCTATTTATATCAATACATAACTGAAATTAGAAATTTACTGTTCAAAGGGATACAACCTTCTATATCTGACAGGGCCACAAATCAACGCTTCATTGGCTAAATGGACCATAAGGTGGACACTGATATCATAAAATGAAGGTGGAAAATGCTTTTCAAAAACACACATTGCTTCTACTAAGCTAGCCTTTGCTTTTATAAGATGTTCCCTATTGATCACCTTTGAACACAAAATGTTAAAGAATAAACTAATATGATGAACATCATTTCGTAGATTCTTATGTTGTGGATAAGAATGTTGAAGCAATACCGAAAGAAAATGTTGCATTATGACATGGTAATCGTGTGACTTCATATTTCTTAGTTCAGGAGGATTGATGCTCACATTGTTGTGGAAGTTAGAAGAGAATTTGTTAGGCACTTTCAAATTTTTCAAAACGATGCAAAACCGTATCTTTGCTTCTTTGCTCAAAGTGAAAGTTACCTTTGGTATGATTATTTTATTTGTTTTAGGATCTTCCATCACCCACAACTTTTGTTTTATACCCATGATTTTCAAATCCTTGTGTGCATTGATGCCATCTTTTAACTTATCTGTATGGTCCATAATGGTGCTGATGAGATGCTCCGTGACATTCTTCTCCTATGCATAACATCAATATTATGTCGGATCAAATTTGCTTTCCAATATGGTAAATCAAAAAAGATAGACCTCCTATACCATCTAGAAATATTGTCAATTTCTTCATTGGTTGACTTTTTTCGTTTTCGACCAATTTCTTCTTTTTGTTTACCAACTTTCATTTTGATATTCGCTACTTTCTTTTCAACTTGAAAACCAGTCAGTGGCCACTTAGGACGAGGAAGTTCTTGTTCGTTGTTGAAATTTGTCTTATCGTATCGAAACTTATGTTCGTTAGGAAGAAACATTCGATGTCCCATGTAACACATCTTCTTACTTTCAGGAAGATGATAAGAACAAGTGTTTTCCCCATAAACAGGACATGCAAAGTAACCGTGAGTTGTGCATCCCGATAAAGTCCCAAAAGCAGGGTGATCATGGATTGCCAATAGTACCCTAGCTCTCATTGTGAACTCAGATTTATTTAACGAGTCAAATGTAATGACTCCTTCTCATAACTGCTTTAACTCGTCTATCAACGGCTGTAAATAAACAGCAATATCCTCCCCTAGTTGTTTTGGCCTGGAAATCAACAATGTTAACATTGTGACTCCCTTTTCATGCACATAGATGAAGGAAGATTATATGGTACTACAATTACTGGCCAGCAACTGTAAGGGTTAGAGAGAGAAGCATGTGGAAAAAAACCATCTGTTGCTATTCCAAGTGTGACATTTCATGGCTCGGCAGCAAAAGTTTGGTCAAAAGAATCTGCGGCTTTCCATTGAGAAGTGTCACATGGATATCGCATTACGGTTGGATCAGACTTGGCACGACCATGCCAGGTCATCGCATCTGCTATCCATGGTACAGTATACAGTCTCTTCAATCTAGAAATTAAAGGAAAATGTCAATGTCTTTCGAGGTACTTTGGTGTGCTTTCTCTCTTCATTGAATGATGTCATATATCTTGGTTAATTGCAATTTGTAAAAGAAACTTTGTTCGCTTAATCTTTCCAGTACAATATGCAATCATTGATGCATGCATGATAAGTTTTGTAATTCATCCCAACTTGCTTAATGATCTTCTTAACGTCGGAGTACTTTGTCGGCAGCATGTTACCTTCGGGAAGTAACTCCTTTATTAGTTCGAGGAGTGCAGTCACACCATTATCTGAAAAGCCGTATTGGGTCTTCAAGCTATTCAGTTTCACAATGGCATACAGCTTTGTAATCCCTTTTGAGCATGAAGGATAAATTGGCTCTTTTACGCTACCATAAAGTGATTTATACTTCTTACTTTCATTGGCCTGCCAATCTGGATAATCAGTAGACTGCTCTTCAACATTAGCATGATCAGGCAATGGTTTTTTAGGTTGAAAATGATGAAATCTATCTACATCATTGACCAGATCTTCTATCCTTATATGTTCAGACTCGTCAATAATTGTGGCATGACTAACTGGTTGTTGTTTTTCCATCTCCGCCCTTTTTCCCCATGAAAATACCACACTGTATATGATTGGATAATACCTCATCTAAGCAAATGAAAATGAATGTCATCTAATTTGATCGTCTTCATATTTTTGCACCGGGTGCAAGGGAATAAATACACTCTTTTCTTACCACCATTTTCTGCAACAGAACTAATGAACTTTTGCACCACGTCTATATAGTATGTAGATCTTAGATCACATTCGTTTATCCATTGTTTGTCTATACCGAAAGACAGACTGCCCTCCTATATCATATATAACAGAACATGAGATGTGAATATAATTTTACCTTGGTATAAATGAAGAATATTTATTGTCCAATTATATATGTAAGAAAGTGGTATTAAGATCGTACAATCCCTACATGTAATTGATTGGAAACCAACAGTTGCAGATCACTGATGCCACATCATGGTGCAGAAGAAATATAACACGTAAATCTTTGTACGAAAGATAATTCTAACTTAAGAATAACGATAATGAATTTTTTAACTTTTTTGAATCAGATTGTCTAATTATACTAATAACAGTCATGTCAATCCCCAAAAGAAGTAAATTCTATATCTTGATTAGTGTCCATCTGTTTAAAATAGTAACCATCATGTAAATCGACAAAAGAAGCAATGAAACGGTTCCTATAGATTTTTTTTCAATTTTGTTTGGTATTCTCTTGTCAACACCGAGTCAGTAAACAAAAAGAAAGATGATACTGTTAATATATCAATTTGTTATATATGATGCATAATGTGGAAGAGAGCGAAAAGGGATAATGCCCTCCATCTTCGAACCAAATTGCTTTTTATATTGTTGTGCCATTGGCAGAATGCTTCTCTCATGGTCATCATTAGCACTTGTATTAATAATTTGTCCATGTGCAAGCTTTCTAGAAAGCTAGACTCATATGAAAAGTCATTTTGTAACCATGTAATATCAGTAATCTAAGTTACAACATTAACAAAATAATTATATGAATCAAAAATTTATAAAGAACTCTCTAAAAATATATTTATTTGCAATACGTACAAAAAATTGACAACGTTAAGGAGCATGTTATAAACAAATGTCAAATATTTTCTCATGTCCATCCCTTATTATCGTATGAATTAGATTCCAACGCTTCATGAATCACCATTAGTACATCAATGAACTTAAAATTCAGGTATAGTATGCATATAAAATTCAATGACAATATAGAAATAAACAATTTACAGTGTCTTACGTGTACACGTACTATTTGGAAATATCAAAACCAAAGGTTGAAAGATTGTTTGAATATCTCTACACGTTGTTAGGGTAATAGAAGTGATGCGCTGTCATTCAATTAAAAAAAAGAATGAAGTACTTAATTAAAATTAGTAGCAATAAGTAATAGAGCGTAAAACTAAGGAAATTCTGTAAAAAAAATAGCAAACAATGCAAAATAAAGAAATATGCCTGCAAATGATTGTTAATATCTTCTATGACGTATGTTTAAGTCTGTAAAAAATGATTTTTAAATAATTAACGAACCAACTACAACAAATAAGCGATCAAAGAATAAATACAGGATTGAATCTAGACAAACAGTTGTATAAATATCTTAAGATGAAAGGTAAACTGAAGTAAAATTTGGACATACATGTTATGTAAATATTGTAAGGAAGTTGCAAAGGAGAAAGTGCGCAAACGAATATCTCAAAATACAATCACGATTGTTATATGCAATATTTAACTCATCCATCAACTGTTTGTGTAAATATATAATAAAAATGTCAGCCAAATCATAGATCAAACAAAGAAATTAATTTCAAGATGCATCATGGAACCAGTGGATAAAAAAGTTATAAAAATTTGAACTTAAACCATCAGAAACCCAAAACAATAATGAGACTTTGGTTCACAAAGTTTGGGTTAGTTCCATCTGTAAAAAGCTTGCTCCTTACAAGGGAATGAACTGTTGCTATAACTGATAGTGATGAAAAAGTTGACAACTCATGTTGGACTATGATTCATAGGGATTGACTAAATCCACAAATAATTTAGTGAAAAATAACTGCATGTACAATATTTGAGTGGCCAAACTATACTCCATTCTTTCTATTTGAGAAAGATATATGAAATGGCCAAAAGATGAAAAACATGATGATAAAACTGTTAATTTTACTTCTTAAAAAAACAGGAATCTACTGTTAATTTTAGTTCTTAAAAAACAGGAATTCAGTAGCAAATGCGATTATCAACAAACTAAATTAAGAAGAACAAACTGTCAACATATACAGCAATTGAGAAATCACAATTACCGTAGTAACAGTATTGAAATTTAAACTAATGCTAACGGAGAATACTTGGAAGTGCCAATTTTTTGAAACTAAATTCAATCCATGTTAATTGAAAATTGCAAATTAAACGAGGTTATGCACGGTGGATTTAACAAAGGTGCGGTTGAATATGCAGTTATATGATTTTTGTTTGATGATAATAAACATATATTCGTTTAAATGTATTTGTTAATGTACTATTTTATTTTTCATAGATAAATACTTGCTGAATAAAATTAAATAACACAGAATTTGAATTCAAACAGAAATTTTATTCAAACAAATATTTATTACAATTTTGAATAGTACAAATTCAAGCTCTCACTATTCACTGTACAACTTTGATACAAATTCAATTACATCACAATTTTACATTTACAGTTGACCTCACTACATATCACTCACACCCGTATTTATCTTCAACTTCATTCCAGTTAGAATCCAGCATCTGAGCAATCTGCAAAAATATTCACTAACGCAGTAAAATTGAAAAAGAAATATTTTTGCAATATAAAATAAAATATGGATTTTGAAAATATTATTTGCCTCAGTTATTTGGGTTGTTCATCATCATTTACATTTGAATTCATCACACACGAACAATGTGACATGCACAATGTATCACTGTATATGCCACAAGGCCGTGCACACCGATATACACTTGATAATGTTACAGGGACAGGTGAGCACAGGTCAAACCCAAAATACAGGATTCAACTCAAGTGCAATAAAATAATGTCACAACTTTCAAAACAAGGTTAAATCCGAGCCTTAAGCTGGATTCAACTCAGGTGCAAATGTAAGTGTACAAGCTCAATAAAATGGTCAAAATCCAAAACCAACATAGACAATACCACTGACTCAAAGAACAGATCAAAAGACCACATGATCTACCTACATGCACAAGAACAAGACCCCAAATATGCAACAGCAATGCAACCTACATGTACACCATGACATCAAGGCCGGAAGCTCAAGTCAGTGCACACAACCTCGACAAACAACAACACGGCCTCAAGCTAATAATACATGTACAAGACTGCAACAGTATGGCTATATGCATGCTACAGAAGGAACAAGCACATGAAACAGTATGTGCAAGACATAAATAACAAAGAACCAGAGTCTACAAATCAAACTACAGCAGGTCGAATAAACACTGCAAGCTCAAATCGAAGTAGTAAATACACAGCAATGTGCAACTCGAGCTTCAGAAGAATCAAGTGACACAACAATGCTCAAAGACTTGGCAATCAAATGACACGGTGTACATATATAAGCATTGAACCAAAGAAATGATACAAAGTGCAAAAAAAATCAGAGAATGAAAAGAAATGATACAACATGCAGCTGAAAACAAATGGAAGTCTCGAATCCAAATAACAAACTGGAACTAGACCAACGTAAACTAGACTTGCAACAGGCAACAGTGAATGATCAGCTACAACTCAAACACAATTTCAATGAATACAGTGAAGAATAAAAGTCGAAGCCGACCAGAATTCAGTTTAACAAAGAACAGTCGAAGTCATGGAGTTGCAGTCAATATGCAATGATGAACGAAGCCACAAGATAACAAGTAACCAAAGTAAACAGAGGCAAATAGTCAGAGACCATAATCAAGCAAACAACATGTACAGGTCAATGAACAAAGTCAAGCCAAGTCGAGATCAACAATGTAAGTATGGAAGTCGTGGAAGCATACCGAAGTCACAGTGAAATCGCCACAGCCATGTCAATGAACAAGTCAACCAGAACAGTCACGAAATCAAGTTCCAAACAGAGCCATCAAAAATTCACAAGGCCGAAGCAGTACAACGAGAAATTCATGAAACCAAAAAAAGGACCGAAATCAATGTATGAACAAGTCAAATTCGAAATCGTGGTTGCCAAGATAATTGACCGAGTTAAACATCAAAGCCGTGGGAAGCAAGTATCATAATATACGAACTTGAAAAAGTCAGTGAAATCTCAAGCATCAAAACAATATCAAATGGCCGAAACTAAAACGTTGAAGAAATCAGACGAACGCATCTGACTATCTAATTTCTAGTAGAAACCTTGGGGGCAGTACGTAAGTAGGGTTTTGCCGAAGCTGGGTAAATTCTGTGTCGTTCTATTTCTGCATTTTATTATTCTGCTATTTTTCTGTGCTGCTATTATTCTGTGATCTGTGTTGAAATTATTTTATAAGCTTCCGCAATTAATTTTTATAATTTATACCATCACCCTATTCACCCCCCTCTAGGGTGAAATCGATCATACAAGTGGTATCAGAGCTAGGAATAGAAGTCAACTCTTGTTTTAAAATTCGTTTTTTTCCTTCAAAAAATCAGTTTTTGTTTTAAAAATTTGAATTTTTAAAATGGCTTCTTTTAATAATGCTTTTGCTGAGGGTCAGTCCATAGTTAGACCACCAATGTTCAATGGTGAATATGCTTACTGGAAAAATAGGATGGAAATTTTTCTGAAAACCATTGACGCTTGGGATATTGTTGAGACAGGGTATAGAGCACCAACTATAATTGAAACTAATCAGGAAATAAAAAAACCGAAGGATCAATTTACAGAACTAGAAAATAAATTACAAAATGCTAATGCTAAAGCCATGAATTCTATCATCTGTTCATTAGATCAATCTGAATTTAATCGTGTCTCACATTGTCTAACTGCGTAGGAAATATGGCACACACTAGAAGTGATTCACGAAGGAACATCTCAAGTCAAAGAATCTTGCCTTGCCATGCTAAGCGGCGAATACGAGAACTTCACAATGGCGAAGGAAGAAAATGTCAAAGAAATGCATGGACGACTTTCCAATATCGTATACAAATCAAAAGCTCTTGGAAAATCGTACATAGAGTTGGAGATAGTCCGAAAAAACCTCAGAGTCCTTCCACGAAAATTTGAAGCAAAAGTGATTGCCATACAAGAATCGTAAGATCTAAAACAAATGAAAGTTAAAGAACTCAGCGGAAATCTCACCACTTATGAGCTAGAAATGAAATTCAAGGAAGAACGTGAAGGAGGAGACACTCGAAGAAAATCAATAGCTTTCAAAGGGACAACTGAAAGTGATGATGATAATGATAATGATTGTGAAGCAGAACTAGCACTATTAGTAAGAAAATTCAAAAGGTGGAGTCGCAAATATGGCAATCCAGTTAGAAATCAACAAGCAAAGAGCATATTAAACAAAGCAATAGACAACCCAGAAGAACAGAAAATCATCTTCATAAATGCAACAAACCCGGTCATTTCAAGCCAAATTATCCCCGAAATCGACTTAGTCAAGGAAAGAAACTGAAAAGGAGAAATTTTGCAGCTACTTGGGATGAAAGCGACGAAGATGGAAGTGATAGCACTGGCAGTGAAAGTGAAAAAGCAAATTTGTGTCTTCATGGTGAAATAACTGACGGTGACGATGACGAGACAAGCGAGGTATCAAAACTTACTCATTTAGAATTATTTATACATTTTCACGAGGTAAATGGCTGTTTCTAACGACTTAGGGAGAAGTATGCCAAACTAGAATCACAAAAAGATACTTTGATAGAATTGAATGAACAACTTGACCAATTAGTTCAAAACTATCAAAGTAGGATCCCTAAGTGCGATAAGTGTCCAACATTTGAAGAAGAAATTAAAAAATCAGAAATTAATATAAAATCACTTTAAAATGAAATTCTGATTTTGAAAGAAAGTGAAAATACTAGGAGAGAAAATTCTATCAAAAGGTGCACAAAATTATTAAACGAAAATGAATCTCTCAAAACACAAGTCCAACAATTGTCCACGACTTTAGATAAATTTTCAAAAAGTGAAAAATCGTTGAATATGCTATTAGGAAAGCAAACTGTTAATACAGTTAGACAAAGACTTGGATATAATCAATCTAAAAGTGTTGAAAGCAATATTAATCGAGTTAATTCTATGTGCACAATTTGTAGAAAATATGGACACAATCACAATAATTATTGGTATAAACCCAAACATGAGAAAACTATACCGATTTGGGTTCCAAAAGGCACAAATATAAAATCTCTCAAAGTTAAACAAATTTGGATGCCAAAGGGAACATATATAAATAGTTTTGGGTCCTCACAAAATTATCTTTCTAAATATTCTACCACTAACAATCATGGACCTATAAAAACAAATAGGTCACTAAACTCTCTTCTCGTGTTGGTATGCTGGCAGGCTAAGGAACAACAGCAATGGTACTTGGATTCTGGTTGTTCCAGGCACATAACAGGCGATAAATCAAAGTTCCTTAGCCTAGAAAAGTACAAAGGTGGCAGAGTCACAATGGGCAACAATGACAAGTGTAAAATTGTCGGTAAAGGTAAAGTAGGTAACAATATATTTACCTTGAATGACGTACTATATGTTGAAAATCTGCACCACAATTTGATATCAATCAGCCAGCTATGTGATAAAGGTATGAATTATCTTTGATTCTGACTTGTGCAAAATTGTTGACAAATCATCAAAAGAAATCTTATTTTCAGGTAAAAGGAAAGGTAATATATATTCTCTATCTTTTGATGATCTCACCCTCTCTAAATGTTTGGTAGCTAAGGATATAGAAGTAAATTTATGGCATAGACGTTTAGGGCATGCTAGTATGAACTTGTTAAACAAATTAAAAAGGAAAAATTTGGTAAGAGGGTTGCCATCACATGAGTTTGAAACAGAAAACATTTGTAAAGCATGTACCTTGGGAAAACTTAAAAAATCATCATTTCATGCCAAGAACAATGTAAGCACTTCTAGAGTTCTTGAACTAGTTCATATGGATATGTTCGGACCTAACGACATTGCTAGTTTAGGAGGTAAGAAATATTGTTTTGTGTTAGTTGATGATTACTCAAGATATACGTGGGTATATTTCTTGGCTAAAAAATCAGAAAATTTTTCATACTTCACAAAATTCGCAAAATTAGTGCAAAATGAAAAGGGAGTCCCTATTGTTACGTTAAGAAGTGATCATGGTAGAGAATTTGAAAGAAAGAATCGAACATTGCAAGAGTTAGCTAGGTCTATGATAAAAGAGTATAAGCTACCTTTGCATTTTTGGGCAGAAGCAGTAAATACAGTTTGTTATGTAATGAATAGTGTTATGATTAGACCAATTCTTGACAAAACACCCTATAAGCTATGATTCAAAAATAAACCAAACATTGACTATTTCAAAGTATTTGGGTGTCCGTTCTATATTCTCAATACAAGTGATCAATTGGGAAAATTCGAAGCAAAAGCTGATGAAGGCATATTCATGGGATACTCTTCTAGAAGTAAAGCTTATAGAGTCTACAACAAAAGGAATAAAACAATTGTGGAGTCAATCAATGTGAAGTTTAATGAAGGCATTAATGAACAGGAAATGGTCAAAAGCAATGTTGAAGAGGAGAATGGAAAAGATGAGAACGAAAAACCAAAAGAAACCGCAACAACAAACGAAGTCCGAAGGAATCTAGATCCAGAAAAATTGAAATTCAAAGCAGATCATCCTCCAGAATTGATAATAGGAAATCCTATCACAGGTGTTCAAACTCATTCCTCTTTTAGAAATTTGTGTGATCTGTGTCTATATAGTGGATTCATTTCAGAAATAGAACCTAAAGACATAGATACAGCTCTTAATGATGAATATTGGTTTATGGCTATGCAAGAAGAGCTAAATCAATTTGAGCGAAATGATGTCTGGAGTTTAGCACCTAGACCTAAGGACTATCCAGTCGTAGGAACAAAATGGATTTTCAAAAATAAGTATGATGAATCTGGAAATGTGATTAGTTATAAAGCTAGACTAGTCGCTAAAGGATATAATTAAATTGAAGGAGTTGACTTTGATGAAACTTTTGCACCTGTAACTAGACTAGAATCAATTAGGATATTGCTAGCTTTTGCTTGCTACAAAGGATTTAAGTTAAGACAAATGGATGTTAAAAGTGCATTTCTTAAGGGAATTTTAAAAGAAGATGTATTTGTCGAACAACCAGAAGGTTTTGAAAGTCATGAATATCCTAACCATGTATATAAGCTTAAAAAGGCATTATATGGGTTAAAACAAGCTCCTAGAGCTTGGTACGAATGCCTCAGTACTTATCTTCTTGAAAATGGGTTCAAAAAGGGTTGTATAGACACCACACTATTTTTGTTACATGAAAACGATGATATTTTAATTGTTCAAATATATGTTGATGACATTATTTATGGTGCTACTAACAATTTGTTGTATGAGAAATTTGAAAAAGTTATGCAGGAAAAGTTCGAAATGAGCTTGGTTGGAGAATTGAAATTCTTTTTAGGATTTCAAGTCAAACAAAGCGATAAAGGTACATTCATTTCTCAAACAAAATATATTAAGGAACTTATCAACAAATTTGGGTTAAAAGATGCTAAACCAGCTAGAACCCCCATGAGCACAACAATTAAACTTGACAGTGATGAAAAAGGTAAGGCAGTTGATCAAAAGCAATATAGAGGTATGATTGGATCACTCCTTTATCTTACCGCTTCTAGGCCTGACATCATGTTTTCTGTCTGCTTGTGTGCACGATTTCAATCTAACCCAAAAGAATCTCATTTAAAAGCAGCTAAAAGAATTATAAGATATTTGTTGCACACCTCACGGTTTGGTCTTTGGTATCCAATAAACGATAACTTTGAATTAAAAGGTTTTTCAGATGCTGATTATGCTGGAAATTTAGTTGATAGAAAAAGTACTAGTGGAGCATGTTTTATGTTAGGACATTCATTAGTTGCATGGTCAAGTAGAAAACAGAATAGTATTGCATTATCTACAACAGAGGTAGAGTATATTGCTTTGAGTGGTTGCTATGCTCAAATCTTATGGATGATACAAACTTTGCAAGACTATGGTCTAAATTTTAAACGTGTACCACTAATGTGTGATAGCAAAAGCGCAATTGATCTCACAAATAATCCTGTACACCACTCACGAACAAAACATACAAATGTTAGACATCATTTTATTAGAGATCATATTTCCAAAGAAAATATCTGCATAAATTTTATTTGAACTGATTCTCAATTGGTAGACATTTTTACAAAACCTCTAGAAAAAAATAGTTTTTGTAAACTACGTCTCAGCTTAGGTGTGTTAGAAATTTAATTTGCTGAATATTTAACATTTTTTTTCCTCCCTACTAATTGTCAAAAAAATAAATAATGATTGAAAAAGTGATGAGTACTGATATTTATCATATATTATTACTCGAGACGGTATAATTAGTAAAAATTTTCAATTTAAACAAGAGTTATAAAACTTTTGTTGGTAAAAATTCCATGACCATCTCTATTTCTATCATATTTCTAACGACCATCACTTATCAAAATTCTATATAGTTTGTCGATATGTGGTACTTTAAACAGGAATCGTTCGTTTTTCATTTTATATTTCTTTTAATAAATAAAAATATATAATAATAATAAATAAATAAATAAATACCAAAGTATTCACTCTCATTTAAAAGTCCTCACGGTTATGCATGGGTGAATTACTTGGAATTTGTTATGTGCTTCCATGCTCATTTGAAAGTCCTCACGGTTATGCATGTATGGAACGCATATCAAAAGTTGATAATAAACAAGTTGATTCTAATCCCATTTAAAAGTCCTCACGGTTATGCGTGGTTAGAAGATACTTGAATTCATTTTTTTAAAATAAAACTGGAATACTACTTATCTCATTTAAAAGTCCTAACGGTTATGCATGGTTAGTAGGTATTCAAATTCCTGATATAAATATACCTCAGATAGACACAACTATATAGTTTTATATGATGACATAATTCCCATCGTTCTAAAAGTGAATATGCGACTAACAAAATATTTATGATTTTTGTTTGATTTTTTTTAAATTTAATTTTTATATTCAATTGAGTTTTAACGTTGGATTAATATCGATCATTTTATCTCTATTTTCTCTAACACTATTATTCTTTTGCTGATAACAAAAGGGGGAGAAAGAAAAGTTAAGATTTAGTCAAATAAAATCTAGCAAAAGTCAAACGTTTTCCATTTGCATCTAGGCTCATTTGCATATTATTTAATTGTATGCATATTTGTAGGGGGAGCTTTGTGTAGAGAGGAAGCATTTAAATAGGGGGAGCAATTAGAGCATATCCATGATCAGATACATTTAACATATTCAAAATCTTAAATCTATGTTTGTTATCATCAAAAAGGGGAGAATGTTGAATATGCAGTTATATGATTTTTGTTTGATGATAATAAACATATATTCGTTTAAATGTATTTGTTAATGTACTATTTTATTTTTCATAGATTAAATAAATACTTGCTGAATAAAATTAAATAACACAGAATTTGAATTCAAACAGAAATTTTATTCAAACAAATATTTATTACAATTTTGAATAGTACAAATTCAAGCTCTCACTATTCACTGTACAACTTTGATACAAATTCAATTACATCACAATTTTACATTTACAATTGACCTCACTACATATCACTCACACTCGTATTTATCTTCAACTTCATTCCAGTTAGAATCCAGCATCTGAGCAATCTGCAAAAATATTCACTAACGTAGTAAAATTGAAAAAGAAATATTTTTGCAATATAAAATAAAATATGGATTTTGAAAATATTATTTGCCTCAGTTATTTGGGTTGTTCGTCATCATTTACATTTGAATTCATCACACAAGAACAATGTGACATGCACAGTGTATCACTATACATGCCACAAGGCCGTGCACACCGATATACACTTGATAATGTTACAGGGACAGGTGAGCACAGGTCAAACCCAAAATACAGGATTCAACTCAAGTGCAATAAAATAATGTCACAACTTTTAGCACAAGGTCAAATCCAAGCCTCAAGCTGGATTCAACTCAGGTGCAAATGTAAGTGTACAAGCTCAATAAAATGGTCAAAATCCAAAACCAACATAGACAATACCACTGACTCAAAGAACAGATCAAAAGACCACATGAGCTATCTACATGCACAAGAACAAGACCCCAAATATGCAACAGAAATGCAACCTACATGTACACCATGACATCAAGGCCAGAAGCTCAAGTCAGTGCACACAACCTCGACAAACAACAACAAGGCCTCGAGCTAATAATACATGTACAAGACTGCAACAGTATGGCTATATGAATGCTACAGAAGGAACAAGCACATGAAACAAAATATGTGCAAGACATAAATAACAAAGAACCAGATTCTACAAATCAAACTGCAGCAGGTCGAATAAACACTACAAGCTCAAATCGAAGCAGTAAATACACAGCAGTGTGCAACTCGAGCTTCAGAAGAATCAAGTGACACAACAATGCTCAAAGACTCGGCAATCAAATGACACAGTGTACATATATAAGCATTGAACCAAAGAAATGATACAAAGTGCAAAAAAATCAGAGAATGAAAAGAAATGATACAACATGCAGCTGAAAACAAGTGGAAGTCTCGAATTCAAATAACAAACTAGAACCAAATCAACATAAACTAGACTTGCAACAGGCAACAGTGAATGATCAGCTACGACTCAAACACAATCTCAATGAATACAGTAAAGAATAAAAGTCGAAGCCGACCAGAATTCAGTTTAACAAAGAACAGTCGAAGTCATGGAGCTGCAGTCAATACACAATGATGAACAAAGCCACAAGATAACTAGTAACCAAAGTAACCAGAGGCAAATAGTCAGAGACCATAATCAAGCAAACAACATGTATAGGTCAGTGAACAAAGTCAAGCCAAGTCGAGATGAACAATGTAAGTATGGAAGTCGTGGAAGCATACTGAAGTCACAGTGAAATCGCCACAGTCATGTCAATGAACAAGTCAACCAGAACAGTCACGAAATCAAGTTCCAAACAGAGCCATCAGAAATTCACAAGGCCGAAGCAGTACAACGAGAAATTCATGAAACCAAAAAAAGGATCGAAATCAATGTATGAACAAGTCAAATTTGAAATCGTGGTTGCCAAGATAATTGACCGAGTTAAACATCAAAGCCGTGGGAAGCAAGTATCATAATATACGAACTTGAAAAATTCAGCGAAATCTCAAGCATCAAAACAATATCAAATGGCCGAAACTAAAACGTTGAAGAAATCAGACGAATGCAATTCTAGGAATTCAAATCCTATATAAACCACTCATCGTCGGCAATTTCAATCCATCGGAGTTCAATCGAGCATAACTGAAAAGCATAAAGGAAAATCACATACCAAATTGAAGTCGAACTCTAGAAGCAGCCCAAAGCATTAAGACGAACAAATCATCACTCAATTGACAACTAGATTGATCAAACAATCGGCAACTTCATCACGAAACCCTAGTTTGGATCGAAGAGAACGAAGCCCTAAATTTGCAAAGAGGAACGGCCGCCATTTTTCACAAAAAGGAACAGAGCAACTAAAAGTGGAACGGGCCAAATTAGAAAAGGGGGCCGGTTTTGTTAAAGTTTTTTTATAAAGGGCTTTTTATTTTTTAATTAGGGTTTTCTTGTCTTTTGTTTTTAATTTGCTTTTTAAATTTATTTTTAAATTTTAAACCATTGTATTTTCTAGTCGTGTGACTAGGGGACAAACTACGTGGCGTAGTTTGAGAATTCGCAACTCAGTGGCTGAGTTGTGGCAGGGTTTTGAGCGTAGAGTTAGGTTTAGTCGATAGCGGGTGTCGCGAGTCTACGTGTGTAAGCGTCTGACTATCTAATTTCTAGTAGAAACTTTGGGGGCAGCACGTAGGTAGGGTTTTGCCGAAGCTGGTTAAATTCTGTGTCGTTCTATTTCTGCATTTTATTATTCTGCTATTTTTTTGTGCTGCTATTATTCTATGATCTTGAAATTATTTTATAAGCTTCCGCGATTAATTTTTATAATTTATACCATCACCCTATTCACCCCCCCTCTAGGGTGAAATCGATCCTACATGAGCCTACTGATTTATAGTTTGAAACAACTGATGCGTAAATTGTTAAATATTAAAATCAGTTCTGCTAAGTAAATAAAATTGAGACAGTACAAACCAATGAAGTACACTAAGCACACATTAAATGTAAAAAACATTTAAATACTGAATATTATAATTAAGTATTTTTCATATTTTAATTAATGAAATTTAAATACTGAATATTATAGTCCATGGCTGTCCTGCTATTTAGAATGAAATTTGATGTCAACATATTTCCGAATCACGGATTTCTGCCACAACCTTCGGTTTCTTCCAAGTTTTAGAAAGTACAACTCCCATATCAACTAAAGGTAATGGAGTTTTATCTTAGTCCATTTAGGCATCGTAATATTATCTAGCTCTGATTCACCACAACCGATAACATTATAATTTTGATAATATGTCCATTTTGATAAAATTGTTTTGCTCTACTTTAGAATGAAATAAATCAGAGAAAAGACATTGCATCGTTTGAAGAAACGAGTTGGAGGGATATGCTTAAATTGGAGAAAAGACTGTTGCGTAGATCATAAGAGTATATTTCCCTTTGAATTTTATTATGTTCTTGATTAGAAAGTTCCTAGATTCTAGAAGTAAAACAGTAAATAAGTCATGATATGACGGCTGAACGAACACGTGAAACATGCACGCAGAAATATTAACAGTCTTTGTAATATTATATATATATATATATGTATATATATATTTGGTGCGTTTATGGTCATTTTGATATGTTCAATAGTTGATAGGAAACGGAGTCAACGATCAACTCTATTTCATGAAGCTATGGAAATAGAACCGAACCAAATTTTACTTAGTTATTAAAAATAGTATTTTAGTTAATAAAATGAAATAATGGTGATTTTGAATTGATAACTTTTCTAAATGAAAAATGCTAGTGAAACATCAGTTCACATCCTGGTAAATGATGTTTTTCGATAAAGTATCGTGACTTTATCAACTAATAACAACGACTTGCATTTGGACTGTACAAAGTCGATGTCGGCACAAAGCATTGTGCGTAGGCAGAAGCAAAAAAACATGAAGACAACACTAAACGATATTATACAACTCAATTTAAAAATCTACCCGTCAAAATAACTTTATCTTTTTTAACTAAACTTTTAAACTTAATGTATAATCTACCCTTATACCCAAGACACATTATAATGGATGCTACAATCGGGGCCTTATGGTTCATAGCTGCCATGAATAATACAATGGTCTAATTGTTTGTCTCACTACTTTCAACATTTTATCATATGTACCAACCAATTCAATACAAAGCAAATTAATATTGCCAAAATCTCAATATTCATTGGTCAAATTTTGAATTTGATTTCTCCCACCAAATGTTTAAAATAATAATAACATAGCTAAAAATATGTATGATAAAATAGAATTCAATCCTATCATTTACAGATGAACAAATGAACAAAAGAATGTTGATCAAAATCGGTCTAAAGCTAGGCAGTCAGTACCAAAAGAAGAAATCAAAGATCATGGGGATAAGAAGCAACTAAACATAATTATTCATATATCAGTGACCATGTAATGCGTGTAGAAACAACTATTAGTAATCATTTTGCAAAGTACTCAGAACCATTTGCATGTATCATGCATTTAATGAAAATAATTTAACAAGTATAATATTCAGTCAATGGTGAATCGAAATTACAAATTAGGCTTACCTTAGCGAGACAGCAGCAACTGCGGCGACAGCAATGGGTAATAGGATGGCGATGAGGAACCCCAACGCGAGATGATGGTGAGAGCGGACTGCAATAGCAAAATGATGGTTAGAGTGGACCGCAGTAGGAGACGATCCACGAGCAGTATGATGAAAAGAACGAGGGATTTTAACAGTTGAAGGGAATTGAACGAAATAATTTGGGGAAAATAACTCGCACCAAGAATCAATAAGGAACGAAACTATAATGACCTTGGATTTTTGGCCCCGTTTATTTTAATAAATGTGTAATCTAAATTAAATAAAATGTAAATTGACCATATTAAAATGATTATGATTTGGAAATACTGTCAATTTATTTATTTAAATTGTATTTTTAAAGGGGAATTGGACTTTGGGAATTCAAAATAAAATCTTTGATAATATTATAATAAAATTTATTTTTATATAATTGAATTAAAATACTTTACTTTGTTTACATCTGATAAATATACATATGAATAATAATTACTCTAATTTAAATGAAATACAAGCTTTTCAATTTATAAACTGATGAGATCTCAATCATTTACCAATTATGCATGTGACTGTAAAGAAAATCTTTAAAATTATTTAAAACAAAATATTTCTTATTGAATTAAAAGGTTCAATATTTTCATATCTGATAATATATGTATGCATATCTAATTGTAGAACTTTAAATAATAATCATATGGGTATTAAATATGGAAATTTAAAACTTAAGTATAAAACAATATAAATGGTTATAAACATATACATACAAGACAAGTATAAATCATAATTATGAAAATAAGTATAACGTATAATTATAAAATATAAGTTGTAACTAAAGATATAAATATGCAAACATAAGTTATAACTAGAAAGATAAAATACAAGTATCAAAGACTTGGTAATTTAAATTACTAATAGGATAAGATTTAAATTTTTTAACCATAATAATCATACATGAACAATACAAATAAAATAAACCTAACAATGACTATAAAATGTTTACTCAAATATATAAGGTCAGTAGCCTAAACATTAACCTGTAACAACTCATTTATACAATACAAATCTTGAAAAAAATTTTATAACAAAGATGCTTTGTGAATTGAGTATACAAGAGACAAAGAAAACAAATTAAATATATTTGCTGCTGTGAAGATTTTATATGCATAAGAAAACAAGCATCCATTTCATCAATAAAACAAATATCTTGTACAAATTGTCATTTCAAATCACAAGTTAATCTCATAGCCGAAATTTCATGTCCCCTTGCAATTTACAGTAGTGTTAATAAATCAAAACCTGATCATATGAAGATGAACAATACAAAATGTTTTTATACATATTCAAACAAATCTTTGTCCGGTACAAAAATCTTTGTACAAATTATAGAAATCAGCAAACCATTAATAACATGCTACCATAAATGAGAGCATAAGCATTTATTAGCACAACATCTTGTTCAAGCAAAGTACTGCAGCCGAAATTCCTGAGAAAATTTCCTTCTACAGTATACAATTCTTAGCCAATAAAAAGCATGGCAATTCAGGTAAAACTGTCCAGTATTACCTACAGCTGTTCAAATCCCACTATTTATATACATGATGTTATAGTATTCGTTTACAAATTTAAGAAGCTAACCTGAAAAAAAAAAAAGAACAAACATCACCTTATATTTTCAAACAAGTTATCAAGGCAGTGAGGTGTTCAGGAATTGATATGAAGCCTTTCAATAAATTGCTTTCTGTTCAACACATATTGTTATGAGTAAACATAATTCCTTAAGTTTTAAGTTTTAAATTTGACATTTAAGTAGCTCTGTGATCTTGTGGTTATGTATGTTTTCATCTTGTAAGTATAACCCTGTGGAACATATGCTCTCAGTTTATTTGATACAGAGGAATAAATTATCATAAGCTCAATTCATGTGATGTGAATATATGTTTAAGTTTTAATTTCTTTCAACCAAACAAAGTAGTTAAGCTAAATAAGGTTTTGTAAGCTGTTTAAACCCTCTGGGGTAAAAAGTATGCTACTGAAGATGATTTTACAAGCAACCAAGTAAATTATGGATAAAATCATTTGTTATAGAATTCTAATTCGGTTTTATATCTTGAATTCCGATGGAAATTCATGATTTTTAAAACAAGATTGAAGAATTTTCGTGTCATATTTAAGGAGCAGTTTGAAGTTGAACTTATGTTGCAATTCGTTCTATTTCAAGCAATCGACTCAATTTTAATTGATGATATTTAAATTGAAGCTAGTTTATCCATCTACAATTTCGGGAAAAATGTGAAAACAATTGTTTATTTCGTGAATTAAGAAATTAAGGCTATTTTAGGGTTTTATTTGTAGTTTTGTTCATCACTGTAAACGCAACAAACTCATCGTCTATACGGGTTCGAGCTTCACGTGATTCATGAGGGAGGAAGCTTATTGCGTGGTGGTGGTGTGGCGGAGGTTCGAGCTCCTCTGGCGATCGGTGTGTCATTCGCGAGGCTTGATTGTCGAAGGTCTTGCTTTGCAGTTTTCCATGAAACTGTAAATTTTTGATTTCGATCTTTATTTGTCGAATGGGTTATGATTTTCGCACCTATGCGTGATTTGCGACTTGTCTGCGACTTTCGGGTTCGCCAGAGAAGGATTGCGCCGCCGTGCACGTGCACGGCGGAGGTGATTTGGGGACAGTGCAGAGGGGGATTCAGGTGGCTCGTGTCGTGCTCGTGTAATATGGGTGTTGCACCGGGTGTTATCGTGTTCGAGAGGGAGAACCTGATGTTCAACTTATGTTTTAATTTTAACTAGCTTACTGTAAAAAAAAATTAAAAAGAGAAGAAGAAGAGGTTCAGGGGAAGGGCTCGGGTGAATTGTATGAGTAACTCGAGACATGGCACGAGATTTCCACAGTAGTGCTCAGAGTTTTGTAAACTGCAGTTATGAACTTTCAAAGTAAATCTAGGTGAAAATATTTCTCATCAAGATTAATATTGAAATCTAGATAACTGTTAAGTAGTTTTAAGTTAGAAGCTTGTTACATGTTTTTAATTATCTTTCATTATTACTTAACGATGTTTAAGTCTTGATTTTTATTTTAACCAAGTAATTAACTTAGTTAAGTATAAAGTTAAGTTAAATTTGAAACCGATTTACATTTAAGTTCGCGGTAGTAGTATCTTGATTCTCAAAATTAAAGAGAAATTTCCTTTAAAGGTTAATTAAGTTGAATAACAAATTTTAATTATTTTTAGAAGGTAATTAAGAATGATTATCAATTTAATTTTAATTAGAGTTTAGATTTTGTAACTATTGCGTGATAAGTAAAAGGCAATTGACTACTTGAGTAAATAAATAAATGATTAGTAGTTAAGTAATTAAGAATAATTCAAACATAATTAGTGATGGATTATAAGTAAATATAAAAATTGAAATTAACTACTTAAGTTATTTAGTGAATGAATTAATAGTTAATTAATCAAGTAATTTAATTATGAACCGATAGTTAATTAATTGAGTAGCTTGATTAAGAATTAATTGTTGATTGATTAAGTAATTAGCAGGTAATAATTGGATAATCAAGTTTTATTGATAAATAATTAAAGATATTGATTAATGATTAGGGAACTGTTAATTAAGTAATTAAAGTTAAGTCACTTGATTAAGGAAGTAGTTAATTAATAGTATGAAATAAAGTAACTACGTAATCAAGACTTAATAATAAATTAAGAAATCATCAATTAGATGATTTGAAATGAAATAGGTAATTAATTGTTAATTAATGATTAATTAAATAGATTTAAGTGATTGACTCCCAGGTAATTAATTCTAAATTGAATTAATTACAAATAAGAATTAGAGATGATTGCTTACGGATTGTGTGTAGAATATTCGATTTGTGATATTTATTTGATGATATTCTGTGATACTCTGTGATATGCTGTGTTATATCTATGATGCTTGTATATGTTTTATCTGTGATAAGTGCTATGTTAATTCAATTGTTGAATTTAAACTATTTAAACTGTTAAGTTAATTAGACAACTTGGCCCTTAAAATGGCGTTTGGATTTCGATGAGACCGGGATCAGCAGAATCAATTTTGATTCTCCGAAAACCACATCGATCCAATTTAAACGTTAGGTTGTGAATCCTGAAATGAAGATCGAGATGGTGTTTTCAGAATGCAAGGGTTATCGTCATTGACTCTGAGGGTGATTCTGAAATAAGTGTGACGAGATAATGCCTTCGGTTTCGTTCGAACCCAGAACGAACTTGTATGGATTGAATGCTTTCAGCACATCGTTAGGCGGACGATGAGCATTCTAAGTGATATGTTCTTTAAAGGTAATCGCAGCCTCAAGCCTCATCAATCGGGAATGGCTAAAACAGGGGAGATGCAGCAAGGTTAGGTGGGTCATGCCCAAGCAGGACAAGATATTTCCCCTGTCTAGATGTCCCTTTTTATTTCGGCTGTGTGGGCGGTTGCTAGCTACAACCGCGGGGTTTATCTTGTTCGGGACTGTTCAGTAAGGAATGGTTCCGGCCTTGTGTTGCAGGGGGCCGGGAGTGATCCTCGGTACGGTGATCTAGGCCCCGTACTATGACGGGAGGTACCCTAGTAGCCCTGCCATTGTTGGAAATCCATTTTCCCTACGAGACCCTACGGTTTTGATTTGTATTACCCACTTTTGTGGCTAGTAGCTGGAATTTAATGAATGTAACAATTTCGGCTATTTTCTATTTACTTGAAAACCCTAGACACTATTATAATATCACTGGATTTCGTATGAAATGTTTTGGTTAGCGTAAGGTAAAAACTTACCCGAATTTATTTGTGGGGATTCTTACGTGATACCTTTATTTTCAAACGTTTTTTTCAAAGTTAAACAACTTTAAACAGTTTACTCATACCAGACCCATGTCTGACCTGGAGTTTATATTTTGTTTTTTATAAACTCTTGGGTACTCAAATTTTTATGAGTAGCCAAGTGATAGGTTCGGACTTTGATTTCTGGAGGAGCTTGGAGAAGGAGTTTCCAGACGTATATAGCTATTTATGTAGTTCCGCTGTGTTAGTTGATATGTACTGTACCTCTGATGTATATAGTGATAGATGTATGTATGGCTGTCATATGTATTGATATTGTATAACTCTGATATTTGTAAAAACTATGTAACAGTTATATGGTATATTATATTTTGTTCCGTTCCGCTGTGAGATTCTGATGTTGTTGTTCTTTCTTTCTCTTTCTTTTCTATTTCTATCCCTTTCTTTCTTAATGATGATACGTCTTTCTGGTAGTAGAAGGGCGGGTCGTCACAGTTGGTATCAGAGCATAGGTTGGTGCTAACCTTGGCTCTGGTAAGAATTACTCGTAGAATAGAGTTTGTAGAACTCTAGAATGAGTTTGAGTGTATTAATAGATATGAGCGCGTATTTGTTAGTGAATATAAAATTGTTTTTGTATTGTGTTGATTTATCTGTTGAGTGTTTATGGATTCTGGTCGATGTCTGGGATGCCATTTCATCGATAGGAATTTCTAAACTCTTAAACAAGGTGGACCGACACAGTATTGTTTTTTTAAAGTAGGGTAAATGTAATAATTTTACCCAAAATTATATTTTGACATAAAAGAAATATTTTTCTGAAATTATTATATATATTTGGATGTTTGGTTGTTCAAACTATAACTGAATAAAAAAAAAATTAAAATTTGAGTGGTTTATGACCAAATAAAATTATCTAAGTATGATCTTTAATAAAAAGGAATACAATTAAAATTAGACTAAACCAGAATTTAAGTCCCGGAAATTTGAAAGGTGTTTAAAATGGATTTAAACAAAAGGATTTGGGAAATTTAAAAATCTTGGGAATGTTTGAAATGTGTTTTTCCAAAGATTTGAAGGCAATAATGGAGTATTATTTTGAAAAATATTGATAAATGGAAATTATTTTGGGAAAATTTGTGGAAATAAGGAAGCACTGAGCTCACTTCAGACACTAGAAAATAATCCTGATGATGATGGCCACATCATCAGTATTCATTTTCGAGTTTCTAAAGTGATGGATTGCTACCAGGGTAGTTGGTCATAATATTGTTTGGGCTTGTTGGGTATACAAGTTGTTTTAGAAATGTTCAAAAAGAGAAAATTTGTTTTGGTGAAAATAAGTGTTTGGAATTTGAAAGTTGAACCAAATTTAACTGAGGTTAGGAATCCAGTTTGGATTGTTGATCATCGAGAAACAAACTCTCGATAATTTTAGGGAAGTTTATCCGGATTTGTGTTCGGATAACTAGTGTTGTTAGTTAGGATAGACTGTTTGGTTGTTTGCTAATGTATGAATGGTATCTATGTTGAATGGTTGGTATAACATCTTTTAAATTATCTTTGTTTTAAATTTCGGGGACGAAATTCTTTTAAGGGGGGAGGAATGTAACGACCCTGGATTTTTGGCCCCGTTTATTTTAATAAACGTGTAATCTAAATTAAATAAAATGTAAATTGACCATATTAAAATGATTATGATTCGGAAATACTGTCAATTTATTTATTTAAATTGTATTTTTAAAGGGGAATTGGACTTTGGGAATTCAAAATAAAATCTTTGATAATATTATAATAAAATTTATTTTTATATAATTGAATTAAAATACTTTACTTTGTTTACATCTGATAAATATACATATGAATAATAATTACTCTAATTTAAATGAAATACAAGCTTTTCAATCTATAAACTGATGAGATCTCAATCATTTACCAGTTATGCATGTGACTGTAAAGAAAATATTTAAAATTATTTAAAACAAAATCTTTCTTATTGAATTAAAAGGTTCAATATTTTCATATTTGATAATATATGTATGCATATCTAATTGTAGAACTTTAAATAATAATCATATGGGTATTAAATATGGAAATTTAAAACTTAAGTATAAAACAATATAAATGGTTATAAACATATACATACACGATAAGTATAAATCATAATTATGAACATAAGTATAACGTATAATTATAAAATATAAGATGTAACTAAAGATATAAACATGCAAACATAAGTTATAACTAGAAAGATAAAATACAAGTATCAAAGATTTGGTAATTTAAATTACTAATAGGATAAGATTTAAAAAAATTTAACCATAATAATCATACATGAACAATACAAATAAAATAAAGCTAACAATGACTATACAAAGTTTACTCAAATATATAAGGTCAGTAGCCTAAACATTAACCTGTAACAACTCATTTATACAATACAAATCTTGAAGAAAATTTTTTATAACAAAGATGCTTTGTAAATTTTGTATACAAGAGACAAACAAAACAAATTAAATATATTTGCTGCTGTGAAGATTTTTATATGCATAAGAAAACAAGCATCCATTTCATCAGTAAAACAAATATCTTGTACAAATTGTCATTTCAGATCACAAGTTAATCTCATAGCCGAAATTTCATGTCCCCTTGCAATTTACAGTAGTGTTAATAAATCAAAACCTGATCATATGAAGATGAACAATACAAAATGTTTTTATACATATTCAAACGAATCTTTGTCCAGTACAAATATCTTTGTACAAATTACAGAAATCAGCAAACCATTTATAACATGCTATCATAAGTGAGAGCATAAGCATTTATTAGCACAACATCTTGTTCAAGCAAAGTACTGCAGCCGAAATTCCTGAGAAAATTTCCTTCTACAGTATACAATTCTTAGCCAATAAAAAGCATGGCAATTTAGGTAAAACTGTCCAGTATTACCTACAGCTGTTCAAATCCCTCTATTTATATACATGATGTTATAGTATTCGTTTACAAATTTAAGAAGCTAACCTGGAAAAAAAAAGAGAACAAACATCACCTTATATTTTCAAACAAGTTATCAAGGCAGTGAGGTGTTCAGGAATTGATCTGCAGCCTTTCAGTAAATTGCTTTCTGTTCAACACCTATTGTTGTGAGTAAACATAATTCCTTAAGTTTTAAGTTTTAAATTTGACATTTAAGTAGCTCTGTGATCTTGTGGTTATGTATGTTTTCATCTTGTAAGTATAACCCTGTGGAACATATGCTCTCAGTTTATTTGATACAGGGGAATAAATTATCATAAGCTCAATTCATGTGATGTGAATATATGTTTGAGTTTTAATTTCTTTCAATCAAACAAAGTAGTTAAGCTAAATAAGGTTTTGTAAGCTGTTTAAACCCTCTGGGGTAAAAAGTATGCTACTGAAGATGATTTTACAAGCAACCAAGTAAATTATGGATAAACTCATTTGTTATAGAATGCTAATTCGATTTTATATCTTGAATTCCGATGGAAATTCATGATTTTTAAAACAAGATTGAAGAATTTTCGTGTCATATTTAAGAAGCAGTTTGAAGTTGAACTTATGTTGCAATTCTTTCTATTTCAAGCAATCGACTAAATTTTAATTGATGAGATTTAAATCGAAGCTAGTTTATCCATCTACAATTTCGGGAAAAATGTGAAAACAATTGTTTATTTCGTGAATTAAGAAATTAAGGCTATTTTAGGGTTTTATTTGTAGTTTTGTTCATCACTGTAAACGCAACAAACTCATCGTCTATACGGGTTCGAGCTTCATGTGATTCATGAGGGAGGAAGCTTATTGCGTCGTGGTGGTGTGGCGGAGGTTCGAGCTCCTCTGGCGATCAGTGCGTCATTCGCGAGGCTTGATTGTCGAATGTCTTGCTTTGCAGTTTTCCATGAAACTGTAAATTTTTGATTTCGATCTTTATTTGTCGAATGGGTTGTGATTTTCGCACCTATGCGTGATTTGCGACTTGTCTGCGACTTTCGGGTTCGCCAGAGAAGGATTGCGCCGCCGTGCATGTGCACGGCGACGGTGATTTGGGGACAGCGCAGAGGGGGTTCAGGTGGCTCGTGTCGTGCTCGTGTAATATGGGTGTTGCACCGGGTGTTATCGTGTTCGAGAGGGAGAACCTCATGTTCAAATTATGTTTTAATTTTAACTAGCTTACTGTAAAAAAAAAATTAAAAGAGAAGAAGAAGAGGTTCAGGGGAAGGGCTCGGGTGAATTGTATGAGTAACTCGAGACATGGCACGAGATTTCCAGAGTAGTGCTCAGAGTTTTGTAAACTGCAGTTATGAACTTTCAAAGTAAAGCTAGGTGAAAATCTTTTTCATCAAGATTAATATTGAAATCTAGATAACTATTAAGTAGTTTTAAGTTAGAAGCTTGTTACATGTTTTTAATTATCTTTCATTATTACTTAACGATGTTTAAGTCTTGATTTTTATTTTAACCAAGTAATTAACTTAGTTAAGTATAAAGTTAAGTTAAATTTGAAACCGATTTACATTTAAGTTCGCGGTAGTAGTATCTTGATTCTCAAAATTAAAGAGAAATTTCCTTTAAAGGTTAATTAAGTTGAATAACAAATGTTAATTATTTTTAGAAGGTAATTAAGAATGATTATCAATTTAATTTTAATTAGAGTTTAGATTTTGTAACTATTAGGTGATAAGTAAAAGGTAATTGACTACTTGAGTAAATAAATAAATGATTAGTAGTTAAGTAATTAAGAATAATTCAAACATAATTAGTGATGGATTATAAGTAAATATAAAAATTGAAATTAACTACTTAAGTTATTTAGTGAATGAATTAATAGTTAATTAATCAAGTAATTTAATTATGAACCGATAGTTAATTAATTGAGAGCTTGATTAAGAATTAATTGTTGATTGATTAAGTAATTAGTAGGTAATAATTGGATAATCAAGTTTTATTGATAAATAATTAAAGATATTGATTAATGATCAGGGAATAGTTAATTAAGTAATTAAAGTTAAGTCACTTGATTAAGGAAGTAGTTAATTAATAGTATGAAATAAAATAACTACGTAATTAAGACTTAATAATAAATTAAGAAATCATCAATTAGATGATTTGAAATGAAATAGGTAATTAATTGTTAATTAATGATTAATTAAATAGAGTTAAGTGATTGACTCCCAGGTAATTAATTCTAAATTGAATTAATTACAAATAAGAATTAGAGATGATTGCTTATGGATTGTGTGTAGAATATCCGATTTGTGATATTTATTTGATGATGTTCTGTGATACTCTGTGATATGCTGTGTTATATCTATGATGCTTGTATATGTTTTATCTGTGATAAATGCTATGTTAATTCAATTGTTGAATTTAAATTATTTGAACTGTTAAGTTAATTAGACAACTTGGCCCTTAAAATGGCGTTTGGATTTCGATGAGACCGGGATCGGAAGAATCAATTTTGATTCTCCGAAAACCACATCGATCCAATTTAAACGTTAGGTCGTGAATCCTAAAATGAAGATCGAGATGGTGTTTTCAGAATGCAAGGGTTATCGTCGTTGACTCTGAGGGTGATTCCAAAATGAGTGTGACGAGATAATGCCTTCGGTTTCATTAGAACCCGGAACGAACTTGTATGGATTGAATGCTTTCAGCACATCGTCAGGCGGACGATGAGTATTCTAAGTGATATGTTCTTTAATGGTAATCGTAGCCTCAAGCCTCATCAACTGGGAATGGCTAAAACAGGGGAGATACAGCAAGGTTAGGTGGGTCATGCCCAAGCAGGACAAGATATTTCCCCTGTCTAGATGTCCCTTTTTATTTCGGCTGTGTGGGTGGTTGCTAGCTACAACCGTGGGGTTTATCTTGTTCGGGACTATTCAGTAAGGAATGGTTCCGGCCTTGTGTTGTAGGGGGTCAGGAGTGATCCTCCGTACGGTGATCTTGGCCCCGTACTGTGACGGGCGGTACCCTAGTAGCCCTGCCATTGTTGGAAATCCATTTTCCCTACGAGACCCTACGGTTTTGATTTGTATTACCCACTTTTGTGGCTAGTAGCTGGAATTTAATGAATGTAACAATTTCGGCTATTTTCTATTTACTTGAAAACCCTAGACACTATTATAATATCACTGGATTTCCTATGAAATGTTTTGGTTAGCGTAAGGTAAAAACTTACCCATATTTATTTGTGGGGTGTCTTACGTGATACCTTTATTTTCAAACGTTTTTTTCAAAGTTAAACAATTTTAAACCGTTTACTCATACCAGACCCATGTCTGACCCAGAGTTTATATTTTGTTTTTTATAAACTCTTGGGTACTCAAATTTTTATGAGTAGCCAAGTGATAGGTTCGGACTTTGATTTCTGGAGGAGCTTGGAGCAGGAGTTTCCAGACATATATAGCTATTTATGTAGTTCCGCTGTGTTAGTTGATATGTACTGTACCTCTGATGTATATAGTGATAGATGTATGTATGGCTGTCATATGTATTGATATTGTATAACTCTGATATTTGTAAAAACTATGTAACAGTTATATGATATATTATATTTTGTTCCATTCGGCTGTGAGTTTCTGATGTTGTTGTTCTTTCTTTTTCTTTCTTTTCTATTTCTATCCATTTCTTTCTTAATGATGATACGTCTTTCTGGTAGTAGAAGGGCGGGTCGTCACAAAAACAAAGTAGATTTGGGGCGTGTTTCAGCAGTAAAAAGTTCACACCAAAAATTAGCACGAAGTAGATATGGCTAAAAGACGTATCAAATTTGATACGGCTAAGAACCGTATCTAAATAGGGGGAAATCGAATTATATGGAGAGAAGATGTGCGTATTGGGTGGAAAAGTTTGCGCCAGAAATAGGCACGAAATTAGATGCGGCTTAAAGCCGTATCAAATTTGATACGGTTTATAACCATGTCGAATACATTAGATATGGTTATTAGCCATATCTAATTTGGTATGGCTTTAAGCCGCATCCAATAAGGCGAAAGGAGGTGTAGCAAAAATAGCTTTTTGGTATAGTGTTTCAGAAGTGTTTACATGATTCAGCAAATGTGGTCTAGCCAATTAAGTTAGAAGAAGTTAAAGTGGAGAGAGATCACTTGTCCATCATGCACCTACCTATATTATCGAGCATGGGGCAAAGCGACTCCGTACTAGTTAGAGTCCACTAGGGAGATGAACTAGCTGAGAGTACTTGGGAGCCTGAGGAGAAAATCCGAGCTACCCATCTAGAGCACTTTTTTGGTAAGTTTTTATTTAAGTTAGTATGATTACTTTATGGCATAGTATCTTGCTTGGGTAGGAGTTTTGGATGCTGGGCGTGGATATGAGCATGTCATTAGGACATGTTTTGAATGATGGTTGCTAATGGATGTATTTCATTAATTAGTATTGCACATATGGGATACTATGTTCATGTTGGCCTATAACATACATCATCTTATCTATTTTATTGTATCTATTATATGAATAATTTTTGTCACATTTATGCAAATGTAATGAATGGTTTCTCATCCATATAGAATTGTAAGTATATAATGGTTTCAGTAGATTGGAATTTTATTGCTAATATTTTTCATGCTAGAGGTTTTGGTCCTAGATGGATCAATTGGATTATGTCTCTGCTCAGGACCGGAAACTCTAGTATTATGGTCAATAGTATTTTAGGTAATAAAATTCAATCCAAGAAAGGATTAAGGCAAGGAGATCCTTTATCACCTTTATTATTTAATTTAGTTGCAGATGTTTTTGCTAAAATTATTAAAAGAGCAGTGGATAATGGTTCTCTAGGTAATGTTGGGAATGATATTTCACGTAATGGTATATTGGTTCTCTAATTTGCCGATGATACCTTTATTTTCTCTTCCCATCTGCCTAGGCACATTATAGCACTCAACTTTATTCTTTACAGTTTTGAACTTTTATCAGTTTAAAAATAAATTTTGACAAGAGCTTAGTGTTAGTCTTAAACGATTTTGAAAATGTTGAAAACTCGGTTGCTATTACTCTTAATTGTAAAACAATGAGCTTTCCGTTTGAATATCTTGGTTTTGTGATTAGACCCTCTAAACTCAAGCATGAAGACTGGTTTATTATTATTGATAAAATTAAGAATAAGATTTCTAACTGGAATAAGAGATATTTATCTAGAGCAGGAAGGCTAGTTTTAATTAATTCGGTTTTATCAGCCCTTTCGATTTATTGGATGTCCATGCATTTATTTCTGGATTGGGTTATCGATAAAATTTACAAAATTAGAAGAGACTTCCTTTGGAGTGGCGAAAATTCCGATAATAATATAAAATGTTTAGTCAATTAGGACACCGTCTGTAAAGCCAAGAAGGAAGGTGGTTTAGGGGTTGTTAACTTGCGTAACATAAATTTATCATTGCTAGGTAAATGGTTATGGAAGTTTGAAGATATTAATGATAATGCTATTTGGAAAGAGATTATTTCTTAATATTACTATAATGGAAATAGTAATTTATATCAAATTGCTTCTCCAGCCACTCATAACTTTTCTAATTTTTGGAGAAACATTTTAAAATGCCTTGAGATATTTAACTTAGGAATAAATACTACTGTTCATTCCGGTAACCGTACTTCCTTTTGGCACGACCGTTGGATTTCGGTCTTACCCCTTAAACTGGAATTTAAAGAGCTTTACGATATCTGTAACTTTAAGTTTGCTCTAATTAGTGAGGTTTTTTCTCCTGATAATGATCCTCCTTGGAATTTCAGCTTTAACAGAATTTTAGTAGGACCAACTCTTAGGCTTCTTCATTTGCCTTACGCAAGATTAAATCTATACAATATTGATATTGATAATTATAATGATATTCTTTGTGACGCCCCACCTCTATGCCCACGCTAGCCAAGAACACTCCGGAGAAGTGCTGTCAACTAGCACGGAGAATAAGGCTGTTGAGGAGCGACCATCCATGTAATTGCTTATCACACGGTGGCTATAAATAATCTTCGGAAACAAACATAGAAATAATCACATCACAAATCAGTCACAGATATCCATATCACAAAGGCGGAAGAAGATATGAATATATAACTAACACATGAAAGTGTACATCAGAGTAGTGGTCAATAAGATCCACGATAATACAAAAGAATAGCAACACGTGCTATACAAAAGAATACAACTATGAGTCTATATCTCAAGTGTATACAACAAAAACTGCTAATCTAAATAGTTAGCCAAAAGTCAGAGTGATGAATCCCTGGGAAGAAGTCAAGCAGAAGCACCTGTAACATCTCGGTCTGATCCGAGTATTATTTAAGAAAATAATAAACGGATCAGTCTAGCTATAAATATCAGATGACATGATATAACATAAAAGATATGGCATAAACATAAACATCCATAACGACATACCACTATAAGTATGTAAATAATGATCAACAGAAGATCAATCAATAAGAGATAATCAATATCACAAGAATCTTCTCAAAGATTCGAAGGGGGCATCATACCCTAAACTTGTACTCATAACAAGTCAATGACATAAATTCCAGAAATCAACACGAGAAATCCAGATATCATAAAAAGGGAAAGAGGCCTATCACATGACGGTCCGAAGACCATGGGGAGCTACCCCACATGTGTGAGTGGGATCACACAGAATGAGGTCAAGACTAACCAAAAAGCAGAAAGGTATGTGTGAATGGAATCACACAAGTGGTGTCTAGTCTAACCTTGCAATGAAAGAGACATCGCGCAATTGCTAGTCTAATTCATAAAGCGATCATCAAGATCAACGAGAAGTGTCAATTGCACTAAGCTAGTAAATATAGAAGTTTAGCTTCATGTCCCATAACCACTTGCTTAACTTAAATATTTACGAACAAACTGTAAATCTTCACTAATAAAATTGTCATAAGAGGTTCAATCGAACAAGTCCAAGAATTAACCGACGAAGTGAACGCAAGCGTTTCATACCACTTGTTTTACTAAGTCGTTTAATTAGATTTCTCATCCGAGTGAGGTAAAGGCTTGTATATACTAATAGATTGGAAAACGGTTTAAGAAAAGAGCTTTGTTATTAAAAATAGAGTTGAAATTGTTTGTTAAAAGAGTTTTGATATTTACTACTAGTATTGAAACCTTTATATTATAAAGTGACAAAACACATAAGCAAGTGTAGAAACAATCAGTCACAAAGATCGCATACGGAGATGCGAATAAAATCCAAGGAAATCAGCTCAATATTTTTCAGGTAAGATCCCCTACGGAGGGGGGGTCCAGGGGGGGTGGCAACCCCCCAAGGTGGGGGTGCGGGGGCAACGCCACCGCTTACGGGGTTCGACCTGCCCGGTCAGGTCGCGGGGGTCCAGGGGGCAGCGCCCTCGGCGGGGTGCGGGGCAGCGCCCCGTCCAAAACGGTACGACCTAAGTGAAGACAAGCGGCCTACGACCTAAAGCAAAATGAGGTCTAACGACCTAAGGGTTCACGCGGCCTAACACAATGGCCGAGCGACCTAACTGGAGTTAAGGGAGGCAAGCGACTTAAGGTCCAACGACCTACGACTCAAGCAAGCCGAGCGACCTAGTGTGGAGGGGTCGAGCGACTTAAGGAAGGCGAACGACCTAAGGTCTAACGACCTACGACTTAACAGAGTCGAGCGACCTAAGGTCTAACGACCTACGACTTAACAGAGTCGAGCGACCTAAGGTAAATGGTCCAACGACCTAACTCGAACGAATTATCTGGAGCTTAGGTCGGAGACGACCTACGAGATAAAGCAGGCCGACTTAACGTTTGCCTGGAGATTATAGGTCGGAAACGACCTAAGACTTAAAGCTTAACTCGCGAGCGACCTACGGCTTAAGGCCTAACTCGTGAGCGACCTACGACTTAAGGCTTAACTCGCGAGCGACCTAACTCCGAAGTGCCAATACTTCCAGAATGACCTAAAGCCCTGCGACCTATGGTACTAACTCGCGAGCGACCTAACGACTTAACTCGTGAGCGACCTAATTCCGAAGTGCCAATTCTCCCAGAACGACCTAAAGTTAACTCGTGAACGACTCACGACCCATGGACGAACGACTTAACTCCGAACGACCTAAAAATGGCCAGAACGACCTAGGGGTTAACTCGTACGCGACCTACGACCTAAGGTCCACACGACCTAACTCCGAGCGAGCTAAAAACGGCCAGAACGACCTAAATGCAGAAATTTCTCCCAAACACCAAAAATCGGAGTTTTTCGCCAATCCAATCCAAACCAAAAGCAAATATGCATGCTAAAGTGATAGGGAATCATTCCCAACAGTCCAATATAGTTATAGACTAGAATTGTGAGATAAAAATCTCACCTTTGCACTAAAATTTTATGAAGATGAAGCTTGAAAGCAAGGAGAAGCAATCCAAAGCTTGAATCCAATATCTTCTACTTGAATTTGGAGTTGAATGATGGAGTTGCAATTGAATTTGAGCTTGGAGTTTTAATTTCCCATTCTCTTCACCATTAATGCTAAAGCTTGAGTTAGTTAGGAAATTTATGAAGAGTGAGGAGAAGAGGGTTGGAACTTGGGCTTAATAGGCTAAACTAACCCAAAGTCCAAAGCGGGAAAAGTTAGTGAAATTTCACTAACTCCAAACCTATCGATGTTTATACTTAAAAAGTTGTAAACGACATTTCGAACTCAATGGAAGTGGTCTCGAGTCCTAATTTGACCGTTTGCAAAAAGTAGTTTTTCGGACCAAAATCCGATTAACGATTTAATATTTAAATAAAAATATTTAAATGTAAACTCGATAAATATGCGGGTTGTTACAGACTCCCCTCCTTAAAGAAATTGCGTCCTCGCAATATATATATAAGGTGGAAATAAAAAGTAACAACCATAAAAGCATATTAACACAAGAGAAATTTGAAATAAGAAGTTCACCTCAAAGGGCAGGAGCAAGCAAGTCCGGATGTGTACGCTCGATGAATTCTCTGGATTCCCAAGAACAATCCTTAGGATTTGAGGACCATTGAACCTTTACAAGTGGAACATCTTTATTTCGAAGTCGTTTAACCTCAGAAGCTATAATTCGAATAGGATGCTGCTCATAAGTTAAATTCGGCGAAACTTCAATTTCTTCCACAACAGCAGGCTCAAGAATAGAATCGGAATCCCGAAGGCATTTCCGTAATTGAGAAACGTGAAATACATCATGTATAGCAGAAAACTGAGCCGGCAATGCAAGGCGATAAGCCATGGAACCAATACGTTCAGTGATAGGAAATGGCCCAATATATCGAGGCGCTAACTTCCCCGATCGACTGAAACGTACAACACCTTTCATAGGTGAAACACGAATAAAAACAGGATCCCCAACAGAAAATTCTAATTTCCTTCTTCGATTATCGGCATAGGATTTTTGTCTACTCTGGGCTTCTTTCATCCTATGCCGAATAAGTTCAATCTTTTCCGTGGAATCACGAATAAAGTCTGGACCTAAAACCAGCTTCTCACCGGCCTCAAGCCAACAAGAAGGAGATCGGCATGGCCTTCCGTAGAGTGCCTCGAAAGGTGCCATACCAATACTAGATTGGAAGCTATTATTATAGGAAAATTCAACAAGTGAAATATGATCTTCCCAACTTCCACCAAAATCAAGCACACAAGCACGAAGAAGATCTTCAAGAGTTTGATTCACACGCTCGGTTTATCCATCGGACTGGGGGTGATAAGCGGTGCTAAAATTAAGCTTCGTTCCTAAAGCTTTTTGAAGACTCTTCCAAAATCCACTAGTAAACAATGGATCACGATCGCTAACAATAGAAGTAGGAACTCCATGCAATTTTACAATTTCCTTGACAAATAGTTTGGCCAAAAGAGGAACGGTTCGGTTAGACCGAACCGGAATAAAATGGGCGGATTTAGTAAGTCTATCAACAATCACCCATAAGCTATCAACAATCACCCATAAGCTATCATGACCCGAACAATCACCCATCGCTATGGTGACCTATACTTGGTTAGGTGCAACTCAAACGATTATCATTGAGAACATTAACTCAAGATATATTAAATTGGTCACCATTGAGAGTGTTAACTAAATGTATAGATATGTGATTGTACACTAGAGATGTCTCGAGGAGTTATTTAGTTTGGCATGTTCCACCTATGAATGAAAAGTCTTAGAATAATAATTCAGTGACATTGAGAATAGCAAGCTATATTATGGATGTAACTAATCCCTTATGCATAGTGCATGCGCAGTTAGAACAATTGTA
The DNA here is from genome assembly GCA_030765085.1 of Allium cepa. NCBI lineage: Eukaryota > Viridiplantae > Streptophyta > Magnoliopsida > Asparagales > Amaryllidaceae > Allium > Allium cepa. The sequence continues at coordinate 984,212,311 of CM060929.1, read as the reverse complement.
GGTGTTGGTTATAACTGAACTTTAATTACTTGTCCACACCTTACCACTAGTGATATAATTCGCTCACAAGGCCTTGTATGATCCCCTTTCTTTTTCCTTCTTTAAATCTATCATAGGCGGTCAGAGTAGTAAGTAAAGTAGGTATGGTAACGTGCATGGAGATGATGACCTGGCGCTCCAAAGACATACTCATTTATAGTTACCCTCTATGTAGTCATATTATATTATTTCTATATCTCACTCTTATGGACCATGTTTATGTTGTGCTATTATCTGAATAGATAATTTTCAGTACTTATATTTTTGTTTCCTTCCGCCATGAGATATGCAAGTGTATAATGTTTTAAAAACTTATACCTATCTTCGTATAATGTAACAACGAAAACCTAACGATTTTACTTATTGGCATGACTCAAGTTTAGAAGCCACTCTAGAGGCGATGTTTCTAGAGGTATGGGTTATTATATACATCATTGAAATGGTGCATCAAGTCTAACATACAACATTTCTCCAAAAGAATATAGTCGACATGCCCACATGAATTTATTGGATAGAAATATCATAGTGATAATATATATAGCTCCATAACCCTCCTCTAGCTAGCAAAATCCCTATAATGAAAAGCCTTTTCATCCCCTGAATGTCAACTCTAATACATCCACTATATTCTAATGCTAGACACCCAAGTGTTGGAAAGATGGAACATTTGGGTAAACGGAAAAAATAAAAAGGAACAAAATAAGACAGAAGAACACAATACCAAAATCTCACATATAGAAAGATAAGATATAACATATCAAAAGATCCTTAATAAAAAGAAACTTTAGTATACATACAATAGTCAGAGTAAACTAACGTATCATCAACATGCAAAGTTATAACTACCTGCCTCACAAATGTTGATAGATACAAAACAAGAATGCAGTGGAAAATAAATATGTGAATAGGTCACAGAGGCATCTAGCTCATCTCCTGAAGCTCCAAAGTGTCCAGCTAAATCTGTAAACATACTCGAGGCTGACCCAAGCATTATAAGGAAATAACATCTAAATCATTCTGGTAAACCAATGTGAGAAACTCAAATCATATGTATTTTAATATTTAAATAACCTTTCAAAAATAAAGGTATCTTATAAGACCATGCTGTAAATAAACATAAATGAGTTTACCCTACAACAACCAAACCATTTCTATTAGAAAATCCAACGATATTATAACAATTTCTATTGTGTGAGATATAAATAAGTGAAAATTAGGCCCACATCCGTATAATTAAACTTAGTGCCCGTAAAATCCTGCCATTTCAAAACTTATATTTCCAATACCTATTTTTATTTGCGGCTAAATTTATTCTATAAGTACCCCTGTTTACTTCTCGCGCTTATTTTAATGGTGGTCGTGATTTCAATTGCATGTTTTTGACACTGATTCAGTTCGATCATTGTTTTAAGATATTATTTCGGATTTATGGCTTTATCTTCTCCCAGGTAAACTATTGGTTGGATTTGTAGTCGATTTTGTTTGTTTTTCTTTGATATTGCAATATTGCTTGATAATGTTGTTATTTTATTTCGCTTGTATTTTTGTGTTTAAAGTAAATGGAAATTACAAGTATACTCCTATTTATTTTAGTTGAAAAATTAATGCGTTTGTATAGGGTACTGTTCAATGATATATTTTGTTAGCTTTGATTAGGTTCAGATTTGTTTGGAATTATTGTAAATATTTTACAGACTTGTCCGCAATTAATTTGAATATGTATAGTGAAAATGCTATGCAAATTACTAATAGTTGCTAATTTATCTGCAATTTTTTTACAATTATTGCTTACATATCAGCAAATAATATTGGTATTTCAATGAGCTTGATTAAGCTCAGATTTGTGCTGATTTATTTGCATTTTTTTACAAATATTGTTTACATATCAGCATATTATTAATATGTGCTGATTTATCAGCAATTTTTTAAAATTATTGCTTACAATTAACAAATGACATATATACTTCGGTCTTTTTGTTATTTATTTTTTTTGTAATTGTAATTCTGTTTTTTATTTTTAAATTATAGTGTTCCTAGTGATGTTGATATGCTTGTGCTATTGAAGTTTGGATATGATAGCTTTTCATTATGTCTTCATTTTGATAGTTCGGTTGTTATGTTGAGAAGTGCTATTTATGGTAAATGGACTGAATTGAGTTCATTGTCATTTGAATTATACTACGTTAGAGATGGATTGAGAAGGAATATTGAAACTAATTCTGATCTTCAATCTATTTTGTTGTTGGCTGCTCATAACCCTGAGGATTACTTTGTTATTTTTGTTGATGTTGTTCCTACTAGTTTTTCAACAACCAATATTAGGTCAGATGTTGTTTCTTGTAGTTGTGATTCCTCATTTGTTAGTACCGGTGACTCTAATATTCAATTCAGATAATTATTGGGAAATATTCCAATCAATTTTTTTTATGGGTGTTGGTCAACAATTTCCAAGCGGTGTTACTGAATTTAGGCTCAATTTGATGATATATAGTATTAAGACCGGTATAAGTTTGATTTAGATTAGGATGATAAGGAAAGAGTTATGGTTGTTTGATCTCGAACAAAATGTACTTTCAGGATTCATACTTCAGTCAAGTTTAATCTTCCTAGCTATTTTGTTATAAAGAGATTTCAACCTAAACAACTTGCGGTGCTGGAATCCATAATATAAACGATCCTCCTATTTGTGTATTGATTAAATTGTTGGTTTGCGATCATATCCAAGCTAATCTATTAATAAAGACAAAGAATATTATTAACCTATTCCAACTGACTATAATATCATTTTGAAGTATTATTTTCTAATAATGGGAAGAGGTTGGCTTTAGAAGATTTACATGGACGTGATATGATGTCTTATCAGCATTTGAAGTCTTTTTGTGATGCTGTCCTCGAAACTTATCCTGGTAGGAAAGTAGTTTTGCAGTGTAGTTCTGATACCTGTCAATTTAAGAGGGTTTTTTATTGGTTCTGAAACTTGTGCATATGGTTTTCAATTTTGTCGGCCTTCTATATTTGTTGATGCTACTTTAATGAAGGATAGAACTCAAGGTTGTTTGATGGCTGCTACAGGTAAAAATGGTAATGAAAATATGTTGTTTGTTTGTAGTTTAATGCATACTTGCATCAAAATCTGCAATAATTATTATTTAATGCTGCAACATCAGTATTTATTAAAATGAAAATATCTTACTAATAGAAAATATTGCAGAAACCGAAGCAATTTTACAAAGAAATTGTTGAAAAGTCTGCAATATTTTTGATACCATGAGAAAATGATCTGCAGTAATATATGGTAATAGTTGCAGTTTTGTCTGCACTTTTTCGATATAAGTGCAGAGAATTATGCACTTTGTTCAGTTATTTGTATATTTGTTGTTTTATCAGGTTTTTTTCCTATAGCAGTTGCGATTGTCTCTGGTGAAGATGAAAATAATTGGATTTGTTATTGCGAATAGCTTAAAGAATTTTTGAAAGATGATAGTAGAAATTTTGTTTTCATTTATGACATCCAACCTGCTATTCTTGTTGCTATTCCAAAAGTGTTTCCAAATTCAATTCATGGTTCATGTTTTTATCATTTGAAAAATAATTTAAAAGTTGCTTTAAAATTTGAATTTTCCAAATCAAAAAAGAAATGGTTGATAGATTTGTTTGGACGTGTTGCATATGCTTCTAATTTGGATGTTCAATGTTGCATTGAAGAATTTTGAAGATGATGGTGGTTCTACTGTGGCAATTTTTTTGAATGGAATTCCCTTTGAGAAGTTTGCTAATGTTTTTTTCCCTACTTGTCATTATGGTGAAATGTCATGAAATTTTTCAGAGAGTTTGAATAAATGGATTTTGGAAGAAAGACACTCACCAGTTAGTGCATGCTTGGATAAAATTAGAGTTAAGTTAATGAAGCTAATTTCTGATTGTCAAGAACTTGCTAATAGTTGGAATAGTGTTGTATGTCCAGTGAATGAAAATCAATTGAAAAGTCTTCATTTGGAAAGAGCTTCGTGGTTTGTTATAAAATCTAATGAACATGTGTTTGAGGTTCATTCTCTCGTTTGTCAATCCGTTGATATCAATAATAGGGTTTGTTCTTGTAACTTGTGGCAAATATGTGGTTTTCCTTGTGCTCATGCTGTTAGATATATTTTGCGTTATGAAAGTTGAATATTTATGATTACATTGAAGATTATTTTAAAGTTGTTTATTTTCGATCGACGTATTCTCATCCAATCAATCCTGTTATAAATTTTGAAAGAAGTTGTTTTGATTGAAGATGTTGTTGTAGCACCTCTTAAAGGTATAAGAATGCCTGGTCGACCATCATCATCTAAGCGGATAAATCTGCTGGTGAAATTTCAACGACCATTAGATGTAGTATACGCAAGAATTTGGGTCATAATAAAAGGATTTGTTTACTTAAACACATGTGGTTTTTTTTTCTTTAGGAAATTATACTGTATGGAGTTAACTTTATGTTTTTGTTCGTTCATTTTAATGGTATTTTCTCTGTACTTAGGTTAAATGTTTAATGTTTCTAATGTATTAATCATGGTATTCTTTTATTAATCATTACTGTAGTGTTTTCTACAAGTATTAAAATTAATTGCATATATTTCTGCAGTTTTTCTGAATTTTTTCTTACTAATTATACCTGTTTTGCGAATACTGCTTTTTAGATGAAGATGAAATTTGTATCATTGTTTGCCATGAAACAAATATGGTATATCAATATGTATGTGCAATTGCTGTTAATAAATGTGGTGGTATCTGCAATTATTTTTTTGTGCTGACATTTCTGCAATTATTTGGTGCAAGAATTTCGTATAATTACTTACATATGGAAATATCTGTAATTACACGTCTATAGTGCATTGATTTCTATAACTATTTTTAATAATGACATATTTACGGAGTTATCTATAGATATATGCTTTTATTGCTGATATTTCTGCAAATATTCTGAATAGCTGTGATTCGCTTTAGTATTTTGGTAACTGAATTCAATTGTAAGAAATTCATATATAAATTTTTTGGTAATAAACTCTAATATTGTGTTAACCCAGTGATATTGTCTTCCAACTACATAAGTTTACCAAAATAGGTATATACATTTCAGAATTCTTAGATAAAACATTACATTTTGATACATCAAATATTTTGGTTTGCTTCAGATAGTAAATACTTTAGTGTCATGCCTTCTTCTAAGCTCCGGCTATAAGTTTGCAAATATAATTCAATGTGCCAATTCAACTCTTCGTAAATCCGTAGCTTCATATATGAATTGAGGGTCATCATTGTTGATTTGTTTGCTTTCACTTCTTTCTTTTATAATTCTCATCACAAGCATGCCACAGTTAATCTGCAATAATTGAAAAATATTATGAAATTGTTAGAATAAATGTTCTATGATATGGAAATATTTATATATTTTTTATTGTGATGTACGTACGAATCAGAACGTTGTTGTGGGCTGTTAGCAAAAGTGATTTGGTTTGATGGTGTATGCTCTCTTTTTTTCAATTTTTTTACTAAGGCTGTGACATAAACTCTTTGTAAAGAAAAAAAAGATTTTGTTAAATAGTTTATTTTCCTTTGATTTATTCATTTTTTAATTTACATACTAGCTTTTTTGCTACCTTCTGACGTTCTCCTTCATGCCGTGGTTTTATGGAATCATAGTGAATCCACATTCTATATTCTTTAATATACTCCACGAGTGTAAATTGAGATTTTTGGTGGATAGCGAAGAACATTTTATTACAGTTTGCAAAAATTTTGCTACTACATCATCGATTAGAGCTTGTGCTACCTTCTTTGGTTGCTCGGTAGAAATGTCTATAGTAGAATATATTAGCAAACTGAATTTATGAATATTTAAAGAAATTCTTCACTAAAGGATTATAAGACTTATAGCAGCGTAAACTTTAAAGTACAAATTTTTTGCATGAGTCTCTTGCAATTCATGTGAACACCGGTCAATGATGTATAAAAATTATTATAACAAAATAGTGATAATATACTTGTTGATAAAAGACAATAATATATTTTTGGAATTTTGCAGAAAAAACAACAAGTTTAATGAAATGTTGTTGACAAATCTGCAGATAAATGTAATTGTTGGAGATAAATGGAATTCTGTTAAAAAACCAATAAGTTTAACGAAATGTTGCTGATAAATCTGTGGATGATGGAATTTTGCAGATAAAACAACAAGTCCAATGAAATGTTGCTCGTAAATTTGCAAATAAATGGAATCGTTGAGCAAATTTTTTCCTCGCTTTCAAGAAATCATCCTATTATTAGTTCCCCAAGTGCCGTTCCAGTTATAAAATTGTCATAATCTCCATTCAGGTATGCACTTTTTCTATGATATGATGAAGAATATTATTATATTGCAGTTTTTAAATATTTGTTGATATGTCAGTAGCAGATCAAAGTAATTACTTCTATTTCAGCAATTTTCAGTATACTTGGCTATTTAAAGACTTATATACATTTTTGACTTCGTTTTACCAGAGGTCGGAGTTATCAAAGAAGTCCTTCAGAAGCCTGATTTTTCTTCAGATAGACTTCGCTCATTTGACCATTTTCTAAAATTTATCTTTATAATGGTAGATAATTTGTAACGACCCTCTATTTTGCACCATTCAAGTTCGACAATAAATTAAAACATGTCTAACTTGAGTAGTTCAAAACTATAGATTGTAATAAAAATTGGAGCAAATGAAATCAAATCATAGAATCACAGACATAGAAATCAGAATACTCGCAGCGGAAATAAAATACCATAGTGGTTCATGAAGCCACTATCAACATAGTCTCAAAATAAGTGTAAATTACATAGTCTTAAAACCAATACAGTTTGAAACAACCATAAAAAATCCCAAATTCATTTGTCTAAATTACATAGCTAAGATAAAATACTGAACAGAAAATAGATAGCAGCTTGATAAAGATGATCTCCAACAATCCTAGCTCCAGGAAATGAAGTCCAAACTGACACTCAAGCTGACCCGTGGATAAAATAAAACATAAACACTCGAGTCATGACATACATAGTTATACAATGTAAACCAACTCAAGTGAACTGTAATAAAAAGTACAAGTAACTTAAAGGATGCTTGGGACCGCGCATCCTCTAAGGACCCGTTAAGCTATTTACTATATAGTAATATTTTGCTATTATAATTGTGTCTATTTGTAAAATAAACTTACTTTAAAAATAGCGTTAAGGCTTTACATTTTCCACCTTAACACATAATAGTGCCAATAGTCTATACAGTACCGTAATACCTCCTGATCGGGAGGCTACCAGAGGATACTCCATAGGTACGACACAAATCAAACTCATACAAGGCTCGCTAGGGTAGGTGACACGGCATAACTAGGTAATGCCAGGGTAGATATACCAATTATGCTTCCGGACAGATGGTAACGCATAGCTGCTACTACCGCCCACCTCGAACAACACTCCCAAAATCAAAGGTGTGCACCAAACAATCAAACAAAGTAATAGAATAACATACGAAGAAATGCGTCCTATAAAAGGTGCTACCTTCTTAGTTCGTCAATCGCTCCTGTTTTCGCCACCTTATGCTAACTCACGGGAGTCGGGTCCACGTGCGTACCTCAATAGAACATCGCCACCATCCTACTTCGTTCTGGTATCTCCATCGCGTACACGGTTGTCAAAGTGGTTTTCGGTATCGACAGAGAGTATGCCCATATCCGATCCCGGTCTCTTTAACAACCAATATTATTATTACCCGTGGTTATAAATTTTCAAAATAGTTTATATTTCAATCAAAATACTTCATTTTAAACTATCTAAAAGTGAAGTTATTATGCTTACAAATAAAATATTTAAAAATCTCATTTCAGCTAACTGCAACACTTAACAAGTGCTACCGTAGCCCTTTCATTTATCCAGGTTTAGTTTAATTCAGCAACCACAACACTTACCAAGTGCTGCAATAGCCCTTAGTTAATTTTAGCCTTTAGTTCATTTGCATCAACTAAGGCACTTACAAAGTGCGGTAATATCCCTTACAACAGATTTTAAGTTGTTTAAGTTTCCATATTTCAATACCATTTCAGCAACAATAAAAAATCTAACTTATAAAATCATATTTTTTCACTTAAAATGGTCATTTAAAATACCCAATAATTTATGATTTCATAAGGTAAATTTCGCAATGCTTCACTTATTAAAGTCAAGTGCATAATTTTCTATTCATTGTATTTTTAAAAATTAAGTTAACAATTAAGTTTAATTACCATTTCCAAAATAACTTATTTTCCAATTTATTTCTTAACTTAACTTTTATTCTTAAACCAAACTTCATATTTCTAAATTAAGATTTATTTTAAATTACATTTTAAAGTATTCATTTATTTATCCATTTTAATACATAGGAAACTCAATAACACTTAATTAATTCGCTTTAAATTCAAATTTATATCAAATTGTCATATTTTATTTAACTTGAACTCCATTTTTAAACAAAATCAAAAATTCCAAAATAAACTTATACTTCAAATTCCAACTTAACCATTCATTTATTTACATATTTAATTTGTAGAAAATCACCAACACTTTATAAAAATCATTTTTAATCCAATTTAAATCAAAATATTATAAAATAAAAATTTAAAAATACTTAAAATTTCCAGAAAAATATATATATAATAACCACGGGTCTTTATGATAGTTTCTAACCTAGGTCAAGTGATACGGATAATATGTCATTTTAATCCGTAATTTACAAAGAAAATCCGGGTTCTATCATTTCAAACCCGCAATCCCAAGTTAAGTAAATAAATAAAATAAATAGAATAAATAAACTAAATAAAATAAATAAAAACCGCTTAGGCCTATCATTTCAGCCCATAACGATTTTTCCTTATTCTAAAGTCCGTTCGGATATGTATCATTCCAACCCATAGTGATCCTACTCTACAGGGAACTTGCAGTGTGATAAACAAAATAAATAAACGGTATAACAACATATAATATAACGACATATAACATAGCGGATGATGTGACAATTTTATAACAGGGTTTAATATCAAAAAATTCATATCACGGGCAAGTAAAATATGATATAACAAATCTACAATTTAACTTGCTATCAATTTACAATTCTATAAGTATGAATGTTAAGCGTGAATAGTCACCACTTCGATGCTAGAGATTTTATTCAAAAATAACGATATCCACACCGAAGAGCGCAAAGAAAGCACGACCATATTTTAGAGGATGCGACAACCAGATTCAAATCTTGAAACAATATAAATAAAACAAATCTAAGTATGCTAATTCAAATAAGAATACATCAAATCTGAAATAAGCAATCTGGAAAACAAATTGAACAAGATGATATGAACACTAGTGACTTAGCCCCTTCACCACACGTCTCCACCAACAGCCCACATGGCTCGGCCATGTCCAGAATCAAAGCTTGAAAGGCTCGCAAGGCATTGAGAAGTTGATGGAATAGGCTACGATTTTCAACAGGCAAAAGTGGTGAATGAAATTGGTTCATTTGTTTAGACCTAAGCCTAAGGTGGATCGTCTGTTGCATGGGCACGGTCAGTGCATGGCACGCCACAGATTAGACCATCATCGCCTGCAAGGGGTGCGACCATGGTCAGAGTCGGTGCTACAGGCTGGAGTAGAGGTTGTGGTGGTGGTGGCTATGTCTACACGTGATGGTAGAGGCAAAATAGTGGATCGGCAAGGCTTAGTTATGGGTTTTGTGGTGATGAACTACCCAGGCAGTCACGGAAAGGTCTGACGCATCAGGGGGGAAGGGGAGGCCGCACTAGCGGTAGAGAGAGGTGTTGGCCGGTCGGTGGGTGGATTTGCCGAGCACTGAGGTGGACAGTCAAAAGAAATAAAATAAAAAAAACAAAGAAAGAAGAAAAAGAAATAAGAAAAGTAAGTGCAGCCATTATTTACAATGGAAATCTTCATGCCAGAAGATGAAAGCCAAAAGACAAGGTAAGGTATTGTGTACGTGGTTTTTATCTATCAGAGAAGTTGCGTCAATAATGATGAAAGAACGGCAAGAAAATTTGTACGTGAGTTGTACAAACAGGGAAGCACACGTTGATTTAGTGGAAAAACGTAAGTAATAAATAATAGTAACGACAAGAGGAATTATAGGTATTTATTCCTATTAATTACAAAGAAGCAAATGGAAAGTGGATAATTTTACACGTGAATTGCAAGGCAACAGGTTATAATTCTTCCTTTTTAAAATGCACGGCTGTTGATTTTAACAGCTAAGGTAAGAAATCAAAAGAGTGCGTATTATAGAGGTAATAAATAAATTGAAACGTGTTGTCACGATCCAAATTTCAGCGTTTGAAAATCGACACCCGTACTTCACCCATACTTGAATGCCGCAGATTCAACCGTTAAAATTTGACTCGTGCCGGAGCTTATTACACATCAAGTACAACACAGCGGAAGAAAATGAATAATATCATATACAACATTTGATACAATATTCAGATACAATGATGATACAATAGAATGATACAACTGAATATCAATACAATCAAAGATACAAGAAATAGCGGTGGAAAAGAATATCTTCAATACAATACATCTCCAAAATACAACTGCAACACCATCCCCAAACTAACGATAGCTCGAACAACCATCAAGTTGCACCCAGCTAAGCAAGATCAGCCGTGAAAACTGAAGTGTAGAAAATGCGATCCATGATCCAAAAGGCTTCGAAGGCTATCAAATCAGTTCCTATTATTCGATTATCTAAAAAATCCAACTCTAGACTGCCCGTGTGGAAAATTTATGGGCACCCAGAGTTTAGGAAAGGAAGAATAAACTCCAGGTTAGTCGTGTGACTGGTGTGAGCAACAAAAAAACAGTTTATATTTTTAAAACAAGCAACAAGGGAATTTAAATTATTGAAAACCGCAATGCTTTTTGGAAAATGAAACTACCATAAGGCCTCCCGCCACACACACCATGCAAGCGCAAACTTGGAGGAGATTTCTCCTTATGATAGTCAAACATGCTTGGTACGCGAAAACCATTTGATATTACTATTAGGGCATAGTGTAGAAAACCTTTCGAAAATACAATATTAATCTTAGCCAGCATAGGTACCATTATATTATGCCAGCTATAGCTACCATTTTAAATGGCAGGTTCTACAACTAAAACCATACAGGGCGCGTTTTGTTTTGTTTGGATTTCCAATAAATGGTCAGGCTAAGGAACTTCCTATTGCCACATGGGAACGCATCTGGCGGGACGTCCCGAGAACCTACCCGGCTCTCTGCCAACACAAGGCCGGTTTCCTCCCTGCCCGGGAGTAATACCTAAAGATATGCCACCCCCGGTCCTTTGGGACCTTTATACGAAGCTCTCAATACCAACAACATCACACGGTAATAATAAATATACTACAGTGCCCACATGAGTAAGTACCTGGGCTCCATACCATGATACTACCCTTTTCCAGAAGGAATGGTCATACCTTAAGGGAGCTACCCCTGAAACCTTACCGCATCTTTCCTGTTTTGACCATTACTGGTTTGTGAGGCTCGATGAGGTCTCGTCCACAAAGCTACGTTTTACAGGAAAGCCATGCTTTGATCACAAATGATCAACAAATGATCATCAGCACACAACAGCACTTAGCATGCCACACTACCAATTTGGGAGTATATCGCTGATAACCTTCAATTACATAACCTCTGAGCTCGTACGTCTCAAAGAAGGGTGTTAAGCTAAAAGAATAAATTCTCCGCCACCAACAGATATGTATTTGAAAGAAATCTACTTTATATCTCAAAGTGTAGTGTCAGACATACAACTATACAAGTCTGTTCTGGGTTCGAACAGAACCGAAGGCACTTCTGAAGAAGCCCTCGCAAATCCGGGTATTCACAATCCTGATCGGACTTCCCATCACTTAGGAAATCTCTATACCGGCACGACTCAGTGCAGAGACAATCGACGGGTTATCCTTTCATTCTCGAAAATACCCGGTCTTCACCACCGGTCTTCAAATGCTATCCATAATGACGTATCATTATTCGGAATGGGTTATATGACATAAAGGTCCTCTCCCGGCTAAACTGGATAATGAGTGCAATATTTAAAAACATATGGATAATGGGATTTCAGTTAAGTCACAGCTTAAAATCCAAACTCTTCTTTCAAATGGTTTAAACAAATTACCAATTCAAATCTTTTAAACAAAAGATTTATTTCACAAAGTTCACCCAGTTTCACCAAGATCCATTCATGGATTTCAAAACAATTTCCATTTCAAATTAGATTAACTCATCCAATCTTTCAATTAAAGATTGAATTCAAACTTTCAAATTCCAATTCAAATCTTGTATATGGAAGATATACCATTTAAAATCCTCTTTGAAAACAAAATTTAATAATCTTTACAAAGGTTAATTCATAGTTTTACCCAAATTATTTACAATTTCGTTTCAAAACTTGAAATCTTTCGATACAAATTGAAAGTCCTTTCTTTTTATGAAAGCTATTATTATTTGAAACAAATAGTTTTCGTTTTTTTTAAAAAACCGATTACAAATTACCTAAGTTAAACCATTCAAGTATAAACTTGGATTTAAATTTAAATTTCCAAAACCATACTTTTTAAATGCTTAAAACCCATATAAACATCTTTATAACTTGTACAATCTTTTAGGCCATAATTTCCAAATTATTAAATTTAATTTCAAATATTGAATTCAAATTTAAATCAAATTATTAAATTTGAAGTTTTATTAAGTTATTTAAAATAACTTTTATTTTTGAAAACTCATTTTCCAAAAGCTTCCAATTCCAATTCCAAAACTATTTTGGATTCAAGAATTCAATTTTTAAAATTATTAAAAAATATGTGGCTTAGCCGATTTCCTCATGCAATCCATATTTGTGTGTGTATAGTGTGGTCCAGGGGTTTAACACAATAGTGCAACATCATAAATCATCAAATCACATATTTAAGCACATCGATATTGATAAGCAGTATAATCTATAATGCTTATCGTTCATCCACAGATTCACAGATAAATAAACTACATTCATCATATAACACACTGAAACAATTCATAGCACAAAGCATAGCATATCAGAAATATCAGACAGTCCGACAATCAATAGAATTCAAAACATCCACAAGTAACTTAATTAATTATCTGATTAATTTAAATCAGATGAGTCATCAATCGTGGTTAATTAACATTAATCGATTTCAAATCATCTGATAATTGTCCTTTAATAAATTTCCCTTAACTTATTTAAAATCTTTAATTAACCATCCTGGTAATTAATTATCATTAACAATTCTTAAATACAAATAAATTAGACACTTAATTATTCATTTACCAATTAATTAATTACCAATTGATAAACCCCTAATTAATTACAATTATAAATAAATTAACCAATCTTTACTTACCATTATAAATAAATCATTCTCGATTACTTTCTAAAATAATTAATTGATATTAATTATTCATCTTAAGTAACATTTAAAAGAAATATTCTTTAACTTTGAAATAAATTTATTACTAAGTACAAACTTTAAAGGTAAATTAATTTAGTACTTAACTTAAATTAATCACTTAATTAAAATATTGATTAAGAGTTTAAACATTGTTATTAACTAAAATAATTAAAACTTGTATCAAAGTCTTAATTTAAATTATTAAACATTTATTAAGTCTACAGTGTTTGAACTTGTAGAAAACAATTTACTTAACTTTATTTTTATAACAATGCAGTTCTGGAAAACAAACCCGAGATTTCCCCCTATTAAACTCGAGTAACCCTTCGAGCTCTTCACCTATTTTCCCCGAGACACTCTTCTGTACGCATCTTCTTCTTCTTATTTTTTTCAGTTAAAGTTTTAAGTCTCAGTTAAATCATCGAGATCAGGTAACTCACTCACACACTCGAGTAAACACCCGAAGTAGCCCATGCATTTTCTCTAGCTCCTGTACCTTCTTTTTCCCCAACCCTTCAACCAAATACGTACATAAGCACGTACACGTGCACGAACTTCACAGCCAACTCCGGTCAACGCCGCAGCAATCCAAACATCATCAGTGATCACCCAAATCCATTCGATCAACCCAATATACATAATTTCGCCTAAATCAAAATCGAGCGAATTCTAGTCCAATTTTCTTTCCTGAAGCCCAACTCGAATCAACACTGCGACTCCACCTTACTTCGCTAGAACTCTCGCGACTTTGCCCGGAGCTCCGCCGCAACCCCACGCACCTAGCCCCCCACGATCGATCGCCTGAAACGCTTCTACGGTGACGCGACAATACGATTTCTCAACTCGACCTAAACTAGCTGTTAAAACCCTAAATTTGATTCGTTCAACCAATTCATTCATTAGAAAAATTATTCAATAATTCTTCTGGAATCCTCAACGTTCAAACTTGCTTCACAAAATTTTTTAACATCTAAGAATTATCCCATTTACAGAAATTGATCAAAGTATGATTTGGGTTCAACTGTGAGCTGCACTCTACACACTTAACTAAATATCACTATTTTTGTTTTAAAAATCTTGTGTTTGTATGTTGATTTAAGCCATATAATTGAATCAATATTTAACAATATTCGAATTTATCCCAAAATTAACCTTTTACTGTAAAATCAATTTTTTTCAGAGTCAATATTTTAATATCAAGCCTAACACAAATTTTCAGGCCTCAATTTAAGTTTAAACAAGCATATTATGTTTGAATCTCCAAGCTTAATATTGTTCGTATGAAAATATGTTAAATTTTTTTTCATTTACTTTACCCTGTAGCCAGAAACAGGAAGAATGGAACCAAATAAGAATTAACATCACAATCATATATGCACAGGATTTCAAACTTAAAAATATACGGTAGAGCATAAGTCATTCATGAATCAAATACACAAGTTTAAAGGATTAAAATAGTGTGTTTACTCACATAAATTTGAAGAACAGAGAGCCGCTGTTGTTTGAAACTGCTATATAGATTTGCCTTTGAATCTATCTTGCTTTTGTTTGAATTGAATTTAAACTTTAGTTGTATGGATTAGTTTCTGAAAGGCTAAGTCATGTTTTGAACGAACAAAGATTAAATTGATGTACATATATAAAGAGACAGGTGTTTACAGAGGGGAAGTATTTACTGGGTTAGTTTCTTTGTTCTTTTTTTTCCAGATTTTTTTCACCTTGCCTCCATTTTTGACCAAAGATATTTTCTTTGGAGGCTGGTATGATTTTCATTTCGGCTGAGAAGATAGTAATAGGTACTTATGTTTCTTTTTCTGTTTATCTAAATAATCTCATTTGGCTTTTGTATGATGATTTTTGTTTTGTTCTTGCATATGAATTTACAGCAACATATTTGTCTCATGTTTCACTTTTTTATTTGTGTGAAGATATTTTTGTTTGCTTTGTTTTAGTATCTTATTTTGCATGCATTTGTTAATATCACACTTCATACATCTACACTGGTTATAATTAGCACTTTTATGTTAAAGACTTTCATGTAAATAAATTTAAAATTTATAGTTTAAAACTTGTTTACAAATTATTTTATAACTTTGTTTTTAAATCCTCATTTCATTTTAATTTATTTCTTTCTCAGAAATAAAACTAAATGACACTTGTATTTCTCATGAATCAAAAGCTTTTAAATAAAATTTTATATTGCATTTTTCTTTTTTTATAAATACATCTTCTTAATCATTATTATATACATATTATTTAAAAGAAAATGCTTTTAAACTAATTATCCATAATTTAATAAATAATAATTTTTTTAAACCCAAACCATTTTTCTAAGTCATTTATTTAAATTTTTAAATTCAAATACAAATTCTATATTCAAATTCAAATTCTAAAGTCAAACTCAATTTACTCATATATACAAATTCAAAATAATTCCAAAATTTATTCCAAAATTTACATTAACTATTTGTTAAAATTTAATTCAAAATTGAGATCGTTACACATATGCCCAAAATAATTAACAAAGTAACGTATCCTATATTTATTTGTTTCCTATTTATTTAATAAAATATACGCTAAAGAAAAATTCAGTAAAAAAACGTACCACTTATATAACAGCGAAGAAATAAACAAGAAACGGATATAAAACGTACCAAATAAAACGTATAATTAAATTGTTATTTACAACATTATTTATTACTTAATTTAAAAAGTATATAACCAATTTAAATGAAACAAAAGCGAAATAAATGTTGTACATATATATATATATATACAGTTTAAATCAAAGATTTAAAGTTGGAATTTAAAATTTAAAATTTCAATTTAAGTCAAACTTTAACCCAAAATCAAAATTCCAGAAATTGTTTATATTAAATAGAATTGGGCAAATGATTTATAACCAATTCAGGAAATTTCAAAATTTCAAATTTTTAAGTAATCGAACACCAAAGTCTTTAAATAAAATGAATAAAATATTTGTTAAAATTTTTGGGCTATTGCACTCTCCCCCACTCAAAACTTTTCGTTCTTGAAAAGGAACAAAAGAAGAGAAAACAATGGAAGATAAGATAATAGAGCAAAGTACCTAAAACAAGCAATTCCAGATTCGAAGCACGTATGCTCTCCTCCATCTCCCGGGCGCAATCCCATTCATCGGTGCTCCACTGCACTTTGACCAAGCTGACAGATTTCCTTCTTAGCTGTTTCGTACCTCGATAGACGATACGAAGTGGCTTCCTCTCAATATTCAGATTAGGCTCTATATCCAAACTATCAAGAGCAGAAGGCTGGATAATAAGAGATGGATCATGCAGATAGCGATGAAGGTGTGATACATGGAATACATTATGTACTCTAGCGAATTTCTCGGGCAAATCCAGACGATAAGTAAGAGACCCAATCCTTTCCAAGATGCAGAAAGGACCGATGAACCTAGAGCAAGCCTTCCTCTACGCCCAAATGAACCACATTCCTTAAGGGAGAGACCTTAAGGAAAACCAAATCACCGACTGCAAACTCCAAACTCCTTCTACGACGATCAGCGTACTTCTTCTGCCTATCTTGAGCAATCCTTAACCTCCTCTTAATCATCTCGACCTTCTCCGAAGCTTCCAAAATCATCTCAGGACCAAGAACCAAGCGATTACCGAATTCAATCCAGCAAGATGGAGATCTACAAAGTCTTTTGTAAAGAGCAACAAACAGAGACATCTTAAGAATAGCCTAATAACTATTGTTATAGGTGAATTCAATAAGATGGAGATGATCTTCCCAATATCCTCCATAATCAAGAATATAGGCACGAAGAAGATCCTCCAGAATCTGATTTACCTCTCTATTTGACAGTCGGTCTGTGGATGGTAAGCAGTGCTCAGATTCAAACGAGTGCCCAAGAATTCTTGAAAAGCCTTCCAAAACAGACTAGTAAAGATAGGGTCTCGATCACAAACAATGATTAGGGGAACACCATAAAGTCGTACAATCTCCGTCATGTAAATCTCAGATAAGTTCGAAGCCGAACGGGTAGACTTGACCGGAATAAAATAAGCGGACTTGGTCAGTCTATCCACAATAACCCAGATACTCTCATTTCCCCTCCTAGATCTCGGTAAACCATCGATGAAATCCATAGAAACTTGCTCCCACTTCCAATTGGGAATCTCAAGAGGCTGCAATAACTCAGGGGTCTTCTGATGATCCATCTTGACTTGCTGACAAGTCGCACACTTGCTAACAAAGATAGAGACATCGCGCTTCATACCTCTCCACCAATAAAGCTTCTTCAAATCCTTATACATCTTAGCCACACCAGGATGAATGGAAAGTCTGGATTAATGATGTTCTCGAAGTAACTCTTGCCTCAAACCATCAACATTCGGGACACAAATCCTATTATTAATCCTCAAAACCCTCTATCATCAATCTGAGCTCCACTACCATGAAGATTACTGCCACCAACACTACTGCGAACATTCTCCTTAATCAATCTGATGATTCTATCCTCATCCCGCTGAGCTTTGATACGATCCAATAGAGGAGAAGAAACAACAAGCTAACACAATAAAGACGTCTTCCTACTCAAAGCATCTGCCGCAACATTAGCTTTCCCAGGGGTATAGTTGATGTCGAGATCGTAGGAAGCGAGAAACTCAAGCCACCGAACTTGACGCTGATTCAAATCCTTCTGGGTGAAGTTATACTTCAAGGACTGATGATCAGTGAAGAGGTCAAACTTAGCACCCTAGAGATGATGCCTCCAAAGCTTCAAAGCAAAGACAACAGCCAGCAATTCTAAATCATGAGCAGCATAATTGGCCTCATGAGTCTTCAGCTGGCGACTAGCATAAGCAATCACCTTCCCGTCTTGCATCAATACCTCTACCAAACCCTCGCAACAAGCATCGGTGAATACCGTTAATCCCTAATTTCCATTCAGAACGGTAAGCACTGGTGCAGAAGTAAGCTTATTCTTTAACTCCTCGAATGCCACCTTACACTTATCATCCTAAATAAACTTTGCATTCTTTCGAGTTAGAGCAGTGAGAGGTCCAAAAATCTGAGTAAAGTTCTCAATGAACCTCCGATAGTAACCGGCAAGGCCTAGAAAACTACGAATATCAGTTGGAGTCTTAGGACTTTCCCAATCCTATAACAGAATAGGGAGAAATAAGGACCCCAAAAAGATATAATGACTAAATTTAGAAGAGAAAGAAAGGAAAGACTTACATTGATAGTAGCGATCTTGACTGGATCAACAGAAGCTCCATCACCAGAAAAAATATGTCCGAGAAATCGGATTTCCTCTTCCCAGAAATGGAATTTCGAGAATTTTTCCTTCAACTGATGTTTTTGAAGAGTCTCTAAAACATATTTCAAATGCGATTTATGCTCTTCCTCAGACTTGGAGAACACAAGGATATCATCAATAAAGACTAGAACGAATTTATTGAGCACATCTCGAAAGACCCGATTCATCAAATCGACAAAAAAGCGTTAGTCAAACCAAAAGGCATAACTAGAATTCAAAGAAAACATTCTCAGTACGGAAGGAAGTTTTGGGAATGCTCTCCTCGACAACTCTGAGTTGGTGAAAACCTGTGGCAAGATCAAGCTGAGAGAAAACAGTAGCTCCGTAGAGCTGATCAAACATATCATTAATGGGAGGCATAGGATATCTGTTTTTCATAGTGAGCTTGTTCAGCTCCCTATAATCAACACACATCCCGAGGGAACCATCAGACTTGGTGACAAAAACTACAGCTGCTCCCCATTCTGAAAAGCTAGGTCTGATAAGACCTTTAGAGGACAAGTCCAGAATTTGCTTCCTTAACTCAACCTTCTCACAGGGTGCCAACCTTCTGGGTGGAAGAACTACAGGTTGAGCTCCAGGAATAAGATCAATATGGAAATCAATTTCCCACTTCGAAGGTAGAGAAGTGACTTCACCAAATACGTCGGGAAATAGTTTGACTATAAAAGTCGAATGGATATCACCAGGGAAAGTATCAAGAGAATAAATGAAGCTACCAGCGAAATCCTGGGGTAAACTACACTGGATCTCTCATGAATTACCAAAATAATCCTTAAGGGAAATAGTTCGAGAACTACACGAGATATGGGCATGATGCCTCTCCAACCAATCACCCCCAAGCACTAGATCGAAAGCGTCAAACTCCAAAACATAGAAATCACCAGAAAATCGATAACTATCATGAAAGAGTCTCACATTC
Organism: Allium cepa; assembly: GCA_030765085.1. NCBI lineage: Eukaryota > Viridiplantae > Streptophyta > Magnoliopsida > Asparagales > Amaryllidaceae > Allium > Allium cepa. Next base: position 984,192,522 of record CM060929.1, on the reverse strand, counting down.
CTACAAATCTTACTAAAGTTCGCAGGACCACCGATATGGTTTGAAACACATAGAGGCATAGAAGAAAACTTGGAAGAAAGAAGATTCTCAAATTTATTACAAAGATCTACTGAGATAAAGCATGGGAAGCTCCGGTATCAAAGAGAACACATACAGGAAAATAAAACAAGGTAAAAGAACCCTGAAGTGTACCTTGAGAATCACTAGGAGCAGGAGCAAGCTCAGGTGCAGGCTGTGAAGCTAGAGAAGATGCAGAAGTCATAGAAAAAATTCCTGGTGCCTTGCCCTTCTTCTGATTAGGGAAGTCTTTCTTGAAATATCCAGGCTGAAGACAAATGTGGCAGAGGTCTCACCTGGCCAACTGAGCTGGAGGAGGAATAGCAGCACCCAAAGTCGGATAACTATTAACATAGCGTCCCTTCTGATCACATCGGTAGCAAGTGATGGCAGATAGGTCTACAGGCTGCCTCTGAGATGAAGAAGACGATCCCAACCCTAGAGTCCTATTCTGATTCCTCTGCCGACGTTGAAAGTGGGGATTTCTCTTCTTGGAACTACCAGAGTACTGAGATGGGGTAGACCGGGCAGCTAGAGGATCCTTAGAGGTAGGATTCTCATATCTAATGGCCATGTCCATTAGAGAGGTGAAAGTATCATGCATGTGGGTAATGAGGCAATCATAGTACTCGGGGCGTGCACCAGCAATAAACTTTTTATTTTTCTTGAGAGGAGTGTCTATCAGATTTAGGCCATACTGCGATAGCTCATTGAATTTCCTCTCATATTCAGTAAAGGACATATCGCCTTGCTTCAAATCCATGAATTCGCGATACAGCTGAGACTTTCCTGCTTCGGGGATCCATTTCATGAGAAAAGCATCCCTAAAGCACGACAAGAGATATAAGACAGATTTCAAAAGGGAGGAACTGAAACAAACATGAAAAACAGAAGAAGATACCTAAATTGTTCCCAAGTAATGGCAGCCTCAGCGGTGTGAGCTGCAGCGAACAGCCACCAATCCAAAGCTGCTCCTTTCAATTGCCAAGCTGCCAACTGACGCTACTGGGCATTAGTGATATCAAGACCGGAGAAGATTCTCTCCAAGTCCCTCAACCACCGTTGAGCTTAAATTATGCTCTCAGATCCTGTGAACTTGGTGCCACCAAGCACGGTATATTCCTTATAAAGCTTAGTGAACCTAACTGGGGCGGCGGGTGCAGGAGCTGGGGCAGCACCACATCCCCTACCTCTTGCGTTCCTACGATCCATCCAGAAAGATCAAGAATGAATTTATTTAAAAAAGAGGTAATTGAGAAACAAAGACAAGACTAGATAAACAAGATAAGATTCAATGGGTATTAAATATCCCGAACCATGAAGTTCCCAATAAGGTGGATAATCGAAGGAAGAAGTTAGAAAAATTTGCAAAACAAGATATTTTTTATATCCAAAATACTCTTTAAAATTTCTTTGAAAAATCATTTTATACTTTAAAATACATTCTCTCACATGGAAAGGATTCTAAGCTTGACTTCACTCATTCTAGGGTTTGTCTACCCTATCTCTAATGAGTTTTTTGCTCCACGGTCTATGGTTTGCCTAAAAACCAAAGCTCTGATACCCATTGTAACGACCCACTCTTTTGCACTATTCAAATTCGACAATAAATTAAAACACGTCCAACTTGAATAGTTCAAAACAATAGCTTGTAATAAAAAATGGGGTAAATGAAATCAAATCACAGAATCATAAACACAGAAATTAGAATACTCGCAGCGGAAATAAAATACCATAGTGGTTCATGAAGCCACTATCAACATAGTCTCAAAATAAGTGTAAATTACATAGTCTTAAAACCATTACAGTTTGAAACAACCATAGAAAATTCCAAATTCATTTGTCTCAATTACATAGGCTAAGATAAACGACTGAAAAGAAAATAGATAGCAACTTGATAAAAATGATCTCCAACAGTCCTAGCTCCAGGAAATGAAGCCCAAACTGATACTGAAGCTGACCCGAGCGTAAAATAAAACATAAACACTCGAGTCAGGACATACATACTTATACGGTGTAAACCAACTCAAGTGAACTATAATAAAAAGTACAAGTAACTTAAAGGATGCTTGGGACCGCCCATCTTCTAAGGATCCGTTAAACTATTTACTATGTAGTAATATTTAGCTATTATAATAGTGTCTATTTGTAAAATAAACTTACTTTAAAAATAGGGTTAATTTTTTACATTTTCCAACTTAACACATAATAGTGCCAATAGTCTATACAGTACCATAATACCTCCTGATCGGGAGGCTACCAGAGGATACTCCATAGGTACGACACAAATCAAACTCGTACAAAGCTCGCTAGGGTAGGTGACACGGCAATGCCAGGGTAGATATACCAATTACGCTTCCGGATCGGTGGTAACGCGTAGCTGCTACTACCGCCCACCTCGAACAACACTCCCAAAATCAAAGGTCACACCAAACAATCAAAAGTAATAGAATGGCATATGAAGAAATGCGTCCGATAAAAGGTGCTACCTTCTTAGTCCGTCAATCGCTCTTGTTTTAGCCACCTTATGCCAACTCATGGGAGCCGGGTCCACGTGCATACGTCAATAGAACGTCGCCACCATCCTACTTCATTCTGGAATCTCCACCGCTTACACGGTTGTCAAAGTGGTTTTTGGTATCGACAGAGAGTATGCCCATATCTAATCCTGGTCTCTTTAACAACCAACGTTATTATTACCCGTAGTTATAAATTTTCAAAATAGTTTATATTTCAATCTAAATACTTCATTTTAAACTATCTAAATGTGAAGTTATTATACTTACAAATCAAATATTCAAAAATCTCATTTCAGCCAACTGCAACACTTAATAAGTGCTACTGTAGCCCTTTCATTTATTCAGCTTTAGTTTAATTCTGCAGCCACAGCACTTACCAAGTGCTGCAATAGCCCTAGTTAATTTTAGCCTTTAGTTCATTTGCATAACCTACGACACTTACAAAGTGCGGTAATATCCCTTACAACAGATTTTAAGTTGTTTAAATTTCCATATTTCAATACCATTTCAGCAGCAATAAAAAATCTAACTTATAAAATCATATTTTTCCACTTAAAATGGTCATTTAAAATACCCAATAATTTATGATTTCATAAAGTAAATTTTCCAATGATTCACTTATTAAAGTCAAGTGCACAATTTTCTATTCATTTTATTTTAAAAAAATTAAGTTAACAATTAAGTTTAATTACCATTTCAAAAATAACTTATTTTCCAATTTATTTCTTAACTTAACTTTTATTCTTAAACCAAACTTCGTATTTCTAAATTAATATTTATTTTAAATTACATTTTTAAGTATTCATTTATTTAACCATTTTAATACATAGGAAACTCGGTAACACTTAATTAATTCGCTTTAAATTCAAATTTATATCAAATTATCATATTTTATTTATTTAACTTGAGCTCCATTTTTAAACAAAATGAAAAATTCCAAAATAAATTTATTCTTCAAATTCCAACTTAACCATTCATTTATTTACATATTTAATTTGTAGAAAATCACCAACACTTTATAAAAATCATTTTTAATCCAATTTAAATCAAAATATTATAATATACAAATTTAAAAATAATTAAAATTTCTAGAAAAATATATATAAAATAACCACAAGTCTGTATAATATTTTCTAACCTAGGTCAAGTGATACAGATAATATATTATTTCAATCCATAATTTACAAAGAAAATCTGGGTTCTATCATTTCAAACCCGCAATCCCAAGTTAAATAAATAAATAAAATAAATAGAATAAATAAACTAAATAAAATAAATAAAAATCGCTCAGGCTTATCATTTCATCCCATAACGATTTTTCCTTATTCTAAAGTCCTTTCGGGTATGTATCATTTCAACCCATAGTGATCCTACTCTAAGGGAACTTGTCGTGTGATAAACAGAACAAATAAACGGTATAACATCATATAATATGACAACATATAACGTAGCGAATGATGTGACAATTTTATAACAGGGTTTAATATCAAAAAATTCATATCACATGCAAGTAAAATATGATATAACAATTCTACAATTTCACTTGCTATCAATTTACAATTCTATAAGTATGAATGTCAAGCGTGAATACTCACCTCTTCGACGCTAGAGATTTTATTCAAAAATAATGATATCCACACCGAAGAGCGCAAAGAAAGCATGATCATATTTTAGAGGATGTGACAACCAGATTCAAATCTTGAAACAAAATAAATAAAACAAATCTAAGTATGCTAATTCAAATAAGAAATAAGCAAACTGGAAAACAAATTGAACAAGATGATACGAACACAAGTGACTCGGCACCTTCACCACACGTCTCCACCAACAACCCACTTGGCACAGCCATGTCCAGAATCAAAGCTTGAAAGGCTTGCAAGGCATCAGGAAGTCGATGGAATAGGCTATGATTTTCAACAGGCAAAAGTGGTGGAATAAATTGATTCATTTGTTTGTACCTAAGCCTAAGGTGGCTCGGCTGTTGCATGGGCACGGTCACTGCATGGCTCGCCACAGATTAGACCATCATCGCCTGTAGGGGGTGCGGCCATGGTTAGAGTCGGCGCTACAGACTGGAGTAGAGGTTGCGGTGGTGGTGGCTGCGGCTACACATGATGGTGGAGGCAAAATAGTGGATCGGCAAGGCTTAGGTTATGGGTTTTTGTGGTGATAAACTACCCAGGCAGTCATGGCCAGGTCTAACGCATCAAGGGGGAAGGGGAGGCCGTACTGGCGGTGGAGAGGGTTGTAGGCCGGTCGTTGGGTGGATTTGCGGAGCACTAAGGTGGACAGTCAAAAGAAATAAAAGAAAAAAAAGAAAGAAAGAAGAAAACGAAATAAGAAAAGTAAGTGCAGCCATTACTTACAGTGGATATCTTCATGCGAGAATATGAAAGCCCAAAGATGAGGTAAGGTATTGTGTACGTGATTTTTATTTATCAAAGAAGTTGCATCAATAAATGAGGAAAGAACGACAATAGAATTTGTACGTGAGTTGTACAAACAGGGAAGCTCACGTTGATTTAGTGGAAAAACGCAAGTAATAAATAATAGTAACGGCTAGAGGAATTATAGGAATTTATTCCTATTAATTACAAAGAAGCAAATGGAAAGTGGATAATTTTACATGTGAATTGCAAGGCAATGGTTATAGTTCTTCCTTTTTAAAATGCACGACTGTTGATTTTAACAGCTAAGGTAAGAAATCAAAAGAGTGCGTATTATAGAGGCAATAAATAAATTGAAACGTATGCCCAAGATAATTAATAAAGTAACATATCCTATATTTATTCGTTTCCTATTTATTTAATAAAATATTTGCTAAAGAAAAATACAGTAAAAAACGTACCATTTATATAACGCCAAAGAAATAAACAAGAAATGGATATAAAACGTACCAAATAAAACGTATAATTAAATTTCTATTTAAAACATTATTTATTACTTAATTTAAAAAGTATATAACCAATTTAAATGAAACAAAAGCGGAACAACTGTTGTACACACACACACACACACACATATATATATATACAGTTTAAATAAAAGATTTGTAGTTAGAATTTAAAATTTAAAATTTCAATTTAAGTCGAACTTTAACCCAAAATCAAAATTCCAAAAATTGTTTATATTAAATAGAATTGGCCAAATGATTTATGACCAATTCAGGAAATTTCAAAAATTCAAATTTTTAAGTAATCGAACACCAAAGTCTTTAAATAAAATGAATAAAATATTTGTTAAATTTTTTGGGCTGTTACATAATTCAGTTGATCTAGGTTAAAATTTGAATTCTTCAACTATTATTGGTAGGATTTATTCTTGCTATTTTGCCTCTTTTGATTTCTTTTGAGTTTGCAAATCCACTTCTTTAGCTGATTTATACCTTTTTTCTTTTCAATTTCCAATGTTTTCTCTTTTCATTCTTCGGTTATTTTTTGTGCCGAACTAGATATTTCATCTTCTGTTTGTCTGCATTGTAGCTGTGGGAAATTTTGAATGTTTTCACCTAAAATTAATTTGAAAGTTGGTGAATATTTCATGATTGGTTTTGGAATAAATTTTTTGTGATTTGATTGTCTTCAGCTTTTTCAACTTCCGTAAGTTTGCATTCTTATTCAATATTTTTGTTTTCATATGCAACATCAGTTTGATTTTCTATTTCTTCGGTGCTTTGAGTTGAAAGATATATTTTCAATAGAAACATTTAATGTTTCTGAAATAATAATGAATTTTATGTGTTATGTTGTGAATTGTTATGAAAAAATGAAGAATACGTTATACTTTTTAACAATTGTTGCACTAATATCCACAATTATTCTTCAATAGCATATTTTGATATAGTAAGAATATTTGCGGATATATCATAAAATTTGTTTAATTTTTGCAGTCTTGTTGAAAAACTATAGTTATTCAAAGTATTACCTAATGAAGGATTTCCTTCGATTGCTTTATCTTCATCAACTATTTTTGTTTCTTCATCATCATTTGGATCTTTTTATTTTTCTTAAAAATTTCTTTTTTCTTCGTTATCGTCATCTTTTCCTATTTGTTCTTCCTTTTCTTCATCTTTATCATTCTCCATAAGACGACATTCATCTTCAATACTTTTGTCTTCGGTTTGAACATCAATTTGATTTTCCTTTTCTTCTTTCCTTTGAGCTGAAATATATATTTGCAATTCAACTATTTAGCGTTTTTGAAATAATTATAAATTTTATGTGTTATGTTACAAGGTATCATGACAAAAATGAAGAGTATGCGGCACTTATTAATAATTATTGCAATAATATCTGCATTTATTCTTTAATAGTGCATTTTTCATATGGTAAGAATATTTGCAGATATATCATCAAATATTTTTAATTTTTGCATTCTTGTTGAAAAACAATATATTATTCAAAGTATTACCAAACGAAGGATTCTCTTTGGTTGCATTATCTTCATTTTCTTCAGTTTCATTTTCATATGTCGAGTTCAGTTTGCAACCACTTATTTCTTGTATTGGTAGCTCCAAATCATCAGATTGTGTGGATGATGATGTTTTCATATGTTGTCTCGGTTGTTTTCTTTGCAATATATTTTCAGCTTGAAGTTTTCGGTTGTCTAATTCAAGTTTTCTTATTATTTTTTGTATTTTTCTTCTCTTTTCTTGTATAATGCTTCATAGTCTTCATCTTTTTCTACTGCATCTTTCAGCAATTTAGTTCTTCTCCTTGAAAATCCTAAAATAAAGAATTGAATCAAAATTGAAGCTTTAGAATATTTGAATATAATTATGTAAGTATTGTGATTAATTACAGAAATGTGTATAATCTTAATTATGATTGGCATGTATGTCCATAAATATTTTTAATAATGGTAGAAAAATCTACAAGTATTATGGAAAATTGTAGATATATCTTCAATTATTGTAAATATTTATAGCCCTATGTGCAGTTTTCCTATTTATAATTGTAGATAAGTTTGCAATTGTTTATAATAATCGCAGATAAGTCAGCAACTGTAGTGAATAATTGCACCAAATTGCTTAAAATACCGCTAATAACTGCAAATATATCTACAACTATTATTAGTTGTTGTAGATAAGTCTGCAAAAATATAGTGCCTGTTTTTGTAATGTAACTTAATAATTCTGCAGATAATATTGCAATTATACTTACTAAGTTGTACTTTATGGTCATTAACATTATCGGCTTGAGTTTTGATATATCCCATTTGCCAGCCAAGGGATATGAGTTGTTGTATTCCAATTTAGCAAATTTCAAAATTTGTGTCTTTTCACCGATCCACTACTGCAAAAAAAACCATTAGTATTACAAAAAATTATTAATTAATAGGAAATATATCTAATTAATTAAAAATTTAATACCGGCAACAATGTAACGCAAGCATTTATTTTCCTTGACGTGTCAATATATTTTTCAATTTGATTTATCAAATGTTTGTGAATTGTTTTTGGCCAAGATATCACCTGCATTTTATCTTCACAAACACAATATGGAATCATATTCCAAGACACGGTCGAGTTTGGATTTGATATTAAGAATGTTGCAACTAAATGCAGTTGCAAAAGCTTTGCCGTATCTGCTTTTGATGTTTGTTTTATTGTTGTAAATAACTCCCTTTATATGTTTTTTTGGTTGACACTTGTCTGTCCTTCAAAGTGTCTGTTGATGAATGATATAAACTGAACAATGCTTTTGCTCTCTTTTTTCATGTGGCCAGAAGTTTTGATTAGCTGACCATCCGTGGGAACTTCTAATAATTTTTGACGACCCGCAAATCCGTACCCTCTAAATCCACAATAAACCACACATGTCTGACCCAAAAAGCACAGACTGACCGAAGGTGAGGAGAAGGAAAAAAAGAGAGAAGAAGAGAAGAGAAGAAAGACAGAAGAAAGAACCAAATAGAGCGATACAGAATCTTACATCACATCGGAATAACATAATATCATATCAATGATCTTTACAAAACAGAAACTGTATATACATACATCAATCAGAGTACAACAATCAATCACTAATCATCAGCCTGGATAGTTATAATAACCTATCCTTACAATGGCCGATAATTTTAAACAACTAAGCACGGATAATAAATAGACACGTGTATACGAAAATGAAGATCTCCAGCTCTTCTGCTGAAGCTCCAAAAGCACCAAATCTGAACCTGTAAATATACTCGGTCTGACCCGAGCATTGAAAGGGAAGAACTCCCGGATCAGTCTGGTAAACCAACATGAGAAACACACTCAACTGAATTTGTTAAATTACCAAACTTTTCCTTTATCAAAACAAAAGTATCTCGTAAGACATGCCCTCACATAAACATGGACATGTTTTTACCTTACGATAATTAAAATATTTCATATCAAATCCTCTTATATTATAATAGTGTCTATTGCACAAATAATATTAATCATGGCCGAAATTATTACATTGATTAAATTCTAGCATATAGCCCAAAAAGATTAATACAATCAAAATGGCAAGCACGTAGTCGAGTTTAGATTTTCATACAAATGATTAGGTGAAGGGACAACCTTTCGGCAGTACATCTCTAGAGGAATGTACCGAGGACCATCACGAAGGATCCTCTACCAACACAAGACCGGCCTACCTCTATTACTAGGTAGTACCGAATATATCTATAACAACCGTTATTTTATTACCGTCGTCATAAAAAATTAAAATAGGAATTTTATAAACTAAAATTTGGAAAAAAAAATATAAAATTAAATCAATTTCTAAGTCAGTTGCATATTTTTTTGTAATAGCACAATGGAAGTAAATAACAAAGTTGTGTTATATTCTCTTCATTTGCCTTCACGTGAGAATTGGTCCATATTAAAGCAAATGTTGAAAACTTGCTTTGCAGTCATCATTATTTTTGTATGCAACAGTCCTTCTCTTCGCTAGAGCACGTTTTCATTAAATGCTTTTGTACAAAATAAAGGCCAGCACACATTTTCTTTTGACTTGTTCTTATATGTGAGAAGATAAGTAGCTTCATTCTGTTTATTTTCATTTATTTCCAGTAGCTCCGAAAAACATTAATGGCTATTCAAAAAAAAATTCTTGTTCCCTTTGAATCTGGGTAACTAGCTGATTTCAAAACGAATTAAGGTGAGTGAAAAACTCACATATCTAATTTAAAATCTATGCCGCCTGTTTTGATATGCAGTTTTTTTTATTATATTGGTTGAAATTTGTTGTATATGCAGCATAGAGCATTTATAATTTTGTTAATAAAGGTGCCGGTACTCATCAATTACAGTGGCCTTAAGAACATGTAGACAATATGTGTATTCATGTTCAAATTCCTAAATGCATATAAATAAGGGTATCACGTAAGTATGTAGAGTTGCATTTTATTTTTGTCATTTCATTTTTTTGTGTATACTAAAATATTTTCCAAGTTGCAAATTCTTGGTAATTCGTATGCGCTTCTTCATGTAGCAGGCGAAATAGGGCTAACATATTACGCGTGTGCATGTAAATGAGGTCCAAACCATTTCATATTTTGGATTATGCACATATCATTGTGCGTGCAAGTTTGTTTGGTTACTTTGAAAATTAGGGCCATCACCTATTTTGTAAACTTCATTTTTATGCAAGTTAGTGTAGTATGTTAGTCCAGGTCCGTTGCATTTCATTCGTTTGAAAGTGTGGTTCTGATCAATTTATTAACGCGCGCATGTAAATGTTTTTGAGCAAGTATTTTATATGTATGTTGTTTAGGAGAAATATTTTCCATGCAAACATTTTCCATCAATGTTATAGAATTCGAAAGTAGTGCCAGGTCTTTAAAATATTGTGTACACCAATTTGTTGCCTAGATTTTCTTCTCGTGTGCATTATTTTTTTGTTGCATCAATTATTGCTTGCGTGCATATGGCCACCATTTTTATCAGTAAAGCACGAATATAACTCCAATATGCATGCTGTGTTATACTTGTCAAAGCAGGGCTTGTATACGTGCGTGTCAATGTCATATTGCATACTAGGTTATACTCTTCAAATATTTTTGGCTCGCGTGTCATATTAGTGTGTGCGTGTCATATTGCATGCACTGTCGAACATTTTTGGCTCGTGTGTCATATTTTGTAGTCCGGGTTTTATTTGTTTACTTGGTTATATTTGATGTGTCGGTCACATTTTTTCTTTTCATTTTTTCATTTTCGAGTGCATTATTTTTGGGTACATTTAATATTTGCGTGCATATTGAAGTATTGTGAGATTACATATTTTTGGAATCCAATTACGTGTTAAAAGTGGTAATATTTTTCATATTGTCCATACTTTACTTGTTGCCATTTCATTTTTTGCAAGTGGGTAGTGAAATTTTTGATGAAAATGTAGTGGTGTAGTCCATTATTTAATTTACGTTGAACCGGCGTTACGTTTTAAAACGTATTTTGTTGCCGTTATTTTTATAATGGAATTTTTATGCTGGTATTATATTTTTGAAGCGTGTTGTTTTGATGACATTTTTTACGAATAAAAATTACTGTTGTTTTGACTTCAGTGACCGTCAATTTAAAGTTAATTTTTAAGCGGTTATCCCACAACGCTGATTTGGTATCCGTTTTTACGGTGTTTTGCGAAGCGCGGTTTCCTCGTCGAAATTGCTATAGTTGTTGTTGTTTTAATCATGTGTTTTAAAAATCATTTTAAAACAAAATTTGTTTCCAAATGTTTTACAGTTTTCGCTTTCAAAAGAATGAGGAAGCGATTTAAATGTTTCAGCAAAATTGAGGACTATGAACCCTTACTTTTACTGATTCGCTTAATTCCGGACTTGTCTATTTGAGAACGTAAATTTTATTTAAATAAAATACATAATTTTGCACTTTCAAGGAAAAGATGAAGAGATTTAAACGATTTAGCAAAAGTGTGGAATATGGAACCACGCTTTTACTAATTCGGTTAATTCCGGACTCGTTAATTGAAATATTCGTTGTGGATTTGTTGTTTGATGATTTTGATGATTTTTTTTGAGCTTTCGAGCCACTATGATGGACCTTCGGGTCAATTACCAGTACTAGACCTTCGGGTAATTTGTTGGGCGCCAAAAATTATGATGACAGTACTTGGTAGGCTTCGGCCATATGTTGATGCACGTGCGGCGTAGCTTAGACTCGCCATATGATGGGATCGATCCACTTTTATGATGATTTTTCTAGTTATCTATTTTTGATTTCTAGATTTTGTGAATTGTTGTTTTGAATTCAATCTTGAATTTGAAAGTTGATTTCGATGGAGTTTGATGTGATTTCTTCATTTAAACTATGTAGATTTCTTATGTTGAATAGTCTCATTCGAGATTATAATTAATTTGCTTTGATGTTGTTTATGATGCATTCACTTCTAACTTTAAATTAGGCTGATCCGTTTATTATTTTCTTTTAAATAATAGTCGGGTCAGATCGAGTTATTTCAGGATAATCACTATCCCTGATTCAGTTGCTGCTTCAGCTTTTGGGATTTCACTCCATCTTTTGTCTAGTCTTCAAGGTATACTTTTGGTATATTGACTACCGTCTCATGTATGATGATATCTATGTATATGTACATTTTGTTCATGTAAACTATCGATTGTTGTAGCATGTATTCCAGACTTGTCTTTCGCTATATATCTGATATTTCTGTTCTGATGTGATTATATTTATCAGTGTTGTTGTTATTATGAGTTGTTCTGAATTTTTCTCTAGCCACCGTAGTTTCGTTTCAGATTTGGATTGAATTTACATCTTTGGAAGTAATTTACACAACTCCTATCGATGTAATCAATACTCATATAAGGCATAACTTACGGATGGTCGCTTCTAACAAGCCTTATTCTTCGCAATAGCAGACGTTATTCCTTATAATAACCTTTGTTATTGTGAGCATAGAGGTGGGGCATCACAACTTGGTATCAGAGCTGAGATTCAGAACAAATTATAATAAACCAGAACAGAAGCAGAGTGGAACTTGCGTTACAATGATTCGAGGGTTTTATTCGTGCCTTTCTAATTTATTCTTTCCACTTTAACATGTGGAGTATGTCTAGAAATAAATCTCATATTCCGTAGTATTCCATTTGTTAAATTTCTTATCAATTGTGTGATGTTTAACTAATCCTTACCTTCTCTTGTCTCTCAACCTATGGCTGGAAGAGGTAGAGGGAAGCGTTCTTCTGCAGGCCCGTCTAGTGGTTTTCATCCGGACGGAGTCTATATGTCAGCTAATCAGTTTATGGAGCTATTTCAGGGTACTCAACCTTCTGTTGCTACTCCCACGGCTCCCTCTCATAAGTCTACCTTCGCCTGCATGTGTAGTGACTACTCCCACCTTGGAGGCAAGCCTTTCAAGGGATCGGAAAGTGTATTGGAGGTTCAGACTTGGTTGTGCGCTTGTGAGCACATATTTTCTCGTATGGATCTTTCGGATCATCATCGCATTCTCGTGGCATCTAGCATATTGCAAGAACGTGCGCTTGATTGGCATGAGCTTTTTATTGCGAAACTTGACGAGTCCTCTCTCTCATGGATTCAGTTTAAGGAATGTTTCAAACTTAAGTTCATTCCTGAATCAGAAAAGGCTAATCTTCCTCGTAGTTTCCTTGAGTTGAAGCAAGGAAAGTCCTCTACTTCTGATTATGTTGCATCTTTCGAGGCCTTGTCCAAATACGGAGTTGAGTTCATTAACACTCCACGTAAGAAGAATCTTCATTTTGTTGATGGTTTGAAGAAGTATTTGAAGAAAGTTCTTTTGCTTCAGCTTAAGCTCACTTTTGAGGAGCTTGTTGATTCGGCCCTTTTCCTTGAAGCTGTTGAAAAGGAACGTGATAGTTGTGATGAGTTTGAGGTTTCCAAGAACCCCAATAAGAAGAAATTTCCATTTCATAGGCCTAATTCTTCTTCCAACAAGAAGAAGAAGAAGCAAGCTACCTCTAGTTCTCAGCCTAGCATACACCTTCTATTCAGAGGGCGTGCTATAATTGTGGTTCCTTGGATCATTTTCTCCGTAGCTGTCCTAAGCCTTGTATTTGTCGCTATTGCAAGAAAGAGGGTCATTGGTTTTCTGATTGTCCTACTGCTCCTAAGGTTTTAAAATCGGGGAAGCTTAATGTTGCTAAAGCTTTTGGTGATTCTTCTAAGCCCAAAGGTGTTACTCCTTCTGTTTTGGAAGGTTTTATTTTATTTCATGGTCGTTCTATTAGAGTTCTTTTCGATACGGATGCATCACATTCATTCGTTGCAAAGGAGCTTGTTGGTATTATTCCTTTGGATGTTATTACTCTTTGCAACCCTTTGAGGATTGTGAATCCTATTGGTGGATCCGATACTCTTGGTTTGTTATGTGTTGGTGTTGAGATTATACTTTGGTTTATCCTTTCATGCGAATCTGCATGTTATGGATCATCTTGATTTTGATATGATTTTGCTATGGATTGGCTCGTCCGTTATGAAGTTCAAATCCTATGTCCCAAAGGAACTTTATATCTCAAGCATCCCGATGCTATCGAGCAGTTATCTATTATATTTCGAAGCATGGATCATACTTCGAATGCTTTCATTTCTTTCTTTGAATCGGAGGGTGTCATAGATAATATTCCGATTGTTTGTGATTTTTCTGATGTTTTTGAGCCAATTTTGAGATTGCCGCCGAAGAGGGAAATTGAGTTCCGTATTGATCTTATCTCTGGTGCTCATCTTGTCATTCGTCCTCCCACGAAGATGTTTGCTAAGGAAAATGAGGAACTCAAGCAACAATTATCTAAATTGGAAGCCAAGAATTATATTCGTTCTAGCTCATCTCCTTAGGGCGCCGCCGTTGTCTTTGTTAAGAAGCCAGATGGTACTCTTAGGCTTTGCATTAATTATTGCAATCTTAACGAGCTCACTATCAAAAATAGGTATCCATTACCTAGGATCGATGACATGTTCGATCAATTAAGTGGCGCTAAGCTCTTCTCCTAACTTGATCTTGATATCGGTTTTCATCAGTTACGAGTTGGTATTCCTCTTACCGCATTCTGCACTAGTTATGGTTCTTACGAATGGCTTGTTATGCCGTACGGTTTGACGAACGCTCCAGCATATTTTGTAGATCTTATGAATCGGATATTCCGGGAATATCTCGATAAGTTCGCCTTGATTTTCATTGATGATATTCTTATTTATTCCAAATCTGAAGCCGATCATGTTCAGCATTTGGAGATTGTTTTGAGCACTCTTCATCAGCATCAGCTTTGTGCCAAATTCTCCAAGTGTCACTTCTAGGAGAATAAGGTGAAGTTTCTCGGTAATATTGTTTCTTCTGATGGTATTTCTGTTGATCCTTCCAAGATCGAATCTATTCAGAATTGGAAGAGTCCCGAGACCGTTACTGAGATCCATAGTTTTCTTGGATTGGCGGGTTATTATCGTCGGTTTATTAAGGACTTTTCTCGTATTGCTTTACAGCTTACCACTCTTATGAGAAAAGCTGTTCCTTTTATTTGGTCTGATAAATGTGAGACTTATTTCTTGAAGTTAAATGATCTCCTTACTTATGCTCCTATCTTAGTGGTTCCCGAAGGGAATCATGGTGTTGTTGTTTATACCGATGCCGGTGGTTATGGACTCGGTGTTGTTCTCATGCAAAAGGATAACGTAGTTGCCTATGCTTCTAGACAACTAAAGCCTAACGAGATTCATTACGCTACACATGATTTGGAGTTAGCCGCCATAGTCTTTGCTCTAAATATTTGGCGACATTATTTATTGGGCGAGCGTTTTATTCTCTTCACTGATCACAAATCTCTGAAGTATCTATTAACTCAGAAAGAACTTAATATGAGGCAACAGCGTTGGCTCGAATTTCTTGCTTCATATGATTTCGACATTCAGTATACCCCTGGTAAGGGTAATCGAGTTGTTGACGCGCTTAGTCGCAAGCAGCAAGTTGTTGTTTCCATGATGCTAACAAAGTGGAATATGTTGAAAGCTTTATCTCATTGTGATATTAGAGACCATCCTTCAGTTTTTGATTCTCCCATGCTTTTATTTAGCATGGAAGCTCGTCCTAATTTATTGGATCGGATTGCCGATGCCCAGAAACAATATCCAGATCTTGCTTATCTTATTCAGAGTTGTAAATTAGAATCCTGAAGTGATGATCTAAAGGATTTCGATATTGATGTTCATGGTTGTATTCGGAAGAAGGGTAGGTTGATCGTGCCTAATGTTTCTAATCTTAGAAATGACATTCTTGAGGACTATCATCGTTCTAAGTATACTATCCATCCAGGCAGTAGTAAGATGTATGCTGATATGAATCGCTTATACTTTTGGGAAGTTATGAAGCGTGATGTTGCAAGTTCTATAAGTCATTGCATGACTTGTCAACTTATTAATGCAGAACACCAGCATCCCAGTAGTCTTTTACAACCTCTTGAGATTCCATTATGGAAATGAGTTCAGATTTCTATGAACTTCATTGATGGTCTACCTCTATCGAGGTCGGGCCATACTAGTATTTGGGTGATTGTTGACAGATTGACCAAATCAGCCCATTTTATTCCTATCAAGTCCAATCAGACTGCTCCTTTGTTGGCTAAGCTTTTTATTAAAGAAGTCGTTCGACTTCATGGAGTGCCTAGTTCTACTGTTAATGATAGAGATCCGCTTTTTACTAGTGGTTTCTGGCAGAACCTTAAGAAAGTTTTGGGCACTAAGCTCAATCTCAGTACAGCTTATCATCCACAGTCTGATGGTCAGACTGAAAGGGTGAATCAGGTCTTAGAGGACCTCCTTCGCGTTTTCATTCTTGATTTTGGTGATAGTTGGAAAGACCACTTATCTCTTGTTGAGTTCTCTTATAACAACAGTTTCCAATCTAGTATCCGTATGGCTCACTTCAAAGCCCTTTACGGAAGGCCATGTCGATCACCATCTTGTTGGTTGGAATCAGGGGAAAGTTAGTTCTCGGCCCCGATTATATTCGTGAATCTTCTAAGAAGATTGATATTATCAGATAGAGAATGAAAGAGGCACAGAATAGGCAGAAAACTTATGCCGATCATCGTAGGAAGCCTTTGGAATTTTCTGTTGGCGATCGTGTATTCATTTGGGTTTCTCCGATGAAGGGTGTGGTGCGTTTTAGCGGAATATTGGCTCCTCGTTATATTGGACCGTTTCCTATTACGGAACGATTCGGCCCTGTTGCTTATCGTGTATCCCTACCTATTCAGTTTTCGGGAATTCATGACGTATTTCATGTATCCCAGCTTCATCGATGCCTTAGAGATTCGGACTCTATTATTGATCCTCATATGCTACAAGATCTTGAGATCTCAATTGACTTGTCTATGGTGCAAAATCCTATTCGTGTGCTAGCTTCGGAGGTTAAGCGCCTTAGGAACAAAGAAGTCCCGCTTGTGAAAATTCAATGGTCCGCAAACCCCAAAGATTGCACTTGGGAAACCAAAGAATTCATCGAGCGTTTTTATCCGGGTTTTCTCTCCTCTTCGGGTGGGGGTGAGCATTCTTGATCTATCTTTTCTATTTGAATCTTTGTTGTGATAAATAATTTGTGTTATAAATGACTTCTAGTGTGAAAATTGCGGGGACGCAATTTTTATAAGGGGGGGGGGTTTGTAACAACCGTGATTTTATAACCGTCGTAATAAAAATTGAAAATAGGAATTTTATAAATTAAAAATTGGAAAAAATAATAATAATATAAAATGAAATCCATTTCTAAGTTAGTTACATATTTTTTTTATGATAGCACAATGGAAGTAAATAACAAAGTTGTTTTATATTCTCTTCATTTGCCTTCACGTGAGAATTGGTCCATATTAAAGCAAATGTTGAAAACTTGCTTTGTTGTCATCATTATTTTTGTATGCAGCATGTCCTTGTTTTCATTAAATGCTTTTGTACAAAATAAAGGCCAGTACACATTTTCTTTTGACCTGTTCTTATATGTGAGAAGATAAGTAGCTTCATTCTGTTCATTTTCATTTATTTCCAGTAGCTCCGAGAAAACATTAATGGCTATTCAAAAAAAATTCTAGCTCCCTTCGAAATCTAGGTAACTAGCTAATTTCGAAACGAATTAAGGTGAGTGAAAAACTCATATATCTAATTTAAAATCTATGCCGCCTGTTTTGATATGCGGTTTTTGTTGATTATATTGGTTGAAATTTGTTGTATATGCAACATAGAGTATTTATAATTTTGTTAATAAAGGTGCCTGTACTCACCAATTGCAGTGGCCTTAAGAACATGTTGACAATATGTGTATTCATGTTCAAATTCCTAACTGCATATAAATAAGGGTATTACAGAAGTATGTAGAGTTGCATTTTACTTTTGTCATTTCATTTTTTCGTGTATACTAAAAAAATTTCTAGGTTGCAAATTCTTTGTAATTCATCTGCGTGTCTTCATGTAGCAGGCAAAATAGGGTAACATATTACGCGTGTGCATGTAAACTAGGTCCAGACCATTTCATAGTTTGGATTATGCATATATCATTGCGCGTGCAAGTTTGTTTGGTTACTTTGAAAATTAGGGCCATCACCTATTTTGTAAACTTCATTTTTATGCAAGTTAGTGTAGCATGTTTGTCCAGGTCCTTTGCATTTCATTGATTTGAAAATGTGGTTCTGATCAATTTATTAACGCACGCATGTATACGTTTTTGTGCAAGTATTTTATACGTATTTTGTTTAGGCGAAAGAGTTTCCATGCAAACATTTTCCATCAATGTTAAAGAATTCGAAAGTAGTGAGAGGTCTTTAAAATATTGTGTACATCAATTTGTTGCCCAGATTTTCTTCTCGCGTGCATTATTTTTTGTTGCATCAATTATTGTTTGCGTGCATATGGCCATCATTTTTATCAGTAAAGCACTAATATAACTCCAATATGCATGTTGTGTTATATTTGTCAAAGCAGAGCTTGTATATGTGTGTGTCAATGTCATATTGCATACACAGGTTATACTCTTCAAACATTTTTGGCTCGCGTGTCATATTAGTGTGTGCGTGTCATATTGCATGCACAGCCAAACATTTTTGGCTCGCGTGACATATTTTGTAGTCCTGGTTTTATTTGTTTACTTGGTTATATTTGAGGTGTCGGTCACATATTTTTTTTCGTTTTTCCATTATCGAGTGCATTATTTTTGGGTACATTTAATATTTGCATGCATATTGAAATATTGTCAGATTACATATTTTTGGAATCCAATTACGTGTTAGAACTGGTAATATTTTTCATATTGTCCATACTTTATCGGTTGCCATTTCATTTTGTGCAAGTGGGTAGTGAAATTTTTGATGAAAATATAGTGGTGTAGTCCATTATTTAATTTACTTGAACCGGAGTTATGTTTTAAAACGTATTTTGTTGCCATTATTTTTATAACGGAATTTTTACGTCGGCATTATATTTTTGAAGCGTGTTGTTTTGATGACATTTTTAACGAATAAAAATTATTGTTGTTTTGACTTCAGTAGCCATCAATTTAAAGTGAATTTTTAAGCGGTTATCCCACAACGCTGATTTGGTATCCGTTTTTACGGTGTTTTGTGAAGCGCAGTTTTCTCGTCGAAATTGCTATAGTTGTTGCTGTTTTAATCACATGTTTTAAAAATCGTTTTAAAATAAAATTTGTTTCCAAAATTTTTACAGTTTGCGCTTTCAAAAGAACAAGGAAGCGATTTAAACGCTTCAGCAAAATTGAGGACTATGAACCCTTACTTTTACTGATTCATTTAATTCCGGACTTGTCCGTTTGAGAACGTAAATTTTATTTATATAAAATACACAATTTTGCACTTTTAAGGAAACGATGAAGAGATTTAAACGATTTAACAAAAACGCAGAATATGGAACCACGCTTTTACTAATTCGGTTAATTCCGGACACGGTAATTGAAATATTTGTTGTGGATTGTTGTTTGGTGATTTTGATGATTTTAGTTAGGCTTTCGAGCCACTATGATGGACCTTCGGGTCAATTACCAGTACTAGACCTTCGGGTCATATGTTGGACCTTTGGGTTATTTGTTGGGCGCTAAAAATTATGATGACAGTACTTGGTAGGCTTCGGTCATATGTCGATGCACGTGCGGCGTAGCTTAGACTTGCCATATGATGGGATCGATCCACTTTTATGATGATTTTTGTAGCTATCTATTTTTGATTTGTAGATTTTATGAATTGCTGTTTTGAATTCAATCTTGAATTTGAAAGTTGATTTTGATGGAGTTTGATGTGATTTCTTCATTTAAACTATGTAGATTTCTTATGTTGAATAGTCTCATTCGAGATTATAATTAATTTGCTTTGATGTTGTTTATAATGCATTCACTTCTAAGTTTAAATTAGACTGATCTGTTTATTCTTTTTTTTAAAATAATATTCAGGTCAGACCGAGTTATTTCAGGATAATCACTATCTCTGATTTAGTTGCAGCTTCAGCTTTTGGGATTTCACTCCATCTTTTGTTTAGTCTTTGAGGTGTACTTTCGGTATATTGACTACCGTATCATGTATGATGATATCTATGTATATGTACATTTGGTTCATGTAAACTATCGATTGTTGTAGCATGTATTCTAGACTTGTCTTTCGCTATATATCTCATATTTCTGTTCTAATGTGATTATATTTATCAGTGTTGTTTTATTATGAGTTGTTCTGAATTTTTCTTTAGCTACCGTAGTTTCGTTTTAGATTTGGATTGAATTTATATCTTTGGGAGTAGTTTACACAACTCCTATCGATGTAATCAATACTCATCTAAGGCATAACTTACGGATGGTTGCTTCTAACAAGCCTTATTCTTCGCAATAGCAGACGTTATTCCTTATAATAACCTTTGTTATTGTGAGCATAGAGGTGGGGCATCATAATATCATTCTCCGGTCATTACCGACCATTACTGAGGGCCCTCATAGCATACAAACCACAATAATAAGATACACGACATCATAGCGTGTAAAGATATATCTAGAAGAGGATAATCATATCCCAATGCAAGCGACCCACTTAGCCCTACTACATCTAACCCTGTTTTGGTCATTTTCGGTTGATGAGGCCTGAGATAACGATTACCTTTCACATATCACATATCACATCACTTTGAATGCCACACGGCTATTTCCATTAAGTACTAATTGCCTTCAACATAAATACAACCCTTAAGCTCATACGTCTCGAGGAGGGTGTTAAGCTAGGAGAAGTTGCCTTCTTCGCCAGCACTGATATACGTTTGTAAAAACCACTGTACATAATCTTTAGAAATGCAAGGTCAGACAAACATCCATACAAGTTGTCCAGGCACAGGACAAACCGAAGGTACTTTCCTATCATATCGTGTCAGGAAATCCCTAGGATTAGTAGCGAATAGTCCTTGCATTGGATATTTCATAACGAAGAGACTATTGCTACCGAATGTGTATTGAGATTTTAACCCCAAACGATTAACAAGCGGTCCCCCACTATGAAAATCCTAAATATCAGTATCATCAAAACCAACCTGCGCAATCGTCACATAAATGTTGGTCCGAAGTGGTTTTTGGATAAACCAATCCCGGTCCGTTCGCACCAACAACGCAAAAGCGTTTTTCAATCTCGCACGAAAACTACATCTCATAGACTTATTACGTCTATAACTTTCAACTTGCTATCCTTTGGCCAAGAAGGAAGCTCAATAGATTGGAGTAGTACTCCGCACTGCATGAATCAACATTTTCAACACAAACAATAATATAGCCTACATAGAAGGCTACGTACTAAGTGTACGACTAAATACTTTCCACATCAAGTCAAGGAACTAAAATGGCCAAAATTTGATAGTCGGTTATTTAACTATCAAAGCAAACAAACAAATATTTAGCACCATATGCAATCACTAGGACCTTTTAGTTATTCTTTTATTAATTAAATCACTTGCCAAAATATCCACTTTAAATTATCTTTAAAAATATATAATTTCAAAACCATTTCAATATTTCAATATTTCAATATTGGAAAACATATCCATATACTTATATATAAGTAATTCACAAATCAATTTATTTTCTATACTTAGAAAATATTAAATATACTTAAATTAGATTAAGTTATATTTTATTCTTTAAGGAAAACATTCTCTTAACATGTATATTTGGGTCAAAACGAATGCTGCGTAAAACATCGTTACGACAACCCAAAATCATTATTATAGAGATTTGAAAATAAGATAGATATATAAATCCCATATACTATACAAAACATTTTCTTTCGAAAATCATTTACCATAACAACTATAGTCCATATTTCCTTACTTCTCGAAAACACCAATTTCAACAATGAATGTTGAAATCTATGGTTTCGATACTCACACATTTTAAAACATCTTCAAATCATTTAACTCTACTTAAAATGTGACTTTCCATAAATTCCATTTTATTAATAGATTATTCACTATCCAAAATCGTGAATATGATTCTCTTGCCAAATTCATTACCATTGCACATTTAATTTAAAGGATAATTCACAGTCCAAAATCGTGAATATATCACCTTTACCAAATTCATACTCCTACACATTTGTTAAAGGAAAATCCACTTCCCAAAATCGTGGATATAATAACTTTAGTAAACTTCTATATTTAACCTATCAAATTCAATTGATTTCGGATTTATAAAACAATGTTTGTAAATTCACATCTCTATTTTATAAAACTTTGAATTATAAAATTCCTTTACTAACGAATTCTATTTATATCTCATTTAAATTCCAAAGTCCAATTATAAGTTAATTACTTATAAATATCTTTATTTACAAATTTAATCCTTTTATAACCTCGCAAATGATAAATTTATAAATCTTATTTACTTATAATCCATTTATAACTTCATTTTAATACTTACAAAACTCCTTTATAATTCCTTAATTCTGATTTATAAAAATTCAAGTTTATAAATCTTACATATAACCATTTATAATAATTCAAAAATCTCAATTTAAACTATTTACAAACTCATTAACTCCCTATTTCAAAAATCACATTTCGATATATTTCACAAAAATCATATTTTTTATAACATAAGAATTATAACATTTACTTATTTAAAATAATTCCATTTACTCAACAGTTCAAACTTCAACAAGTATATTTTCAAAGTCACTTGAAAATCCTTTTTTCATTTAGAAATCATCACTTTAACATTTTTAAAATTCCAAATTATGGCCCAATGCTGCAACAACACTAAATACATCAATCACAACATCCAATCATCATATATCACATGATAACAACATATGTATCAATTTCTGTAAATAAACCAATACTGATAAGGAATCTAATTGGAAACTTCTAACCTGTCACTTGCAACAAATATACATATTAGAATATGTGTACAATGTCCGCTTCGAGGCAGACGCACGTACAAAGGGTCATCCGCTCATACACGGGAACGTATAGGGTCTCATCTGCTCCAATAGGAAGGAATATATCCAAATACCAATCAATATATATAATATAATATATCATATATCATCCAAACTATCATCCATCGATATAAAATAAATTTATCCCCACTTATATAAAAATATCAACGAGTCAGAAAGAGTGAGTTGTACTCACTTTGGTTCTAATAGCAGACGCAGTATTTTATTCCGAATAAAATTAAACAACCATTTAGTTTTACCCAAAATTTACACTAGCTTCAATCAACTCCAAACCAGCTCTATATTGTAGTGCTCGTCAAAATGGACCCAATGAAATTTATTTCGTCAAAAACGGACCTCGTATGAAGAAGTTATGACGTTACAAAGTTTATACGAATTTATTATATAATAATTTACAAATTTTATTTATTTTTAACCTAGAATTCATCGTGGCTGTCGATTTCGAATTGAGATATCTGGGCCATGAACATCTTCTTCTTCCTGGTTTCCACGCGCACAAACAGACCCATCATCGTTCAAATCTCGAACCAAACGCGACTACCTCGAGATCACCTGAGATCGATTCAAAGCTATCACGTCGAAGCTCGACGCCACGCATACCACCACCCAAAGTACGGTCAAGCTCGATCGTACCATCCTCTTAAAAACCATATGTGAATGATCGGCTTTTGAACGAGAATTGCCATCGATCCAACATGTTATTTTCGATCATACTCATTGGATTCGAAGACTCGTTATGCTCTACGATGTTGTAGTTGAACCTTTTTCATTAAAGTGAATGGATTGAGAGAGATTAAACGACGACCTGGATTTTCACGTTCGAAAACCGACATCCATACTTCACTCGTATTCGAATGCCGCAGATTCAAACGTTGAATCCGATTCGCCGGAGCTTATAACACATTAAGTACAACAACACAACAGAAGAAAATAAATATATCATTGATATACAACAGTGAATTACAACAATGATACAACAAGAATTAATCAATAATATTAAAGATATAAGGTACATCGGAAAGAAATAACTCCAAAAGATAATATCTTCGGAAGTCCACAAGATAGATACACCAACATATAGCGACTCCATTGCCAAAGTTCCAAAGACTCCACAAGCAAGAACCACCGACATGCTTTCCAAATGCGAAGCGAGAAACCCCCATCACAATGTATTTAAGCTAGATAGATCCAAGTGAAATGAATGCTATCGCCAAATCCAAAGGCTAGATGCTATCGAATCTATATCTAGTACTTGATTATCTGAAAAACCCAACTCTAGACTGTCCATGTGAAAAATTATGGGCACCCAGAGTTTAGGAAGGGAAAAATAAACTCCAGGTCGGTCAAGGGACTGGCATGAGCAAAAAAATAGTTTATCTTTAAAAGCAAAACAAAAGAGTTTAAAAGAAATCCGCAATGCTTTTTTGGAAAATGAAACTACCATAAGGCCTTCCCGCACACACACAATGCAAGCGCACAATTGGAGGAGATTTCTCCTTATGATAGTCAAACATGCTTGATACGCGAAAACCCTTTTTGATATTATTATTAGTGCATAGTGCAAAAACGTTTGCAAGTACAATATTAATCTTAGCCAGCATACATACCATTATAGTATGCCTACTATACCTACCATGTTAAATGGTAGGTTCTACAACTAAAACCGTACAAGGCGCGTATTGGTAATTGGATTTTCAACAAATGGTCAGGCCAAGAAACTTCATTGCCACATGGGTATGCCTCTGGAAGGACGCTCCGAGAACCTACCCGGATCTCTGCCAACACAAGGACGGGTTACCCCTGCCCGAAAGTAACACCTACAAGTATGCCATCCCTGGTCGTTTGCGTCCTTTAACCGAGAGCTCTAAACCACAAAGCAGCCACAGAGCAATAAATTTGCAGTGTCCACATGAGTTAAGTATCTGGGCTCCATACCATGATACCACCCTTTTCAAGAAGAAATGGACATACTCTAGGGGCGTGACCCCTGATAACCTTGCTACATCCTTCTTATTTCGACCATTTTCGTGTTGTGAGGTCCTGATGCAGTCTCGTCCACAAAGCAACGCTTTACACAAAGCCTTGCTTTGATCAACAAATGATCAGAAGCACTTCGTATGCCACATTACCAAATTGGGAATGTATCACTAGTAACCATCGACTACATAACCTCTGAGCTCGTACGTCTCAGAGAACGATGTTAAGCTAAGAGAATAAATTCTCCGCCACAATCAAAAATGTATTTGATAGAAACCAGCTTTGCATCTAAAGTGTAATGTCAAACACACATCCATACAAGTCTGTTCCAGGTTCGAACAGAACCGAAGGCACTTCAAAAGAAGCCCTTGCAATTCGGGTATCCACAATCCCGATCGGACTCTCCATCACATATGAAGATCTCTATAATGTAGCTACTCAGTGCAGAGTCATTCGACGGGTTATCCTTTCGTTCTCGAAAATACCCGGTCTTCACTACCGGTCTTCAAATGTTATCCATATCATCGTATCATTATTCGGAATGGGTTATATGACATAAGGTCCTCTCCCGGCTAAACCAAACAATGAGCGCAATATTTAAAAACATATGGATTTATGGATCTCAGTTAAGTCACAACTTATTATCCAAAACCTTTCTTTTAAATGGTTTAAACAAATTACCATTTTCAAATCTTAAAAAAAAGATTTACTTCACAAAGTTCACCAATCTTCCACAAACATTCATTCACGGCTTTCAAAACTATTTCAATTCCATTTCATACTTGAAATATTTCAACACAAATTGGAAATCTTTTCCTTATATGAAAGCTATTATTATTTGAAAACAAATAGTTTTCGTTTCGTAAAAATCTGATTACATTTGCGCAAGTTAAAGCCCTACAAGTACAAAACTTGGGTTAAATTCAAATTCCCAAGACAATACTTTTAAAATGGTTTAAAACCCATATAAACACATGTATAACTTGTATACCCTTTTTAAACCAAAATTTCCAAACATAGAATTAAATTTCAAATATTGAATTTAAATTCAAATCAATATATTTAAATTTCAAAACTTTGTCAAGTTATCCAAAATAACTTTTATCTTTAGAACACCTTTTCAAAAGCTTTTCATATTTAACCCAATTCCATTCCCAAACTATTTGAATTCAAAATTCAACTTTAAAACCATTTCAAAAATCTGTGACTTAACCAATTTCCTCTTGCAATCCATATTTGTGTGTGTATGGTGTAGTCCAGGGCACAATAGTGCAACAACATCAGTCATCACAGATTCAATCATATCAATATTGATAAGCGGATTAATTTATAACGCATATCCTCATTCACAGATTCACAGATAAATAAATTACATTCATCATAGATAATTACATTCATCACAGATAATTACATTCATCATAGCTCAAAATCAAAACAGAGCATTACACCTCAGGGATATTAAACAATTCAACATTTAATAGAATCCAAACATTCATAAATAGGGTCAATTAATTATCTGATTAATTTAAATCAGATGAATTACTTATGAATAAACTACTAGTCCGGGTCAATTAATATTAATTAATTACGAACCTTAATCATTAATTAACCTTTAATCATTTATTAATTAACCTTTGATAAATTAATTAGTCAACTTTAATTAATAAATTAATCAACCTTTAATCATTAATTATCCTTTAAAATTAATTACCCTTAATTAATTAGTTAAATAAATTAATTGGCCCTTAATTAATTACTATTAAATTAATTATCCTTAATATGTGATTATCCCTACTCACTTTCATTAAATAAATCTTTAATTAATTAATTATCCTCAAATTAATTAATTAATCTCACAAACTAATTATCCATAATTAATTATAATAAGTAATTATCCCTAATTACTTAGTTAACTTTAACCATTAATTAATTACTTTTAACTAAGGAATTATTTTTAAGTAATTAATTACCATTTAATTAATTTTCCTTAATTAATTATAATAAGTTATTATCCTAATCACTCAATCATTTTTAACCATTAATTACTTTAAGTAATTATCTTTAAGAAATTATTTTCTTTTAATTACTACATCACATAAATCAATTATCCCTTAATGTAATTACACAAAGTAATTACCCCTTAATCACATTAAGTAATTAATTCCATTAAGTAATCATACCTTAATTACTTACATGAACTAAATCACCCTTAATTTAATTACAAGATAAACAACTTACCTTAATAAATTATCTCCTTAATTTATTAAAGTAAATTTTTTTTACAACCTTTATTTATCCAAACATTTGAATACACATTTTTTATTATTAAAAAGAAATCTGTGCAAGGAAATAGTTTAAAACTCGATTTAATCTAAAAATTATAAAACTTATTTCTATTTTAAAACTTGGTTAATCATTTTAACCCGACCCGAGTCTTTACCGAACCAATCTCGAGTCCAGACCCGAGGAAACCACCCTCATTCATTTTTTTTCTCAAAACTTGTTTTTGTTTAAAATTTGAAAACCATTACCCATAGCAACACATGAGTGAATTACCCGAGACAAGACTCGAGCAAACAACCCAAATCTCCTGAGTTCATCTTCGAGCTCCTTTCTTCTTCTCCTTCCACTATTTCAAATCACAACCCATGCACCTCCATGTGCCCCGTGCACATGTACGCTCAATTGCCAGAGATCCGATCGTTGTTGCAACTTCAAGAAGGTCGTCGATGATCTCCTCACCCCTAACAACCACCCAGAATCTCCCAATTGACCACGAAATCAAAAAGAGCTATCGAGCTCCACCTTGAAATTTGACTTCAATCACGAATTCACCTCACGCCTCCATGACACTTCGCCAGACTTCTCGCCACTTCACCAGGACCTTCGCCTGAGTCCCTAGCTCCTGCTCCCCCTTGACCGATTGACCAAAAAGCCTTGACGACGACGCAAATCCCACCGAGAACTAGTTCGACAAAAACACCGTTCAAACCCTAAAACACCCAAGCCACCTTCGATAAGAACCCCGATGAACCCAACCTTACCATTCATCAGAAACTGACGAAAAGACCCAAACCAATTAACTCGAGAATTCCCATCATATACGAATCAAAAAAATCTGGAAACCATAACCGAAATTCATCATTTTACAATACAATTTAATTTATGAAATCCATACTCAAAATTAAAATGGTTGATTTTTTATCATTTCCAAAGGTTTTCCTGTATATTCTAAGTTTCCAGTTAATTACTTAATAAAATTTCTTGAAATTATTTTTTAAATTTAAGTCAAGTAAATATAAATATTTTTCTTTTAAAGGTCATTACCTAAATTCTTTTTTATTTTGAGATATAAACTTTTTTCTTGAATTTGGTTAACCTGTTTCTAAACAGTGGAGTATCTATACATATACAGGCATGCACAAACACTTGCAAATATATTTGTATACATGCAAAACACATTTACAAATATTCAATCATAAATCATCACATCAAGTCAAAGATTAGATCAAGGGTAAGTTTGCTCACCTTTGATTGAAGACAGAGGACAGTTTTCTGATCTGGAACCAGAATTTTTGTTTTAGATCTAGAAACTTTTGTATTTGCTTTTAATTTGTTTCCAAGTTGCATTTTGAATCCAAACTTTGATTTCCAGGTTTTGATTTGCATCTTGCTCAATTACATGTTGATTTCCAGTTTGAAGGCTTTGAAACAGATTGATAACTTCCAGATTGAAGATTATTTAGCTTTTGTAAATTTATTTCTATCAATTTCAAAATATAACTTTCAAATAATCATATTATAAATAAAAAATAAATTCTTTTCTATTATTAAAATATAGAGTTTTACTTTCAAATAACATTTAAAAATTTACTATACTAAATTCAAATAAAATTTGCAAAATACATATATTTATATTTATTATAATAAAAAAACAAGTTTCTATAATTTCCAAAATATAAAGTATTAAATCAAATTTATTTTAAAAATACTTATATTTGAGTTTCAAATCCAATATGTTATTCAAAACATTTATTTCTGAATTTCCAATTAGAAATTCTATTTAAAAATCATATTTATATTCATTTATATTAATAAACAAACAAATATCTATTTAATTTGGAAAATACCAAATAAATTCACAATTTAGTTTCAAAAAATAAATAAATTACCAATTAAAGTTGATTTAAAAACAGGAATGTTACAAATTAAGGAATGAAAATCTAATGCTTATGGCCATTAAAATTAAAAATGGCGGCTTGGGTTTCTATCCCTAAGTTTGTGAAAATAGAAAAAAAAAGTTTGGCCTTATATAGGAAATTTACGTGCACTATTCATCGCCAAATTTTTCCAACTCCAAACAAAGCATGCCGCCTGGCATTTATAATTTTTACCCCTATTTCGAACACAATGGAATATATGTCGAGAGCCAATTCGATCGTATTTGAAAGATAAGTTTTTGATTCGACTATTTAAATTTAAATTTTACTTAAACAAATTTCCACGCATTTTAATTTGCCACGACTAAAATGTAAATCCGATTGACACAAAAGTTGAAATCTTTCAATAATATAACTTTACAGATCCAATGAAATCAGTTTCGTTGAAATCCGAGACTGCTTGAAAAATGGCTATTTTTACACGTTAATTAAAATATTCAGTTTCTGTAATTTAACTTTTAATTCAATTTTAAAAGTTCTCTAACATCATTCTAATTCAAATAGAATTTAATTCAACTTCATAAATCATTTTCATTCATATTAAATTCAATTTCCAATAATTTTTGCAATTTCAAATATTAAATTAACTGTTTAATCAACCAATTAAATCACTATATTTCAAATATAGGTTATTCAGCTTATAAATTTAACTTGTGAATATTTAAATTTAATTAAATATTCTAATTTCAAATGACTAAAATTCTAGGTTGTTAAATATTTGGCTTATATCATTCTCCGTGAATGTTAGTAACAGTTCTCCAAATTGAAAGCAGTTCAAGTTCTTTCTATAGGCTCCGATGATTACGTCTATAGTTGTTGATTTCTTTGTTCTTTCCTTTGCTAGTATAATTCCATCATAGATCGTATTAATGAATTTGTAGAAAGTTAATTTTTTAAGATATTTCGTATGTGATACTTTCAACAATTCTTCCCTTTTAATCGTGCTAAGGACATTGATGAAAGGCCTCGAATTGTTTCCGTAGTTGTCTTCCCTTACAATGATTTTCTCTTCACTAATTCTTTTTCTTTTTTGAGCAGAATCTTTGATCCTGATTGTTCTTCAGTAGGAACAAGTGATGTTTCCTGAATTACTTTTTTTCCTTGTTTTAGTTCTTCCTTTGTGTTCTTCTATAAAAATACATTAAAAATTATTAAATAAATTCGAACAATCTAATAATGTGATAGGTGATGTTAAATACTTATAGTTATAACGAATATGCAGAAAAAAATGAATGTATGCACTTATCTTAAATAATTGTTTTCTTTTAAGTAACTTTTAAGGTATATGCAAACTTTCATGTATGTGGAATTGTTTCATATATTTCAGTAGTTTTCGAAAATAATTGCTTATTTTTTAACAATAATTTCAATAATTATGAAATAGAAAATACGTTGTTTCTAGTTATAGATTTCACCAGAATTTTCTTCACTTTTTCCAAACAGATTGACGTTCCAATGAAACTATTGAAAAAACTATTAGCTTATACGCAACTTTTCTTGTATATGGTTATCTCAGTAGTTTTGAAAACTAATTGCTTATTTTTCAACAATAATTTGAATAAATGTAAACTTGAAAATACAGTTTTTGTAATTATAAATATCATCAGACTTTTCTTCACTTTTTTCGAAATAGATTGGTATTTCAATGAAACTATTCGTAAAATTGCACATAAAAATGGGTTTAATCCTTTTAATTGAATTATTGCTGAAAAGTAAGCAATTAAACTGAATTGTTGCAACCATTTGTGATATTATCAGTAATGCTTATTTTTGTTTATAAATAAATGTTGCAAAGATATTCAAAAGTGTTCAATATAGTTGCAAATCTGTCGGCAATAATCATGAATAATTGACATTAAAATATTCAAAAAATTACACATAAAACTAAGTTTAATCTGTTTAACTCATTTATTGCTGAAAAGTAAGCAATTAAACTAAATTGCTGTAGCCATATGTATTTTTGCCAGTAATGCTTATTTTCGTTTATACATAAATTTTGCAGAGATATTCAAAAGTGTTCAACATATTTGCATATTTGTCTGTAATAACTATGAATAATTAACATTAAACTATTCAAAAAATTGCATGTAAAACCGAATTTAATCCGTTTAACTCAATTATTGCTGAAAAATAAGCAATTAAACTGAATTATTGCAGCTATATGTGATACTACCAGTAATATTTACTTTTTTTATACATAAATGTTGCAAAGTTATTCAAACATGTTCAACAAGTTGCATATTTGTCTACAATAACTGTGAATAATTGACATTAAACAATTCAAAAAGCTGCACATAAAACTGAGTTTAGTCTGTTTAACTTAATTGTTGCTGAAAAGTAAGCAAGTAAAGTGAATTATTGTAGCCATATGTGATATTGTCATTAATGCTTACTTATTTTCATTTATACATAAATTGCTGAGATATTCAAACATGTTCGACATAGTTGCATATTTGTTTACAAATATTGTGAATAATTGACATTAGACTATTCAAAAAATTGCATATAAAACCGAGTTAGTCTGTTTAACTCAATTGTTGCTGAAAAGTAAGCAATTAAAGTGAATTATTGCAGCCATATTTGATAGTGTTTGTAATGTTAACTTATTTTCGTTTATACATAAATGTTGTAGAGATATGCAAACATGTTCAACATAGTTGCATATTTGTCTATAATAAATATGAACAACTGACATTAAACGACTCAAAATACTTCACATAAAATTGAGTTTAGTTTGTTTAACTTAATTATTGCTGAAAAGTAAGCAATTAAAGTTATTGTTATAGCCATATGTGATATTGTAATTAATGTTTGCTTATTTTCGTTTATACATAAATGTTGCAGAGATATTCAAACATGTTCAACATAGTTGCATATTTGTCTACAATAGTTGTGAATAATTGACGTTACACTATTCAAAAAACTCCATATAAAATTGAGTTTAGTCTTTTTAACTCAATTATTTTTGAAAAGTAAGCAATTAAAGTGAATTGTTGAAGCCATATGTGACATTGTTATTAATGCTTACTTATTTTCGCTTATACATAAATGTTGAAGAGATATTCAAACATGTTAAACATAGTTGCATATTTGTCTACAATAATTGTGAATAATTGACATTAAATTACTCAAAAAACTCCACAAAAAACTGAGTTTATTCTGTTTAACTCAATTATTGTAGAAAAGTAAGCAATTAAAGTGAATTGTTGCAGCCATATGTGATATTGTCAATAATGTTTACTTATTTTCATTTATACATAAATGTTACAGAAACATTCAAGCATTTTTAACACAATTGCATATTTGTCTGCAATAATTGTGAATAATTGACATTAGTATGATATTTACTGATAGATTTGTAATGATTATGAAAAATTGCAGAAAAATAGTGAAATTGATCGAATAAATTGCTTAAAAATGTGCAAATAATACATTAATAAGATCTGCTTTGAAATGAGCAAACAGTTTTTTGAACAACTTTTAACAAAAATTGCAGTAATTAGAGCGAGTTTTGCAGTTTATCATTCTCAATTTTGTGTATTACCATTAAAAAGTTCGATTATAAGCACGACTAACATGAAAATGTCTCTAAATCACTTGCAAAAATCCTAAGATGCATCGATTGAAAAAGGTGGAATATAAATCAAATACTCTGGAGATTGAGATATATCACCTTCGATCTTTCCATTTTGCCTTGTTTGATCTTGAATATGTTAGATTTGTAGTTAATTTAGGTTGTTTTGTTGTTTGGTATTGTAGGTTTCTCGGATTTTGTAGAAGAAAATGTGATTTTGTTGTGGAATAAACGTAGAATGATAAAATAGAGTGGGTTTAGGGTTTTAGCATGACAGATAAAGGTAGTTTGGGAAAAAATAAGCAGCGTTTAAAAATAAGGACGAAATTTATATGTTTTATATCCAAAGAATTTTTGGTGGATTATGAAAGTTATTAAGAATGGATGGAAAACGTTCCCTATAAGTAATCAAGTAGCCATGATGCATGCGAGTGTATGTCGCAACAAAAATATTCGCTAACTGTGTAGCATTCCATGGAGGTGTGCTTCGCGAAGAGAAACTTAACGGTGCTATCGACATCGCCTAATTCCGCCTTGACCAACCACAAAACCCAAACCTAAATGCACGACTGTAACGGTCCGTAATTTTACCACTTTGAAAACGGAATATTTAATTTATTTAAATATTCAAATGTATAATTTTCAAACTTAAATAATCAAGTTTTATATAATAAATAGGAATGGTAAACTTATCTTTGATATTGAATAAAGATTTTGAATTTCCATTGTAAAATTGATAAAAGTCTAATTCTGATAAAGTAGGATAAAATATTAGTGAAATTTTTTTAAAGGATAAATAATTCCATTCATATATATATAATCGACATTAAACTCATTTGAAAATAATAGTAATTTAATTTATAATGGTTTGATAAATTATATAAAACTTTTTCTATAAAAGTTGACAAATTTCGTAGCATATCGATAAATCGATGTCGTATTTTAATAAATATATTTGGATATTGTTTTATATTATTTTATAAGTCAAATATGCTTGTTTTAATTATTTAAAGATAATAACAAATCAATTTCGAAGTTTGGTTTACTTGAATAAATAGTTTTACAAAAACATCAAATGTGACCCGAAAACGTTTTGTCAAAAATCAACGTTTTGTTCAAAGTAATTTGCCACAATGTTATTGCACCTTTGTAAACATGTTTTAACATATATACTACAAATTTTAATAATTAAACATGTCTATTTTAGTAAACATAATTAGAGAACTTCTAGAACATCATTAAGAAAAGTAAGTTTAAGAAAAGTTAAAAGCAAACATCAAATCCAAATCACATCAAAATCCAACGAAATAATTACTTTTCTTTACTTAATCTTTAAGCTACTAACATATAAAGTAAGGATGTGAAAGATGATATTAAGTATTGAAAAAATGGAGATTGCTTTAGGTTGAAGTAATGTTAGTTTGGTAATTTGGTAAGAGGTAATTTTGGTAAATTACCACTTCTTTATTTTTCTATAAATACCAACCTCCTTCTTCACTTTCATTCATATTTCTTCTTCTTCATTTTTCAAACTTCTTCATCTTCTTCCTATCCTCTTTAATGTCTTCCAAGCCATAGAAAAAAATTAGAAAGAAATAATGTCAAAATATTTAAAAAATATTCAAATGAAATCAATGTTCATTCTCTTCAAATCAAACTCCTCTTTTCTCCATATTTTACCTCTTCTTCTCTTGGTCATAACTTCTTCAAACCAAAATCAAAATACAATTTTTTTAAAATCATGTACTTTTCTAGTGGCCACAACTTTCATGCTTACCTCTTTGTCTCATTATATAATTAACTAAGTCAAAATCCACTTCTTTCGGTGCATTCTCTGGCCCAGTTTTTAGGCCGGAGAATGGCCCATTTTATTTTGAACATAACTTGATCATAACAGATCCAAATTGAGAAGTTAATTTTTTCAAACCATATAAAATTCCAGTGTCCACAACTTTTATATTGATCAGGTTTTCCAGTTTTGAGTTTTGCTATACCTGAAACTCAATTATTTGAAGTGTACTTTTGGGTTCATTTTTGTCAATCCAACAATACCTCTTCTTCATTCTATCATATATTCCTCAAAACAACTTGGATTCAAATGATTATTTTTTTAACTTTAAGAGAAAAGAATTTTCAACAAATTTTGTTAAAAACTTTTCTAAATTTCAAGATTTAGAGGGCCTAAAATCAGATATAAGATAACTTATTTTTCAGATCAAAATCTTGGGAATTCAAGTTCAAAGCTCGACCGCTTCTTCCCTATACTTTCGGCTAACCTCCATCTCAAGCCTCAGCAAAGCTATTGAGAGGAAAAGTGTGTTTTTTGATAGTGTTTAAATGGAGTTGGAAGTAGTTAGTGAAGTGTTGGTAGAAAGTTAATCATTTTGGTTTATGGTGAGAAACTCTATTTAACATCTCTATTTATATATATACATGTTTGATGATGCGTTATGATTGCTACGGATTCTTATATATGCTTTGATCATAAAGTATTGATTGTTTGATATGATTGTTAAATTGTTTTATCAAGTCACGTTAGTACACGTCGATAAGCACAAAGGAAATCACTTTCCTTTTGAAAATGAATTGGTGTATATGGAATGCTTAAACCTTTTCGAAATAGTTTTAAAATGAGTTAGAAATGTTTTATAAACATTTAAATATGTTTAAAGAAATAAAGAAAGAAAAGTTAGATTTCATCTTGTATATTTTAAATATGTCCAAAATAATTTTCCAGAAAAATCATGCTTTTGCATTAAAGTGACCAAAGTTTAAAATTTATATTTTAATTATTTGAAAAATGTGAAACAAATTCTAAAAATCCTTTAAAATGTTTTAAAAGATTTAAGTTGAAAAGATGGTTTTATAAATAATATAGAAGTCATTTTGAAGAATATATCTTTTAAATATTTTTGCAACGCTTTTCGCAATACTTTTCGCAGCAGTTTTTAATAACTTTTGAGACGTAGTTTAAAACTCTACAATTCTTTCCTAAATATTTTATGAATGATTTTAAAATAATAAATAAGTAATTTAAAGATGATTTGGAATTTTTAAAAGAGTTTGAATAAAAGGTTAAGAGGAATTGTTTATGACACTTAAACAATAATTGAAGAATAGTGAATATAATAACAAATTGAGTATACGCAAATGACTAGTACATTTGTCCTGCTTATGAGAGCTAAATGGTAAAACAAGGTTTGTAAATAAGTTTAGGAATGGAGCAACCAATGCCTAAACTTACCTGGCCTTTGTTTCATCTTTCAAACGAGGGGTGGAACAGATCGAATGGAAAACCCGGATGCTCTAAAAGATAATATTTAATGTTTTTCCAAGATAAAAGAAAAGATTTCATGATGTAGGATTACTTGCCACTAGTCCCTGGAGGTGAAATTTATCATATTTAATGTGGCAGTGGTGCTCTGTTATGAAAATCTTCGATTTGCATTAATACGATTTGAAGTTAAGAAAGAAATCTTTGATTTAGATTTAATGAATGATTTGGGAATATTGTCCCCAAGTTAAAAGTTATAAACCGAATGAAAGAAATCTTTGATTTAGATTTAATGAATGATTTGGGAATATATTCCCTAAGATAAAAGTTATAGCTTGAATGTAAGAAATCTTTGATTAAGATTTAATGAATGATTTGGAAAGGTTTTTCTAAGTAAAAGAAAAAATGATTTGGAATTATTCCAGGATTTTATGAAAGGTTGAAATTAATCAAATGATTTAGTAAATGAGGCTTAATGATTCCATATACTCTTAAAAAAATGGAATAAATTGAAAAGAATATATCTAAGAAAAATAATTTTATAAAAGATGAAGTAATTGATTGATGATTGATATCAACTTATGAACTTAGCATCTTTTAAGACGATGTTTGGCTTCGAAGGAATCGGGGTTGGATTTGCGTGATTCCTATCCGAAAACCACTTCGAACCAATTTACATGTTCGAAGATTGAAGATGTTTGAAGATGGAGATATTGACTCCAATAATAACGAGAGACTACTTGTAGATTAATTGGGGATAAACACCTGATTCACTATATTGTAGAAGTGGTCTCTTTGTTGTGAAAAACCTCAAAACCACAAGGACTTCTCACCTAGTAATGGTCGAGGAAAGTACCTTCGGTTTCATTCAGTCCCAGAACGAATTTGTATGGATGGATGTCTGACAATGCATTTTTGGAGATAACGTACATTGGTTTTTACAAACATACATCTGTGGTGGCGGGAAAGACAACTTCTCTTAGTTTAACACACTCTTAGAGACGTACGAGCTCAAGGGTTGTATATTTGTGGAAGCAATTAGTAGTCAACGAAAATGGCAATGTCACATTCAAAGATGATGTGATATGTGAAAGGTAATCGCAGTCTCAGTCCTCATCACCCAAAAATGACAGAAACAAGGTAGAAGCAGTAAGGCTAAGTGGTTCGCTCCCACTTAGGAGATGTCATCATCCTTCTATATTTACTCCACACATGTAACAGACCTGCTATTTTCAACCATTCGCATCCGCACATGCCAGACTTGAATTGCTCAAAATATCAGATTGTTAATTTGAATTTGGAAAAATTCAGCATATGCAGTAAAATAAATAAATTATAGAATCACAGATACAGAGTAGTACAATAATACGCAGCAGAATAAATAAATAGTAGTTCATGAAGCTACTATATAAACATCAGAGTTAGAAATAAAAATACAACAGAATATCTCAGATGCGGTGAAGACTCTAGTACGAGCAGATGACTTCTCTGAACCGATCAACTGGAAGGGCTGAAAGCGGAATCGATAGTTGGATCCCCAAACGAAGCTCCAAACTTCGAAGGTGAGTGTCAAAAGATGTATCACTCAGTCTGACCCGAGCGTAAAGACCAACACAAACACTCGAGTCAGGATTAACATTCATATATCAATAAATCCAACTCAAGTGAAATATCAACTGAAATACAAGTAACTCAAAGGATGTTTGGGATAATCATCCCTATGGATTTGCGGAACTACTTACAAGGTAGAAATATACACTATAACACCGTCGTCATTTAATTTTATTTATACTTCAAAATCAAAACATCATTTCCCTTTCAAATATATCTATTTTCCAAGATAGTATATATATTAAATGATTTATAAAGTAAAGTATTTTAAATTTCCTCCATTACAAAAATTGATTCTAATCAACTCAAGTTCCATTATTCAAAGCTCGATACATTAACTCAATTCATCTCCTAATACCCATTTAAACTTTCGTTATATTCAAAGCTTTAATATTCAATATTTTAAAGTTGAATCTAACAGTTTCATATAGATCTTGATTTAGCTTCATCATTATTATTTAGTCAGGAATTATCCACTTAAAAAGTTCAATATCATTTAAATAGCCTTAGATTTCATTTTACAGAATATTTCCTTAAATTTATTTAAACTAAAATATCCATTAAATCCCTTTTACAAAAACCAAGTTATAAAATCATATCTTAATTCCCGAATTCAATAGTTTCAAATCGATTTAATTGAATATAGTTCTTAATTAAATACCATTTCCAATTAATTCAACTTTATCTTCTCAACTTTAGCTTATTCAAAAGTTTACCAAATCTATTTTGAAATATAAATTTAAACGAATCCTTAAACATATTATATGTATTAAACCAATCTCAATTAGATTAAATATTATTATTAGGTCTATACATAAAATTTTCATTTTTATACACATAATATTCTAATAATCAGTCTTTAATAAAACTATATTTTTCATTCCAAAACCATAGAAATTATTTTCAAAACATTTATATATATGGACCAACGGTGTCTGCAAATAATTTCCTACGCTATGGTCAAGGGATACAGATATTTGTCATTTCAATCCAAAATTTAAATATACGGGTAGATATCACTTCGACCCGCAATCCTAAATTCAATTTAATTGAAAATAGCTTGGGTTTATCATTTCAACCCATAACGAAATTCTCCGATCCTAAAGTCCGTTCGGGGATGTATCATTTCAACCCATAGTGAACTCTAAACTACAGGGAACTTGCAGAGTGATAACAGATAATAAAATAAAATAAAAGGCATATATCATCAACAAAAATATAATATAAACAACGGGAAATGTTATCATATCCCATAGGTGAACAATTTCAGATAACAACATATATAGCAATGTAAATAACTAACAACAACATATTTCAATTTTCTTTTCAATTGAAATCAAATTTAATAAATAAAAGAAAGTTAATCGTGAGTGATTGCTCGCCTTTCGAGGCTAGAGAGATTTGAAATGGGTTACGAATCCAAGAACGAATTCCAAAACGAACAAGATTGGCACGAATCACGGATAAGCTGATAAATAGGAATAGACGAATTCAAATCAAAACGGGATCGATGAAGAAGATACATTGCATATATAATTTTTAGAAAAATCAATTTAAAACGTATATTTTCAAATCGATATTTAATTCAAACACAAATAAAATTATATATATATATATAAATATTTCAAACATCGTTGTTTTAAATTGAACACGTATACTAAAATCAACATATATTTTATATCAGTATAATTTATACGCTGAAAAATCATCATAACACTTGTACACCTAGACCCAAAATCTTTAAAATGTATAATATAACTACCTATCTCTATAACTATGCATTTTAACAACCAAAACCTGAGATATAAATAAACACCATACACTAGATTTTTAACAAATTAACATATATATAACGATTTAAAACAATAATTTAAATAAACAAATATATATAACATCATCCCTATAACATAATATATAGAAACCGTACTTTAGCTATTTATATTATAACAAAAACTAAAACGAACTAGTTAAATAGATATTTATTTAAAAATATAACTTATACATAGTTTTATACATAAATAACAGATTTTATAAAAGAAACCAATATATACAATCTGTCCCTTTATATCCATATAAACAAGACTAATAGATCATGCACTTAAATAATACATACAGGTCATGTATGTAAATCGAAAATTTATATACATATATCACTTAAACTTATAAACCATTGTTATATACATACCTTGTAAAATTACAATTATTGTTAAACAAAATGGAAACTTTTAAACACAGTTTTATAAAATCGACTCAACAACTATCATACACAAACCATATAACAACGTATTCATATATATGAATAACTACAACAAAGAGGAAAAAAACAAAACATACTTTATATATATACACCATAATCGAGATGAAAATTATACATTTAAATTTTTAGTTTTACAACATTAATCACTAATGCTTTTACAACACTCAGCCGCCATACTAATATATGTTATATTCAAACAGGAATAAAAATCTAATTATATTTTCAAAATTTGTATATTACTAATATTTTATAATAAAAAATAAGATATAAGAGTAACGTATATATACGTCTCTGAAAAGCTTGGCTTAAAATTCACTTAAACATTAAACATAAAAAATATATGTAGATATAGTTTTATGCTAAAATATCAATTAAATGGAGACTGTTATAATGTTAAAGGTTTTATTCATACATATTGAAGTCTATATCAGTAAGATTTACCTTCAAGTTCAAATAAAACAATTAAGATATAATAGGTATATTTGTTTCAAAGTTAACCAAAGCTGCAACACAGATTAACCCTATATAATATATAAAATAAACCTTATAAAATACTACACGTACAACACTTGACTGGTACATACATATATATAACGTATAATATATAACCCACATGCGAAACTTGTAAGCACAGCAAAGTAGATAACTAATATACCTTATGTAAAACATAGAAGTGCTGATGCTTCAACGCTCGAGAGGGGAGAAGGAAAGCATGAAAAATATATATAAAAAGATAAAATAAAAAGAAGAAAATGGAGGCCATACCACCAAAGCTCACGCATGCAAGAAGAAATGAAGGAAATGTTGAGATTAAATTGAAAACTATTTGG
This sequence comes from Allium cepa, assembly GCA_030765085.1. Classification (NCBI taxonomy): domain Eukaryota; kingdom Viridiplantae; phylum Streptophyta; class Magnoliopsida; order Asparagales; family Amaryllidaceae; genus Allium; species Allium cepa. The sequence continues at coordinate 984,151,755 of CM060929.1, read as the reverse complement.
GTACGAGGCTTATATTTATCAGGGTTGCGTTGATTGACGTGAGAGAATATAGGCAAGAAATAAATTTAAATGAATTATACACGATTGCGTTGATTAAGGTGAGAGAATATAGGCAAGAAATAAATTTAAATCAATCATACACGATTGCGTTGATTGAGGTGAGAGAATATAGGCAAGCAATAAATTTAAATTAATTATACACGATTGCGTTGATTATGTATCAGGCTATGGAATATATTCCTATCAATTTGTACCCGAGTGGCAAGAAAGTTTTTGTACGTCTTGGATAACTGATAAGTTAGTACATCCAATGCAAAAGTGGCAAGCAAATATTTGTTGTTTTGAACGGTAAGTAAATAAAAGAGTTTTTATACCAAATTAAAACCATTGAATCAAAAAGAACGTGTAAAATTTTACATGTGAACTTCAAGCAATCTTGAAACAGATTTTGAACGTCTAAAGAGAAATAAATTTGCTTGAAAGGGCTACGCGAATTTGGAGATTTTATTCCTATTATAAAAATGAAGAAAAAGGGAAGCGTAGAAATTTACACGTAACCTATCGAAGCAAGATTTAAAAGAAATTGAACGGCTAGGAAAATGATTTCTTTCCCACTTGGAATGCAAGGCTACAGATAAATTTATTTATTTAGTTAAGGTAATAAATTTTTATTAAGAATGCGCACTATAGATGCATTAATTAAATCAACCATACGTCCACATAAAAATAAAAGTAATGCATTTAAATTTATACGTTTTCTTATTTATTCACTAGTTATATTTAGTAAAATATATGTTTAAAGAGTATTTCATTAATTACGTACTATTTATATGCTAAATAAATCAAATGGATACGAACGTACAATTTAAAATGTTCATTCTATAAAGCTTATCTATACACTATAAATTTTAAAATTTATTACTTAATTAAAAATACGATTTGTTTACATCCATCTGGTTCATTCATCATTTACCAAGAACTGATGTATATAAGTAAAAATATTAATTACTCAATTTAAAGAGTATATAATCTAACATAAAAAACCATAAGCGGAAAACAAGATCGACGGAGCTATAGAAGTCCAAATTTGGAAAAACGAAAAATGACGTCTCAGTCAGAAGATGATTTAGAATTTTTCTATGTAAAATTATTCAGGTTTGGAAAATATTTTATCATCAACAATTATTAACTGACTTGAATTTAATAGAATTTCGCAATGAAATAAACTTTCATTAAATCAGATGAAAATTTATCATCTTCTATATTTAAATATACGTATTCCAAATATAAATTTTTAATTTCAAATTTATTATTTAAAATTTCTCCAAAATTCAATTAAATACGTTAATAAAACCATTTAAAATTTTACGGGTCGTTACTCTCTCCTCCACTCAAAACTTTTCGTCCCCGAAAAGGAAGGAGGTAGGAGAATAGAAACAACCAGAAAGAAAGATAGATTGAAAAATAAGGATTAACAATTAATTTAAAACTATATAAAATTTATTTGAAATATTTATTTGAAAACTTCATTTGCAATTCAATTTTCTATAATATTATAATATTTTTCAAACCCACTTGTAAAATTTCTTGCTTCTTTTATAAATACCGTTTATATGTTTAAATAACACCTTTATAAATATATGAAAACTATTTGAAACAATTATTTGCATCATCACTTATATTTACAAGGAAGTTATTTGAAAATATTAAATCCCTAATTCATATATTTATTAATTTATCTTAAGATACTTTCAACATTATAGATAAATTAATAATCATTTTCTTTAAATATGTTTTATTTTAATTAATAACTTCAAAAATATTTATAACACTAAAATTTTATATTAAACAATGTAGCATATAAATAAACAATATTTAAAAAGGATATAGTAAATAAGGAAAATAAGGTAGATTCGGAAAACAGAATATGGGTGAATAAATAAAATGAGCAGATAAGGTAGATTCAACAGAATAGTATCGGGCATGAATAACTAATTCAGACCATAAAAATTCGAATCCCAAATATTAATACAAAATTTCTTTGTTGGAAATACTTTTATAATAAAATACCTTTATAATAAAATACTTTTATAATAAAATACTTTTATAACTCGATGTTTCAACAAGTTTACCTTCGTTCTTGCAGACTCTGGCCATGCGTTGATCAGGCGAAAAGCTAGAATTCTTCAAGTACTTAGTAGACCTGTTTCAACACCCAGTGAAAATACTGAAAAACTTTTAAAAACAGATATGGAAAGTACAATCCAAAAAACACCTGGATCGCAGGATACATAACAATGGTTACGCCTGGATCTCCTAGGAAACATCCATATCCTTTAAGCGTTCACTGCCTTGCGAATTACGCCATGATAAACAAAACCCATGGACCGTAGGATACATCACAATGGTTACGCCTGAATCCCCCAGGAAACATCCATACCCTTTAAGCAATCTCTGCCTTGCGGATTACGCCACGACAACAAAACCGGTAGACCGTAGGATACATAACAATGGTTATGCCTGGATCCCCCAGGAAACATCCATATCCCTTAAGCAATCTCTGCCTTGCGGATTACGCTACCCAAAAAAATGTTCGTGGGTTACGCCACGGTAGGACACTCGAGTATCATATCCGGAAAACCAAAATCAGAGAGAATAATATCGATAGAATGAATCCACAATGTGGCCACAAAGCGGATATCAAGCAGAAGGCACTTTCCATATCATTACTTCGAAAATATATATCATGTAGTACCTTTTCAAATCACTTCCAAATATCATACTTATATAAAGTCCATTATATATAAGATTTCATTTTCAAATCGAATACTTTCCAAAATCAATAGTATATCAAATCATCCCTTTATAGATTTCGATTATAAGAGATTTCACTTTTCAAATTGAGTACCTTTCCAAATCAATAGTTTTGAATCAACTTCATACTTATACAAATCAATCTTTATATTAGTTCGATAACTCCCAAATCAAGTATTTAGTAAAATAAGGTTCTCAATTTCAATTCGTTTCAATATCAGTTTAGTCTCAAAATCATATATGATTTCACCAAATTTTCTTCCAAATTAAATATCTAAATTACAAAGTTCCTAAAATAATAGGTTTAGAAAATAATCCCAATTTCCACATTAACATAATTCAAGCCAAACAAATTCATTTTCAAAATCACCATATAAGTACTGGTTTTAATTCCAATCTAATTTCAAAACCAAATATTTTTCTCAAAATCAATTGTACTCAAAATGGTTTCCAAATTTGAAACTATCCCTTTAAAACCTTTAAACTATTTATTTCCATATGAAAAATCCAATTTTCCTTTTGCAAGTTATTTATTTAACGAAAGTTTCAAATTTACTTAAGTCATACTCTTCATACTTTAAATATACAAAACTAAACTTATATTCTTTATCAAATATTTTATACTCTACGAAATTTCTTAGTTTTAAATTTTAAACCTTGATTTGGAAGTGCTGAACCTTCAAAATAGTCGGTGAAATAAAATTTCAAATCTATGAGTTGGAAATCAGTAAATCAATTTTTATAAATAGTGTTATACTAAATCAAATCGAAAACTCGAGGATTGAACACCGGCATACTTTATTTTATTTTAAATATATATACATATATCTTTCGAATATCAAATCATGCTTCAAAATTTGAAATCAAATTGGTTTCACAAAATCACTCGCATAGCAAAGCTACTAAAGTAGCCTCTCTCCCACTCCTTAACTCGAAAATCAATGTCGATGATGCGTGCACTCATCACCGAAATTATTTTCCAGCGACAAAAGTGAGTTCTGCACTTCTATTTTCTTGAAACTTCTTTAAAAATCTCTTCGAAATCATTGGAATACATTCGAATTCATTTGAAACATTTCTTATTCGGAAAATATCTTTTAAATCGTATTATTATATATATATATATATATATATATATATATATATATATATTTCCAAAATCTTATACCCAATTTCAAAACACCGGAATTCAATCTCTCGAATTTCAAATTAAAACCCTTCAATTATAAATTATTTTTATATAAATCCATTTCTTATATAATCTTCAAAATTTCAAATCCTTTCGAAACTTTTATATATAGAATAACATTTCTTATTCCTTTTATATATAGGTATATAATCCTTATCGAAAACATTTTCTCCTTTATATGTAAAATAAAATCATAGTTACCCAAATGAAAAATTTCGGTATATAAACAATTTTAAAATACAAACAAAACCCGATTTTCAAAGGATGATTCAAGAATGGGTTTTAAAACAAAGATAAAGATTTAAATTAGAGGAACTCTAATCAATAGAATCCTGATTTGAAGATAGACTCGATCGAAGATGCAATAATTAAATTACAAAATAGAAGATGGATATACTTCTTTAAATCACGGGCGACCTTAATCGGGTCAACCGTGAATTTAGCAATATGATGGATGCAGAATTCTAAGGCAAATCAACATTCGATCGCTAGAGATAGAATTCGAAATAAAAGGAGATAGTAGCATCTAAACCGAGGGATACATAAATCTTCGGTGAATCAATGCCAATTGTAAAGGAGTTTCACTCCCTTTACAAATCATTCAGTGGAGTCATTGGATACTCCAGAATCAAAAGAGCATAAATAGAGAGAGAGAGAAGAATGAATTTTGGAACCGCAGGGAACGTTCCAAAGTTCAAAGGAAATCGAGTCAAAAGGAAGAGATTCAACTCGAATGAAAGTGATTCAGTAAATAAATTTTCCATATATGCTAAGTTTTGCCTAGAGCCAAAGCTCTGATACCAACTGTAACAGACCTGCTATTTTCAACCATTCGCATCCGCACATGCCGGACTTGAATTGCTCAAAATATCATATTGTTAATTTAAATTTGGCAAAATTCAGCATATGCAGTAAAATAAATCAATTATAGAATCACAAGTACAGAGTAGTACAATAATGCGCAGCGGAATAAATAAATAGTAGTTCATGAAGCTACTATATAAACATCAGAGTTAGAAATAAAAATACAAAAGAATATTTCAGATGCGGTGAAGTCTCTAGTACGAGCAGATGACTTCTCTGAACCGATCAACTAGAAGGGCTGAAAGCGAAATCGATTGTTGGATCCCCAAACGTAGCTCCAAACTCCGAAGGTGAGTCTCAAAAGCTGTATCACTTAGTCTGACCCGAGCGTAAAGCAAAACACAAACACTCGAGTCAGGATTAACATTCTTATATCAATAAATCCAACTCAAGTGAAATATCAACTGAAATACAAGTAACTCAAAGGATGTTTGGGATAACCATCCCTATGGATTTGCAGAACTATCTACAAGGTAGAAATATACACTATAACACCATCGTCATTTAATTTTATTTATACATCAAAATCAAAACATCATTTCCCTTTGAAATATATCTATTTTCCAAGATAGTATATATATTAAATAATTTATAAAGTAAAGTATTTCAAATTTCCTCCACTACACAAATTGATTCTAATCAACTCAAGTTCCAAATTCCCATTTATTCAAAGCTCAATTCATTAATTCAATTCAGCTCCCAATACCCATTTAAACTTTCGTTATATTCAAAGCTTTAATATTCAATATATTAAAGTTAAATCTAACAGTTTCATAAAGATCTTGATTTAGCTTCATCATTATTATTTAGTCAGGAAATATCCACTTAACAAGTTCAATATCATTTAAATAGCCTTAGATTTCATTTTACAGAATATTTCCTTAAATTTATTTAAACTTAAAATATCCATTTCATACCTTTTACCAAAACCAAGTTATAAAATCATATCTTAAATCCCGAATTCAATAGTTTCAAATCGATTTAATTGGATATAATTCTTAATTAAATACCATTTCCAATTAATTCAACTTTATCTTCTCAACTTTAGCTTATTCAAAATTTTACCAAATCTATTTTGAAATATAAATTTAAACGAATCCTTAAACATATTATATGTATTAAACCAATCTCAATTAGATTAAATATTATTATTAGGTCTATGCATAAAATTTTCATTTTTATACATATAATTTCTAAGAATAAGTCTTTATTAAAACTATATTTTTCTTTCCAAAACTATAGAAATTATTTTCAAAGCATTTATATATATATGGACCAACGGTGTCTGTATATAATTACCTACGCTATGGTCAAGGGATACCGATATTTATCATTCCAATCTGAAATTTAAATATACGAGTAGATATCACTTCGACTCGCAATCCCAAATTCAATTTAATTGAAAATCGCTTGGGTTTATCATTTCAACCCATAACGAAATTCTCATATCCTAAAGTCCGTTCGGGTATGTATAATTTCAACCCATAGTGAATTCTAAACTACAGGGAACTTGAAGAGTGATAACAAATTATACAATAAAATAACAGGCATATATCATCAATAAAAATATAATATAAACAACAGGATATGGTGTCATATCCCATTGGTGAACAATTTCAGATAACAACATATATAGCATTGTAAATAACTAACAGCAGCATATTTCAATTTTCGTTTCAATTGAAATCAAATTTAATAAATAAAAGAATGTTAATCGTGAGTGATTGCTCGCCTTTCGAGGCTAGAGAGATTTGAAATGGGTTACGAATCCAAGAATGAATTTCCAAAACGAACAAGATTGGCACGAATCACGGATAAGCTGATAAATAGGAATAGACGAATGTGAATCAAAACGGGATCGATGAAGAAGATACATTGCATATATAATTTTCAGAAAAATGAATTTAAAACGTATATTTTGAAATCGATATTTAATTCAAACACAAATAAAATTATATATATATATATATATATATATATATATATTAAACATCGTTGTTTTAAATCGAACATGTATACTAAAATCAACATATATTTTATAACAATATAATTTATATGCTGAAAAATCATCATAACACTTGTACGACTAGACCTAAAATCTCTGAAATGTATAATATAACTACCTATCTCTACAACTATGCATTTTAACAACCAAAACCTGAGATATAAATAAACACCCTACACTAGACTTTTAACAAATTAACATATATATAACGATTTAAAACAATAATTTAAATAAACAAATATATATAACATCATCCCTATAACATAATGTATAGGAAACCGTACTTTAGCTATTTATATTATAACAAAAATTAAAACGAACTACTTAAATAGATATTTATTTAAAAATATAACTTATACATAGTTTTATACATAAACAACAGATTTTATAAAAGAAACCAATATATACAATCCGTCCCTTTATATCCGTATAAATAAGACTAATAGATCATGCACTTGAATAATACATACAGGTCATGTATGTAAATCGAAAATTTATATACATATATTACTTAAACTTATAAACCATTGTTATATACATACCTTGTAAAATTACAATTATTGTTAAACAAAATGGAAACTTTTAAACACTGTTTTATAAAATCGACTCAACAACTATCATATACAAACCATATAACAATGTATTTATATACGAATAACTACAGAAAAGAGAAAAAACAAAACATACTTTATATATATATATATACACACTAGAATCGAGATGAAAATTATACATTTAAATTTTTAGTTTTACAACATTAATCACTAATGCTTTTACAACACTCAGCTGCCATACTAATATATGTTATATTCGAACATGAATAAAAATCTAATTATATTTTCAAACTATGTATATTACTAATATTTTATAATAACAAATAAGATATAAGACTAACATATATACACGTCTCTGAAAAGCTTGGCTTAAAATTCACATAAGCATTAAACATAAAAAAAATATGTAGATATAGTTTTATGCTAAAATATCAATTAAATGGAGACTGTTATAATGTTCAAGGTTTTATTCACGCATATTTAAGTCTATATCAGTAAGATTTACCTTTAAGTTCAAATAAAACAATTAAGATATAATAGGTATATTTGTTTCAAAGTTAACCAAAGCTGTAACACAGATTAACCCTATATAATATATAAAATAAACCTTACAAAATACTACACATACAACACATGACTGGTACATACATATATAAAGTATAATATATAACCAACATGCGAAACTTGTAAGCACAACAAAGTATATAACTAATATACCTTATGTAAAACATAGAAGTGCTGATGCTTCAACGCTCGAGAGGGGAGAAGCAAAGCATGGACAAAAAATATAAAAATAAAAAATAAAAAGAAGAAAATGGAGGCCATACCTTCAGAGCTCACGCACGCAAGAAGAAATGAAGGAAATGTTGAGATGCAATTGAAAACTATTTGTGTACGAGGCTTATATTTATCAGGGTTACGTTGATTGAGGTGAGAGAATATAGGAAAGAAATAAATTTAAATCAATTATACACGATTGTGTTGATTGAGGTGAGAGAATATAGGCAAGAAATAAATTTAAATCAATTATACACGATTGCGTTGATTGAGGTGAGAGAATATAGGCAACACGATTGCGTTGATTGTGTATCAGGCTAAGGAATATATTCCTATCAATTCATACCCGAGAGGCAAGAAAGTTTCCGTACGTATTGGATTGCTGATAAGTTAGTAAATCCAATGCAAAAGTGGCAAGCAAATATTTGTTGTTTTGAACGGTAAGTAAATAAAAGAGTTTTTATACCAAATTAAAACCATTGAATCAAAAAGAACGTGTAAAATTTTACATGTGAACTTCAAGCAATCTTGAAACGGATTTTGAACGTCTAAAGAGAAATAAATTTGCTTGAAATGGCTACGCGAATTTGGAGATTTTATTCCTACTATAAAAATGAAGAAAAAGGGAAGCGTAGAAATTTACGTGTAACCTATCAAAGCTAGATTTAAAAGAAACTGAACGGCTAGGGAAATGATTTCTTTCCCACTTGGAAAGCAAGGCTGCAGATAAATTTATTTATTTAGTTAAGGTAATAAATTTTTATTAAGAATGCGCACTATAGATGCATTAATCAAATCAACCATACGCCCACATAAAAATAAAAGTAATGCATTTAAATTTATACGTTTTCTTATGTATTCACTACTTATATTTAGTAAAATATATGTTTAAAGAGCATTTCATTAATTACGTACTATTTATATGCTAACTAAATAAATCAAACGGATACGAACGTACAATTTAAAACGTTCGTTTTATAAAGCTTGTCTATACACTATAAATTTTAAAATTTATTACTTAATTAAAAATACGATTTGTTTACATCCATCTGATTCATTCATTATTTTCCAAGAACAGATGTATATAAGTAAAAATATTAATTACTCAATTTAAAAAGTATATAATCTAACATAAAAAAAAGCAAAAGCGGAAAATAAGATCGACGGAGCTATAGAAGTCCAAATTTGGAAAAACAAAAAATGACGTCTCAGTCAGAAGATGATTTAGAATTTTTCTATGTAAAAATATTCAGGTTTGAAAAATATTTTATTATCAACAATTATTAACTGACTTGAATTTTATAGAATTTCGCAATGAAATAAACTTTCATTAAATCTGATGAAAATTTATCATCTTCTATATTTAAATATATGTATTCCAATTATAAATTTTTAATTTCAAATTCATTATTTAAAATTTCTCCAAAATTCAATTAAATACGTTAATAAAACCATTCAATAGAATGGCGGGGAATGCAACTTCTCTTAGTTTAACACGCTCTTAGAGACGTACGAGCTCAAGGGTTGTATTTTTGTGGAAGCAATTAGTAGTCAACGAAAATGGCAATGTCGCATTCAAAGATGATGTGATATGTGAAAGGTAATCGCAGCCTCAGTCCTCATCACCCAGAAATGACAGAAACAAGGTAGAAGTAGTAAGGCTAAGTGGTTCGCTCCCAATTAGGAGATGTCATCATCCTTCTAGATTTACTCCACACATGTCTAAGTATGTGGTGAATGTATGAATTGGGTACCCGTTAAAGGTCGGTAACGACCGGGGTGATGACATATTCGTTACTATCCAGCATGAGGGTAGGCCAGTCTTGTGTTGGTTTAAGAGTCTAGTATCTGGACCCTAAGTGCATCTCTCTAGAGGTGTATTGTCGTAAGGTAGTTCCTTACCTTTTTATTTGTATGGAAATTCATTCTCCAATAAGAACCTGCGGTTTTGTTTGTATTGGCGTAATGAATAACCCCAGTATTTAATAATGGTAACAATTTCGGCTAAGATTAATAAGTTTATTTGCAATGTTTTTCAAAGATATATCATTAGAAATAGTATTAAATGTTTTGGTATATAAAAGCAATTTAGTTATCATAAGTTAAAATCCCATCTGTTTTTATGTGTGGGCGTGATCTTACTGGATACTCTTTCTTTTCAAAGGATTTTATTCAAAGGCTGATATATGACACTGTCATTTATATTTTGAGTTTCTCATGCTGGTTTATCAAGCCTGCTTCGGGTATTTTCAATACTCGGATCAGATCCGAGTAGTTTCAGGTTTAGTGAAGACGGTTGGAGTTTCCAAAGGAGGGCTGGAGATTTTCATTTATATATGGACGTATTCTATTATCCGCTGTTGTTGTTTGCTGTTTGTCAGCATTTGTAAGGACAGATGTTTATAATTTTCCAAGCTAAATTTAGGTTAGACTCTGATATATGTATCATTAAAAAAGTTTTCGTTGTAAATATATTGTTCAGTATTATATATATTATGCCATTCGTGTGAGATTCTGTTCTGTCTTTATTTTCTTTTCACCCCTTAAAGATCCGCTTATTCGTGCAATTTGAGTTGGGCATGTGTGGTTTATTGTCGGCTCAAAGGGTACGGAAATTAGGGCCCTCACAATGACAAACCTATAGCACACCTTCAAACATGATTGCATATGTCTTCTCCACTATAGATTCGATGCTCTCTCCACTACAAGTTCAAGGGATCCAACGATGACCTCTAACGATTCCTACAGATCCAAGAAGAATTAAAGATGTGGCGGTGTTTGTGTTTCTTTTGCTTTACAGTAAAAAGAAACTGGAAAATGAAAGGAGAAAAGTGATGGGAGGGAAGTAAGGGTTTGGGTGGGTTATTTATAATAAAATAATAATATTATGAAATTCTTAATTAAAATTGCTTTACGTTTCAAGCTTGCACGACTACATAGCATTTCTGATCGTTACGGAACTTGACAGAGCTCATCATTCTAAATTTAACGACACTGTATTTCGTCAAAATCTGAGGCAGTGCTCCAAAATGATAAATTCACACATTAATTAAAAATAATTATTTTTAAAACAAGTTTAATCTCTTTAATTAAATATTACATCATTTATTATGTAAAAGGAGTTTAAATAGGCTTATCAAATCAATTTAATTACATTAAATCTAAGATTTAAATATTTAAAATTACGATATTAAATATAAAGCATTCAATATTCTAGGTCGTTACATTCTCCCCTTCTGTAGAATATTTCATGTCAAAATAGCGACATGAGCAGCAAAAGCAATAATCACACATCAATACCTAATGGTATTGCAATCACCAGCCACCAGTAAACAATTACATAATAATATTGCACGGTAGTGCAATCATTAGCAACCATAACTTATGGTTCACCTAAGTTCATAAACCTTCTCATCGCATAAGGATGACAAACAGTATAGATCGCATAAGGACAACTTATGTCTGTTGCCTTTTTACTAAGAAAGAACAACTTCTATCTCTAAATTGATGTCGACTAACATGATCAATCGAGACAACCACACCTCATTCTATAAATATTCTATAAATACCAAATCCTAAGGCCATACCTAAGAGATACAGACTTACTCTGCATATACAATATCGTATGGAATCGAATATCACAATATCCTAGCCATCTCATCTCGAAGCTACCAGATGGCTCTATATACAAATCTAGTTTCATCTAAAACCATTGTTGTAGTCTCTATATCTCCTAGCATCTATGGCATATGGTCCTCGAACTTACCATATTGCTCTATGGTCGCTTTGGACCTTTTAAGCACCTCAAGGATCTCCAAAAAAAGCTTGGCCCTTGGAATTGCAAATTTTGAAACACCTTCAATTCGATAACAACATAGTAGTTCAAATGTTGAAAAAGGGAATTCATACATCTGACACTGAATTTAAAGTCTAACCAAAAAATCCGTGTGTGCTACTAGAATAATGCAAGATCAGTTTCCCTGAAATTCAGATATTTGAAATTGGTATTCAGATATCCAAATGCTTGCAAAGATTAGGATTGAACTTGGACGAGAGAATTTCCCTTAATGCAAATTTGTCCCGCCATTTTTCAATTCATGTTTCTCTTATTGCCTTCAAGGTTTTACTTTGTGTCACCGAAACATTTCATAACAATGTCTTCCTAATCATATTCACGTCCTAGTTATAAATGATTCGACATTCGAACGAGTGTTTCTTACTTAATGAACAATTTGAGGCAATGGATATCGTTTCAAACCTGTCACGACCCGAAATCCAATGTTTGAACATTAACATCAAATACCTCACTTGTATTCGACTGCCGAAGATTCAAACGTCGAACTCCAGTCGGATAGAACTTATAACAACATTAGATGAATATAAAACAGTGGAAACGAAATGAATATCATGCATTACATCACAGATACAACATCATCATAATATCCATTATAACATCAGAGTATCATAATACATATATTACAATTCCAAATAGAACAACATAATAGAACAACAAGTGATCATATGCCAAAAAGTATTCAAGGAAATAGAGTGATAGTGAACTCCCAAAAACTAAGCACCTTGAGATCCAAAAGCTTCCAAAATATCTCCAAGGTAAAAGCCTCCAAAAACCGATAGCCTCTAAACCAAAAGACTCCAAAAAACAGCTAACACCATAACACGGAAGCATGCTACTAGGCTGCCCGTGTGGAAATGATGGGCACCCAGAGTTTAGAAAGGAAACAATAAACTCCGGGTCAGTCATGAGACTGGTATGAGTAAACAAATATAGTTGCTTTTAAACAAAACAGATTTATAAAAGAAAACCGTTCATGCTTTTGGAAAATGAAACTACCATAAGGCCTCCCGGCACACACATAATGCAATCACACAATCGGGGAAGATTTCCCCTTATGATAGTCAAATATTCTTAATACGAGAAAAGTTCTTTGATATTATTACTAGTGCATAGTGTGAAAACATTTCAAAAATATAATATTAATCTTAGCCAGCATAGGTACCATGATACTATGCCTACTATAGCTGCCATATGAGGTGGCAGGTTATACAAATTGCAATCGTAAAGGGCTCGTATTGTTTCTTTGGATTTCCAACAAATGGTCAGGCTAACGAACTTCCTATGCCACATGGGTATGCCTCTAGAGGGACGTCCCGAGAACTTAACCAGTTCTCTGCCAACACAAGGCCGGGTTACCTCTGTAACTAGGTAACTACTACACGACTATGCCATTCTCGATCGTTTGCGACCTTTATCCAAGGGCCCTCTACCGCAAAGCAACAACCCCACAGTAAATGAGATTGCATCAACTACATAGGTAAAGTATCTGGGCTCCATACCATGATACTACCTTTTTCCAGAAGGAAATGACATACCCTAATGGGTGCGACCCTCATAACCTTGCCGCATCTTTCCTGTTTCGACCATTTCCGGGGTGTGAGGTTCGATGAGGTCTCGTCCATAAAGCTACGCTTTACACGAAAGCCATGCTTTTATCACAAACGATCAACAAATGATCATCAACACACAGCAGCACTTAGCATGCCACACTACCAAATTTGGAGTATATCGCTGATAACCTTCAACTACATAACCTATGAGCTCGTACGTCTCAGAGAAGGGTGTTAAGCTAAGAGAATAAATTCTCCGCTACCAATAAATATGTATTTGAAAGAAATCTGCTTTATATCTCAAAGTGTAGTGTCAGACACACAACCATACAAGTCTGTTCCGGGTTTGAATAGAACCGAAGGCACTTCATCCAATAAAGGAAGAAGCCCTTGCAAATCCGGGTGTCCACAATTCCGATCGGACTCCCCATCACATGTGGAGATCTCTATACCGGAGCAACTCAGTGCAGAGACAACCGATAGGTTATCCTATTGTTTTCGAAGACACCCGGTCTTCACCACCGTCTTCAAATGCTATTAATTTCGTCAAATAACTATTTGGAATGGGTTATATGACACAAAGGTCCTCTCCTAGCTAATTTGAATAGTGAACGCTTAATTTTAAAACACGTGGGTGTATCAATTACAAGGATTCATATTCAGGGTCCGATGTGGGTTTCGGATAACTAACTGAAATCTGACTCCCTGTCACGTCGAAGTTTAAATGCCGTTTTACGGGCAAAAGGGTTTTCACATACATATAGAAACAAATCACAAATCATAATTCAGCATAAAGCAATCACTGTATCACAACAGAAATGTCAATCCAGTGCACAACATTTGATGGTTGTTAATCATCTTCAATTAAGGTGAAATGATTTAAGTGAATTAACCATATAATTATTTTTATTAATTACAATTGATTAATCCTTTATCATCTTCACTAATTAATCATTTCTTAATTAATTATCTTAATTAATTTCAAATTATTTAACCTCGATCATTAACTAATTAAACCATAATTACTTTTATCAATTAATTTCTCCTTAATTAATAATAAATTACAAATTAATTAACCTTAACTATTTATTAGACTAATCTTTAATATTAAATAATTAATTAAGTGATTGCCTTTTTAAAATAATTAAATCAACAAAATCATTAATTATTTAGTAAATCAAAAGATAAATTAATTACTTCGATTATCCTTTTAAACCTTGTTTAATAAATCACCTTTATAACATTAGTTACTTTTAAAAATGTTAAGATTTGGTTTAAACAACACTTTATCTTAATTACATTATTTACTAAATATAAGTAACTTTATAAACATATGGTATCAAAACTAAATAAACTAATATTTAATTTTTTTGAAACATCTTCCTTAGGTCCTGAATCTATTTAAAACTTTAATCAAATCATAGTTTGGAAACATAGTTTTAAAAGTGTTAAAGAGTTTGGAAATTTTTAAAGTAAAAAAAATTATTTCATTTGTCAGGCACGAGACCTACTTCGAGTCAACCCCGAGAATTTTTCCCGTTTGCTTTGAGTTTCGCCAAAATTTTACCCGAGTGCCACAATTTCAACTTTAAAAATTTCCTAAGTATTTTCGACCCGATCTTTCAAAATTTTCACTCGAGTTAACACTCGAGCTTCCACTGGTTTAATCCCGAGGCCTCCTTCGAGTCACCCCTTTTTCTTCCCATACCAGCAGCCCTGATACAACCATCAACCATGTGCACGTGCACCATTGAAGACGTCGCCTCCGGCCTCCAAGATCACCACCAACAAACCACCCTCGATCCCATCTTGCTACCCAAACACGAAGGAACTCCGATTAAACATGAAAACGAAATCGAGTATCTCGATCCAAATTAACACAGCGACCATCACTAGAAAATGGCCTCGCCCTACCTTCTCTGGCCATCAAAGGTCACCAGAACTTGACCAATGCTCCATCAATGTACGACGCCGCGATTGGCACTGGTGGCATGAAGTCCGATCACCCATCAATGGCACAGCACCATCATTACTAACGCGAGAAGAAATGGGTTATTTAACCCTAATTCGATCTCGAATTAACAATCCAAAGATTTATAAATTCATCTTGTATTTTTCTAGTGATCTCAAACACTCAAACTATTTGTGACGACGAACTCGAGGCCCACAAACGCTTAGATCACCAGAATTTGACAAAAATTCATTTTTCTGATCAACCCAAATATCTCAGTGAAAGCTTAGTTAAAAATTTGAATTTGAATTTTACTTTCTAAAATCATTATATTTAAGGGGGATTCAGATAGCATTACTGAAAACAAAATTAATGAGATTCGAATTTTCGCCTTATTTGGATTATGACAGTGTTTTTCACAGTTTCCAGAAAAATATATCATATTTATTGCTTTGATTTATTACCACAACATATTGTATGCTCAAACAACACTTTAATTGGTTTTTAGACTTCAATTCCAAAAGAGAACAGAGGGAAAGATGTTGAATCTAGCATGGTTTCATTTTGTAAACCAAAGACTTAAAGGAACAGAAGAACATGAAAGAAAATCCCGATCTTAACATTCCAGGCAAAGAAAACACAAGCACAAAAATTTGTTCACATACAAAAGTCTTTAACATCATTCAGGCATTCATGCAACAACAAATGATTGAAAAGATCAAAGTTTTACTCACATTTTTTTCCTGAAGACAGAAAGCTTCTGACAGTTTTCAAAAGAGGGATGAAGCCTGTAAATTTTTTCTTTAATTTTTGAAGCTTAGATCTGCAACTTGCAAGTACAGATCTTTGATTACTCTTTGTTATATTTATTCACTTAATTCATCAAATAAAAACAATCTTAAATTACTTACAGTTTGAAATTTTTTATACAACAAAGAAGCCTTTTTTTCCTTCCTGCAACTTGAAATCCAAAGATGAGTTTAATCTTTGATCTTGATTTCTTCCTGCAGCTGATTAATATAATTATTTAAATTCTTTGCCTTATTAATGTTTAACAACTTCAAATTAAAAATTTTAAAAGAATTTTACTTGCCTTAGATTACTCAGAGAATTACTGCACTGGAAAAAGTGAAGCTCCCTTTTTTTAAACTAATCTGCGGTTTGAATTGGTTTATTAAAACTTGATTTGAAAATCATAAATTCATTAAACTATAAAGTATAGATTTTTACCTGAGAGATGGAAACATAAACTACAGCTTGATGTTTTAAGATATTGGATTTTTTTTCAACTTTGAATTGAAAGAACGTTGGTAGTTTTCTTTCTGATTTTTTTTCTTTTTTTTCTTTGGGTGTTGGAGCATGAAATGCTCTATCTTTTGTTACTGTACTTTCAGAGATTTGGGAGGCTAAATAATTTGAAAATGGAAGCTGAAAAGTTTTCTATGATTTTTTATTTTATTATTTTATTCTAGCAATGATATGGAATGCCGTTTGTTAAAAAATAATCATGAGATCTCAATTATGTTAATTTCTTTACTCCATCTCCTTTGTGAATGTTTAGCATTTGTAATTTTACAAGAAAAAAGAATTTTTAATAAATTTTTATATCATATTCACTTTATAAATGAATACACCCCTTATTCATTTGTGTGTGTATATATATACACAATGTTAAAAGAATTTCTTTAACCAATATTTGTATTATATACATTACTCCTTAATGATTTTGAAAGCCACTTATTTTTTTTAAAACATTTACTATAAATTTAGATTCAAATTCCAATTCACTTGATTTATAAAAATCCATTCACGTCTATTTATATATTCACACATATCTTGAAGAATTTAAATTCAATTTCAATATATATTTAATTCTACTCATATATGCAATATACATATGTGTATAAAATTTTAAATTCAAATGACTTTTTAAAACATTCATTATTTCAAAATTTTAAGCTCAAAAGAAATTGGAATTTATCCATGTATGATTATCACTTATTTTATTTGTTTGAAAATTTTCAATTTATTTTCAAATTAAATTTCAAAAGTTTAAATATATTATTAATTTTAATTGATAAATTTTTGGGATGTTACAAATATCCCCCCTTTAGAAAATTTCGTCCTCGAAATTTGAAAAAGAGAGGGAAACAAACAAAGGATATACGAATTCAGAAAGAGTAAAGGAATGGCTTACCAGCTTAAGCCGAGATATGCACTCTGCAATTGGGATATGATTTCTGCATATTATCTTCAATTTCCCAAGTGCAGTCCTTTGGATCGCCACTCCACTGAACTTTTACTAGCTTCACAACTTTGTTCCTCAATTGCTTTTCATCACGATCCACAATCTTTATCGGTTCTCTTTTGACTGTTAAATTGGGAGTGATGTTGAGATCCTGTTGAGCAGCTTCTTCAATAATACTATCCAGATCGTGCACATACTTCCGCATGTTAGAAATATGGAACACATCATGCACACCAGATAACCAGCTAGGCAACTGCACTCGATAGGCTAAAGAACCTATCCTCTCTAGAATAGGAAAAGGACCAATATACCGTGGTGCCAGCTTAACGGTCTTCCCAAACCTTAATACACCTCGCATATGAGACACTTTAAGAAAGACAGAATCTTCAATCTGGAATTCCAAATCCCTTCTTCTGCGATCATAATAACTCTTTTGACGACTCTAAGTTGTCCTCAATTTCTTCCGTATAAAGTCAACTTTCTCCATGGCTTCTTTAATCATATCTAGTCCAAGGACGAGTCTATCAACTTCCTCAATCCACCATGTCGATGATCTACATGGACGACCATATAAAGCTTCAAAAGGAGCCATTTCTATACTGGCCTGATAGCTATTGTTATAAGAGAACTCGATCAGATGTAAATGGTCCTCCCCAGAATCACCAAAATCAAGTATACAAGCACACAATAGGTTTTCTAAGATTTGATTGATCCTCTTAGTCTGCCCATCAGACTGTGGGTGATAAGCGGTGCTAAAATTAAGTTTTGTTCCCAATGCATCTTGAAACGCCACCCAAAATCTACCAGTGAAGATCGGATCATGATCACTCACTATACAAATTGGGAGTATATCGCTGATAACCTTCAACCACATAACCTCTGAGCTCGTACGTCCCAAAGAAGGGTGTTAAGCTAAGAGAATAAATTCTCCGCCACCAAGAGATATGTATTTGAAAGAAATCTGCCTTATATCTCAAAGTGTAGTGTCAGACACACAACCATACAAGTCTGTTCCGGGTTCGAACAGAACCAAAGGCACTTCGTCCAATAAAGGAAGAAGCCCTTGCAAATCCGGGTGTCCACAATTCCGATTGGACCCTCCATCACATGTAGAGATCTCTATACCGAAGCAACTTAGTGCAGAGACAATCGATAGGTTATCCTATCGTTTTCGAAGACACCCGGTCTTCACCACCATCTTCAAATGCTATTAATTTCATCGAATCACTATTTGGAATGGGTTATATGACACAAAGGTCCTCTCCCGGCTAATCCGAATAGTGAACGCTTAATTTTAAAACACGTGGGTGTATCAATTACAAGGATTCACATTCAGGGTTCGATTGGGTTTCGGATAACTAACTGAAATTCGACTCCCTGTCGCATCGAAGTTTAAATGCCGTTTTACGTGCAAAAGGGTTTTCACATACATATAGAAACAAATCACAAATCACAGTTCAGCATAAAGCAATCACAGTATCACAACAGAAATGTCAATCCAGTGCACAACATTTGATGATTGTCAATCATCTTCAATTAAGGTGAAATGATTTAAGTGAATTAACCATATAATTATTTTTATTAATTACCATTAATTACAATTGATTAATACTTTATCCTCTTCACTAATTAATCATTTCTTAATTAATTATCTTAATTAATTTCAAATTAATTATCCTTAATCATTAACTAATTAAACCTTAATTACTTTTATCAATTAATTTCTCCTTAATTAATTAATAATTAATTTCAAATTAATTAACCTTAATTATTTATTAGACTAATATTTAATATTAAATAATTAATTAAGTGATTACCTTTTTAAAATAATTAAATTAAAAAAATCATTAATTATTTAATAAATCAAAAGATAAATTAATTACTTCGATTATTCTTTTAAACCTTGTTTAATAAATCACCTTTATAACATAGTTACTTTTAAAAAGGTTAAGATTTGGTTTAAACAACACTCTATCTTAATTACATTATTTACTAAATATAAGTTACTTTATAAACATATGGCATCAAAACTAAATAAACTAATATTTAATTTTTTTGTCAGGCACGAGACCTGCTTCGAGTCAACCCCGAGAATTTTTCTCGTTTGCTTTGAGTTTCGCCAAAATTTTACCCGAGTGCCACAATTCCAACTTTAAAAAATTTCTAAGTATTTTCGACCCGATCTTTCAAAATTTTCACTCGAGTTAACACTCGAGCTTCTAATGATTTAATCCCGAGGCCTCCTTCGAGTCACCCCTTCTTCTTCCCAAACCAGCAGCCCTGATACAACCATCAACCACGTGCACGTGCACTATTGAAGACGTCGCCTCCGGCCTCCAAAATCACCACCAGCAAACCCCCCTCGATCCCCTCTTGCTACCCAAACACGAAGGAACTCCGATTAAACATGAAAACGAAATCGAGTATCTCAATCCAAATTAACACATCGGCCATCACCAGAAAATGGCCTCGCCCCACCTCCTCTGGCCATCAGAGGTCACCAGAACTTGACCGATGCTACATCAACGTACGACACCGCGATTGGCACTGGTGGCACGAAGTCCGATCACCCATCGATGGCGCAGCACCATCATCTCAAACGCGAGCAGAAATAGGTTATTTAACCCTAATTCGATCTCGAATTAACAATCCAAAGATTTGCAAATTCATCTTGTATTTTTATGGTGATCTCAAACACTCAAACTATTTATGACGACGAACTCGAGGCCCACAAACGCTTAGATCACCAGAATTTGACAAAAATTCATTTTTCTGATCAACCCAAATATCTCAGTGAAAACTTAATGAAAAATTTGAATTTTACTTTCTAAAATCATTATTTTTAAGGGGGATTCAGATAGCATTATTGAAAACAAAATTCATGAGATTCAATTTTTTTTTCCTTATTTGGATTATGACTGTGTTTTTCACAGTTTCCAGAAAAAATAACATATTGCTTGCTTTGATTTATTTCCACATCATATTGTATGCTCAAACAAAACTTTTATTAGTTTTTAGACTTTAATTCCAAAAGAGAACAGAGGGAAAGATGTTGAATCTAGCATGGTTTCATTTTGTAAACCAGAGACTTGAAGGAAGAAGAACAGGAAAGAAAATCCTGATCTTAACATTCCAGGCAAAAGAAAACACAAGCACACAAACTTGTTCACATACAAAAGTCTTTAACATCATTCAGGCATTCATACAACAACAAATGATTGAAAAGATCAAAGGTTTACTCACATTTTTTTCCTAAAGACAGAAAGCTTGTGATAGTTTTCAAAAGAAGGATGAAGCCTGTAAAAAATTTTCTTTAATTTTTGAAGCTTAG
Source organism: Allium cepa (assembly GCA_030765085.1). Classification (NCBI taxonomy): domain Eukaryota; kingdom Viridiplantae; phylum Streptophyta; class Magnoliopsida; order Asparagales; family Amaryllidaceae; genus Allium; species Allium cepa. The sequence continues at coordinate 984,130,616 of CM060929.1, read as the reverse complement.
ATATGCAACTTGCAAGTACAGATCTTTGATTACTCTTTGTCGTATTTATTCACTTAATTCATCAAATACAAACAATCTTAAATTACTTACAGTTTGAAATTTTTTATACAATAGAGAAGCCTTTTTTTCGTTCCTGCTACTTGTAATCCAGAAATGGATTTAATCTTTGATCTTGATTTCTTCCTGCAACTGATTAATATAATTGTTTAAATTCTTTGCCTTATTATTGCTTAACAACTTCAAATTAAAAAATTTAAAAGAATTTTACTTGCCTTAGATTACTCCAGAAAATTACCGCACTGGCAAAACTGAAGCTCCTGTAGCGACCCGACTTTCTATCAACAGAAAGACGCATCACTATTTAAGAAAGAAAGAGATAGAAGAAGAAAAGAAAGAGAAGAAAGAACAACAACACATCAGAATCTCACAGCGGAACGAATGAAATATAATATATAACATATACATAGTATCATATACATAAGAGTACACAACTATACATCTCAATTTAGACAGTTATAACATTTCTGTCTAATATACAATGCCAGAACAACTATACAGAATAACACACAGCGGAAACTATATATATATATATATATATATATATATATATATATATATATATATATATCTACACACTGAAGCCTCATGCTCCAAAGCTCTTCCAGAATTCGTCAATGATAACCTGAATCACTTGACTACTCATACATAATATGAGTACCCAAGAGTTTAATAAAACAGAAAATAAACACTCGGGTCAGACAGGGGTCTGGTGTGAGTAATCGGTTTAAAATTGCTTAACTTTAGAAAATCCTTCAAAAGAAAAGGTATAACGTAAGACTTACCACACATAAACATGGAGAAGTTTTTACATTATGCTAACCAAAACATTTGATAGGAAATCCAGTGATATTATAATAGTGCCTAGGGTTTCCAAGTAAATATGAAATAGCCGAAATTGTTACATTCATTAAATTCCAGCTACTAGCCACAAAAGTGGGTAATACAAACAAAACCGTAGGGTCTCGTAGGAAGAATGGGTTTCCATCAATGGCAGGGCTACTGGGGTACCGCCGTCACAGAATGTGGCTTAGATCACCGTACCGAGGACCACTCCCAATCCCCTGCAACACAAGGCCGGGACCATTCCTTACTGAACAGTCCCGAACAAGACCACCCCGCAGTTGGCTGCAGACCAACCGCCCACAAAATCGAAATAAAAAGGGACATTTAGACAGGGGTAAATCTCGTCCTACTTGGGCATGACCCACTTAACCTTGCTGCACCTCCCCTGTTTTAGCCATTCCCGGTTGATGAGGCTTGAGGCTGCGATTACCTTTATAGGACACATTTATCTTAGAATGCTCATCGTCTACCTGATGATGTTCTGAAAGCATTCAATCCATACAAGTCTGTTCCGGGTTCGAACGGAACTGAAGGCACTATCTCGTTGCACTCATTTTGGAATCACCCTCAGAGTCAACGACTATAGCCCTTGCACTCTGAATCACCATCTCGAACCTGTAAGTACTATCTCCGTCAAACTCATCACGGAATCACCCCCAGAGTTATACAGACGAATAGTTCTTACACCTCGAGTCTTCACTTGCACTCCACTTGGATTCACGACCTAACGTTTAATTTGGATCGATGCGGTTTTCGGATATCCAAATATGGAAACCCGATCCTGGTCTCACCGAATCCAATCACCGAATCCAATCGCCAATTTTTATATTGTTAGGAAAAATGTCGATAGATATTACTAAATTATAATATCATCCTTTAAAAGAATTTTAACTTGTCAATTTATAATGTAAAATGATCAAATTAATTTAATTATTATCAAAGATTATTAAATTGATATTGCTCAAAATTCCGGGTCGTCACAGCTCCCTTTTTTTAAACTAATCTGCGGTTTGAATTGGTTTATTAAAACCTGATTTTAAAATCATAAATTAATTAAACTATAAAGTATAGAGTTTTACCTGAGAGATGGAAACATAAACTACAGCTTGATGCTTTAAGATCTCAGGTTTTTTTCAACTATGAATTGAAAGAACGTTGACAGTTTTCTTTCTGATTTTTTTTCTTTTTTCTTCTTTGGGTGTTGGAGTTTGAAATGCTCAATCTTTTGTTACTGTACTTTCAGAGATTTAGGAGGCTAAATAATATCTTCATCATCATCATTATCGTCATCATGAGGATTTAAAGAATATAGAGGTGCAACCAAGCTGGAATCCGAATCTTTAAGATCAATATAAATCTGCTTAACAGATTGAGGATGTCGAAGATGAATAGTCCGCTCAGGCATAGGATTCGAGCTTCATAGAGGTTAACCCAATCCATTCCCAAAATCATTCCAAAGCCTAAGTAGCGCATAACATGCAAATCGGCTTGGAAAGAAAAATCACACAAAATAATTTTGACATCTTTACACAATAAACTGATTATTGCGGATCCATTAACCAGATTCGCAATTCTCAATGAAGTCATTAAACACAAAACATGCAAAGAAAAGGTATCAACAAGTTCTTTTGATATAAAAGAATGGGACGCACCCGTATCAAAAAGAACTCGAATAGGATGATCACGAAATAAAATAATGCCATCAAGGATAGAATGAGAAATACCTTCACCACGAGATGTGTTGCCAGAGGCTTGAGCAACATTAAGCTTTCCCTCCTTCCTGTTTTAAAGTTTGGGACAAGAAGATAAATAATGATCCGGGCTTTTGCAACAGCGACAAGTATGAGGCTTTGAACACTTGCTCGCATAATGGTCCTTAGAACCACAGTTGTAGCATTGCCCACCACTTGGGCTAGAAGTCTTTACCACCGAAGTTGATTACTTCCCTTTCTTATTGGGATAAGGACCTTTGAATTTAGTAGGCCTTTTCTTGTTGTTGAAGTTTGGTTTAGCACTCACAACTTCAACATCACTCTCTTTATCTGCCTCTTCAAGTCGAAGAGCGATAACAATGAGTTGATCAAAAGAAACTTCTAATTTTAGAAGTAATGGCTTCTTGAGATTTTTATTCAAGCCATAGACAAATCTTTGGTTCTTCTTCAATGGGGTGTTTATGTATTCGACCCCGTATTTAGAAAGTGACTCGAAGGATGCGACATAATCTGCCACAGAAGATCCACCTTGAACAAGGTCTATAAAACGGCGAGCCAAAGTCACCTTTTCAGCTTCTGGCACAAATTTTAATTCGAAGTTGTTTTTGGAATTTCTTCCAAGTAAGATCCGCTTCATTTATTTCAAAAATCAGAAGCTCATACCAATCTAATGCTCTTTCTTGGAGCATACTCGAAGCCACTTGGACACGGCGAAGATCAACAAGATTCATGCGAGAAAAGATTCGATCGCACGTTCTCAGCCAAGCCTGGACTTCAATAATAGTTTCAGAACCTTTGAATTGCTTCCCGCCCAAATTGGTAAAATCATTGCACAAATGTGCAAATCCAGACTTAGGGTGAGTAGATTCTGGATTTGAACCGGCTACTTAAGCATTCCTTACGAGGTCAAGAAGCTGCTGGGCAGACATAAATACTCCATCTTGGGCAGTAGCACGAGATTGACTGGCGCTGGGACGGCCAGGTCTAACCATTTCTCTTCCTTTTGAAAGAAAGAAAAAAGAAGGATAAGGTTATTCACCAAATGAATATCAAGCATTCTTGATAGATAAACAAGGAACCATAAAGAAAATAGGATGAATTGGTACGAAGACTCGAATTAAATCCTAAAACACGATTCCTAAGATGGACTTAGGACAATGATCCTTGCTAGATTATTCCACATTGTTCCGAAGTTTGGCTCTGATACCAAGCTGTGACGCCCCACCTCTATACCCACTCTAGGCAAAACGGTGTAATGCCGTCAACTAGGGCGGAGAATAAGGCTGTTGAGGAGCGACCATCCGTGTAATTGTTTGTGCGAGCACCGATATGTCAGATAGTACAACATGCATTTGGTTTTAGGAGGAAATCTGACACATCAATACAAACTCAAAGCTACTACACAGTGGCTATATATATTCTTTGGAAATAAACATAGAAATAAACATAACACAAATCAGTCACAGATATCCATATCACAAAGGCGGAAAAAGATATGAATATAACACATGAAAGTGTACATCAGAGTAGTGGTCAAACAAGACCCACAATATCACAAAAGAATAGCTATAAGCGCTAGACAAAAGAATAAGGATACACCAATGAGTCTATCTCTCAAATGTATACAACAAAACTACTAATCTAAGTAGTTAGCCAAAAGTCAGGGTGATAATCCCGGATGAGAAGTCAAGCAGAAACACCTGTAACATCTCGGTCTGAATCGAGTATTATTTAATAAGAAAATAATAAACGGATCAGTCTATCTATAAATATCAGATAAAATGATGTAGAATAAGAGATATGACATAACATATGATAACCATAAATCCATACTGTGATAAGTATAAAAATTGAAAATCAACAAGAGATTAATCAATATCACCAGAATCTTCTCAAAGATCAAAAGGAATGTCATACTCCTTATTTCATTCACCAAGCCACAAATATTGACAACATATAAATGCCAATCATAAAATTGGTGAAATTCAAATTCTAGAAATCATCAATAGAAATCCAGGAATCACAAAAAAAGGGGGAGGCCTATCAAAAAAGGGGACGCTATCCCATGGTCGCTAACCATAGAGCCGGTGCAACGACGTAGTACAACGGTACGCCCGAGAAACCTAAAACTCGTAAAATTCGTAACAACGCCGTAGTACAACGGTACGCCCGAAGATCCGAACTCCATAAAAACGTGGGTCGCTGGCCCACAAAAATTGGGTCGAAACCCCAAGAAATAAATAGGTCATTAGCCTATAATAAAAATGAGACGAAACTCAATAAAACGAGGTACCATCCCCTTCGTGGACAAAGAAACATAGCATAGCGCTAGTCTAAAACACAAAAATGATCCTCAATGATCATCAAGAAAGTGTCAATTACTCTAAGCTAGTAAATATATGAGCTTAGCTTCATGTCCCATAACCACTAGCTTAACTTAAATATTTACGAACAAATTGTAGATCTCCACTAGAAAATTTGTCACAAGAGATTCAATCGAACAAGTCCAAAAATTAACCAACGAAGTAAACGCAAGCGTTTCATACCACTTGTTTTACGAAGCCGTTTAATTAGATTTCTCGTACGAGTGAGATAAAGTGACAAATCACAAAAATGATTGTAGAACAATCAATCACCAAAATTCACATTCAAAAACGTGAATAAAATCCGAAGAAATCGATACCGAATTCATCAAAATGGATATTCCTAAAAATCCCGAAGAAAAGGTCATCAAAGACGATAATAAATGATTGCAACAAATCGGAATCAACACGAATCGATTAAAGTTGGAAATTCAAGCTAAATAGGCAAATAGGAAAAAGACTGCAGATTCAGACGTTTGAAAGAAGTGATTCAGACGTCTGAATCTGGTAAACTAAAAGTTTTCCAAAGCATATTTGAGACGTCTAAACCCTGTATTTCAGACGTCTGAAATAGGCAATTTTTAGCCTAAACAAACCAATTCAGACTTCTGAAATATAGATTCAGACGTCTGAATCTGGGAATAAAAATCTTCCCAGAATAATATTCAAACGTCTGAATTTAACGTTTCAGACGTCTGAAACTGGGGTTAAGGGCATTCCCTTAACCAAGACCAAAAATGGCCGAAATAAATACCGGAAATATCGGATGAGCAACGACGACTAAGGATTTATGCCAAGCGACAACCCAGCCTTAAAAGCTCTTCGATACGCCTCAAATATCAATGTCCAAATATCCATAATAGGATTTTCATAGATTTTGATTTCAAAACATCAAAAATTGGGATATAGACCAAATTAATCCAAACCAAAATCAATTGCACAAGAATAAGTGTTAGGAATTCATACCTAACAATCGAAGATAATTATAGACTAAGATGTGAGATAAAAATCTCACCTTTGAACACAAAATAAATGAAGAATAAGCTGTAGAGTAAAGGCAAGGACAATCACTCTTCAATTCCAACCCAACAAATTTGAATCTAAGCTAAAAAGAGAAACATTTCCTAAGTTAGGTTTAGGAATTTCTGAAATTGATAAGAGAATGAGTTGGAGAAGAAGAAGAGGAGGCTTACCAAAGCTTCTTTTATAAATTTGGAGCTAGAACTTGATTTACAAATGGAAACTAGGGGTTGGAGTTTTAATTTCCCATTCCTCTCTCCATTGTTGCTAAAGCTTGAGTATTAGGAAATAGAAATGAAGTAATGAAGAGAAGAGGGGTGAAGCTAGGGTCTAATAGGCTGAAACAAAACCAAAGCCCTAAGTGAAAAAGCAACAAAATTCCACTAACTCCAAACATATCAAAGTTTATACTCAAAAAGGTCGCGAACATCATTTTGAACTCAATGGGGGTGGTCTCGAGTCCTAATTTGACAGTTTGCAGAAAGTAGCTTTTCGGACTAAAATCCGACTAACGATAAAATATTAAAATAAAATATTTAAATATTCAATCGTAAAATATGCGGGTTGTTACAAGTAAAGCCTTCAAAATGATTCCTAAACAACAATGACAAGTGGGCTAATGCGTCCATATACGTAAAATGTTTCGGATTGGCCCAGTTATTGTCTATACTATAGCATTAAAACCGAGTCTCTCTATGAGCTCTCGCATTGCTTCGTGTCTTATCCACTTTTTGTTCCTTTTTTTATGAATAAATTAATATCTATTTTATCTATTATATTATTATTATATATAACAGAGATTATTTGAATCTATGTATTCTTATCTCTCATTCACTTTCACTCAAACCACTCTTCTCTAACCAATTAAAAGGGAGAAATTTTCTCAGTCCATAATTAAATATGCTCATAATTTTCCATCTTCACTCTATTCTCCCTCATTTCATAATTTTTTCCCCTTCCATCTCCATTCTTATATAAAAAGTTCACTTTCAATCCAAATTAGAGAGTTTTTCCAAAAAAAAATATTGATCTCGTAATATTATTAACATGATTATACTTAATTCTCTGCTCTTTCACAATTTATTCCTCTTCCATCTCAATTTTTATATAAAAGATTAACTTTTCAATCCAAATAGGAGAGTTTTCCAAACAATTTATATATTGATCTCATAGTATTTTCAGCTTGATTGTTTTTTGATTTGATCTATCCGTGATATTCGCTTTTTTATTGATCTAATTTTTTTAGTTTAATCATGTTATGCGTGGTAGTTTTTCTGTATGTAGCTTTTAGTGTTAAGGTTCTTATGAAATAATAGTCCAATAACCGCAAAAAAAGTTTGACTTATATGGTAAACAAGCTCGATTTAAAGGTTTGGTCTTTATTTTATTACACATCTTTTCTTCTAATTCGAAGTTGAATTTTTTTTATCATAAATTTATCATATTGTATCTTTGACTTAAATTTTATGTCCAAATTTCTCTTTCCCTCTGATTTTCATTTCAATCACAATTTATTTCCCTTTTATTTCCATACTCACTTTATTCTCTAACCTCCTACAAATTTTTCTCTTTCATTCTTCACTCTCGTATATATAAAAAAGTAATTCTCAATTATAAATAAATTAGATATTTTTTTCAAATAATTTATGATCTTTTTTTACTAAATAATTTATTTATTATTCTCTTAACTTTTGATTAAAATGATTATGGTTCAACTAAATTCATCAATAGTTCTTTAACATCGTATCAACGTTAATTTTTTGTTCATATTATGAAGTATTTGTTTTTCTACCTATTGATTTTAGTGTTAGGATACATATGGATAAATTATTCAAAAGCCACCGAAAAACTTTGACTTACTAGATCAATGTGTTTGATTTATAGGTTAGAACTTTATTTTATTATATATATTTTCTCTTAATTCAAGATCAAATTTATTTTATTTCTCTAAAATTTTATGTCACGATTTTTATTTTCCTCTGATTTTGTATTGAACCCTTGATTTATTTTGTAGGGGTTTATAGGATTATTACTACATAGGCATTATAGAATATTCCTTTGTTATTTACAATTTATTACAAGTAAATTTGAACTATTTTTTTCTTTCTCATTTTTATATCATATTCCTTTTTCATATTTTTTCATCGGTAAGATTACGAACTTGGGTTCCTTTATTTACTTTGCAGGGAATTATTTGTATAAGTATACATAGATACCATAAACCTTAAGTTGTTTTACATAATCAATGGGAGTTGTCAAAGGGAGAAATACTTTGGATGGAGGAAGTAGAAAAAATGTATTTTGTAGTGAAAAAAATTCATCAAATGAGAGAACTAAATAATTCGTTCTTCCCTCATAAAAATAAATCGTAAATACTAAGTGAACTTTATCATTATAATTTTCTCTCTTTTCTTCACCTAATTTTCTGTCTCACCAATATCCTTATTTCTACCATATCTCTAAAACTCGGTAATTTAAATAAATAGTTAAAAATTGAAGACCGTGGAGGTGGACTCATCTTGATCTCAAACCTTGTTTCTATTAGGTCAAAGTCAACTCATTAAGATTGAAAACACAAATGGATTAACTAAAAATTAACGATGAATATATTTTTAGTGGCATAGAATAAGTGAAGGAATATTTTATTTTGAAAATTAGAAGCAAAGGAAAGTAAGAAGACTATTTTGCAAGTGTGTGTAATAATTTTCTATAATAAAATAGGTATAGAACACATATTTCTCTCCTTATAATTTTTTTTCCATTTAATTTTTTCCATATCATTAACTCCCATTATACAAAATACTTCTCTCTTTAGTAGATTCCTAATCAAATAGAGCTAAAGTTATCTTTATTTCATTCCCAAATGTAAATATAGAAGAAAATCAATTTGGAAGAACAACATTATTAGAAGTATGATGAAATGTTCATAGGAAACACACATTAATGGTTATCACTATGGAGATCTTACAGTACAATGAGGTAATTATCCATGTTTTTTCTCGATGTTTTTTACGTTATGCTTTTTTATAGTTCGAAAATGTTTATAAATAATTTTACGTTAGGTATAGTTATTTATCATGTGCATAACTGAAGTGTTTTTTAAATAGGAAGGATAATTTCAAATAGGGAAATTTTATTCATATGCATCATTTTTATTAGTTGATCCACACTTGAGTTTATCCACAACTCATTTTTTTGTTTATTCACCTATGGATGGATTTACTAATTTATTAGTTTATCCACATGTGTATGAATTTACTAATTTTATTATTATTATTTTGAGCGTTGAACATTTTTTATACTTTATGAAATGCATCATGCATCATGCACCATAGCACATGCATACACAATAACCATATTCATTCAACTAAAATCAATTGAATTACGCATACAGAATAATCATACACCATAACGCATGCATAGCAAATAAATTCTTGCATAAAAAAATTAAAAATTAAAAAAAGGAAGAAGTAGAAGAATAGATGTAAAACGTCAATTTCTTAGAATAGATAGATGTTATTGGATTCAACTTTAGCTTCAATGGGTACAAGATATTCAGCTAGTATTGAACAAAAAATCTCTAAAATAGATGATGTAATACTATGAAGAACAACTTAATGACCGTTTGTCTTCAGTTCTCTTTATTTCTACAATCTCAGATAACACCATACATTATAACTCGACCCAATAGATATTCCTAGTAAGAATATTGACTTTGTTATCAACTTGTTCAAAAATTGCATACTATTATTGAATCAAACCATAAATTGTCTATAAGTTCAACATAAGCACATATTGCACATCTCCTTATATGATAAAATTTTACCTACCGCTTTAGTCGTGGCTCAACATATGTATGTCCTTTAAAATTTATATATTTTTTCCAATGGATCAGTATGAAGTCCATATAACTTCTACTTTCCATTGATCAAGCATTCACAGTTTAACCCCTTTCAATAAGAAAGGACATCCACATTTCTTTGTTTCTATATTTCTAGCCATCATTAGTTGGTTAATAGGTGTCTTTTTGTTGATCCTAAGGTAAAATCCACTTCTCTCACACCAAAATGATATTCGACCTCTTCGGCTATTTTTTGGATTTTCAAATTGTTTTAATATAACAACTACTCTACATGACTTTCCAACATTTTTGCACCAGTAAGTTCATCACACGGGTTAAAGATCTAATTTATAAATAGAAATAATTGATTTTGTATCTTTTGTGTAATGTTAAAATTAAAAAAATACATACCATGCTAGTTCGAGATGCAAAAATGCAATCCCAGTACAGTACTTTATCTTTTGAGCATAGGAGTTCACTACCGTAGATAAAAAATATCAAGATTAAACGTAAGAAAACAAAATAAAACTATATGTAAAACAATCACAAAATTAAAATTTACCATACTAAAAATTGATTTCTCGACATTATCTACACATTGCTCAACTACATCATTGTTTTTTTTACCATACTAAAAATTTACCGTTCACCTTCGTTTGTACCAAAAAAATTGATTTTCTCAAGTATATTAGAAGAACTACTCTTTTCAGACATATTCCTATTGTACAAAATGAATGGTTTGACATATTTTAACTAAATCGTATTTTCTACATGATGAAAATTTGTACATGATGAATCTTCTACTAAGGTAAAGAGTCTAATCCTCTACTGCAATGATCATTTTTAGTATATATTGCGTCATATTCATTTTCTACTATGAAAAACTTTGCAATAGCAGCACTACATACTTAGTAAAAGATTTATCATTGTAATGGTATCGTTATAAATGTCATCTCAAAAATAGCAGAAGATTATCTTAGAAGAAATATCTTTTTTCTGAAAATATGCCATTTTACCATAATCTTCTACTTTTCTACTTCAAATATGCATTAGGCCATCTTCATGCTGCATGATAATAAGAAGAAGAAGAGACCAAATTTGGCATCCTATACTTATTGTTGTTTTTTATTTAATCATAAGATGATGTGTTTGTGACTTGATTAGGCATTGAAAGGAAGAGCATGAAAGAAGAAGATACAATATCACATTGTGCGGATTAAATAATCAATTTTTGAAAATTGAAAAAGACCATAGAAGTTGGAAGTAATCTTCAAAATTAGGACGGATCAACTAATAGAAATGGTGGATATATATAAAAATTCCCTATCAAATAATATAACCATGCAACAAATGAAAGGAAGTAATTACTATTAATTTTGATTGATTTGAATTCAAAGTAATCATAGAAATAAATTGTAATTTAATTTAATTAAAGGATTAATTATATTAGTTATCTTTAATGCTAATCAATCAAAGAATAAACATAATCATTCTATTCCATTTGTCAACAATGCATTTTGCATCAAATTTTCTTTTCACGTTTTGTTTACCAAAAACCTTATATTATTTTATATGTTAAAATAGAGGTCAAGTTGATTTTTATTTTGTTCTTAAACATAAGTGTATAATATAATCAAGTTAGAAGAAAAACAATATATATGAAGTAAATGAATATTCAGATAATAAATTTTCATACTGTATTTTAGGGAAAAGGATAAATGTATAAGCACACTTTTGTTTACATTTTGTAGACATCTTTAAAAAACTTAAAAGTTAGTTTAATAAGTATTTACTAAACTTATTATTTATTTTATATGCATTATGTATTGTTTGCCAATCCAAACTTATGTGGCATAGTTTGAAATTATCCTTTATAATCAATCTTGGATTTTATTATTATTTGGTTGTGTCATTTAGTAAATTATAAAATGTTCATAAGAAACATGCATTCATGGTTATCACCAAAGTCTTGATCTTATGAAACAATGTGGTGATTATCTACGATTTAATGTTGTTTAGATTTTTTTGCCGTCTAGAAGTGTTTATAAATAGATAATTATAAACTAGAGATACAATATTTGTATTGTGTTTAACTAAACAATTTTTTATACATGAAGGATCATTTCAAATATTATTATCGTGTAAGAATAAATGGAATTATTTGTTTTAAATTTTAACCAAATTGAGTTCAAATTAATTAGAGAATTAAACTATAATTCAATTTAATGACATTTAATTACATACCAACTCTCCTTAATGTTAGTCAACTAGAGAATTAATATGTCATCAACTGATACCTTTTCATTATTATTTTTTAACAATAAAATTTTACGAGGGAACATGTAACATGAAGTGTTAAATATATTTATCACAAAAAAGTATTAACATAGGAACTCATTACATATTCTTAACGAATACTTATCTTATTTTTAAAAAGACTGGCAAGAAATTAAAAAAAGTCAAGGAAATATATAATTTAGATAATTTTCTTCAACAAACTGCTAATTAGAATAAGGATAATATTTTTTATGCTTTAAAAGCAACATCATATTTTTAACTTACTTCTTATGCTTGAAAGGAAACATTATATATTTTACATATTTAAAAGCTCAACCATAACTTTTTCTTATAGGCATAACAATTATATTAGGTTATAAATATTATATTGTGTCGATATTGGATGTAAAATCACAAATGTTACATGCATTCACACTGAGTCATAGTTACATGATATTTGAATATTTTATTTCATTGGCTATGTTTTCTTGATCTAAAGTATTTTTTATATATATCCACAAGTAATTTTTCTCATGATGATACATTATATCGTTTTGAATTATGCTAAAATTGTACTTCTTCAGTTATTATGTTAATATGAATATCTAAAACAGAATAAAGAATTATTTGGTTGTTCTAGAAATTAGAACACATTGTCCCTAAGTAATTGTCCATATAATCTTTTCATAGGGGTAATGAAGAGGTGCAGAGATCAATTCCTAATAATAGTATTATATCCATTATTTATTATGGTGGTTTGTATGACACTCACTCATAAGTTTATATATTATCTGGTTTGCCTGAGTAGCAAGAAGAAAAAAAAATATTAAACTATACAGCGTTTATAATTTTCATCAATTTATTGCGTCATATTTTGTCGAATTTATTAAAATAATATAATTCCCCAGCTTATTGGAACATTTTTCTATGATAGTTTCTAAAAGGTATTGATGGAAATGTCAAAATATTTTTTAAACCAAATTTGAATAACTATTTTCTCTAAGCATGATTTATTTATGTCAGTTATGGAACATTATTATCGTATCAAATGTGTATATATATTTGAATATATATTCAATTTAACATGAGCTCTTGTTGAACTTATTCATCTCTTAAATTAATATGTATGCTCAATAATATAATTGTTACGCAATCGCCATTATTGTTTTTTATATAAATCCATTACTGTTTATAGATATTTGCTCAACTCAAATTCTTTATCCCTTTTATGGTTGTCCCCATGTACTATATAGATCTTAGCTACTCATTTTATATCATCATCCATTCATTAAATATTATGAGTCTCACTAATTCATTAATTTATTGTAATGAATGGCTAAGATTTGCTTTGGCATGGACGGTATAGAGGATAAGGCGATGGAGGAATTCAACTCATACTTTCTCTGCAACGTTAATAAATTATTTGGTGAACCCCACGTGCATAACACATCTTCGCACTGGTATAAATAATAAATGGACTAGACCATGTCTAACGTAAAAAGGTGTAACGACCCAGAATTTTTATTAATTAAAATTTGAATATTTAATTAATTTTAAATATTAATAAGTGAAATTTATAAGTCAAATAAATTTTATTTCGAATAATTGGATTTAATTGGATAATTAAATCGATAGTTTAATATGTTAAATTATGGAAATAATTAAAAATGGGGTTAAATATGATTGAAAATGATTTGTAAAATTTTATTTTATCGTATTGAAGTTAGAATGATATTTTAGAACTTTTAAAATCGAATTAAGAGTTAATTTGTGAAAATTGAATATTTTAATATTTAATTATCGACTGTAAATTAGCCAATTTTTGAACAGTCTCAGAATTGGACGAAACTAGTTCCATTGGATCCGTAATAGTTAGTTATTATCGGATTTCAATTTTCGTAGCAATCGGAGTTATCGGTTGATCGTGGCAGCTCGAAACGCATTGAAATTGTTTTTATATTAATTTGGCGAGTTAAAATAGCCATTTTTCAAACAATCTCGTATTTCGACGAAACTAGTTTCATCGGATCCGTAATGTTATATTATTGTATGGTTTCAAATTTCGTGCCAATTGGATTTACCGTTTGTCTGGTGCAAGCTAAAACGCCTAGAAAATCGTTTAAATCGGTTTAATTCAAATTGAACGTTTATTGCCATAACTCGCACAGATGACCGAATTAGCTCCCGAAACATGTTCCATTGTGTTCGGAATGCGGGGTAAACCTTAGAAATGCCAACCGGCACGCTTCGTTTGGAGTTCGAAAAATCCGGGATGAATAGTGTCGCGCGAATTTTCTATATAAGCCCCCTAAGCATTCATTTTGCAAAAATATATCAACCCTAGGGTTTTAGAAACCAGTAGCCGCCACTTTCTGAATGAATGGCCAAAAATTATCAACTTCATCCTCAATTATATCTTCATCCATCAACATTTACAAGAAACTTTCTACATGAAAGTTGTAGATCACGTTGCGAACTACCTATCCAACGGTCATGATCACGTTTGGAGCTTTAGATCAATGGCAATTGGCTCAAGAAGGCACCACAGTCGCGCACGCATTTCTATGCATGGGGGAGGCCGAGTTTAGTGATGCTTGGGCCGAGCATGGAGTAGAAGATGCTCTTCAAGGTGGAAGCTTTTGATCGAGGTAGAAGCAAGCAGGGAGGTTGCATAAATTAACCCTACTTTTTGTGCTATGGGTTCTTGTTGCGTGTTTTTGTTTCTGGGAGAGGAAACACGTGAGTTTGGGGGAGAAGCAAGGGACGGCCTGATGTTGAGGGTGATGGGATCCTACGGCTATGATTTAGTTAGGTTGAAAATAGTTAATTTATGTTGTAAATTAGTTTATATAAAAATCGTGTAACTTCATAAAATCATAACTTTTTCATACGAGGTCGAAAACGCGCGAAACCAGTTGCGTTGGAATCGTATGGACGAGCACTACGCGATGGAATTAGATTGGAGTCGTTTGGAGTTAGTGAAAATTTCGGGTAATATTAAACGTCCGTTTAATTTTATAAGAAATAAATCGCTAAAACGAAATTGAAATCAAGGTGAGAACTTCTCACTCAATCGAATCAGTTTCGATTTTTATTTTAAATAGTTAGATTTAAAATTATTGAATGCATATTTGAATGATGATTGTTATCTATTGATTGTTAAAATAGACATTATGCGCCGTTAGTAAGCGGATGTTATTTATTAAAAACATATACCACGAATATTTCATAAACAGTGAAATTGGTATTATATATAATAGCAATATATATATATATATATTGGCATATGTATATATTGCAGTTATTGATTTCCCGCATTGTATAGTGGATGAGACCCTATTGCGCCGTCTATTAAGCGGATAATATTTTAAATCCCATATACCGAGATAATTTCGTACTGGAACGGAATTGGTATTGTGCTAATGTTTGTGGATGCAGGAAAACAGGTTGGAGGGATCCAACTGGTTTCCTCAACAGTATTTATTTGATTTCAGATATTTTGATATTTGATGGATTATCATATACGATATATGATGTCGTTGTAGTCGTGATTGACTATTTGGTGTGTAGCATCATTGGACCAAGTTTTGGAATTTTAAAGTGATTTTTAAAGTGATTTCTGAAAGTATACGTTATAAAATATTTTTGGAATTGATCCATTTTAAATAAATAACGTTATGATTTTAATGTTATAAAAATTATATTTTTGAGAAATATGGTTAAAAGTTGATTTTTGAAAATATAGGTTAATGATTTTATAAAATAGTTTAAATTGGGATTTCTGAATTTATTATAAAAAGTTTAAAAATAGGATTTATGAAATTTGATTATTTTATAAATCAAAGAGAATGGTGAAATTATAAAGGACTTTAAAGACGTTTTGAAATAATAATATAAATTGATTTATATAAAAGATTTATAAATTGATAATTTATAAATTAAAATATTTGAATTATAAAACGAGTTTTTATAAGTGTTAGAATGAATTGTGAATGAATTTCATAAATGAATGAAATCTTTAGGATTATAACGGTGAAGTTATAAATGGAATTTTATAAACAGTAGGTTTATAAAATTTGTAAAGTTATTAAAAGAATAGATTTGGGTAAATAAACGAATCTTATGAGTTATAAGATTTATAATTATGAAGTTAAAAGAACAATTTTGTAAACAAATAAATTATAAGCATTTAACTTATAATATGGACTTTCGGTATATAATTGAGTTATAAATCGAATAGGTTAATAAAGGAGATTTATAAAAGGAAGTAGTTATAAAATAAATAGAAATTGAATTTATAAACATTATTTTATAAATTCGCAAACGACTTATTTTGATAAGTAAATTGTTATAACTTATTAATGGAGTTATATTCACGTTTTAGATAGTGAATAATCCTTTGAAACAAAATGAATAGAAATGATGAAATTGGTTAACGCAGTATATTCACGTTTTTGAATAGTGAATAATATGTTAAAGAAATTGTTTTGAATGTGATGGTTTAAATAGAATTAAAACGATCTAACAATGTTTTCAAAATGTGTTGAGATTCGAAACCATAGATTTCAACATTCATTGTTGAAATAGACGTTTTCGAGAAATAGAAGGAAATGGTGGACTATAACACTGTTGTTATAGTAAATTATTTCCGAAAGGAAATGTTTTGTATAGTATTGGGATTTATATATCTATATTAATTTCGAATCCCTATACTGGTGATTTTGGGACGTCGTAACGATGTTTTACGTAACTTGCGTTTTGGCCCAAATAAATAATGGTTAAGAGAATGATTTCCTTAAAGAATGAACTATATACTTAATTTCGATTGAGTATATTGAATATTTTCCAAAGGTTGAAAATAAATAGATTTGTGAATTACTTATTAATAAATAAGTATGGAAATGTTTTTCCAATGTGAAATGAAAAGTCTAGAGAATTTATCTTTTTGAAGATAAATTGAAAATGAATAATTGAAATCGTATATTCATAGATATTTTGGGAATATAAATTCATTATGGAATTTATGAATGAAAGAGGAATTTGTTTGAAAATAAATGTTGAATTATTTTTGAAGTGTGAAATTATATATCTTGTAAAGATATTTTTGGGAAATAAATAATTTGGAAAATTATTTGGAATTTGGTGATGTGTGCATATCCATTGATAGTTCAATAACCGACTATCAATGTTTACCTTTGAAAGGTATTTGTTGTGATTTGCTGAATTTGAATGCTACACTTATTTTTAAATTATTGCGCTCGTTATTCGGATTACCCATTCCGAATAGTGATACGACGTAATGGATAGCATTGATGACCGGTGTTGAAGACCAGATATTTTTGAAAGCGAAAGGACAACTCGTCGATTGTCTTTGCACCGAGTAGCTACGGTATAGAGACTCCCTATGTGATGGGAAGTCCGGACGTGATCAGAGATTATCCGGATTGCAAGGACTTCTTTGTAAGTGCCTTCGGTTCTGTTCGAGCCCGGAACAGACTTGTATGGATTGTATGTCTGACATTACAAATTGAGATATAAAGCCGATTTCTTTCAAATATATTTCTGTTGGTGGCGGAGAATTTATTCTCTTAGCTTAACACTCTTCTCTGAGACGTACGAGCTCAGAGGTTATGTAGTTGATGGTTATCAGCGATATATTCCCAATTTGGTAATGTGACATGCTGAGTGTTGCTGTGAAATGATCATTGTGTTGATTATTTGTGATAGGATCATTTATTCGATCGTCTATCTTGGTGATCATTTCTATGATCATTTGTTGACCCAAAGCATGGCTTTTGTATAAAGTATGTTTTGTAGACGTGACTTCGTTGAGCCTCACACCCCGGAATGGTCAAAACAGGAAAGATGCAGCAAGGTTATGAGGGGTAGCTCCCTTTAGGGTATGTGCATTTCCTTCTGGAAAAGGGTGGTATCATGGTATGGAGCCCAGATACTTACTCATGTTGAAACACTTATTATTATGGTGTGATGTTGATGACGAGCGCTCGGTTAAAGGTCCCAAAGGACCGGGGGATGGCATACTCGTGTCAGTAGTTACCCAGTTAGGGGTAACCCGGCCTTGTGTTGGCAGAGATCCGGTTTGGTTCCCGGGGACGTCCTTCCAGAGGCGTTCTCATGTGGCAATGGGAAGTTCCTTGGCCTGACCATTCGTTGGAAATCCAAAGAAACAATACGAGACTTGTACGGTTTTAGTTGTATAACCTGCTATGGAATGTGGCGGTAACCTGCTATTGAACATAGTAGCTATAGTAGGCATACGATAATGGTCGTATGTTGGCTAAGATTTATATTCTACTTTCGAAATGAATTTTTCCTACACTATGCACTAGTAATAATATCAAATGTTCTTTTTAATACGTATCAAGCATCTTTGACTATCATAAGGAGAAATCTCCTCCGATTCTGCGTTTGCATTATGTGTGTGTGCGGGAGGCCTTATGGTAGTCTCATTCTTAAAAGCATTGCGAATTGACTTTAAAAATATTCCTCTATTTTGATTTTAAAGATAAATAAACTGTTTTGAGTTCTCACACCAGTCACATGACTGACTCGGAGTTTATTGTTTTCCTTCCTAAACTCTAGGTGCCCACCAATTTCCACACGGGCATTCAAGAGTTAGGTTTATCAGGATATTATGGTTATTCTGGAGTTGCTGGAGGCAAGCTGGATGGCATGGCGTATTACTAGTATATAGTATTTCTTTTTCCGCTGTTTGTTGTTGTTTGTTGTTGTACACTCTGATGTAATGAAATGTAATGTGATGTAATGTAATAACTGATATAGTTCTTTGTTTAAAGATTATTCATTTATCTATTATATGTTGTTCCGCTGCGAATTGTGAGATTCTGATATTGTTCTGTTGTTTTTCTGTTCCGTTCTATTTTCTATTCTCTTTTCTCTCTATTTCCTATCTTTTTCTCTCTTCTTCTGCCTTTTTCCTTTTTCTTAAACATTGAGAATTCGTATTTCTGTTCATCTTGAATTAATCTATGGAGATTAGTGTATATTCAAAGGAGTACGGATTTGCGGGTCCTCACAGGTGGTATCAGAGCATATGGTTAAGCGACAACCATGGTTCTGTTGGGTATTACTCATTAGAGATAGAGTCAGTAGTACTCTAGAATGATTTTGAGTGTGATAATAGCTATGAGAGCGTATTTGTTAGTGAATATAAAATTGTTTTGTATTGTGTTGACTTATCGGTTGATTATTTATAGATTCCGGTCGATGTAGTCTAGCTAACTATCGTAGATAGGGGTTTCTAAACTCTTAAACAAGATAAACCGACATGATATTGTTTTAAAATTGGGTAAATGAAATAATTTTACCTTGATTATTTTTATATATAAATAAATAATTTTTCAGAATTATTAAAGTGTATATAAGTTGATTGTTTGGATGTTTGAATAATCTAAATTGAAGAAGAATTGTATAAGCAAAAGAATTATAAGAGTTGAATTATAATTAAAGTGATTTACAATTGTGAAATAAACTTATATATATAAGAAGTGAAACTATATATGAATATATTTATGAATATGAGTTGTAAATAAAAATGAATTTAAAGTTAAATGGAAATTTACTTTAGAATTTCGAAGCTGAATTGATTTATAAGTAGGAATTTAAGTTATGTAAAACAAAGTGATGTTTGTAAAATGAAGTATAACTTAAGAGATGTTAAATCAAGTTGATATTGGTATCAAAGTAAATTAATAGAGTTAAGTGATAAATTTGAACTTAAGTTATGTAAATGAAATTCAACTTTAATAATAGAATTGAATGAATGGATTGAAGGTTAAATAATTGATATGAAATAATGAATGTAAGTGTTAATTCATTAAAATCTAATGTTATTGGAAGTTGAATAATTGAATGAAAATCAATTTAATTAAACCAAATTGAATGTAAAGTGAATAAATTTGGTTGTAATTAATATACGTTGGTTGTTAGTTGATTGTATATAATTCATTAAGTATTAATGAAATTGAAAGCTAAAGTAATTGGAATTCAATTGGAAGTTAAATGAATCTTAAGTAGAATTGAATTTGATTTGGAAGTGAACCAACTTGAATATGAATTAGTGAATATAAACTAATTGAAAATGAATGTTAGTAAAAACATCCACTGTTAATGAATCAAATGTGATTAAATTGAAAACCATTTCATTGAATATTAATGAGAATATGAATGAATATTTATTGGTTATGAATGTTAGTTGAATGCTAGTTGGTTGATGGTTGAACATATTGCTTTTATTGCATTTGCTATGTTGGCATATATAGTTATTATGTTGCTATATGTTGTATATCGATACTATTGTCTATATACATGTTTCTCAAGTTGTTTGTTGAGTGTTTAGTAGGTGCGGATCGCGTTTGCTTCGCATTTGGAGCTCGCTTTCGCGCTATATTAGCTGTATATGTTTGCTAATAAAATATAAGATACATATCTCGGATTACATACCGTACTTTTACATTTTTTCCCTGCGGGATGCCTCATTACTTGATGAGATGTATATTTGTGATATATATACTGTCATTTTTTTCGGATCGAGCCGCGCAAAGGAGACTATGGCGAATTTTTCCGAAAATATAAGGCGTTAGAATATATTTGAGAAAAATTGAATTTTTTTGAAAACTATAACTATGATTTTGGAGTTGAAAGTTAAACAATAGTAGTTGTTTTTGAAAAGATAACTAAGTATGATTTGGAAACTTAGTAAAGGTATTATAAGAAGTTTAATTATGGATTTTGGGAAAGTTAATAAATTCTGTAACTTTTCTTACTTGTTAATTTCGAGGATGAAATTCGTTTAAGGGTGGAAGTATGTAACGACCCAGAATTTTTATTAATTAAAATTTGAACATTTAATTAATTTTAAATATTAAAAAGTGAAATTTATAAGTCAAATAAATTTTATTTCGAATAATTGGATTTAATTGGATAATTAAATCGATAGTTTAATATGTTAAATTATGGAAATAATTAAAAATGGGGTTAAATATGATTGAAAATGATTTGTAAAATTTTATTTTATCATATTGAAGTTAGAATGATATTTTAGAACTTTTAAAATCGAATTAAGAGTTAATTTGTGAAAATTGAATATTTTAATATTTAATTACCGACTGTAAATTAGCCAATTTTTGAACAGTCTCAGAATTGGACGAAACTAGTTCCATTGGATCCGTAATAGTTAGTTATTATTGGATTTCAATTTTCGTAGCAATCAGAGTTATCGGTTGATCGTGGCAGCTCGAAACGCATCGAAATTGTTTTTATATTAATTTGGCGAGTTAAAATAGCCATTTTTCAAACAGTCTCGGATTTCGACGAAACTAGTTTCATCGGATCCGTAATGTGATATTATTGTATGGTTTCAAATTTCGTGTCAATTGGATTTACCGTTTGTCCGGTGCAAGCTAAAACGCCTAGAAAATCGTTTAAATCGGTTTAATTCAAATTGAACGTTTATTGCCATAACTCGCACAGATGACCGAATTAGCTCCCGAAACATGTTCCATTTGTTCGGAACGCGGGGTAAACCTTAGAAACGCCAATCGGCACGCTTCGTTTGGAGTTCGGTAAATCCGGGATGAATAGTGTCGCGCGAATTTTCTATATAAGCCCCCTAAGCATTCATTTTGCAAAAATATATCAACCCTAGGGTTTTAGAAACCAGTAGCCGCCACTTTCTGAATGAATGGACAAAAATTATCAACCTCATCCTCAATTATATCTTCATCCATCAACATTTACAAGAAACTTTCTACATGAAAGTTGTAGATCACGTTGCGAACTACCTATCCAACGGTCATGATCATGTTTGGAGCTTTAGATCAACGACAATTGGCTCAAGAAGGCACCACGGTCGTGCACGCATTTCTATGCATGGGGGAGGCCGAGTATAGTGATGCTTGGGCCGAGCATGGAGTAGAAGATGCTCTTCAAGGTGGAAGCTTTTGATCGAGGTAGAAGCAAGCAGGGAGGTTGCATAAATTAACCCTAATTTTTGTGCTATGGGTTCTTGTTGCGTGTTTTTGTTTCTGGGAGAGGAAACACGTGATTTTGGGGGAGAAGCAAGGGACGGCCTGATGTTGAGGGTGATGGGATCCTACGGCTATGATTTAGTTAGGTTGAAAATAGTTAATTTATGTTGTAAATTAGTTTATATAAAAATCGTGTAACTTCATAAAATCATAACTTTTTCATACGAGGTCGAAAACGTGCGAAACCAGTTGCGTTGGAATCGTATGGACGAGCACTACGCGATGGAATTGGATTGGAGTCGTTTGGAATTAGTGAAAATTTCGGGTAATATTAAACGTCCGTTTAATTTTATTCGAAATAAATCGCTAAAACGAAATTGAAATAGAGGTGAGAACTTCTCACTCAATCGAATCAGTTTCGATTTTTATTTTAAGTAGTTAGATTTAAAATTATTGAATGCATGTTTGAATGATGATTGTTATCTATTGATTGTTAAAATAGACATTATGCGCCGTTAATAAGCGGATGTTATTTATTAAAAACATATACCGCGAATATTTCATAAACAGTGAAATTGGTATTATATATAATAGCAATATATATATATATATATTGGCATATGTATATATTGCAGTTATTGATTTCCCGCATTGTATAGCGGATGAGACCCTATTGCGCCGTCTATTAAGCGGATAATATTTTAAATCCCATATACCGCGATAATTTCGTACTGGAACGGAATTGGTATTGTGCTAATGTTTGTGGATGCAGGAAAACAGGTTGGAGGGATCCAACTGGATTCCTCAACAGTATTTATTTGATTTAAGATATTTTGATATTTGATGGATTATCATATACGATATATGATGTCGTTGTAGTCGTGATTGACTATTTGGTGTGTAGCATCATTGGACCAAGTTTTGGAATTTTAAAGCGATTTTTAAAGTGATTTCTGAAAGTATACGTTATAAATATTTTTGGAATTGATCCATTTTAAATAAATAACGTTATGATTTTAATGTTATAAAAATTATATTTTTGATAAATATGGTTAAAAGTTGATTTTTGAAAATATAGGTTAATGATTTTATAAAATAGTTTAAATTGGGATTTCTGAATTTATTATAAAAAGTTTAAAAATAGGATTTATGAAATTTGATTATTTTATAAATCAAAGAGAATGGTGAAATTATAAAGGACTTTAAAGACGTTTTGAAATAATAATATAAATTGATTTATATAAAAGATTTATAAATTGATAATTTATAAATTAAAATATTTGAATTATAAAATGAGTTTTTATAAGTGTTAGAATGAATTGTGAATGAATTTCATAAATGAATGAAATCTTTAGGATTATAACGGTGAAGTTATAAATGGAATTTTATAAACAGTAGGTTTATAAAATTTGTAAAGTTATTAAAAGAATAGATTTGGGTAAATAAACGAATCTTATAAGTTATAAGATTTATAATTATGAAGTTAAAAGAACAATTTTGTAAACAAATAAATTATAAGCATTTAACTTATAATATGGACTTTCGGTATATAATTGAGTTATAAATCGAATAGGTTAATAAAGGAGATTTATAAAAGGAAGTAGTTATAAAATAAATAGAAATGGAATTTATAAACATTATTTTATAAATCCGCAAACGACTTATTTTGATAAGTAAATTGTTATAACTTATTAATGGAGTTATATTCACATTTTAGATAGTGAATAATCCTTTGAAACAAAATGAATAGAAATGATGAAATTGGTTAACGTAGTATATTCACGTTTTTGAATAGTGAATAATATGTTAAAGAAATTGTTTTGAATGTGATGGTTTAAATAGAATTAAAACGATCTAACAATGTTTTCAAAATGTGTTGAGATTCGAAACTATAGATTTCAACATTCATTGTTGAAATAGACGTTTTCGAGAAATAGAAGGAAATGGTGGACTATAACACTGTTGTTATAGTAAATGATTTTCGAAAGGAAATTTTTTGTATAGTATTTGGATTTATATATCTATTTTAATTTCGAATCCCTATACTGGTGATTTTGGGACGTCGTAACGATGTTTTACGTAACATGCGTTTTGGCCCAAATAAGTAATGGTTAAGAGAATGATTTCCTTAAAGAATGAACTATATACTTAATTTCGATTGAGTATATTGAATATTTTCCAAAGGTTGAAAATAAATAGATTTGTGAATTACTTATTAATAAATAAGTATGGAAATGTTTTTCCAATGTGAAGCGAAAAGTCTAGAGAATTTATCTTTTTGAAGATAAATTGAAAATGAATAATTGAAATTGTATATTCATAGACATTTTGAGAATATAAATTCATTATGGAATTTATGAATGAAAGGGGAATTTGTTTGAAAATAAATGTTGATTTATTTTTGAAGTGTGAAATTATATATCTAGTAAAGATATTTTTGGGAAATAAATAATTTGGAAAATTATTTGGAATTTGGTGAAGTGTGCATATCCATTGATAGTTCAATAACCGACTATCAATATTTACCTTTGAAAGGTATTTGTTGTGATTTGCTGAATTTGAATGCTACACTTATTTTTAAATTATTGCGCTCGTTATTCGGATTACCCATTCCGAATAGTGATACGACGTAATGGATAGCATTGATGACCGGTGTTGAAGACCGGATATTTTTGAAAGCGAAAGGACAACTCATCGATTGTCTTTGCACCGAGTAGCTGCGGTATAAAGACTCCCTATGTGATGGGAAGTCCGGACGTGATCAGAGATTATCCGGATTGCAAGGACTTCTTTGTAAGTGCCTTCGGTTCTGTTCGAGCCCGGAACAGACTTGTATGGATTGTATGTCTGACATTTCAAATTGAGATATAAAACCGATTTCTTTCAAATATATTTCTGTTGGTGGCGGAGAATTTATTCTCTTAGCTTAACACTCTTCTCTGAGACGTACGAGCTTAGAGGTTATGTAGTTGATGGTTATCAGCGATATATTCCTAATTTGGTAATGTGACATGCTGAGTGTTGCTGTGAAATGATCGTTGTGTTGATTATTTGTGATAGGATCATTTATTCGATCGTCTATCTTGGTGATCATTTCTATGATCATTTGTTGACCCAAAGCATGGCTTTTGTATGAATTATGTTTTTGTGGACATGACTTCGTCGAGCCTCACACCCCGGAATGGTCAAAACAGGAAAGATGCAGCAAGGTTATGAGGGGTAGCTCCCTTTAGGGTATGTGCATTTCCTTCTGGAAAAGGGTGGTATCATGGTATGGAGCCCAAATACTTACTCATGTTGAAACACTTATTATTATGGTGTGATGTTGATGACGAGCGTTCGGTTAAAGGTCCCAAAGGACCGGGGGATGGCATACTCGTGTCAGTAGTTACCCAGTTAGGGGTAACCCGGCCTTGTGTTGGCAGAGATCCGGTTTGGTTCTCGGGGACGTCCTTCCAGAGGCGTTCTCATGTGGCAATGGGAAGTTCCTTGGCCTGACCATTCGTTGGAAATCCAAAGAAACAATACGAGACTTGTACGGTTTTAGTTGTATAACCTGCTATGGAATGTGGCGGTAACCTGCTATTGAACATAGTAGCTATAGTAGGCATACGATAATGGTCATATGTTGGCTAAGATTTATATTCTACTTTCGAAATGAATTTTTCCTACACTATGCACTAGTAATAATATCAAATGTTTTTAATACGTATCAAGCATCTTTGACTATCATAAAGAGAAATCTCCTTCGATTCTGCATTTGCATTGTGTGTGCGTGCGGGAGGCCTTATGGTAGTCTCATTCTTAAAAGCATTGCGAATTGACTTTAAAAATATTCCTTTATTTTGATTTTAAAGATAAATAAATTGTTTTGAGTTCTCACACCAGTCACATGACTGACTCGGAGTTTATTGTTTTCCTTCCTAAACTCTGGGTGCCCACCAATTTCCACACGGGCATTCAAGAGTTAGGTTTATCAGGATATTATGGTTATTCTGGAGTTGCTGGAGGCAAGCTGGATGGCATGGCGTATTACTAGTATATAGTATTTCTTTTTCCGCTGTTTGTTGTTGTTTGTTGTTGTACACTCTGATGTAATGAAATGTAATGTGATGTAATGTAATAACTGATATAGTTCTTTGTTTAAAGATTATTCATTTATCTATTATATGTTGTTCCGCTGCGAATTGTGAGATTCTGATATTGTTCTGTTGTTTTTCTGTTCCGTTCTATTTTCTATTCTCTTTTCTCTCTATTTCCTATCTTTTTCTCTCTTCTTCTGCCTTTTTCCTTTTTCTTAAACATTGAGAATTCGTATTTTTGTTCATCTTGAATTAATCTATGGAGATTAGTGTATATGCAAAGGAGTAGGATTTGCGGGTCCTCACAAAAGGTCAAAGAATATTTTAAATGATATTGTATCGTAAACATATATCACATAGATGATCATAATGAGCATATGTAAGCGTGACTCCATATATCCATGCCATGCACATGAAACATCATATATAACAATATATATGCACAACTATGCATCCAACCGCACATTATTATAAATGGGTGAAACAATCCAGTATATAAACTCAAACCAAGATAGATCCAATAGATAATCAAAGATAGCATATAACTTAATCACCCAAATATAGCATATGAATAACACCATGCATCAAACTGAATACAACGTCATAGTAGGGTGACATGGGCAATTATATATATGGTAGGTGACAACATAGCAAGTCATACCCAATTAACAAGCATGCATCAAGTCATACATAATAGACAAGCATACAATAAATTCAATATGTACAAAGACACAACAAATCACTAGTAATATATAAGCACATAACGAGTCAACAACAATAGATGAGCACACAACGAGTTTCTAATAATAGACAAGCACATAACATGTCTATGGGTAATAATGGCCTTTGCCACATAATACTCATATGAATAGGGTATGATATAATCTTGCATGTCTATGTAAATCAATCGACAATCCAGAACGGAGATGGATATGCACACATCACAACTTCAGAAGTCCAGACAACAATACACAATACACTTATGTAGTTTTATGTTACTCTCGGTCATCGTGACAGTTATGCCTATATGCATGTCATAGAATGTTTTAAGCCTATGCTATATGCAGTCACGAGCCTACTACCTAGTGGAAATAGACTATTTAGCTAGACATCTGGGCAATTTAGCATATAGAAAATACGAGTACGTAGCAAGTAACAAGCACACCACATGTATACTACACATAAAAGTAATGCCAATGATCCAAAGAGCAACCCCGTAGTCAACCAACTAAGATGGATGCAAATCTATTTAGACAAATAACATAAAGCAATAGCTCACAACTTAGTTTAGCACACAATAGATAAAAACTGATTAACGAAATGGCACATAGTAGATTACACAAAGTAATGATATGGTGCACAGCCGACAAACACACAATAAACCTTGGCGAGAACACAACAAGTCGTACCCCTAGATGCTACTCTATAATCCTCAATAAGTGACGTTTTCATTCAAAAAATAACCAAATACACGAATGCTAAAGTGTCCCATGCCATCTGGTGCTATTCACATGTTTACGAGATGTCTTTAAATTACACTTAGTATCACTAATATTCCATATAACGAATCAAAAGAATAATCGAAGAGATATTGTTGAACGTTTCATACTGCTCGATATTATAACTCTGTTGTTTAGAATTCTCATTATATAGAAATATATATAACACATCCATTTCACTTCAGTACATGCCAATGGGACTTTTATTTCAAAGCTCTTTTTATTCAAACCCATTTGTTTAAATTTTATAGCATAGTTTTAAAAGAGATTTACTTCATAATAAATTTCCAATATATATTCATTTTCAAAATAGTTTTTAAAACTTTTTTACCATTTCTACTGAAATATATGTACTTTCAAGAAGTTTAAACACTGCTTATATTAAAATAATAAACCAAGGGATTATACTGCAATATCAATCCAAAATATTTAACTTTAGTCCTCAAATTATATTTTAACTTATACATATTTTATTAAATATTTTGATAATAAATGAACATTGTTATACACTTAGAATTGCCACTTTCAATCGAAACTATTTATAAAAGAGAAATTAAAAAAAAAATAGTTTGACATTTTAACCTTCAAAATAATTATTAGGAAACCTCTTCAAAAATGTTATATTTATTTAAATTTATAAAATAATAAAAAAATGACATAGCATAAAGCAATTAGCTCTAGGTAAGACAATCAGTAGTTGACCGATCGCTTTCACCAACGATCGACCTGAAAGACAGTGGCCAACAGTTAGTGATGCGAATGTTCGTGAATTGCACGAACCTGAAGCTATTTTACTCCAAGTTCTCCTTTTCCTTCATTATAACCCAATTTCTAATCATTCCAACTCCATTTATGGTAGAGTTCCATCGTAAACAACAAATACAATCAACAATAAAGCACATATAGCAACCAATAGAGAATTGGACAGAGTTTTATTTAAGAAATGAATGTTATTGTACTGATAATAAAAAATCACCAGACCATACTATATTTCAATCAAATTCATCAAAAACTTTATTAAATTCAAGAATATGATATCACTAAACATAGTTGTAAGTAATTTCTTTACTCGCCTAGTCTAAACATTTGCAATACCCTTGCTTTCCTCTTTGATTTTTGCCTTGCTTCATCAATTTTAGCATTTAGCTCCACTCATCTTTGTTGTTCAAAGTATCTAATCATCAAAATCTACCAAACTTAGAAATAATGAATCCTAGGTATAATAACCCACCCTAAAATAGGCATAAATTCTAATCCAGAAAAGGCCCATCGAAACTTAGACCCAGTCCAAAGCCGGTTGTTGGCTGGCAAAAGTAATAACAATACAGAGCTATAACTATTCTTTAAGAACACACAGCATAATGAACAAAGTATAATAGCAAATTATACCTATTTATTTCAAAATAAGTTCAAATGCTATAATAAAGAACAAAGCATAGTCCTCACAATAACCGTGACATTATTTCTTTAAAAGTATTCTTTTATGGATAGAACAAAAAGCATCATAAATAAATAACAATAACTGTCGCAAGCTTTGCTTATGCCGTCTTCAAGCATCATTATTGTCATCACTCCTTTCTTAACCGTGTTGTAATGAGGAAGGAGTCGAACAACAAGTGTCTGGTAAATAAAAACCTCGAGCCTTATTATTCTAGTACTTAGGTAGTATATGTCAAAATTGAAATATGTCTATATGTTCTAAAACCATTTAATACTTTATAAGGAAATGAGGCAGGCCTCAAACAAACACTTAATACTTCCATTCTTGAAGCAAGTTTTCCAATCCCATAACCCATAATCAACGCGATAAATATCTAACGATGCGAGAAATAGAGCCCAAGCCACTTAATACCTTTTAATGGAAATGTAACACTTCTACTTTTGATTAACAATATTTAGGAAATTTAATTAGATAAATAAAATAATGTATAATGATAAGGAGAATGAGATTTGATAATTAAAAGAGGTTGTGCCAAAATTAATAAGTTAATCAGGTTGATTATAACTTAAATAAGAAGGAGGAATTAATGTGAAGGGCAAAATGGAAATAGATCATAGTTCCTAAATATAAATCCTTACATTTTATTCTTCCCCATTTACATTCACCCAAACACTATCAAACTCAAGGCCGTCCATTACTAAGGAAGTCAAGAGAAGAAAAAGCTAGGAAACAAGTGGAAAGCTTTGGGGAAATCAAATCTAAACTCAAATCTCATTTCTCTTCATCAAATCAAGGTGAATAATGGTCCATCTCATAATTGCTTGTTTATTTCGGTTTTATGCCTAAACCCAAATCATATGTTGTTGTTATGCCATGTTATGATTGCTTAGTTGATTATATGCTAGGATGATGAATTATTGGATTTATTTCGTTTAATAGGTTTTAAGACTGAAAACTTAGTTTATGACTTTCATTTGACTTGAAATTTGGATATAATGTTAGATACATTATTTTAAAAGGGATTTTTAGTTTCGTACTTGTCCAAGCAATTATGAATATTTTATGAATTTCCTAAGTGGGAAAATGATTAATTTTGGGTTTTAATTATCAAAATAATTAAATAATGTTTTTGTTTCGAAATTTTTATATGCTGAAGAGTATATAAATTTTGATTTATTACATTTTTTGGGATTTTTCCTATGTGTTTATGAGTTATTATGAATTTATTAGGCTGTAAAATCTTAATAATTATATTAGAATAATAGTATCAAATTATCGATTTGTAAAATTATTTCGAGAATGATAATTTTGATCTATAGCACTTTTCTATAAAGGATCTGATAAAGAAGTTGTATTATCCAATAGAAATTTGACAAAGGATTGGAGTTGGTGAAAAGAAATTGCTTTTTAAAGAAATATAACAGTTTTTATGTTAGTTACGAGATTGTAACGTTGTTATTAATCAATGCCGACATCCATCTATGCCACAGCTATTAACGCTGCATATTTTATATCGGCTATAGTAATGCTGCTAGTATTGCTTTAAAGATAAGGGTATTATGGCAACAATGCCGCAAATTTTATATCGGCTATAGTAATGCTGCATGTTTTCACTATGGGTTTGAACAATGCTTCATGTTTCCTATTTTATGCCATGGCTTAAGGCAACAATGCCGCAAGTAGTAGTTCTGATATTAAATACTTTAGGTAGCAATGCCATATATAAACCTTACTTTCAGCATCAATATAAATGGCAATGATGCCACCTATTTCTATATCGACATAAACGATATTAACGACTCTTTGATATTGATGATGAAGGTCATCAATGTCGTCATTCTCATATTCCAAGTTTTAAAGCTTTATACTATGCAAATCAATGACTATGTCGCTTATATTCGAGAACCTATATATCGATGGTGTGTAACATAAATGATTTTGGCCTTATGGCCATATGCTTTATTAAATCAGATTCTTTAACATAATAGCGACATAGAGGGGTGTGACAACTCACAGTGGCTACATCAATGTCACACTTTGTTAATTCAAAATGGTTTTATTATATATAGCTTCATAGCCTAAGGTTTTGAGGTGTGACAACCTCTGAATGGTTTTGAAGTTCATTAAAGCTCTTTTATAAAATGCATATATATCTTAGTATAAAATTTCGGATAAAGTAAAGGGCTATAATTTCTTTGTTTTTAAGTATGATTTCAAGGGCTAAATCGTTTATAAAGAATTTGGTTTCAAGGAAATAAAGAGGGTATATAGCCTAGAATTTTACTAGTGAAATTATTGTTCTTATCACCATTAGATAAATTATGATAGGATAAATTGACTCAAGGATTTGAGAAATAGAAAGTTGGATAATGGGACTGGTGTAGGGTAGCACCTTATACGTTAACCATTAGCCCCTAGTTGATATTAGTCCAAATTTCAGTGTGTGCTTTGTTAAGGGTAAAACTAAAAATAGGTTGTGCACTAAAAGGAATAACTTAGATAGGTTATTGGTTGGCCTGCAAAACCATTACTTTCATAGTGAGCCTAGCAAAAATATGAGATTAACAGGCGGTTAGGTTAACACTAAGTTGATTGTGTTTGAATGAACAGTCCAGTTTCTTTCTAGCAGTGAGTTAGAGAATTTTTGTATATCTGGTAGGCCTAAGCAAGCTGTGGTAACATAGAGCAAACTATGAAGTAGAGAGAGAGACAGTCAGTTAATTGAGACAGATTGGTTAGGTTGAACTAACATGCATGCATATGATTGTTTATGTTTATTTAACCATTATGAATGCTAGAGCATGATTGTGATTGATATATTTTAAAAGATACTAGTGAGGGAAAACCTGTTCCGCTCAACGGCGTGGTCTTACTAGATATCTATTATCGAGATGGCATATTATTATTTACACAATACTTTCTATCTAACCCGTTGTTTTAGTTTTTCCCTTTAACTCTCGGGTACTCATTTGAGTAGATAAAAATAAGGTTTTCATGTTTTAGATTTGATGAATAAAGTTTCCAAAGATGTACAAGAGGCCTAGCTATATAGGAGTCTATTTATGTCCAATGTGTTAACTCTTTGTTTGAATATATATAATGGCAGAAGTTGTATATGTCTAGTAGTAAACTCTAATCAACCAAAGGTGCATCCTTATATGTCGCTCTTGGAGTATTTTGTAATCATTATATTCTATCTATAACTGGGCAATGTTTTGGAATTATGTAATGAATATGGAAATTATTAATGAAATGTGTTTTAAAAAATTTCATATCATGTGCTTATGATGTTAATAATACTATTAATTGATCTCATTTTGTCATTGGAGAATAATTCTATTGATGACTGCAGCATCAGTAGCATTTAATTTTAGGCCTTAGAATGAGGGATGTTATAGGAAAATAGCCAAACACTGACCATTTAAGACATCAATTGAAGTAGGCCCCCATCATTAAATACTTATTCCCAAGCTGGACTGCACATAGACATCTATCTAGCTGACATTGCATGAAAATCTCTTCGGACACTTAATACTTCCTATTGAAGCAAACCTTCCCGAGTTATCCTTAACTGTGCCTAAATCCAATCTTAACCATCCAATACTTCATTTAGGGAGAAAGATGGGCCCTCAAACAACCACTTAATATTTTCCAAAACCCCAATAGGTCCTTTATATTATGAGCCATATCCATGGTGACGTCTCACATTAGTTCAACTATTCGTAGGTACTGGTAGCCAAATTAACTGACCAGATTTTCCCTATAGAATTAGGACTAACCTCACATCATCGCAGTTATTTATCACAGGTGACGCCTCACATCAGGCCCAAAGTCACACTATTGGTAGCCAGATTAGCTGGGCAGACTTCTATGTGTCTTTTGACTGACCTTACACCACTTATGACTTAGTCATATTTTACAACACTCTTAATATATTATTGCATACCTCAACATGTCCATTAATTAAGCTATATAAGAATTCCCTCTTATTTTGCCTTAACAAACCAACTACCTTCCAAAGGGGGATTTAATGACAATTATTACCTAATCAACTATGCAATTATACGTTATAATTGTACACTATTTACAGTAACTAATATATAAATAAATACGCACCCGCTATTTTCTATACGTGCGAAGATTTCGTCCTAACTAACGCTTAAATGTCAATTCCCTTTTAATAAAAATAATACAAGTCCTTTTCATATTATCAATGATTCTAATTTTCAATATCTATAATAGGGGATTTCATTATCCTTGACAAAGGGTTCGACATTTATGTCCAAAAAATGTAATAAACAGACTTGAACATAGTAAAATCTCAACTCAATCTATCACATCAAATTAGAGAAAAATCTCAAAAATAGAAATTGCAATTCTAGATTCCAATCTCTATTCAATTGCTTTTTACAAAGAATTTAAACAATGAAATTTCTTTTTTGTTTTCATATGGAATAAATGGTGTAAACTATGAACAAATTTATACCTTTACACCTTATCCCTTAATTGAAACTTCATAATCTAATTGGATTTTAAAAGAGGCATGGAAAAGAATTTGAACTCACCAAAAATAGCAAAACCTACAAATCCCAACAATTTAATGTGAACTGTTGAGAATTCCAACAAGAATTGACATTTCGAATTATAGGAGTTTTGGGTGTATCAATTTGTTTTATTTTTGTAAATCCAGAAACCCCTAAGGAATATTCAAAACCATAATATGATAAACAATTACTGGAATAAAAATACTAAGATTTCTACTCATAGGTTATGCTTAGCTTTTCTTGTATCAATTTGCAATGCTAAAGCACTCTTTTCCAGATCTCTTCTTTTGATACATACACGGCTGGGGATTGATGAATATAACTTTGTTAGAATCAGAGAGGTTGACAGTGATGAGAATAAATTAAAAGAACAATTAAAAATGAAATAGTCTCCTTACATGAATTCCTAATTGAATTTCTGAATCTAACCCAAGAGAGAAAATAGAGAAGTTACGTTGAATTCTCGAATACCTTTGTGAATAAAAGTGGATAAGGTACGGTCCTATTTATAATGATTGAAATGTAACAGAATGTTGGATGAAAACGGATAAGTCTGGAACATTAATCGATAGGAAAACCCTAGCCGCCACCAACAGGGGCGGTCGATTGCCCTATATGCATTGATCAACCGCTAGTGGTCGACTGATTGGGGTCGGTGGTCAACCCCTCCACCTATTTTAGGAATGTTTTAATTTTTTATACTATTTGTTTTATCTAATTACTTTGTTATTCTTTTAACATTAATTGCTAAGGTTAATGACTCCTTAACCCCCAAGCCTAATCTCATTTAATTTTCATATTCAAAATTTAATTATTTATATGAATTTGAATTCGAATTAAATTATTTTAAACCTAAAATCTTCAAATGCTTATAACTTTTTTGTTTAAGCTCTGTTTTCGGCGTATTATATATGGAAATAGATCGAAATTTTTCCACGAACGCAGCGCACATTCGTGGCCAAATTTCAACTTTTACAAAATTTCCATTTTTACTTCTACTTTATTTAATTTACTATTTAAATTCTTATTGTACATATTTACATGTGTGCTCTCCTCTATTTTAGAGGATCACACATTTTTCGCAAAATTAAGTTCTTACCGATTTTATAGGGTGTTGCATTCTTCCCATTAAAAAGGATTTCGTCACCGAAATCACTACAAAGGGTGAATAGTGTAACACGTAATAACATCCATGTTATACAACCAAATTATCTACACATCCATCTATTCAACTAAAGTACAATGTGATTATGTACTGCATACATGCTAAAGTGAGCTCAAATCTAGCATAAATGTGTAATTGTGTCATGCAAGTATGTAAGCAGATACCATGAAAACGCATAAAAATTTCAACATGAGTGTAAAGTTGTGACGACCGCCCATGACTCCTGCACGAAAACAAGGGAATGGTGCGCTGAAAGGTGTACCAGGCAGCCATGGACGATAGTCAGGGTAAGATAAAACAGAATAGTCTATCATATTACTCACAGCGCATGGATAAAATACAATAGAAAGTATACATAGTGAAGCTCTATAGAACAGAAGTCTCATCATATAAACTCATAATAGTTTTATACAATCATCTGAATAGTCAATACATCAAGCCTCACTACATAACACTCAGAGTATCAAACAAACAGCGGAACATCCAGTACATAAAGTAAGAAAACAATATGCAAAAGCCTCCAGCTCGTCTTCATCAACAACAGCGTTGGTAGCCAAGAACAGCACCTGTCACCTGCTACCTAGTCTGCCCATCCCAACATGGATGAACAGCCCAAGGTAATAAGAGTTGAACATAAAACCTTGAGTCAGACAACAGTCTTAGTGAACAGTAAATCAACTATCAAACATACCAAAAGAGCATAAAGGGTAAAAGGAATAGGAACTCAACCATCCCACTCCACCTCATTCTACAGTGATAGCCCCCAGACACACCAAGCAGAAACAAGCATAACAAAGAAGACATTTAAAGTAAAGTAATTATCACTCGAGTCAAGGTCGATGTTTTCTAAGTGCAAACCCCCAAGGCCTAAACCAAGATCAGATAAGCACCCAGAAAGCATCGCTCTTGGGATCGAATGATGGTGCAACCAAACATCCATGACTCTGGCTATCACTTTTATCATTGCCTCGATATCACCATTAATTAAACGACCGGCACCTTCTTTCAGCCGTCCGTCAAGGGCTAATGGCAACCCCGGTTCTAGACATAACTCCGCACGTCCTCGTGACCCGTGCCTAGGACTATCGAATCTGCCCAGAGTACTAACACGTCATCGTGACCCGTGTCTGAGACGTCGTCGTGACCCGTCCCAACGTACTCTTGCTTTGAGCATGCTAGAACCTTCAATAACGATAAGATCCAAGCCTCCTAGTCATCCTCCTCGACGACTATTCTCATACTAGCTCAAGCGCCTCTTGAGCCCACCATTATCAACCAACTCGAACCGCATCATCGAGTTATCAACATGCTTGGGATGATCCCGTCTGGATTGAACCAAGGCTTTCACACATCATGCTTTGCTTCAACGCATCATAGCAAAGTCCCATCTCAACATCATGGTTTGCCTCATCGCATCATGGCAAAGTCCCATCTCAACAAATCTATCCATATGAGCCTCACCATCCGCTTCATATGCCACAAGCAGCTTTCCTTATTTAAGAGCCTTTCTACTTAGCTTTTGAATCATCTTCGACCAACTTGTCCAAATCAAGTTATCGATCAACTAATCAATCAAATCAAACATTAATCCAAGTAATCAATCATTCAAACAAGATCTAAATAAACAATTACAACAATAATGGCAATTTCGTAAATAAAGAGTCCAAATCTAACATGCATTCTAACAAGTATGAATTATGAACAATATCTCTACAACTTGATGAATGAACTTGCATAAGTGAACATGTAGTAAAATAGATATCAAAACTTCATAGATGATGGATCTACATGCAGACTTAGGGAAAATGCATGAAATCACTATCTTTAACACACAAACGAGCCACCGATCCAATATACTCCCTTGGGTCCGTGTGAGAGATAACTACCACTCACCAAAGCACCTAAACACCTCAAAAGATAACAACTTCAGATCTGGACAACGAAGAACTAAGCTTGATTCGGCAAAATCTCGCTTCAATCGATGAAATCTCCCTTTGTTGGATGAAGATCTTCAACTTTGGATCTTGGATCTTCAACCTTGATCTTCAATCTTGGATGGATGTAAGCACTAGATTAGAGTGGAGAAAAGAAATGAAGAAGTGTTGTAGTTGAGATCTCAAAATGGCAGCACTTCGTCGCTTCAAAATCCGGTGCCAAAAAGTGAACCAAACCCCTCTATTTATAGGCTGGAAATCCTTAGGTCGCCGCCCCCTTAGGTCGTCCACGACCTAACTCTTAAGTCATTCGCGACTTAGCGACATAAGCCTCCACGCGACCTATCACTCAACACAACTACGCGACCTAACGACACAAGCCTTAACACCAATGCGCGACCTAACAACTTCACGAGTTACGACCTACGACACAGGCTAATGCGCGACTTAACACCCCTACGACCTAACGATTCAACAGGGGAAAGCAACCTAACACAACCTACGACCTACATCTTCATACGACCTAACCAGCCTGTCGACCTAACTATACACCTAAGCCATAACTCGTTCACGACCTAACTCTCTTACGTCGCTAGCTTCTTAGGTCGGTCAAATCTATAGGTCGCCCAAACTCCTAAGCCGCTAACTATCTTAGGTCGCTTCCTGTATTTAGGTCGTCTCAATCTATAAGTCGTAACTCATTAACCTACTCCAACTACTAACTCGATAACGACCTATTCCTTAACCCGTTAACTCGTTCTAACACACTAACTCGCTCACTGTCTTAAGTCATTCCAAACGACCCACGACCTAAGCACCTAACGACCTATCCCCCTAGGTCGCCTAAACCTTAAGTCGCTCACTCGTAGGTCGCTGACTTCTATAACTCGGCAACTTCCTTAAGTCGGTCAAGCACTATAGGTCGGTCATCCTATAGGTCGGTTACTACCTTAACTTGGCCACACGACTTAAGCCAACATCCATGCGACCTAACCACTACACGGCCTAACTCCTTAGGTCGTTCAACCTATAAGTCGCTCAACTCAAATCCCTTAAGTCCTTACTCCTATAGGTCGTTCCACTCAACCTAAGCTCCATACAGCTTAACAACATCAACGACTTATCAACAATACGACTTAAAGCATATAGTTTAGCAATGTTTCGATCCGTAAAAATACGGGTCGTTACATTCTCTCCCCCTTAGGAATTTCGCCCCCGAAATTCCAAACAAACAAGAGCAACCACAACTATTCTGCATGCCTACCATCCATAGCAATCATCAAACCATGCATCCAATTACTAGCCTAGCATGCAGAATTCTAAGATTAGAACAAGTTACAAATTCATGAAATGTCACGACACCTTAGGGCCATACCTCGAAGAGTTCAGGATGAGCTGCTTTCATCCTCTCTTCCTCCTCCCATGTACAGTCGTTAACATCATCACTCCATTGTACCTTGAGCAACATAA
The DNA here is from genome assembly GCA_030765085.1 of Allium cepa. NCBI lineage: Eukaryota > Viridiplantae > Streptophyta > Magnoliopsida > Asparagales > Amaryllidaceae > Allium > Allium cepa. Next base: position 984,092,355 of record CM060929.1, on the reverse strand, counting down.
TCGTCTTCCTCCTAAGCTGTTTCGTGTCGGTTTCAACAACACGAAGCGGCTTACGAGGTCTCGTAACAACAGGATCAACCTCTAAATCTTCATAGCTATCAGCAGAAACCACTGTATTCGAGTCATGCACATACTTCCGTAGATACGATACATGAAAAACATTGTGCACACCCGCCATCTTTTCTGGTAACTCCAATTTATAGGCGAGCTTTCCAATTCGCTCGATGATCGGAAATGGTCCAACAAATCTCGGAGTCAACTTTCCTTTCTTCCCGAATCGAATAACTTTCTTCGGTGGAGAAACCTTCACGAAAACCATATCGCCTACGTCGAATTCCAAATCCTTAAGACGCTTATCGGCATAACTTTTCTGTCGATCTTGGGCTGCCTTCATTCGTCGCCGAATGATCTCTATACAATCCAAAGTCCGTCGAGTCATTTCTGGCCCAAGTATCAACTTTTCTCCAGTTTCCAACCAGCATGTCGGAGAGTTACACGGTCTTCCATACAATGCCTCATATGGTGCCATAACAATACTTGTCTGATAACTGTTATTATATGCAAATTCTACCAAATGAAGATGATCTTCCCATGATCCTCCGAAGTCCAAAACACATGCTCTGAGGAGATCTTCCAAAACTCGGTTGACTCTCTCGGTCTGACCATCTGTTTGAGGGTGATAAGCTGTACTCAAACACAACTTGGTTCCCAAAACTTCCTGGAAGCTCTTCCAGAATCCACTAGTGAACAATGGATCTCGATCGCTCACTATACTCTTCGGAATACCATGGAATCGAACTATCCACTTAACATAAAGCTCAGCCAACTTCGATGCAGTCCTAGTTGATCGAACAGGAATGAATCTTGCACTCTTAGTCAAACGATCTACAATGACCCAAATCCCTTCATTTCCCGTTCTTGTTCTAGGTAGACCATCGACAAAATCCATCGATATCTGCTCCCACTTCCATGTAGGAACCTCTAATGGCTGAAGCAATCCACTGGGCTTCTTCTGCTCGGCTTTTACCAACTGGCAGTTCATACATTTGGAAATAAAATTTCCAACATCCTTCTTCATACCTTCCCAGTAGTAGGTTCTCTTCATATCCCGATACATCTTATTTCCACCTGGATGAATTGTCAACTTCGAGTGATGACTTTCCCTCAGAACTTCATCTCTCAATTCATCTATATCAGGAACAACTAGTCGTCCTTGCTTCCGAAGCCAACCCTCTCGATCGACCTCGAATCCTTTATCCTTTTCTGGGTCCAATCCAGATTCCAAATCACGGATAATCTTGACAAGCTTATCGTCTCGCTTTTGGCTCTCGCCAATTCTTTCCACAATAGTAGGTCTTATTGATAAGTTTGCCAGCATCTCAGGTTCCAATTCACATCTAGGCCTGAAGTCAAATCCAGCCAAATACTCAAGACTCTTCCATTCCGAAAACATGGCTGCCAATCCTGCATGTCTTCGACTTAACGCATCTGCCACTGCGTTACCTTTTCCCGGAGTATAGGCTATACCAAAATCATATGATGCTAAAAACTCTAGCCATCGTTGCTGTCGAAGATTCAAATCCTTTTGGGAGAACAGATACTTCAACGACTTATGATCTGTAAACAACTCAAATCGAACTCCCAATAGGTAATGTCTCCACATCTTCAAAGCAAATACAATTGCTGCTAACTCCAAATCATGAGTCGGATAATTCCTTTCATGCGGCTTCAGTTGTCGACTTGCATACGCAACAACTTTATCTTTTTGCATTAGCACTGCTCCAAGTCCAGTACCGCATGCATCGGTGTAAACCACCATCTCATCATTTCCATTAGGAATAACCAAAACAGGAGCACTTGTTAGTCGCTCTTTCAGGATTCCGAAAGCTTGCTCACACTTATCATCCCATCTGAATACCTGATTCTTTTTCGTCAATCCTGTTAACGGTGCAGCTATCTTGGAAAAGTCTTTGATAAACCGACGATAATATCCTGCTAATCCAAGAAAACTTCTCACATCAGATGCATTCTTAGGTCTAACCCAATCCTGGATTGCTGCCACCTTAGCGGGATCAACCGCTATTCCATTTCCAGAGATAACATGGCCTAAGAACCTCACTTCACTCTTCCAGAAGTGACACTTCGAAAACTTAGCCTTCAGCTGATGTTTCCGCAAGATTTCCAAAACAATCCGCAAGTGTGTCTTGTGTTCCACTTCAGTTCTGGAATAAATCAAAATATCATCCACGAACACAAGTACAAACTTGTTCAACTGATCTCTGAACACTCTATTCATAAGATCCACAAAATATGCTGGTGCATTGGTCAATCCAAAAGGCATTACCGGCCACTCATAGAAACCAGATGGTGTCCTAAAAGCAGTCTTCGGCACACTATCCTTTGCCACTCTTAACTGGTGAAATCCCGTTGCCAAATCCATCCGAGAAAACACTTTAGCCTCGTGAAGCTGATCGAACAAGTCATCTATTCTCGGCAATGGATACTTGTTCTTCTTAGTCACCTTATTCAGCTCACGATAATCCACACACAACCTCAACGATCCATCCGCTTTGGTTGCGAACACAACTGGTGCACCCCATTCGGACACGCTACGCCGAATGAATCCTTTCCATAAAAGGTCATCAACTCGCACCTTCAACTCTTGCAGCTCCCTAGGCGCCATCCGCCTAAGAGGCATCACAACAGGTCTGGCTCCCTCAACTAGATCGATACGAAACTCGATCTCCCTATGCGGCGGTAACCCTTTGACCTCGTCAAAGACATCCTCAAATCTATTCACAATAGGCACCGATGACAGTCCATCCCGTGGAACAACCAGCGAATACATGAAGCTCATGAAGACGCCTTCTTCATGCTTACATCGTATCACAACCTTTCGCCCCTCCACATTCTCGACTGTCACCTCCAGCCTCTCACAATCAACCCTTGCCGCATATTTCCTAAGCCAGTCCATACACAAAATAATTCCGAACCCCGCAAAGTTCAGAACAAAACAATCACAAAAAAAGAGAAATCATGACTCGATACAACTAGACCACGGCATACCATACACAAACAAGACGAACCCCCAACTGGATTAGTCACAACCAATGGTCTATCAACAATATCCGGTTCCAAACCCAACCGGCCTACAAGTTCACTACAAACAAAAGAATGCGATGCTTCAGTATCAAACAACACTCTAACTGGAACACCACATATGGAAAGAGTACCTTGAACCACCATGCTCTTCCTTTTCTCATCTGCAGTAGGAGCTTTCGAAGACGATGGAACAGCCCCCAAAGCATAAGCTTGCACAATCTGCTTATCTTTCCTCGGTTCTGGACAATCCTTCCTGATATGCCCCAGCTTATCACAGTTGTGGCACTTCAACTGCACCTTTGGATTCTTGCAATCCCTAAAGAAATAGCCCTTCTGCCGACAATTGTAGCAGGTCACTTCACCCTTTGGCTTCTTCTGGCCATTCTTACCCTTCTGCTATTGCTGCTTCCTCTTTTTGATTCCACCCTGCTGTGGTTTGGGCTCTTCCTTGGTCACAGCAACAACAGACCCTTCCTTAGGAAACAAACTCTCGTGCCTGAGAGCTTTCTCCACAAGCTTCACAAACGGATCGTCCAAATGATCCACCAACTGCCTCCCAAGATAACTATCCAAGCCTGTCACAAACTTCTCGTTCTTCTGGTAGGGAGATTCAATATACGATCTGGCATACTTAGACAAAGCTTAAAACTCAGAAACATACTCAAGAACTGATCTTCCACCTTGCTTGAGTTCCACAAACTTCTTAAACAAAACAGATTTCTGAGCCATAGAGATGAACTTAGCTTCAAATCTGACTTGGAATTGCTCCCAATTAATCTCTTCCTCTGGAGTATCAATGGTGATTGAGTTCCACCAATCCGAAGCTCTCCCTTGAAGCTGCCTTGATGCAAGCTTCCTCTTAGTCGCATCCTCAATTCCCAAATCACCAAAGATCCTTCTACAAGCATCTATCCATCTCTGGACTTCTATGGTTGATTCTGTTCCCAAGAAAACATTTCCTCCAAGAGCAGTATAGTCCTTACACAACTTAGCAAAATCCACTGGTCTTGGGGCTTGAACTTGAACTCCAACATCTACTGATGATCCTGAAGTTGGTATCCTTCTCATGATCGAAGTCATCATAGCTTCGAACATTGCAGCATAGTTAGTAGCTCCCCCAACAGCACGAATTTCCCTAGCAGCTTGTCTCTCACTTCGACTCATTCTTAATATCTACAAAAAGGAATGACTTAGAACACCTTGAGAAACAACTACATGAGGAGTTCAAATCCTTCTAAACTACTATGTTATATATAGTAATCATCCATCAAAATACAATTACGTCTCTCATACGTAGTTACGTCAGCGAACGTTGGCTAAAATCGATTAACCAAGGCTCTGATACCAAATGTGACGACCGCCCATGACTCCCGCACGAAAACAAGGGAATGGTGCGCTGAAAGGTGTGCCAGGAAGCCATGGATGATAGTCAGGGTAAGATAAAACAGAATAGTCTATCGTATTACTCACAGCGCATGGATAAAATACAATAGAAAGTATACATATTGAAACTCTGCAATTGGGATATGATTTCTGCATATTATCTTCAATTTCCCAAGTGCAGTTCTTTGGATCGCCACTCCACTGAACTTTTACTAGCTTCACAACTTTGTTCCTCAATTGCTTTTCATCACGATCCACAATCTTTATCGGTTCTCTTTTGACTGTTAAATTGGGAGTGATGTCGAGATCCTGTTGAGCAGCTTCTTCAATAATACTATCCGGATCGTGCACATACTTCCGCATGTTAGAAATATGGAACACATCATGCACACCAGATAACCAGCTAGGCAACTGCACTCGATAGGCTAAAGAACCTATCCTCTCTAGAATAGGAAAAGGACCAATATACCGTGGTGCCAGCTTAACGGTCTTCCCAAACCTTAATACACCTCGCATATGAGACACTTTAAGAAAGACAGAATCTTCAATCTGGAATTCCAAATCCCTTCTTCTGCGATCATAATAACTCTTTTGACGACTCTAAGTTGTCCTCAATTTCTTCCGTATAAAGTCAACTTTCTCCATGGCTTCTTTAATCATATCTAGTCCAAGGACGAGTCTATCAACTTCCTCAATCCACCATGTCGATGATCTACATGGACGACCATATAAAGCTTCAAAAGGAGCCATTTCTATACTGGCCTGATAGCTATTGTTATAAGAGAACTCGATCAGATGTAAATGGTCCTCCCCAGAATCACCAAAATCAAGTATACAAGCACACAATAGGTTTTCTAAGATTCGATTGATCCTCTTAGTCTGCCCATCAGACTGTGGGTGATAAGCGGTGCTGAAATTAAGTTTTGTTCCCAATGCATCTTGAAACGCCTCCCAAAATCTACCAGTGAAGATCGGATCATGATCACTCACTATGCTGCTAGGAATGCCGTGGAGATGGGCAATTTCTTTCACATATAATTCGGTTAACTTGCTGCCGTGTGGGTAGATTTCACTGGCAAGAAGTGGGCTGTCTTAGTCAAACGGTCCACAATTACCCAAATTGCTTCATTACCTTTTCGAGTATGAGGCAAACCGTCGATGAAATCCATCGATACTTGGTCCCATTTTCACTTGGGTACCTCTAAAGGCTGAAGTAAACCCGCCATTTTCTTTTGATCGCCTTTGATTTGTTGGCAAGTAGCACAGCGACTCACATATATAGATATGTCCCTTTTCATCGTCTTCCACCAGAAAGTTCTTTTGATATCACGATACATTTTGTTAACCCCTGGATGGATGCAAAGTTTAGACTTGTGACATTCGTCCAAAACTTCACGTTTCAGATCAGGGATGTTAGGGATACAGATTCTTCCTTTCAATCTTATAACTTTATTGTCGTCGACTTCAAGACTAGTATTTTCACCACGACGCATTTTTTCATAAATATGATGAAGGAAATCATCTTATTTTTGTTGGCTGACGACCCTCTCAAGAAGAGTTGGAGCAATGACAAGGTGAGCAAGGATAACATGCTTTCTACTTAAGGCGTCGGCAACTACATTGGCCTTTCCGGGCATATATAGAATGTATATGTCATAAGATGCCAGAAATTCCAACCAACGTTTTTGTCGCAGATTCAGATCTTTCTGGATGATGAGATATTTCAAAGATTTACGGTCGGTGAATAATTTGAATTTTTCACCTAAAAATAAAGAGAGTTCAATAAGTATATTGTTAAGTTAAATTAAATTCGTAAATTGTTAAGAAAGCTGAAAAGATTCTTACCTAGAAGATAATGTCGCCATATTTTCAAAGCAAAGATAATAGCTAAAAGCTCCAAATCATGGGTTGGGTAGTTTCTTTCATGAGGACTTAATTGTCTACTCGCGTAGGCAATTACCTTCCCATTCTGTATTAATACCGCACCCAAACCATCACCACAAGCATCCGTATAAACAGATAAACCCCGGTTCTCACTGATAATAGCGAGAACAGGAGCGGTGGTTAATCTCTTCTTCAACTTCTGAAAAGCTTCGTCACATTTCGGAGTCCAATTGAATTTTGCATTCTTCATTGTTAGCTTAGTCAACGGACTAGCTATCTTCGAAAAGTCCTGAACAAACTTCCGATAATAACCTACTAAACCCAAAAAGCTTCGAACTTCCTTTGGGGTTGTGGGTTTTCTCTAATCAAGAATAGCAGAAATTTTGCTAGGATCAACAGCAATCCCTTCTTCATTAACAATATGGCTAAGAAATTTGACTTCTTTGACCCAGAAATGGCATTTGAAAATTTTTGCGAATAGAATATTTCTCCTCAATATCTCTAAAATGATTCTAAGATGCTCGACATGCTCCTCTTCGGTCTTGGAATAGACCAAAATATCATCAATAAATATGAGCACAAATTTATTCAATACTTCCGGAAACACACGAGTTATAAGATCCACGAAGTATGCTGGAGCATTAGTTAGCTCGAAAGGCATGACTAACCATTCATAGAACATGTTGGGACCCCTGAAAGTGGTCAAATGAACACAATCTTCGGCGGTTCGTAGTTAATGGAACCCCTGGGCTAGATCCATCTTTGAAAAGAAACGAGCACCGTGCAATTAATCGAGTAGATCATTAATTCTTGGTAGAGGAAATTTATTTTTGAGAGTCAGCTTATTGAGATCGCGGTAATCCACACACAATCTCAAAGATCCGTCCGATTTAGCAACAAACACGACGGCTGAACCCCATTCATAAACACTGGGCCGAATTAACCCTTTTGCTAGTAAATCATTGGTTTGCCGAACTAATTCAACTCTTTCCCTGGATGCCATCCTGCGACTTGCGTCAACGACAGGATGAGCATTGGGCACTAGGTCGATTCTAAACTCTATTTCTCGTTGTGGAGGTAAAGATTTCACTTCTTCAAACACATCTGGAAAATCTTTAACAATGAGTATGGACTCCATAATTGGTTCGGAATAACCCAAATTATACATCAACGCTTCTCTTTTAGGACTAGGGTCCTCACAAGAAATCTCGATGAAATCTTCAAATATGGTTTTGATTGAAAGTAATCGATTATTGTAATCTGATTTGGCTTCATATTTTGCTAGCCAATCCATTCCGAGTAAGACTTCAAACTCGTTAAAATCAAGGACAAAGAGACCGATAGGGAATTGATAACAAGAATATGAGATAGAAACGTCTCTACATTGAAGATAGAGGTTTGCGGGACCTCCAACTGGATTCTTTACGCATATAGGCTCATCAACAAAATCGGGTTCAAGGTTTAATTCATTTGTAGCTTGCTGAGAGATAAAACTGTGTGTAGCGGCCGTGTCAAACAGAAATCTAACAATGCTATCATAAATAGTGAGATTACCTTCCAGAACTCCTTTCCCCTTTTCTACTTTGGAAGATGCGGGTTTGTCTTTGACTGTGTACACCTTTGCTGTCTGAGCTTGCTTCATGACTGGACAGTCTTTAACTTCATGCCCCAATTTCTTACAATAATAACATTTCCTAGGTTTTGCTTGAATGGATTGATTGACTTGTCTCTTAGGCTTCGTACATCTGCTAGAATAATGGCCCTTTTCATAGTAATTATAGCAAGTGACATTCTCTGCTGTTCTTCCTTGGTTGCTCTTCTTTTTCTCCTTACTGTGCCATGGTTTCTTGCCTCCAAATTTCCTCTTCTTCCAATTTTGATTGCTCGAATTTCCTTTCTCCACCGGGGCTTCTTGCATGTCAAGTGTAGCATATCTGTTTCTCATATAAACCAAATCTGAAAAGGATTCTTTGACGTGGCCACTCATCCTTTCGTGGAACTTCTTATTCATCCCACGAATGAACCTTTCATTCTTCTTTAAAGGCGTGTTCACCAATTCTGGACCGAAACGAGACAATTCATTGAATTTGTTTAGATACTCCTCGAATGACAAACTCCCCTACTTTAAGTCCATGAATTCCTCGTACGTTCGAGAATTCCCAGCTGACGGAACGTAGCGCTTCTCAAATACTTCTTTGAATCTCTCCCAAGTAAACTCGTCTTCTGGCTCATCAACAGTGTCTGTCTCCCACCATGCTAAGGCTTCTTCTTGAAGTTGCCAAGAAGCTATGAGACGCATCTGATCATCTTGCAGCTTTAGCCCTTTAAAGATTCTTTCACATGATCTGATCCATGCTTGGGCCTCAACAATCGACTACTTGCCGGTGAACAACCTACCACCAAGCCTTGAGAAACTCTTATATAAATCAGCCAGATTCGGCTGATGCTGAGTAGATAAAGCTGCTTCTGCTGTTGGGGGAACTTGGCTAGGTGCTGTGGCGTTTCCTTGCCCCCCTGCTCTTCCTCTTCGTCCGCTCATCCTTACTATCTGTAATTAGTAAGAAAATTGATTTAGATACTCGGACGAGATATCTTAAGGAATATCAGCAGTTAAAGGAAATAGACTAAGAAAATTTGGGGTTTCGGTCTCGGTTATACTCATTCTAGGGTATACTTCACCCTATCTCTAATGAGCCATCTAATGTGTTATACTCCGTAGCTAAAGTTCATACTCAACCTTTAGCTTTGATACCAAATGTCACGACCCAAAATCCAATGTTCGAAAATTGACATCAAATACCTCACTTGTATTCGACTGCCGAAGATTCAAACATCGAACTCCAATCGGATGGAGCTTATAACAACATTAGATGAATATAAAACAGCGGAAACAAAATGAATATCATGCATTACATCACAGATACAACATCATCATAATATCCATTACAACATCAAAGTATCATAATACATATATCACAACTCCAAATAGAACATCATAATAGACAACAAGTGATCATATGCCAAAAAGTCTTCAAGGAAATAGAGTGATAGTGAACTCCGAAAAAGTAAGCACCTTGAGATCCAAAAGCTTCCAAAATATCTCCAAGGTAAAAGCCTCCAAAAATCGATAGCCTCCAAACCAAAAAGACTCCAAAATACAGCTAATACCAAAACACGGAAACCTGGTACTAGGCTGCCTGTGTTGAAATGATGGGCACTCAGAGTTTAGAAAGGAAGCAATAAACTCCGGGTCAGTCATGGGACTGGTATGAGTAAACAAAGATAGTTGCTTTTAAATAAAACAGATTTATAAAAGAAAACTGTTCATGCTTTTGGAAAATGAAACTACCATAAGGCCTCTCGGCACACACACAATGCAATCGCACACTTGGGGGAGATTTTCCCTTATGATAGTCAAATATGCTTAGTACGAGAAAAGTTCTTTGATATTATTACTAATGCATAGTGTGAAAACGTTTCAAAAATATAATACTAATCTTTGCCAGCATAGGTACCATGATACTATGCCTACTATAGCTGCCACCTGAGGTGGCAGGTTATACAAATTGGAATCGTAAAGGGCTCGTATTGTTTCTTTGGATTTCCAACAAATGGTCAAGCTAAAGAACTTCTTATGCCACATGGGTACGCCTATGGAGGGACGTCCCGAGAACTTAACCAGTTCTCTACCAACACAAGGTCGGCTTACCTCTATAACTAGGTAACTACTACACGACTATGCCATTCCCCGGTCTTTTGCGAGCTTTATCCGATGGCCTTCTACCACAAAGCAACAACCACACAGTAAATGAGATTGTAGCAACCACATATTTAAAGTATTTGAGCTCCATACCATGATACTACCTTTTTCCAGAAGGAAATGACATACCCGAAAGGGTGCGACCCTCATAACCTTGCCGCATCTTTCCTGTTTCGACCATTTCCGAGGTGTGAGGTTCGATGAGGTCCCGTCCACAAGGCCACGCTTTACACGAAAGCCATGATTTGATCACAAATGATCAACAAATGATCATCATCACACAGCAGCACTTAGCATCCGACACTACCAAATTGGGAGTATATCGCTGATAACCTTCAACCACATAACCTCTGAGCTCGTACGTCCCAAAGAAGGGTGTTAAGCTAAGAGAATAAATTCTCCGCCACCAAGAGATATGTATTTGAAAGAAATCTGCCTTATATCTCAAAGTGTAGTGTCAGACACACAACCATACAAGTCTGTTCCGGGTTCGAACAGAACCGAAGGCACTTCGTCCAATAAAGGAAGAAGCCCTTGCAAATCCGGGTGTCCACAATTCCGATTGGACCCTCCATCACATGTGGAGATCTCTATACCGAAGCAACTTAGTGCAGAGACAATCGATAGGTTATCCTATCGTTTTCGAAGACACCCGGTCTTCACCACCATCTTCAAATGCTATTAATTTCATCGAATCACTATTTGGAATGGGTTATATGACACAAAGGTCCTCTCCCGGCTAATCCGAATAGTGAACGCTTAATTTTAAAACACGTGGGTGTATCAATTACAAGGATTCACATTCAGGGTTCGATTGGGTTTCGGATAACTAACTGAAATTCGACTCCCTGTCGCATCGAAGTTTAAATGCCGTTTTACGTGCAAAAGGGTTTTCACATACATATAGAAACAAATCACAAATCACAGTTCAGCATAAAGCAATCACAGTATCACAACAGAAATGTCAATCCAGTGCACAACATTTGATGATTGTCAATCATCTTCAATTAAGGTGAAATGATTTAAGTGAATTAACCATATAATTATTTTTATTAATTGCCATTAATTACAATTGATTAATACTTTATCCTCTTCACTAATTAATCATTTCTTAATTAATTATCTTAATTAATTTCAAATTAATTATCCTTAATCATTAACTAATTAAACCTTAATTACTTTTATCAATTAATTTCTCCTTAATTAATTAATAATTAAATTCAAATTAATCAACCTTAATTATTTATTAGACTAATCTTTAATATTAAATAATTAATTAAGTGATTACCTTTTTAAAATAATTAAATTAAAAAAATCATTAATTATTTAATAAATCAAAAGATAAATTAATTACTTCGATTATTCTTTTAAACCTTGTTTAATAAATCACCTTTATAACATAGTTACTTTTAAAAAGGTTAAGATTTGGTTTAAACAACACTCTATCTTAATTACATTATTTACTAAATATAAGTTACTTTATAAACATATGGCATCAAAACTAAATAAACTAATATTTAATTTTTTTGTCATGCACGAGACCTACTTCGAGTCAACCTCGAGAATTTTTCTCGTTTCCTTTGAGTTTCGCCAAAATTTTACCCGAGTGCCACAATTCCAACTTTAAAAAATTTCTAAGTATTTTCGACCCGATCTTTCAAAATTTTCACTCGAGTTAACACTCGAGCTTCCAATGATTTAATCCCGAGGCCTCCTTCGAGTCACCCCTTCTTCTTCCCAAACCAGCAGCCCTGATACAACCATCAACCACGTGCACGTGCACTATTGAAGACGTCGCCTCCGGCCTCCAAGATCACCACCAGCAAACCCCCCTCGATCCCCTCTTGCTACCCAAACACGAAGGAACTCCGATTAAACATGAAAACGAAATCGAGTATCTCAATCCAAATTAACACAGTGGCCATCACCAGAAAATGGCCTCGCCCCACCTCCTCTGGCCATCAGAGGTCACCAGAACTTGACCGATGCTACATCAACATACGACACCGCGATTGGCACTGGTGGCACGAAGTCCGATCACCCATCGATGGCGCAGCACCATCATTTCAAACGCGAGCAGAAATAGGTTATTTAACCCTAATTCGATCTCGAATTAACAATCCAAAGATTTGTAAATTCATCTTGTATTTTTATGGTGATCTCAAACACTCAAACTATTTATGACGACGAACTCGAGGCCCACAAACGCTTAGATCACCAGAATTTGACAAAAATTCATTTTTCTGATCAACCCAAATATCTCAGTGAAAACTTAATGAAAAATTTGAATTTTACTTTCTAAAATCATTATTTTTAAGGGGGATTCAGATAGCATTATTGAAAACAAAATTCATGAGATTCAATTTTTTTTTCCTTATTTGGATTATGACTGTGTTTTTCACAGTTTCCAGAAAAAATAACATATTGCTTGCTTTGATTTATTACCACATCATATTGTATGCTCAAACAAAACTTTTATTAGTTTTTAGACTTTAATTCCAAAAGAGAACAGAGGGAAAGATGTTGAATCTAGCATGGTTTCATTTTGTAAACCAGAGACTTGAAGGAAGAAGAACAGGAAAGAAAATCCTGATCTTAACATTCCAGGCAAAAGAAAACACAAGCACACAAACTTGTTCACATACAAAAGTCTTTAACATCATTCTGGCATTCATACAACAACAAATGATTGAAAAGATCAAAGGTTTACTCACATTTTTTTCCTAAAGACAGAAAGCTTGTGACAGTTTTCAAAAGAAGGATGAAGCCTGTAAAAAAATTTCTTTAATTTTTGAAGCTTAGATATGCAACTTGCAAGTACAGATCTTTGATTACTCTTTGTTGTATTTATTCACTTAATTCATCAAATACAAACAATCTTAAATTACTTACAGTTTGAAATTTTTTATACAATAGAGAAGCCTTTTTTTCGTTCCTGCTACTTGTAATCCAGAAATGGATTTAATCTTTGATCTTGATTTCTTCCTGCAACTGATTAATATAATTGTTTAAATTCTTTGCCTTATTATTGCTTAACAACTTCAAATTAAAAAATTTAAAAGAATTTTACTTGCCTTAGATTACTCCAGAAAATTACCGCACTAGCAAAACTGAAGCTCCTGTAGCGACCCGACTTTCTATCAACAGAAAGACGCATCACTATTTAAGAAAGAAAGAGATAGAAGAAGAAAAGAAAGAGAAGAAAGAACAACAACACATCAGAATCTCACAGCGGAACGAATGAAATATAATATATAACATATACATAGTATCATATACATAAGAGTACACAACTATACATCTCAATTTAGACAGTTATAACATTTCTGTCTAATATACAATGCAAGAACAACTATACAGAATAACACACAGCGGAAACTATATATATATATATATATATATATATATATATATATATATATATATCTACACACTGAAGCCTCATGCTCCAAAGCTCCTCCAGAATTCGTCAATGATAACCTGAATCACTTGACTACTCATACATAATATGAGTACCCAAGAGTTTAATAAAACAGAAAATAAACACTAGGGTCAGACAGGGGTCTGGTGTGAGTAATCGGTTTAAAATTGCTTAACTTTAGAAAATCCTTCAAAAGAAAAGGTATAACGTAAGACTTACCACACATAAACATGGAGAAGTTTTTACATTATGCTAACCAAAACATTTGATAGGAAATCCAGTGATATTATAATAGTGTCTAGGGTTTCCAAGTAAATATGAAATAGCCGAAATTGTTACATTCATTAAATTCCAGCTACTAGCCACAAAAGTGGGTAATACAAACAAAACTGTAGGGTCTCGTAGGAAGAATGGGTTTCCATCAATGGCAGGGCTACTGGGGTACCGCCGTCACAGAACGTGGCTTAGATCACCGTACCGAGGACCACTCCCGATCCCCTGCAACACAAGGCCGGAACCATTCCTTACTGAACAGTCCCGAACAAGACCACCCCGCAGTTGGCTGCAGACCAACCGCCCACAAAACCGAAATAAAAAGGGACATTTAGACAGGGGTAAATCTCGTCCTACTTGGGCATGACCCACTTAACCTTGCTGCACCTCCCCTGTTTTAGCCATTCCCGGTTGATGAGGCATGAGGCTGCGATTACCTTTATAGGACACATTTATCTTAGAATGCTCATCGTCTACCTGATGGTGTTCTGAAAGCATTCAATCCATACAAGTCTGTTCCGGGTTCGAACGGAACTGAAGGCACTATCTCGTTGCACTCATTTTGGAATCACCCTCAGAGTCAACGACTATAGCCCTTGCACTCTGAATCACCATCTCGAACCTGTAAGTACTATCTCCGTCAAACTCATCACGGAATCACCCCCAGAGTTATACAGACGAATAGTTCTTACACCTCGAGTCTTCACTTGCACTCCACTTGGATTCATGACCTAACGTTTAATTTGGATCGATGCGGTTTTCGGATATCCAAATATGGAAACCCGATCCTGGTCTCACCGAATCCAAACGCCATTTTAATGTCCAAGTTGTAATTAAGTGTTTAAATAGTAGATATTTAGAATAACACTTAACATAAATGAATTATTCATAACACACAGATAGATAATCCATTATTATCAAATTCAACCACACATATCACAATGCAGTATATATATCACATCTCAGATATATCACATTCATATCATCACATATCAACCAATGACATTCATTATCATCCAATATCATTAACTCATTCAATGATATTTATCATCCAATCATTAATCATCCATAACAAGTTTGATCCAAACTTAACTAATTTAATTAATCCTTAATTAAATTAATCCTTGCTTAATCACTTGGATTATCATCAATCCGCTTACATATTCATTAATTAATTCCAAATTAATTAACTAACATCTCTTAATTATCCACTTTGAATTAATCATCCTTGATCAATTAATACTTAATTACTTTAAGTAATTATTCCTTGATTACAAATTTAATTAATCATCTTGATTAATTACTTCTTAATTATATCAAGTAATTATCTCTTAATTACCCGTTAAAATTAATCACACTTGACTAATTATATTTTATTATTCTGATAATTATTTCTTAATTATCCTTTTAAATTAACCACACCTGATTAATCACCTTTTAATTAATCATACTTGATTAACTACTTTTAATTAAATACTCTTGATCAATTACCTTTAATTAATCATACTTGATTAATTACTATTTAATTAATCACATTTGATTAATTACTTATTAATTGCATTGAGTAATCAAAACTTAATTATAGATCAATTACCTTTCAATTATTAATTAAAAATTAATTATTTATTTCCATTAATTAATGATTACTTTCATTAATTAAATTTCTTCCTTAATTAATTAATTTAACAATTAATTAATCGCATTGTTAAATACACTTAATCCTTTTATTAATTACCCATTGATTAAATAATTTAAAACATTAATTAATTGTACTGATTAAATCTTTAATTAATAACACAAGTGATTAACTCTTAATCATATCTACTTAATTACTTCCATAAAGTAATTATCCTCTGATTACATTGTTAAATAATTACACTTTACTTAATTACCTCCAGTAATTAATCACTTAATTACTTCACCTAGTAATTATACTTAATTAACTCCAAAGTGATTATCTTTAATTAAACGGTAATTAATTTCTTAATTAATTATTTAATTAATCATTTAAATTTAATTAAATGATTCCTAACTTCTTATATTATAAAGATTCTGAATTAAGAAAACATTATCTTAATTAGGTTATTAATATTAACCAATAACACTTTGATTATTAACAAAGATTGAATTATCTTAATTATTTTCACAAATTTATTTATCTTTAATTAAATCAAAATTCTAGATTACTTAAGAAAATCTTTATTATAATTGATTTCCAAATTCTAAATCATTACACTTTATTTAAAATAAAATATTTTAGAAATCAATTATAATTAAAATAATCTAAACATTCAAATTAAAAACTTTTAAATTTTTGAACTTTCCAAAGTTATTAAATAAAATTTTAATACAACCTTATTTAAAAAATCTACTTATTTTATTTTGAAACTTTCATAATTTAATATATATAAAACATGTTTAAAATTTAATTTTGAAACCCATTAGTTTTATAAGGAAAACTTATTTTACTTGGGTTTTAAAACTTTAATTATTTATAAAGTCAAATTTCTTTTGTTTCACAACCTTTAAAAACATTGCTGTTAAAATTTTTAAAACTTTTTAAAAAAACATTACTGTTAAATTTTAAAACCCAAACAACAAAACTGCTCAATCCAAACTCAAGCCACCCACTGCAAAAAACTCGCGTCTTCCCCGAGTAACCCCAACCTACCTCTTGCTTCGAGAGATACATCAGACTACACGAAACATACTTCGAGCTTGAACCTTCTTCTCCCAAATCCCTTTAGTCCACTGACACAACATTCACTCGTGCATCATGCACCACTCCTTCGGTCACCAACGACCATCACCGCGACTTCGACGAGTCACCCTCGACCACTACATCTTCAATCGAAACCCAAAAAACTCAATTCAATCGAACTCCAAAATTTCGATCACCAGACCCAACTACCTGAACCACTCTTGCTCAACATCGACCGCCACCGTTGATCTTTGACACAAGACGCCATGCGATCCTTCCTGAAGCCTCGTCGCAACCTCCATCACCTCTGGCACCACGTGCAACCGCCCCCGGTAGCTTCTCGTTGCCATGAAAACACGATGAACACGTCGACAAAATACAGGGTATAAAACCCTACTCCGATCAATACTGGCCAACACGATCGATAAATAAATCCCTAAGCAATTTTCCAACGATCATCGACACCTCTTCCACCTTCAAGCTCAACCACGACGTCCCATATGCCGTCGGTCGCCGTGAATTGATCATTCTACCCAAATTAGTCAAACCACGAATTCACACTAAATACTAACCTAAAAATTGTGATTCAACCATTAAAATTCATAATTTAACATCACGAATTAAATTATGTAATCAAAACATAAAATTATTTCGATAAATTTTTGACCCAAATTAAAAATTGACTGTAAATTCAAAGATTTATAATCCATTATTCACTTTAAAAACTTGTAATTATTTTTAGATGATAGCTTACTTGATTACAAACAACATCTATTTACAATTCAAAGTCCAAGTCGAATTCAAAATCAAGTTATTGAATTTATTATAGAATTTGGAACTGTTTTATAAACACACAGTAACAATTCTTAAATTTACAGGCATTCTATATACTCAATTCTAACATGCATCCAATTTAAATCAAATATTTCATATAACATCATGATAACATCACAATAAAAAGTTGAATCCAGGTTTAAAACTGTTTTTAAAAGAAATCATTTACTCACTTTTGTTTGTAGAGGACAGAAAATTAATTTGCTTTCCTGGCTTTTGAATTTATTTACATGTTGAATTATAATCCTACTGCTGAACTTCCCTTTGCTTCTGATTGTACTTGATTCCAGTTCTTGCATGTCGACAATTTCCTTGCCTGATTGTACTTGAAGAATTGAAATTCCAGATTTCTTCTTTGTTTTAGATTTTCCATTTCCTGTTCTTCTTTCTTTTTTTTCTTTCTTTTTCTTTTTTTTAAATTTTTATTCAATTCTATGTTTGGTCGAAAATGAAGAAAAATTTAGCTGAAGATAAACCTCTCCTTTTTATTTTACAAATTAATTTTAAGTTAAATTATTAAGAGAATTAGATTTGTCACTTTAATGCTCTCATGATTTACACATATGCTCAAAGATTTACAAGTGTCCTTATGTTTAAATTAATGTCTTACATGTGTTATTTAATGTTTTATTAATGTTTTACAAATGCTTCTAATGTTTAATTAATATTTACATATGTTATTTTCTTATTTATAATTTATTTAAGTTATATGTGAGTAATTATGTAACATTCACAAGATTATAAAATGTTTTTATCTTATAAAAATAGGCTTTTAGATTTTAATAAATATTCAAAAATGAATTCATGTAAACATTTATAAATAACTTATATTTTTGATTCTGTTTAATGTTTATAAGCATGAGATATTGATTTTAACTCTTTATATAAAAAATCAATTTTAAAACAATTTATCTTATGATAAAATTAAAATGAAAGAATATTAAAACAAATGAACCTTTAATTTAAATCTTATTTAAAACAAAAGCTTAATATGTATATATATATATATATATATATTAAATAAGAAATTAACTTTGTTATTAAAATTTAAATCTCAAATATCATTTTCAAAAGTATTAAATCAAATTAACTTTTCAAATTACAAACTACATATTTATTAAAGTTTGGAAATACATATTAAATTTAAATCAATATTTTTCCTATTTCTAATATATATACAAATATATATATTTCAAATGGAAAAACATTTTAACATTAGATTTTAAAATTACTATTTTTTTTCTGAAACACAATTCCAAACCATAATATATATTATATATATTACAATTTGAATATATTAGCTTTTATTACATTAAAAACTTGCTATTTACAAGATATATCAATAAATATATATAATAAACAGAAAATATTTTGATTAGCTTTTGGAAAAATAAATATTTCCAAATTATTAGTGTTCAAAAGAATTAAACTTGCCAATTTTTATATTGTTAGGAAAAATGTTGTTAGATATTACCAAATTATAATATCAGCCTTTAAAAGAATTTTAACTTGTCAATTTATAATGTAAAATGATCAAATTAATTTAATTATTATCAAAGATTATTAAATTGATATTGCTCAAAATTCCGAGTCGTCACATTCCTCCCCCCTTAAAAAATTTAGTCCCCGAAATTTAAAAGCAAAGATCATTTAATAACCCCGTAAAAGAATTTAAATTTGAATCAGAAATCATACAATCAATCGTAGCAACCAATTCAAACAAACAATTTCAATTATCTAGACAATATTCTGAATAGAACTTCCTAATATTATCAAGAGTTTCCAGGTACCTATACTGGAATACTTGCTCTACAAACTCTAAGTAACTGCACCACTATAACCAAGAACTCCCTTAACTGATCCTACAAATCTGAACAAGATATCAGACTAAACTCAAGACCAGCTCAACCACCAGATCCTTCTAAACTGCTGATTATATCACTCGATGAATCATACACATATTCCTCGAAGATATGTGAAATACAATGAATTCCAGCTATCCGAACTGGCAATTCAATCCTGTAGATAAAAATCTAATCTTCAGAGAACACAGGAAAATCTCAAAATACTTCCGGAACTAGCTCTCCAGTTTTACCCAGTCTTATAACTCCTTTGATCGGATAAAACTAAAGCAATATCCAAATTCCAACTTTACATTCCAAATCTCCTCAATTTTAACTGCATAACTCTTTTGCTTCTGAGTCACCTCCATCTTTCCTGATCAACTTAACCTTGCTGATTGCTTCATGAACAAACTGGACCAAAATCAAACCAAATCTCCAGGTCCTACTCAACAAAATGATTTTCTCAAAAATTAGCTGAAATCCAAACACAACTTTATTCCACAAGTATTAGTGGACTTCAAACCTACATCTCTTATCTGGAATAGCCAAACAGTTTCACTTGATAACCTTACCTTCCAAATCCAGAAAATTCCTTCATACTTGAATTTCCTGTAGAAATCCTTTAATCCAAGGAAACTGCAACTCCCGGTTGCTCCCATTCTAGAATAACTGTTATCTCGCTTCCGCTGCACAACTCTGATCTGGAATAGATAATAATGCTATTTAAGAACTCGAGCACAAATTTTCTCCATATCCTGTTCATCCGACTCATAAAATCTTAGTGACCATTCCACTTGGTCAAAACATCCAGTAGAAACTTAACTATAAAACTAGATGATCAATCCCTCCAAAGAATCTTGAGATGTCTCACCAACTCTTCTCGCTTCAAGAGTCATCCCTCTACATGGTTGAACCATCAGTATCGCTCCTGGAATCCAAGTCGATAAGAAAATTCAGTCTCCGATTCGGGTAGACTTCTGATTTCCTCAAAAAAAAAAAACATTTGGAAAATCTCTTATTACTTTCATAGCTTTTACCTCCATATGAGATTCCTCAATTCCCAAGCCGAAGAATACTCCATGAATTCCCAAACTAATCGCAAGTCACTTTTGCGATCCTACTCAGTTCATATTCCAAAGAAACCGTTCTCCCTTCACCCACTAGAACAGCTTTCCTAATCGAGATCAATCTTTCCAGAATGGCCTATCTACCAGAAAAAAAACTGGTAGATTACTTCCAGCAAATATCCTGCTCTGCTGAGCCTCCCGAAGAAATGGATAAGCCTTCAGTATCTGCCTGGACTGCCGATAGTAGAATCCTGAAGATTTCTCAATCATCGAAGAAACGGATCCACGCTGCTGCTTCCAAACTTCACTTCAATGCTACTGCAATGCCAAAAGATCTTCCTTAACCCAAAAGCTTCTTAAAACACAAAACTATTACCCAATTCCACTAAAAGATCCTTAAATAGGGTAGACATCTTCTCAAGAAACTCGGCTCCAAACCAAACACCAACCATTAGTTCTTCTTAAGGAAAACAAATGAAACCATGTCCGAAATGAGGTAACTCATCGACCTTAGTCTCATACTTCAATATAGATAAGACACCCTTACTTAAGATCCAGAAAAACCCTAAACATCCGAATCTTCCCTACAGTAGGCATCAACGTTCCTCCAACACCCTCTAAATCTTGTTCCAAAAGAACATCTTCAAAACCATCTATGGATACTACATCTCACAACACAGCTATTCCTTCCTGAAGTCACCAAGATACCATCACCTGCTTCTGCTCAGCTGACAGATTCAACTCTTGGAAATCCCGCTCACTCGAGAGCAAATAAACCTCACACTTCAAGAATATACTCCAATTCTTGAAAAGACTTCCTCTGGGATCAATGAAATTCTTTCACCAATCTACAAAGCTTATTCGAGACGGTATTAGGTCTACAATCTCGACAGACATACCTCCAACCACAACATATGAGCCTCTTCCATTAGTGTTAGTCGTGTTACACACACTCCTACCTTATCTACCTCTATAACCTATGTTGGAAAATCCGAACAGATAACCCAACAGATTAGGTGGGTGGGGGGGTGTGTGTGTGTCTATATATATATATATATATATATATATATATATATATAAATTACAAGTACGCTCTCTCAAGATAGACACCACTCTAGAGTCTAGGTACTCACTCAACCTAATGCTCTGATACCAACTGTAGCAACCCGACTTTCTATCACCAGAAAGACGCATCATTATTTAAGAAAGAAATAGATAGAAGAAGAAAAGAAAGAGAAGAAAGAATAACAACATATCAGAATCTCACAGCGGAACGAATGAAATATAATATATAACATATACATAGTATCATATACATCAGTACACAACTGTACATCTCAATTTAGATAGTTATAACATTTCGGTCTAATATACAATACAAGAACAACTATACAGAATGACACAGTGGAAACTTTATCTATATATCTACACGCTGAAGCCTCCTGCTCCAAAGCTCCTCCAGAATTCGTCAAAGATAACCTGAATCACTTGACTACTCATACACAATATGAGTACCCAAGAGTTTAATAAAACAAAAAATAAACACTCGGGTCAGACAGGTGTCTGGTGTGAGTAATCGGTTTAAAATTTCTTAACTTTAGAAAATCCTTCGAAAGAAAAGGTATCACGTAAGACTTCCCACACATAAACATAGAAAAGTTTTTACCTTACGCTAACCAAAACATTTGATAGGAAATTCAGTGATATTATAATAGTGTCTAGGGTTTCCAAGTAAATATGAAATAGCCGGAATTGTTACATTCATTAAATTCCAGCTACTAGCTACAAAAGTGGGTAATACAAACAAAACCGTAGGGTCTCGCAGGAAGAATGGGTTTCCATCAATGGCAGGCTACTGGGGTACCGCCCGTCACAGTACGTGGCATAGATCATTATATCGAGGACCACTCCCGATCCCGAACAAGACCACCCTGCAGTTGGCTGTAGATCAACCGCCCATAAAATCGAAATAAAAAGGGACATCTAGACAGGGGTAAATCTCGTCCTACTTGGGCACGACCCACTTAACCTTGCTACACCTCCCTTGTTTTAGCCATTCCCGGTTGATGAGGCTTGAGGCTGCGATTACCTTTATAGGACACATTTATCTTAGAATGCTCATCGTCCACCTGACGATGTTATGAAAGCATTCATCCATACAAGTTCGTTCCGGGTTCGAACAGAACCGAAGGCACTATCTCGTTGCACTCATTTTGGAATCACCCTCAGAGACAACGACCATAGCCCTTGCACTCTAAATCACCATCTCGAACCTGTAAGTACTATCTCCGCCAAACTCATCACGGAATCACCCCCAGAGTTATACTGAAGAATAGTTCTTACACCTTGAGTCTTCACTTGCACTCCACTTGGATTCACGACCTAACGTTTAATTTGGATCGATGTGATTTTCGGATATCCAAATATGGAAACCCGATCCCGATCTCACTGAATCCAAATGCCATTTTAATATCCAAGTTGTACTTAAGGGTTTAAACAGTAGATATTCAGAATGACACTTAACATAAATGAATTATTCATAACACACAGATAGACAATCCATTATTATCAAATTCAACCACACATATCACAAAGTAGCATATATATCACATCTCAGATATATCACATTCATATCATCACATATCAACCAATGACATTCAATATCATCCAATATCATTAACTCATCCAATGATATTTATCATCCAATCATTAATCATCCATAACAAGTTTGATCCAAACTTAACTAATTTGATTAATCCTTAATTAAATTAATCCTTACTTAATCACTTGGATTATCATCAATCCAGCTTACATATTCATTAATTAATTCCAAATTAATTAACTAACATCACTTATTATCCACTTTGAATTAATCATCCTTGATTAATTATTACTTAATTACTTTAAGTAATTATTCCGATATTACAAATTTAATTAATCATCTTGATTAATTACTTCTTAATTATATCAAGTAATTATCTCTTAATTACCTTTTAAAATTAATCACAGTTGACTAATTATATTTAATTATTCGGATAATTATTTCTTAATTATCCTTTTAAATTAATCACACCTGATTAATCACCTTTTAATTAATCATACTTGATTAACTACTTTTAATTAAATACTCTTGATCAATTACCTTTAATTAATCATACTCGATTAATTACTATTTAATCAATCACATTTGATTAATTACTTATTAATTACCTTGAGTACTCAAAACTTAATTATAGATCAATTACCTTTTAATTATTAATTAACAATTAATTATTTATTTCCATTAATTAATGATTATTTTCATTAACTAAATTTCGTCCTTAATTAATTACATTAATAAGTAATTAATCACATTATTAAATACCCTTAATCCTTTTGTTAATTACCCATTAATTAAATAATTTAAACCTTTAATTAATTGTATTAATTAATTCTTTAATTAATAATACAAGTGATTAACCCTTAATCACATTTACTTAATTACTTCCATAAAGTAATTATCCTCTAATTACTTTGTTAAATAATTACACTTTACTTAATTACCTCCAGTAATTAATCACTTAATTACTTCACCCGGTAATTATACTTAATTAACTCCAAAGTGATTATCTTTAATTAAACACTAATTAATTTCTTAATTAAATATTTAATTAATCATTTAAATTTAATTAAATGATTCTTAACTTCTTATATTATAAAGATTCTTAATTAAGAAAACATTATCTTAATTAGGTTATTAATATTAACCAATAACACTTTGATTATTAACGAAGATTGAATTATCTTAATTATTTTCACAAATTTATTTATCTTTAATTAAATCAAAATTCTAAATTACTTAAGAAAATCTTTATTATAATTGATTTCCAAATTCTAAATCATTACACTTTATTTAAAATAAAATATTTTAGAAATCAATTATAATTAAAATAATCTAAACATTCAAATTAAAAACATTTAAAATTTTGAACTTTCCAAATTTATTAAATAAAATTTTAATACAACCTTATTCCAAAAATCCACATATTTTATTTTGAAACTTTCATAATTTAATATATATAAAACATGTTTAAAATTTAATTTTGAAACCCATTAGTTTTATAAGTAAAACTTATTTTACTTGGGTTTTAAAACTTTAAATATTTATAAAGTCAAATTTCTTTTGTTTCACAACCTTTAAAAACATTGCTGTTAAAAATTTAAAACTTTTTTAAAAAAACATTACTGTTAAATTTTAAAACCCAGACAACAAAACTATCCAATCCAAACTCGAGCCACCCACTGCAAAAAACTCGCGTCTTCCCCAAGTAACCCCAACCTACCTCTTGCTTCGAGAGATACATCAGATTACACGAAACATACTTCGAGCTTGAACCTTCTTCTTCCAAATCCCTTTAATCCACTAACACAACATTCACTCGTGCATCATGCACAACTCCTTCGGTCACCAACGACCATCACCGCGACTTCGATGAGTCACCCTCGACCACTGCCTCTTCAATCGAAACCCAGAAAACTCAATTCAATCGAACTCCAAAATTTCAATCACCAGACTCAAATGCCTGAACCACTCCTTGCTCAAAATCGACCGCCACCGTTGATCTTTGACACGAGACGCCACGTGATCCTTCCCGAAGCCTCGTCGCAACCTCTATCACCTCTGGCACCACGTGCAAGCCCCCGGTAGCTTCTCGTTGCCGTGAAAACACGATGAACACGTCGATAAAATAAAGGGTATACTCCGATCAATACTGGCCAACATGATCGATAAATAAATCCCTAAGCAATTTTCCTACGATCACCGACACCTCTTCCACCTTCAAGCTCAACCACGACATCCCATATGCCGCTGGTCGCCGTGAATTGATCATTTTACCCAAATTAGTAAAACCACGAATTTACACTAAATACTAACCTAAAAGTTGTGATTCAACCATTAAAATTCATAATTTAACATCACGAATTAAATTATGTAATCAAAACTTAAAATTGTTTTGATAAAATTTTGACCCAATTTAAAAATTGACTGTAAATTCAAAGATTTATAATCCATTATTCACTTTAAAAACTTGTAATTATTTTTAGATGATAGCTTACTTGATTACAAACAACATCTATTTACAATTCAAAGTCCAAGTCGAATTCAAAATCAAGTTATTGAATTTATTATGGAATTTGGAACTGTTTTATAAACACACAGTAACAATTCTTAACTTTACAGGCATTCTATATACTCAATTCAAACATGCATCCAATTTAAATCAAATATTTCATATAACATCATGATAACATCACAATAAAAAGTTGAATCCAGGTTTAAAACTGTTTTTAAAAGAAATCATTTACTCACTTTTGTTTGTAGAGGACATAAAATAAATTTGCTTTCCAGGCTTTTGAATTTATTTGCATGTTGAATTATAATCCTACCGCTGAACTTCCCTTTGATTCTGATTGTACTTGATTCCAGTTCTTTCATGTTGATAATTTCCTTGCCTGATTGTACTTGAAGATTTGAAATTCCAGATTTCTTCTTTGTTTCAGATTTTCCATTTCCTGTTCTTCTTGTTTTTTTTAGATTTGTATTGAATTCTATGTTTGGTTGAAAATGAAGAAAAATTTAGTTGAAGATAAACCTCTCCTTTTTATTTTACAAATTAATTTTAAGTTAAATTATTAAGAGAATTACATTTGTCACTTTAATGCTCTCATGATCATACACACATGCTCAAAGGTTTACAAGTGTCCTTATGTTTAAATTAATGTCTTACAAGTGTTATTTAATGTTTTATTAATGTTTTACAAATGTTTCTAATGTTTAATTAATATTTACGTATGTTATTTTCTTATTTATAATTTATTTAATTTATATGTAAGTAATTATGTAACATTCACAAGATTATAAAATGTTTTTATCTTATAAAAATAGGCTTTTAGATTTTAATAAATATTCAAAAATGAATTCGTATAAACATTTATAAATAACTTATATTTTTGATTCAATTTAATGTTTATAAGCATGATATATTGATTTTAACTCTTTATATAAAAATCAATTTTAAAACAACTTATCTTATGATAAAATTAAAATGAAAGAATATTAAAAAAATGAACCTTTAATTTAAATCTTATTTAAAAAAAAGCTTTATATATATATATATTAAATAAGAAATTAACTTTGTTATTAAAATTTAAATCTCAAATATCATTTTCAAAAGTATTAAATCAAATTAACTTTTCAAATTACAAACTATATATTTATTAAAGTTTGAAAATACTTATTAAATTTAAATCAATATTTTTCCTATTTCTAATATATATACAAATATATATATTTCAAATGGAAAAACATTTTAACATTGGATTTGATAATTACTAAAAAAAAATTTTGGAACACAAATCCAAACTATAATATATATTATATATATTACAATTTGAATATATTAGCTTTTATTACATTAAAAAGTTACTATTTACAAGATATATCAATATATATAATAAATAGAAAATATTTTTATTAGCTTTTGGAAAAATAAATATTACTAATTTAAATTGCTAAAATAAATATTTCCAAATTATTAGTTTTCAAAAGAATTAAACTTGCCAATTTTTATATTGTTAGGAAAAATGTTGATAGATATTACTAAATTATAATATCATCCTTTAAAAGAATTTTAACTTGTCAATTTATAATGTAAAATGATCAAATTAATTTAATTATTATCAAAGATTATTAAATTGATATTGCTCAAAATTCCGGGTCGTCACAGCTCCCTTTTTTTAAACTAATCTGCGGTTTGAATTGGTTTATTAAAACCTGATTTTAAAATCATAAATTAATTAAACTATAAAGTATAGAGTTTTACCTGAGAGATGGAAACATAAACTACAGCTTGATGCTTTAAGATCTCAGGTTTTTTTCAACTATGAATTGAAAGAACGTTGACAGTTTTCTTTCTGATTTTTTTTTCTTTTTTCTTCTTTGGGTGTTGGAGTTTGAAATGCTCAATCTTTTGTTACTGTACTTTTAGAGATTTAGGAGGCTAAATAATATCTTCATCATCATCATTATCGTCATCATGAGGATTTAAAGAATATAGAGGTGCAACCAAGCTGGAATCCGAATCTTTAAGATCAATAGAAATCTGCTTAACAGATTGAGGATGTCGAAGATGAATAGTCCGCTCAGGCATAGGATTCGAGCTTCATAGCGGTTAACCCAATCCATTCCCAAAATCATTCCAAAGCCTAAGTAGCGCATAACATGCAAATCGGCTTGGAAAGAAAAATCACACAAAATAATTTTGACATCTTTACACAATAAACTGATTATTGCGGATCCATTAACCAGATTCGCAATTCTCAATGAAGTCATTAAACACAAAACATGCAAAGAAAATGTATCAACAAGTTCTTTTGATATAAAAGAATGGGACGCACCCGTATCAAAAAGAACTCGAATAGGATGATCACGAAATAAAATAATGCCATCAAGGATAGAATGAGAAATACCTTCACCACGAGATGTGTTGCCAGAGGCTTGAGCAACATTAAGCTTTCCCTCCTTCCTGTTTTAAAGTTTGGGACAAGAAGATAAATAATGATCCGGGCTTTTGCAATAGCGATAAGTACGAGGCTTTGAACACTTGCTCGCATAATGGTCCTTAGAACCACAGTTGTAGCATTGCCCACCACTTGGGGTAGAAGTCTTTACCACCGAAGTTGATTACTTCCCTTTCTTATTGGGATAAGGACCTTTGAATTTAGTAGGCCTTTTCTTGTTGTTGAAGTTTGGTTTAGCACTCACAACTTCAACATCACTCTCTTTATCTGCCTCTTCAAGTCGAAGAGCGATAACAATGAGTTGATCAAAAGAAACTTCTAATTTTAGAAGTAATGGCTTCTTGAGATTTTTATTCAAGCCATAGACAAATCTTTGGTTCTTCTTCAATGGGGTGTTTATGTATTCGACCCCGTATTTAGAAAGTGACTCGAAGGATGCGACATAATCTGCCACAGAAGATCCACCTTGAACAAGGTCTATAAAACGGCGAGCCAAAGTCACCTTTTCAGCTTCTGGCACAAATTTTAATTCGAAGTTGTTTTCGGAATTTCTTCCAAGTAAGATCCGCTTCATTTATTTCAAAAATCAGAAGCTCATACCAATCTAATGCTCTTTCTTGGAGCATACTCGAAGCCACTTGGACACGGCGAAGATCAACAAGATTCATGCGAGAAAAGATTCGATCGCACGTTCTCAGCCAAGCCTGGACTTCAATAATAGTTTCAGAACCTTTGAATTGCTTCCCGCCCAAATTGGTAAAATCATTGCACAAATGTGCAAATCCAGACTTAGGGTGAGTAGATTCTGGATTTGAACCGGCTACTTAAGCATTCCTTACGAGGTCAAGAAGCTGCTGGGCAGACATAAATACTCCATCTTGGGGAGTAGCACGAGATTGACTGGCGCTGGGACGGCCAGGTCTAACCATTTCTCTTCCTTTTGAAAGAAAGAAAAAAGAAGGATAAGGTTATTCACCAAATGAATATCAAGCATTCTTGATAGATAAACAAGGAACCATAAAGAAAATAGGATGAATTGGTACGAAGACTCGAATTAAATCCTAAAACACGATTCCTAAGATGGACTTAGGACAATGATCCTTGCTAGATTATTCCACATTGTTCCGAAGTTTGGCTCTGATACCAAGCTGTGACGCCCCACCTCTATACCCACTCTAGGCAAAACGGTGTAATGCCGTCAACTAGGGCGGAGAATAAGGCTGTTGAGGAGCGACCATCCGTGTAATTGCTTTGTGCGAGCACCGATATGTCAGATAGTACAACATGCATTTGGTTTTAGGAGGAAATCTGACACATCAATACAAACTCAAAGCTACTACACAGTGGCTATATATATTCTTTGGAAATAAACATAGAAATAAACATAACACAAATCAGTCACAGATATCCATATCACAAAGGCGGAAAAAGATATGAATATAACACATGAAAGTGTACATCAGAGTAGTGGTCAAACAAGACCCACAATATCACAAAAGAATAGCTATAAGCGCTAGACAAAAGAATAAGGATACACCAATGAGTCTATCTCTCAAATGTATACAACAAAACTACTAATCTAAGTAGTTAGCCAAAAGTCAGGGTGATAATCCCGGATGAGAAGTCAAGCAGAAACACCTGTAACATCTCGGTCTGAATCGAGTATTATTTAATAAGAAAATAATAAACGGATCAGTCTATCTATAAATATCAGATAAAATGATGTAGAATAAGAGATATGACATAACATATGATAACCATAAAGCCATACTGTGATAAGTATAAAAATTGAAAATCAACAAGAGATTAATCAATATCACCAGAATCTTCTCAAAGATCAAAAGGAATGTCATACTCCTTATTTCATTCACCAAGCCACAAATATTGACAACATATAAATGCCAATAATAAAATTGGTGAAATTCAAATTCTAGAAATCATCAATAGAAATCCAGGAATCACAAAAAAAGGGGGAGGCCTATCAAAAAAGGGGACGCTATCCCATGGTCGCTAACCATAGAGCCGGTGCAACGACGTAGTACAACGGTACGCCCGAGGAACCTAAAACTCGTAAAATTCGTAACAACGACGTAGTACAACGGTACGCCCGAAGATCCGAACTCCATAAAAACGTGGGTCGCTGGCCCACAAAAATTGGGTCGAAACCCCAAGAAATAAATAGGTCATTAGCCTATAATAAAAATGAGACGAAACTCAATAAAACGAGGTACCATCCCCTTCGTGGACAAAGAAACATAGCATAGCGCTAGTCTAAAACACAAAAATGATCCTCAGTGATCATCAAGAAAGTTTCAATTACTCTAAGCTAGTAAATATATGAGCTTAGCTTCATGTCCCATAACCACTAGCTTAACTTGAATATTTACGAACAAATTGTAGATCTCCACTAGAAAATTTGTCACAAGAGATTCAATCGAACAAGTCCAAAAATTAACCAACGAAGTAAACGCAAGCGTTTCATACCACTTGTTTTACGAAGCCGTTTAATTAGATTTCTCGTACAAGTGAGATAAAGTGACAAATCACAAAAATGATTGTAGAACAATCAATCACCAAAATTCACATTCAAAAACGTGAATAAAATCCAAAGAAATCGATACCGAATTCATCAAAATGGATATTCCCAAAAATCCCGAAGAAAAGGTCATCAAAGACGATAATAAATGATTGCAACAAATCGGAATCAACACGAATCGATTAAAGTTGGAAATTCAAGCTAAATAGGCAAATAGGAAAAAGACTGCAGATTCAGACGTCTGAAAGAAGTGATTCAGACGTCTGAATCTGGTAAACTAAAAGTTTTCCAAAGCATATTTGAGACGTCTGAACCCTGTATTTCAGACGTCTAAAATAGGCAATTTTTAGCCTAAACAAACCAATTCAGACTTCTGAAATATAGATTCAGACGTCTGAATCTGGGAATAAAAATCTTCCCAGAATAATATTCAGACGTCTGAATCTAACGTTTCAGACGTCTGAATCTAACGTTTCAGACGTCTGAAACTGGGGTTAAGGGCATTCCCTTAACCAAGACCAAAAATGGCCGAAATAAATACCGGAAGTATCGGATGAGCAACGACGACTAAGGATTTATGCCAAGCGACAACCCAG
The DNA here is from genome assembly GCA_030765085.1 of Allium cepa. Lineage (NCBI taxonomy): Eukaryota > Viridiplantae > Streptophyta > Magnoliopsida > Asparagales > Amaryllidaceae > Allium > Allium cepa. Next base: position 984,061,394 of record CM060929.1, on the reverse strand, counting down.
CCTTAAAAGCTCTTCGATACGCCTCAAATATCAATGTCCAAATATCCATAATAGGATTTTCATAGATTTTGATTTCAAAACATCAAAAATTGGGATATAGACCAAATTAATCCAAACCAAAATCAATTGCACAAGAATAAGTGTTAGGAATTTATACCTAACAATCGAAGATAATTATAGACTAAGATGTGAGATAAAAATCTCACCTTTGAACACAAAATAAATGAAGAATAAGCTGTAGAGTAAAGGCAAGGACAATCACTCTTCAATTCCAACCCAACAAATTTAAATCTAAGCTAAAAAGAGAAACATTTCCTAAGTTAGGTTTAGGAATTTCTGAAATTGATAAGAGAATGAGTTGGAGAAGAAGAAGAAGAGGAGGCTTACCAAAGCTTCTTTTATAAATTTGGAGCTAGAACTTGATTTACAAATGGAAACTAGGGCTTGGAGTTTTAATTTCCCATTCCTCTCTCCATTGTTGCTAAAGCTTGAGTATTAGGAAATAGAAATGAAGTAATGAAGAGAAGAGGGGTGAAGCTAGGGTCTAATAGGCTGAAACAAAACCAAAGCCCTAAGTGAAAAAGCAACAAAATTCCACTAACTCCAAACATATCAAAGTTTATACTCAAAAAGGTCGCGAACATCATTTTGAACTCAATGGGGGTGGTCTCGAGTCCTAATTTGACAGTTTGCAAAAAGTAGCTTTTCGGACTAAAATCCGACCAACGATAAAATATTAAAATAAAATATTTAAATATTCAATCGTAAAATATGCGGGTTGTTACAAGTAAAGCCTTCAAAATGATTCCTAAACAACAATGACAAGTGGGCTAATGCGTCCATATACGTAAAATGTTTCGGATTGGCCCAGTTATAGTCTATACTATAGCATTAAAACCGAGTCTCTCTATGAGCTCTCGCATTGCTTCGTGTCTTATCCACTTTTTGTTCCTTTTTTTTATGAATAAATTAATATCTATTTTATCTATTATATTATTATTATATATAACAGAGATTATTTGAATCTATGTATTCTTATCTCTCATTCACTTTCACTCAAACCGCTCTTCTCTAACCAATTAAAAGGGAGAAATTTTCTCAGTCCATAATTAAATATGCTCATAATTTTCCATCTTCACTCTATTCTCCCTCATTTCATAATTTTTTCCCCTTCCATCTCCATTCTTATATAAAAAGTTCACTTTCAATCCAAATTAGAGAGTTTTTCCAAAAAGAAATATTGATCTCGTAATATTATTAACATGATTATACTTAATTCTCTGCTCTTTCACAATTTATTCCTCTTCCATCTCAATTTTTATATAAAAGATTAACTTTTCAATCCAAATAGGAGAGTTTTCCAACAATTTATATATTGATCTCATAGTATTTTCAGCTTGATTATTTTTTGATTTGATCTATCCGTGATATTCGCTTTTTTATTGATCTAATTTTTTTAGTTTAATCATGTTATGCGTGGTAGTTTTTCTATATGTAGCTTTTAGTGTTAAGGTTCTTATGAAATAATAGTCCAAAAACCGCAAAAAAAGTTTGACTTATATGGTAAACAAGCTCGATTTAAAGGTTTGGTCTTTATTTTATTACACATCTTTTCTTCTAATTCGAAGTTGAATTTTTTTTTTATCATAAATTTATCATATTGTATCTTTGACTTAAATTTTATGTCCAAATTTCTCTTTCCCTCTGATTTTCATTTCAATCACAATTTATTTCCCTTTTATTTCCATACTCACTTTATTCTCTAACCTCTTACAAATTTTTCCCTTTCATTCTTCACTCTCGTATATATAAAAAAGTAATTCTCAATTATAAATAAATTAGATATTTTTTTCAAATAATTTATGATCTTTTTTTACTAAATAATTTATTTATTATTCTCTTAACTTTTGATTAAAATGATTATGGTTCAACTAAATTCATCAATAGTTCTTTAACATCGTATCAACGTTAATTTTTTGTTCATATTATGAAGTATTTGTTTTTCTACCTATTGATTTTAGTGTTAGGATACATATGGATAAATTATTCAAAAGCCACCGAAAAACTTTGACTTACTAGATCAATGTGTTTGATTTATAGGTTAGAACTTTATTTTATTATATATATTTTCTCTTAATTCAAGATCAAATTTATTTTATTTCTCTAAAATTTTATGTCACGATTTTTATTTTCCTCTGATTTTGTATTGAACCCTTGATTTATTTTGTAGGGGTTTATAGGATTATTACTACATAGGCATTATAGAATATTCCTTTGTTATTTACAATTTATTACAAGTAAATTTGAACTATTTTTTTCTTTCTCATTTTTATATCATATTCCTTTTTCATATTTTTTCATCGGTAAGATTACGAACTTGGGTTCCTTTATTTACTTTGCAGGGAATTATTTGTATAAGTATACATAGATACCATAAACCTTAAGTTGCTTTACATAATCAATGGGAGTTATCAAAGGGAGAAATACTTTGGATGGAGGAAGTAGAAAAAATGTATTTTGTAGTGAAAAAAATTCATCAAATTAGAGAACTAAATAATTCGTTCTTCCCTCATAAAAATAAATCGTAAATACTAAGTGAACTTTATCATTATAATTTTCTCTCTTTTCTTCACCTAATTTTCTGTCTCACCAATATCCTTATTTCTACCATATCTCTAAAACTCGGTAATTTAAATAAATAGTTAAAAATTGAAGACCGTGGAGGTGGACTCATCTTGATCTCAAACCTTGTTTCTATTAGGTCAAAGTCAACTCATTAAGATTGAAAACACAAATGGATTAACTAAAAATTAACGATGAATATATTTTTAGTGGCATAGAATAAGTGAAGGAATATTTTATTTTGAAAATTAGAAGCAAAGGAAAGTAAGAAGACTATTTTGCAAGTGTGTGTAATAATTTTCTATAATAAAATAGGTATAGAACACATATTTCTCTCCTTATAATTTTTTTTCCATTTAATTTTTTCCATATCATTAACTCCCATTATACAAAATACTTCTCTCTTTAGTAGATTCCTAATCAAATAGAGCTAAAGTTATCTTTATTTCATTCCCAAATGTAAATATAGAAGAAAATCAATTTGGAAGAACAACATTATTAGAAGTATGATGAAATGTTCATAGGAAACACACATTAATGGTTATCACTATGGAGATCTTACAGTACAATGAGGTAATTATCCATGTTTTTTCTCGATGTTTTCTACGTTATGCTTTTTTATAGTTCGAAAATGTTTATAAATAATTTTACGTTAGGTATAGTTATTTATCATGTGCATAACTGAAGTGTTTTTTAAATAGGAAGGATAATTTCAAATAGGGAAATTTTATTCATATGCATCATTTTTATTAGTTGATCCACACTTGAGTTTATCCACAACTCATTTTTTTGTTTATTCACCTATGGATGGATTTACTAATTTATTAGTTTATCCACATGTGTATGAATTTACTAATTTTATTATTATTATTTTGAGCGTTGAACATTTTTTATACTTTATGAAATGCATCATGCATCATGCACCATAGCACATGCATACACAATAACCATATTCATTCAACTAAAATCAATTGAATTACGCATACAGAATAATCATACACCATAACGCATGCATAGCAAATAAATTCTTGCATAAAAAAAATAAAAATTAAAAAAAGGAAGAAGTAGAAGAATAGATGTAAAACGTCAATTTCTTAGAATAGATAGATGTTATTGGATTCAACTTTAGCTTCAATGGGTACAAGATATTCAGCTAGTATTGAACAAAAAATCTCTAAAATAGATGATGTAATACTATGAAGAACAACTTAATGACCGTTTGTCTTCAGTTCTCTTTATTTCTACAATCTCAGATAACACCATACATTATAACTCGACCCAATAGATATTCCTAGTAAGAATATTGACTTTGTTATCAACTTGTTCAAAAATTGCATACTATTATTGAATCAAACCATAAATTGTCTATAAGTTCAACATAAGCACATATTGCACATCTCCTTATATGATAAAATTTTACCTACCGCTTTAGTCGTGGCTCAACATATGTATGTCCTTTAAAATTTATATATTTTTTCCAATGGATCAGTATGAAGTCCATATAACTTCTACTTTCCATTGATCAAGCATTCACAGTTTAACCCCTTTCAATAAGAAAGGACATCCACATTTCTTTGTTTCTATATTTCTAGCCATCATTAGTTGGTTAATAGGTGTCTTTTTGTTGATCCTAAGGTAAAATCCACTTCTCTCACACCAAAATGATATTCGACCTCTTCGGCTATTTTTTGAATTTTCAAATTGTTTTAATATAACAACTACTCTACATGACTTTCCAACATTTTTGCACCAGTAAGTTCATCACACGGGTTAAAGATCTAATTTATAAATAGAAATAATTGATTTTGTATCTTTTGTGTAATGTTAAAATTAAAAAAATACATACCATACTAGTTCGAGATGCAAAAATGCAATCCCAGTATAGTACTTTATCTTTTGAGCATAGGAGTTCACTACCCTAGATAAAAAATATCAAGATTAAACGTAAGAAAACAAAATAAAACTATATGTAAAACAATCACAAAATTAAAATTTACCATACTAAAAATTGATTTCTCGACATTATCTACACATTGCTCAACTACATCATTGTTTTTTTACCATACTAAAAATTTACCGTTCACCTTCGTTTGTACCAAAAAAATTGATTTTCTCAGGTATATTAGAAGAACTACTCTTTTCAGACATATTCCTATTGTACAAAATGAATGGTTTGACATATTTTAACTAAATCGTATTTTCTACATGATGAAAATTTGTACATGATGAATCTTCTACTAAGGTAAAGAGTCTAATCCTCTACTGCAATGATCATTTTTAGTATATATTGCGTCATATTCATTTTCTACTATGAAAAACTTTGCAATAGCAGCACTACATACTTAGTAAAAGATTTATCATTGTAATGGTATCGTTATAAATGTCATCTCAAAAATAGCAGAAGATTATCTTAGAAGAAATATCTTTTTTCTGAAAATATGCCATTTTACCATAATCTTCTACTTTTCTACTTCAAATATGCATTAGGCCATCTTCATGCTGCATGATAATAAGAAGAAGAAGAGACCAAATTTGGCATCCTATACTTATTGTTGTTTTTTATTTAATCATAAGATGATGTGTTTGTGACTTGATTAGGCATTGAAAGGAAGAGCATGAAAGAAGAAGATACAATATCACATTGTGCGGATTAAATAATCAATTTTTGAAAATTGAAAAAGACCATAGAAGTTGGAAGTAATCTTCAAAATTAGGACGGATCAACTAATAGAAATGGTGGATATATATAAAAATTCCCTATCAAATAATATAACCATGCAACAAATGAAAGGAAGTAATTACTATTAATTTTGATTGATTTGAATTCAAAGTAATCATAGAAATAAATTGTAATTTAATTTAATTAAAGGATTAATTATATTAGTTATCTTTAATGCTAATCAATCAAAGAATAAACATAATCATTCTATTCCATTTGTCAACAATGCATTTTGCATCAAATTTTCTTTTCACGTTTTGTTTACCAAAAACCTTATATTATTTTATATGTTAAAATAGAGGTCAAGTTGATTTTTATTTTGTTCTTAAACATAAGTGTATAATATAATCAAGTTAGAAGAAAAACAATATATATGAAGTAAATGAATATTCAGATAATAAATTTTCATACTGTATTTTAGGGAAAAGGATAAATGTATAAGCACACTTTTGTTTACATTTTGTAGACATCTTTAAAAAACTTAAAAGTTAGTTTAATAAGTATTTACTAAACTTATTATTTATTTTATATGCATTATGTATTGTTTGCCAATCCAAACTTATGTGGCATAGTTTGAAATTATCCTTTATAATCAATCTTGGATTTTATTATTATTTGGTTGTGTCATTTAGTAAATTATAAAATGTTCATAAGAAACATGCATTCATGGTTATCACCAAAGTCTTGATCTTATGAAACAATGTGGTGATTATCTACGATTTAATGTTGTTTAGATTTTTTTGCCGTCTAGAAGTGTTTATAAATAGATAATTATAAACTAGAGATACAATATTTGTATTGTGTTTAACTAAACAATTTTTTATACATGAAGGATCATTTCAAATATTATTATCATGTAAGAAATAAATGGAATTATTTGTTTTAAATTTTAACCAAATTGAGTTCAAATTAATTAGAGAATTAAACTATAATTCAATTTAATGACATTTAATTACATACCAACTCTCCTTAACGTTAGTCAACTAGAGAATTAATATGTCATCAACTGATACCTTTTCATTATTATTTTTTAACAATAAAATTTTACGAGGGAACATGTAACATGAAGTGTTAAATATATTTATCACAAAAAAGTATTAACATAGGAACTCATTACATATTCTTAACGAATACTTATCTTATTTTTAAAAAGACTGGCAAGAAATTAAAAAAAGTCAAGGAAATATATAATTTAGATAATTTTCTTCAACAAACTGCTAATTAGAATAAGGATAATATTTTTTATGCTTTAAAAGCAACATCATATTTTTAACTTACTTCCTATGCTTGAAAGGAAACATTATATATTTTACATATTTAAAAGCTCAACCATAACTTTTTCTTATAGGCATAACAATTATATTAGGTTATAAATATTATATTGTGTCGATATTGGATGTAAAATCACAAATGTTACATGCATTCACACTGAGTCATAGTTACATGATATCTGAATATTTTATTTCATTGGCTATGTTTTCTTGATCTAAAGTATTTTTTATATATATCCACAAGTAATTTTTCTCATGATGATACATTATATCGTTTTGAATTATGCTAAAATTTGTACTTCTTCAGTTATTATGTTAATATGAATATCTAAAACAGAATAAAGAATTATTTGGTTGTTCTAGAAATTAGAACACATTGTCCCTAAGTAATTGTCCATATAATCTTTTCATAGTGGTAATGAAGAGATGCAGAGATCAATTCCTAATAATAGTATTATATCCATTACTTATTATGGTGGTTTGTATGACACTCACTCATAAGTTTATATATTATCTGGTTTGCCCGAGTAGCAAGAAGAAAAAAATATATTAAACTATACAGCGTTTATAATTTTCATCAATTTATTGCGTCATATTTTGTCGAATTTATTAAAATAATATAATTCCCCAGCTTATTGGAACATTTTTCTATGATAGTTTCTAAAAGGTATTGATGGAAATGTCAAAATATTTTTTAAACCAAATTTGAATAACTATTTTCTCTAAGCATGATTTATTTATGTCAGTTATGGAACATTATTATCGTATCAAATGTGTATATATATTTGAATATATATTCAATTTAACATGAGCTCTTGTGAACTTATTCATCTCTTAAATTAATATGTATGCTCAATAATATAATTGTTACGCAATCGCCATTATTGTTTTTTATATAAATCCATTACTGTTTATAGATATTTGCTCAACTCAAATTCTTTATCCCTTTTATGGTTGTCCCCATGTACTATATAGATCTTAGCTACTCATTTTATATCATCATCCATTCATTAAATATTATGAGTCTCACTAATTCATTAATTTATTGTAATGAATGGCTAAGATTTGCTTTGGCATGGACGGTATAGAGGATAAGGCGATGGAGGAATTCAACTCATACTTTCTCTGCAACGTTAATAAATTATTTGGTGAACCCCACGTGCATAACACATCTTCGCACTGGTATAAATAATAAATGGACTAGACCATGTCTAACGTAAAAAGGTGTAACGACCCAGAATTTTTATTAATTAAAATTTGAATATTTAATTAATTTTAAATATTAATAAGCGAAATTTATAAGTCAAATAAATTTTATTTCGAATAATTGGATTTAATTGGATAATTAAATCGATAGTTTAATATGTTAAATTATGGAAATAATTAAAAATGGGGTTAAATATGATTGAAAATGATTTGTAAAATTTTATTTTATCGTATTGAAGTTAGAATGATATTTTAGAACTTTTAAAATCGAATTAAGAGTTAATTTGTGAAAATTGAATATTTTAATATTTAATTATCGACTGTAAATTAGCCAATTTTTGAACAGTCTCAGAATTGGACGAAACTAGTTCCATTGGATCCGTAATAGTTAGTTATTATCGGATTTCAATTTTTGTAGCAATCGGAGTTATCGGTTGATCGTGGCAGCTCGAAACGCATTGAAATTGTTTTTATATTAATTTGGCGAGTTAAAATAGCCATTTTTCAAACAATCTCGGATTTCGACGAAACTAGTTTCATCGGATCCGTAATGTGATATTATTGTATGGTTTCAAATTTCGTGCCAATTGGATTTATCGTTTGTCTGGTGCAAGCTAAAACGCCTAGAAAATCGTTTAAATCGGTTTAATTCAAATTGAACGTTTATTGCCATAACTCGCACAGATGACCGAATTAGCTCCCGAAACATGTTCCATTGTGTTCGGAACGCGGGGTAAACCTTAGAAATGCCAACCGGCACGCTTCGTTTGGAGTTCGAAAAATCCGGGATGAATAGTGTAGCGCGAATTTTCTATATAAGCCCCCTAAGCATTCATTTTGCAAAAATATATCAACCCTAGGGTTTTAGAAACCAGTAGCCGCCACTTTCTGAATGAATGGCCAAAAATTGTCAACTTCATCCTCAATTATATCTTCATCCATCAACATTTACAAGAAACTTTCTACATGAAAGTTGTAGATCACGTTGCGAACTACCTATCCAACGGTCATGATCACGTTTGGAGCTTTAGATCAATGGCAATTGGCTCAAGAAGGCACCACAGTCGCGCACGCATTTCTATGCATGGGGGAGGCCGAGTTTAGTGATGCTTGGGCTAAGCATGGAGTAGAAGATGCTCTTCAAGGTGGAAGCTTTTGATCGAGGTAGAAGCAAGCAGGGAGGTTGCATAAATTAACCCTAATTTTTGTGCTATGGGTTCTTGTTGCGTGTTTTTGTTTCTGGGAGAGGAAACATGTGAGTTTGGGGGAGAAGCAAGGGACGGCCTGATGTTGAGGGTGATGGGATCCTACGGCTATGATTTAGTTAGGTTGAAAATAGTTAATTTATGTTGTAAATTAGTTTATATAAAAATCGTGTAACTTCGTAAAATCATAACTTTTTCATACGAGGTCGAAAACGCACGAAACCAGTTGCGTTGGAATCGTATGGACGAGCACTACGCGATGGAATTAGATTGGAGTCGTTTGGACTTAGTGAAAATTTCGGGTAATATTAAACGTCCGTTTAATTTTATACGAAATAAATCGCTAAAACGAAATTGAAATCAAGGTGAGAACTTTTCACTCAATCGAATCAGTTTCGATTTCTATTTCAAATAGTTAGATTTAAAATTATTGAATGCATATTTGAATGATGATTGTTATCTATTGATTGTTAAAATAGACATTATGCGCCGTTAGTAAGCGGATGTTATTTATTAAAAACATATATCGCGAATATTTCATAAACAGTGAAATTGGTATTATATATAATAGCAATATATATATATTGGCATATGTATATATTGCAGTTATTGATTTCCCGCATTGTATAGCGGATGAGACCCTATTGCGCCGTCTATTAAGCGGATAATATTTTAAATCCCATATACCGCGATAATTTCGTACTGGAACGGAATTGGTATTGTGCTAATGTTTTTGGATGCAGGAAAACAGGTTGGAGGGATCCAACTGGTTTCCTCAACAGTATTTATTTGATTTCAGATATTTTGATATTTGATGGATTATCATATACGATATATGATGTCGTTGTAGTCGTGATTGACTATTTGGTGTGTAGCATCATTGGACCAAGTTTTGGAATTTTAAAGTGATTTTTAAAGTGATTTCTGAAAGTATACGTTATAAAATATTTTTGGAATTGATCCATTTTAAATAAATAACGTTATGATTTTAATGTTATAAAAATTATATTTTTGAGAAATATGGTTAAAAGTTGATTTTTGAAAATATAGGTTAATGATTTTATAAAATAGTTTAAATTGGGATTTCTGAATTTATTATAAAAAGTTTAAAAATAGGATTTATGAAATTTGGTTATTTTATAAATCAAAGAGAATGGTGAAATTATAAAGGACTTTAAAGACGTTTTGAAATAATAATATAAATTGATTTATATAAAAGATTTATAAATTGATAATTTATAAATTAAAATATTTGAATTATAAAATGAGTTTTTATAAGTGTTAGAATGAATTGTGAATGAATTTCATAAATGAATGAAATCTTTAGGATTATAACGGTGAAGTTATAAATGGAATTTTATAAACAGTAGGTTTATAAAATTTGTAAAGTTATTAAAAGAATAGATTTGGGTAAATAAACGAATCTTATGAGTTATAAGATTTATAATTATGAAGTTAAAAGAACAATTTTGTAAACAAATAAATTATAAGCATTTAACTTATAATATGGACTTTCGGTATATAATTGAGTTATAAATCGAATAGGTTAATAAAGGAGATTTATAAAAGGAAGTAGTTATAAAATAAATAGAAATGGAATTTATAAACATTATTTTATAAATCCGCAAACGACTTATTTTGATAAGTAAATTGTTATAACTTATTAATGGAGTTATATTCACGTTTTAGATAGTGAATAATCCTTTGAAACAAAATGAATAGAAATGATGAAATTGGTTAACGTAGTATATTCACGTTTTTGAATAGTGAATAATATGTTAAAGAAATTGTTTTGAATGTGATGGTTTAAATAGAATTAAAACGATCTAACAATGTTTTCAAAATGTGTTGAGATTCGAAACCATAGATTTCAACATTCATTGTTGAAATAGACGTTTTCGAGAAATAGAAGGAAATGGTGGACTATAACACTGTTGTTATAGTAAATTATTTCCGAAAGGAAATGTTTTGTATAGTATTGGGATTTATATATCTATATTAATTTCGAATCCCTATACTGGTGATTTTGGGACGTCGTAACGATGTTTTACGTAACTTGCGTTTTGGCCCAAATAAATAATGGTTAAGAGAATGATTTCCTTAAAGAATGAACTATATACATAATTTCGATTGAGTATATTGAATATTTTCCAAAGGTTGAAAATAAATAGATTTGTGAATTACTTATTAATAAATAAGTATGGAAATGTTTTTCCAATGTGAAATGAAAAGTCTAGAGAATTTATCTTTTTGAAGATAAATTGAAAATGAATAATTGAAATCGTATATTCATAGATATTTTGGGAATATAAATTCATTATGGAATTTATGAATGAAAGAGGAATTTGTTTGAAAATAAATGTTGAATTATTTTTGAAGTGTGAAATTATATATCTTGTAAAGATATTTTTGGGAAATAAATAATTTGGAAAATTATTTGGAATTTGGTGATGTGTGCATATCCATTGATAGTTCAATAACCAACTATCAATGTTTACCTTTGAAAGGTATTTGTTGTGATTTGCTGAATTTGAATGCTACACTTATTTTTAAATTATTGCGCTCGTTATTCGGATTACCCATTCCGAATAGTGATACGACGTAATGGATAGCATTGATGACCGGTGTTGAAGACCGGATATTTTTGAAAGCGAAAGGACAACTCGTCGATTGTCTTTGCACCGAGTAGCTACGGTATAGAGACTCCCTATGTGATGGGAAGTCCGGACGTGATCAAAGATTATCCGGATTGCAAGGACTTCTTTGTAAGTGCCTTTGGTTCTGTTCGAGCCCGGAATAGACTTGTATGGATTGTATGTCTGACATTACAAATTGAGATATAAAGCCGATTTCTTTCAAATATATTTCTGTTGGTGGCGGAGAATTTATTCTCTTAGCTTAACACTCTTCTCTGAGACGTACGAGCTCAGAGGTTATGTAGTTGATGGTTATCAGCGATATTTTCCCAATTTGGTAATGTGACATGCTGAGTGTTGCTGTGAAATGATCATTGTGTTGATTATTTGTGATAGGATCATTTATTCGATCGTCTATCTTGGTGATCATTTCTATGATCATTTGTTGACCCAAAGCATGGCTTTTGTATAAAGTATGTTTTATGGACGTGACTTCGTCGAGCCTCACACCCCGGAATGGTCAAAACAGGAAAGATGCAGCAAGGTTATGAGGGGTAGCTCCCTTTATGGTATGCGCATTTCCTTCTGGAAAAGGGTGGTATCATGGTATGGAGCCCAGATACTTACTCATGTTGAAACACTTATTATTATGGTGTGATGTTGATGACGAGCGCTCGGTTAAAGGTCCCAAAGGACCGGGGGATGGCATACTCGTGTCAGTAGTTACCCAGTTAGGGGTAACCCGGCCTTGTGTTGGCAGAGATCCGGTTTGGTTCTCGGGGACGTCCTTCCAAAGGCGTTCTCATGTGGCAATGGGAAGTTCCTTGGCCGGACCATTCGTTGGAAATCCAAAGAAACAATACGAGACTTGTACGGTTTTAGTTGTATAACCTGCTACGGAATGTGGCGGTAACCTGCTATTGAACATAGTAGCTATAGTAGGCATACGATAATGGTCGTATGTTGGCTAAGATTTATATTCTACTTTCGAAATGAATTTTTCCTACACTATGCACTAGTAATAATATCAAATGTTCTTTTTAATACGTATCAAGCATCTTTGACTATCATAAGGAGAAATCTCCTCCGATTCTGCGTTTGCATTATATGTGTGTGCGGGAGGCCTTATGGTAGTCTCATTCTTAAAAGCATTGCGAATTGACTTTAAAAATATTCCTCTATTTTGATTTTAAAGATAAATAAACTGTTTTGAGTTCTCACACCAGTCACATGACTGACTCGGAGTTTATTGTTTTCCTTCCTAAACTCTGGGTGCCCACCAATTTCCACACGGGCATTCAAGAGTTAGGTTTATCATGATATTATGGTTATTCTGGAGTTGCTGGAGGCAAGCTGGATGGCATGACGTATTACTAGTATATAGTATTTCTTTTTCCGCTGTTTGTTGTTGTTTGTTGTTGTACACTCTGATGTAATGAAATGTAATGTGATGTAATGTAATAACTGATATAGTTCTTTGTTTAAAGATTATTCATTTATCTATTATATGTTGTTCCGCTGCGAATTGTGAGATTCTGATATTGTTCTGTTGTTTTTCTGTTCCGTTCTATTTTCTATTCTCTTTTCTCTCTATTTCCTATCTTTTTCTCTCTTCTTCTGCCTTTTTCCTTTTTCTTAAACATTGAGAATTCGTATTTCTGTTCATCTTGAATTAATCTATGGAGATTAGTGTATATTCAAAGGAGTACAGATTTGCGGGTCCTCACAGGTGGTATCAGAGCATATGGTTAAGCGACAACCATGGTTCTGTTGGGTATTACTCATTAGAGATAGAGTCAGTAGTACTCTAGAATGATTTTGAGTGTAATAATAGCTATGAGAGCGTATTTGTTAGTGAATATAAAATTGTTTTGTATTGTGTTGACTTATCGGTTGATTGTTTATAGATTCCGGTCGATGTAGTCTAGCTAACTATCGTAGATAGGGGTTTCTAAACTCTTAAACAAGATAAACCGACACGATATTGTTTTAAAATTGGGTAAATGAAATAATTTTACCTTGATTATTTTTATATATAAATAAATAATTTTTCAGAATTATTAAAGTGTATATAAGTTGATTGTTTGGATGTTTGAATAATCTAAATTGAAGAAGAATTGTATAAGCAAAAGAATTATAAGAGTTGAATTATAATTAAAGTGATTTACAATTGTGAAATAAACTTATATATATAAGAAGTGAAACTATATATGAATATATTTATGAATATGAGTTGTAAATAAAAATGAATTTAAAGTTAAATGGAAATTTACTTTAGAATTTCGAAGCTGAATTGATTTATAAGTAGGAATTTAAGTTATGTAAAACAAAGTGATGTTTGTAAAATGAAGTATAACTTAAGAGATGTTAAATCAAGTTGATATTGGTATCAAAGTAAATTAATAGAGTTAAGTGATAAATTTGAACTTAAGTTATGTAAATGAAATTCAACTTTAGTAATTGAATTGAATGAATGGATTGAAGGTTAAATAATTGATATGAAATAATGAATGTAAGTGTTAATTCATTAAAATCTAATGTTATTGGAAGTTGAATAATTGAATGAAAATCAATTTAATTAAACCAAATTGAATGTAAAGTGAATAAATTTGGTTGTAATTAATATACGTTGGTTGTTAGTTGATTGTATATAATTCATTAAGTATTAATGAAATTGAAAGCTAAAGTAATTGGAATTCAATTGGAAGTTAAATGAATCTGAAGTAGAATTGAATTTGATTTGGAAGTGAACCAACTTGAATATGAATTAGTGAATATAAACTAATTGAAAATGAATGTTAGTAAAAACATCCACTGTTAATGAATCAAATGTGATTAAATTGAAAACCATTTCATTGAATATTAGTGAGAATATGAATGAATATTTATTGGTTATGAATGTTAGTTGAATGCTAGTTGGTTGATGGTTGAACATATTGCTTTTATTGCATTTGCTATGTTGGCATATATAGTTATTATGTTGCTATATGTTGTATATCGATACTATTGTCTATATACATGTTTCTGATGTTGTTTGTGGAGTGTTTAGTAGGTGCGGATCGCGTTTGCTTCGCATTTGGAGCTCGCTTTCGCGCTATATTAGCTGTATATGTTTGCTAATAAAATATAAGATACATATCTCGGATTACATACCGTACTTTTACATTTTTTCCCTGCGGGATGCCTCATTACTTGATGAGATGTATATTTGTGATATATATACTGTCATTTTTTTCGGATCGAGCCGCGCAAAGGAGACTATGGCGAATTTTTCCGAAAATATAAGGCGTTAGAATATATTTGAGAAAAATTGAAATTTTTTGAAAACTATAACTATGATTTTGGAGTTGAAAGTTAAACAATAGTAGTTGTTTTTGAAAAGATAACTAAGTATGATTTGGAAACTTAGTAAAGGTATTATAAGAAGTTTAATTATGGATTTTGGGAAAGTTAATAAATTCTGTAACTTTTCTTACTTGTTAATTTCGAGGACGAAATTCGTTTAAGGGTGGAAGTATGTAACGACCCAGAATTTTTATTAATTAAAATTTGAATATTTAATTAATTTTAAATATTAATAAGTGAAATTTATAAGTCAAATAAATTTTATTTCGAATAATTGGATTTAATTGGATAATTAAATCGATAGTTTAATATGTTAAATTATGGAAATAATTAAAAATGGGGTTAAATATGATTGAAAATGATTTGTAAAATTTTATTTTATCATATTGAAGTTAGAATGATATTTTAGAACTTTTAAAATCGAATTAAGAGTTAATTTGTGAAAATTGAATATTTTAATATTTAATTACCGACTGTAAATTAGCCAATTTTTGAACAGTCTCAGAATTGGACGAAACTAGTTCCATTGGATCTGTAATAGTTAGTTATTATCGGATTTCAATTTTCGTAGCAATCAGAGTTATCGGTTGATCGTGGCAGCTTGAAACGCATCGAAATTGTTTTTATATTAATTTGGCGAGTTAAAATAGCCATTTTTCAAACAGTCTCGGATTTTGACGAAACTAGTTTCATCGGATCCGTAATGTGATATTATTGTATGGTTTCAAATTTCGTGTCAATTGGATTTACCGTTTGTCCGGTGCAAGCTAAAACGCCTAGAAAATCGTTTAAATCGGTTTAATTCAAATTGAACGTTTATTGCCATAACTCGCACAGATGACCGAATTAGCTCCCGAAACATGTTCCATTTGTTCGGAACGCGGGGTAAACCTTAGAAACGCCAATCGGCACGCTTCGTTTGGAGTTCGGTAAATCCGGGATGAATAGTGTCGCGCGAATTTTCTATATAAGCCCCCTAAGCATTCATTTTGCAAAAATATATCAACCCTAGGGTTTTAGAAACCAGTAGCCGCCACTTTCTGAATGAATGGACGAAAATTATCAACTTCATCCTCAATTATCTCTTCATCCATCAACATTTACAAGAAACTTTCTACATGAAAGTTGTAGATCACGTTGCGAACTACCTATCCAACGGTCATGATCACGTTTGGAGCTTTAGATCAACGGCAATTGGCTCAAGAAGGCACCACAGTTGCGCACGCATTTCTATGCATGGGGGAGGCCGAGTATAGTGATGCTTGGGCCGAGCATGGAGTAGAAGATGCTCTTCAAGGTGGAAGCTTTTGATCGAGGTAGAAGCAAGCAGGGAGGTTGCATAAATTAACCCTAATTTTTGTGCTATGGGTTCTTGTTGCGTGTTTTTGTTTCTGGGAGAGGAAACACGTGAGTTTGGGGGAGAAGCAAGGGACGGCCTGATGTTGAGGGTGATGGGATCCTACGGCTATGATTTAGTTAGGTTGAAAATAGTTAATTTATGCTGTAAATTACTTTATATAAAAATCGTGTAACTTCATAAAATCATAACTTTTTCATACGAGGTCGAAAACGTGCGAAACCAGTTGCGTTGGAATCGTATGGACGAGCACTACGCGATGGAATTGGATTGGAGTCGTTTGGAATTAGTGAAAATTTCGGGTAATATTAAACGTCCGTTTAATTTTATTCGAAATAAATCGCTAAAACGAAATTGAAATAGAGGTGAGAACTTCTCACTCAATCGAATCAGTTTCGATTTTTATTTTAAGTAGTTAGATTTAAAATTATTGAATGCATGTTTGAATGATGATTGTTATCTATTGATTGTTAAAATAGACATTATGCGCCGTTAGTAAGCGGATGTTATTTATTAAAAACATATACCGCGAATATTTCATAAACAGTGAAATTGGTATTATATATAATAGCAATATATATATATATTGGCATATGTATATATTGCAGTTATTGATTTCCCGCATTGTATAGCGGATGAGACCCTATTGCGCCGTCTATTAAGCGGATAATATTTTAAATCCCATATACCGCGATAATTTCGTACTGGAACGGAATTGGTATTGTGCTAATGTTTGTGGATGCAGGAAAACAGGTTGGAGGGATCCAACTGGATTCCTCAACAGTATTTATTTGATTTCAGATATTTTGATATTTGATGGATTATCATATACGATATATGATGTCGTTGTAGTCGTGATTGACTATTTGGTGTGTAGCATCATTGGACCAAGTTTTGGAATTTTAAAGTGATTTTTAAAGTGATTTCTGAAAGTATACGTTATAAAATATTTTTGGAATTGATCCATTTTAAATAAATAACGTTATGATTTTAATGTTATAAAAATTATATTTTTGATAAATATGGTTAAAAGTTGATTTTTGAAAATATAGGTTAATGATTTTATAAAATAGTTTAAATTGGGATTTCTGAATTTATTATAAAAAGTTTAAAAATAGGATTTATGAAATTTGATTATTTTATAAATCAAAGAGAATGGTGAAATTATAAAGGACTTTAAAGACGTTTTAAATAATAATATAAATTGATTTATATAAAAGATTTATAAATTGATAATTTATAAATTAAAATATTTGAATTATAAAATGAGTTTTTATAAGTGTTAGAATGAATTGTGAATGAATTTCATAAATGAATGAAATCTTTAGGATTATAACGGTGAAGTTATAAATGGAATTTTATAAACAGTAGGTTTATAAAATTTGTAAAGTTATTAAAAGAATAGATTTGGGTAAATAAACGAATCTTATAAGTTATAAGATTTATAATTATGAAGTTAACAGAACAATTTTGTAAACAAATAAATTATAAGCATTTAACTTATAATATGGACTTTCGGTATATAATTGAGTTATAAATCGAATAGGTTAATAAAGGAGATTTATAAAAGGAAGTAGTTATAAAATAAATAGAAATGGAATTTATAAACATTATTTTATAAATCCGCAAACGACTTATTTTGATAAGTAAATTGTTATAACTTATTAATGGAGTTATATTCACGTTTTAGATAGTGAATAATCCTTTGAAACAAAATGAATAGAAATGATGAAATTGGTTAACGTAGTATATTCACGTTTTTGAATAGTGAATAATATGTTAAAGAAATTGTTTTGAATGTGATGGTTTAAATAGAATTAAAATGATCTAACAATGTTTTCAAAATGTGTTGAGATTCGAAACTATAGATTTCAACATTCATTGTTGAAATAGACGTTTTCGAGAAATAGAAGGAAATGGTGGACTATAACACTGTTGTTATAGTAAATGATTTCCGAAAGGAAATGTTTTGTATAGTATTTGGATTTATATATCTATTTTAATTTCGAATCCCTATACTGGTGATTTTGGGACGTCGTAACGATGTTTTACGTAACATGCGTTTTGGCCCAAATAAGTAATGGTTAAGAGAATGATTTCCTTAAAGAATGAACTATATACTTAATTTCGATTGAGTATATTGAATATTTTCCAAAGGTTGAAAATAAATAGATTTGTGAATTACTTATTAATAAATAAGTATGGAAATTTTTTTCCAATGTGAAATGAAAAGTCTAGAGAATTTATCTTTTTGAAGATAAATTGAAAATGAATAATTGAAATCGTATATTCATAGACATTTTGAGAATATAAATTCATTATGGAATTTATGAATGAAAGGGGAATTTGTTTGAAAATAAATGTTGATTTATTTTTGAACTGTGAAATTATATATCTTGTAAAGATATTTTTGGGAAATAAATAATTTGGAAAATTATTTGGAATTTGGTGAAGTGTGCATATCCATTGATAGTTCAATAACCGACTATCAATATTTACCTTTGAAAGGTATTTGTTGTGATTTGCTGAATTTGAATGCTACACTTATTTTTAAATTATTGCGCTCGTTATTCGGATTACCCATTCCGAATAGTGATACGACGTAATGGATAGCATTGATGACCGGTGTTGAAGACCGGATATTTTTGAAAGCGAAAGGACAACTCGTCGATTGTCTTTGCACCGAGTAGCTACGGTATAGAGACTCCCTATGTGATGTGAAGTCCGGACGTGATCAGAGATTATCCAGATTGCAAGGACTTCTTTGTAAGTGCCTTCGGTTCTGTTCGAGCCCGGAACAGACTTGTATGGATTGTATGTCTGACATTTCAAATTGAGATATAAAACCGATTTCTTTCAAATATATTTCTGTTGGTGGCGGAGAATTTATTCTCTTAGCTTAACACTCTTCTCTGAGACGTACGAGCTCAGAGGTTATGTAGTTGATGGTTATCAGCGATATATTCCTAATTTGGTAATGTGACATGCTGAGTGTTGCTGTGAAATGATCGTTGTGTTGATTATTTGTGATAGGATCATTTATTCGATCGTCTATCTTGGTGATCATTTCTATGATCATTTGTTGACCCAAAGCATGGCTTTTGTATAAAGTATGTTTTTGTGGACGTGACTTCGTCGAGCCTCACACCCCGGAATGGTCAAAACAGGAAAGATGCAGCAAGGTTATGAGGGGTAGCTCCCTTTAGGGTATGTGCATTTCCTTCTGGAAAAGGGTGGTATCATGGTATGGAGCCCAAATACTTACTCATGTTGAAACACTTATTATTATGGTGTGATGTTGATGACGAGCGCTCGGTTAAAGGTCCCAAAGGACCGGGGGATGGCATACTCGTGTCAGTAGTTACCCAGTTAGGGGTAACCCGGCCTTGTGTTGGCAGAGATCCGGTTTGGTTCTCGGGGACGTCCTTCCAGAGGCGTTCTCATGTGGCAATGAGAAGTTCCTTGGCCTGACCATTCGTTGGAAATCCAAAGAAACAATACGAGACTTGTACGGTTTTAGTTGTATAACCTGCTATGGAATGTGGCGGTAACCTGCTATTGAACATAGTAGCTATAGTAGGCATACGATAATGGTCGTATGTTGGCTAAGATTTATATTCTACTTTCGAAATGAATTTTTCCTACACTATGCACTAGTAATAATATCAAATATTCTTTTTAATACGTATCAAGCATCTTTGACTATCATAAGGAGAAATCTCCTTCGATTCTGCATTTGCATTGTGTGTGTGTGCGGGAGGCCTTATGGTAGTCTCATTCTTAAAAGCATTGCGAATTGACTTTAAAAATATTCCTTTATTTTGATTTTAAAGATAAATAAATTGTTTTGAGTTCTCACACCAGTCACATGACTGACTCGGAGTTTATTGTTTTCCTTCCTAAACTCTGGGTGCCCACCAATTTCCACACGGGCAGTCAAGAGTTAGGTTTATCAGGATATTATGGTTATTCTGGAGTTGCTGGAGGCAAGCTGGATGGCATGGCGTATTACTAGTATATAATATTTCTTTTTCCGCTGTTTGTTGTTGTTTGTTGTTGTACACTCTGATGTAATGAAATGTAATATGATGTAATGTAATAACTGATATAGTTCTTTGTTTAAAGATTATTCATTTATCTATTATATGTTGTTCCGCTACGAATTGTGAGATTATGATATTGTTCTGTTGTTTTTCTGTTCCGTTCTATTTTATATTCTCTTTTCTCTCTATTTCCTATCTTTTTCTCTCTTCTTCTGCCTTTTTCCTTTTTCTTAAACATTGAGAATTCGTATTTTTGTTCATCTTGAATTAATCTATGGAGATTAGTGTATATGCAAAGGAGTAGGATTTGTGGGTCCTCACAAAAGGTCAAAGAATATTTTAAATGATATTGTATCGTAAACATACATCACATAGATGATCATAATGAGCATATCTAAGCGTGACTCCATATATCCATGCCATGCACATGAAACATCATATATAACAATATATAAGCACAACTATGCATCCAACCGCACATTATTATAAATGGGTGAAACAATCCAGTATATAAACTCAAACCAAGATAGATCCAAGAGATAATCAAAGATAGCATATAACTTAATCACCCAAATATAGCATATGAATAACACCATGCATCAAACTGAATACAACGTCATAGTAGGGTGACATGGGCAATTATAAATATGGTAGGTGACAACATAGCAAGTCATACCCAATTAACAAGCATGCATCAAGTCATACATAATAGACAAGCATACAATAAATTCAATATGTACAAAGACACAACAAATCACTAGTAATATATAAGCACATAACGAGTCAACAACAATAGATGAGCACACAACGAGTTTCTAATAATAGACAAGCACATAACATGTCTATGGGTAATAATGGCCTTTGCCACATAATACTCATATGAATAGGGTATGATATAATCTTGCGTGTCTATGTAAATCAATCGACAATCCAGAACGGAGATGGATATGCACACATCACAACTTCAGAAGTCCAGACAACAATACACAATACACTTATGTAGTTTTATGTTACTCTCGGTCATCGTGACAGTTATGCCTATATGCATGTCATAGAATGTTTTAAGCCTATGCTATGTGCAGTCACGAGCCTACTACCTAGTGGAAATAGACTATTTAGCTAGACATCTGGGCAATTTAGCATATAGAAAATACGAGTACGTAGCAAGTAACAAGCACACCACATGTATACTACACATAAAAGTAATGCCAATGATCCAAAGAGCAACCCCGTAGTCAACCAACTAAGATGGATGCAAATCTATTTAGACAAATAACATAAAGCAATAGCTCACAACTTAGTTTAGCACACAATAGATAAAAACTGATTAACGAAATGGCACATAGTAGATTACACAAAGTAATGATATGGTACACAGCCGACAAACACACAATAAACCTTGGCGAGAACACAACAAGTCGTACCCCTAGATGCTACTCTATAATCCTCAATAAGTGACGTTTTCATTCAAAAAATAACCAAATACACGAATGCTAAAGTGTCCCATGCCATCTGGTGCTATTCACATGTTTACTAGATGTCTTTAAATTACACTTCGTATCACTAATATTCCATATAACGAATCAAAAGAATAATCGAAGAGATATTGTTGAACGTTTCATACTGCTCGATATTATAACTCTGTTGTTTAGAATTCTCATTATATAGAAATATATATAACACATCCATTTCACTTCAGTACATGCCAATGGGACTTTTATTTCAAAGCTCTTTTTATTCAAACCCATTTGTTTAAATTTTATAGCATAGTTTTAAAAGAGATTTACTTCATAATAAATTTCCAATATATATTCATTTTCAAAATAGTTTTTAAAACTTTTTTACCATTTCTACTGAAATATATGTACTTTCAAGAAGTTTAAACACTGCTTATATTAAAATAATAAACCAAGGGATTATACTGCAATATCAATCCAAAATATTTAACTTTAGTCCTCAAATTATATTTTAACTTATACATATTTTATTAAATATTTTGATAATAAATGAACATTGTTATACACTTAGAATTGCCACTTTCAATCGAAACTATTTATAAAAGAGAAATTAAAAAAAAAATAGTTTGACATTTTAACCTTCAAAATAATTATTAGGAAACCTCTTCAAAAATGTTATATTTATTTAAATTTATAAAATAATAAAAAAATGACATAGCATAAAGCAATTAGCTCTAGGTAAGACAATCAGTAGTTGACCGATCGCTTTCACCAACGATCGACCTGAAAGACAGTGGCCAACAGTTAGTGATGCGAATGTTCGTGAATTGCACGAACCTGAAGCTATTTTACTCCAAGTTCTCCTTTTCCTTCATTATAACCCAATTTCTAATCATTCCAACTCCATTTATGGTAGAGTTCCATCGTAAACAACAAATACAATCAACAATAAAGCACATATAGCAACCAATAGAGAATTGGACAGAGTTTTATTTAAGAAATGAATGTTATTGTACTGATAATAAAAAATCACCAGACCATACTATATTTCAATCAAATTCATCAAAAACTTTATTAAATTCAAGAATATGATATCACTAAACATAGTTGTAAGTAATTTCTTTACTCGCCTAGTCTAAACATTTGCAATACCCTTGCTTTCCTCTTTGATTTTTGCCTTGCTTCATCAATTTTAGCATTTAGCTCCACTCATCTTTGTTGTTCAAAGTATCTAATCATCAAAATCTACCAAACTTAGAAATAATGAATCCTAGGTATAATAACCCACCCTAAAATAGGCATAAATTCTAATCCAGAAAAGGCCCATCGAAACTTAGACCCAGTCCAAAGCCGGTTGTTGGCTGGCAAAAGTAATAACAATACAGAGCTATAACTATTCTTTAAGAACACACAGCATAATGAACAAAGTATAATAGCAAATTATACCTATTTATTTCAAAATAAGTTCAAATGTTATAATAAAGAACAAAGCATAGTCCTCACAATAACCGTGACATTATTTCTTTAAAAGTATTCTTTTATGGATAGAACAAAAAGCATCATAAATAAATAACAATAACTGTCGCAAGCTTTGCTTATGCTGTCTTCATGCATCATTATTGTCATCACTCCTTTCTTAACCGTGTTGTAATGAGGAAGGAGTCGAACAACAAGTGTCTGGTAAATAAAAACCTCGAGCCTTATTATTCTAGTACTTAGGTAGTATATGTCAAAATTGAAATATGTCTATATGTTCTAAAACCATTTAATACTTTATAAGGAAATGAGGCAGGCCTCAAACAAACACTTAATACTTCCATTCTTGAAGCAAGTTTTCCAATCCCATAACCCATAATCAACGCGATAAATATCTAACGATGCGAGAAATAGAGCCCAAGCCACTTAATACCTTTTAATGGAAATGTAACACTTCTAATTTTGATTAACAATATTTAGGAAATTTAATTAGATAAATAAAATAATGTATAATGATAAGGAGAATGAGATTTGATAATTAAAAGAGGTTGTGCCAAAATTAATAAGTTAATCAGGTTGATTATAACTTAAATAAGAAGGAGGAATTAATGTGAAGGGCAAAATGGAAATAGATCATATTTCCTAAATATAAATCCTTACATTTTATTCTTCCCCATTTACATTCACCCAAACACTATCAAACTCAAGGCCGTCCATTACTAAGGAAGTCAAGAGAAGAAAAAGCTAGGAAACAAGTGGAAAGCTTTGGGGAAATCAAATCTAAACTCAAATCTCATTTCTCTTCATCAAATCAAGGTGAATAATGGTCCATCTCATAATTGCTTGTTTATTTCGGTTTTATGCCTAAACCCAAATCATATGTTGTTGTTATGCCATGTTATGATTGCTTAGTTGATTATATGCTAGGATGATGAATTATTGGATTTATTTCGTTTAATAGGTTTTAAGATTGAAAACCTAGTTTATGACTTTCATTTGACTTGAAATTTGGATATAATGTTAGATACATTATTTTAAAAGGGATTTTTAGTTTCGTACTTGTCCAAGCAATTATGAATATTTTATGAATTTCCTAAGTGGGAAAATGATTAATTTTGGGTTTTAATTATCAAAATAATTAAATAATGTTTTTGTTTCGAAATTTTTATATGCTGAAGAGTATATAAATTTTGATTTATTACATTTTTTGGGATTTTTCCTATGTGTTTATGAGTTATTATGAATTTATTAGGCTGCAAAATCTTAATAATTATATTAGAATAATAGTATCAAATTATCGATTTGTAAAATTATTTCGAGAATGATAATTTTGATCTATAGCACTTTTCTATAAAGGATCTGATAAAGAAGTTGTATTATCTAATAGAAATTTGACAAAGGATTGGAGTTGGTGAAAAGAAATTGCTTTTTAAAGAAATATAACAGTTTTTATGTTAGTTACGAGATTGTAACGTTGTTATTAATCAATGCCGACATCCATCTATGCCACAGCTATTAACGCTGCATATTTTATATCGGCTATAGTAATGCTGCTAGTATTGCTTTAAAGATAAGGGTATTATGGCAACAATGCCGCAAATTTTATATCGGCTATAGTAATGCTGCATGTTTTCACTATGGGTTTGAACAATGCTGCATGTTTCCTATTTTATGCCATGGCTTAAGGCAACAATGCCGCAAGTAGTAGTTCTGATATTAAATACTTTAGGTAGCAATGCCATATATAAACCTTACTTTCAGCATCAATGTAAATGGCAATGATGCCACCTATTTCTATATCGACATAAACGATATTAACGACTCTTTGATATTGATGATGAAGGTCATCAATGTCGTCATTCTCATATTCCAAGTTTTAAAGCTTTATACTATGCAAATCAATGACTACGTCGCTTATATTCGAGAACCTATATATCGATGGTGTGTAACATAAATGATTTTGTCCTTATGGCCATATGCTTTATTAAATCAGATTCTTTAACATAATAGCGACATAGAGGGGTGTGACAACTCACAGCGGCTACATCAATGTCACACTTTGTTAATTCAAAATGGTTTTATTATATATAGCTTCATAGCCTAAGGTTTTGAGGTGTGACAACCTCTGAATGGTTTTGAAGTTCATTAAAGCTCTTTTATAAAATGCATATATATCTTAGTATAAAATTTCGGATAAAGTAAAGGGCTATAATTTCTTTGTTTTTAAGTATGATTTCAAGGGCTAAATCGTTTATAAAGAATTTGGTTTCAAGGAAATAAAGAGGGTATATAGCCTAGAATTTTACTAGTGAAATTATTGTTCTTATCACCATTAGATAAATTATGATAGGATAAATTGACTCAAGGATTTGAGAAATAGAAAGTTGGATAATGGGACTGGTGTAGGGTAGCACCTTATACGTTAACCATTAGCCCCTAGTTGATATTAGTCCAAATTTCAGTGTGTGCTTTGTTAAGGGTAAAACTAAAAATAGGTTATGCACTAAAAGGAATAACTTAGATAGGTTATTGGTTGGCCTGCAAAACCATTACTTTCATAGTGAGCCTAGCAAAAATATGAGATTAACAGGCGGTTAGGTTAACACTAAGTTGATTGTGTTTGAATGAACAGTCCAGTTTCTTTCTAGCAGTGAGTTAGAGAATTTTTGTATATCTGGTAGGCCTAAGCAAGCTGTGGTAACATAGAGCAAACTATGAAGTAGAGAGAGAGACAGTCAGTTAATTGAGACAGATTGGTTAGGTTCAACTAACATGCATGCATATGATTGTTTATGTTTATTTAACCATTATGAATGCTAGAGCATGATTGTGATTGATATATTTTAAAAGATACTAGTGAGGGAAAACCTGTTCCGCTCAACGGTGTGGTCTTACTAGATATCTATTATCGAGAAGGCATATTATTATTTACACAATACTTTCTATCTAACCCGTTGTTTTAGTTTTTCCCTTTAACTCTCGGGTACTCATTTGAGTAGATAAAAATAAGGTTTTCATGTTTTAGATTTGATGAATAAAGTTTCCAAAGATGTACAAGAGGCCTAGCTATATAGGAGTCTATTTATGTCCAATGTGTTAACTCTTTGTTTGAATATATATAATGGCAGAAGTTGTATATGTCTAGTAGTAAACTCTAATCAACCAAAGGTGCATCCTTATATGTCGCTCTTGGAGTATTTTGTAATCATTATATTCTATCTATACCTGGGCAATGTTTTGGAATTATGTAATGAATATGGAAATTATTAATGAAATGTGTTTTAAAAAATTTCATATCATGTGCTTATGATGTTAATAATACTATTAATTGATCTCATTTTGTCATTGGAGAATAATTCTATTGATGACTGCAGCATCAGTAGCATTTAATTTTAGGCCTTAGAATGAGGGATGTTATAGGAAAATAGCCAAACACTGACCATTTAAGACATCAATTGAAGTAGGCCCCCATCATTAAATACTTATTCCCAAGCTGGACTGCACATAGACATCTATCTAGCTGACATTGCATGAAAATCTCTTCGGACACTTAATACTTCCTATTGAAGCAAACCTTCCCGAGTTATCCTTAACTGTGCCTAAATCCAATCTTAACCATCCAATACTTCATTTAGGGAGAAAGATGGGCCCTCAAACAACCACTTAATATTTTCCAAAACCCCAATAGGTCCTTTATATTATGAGCCATATCCATGGTGACGTCTCACATTAGTTCGACTATTCGTAGGTACTGGTAGCCAAATTAACTGACCAGATTTTCCCTATAGAATTAGGACTAACCTCACATCATCGCAGTTATTTATCACAGGTGACGCCTCACATCAGACCCAAAGTCACAGTACTATTGGTAGCCAGATTAGCTGGGCAGACTTCTATGTGTCTTTTGACTGACCTTACACCACTTATGACTTAGTCATATTTTACAACACTCTTAATATATTATTGCATACCTCAACATGTCCATTAATTAAGCTATATAAGAATTCCCTCTTATTTTGCCTTAACAAATCAACTACCTTCCAAAGGGGGATTTAATGACAATTATTACCTAATCAACTATGCAATTATACGTTATAATTGTACACTATTTACAGTAACTAATATATAAATAAATACGCACCCGCTATTTTCTATACGTGCGAAGATTTCGTCCTAACTAACGCTTAAATGTCAATTCCCTTTTAATAAAAATAATACAAGTCCTTTTCATATTATCAATGATTCTAATTTTCAATATCTATAATAGGGGATTTCATTATCCTTGACAAAGGGTTCGACATTTATGTCCAAAAAATGTAATAAACAGACTTGAACATAGTAAAATCTCAACTCAATCTATCACATCAAATTAGAGAAAAATCTCAAAAATAGAAATTGCAATTCTAGATTCCAATCTCTATTCAATTGCTTTTTACAAAGAATTTAAACAATGAAATTTCTTTTTTGTTTTCATATGGAATAAATGGTGTAAACTATGAACAAATTTATACCTTTACACCTTATCCCTTAATTGAAACTTCATAATCTAATTGGATTTTAAAAGAGGCATGGAAAAGAATTTGAACTCACCAAAAATAGCAAAACCTACAAATCCCAACAATTTAATGTGAACTGTTGAGAATTCCAACAAGAATTGACATTTCGAATTATAGGAGTTTTGGGTGTATCAATTTGTTTTATTTTTGTAAATCCAGAAACCCCTAAGGAATATTCAAAACCATAATATGATAAACAATTACTGGAATAAAAATACTAAGATTTCTACTCATAGGTTATGCTTAGCTTTTCTTGTATCAATTTGCAATGCTAAAGCACTCTTTTCCAGATCTCTTCTTTTGATACATACACGGCTGGGGATTGATGAATATAACTTTGTTAGAATCAGAGAGGTTGACAGAGATGAGAATAAATTAAAAGAACAATTAAAAATGAAATAGTCTCCTTACATGAATTCCTAATTG
Source organism: Allium cepa (assembly GCA_030765085.1). Classification (NCBI taxonomy): domain Eukaryota; kingdom Viridiplantae; phylum Streptophyta; class Magnoliopsida; order Asparagales; family Amaryllidaceae; genus Allium; species Allium cepa. The sequence continues at coordinate 984,033,075 of CM060929.1, read as the reverse complement.
AATTTCTGAATCTAACCCAAGAGAGAAAATAGAGAAGTTACGTTGAATTCTCAAATACCTTTGTGAATAAAAGTGGATAAGGTACGGTCCTATTTATAATGATTGAAATGTAACAGAATGTTGGATGAAAACAGCTTTAAAATGGATAAGTCTGGAACATTAATCGATAGGAAAACCCTAGCCGCCACCAACAGGGGCGGTCGTTTGCCCTATATGCATTGATCAACCGCTAGTGGTCGACTGATTGGGGTCGGTGGTCAACCCCTCCACCTATTTTAGGAATGTTTTAATTTTTTATACTATTTGTTTTATCTAATTACTTTGTTATTCTTTTAACATTAATTGCTAAGGTTAATGACTCCTTAACCCCCAAGCCTAATCTCATTTAATTTTCATATTCAAAATTTAATTATTTATATGAATTTGAATTCGAATTAAATTATTTTAAACCTAAAATCTTCAAATGCTTATAACTTTTTTGTTTAAGCTCTGTTTTCGGCGTATTATATATGGAAATAGATCGGAATTTTGCCACGAACGCAGCGCACATTCGTGGCCAAATTTCAACTTTTACAAAATTTCCATTTTTACTTCTACTTTATTTAATTTACTAATTAAATTCTTATTGTACATATTTACATGTGTGCTCTCCTCTATTTTTGAGGATCACACATTTTTCTCAAAATTAAGTTCTTACCGATTTTATAGGGTGTTGCATTCTTCCCATTAAAAAGGATTTCGTCACCGAAATCACTACAAAGGGTGAATAGTGTAACACGTAATAACATCCATGTTATACAACCAAATTATCTACACATCCATCTATTCAACTAAAGTACAATGTGATTATGTACTGCATACATGCTAAAGTGAGCTCAAATCTAGCATAAATGTGTAATTGTGTCATGCAAGTATGTAAGCAGATACCATGAAAACGCATAAAAATTTCAACATGAGTGTAAAGTTGTGACGACCGCCCATGACTCCTGCACGAAAACAAGGGAATGGTGCGCTGAAAGGTGTGCCAGGCAGCCATGGACGATAGTCAGGGTAAGATAAAACAGAATAGTCTATCATATTACTCACAGCGCATGGATAAAATACAATAGAAAGTATACATAGTGAAGCTCTATAGAACAGAAGTCTCATCATATAAACTCATAATAGTTTTATACAATCATCTGAATAGTCAATACATCAAGCCTCACTACATAACACTCAGAGTATCAAACAAACAGCGGAACATCCAGTACATAAAGTAAGAAAACAATATGCAAAAGCCTCCAGCTCGTCTTCATCATCAACAGCGTTGGTAGCCAAGAACAGCACCTGTCACCTGCTACCTAGTCTACCCATCCCAACATGGATGAACAGCCCAAGGTAATAAGAGTTGAACATAAAACCTTGAGTCAGACAACAGTCTTAGTGAACAGTAAATCAACTATCAAACATACCAAAAGAGCATAAAGGGTAAAAGGAATAGGAAATCAACCATCCCACTCCACCTCATTCTACAGTGATAGCCCCCAGACACACCAAGCAGAAACAATCATAACAAAGAATACATTTAAAGTAAAGTAATTATCACTCGAGTCAAGGTCGATGTTTTCTAAGTACAAACCCCCAAGGCCTAAACCAAGATCAATAAGCACCCAGAAAGCATCGCTCTTGGGATCGAATGATGGTGCAACCAAACATCCATGACTCTGGCTATCACTTTTATCATTGCCTCTATATCACCGTTAATTAAACGACCGGCACCTTCTTTCAGCCGTCCGTCAAGGGCTAATGGCAACCCCGGTTCTAGACATAACTCCGCACGTCCTCGTGACCCGTGCCTAGGACTATCGAATCTGCCCAGAGTACTAACACGTCATCGTGACCCGTGTCTGAGACGTCGTCGTGACCCGTCCCAACGTACTCTTGCTTTGAGCATGCTAGAACCTTCAATAACGATAAGATCCAAGCCTCCTAGTCATCCTCCTCGACGACTATTCTCATACTAGCTCAAGCGCCTCTCGAGCCCACCATTATCAACCAATTCGAACCGCATCATCGAGTTATCAACATGCTTGGGATGATCCCGTCTGGATTAAACCAAGGCTTTCACACATCATGCTTTGCTTCAACGCATCATAGCAAAGTCCCATCTCAACATCATGGTTTGCCTCATCGCATCATGGCAAAGTCCCATCTCAACAAATCTATCCATATGAGCCTCACCATCCGCTTCATATGCCACAAGCAGCTTTCCTTATTCAAGAGCCTTTCTACTTAGCTTTTGAATCATCTTCGACCAACTTGTCCAAATCAAGTTATCGATCAACTAATCAATCAAATCAAACATTAATCCAAGTAATCAATCATTCAAACAAGATCTAAATAAACAATTACAACAATAATGGCAATTTCGTAAATAAAGAGTCCAAATCTAACATGCATTCTAACAAGTATGAATTATGAACAATATCTCTACAACTTGATGAATGAACTTGCATAAGTGAACATGTAGTAAAATAGATATCAAAACTTCATAGATGATGGATCTACATGCAGACTTAGGGAAAATGCATGAAATCACTATCTTTAACACACAAACGAGCCACCGATCCAATATACTCCCTTGGGTCCGTGTGAGAGATAACTACCACTCACCAAAGCACCTAAACACCTCAAAAGATAACAACTTCAGATCTGGACAACGAAGAACTAAGCTTGATTCGGCAAAATCTCGCTTCAATCGATGAAATCTCCCATTGTTGGATGAAGATCTTCAACTTTGGATCTTGGATCTTCAACCTTGATCTTCAATCTTGGATGGATGTAAGCACTAGATTAGAGTGGAGAAAAGAAATGAAGAAGTGTTGTAGTTGAGCTCTCAAAATGGCAGCACTTCGTCGCTTCAAAATCCGGTGCCATAAAGTGAACCAAACCCCTCTATTTATAGGCTGGAAATCCTTAGGTCGCCGCCCCCTTAGGTCGTCCACGACCTAACTCTTAAGTCATTCGCGACTTAGCGACATAAGCCTCCACGCGACCTATCACTCAACACAACTACGCGACCTAACGACACAAGCCTTAACACCAATGCGCGACCTAACAACTTCACGAGTTATGACCTACGACACAGGCTAATGCGCGACTTAACACCCCTACGACCTAACGATTCAACAGGGGAAAGCAACCTAACACAACCTACGACCTACATCTTCATACGACCTAACCAGCCTGTCGACCTAACTATACACCTAAGCCATAACTCGTTCACGACCTAACTCTCTTACGTCGCTAGCTTCTTAGGTCGGTCAAATCTATAGGTCGCCCAAACTCCTAAGCCGCTAACTATCTTAGGTCGCTTCCTGTATTTAGGTCGTCTCAATCTATAAGTCGTAACTCGTTAACCTACTCCAACTACTAACTCGATAACGACCTATTCCTTAACCCGTTAACTCGTTCTAACACACTAACTCGCTCACTGTCTTAAGTCATTCCAAACGACCCACGACCTAAGCACCTAACGACCTATCCCCCTAGGTCGCCTAAACCTTAAGTCGCTCACTCGTAGGTCGCTGACTTCTATAACTCGGCAACTTCCTTAAGTCGGTCAAGCACTATAGGTCGGTCATCCTATAGGTCGGTTACTACCTTAACTTGGCCACACGACTTAAGCCAACATCCATGCGACCTAACCACTACACGGCCTAACTCCTTAGGTCGTTCAACCTATAAGTCGCTCAACTCAAATCCCTTAAGTCGTTACTCCTATAGGTCGTTCCACTCAACCTAAGCTCCATACAGCTTAACAACATCAACGACTTATCAACAATACGACTTAAAGCATATAGTTTAACAATGTTTCGATCCGTAAAAATACGGGTCGTTACATTCTCTCCCCCTTAGGAATTTCGCCCCCGAAATTCCAAACAAACAAGAGCAACCACAACTATTCTGCATGCCTACCATCCATTGCAATCATCAAACCATGCATCCAATTACTAGCCTAGCATGCAGAATTCTAAGATTAGAACAAGTTACAAATTCATGAAATGTCACGACACCTTAGGGCCATACCTCAAAGAGTTCAGGATGAGCTGCTTTCATCCTCTCTTCCTCCTCCCATGTACAGTCGTTAACATCATCACTCCATTGTACCTTGAGCAACATAATCGTCTTCCTCCTAAGCTGTTTCGTGTCGGTTTCAACAACACGAAGCGGCTTACGAGGTCTCGTAACAATAGGATCAACCTCTAAATCTTCAGAGCTATCAGCAGAAACCACTGTATTCGAGTCATGCACATACTTCCGTAGATACGATACATGAAAAACATTGTGCACACCCGCCATCTTTTTTGGTAACTCCAATTTATAGGCGAGCTTTCCAATTCGCTCGATGATCGGAAATGGTCCAACAAATCTCGGAGTCAACTTTCCTTTCTTCCCGAATCGAATAACTTTCTTCGGTGGAGAAACCTTCACGAAAACCATATCGCCTACGTCGAATTCCAAATCCTTAAGACGCTTATCAGCATAACTTTTCTGTCAATCTTGGGCTGCCTTCATTCGTCGCCGAATGATCTCTATACAATCCAAAGTCCGTCGAGTCATTTCTGGCCCAAGTATCAACTTTTCTCCAGTTTCCAACCAGCATGTCGGAGAGTTACACGGTCTTCCATACAATGCCTCATATGGTGCCATAACAATACTTGTCTGATAACTGTTATTATATGCAAATTCTACCAAATGAAGATGATCTTCCCATGATCCTCCGAAGTCCAAAACACATGCTCTGAGGAGATCTTCCAAAACTCGGTTGACTCTCTCAGTCTGACCATCTGTTTGAGGGTGATAAGCTGTACTCAAACACAACTTGGTTCCCAAAACTTCCTGGAAGCTCTTCCAGAATCCACTAGTGAACAATGGATCTCGATCGCTCACTATACTCTTCGGAATACCATGGAATCGAACTATCCACTTAACATAAAGCTCAGCCAACTTCGATGCAGTCCTAGTTGATCGAACAGGAATGAATCTTGCACTCTTAGTCAAACGATCTACAATGACCCAAATCCCTTCATTTCCCGTTCTTGTTCTAGGTAGACCATCGATAAAATCCATCGATATCTGCTCCCACTTCCATGTAGGAACCTCTAATGGCTGAAGCAATCCACTGGGCTTCTTCTGCTCGGCTTTTACCAACTGGCAGTTCATACATTTGGAAATAAAATTTCCAACATCCTTCTTCATACCTTCCCAGTAGTAGGTTCTCTTCATATCCCGATACATCTTATTTCCACCTGGATGAATTGTCAACTTCGAGTGATGACTTTCCCTCAGAACTTCATCTCTCAATTCATCTATATCAGGAACAACTAGTCGTCCTTGCTTCCGAAGCGAACCCTCTCGATTGACCTCGAATCCTTTATCCTTTTATGGGTCCAATCCAGATTCCAAATCACGGATAATCTTGACAAGCTTATCGTCTCGCTTTTGGCTCTCGCCAATTCTTTCCACAATAGTAGGTCTTATTGATAAGTTTGCCAGCATCTCAGGTTCCAATTCACATCTAGGCCTGAAGTCAAATCCAGCCAAATACTCAAGACTCTTCCATTCCGAAAACATGGCTCCCAATCCTGCATGTCTTCGACTTAACGCATCTGCCACTGCGTTACCTTTTCCCAGAGTATAGGCTATACCAAAATCATATGATGCTAAAAACTCTAGCCATCGTTGCTGTCGAAGATTCAAATCCTTTTGGGAGAACAGATACTTCAACGACTTATGATCTGTAAACAACTCAAATCGAACTCCCAATAGGTAATGTCTCCACATCTTCAAAGCAAATACAATTGCCGCTAACTCAAAATCATGAGTCGGATAATTCCTTTCATGCGGCTTCAGTTGTCGACTTGCATACGCAACAACTTTATCTTTTTGCATTAGCACTGCTCGAAGTCCAGTACCGCATGCATCGGTGTAAACCACCATCTCATCATTTCCACTAGGAATAACCAAAACAGGAGCACTTGTTAGTCGCTCTTTCAGGATTCCGAAAGCTTGCTCACACTTATCATCCCATCTGAATACCTGATTCTTTTTCGTCAATCCTGTTAACGGTGCAGCTATCTTGGAAAAGTCTTTGATAAACCGACGATAATATCCTGCTAATCCAAGAAAACTTCTCACATCAGATGCATTCTTAGGTCTAACCCAATCCTGGATTGCTGCCACCTTAGCGGGATCAACCACTATTCCATTTCCAGAGATAACATGGCCTAAGAACCTCACTTCACTCTTCCAGAAGTGACACTTCGAAAACTTAGCCTTCAGCTGATGTTTCCGCAAGATTTCCAAAACAATCCGCAAGTGTGTCTTGTGTTCCACTTCAGTTCTGGAATAAATCAAAATATCATCCACGAACACAAGTACAAACTTGTTCAACTGATCTCTGAACGCTCTATTCATAAGATCTACAAAATATGCTGGTGCATTGGTCAATCCAAAAGGCATTACCAGCCACTCATAGAAACCAGATGGTGTCCTAAAAGCAGTCTTCGGCACACTATCCTTTGCCACTCTTAACTGGTGAAATCCCGTTGCCAAATCCATCCGAGAAAACACTTTAGCCTCGTGAAGCTGATCGAACAAGTCATCTATTCTCGGCAATGGATACTTGTTCTTCTTAGTCACCTTATTCAGCTCACGATAATCCACACACAATCTCAATGATCCATCCGCTTTGGTTGCGAACACAACTGGTGCACCCCATTCGGACACGCTACGCCGAATGAATCCTTTCCATAAAAGGTCATCAACTTGCACCTTCAACTCTTGCAGCTCCCTAGGCGCCATCCGCCTAAAAGGCATCACAACAGGTCTGGCTCCCTCAACTAGATCAATACGAAACTCGATCTCCCTATGCGGCGGTAACCCTTTGACCTCGTCAAAGACATCCTCAAATCTATTCACAATAGGCACCGATGACAGTCCATCCCGTGGAACAACCAGCGAATACATGAAGCTCATGAAGACGCCTTCTTCATGCTTACATCGTATCACAACCTTTCGCCCCTCCACATTCTCGACTGTCGCCTCCAGCCTCTCACAATCAACCCTTGCCGCATATTTCCTAAGCCAGTCCATACCCAAAATAATTCCGAACCCCGCAAAGTTCAGAACAAAACAATCACAAAAAAAGAGAAATCATGACTCGATACAACTAGACCACGGCATACCATACACAAACAAGACGAACCCCCAACTGGATTAGTCACAACCAATGGTCTATCAACAATATCCGGTTCCAAACCCAACCGGCCTACAAGTTCACTACAAACAAAAGAATGCGATGCTTCAGTATCAAACAACACTCTAACTGGAACACCACATATGGAAAGAGTACCTTGAACCACCATGCTCTTCCTTTTCTCATCTGCAGTAGGAGCTTTCGAAGACGATGGAACATCCCCCAAAGCATAAGCTTGCACAATCTGCTTATCTTTCCTCGGTTCTGGACAATCCTTCCTGATATGCCCCAGCTTATCACAGTTGTGGCACTTCAACTGCACCTTTGGATTCTTGCAATCCCTAAAGAAATGGCCCTTCTGCCGACAATTGTAGCAGGTCACTTCACCCTTTGGCTTCTTTTGGCCATTCTTACCCTTCTGCTGTTGCTGCTTCCTCTTTTTGATTCCACCCTGCTGTGGTTTGGGCTCTTCCTTGGTCACAGCAACAACAGACCCTTCCTTAGGAAACAAACTCTCGTGCCTGAGAGCTTTCTCCACAAGCTTCTCAAACGGATCGTCCAAATGATCCACCAACTGCCTCCCAAGATAACTATCCAAGCCTGTCACAAACTTCTCGTTCTTCTGGTAGGGAGATTCAATATACGATCTGGCATACTTAGACAAAGCTTCAAACTCAGAAACATACTCAAGAACTGATCTTCCACCTTGCTTGAGTTCCACAAACTTCTTAAACAAAACAGATTTCTGAGCCATAGAGATGAACTTAGCTTCAAATCTGACTTGGAATTGCTCCCAATTAATCTCTTCCTCTGGAGTATCAATGGTGATTGAGTTCCACCAATCCGAAGCTCTCCCTTGAAGCTGCCTTGATGCAAGCTTCCTCTTAGTCGCATCCTCAATTCCCAAATCACCAAAGATCCTTCTACAAGCGTCTATCCATCTCTGGACTTCTATGGTTGATTCTGTTCCCAAGAAAACATTTCCTCCAAGAGCAGTATAGTCCTTACACAACTTAGCAAAATCCACTGGTCTTGGGGCTTGAACTTGAACTCCAACATCTACTGATGATCCTGAAGTTGGTATCCTTCTCATGATCGAAGTCATCATAGCTTCGAACATTGCAGCATAGTTAGTAGCTCCCCCAACAGCACGACTTTCCCTAGCAGCTTGTCTCTCACTTCGACTCATTCTTAATATCTACAAAAAGGAATGACTTAGAACACCTTGAGAAACAACTACATGAGGAGTTCAAATCCTTCTAAACTACTATGTTATATATAGTAATCATCCATCAAAATACAATTACGTCTCTCATACGTAGTTACGTCAGCGAACGTTGGCTAAAATCGATTAACCAAGGCTCTGATACCAAATGTGACGACCGCCCATGACTCCCGCACGAAAACAAGGGAATGGTGCGCTGAAAGGTGTGCCATGAAGCCATGGATGATAGTCAGGGTAAGATAAAACAGAATAGTCTATCGTATTACTCACAACGCATGGATAAAATACAATAGAAAGTATACATATTGAAGCTCTATAGAACAGAAGTCTCATCATATAAACTCATAATAGTTTTATACAATCATCTGAATAATCAATACATCAAGCCTCACTACATAACACTCAGAGTATCAAACAAACAGCGGAACATCCAGTACATATAGTAAGAAAACAATATGCAAAAGCCTCCAGCTCGTCTTCGTCATCAATAGCGTTGGTAGCCAAGAACAGCACATGTCACCTGCTACCTAGTCTGCCCATCCCAACATGGATGAACAGCCCAAAGTAATAAGAGTTGAACATAAAACCTTGAGTCAGACAACAGTCTTAGTGAACAATAAATCAACTATCAAACATACCAAAAGAGCATAAAGGGTAAAAGAAATAGGAACTCAACCATCCCACTCCACCTCATTCTACAGTGATAGCCCCCAGACACACCAAGCAGAAACAAGCATAACAAAGCAGACATTTAAAGTAAAGTAATTATCACTCGAGTCAAGGTCGATGTTTTCTAAGTACAAACCCCCAAGGCCTAAACCATGATCAGATAAGCACCCAGAAAGCATCGCTCTTGGGATCGAATGATGGTGCAACCAAACATCCATGACTCTGGCTATCACTGTTATCATTGCCTCGATATCACCGTTAATTGAATGACCGGCACCTTCTTTCAGCCGTCCGTCAAGGGCTAATGGCAACCCCGGTTCTAGACATAACTCCGCACGTCCTCGTGGCCCGTGCCTAGGACTATCGAATCTGCCCAGAGTACTAACACGTCATCGTGACCCGTGTCTGAGACGTCGTCGTGACTCGTCCCAACGTACTCTTGCTTTGAGCATGCTAGAACCTTCAATAACGATAAGATCCAAGCCTCCTAGTCATCCTCCTCGACGACTATTCTCATACTAGCTCAAGCGCCTCTCGAGCCCACCATTATCAACCAACTCGAACCGCATCATCGAGTTATCAACATGCTTGGGATGATCCCGTCTGGATTAAACCAAGGCTTTCACACATCATGCTTTGCTTCAACGCATCATAGCAAAGTCCCATCTCAACATCATGGTTTGCCTCATCGCATCATGGCAAAGTCCCATCTCAACAAATCTATCCATATGAGTCTCATCATCCGCTTCATATGCCACAAGCAGCTTTCCTTATTCAAGAGCCTTTCTACTTAGATTTTGAATCATCTTCGACCAACTTGTCCAAATCAAATTATCGATCAACTAATCAATCAAATCAAACATTAATCCAAGTAATCAATCATTCAAACAAGATCTAAAAAAACAATTACAACAATAATGGCAATTTCGTAAACAAAGAGTCCAAATCTAACATGCATTCTAACAAGTATGAATTATGAACAATATCTCTACAACTTGATGAATGAACTTGCATAAGTGAACATGTAGTAAAATAGATATCAAAACTTCATAGATGATGGATCTACATGCAGACTTAGGGAAAATGCATGAAATCACTATCTTTAACACACAAACGAGCCACCGATCCAATATACTCCCTTGGGTCCGTGTGAGAGATTAATACCACTCACCAAAGCACCTAAACACCTCAAAAGATAACAACTTCAGATCTGGACAGCGAAGAACTAAGCTTGATCCGGCAAAATCTCGCTTCAATCGATGAAATCTCCCTTTGTTGGATGAAGATCTTCAACTTTGGATCTTGGATCTTCAACCTTGATCTTCAATCTTGGATGGATGTAAGCACTAGATTAGAGTGGAGAAAAGAAGTGAAGAAGTGTTGTAGTTGAGCTCTCAAAATGGCAGCACTTCGTCGCTTCAAAATCCGGTGCCAAAAAGTGAACCAAACCCCTCTATTTATAGGCTGGAAATCCTTAGGTCGCCGCCCCCTTAGGTCGTCCACGACCTAACACTTAAGTCGTTCGCGACTTAGCGACAAAAGCCTCCACGCGACCTATCACTCAACACAACTGCGCAACCTAATGACACAAGCCTTAGCACCAATGCGCGACCTAACAACTTCACGAGTTACGACCTACGACACAGGCTAATGCGCGACTTAACACCCCTACGACCAAACGATTCAACAGGGGAAAGCAACCTAACACAACCTACGACCTACATCTTCATACGACCTAACCAGCCTGTCGACCTAACTATACACCTAAGCCATAACTCGTTCACGACCTAACTCTCTTAGGTCGCTAGCTTCTTAGGTCGGTCAAATCTATAGGTCGCCCAAACTCCTAAGCCGCTAACTATCTTAGGTCGCTTCCTGTATTTAGGTCGTCTCAATCTATAAGTCGTAACTCGTTAACCTACTCCAACTACTAACTCGATAACGACCTATTCCTTAACCCGTTAACTCGTTCTAACACGCTAACTCGCTCACTGTCTTAAGTCATTCCAAACGACCCACGACCTAAGCACCTAACGACCTATCCCCCTAGGTCGCCTAAACCTTAAGTCGCTCACTCGTAGATCGCTGACTTCTATAACTCGGCAACTTCCTTAAGTCGGTCAAGCACTATAGGTCGGTCATCCTATAGGTCAGTTACTACCTTATCTTGGCCACACGACTTAAGCCAACATCCATGCGACCTAACCACTACACGGCCTAACTCCTTAAGTCATTCAACCTATAAGTCGCTCAACTCAAATCCCTTAAGTCGTTACTCCTATAGGTCGTTCCACTCAACCTAAGCTCCATACAGCTTAACAACATCAACGACTTATCAACAATACGACTTAAAGCATATAGTTTAACAATGTTTCGATCCGTAAAAATACGGGTCGTTACAAAAGTGATAGCTAAATAGTGTAGCAACCATCTCCTACCATCCAGTCTAGCAACCACGATGTAACCAAAACCCTTATTTTAAAGAGAAAATTATTGGTGAAAAGCTTCGGATGCGAGATCTTCATCTTCTCTTCAATTTCCCATGTAATTTCCATAGGATTATCTCCCCGTTGTACTCGGACAAATTTAATTTCTTTGTTGCAAAGCCTCTTAGTTTTGTGCTCCTCAATGTGTGAAGTGGCACGAGATGCTACTGGCCTAATTTCTATACTCCTCAGTTGATCAGGCTCTACTACAATGGCGATGTCATGCAGGCATTTCTTAAGATAAGAAACATGAAAAACATCATGGACTACTGTTCATCGGTCTGGAAGCTCCATGCGGTAAGAAAGCATTCCTATCCTTTTGTAAAATCAAAGTAGCCCAACAATTCTAGGCGTCAATTTTTCCGACTTACCAAACCTTACAATTTTTCTAAGAGGGGAGACTTTGACAAATACCATATCTCCGACCTTGAATTCGCTCTTTCTATCTCTTATCTGCATAAGATTTTGGCAATCTTGCGCCGCCTTCATTCGCTGCCTGATCAATCCTACTTTTTCCATGGTATCATTGTTCAAATCGGGTTTGAGCAAAATTTTGTAGGTGGTTTTCCACCAATAACTTGGCAATTTGCATTGCGTTCCATAAATTGCTTCAAAAGGAGCCATACCAATCATCGTTTGATAGCTATTATTATACATGAACTCAACTAATGGTAGGTGCTACACCCTATTCCCTTCGAAGTCCAAGATGCAAGCTCTCAACAAATCCTTTAAGATCCTACTTACCCTTTCTGTCTAACCAATTATCTGTGGGTGGTAAGCCATGCCGATATTTAACGAAATTTCCAAAGCTTCTTGCAAACTCCTTCAAAATTCACTAGTGAATAAGAGGTCCTTATCATTAACAATGCTCGCTAGAATGCCATGTAATCAGACAATCTCCTTGATGTAAATCTGCGTGGAAGACACGACAATCCTATTATTCCTAACAAAAATAAAATAGGCACTCTTAGTGAGTCTATTTACAACAACCCCAATGGCTTCATTACCCCGCTGAATCCTAGGCAATACTTCCACGAAGTCCATCAACCCTATTTTCAATTCGATATCTCTAAAGGTAATATTAATCTTCCGGGCTTCCCTTGCTTAGCCTTTATCTTTTGACATGTCAATTGTTTAGCAACGAACTTAGCTACTCTTCTCTTCATTCCAGACCAAATGAATAATCTCTTCATATCCTTATACATTTTATTTCCTCTGGGGTGAATAGCATCTTAGATTGCTAATATTCCATAAGTACTTCTTCTACTATGTTATTAATCATTAGGACATAAAGGCATCCATCCTTTCTAAACTATCTCATCTCACCAATATAATACCTATTGGTATGTGAAAAGTATTCTCCTCTCCGCAACTTCTCCAAAATCTCTGCTAACTCTGATCCTTCATCTGCGCAAGCCCAATATGGTCCATTAAAGCTGGTCTAACCTCCATTATGGCCAAGAAGACTTGGATGGGTTCTATTGGGGTTGGAAGTTAAAATTTTAGATATGTCCCAACTGCCTCCATTCATACATAGCGCTTAAGGTAGCATGCCTTCGACTAAGGGCATCGACGACTATGTTTCCTTTTCCAAGGATATATTGTATACCAAAATCAAATGACACAATATACTTCATCCATCTACGCTGCCTAAGATTTAAATATTTTTGGAAGAATAAGTGTACAGATTTATAGTCAATGGACAACTCAAACCTTTGTTTAAAAAGACAATGCCTCCATATCTTCAAGGAAAAGACAATAGCTGCCAACTCCAAGTCATGAACTTGATATCTTTTCTCATGATCCTTCAATTGCCTACTAGCATAAGCAATAGGCTTCCCTTCCTACAATAGAACGGCTCCTTATCCTATCCCACAATCATCTATGAAAACCACGAACAGTTTGGTCCCATCGAGAATGATGACCGAATATGCACTTGTTAATAACTCTTTAGCTTCTCGAGTGCCTCGGTGCATCCATTATCCCAAGAAAAGACTAGATTCTTCTTAATTAAGTGAGTTAAGGGCTACTATTCTTGCAATGTTCTTTATGAACTTCCTAAAGTATCCTGCCAACCCTAGAATACTTCTATCTTCTGATTTCATTCTTAGGAACTTTCCATCTTTGAACATCCTCCACTTTGGCGGGATCCACCACCACTCCTTACTCAGAAACAATATGTCCAAGGAATCTAACCTTCTTATTTCAAAAGTGACACTTAGCAAATTTAGACTTAAGTTGGTGTCTTTCTAAAGTTCCTAGTACCTCTCTTAGGTATTCCCCATGCTCCTTTGTGGTTTTGGAAAATAATAAGATATCATGCATGAATACAACGATGAATTTATTGAGTTGCCCCCTAAACACCCTACTCGCCAAATTTACAAAGTATGCAGAGGCATTCGTTAACCCAAAAGATATTACTTCCTATTCATAGAACCCATTTGCTAAGCGGAATGCTGTATTCAACCAGCTTTCTTCTGCAATCCTTAACAGATGGAATCCGATTGCTAAGTCAAGTTGGGAAAAGACTTTGGCTCAAACAAGTTGGTCAAACAAGTCATCTATCCTCGGTAGAGGATACCTATTCTTTCTTGTTAACTTGTTTAGTTCCCTATAACAGATATAAAGTCTTAACGAGCCGTCCGCCTTGGTGGTGAAGACAACAGGGGGTCCCCATTCTTAGGTACTTCGACGGATGAATCCGTTCTCTAATAGCTTAGAGATAAGCTTATCTAACTCCCAACTTTTGGGGTCCATGTGTCTTAAGGGCGGAGCAACTGGCCTTGGGTCCTTCCCTAGATCGATTTCTAACTCAACCTCCCTATGAGGTGGGAGACCCGAGACTTCCTCAAAGACATCAAGAAATTCACAAACTATGGGTATGGCTGATAGCTGAGTAAAGGTAGGCTTAGTGAGTATAAATATTTTGACTAAACTAAGCCTTAGGGTGTGCAAAGAACTTCTAGGCACGGCCTCGATAGCTTTTTAATCGTATGACCCTTCTATCACAGTCAAGAATTGCGCCATAATATGCTAACCAATCCATACCCAAGATAAGTCCATACCCCTTAAAATTTTGAATGTATGCATTATATATGAAATCAACATCACATATGTCCACAACTAGGTCTTTGCAAATTAAAGAGAGATATGTCGACCCTCCATTAGGGTTGGAGACCATTATTGGGCTAGTGACAATTTCGTTTGAAGGTTTGAGAAGTTAACAACATTCCTTGCTATAAAGGAATGTGATGCTCCAAAATCAAATAGAGTAGGAATAGTAACCCCAACAATAAGAGTTTTACCTTCTAATACTATCTTCACCTGATCTCTAGGTAGTCTGCTCGAAGTAGGGACAACAACAACATAGACATATCCACTTGACCCTTCCTTTGCAAACTTAGGACATTGGTTCTTGAGGTGCCCTTCTTCGTGACAATTATAGCACTTTCCTTCAAAAGCTTCTTTCATTAGACTCACCCTACCATCTTTAGCCTCATGACACTTTTTCTGGCATCTCTTGCATCCTTTATCATCCTTCTTGAATTTCCCTTTTGACTTCTTATTTGCCCAAAAGCCTCTCTTTTTGGACCTTTCTTGCTTTTGGGTAAGCCCAGCCTTCTTCTTCGCCTCATTTTCTTCTGCACTTGTTGACTGCAACAAATCCATCTCAACCAACGTTCAATATGTAATGCCCATAGGAACTTAGGTCTACAACATTTCTTTTAATGGGGAGTTTAGGCCCTTCGTGAACTTCATGGCCTTCTTCATGGACTTATTAACCAAGCACATCTTGAACTTAGCCAACGCCGTAAACTTACTAATATACTCCTTTAAGGTGGAGTATCCTTGCCTAAGTTGTATGAATTTCTCCAGTTGTAAACTTATCTATGCTCTCGACATAAACCTTAAGTTAAATCTATCCTTAAATTCATCCCAGGTGAAAACCCTATCAACATTTTCTTCAATTCCAAAGTTCCACCAATCTAAAGCTTCCCCTGTAAGAAGCTAAGCTGCTATCCTTGTCTTTAGCTGATTCTCCCATTCAAGTCTTAGAATATTCTCTTGCAATCATTAATCCATGCTTTGGCTTCCACATGTTCTTTATTTCCGAAGTATGTTTTTCCTCCCATATTAGCAATGTCCTTACATATCTTAGGGAAGTCAACTGGAAGGGTTGCTGCATCGACAAGCGGGGCAGCGAGTTCCACCAGTGCCATGATGCTTGAATATGTTATGTAGAACATTATTTTGGAGATGGGTTTAAATTCTCATAATATTCCAAGCTATGGGTAATTTATTATGAATTTTGAATGGAACAATTAGATAATTTTAGGATTAAATTATTTAAGCCAATTATACAATGACTTCAGGCCTGAAATTTATATATGTTAGAAAACATATTAAAGGTGAATTATTGTGATTTTTAGGGAATTTTCCTAAGTATTTTACTATGATTATAAAGTAATTTAAGTTAAGAAACTTAAATGTTTTATATGTTTTATCAAGGGAAAGGGCTTATTTGCTTAAAATGTTTTAAACTACTAATTGTGACTTCGACAGCCTTTTTAGAAAAAAAAATTGACAAAGAAATGGCAATCAATCACATTTTGACAAATTAGGAAAGTTAGGTGTAAAGAAATTACTTTAGAAGGCATAAAATCAGTTTGGTTACGAATTACAACTTTGCCACTTCCTTTGCTTGCTTCCGACACCATGCTCAGCAGGCCATTCAAACTCGTTCGAAACAAAAGCAGATGGTATCAAGCAATTAGTACGTAGTGTATTGGAGAAAGGCGGAAGGGTCTGTGTTGAAGGCATACTTTCGAAGGGGTTAAAGTCGCTTTTATAAGCTTTTGAATCCATCAATTTTCTTTGCTTTCAAAAAGGAGCTTCCAAAAGAGTTGCCACTTATTTTCATTTTTAAAGAAGCTTTCGAAAGAGATACCACAATTTGAACTCATCTGATAACCAGCTACCACATTCATACCTTGTGAATTGGTTAAAGGCCATGTAACATCCCCCACTTGGAGGCCCAAAACTAACGGCTACGAATGCTGCAACATCCGTAGTTATTAATCCTCGGCAACCAAATACAGTAATGAGATACAATGATATAACAGAAATACATGGATACGGGAAAACTTTTAAAACCATTAAAAAAAATTCTCATTCCATTCCAAATCAAATTTCAAATTTATTACATAATCCCACATTCTAGAACCATGTTCAAAGAAAATTTAATTATTACAACATATGCCAAGAGCGACATGTGAAGATGCCATCTTAGATGATCAACATCTAAACATTGGCAATTAAACAACTTTGTCTTTACATCAAAACACATCAGAATCAAAAAGGAAAGAACTCCTAATAGCTATCTTGCCTCCTGCATGTCTTTGGAAGCTTATTTGTATAAGGAAGTACTTGAAAACCTCAACTCTCTGACTACTCAATTGAGCATCCGAGAGTTTAAGAGGAAAAACAAAAACACCAAGTCAGACATAAAGCCTGGTATGAATAATAACCTACCATCTCGAACCATTTAGATATATAGTGAGACCATGCTGCTTAGCGGAATGGGTTTTCCCCTCACCAGTACTTTACCCAAAAATTTATAATAACCATATACTGTGCACCTGCACCCACAATGGTTAAAACATAACAATTTAAAATATCTTGATGATATGCAAATAAGAAAAATATTCTGGATTTTCCATCCCCATTAATTTGACTATCTATCTCAGTTATAGTTTCTAGGGTCACCATTAACTTATTAGATTTCATAGGCTAACTAACAATCTGTTTAAAGCTTATAGACTATCTGTCTGGTCTCATAGTTTTCATGGGATCACTAAGAACCTATTGGCCCCTGCCAATAATTTATTCAATTATTTCATGGGTTCTCCCTGAACCTATTGGTATATCCAATAACTTCTTTCATATCATAGTTTTCATAGGTTGATTATTAACCTACTGACTTCTATCAATAACTCTATCCGAATATAGTTTTCATGGGATTTCTACGAACCTGTTGGCCCCTGCCGATAACTTCTTCCAAACATAGTTTTCATGGGTTTACTATGAACCTATCTAAACTAACAACTTCTTTATCAGTCTTTCGACATCCTATGTTTTGGTCTACCTGACCTCCTAGATGCAATTCTACTCATACAGGAGATAACTCAATTTATATTCACTATTGGGTCAACCTAGCTGGTTATTCTGCCTCTTCTCCCTCAAATATAGTCATGGGTCCATTATACAGTGAATATGTTTATAGAATAAGAAAATTCTATAACATAACAATACCAACATCTATGGTTTAATATCCTTGAAATCATTTTCAAATGAAACATGGTTAATCCCTGTAACCTATTATTATTTTATCAAGGAAAGCTTCTTCAAAAACTCCATGGTTAAAAGCCATTTCAAAGCTCTTTTATATTACCATGGGTTATCCTTTAAAAATGAGATTGATTTCTTTGTTTTGAAAACTAAGGCTTTCGAAGCCTTAGACCTTTACTTTCGAAACAATTAAAATCTATCTTTACAAAGCTTTCAAATCTTCTTTTCAAAACACTTAAATGCATGCCTTTTGAAACAGTTAAAATATCTCTTTCGAAAGCATCAAAATCTTACTTTTGAAATCACCAAAATATATTCCTTTTGAAAGTATTAAAGGATGTCTTTCCAACTTGTAGAAGCATAGCTTCGAAACCATTTGAAAGTACCTCTTTCAAAACCATTGGGTTCAATCTTAAATATATAACTTTTGGGTCAAAGTGAACATAAGTGAAAGTACCCCTTTCGAAACCATTAATCCTTCAAATAAAAGAGTTTGGGGAAAACTGATGGCTTCGGAACCATCCTTTTAAAGCTTTAATTAAGTAAAAAAATTGGAAGGATAACTTCAAAACACCTTTTGAACCCATTGTCTTCGAAACCTTTAGTATAAGTGGCCAGTGGAGAATTTTCGAAAGCATTAGGAAGCAGACTTGTTATATTTATAAAACAAAACTTACCTCTTGAACTCATTTAAACTTCAACCAATTGGAAAGATATGAAAACGACAGCAAGGTTTCGACTTAGTCCAAAACTACCCTACCAAAAGCATCTCTTTAAATTGTAAAATGTGAAACTCATTCGAAAGCTAGCCTTTCAAAATAAGAAGGTGGAAACCACTTTGAAAACTATATTAAAACCCTTTTGAAAGTATTCTTTTAAAAACAAGGCAAGTGGCATCTCTTTTGAAAGCGAAACAAAGGCCTTCGAAAGCTATTTAAAATGGCCTCAACACCTTTCGAAAGCATGGTTTCGAATCTATACCTTACACCTTTCTCCAATCCAATTTGTACCAGAGCACTGACGCCATGTGTATTGGTTTCGACTTAGTTGGGAGCGGAGGTATGGGGTCGAAAAATTGCTAGTGGAAGTGGCGAAACAACGAATATATGCAAAACTGTTTTGTTGCATTATTAAGTAAATGCTTTTCAACTAACTTGCTTACTTGTAAAAATAAAATTGGTTGCCTTAATTTAGCAAAATCTTTTCTAAAAGGACACCCGAATTCATCAAGGCTTAATTGAAAATAATTAGCAAAGAAGCCATTCCCTTTTAACAAAACAATTAATACATTTAAGTCCACCAAATTAATTAATTTAATTTCCATAGTAAATTACTTAGGAAAAATCCTCAAAAACTATCATAATTCACTTTTAATAAATTATCCAACATATATAAATTTTGGACACAAAATCCTTTATCTAATAGCCGAAATAAATTTTTAAACCCAATAATTCATTTCTTCCTTCAAAAATTCATAGCAAATTATCCACAGCTTGGATAATTACGAAAATTTAAACCCATCTCCAAAATATTGTTTTACATAACATATTAAATCCCCATGGCATTTAAAACCCAATAAATATGAATTTTTTCCTTGAAATTGAATAAAATATTTATCAATAATACTTGTTTGAAACAAACGTATCATGAAATCCAAGCATATCATCATTAAAATCCTCATGAATATTTTGAACTTAAAACCCAAAATCAAATGCTCTTTAAAAACAAAAATGAGATGGTTTTGATTATTATTTACCTTGCTTTGGATAAGGAACTTGAGAATAGATTTTGATTAGCCTGCTTGCTTGATTCCTTAGCTTTTAGTTGATTTTTCTCCTCTTTTCCCCTTGGTTATGACCGACATGAGCTCCTTGGTTTATGTTTTTGAATTATGAACGTGTAGAATGAAAATGGGAATAAGGGTTTAGGGGTTAAGGGTTATGGTGGACGGTTATTCCCCATAATACCCTTGCCTTATTCTCTTATTTGTTAAATTATAAAACCATTTCCATAAACTCATTCTATTTATTTAGTTAAGCACAGCCTCTATTTAAATTTTTAAATCTCGATCTCTAATCTTTACATTATTCTATTTAATTAATCTAATTAAATCTCCTAAAAAATGTTATTTAAAATTAGGGGTGTTACAGGCTCCCCTCCTTAAAGAATTTAATCCTTAAAATTCAGTAAGGACTAAATACTAAACATAGCAGTCATCCGTAACAGCTCCTAACTACCATACTAGCCTACCTGACTAGCAACAATGTATATAAAGCAAATATAGAACATACCCTTACAATAGATCAGTGTAAGTATCTTTAATCCTATCTTTTGTCTCCCAAGTACAGTCCTTCTCATTTCCATTCCACCAAAATTTCACCAAGTTGAATGTCTTGTTTCTTAACTTCTTCTCATCTCTTGCTACCACTTGAACTGGTTGTCTAACAAAAGTCAAATTCGGTGCAACTATCATATCTTCCAACCCTATCGGAGGAATAGAGGTCTCTAGATCATGCACATACTTACGAAGATGAGACACATGAAACACATTATGGACACCTTCCATACTGCTCGGCAGCTCTACTCTGTAAGCGAGCTTTCTGATCCTCTCTATAATTCAAAACGGACCAATATATCTCGGTGCTAGTTTCCCTGACTTTCCAAATCGTATCACACCCTTCATCAATGATGCTTCAAGGAAAACTCGTATCTCCAACCGAAAATTCTATATTTTTATGCCTTTTATCTGCGTAACTCTTCTGTCTAGACTCAGCTTCCTTCATCCTTTCTCGAATCAACTCAACCTTCTTTTTTGACTCTCTAACCAGATCTAGCTCGAAGACTAATCTGTGTCTAGTCTCCAACCATCAAGCTGGTAATTTGCAAAATCTTCCATACAAAGCTTCAAAAGGCGCCATTCCTATACTAGTTTGATAACTTTTATTATAGGAAAACTCCACCAAGTGTAGGTGATCTTCCTAAGACCCACCATAGTCTAGCACACAAGCCCATAATAAATCCTCGTGTATCTTATTGACTCTCTCTATCGGCCCATCCGTCTAAGAGTGATACGCAATACTCATCTTGAGCTTGGTACCTAATACATCTTGTGTACTCTTCCATAATTCACTAGTATACAAAGCATCTCTGTCACTAACTATACTACTAGGAATTCCACGCAGTCTAACTATATTCTTCATGAACAACATAGCCAAAACATGTTTCGTCCCGGTTGACTTAACTGGAATGAAATGGGCACTCTTGGTCAACCATCCACTATGACCCGTATACTTTCATTTCCTCTATTCAACCTTGGCAACCCATCTATAAAATCCATGGATATAGAATCTCATTTCCAAATTTGTATCTCCAATGGTCGAAGCAATCCACTTGGCTTATGATGTTCGGCCTTCACTTGTTGATAGTTTGCGCATTGCCTAACATACAAGCCAATATCCTTCTTCATACCTTCCCAGTAGAACCCCTCTTCATATCTTGATACATCTTGGTTCCTCCAAGATGAATCGTAAATTTAGATAGATGATATTCCCTAAGAACTTCTTTCCTTAAGTCCTCAACATTCGAAACATACAACCATCCCTTCTAGTCAACACTAAAATCCTTTAGATCATCAATCTTTGATCCAACCTCAGGCCTTGTAATCCTCTCGTCTAATAATCGATCCTCTTTCTGCTTAGAATAAATTCTTTCGATTAATACTGGTCGAACATACAAACAGAACAACATGGTGGTGCTCGGACTAGAACTAGCAGTCGATCTTAATTGCACATTACAAGTAGTCAAAGCCTCTAAACCTTTCCATTCTGCCAACATGGATAACAACACGTTCTGGTGTTTTCTGCTCAGAGCATCTAGTACTTTATTTCCTTTCCCAGGTGTATACTTTATACAAAAAATATAAGCCGCTAAAAACCCCAGTCACCTCTGTTGTCTCATATTCAACTCCTTCTGAGAGAATAAATATATTAAGGACTTATGATCTATGTATAGCTCAAATCTCTCTCCTAAGAGATAATATCTTCATATCATCAATGTGAAGATTACCGCAGCTAACTCCAAATCATTAGTAGGATATCTCACTCCATGCAGTATAAGCTATCATGAAGCATAAGCAATGACTTTACCCTTTTGCATCAACACAGCTTCTAATCCGGTTCCGCATACATCGATATACACCACCAACCCTTGGTTTCCGTCTGGAACTACTAAACAGGTGTATTGGTCAATAAATGTTTTAACTTAAGGAATGCTTCCTTATATTTGTCGGACCAAATAACTTCATGTCCTTTCTAGTTAACATAGTCAAACGTGCTGCTATCGGCGAGAAATCCTTACTGAATCTCCAGTAATAGCCAGCAAGTCAAAGAAAACTTTTAATCTCAGTCACCGTCTTTTGTCTCTTTCGGTCATTAATAGCTTCGATCTTATCTGGATCGACTAACAAACCCTTTTCTGAAACCACGTGACCAAGAAACTTAACCTCATTCTTCCAAAAATGACACTTGGAAAACTTTACTTTCAGCTTATGCTGCCTTAACGTCTCAAGCACTACTCGAAGATGTTCTTCATGCTTTCTTTCATCTCTAGAGTATACTAAAATATCATCTATGAATACCAATATGCACCTATCCAAGTACTCTCAAAAAATTAATCTACAAAGAAAGCTGGTGCGCTTGTTAACTCGAACGGTATTACTAACCACTCATACAAACCATACCTAGTCTGAAATGCTGTCAATGGAACACTATCCTCTGCCACTCTTAGCTAATGGAAACCTGTTGCCAAATCCAATTGGTAAAATACTGGCTCCATACAACTGATCAAATAGATTGTCAATTCTCGACAAAGGATACTTATTCTTAGTCGTCTTCTCATTCAAATTACAATAGTCGACATACATCCTTAACGACCCATCTGGTTTCTTCACGAACACCGTTGTCGCACCCCAAGGCGAACTGCTTGGTTTAATAAAATTCCTCCCTTCTAGATCCACTAGCCGCACCTTCAATTCCTTCATCTTGGTTAGTGTCATCCTGCTAGGTGGCCTACTTACAGGTTTAGCTCCTGGCACAAGATCTATCCGAAACACAACAGCTTGTTTCGGTGGTAGTCCTATAACCGACTCATACACCTCTGCAAATTCTTTTGCTACTCGAACCTGACTTAACTCTTCTTTTACTTCCATAGGTCTCATCAAAGCACAAGTACTCCGGTTAGAATCCTTCACAGAGAATATTATTCGGTTATGACTACTAGGGTGTCCAAGTGATATTTCCTTATTCTGGCAAAATATTCTAGCCTTATATTTACCCAACTAAGCCATACCCAAAATGATCCCAAAATCAATGAAATCAAAAACATGCATACTGCATGCAAACTTATGACCTAATAAGTCAAATTCTAACTAGTCACATCTCATCTCCACAGTTGCATACCCTCCTATCGGAATTACAACCCTTAAGTAATAAGGTATTTTGATTCTAAACACAGCCTATCAACCAAACATTGAGATATAAATGAATGTGATGCACCGGTATCAAATAGTACCCTAATTGGTATACCATGAATCATCACAGACTTTCCTTTTTAGTAGCAATTGGCCTAGAAGATGATGGTCCTATAACGAAAACCTTTCCCTTGTCTGCCCTAACCAGTTCTGGACACTGACTCTTATAATGCCCAACCTTGTCGTAGTTAAAGCACTTTGCACCCTTCTTCTCTATAGCTTTCTTCCCCTTGCTAGTCTGGCATTCATGAACATAATGACCCTTCTTATCACACTTGAAACACACTAGATCAGCCTTTGCCTTCTTGGCAGCTTCTCTTTTTTGGGTTCCCTTCTTCTTAAAGAACTTCCTCCTCTTACCTTTAGAACCTTGGATTTCAACCTACTTCTCCTTTCCATAAGTAGCAAGCATTTTCGCATATCGGATTGCCATCTCCACAGCAACATTACAAGGATTACGAAGATGTGGCAAAGTTTCCCTAACAATCTCAGGCCTCAATCCTCGAATAAACTTCTCATTCCTCTTTATAACAGTGTCAATAGTAGCATACTTATATCTGGACAGCCCATCAAACTTAGTAGCATACTCAATTATCGAAATCTCTCCCTGCACTAAATCCACGAACTTTCTCAATAATGCCAACTTAGCAACTTTAAACAAATACCTCTACTCGAATCTCCTTTAAAATTCTACCCAATTCAACTCTTCCTTAGGAAATTTGATAGTAATACTATTCTATCAATGAAGCGCTGCTCCCTACAACTGCCTAGAGGCTAGTCTCCTCCTTTTCTCATCATTCAACCCCAAATCAGTGAAGATTCTTTCACAATGAAAAAGCCAATTCTCAACTTCTATAGCATCCTCCATTCCTACAAACGGCTTCCCACCAAGACTAGTGTAATCTTTGCTAAATTTAGCATAGTTGTTTCCAATTGGAGCCACATGATTAGCACCTCCAACATTCATATCTACTACTGCAGCTGCTCTAGCTTGCATCAAGTTGATGAAGAACTGATACATCATCCCCATATCTACTGGAAGATTTACAGCACCTAAGTTGGCATCTGCATTTTGATTAGCATTTGCCTATCGACCCGAGTTCCTCCTAATGGGTCTAATGGTTCCGTTTTGCTATGGTGCTTCCTCCATTGAGATTTCCATTCCATATCCTGCCTCTGTATTTTCCTTTCTAATAAATATACATACGAGCCTTAGTAAGATACAGAAGAACGGTCTAAGAGAGAGGGGAATATATACTTATATGTGTGAATATATATATATATATATATATATATATATATATATATATATATATATATATCAAATACAAGTACGTTACAATAACGTTAACCCAAACCCCATTCTTATCTTCTGATTCATTGGATTATGTTTCGAATAATCTTTTTAAGTTTAAAATTTATTTTGAGTTTTCATAAACTTATGCCCCGATACCAACTTGTAACATCCCCCATTTGGAGGTCCAAAACTAACTGCTACAGATGCTATAGTCATCCATGATTACCTTGGCGACCAAATACGATAATGTTAGATACATTGATATAATAGAAACACATGGACATGGAAAAACTTTTAAAACCATTAAAAAAATTTATCATTCTATTTCAAATTGAATTTCAAATTCATTACATAATCCAACATTCAAGAACCACGTTCAGAGAAAAATATAATTATTACAACATATGCCAAGAGCGACATGTGAAGATGCCCCCTTAGATGATCAGAGTGTAAACATTGGCAATTAAACAACTTTGCTACTGTTGGCAATGATGGTTCTGTTTGAGTGGACTTATAGTCCTACCTTTAGTAGTCTAGACAAGTCTGTCTAACTCCTATTTTTTATTGCTTTAAATTTAGCTGTTTCAGAGCATGTTCCAAGCACCTGTTCTCTATATTGTGGGTTATATATGAAGACGGCACACTCTAAATGCTGACTTAGCTTTTCTAAGAAAAACATAACAGAATCAAAAAGGAAAGAACTCCTAATGGCTATCTACCCATTGCATGTATTTGTAAGCTTATACGTCTAAGGAAGTACCTGAAAACCTCAACTCTCAAACTACTCAAAATTAATTGAGCACCTAAGAGATTAAGGGGAAAAACATAAACTTCGAATTAGACATAAAACCTGATACGAATAATAATCAACCATCTCAAACCACTTAGATATCTAGTGAGACCACACCGCTTAGCGAAATGGGTTTTCCCCTCACCAGTATCTTACCCAAAAATTTGTAATAACCATATACCGTGCACTTGTATCAACAATGGTTAAAACATAGCAATTTAAAATATCTCAATGGTATGCAAACAAGTAAAATATTTTGGAGTCCCATCCACATTCATTTGACTATCTGTCTCAGTTATAGTTTCTAGAGTCACTATCAATCTATTAGTTTTTATGGGCCGACTAACAACCTGTTTGAAGCTTATAGACTATTTGTCCGATCTCATAGTTTTCATGGGATCACTAAGAACCTATTGGCTCCTGCCAATAACTTATTCAATTAATTCATGGGTTCTCCCTAAACCTATTGGTATCTCCAATAACTTCATTCATATTATAGTTTTGATGGGTTGACTATGAACCTATTGACTTCTGTCATGGGAACACTACGAACCTATTGGCCCCTGCCAGTAAATTCTTCCAGACATAGTTTTCATAGGTTTACTATGAACCTGTCTAAACTGAAAACTTCTTTATTAGTCTTTGGGCATCCTATGTTTTGGTCTACCTGACCTCCTGGATACAATTCTACTCATACAGGAGATAACTCAATTTATATTCACTACTAGTCAACCTAGCTGGTTATTCTACCCCTTCTCCCTCAAATATAGTTATGTGTCCATTATACAGTAAATATGTTTTTAGAAGAAGAAATGCTATAATATAACAATACCATCATCTATGGTTTAACATCCTTGAAATCATTTTCACATGAAACATGGTTAATCCCTTTAACCTATTATTATTTTGTCAAGGAAAGCTTCTTCAAAAACTCCGAGGTTAAAATCCATTTCAAAGCTATTTTATATTGTTATGGGTTTTCCTTTAAAACAAGATTGAGTTCTTTTTTTCGAAAACTAAGGCTTTCGAAGCCTTAGACCTTTACTTTCGAAACCATTAAAATATATCTTTTGAAAGCTTTCAAATCTTTTTTTCAAAACATTTGAACACATGCCTTTCGAAACAGTTAAAATATCTCTTTCGAAAGCATCAAAAACTTCCTTTTGAAATCACCAAAATTTCTTCCTTTTGAAAGTATTAAAGGATATCTTTCCAATTTATAGAAACATAGCTTCAAAACTATTTGAAAGTACCTCTTTCAAAACCATTGGGTTTAGTCTTAAATATATTTCTTTTGGATCAAAGTAAACATAAGCAAAACTACCCCTTTCCAAACCATTAATCCTTCAAATAAAAGAGTTTGTGAAAAACTAATGACTTTGGAACCATCCTTTCGAAAGTTTTAATTTTTTAAGTAAAACAATTAGAAGGATAGCTTCTAAACACCTTTTGAAGCCATTTCCTTCAAAACTATCAGTATAAGTGCTATTGGAGCCATTTTGAAAGCAATAGGAAGCGGCATGTTATATTTATGAAACAAAATTTACCTTTCAAACTCATTGAAACTTCGACCTATTTAAAAGGTATGAAGACGGAAGCAAGGTTTCGACTTAGTTCAAAACTACCCTTTCGAAAGCTTCTCTTTAAAATATAAAATGTGGCAACTCATTCAAAAGCTACCCTTTCAAAATAAGAAGGTGGAAACCCCTTCGAATGCATTCTTTTAAAAATAAACCAAGCAGCATCTCTTTTGAAAGTGAAACAAAGACCTTCGAAAGCTATTTAAAATGGCCTCGACCCTTTGGATGGCTTGGTTTCGACTCTATAGTTTTCGCCTTTCTTCAATCACTTCATATTAGAGCATTGATACCCTGCATGTTAGTTTCGACTTAGTTGGGGACAGAGGTATGGGCTTGAAAGTTTGCTAGTGGAAGTGGCGAAACAATGAATCTATGAAAAACTATTTTGTTGCCTCACTAAGTAAATTCTTTTCAACTAACTTGCTTATTTGTAAAAATATAATTGATTGCCTTAACTTTACCAAAATCTTTCCTAAAATGACTGTCGACTTCATCCAAGATTAATCAAAAATAATTAGCAAAGAAGCCCTTCCCTTTTAACAAAACAATTAAGACATTTAAGTCCTCCAGCTTAATTAATTTAATTTCCATGGTAATTAATTTGGAAAAATCCCCCAAAATCATCATAATTCACTTTTAACATGTTCTCTAACCTATATAAATTTCGAACCCAAAATCCTTTATTTGATAGCCGAATTAAACTTTTAAACCTAATTATCCATTTCTTCCTTCAAAAATTCATAGTAAATTATCTATAGCTTATATAATTATGAAAATTTAAACTCATATCCAAAATAGTGTTTTACATAAAATATTAAATCCCCATGGCAATTGAGACCCTATAAATATGATTTTGGCCTTATAATTGGAAAAAACATTTATCAAACATACTTGTTTGAAACAAACATATCATGAAATCCAAGCATATCATCATTAAAATCCTCATAGAGGTTTTGAACTTAAAACCCAAAATCAAATGATCTTTAAAAACAAAAATGGTATGGTTTTGATTGTTATTCTCCTTGCCTTAAATAAGGAACTTGATATTTGATTTTGATTAATTCTCCTTGCTTGATTCCTTAGAATTATGAACATGTAGAATGAATATAGGAATAATGATTTAGGGGTTAAGGGTTTTGTTGGACGGCTATTCCCGATAATACCCTTGCCTTATTCTCTTATTAGTTAACTTATAAAACCATTTCCATAAACTCATTCTATTTATTTAATTAAGCATGGCCTCTATTTAGTTTTTCAAATCTCAATCTCCTTATCTCTCTAATCTTTACATTATTCTATTTAACTTATCTAATTAAATCTCCTAAAAAATATTATTTAAAATTAGGGGTGTTACAAGCCCTTATTTATAGCCTTATAACAAAGAGTTCAAAAGGAAGGCTTTCATTCTTATTAACAATGAAGTCGCCTTCACAATGCTTTCGAAAGGGTCCTTTTAGCCGCTTTTATAAATGGTTTCGAAAGGATGGTTTCGAAGCTATCCTCTTCCCCAATTCTTTTTCTTAAGATTAATGCTTTCGAAAGCAAAGCTTTCACTTTTGTTCTCTTTGATCCAGTAGTTATATTTAATGTTAAACCCAACGATTTCAAAAGAGATACTTTCAAATGATTTTGAAGTTGTACTTCCCTAGATTCTACTTGAACTAAATTGTAACAACCCTGTATTTTGTAATTATTTTAATTGAATTTTGATTTAACTTTATTATATTTAATTTAGATAATTTTGTTATTTTAAAATATAAACTTTGATTTTGATATGAATTATCATTCCAAACATGACTAGATAGAATAATTTCCAAAATAATGAATTTTGGTCAACTTTGACTTTTAACTTAAAAATTTAAAAGTTTGAAAATTTTAAATTTATCTTTTATTATGAAATCAAATAATATTTTAAGATCACTACTTTTCGTTTCGTTGAAATCTGATTTACTATGTGAAAGTTATGCCTTGTTAACTATTGTGTGAAATTTGTTGTATTTAACAAAATAGTTTATTTTAAATTATATAAATAATATTTTATTTGGTCATGTAATGTTCTAATTTATATTCATATGAGTAAACTAACATGTTATGTTTATCTTTTTGGTTTTCAAACATTTTTTTAAAGTGTAATTGACATTTTCCAGTGTCAGTTGCATATTTGTTTACAATTTCTAATTTCCAACTTCAATTAATTTAAGTAATTCCTTATTTATTTTTATATTTTTATTAAGTACTTATTTTCTTCTCATTACCATTTTATTTTGTTCCTCATTTATTTTTTTAATTTCCTTTTATTTGTTTTAAAGTGAAATATAAATTTTCTAAAAGCTTGTGATGTTTTATTTGTAATTTTCATGTCCTGTTTGCCATTTTTTAAACAATTTCTCTAATTATCTTCTATTTTATCTAAATATAATTATTTATTTCATTTTAGAAATGATAAATGAAGTATTTTATTTCAAAATTTTTCTTTAGAATATTTTTAAAATGAAGTAGATATTTTTCCAAAGGCATTGATGTTTTAATTGTAATTTTTGAACCCTGTTTTGAATTTTTAAGCAATTTCTTTTATTCTTTTTCTATTTTCTTTAAATTTTATTATTTATTTTAATTTTATTTCACTTTTTTTTGGTTTTTAAAAATATTTTCTTAATTATATTTTTTTTATTTGATTTAAAAGAAAAGGAAATTGAAAGGTTTTAAAAGCTTTTGAAACTTAAGTCTTTTCACCTCCTAAAGCCCTTTCATTTTCCATAACCTCTCCATTACTCCTCTTGGCCGTGCATTTTGTATATTCCCTTCAATTTTCACGTGAAAAAAAACTCATATCTCACTTCTCTTTCACGGCTAAGAAGTTTGGTAATGGCTTCACTTCTTTTTTTCTACTTTTTCTTCTTTTTTTCTATGAATTATGCCTTGCTTTCTCATGCTATTTGCTAGGCCTCTCCTCCATAGCCGCAGCCACCACTCTCTACACCTCTTCCCTACCATCACCACCACCTATACTTCCAGCCATGACCAAGGCCGAGCCCTCCATGATGACCAAATCCCTCAAAAATGCAACCAAAGGCCTAAAACTATGCTTATTTGACCACTACTTGTTCATCTCCTTCAACCACCACCCTAACCATCACCAAAGCCACCGTTACTCCTCTGACCTGACCTCTACACACCCCTTTCCACCACTGACCAGTCATGGTGCACCCAGGCCAAGCCATAACACCAAGGTCGAGCCTTTGTTTTGACCAAAAATCACACTATTTGCCTTAAAACTCTTCACATCCTTATATATAAACTTCTCCACCATATTCCACTACCTAGGCCGTGCATACACATGACCAAATCTGAGCCAAAACTTGTTCAAACCAAAACCAAACACATCCTTAGGCCGTACCAAATAGTAGAGAAGGCAAGAAAAAAGACTGTGTATTCGTATCTCTTTTTATTTCAAAGTTATTTAAATTGAATGTTGTATTGAGCTTTAAATTTATTTGGTTTTGTTTTGGGTTGTAACACAAGATCTATAGCTTGGATCTCGCTCTCCATTCAAAGTCCGTAGTCTTGTCTGTTTGCTTTTGATTCCATGTGTTATTGGTTTACAATCTCCAGCATTTAGAGGTGAGTAAAGCTCACACGACATTTATACTTATGCAGTTGTGAAACAACAGCAACAACTGAATGTGTAGAAAAATATATAATGTTATAACTGCCATGTGATTATTTATATATGATGTTCAACCTGTTAAATTTCATGTTATGTCATCTGTTACTGTTATATCATGCTATACTGTTCATTTATATCTGTTTATCAGACTGCAAGTTCCCTGTAGATTAGGTTCACTATGGGTTGAAATGATACATACCCTAACAGACTTTAGAATAGGGAAAAATCATTATGGGCTGAAATGATAGGCCTGAACGGTTTCTATTTATTTTATTTCTACTTAGAATTGCGGGTTTGAAATGATACAACCCGGATTTTTCTTTTTAAACTGCGGATTGAAATGATATATATCCGTATCACTTGACCTAGGTTAGAACACTATATACAGGCCCGTGGTTATATTTTATAAAGTATTTTGAATATTTTAAATATTTTTTAAAAGTGAAAAATTATGAAATTTGATTTAAATTGGATTTTAATGTATAAATAAAGAAATTTTGGATTTTTATAGAAGTTAAAAATGTAATTCAAATGAAAGGTGAATTTTTTAAAAAAAAAACTCAACCTAGAGCCCTGGTGAAATCGAAGGGATAGGAGGAGCCCCTCGCGCCAGGTCCAACCACTGACACTTGGGATTTAGACCAGCCCAGCACAGAGACTTTATGCCCCCCACCATTATTTGTGGGTTTACGGGGACCCATCTCCGCGCCTTGAATGGAAGTAGGGCAGACGGGGATCGAACTCGCGACCTCTTTAACAGGAGGCAAGTATCATACCACTGCGCCACTACTTGCGGACATAAAAAGTGAATTTTTGAAATATACTTAAATTTAGAAATTTGGACTTTGGCTTTTAAAATGACATTTAAGTTATATAAATAAAATTTTAAGTGGTTTAAATGCAAATTTATGACAATTTGATTTAAATAGATTTTAAAGTGTTTTAAATAAAGGATTTATGATTTTTGTATAAGTGGAAAATGTTAAATAAATAAATGGTTAAGTTGAATTATTGAAATATAACTTAAAGTCTGAAAATTTGGGTTTCGGTTTAAAAAGGGAATTTTAAGTTATATAAATAAAATAGAAATTTAATTATATTTGGAAAATGGTAAATATGATGATTTGATTAAATTTGAGTTCAAATGAATTAATAAAGTATTATTGTTTTTTCTATGTATTGAAATGGTTAAATGAATGAATGCTTAAAAGTGTAATCTTAAAATGAACTTGACCTGGAAATGTGAATTTGGTTTTTATTAAGGGTTTAAGTTAATTAAATAAATTGGAAATTTAGTTTAATTTGTGAAATGATAATTTGAAAATGTAAATGTTAATAAAGTGCTAAATGTAAAAATGGGAAACATTACACCTGAATTTATTAAGGTGATTTGTGAAATTTGATTTAATTATAAAATATTGCTTTATAAAAATCATTAATTAAAAGAGTATTTTAACGAACATCGTTGAATGTTAAAATATGATTTTTATAATGTTTAAATGGTTTAAATTGAAATGTTTTCAAGTATAACTTATAGCAGCTTTTTCTAAATGTCATGAAAGGCTGAAATTTTCAATGTTTATGGTTTTAACTTAGTAAATGAACTCAGAATGGTTTAAAACTTTGAAAATTGAATACTTGATTTGAAAGTTTATAAACTTAAATTTTAAATGGTTTAAATGAATTATTTTGATTAAAATATAAGCTATTTAAAAGGTGATTTGGAATGAAAATAAATGAACGATATCTTTGAATTTAAAAGGTATTTAAAGTTGAATATTTGGATTTGAACTTATATGATGATTTGAAATTAAAGCTTTGGAAAGATATGATATTTGATATATATTAAATGTTTTGAAATGAAGTTTTGAAAGATATGATATTTTATATATATTAAATATTGAAATGAAGTTTTGGAAGATATGATATTTTGATATTAAAAATGTTTTGAAATGAAGTTCGGAAAGATATGATATTTTGATATATATTAAATGTTTTGAAATGAAATTCTGAAAGATATGATATTTGATATATATTAAATGTTTGAAATGAAGTTTTGAAAGATATGATATTTTATATATATTAAATGTTTTGAAATGAAGTTTTGGAAGATATGTTATTTTGATATTAAAATAATTTAAAAATGAAGTTTGAAAGATATGATATTTATGTATTAAAAATGATTTGAAAGGAAGTTTTGAAAGGATATATATTGAAATGATTTGAAATGACTTGACATTTATTTTGGTAAATATTTGAATTTGAAAGATATGGTATGTTGATATATTGAAATGGTTTAGAAATGATTAAATCTTTATTTTGATAAAGATTTGGATTGAAATGATATTTTATTTTGAAGTTAAAAACATTATTTTAAAGTTATAACCACGGGTTATAATAACGACTGGTTGACAAAGAGACCGGGATCGGATATGGGCATACTCTCTGTCGATACCGAAAACCACTTCGACAACCGTGTACGCGGTGGAGATTCCAAAATGAAGTAGGATGGTGGCGACGTTCTTATGGTATGTTACATGGACCCAACTCCCATGAGTTGGAATAAGGTGGCTAAAACAGGAGTGGTCTCGGGCCAGTTGAGGTCGCACCTCGTAGCGGACGCATTTCTTCGATAGCATACTATTACTTATGATTGTTTGGGCGCCCCTCCGATTTTGTGGGAATGTGTTCCGCGGTGGGCATATGTGGCTGCTGCATTACCACCAGCCCGAGTGTCGTAATTGGTATATCTACCCTGGCATTGCCTTGTGTGCCGTGTCATCTACCATATTGAGACTTTACTACGAGTTTCTATTTGTGTCGTACCTATGCAGTATCTTCTCGTAGTCTCCCGATCAGGAGAAATGCAGGTATTGTATAGACTATTGGCATTATTTGTGTTAAGGGGAATATTGGGTGACTCCTTAACGCTATTTAAAAGTAAGTTTATTTTACTATTAGACATTATTATAATAGCGCAATATTACTACATAGTAAATAGTTTAACGGATCCTTAGAGGATGGGCGGTCCCAAGCATCCTTTAAGTTACTTGTACTTTTACTACAGTTCACTTGAGTTGGTTTACATTGTATAAGTATGTATGTCCTGACTCAAGTGTTTGTATTTTATTTACGCTCAAGTCAGCCTGAGTATTCACATATTTGGATTTCCACTTTCTGGAGATTGGAATCGCTGGAGATTATCTGCTTGTCTAGTTTTATCTATTCCGGTTCTGTTGTTCTATTCAGCTTGTACTTGGTTATCATCTTGAGACTTCTGTTGTACTTTATATATTCTATTGTATTTTATTTAACTCCGATATATTTACATAGTAGCTTCATGAACTACTATCTCTTTTACTTCCGCTGCATTTCTTACTCTATGCATGTGTTCTGTGATTATTATTTACTGTATGTTCTGAGATTTGCCAAATTTTATTTACAATGCGGTATTTTGAGCAATTCAAGTCCGACATGTGCGGATCCGAATGGTTGAAAATACCTGGTTGTTACATAAATTCCTTTGAAAGATGAGTTTTACTTGTTTCGAAAGGTAAGTTTTAAGTGCTTTGAAAGGTATATCTTTAAATGTTTCAAAAAGAAGGTTTCAAATCTCTCAAAAGGTATATTTTTAATGGTTTCGAAAGAGAAGGTCTATGATCTTAAGTAATGCTTTAGAAAGGGAGAATGATGGAGGGTAACTCATGATGTCACAATGATCTGAAGGATCCAGTCGAAAGCCATAGTTTTCAAATAAGAAACTCAATCTCATTTTTACAGGTAAAACCCATGGAAATATGAAAGAGTTTTGAAATGACATTTAACTTTGGAATTTTGGAAGAAGCTTACCTTGCTAAAGATAGTGGGTTAAGGGTATTAACCATGTTTCCTTAGAAAAATAAATACAAGGAATTAAATCATGGATGTATATATTATTATATTTTGATCATTTATCATGTACGCTTCTTTAAACATATTCACTTCATAAATAACCCATAACTACATTTTGGGTGTTAAAGGTAGAATAACCAGCTAGGTTGACCCAGTAGTGAATATACATTAAGTTAACTCCTGTGTGAGTAGAACTACATCCAGGAGGTAAGATAGACTAGAATATAGGATGCCCAAAGACTAATTAAAGGGTTACTGGTTTAAAGAGGTTCTTAGTAAGCCATGAAAACTACGTATGGAAAGTTTTATTGGCAGAAGCCAATAAGTTCTTAGTGATCCCATGTAAACTATGTTCGGAATAAGTTATTGAAAGAGATCAATAGGTTCATAGTGATCCCATAAAAACTATGACATGAGAGATGTTATTAGAGAATCCAATAGGTTCATAGTGACCCCATGGAAATTATGGTTAGATGATGTTATTGGTAGACACCAATAGGTTCTTAGTGATCCCTTGAAAACTATGAAATCGGGCAGATAGTCCGTAAGCTTGGAATAGGTTATTAGTTAGCCATGAAAACTAATAGATTAATAGTGACCTTAGAAACTCTAATTTGAGACAGGTATTCAGATGAATGGGGATGGGAAATCCAGAGCATATTCCATGTTTGCATACCATTATGATATATTGTATTATGTTATGTCTTAACCATTGTAGATGTAGGTGCACAGCATACGGTTATTATAAATTGGGTTGAGATACTAGTGAGGGGAAAACCCATTCCGCTAAGCGGTGTGGTCTCACTGATGTCTATATGGTTCGAGATGGCAGGTTATTATTCACACCAAACTTTTTGTCAAACTCGAAGAATATGTTTTTCCTTAAACTTTCAGGTGCTTAATTAATTTTGAGTAGTTTGAGAGTTAAGTATTTTAGGTTCTCCTTTAGATGAATATGCTTCCGAAGACATGCAGGAGGCAGGCTAGCTATTAGGTGTTTTTCTTATGTTTGATTCCATTATGTTTTGGATGTAACGGAAAAGTTGTTTGGTGCCTATATTCAGTCTCTGATTGACCAAGGGGGCATGTTCATATATCGCTCTTGGCCTATTTTGTAATAAATTGTAATTTCTCTGAACATGGCTTACGTATAGGATTATGTAATGAATCAAAAATGCTATCTGTAATGAAATGAGAAATTTTTTTCAAGTTGAGTTTTAATTTTTTTTTCATATCCATGTATTTCTGGTATATCAATGTATCTAACATTGCCGCATTTGGTCACCGATAATTAACAACTATGGATGACTGCAGCATCCATAGTGGTTAGTTTTGGGCCTCCAAATAGGGGATGTTACAAGTTGGTATCAAGGTATAAGTTTATGGTAATTTAATATAAATTTGAACCTATAACATTTTCAAAACATAATCCAAAGAATAATATAATAAGACCGGGGTTTGAATTAAAACTATAGTAGCTTACATGCATTTGTTATATATATATATATATATATATATATATAAGTATGTATTCCTCTTTCTCTTAGACCGTTCGTCCGTATCTTAGTAAGGCTCATATGTAGATTTATGAGAAATGAAGGTATAGAGGCAGGAGCCGAAAGAGGAATCTTGGTGGAGGAGGCTCCACAACTAATGGAAATGCTTAACCTAATACTTAAAGGAATCCGAGTCGGCGGAAAATGCTAATCCAAATGCAAATGCCAATGTAGGAGCTGTAACCTCGCTTGTACATATGGAGATGATTTATCAGTTCTTCTTCAATCTGATGCAAGTTGGAGCAACTGCAGGAGTAGCTGGGAGTAATGCCGTGAATGTTGGAGGAGCTAATCCTATGGCCCCAATTGGCAATAACTATTCCAATATGCATAGGGATTACGCCAGCCTTGGTGGGAAGCCCTTTTTGGGAATATAGGATGCTGTCAAGTAGAAAACTGGTTATTGCACTTTGAAAGAATTTTGGTTAACTTGGGATTAGATGATGAGCAAAAGAGAAGACTTGCTTCACGACAGTTACAGGGAGCAACACTTTATTGGTGGAATAGTGTTACCATGGGAGTTCCCAAGGAAGAGTTGACTTGGGTAGAATTTCAAAGGAGATTCGAAGAAAGATTCTTGTCTGAAATTGCCAAGTCAGTATTGTTGAGAAAGTTCATGGATTTAGTGTAAGGTGAGATAACGGTGATTGAGTATGCTAAGAAGTTTGATGAGTTGACCAAATATGAATATGCTACCATTAACGCCTTCATTAAAATGCACGAGAAGTTTATTCAAGGGTTTAGACCCAAGATTGCTATGGAGACTATGCCACACCTCCGTAACCCAAGTACAGTTGTAGTGTATATGGAAACCAGGAATGAAGAGATGCTTTCTACTTATGGGAAGGAGAAGCAAGTTGGAACCCAGGATTATCAAGGCAAGAAGAGGAAATTCATTAAGAAGAATGGAGCTTAGAAAGGAGGAGCTGCCAATTGGCCGATGTAGTTTGCTACAAGTGTGAAAAGAAAGGACATTATACTCATGAATGTCGAACTGGAAGAAGGTTGCAGATAAGAAAGGAGTGAAGTGCTTCAACTGTGACCAGATTGTATAGTACGAGAACCAGGGTCCAAAACCAATTAAAGCAGAAAGGGAAAAGTTTTTGCTTTGGAACCATCTTCTTCTCGACCAGCTACTGTTGGGAAGGGAAAGACTATGATGGAAGGTATGCTTTTGATTCATAGTATAAAAATTAGGGTACTATTTGATACCAGTGCATCACCTTCATTTATATCTCAGTGTTTGGTAGATGAGTTATGTTTAGATCCCTTGAACGTTGTTAATGGTTGTGAATCCGATAGGAGGGTATGCAACTCTAGGGATGAGATGTGACCAGTTAGAACTTAAGTTGTTAAGTCATAAGTTTGCATGCAGTTTGTATGCTTTTGATTTTGAAGGCTTGGGGATCATTTTGGGTATGGATTAGTTAGATAAATATGATGCTAGGATACTTTGCCAAGACAGGGAACTAGGACACCCCAATAGTCATAACTTAATTATATACGCGGTGGAGAAGTTAGACTAAGTGCTTATGCTTTACTGAATGAAATGGAAGTAGAAGAAGAGTTGAATCGGGTTTTTGTAGTAAGAGAGTTTGCAGATGTTTTTGAGCCAGTCATAGGACTACCACCAAAGTGAGCGATTAAGTTTCAGATAGATCTTGTACCAGGAGCAGAACCTGTAAGTAGACCATCTAGCAGGATGACACCTACCGAGATGAAGGAATTGAAGGTGTAGATAATGGATTTAGAAAGAAAGAATTTTATTAGACTAAGTAGTTTACCTTGGGAGCGACCGTGGTGTTCATGAAGAAACCATATGGGTCGTTAAGGATGTGTTCGACTATCGTAAGTTGAACAAGAAAACAATCAAAAACAATTATCCTTTGCTGAGAATCGATGATTTACTTGATCAGTTGAATGGAGCCAGAGTATTTTTTCAATTGGATTTGGAAACACATTTCCATCGGCTAAGAGTGGCAGAGGAGAATATTCCATTGACGTCTTTTCGAACTAGGTATGGTTCGTACAAGTGGTTAGTAATGCCATTCAGGTTAATGAATGCGCTAGCTTTTTTCGTGGAATTGATGAACCGAGTTTTCTAAGAGCATTTGGATAGGTTCGTATTGGTATTCATAGATGACATTTAATATACTCTAAGGATGAAAAAGAGCATGAAGTTCATCTTAGGGTAGTTCTTGAGATGTTGAGGTAGCATCAACTGAAAGCGAAGTTATCAAAGTATCATTTCTAGAAGAAAGAAGTTAAGTTTCTTGGTCATATGGTTTCAATGAAGGGTTTGTTAGTTGATCTGGATAAGATTAAGGCTGTTAACAAACATAAGAGACCAGAGACGATGACTATGATTAGAATTTTTCTCAAACTCGCTGGCTATTACCAAAGATTCATTAAAGTTTTCTCGCGGATAGTAGTGCCTTTGACTAAGCTAACCAGGAAGGACGTGAAGTTTATTATGCCCGAAAAATATGAGGAAGCATTCCTTAAGTTAAAACATTTGTTGACTAACGTGCCTATATTAGTAGTTCCAGAGGAGAATTGTAACGTACGCGATTTTTCGTTGCCGAAAAACCGAATAGTTAGGGGTTTTAAGAAAGAAGAAAAGAAGAAGAAGAGAGAAGAAGATAGAAGATGGAGGGGAAAGAAAACATAAAATAGATCATTTTAAAATAGAAAGAAAAGAAAATAGAAAAAGATAGGGGAAAGAAAACAGAAAATAGAGAACATAGAATATAGGAAATAGAAATATAGAACGGAACAGAAAACAACAGAACAACATCAGAATCTCACAATTCGCAGCGGAACAACATATAGTAGATAAATGAATAATCTTTAAACAAAGAACTATATCAGTTATTACATTACATCACATTTCATTACATCATATCATCAGAGTGTACAACAACAACAAACAATACACAGTGCAGCGGAAAAAGAAATACTATAAAAACTAGTAATACGCCATGCCATCCATCTTGCCTCCAGCAACTCCAGAATATCCAGAATATCCTGATAAACCTTAACTCTTGACTGCCCGTGTGGAAATTGGTGGGCACCCAGAGTTTAGGAAGGAAAACAATAAACTCCAAGTCAGTCATGTGACTGGTGTGAGAACTCAAAACAGTTTATTTATCTTTAAAATCAAAATAGAGGAATATTTTTAAATCAATTCGCAATGCTTTTAAAAATGAGACTACCATAAGGCCTCCCGCACACACACACAATGCAAACGCAGAATCGGAGGAGATTTCTCCTTTTGATAGTCAAAGATGCTTGATACGCATTTAAAATAATATTTGATATTATTATTAGTGTATAGTGTAGGAAAAATTCATTTTGAAAGTAGAGTATAAATCTTAGCCAACATACGACCATTATCGTATGCCTACTATAGCTACCATCCAAACAGTGGGGCGCCACCATAAGTGAATGATAGGTTCTACAACTAATACCGTACAAGTCACGTATTGTTTCTTTGGATTTCCAACGAATGATCAGGCCAAGGAACTTCCCATTGCCACATGAGAATGCCTCTGGATGGACATCCCCGAGAACCAAACCGGATCTCGACCAACAAAAGGCCGGGTTACCCCTAACTGAGTAACAACTGACCGAATATGCCATCCCCCGGTCCTTTGGGACCTTTTCATCGAGCGCTCGCAATCAATTCACACAATCATAACAAAGTGTTTTCAACATGAGTAAGTATCTGGGCTCCATACCATGATACCACCCTTTTCCAGAAGGAAATGCACACATCCTAAAGGGCGCTACCCCTCATAACCTTGCTGCTTCTTTCCTGTTTTGACCATTCACGGGGTGTGAGGCTCGACGAAGTCACGTCCACAAAAACATACTTTATACAAAAGCCATGCTTTGGGTCAACAAATGATCATAGAAATGATCACCAGGATAGACGATCAAATAAACGATCCTATCACAAATAATCAACACAATGATCATTTACAGCAACACTCAGCATGTCACATTACCAAATTGGGAATATATCGCTGATAACATTCAACTACATAACCTCTGAGCTCGTACGTCTCAGAGAAGGGTGTTAAGCTAAAAGAATAAATTCTCCGCCACCAACAGAAATATATTTGAAAGAAATCTACTTTATATCTCAATTTGTAATGTCAGACATACAATCCATACAAGTCTGTTCCGGGCTCGAACAAAACCGAAGGCACTTACAAAGAAGTCCTTGCAATCCAGATATTCACAATCCTGATCGGATTCACCATCACATATGGAGAACTCTATACCGTAGCTACTCGGTGCAGAGTCAATCGACAGGTCATCCTATCGCTCTTGCAAATACCGGGTCTTCAACACCGATCTTCAATGCAATTCACAACGACGTATCACATATTCGGAATGGGTTATACGACCCCATGGTCCTTTCCCGGTTAAACCCGAATAGTGAGCGCTTATTCAAAAATAAGTGTGGCATTCACATTCAAACAAATCACATCAATTACCCATTCAAAGGGAAATATTGATAGTCGGTTATTGAACTATCAATGGATATGCACACATCACCAATTTCCAAATAATTTTCCAAATTATTTATTTTCCAAAATATCTTTACAAGATATATTATTTCATACTTCAAAAATAAATCAATATTTATTTTTAAACCAATTCCACTTTCTTTTATAAATTCCATAGTGAATTTATATTCCAAAGTATTAATGAATATACGACTTCAATTCGATTTATAATATTCATTTTCAATTTATCTTCAAAAAGATAAATTCTCTAATATTCACTTTATATTGGAAAAACATTTCCATACTTATTTATTCATAAGTAATTCACAAATTTTTATTTATTTTCAACACTTGGAAAATATTCAATATACTTAAATATAGATTAAGTATATATTTCATTCTCTAAGGAAATCATTCTCTTAAACATATTTATTTGGGCCAAAACGAATGTTGCGTAAAACATCGTTACGACGACTCAAAAATCACTAGTATAGGGATTCGAAATTAAAATAGATATATAAATCCCAATACTATACAAAACATTTCCTTTCGGAAATCATTTACTATAACAACAGTGTTATAGTCCACTATTTCCTTTTATTTCTCGAAACGTCTATTTCAACAATAAATGTTGAAATCTATGGTTTCGAATCATAACACATTTTAAAACATCGTTAGATCGTTTTAATTTCTATTTGAAATATCACATTCAAAACAATTTCTTTAACATATTATTCACTATTCAAAAACGTGAATATACTACGTTAACCAATTTCATCACTTCTATTCATTTTATTTCAAAGGATTATTCACAGTCTAAAACGTGAATATAACTCCATTAATAGGTTTCAACAATTTACTTATCAAAATAAGTCGTTTGCGAATTTATAAAACAACGTTTATAAATTCCATTTCTAATTATTTTATAACAACTTCCTTTTATAAATTTTCTTTATTAACCTATTCGATTTATAACTCAATTATAAACTAAAGGTTCATATTATAAGTTAAATACTTATAATTTATTCGTTCACAAAAATCGTTCCTTTGAACTTCATAATTATAAATCTTATAACTTATAAGATTCAATTATTTATCCAAAACCATTCTTTTAATAACTTTATAAATTTTATAAACCTACTGTTTATAAAATTTCATTTATAACTTCACTATTTAAAATTCTATAAATTCCATTCAATTATGAAATTCATTTTCACTTCATTCAAACACTTATAAAAACTCGTTTTATAATTTCAATATTTCAATTTATAAATATCCATTTATAAATCTCTTAATATAATTCAATTTATATTATTCTTTTAAAACGTCTTTAATCTCCTTTATTATTTCACCATTTTTGATTCATAAAATAATTAAATTTTATAAATCCTATATTTAAACTTTTCACAATAAATTCAAAAATCCCGATTAAACTAATTTATAAAATCATTAACCCTTATTTCTCAAAAATCAGCTTTTAACTATATTTCACAAAAATCATAATTTTTATAACTTTAAAAATTATAACGTTTATTTATTTAACATGGATCAATTCTAAAAATATAGTATATTTTCAAAAATCACTTTTAAAATCATTTTAAAATTCCAAAATTTAGTCCAATGATGCTACATACCAAATAGCCAATCACGACAACAACGATATCATATATCGATATGATAATCAACGAATATCAAAATATCCATAATCAAATAAATACTGTTGAGGAATCCAGTTGGATCCCTCCAACCTGTTTTCCTGCATCCACAAACATTAGCACAATACCAATTTCGCTCCAGTACGAAATTATCGCGGTATATGGGATTTAAATATTATCCGCTTAATAGACGGCGCAATAGGGTCTCATCCGCTAAACAAAAAATGCGGGAAATCAATAACTCCAATATATACATATGCCAATATATATATATTGCTATTATATATAATACCAATTTCACTGTTTATGAAATATTCGCGGTATATGTTTTTAATAAATAACATCCGCTTACTAACGGCGTATAATGTCTATTTTAACAATCAATAGATATCAATCA
This sequence comes from Allium cepa, assembly GCA_030765085.1. Lineage (NCBI taxonomy): Eukaryota > Viridiplantae > Streptophyta > Magnoliopsida > Asparagales > Amaryllidaceae > Allium > Allium cepa. The sequence goes on along the minus strand of CM060929.1, from coordinate 983,990,227 downwards.
TCATTCAAACATGCATTCAAATATTTTAAATCTAACTATTTAAATAAAATCGAAACCGATTCGATTGAGTGAGAAGTTCTCACCTTGATTTTATTTCCGTTTTAGCGATTTATTTCGAATAAAATTAAACGGACGTTTAATTTTACCCAAAATTCTCACTAACTCCAAACGACTCCAACCCAATTTCATCGCGTAGTGATCGTCGATACGATTCCAACGCAACTGGTTTCTTGCGTTTTTGACCTCGTATGAAAAAGATATTGATTTTACAAGTTTACACGATTTTAATAACTAAAATTACAACTAAATTAACAATTTTAATACCCTAATCCACATCCACCGTTCGTTCCTATGCAACTAAATCTGGACCGTGCAAAACCTTCCTTCTCCATCGTGAATTCACGTTCGTTTCCAATGGGTTTAAAACCCATGCAGTTCGACTTCCCCCATAGCCGCTCCTCCATCCCTCACTTCCACGACGATCAAGTGACGCCACGATGAAGCCCTCGCCAAGAGCCACCATCGGCCATAGCCGCCTGCAGCTCGGTTCACCCTAGGGCCCTCAAATTTCATGCGAACGGCCGGCCTTCATGGCCAAAATCCCATCGATTTACTCAACAAAACTCGATCATAGCCGTTGAACTCGTAGATCTCGATGTGCTCTACGATTCTCTAGTTAGAAGTTCGTCGAATCGTTGCACGGATTTGAAGAAATTTGGGGATGAAGATGGAAGCTTTCTGGCCGTTCATGGGGGTGCTGGTGGCTAGGGTTTAGTTTAGGGGTTTTTTTTTTTATTTAGAGAGAGAGGAGTGTATTTATAGAGAACCGAACGAACACTATTCATCCGGAAATTCCGAACTCCGATTTACGCGCCGAAACTGACGTTCCTAGGGTTTATCCCGCGTTTCGGACACAATGGAACAGGTTTCGAAAGCTAATTCGGACATCTGTGCGAGTTATGGCAGTAAACGTTCAATTTAAATTAAACCGATTTAAACGATTTTCTAGGCGTTTTAATTTGTACCGGACAAATGGTAAATCCAATCGACACGAAATTTGAAACCTTACAATAATATCACATTACGGATCCGATGAAACTGGTTTCGTCGAAATCCGAGACTTTTTGAAAAATGGCTATTTTAACTCGCCAAATTAAAATTAAAAATAATTCGATGCGTTTCGAGCTGCCACGATCAAACGATAACTCCGATTGACACGAAAATTGAAATCCGGTAATAACTAACTATTACGGATCCAATGGACCTAGTTTCGTTCAATTCTGAGACTGTTCAAAAATTGACTATTTTCACTAGTCGATTTAAATATTAAAATATTCAATTTTCACAATTTAACTTTTAATTCGATTTTAAAAGTTCTAAAATATCGTTCTAACTTCAATATGATAAAATAAAATTTTACAAATCATTTTCAATCATATTTAACTCCATTTTCAATTATTTCCATAATTTCACATATTAAATTATCGATTTAATTATCCAATTAAATCCAATAATTCAAATAAAAATTTATTTGACTTATAAATTCACTTCTTAATATTTAAAATTAATTAAATATTCAAATTTTAATAAATTAAAATTCTGGGTCGTTACAATCTTCCCCCCTTAAAAGAATTTCGTCCTCGAAATTAACAAGTAAGAAAATTACAAAATTTATTAACTTTCCCAAATTTATAATTAAACTTCTTACAATCTTTACTAAGTTTTCAAATCATACTTAGTTATCCTTTCAAAAACAACTACTATTGTTTAACTTTCAATTCTAAATCAAAGTTAAAGTTTTCAAAACTTTCCAATTTTTCTCAAAATTTTTTTTCTAACGCCTTAAATTTCCGGAAAAATTCGCCATAGTCTCCTTTGCGCGGCTCGATCCGAAAAAAAATGACAGTATATATATCACAAATATATATCTCATCAAGTAATGAGGCATCCCGCAGGGAAAAAAGTATAAAAGTACGATATTTAATCCGAGATATGTACCTTATATTTATTAGCGAGCATAATACGGCTAATATAGCGCGAAAGCGAGCTCCAAATGCGAAGCAAACGCGATCCGCACCTACTAAACACTCAACAAACAACATGAGAACATGTATATAGACAATAATATCAATATACAACATATAGCAACATAATAACTATACATGTCAACATAGCAAATGTAACAAAACAATAAATTCAAACATCAACCAACTATCATCCATAACCAAATCAATATTCATTTATATTCTCATTAATATTCAATGAAATAGGTTTTCAATTCAATCACATTTGATTCATTAACAGTGGATGTTTTCTAACATTTATTTTCTATTAGTTTATATTCACTAATTCATATTCAAGTTGGTTCACTTCCAAATCAATTTCAATTCTATTTAAGATTCACTTAACTTTCAATTGAATTCCAATTACTTTAGCTTTCAATTTCATTAATTCAATTTCATTAACACTTAATGAATTATATACAACCAACTAACAATTATATAACAACCAATGTATATTAATCTCAACCAAATTCCTTTACTTATCAATTGGTTTAATTAAATTTTCCATTTAACTTTAAATTCATTTTTATTTCAACTCTTATTTATAAATATATTCATATAGTTTCACTTCTTATACATATAAGTTTATTTCAGAATTATAAATCACTTTATTTATAATTCAATCCTTATAATTCATTTGCTTATACAATTATTCCTTAATTTAGATTATTCAAACCACCTAACAATCAACTTATATACACTTCAATAATTCTGAAAAATTATTTCTTCATATACAAAATATACTTAGGTAAAATTGTTTCATTTACCCAATTTAAAACAATATTGTGTCGGTTTATCTTGTTTAAGAGTTTAGAAACCCCTTTCTACGATAGTTAGCTAGACTACATCGACCGAAATCTATAAACAATCAACCGATAAGTCAACACAATACAAAACAATTATATATTCACTAACAAATACGCTCTCATATCTATTATTACACTCAAACTCATTCTAGAGTACTACTGACTCTATCTCTAATGAGTAATACCCAACAGAACCATGGTTGTCGCTTAACCATATGCTCTGATACCAAATGTAACGTACGCGATTTTTCGTTGCCGAAAAACCGAATAGTTAGGGGTTTTAAGAAAGAAGAAAAGAAGAAGAAGAGAGAAGAAGATAGAAGATGGAGGGGAAAGAAAACATAAAATAGATCATTTTAAAATAGAAAGAAAAGAAAATAGAAAAAGATAGGGGAAAGAAAACAGAAAATAGAGAACATAGAATATAGGAAATAGAAATATAGAACGGAACAGAAAACAACAGAACAACATCAGAATCTCACAATTCGCAGCGGAACAACATATAATAGATAAATGAATAATCTTTAAACAAAGAACTATATCAGTTATTACATTACATCACATTTCATTACATCATATCATCAGAGTGTACAACAACAACAAACAATACACAGTGCAGCGGAAAAAGAAATACTATAAAAACTAGTAATACGCCATGTCATCCATCTTGCCTCCAGCAACTCCAGAATATCCAGAATATCCTGATAAACCTTAACTCTTGACTGCCCGTGTGGAAATTGGTGGGCACCCAGAGTTTAGGAAGGAAAACAATAAACTCCAAGTCAGTCATGTGACTGGTGTGAGAACTCAAAACAGTTTATTTATCTTTAAAATCAAAATAGAGGAATATTTTTAAATCAATTCGCAATGCTTTTAAAAATGAGACTACCATAAGGCCTCCCGCACACACACACAATGCAAACGCAGAATCGGAGGAGATTTCTCCTTATGATAGTCAAAGATGCTTGATACGCATTTAAAATAATATTTGATATTATTATTAGTGTATAGTGTAGGAAAAATTCATTTCGAAAGTAGAGTATAAATCTTAGCCAACATACGACCATTATCGTATGCCTACTATAGCTACCATCCAAACAGTGGGGCGCCACCATAAGTGAATGATAGGTTCTACAACTAATACCGTACAAGTCACGTATTGTTTCTTTGGATTTCCAACGAATGATCAGGCCAAGGAACTTCCCATTGCCACATGAGAATGCCTCTGGATGGACATCCCCGAGAACCAAACCGGATCTCTACCAACACAAGGCCGGGTTACCCCTAACTGAGTAACAACTGACCGAATATGCCATCCCCCGGTCCTTTGGGACCTTTTCACCGAGCGCTCGCAATCAATTCACACAATCATAACAAAGTGTTTTCAACATGAGTAAGTATCTGGGCTCCATACCATGATACCACCCTTTTCCAGAAGGAAATGCACACATCCTAAAGGGCGCTACCCCTCATAACCTTGCTGCTTCTTTCCTGTTTTGACCATTCACGGGGTGTGAGGCTCGACGAAGTCACGTCCACAAAAACATACTTTATACAAAAGCCATGCTTTGGGTCAACAAATGATCATAGAAATGATCACCAGGATAGACGATCAAATAAACGATCCTATCACAAATAATCAACACAATGATCATTTACAGCAACACTCAGCATGTCACATTACCAAATTGGGAATATATCGCTGATAACATTCAACTACATAACCTCTGAGCTCGTATGTCTCAGAGAAGGGTGTTAAGCTAAAAGAATAAATTCTCCGCCACCAATAGAAATATATTTGAAAGAAATCTGCTTTATATCTCAATTTGTAATGTCAGACATACAATCCATACAAGTCTGTTCCGGGCTCGAACAAAACCGAAGGCACTTACAAAGAAGTCCTTGCAATCCGGATATTCACAATCCTGATCGGATTCACCATCACATATGGAGAACTCTATACCGTAGCTACTCGGTGCAGAGTCAATCGACAGGTCATCCTATCGCTCTTGCAAATACCGGGTCTTCAACACCGATCTTCAATGCAATTCACAACGACGTATCACATATTCGGAATGGGTTATACGACCCCATGGTCCTTTCCCGGTTAACCCGAATAGTGAGCGCTTATTCAAAAATAAGTGTGGCATTCACATTCAAACAAATCACATCAATTACCCATTCAAAGGGAAATATTGATAGTCGGTTATTGAACTATCAATGGATATGCACACATCACCAATTTCCAAATAATTTTCCAAATTATTTATTTTCCAAAATATCTTTACAAGATATATTATTTCATACTTCAAAAATAAATCAATATTTATTTTTAAACCAATTCCACTTTCTTTTATAAATTCCATAGTGAATTTATATTCCAAAGTATTAATGAATATACGACTTCAATTCGATTTATAATATTCATTTTCAATTTATCTTCAAAAAGATAAATTCTCTAATATTCACTTTATATTGGAAAAACATTTCCATACTTATTTATTTATAAGTAATTCACAAATTTTTATTTATTTTCAACACTTGGAAAATATTCAATATACTTAAATCTAGATTAAGTATATATTTCTTTCTTTAAGGAAATCATTCTCTTAAACATATTTATTTGGGCCAAAACGAATGTTGCGTAAAACATCGTTACGACGACTCAAAAATCACTAGTATAGGGATTCGAAATTAAAATAGATATATAAATCCCAATACTATACAAAACATTTCATTTCGGAAATCATTTACTATAACAACAGTGTTATAGTCCACTATTTCCTTTTATTTCTCGAAACGTCTATTTCAACAATAAATGTTGAAATCTATGGTTTCGAATCATAACACATTTTAAAACATCGTTAGATCGATTTAATTTCTATTTGAAATATCACATTCAAAACAATTTCTTTAACATATTATTCACTATTCAAAAACGTGAATATACTACGTTAACCAATTTCATCACTTCTATTCATTTTATTTCGAAGGATTATTCACAGTCTAAAACGTGAATATAACTCCATTAATAGGTTTCAACAATTTACTTATCAAAATAAGTCGTTTGCGAATTTATAAAACAACGTTTATAAATTCCATTTCTAATTATTTTATAACAACTTCCTTTTATAAATTTTCTTTATTAACCTATTCGATTTATAACTCAATTATAAACTAAAGGTTCATATTATAAGTTAAATACTTATAATTTATTCGTTCACAAAAATCGTTCCTTTAAACTTCATAATTATAAATCTTATAACTTATAAGATTCAATTATTTATCCAAAACCATTCTTTTAATAACTTTATAAATTTTATAAACCTACTGTTTATAAAATTTCATTTATAACTTCACTATTTAAAATTCTATAAATTCCATTCAATTATGAAATTCATTTTCACTTCATTCAAACACTTATAAAAACTCGTTTTATAATTTCAATATTTCAATTTATAAATATCCATTTATAAATCTCTTAATATAATTCAATTTATATTATTCTTTTAAAACGTCTTTAATCTCCTTTATTATTTCACCATTTTTGATTCATAAAATAATTAAATTTTATAAATCCTATATTTAAACTTTTCACAATAAATTCAAAAATCCCGATTAAACTAATTTATAAAATCATTAACCCTTATTTCTCAAAAATCAGCTTTTAACTATATTTCACAAAAATCATAATTTTTATAACTTTAAAAATTATAACGTTTATTTATTTAACATGGATCAATTCTAAAAATATAGTATATTTTCAAAAATCACTTTTAAAATCATTTTAAAATTCCAAAATTTGGTCCAATGATGCTACATACCAAATAGCCAATCACGACAACAACGATATCATATATCGATATGATAATCAACGAATATCAAAATATCCATAATCAAATAAATACTGTTGAGGAATCCAGTTGGATCCCTCCAACCTGTTTTCCTGCATCCACAAACATTAGCACAATACCAATTTCGCTCCAGTACGAAATTATCGCGGTATATGGGATTTAAATATTATCCGCTTAATAGACGGCGCAATAGGGTCTCATCCGCTAAACAAAAAATGCGGGAAATCAATAACTCCAATATATACATATGCCAATATATATATATTGCTATTATATATAATACCAATTTCACTGTTTATGAAATATTCGCGGTATATGTTTTTAATAAATAACATCCGCTTACTAACGGCGTATAATGTCTATTTTAACAATCAATAGATATCAATCATCATTCAAACATGCATTCAAATATTTTAAATCTAACTATTTAAATAAAATCGAAACCGATTCGATTGAGTGAGAAGTTCTCACCTTGATTTTATTTCCGTTTTAGCGATTTATTTCGAATAAAATTAAACGGACGTTTAATTTTACCCAAAATTCTCACTAACTCCAAACGACTCCAATCCAATTTCATCGTGTAGTGCTCGTCGATACGATTCCAACGCAACTGGTTTCGCGCGTTTTCGACCTCGTATGAAAAAGATATTGATTTTACAAGTTTACACGATTTTAATAACTAAAATTACAACTAAATTAACAATTTTAATACCCTAATCCACATCCACCGTTCGTTCCTATGCAACTAGATCTGGACCGTGCAAAACCTTCCTTCTCCATCGTGAATTCACGTTCGTTTCCAATGGGTTTAAAACCCATGCGGTTCGACTTCACCCCATAGCCGCTCCTCCAACCCTCACTTCCACGACGATCAAGTGACGCCACGATGAAGCCCTCGCCAAGAGCCACCATCGGCCATAGCCGCCTGCAGCTCGGTTCACCCTAGGGCCCTCAAATTTCATGCGAACGGCCGGCCTTCATGGCCAAAATCCCATCGATTTACTCAACAAAACTTGATCATAGCCGTTGAACTCGTAGATCTCGATGTGCTCTACGATTCTCTAGTTAGAAGTTCGTCGAATCGTTGCACGGATTTGAAGAAATTTGGGGATGAAGATGGAAGCTTTTTGGCCGTTCATGGGGTGCTGGTGGCTAGGGTTTAGTTTAGGGTTTTTATTTTTTATTTTTTTTTAATTTAGAGAGAGAGGGGTGTATTTATAGAGAACCGAACGAACACTATTCATCCGGAAATTCCGAACTCCGATTTACGCGCCGAAACTGACGTTCCTAGGGTTTATCCCGCGTTCCGGACACAATGGAACAGGTTTCGAAAGCTAATTCGGACATCTGTGCGAGTTATGGCAGTAAACGTTCAATTTAAATTAAACCGATTTAAACGATTTTCTAGGCGTTTTAATTTGTACCGGACAAACGGTAAATCCAATCGACACGAAATTTGAAACCTTACCATAATATCACATTACGGATCCGATGAAACTGGTTTCGTCGAAATCTGAGACTTTTTGAAAAATGGCTATTTTAACTCGCCAAATTAAAATTAAAAATAATTCGATGCGTTTCGAGCTGCCACGATCAAACGATAACTCCGATTGACACGAAAATTGAAATCTGGTAATAACTAACTATTACGGATCCAATAGAACTAGTTTCGTTCAATTCCGAGACTGTTCAAAAATTGACTAGTTTCACTAGTCGATTTAAATATTAAAATATTCAATTTTCACAATTTAACTTTTAATTCGATTTTAAAAGTTCTAAAATATCGTTCTAACTTCAATATGATAAAATAAAATTTTACAAATCATTTTCAATCATATTTAACTCCATTTTCAATTATTTCCATAATTTCACATATTAAATTATCGATTTAATTATCCAATTAAATCCAATAATTCAAATAAAAATTTATTTGACTTATAAATTCACTTCTTAATATTTAAAATTAATTAAATATTCAAATTTTAATAAATTAAAATTCTGGGTCGTTACAAGAATCAAGATTTAGTAGTGTATATCGATGCTTGTGGAACCTGTTTAGGGGTTGTGTTGATGCAGAAGGTAAAGTTATAACCTATGCTTCACGACAGCTTAGACCGCATGAAGTGAGATATCATACGTGATCTAGAGTTGGCAGCGGTGATCTTTGCACTAAAAGTATGAAGACATTATCTCTTAGGGGATAGATTTGAGTTATGCACATATCATAAGTCCTTAAGATATTTATTCTCTCAAACGGAGTTGAATCTGAGACAGCAACCGCGGTTGGAGTTTTTAGAAGCTTACGATTAGGGTATAGAGTATACACCTAGAAAAGGAAATAAATTAGCAAATGCACTTAGCAGAAAATATCAGAATGTGGTGTTAGCAATGTCAACAGAATGGAAGGACCTAGAGTCTTTGACCACTTATGGCGTGCAGTTAAGATCGACTGCAAGTTCTAGTCAAAGCACTGTCATGTTATCCTGCTTGGAAGTTTGACCAATACTCAATGAAATGATTGCTTCTAAGAAGAAAGAGGATCAACTATTAGCCAAGAAGATTAACATTCTTGAGGTTGGATTGGAGATTGATGATTTAAAAGATTTTGGTCTTGACCAGAGGGGATGGTTGAGAAAGAAGGGACAAATGTATGTTCCAAATGTTAGAGGACTTAAGGAGAGAAGTTCTTGGGGAATGTTATCGATCGTAATTTACGATTCATCCCAAGGGAACCAAGATATATCAAGACATAAAGAGGAATTTCTACTGGGAAGCTGTGAAGAAGGATGTTGGCTTGTAGGTGAAGTAGTATGTGAACTGTCAACAAGTGAAGGCCGAACATCAGAAGCTGAGTGGGTTATTTCAACCTTTGGAGGTACTAAATTGGAAATGATATTTGATATCCATGGATTTTATTGACAGTTAGCCAAGATCGAATCGAGGAAATGAAAGTATATGGGTCACCATTTCATTCCAGTTAAGTAAACTAGGATGGCATCTGTTTTAGCTAAATTGTTGATGAAGAACATAGTCGGACTGCATGTAATTCCTAGTAGTATAGTAAGTGATAGAGATTCCATATTTACTAGCGAGTTCTGGAAGAGTCTACAGCAGACTATATATACCAAGTTTGAGTACCGCTTTCCATCCGCGGACAGATCGAAAAACAGAGAGAGTCAACAAGGTACTCGAGGATTTGTTAAGAGCTTGTGTGCTAGATTTCGGTTAACCATGGGAAGATCACTTACCCTTAGTTAAGTTTTCCTATAATAATAGTTATCAGACTAGATAGGAATGGCGCCTTTTGAAGCTTTATAAGAAAGGCCTTGTAAGTCACCAGCACGTTGGTTGGAAAATGGGGACAGATTAGTCTTAGGTCCAGATCAGGTAAGAGAGGCAATAGAGAAGATAAAGTTGATCCAAAGTAGGATAAAGGAAGCTCAGTCTAGAAAAAAGAGTTACGCATATAAGTGGCGTAAGGATCTAGTGTTCTCAGTTGGAGACAACATTTTCATTAAAGTATCACCAATAAATGGTGTGGTACGAATTGAAAAGTCAGGGAAACTAGCACTGAGATATATTGGACCATTCATAGTTAAAGAGAGGATCGAAACGCTTGCATATAGAGTAGAGTTGTCGAGCCATTTGGCAGGCATCCGTAATGTGTTTCATGTGTCTCATCTTCGTAAATATGTGCATGATCCAGAGACTATTATTCCTTCGACTACATTGAAAGACTTACTAGTAGAACTAGATCTCGCCTTTGTTAGGCAACCAGTTTCGATTGTAACGAGAGATGAAAAGAGGTTAAGAACAGTCAAGTTACTGAAAGTTCAATAGAGCGACAATGAGAAGGGCTATACTTGGGAGACAGAAAATAGGATTAGAGATACTTATCCTGATCTACTTTAAGGGTATGTTCTATATTTACTTTATATAAATTATTTGCTAGTCAGGTAGGCTAGTGTGGTAAATATGAGATGTTATAGATGATTGTTATGCTTAGTATTTAGTCCTTGCCGAATTTCGAGGACGAAATTCTTTAAGGAAAGGAGCTTGTAACATCCCCAATTTTAAATAGCATTATTTAGGAGATTTAATTAGATAAATTAAATAGAATAATATAGAGATTAGAGAGATAAGCGAACTGAAACTTGAGAACTTATTAGGATCATGCCTTAACTAAATGAATATATGTGTGATCTATAAACTAGAGATTTAACAGAATAAGGCAAGGGTAAAAAGGGAATAGCCATATACCATAACCCCTAAACACTTACCACATTCTCATTCACATTTCATAAACTAAAAACACAAACAAAGGAGAAATAAGGTTGGCCAAAACCCTAGGAGAAGAGGAGCTCAAAACCAATTAGAGGTTATGATTCAAGCTAGGAAGATTAAAGTGAAGAACAAATCTCAAGTTCCTTATCCAAACAAGGTGAATAAATCTAAACCATCTCATATATGTCTTCTTAAATGCCTAAATTCAATTTTAAGGTTTAAAACCGTATGGATGGATGAATGATGATATGCTTTGACTATATGCTATGTTATAATTTAAATAAGGATTTTCGTGTGATAATATAATTCGATTTTAAGGTTAAAATCATGCAAGTTGATTTTCATATGCAATGATGTTTGAATATGTTGTGTAGAACACTATTTTGGATATGGGTTTAAATTATCATAATATTCCAAGATATAGATAATTCATTATGAATTATGAATGGAAGAAATAGTTAATTTTGGGTATAAATTATTTAAGGCAATTACATAATGAATTCGGGTATGAAATTTATATATGTTAGAAAAGATATTATAAGTGAATTATTATGATTTTTTAGGAATTTTACTAAGTATTTTACGATGGTTATAAAATTATTTAAGTTAAGGGACTTAAATGTTTAGTAAGTTTTATCAAGGGGAATGGCTTATTTGCTTAAAATGTTTTAAATTGTAGATTATGAATTCGACAGCCTTTTTAGAATAACGATTTTGATAATGAAATGGAAACTAATCCCATTTTGATAAATTAGTAAATTTAGGTGAAAGATGATTACTTTGAAGGGGATAAAATCAGTTTCGTTACGAATATAACTTTGCCACTTCCTTTTCTTGTGTCCATCACCATGCTTAGCAGGCCTTTCGAACTCGTTCGAAACCAAAGCACATGGTATCAACCAATTGGTATGTAGTGTATTGGAGAAAGGTGGAAGGGTTTGTGTCGAATGCATGCTAAGTCGCTTTTGTAAGCTTTTGAATCCACCAATTGTCTTTGCTTTTAAAATGGAGCTTTTGAAAGAGTTGTCCGCTTATTTTCATTTTAAAGAAGCTTTTGAAAGAGTTGTCGCATTTTGAACTCATTCGATACCTATCTACCTCATTCATACCTTTCAAATTGGTTAAAGGCCGTTTTTCATTGTAGCCTTATAACAATAAGTTCGAAAGGAAGGTTTTCATTTTATTAACATTGAAGTTGCCTTCCTAATGCTTTTGAAATGGTCCTTTTAGCTGCTTTTGTAAATGGTTTTGGAGGTAATGGTTTCGAAAGGATGGTTTTGAAGCTAACCTCTTCCCCAATTCTTTTTCTTAAGATTAATGCTTTCTAAAGCAAAGCTTTCACTTTTGTTCCCTTTGACCCAGCTGTTATATTTAATGTTAAACCCAACATTTCAAAAGAGATACTTTCAAATGTTTCGAAGCTATGCTTCCATAAATTCTACTTGAACTAAATGACTTTGAAAGTCATGTTATAAGTGTATCGAAAGGTAAGTTTTAAGTGCTTCAAAAGGTATATCTTTAAGTATTTCAAAAAGAAGGTTTCAATGCTTTCGAAAGTTATGTTTTCAATGGTTTCAAAAGAGAAAGTCTAAGATTTTAAGTAAAGCTTTCAAAAGGGAGACCGACGGAGGGTAACTCATGATGTCACAATAATCCAAAGGATTTAGTCGAAAGCCTTAGCTATCAAATAAGAAACCCAATCTCATTTTTACAAGTAAAACCCATGGCAATATGAAAGAGTTTTCAAATGACATTTAACTTTGGAACTTTTGAAAAATCTTTCCTTGCTAAAGATAGTGTGTTAGTGTAACGAATGGGATTTTCGACCCTTGAAAATCGACACTAATATGTCCACTATATTTCATGCCGAGAAATCGAATGCCGGAAAACTTGATTGTTAGGGAGAAAGAAAGAAGGAAGAAGATAACAAGAAAACTAAACAACACAGGATCTCACAGTGGAACAAATAATTTATATTATACCTCAAATATTTACACAATACTAACTGTAATACATGTATATATAGGCATCAATCAGAGAATACTAACCTGTTTCAACTCAGATAGTTATAATAGCATGTCCTTACAATTGCCAATACATACAACAATGAATACAGCGGAAAAATAACCATATACGTGAATAAGTCTCTGGGCCTCCAGCTCATCTCCTGAAGCTCCAAAGCATCCAACTAAAATCTATAAATATGCTCGGTCTGATCCGAGCATTATAATAAAATAACACCCGAGTCAGTTTGGAAAACCAGCGTGAGAAGAACACACCCACTGGATTTTAAAGTTCTAGAAAACCTTTGAAAATCAAAAGTCTCTCGTAAGACTATACTGCACATAAACATGGACGAGTTTTATCTTACGATAATCAAAACATTTCGTATGAAATTCTCTGATCTTATAATAGTGTCTAGATACAAATACTTATTAATCATAGCCTAAATTGTTACATTAATCAAATTCCAGCATAATAGGTATACAACTAAAACCGTAAAGGCTCGTATTGGAAAATGGATTCCATACAATGAATGGGCTATTTGGATACTGCCCATCACGATGCATCTCTAGATAAAATAACATCGAGGTCGAACCTATCAACCCCTACCAACACAAGACCGACCTACCATTTACTGGATAGTACCAAATAAGATCACCCTTCGGTTGGGATCGGCAACCGTACCGAAGCATACATGAGTTAATAGTAGGGACTCAAGATAAGGATGACCTTAACCACATGGGAGCAACCCACCTAGCCTTGCTGCATCTCCCCTGTTTTAGTCATTCTCGGCTTATGAAGCTTGAGGCTACGTTTTACCTTTTATATAGCACTTCCCACTTAGAATGCTAAAACTGCCTTCCAAACAGCAATGCAATACCAGCATTCGTCCATACAAGTTCATTCTGGGACTGAACGAAATACTTGAGAGCTTCGTCTCCAATTCCATCATCTTCAAGATGTCTTCACTTCGAAATGCATTTGTTGGATCGAAGTGGTTTTCGAATAACATACCTGATCCCGGTCTCTTCATACAAATTTTCAATAATTCTCTATAAACTCAACTTTGGTTCTTTAGGAAATATATAGTCAAAGATAAGATCCGAGATCATCTCCTAACCGTTAGTGGACGGATTTCCTTATCCTTGTCCTAAGAGAATGAAATGAGATTTAATACAATATCATCAGAGATGACTATGCCATAACTCATGTGTTTCTTCTAGATATTTTCAAAGTTACTTTTTGGGTCCAATTTTGATAGTTGGTTAATAAACTATCGAATAACAAACATTCACCAAATCAGGTATATATTTCAAAAGGGAAACCAACATTAGTTAAGCACATAAGCAATCACTAGCCTCCTTTAATAAACCTTTCATAGATAAAACCATTTTGTAAATTCCTTGTATAAGATACATCAACCAATTCCTATATATTCAATACTTAGAAAATATCCATACACTTATCTCAACAATATAGTATATTTACAAATTGAAAAAGATTCCCTTTTATTCAATTCAAAAAAATCATTCATATACTCCTTATAATTCTCTAAAACCATTTATAAACCATTTTATAAAACTTTAGAAACCATTTGTAAATCTTCCTTTATAAATCTATAAACCCGTTTTCTTAAGTCTGTTTGTAAATATCTAACTTTTTATAAAACTCTTTCACATTGTAAATAATCTTCCCTTACGTCTCCAAACCTTATAAACTTCTCTCATATAATCCAAGTCCATTTACAAAACTTTATTTATAAGTCTCGAACGCATTTATAAACAAATGAAGATCATTTACTTCTAAAACAGTAGCATATGAAAATAATTATTAAAATTAAACACTATGAATAAATAAATAATAATTGTAAATCTTAAAATAATAATTAATTATTTCAAAACCAATTATATTTCATCTTTACCCTTATTATAGATAGTAATAACTTATTTTCAAAACCTTATTAATAAATATTTATTATAAATATCAAACCATAATTATTATTAAATGTACTTTTTCTAGATATTAACATTCAGATAAATACTTTAAAATAATATTAACTATAAGTAAATAACTTTTAAAACAATACTAATGTAGTTAAATAACTTTTAAAATAATATTAATATAATTAAATACTTTAAAACAAATTTTAAATATAATTAAATACTTTAAAACAATATTTAATATAAACAGCTAATCAACACTTCAAAATTTACTTGCAAAAAAATGTCTTCCTGCTTCCTGCTTCCGCGCGGTCCTCCCTGTTGACCTCTTTTCTTGCTTCTGTTCCCTTCGCCTCGCTCTTCGCCTTCCATGCCCGTCTCTCCTTCGCTTCCCCCTTCTTTTTCGCATCGCCTTACCCCCTTTTCTACCAGATCTGGCAGAGTATTCAACGTCCTACTCTCTGTCCCCTTATGCCTTATGCCTCAACTACTTTCCGCCTCTGAGTTTCCACCACTCCATGCTACGAATCCTGCAGTTGTTGTGAATTCTACGCCTGGTCGTGCAAGTTGCCTTGGAAATGCGCCTTCGGCCGTGTCCATTTTGCAGTCTTTATCTCCCGATGCTTGCGGTAGTAAGTCGGTATCTGACGTGGCTTTGAAATGTAAATCGGGATCTAATGGATCTGAAATTGAAGTATGTGTATCCCCTGATGAATGCAAGCATGATGCTGGTGTGCCTCGCCTCCTTCCTGATGCGCTTGGAGATGATGTAAGTATCCATGACTCAACGATTTGTGATGTGGGGAAGGTTACATCGAATGTTGTGATCGATGCTAGAGCTGATGTTAGTATGCCTGAGTGTGCTCTGGTGAGTGAATCGGCTGACAATCATTGTTCTGGTCTTTGCACTCCTGGTGCTTGTGATATTACCCCTATGAAAACTGTTCCTATAGTCAGTAAACCTAGCTCTGGTGTTTCTATTCCAGTTGCCTTTTATGGTTCCCCCTTCGTTGTGGAGCGCCCTGGTCTTACTCCTCCATCGATGCCTATCTCCAAATCTTGGTCTTCTCTTTTCTCGTCCTTGCCCCGTAATGCGGGTGACTACACCCCGATTGAATTTGATTTGGTCGAGAAAGATGGAGTGATGATCCCTCCCCCTTCTGTTTTGCAAGCCGGTGTGGAATTTTGGTCTGATTATTTAGTTAGTTTCTTTCTGGAACCTAATCACCGTCTTATTAATATGACCTCGGTTCTTCGGAGGTCTTGGAAGCTTCGTGGTAATTTGCATGTGAAGCTGATTGACTCTATGTGCTATCTTAAGTTTTCCACTTCTGAGGATCGTCGAATTGTTCTTGACGCTGAGCCATCATTTTTTGATGGTAGGCCCTTCATTGTTACTCCTTAGACTCCAACAGTGGCGTGTGCACGTGAACAAGTACTTTCTATCCCTATTTGGGTATATTTTTCGCAAATTCCCTCTACTCTTCAACCTCTTATTGGTTTGAATTGGTTAGCCTATAATGTTGGAAAATTGAAATGTTTTGACTCAAATACAGCGGCGTACGAAAAGTTGATGTATGCTAAGGCTCTTATTGAGATGTCCCCCTTTAAGCCTCTCCCTACCTCTATTCCTGTTCAGCTAGCTGTCGGCCATGTTGTGGAAGTCCGTGTTCGCTATGGTTGGGTTTCGGAAATTTGCAACTCTTGTCACTCTTTTGTCCACCTAGCTATCGCCTGCTTGCATTGTGAAGCGACCGCGACTGCTCCGAAGATCCCTTTGCCTCGCCCCCCTCGTAGGATTTGGATCCCCAAGGTTTCTTCCCCCGTCTCTCTGATTTCCCCTACTCCTGCTGTTCCATTACCTGACCAGTGTCTACATCCTTTGCCTTTAGATAGGCCTGACTCATCTACTGTTTCTATTGTTCCTAGTGATGCTCCTGATATGCCTTTAGTTGCTCCTGTCCCTGCCTCGAGGCTGTTGCCTGTTGCTTGGGACGAGTCCGAGGGGTGTTGGATTGATCCCATCTCTGACATGAGATTTAACCCGATGAATGAATCCTACTACCATTTCATTTCTGATGATCATCTGGATCTTAGATGCCTTCGCTACAAACCATCTGGTGATTCCATAGTCCTTGATTTGGATGGATGCTATGCGAAATCGAATTCTTCCGTGCTTGCTGATTCTTCCTGGGATCGTTCGTTTATCTACTCTTCTGATGCTATGGGTTATGATCCTTGTCTTGCTCTCCTTTTCCGCCCCTTTGCTGGTCTTTATGGGTCTGTGTCTTTGGTTTCTTCTCAGGTGGCTGGGGATGATGGTGTCTCTTCCTCTTCGGAGGAGTGATTATTTTTTGCTATTTATAGTTACGGTGACATAGTTGTCTCGTACCTGTGCTGTATTTTCCGTTTTACTTAGTAGTTAAGGTGCTTTTACCTTACTCCTTTACTTCAATTTTTATTACTTTCGTAATAAAAAGTAGACGGTCCAATATAAAACTGGCTAGCCTTGCTAAAAAAATATATAAACAGCTAATCTTTTAAACAAAATATTAATATAAGTAGATAATCTTTAAAATAATATATTTCTGAATCCCAATTTCGGATTTAAAATCATTTCCTGTTTCAAAAACCAATTCCAACTCAAATGATAATTTATTGTATTTTAAAAATACTAATTTAAGGCCAATAGCTGCTAAATGCTCAACCAATCTTGATATTGATTTTCTATCACTACGGGTTTTCAGTTTTTAACATATAACGAAGTCATGACCCATATTTCCAATAAATCAGGTTTACTATCCAATAATTTATATAACTGGAATATTATTGAAACCAATTCAATAATTGCGAGGAATCCTGTTGGTTCCCTCCAACCTATTCCCCTACATCACAACTCATATATATATATATATATATATATATATATATATCAACACATATATGTAAATAAAATCAACATTGGTCAGGAATCCCGTTGGATCCCTCTAACCTATCCCCCTGCATCACAAGTCATATAATCAAAAAATGTAAATCAACCGCTTCGAGGCGGGATACATATACAAAGGGTCATCTACTCTTACACGGAAACGTAATAGGGTCATCCACTCCAGGGTTGGGAATATGTCCAAACTAACTAATGATTCTAGTAATTCGTCCAGACAATCAATCAAACAATTTTCATCAAATATATATCACACTAGTTGACCAAAAAGGTGAGTTTAACTCATCGAAATTTTCTGTCGCCATCGAGACGTTCCGGTTTGGAAGTAAAATCGAATGACGTCCAATTATAGCCCAAATTTCAACTATCTCCAAATTCATCCATACTAGTTCCATCATGAAGCTTACATCATCGTGAGCGCAGCATAAAATCCATGCGTCGATTGGACCTCATATGCTAAAGTTGTCAAATTTTGAGTTGTCGATATTTTAAATTACAACATAATTAACTAATCACATAATTATCTTTAATTACCTTGTAATCCTTCTTCCTCCTCTCCCTTAATCAACTCCCTGTACATGCATAGAGAGCCCAATGCACGGTCGTGCATTTGAACCAATGATACGGAGTTTCGGGCCTTTAAACCTCAATCTGACATCACCATAACTCTTCTCTCCCCAAACTCCACGCGCCCGACCCCTCAAAATCCCAGTCAAAGGCCCCTTGCCACCCGTGACCTGCTACACCCCTAAGGTCGATGCAACCCTTTCTGATGTCAAATCCCACCAAACTTCACTGCTTGAAGCACATCACCTCCTTGAATCGAACGACACATCACATTTCCTCTCTCAAAGCCCTTAGCTCCACCAAAACAAAACCCTAGCCTCCGACCATTGTGAATCGAGGACATGAAACTTCACCGAACTCGCACCAAGAATACTACTAGATCTCATGATTCCAGCAGTGCATACGACACCTTTCTATTTGAAACGGATAGGGAGATATCGATTTTTGAAGTTTGTGAACGTATATTCCTTCTTATTGTACTTACGCGATTACCGTCTCATTTCTTGATGAATTCTCAAGCGATTGATTTCTAAAAATAGTAGGACCTAAACTAAAATAGTTTCATGTTTGAGGATTTTACTAATTTCTGTAACGACCCATAATTTTCGATGATTAAAATAGTTAATTTAATTAGATTTTATGATTTAATATTGTGAGAAATAAAAATTTATGATGTACTAATGAAATGATAACTAACATGAAATGTCATAATGTTAATTTAAGTTAATTATTAACAATTTGAATGAAATTCTAATCAACTGAAATGATTTAAAGGTTATACTTGGCTATAAAGTGAATATAGGAAAACAAATGTAAATATTGAATCAATTAATGAAATAATATATAATTTATGGTAATTGAATAAAATAAGTGTTATGTAAGTAATTATAACATTTGGTTGCAAATAATAAACTTATTAATGTGACTAAAAGTTAATGGCGACAAACTATTATATGTTACCTATTTATTTAGTCCGTTAAGTTAAATTAAAAAACAACTATAATTAAATGAAATTAAATGTTACATTGATGTGAGTTAAGACAATAACTGCAAATTGTAAGTGTAATAAAATGTATATAAATGTTAATTATAGTTACAAGGCAATAATTAATGTAATTAAAAGAATAAAAGAAAGATATATAAATTAATTAGCATTTTAAATTTCTATTAATGTGTGAAATTGACAAAAATGCAATACAACCGAAATACAGTAGTTAATGCAAATAAAAGATGGAAATTGTAGCACATTAGTGAAATAAGATATAAAAAGATATTAACTATGTTATTAGAGTAATAATTGATTAAATAAAAAGATTGAAATCAAAGTATAATCAATTTTTTGGAATTAAATTATAATTAATTGAATTTAATTACAGTTGAAATTGAACACTGTAATTAGTGAAATATTTAACACTGAACTATATGTAAACTTGTTTTAATTTTTTTATATGTTTAAGAAATCAAAAATGAGAAAAATATGTTAATTATAAGACTTGAAATTAAAGAGTGATTTAATTAATTTAATAATAATTTATGTAATTAACGTGAAAATAGCCATTTTGGCCACTGTCTTGGATTTTGACGAAACTAGTTTCATCGGATTCGTAACAGTGAATTATTGTAGATCTTCAAGTTTCTTAGCATCGGACTTGTCGTTTGATCGTACGGGCTCGAAACGCCTAGAAATCAACTTAATTGAAATCAATATAAAATAAGCCGGTTTTAAGCTAACTTCTTCATACGATGGAATTAGGACTTGAAACATGTTCCATTGAATTTAAAATTATCGAAAACATCTATTTTGATATATGGGTTGACCCATTCTCGTTCCGGAGTCAGAACGGGCTTTTCGGGTCGTTTATCGTTCCAGTACAAATCGATCTAGCCCATTCATTGCTACTTCTGATCTGCCTATAAATAGTTCGATATAAACCCTAGATGTTCTCATTTCTTATTCCATTTGTATGTACACACAATTTCATCTGTCCACTTCTCCTTCTCAATGGCAGGCAAATAAATTCCCAATTCAATTTCAAATCAAATTTCAATCGAAAATTAAAACTCCTCAAATCCTATCAAATTTTATATCAATTCGAAGCTTTTTACGAGTGCAAGTCAAATCTGCTTTCTGTTTTTCAATGTAGGTTTCTGTGTGTCCGACATTCGAGGAACAATTCTCATCCATTCATCAATCGTCGATCAACTTCGACTGATTGTCAGATCAATGATATAGTGTTGTGGAGAGGGCCGATGGGAGTTCATCCATGTGATTTATTTGGCGATTGGACGTCTAGATCGATGACATAAATTCAACTAGGGCTTGGAGTAACGGCGGTGGTTGTGTGCTTTTAGGGTCGTCGACGGCGATCTCAGAGGTCTGGAGGGCCGCGCGATGAAGGGACGTGGTCGGAGATGACGTCTAATGGTGGCGCAATCATGGTTGAGCATGTGGTTGGGTGATTTTGTGGCGGTGTCATGTGTACAGGTCGAGAAAGGGGGAAACAGAGGTAACTTGTATACTCTATTTTATTATTTTATTTATTTATATTCTAAGTTTTATAATCTTCAGATCATCAAACCTTTCACATACGAGGTTTCATTCATGCATGGTTTGATCCGTTGGGATCATATCAAAATTCCAAACATTCTGACACTGGTTTTGTAACGATCTGAAATCTAGCGATTGAAAATCGACATCAAATACCTCACTTGTATTCGACTGTCGGAGATTCAAACGTTGAACTCCAGTTTGGACGGAGCTTATAACAACATTAGATGAATATAAACAGCGGAAACAAAATGAATATCATTAATCACAATACAGATACAACATGATACAATATCCAATACAACATCGATCATCAATATCAGAATGATACAAATATGATACAACAATAATATAACAACAAAAACTTCAACAAGCTTCAAACATACTTCGACTTTGCGAAAATCCTCCAAGAACTCCAAAAGCTTCAAAAGAATTACCAAATCCAAAAGCTTTACAAAACTAATAGCTTCGGAAAGACTTCAAAATCCAAGCTGGCTCGCAAACACGGATAACCTGCTTTTAGGCTGCCCGTGTGGAAATTATGGGCACCCAGAGTTTAGGAAAGGAACAATAAATTCCGGTTCAGTCATGGGACTGGTATGAGTAAACAAAAATAGTTGTTTGAAATAAAAACAGTTTATTTTTATCAAAAGCAAATAAAAAGAAGTTGAAAGAAATCCGCAATGCTTTTTGAAAATGAAACTGCCATAAGGCCTCACGCCACACACATAATGCAAGCGCAAACTTGGAGGAGATTTATCCTTAGGACAGTCAAAAATGATTGATAGGAGAAAACTCTATTAGATATAATTATTAGTGCATAGTGTGAAAACATTTTCGAAAGTATAATATAAATCTTAGCCAGCATAGGTACCATAATACTATGCCTACTATAGCTACCACCTGAGGTGGCAGGTTATACAACTAAAAACTATATAGGGCTCGTATTGTTTTGTTTGGATTTCTAACGAATGGTCAGGCAAAGGAACTTCCCACACAAAATGGAACGCCTCTAGAGGGACGTCCCCGAGAACCTAACCAGATATCTTCTACATAAGGCCGGGTTACCTCTGTAACTAGGTAACAACTGACACGAGTATGCCACTCCCGGTCGTTAACAACCTTTATCTACAGCGCTTCTCAACCGAAAACCACAAAGCAATTAGTTTGCAGCAACCACAAAGTAAGTATCTAGGCTCCATACCATGATACCACTTATAATCCAGAAGGAAATGGACATACCCTCGGGGGGCGTTACCCTCAAATAACCTTGCTACCATGATTCCTGTTTCGACCAAAACCGAGTTGTAAGGTTTGACGAAGTCTCGTCCACAAAGCTACGCTTATTGACAAAGCCATGCTTCGATCAACAAATGATCAGCAGCACTCAGCATGCCACACTACCAAATTGGGAGTATATCACTAATAACCTTCAATTACATAACCTCTGAGCTCGTACGTCTCAGAGAAGGGTGTTAAGCTAAGAGAATAAATTCTCCGCCACCAACAGAAATGTATTTGAAAGAAATCAGCTTTATAACTCAAATTGTAATGTCAGACATACAACCTTACAAGTCTGTTCCGGGTTCGAACAGAACCGAAGGCACTTTCGAAGAAGCCCTTGCAATCCGGGCATCCATAATCCCGATCGGACTGCCCATCACATATGGAGATCCTTATATCAGAGCAACTCAGTACACAATCATTCGACAGGTTATCCTATCGTTCTTGAGGACGCCCGGTCTTCACCACCGTCTTCAAATGCTATCCATTTTCGTCGTATCACATATTCGGAATGGGTTATATGACACAAAGGTCCTCTCCCGACTAAACCGAATAGTGAGCGTTTAATTTAAAAATACGTGGATATATCATTCGTATAGATTCACAGGTTCAATGTGGGTTTCGGATAACCAATTGGAATCCGACTCCCTGTCGCATCGAAATTCAAATGCCGTTTTACGGGCCAAAGGGTCTTCACATTCACACAACAGTATATTCAACACAGATATCATCGCTCAGCACAAAGCATTTCATATTACATAGCATCATATCACATATCAGAAATATCAATCTAACACACATCATTTAATAATAATACATCTTCAATTAAGATGAATAAATCGTGTGGTTTTAAATTTATTAACCACATAATTACTTTAATTAGTAATCTTTAATCAATGATTAATTATCATTAATTACAATTGATTAAGTCTTAATCACCTTCATTAATTAATCATTTCTTAGTTAATTATCTTAAATAAGTTAGCCCTTAATTATTAATTAATCAACTCTTAATTACTTTTATTAATTAATTACTCCTTAATTAATTAATTATTAATTAAAAATTAATTAACCTTAATTATTTATTAAATTAATCTTTAATATTAAATAATTAATTAAGTAATTACCTTTTAAAATAATTATATTAACAAATCATTAATTGTTTTAATAAACAAAAAGTTAATTTAATTACTTTGATTGTCCTTTTAAACCTTGTTAAATCATTACCCTTATACATTGGTTGCTTTGGAAAGTTAAGATTAGTTTAAATAACATTCTATCTTAATTTCCTTTTTAAATTTTATTATTTAATATAAATGACTTTATAAAATGATGTATCAAAAATTAAATAAATTAAATTTTAATTCCTTTAAAAACATCTTACTTAAATCTTGAATTAAATTCAAAAATTCGATCAAATCATCATTTGAAAACATGGTTTACAAGTGTTTAAAATCTAAATTTTTTTAAAGTAAAACTATTTAATATATCAGGCTCGAGACCTGCTTCGAGTCACCCCCGAGAACTTTGCTTGTTTGCTTCGGGTTATATCAAAAATTGACCCGAGTGCCAAAATATTCAACTTAAAATTTTTCTAAGTATTTTTGCCCGGTGCTTCAGAATTTTTACTCGAGTTAACACTCGAGCTATCACAAGTTTTCCCCGATACTTGCTTCGAGACAAACCCTTCTTCCCCAATCTTCTTTCCACTGACACAAACCAAATTGTTGTGCACATGCACAATCGAAAACGCCACCGCTGGTCGAAGGTCCAGCCACCATCGAGTCGACGGCAACTCACCTAAACCCTACGAGCACCCAGAAACCCATCACGTCGACGAAATCGAAAGTTTGCTATCGACCCCAAACTATAGCCAAAACCGATCATCACAAAAACGCTTTGATCACCCACCTTAGGCCATCAGCAGTCGCGTTATCGCACCCCAAGCTCCACCGATGTCCAATGCTTGTAACGCTACTAGCGCGATCGACTCCGGTCGATCAACAACGTTGCAGCTACCAAATTTTCGACTTTCACAAAAAAATGGGTTTAAACCCTAGATCTCTGCCTACCCATCGCCACAATGCATATTTGATTTAAATTTTTTTATTTAAAATGGGTTCACATCTTCCTATCTCAGTAATTTTGATTTTACTTTCTAAAATCATTATTTTCTAAAGCATTTCAGTTGATATAACTGAAATCATAAATTATGATAATCAAATTTTCAACAGGTTTTAAATTTGCCTGTAATTTCGATTTTTCAGACAACTCTTCAATTTAATCTGCTTGAAACCATTTTTAGAACTTGAATCATGCCTAAACAAACAACTTTTGTTTAGATCTTAAGGTTTAATATTGATTGAGGAAGAAGAAATCAAATTTTTTAATCAAACTTGGGCCTGTCAACCTGGGACATAACCCCACTTTCAAGTGCACAGACATGCACAACCCAATTTTCATATATTTATGTACATACAACTCACATTTTCAATTTAAATTTCCATATTTTCACAACAACAAGATTCAGTTCAAATTGAAAAAGGAGTTTACTCACCTATTTGCCTTGAAACAGAAACAGAGAGGAAGTTGATTATTTGAAACTGGAATGCTATTTTAAACTTGATCCTCAAATTTTCCCTGCAACTAGTTATTCAATGTTGCTTAGCTTCATACGTGTTTATTTTCCTGATTAATTAACAAACCGTAACTCAAAATTTTAAAATAAATTACCTTCAGTTTATAAAAACGGAGAAGAGCTTGAGTGTTGAATTTGAGAAAATCTGGAAATTGCAACTTTCTGCCTGAGTTTGATTATACGTTGCTTGATTCCTGTTGTTTAGATGATAAAGCTTTACTAAGTTGTTTGTTTTAAAGTTTTGAAACTATTTCCTTGATCTTGAGTTGCTGATCAAAAATTGCTGATTAAAAAGTTGAAGAAGAAGCCCTGTTTTCAATTGGTTTTGATTTCTATTTGACGATCTGGTTGAAAAAATTGCTTGATTGAGTTTGTAATGAAGTTTGCTTGATGATGGTTTTTTTTCCTCTGATTTATCAATTTGCACAGGTAAAAGAATTGAGAGTAATAACTTAAATTTCTTTTATAAATTTTCTAAAAATTAAAATTAAGGAAGATGACACTTGTTCATTTCCACTCTTTAATAGATTACACTTGTTAAGTTCATATGTTAAATAAGAACACTTGTAATTCATGCATAAGAATTTAAATAAATGTTTATAATTACTTTTCTCTTGTTTATATAATTACATCCTTTATACATTTATACATTTTTTAAAAGAAAAGGTTTAATACTAATTTATGAAACTATAAACATATGTTAATAGATTAGAATCCAAACAATTTCGCTTAAGACATTTATTTTTAAATTTACATTCAAACACAAATTCAAATCCAAATTCAAATCAAATTTCAAATTCAAAATAAAATTCAAATTCAAATTTGAAATTTAATCCATTCTATATACAAATGTATATAGATATATATATATATAATTAAACAAACAAACTCAATATTCACTTGTTTTGAAATTTTAAAATTAATTCAAATTATCTTCAAATTGAATTCCAAAATTTCAAATAAACTACAAATTTTAAATTGATAAATTTGGGAATGTAACAGGTTTCCCTCTTAAGAAAATTTCGTCCTTGAAATTTGAAAGAGAGGGAAAAACAAACAAAGAAGATATGAAGTAATGGATTTCCATATTAAGCCGAGATATCCACTCTGCAGTTGGGATAGGACTTCTGCATACTGTCCTCTGTTTTCCAAGTACAGTCCTTTGGAGCGCCACTCCATTGCACTTAAACTAGTTTCACAATTTTGTTTCTCAACTGTTTTTTATCACGATCAATGATCTTTATCGGTTCCCTTTTTACTGCCAAGTTAGGAGTGATCTCAAGATCCTGCTGAGCTGCCTCTTCAATGATACTATCTGGGTCATGCACATATTTCCGGAGGTTAGAATATGAAACACATTGTGCACGCCAGATAACCAGCGGGGTAGCTGCACTCGATATGCTAGAGGACCGATCCTCTCCAGGATAGGAAAATGATCAATATAACGCGGTGCCAGTTTACCAGTTTTCCCAAATCTCAATACACCCCGCATTGGAGAAACTTTGAGGAATACAGAATCTCTAACCTGAAATTCCAAATCTCCTCTTCTTCGGTCATAATAGCTCTTTTGACGACTTTGAGCAGTTATTAGCTTCTTTCGAATAAAATCTACTTTCTCTATGGCTTCTTTAATCATATCTGGTCTAAGGACGAGTCTATCACCTGATTCGGCCCAGCATGCAGGTGACCGACTCAGACGATCATATAAAGCCTCATAAGGAGCCATCTCGATATTGGCTTGATAGCTATTGTTATATGATAATTTTACCAGATGTAAATGGTCCTCTCAAGAACCACCAAAGTCGAGAATACAAGCCTGCAAAAGGTCTTCTAGAATTCGATTAATCCTTTCAGACTGCCCATCAGATTGCGGATGTTAAGTAGAACTGAAGTTCAGTTTTGTTCCCAATGCGGCTTGGAATGCCTCCCAAAATCTACTAGTGAAGATCGGATCACTATCACCACTATACTGCTAGGAATACCGTGGAGAAGGACAATTTCCATTATATATTGTTCTGCTAAGCTTGCCATTGTCCAGGTGGATTCCACTGGGATGAAGTGAGCAGTTTTGGTTAGACAGTCCACTGTAGCCCAAATTGCTTCATTTCCCTTCTTGGTTCGTGGCAATCCGTCGATGAAATCCATCGACACTTGATCCCATTTCCACTTTGGTACTTCCAAAGGCTGAAGTAAACCGGCCACTTTCTTTTGATCGCTTTTAATTTGTCGACAGGTAGCACAACGACTCACATATATAGATATGTCCCTTTTCATCGTTTTCCACAAAAACGTTCTTTCGATATCACGATACATTTTATTGACTCCTAGATGGATGCAAAGTTTGGACTTGTGGCACTCATCCAAAACTTCATGTTTCAGCTCCGGAATGTCGGGACACAAATTCTTCCTTTCAATCTTATAACTTTATTGTCGTCGACTTCAAAACTAGTATTTTCACCGCGACACATTTTCTCATAAATTTGATGAAGAAACTCATCTTCTTTTTTTTGCTGGAGACTTTCTCAATAAGAGTAGGAGTAACGACAAGATGAGCGAGAATGGCAAGCTTTCTACTCAAAGCATCGGCATCTACATTGGCTTTTCCGGGTGTGTACAGAATATCTAGGTCATAAGATGCCAGAAATTACAACCAATGTTGTTGTCGCAGATTCAAATCTTTCTGGGTAAAGAGATACTTTAAATATTTGTGGTTGGTGAATAATTCAAAATTTTCACCTAAAACAAGAAGAATTTATTTAGTATATATTAAGTTAAGTTGAACTTTAAAATTTTCTTTTAGAAAAGCTGAAGGAGATTCTTACCCAGAAGATAATGTCGCCAGACTTTTAAGGCGAAAATGACAGCCAAGAGCTCCAAATCATGTGTTGCGTAGTTTCTCTCATGTGGACGTAATTGTTTACTCACATAGGCAATTACCTTTCCATTCTGCATTAATACTGCACCTACCCCATCACCACAAGCGTCAATATAGACATATAAGCCTTGGTTCACGTTAATAATAGCGAGAACAGGAGCCGTAGTCAATCTCTTTTTCTATTCTTGAAAAGCTTCATCGCACTTCGGAGCCTAATTGAACTTGGCCTTCTTCATTGTTAGCTTAATCAATGGACTAGCTGTCTTAGAAAAGTCCTGAACAAACTTCCGGTAATAGCCTGCTAAACCAAGAAAATTTCAAACTTCTTTTGGAGTTGTGGGTCGCTTCCAGTCAAGAATAGCGGAAATTTTGCTCGGATCAACAGAAATCCCTTCTTCATTAACAATATGGCCATGAAATCTGACTTCTTTGACCCAAAAGTGGCATTTAGAAAATTTGGCGAATAGGATATTCCTTCTCAATATCTCCAAAATAATTATGCGATATTCAGCATGTTCCTCTTCGGTTTTGGAGTAGATTAGGATATCATCGATAAATACAAGAACAAATTTATTCAACACCTCTTGAATCACACGGGTCATTAATCTACGAAGTACACGGGAGCGTTGCTTAGTCCTAAAGGCATGACTAACCACTCCTAGAATACATCCGAACCCCTAAAAGTAGTTAGGTGAACACAATCTTCGACAACTCGTAACTGATGGAATCACTAGGCTAGATCCATCTTAGAAAAGAATCGTGCACCATGAAGTTGATCGAATAAGTCGTCGATCCTGGGTAGAGGAAACTTGTTCTTGAGAGTTTGCTTATTGAGATCGCGATAGTCGACACACAGTCTCAAAGACCCATCAGATTTAGCCACAAACCCTACCGCTGAACCCCATTCAGAAGCACTATGACGAATCAATCCCTTCTCTAACAAATCATCGGTTTGCTTGACTAGTTCAATCCTTTCTCGGGGTGCCATCCTGCGACTAGCATGAACGATAGGATGAGCATTCGAAATTAAGTCAATTCTGAATTCAATTTTTCTGTGTGGGGATAAAGATTTCACTTCTTCGAATACATTGGGAAAATGCTGGACAATAGGAATGGACTCCAGCCTAGGTTCTGGATATCCAAAAGTGTACATCAATTTATCCCTTTTTGGACTAGGGTCTTCACAAGAAATTGCAATGAAATCTCTAAGTTTTGTTTTGACTAGAATCATTCGGTTGTTGCAATCTAATTTGGCTTAGTATTTTGATAACCAATTCATTCTGAGTAGGATTTCAAATTCATTGAAGTCGAGAACATAAAGGTTAATAGGAAATCAATGGCCAGAATAAGAGATAGGCACCCTCCTATAATATAGACAAAGATTTGCAGGACCACCCATCGGATTCTTCACACAAATAGGTTCATCGACAAACTTGGGTTTAAGTTTTAATTCATTCGCGATTTGTTGGAGGATAAAGCTATGTGAAGCTCCCGTGTCGAATAAAACTTTAACGATTCTTTCACCAACAATAAGGTCACCCTCCAAAACTCCCTTTCCTTCATTCGCCTTTGAAGTTAAGGGGTTATCTTTTATTGCGCACACTTTCGCTATTTGTGCTTGTTTCTTTTTCGGGCAATTCTTAACTCCATGACCCGGCTGGTGACAACAATAGCATTCCTTGGATCTTTGGCTTGTCTTTACAAGTTGATCTTTCTTCACTTGTTTCTTTGGCTTATCACAATCATTTGCTAAATAACCTTTCTACTGACAGTTATAACAAGTAACATTTCTAGCTGAATTCTCTTGATTACTCCTTTTCTTCTCCTTGCCTTGAACCGGCTTCTTTCCTTTTAATTTTCTTTTCTTCCAATTCGAACTACTTGAACTCCCCTTCTCTTTCGGAATTTTCTGCATATCTAGAGTATCATATCGATAATCCATATCGATCAAGTCCGAAAAAGTCCGAAAAAGATCCTTTTATGTAGGCTGTCATCCTGTTGTGGTACTCCTTATTCATTCCCCGAATGAAACTTTCATTCTTCTTCAAGGGTGTATTCACTAGCTCCGGACAAATCGAGACAATTCATTAAATTTATTCAAATACTCCTCAAATGATAGACTTCCTTGTTTCAAATCTAGAAACTCCTAGTACATTCGAGAGTACCAACAGATGGGATGTATCGCTGCTCAAACACTTCTTTAAATCATCTCCAAGTAAACTCATCTTCTGACTCATCTACAGTAACTGTCTCCTACCAAGCTAATGCTTCCTCTTGGAGTTGCCAAGAAGCTATTACTCGCTTTTGATAGTCTTCCAACTTCAATCCCCTGAAAATTCTTTCACGGGATCGGATCCAAGGTTGGGCTTCAACAACAGATTCCTTTCTAATAAATGGCTTTCCACCAAGTCTTGAGAAGCTCTTATACAGATCAGCCAGATTCGGTTGAGGTTGAGTAGGCATAGTTGCTGTTGTAGGGACTTGACCAGCTGCGGTGGTATTTCCCCATCCCCTACCTTGTCCTTTTCTTCCGCTCATTCTCACTATCTATAAATAGCAAGAAAACTTGATTTAGGCATACAGACAAGATATCTTAGGGAATATCAACAGTTAAAAGGAATAGACCATGAAATTTAGGGTTTCGGTCTTTTGGGTTTATACTCATTCTAGGGTATGCTTCACCCTATCCCTAATGAACCATCTAATGTGTTATACTCCGTAGCTAAAGTTCTTACTCAACCTTTAGCTCTGATACCACTTGTCACGATCTAAAATCCACCGATTGAAAATCGACATCAAATACCTCACATGTATTCGACTACTGGAGATTCAAACTTTGAACTCCAGTTCGGATGGAGCTTATAACAACATTAGATGAATATAAACAGTGAAAACAAAATGAATATCATTGATCACAATATAGATACAACATGATACAATATCTAATACAACATCGATCATCAATATTAGTGTGATACAAATATGATACAACAATAATATGACATCAGAAACTTCGAAAAGCTTCAAACATACTTCGACTTTGAGAAGATCCTCCAAGAACTCCAAAGCTTCAAAAGAATTTCCAAATCCAAAAGCTTTCCAAAGCTGATAGCTTCCGAAAGACTTCAAAATCCAAGCTAGCTCGAAAACACGGATAACCTGCTTCTAGGTTGCGCATGTGAAAATTATGGGCACCCAGAGTTTAGGAAAGGAACAATAAACTCCGGGTCAGTCATGGGACTGGTATGAGTA
This sequence comes from Allium cepa, assembly GCA_030765085.1. Lineage (NCBI taxonomy): Eukaryota > Viridiplantae > Streptophyta > Magnoliopsida > Asparagales > Amaryllidaceae > Allium > Allium cepa. The sequence continues at coordinate 983,959,168 of CM060929.1, read as the reverse complement.
AACAAAAACAGTTATTTGAAATAAAAACAGTTTATTTTTATCAAAAGAAAAACAAAAGAATTTAAAAGAAATCCGCAATGCTTTTTCAAAATGAAACTGCCATAAGGCTTCCCGCCACACACACAATGCAAGCGCAAACTTATAGGAGATTTCTCCTTATGACAGTCAAAAATGCTTGATACGAGAAAACTCTTTTAGATATTATTATTGGTGCATATTGTGAAAACATTTTCGAAAGTATATACAAATCTTAGCCAGCATAGGTACCATTATACTATGCCTACTATAACTACCACCTGACGTGGTAAGTTATACAACTAAAAACCGTATAAGGCTCGTATTATTTTGTTTGGATTTCCAACAAATGATCAGGCAAAGGAACTTCCCACACAAAATGGAACGCCTCTGGAGGGACGTCCCCGAGAACCTAACCGAGTATGTCACCTCCCGATCGTTACCAACCTCTGTAACTAGGTAACAACAGAGACGAGTATGCCACCTCCCGGTCGTTAACAACCTTTATCCGAAGCGCTTCTCAACCGACAACCACAAAGTAAGTATCTAGGCTCCATACCATGATACCACTTATAATCCATAAGGAAATGGACATACCCTTAGGGGGTGGTACCACCAAATAACCTTGCTGCCACGATTCATGTTTCGACCATAACCGGGTTTTGAGGTTCGACGAAGTCTCGTCCACAAAGCTACGCTTTTTCACAAAGCCATGATTCGATCAACAAATGATCAGTATCACTCAGCATGCCACACTACCAAATTGGGAGCACTAATAAACCTCAACTACATAACCTCTGAGCTCGTACGTCTCAGAGAAGGGTGTTAAGCTAAGAGAATAAATTCTCCGCCACCAACAGAAATGTATGTGAAAGAATCGGCTTTATATCTCAAATTGTAATGTCAGACATACAACCATATAAGTCTGTTCTGGGTTCGAACAAAACAGAAGGCACTTCCGAAGAAGGCCTTGCAATCCAGGCATCCATAATCCCAATCGGATTCCTGATAACATATGGAGATCTCTATAACGGAGCAACTCAGTGCAGAGTCATTCGACAGGTTATCCTATCGTTCTCGAAGACGTCCGGTCTTCACCACCGTCTTCAAATGCTATCCATTTTGTCGTATCACATATTCATAATGGGTTATATGACACAAAGGTCCTCTCCCAACTAAACCAAATAGTGAGCATTCTATTAAAAAACACGTGGATATATCATTCACACAGATTCATAGGTTCGATGTGGGTTTCGGATAAGCAATTGGAATCCGACTCCCTGTCGCATCTAAATTCAAATGTCATTTTATGGGCCAAAGGGTTTTCACATTCACACAACAGTATATTCAACACAGATATCACAGCTCAGCACAAAGCATTTCATATTACATAGCATCACATCACATATCAGAAATATCAGCCTAACACACAACATTTAATAACAATCAAACATCTTCAGTTAAGATGAATAAATCGTGTGGTTTTAAATTTATTAACTACATAATTACTTTCATTAGTAATCTTTAATCAATGATTAATTATCATTAATTACAATTGATTAAGTCTTAATCACCTTCATTAATTAATCATTTCTTAATTAATTATCTTGAATAAATTAACCCTTAAATATTAATTAATTAACTCTTAATTACTTTTACTAATTGATTGCTCCTTAATTAATTAATAATTAATTACAAATTAATTAACCTTAATTATTTATTAAATTAATCTTTAATATTAAATAATTAATTAAGTAATTACCTTTTAAAATAATTATATTAACAAATCATTAATTGTTTTAATAAAAAAAAGATAATTTAATTACTTTGATTATCCTTTTAAACCTTGTTAAATCATTACCCTTATACATTGGTTGCTTCGGAAAGTTAAGATTAGTTTAAATAACATTCTATCTTAATTTCCTTTTTAAATTTCATTATTTAATATAAATGACTTTATAAAATGATGTTCAAAAGTAAATAAATTAAAATTTAATTACTTTAAAAACATCTTACTTAAATCCTGAATTAAATTCAAAAATTCGATCAAATCATCATTTGAAATCACGGTTTACAAGTGTTTAAAAATTTGAAATTTTTTAAAGTAAAAACTGTTTAATATATCAGGCTTCAGACCTGCTTCGAGTCACCCCTGAGAACTTTGCTTGTTTGCTTTGGGTTATATCAAAAATCGACCCGAGTGCCAAAATTTTCAACTTAAAATTTTTTCTAAGTATTTACCCGGTGCTTCATAATTTTAACTCGAGTTAACACTTGAGCTATCACAAGTTTTCCCCGATACTTGCTTTGAGACAAACCCTTCTTCCCCAATCTTCTTCCCACTGACACAAACCAAATCGCTGTGCACATGCACAATCGAAAATGCCACCGTAGGTCGAAGCTCCAGCAACTATCGAGTCGACGGCAACTCACCTGAACCCCACGAGCTCCCAGAAACCCATCACGTCAACGAAATCGAAACTTTGCTATCGATCATAAACTGTAGCCAAAACCGATCATCACAAAAATGCTTCGATCACCCACCTCAGGCCATCAGCAGTCGCGTTATCGCACCCCAAGCTCAACCGATGTCCGATGCTTGTAACGGCACTGGCGCGATCGACCCTAGTCGATCAACGACGTTCCAGCTACCAAATTTTTGATCTTCCTAGAAAAATGGGTTTAAATCCTAGATCTCTGCCTACCCATCGCTGCAGTGCATCGTAAATTTGTTCGACATTTTTCTGGTGGTCACAGAGTCCCCCTCCACCGTCACGAGCAACCCCGTCCATTGCCATCGCATCGATGATCGGCAATGGCCAAAAACCCCATAATTGTTCACATCTGCCTATATCAGTAAATGTTGATTTAAAAATTTTGATTTTACTTTCGAAAATCATTATTTTCTAAAGCATTTCAATTGATATAACTCAAACCATAAATTATGATAATCAAATTTTCAATAGGTTTTAAATTTGCTTGTAATTTCGATTTTTCAGACAACTCTTCAATTTAATCTGCTTGAAACCATTTTCAGAACTTGAATTATGCCTAAACAAACAACTTTTGTTTAGATCTTAAGGTTTAATATTGATCGAGGAAGAAGAAATCAAATTTTTTAATCAAACTTGGGCCTGTCAACCTGGGACAGAACCCCACTTTCAAGTGCACAGACATGCACAACCCAATTTTCATGTATTTATATACTTGCAACTCACATTTTCAATTTAAACTTCCATATTTTCACAACAACAAGATTCAATTCTAATTTAAAAAGGAGTTTACTCGCGTATTTGCCTGGAAACAGAAACAGAAAGGAAGTTGATTTTTTGAAACTGGAATGCTATTTTAAACTTGATCCTCAAATTTTCCCTCCAACTAGTTATTCAAAGTTTCTTAGCTTCTGATGTGTTTATTTTCTTGATTACTTAACAAACTATAATTCAAATTATTAAAAGAAATTACCTTCATATTATGAAAACAGAGAAGAGCCTGAGTGTTGAATTTGAGAAAATTTGGAAATTGCAACTTTCTGCCTGAATTTGATTATACGATGCTTGATTCCTGTTGTTTAGATGATAAAGCTTTGCTGAGTTGTTTGTTTTAAAGTTTTGAAACTATTTCCTTGATCTTGAGTTGCTGATCAAAAATTGCTGATTAAAAAGTTGAAGAAGAATCCCTGTTTTCAATTTGTTTTGATTTCTGTTTGATGATCTGGTTCAAAAAAATTCTTGTTTGAGTTTGTAATGAAGTTTTCTTGATGATGGTTTTTTCCTCTAATTTAACAATTTGTACAGGTAAAAGAAATGAGAGTAATAACTTAAATTTCTTTCATAAATTTTCTAAAAATTAAAATTAAGGAAGATGACACTTATTCACTTCCACTCTTTAATAGATTACACTTGTTAAGTTCATATGTTAAATAAGAACACTTGTAAATCATGCATAAGAATTTAAATAAATTTTTATAATTACTTTTACCTTGTTTATATAATTACATCCTTCTATGCATTTATACAATTTTTAAAAGAAAAAGTTTAATACTAATTTATGAAACTATACATATATGTTAATAGATTTGAATCCAAATAATTTTGCTTAAGACATTTATTTTTAAATTTACATTCAAACACAAATTCAAATCCAAATTCAAATTAAATTTCAAATTCAAAATAAAATTCAAATTAAAATTTGAAATCCAATCCATTATATATACAAATGTGTGTGTATATATATATAATTAAACAAACAAACTCAATATTCACTTGTTTTGAAATTTTAAAATTAATTCAAATTATCTTCAAATTGAATTCAAAAAATTCAAATAACTACAAATTTTAAATTCATAAATTTGGGAATGTTACAGGTTTGGACGAATTTGAGACCGTTCAAATTTTGGGCTTAAATTTGGTTTTTAATTCGATTTAAAATCAAAGGTGAGTGTTTAAACCCACTCACGATTAATAAATTATCTTATGTTAGTTAAATTAAATTTATGATGTGATTTATAATTTATTTATTGATGTCTGGTATGTTAAATTGTCATTCTAGTTAAATTTGACTTTTATCGTAGTTAATCGTTGTTAAATTTTATATTGAATTTAAATTGTTAATTTAATACATGTTATTGATTATCAGTATTTATTGATGTTCATTGATTGATTTGGATGATGATTGTAATGAATGTTTGATTTTTGATATTGGATGACTGGATGTTGTATTTTACATTGTTATAATATTGCAAGTTCCCTATAGGTTGAAATGATACATACCCGAACGATTTATAGATTAAAAAAAAATTGTTATGTGTTGAAATGATAGACTCGAGCGATTTATGGATTTTTTTAATTTGGGATTGCGGTTTGAAATGATGTATAACCGTAAAATTTTAAATTACAGATTGAAAAGATAAATATCCTATCACTTGACCCTAGGGTAGAAAATTATATATGAACACGGATTGGTTAAATTAAATGATTTTTGAATCTTTGAAATTTTGAATTCAATTAACTAGTATTTTGAAATAGAATTGATTTCTATAAGTTGGATTATTTTTATTGATCCAAGTGTAAAAGCTAAAAGTGGGAATTTATTTAATGAATTGTTCAAAGAATTAAATTGAAATTTCAAAGTTGAAGTGTCAAATTGAATTTATCATAATTGAGTTATTGAATTTGTTTGGTTATAACTTTGAATCTATTTTAAACTATTTAACCTATTTTATCAATTTAAACTACTTTAATTTTTTTTTAATATATTATAACCTTTTTAATACAATTTAATTTAATTTTCCTATTTTAAAATAATTAAATTTATTTAATCTATTTTAAATCTATTTAATATAATTTAAATTTATTTAATCTATTTTAAATTTATTTAATCTGTTTAAAAATCTACTTAATATAATTTAACTCTATTTAATCTACGATTAATCTATTTAAACATTTTAAAATCTAATCAAATCTATTTAATCTATATAAATCAATTTAAATCTAGCTAGACCCAATTTTAATCTATTTAAACTTTTTTACTATTTGAACTATTTTAATTTATTTAAACTATCTTAAACTATTAAACTATTTATGACTATATAAACTATTTTCTAAATTGCAAATTGTGTAAAATTAAAGTATTTATACTTAAATCCTTGATGATGATAATGATACAACTTAAGTGTAATTTGGAATTGATACCTTTCTGTGCAATGACATATTTGAGTAAATATGATTTTGGAAGTGAATGTGATTTTTGAAAGTGAATATGGTTTGAAAATGATATGGTTTAAGAATATGATATTTTGATATCAACTGTAAATTGACTTTTTGAAATGTAAAAAAACCATTCGGTGTGAAATAAGCGTTTAGTTATTAAAGAGACCGGGATCGGATATTATCATACTCTGTGCCAATACCGAAACAGCTTTAACAACTGCATGTGGAGATTCCAGAAATGAAGTATGATAGTTTGGTGAACGAGTTTTGTATGAGGTATGATGTGACCCTGACTCCCTTGAGTCAGCTTAGATGTGACTAAAACAGGAGCCACGCCGGGCCAAGTGAGGTCGTACCTCCAATCAGACACATTTCTTCGATACCATATTATGACTTTGTGATGATTTGGTGGCCACCCTTGATTTTGATTTGGAAGTGTGTTCCGAGGTGGACAGTAGTAGCTGTTATGCGTTACCACCAGTCCGGATCCGCAATTGGTATATCTACCCTCACATTTCCTCGAATGTCATGTTCACATGCCCTAGCGTGCCTTCTACGAGTTTGTTTTGTACCATAGTTATAGAGTGCCCTCTAGGTAAACCTCCAGTTTACGGAGGAGCGTACGGTACTATATAGTCTATGGGAATATATAAAATGTGTTAAGGGGGACATGGGTAATGCCTTAACGCTATTTTTATACTTTTACTTTACTGTAGACATATTATAATAGCGTATTGTACTACATAGTAGATAGTTTAACGGATCCTTAGGAGATGTGAATCTCGAGCATCTCTTAAGTTAATGCACACATGTTATACACTGGATAGGAAATATCTAACCCCATAAATATCTCTGACACCGTCACACTCATTTTACCATTAATTTAACTTATATAAGATCTTTTAGTTCTGACTCGAGAGTTTTGTCTTTTCAATTTGCTCGGGTCAGCTGAGCATTTTAGGGTTGAAGACCTTATTTTGGAGAACGAAGATGAAGATTTTTACTATTATTATTTGATATTTATTCCACTGCATCATGTTGTTCTATTGCATTTATTTATTTATTCTTGTTGTCTATAACTCTGATTCTATATTGTATTAGTATAATCAAATTTATTTGTAAACAGCTTCATGAACTGTTATTTGATTATTATATTTTGTCATTCCACTACGAGATTCTGTATTTGTTTTTTTTCTTTCTCTTTTTCTTATTTACCCCATAACAATCTGTCCTTTTGAGCGGTTTGAGTCTGGCATGTATGTCTGCTTAAAACGTCCAAAAAGGCAGGTCATTACAATTTCGATTAAAATGTAGTGTATTAACTTTTTTTTGAAGTTGTAGATGATGATTTTTTTCTTTTTATCATTACAGGGTTTGAAAATTGAGAAAAGGGAAAAGTTGAAGCGATATAAATTCGAGAAGGGTTATGGGCTTGTACGTGGAGGGTAAGGCTATGGTATGGGTAAAGTATGGGCTGAAGTTCAAATTATATTATTACCAAATTTGAGATTGGTTATGGGCATTCATAATGTTTTACCCCCATTCCGAACGTAATGGAACTAGTTTCAAGGCCTAATTCGATTGTGTTCAGAAGATAGCTTTTCAAAATCAATTAATTTTAATCGAGTTCCTTAAATAATTTTCTGCGCGTTTCAAGCTTGCATGGCCAAATGATAAGTCTGATCGCTAGAAACTTGAAATCCTATAATAACTCACCATTACTGATCCGATGAAACTGGTTTTGTTGAAATCCAAGACAATGGCCCAAATGGCTATTTTTACTCATTAATTGAAAAAAGTAATTTCCAAAAATTAATTTAATCACTTTAAATTCAATTTTAAAGTTAACAATCTTCATTCATATTTACAAAAATTTAAATCAACTTTCGATACCATTTTCATTCATATTAAATTCAAAATTTAATTATTCAAATAATTTCCAATAATAAATTTAAACAATTTAATTATCTAATAAATCACTATAATTGAAATATAAGTCATTTAACTTATAAAAATTACTTTTAAAATAAATTCAAATAACAAAACGCTATTTCCATTTCATAGCAATTCAACATCATTATTCAATTCAAGTTATTGATTACAACACATTAAATACATAGAATTTCATTTCAATACTTATTATTGCCTAAATCTTTGAAATTGTTTATTTCAATATTTTATCTAAGTTCATATCAAATAAAGTACATAAATAAACATTAAATTTTTATTCTAACTGTTTGATTCAATATTATATTAAATTTCAAAATTTGAAATAGTTAAAAATATGGGTCGTTACATTCTCCATCACTCAAAACTTTTCGTCCTCGAAATGGGGTAAAGTAAAGAATTTAACATTTGATATATTTTATTCAAAACAATCAACTTATAAAACATTAAAATCTTATTTACAAAACCATTTCTACGTTCTCGCCACGCCACGTCGATATTTGTTTTACAGAAATTACAACTTATATATAAAGCAAGTTACAAAATTTTCGAAACCTCAAAAATTTTGTAACATCCGGATTTACGAAATATTTCAATAGTCTTCTTTACGCGGCTCGATTGGAAAATCTTCACAATACAATATATAACCTAAATATATATCTAATATATATGTCATCTCAATGATGAGGCATTCCCTAGGGAAAAATATAAAAATATGGTATGTAGTCCGAGATAGGTACCTTATTATTTTTAATACGAGCGAGTTCGCTCGTATTAAGTAAGCAAAAGCATATATATACCCATGTATACATCCAAACGGACTTCGTGTGTACCTATCTCGACTCAAATTAGAATATTAGTTACTTATGATATGATATAAAACAAGTATGAGTTAAATAGAACCTCATATCATGAATTTTGAATCCAAATGATAAACGCGAGCACAAATACGCAACATACAACAATCATATGCAATCAAAAACAGTAATAACAATGGTTTGCAACAAAAGAGACCATTCAACCATCAATATTCATCCAATTAATCCAATCAATTCATAACTATGTTAATTTACATCTTCCAATGTCCATATTTAATTTTTACACTTCGTTTCTTATTAACATCCAAATTTCTTTAAAATTTAATTGGTTTGCTTCAAATTTATTTGCATCTGTTTCATTCACATTCAATTTATTCAATTCAATTTGTTAAATTCCAATTGTTTCGCTTTTTGTGTAACATATTTCATATAAATTCATTTATGAACCATTTTATAAATCATTTCCATTTGACCTTATTTAAGTTAAATTTTATTTTATTACCACTTAGAACATTCTCTTTAATACTAATATTATTTATAAACCATTTAAGTTTATTATAAACATTTTATATAACACAATTCACGTTTATTATTATTACTTCACAGCTTAAGTTAATATTAATCATCGATTCATCTCGTTAGTTCAATTCATTAATTCATATTATTAATTTTACTTAAGTAAATTTTATATTAGATCTCAAATTCAAAATAATAAATTTTTTCTTTTTATCACAATCACTTTCATTCAACTTTCTTAAGTTAATTTCTAATTTATAATTTATTTCATTAACTTATTCCATATTCAATTAGTTGCCATTCTATTTTATTAAAACTCACCCTATTGTATTTAATTTATTTACATCCTAGTTAAATGTAATTTTATTACTCATATAAATTTACTTACAACCATTTATTTTTATTCAATTTCTTTCACAATTCAAATTGCATTTCATTTTATAATTCAAGTTGTATACATTCTCTTATTCTTTTTGTAGCTCAAGTGGAATTAACCCACTTAACTAATTTATCTTGTTTCATTCAAATCCATTCCAATTCATTTAATCATTGTTAATTTACACTTTATTCCATTTCTCAGTTTATTTAACTTTACTTTTAAATTTCTTTTTCTTATCATTCACATTTAACAAATTTTAAATTTGTTTTTAGCTTAATATTTCTCAAATCCATAAGTTATACAAATTAATTCACTTAAAATTTCATTTTATTATTTTTTCTAGTTTATTCCAATACAGTTCACTTTTATTCGATCTTTCTTGAGTTAAACTTCATTTTATTTACTTCATTTTACTAATTCAATTTTTTAACATCTCTTAAGCTAATTATTTTATTTCGTATCTCAAATTCAAATTTTCTTTTGTTTACTGAACCAAAATGTTCAACCATTTAAAAATTGATTTTATTTTCCTGTTCAAATTATAAGTTATAAGCTTATTTTGATCTATACTATTCTTAATTTATATGTTCGAAAACTATTTTCATGTATCTATCGAATCAAATTTGGAATATTTTTCACAATCAAAACTTGTTTTAACTGGAAATAAATTTCTTTTTGCAGCAATTCTCACTTAGAAACTCGAAAATGAGTTTTAGCGATGTTGTAGTCATTCGCAGAATTATTTTCCAATGACTAAAGCGAGTTCAATGCTTTTATTTATTTCAAAAATCCTTTCAAAATAATTTTCTAATCAAAACTCTTCCAAATAATATGATTATTTATTGTTTTGAAGGCATTGAAAATATATTTTGAAAGCATCTGGTTTTAAATTCAAAAATACTTGACTTTTAAATGCTTTCTACTGTAAGCCATTTTATAAAAATACTTATACAAATTTTATTACCTTATTGCCAACATTTCATTAATTTACAATTTTGTCAATTTAAACAATTTTATTGTAATTAGATTCAATACAATTTAATCATCGAACGCTTCATAAAATAAAATTAACAAAGTATTCATTTTATTTTAGTTCAACTAATAATCGATGATAATTAAATATTATCATCTCCTAACAAGAATCATTCATTAAAAATTATCATTTTGTATATATAATATAAATTAGGTAAAATTATTTCCTTTACCCTATTTTAAAATAATATTATGTCAACTTGCCTCGTTTAAGTGTTTAGAAACCCTTATCGCTACCACGGCATTCCACGTATTGATCAGAATTCATAAACAACTCAATGGATAAGTAAACATAATATAAAACATTTTATAACACTAACAAGTAGGCGCTCTCATATATACACACAACGCAAACTCATTCTAGATTATTACTACCCTATCTCTAATGAGTCAAACCCCATAAAGCTACGGTTATCGCTAAACCGAAGCTCTGATACCAACTATGAGGACCCACATTTTGAAAGGTTTAAATTGACAATAATCCACACATGTCCAACTTAAACAATCTGGATTATACATAATCAATAGGGTTAATTAATAAAAACAAGAAAAGGAGGAAGAAAACAAACACAGAATCTCGCAATGGGATGACAAAATATAATTATCAAATAAACAATTCATAAGCTCTTTATATTATACATTTGATTATAATTTATACAATATTTATCAGATTTACATATACACAGAGATAACTAAAATAATGCAGTATACAACATGATGCAGGAATAATAATAGTAATAATATGCCAAATCTTCGTCTTTGTCCTCTAGAAAATAACCTTCAATGCGCTGATAAACTCACGACTGATCCGAGCGTAATGAAAAGACAAAACACTCGAGTCAGGATTAAAATATTCTTATGTGAGTAAAATCGGTATCGCACATAACATGAGTTCCATGGCATCAGAGATGCTTACGGGGTTTCACATCTCCTATCAAGTGTATAACATGCGTTCAATAACTCAAGAGATGTTATGGGATTTTCCATCTCCTAAGGATCCGTCAAATTATTTATATATAGTAGAATACGCTATATATAATGACTTATCAGTAAAATAAATATTTTTCTTAGCGTTAAGGCTTTATATTAATCCCCCAAACGCATTTTTAAGCATTAGCGTATAATTTACATTTGACACAACCAGTAGCATGTCGGTAATTAATGATGCACCGTGATATGATAACACTAAACCAAAATCATAGGGGTCCCGTATAGGGATAAAAGTATGACAAGGCATGTGTGGCAATGCCTAAAATAGGATACTACTAGTTCGGATCGTAGGGCTGGTGGTAACACATCGTAGCCACGACTGCCCACCACGTCCATCCATCCCATATCGAGTCAAAGGGAGGCTATCCCAAATCAAGGCGCACCAATCGAAATCAACAACAAGAGTAATAATATGGATTATGTCCAAGAAAATCGAAGAATGGACATCCGCTAGGGGTAGCAATCCTGCTTGGCACCGTCAAGCCATCCTGTTTTAGTCATTTCAAATTTGCAATATTGTTGGGGTATATCCATCATCATTCTCTTTCTTTAAATCTAGCAAATGATGCCAAGTCCAACCACTTCGTTCTAGAGTCTTCTACACGTATACAGTTGTTAAAGTGATTCCAATATTGATAGAGAATATGCTAATAAGAGTTCCTAGTCTCTTTAACAACCAAACATCATTTTACACACCGGTTGGTATTTTTATATTACAAAAACAATTCATACTTGATATCAAAATATCATATTCACTTCAAAATCAAACCCATTTGGAAATCATCATATTTACTCAAAATATAATGTTTCACTTACAAATCATTTTCACCATAATACCTCGATTTCGCTTCCAAAATTATTTCGAATACCAGTTTAGGTTATAACTTCATTTAACTCAATTCGTATTTAAATCCATAATTTAAATATAAACGATTCCCATTCTGACCAGTTTGAATTTTAGAAAATAGTTTGAAAGTAGTTAAAAATTAAAATAGTTTAATATAAAGTAGTTTGAGTATTAAAAATGGTTTATATATGAAGATAGCTTGAAAAATCAAAATAATTTGTGTATTTAATAAGATAGTTTTTAAACAATTTATAATAAAATAATTTATTTAAGAACGGTTTCAAAGTCAATCGGATTCAATTCCAAATCTTCCAAGTTAAATCAATTTCCATTTCAATTTAATTGATTCAATTTCGATTTCTATTCGAATCAATTCCGATTTCAATTCGAATCAGATCGATTCAATTCAAATTTCAATCCGAATTAACTTCGGTTCCAACTTCTCAAATCAATTTCAATTTTCATTTTTAACTTCAAATTCAATTCAAAATTTTGAGGAAATGATTTAAATTTCAATTCAACTCTAATTTCAAACCATTTCAATTAATATCAATTTTGAGTTCAATTTCAAAATATCGATTCAAATCACTGATTTCAAATTAACCTTCAATTTCGAATTTAGATTCAAATCTTAAATTTATTTCTTTCTTGAGTCCAAATTTTTATATATATCCAATTATATCATTTTTACTTAGCAATAATTCAAAGTTCGAATGAAAGTTCCAATTTTAAAACGAATCAATTTCTGGAATTCAAATCCTATTTCGATTATAACTTCAAAATCTCAAATTTCATTTTTAAACAATTTCGTTAACAAGTTCTGATTCCAACATTTCTAGCTCAAGTTCGAAAATAATTCGATTTCCATAAATTCAATTTTTTTACTTCTTTGAATCAAAATCATTTAAATAATTTTAAATAAAATTTATGAAATCATTTAATTTAACCAATCCTATGTCCATATATAATTTTCTATCCTATGGCCAAGTGAATCAGTTACTTCAATTTAATTAAGGGATGGATATATATCATTTCAATCCAAAATAAATGACTTCAACTTATTTATTAATTTATTCGAAATAATTCGATTTACAGTTTTATATACTGTAAATAATGTACATGTGATAACAGGATATATCAAAATTAGTAAACATCCAAATCATCAAAAATATCAACCAATAGCATTCAATTTCAGTCAACATCCAAAACATCTAATAACACACAACAATTAAATAGTTATCAATATCGGGTATTTTAGTGGCAATTAAATTCCAATTTCAAATTTAACTGTCAATTCAAATTCTTATCATTTTAATTCATATCAACTTAAATGTCAGTTAAGTTTACCAAACAACAGTCAATAAATTCAAAGCACTACACAATATTGTGATACCTTAGATTTTGGGATATCCTTTATTTGATAATTAACTGGGTTAATTAATAGGAATACTGATTTATAGATTGAACAAATAAATCTGATAATAAATATTTATTTGATAATCTCCTAATATAATTACTTAGAATTGATAAATTATTCTTTTAAAACAAATGATAATGTTTTATTATAGGTATATATATATATATATATATATATATATATATATATATGAGTAGAAATTAAATCAGAATTTGAATTTGAATTGGAAATTCAAAGAATAAAATATCTTAAATAAATTGGATATAAAATATATATGTATATGATGTTATTAGTATATAATTTGTTTTATATTATTATTTTTAAATTATTTTATTTATATAAACTAAGGAAAGTAATTACTAAATTGAAAATTAATATAAAAGTTTTATGAAACATTTAAAAATATATATAAAGAATATATATAAAACTAGTATATTGCATAACTATTATAAGTATATAATTGGAATTTTATATCATTTACTTTTAAATTTTTATACATAAATTGGAGAGGAATTTTAAATACAAACACATAAGACATTAATAAAAATAAATTAAAACTATAATATAAATATAAATATATATATATATATATGAATATATAAAAACATATTAAGACATGATGTTTATAAATGTAAACATAAGTTCTTTCAATATAAGAAATGTAAATCAATTATAATATTTAAATGACATTTGTAAGAAAATTTAACAAGTGTCATAAATTTGTTTTTGTTTTTAAATAATAAATAAAGGATAAAAGAAGATATATACATTTCTATTCCTTTCTCATTTCTTTTTCTGTCTTCATCTTTCAAAACAAAGAAAACAAAAGTCTGTAAAAAACTGAACCGGAAAAAAAAAATCAAATTCAAACTTCATCAAGCTTTTACAAGTTTTCAAACCTAAAACTCAACAAATTCAAGAGATTCAATTCAGTTTCATTAACTGCAAACAAGGTCAAAGGCATGCAAAACTCATTTTAAAACAAAGTAGATTCAAGATTCAGGATCTAGTCAAAAACAAATTTCCAGATTTCAAAAACTCAGGCTTTCTCTGTTCACAAATGTACGGTGAGTAACATCTCTTCCTATCAAAGCCTAATCTGTTTATATGATTTTTGCATGTGATGAACAATTAAAAGAATGGATGAATTAAAGCATCTACATGTATATAAATGTGGTTATTTTCTGTACATATCTGTGTATACAATTGTGTAAGTGTGTTTGCCTCTGTCTCTGTTCTCAACAGGCTAAATAAAGTTTAGAAATCTATATATCTTGATATAAACAATTATATGTTGAGATCTCTAAAGGAAATTTGTTTGCAATGATACAATCTTATTTTTAAAAATAAATTCAGATTGAATTATTATGTATTTCTCTGAAAAAGAGTAATTTACAGAGAGAATGAAATAGACCCAAAAAATAAACTGCTTAAATTCCATGATTCGTTTGTATAATTTGAATCATCATTGAAAATAATGATTTTTAGTAATATTGTTTCGATTTTTATGTGTGTGGATGAGGGGGTGTCATGATTTGGTCGGAGTAAGGTCATTTGATGAATCCCGGTGATCGCGCGGTCTATTAGTGATGAAGTTAAGGCTGGAGGTAGGTTATTGGTCAGAGGTTGAGAGAAAATTGGCTTACCCTTTTCTCAATGGATGGGCCAGTCGATCTGAGATGATTTAGGGTTAGAAATGTTTTTTTTGAGGGTTCGGTCAGGCATGATTTTCGACAGCAAGGCGTCAGGAAAGGGGTGCGCACCTGGGGGAGAATGAAGAGATGTTTGTGGTGAAGTTCGAGGTGGAGGTTGGTGTTAAATGGCATCGGGGTTAATCGTGGCGAACGAATTGGACAAGGTGGGTTTTTGTTTCAGGTGGTCGAATAGGCTAAGTTTTGAGTTAAAGAAATTTGAGGTGAGGCTGGGTGTGAGTATGGTCTGGAGACCGAGTGTGACTGAGGGAGATGGTCGATGATGAGGGATCGTCACCAGTGTCGGCATGCATGTACACGTGTGTGCGCACCAGAGATCGTCTGGGTGAATTAGAATGGAAGGAAGTTAGAAGCTAGAGAGAAATAAAAGGGGAAGGAAGAAAAGAATTCGGGCCAAAGTAAAATTAGGCCTACTAATTTCAAATAAAAGAAGGGAGAAGATAGGAAAGGGTAAGTTGAGATGTAACGGGCTTATGTGAGGATCGGCTCGGGAAATTTTGTTCGGGCCGAAAGTTTTAGTTTGATTTAACCAAGATTTCTAGTAAATGCTTTATTCTTGTTTTAAAAACATAAGACAGTAAAAGTAAATAATTAACCTAGTTTAAATAAATTGTTTGGTTTAATATAATTTTATAATAAGTTAATTATTTAATTATATATCTATGTAATTTTCAAATAAACTTTAATAATAATTAAATAGTTAAATAAGATAAAGGTAGTTGATTATAGTCATTAATTATATAAAGGGTTTATTAATTAACATAAGTAACTGAGTATAATTAATTTAAGTAATTAATTAAGGATAATTACTTAAGATAATTAATGAAAGGATCATTAATTAATGTAAGAAATTAAAGGTTAATTATTTAATGTGAATGATTATATGATTAAAAAAATTAATTTCAATAATTAATTAATAAGGTTAGTTAATGTAATTAATTAAAGATTAATGAAAATAATTAAGGATAGTTAATTACTTAATTAATTAAAAGGTAATTGCTTAATGTGATTAAATATGGTATAATTAAGTAATGAGAGTAAATAAAGATTAATTAATTATAGTATAATTAATTAATAATTAAAGATTAATTGATTGAGGATAATTAACCAATGGGATAAGTGCTCAATGAAAGTAATTAAGGATAATTAATGGGAAATTAAAGGATGATTAATTTATTGGTTTGTAGTTAGTTAATGGTAAGTAAGCAGGATTAAAAGGTAATTAAGGTAATTAATTTAATTATTTGGAAATTAATTAAATTAATTTGAAATTGTTTATCTGATTTATCTTTCTTATGGATGTTTGGATTATATTAAATGCCTTGAATTGGTTGATATCTCTGATACGCAGTGTTATGTGATATGATATGTTTGGGTGAACAGTGATAGAATGGATTATCTATCTGTAATGGAATCACTATATGGATATGTTACTCTGAATATGAATTGAATTGTTTTCCCTTAAACAACTTGGATTAATAATGACATTGGATTCGAAGAGACCGGGGTTTGGTATCAGTAAATACCCAAAACCACTTCGATTTGAAATCTACTATAATTCTTTATAGATTTAATATGTGTAATCAATAGGCTAGAATGGGATAATATGGGCCACTGAACTAAGGGTACTTAAGGATTGATTTGTGAAATAAGTGTTCACTATAACAAGTTAAGAACTCGTAGTGAAGTACGAGTTACCCTGGGTTTTAAATAAGTTTATGCATTAGTTTTTCATGTTGCATGGGTTTACTCATGCTGGTTTTCAGCCTGACCCTGGTGTTACTTTGATGTAATTCTCGGGTCAGACCGAGTATTATAGATTTTTTAGGTAAGGTCATTCTAGAGCTTAGGAGATGAGCTGGATGGTAGGAACGTTTGGAGTTTCCACTGTGTATTAGAGTTTGTAGTGGTAGTAGTCTGGGACAGGTTGATATAACTGTCTAGTTTATTGAAAATGGCTGTACTCTGATAAAATGTATGTAATCTAACAACTACAGCTTTTCTTTGTATAAATGCTATTGTTTATTATTATATTTAAACCGCTGCAAATGTGAGATGCTTTTGTTTCTGTTCTTCTTCTACCTTCTTCTTCTTTCTCTAACAATCTGAAATTCCAGCGTTCGAATTTTCGAGGTCGAAATTTTGGGTCGTTACATTTGGTACTAGAGGTGAAGGTTAAGCGAGAACCTTGGCTTTGGTGGGTTTACTCATAAAGGATTGGGTCAATGCTACCCTAGGATGAGTTGAGTGTAGTATATTTGAGGGCGTATTTGTTATTCTCTTATAAAATGATTTTTAAAAATGATTTTATATAAGTTTATCTTTTGATATATAAAGAAATAATCTCTCTAATTATTAAATATATTAAAGAAATTAGTTGTTGATTATTGGAATTAAATAAAATAATGAGAATTAAGTTGCAACGATCCCGTTTTTGAATTGAATTTAAATTGATGATTTATACAAATTGTGGATTAATTTGATTTTTTCAAATTTAATAAGATATATACTTGTTTATTTAAATAAATTTTAAAAAATTGAATTTGAAACTCAAAATAAATATTTTAAATAGAATTGGATTGTAAATAAAAATTTGGATTTGAAATTTAAATATAAATGTATTGAAATATAAATTGGATTTTAAAACTATATCTTTAAAATAATAAAAATTTGTTGCCTAACTTTAGTATATATGTATATGTATTATTTATTTATGTATATATATATCTTTTGAAATAAAAAGGATTTATATAAATATATTTTTAACTTAAGTTTAAAATTGAAATGAGATAAATAAAAAGGTTTAAAAGCATAAAACATGTTTCATAAATTTAAAAAAAGTAAGAACTAAAAATAAAGTTACAAATAAATTATAAATTAATTTAAATATTAGGGGTTTAAAAATAAATTGTAAAACAAATTTGAAGAAATGATTTAAACATAAAAAACATAATAGTTCAAAATTTGAATAGGATTTGATAAAAAGATTTAATATACATTTTTCTTTTAAAAGTTACATGTAATAAAATCAAATTTTTATATATATGCAATAATTAATACAAAAGTACAAATGTAAAAAGAATACAACTTGAATTAACATTTGTAAACTTGAGAATTCATACATTAACAAGTGTAGGCAAGAGAAGATAAGTAATGAACAAGTGTTCATTTAATTTACAAGTAATTTAACAAGTGGCATTTTATTTTAATTTGAATTTAGAAAACATGCATGAAAAAGAAATAACCAATTTTCAATATCCTTTCATCTTCATTAATTCACAAACCTGAAAGAAAAGAAAAATCAAAGACAAAAAATTTATCTCAATATCAAAGCAAAAGTAACAGCCTCTTTTTCAATCCACAAACCAGAAAATTTAAAACAGAAACCTGTTCTAATTCAAAACTAGTTCAAGTTTCCAACCACCTTCAATTCTTCAACCTGAGATGATTGACTCAAGTAATTTAGGCAACGATTAAAATCTGAAATAATAGAAAAAAAGGGATTCAAAGCTTCAGCTTCAATACACCAGATTCCAGATTCAAGCAAGAAAATCAACACCTGGAAGTTTTTAGCAAACCTGGAAATCAAAAGCATGAACCAAGTAATAAATCAGAGTTCAACTCAAAAAGCTTCAAGCCTTGATTCCAATATGAATTCAAATGAAAGTAGCAGATTCAAATCAATAATCATCTCAAGCATGCAAGTCCAGGCTTTGCTTTTCTGTTCTTCTCAAACACCCAGGGCCAAATTTGCTTCTCCGTTTTCAAAATTGGACCAGGTGAGCAAAATCATTTAATATCCCCTTATTTCTTGATGTTTGTGGTTGATGCTTGAACCTTTAATGAAAAATGTTGTTTGAGTGGTTAAATAGGCTTGCATGTGGGGGGGTGTGTGTGTGTGTGTGCGCGTGTGTATATGTAATGGGTGTGCATGCTTGTATGTGTATACATATATGTTCTGTTTAGTAACAGGATAATGAAAATTCAAGAAAAAATTCTATATCTCAAAATCTTGAAGGATTTAAGTAATAATCTTTAAAGCAAAAGTATTTGTAATGATCTGATTTAAATTTTAAAAATAATTCTAAGTAGAAAATATTTAGGAAATATTTCGAAATTTGGAAATTACAGTAAGATATTTTCAACTTGAAAATTTGAAAATTTTATTATCGAATTTTGGTTATATAAATGGATTTGTGTTTGCAAACTATGATTTTTAAGATGAAAATCAGAATTTTTAGCTTTGTATTGAGGTGGTAATTTCAAGTTGAATGGAAAATGCAAAATGATTGAATTCTGGTGATCCACGTCGTTCCGGGTGTCGAAATTCATGGTAAAGGAAGTTGATGCATAGGGAAGCATAGGAAAAATGTTCGAATTTTTTTTTATTAATCGTAGGAGATGAACGAGTTTAAATTAGGGTTTAAGATTCGTTTTTGGTCAAACCTGTTCTCAAAAGAACTGCATCGCCGTTAGGTGTTTCAGGCGATCGGTCATGGGGGAGTTGTCGCGTGGTGGCATGATGAGTTTGTGGTCGAAACGAAAGGGTCACAGGTGGCTCGTCGTGTTAGGGCAAGGCTATTTTCCTGATGGTGGTTTAAGCACAGGGGGGTGGTTGTATGGTGCGATTTTAATTTTCCGATCAATTGGGTTACATGGGTTGTCGTGGTGACTCAAGGGAGGATGGGTGATCTATCGATGATCAGAGCATCGGTTGGAAGTGAGCGCGTCAATCGTGCACGTGCACGCGATATCCTCAATGTCCGGTAATGTCGAAAACTTGGGGAAGGAGGATAGTTACTCGAGTTCGTACTCGGGAAGAAGAAGATTTGGCGTGTGTGTGATTTTAACAGTTTTTAGATGTAAATCAAAACAAAGTTTACAATAAAAAAGAAAGAAAAAAAATAGAAGAAGTGGACGATCCTCGGGTTTAAGTTCGGGAAAATGATGGGGGGGTTCGAAGTTATGCTCAGGTTTCTTTTCAATTGTCTCGGGCCTGTAGATTTTTATATAAGAATAGTTTTTTAAAACTTTAACACAAATCAAGTTTAAATAAATTTCTTAATTAGCTCTTGTGTATAATAATCATTTTACCTAAAGTTTGGAATTAGATAAAGGTTTTAAAATAAATCTTAAATTTTTTAAGTTTAAAATGATTAAATATATGTATGACCTTTATTTCAAAAGTTATTTTAAATAAACTTAATAATATTACAAATGTTTTAATTGTTAATTAACATTTAAAGCCTAAGTTAATTTATCTGTTAAAGGAAATTAATTACTTAAAGTTAATCACTTAATAAAAATAATTAAGATAAATTAATGTAATGATTTAAGTTTGATTTAATCAAGTAATCAAAGAATAAATTACTTGATTTAAGTTACTAAAGATAATTATTTGATGTAAGAAAATTTTAAGGATGATTACTTAATCAAAGATTGGTTGAGGTTAATTAATTTCATAATTAAGAATAATTAATTAATTAGAAGATTAATTAATATATAAGTAATTAAGAAGTAATTAATTACTTAAAGATAATTACTTAGTTAAAGTAATTAATTAATGGTTAAAGTTAATTAAGTAATTAGGGATAATTACTTATTTTAATTAATTAAGGATAATCAATTAAATGATAATTAATTAAGGGTTAATTAATTGATTAATTAAGGGTAGTTAAATAATTAAGATTAATTATTTAATAATCAAAGGTTGATTTATTAATTAATTAAGGTTAATTATTAAATAATCAAAGGATAATTAATTAACATAAATTGTAATTAATGTTAATTAACCTGGATTAGTGATTAATCTGATTTCAATTAATCAGATGATCAATTAAATCTTCCTCATGGTGACTGTATTCTATTCAATGTTGTGGATTATTTGTTATCTCTACTGTGTGATGCTTTGTGATATGAATTGTTTTAATTCAAGTTGTGATGAATGTAATTTATTTTATCTGTGATAAATCTATATTATTTATTTGTGAATCTGCGAATGGCGATAAGCGTTATAGATTATACCGCTTATCAATAGTTGCTATGTTGGAATCTGCGGTGATTGATGATGTTGCACCATTGCGTAAAACCCTTGGACTACACCATACACACACAAATATGGATTGCACGAGGAAATTGGTTAAGTCATGGATTTTTTGAAATAGTTTTAAAGTTGAATTTTGAATTCAAATAGTTTGGGTTAAATATGAAATTTTGAAAAGAAGTTTTAAAATTTAAATAATTTTGTTTTGATTTGAATTCGTAATTTGAAATTGAATTCTATGTTTGGAAATTATGATTTGAAAAGGTTATACAAGTTAAAAATGTGTTTATATGGGTTTTAAACCATTTAAAAAGTATTGTTTTGAGAATTTGAATTTAAACCAAGCTTTATACTTGAAGGGCTTTAACTTGTATAAATGTAACTAGATTTTTCCGAAACAAAAACTATTCGTTTTCAAATAATAAAAGCTTTCATATAAGGAAAGGATTTCCAATTTGTGTTGAAAATTTTCAAGTTTGAAATGAAATTGTGAATTGTTTTGAAAGCTATGAATGAACCTTTGTGAAAGATTATTAAATCTTGTTTTGAAATCGAAAAGGATTTTAAATGGTGTATCTTTTATATAAAAGATTTGAATTAGAAACGGGTTTGAAAGCTATTAAATTTTTGATTTAAAGATTGAATGTGTTAATCCAAAATTGAAATGGAAATTGTTTTGAAATCTGTGAATGGATCTTTGTGAAAAATGGGTGAACTTTGTGAAGTGAATTTTTTTGTTTAAAGATTTAGAAATGGTAATTTGTTTAAACCATTTGAAAGGAAAGTTTTGGGTAATAAGTTGTGACTTAATTGAGATCCCAATATCCATATGTTTTTAAATATTGCGCTCATTATTCGGTTTAGCCGGGAGAGGACCTTGTGTCATATCCCATTCTGAATAATGATACGATATTATGGATAGCATTTGAAGATCGGTGGTGAAGACCGGATATTTTCGAAAGCGAAAGGATGACCCATCGAATGTCTCCACACTGAATGTCCCCGGTATAGAGATCTCCATATGTGATGGGAAGTCCGGACGTGATTAGGGATTATTCGGATTTGCAAGGGCTTCTTTTGAAGTGCATTTGGTTCCGTTCGAACCCAAAACAGACTCGTATGGATGTTTGTCTGACATTACACTTTGAGATGTAAAAACAGTTTCTATCAAATACATCTCTCTTTGGTGGCGGAGAATTTATTCTCTTAGCTTAACACCCTTCTCTGAGACGTACGAGCTCAGAGGTTATGTAGTTGATGGTTACTCGTGATACATTCCCAATTTGGTAATGTAGCATACGATGTGCTGTTGATAATTTGTTCATCAAAGCATGGATTTGTGAAAAAGCATAGCTTGTGGACGAGACTGCATCAGGATCACACAAATCGAAAATGGTCGAAACAGGAAAGATGCGGCAAGGTTGCAGGGGTCGCGCCCTTAGGGTATGTCCATTCCTTATGGAAAAGGGTGGTATCATGGTATGGAGCCCAGATACTTCACTCATGTGGACACTGTATACTTATTACTGTGTGATGTTGCTTTGTGGTTGAGGATCCTTGGATAAAGGTCGCAAACGACCGGAGGTGCTATATCTTTAGGTATTACTCCCGGGCAGGGAGGAAACCTACCTTGTATTAGTAGAGATCCGGGTAAGTTCTCGGGGCATCCCTCCAGAGGCGTACCCATGTAGCAATGGAAAGTTACTTGGCCTGACCATTTGTTGGAAAATCCAAAGAAACAATACACGCCCTATACGGTTTTAGTTGTATATCCTGTCATGGAATGTGGCGGCAACCTGCTATTGAACATGGTAGCTATAGTAGGCATACAATAATGGTTGTATGTTGGCTAAGGTTAATATTATACTTGCAAATGTTTTCCACTATGCACGAATAAAAATATCAAATGGTTTTCGCGTAGTAAGCATTTTTTACTATCATAAGGAGAAATTTCCTCCAATTCTGCATTTGCATGGTGTGTGTGGCGCGAGGCCTTATGGTAGTTTCATTTTCCAAAAAGCATTACGGATTTCAATGTTTTAAATTCTTTTGTTGTTTGTTTTAAAGATAAACAGTTTTTGTTTGCTTATACCAGTCCCATGACTGACCCAGAGTTTATTGTTCCCTTCCGAAACTTTGGGTGCCCACAATTTTCTACATGGGCAGCCTAGAGTTTGGTTTTTCAGATAATCGAATAATAGGTATAGATTCGATAGCTTTCGAAGTCTTAGTTTGGTAGCATTAGGAGATCTTCTCCAGTCTTTGGATAGCTTTCGAAGTTTTGGTTTGGCAATCGCGTTTGGGATCGCGTTTGCTACAAGTTCAGCTTGATGGTGGTTCGAGCAAGAATTTTAGAGCTTTGGCTTTGGAGATTTGGTTTGGAGTTGCAGATTTTGGATTCACTCTTCATTGAAGATCATATTTGAGTTATCTCTTCCGTTGTTATCATATTCCGTTGTGTATATTTGTCTCCGATATTGTTGTATCATATTGTATTCATTGTTGTATCAATGATCCATTATTCATTTTCTTCCGCTGTGTTGTTGTGCTTAATGTGTTATAAGCTCCGACGAGCCAGATTTAGCGTTTGAATCTGTGGCATTCAAGTACAAGTGAAGTACGGGTGCCGATCTTCGAAGGTCGAGTCAGGGTCGTTATAATTGGTATCAGAGCTGAAGGTTGAAACTTTAGCGCAGGAGTATAACACATTAGGTAACTCATTAGAGATAGGGTGAAGTATATCCTAGAATGAGTATATCCCTAAGATATCCATTCGTATGCTTCGGTAATTCTCTTACTATCCACTAATAGTGAGTATGAGTGCAAGAAGAGGACGAGATAGGGGACAGGGAAGTACCACTACAAATGGTCAATACCTGCAACAACAAGGAAACAATCTTTTCTCTATCAATCTCTTTTCATCATCATTAGATTTCAAATTCTTTGATTGATTCGTGGCAGCTCAAGGGAGAAGCTTTGGTGTGTTGGTGGTCCTTCAAATCGTTATAGATAAGTTTCTATCTCGTATTCTCTTCATCATATTTCTATCAATTTTTTGTTTTAAACTTTAATGAATTTGGAATATAAATTGGAATAAATTGGTAAATTAAATATGAAGTTAAATCAATATGTATCGATAAAACGATTTCGGTCAAAACAAAAATTTGAAATTCTATTGTAATTCCTTGTGTGGATCAAAGTCCGAAGGGGGACAATATACTTTGGGGCATTCCGACCTAAGTTGGAATTCATAACTAGTGTTTGAAAATTATGGAAGATTAGATCCACTATCTGTTCTTTTAGGTTTAGATACATTCTATGAATGGTTAGTTGTCCTCCGAACTAACCAATGCCCTGCATATTTCATAGACTAGATGACCAAGTATCTTGTGTAATAGTGAATGAGTTGGTCCTTATATTGTTGATGTTCTGATTTGGTGAACCAAATGCAGAATAGATAATCGGCTTGATTAATGAGTCGATTCTCTATCTTTGTGTATCCATCCTTTGCTGTCTCCCTGGCAAATTTTGAGGACGAAATTTTCTTAAGGGGGAATATGTAACAATCCCGTTTTTGAATCGAATTTAAATTGATAATTTATATAAATTGTGGATTAATATGAATTATTCAAATTTAATAAGATATATACTTTTTTATTTATATAAATTTAAAAAAAATGAATTTGAAACTCAAAATAAATATTTTAAATAGAATTGGATTGTAAATAAAAATTTAGATTTGAAATTTAAATATAAATGTATTGAAATATAAATTGGATTTTAAAACTATAACTTTAAAACTAATAAAAATTTGTTGTCTAATTTTAGTATATATGCATATGTATTATTTATTTATGTACATATATATCTTTTGAAATAAAAAGGATTTATATAAAGATATTTTTAACTTAAGTTTAAAATTAAAATGAGATAAATAAAATGGTTTAAAAGCATAAAACATGTTTCATAAATTTAAAAAAAGTAAGAATTAAAAACAAAGTTACAAATAAATTATAAACTAATTTAAAGATTAGGGGTTTAAGAATAAATTGTGAAACAAATTTGAAGAAAGGATTAAAACATAAAAAACACAATAGTTCAAAATTTGAATAGGATTTGATAGAACGATTTAATATACATTTTTCTTTTAAAAGTTACATTTGATAAAATCAAATTTGTATATATATACAATAATAAATACAAAAGTACAAATGTAAAAAGAATACAACTTGAATTCACATTTGTAAACTTAAGAATTCATACATTAACAAGTGTAGGAAAGAGAAGATAAGTAATGAACTAGTGTTCATTTAATTTACAAGTAATTTAACAAGTGGCATTTTATTTTGATTTTAATTTAGAAAACATGCATGAAAAAGAAATAACCAATTTTCAATATCCTTTCATCTTAATTAATTCACAAACCTAAAAGAAAAGAAAAATCAAAGACAAAAAATTTATCTCAATATCAAAGCAAAAGTAACAGCCTCTTTTTCAATCCACAAACTAGAAAAATTAAAACAGAAACCCGTTCTAATTCAGAACCAGTTCAAGTTTCCAACCACCTCAAATTATTCAACCTAAGATGATTCACTTAAGTAATTCAAGCAATGATTAAAATATGAAACAATAGAAAAAAAAGGGATTCAAAGCTTTAGCTTCAATACATCAGATTCCAGATTCAAGCAAGAAAATCAAAACCTGGAAGTTTTTAGCAAACCTGGAAATCAAAAGCATGAACCAAGCAATAAATCAGAGTTCAACTCAAAAAGCTTCAAGCCTTGATTCCAATATGAATTCAAATGAAAGTAGCAGAATCAAATCAATAATCATCTTAAGCATGCAAGTCCAGGCTTTGCTTTTCTGTTCTTCTCAAACACCCAGGGCCAAGTTTGCTTCTCTGTTTTCAAAATTGGACCAAGTGAGCAAACTCATTTAATCTCCCCTTATATCTTGATGTTTGTAGTTGATGCTTGAACCTATTATGAAAAATGTTGTTTGAGTGGTTAAATAGGCTTGCATCTGGTGTGTGTGTATGTGTATAATGGGTGTGCATGCCTATATGTGTATACATATATGTTCTGTTTAGTAACAAGATAATCAAAATTCAAGAAAAAATTCTATATCTCAAAATCTAGAAGGATTTAAGTAATAATCTTTAAAGCAAAAGTATTTGTAATGATTTGATTTAAATTTTAAAAATAAATCTATGTAGAAAATTTTTAGGAAATACTTCGAAATTTGGAAATTACAGTAAGATATTTTCAACTTGAAAATTCGAAAATTTTATTATCGAATATTGGTCGTATAAATGGATTTGTGTTTGAAACTATGATTTTTAAGATGAAAATCAGAATTTTTAGCTTTGTATTGAGGTGGGAATTTCAAGTTGAACAGAAAATGCAAAACGATCGAATTCTGGTGATCCACGTCGATCTGGGCATCGAAATTCATGGTGACGGAAGTTGATGTGTAGGGGAGCGTGGGAAAAATGTTCAAATTTTTTTTATTAATCATAGGAGATGAACAAGTTTAAATCAGGGTTTAAGATTCATTTTTGGTCAAGCCTGTTCTCAAAAGAACTGCGTCGCCATCGGGGTGTTTCTGGCGATCGGTCATGCGGGAGTTGTCTCGTGGTGGCGTGATGAGGTTGTGGTCGAAACGAAAGTGTCACAGGTGGCTCGTCATGGTAGGGCGAGGCTATTTTCCTGACGGTGGTTTAAGCATATGGGGGTGGTTGTATGGTTCGATTTTAATTTTTCGATCAATTGTGTAACAACCCGCATATTTATCGATTTTTATATTTAAATATTTTATTTAAATATTTTATCGTTAATCGGATTTTGGTCCGAAGCTACTTTTTGCAAACGGTCAAATTAGGACTCGAGACCACTTCCATTGAGTTCGAAACGTCGTTTGCAATCTTCTGAGTATAAACATTGATATGTTTGGGGTTAGTGGAATTTCACCACTTTTTCACTCGAGCCTTTGGTTTGGACTTTTAGCCCATTAGGCCCAAGTTCCACCCCCCTTCTTCTTCATTGCTTCATTTCATTTCCTAACACTAAAGCTTCAACAAAAATGGTGAATGGAATGAGAAATTAAAACTCCAAAGTCTTTGTTTTATTGCAACTCCAACATTCAACTCCAAATTCAAGAAGAAGACATCGGATTCAAGCTTGTGGTTGCTTCTCCATTTGCCTTCAAGCTTTGTTCTTCATTTTCATTGGGTTTTGGAGCAAAGGTGAGATTTTTATCTCACAATTCTAGTCTGTAACTATCTTGGGTTGTTGGGAATGATTCCCTATCACTTTAGCATGCATATTTGCTTTTGGTTTGGATTGGATTGGCGAAAAACTCCGATTTTTGGCGTTTTGGCGAAATTTCTGCATTTAGGTCGTTCTGGCCATTTTAGGTCGTTCGGAGTTAGGTCGTGTGGATCTTAGGTCGTAGGTCGCGTGCGAGATAGCTCCTAGATCGTTCTGGCCACTTTTCGTGTGTTTGGAGTTAGGTCGTTCACGACCTAGTACTTAGGTCGCTCGTGAGTTGGTGGCGTAGGTCGTAGGTCGTTTAACTCTTAGGTCGTTAGGCCTTGTGTGTGGAGTTAGATCGCCTGCTTTCCTTAGGTCGTAAGTCGCGTGTGCTTTAGGTCGCGCACTTTCTTAGGTCGCGTACCTTTAGGTCGCGTGTCCCCTCTACCCCAGTTAGGTCGTATGACTCAGCATCGTTAGGTCGTTCGACCTTTAGGTTGCTTGGCCCCTTCACTGCTTAGGTCGTTAAACCCTTCCTCTTTTGGGTCGCTCCCCTTTGTTTCTTAGGTCGTTATGGCCTTAGGTCGTGACATTTATAGGTCGCGGCAAAGTTAGGTCGCTCGACCCATGTTGCCGTTAGGTCGCTCGATCCTTGTTGCCGATAGGTCGCGTGCTTTCTTAGGTCGCGTACCTTTAGGTCGCGTGTCCCCTCTACCCCAGTTAGGTCGTATGACTTAGCATCGTTAGGTCGTTCGACCTATCTTGCACTCTTAAGTCGTTGCCTCCTTTCTCCTTAGGTCGCTCGACCTCCTTACCCACTAGGTCGAACCCCGTAAGCGGTGGCGTTGCCCCCGCACCCCCACCTTGGGGGGTTGCCACCCCCCCTGGACCCCCCCTCTGTAGGGGATCTTATCTGAAAAACATTGAGCTGATTTTCTTGGATTTTATTCACATCTCCGTATGCGATTTTTGTGACTGATTGTTTCTACAATTGCTTCTGTGTTTTGTCACTTTATAATATAAAGGTTTCAATACTAGTAGTAAATATCAAAACTCTTTTAACAAACAATTTCAACTCTATTTTTAATAACAAAGCTCTTTTCTTAAACCGTTTTCCAATCTATTAGTATATACAAGCCTTTACCTCACTCGGATGAGAAATCTAATTAAACGACTTAGTAAAACAAGTGGTATGAAACGCTTGCATTCACTTCGTCGGTTAATTCTTGGACTTGTTCGATTGAACCTCTTGTGACAATTTTATTAGTGAAGATTTACAGTTTGTTCGTAAATATTTAAGTTAAGCAAGTGGTTATGGGACATGAAGCTAAACTTCTATATTTACTAGCTTAGTGTAATTGACACTTCTCGTTGATCTTGATGATCGCTTTATGAATTAGACTAGCAATTGCGCGATGTCTCTTTCATTGCAAGGTTAGACTAGACACCACTTGTGTGATTCCATTCACACATACCTTTCTTCTTTTTGGTTAGTCTTGACCTCAATCTGTGTGATTCCACTCACACATGTGGGGTAGCTCCCCATGGTCTTCGGACCGTCATGTGATAGGCCTCTTTCCCTTTTTATGATTTCTGGATTTCTTGTGTTGATTTCTGGAATTTATCTCTTTGACTTGTCATGAGTACAAGTTTAGGGTATGATGCCCTCTTTGGATCTTTGAGAAGATTCTTGTGATATTGATTTATCTCTTATCGGTTGATCTCCTATTGATCATTAATTGCATACTTATAGTAGTATGTCAGTATGGATATTTTATGTTTATGCCATATCTTTTATTTTATATCATGTCATCTGATATTTATAGCTAGACTGATCCGTTTATTATTTTCTTATAAATAATACTCGGGTCAGGCCGAGATGTTACAGGTGCTACTGCTTGACTCCTCCCCCAGTGATTCACTACTCAGACTTTTGGCTACTTGTTTAGATTAGCAGCTTTTGTTGTTTACACTTGAGATATAGACTCATAGTTGTATTCTTTTGTATAGCACGCGTTGCTATTCTTTTGTATTATCGTGGATCTTTTTAGACCACTACTCTGATGTACACTTTTATGTGATATATATTCATATCTCTTTCCGCCTTTGTGATATGGATATCTGTGATTGATTCGCATGTTATGCTTACTTCTATATTTGTTTCCGAAGATCATTTTATAGCCACCGTGTGATAAGAAATTACACGGATGGTCGCTCCTCAACAGCCTTATTCTCCGCACTAGTTGACAGCACTACACCGTAGTGTTCTTGGCTAGCGTGGGTATAGAGGTGGGGCGTCACAAATTGGATAACCGGTGTTGTCATGGTGACTCAGGGGAGGATGGGTGATCTGTCGATGATCAGAGCATCGGCTAGAAGTGGCCGCGTCAATCGTGCATGTGCACGTGATATCCTCAATGTCTAGTGATGTCGAAAACTTTGGGAAGGAGATAGTTACTCGAGTTCATACTCGGGAAGAAGAAGATTTGGCTCGGGTGTGATTTTAACAGTTTTTAGATGTAAATCAAAACAAAGTTTACAAAAGAAAGAAAAAAAATAGAAGAAGAGGATGATTCTCGGGTTTAAGTTCGGGAAAATGACGGTGAGGCTCGATGTTATGCTCGTGTTTTTTTCCAATTGTCTCGGGTCTGTAGATTTTTATATAAGAACAGTTTTTTAAAACTTTAAAACAAATCAAGTTTAAATAAATTTCTTAATTAGCTCTTGTGTATAATAGTCATTTTACCTAAAGTTTGTAATTAGATAATGGTTTTAAAATAAATCGTAAATTTTTTTAAGTTTAAAATGATTAAATATATGTATGACCTTTATTTCAAAAGTTATTTTAAATAAACTTAATAATATTACAAATGTATTAATTTTTAATTAACATTTGAAGCCTAAGTTAGTTTATTTGTTAAAGGAAATTAATTACTTAAAGTTAATCACTTAATAAAAGTAATTAAGATAAATTTATGTAATGATTTAAGTTTGATTTAATCAAGTAATTAAAGAATAAATTACTTGATTTTAGTTATTAAAGATAATTATTTGATGTAAGAAAATATTAAGGATAATTACTTAATCAAAGATTGATTAAGGTTAATTAATTTCATAATTAAGAATAATTAATTAATTAGAAGATTAATTGATATATAAGTAAATAAGAAGTAATTAATTACTTAAAGATAATTACTTAGTTAAAGTAATTAATTAATGGTTAAAGTTAATTAAGTAATTAGGGATAATTACTTATTTTAATTAATTAAGGATAATTAATTAAATGATAATTAATTAAGGGTTAATTAATTAATTAATTAAGGATAATTAATTAAGGGTAATTAAATATTTAAGATTAGTTCTTTAATAATTAAAGTTTGATTTATTTATTAAGGTTAATTAATAAATAATTAAAGGATAATTAATTAACATAAATTGTAATTAATTAATGTTAATTAACCTGGATTAGTGATTAATCTGATTTCAATTAATCAGAAGATCAACTAAATCTTCCTCATGGATGACTGTATTCTATTGAATGTTGTGGATTATTTGTTATCTCTACAGTGTGATGCTTTGTGACATGAATTGCTTTAATTCAAGCTGTGATGAATGTAATTTACTTTATATGTGACAAACATATGTTATTTATGTATGAATCTGTGAATGGCGATAAGCATTATAGATTATACCGCTTATCGGTAGTTGCTATGTTTGAATATGTGCTGATTGATGATATTGCACTATTGTGTAAAACCCTTGGTCTACACCATACACACACAAATATGGATTGCACAAGAAAATTGGTTAAGTCACTGATCTTTTGAAATGGTTTAAAAGTTGAATTTTGAATTCAAATAGTTTGGGTTAAATATGAAATTTTGAAAAGAAGTTTAAAATTTAAATAATTTGGTTTGGATTTGAATTCAAAATTTGAAATTGAATTCTATGTTTGGAAATTATGATTTGAAAAGGTTATACAAGTTATAAATGTGTTTATATGGGTTTTAAACCATTTAAAAAGTATTGTTTTGGGAATTTGAATTTAAATCAAGCTTTATACTTGAAGGGCTTTAAATTGTATAAATGTAACCGGATTTTTCCGAAACGAAAACTATTCGTTTTCAAAAAATAAAAGCTTTCATATAAGGAAAGGATTTCTAACTTGTGTTGAAAAGTTTCAAGTTTGAAATGAAATTGTGAATTGTTTTGAAAGCTATGAATGAACCTTTGTGAAAGATTATTAAATCTTGTTTTGAAATCGAGAAGGATTTTAAATGGTGTATCTTTTATATAAAAGATTTGAATTGGAAACAGGTTTGAAGCTATTAAATCTTTGATTTAAAGATTGAATGAGTTAACCCAAAATTGATGTAACAGCCCAAATTTTTAACAAGTATTTTTCACTTGTATTTTTAAAACTTTGGGGTTTATTATATTAAAATCTAAATTTTAAAGTAATTAAAAAAAACAATTGACCAAATTTTTAATTAATTAATAAGATCTCTGAAAATTTTGACGTGGTTAAGAATTAACTTTAATTGGAAATTTGGGTTTTTTGTCGAAGATGGTAAATAACTTAATTTCTAGCAAAATCAAGTTTTAATTAAGAAATAAGATTTGAAAAAAAAAATTAGTGTATAAATAAACTATTTAATTACGCGTTTAAAATGCGTGTTATTGATGGAATATTTTTAACGCATATTTACTATATAAGAGAACGCGTAAATTTAAAAAGCGTCACTTTTATTATGAAACTGGGCGCATGTTTTGCATCGGTTTTTTACGCGTCTAAATTTATTACCTTGGATAAATAATCAAATAAATCAGTATACATGCATTTTAAGTGGGAAAGGAATAAATTTTCTTTCCGTTGACTCCACATATTTAATAAATAAAACCCATTGATTTTTCAATAACGTTCAAATCAAATATTCTTTTCCGTTTCTTTACTCTAAGAATCAACACTTTTCTTTGTTCAATTTTATAAACGTTCGCCAATTTTCTATTTTTCTAGACTGTTAAAACAACGCAATAATTTTTACCTTAGCTATAAAATGGATTATCTACCTTTTAAAGTTAAGTAATATTTTGAATAATACATTTCTTTGTCAATGGTAAATAGATCAGAAGAAAAAAAAAATGTAAACAAATTTTATTCCATTTAAGTAGTAAATTTTAAATTTTTATAGTGTATAAATGAATTGGGTAATTACGCGTTTAAAGGGCGCGTAAATTTAGGGAATAAATACCGTATATATATTTAAGAAAACGTATAGAATTTTAATCTGTTTTTTGGGTATATTTTGGGCATAAAATATTATGGCTATGGTACACATTCTTAAAAATATGACCTTAGTTGTAAATGAGTAAATTTATCAGTGGCATGTGTTTTAGAGGGAAGGAATTGTCTAGCGTTCAAATCAAGTATGTTGCCTCTAAATTCAACGCATTGTTTTAAAATTTTGATTTCCATAGATTTTTTTTCCATTCGACAAAATTTATTTCTTGCATTTTTCAAAACACAATTTTCTCCCAAATCTCAGTCATGCGCAGTATCCATTCTCCTATCTGCTTGCCTATTTCATATGCGTTTTTCTCTTTACCCATATTTCTTACGTTTATTTTTCTCTTTCCAGTAAAATTTACTTCCCAATTTATATATATTTTAATTTGATCAAATCATTTTCAAAATGCTAATAGTAAATGAAAGTTTCACTTTGTTTAAGGATAACTCTAATTGGAGTTTAAAAAAAAAATTGGATTATATACTTGCTTTAAAAATTTGTAATATTTGGTCCATTTGGATAATAAATCGCATTTTAATGGTAATAAGAATCAGAGAGAGAGATGTAACCAAAGTTTTATCTTTTTAATTTAGTAATAAATGTTAAGAATTTATAGCATATTAATAAACTGATAATTTCGCATTTAAGAGGGTACGATATTTAATGGTATAAATAACGTATATAGGAAAACGTATTAATAATAAAAATCAACGCATTCAATTTGCTTTAAATTTGGTATAAATCTTTGTATAGTAAAACTTTGCCGTTTCTTTATAAATCAATGCTGATTATAAAAATTTCAAATCCACGTACAACTTCATTTGGTTAATAGGTATATAATCTGTGATTTCCTTTTACCATTCTCAGCAATAAATTCTTGCTGTTTCTCCACCCCAGTCACATTTACTGCTTATTTAAAGCAAGAGCAAATATTTCCTAGATATTTTATTTTTCCTCTTCCTAAATTCGTGCACGTAAGAATGCATTTACAAAATAAAACGCTTGCCACTGGAAACGTTTGCAATCAATGAAAGAAATTTATTTCCTCACCTGTAGAACGAGATTTATGAAAAATCAAAGGAAAATCATGCAGCTTCCTTCTTTTACACGTTCAAATCAAAATTTTATCTTTGCCAAAAATTTATCAACGTATTCAATATCTGTTTAAATTTGTCATAAAATCTTTGCCAAAACTTTACCGTTTCTTCTTTTTAATAAACGTAATTATTTCCAAAATTTTAAAGGAGAAAAGAAACGTGTACAAATGTTGCCTAATATTCCTATCTGTTTCTTTGTGTAAATCCAAGCCACCGTGTAGTTAATTTAAAAATTTATTTCCTTCCTATTTTTGTTCACCTTAAATCACGCAAATATCCTCTAAGAAGAAATAAAAAAGAATGTGCATTTTAGCTTCGAAATTTATCCTACCTTACCATTTATCTACACTTAATTCACGGAAAAAAAAAATCTCCTCTGGAAAAATCAATAACCTCTGCATATATTTGTTCCCTGATCTCATTCGCCATTTCCTTGCATACAAAGCAACCCAATATTCTCCTATAAATTCAAGCCTCACATAATTTTTCATTTCATCTCAGCTTCTTCTCGCATGCAGCATCAGGTATGGCCTATGTTTATATTTTTCCTTCTTTCTCCTTTGCTTTCTTCTTCTTTATTTCCATTTTTTTCTCTTTTTTTGTTCACGCAAAGGCTTAAAACTCCACCACCTTAGGCTATGACTCCTCCTTCACCACTATATCCCTGCCCTCCTCCTTTACCACTGATGTCAGCCTCTCCTCCAAATAAAATTGCACGATTTTTTTTCATAAACTGATAACTAAGGTTTTATGTCATCTAGCCATCCTTCAAGATTTTCAGTAGTGAATTTGACCAATTTATTTTAGAAATAAAATTTAAACTTTACCCAAAATATAATAGAGTAAAATTAAAAAAAAATGAATGGAGGAGAAAGTATGCGTGTGGGTCATAAGTGTCCAAACTAGGTTGCAACAGTAGTTAGAGAAGGAAAATGATTAATAATAATAATTGAATAAGCAAATATAAGAATCGGCTGTAGGAGGGTTTTTGTACCAGTGAAGAAGTGTTCATATAATTAGTATTGTGAGTGTATATGTATTATCAACGTTATGCGCATAAAATTCTTTTATGATGTCGAGAATTAGATTTAAATTATTAGTGTTTCCGCCACTTGTAGAAATAAAAAGGGGTGAAAGTAAGTAACGGGCAAATTTTTGAACCGAGCTTTGAGAACGTAGTCTAACCGTGTGGTGGAGTAGTCGAGCGTATGGGGCGAATTTATTTCCATTCGTTCCCTTTTGTTTTGAGAATTTCGGGTTAAAATTTTTCTTAGTTTTGATTCATTCCCTTTTCAAAATATAAATCTGGTCGCAGCCTCTGCATCAGTTTGATCGTGCTTCTGTGCGTTTTCTCTTTTCCAAGTGTTACCATCGTTGGAAATCAAACTTTCTACAGCATTCAGGTGAGTATTTCTCACCAGACAAATATACCTATATATCTGTGAATTTATCACAAGTGTAATTGTAATTTATTTTATTAAATTTTATCTGTCTGTGATATAAGCGTATGATGTTAAACCCCATTATTAATTGACACATCATCAGTTGTTTATTTATTTTATATTATTGCAGTTATACTATTTAATGCTTATTCACTGTTAAATCATCACTGCAAGTTCCCTGTAAATTTGAGATCGTTATAGGCTGAAATGATAGGCCTGTACTATAATTATTTATTCATTTATTTATTTAATCATTTAATTTTAAATATTTAACTTGGGATTGCGGGTTTGAAATGATAGAACCCCGGGTTTTTGTAAATTGCGGATTGAAATGATATATATCCGTATCACTTGACCTAGGCTAGAAAACTATATACAGACCCGTGGTTTATATAATATTTTTCTGAAATATTTTAAAATAATTTAAATGGAAAGTTTATAATATTCTGGGATAAATGTATTTAAAGAATTTTTATAAATTTATAAAGATTTTTGAATAAATCAAAATGTTAAATAAATGTTTAAGTAAATTTTTGGAATATAACTTATTTTGGAAATTCTGAATTGTTGTTATATGTGAGATTTTATTTAAGTAAATTAATAAGTTATATCTTGGAATGTAAAACTAAAATTTAAGATTAATAATCTATTACAACATTTAAATGCTGTCTTTATAAATGAACTATTTTAACCTATAGACTTTAGGTAGCATTTCATAAGTGATACGGAAACTGAATTTTGATTGTTTTAAACAAAAGTTATGAAAATAATCTTTGGGAAAAGGTTGAAATTTTGAAATTTAATATGTAATTTATAAAAATAAGGAATTGACTTTAAATATTTTTAATGGAAGGATTTAACTTTTAAATGTGAGTTGAAAGGCAATAAATTCCTAAATAAATTAAATAGATTTAAATGGTATTTTTATAGAATGACTGATGTTTAAATAAATAATGTTTAAAAGGTTATTTCAATTTGAAAAGTATAAATACCATTTTTAAAAGTTGTAAACACGGTTTATAATAACGTTTGGTTGTTAAAGAGACCGGGATCGGATATCTGGCATACTCTCTGTCGAGACCGAAAACCACTTTGACAACCGTGTACGTGGTGGAGATTCCAGAGTGAAGTAGGATGGTGGTGACGTTTTCTTGAGGTAAATACGTGGACCCGACTCCCGTGAGTTGGCATAAGGTGGCTAAAACAGGAGCGATTGACGGATTAATGAGGTAGCACCTCTGATCGGACGCACTTCTTCGTATGCCATTCTATTGCTTTTGTGATTGTTTGGTGCGCACCTTTGATTTGGGAGTGTTGTTCGAGGTGGGCGGTAGCTGTGGCTACGCGTTTCCATCGGTCCGGAAGCGTAATTGGTATATCTACCCTGGCATTGCCTAGTTGTGCCGTGTCACCTACCCTAGCACACCTTATACGATTTTGGTTTTGTACCATACCTATGGAGTGCCCTCTGACGACGCCCAGTACGGGGGAGATTACGGTACTGTATAGACTATGGGAATATATTACGTGTTAAGGTGGAAAATGTAAATCCTTAACGCTATTTAAAAGTAAGTTTATTTAACTAATAGACATTATTATAATAGCGAATATTACTACATAGTAAATAGTTTAACGGATCCTTAGAGGATGGGCGGTCCCAAGCATCCTTTAAGTTACTTGCTCTATATTACAGTACACTTGAATTAGCTTACACTATATAGGTATGTATGTCCTGACTCGAGTTTTTATGTTTTATTTTACGCTCGGGTCAGCCTGAGTTGCAGTTCAGTTTTCATCCCGGAGCTAGGATTTCTGTAGATCACTTTCAAGCTGTTGGCAAACTTCCCTTCCAGTTCTTTATCTAAATTTATGAAATCAAGACTAGTGGACATTTAGATTGTTCTACTGATGATTTAA
Organism: Allium cepa; assembly: GCA_030765085.1. Classification (NCBI taxonomy): domain Eukaryota; kingdom Viridiplantae; phylum Streptophyta; class Magnoliopsida; order Asparagales; family Amaryllidaceae; genus Allium; species Allium cepa. The sequence continues at coordinate 983,921,746 of CM060929.1, read as the reverse complement.
AACTATATTTGGATTAAAGACTATGTAATTTTGTTTGATTAAGACTATTTATAGTGGCTTCATGAACCACTAAGTATTTTTAAATTCCGCTGCGAGTATTCTGATTCTGTGTCTGTGATTCTGTGATTAATTATTTACTGTATATTTTGAGATTTGCCAAATTTTATTTACAACGCGGTATTTTGAACAATTCAAGTCCGACATGTGCGGATGCGAATGGTTGAAAATATCGGGTCGTTACATTTGGTATCAGAGCCTTGGCTCTAGGCAAAACTTAGAATGTATGGTAAATTTGATTTACAGAATCACTTTCATTCGAGCTTGAATCTCTTCCTTTTGATTCGATTTCCTTTGAATTTTGGAACGTTCCCTGCGGTTCCAAAGTTCATTCGTGTCCCTCACTATTCTTCTTCTTTCGATTTCTGGAGTATCCTATAACTCCATTTCGGATGATCTTTATAGTGAATTGGCGGTCTCGCCAATATTCTAATAAAGTGGTGAAACTCCTTTACAAGTAGCATTGATTCACCAGAGATTTATATTTAACCTCGGTTTAGATGCTAGCATCTTTGGTTATTTCGAACTCTATCTCTTCGGATCGAATGGTAAATCTACATTCGATCTGACTCTTTAAGTCACGGTTGACCAGGTTAAGGTTGCTCGCGATTTATATAAACTTATCTAGTTCCTTATTCTGTTATTTAATCATCGGATCTTCTGATTCCAATTTATCTTTAAATCAAAATTCTCTTTGATTTGAATCCATCAAATTTGAATCTCTATCCTTGTTTGAAAAATTTATTCCTATATTTGGGAAAAATCTAATATTATATATAAGTATAATTTTCAGAATTTTATAATTAATTTAACTAGTTGTTAAGAGATAATAGTTTTGATTTTATTTATGGTTTTATAGACCATGTGTTTTGTCTGATATAAATAATTGAATATAAACAAATGGTTATAAATTAATTTGGAAACAGAAATGAATTTAAAACCAGAACTTGAGAATTCAATTTTCGATGGTTTCAAACCTTGTGTTTAAAATTTTAAAGGGAGATATTATTTAAAATATTTTCAAATAAAAATTTGTTTCCAAAGAATTTTAAAGGTTTAAAAATCAGTGCTCTTCTCCTTGTCGCTAGGAAATAATTTCGGTGATGACAGCAACATTATCGACATTCATTTTCGAGTTTCAAAGTGAAAAGACCATTCTGTAGTCTTGCTACAGTGTTACCTTGAGAATTTAATTGATTTGAATCTCTAAAATATGACTTGATTTATAATATATAGATATATGATTTAAATTTGATTTGACATATTATGTACATATATTTATTTGGGTTGAAGGGAATTAGAAATTTAATTCTTAAATTTTATCTTGAGGAATAATTTAAAAAAAAACCAAATTTTTGAATAAATAATTCCAACTTGAGATAATTGAATTTGAAAATTTTATTTGTATAATAATCAATTTCGTTTCAATATAACTTACTTTGATTTTCAGAAGTTAACAATCTAATTGGATAATATACAATATAAAATGATTTATAAATAAAATTTGAGTGGTTATAATAAATGTTATACACTTAAATTCTAGTTATAAAAAGATTAACAGAGGTAAATAAAATAAAAGGGTAATGGAATAATTTTCAATATAAAATGATGTTAAGGAACTAAGAATGAATTTAAACATTTGTAATAAGTGTAAACATAATTGACATAGATGAGAAAAATATATTGAGAGAAATAAATTTAATTATAGTTTGGAATAAAGAAGAAACTAAATGGGGAATTTAGTTTATTTTAGGAAATGGTAAATTTACTTTAACAATTAAGTTAAATTACCATTTCAAATTTGGATTAAAATTAAACATTTTTAAATTAGAATGTTATAATACGTTGTGTAAAACTTGGATAAAAAAAATGATTTTTTAAGTGTAGGGATATTATATAAGTAAATATGTAAATAAATAAATGTTAAAATTTTAAGTATAAATAGATGAAATCAATGATTAATTTAAAATTGAATTTTTATTGTTTAGATTAATGATTCTAATTTAAATTTCAATTTAGTTTTCTTTCAGGTTGTTTCTATTCCCCTACCTTCTTCCTTTTCGAGGACGAAAAGTTCTGAGTGGGGGAGAGTGTAACAGCCCAAATTTTTAACAAGTATTTTTCACTTGTATTTTTAAAACTTTGGGGTTTATTATATAAAAATCTAAATTTTAAAGTGATTAAAAAAAACAATTGACCAAATTTTTAATTAAATAATAAGATCTCTGAAAATTTTGACGTGGTTAAAAATTAACTTTAATTGGAAATTTGGGTTTTTTTGTCGAAGATGGTAAATAACTTAATTTCTAGCAAAATCAAGTTTTAATTAAGAAATAAGATTTGAAAAAAAAAATTAGTGTATAAGTAAACTATTTAATTACGCTTTTAAAATGCGTGTTATTGATGGAATATTTTTAACGTATATTTACTACTTAAGAGAACACGTAAATTTAAAAAGCGTCACTTTTATTATGAAACTGGGCGCGTGTTTTGCATCGGTTTTTCACGCGTCTAAATTTATTACCTTGGATAAATAATCAAATAAATCAGTATATATGCATTTAAGTGGGAAAGGAATAAATTTTCTTTCCGTTGACTCCACATAATTAATAAATAAAACCCATTGATTTTTCAATAACGTTCAAATCAAATATTCTTTTCCGTTTCTTTACTCTAAGAATCAACACTTTTCTTTGTTCAATTTTATAAACGTTCGCCAATTTTCTATTTTTCTGGACTGTTAAAAAAACACAATAATTTTTACCTTAGCTATAAAATGGATTATCTACCTTTTAAAGTTAAGTAATATTTTGAATAATACATTTCTTTGTCAATGGTAAATAGATCAGAAGAAAAAAAATGTAAACAGATTTTATTCCATTTAAGTAGTAAATTTTAAATTTTTATAGTGTATAAATGAACTGGGTAATTACGCGTTTAAAGGGCGCGTAAATTTAGGGAATAAATACCGTATATATATTTAGGAAAACGTATAGAATTTTAATCTGTTATTTCGGTATATTTTGGGCATAAAATATTATGGCTATGGTACACATTCTTAAAAATATGACCTTAGTTGTAAATGAGTAAATTTATCAGTGGCATGTGTTTTAGAGGGAAGGAGTTGTCTAGCGTTCAAATCAAGTATGTTGCCTCTAAATTCAACGCATTGCTTTAAAAATTTGATTTCCATAGATTTTTTTTCCATTCAACAAAATTTATTTCTTGCATTTTTCAAAACACAATTTTCTCCTAAATCTCAGTCATGCGCAATATCCATTCTCCTATCTGCTTGCCTATTTCATATGCGTTTTTCTCTTTACCCATATTTCTTACGTTTATTTTTCTCTTTCCAGTAAAATTTACTTCCCAATTTATATATATTTTAATTTGATCAAATCATTTTCAAAATGCTAATAGTAAATGAAAGTTTCACTTTATTTAAGGATAACTCTAATTGGAGTTTAAAAAAAAAATTGGATTATATACTTGCTTTAAAAATTTGTAATATTTGGTCCATTTGGATAATAAATCGCATTTTAATGGTAATAAGAATCAGAGAGAGAGATGTAACCAAAGTTTTATCTTTTTAATTTAGTAATAAATGTTAAGAATTTATAGCATATTAATAAACTGATAATTTCGCATTTAAGAGGGTACGATATTTAATGGTATAAATAACGTATATAGGAAAACGTATTAATAATAAAAATCAACGCATTCAATTTGCTTTAAATTTGGTATAAATCTTTGTATAGTAAAACTTTGCCGTTTCTTTATAAATCAATGCTGATTATAAAAATTTCAAATCCACGTACAACTTCATTTGGTTAATAGGTATATAATCTATGATTTCCTTTTACCATTCTCAGCAATAAATTCTTGCTGTTTCTCCACCCCAGTCACATTTACTTCTTATTTAAAGGAAGAGCAAATATTTCCTAGATATTTTGCTTTTCCTCTTCCTAAATTCGTGCACGTAAGAATGCATTTACAAAATAAAACGCTTGCCACTGGAAACGTTTGCAATCAATGAAAGAAATTTATTTCCTCACCTGTAGAACGAGATTTCTGAAAAATCAAAGGAAAATCTTTCAGCTTCCTTCTTTTACACGTTCAAATCAAAATTTTATCTTTGCCAAAAATTTATCAACGCATTCAATATCTGTTTAAATTTGTCATAAAATCTTTGCCAAAACTTTACCGTTTCTTCTTTTTAATAAACGTAATTATTTCCAAAATTTTAAAGGAGAAAAGAAACGTGTACAAATGTTGCCTAATATTCCTGTCTGTTTCTTTGTGTAAATCCAAGCCACCGTGCAGTTAATTTAAAAATTTATTTCCTTCCTATTTTTGTTCACCTTAAATCACGCAAATATCCATTCGTTCCCTTTTGTTTTGAGAATTTCGGGTTAAAATTTTTCTTAGTTTTGATTCGTTCCCTTTTCAAAATATAAATCTGGTCGCAGCCTCTGCATCAGTTTGATCGTGCTTCTGTGCGTTTTCTTTTTTCCAAGTGTTACCATCGTTGGAAATCAAACTTTCTGCAGCATTCAGGTGAGTATTTCTCACCAGACAAACATACATATATATCTGTGAATTTATCACAAGTGTAATTGTAATTTATTTTATTAAATTTTATCTGTCTGTGATATAAGCGTATGATGTTAAACCCCATTATTAATTGACACATCATCAGTTGTTTATTTATTTTATATTATTGCAGTTATACTATTTAATGCTTATTTACTGTTAAATCATCACTGCATGTTCCCTATAATTTGAGATCGTTATAGGCTGAAATGATAGGCCTGTACGATAATTATTTATTTATTTATTTAATTGTTTAATTTTAAATATTTAACTTGGGATTGCGGGTTTGAAATGATAGAACCCGGGGTGTTTGTAAATTGCGGATTGAAATGATATATGTTCGTATCACTTGACCTAGGCTAGAAAACTATATACAGACCCGTGGTTTATATAATATTTTTGTGAAATATTTTAAAATAATTTAAATGGAAAGTTTATAATATTCCGGGATAAATGTATTTAAAGAATTTTTATAAATTTATAAAGATTTTTAAATAAGTCAAAATGTTAAATAAATAAATGTTTAAGTAAAATTTTGGAATATAACTTATTTTGAAAATTCTGAATTGTTGTTATACGTGAGATTTTATTTAAGAAATTAATAAGTTATATCTTGGAATGTAAAACTAAAATTTAAGATTAATAATCTATTACAACATTTAAATGCTGTCTTTATAAATGAACTGTTTTAACCTAGACTTTAGGTAGCATTTCATAAATGATACGGAAACTGAATTTTGATTGTTTTAAACAAAAGTTATGGAAATAATCTTTGGGAAAAGGTTGAAATTTAATATGTAATTTATAAAAATAAGGAATTGACTTTAAATAGGTTTAATGGAAGGATTTAACTTTTAAATGTGAGTTGAAAGGCAATAAATTCCTAAATAAATTAAATAGATTTAAATGGTATTTTTACAGAATGACTGATGTTTAAATAAATAATGTTTAAAAGGATATTTCAATTTGAAAAGTATAAATACCATTTTTAAAAGTTGTAACCACGGGTTATAATAACGTTTGGTTGTTAAAGAGACCGGGATCGGATATCTGGCATACTCTCTGTCGATACCGAAAACCACTTTGACAACCGTGTACGCGGTGGAGATTCCAGAATGAAGTAGGATGGTGGTGACGTTTTCTTGAGGTAAATACGTGGATCCGACTCCTATGAGTTGGCATAAGGTGGCTAAAACAGGAGCGATTGATGGATTAATGAGGTAGCACCTCTGATCAGACGCACTTCTTCGTATGCCATTCTATTGCTTTTGTGATTGTTTGATGCGCACCTTTGATTTGGGAGTGTTGTTCGAGGTGGGCGGTAGCTGCGGCTACGCGTTTCCATCGGTCCGGAAGCGTAATTGGTATATCTACCCTGGCATTGCCTAGTTGTGCCGTGTCACCTACCCTAGCACGCCTTATACGATTTTGGTTTTGTAACATACCTATGGAGTGCCCTCTGACGACGCCCAGTACGGGGGAGATTACGGTACGGTATAGACTATGGGAATATATTACGTGTTAAGGTGGAAAATGTAAAGCCTTAACGCTATTTAAAAGTAAGTTTATTTTACTAATAGACATTATTATAATAGCGAATATTACTACATAGTAAATAGTTTAACGGATCCTTAGAGGATGGGCGGTCCCAAACATCCTTTAAGTTACTTGCTCTATATTACAGTACACTTGAATTAGCTTACACTATATAAGTATGTATGTCCTGACTCGAGTGTTTATGTTTTATTTTACGCTCGGGTCAGCCTGAGTTGCAGTTCAGTTTTCATCCCAGAGCTAGGATTTCTGTATATCACTCTCAAGCTGCTGGCAAACTTCCCTTCCAGTTCTTTATCTAAATTTATGAAATCAAGACTAGTGGACATTTGGATTGTTCTACTGATGATTTAAAACTATATTTGGATTAAAGACTATGTAATTTTATTTGATTGAGACTATTTATAGTGGCTTCATGAACCACTAAGTATTTTTAAATTCCGCTGCGAGTATTCTGATTCTGTGTCTGTGATTCTATGATTAATTATTTACTGTATATTTTGAGATTTGCCAAATTTTATTTACAACGCGGTATTTTGAACAATTCAAGTCCGATATGTGCGGATGCGAATGGTTGAAAATATCGGGTCGTTACAATTGAAATGGAAATTGTTTTGAAATCTGTGAATGGATCATTGTGAAAAATAAGTGAACTTTGTGAAGTGAATTTTTTTGTTTAAAGATTTTGAAATGGTAATTTGTTTAAACCATTTGAAAGTAAAGATTTAGGTAATAAGTTGTGACTTAATGGAGATCCCAATATCCATATGTTTTTAAATATTGCGCTCATTATTTGAATGTGTGTCTGACATTACACTTTGAGATATAAAACCAGTTTCTATCAAATACATTTCTGTTTGGTGGCAGAGAATTTATTCTCTTAGCTTAACACCCTTCTCTGAGACGTACGAGTTCAGAGGTTATGTAGTTGATGGTTACTAGTGATACATTCCCCATTTGGTAATGTGGCATACGAAGTGCTGCTGATCATTTGTTGATCAAAACACGGCTTTGAGAAAAAGTATTGCTTTGTGGAAGAGACCGCATCAGGACCTCACAAACCAGAAATGGTAGAAATAGGAAAGATGCGGCAAGGTTGCAGAGGTCGCGCCCCTAGGGTATGTCCATTCCTTCTGGAAAAGGGTGTTATCATGATATGGAGCCCAGATACTTCACTCATGTGGACACTGTATATTTATTACTATGCGATGTTGCTTTGTGGTTGAGGATCCTCGGATAAAGGTCGCAAACGACTGGGGGTGGCATATCTTTAGGTATTACTCCCGGGAAGGGAGGAAACCAGCCGTGTGTTGGCAAAGATCTGGGTAAGTTCTCGGGGCATCCCTCCAGCGGCGTACCAATGTGGCATTGGGAAGTTCCTTGGCCTGACCGTTTGTTGGAAAATCCAAAGAAACAATACGCGCCCTGTACGGTTTTAGTTGTATAACCTACCATGGAATGTGGCGGTAACCTGCTATTGAACATGGTAGCTATAGTAGGCATACAATAATGGTTGTATGCTGTCTAAGGTTAATATTATACTTGCAAATGTTTTCCACTATGCACTAATAATAATATCAAATGGTTTTCGCGTAGTAAGCATTTTTGACTATCATAAGAAGAAATCTCCTCCAATTCTGCGTTTGCATGGTGTGTGTGGTGGGAGGCCTTATGGGTAGTTTCATTTTCCAAAAATCATTACAGATTTCAATGTTTTAAATTCTTTTGTTGTTTGTTTTAAAGATAAACAGTTTTTGTTTGCTCATACCAGTCCCATGACTGATCCGCAGTTTATTTTTCCCTTTCTAAACTCTGGTTGACCATAATTTTCCACACGTGCAGTCTAGAGTTTGTTTTTTAGATAATCGAATAATAGGTATAGATTCGATAGCTTTCGAAGTCTTTAGTTTGGTAGCATTAGGAGACCTTCTTCAGTATTTGGATAGCTTTCGAAGTTTTGGTTTGGCAATCGCGTTTGGGATCGCATTTGCTACAAGTTCAGCTTGATGGTGGTTCGAGCAAGAAGTTTAGAGCTTTGGCTTTGGAGATTTGGTTTGGAGTTATAGATTTTGGATTCACTCTTCATCGAAGATCATATTTGAGTTATCTCTTCCGTTGTTATCATATTCCGCTGTGTATATTTTTCTCTGATATTGTTGTGTCATATTGTATCAGATATTGTATTCATTGTTGTATCAATGATATATGATTCATTTTCTTCCGATATGTTGTTGTACTTAATGTGTTATAAGCTCTGACGAGCCAGATTCGGCGTTTGAATCTACGGCATTCAAGTACAAGTGAAGTACGGGTGCCGATCTTCGAAGGTCGAGTCAGGGTCGTTATATAAGTGGTAATAGTAATACGACCAAATTGAAATTGAATGAAGATAAGTTTGAAATGGATCCAAACTGAAACTAAAATCCTAAATTTGTAAAAGTGTTTCAGAATAAGATAATAATGAATTGGTTTTCGGATATGATAATCTTGGTAATTATCATAAATGGTTGTTGTGTTTAATAATGAAATGTTTGTTAATGATTAAGCAAAATGAAATGTTTTGGGGAAGTAAACATTTAGGTGAGCATGACTTATAAATTTGAATTGAAGATAATTTAAATTTTGAAGTTTTAAATCTAAGTCCAGAAAATTTGGAATTTGTTTCAAAGTGCTAAAAGAAATAATAAATAGTATTATTTGAATAAAAGGGTCCTGTTTCAAACAAAAGTTGTTTGAAAATTTAAAAAGAAATTTGTTTTGAATTAAAACCAAGAGTAGTTTAAAAATTTATGGTGTGTGTAAAAGGAAATGAATATATAAAATGAGGGATATACATAATATCAAAGATGATTTGAAATAAACTCTAAGTGTTGAGTTTGAATTTTCCCTTGGAATGTGATATGAAAACCCAAAGTGATAAGTTTTTGAACTTATAAGTGGGAAGATTATTAATTTGTGGTTTAAAATTTGAAATGGGAACTCAAATTAGGTAAGGATGACTGGATTAAATTGAATTGAATTTAACTTTGGGAAAGTTAAAGAAGTTTAACAAACAACCTGAATTGGAAATTTCAGTACAAAATTGAGATTTAACTTAGGAAGTTAAATGGGTTGATTTGAAATGGGAGTTAGATGTGATTTGAAATGGGAGTTAGATGTGATCTCAAAAACAGGTTTGAGATCTGAAAATGGGTAATGGATGTTATGGAGGGATGCTTTATAATAATTTGGAATGTTTATATATTTTATCCTGCAATCATTAGTTATCTTTAAACTTTGAATTGGATTAGTTTAAAATGAATTAAAAAGTGGATTTAAATAGTCTATGTATCCATTACTGAAGGTAAATGAAAAACCTTATTTTGAAACTATTTAAAAGGCTTGATTCTTGAAATGATATTGTAATAATAGAATGGGATCACTTTGAACTTAAAGATTTAAATGTTAGAAATTAGTTTGCTGAAAATTTGTTAAGAATTGGTGTTGAAGTTAAAATTGGGTAATAAATGGGATTCTGAAGATTAAGTCATTTAAAAAATTTGAACTCTAATTTGAACCTTTTAATAAGTTAAGTTGAGGTAATTTAAAATAGAATTTTGAAATTTGAACTCAGAATTAAATTGTTTAAAGATTTAAGTTGTTAATTTAAAAATAAAGGTTGGTTTGATTTAAAGGATTAAATCAACATTTAAAATTTTAACTCGAATTTATATAATTCGAGATGGTTTTAAGTTGAGAGTTGAATAGAATTAGTTCAAACTGAATTTGATTTGAATTAACTGGAATTGTGATTGAAGATGGATAAGCATAAGTTCAAATGGAAAATTCGAATTGAAATAATTTGACGTGAAATTGAAGTTGAATAAGTTTGAATTTCAAATGGGAGTTGATTTGAATATGGTATAGAAATTGAAGTTAATTTAAATTGAATTGGAATTTAATCAAATTAAAAGGAAGTGGAAATTGGAAATTGATTGGAAATGGAAATTGGGTATAGAACAGTTTGGCTCTGAACTATATTTTTCAAATAAAATTGTTTTAATACAACTGTTTTTAAATCTATTTTTCCCTAGCTATTTACCATACAACTTTTCTTTTTAAAACCTAAAACTATCTTATACTTATTTTACAACTTCTTTTGGAACTATTTAACTATTTTTCAACAATTTTACAACTATTTTTTTTAATTACTATTTTGCAATTATCTAATTATTCTACAACTATTTGACTATTTTACAACTTTCTTAAAATTATTTAATTAGTTTACTACTATTTGCAACTAATAACTATTTTACAACTACTTATCTATTTCAAAAAATTTCAAGCTATTTTCTTAATACAAGTTGGTCAGAGTGTAAACTATCTATAATTGAATACCAATTGAGATAAGAATTGAAGTGTTAACATAAATGGAAAGTGGGAGCAATTATGGATAAGTGAATAGAATCAAAATGAAGGTGAATAGAAAAGAGAATTTATTTAACTAATAATCAATAAAGATAAATACATAGGATATACGTATATTATTCTATTTGCATAATGATTTGATCCAGATTCGAGCATAGAATTTTGAGATAGTATATCGATTCGACTTAGGATTTTTTGCTCGATTTTTGACCGCGAACCCTGGATATGAATTTTTGATTGATTCTAGAAATTCTCTATCATAGTTAGGCTATGCAAGGAGAATGACGATTTCTAATCAAGAAACCAGATCTGAGTCCGCACTGGGAAGTAGGATGGACGATACTAGTTCGAAAGTGAAATTGTCTAATCGAGTGAGTGATCAGATTTGATATTGCGTACGGATGATATGCATACATCGTAAGGGTTTGAATGAAATTGATATTGGAAATCTGTGGATAAAAATTGTAAAGTGATTTTTGAAATAGAAAGGTATATTTTGGAAAATGAATGATGAAATAAAATGGAAGTTGGATATTTCTATGATTAGAACTCATTTTATAGAAAAGTAATATGGTATGTAACTTTATAAAAGCAAATGAAATTGGAATATTTGATTTGGTATAAATTAAGTTATATATATATTTATAGATATGATAAACTCCTCCGATGTTAATCTAAAAAACCAGAAGAAACGGTTTTGAAAGAATTTGAAGTTTAAAAAGGGAATTTATACAAATATGAAGTGACCCAAAGATTTTTCAAGGTTATATATAACTACATATATATAAATTGTTTTATGAGAATGATTTTGGGAAAAACGTTTTGGAACCTATGGATTTGGAAAAGGTTTTTGATTTTTGGGTAAAATCAATTTCGGAAATTTGGAAAGCCAACTTTGGAACTATCGATTTGAGATATCGATTTTGTGTAAAGGAGATTTTGATGTAAATCATAAAGGGTATGATTTGAAAGATACTATAAGTGTATAGTATAAAATGTTTTGAGATTTGGCTCTGGGGAAAAAGGCGCTCCCATTGAAATGAACTTCATTAGGAGATCCATGGGGTGGGTCTGCCTTGAGCCATAAGGGGGAGGCTCTAAAGTTGATCCTGTGAGGAAGTCCGGATAAACTGAAGTTCCTGAGGATTATGTATAGTGGGTAGCGAAAGTCGAGGGCGCTGATGCCTAATGAAACTTTTGGGTTATGCTGTGACGACAGTGTAACTCGATGTCACTGCGATCTACTATGGACCATAGCGGAAGTCGTGTGTGCCGTAAGAGCCAACAGTCTACGTTTGATTTTGCCGCGATGGCAATGTAACATCGGTAGATTGTGACCTATGATGACAAAGCGAAAGTCGAGAGGCCTTAAGAGCCTAAGGCTACATTGGGACTTGACTGATGTAGTTTGCGACTTATGTGGGAGTGGTGAAGTTTCATTTGGCAGTGAAAATCAAGGGCGCCGATGCCTATAGTAACATGGACTTTTGGTGTGATGGCAATGTAACCTAGGATGTAACTGCAATCTGTGTCGGATTCTATGGCATAATCGAGGGGCGCGGAGTGCCTATAGTTACCTATGGATTTTGCCGGGATGGCAACGTAACCATCGGGTTGACTGTGACCATGGAGGGGGTGATAATTTCTAGAGCATTCTCATCAAAGATATTTCCTCTATTTAAAAAATGTTTTCTATATTTTCATAAAGTTTTCCAAAATGTTTTTCCAAATATTTTCACTGGGTGTTGAAAATGAATCTACTAAGTACTTATAGATTTTCAGTCCTACGCCAGATCAACGTATGTCTGAATTTCTGTGAGAACAAGGATGGACTAGTTGAGACATCTAGTTATAAAAAGTATTTTTATAAAAACTATTTTATAATATTATATGGATTTTAAAAGAGTTTTAAAAATGATCAAAGAATAATTTATCTGATTGAAGAAATTCTGGCTTCGTTCCTTTTCGGGAAGGAAAAGATTCAAAGGGGGAAGGAATGCGATAACCCAGATTTTGGGATATTTGTTTTTGATAATTAACTGGGTTAATTAGTATGAATACTGATTTATAAATTGAATAAATAAATCTGATAATAAATATTTATATCAGGATAAATATTTATTTGATAGTCTCCTAATATAATTACTTAGAATCGACAAATTATTCTTTTAAAACAAATGATAATGTGTTGTTATAAGTATATATATGAGTAGAAATTAAAATAGAATTTGAATTGGAAATTCAAAGAATAAAATATCTTAAAATAAATTGGATATAAAATATATATGTATATGATTTTATTATGTATATAATTTGTTTTATATTATTTTTTTAAATTATTTTATTTATATAAATTAAGGAAAGTAATTAATAAATAGAAAATTAATATAAAATTTTTATGAAACATTTAAACATATAAATAAAGAATATATATAAAACTAGTGTATTGTATAACTGTTATAAGTATATAATTAGAATTTTATATCATTTACTTTTAAATTTTATATAGATAAATTAGAGAGGAAGTTTAAATATAAACACATAAGATATTAATAAAAATAAATTGAAATTATAATATAAATATATATGAACATATATATACATATTAAGGCATGATGTTTACAAATGTAAACAGAAATTCTTTCAATATAACAAATGTAAATCAATTCTAATATGTAAATGACATTTGTAAGAAAATTTAACAAGTGTCATAAATTTGTTTTTGTTTTTAAACAAAAAATAAAGGATAAAAGAAGATATATACATTTCTATTCCTTTATCATTTCTTTTTCTATCTTCATCTTTCAAAATGAAGAAAACAAAAATCTATAAAAAAAAGTGAACCAGAAAAAAAAGGAAAAAAAATAATCTAATTTAAATTTCATCAAGCTTTTACAAGTTTTCAAACCTGAAACTCAACAAACTCAAGAGATTCAATTCAGTTTTATCAATAGAAAGCAAGGTCAAAGGCATGCAAAACTCATTTTAAAAACAAAGTAGATTCAAGAATCAGGTTCCAGTCAACAACAAATTTCCAGATTTCAAAACCTCAGGCTTTCTCTATTCACAAATTTACGGTGAGTAACATCTCTTCCTATCAAAGCCTAATCTGTTTGTATAATTATTGTATGTGATGAACAATTAAAATAATGGATGAATTAAAGCATCTGCATGTATGAAATGTGGTTATTTTCTGTGCATATCTGTGTATACAATTGTGCAAGTGTGTTTGCCTTTGTCTCTGTTCTCAACAGGCTAAATAAAGTTTAAAAATCTATATCTCTTGATATAAAATTTTTTATGTTGAGATCTCTAAAGGAAATTTGTTTGCAATGATACAATCTTGTTTTTAAAAATAAATTCAGATTGAATTATTATGTGTTACTCTAAAAAAGAGTAATTTAAACTGCTTAAATTCCATGATTCGTTTGTATAATCTGAGTCGTCATTGAAAATAATTATTTTTAGTAATATTGTATCGATTTTTATGTGCGTGGATGAGGGGGTGCCACGAGTTGGTCGGAGTAGGGTCATTTGATGAATCCCGGTGATCGCGAGGTCTATTGGTGACGAAGTTAAGACTGGAGCTAGGTTATTGGTCAAAGGTTGAGAGAAATTGGCTTACCCTTTTCTCGATGAACGGCCGGTTGATCTGAGATGAAGTAGGGTTAGAAATGTTTTTTGAGGGTTCGGTCAGGCATGATTTTCGACGGGAAGGCGTTAGGAAAGCGGTGCGCACGTGGGGGAGAATGAAGAGATGTTTTTGGCGAAGTTTGAGGTGGAGGTTGGTATTAAACGACGTCGGGGTTAATCGTGGCGAACAAATTGGATGGGGTGGGTTTTTGTTTCTGGTGGTTGAATAGGCTAAGTGTTGAGTTTAATAAATTTGAGGTGAGGCTGGGTATGAGTATGGTTTGGAAACCGAGTGTGACTGAGGGAGATGGTCGGTGATGAAGGATCGTCGCCGGTGTCGGCGTGCATGTGCACATGTGTGCACAAGAGATCTTCTGGGTGAATTAGAATGGAAGGAAGTTAGAAGCTGGAGAGAAATAAAAGGGGAAGGAAGAAAAGAATTCTGGCCGAAGTAAAATTGGGCCTGCTAATTTTAAATAAAAGAAGGGAGAAGATAGGAAAGGGTAAGTTGAGTTGTAACGGGCTTATGTAAGGATCGGCTTGGGAAATTTTGTTTGGGCTGGAAGTTTTAGTTTGATTTAACCAAGATTTCTAGTAAATGTTTTAATCTAGTTTTAAAAACATAAGACGGTAAAAGTAAATAATTAACCAAGTTTAAATAAATTGTTTGGTTTAATATAATTTTATAATAAGTTAATTATTTAATTATATTTCTATGTGATTTTCAAATGAACTTTAATAATGATTAAATAGTTAATTAAGATAAGGGTAGTTGATTAAAGTCATTAATTAATTAAGGGTTTATTAATTAACTTAAGTAATTGAGTATAATTAATTTAATTAATTAAGTGAGAATAATACATAAGATAATTAATTAAACAATTATTAGTTAATGTACGAAATTAAAAGTTCATTATTTAACATGAATGATTATATGATTAAAAAAATTAATTTCAATAATTAATTAAAGGTTAGTTAATATAATTAATTAAAGGTTAATGAAAATAATTAAGGATAGTTAATTAATTAAAAGGTAATTACTTAATGTGTTAAATATGGTATGATTAAGTAATGGGAGTAATTAAAGGTTAATTAATTATAGTATGATTAATTAATAATTAAAGATTAATTGATTGAGGATAATTAACCAATGGGACAAGTACTCAATGAAAGTATTATGGATAATTAATGGGAAATTAAAGGAAGATTAATTTATTGGTTTGTAGTTAGTTAATGGTAAGTAAGCAGGATTAAAAGTTAATTAAGGTAATTAATTTAATTATTCGAAAATTAATTAAAATAATTAGAAATTGTTCATCTGATTTATCTTGCTTATGGATGTTTGGATTATATTAAATGCCTTGAATTGTTTGATATCTCTGATAGGCAATGTTTTGTTGATATGTTTGGGTTGAACAGTGATATTATGGATTATCTATCTATAATGGAATCACTATATGGATATGTTACTCTGAATATGAATTGAATTGTTTTCACTTAAACAACTTGGATTAATAATGACATTGGATTTGAAGAGACCGGGGTCGGTTATCAGCAAATACCCAAAACCACTTCGATTTGAAATCTACTACAATTCTTTATAGATTTGATATGTGTAATCAATAGGCTGGTATGTGATAATATGGGCCATTGAACTATGTAAAGGTACTTAAGGATTGATTTGTGAAATAAGTGTTCACTATAACAAGTTAAGAACTCATGGTGAAGTATGAGTTACCCTGGGTTTTAAATAAGTTATGCATTAGTTTTTCATGTTGCATGGGTTTACTCACGCTGGTTTCCAGCTTGACCCGGGTGTTACTTTGATGTAATTCTCGGGTCACACCGAGTTTTATAGATTTTTCAGGTAAGGACATTCGAGAGCTCAGGAGACGAGATGGATGGCAGGAACGTCTGGAGTTTCCGTTGTGTATTTGAGTTTGTAGTGATAGTAGTCTGGGACAGGTTGATATAACCGTCTAGTTTATTGAAAATGGCTGTACTATGATAAAATGTATGTAATCTAACAATTACAGCTTTTCTTTGTATAAATGCTATTATTTATTATTATATTTAAATCGTTGCAAATGTGAGATGCTTTTGTTTCTGTTCTTCTTCTACCTTCTTCTTCTTTCTCTAACAATCTGAAATTCCAGCGTGCGAATTTTCGAGGTCGAAATTTTGGGTCGTTACAAATATAATTTTAACTAACATAAAATATTTAGTTCATCATGAGCGTATAAAACAATCACCTTTTTTTTGAAACTGAAAATTTCTTAGCTCAAATAAATACCGCTTCAATTTCGTGGTATAGACGATGTCAATACGATTCCAATGCTTCAAAACGGACCTCACATGAAAAAGTTACAGTTTTTTAAATATTTGACAATAATTAATTAAATTAACTTAATTTAAAATCAAATTAATCCTAACTAACCCACCCCTCTTTCCTCATCCCTCTCGTACATTGGGCCAGCGAACAAACCCACTTCATCACGACAAACTCCTCCATGCGCATGCAAATAGAGACGACCGGGCCACCGTCAGATCATACCACCGCGACCTCCTCGATCTACACCACCGACGCCCGAAGTGTTGTTGACCTCGCGGTCGCCATTTGCTTGAAAAACGTGAAAATACGCACGACATTCAAAACCATATTCTGGCGATTTCGTGAAGCTTCAGCACGAATTAACTATTGGATGTGTAGAGCTCGTCGAGTTCTACAACTTTGCTTTTGGAAGTTTTTGAATCTGATAAGCGAATTGAAGGAGATCGAGGAGAGAAAGGCACGAGATTACAGCCATTGGTTGGAGTAGGCAGCTGCTCTAAAAATTTGGGTTTTGACTTAGAATTTAATGTAGGGGTCCTTATACAAGCTCCGACCCAAATGACTAATGAAATTTTCAAACTCCAAACGAAGCGTGCCACCAGGAGTTCATAATGTTTTACCCCCTTTCCAAACGCAATGGAACTAATTTCGAGGCCTTATTCGATCGTATTCAGAAGATAGCTTATCAAAATCAATTAATTTTAATCAAATTCCTTAAATAAATTTCTACACATTTCATGCTTGCATGGCCAAACGATAAGTCCAATCGCTACGAATTTTGAAATTCTACAATAACTCACTATTACGGATCCGATGAAACTGGTTTCGTCGAAATTCGAGACAATGGCCAAAATGGCAATTTTTACTCCTTAATTAAAATAAGTAATTTCCAGAAATCAATTTAATCATTTTAAATTCAATTTTAAAGTTAATAATCTTCTTTCATATTTAAACAAAATTTAAATTAACTTTCGATACCATTTTCATTCATGTTAAATTCAGAGTTCAATTATTCAAATAATTTCCAATATTAAATTTAAACAATTTAATTATCCAATAAATCACTATAATTGAAATATAAGTCACTTAACTTATAAAATTTACTTTTCAAACAAACTCAAATAATAAAAAACTATTTCCATTTCATAGTATTCAAGTTATTGATTAAAACACATTAAATACATAGAATTTCATTTTAATACTTATTATTGCCTAAATCTTCGAAATTGTTCATTTCAAAATTCTATCAATTTCATATCAAATAAATTACATAAATAAACGTTAAATTTTTATTCCTAACCATTTTTATTCAATAATCATGTTAAATTTCATAATTTAAAATAGTTAAAAATACGGGTTGTTACCGTATTAACCATATTTCCTTAGAAAAATGAATTCAAGGGATAAATCATAGATATGTATATTATTATGTTTTGATTAATTATCATCTATGCTTCTGTAAACATAGTCATTTCATATCAGTGTGAGTAGAACTGCATCTAGGAGGTCAGACAAACTAGAATATAGGATGTCAAAAGACTGATCAAAGGATTATTGGTTTAAACAGGATCTTAGTAAGACCACGAGACTATGTATGGAAAGTGTTTTTGGCAGGGACCGATAGGTTCTTAGTAATCCCATGAAAACTATGTTCGGAATAAGTTATTGAAAGAGATCAATAGGTTCATAGTGATCCCATAAAAACTATTACGTGGGAGATGTTATTGCAGAATCCAATAGGCTCATAATGACCAATGAAAAACATGATTAGATAATGTTATTAGTAGACACCAATAGGTTCTTAGTGATCCCATGAAAGCTATGAAATCAAACAAATAGTCAGTAAGCTTGGAACGGGTTATTAGTTAGCCCATGAAAACTAACTAGATAATAGTGACCCTAGAAACTATAACTTGAGACAGGTAGTTAGGTGAATGGGGATGGGAAATCCACAGCATATTGCATGTTTGCATACCATAATGATACATTTTATTATGTTATGTCTTAACCATTTAAGATGCAGGTGCACAATATATGACTGTTATAAATTTGGTTGATATATTAGTGAGGGGAAAAAGTGTTACGCTAAGCGGCGTGGTCTCACTAGTTATCAATATGGCTCGAGATGGTAGGTTATTACTCACACCAGAATTTTGTCTAACTCAAAGTTTTTATTTTCTCCTTAAACTATAAGGTGCTCAATTAATTTTGAGTAATTTGGAAGTGAAGGTTTTTAGGTTCTCCTTTAGATGAACAAGCTTTCGGAGACAAGCAGGAGGCAAGCTAGCTATTGGGAATTTTTCTTCTGTTTGATTCCCATGTGTTTTGGATCTAATGGAAAAGTTTTTTAGTGCCTATGTTTAGACTCTAATCAACTAAGGGGCATCTTTATGTGCCTCTCTTGGCGTATTTTGTATTAAATTGTAATTTCTAAATGTGGCTTACATATGAGAAATGTTATCTGTAATGAAATGAGAAATTTGTTTTAAACTAAGTTTAATTTTTTTCATATTCATGTGTTTCTGTTATATCAATGTATCTAACATTACCATATTTGGTCACCAAGAATTAATAACTATGGATAATTGCAGCATTCGTAGCAGTTAGTTTTGGGCCTCCAAATAGGGGATGTTACATAGTGAGGGTAAAATGAGTTGTTATCTTACTACAGATGGGTCTAATGGTTTCCAAAATGAATCAAACATCCACTAAGCTATATGTTCAACCAAAAATCTCGAAAAGTCATATTTTACAAAACAATTTTACCATCATATTTCCATAAATAATGTGAAATCATTTTCATTAGTATAAAAAACTTATTTATAAATTTATTTACTAAACTATAATTCATCATAATAAAAATCACCATTTATCCCAATAAACTTCAAAATAATTTTATCTTCATTGTTTATCATCTGTATATAATTATATTACTTTTTATTATATTGAAAACCCTTTTTATAGTTAAAAGTATAATATGAATTTAAAAGAAACAAATTTCCAGTTTATTGGTAATTCATTGCTTCAAAATATTTTGATACCAAAATAATTTTTTTAATAACTTCAAAACCTCTCATGAAAATTTATAGCCTCCCTACCAATTAAATTTTTTCAATATATTTTAGTTTCCCTCTTGGTTTTATTTTATTTCCTAAACAACATAATATGCACTTTAAATAATTACCAAATCAATTAATCCTTTACCTCAAACCAAATAAAATATTAACAAAATTCATTGATTTTATAAAATACATATTCTCATATTATTATCATTCAAACCCATTAAATATTAAAATTTTCACTTGAAAAATTCAAGTTATTGCATCTAACCACCAGGTTATTACACATAGTTTAACCTACTTTTGTTAATTTTAGGATTTACATGTACTTAACGTTTAGAGAAGCCACCATTTCATTTTATTTTAGATCTAAAATCATCCCTAAACCATCATTAACAATTCTCTATATAAAATTAAGCTAAAGGCTAATTATTTTTGGATTTATCAAGAGAGTATTGGGGATAAGCTTAGTGACACCATTAGAGATCAAATTATCATCATTCTGGGAAGGGAAATTTGATATTGTTGTTGTCTGTTTCGAATTCACTTTGATTTGAAGCTTGTGCAGTGATTTTATCATCGTTTAGTGAGCAGTTTATAACCACTTACTCATAAGTTGCAAGATATGTTTATAAATGTTTTGTATTCACGTTTTAATTTAAAAACTTATTTTTCATTTTCTGACCTAATTTTGAAACGGGAAATAAATGATGATCCAATGGTTTTAAATAGTTTAAAATAATTATTTGAATGACATGAGCTAATAATCTATGTAGTTTAGGTCTATTTTGAAATTTTTGAATGATTTTTATTGCTTGGTATGAACGTTTATTATATTTTGTGATTACATGTATTTTGCATGGATTGCAACATACATTTGAGTCATTTAGGATGATGAGATGATGATTCTATGGATGGAGAAGTCTCATGTGTATGGTGAAGGCAATATATGCTGGAGCCTTCATTGATTGCACAAAGAGGAGGAATTTGGATCATAGACTACTTCGATGGATTGGCTCTAGAGTATTTGTTGTTAATTATTGTAATTAAAGGATGCACATAGATTGAAGCAGCAAGATAAAAGATGGATTGATTGTTGGAATGGAACAGTAAAAGTTAGTGAAATTTTCACTAGGTATATGGATTGGTATTGATCAATATAGATCGGTACCGAGCCATATGGATCATGGTAGATTAAGGCAAAGACTTAGCATATATAAAAGAGATGATGGGTATCGATCGTGAGTCAAGATGAAAAAAATTGCTAAGAAAATTAATTGATAGCGATCGACATTGATCGGTGTCAAACCATAATTCCTGCTAATTTGTATACTTTGAAGTTAAAGCATGAAGTTAAACTCAAATATAAGTTGAAATTTAGCTAAGTCATGGACTAATACCATTCCATCATGAATCTGTATCGGGACTTTGGAAGGTTGGCACTGAGGCATCTGGGGGTTGTCCGAGTAGACTTGTTGTATATGGAGTTGACTTTTGAGTGGAACTTGGGTTATAATATTGGTATGTGTGACAAGGCACCATAGATGATCAAGGCTTGATGTATGGTCGTATAGAATTAGTAGGTGGGAATGCTCGTCGAAGGTAGTATGAGTTGATCCATATACCTAGACTATTTGAGTAGGTTTTTGTCCCAACGTCTAAATGGGTTGGGATTCTAGTATTGATGGAACCATAATAGTAGGTTGTCATTGACCTTTCTTAAAGAGTTAGAAGTATTCTTTAGGGACAATATGTAATTGTTACGTACATCTAACTCTATAGCAATCTTGTTTGTAATAACGGTATTTGTTTTCTTTTTAATATTTGTTATATTATGATATAAATAATTTAGTAATTAATATATAGTGTATAATGAGAAAATCCTAATATAAAATGTTAAGTAAGTGGAGTTTCAAAATAGATGCAATCATGAGAAATTAATCACAATATGAAAAAACATTTTGTTTCAAATATTTCTGGTCAAGATGTTTCGATAAAGGATATCGATACATCCATTAAGACCACATTGCATAACAGTCTCCAAATGTAAGGAAGTATATTAATCATGTCTGTTAGGGAACCAAGGGGTTATGTACTTAGTTATTTGATAACTATGGAATGATTTGTCCGAGAGTTTCCTATTAGTTAATAATAATTAGGTTAAATAGGAAACCTTAAGGAGACAATGTTACATAGTTCTCTCGACTTGTGAATACACTGGAGGTTTAATTTGAATACCCCACTTTGATATTAGTTAAATAAAAGGCACGATGATCCATCGAGCGACTAATTAGAGTTGAAGCATTGGGAGTGAAACACTATCAGTAGAGGATTTGTGACGAACACCTACACTATAAACACCCAATATACATAAGATAATGTGCCGTTGTCATGATGATCGACGTAGAACAGTCATCAAGGTTTAAAATGAAACAAAACATTATAAAACCTATAGTATATCTCACAACATATGGAATAAAATATAATAGCATGGATATAAGCCAAAAGAGACAGTAATAACTATGTTATACATCACGATATTAAGTTTGAACAACAGAAGCAACTCGTAAGGATGCCTTATACTAATGCTAGTAAGCACTACTGTCAAGGTTCCACGGTGATGCACGACGGAATAAGCATAGAAATCCATACATAATATGAGATGCTCCCTCCAACTCGTTCTCTGCACAGCTACTGCATCGCACCTAGACCTGCTATCTAGTCTACTGATTTAAGAGGAGCTGAGGTAATAAGAAGTAAGCATAAAACCTCAAACCAAATAATAGTTTGGTGTGAATGGTAAATAAATCTCAAAATACTATACAAGTCGATGTAGTAAAGAGCAAAGGTATACGAATCATACTTGACTTGTCCCTGTAACTAAAGAGTTAGCACATAATAACATAATATGCTACTCTAAGTATCATAAAGGTGCAATACAACTAAGTATGATAACGGGTGTCCAGGTATCCCTATCTCCAATACCAATCTTTAATGACTACCTTAGAGTGATAGGCTATAGGGAGAGAAATCAAAGAAACTATAGCATCCATCAAACAATCCTTACTATCTCTCTATCTACTTTGGATATATGACAGCTCATATGACCATTTTACTACTAGGGGCTAATGGAAATTCTGGTTTTTAATGTACTCTCTTTTTCCTGAAGTTGATAGCAGACCTATTCAACCAGTCCAGGGTAGACGGATCCATTCAACTAATCCGGGGTAACTCTAAACATACCCACGAGCGGCTTTACGACAACCATGCTTTGAGTATAATAGAAAATACTCTGAGTATCAACGATCCCTTAGTACACATATCCGAGCCCTTTCCTTTGCTCCAACTAGCTTCCATTATCCTAGAGGAACCATTCCACATTCCTCCACTTAATGACTCCTTTCAACGTCGAGCTATCACCTTTGAGGAACCACTCCACATTCGCCATTCTATGACTCCTTTCTACATCGAGCCGTCTTCTTCGGAACATAACTCTATTCAACATTGAGTTACCATCTAAAGGCTTTAACTTTCATCATGTTTTTACATCACCATCAGTCATCTTGCGAAGGAGCTAATCTCCCAAGCACAACCTCTCAAACCCCTATACCAGCCCCAAGAAGTTCCATCCCCATAGGACTAAGCATAAGAGCTCGATACCGACTTCTAAACTTGGTCCCGACCTCTGAACTCGGTACCGACCTTTGTACTTGGCCAACTAATGACCAAGTCTCTTCCCATCCCATTGCTTGTTTCTAGTGCTCCTTGCCCATATGCTTTGAACCCAACCTCTCTGCTCCAAATCAAGTCATCATGTCTTCAAAGCACCCTACTTCAAATCCTAGAAATAGGTTGTCATAGCCTCAAGCACTTTGTCAATTTCCAATCCAACTCCATAGGCAACCTCCACTAGCAATACTACTGCCCTCTCAAAGTCGCCACCATCATGAACTCACCCTCACATGTTGATACCGACCTCTTATGTCGGTGCCGACATGTGTACTTAAGGAATTGGAGCTCGTGATTTGGACCCCGAGCTCCTCCTATACTCCATAGCCTTCCCTCCATGTTTCATCCAATTCAGACCATCTTTGCCTCCATTATGCTTGATTCTCTAACCTAACTTCCTATGCAATCATAACACCCACGAACAATATCAAAGCTCAACATACAATCATGGAATATCATGCATATACATCCATTCGTACAACCAATACATGAGAATGTGACAATCAAACTAGTTTCACTCTAAATGTAAGTTTTATATTAGCATATGCCTGTATAAATGATGGGAGTTACTCTAGCATGTGAATATGAGTAAAAATATTACAAAACCAATTTTAAAGCCATTCCAAAATGTAACATCCCGCCTTTTCGCACACTTTAAACTGATACACGTGCCAATTCAAAACATAACGGAAGGGCGGATTGTTATGGGGTAAATAAGAAAAATAGAGAAGAAATAAAAACAAAATAGAATCTCACAGCGGAAGGATAAAATATAATAATAAATATACAGTTCATAAACGGTTACAAAACAGTTAATTCTTCTTTATACAATAAATATCAGAGTTACACATACCAATACAAACAATGCAGCGGAACAGTATGAGTGTGGTGCAATACTATAGATAATAATAATACGACTCCTTCATCTTCGTCCTTCAAAGCTAAAGTCTTCGATCCTGAAACGCTCGGACTGACCCGAGTGAATTTGAAAAGACAAAAACACTCGAGTCTGACTAAAAGATCTTATGTGAGTTAAATTAATAGAAATAAATATGAGTACAGTAACTCAAGAGATGTTCGGGATTTACATCTCCTAAGGATCCGTTAAACTATTTACTATGTAGTATATTGCGCTATTATAATAGTGTCTATTTATAAAATAAACTTACTTTTTAATAGCGTTAAGAGGTTACCCATATAGCCCTTAACACAAATAATGCCAATAGTCTATACAGTACCGTAATACCTCCTGATCGGGAAGCTACCAGAGGATACTCCATAGGTACGACACAAATAGAAACTCGTAGTAAAGGCTCGGTATGGTAGGTGACACGGCACAACTAGGCAATGCCAGGGTAGATATACCAATTGCTATCCAGGCTGGTGGAAACGCGTAGCCGCAGTTACCGCCCACCTCGGACTAACTCCCCAAAATCAAAATATAGAAGTGGCCACTGAATCAATCCAAAAATCAAGTATAATATCGAAGAGGAGGGTCCGATCAGAGGAATGACCTCATTGGCCTGAGAATCGCTCCTGTTTTAGCCACCTTATGCCAACTCACGGGAGTCGGGTCCACGTATTTACCTTACAGGAAACGTCGCCACCACCTACTTCATTCTGGAATCTCCACCGCGTACACGGTTAGTCAAAGTGGTTTTCGGTATCGACAGAGAGTATGTCCATATCCGATCCCGGTCTCTTTGCCAACCCATCGTTATTATAACACCGCGGTCAATTAAAAATAGGTTATACTTTAAAAATCAGAATAAACATTCCATTTCATAACCATGAATACGATATCATTTCAAAACCCAAAACCATATTTTATCACTTATCCCAAATATAATTCTTTTCCAAAATCATAATGCTTTAACTTCATAAGTCTGAAAATTAAATATTTTCAAAGCATAATATTTTGAAAATCAAAATTTAAAACCATAACTTCAAAAAAAAAACTTGAATGGTTTGGACATTCAACGGTATATGAATTAAATGGTTTAACTTAAATGTTACTTTGTAAAGAAAATAGTTCTCATGGCTTTACAAATACATTTCTTTATTAAAGTCTAAACCAAAATTTATATTATCTCTCTCAAGTTCCAAAACCACTTCAATTTAATTATATATACGTATATCCATTTTGAGTGCAATATTTCAAACTAAAATTGGATTTTATTCTTTCAACAGATCAATTGTTCTATTAATTAGTCTTGAATATTCACATAAAATCCATAAATAATAAGACTTCAATTTCTAGTAATAAAATATATATATTTTCCCAATTCAAATTATACTAGAATATTCATTTCAATTTATTTTGGGAAAAATCCAATTATAAATATCATATCTTAAAATTTCCAAACTTAACATTTAAACATATGATATAAATTATTAACTCCATTTTCTTAAATTTCTTCCATTTTTAATAAAGATTTTTTTTTATACACCTTTTAATTTCAAAATTTTCAACTTCATATGTATATATATATGGAAGAAAAATATTTATACAATATAAAATTTAAGATTATTATAAACCGTATTCCATCCAAACCATAGAAATCACATTAAAATAGTTATATATAGACCGTAGTGCCTGTATATAATTTTCTATCCTATGGTCAAGTGATACGGATATTTATCATTTCAATCCGCAATTTAAAGGATATAAAATTTTGCGGTTGTATATCATTTCAAACCACAATCCCGAATGAAAGGAAATATGCATGATAATTTGCAATTTAATGATATACAATAAACATCCATTCATCAACATCATCCATCATCCAAATCGCAATCATCAATCAATATCAATCAATAACAATATTATTTTTGGTACTACATAACAGGTAATACTGGCAATTTTATTCAAATTAAATTTAACAGCTATTAATCTACAGTCTATATTCAGTAATAAATTATATAACTGTTAACTAGCAGTTCATATACAACAAATAAATTTTTACTGTAAATTTATACGAAATAAATTAATTAAATTAACAGTTAAATTTAATAAATGCAATTCAACAGATATGAATAAGATAAACATGCCAAATACTCATAAATAAATTTCTATTCATTTCTAAAATTAATTTAACAAACATAAAAGCTTCTAGTAGTTGTGAGTGGGTTAAAACACTCACCTTTTGAATTTAAATCGAATTTAAATTCGATTTAAACCCAAAAATTCGTCCGTCTCGGAATTCGTCCAAACCAGCGTCATCAAGTCCGGAATTAAATTACGATCCTAACAAAAAAAAATTCGTGTGAAACTGAGGTCGTATGTAGAAGTTATGCTGAAAATTGCGTTTGAATGTAAATTAAAATAAACAAAGGAATGGACACTTTCACCTACATCACACTCATATGCCACGTAATTCGTCTCAGCTACAGGAATAACGCGACCCAGCACCTCACGTTCGAACCCAAACGCATGCCTTTGACCGAAGAACCACGTCCACCATCGACCACCAGAGAGCACCGCACTGCCGCCGTTGAACTCGGCTCCTCCCCCTCTTCCTTCGGCCTGAGGCCGCACGCCTCTGGCGCCTCGCAGGTAATCGCGCCGCCGCCCCAAAGTTAGCATGCTGAAACCCTAAATCATGATTTCACGAAGATCTAGCCGTTGATTCGACCCAAAAACTATACTGATGCAAACCCCTCGGTTATCTCCACAATACCCAGAAACAGTTTTCCGATCGGGCGAGTTTTGTTGCGACGATGATGAGTGGCCAAAAATGGTTTGAATTTTTTCTGGACGAACGAACAACTGAATCGAGAAACGAATCACGGATCTGTGACGTATACATCGACAGCTACAACATATATTTTTTTGAGAATTTTCTGGAGAGTTTGAATTTTCACTTTTGATTTTGAACTGTAGATAGATCTAGGTTTTGCAACCCTTGAGGAAGAGAAAGAGATGAAGAAAATGAACGTACAACAAAAGGGAAAATAAAATGGGGCTAGGGTTTATAACCGTGCTTATATAGGTAGACTAGAGATAGCGTAGATGGATCGGATAAGTGAACGTACGAAACAAACTATGGCCCAAAAAGCCCGCTATGCCTTCGGAACCGAATTCATTAAATCTATATATCCAAATAGGTATTTTAAGATATTTTGAACGCGATGGAAAAATTTTCACGTCCAAATTTGATCGTATGAAGAAGTTATGCTGAAAACAAAATTTCCAAATTGATTTCAAATTGATTTTATTAAAATTGATTTCAAGGCGTTTCACGCCCGTACGATCAAACGACAAGTCCGATCGATACGAAACTTGAAACCCTATAATAATTCAGCGATACGGATCCGATGAAACTGGTTTCGTCGAAATCCGAGTCCGTGGCCAAAATGGCTATTTTTAATATTCATTAAATAAATTAAATAAATTATAAAAATCCAATTTTTATTAAAGCTCTATAATTGCCCAAATTTTATTGCTTATATAATTTATAGTCAATTTAAATGATTTAATAAGTCTGGCTGTGAATTAAGATTGACAAGTCTATCAAATTTCAGTATACATTTCTACGCTTCCTTATATTAAGGAATTATAAACTTAATTCTCAAAATCCAATTATTTAATCTTTTACCTTTATACTCACAACTTAAATCCAAAACAAAGATGCCCTTTAACATGTCTATGTTTTCACTTTAAAATCTACAATTTCCTTTTTAATTCAATAACGTAATAATTTACGTTTAATTCCATTTTATTTGAATAAATACCCTTTGTTGAATTTAATACTCCAATTATAAATATAAATCTTGCTTTCTAAAGCCTATATCAACAAATGGTCCAATTAAAATAAAATTAGTATTAACCTCACTTTATAGAATTAACTACTGCAATTACAAAACCAAAACTATGCTAACTGCAATAATTTTGTGAATAAATTTGAGATTGATTTCAAAATAACTTGACAACAAATAAGATAGGTAACGAACAATAATTATTGTTATTAAATCTATTTCAAAAAGTCTACACTCAAATATTACCTTAAAGTAAGTCTTATGTTTCTATAAATTTATTCATGCTTCCGTTAATATATTAATAATTAAAGTGACGTTCATTCTTAATAACAACATTATAACTATTCACATATAAAAGAACTCTATTCCCAAATACATTCATTTATATTTTATTTCCTTAAAGTTCTCCTTTATTAACTGGACGCATTAACAACCAAAATAATTAATTCAGATCTATTTCAAACTATTTCCATTCTTAACAAAATAAAATAAATGGTTAACCTACACTTGTCATTCTTTTATATTCAAATTCACTAACAACATTATTAACAACAATGTTGCTATAGACTTTAATTAGATAAATTATATGAATGGTAAAATTTGGTAATTATGACAAACGCCCAAATATATGCATAAATTTACTACTTGTTATTATGAATTCCATCTATTACTTTCTAAATGCCTTTGTCTTCTCATATCCCATTTACTACCAAACTGCAAATTTAGTTATAGCTTATCGATACATAATCACCTAAACAAGACAAATTTTTATTACCCTTTTAAGTGCGTTTATTATTGACCATTTATGAAAATTACTTACCTTCACATATTGCATTGGTTTATTCAACGGTCACTTTTTATTTAGTCACTATTTATTTTATATTAATTGAATTCCATTCTAGTAAATATTTTTATTAATATTCACTGATTCAACATTTGTATGTTTCTTAAAATTAACTTTCAACAAAATGTGACAATTTACATTATACAAATCTATTGTCATAAATTTTATTGTTACTTTAAATTCCAATTACTATAACAAATTTCTACATTTATTCTACATTAGATTGGAAATTATATTAATTTAATTCATTTAACATTATCCGGTTTAACGGGTCGTTACAATCTCCCCCACTCAAAACTTTTCGTCCCCGAAAAGGAAAAAGAAGGGAGAAGGAAGAATAAAACAGTACATCTTATTTTCAAATATTAACTTAAACAATAATTTACTAACTTATTTTCTTAAATAAAATATACCTGTTTATAATCATTATATTCTTTTATACTTAAATTATTAAAGTTTGGAAAAATATTTTCAACAAAATTCTAAGTCCCAAAATTTTCGGAAAATTTTGGCAGAGTCTCCTTTGTACGGAGAGACTCTGGAGAAAATATAATATCAAAATATACAAATATATTACATATATTATCCCAACACGGGAAAAATTATATAAAATAGCGCTAAAACGTAATCCGGAAACGTACCTATTTGTCGGGCAATATACGCTTATTTTTATGGGACCGAAGCAGTAGCAGTTGCTTCCATCACCTGCATTTCACTTATATAATCTAAGAAGGTTAAATATTTATTTTTAAAGTGAAATGTTTAGGTGATTTCAACCATTAATCAACCAATCAATACAACAACCATCAACCTTACAACCATCATACATACACAAAGCAAAGCAACCATTTAATCCATCAAACAAATAGTTGTTTGGGTTCAAAACTTGAAATTTGTATGAAATGAAACTAACTATCAAGTCCATCCTTTACTCAACAGTCTTAGATGGAACGAAGATAGATTATTTATTCATCCAACAACTTCAAATTCCTTACCCAACAACATAAATCAAACAATAACAATTCAAACCAACAACCAAATTACTTATTATACATTTATTTCATGCTTCACGGGTTTGATTTTTTTATTTTTTTTCATTTATGGAGGGATTTCTTTTATTTCTTAAAGTTTTCACTTTTTCATTTATTACAAAATTCATTATATTTGTATTCCAATTTATTGACTAAAGTTTATATCATCTATTTATACTACTTACCTTCACTTATATAGTGAAATTCCAATTTAACTTAAGCTTATATAATTTTCTCATTAATAACAGCAAATTTATGAATTCCTTAATTACCTCAAGCTTCACTTGTAAGATTTCCCCTTACATTTTCTTACTAACATTGCAACTTTTATTATATGGTAAGCTATGTATGTTTTAAGAATGTAAGTGAAAATTTCCAAGTTTCTTTTCAATTCCTTTTTATTAATTAATGGTTCACCAAACATATATTCGTTTTACAACTACAATTTCAACTTACCCTTAATCTCATTCATTTATTTAATTTTGAAGTTTCCATTATATTTAATTACAGTAACCCTCTACTTACACTTAATTTATTAACCTTATAACTTACATTCCTATAAGTGAAAGATTTTACTCATTCATTAACTATGGATTGCAGTCATTTATATTTTTCCTACTTTCCATTATACTAGAATAGGGGGAATTAAAGCATACTTAAGTTAATAACCCTACAATCAAACTTTATAAATTAAGGAATTTCATTTTTACTTTCTTAAGGTTAAAATTACCTATTAATAATACAACCTTTAATTTTAGTAAAATTCCAATCATCACTTAAGTTAATACCATTAAATTCTTACTTATAACAGTAATTTATTGAATACTTCATTTTCTTTCCAAAATTCTACTTGCATAATATTCTATTCCACTCTTAATTTACATATCAACTTTTTATACTTGGTAAGTTATTTATGTTAAAGAAAATTGCAATTGAACTTATACAAGTTTAATCTCAATTCTTTTAATTCGTTGATTTTTCAATAAATCTTTACCATTATTTATCAGTTAAAATTTTTACTTCCTTTATACCTAGCATAAATTTTCTTACTTAAATTAGAGGTTTCAATTCATTTATTACTTACATTTTATTTCACTAAAATTTAACAATTAATTAATGGAAAATTTTAGAATTAAATTCCGGGTCAAATTTCAATTTATTTTGAAATAATAGATAATTAACTTCTTACACTTATATACCTCTAATTATATTTAAAACAATTAAAATTTAAATATTTCAAAATAATCTGCAGTAGAATCTACTACAGTGGCCTTTCCCCTTCGAAACTCGAAAATGAAAGTCGATGATGCGGCCGTCATCACCGAAATTATTTTGCAGCGACAGAGAGGAAAGTACAAAATTTATTTTCTCCAAAATCTTCTTTTAACAATTCTTTCAAATTATACTAAATATTTATATAAGAGAATACTTATAAACCGAATCATTATTTTCATAAATTCTTTGAAATTTTTTTTTCAAAAATCCCGGACTTAAGTTCTAAAATCTCCAATTTGATTTATTTAAATTTCAACTTAGCTTTAATTTATTATAAATATTTTTATTTCCTAACACCCAATCTATAGCAACCAAATATATATATATATATATATATATCTTTATAAAAATATTTTTATATATAGAAAATATAATAGGCAAAATTATTTCATTCACCTATATTAAAAACAAATATTATGTCGGTTTGTCCTATTAAGTGTTTAGAAATCCCTATTGATGACATAGCGTCCCATGCGTCAACCAGAATTTATAAATACAAAGCGGAACAGATTAACACAATGTCAAAATCTTTTATAACACTAACAAGTACGCTCTCTCATATATATATATACGCTCAGTGACTCCCATAGGGTATTACTACCCTATTAACAAAGAGTCAAACCCCACAAAGCCAAGGTTTGTCGCTAAACCAAAGCTCTGATACCAACTGTAACATCCCGCCTTTTCGCACACTTTAAACCGACACACGTGCCAATTCAAAACATAACAGAAGGGCGGATTGTTATGGGGTAAATAAGAAAAACAGAGAAGAAATGAAAACAAAATAGAATCTCACAGCGGAAGGATAAAATATAATAATAAATATACAATTCATAAACGGTTACAAAACAGTTAATTCTTCTTTATACAATAAATATCAGAGTTACACATACCAATACAAACAATGCAGCGGAACAGTATGAGTGTGGTGCAATACTATAGATAATAATAATACGACTCCTTCATCTTCGTCCTTCAAAGCTAAAGTCTTCGATCCTGAAACGCTCGGACTAAGCCGAGCGAATTTGAAAAGACAAAAACACTCGAGTCAGACTAAAAGATCTTATGTGAGTTAAATTAACAGAAATAAATATGAGTACAGTAACTCAAGAGATGTTCGGGATTTACATCTCCTAAGGATCCGTTAAACTATTTACTATGTAGTATATTGCGCTATTATAATAGTGTCTATTTATAAAATAAACTTACTTTTTAATAGCGTTAAGGGGTTACCCATATAGCCCTTAACACAAATAATGCCAATAGTCTATACAGTACCGTAATACCTCCTGATCGGGAAGCTACCAGAGGATACTCCATAGGTACGACACAAATAGAAACTCGTAGTAAAGGCTCGGTATGGTAGGTGACACGGCACAACTAGGCAATGCCAGGGTAGATATACCAATTGCTATCCAGGCTGGTGGAAACGCGTAGCCGCAGTTACCGCCCACCTCGGACTAACTCCCCAAAATCAAAATATAGAAGTGGCCACTGAATCAATCCAAAAATCAAGTATAATATCGAAGAGGAGGGTCCGATCAGAGGAATGACCTCATTGGCCTGAGAATCGCTCCTGTTTTAGCCACCTTATGCCAACTCACGGGAATCGGGTCCACGTATTTACCTTACAGGAAACGTCGCCACCACCTACTTCATTCTGGAATCTCCACCGCGTACACGGTTAGTCAAAGTGGTTTTCGGTATTGACAGAGAGTATGTCCATATCCGATCCCGGTCTCTTTGCCAACCTATCGTTATTATAACACCGCGGTCAATTAAAAATAGGTTATACTTTAAAAATCAGAATAAACATTCCATTTCATAACCATGAATACGATATCATTTCAAAACCCAAAACCATATTTTATCACTTATCCCAAATATAATTCTTTTCCAAAATCATAATGCTTTAACTTCATAACATCTGAAAATTAAATATTTTCAAAGCATAATATTTTGAAAATCAAAATTTAAAACCATAACTTCAAAAAAAAAACTTGAATGGTTTGGACATTCAACGGTATATAAATTAAATGGTTTAACTTAAATGTTACTTTGTAAAGAAAATAGTTCTCATGGCTTTACAAATACATTTCTTTATTAAAGTATAAACCAAAATTTATATTATCTCTCTCAAGTTCCAAAACCACTTCAATTTAATTATATATACGTATATCCATTTTGAGTGCAATATTTCAAACTAAAATTGGATTTTATTCTTTCAACAGATCAATTGTTCTATTAATTAGTCTTGAATATTCACATAAAATCCATAAATAATAAGACTTCAATTTCTAGTAATAAAATATATATTTTCCCAATTCAAATTATACTAGAATATTCATTTCAATTTATTTTGGGAAAAATCCAATTATAAATATCATATCTTAAAATTTCCAAACTTAACATTTAAACATATGATATAAATTATTAACTCCATTTTCTTAAATTTCTTCCATTTTTAATAAAGATTTTTTTTATACACCTTTTAATTTCAAAATTTTCAACTTCATATGTATATATATATGGAAGAAAAATATTTATACAATATAAAATTTAAGATTATTATAAACCGTATTCCATCCAAACCATAGAAATCACATTAAAATTGTTATATATAGACCGCGGTGCCTGTATATAATTTTCTATCCTATGGTCAAGTGATACGGATATTTATCATTTCAATCCGCAATTTAAAGGATATAAAATTTTGCGGTTGTATATCATTTCAAACCACAATCCCGAATGAAAGGAAATATGCATGATAATTTGCAATTTAATGATATACAATAAACATCCATTCATCAACATCATCCATCATCCAAATCGCAATCATCCATCAATATCAATCAATAACAATATTATTTTTGGTACTACATAACAGGTAATACTGGCAATTTTATTCAAATTAAATTTAACAGCTATTAATCTACAGTTTATATTCAGTAATAAATTATATAACTGTTAACTAGCAGTTCATATACAACAAATAAATTTTTACTGTAAATTTATACGAAATAAATTAATTAAATTAACAGTTAAATTTAATAAATGCAATTCAACAGATATGAATAAGATAAACATGCCAAATACTCATAAATAAATTTCTATTCATTTCTAAAATTAATTTAACAAACATAAAAGCTTCTAGTAGTTGTGAGTGGGTTAAAACACTCACCTTTTGAATTTAAATCGAATTTAAATTCGATTTAAACCCAAAAATTCGCCCGTCTCGGAATTCGTCCAAACCAGCGTCATCAAGTCCGGAATTAAATTACGATCCTAACAAAAAAAATTTCGTGTGAAACTGAGGTCGTATGTAGAAGTTATGCTGAAAATTGCGTTTGAATGTAAATTAAAATAAACAAAGGAATGGACACTTTCACCTACATCACACTCATATGCCACGTAATTCCTCTCAGCTACAGGAATAACGCGACCCAGCACCTCACGTTCGAACCCAAACGCATGCCTTTGACCGAAGAACCACGTCCACCATCGACCACCAGAGAGCACCGCACTGCCGCCGTTGAACTCGGCTCCTCCCCCTCTTCCTTCGGCCTGAGGCCGCACGCCTCCGGCGCCTCGCAGGTAATCGCGCCGCTGCCCCAAAGTTAGCATGCTGAAAACCTAAATCGCGATTTCACGAAGATCTAGCCGTTGATTCGACCCAAAAACTATACTGATGCAAACCCCTCGGTTATCTCCACAATACCCAGAAACAGTTTTCCGATCGGGCGAGTTTTGTTGCGACGATGATGAGTGGCCGAAAATGGTTTGAATTTTTTCTGGACGAACGAACAACTGAATCGAGAAACGAATCACGGATCCGTGACGTATACATCGACAGCTACAACATATATTTTTTTGAGAATTTTCTGGAGAGTTTGAATTTTCACTTTTGATTTTGAACTGTAGATAGATCTAGGTTTTGCAACCCTTGAGGAAGAGAAAGAGATGAAGAAAATGAACGTACAGCAAAAGGGAAAATAAAATGGGGCTAGGGTTTATAACCGTGCTTATATAGGTAGACTAGAGATAGCGTAGATGGATCGGATAAGTGAACGTACAAAACAAACTATGGCCCAAAAAGCCCGCTATGCCTCCGGAACCGAATTTATTAAATCTATATATCCAAATAGGTATTTTAAGATATTTTGAACGCGATGGAAAAAGTTTCACGTCCAAATTTGATCGTATGAAGAAGTTATGCTGAAAACAAAATTTCCAAATTGATTTCAAATTGATTTTATTAAAATTGATTTCAAGGCATTTCACGCCCGTACGATCAAACGACAAGTCCGATCGATACGAAACTTGAAACCCTATAATAATTCAGCGATACGGATCCGATGAAACTAGTTTCGTCGAAATCCGAGTCCGTGGCCAAAATGGCTATTTTTAATATTCATTAAATAAATTAAATAAATTATAAAAATCCAATTTTTATTAAAGCTCTATAATTGCCCAAATTTTATTGCTTATATAATTTATAGTCAATTTAAATGATTTAATAAGTCTGGCTGTGAATTAAGATTGACAAGTCTATCAAATTTCAGTATACATTTCTACGCTTCATTATATTAAGGAATTATAAACTTAATTCTCAAAATCCAATTATTTAATCTTTTACCTTTATACTCACAACTTAAATCCAAAACAAAGATGCCCTTTAACATGTCTATGTTTTCACTTTAAAATCTACAATTTCCTTTTTAATTCAATAACGTAATAATTTACGTTTAATTCCATTTTATTTGAATAAATACCCTTTGTTGAATTTAATACTCCAATTATATATATAAATCTTGCTTTCTAAAGCCTATATCAACAAATGGTCCAATTAAAATAAAATTAGTATTAACCTCACTTTATAGAATTAACTACTGCAATTACAAAACCAAAACTACGCTAACTGCAATAATTTTGTGAATAAATTTGAGATTGATTTCAAAATAACTTGACAACAAATAAGATAGGTAACGAACAATAATTATTGTTATTAAATCTATTTCAAAAGGTCTACACTCAAATATTACCTTAAAGTAAGTCTTATGTTTCTATAAATTTATTCATGCTTCCGTTACTATATTAATAATTAAAGTGACGTTCATTCTTAATAACAACATTATAACTATTCACATATAAAAGAACTCTATTCCCAAATACATTCATTTATATTTTATTTCCTTAAAGTTCTCCTTTATTAACTGGACACATTAACAACCAAAATAATTAATTCAGATCTATTTCAAACTATTTCCATTCTTAACAAAATAAAATAAATGGTTAACCTACACTTGTCATTCTTTTATATTCAAATTCACTAACAACATTATTAACAACAATGTTGCTATAGACTTTAATTAGATAAATTATATGAATGGTAAAATTTGGTAATTATGACAAACGCCCAAATATATGCATAAATTTACTACTTGTTATTATGAATTCCATCTATTACTTTCTAAATGCCTTTGTCTTCTCATATCCCATTTACTACCAAACTGCAAATTTAGTTATAGCTTATCAATACATAATCACCTAAACAAGACAAATTTTTATTACCCTTTTAAGTGCGTTTATTATTGACCATTTATGAAAATTACTTACCTTCACATATTGCATTGGTTTATTCAACGGTCACTTTTTATTTAGTCACTATTTATTTTATATTAATTGAATTCCATTCTAGTAAATATTTTTATTAATATTCACTGATTCAACATTTGTATGTTTCTTAAAATTAACTTTCAACAAAATGTGATAATTTACATTATACAAATCTATTGTCATAAATTTTATTGTTACTTTAAATTCCAATTACTATAACAAATTTCTACATTTATTCTACATTAGATTGGAAATTATGTTAATTTAATTCATTTAACATTTTCCAGTTTAACGGGTCGTTACACAAAATCTCCAATTTATGGTCATAAGCATGTATGAATAAATGGTTAAAGTTAGAAAAACCTTTTTAGATAAAAATTATGTTAAAAACAACACTTTAGCTAAATAAACAAGTATAGATGAGTGATAGGTCAAGAATTAATCACCAAATACCTAAAATACCCAATTTATTCCTTTGATCTGTAGTGGATTGCAAGGAAGAAGGACTCAAATCAATAAAAATGATAATCTTTAGCTTCTATATGCTAATCCTCTCTCTAAAATTTAGCAAGGATAAGTAAGGAAAAGATGTGATTTTTGACGAAATTAGGGCTAATGGAGGTTTAGATCTATTTTGGA
Source organism: Allium cepa (assembly GCA_030765085.1). Lineage (NCBI taxonomy): Eukaryota > Viridiplantae > Streptophyta > Magnoliopsida > Asparagales > Amaryllidaceae > Allium > Allium cepa. The sequence goes on along the minus strand of CM060929.1, from coordinate 983,884,219 downwards.
GCTATTAGCACAAATTACGAAGTGGGTTAGTGGGCCTAAGCACGGGCTTAGCAATTTACCCACTAAAACGGGCCAATGGAAACTAATACTTAAAACTATAATTACCTTTAAAGGACAAGTCCATTTTTCTATTATGACCACTCTACAGAATGGAAAACCATCAGCTTGAAGCAATGGAAGTGGTTTAGTACCCTAATTTGCCTTCAATCAAAAGGAATAGTCCAAATAAGGTTTTCAGGGTTAAAACTGATACATAGAAATTCGGAAAAAATCATAGATGTGGAAAATGTCCCTAGGAGTCATGTTACAAAGTATTAGAATCATACGACCTCATATGAATAAAATAAAAATATTTTAGATCCTCTAATAGATAAAACATAGATCGTTGCACTCTCCCCCTAGGAATTATTCCCCGAAAATCCCCAAAGAAACAAAGAAAGTTGATCACCGTTAGCTCGCATGCCTAGCAATCATGTATATCATCAAAAATGTCAAACATGCAACCATGCAATCAATAATATAGGTAACCTATCCTAGTGTGTGGTATACTAAACTACCCTACATGATATTGAAAGTGAAAGTAATTGTGATAAACAATGGGCCATCCCATGAGAAGAGCTCTGGACGTGTGGCCCTCATACTCTCCTTAGTTTTTCATATGCAATCATCTTCAATTTCACCCCATTGAGCTTTCACTAACTCCACTATTTACCATCTAAGCTATTTCCTATTGTGTCTGACAATATGAACCGGCCTATGAGGCTTTAAAGTTTTTTGTTCAATCTCGATATCTGATCTGGCATAGTTGTCATGCCTGAGATGTGCACAAACTTCTGTAGATGAGAAACATGGAAGATGTTACGCACACCTACCATTTTTGAAGGTAAGTGGACCCTATACGCTAAGTGCTTAATCATCGTTACTATCAGAAAAGGACCTACGAAACTTGGTACGACTTCCCCTTGCTACCGAATTGAATAACATTTTTTGAAGAGAAATTTTCACGAATACTATATCTTTGATTGAAAATTCTAAATCTCTACACCTTCTATTAGCGTAACTTTTCTGCTTATCTTGTGCAGCGTTCATCTGTTGTTGAATGATCTGTATCTTTTCCGAGGTTTCTCTATTCATATCTGGCCCAAGTATCATTTTCGTGTCCGCTTCTCACCAGCTTGAAAGGGCATTACACGGTCGACCATACAATTCTTCATATGGTGCCATACCGATACTAGACAGATATGTACTTTTGAATGCAAACTCTACCAAATGCAAGTGATCTTCCCACGAACCTATGAAATCAAGAATGCAAGCTCGCAAAGACATCCTCCATTATATGATTCACTTTCTCGGTCTACCAATACATTTGTGGATGATAAGCCATACTTAGATGTAGCACGGTACCCAATGCCTTGTGCAAGCTCTTCTAAAATCCTCTAGTGAACAATGGGTCTCGATTGCTCGCATTGCTCTTTGGTACCCCATGAAATTGTACAGCGATTTCACTACAACTCGACCATTTTGGCTTCCATTCCGCTTGACTTGATGGGTATAAATCTTGCACTCTTAGTGAATCGATCGACTATAACCTAAATGTTGTCATATCCTACCCAAGTCCTTGGCAATCCATCAGTGAAATGCATCGACATCCACACCCATTTCCACTCGAAACTTGAAGCGGTTGCAATAGGCCACTCAGTTTCTTTGCTCTACCTCCACCAACTGGTAGCTCACACACTTCGAGATGAATGTCTCAACATCTTTCTTCATCCCTTCCCAATAGTAGGTCAGCCTCGTATCACAGTACATCTTATTGCCGTCGAAATTTATAGTCAATCTCGAATGGTGGTACTCCCCGAGCACCTCATCTCGCAATCCATCAACATCGGGAACAAACAATCTCCCATCCTTACGAAACTAACCTTCTTGGTCTAGTCTGTATTGCTTCATATCATCAAACTCTACTCCTCCTTCTATTTTCACCATGATCTCTTCCATTCCGGCAACTCGCTTCTGACAGGCACTGATTCGCTCAATCGAGGTAGACCTAATTATCAAACTTGCCAACATCTCTTGTACTAACTCGCAATGAGGTCTAAATACATAACCGGCAATATACTCTAGTTGTTCCACTCTAAGAACGTTGCCCTTAAACTGGCATACCTTTTACTCAATGCGTAAGCGACCGCATTCCCTTTACTGGTTATATGGGAAATGCCAAAGTCGTAGGAGGATAAATATTCCGATCATCGCTGCTATCGAAGGTTGAGATCCTTCAGGGAGAAAAGGCACTTCAACGATTTGCGGTCCATGAATAGCTCGGACCTTTACCCTAATAGATAGTGCCTCCAAATTTTCAAAACAAACACTATCGCTACCAAATCCAGAACATGAGTTGGATACTTCTTCTCTTGCAGCTTCAGCTATCAACTAGCATAGGCTACAACCCTTCCCTTCTACATCAATACCGCACCTAATCCAAAACCATATGTGTCTGCGTATACTGTCAGCTACTCATTTCCACTCGGAATGGTCAATACAGGTGTGTTTGTCAACCTCTCCTTCAGACTCACAAATGTCTTCTCACATCTCGCATCCTAAGTAAAAGTCTAATTTTTCGTTTTCAAATTGGTTAATGGCATGGCTACCTTTAAGAAGTCCTTGATAAAGTGTCTATAATAACCCATCATCCTAAGAAACTCATCACATTAATAGCATTCTTGGGTTGGCTCCAAACTTAAACCACTTCCACCTTGGTAGGATCTACTATGATGCCCTACTTGAAGATGACATGACTCACGAACTCACTTCCCTTCTCCATAAATGACATTTTGTAAACTTTGTTTTCAACTTGTGCTTCTACAACAGTTCAAGTACAATTCTCAAGCGTGCCTTATTTTCCTTCTCTAACGCAGAATAGATCAGAATGTCATCCATGAAAATAAGTACGGACTTATTGAGTTAATCCTTGAAGACTTGGTTCATGAGATTAACAAAGTATGCCAGAGCATTGGTTAACCTGAATGGCATAACCAACCACTCATAGAAACTATACGGTGTACAAAATGTAGTGATTGCTACATTCTCCTTTGCTACCCTCAACTGGTGAAATCTCATATCTAAATCTAATTGGGATAACACCTTCGCACATTGGAAATAATTGAACAAGTCATCGATACGTGAAATGGATAGTTGTTTTCTATGCCACCTTATTCGGCTCATGATAAGCCACACACAACCTTAGAGAGCAATCCGCCTTAGTGACAAATACTACGGGTGCACCCTACTTAGATATACTCCTATGAATGAACCCCCTTTTTAACAGATCATTTACTTGCACCTTCAATTTTTTCTGCTCTCTAGGTGCCATATGCCTTAATGGCATAGTTATAAGTCTGACATCCTTTGTCAAGTCTATATGAAACTCGATCGCTCTATGCGGTGGTAATCCGTTCACTTCCTCAAATATGTCCAGATACTCCCTGATAGGCACAAATGTAAACTCATCCAGTGGAATCTCAAACGAATTTAAAAAGTTGACAATAACCCTAGCAGGAAGCCAATCATTACTGTCCACCCTTCCGTTGCCCTAATTGTCACTAACTGCTTCTCGCAATTCACTACTGTTGCATACTTCCTTAGCAGTTCCATTCCTAAGATAATCTCGAACCCAACAAAATTCAGAACAAAACAACCACAAACAAGAGAGCATCCATGACTTAATAAGACCAAACCACGTCAAATCATACATATGCTAGTGGAGCCTCCAATAGGGTTTGGTGCAATCAACGGTCGGTCAACTATTTCGAGTTTCAATCCTAGTTTGTGTACTAGGCCACTAGATATAAAGGATTGCGAAAACCCGGTAAACATGTATGGGAACATCATAAAGGGAAAGCATGCGTTGAATGGCAACGCCCTTCCCCTTTTCCTTGGCCGAGGGAGCACTCGACAAAGTTGGAACATCGCCTAAAGCATATGCCTTCACAACCTATTTCCGTTGCACTGGTTCTGGACAATTCTTCAGTATATGCCTGAGCATACTGCAGTTGTAACAATTCTTCTTCCCATCGATCTTGCAAACTTTGAATAGACGACCCTTATCTCCATAAACATAGAAAATTGGATCTCATTTAACCATCTTCTGAGCATTCTTCTCCTCATTCCTTCCTTGATACTACTTCCTCTTTCCAAACCACTTCTTCTTGCCTCCACTACTTTGTTGCAGTTTCGGCTCTTCCTTAATAATAACAGCTAATTTGCTCTTGGGTATAAACTCTCCTGACAAAGATATTTCTCGACGATTCTCTCAAATGTCTCATCAATATGACTCACTAGCTTCTCCCCTAAATAGTTGTCCAAACCCATGATAAACTTCTTGTTCTTTCTCAATGGACTGTTGATAATAGACAATCCATATTTTGACAAAGTGTCGAACTCATCAATGTATTCAAAAATATACATATCTCCCTACTTTAAATCAGTGAATCTCTTGAATAGCACTGACTTCTAAGAAGCCAGAACGAACTTCTCATCAAACCTGGCCTTGAATTAGTCAAAAGTGAACTAGTCCTCGGGTGTAGGAATAGTGATGGAATCCCACCAGTTCATGGCTTATCGGGTGTAGGAATAGTGATGGAATCCCACCAGTTCATGGCTTACCCTTGAAGCTGTATAGAGGTCGGCTTCCTCATTATGGCATCATCAATCTCCGTATCACCAAAGATACGCCTGCAGGTGTCCAACCAATCTTGCACTTCAATGTAGACACCATTCTAAGAAATGACTTGCCTCCCAATGTAACATTCCAAAATTTTGAATTTTTAAATTTGGTAACTTGTATAGATTTTTAAAATTTAAATTGAGAAATGTCAAAAGAAATAAAATATTATTAATATTAAATAAAAGAAAGATATATGGATTTAAATAGAATAACTGGTGGTTTAAGTTTTAAATAAATAATAATGAATAAAATACGCAACAAACAAGAAATTGTACTAAAAAATAGAATAAAATATATGTGATGGGTTAAATGTTGATAGTTAAACTTCAAATAGAAAGAAAAAAATTCAAGATTATGTTTGTAATAAAATCATGTGGTTATAGAATGACATGGAAATTCATTTGTATTACAAAGTGATAAGACAATAAAAGGAAAGAAAGAACATACATTTAAGTATAAGTATGTAGACATATGCAAGGAGAGAAAAAATCTGTAAAACAAAACAAAATAGTACTTATAAAAATCAAATTAAGATCGTATGTTAACAAGGATGGAAGCATGAGCATTAAATGCCATCTTCTCAGCATATACAAAATCATATCGGACGAAATTATCTTGGCTTAGTCAACAAGAAAAAAATAATAATAAAAACATCTGATCAAAGAAAAAGTTGTTCCAGTAAAATCTACCCTATACAAAGCCATCTTTATATACATATACACATCCATGTTAGCATAGTTCGTTCATAAAAACATAACAAAATCAGAAAGAAAAAGAAATAGAAAAACATCACTCTATATTCAAGCTTAAAAACAATCTGCTAAAAAAAAGAAGAAGGATCAAAACTATCTTTTTTCAAAACACAGAAGTAGCTCTGTTCAATCTTATTACCAGGTGAGTGAACATATTTTGGAAAGATTCAAGCATGATTCAAACTGTGTAGATGACTTATAGCAAGTATTACGGCTATATACAAATGAAATTTTCATGTATGTTAATTATGTTTGTTCTGGACATAATTGTTTGCCATCTTTATGTTCTGTTTTTAAAAGATACAAGGTTCAATCAAGTTAAAACTTTAAATTTCACTTCTCTAATCCCTAATGGATTCCAATTGGAAACAAATAGGTTCGTTTAAAACATCATCTATGAATTAAATTTTGTTTTTTGCTTGATCATGAAGAAGTTAACCCTGTAACCAAAAAATTTACAGTAAAACAAATTTTTATGATAAATTCAAGTATATTAAATCATTGAATTGATCACATAACTTGAATGAACATACAAAGTTATGATTTTTAAAAGCAATATGATGATTTTTACTTAAGTAGTTAAAGAGCAGTTCGAATTTAAACCAAAATTGCATTTTTCCTAATTCCTAGTGAATGATTCAACAATAAACATTGAAATTTGGTTTGAAGCTTGTTTGATCTTCTGTGATGATGAGAAAATTGCTAAATAACTTTTCGAATGCACAAATTTGTCGAACGAACCCAAAGTAGGGTTTAAGTTTGAAGTTTGCAGTATGTTGGAAGAATGGTGATTTCGTCACCATGAAGCGACCGAGTTGCTCGAGATGATGGGGGTGGTAGTGCAGGGAGGTGATGTAATGTGGCCGGAGTAGAAGCGCTTCCGGTGGTTTGAGACGTGGTGGCAAGGCATTTGGGTTTGGGTATGTTCAAGCTTCAGTTCCAACAAAGAGGCGAAATTAAATTTTGAGTTTTTTTGCATCGAATCGAAGTTCGATTTCGAGTGTAAGGATAAATTTTGACTTGCCGAAGGCCGTGACGTTCGCCAGAATGGCGGCGCGATGCGTGCACGTGCACGACGTCGATTCTATATTAGGAAATGTCGAGCTTAGGGGAACTCGAAGGAGCACTCGAGTAGATGACGGGTTGGCTCGAGTTTCTCATGGGGTTGATTCAGCAGTGAGTTAAGTTTAAACTTAGCTAAAGAAAAAAAAAAGAGGAAGAAGAAGAATGCGTAAAGAACCAGAGAAATGCCTTGGGGAATGGAAGAAGGAAACTCGAGTTTGACTCGAGTAAAAGCCTGGGAAGACTCGAGTTTTGTTTAAAAATGGGTTAAGCCCTAATTAATTTCAAGTTATAGTGTTACACAAATTTTTGGTGTTAACAAAGTAAATAATGTTGATTATTTTGAGTTAAAAACTTGTTTAAGTTATCGACTAAGTGAGTACATATCAATGCTTTCTAAAACCTAAATTAATATTTTAATTAAGTAATTAACTTAAGTTAAATATTAAATCTAATTAACATTAAAACTTTCAATGTAACAATAATTTGATGTTCAAAGTGTAAAGAAGATTTTTAAATGATAATTAAGCTAAATAATTTTTTTAATCAACTAATGGTTTTGAAAAGTAATTAAGAATGATTTATAATTTGTAATTAAAATTGATTAATAAACAATTAAGTGTCTAAATTATTTGTAAATTAAGAATTTGTTAATTAGATAAGTAAAGTTGATTAATTATAATTGGCAGTTAATTAAAATAATTAATTAAGGAATAATTAACTAATAAAGTTGATTAAGATTTAAATTATTTATCCAAAAATAATTATTGATTTAAATAATCAATAAAAATAATTATGTGGTTAATCGATTAAATCACACTCACATTGATTGAAAATAATTAATTACTGCTATGCACTAGATTGATATTTCTGTTCGGGTTGTGATACTGTGTGATGTAGATTGCTCTGTACTGCACTGTGATTTGTGATTTGTTCCTGTATCGAAGTGAAAACCCCTTTGCCCGTAAAACGGCATTTAAACTTCGATGCGGCAGGGAGTCGGATTTCAGTTAGTTATATGAAACCCACATCGAACCCTAAATGTGAATCTTTGTGATTGATACACCCACGTGTTTAAAATTAAATGCTCACTATTCGGTTTAGACGGGAGAGGACCTTTGTGTCATATAACACATTCCGAATAGTGATACGTCGAAATGGATAGCATTTGAAGAACGGTGGTGAAGACCGGGTGTCTTCAAAAACGATAGGATAACCTATCGATTGTCTCTGCACTGAGTTGCTCCGGTATAGAGATTCGCTAAGTGTTGGGGAGTCCGATTGGGATTGTGGATACCCAGATTTGCAAGGGCTTCTTCCTTTATTGGACGAAGTGCCTTCGGTTCTGTTCCAACCCGGAACAGACTTGTATGGTTGTGTGTCTGACACTACGCTTTGAGGTATAAAGAAGATTTCTTTCAAATACATATCTGTTGGTGGCGGAGAATTTATTTTCTTAGCTTAACACCCTTCTTTGAGACGTACGAGCTCAGAGGTTATGTAATTGAAGGTTATCAGCGATGTACTCCCAATTTGGTAGTGTGGCATGCTAAGTGCGGCGGTGTGTTGATGATCATTTGTGATCTAAGTGCGGTTTTCGCGTAAAGCGTAGCTTTGTGGACAAGACCTCATCGGACCTCACAACCCGGAAATGGTCGAAACAGGAAAGATGCGGCAAGGTTATGAGGGTCTTGCTCTTTATGGTATGTCATTTCCTTCTGGAAAAGGTGATGTCATGGTATGAAGCCCAGATATTTACCTATGTGGTAGCTACAAGCTCATTTACTATGTGGTTGTTGCTTTGTGATAGAGGGCCTTCAAATAAAGGTCCTAAAGAACCGGGGAGTGGCATACTCGAGTAGTAGTTACCTAGTTACAGAGGTAACCCGGCCTTGTGTTGGCAGAGAGTCGAGTAGGTTCTCGGGACGTCCTGCTAGAGGCGTACCCATGTGGCACTAGGAAGTTCCTTAGCCTTACCATTTGTTAGAAATCCAATTCCCAATGCGAACCCAGTACGGTTTTAGTTGTATAACCTGCCCTTTACTTATGGTGGCTCCCCACTGTTTAGATGGTAGCTATAGTAGGCATACAATAATGGTTGTATGCTGGCTAAGATTAATATCATACTTTCGAAATGGCTTTCTACACTAGAACTAGTAATAATATCAATGGATTTTTCTCGTATCAATCATATTTGACTATCATAAGAAGAAACTCCTCCAATTCTGCGATTGCATTGTGTATGTGGCAGGAGGTTTTATGTTAGTTTCATTTTCCAAAAGCATACCGGATTTATTTCTTTTATAAATCTAGTTTATTTAAAAGCAACTGTTTTTGTTTACTCATACCAGTCCCATAACTGACCCGGAGTTTATTATTTCTTTTCTAAACTCTGGGTGCCCATAATTTCCACACGAGCAGCCTAGTAGCAGGTTTACGTGTTCTGGTGTAGCAGTATTTTGGAGCTTTTGCTTTGGAGATATTTTAGAAGCTTTTGGGATCTTAGGTGTTTAGTTTTTGGGAGTTCGTTACCACTTCATTCCTTTGAAGACTTTTTGGATATATGATCACTTTTGTATTATTATGATGTTTATTTGGAGTTATAGTGTATGTATTAAAATACTCTGATGTAATAATGGATATTATGATGTTGTATCTGTGATGTATGCAGGATATTCATTTTGTTCCACTGTTTTATATTCATCTGATGTTGTTATAAGCTCCGGTGAACCAGATTCGATGTTTGGATCTGCGGCATTTGAATACGACTGTCGTATTCAGTGCTGATTTTCGAGAGTCGAGTCAGGGCCGTCACATTTGGTATTAGAGCTGAAGGTTGAGTAAGAACTTTAGCTATGGAGTATAACACATTGGATGGCTCATTAGAGATAGGGTGAAGTATACCCTAGAATGAGTATAACCGAGACTGAAACTCCCAATTTTCTTAGTCTATTTCTTTTACTGCTGTTATTCCTTAAGATATTTCGTCTTTATGACTAAATCAATTTTCTTACTAATTACAGATAGTAAGAATGAGAGGACGAAGAGGAAGAGCTAGGGGTCAAAGAAATGCCACTGTGCCTAACCAAGATCCCCCAACAGCAGCAGCAATACCTATTCAACAGCAGCCGAATCTGGCTGATTTATGTAAGAATTTCTCAAGGCTTAGTGGCAAACCGTTCACCAGCAAGGATTCAATTGTTGAGGCTCAAGCATGGATCAGATCATGTGAGAAAATCTTTAGAGGGCTAAAATTGCAAGACGAGTAGAAGCGACTCATAGCTTCTTGGCAACTTCAAGAAGAAGCCTTAGCCTGGGAGACAGTCACTGTAGATAAGCCAGAAGACGAGTTTTCTAGGAAGAAATTCAAAGAAGTGTTTGAGAAGTGATATTTGCCATCGGCTGGAATTTCTCGAATGTACGAAGAATTCATGGACTTAAAGCAGGGAAGTTTATCATTTGAGAAGTATCTAAACAAATTCAATGAATTATCTCGTTTTGGTCCCGAATTGGTGAACACGCCTTTAAAGAAGAACGAAAGATTTATTCGTGGGATGAATAAGAAATTCCACAAAAGAATGACGGGCCACGTCAAGGAATCTTTTTCAGATTTAGTTGATATGGGATACAGATATGCCACACTGGATATGCAAGAAGCCCGGTGGAGAAAGGAAATTTGGGCAATCAGAATTGGAAGAAAAGGTAATTTGGAGGCAAGAAACCATGGCAAGGCAAGGAGAAAAAGAAGAGTAATCAGGGAAGCACAGTAGAGAATGTCACTTGTTATAATTGCTTGGAGAAGGGCCATTATTCTAACAGATGCGCGAAGCCTAAGAAACCAAAGAGAGATCAATCCGTGCAAGCGAAGCCCCAGGAAATGTTATTACTGCCAGAAAGTGGGACATGAAGTTAAAGACTGCCCCGTTATTTAGCAAGCTCAGACACCCAAGGTGTACGCAGTCAAAGAACAACTTGCATCTTCCAAAGCAGGAAAAGGGAAAGGAGTTCTGGAAGGTAACCTCATTATTTATGATAGCATTGTTAGAGTTCTATTTGACACAGGCGCTACACATAGTTTTATCTCTCAGCAAGCTATAAATGAATTAAATCTCGAACCCGATTTTGTTGATGAGCCTATATGCGTAAACAATCCAGTTGGAGGTCCCGTAAATCTTTGTCTTCGATGTAGAGACGTTACTATCTCATATTCTTGTTATCAATTTTCTATTGGTCTCTTTGTTCTAGATTTTAACGAGTTTGAAGTCTTACTCGGAATGGATTTGCTAGCAAAATACGAAGCCAAATTGGATTGCAACAATCGATTGATTTCGATTAAAACCGAATTTGGAGATTTCATCGAGATTTCTTGTGAGGACCCTAGTCCTAAAAGAGATGGGTTGATGTATAATTTGGGTTATCCCGAGCCCAGTTTGGAGTCTATACCAATTGTTAGAGATTTTCCGGATGTGTTCGGAGAAGTGAAATCTTTACCTCCATATCGGGAAATAGAATTCAGAATTGACCTAGTGCCCAACGCTTGTCCTGTCGTTCACGTAAGTCGCAGGATGGCACCCAGGGAAAAGGTTGAATTGGTTCAGCAAACTGATGATCTACTAGCAAAAGGGTTGATTCGATCCAGTGTTTCTGAATAGGGCTCAGCCGTCGTATTCGTTGCTAAATCGGACGGATCTTTGAGATTATGTGTAGATTATCGCGATCTCAATAAACAAACTCTCAAGAACAAGTTTCCTTTACCCAGGATCGATGATTTATTCGATCAACTTCACGACGCTCATTTCTTTTCAAAGATGGATCCTCAAGGGTTCCATCTACTATGAATCGCCGAAGATCGTGTACATTTAACTGCTTTCAGGGGTCCCAATATGTTCTACAAATGGTTAGTCATGCATTTCGGGCTAACCAATTCTCCAACGTACTTCATAGATTTGATGACCCGTGTGTTTCAGGAGGTGCTGAATAAATTTGTTCTTGTAATTATCGATGATATCCTAATCTACTCCAAAACCGAAGAGGAGCATGCTGAACATCTTAGAATTGTTTTGGAAATTTTGAGAAGGAATATCTTATTCGCAAAATTTTCCAAATGCCACTTTTGGGTCATGGAAGTCATATTTCTTGGCCACTAATGAAGAAGGAATTTCTGTTGATCCGAGCAAAATTTCCGCTATTCTTGATCGGAAGCGACCCACGACTCCGAAAGAAGTTTGAAGCTTTTTGGGTTTAGCGGGCTATTACCGGAAGTTCGTTCAAGACTTTTCTAAGATAGCTAGTCCGTTGACTAAGCTAACGAAGAAGGATGTCAAGTTTAATTGGACTCCAAAATGTGATGAAGCTCATCAGGAATTGAAAAAGAGATTAACTACTGCTCCTGTTCTCGCTATTATTAACGGGAATCAGGGATTATCTGTTTATACCGACGCTTGGGTGATGGTTTGGGTGCGGTATTAATGCAGAATGGGAAGGTAATTGCCTATGCAAGTAGACAATTACGTCCTCACGAAAGAAACTACCCAATCCATGATTTGGAAGTCTTAGCAGTTATCTTCGCTTTGAAGATATGGCGACATTGTCTTCTGGGTAAGAATCTTTTCAGCTTTCTTAACAATTTATGCAATTAATTTAACTTAATAAATATACTTAATGAACTCTCTTTCTCTAGGTGAAAAATTCGGACTATTCACCGACCACAAATCTTTGAAATACCTCTTCACGCAGAAAGATTTAAATCTGCGACAACAACATTTGTTGGAATTTCTGGCATCTTATGACCTAGATATTCTATATACACCGAGAAAAGCCAATGTAATTGCCAATGCTTTGAGAAGAAGACATGTTGTTCTTGCATATCTTGTTATCGCTCCTACTCTTCTTAAGTGGATCGCAAGACAACAGACTGAAGACAAGTTTCTTCAGGAAATTCGTAGAATAATATGTCGAGGTGAAGATTCTAGTTTTGCAATTGATGATCATGGAGTTATAAGATTAAAAGGCAGGATTTGTGTTCCGGACATCCCTGATCTGAAACGTGAAGTTTTAGATGAATGTCACAAATCTAAGCTTTGCATCCATCCAGGAGTCAATAAATTGTATAGAGATATTAAAAGAACTTTCTGGTGGAAGACACTGAAAAGAGACATATCTATTTATGTGAGTCGCTGTGCTACTTGTCAACAAATTAAAAGCGATCAAAAGAAAGTGGCTGGTTTACTTCAGCCTTTGGAAGTACCAAAATGGAAGTGGGATCAGGTATCGATGTATTTCATTGACGGATTGCCACGAACCAAGAAGGAAAATGAAGCAATTTGGGTTATAGTGGACCGTCTAACAAAAACTGCTCACTTCATTCCAGTGAAATCCACTCGGACTGCAACAAGCTTAGCAGAGCTATATAAAAAGGAAATTGTTCGTCTCTATGGTATTTCCAATAGCATAGTGAGTGATCGTGATCCGATCTTTACTAGTAGATTTTGGGAGGCATTCCAAGCCGCTTTGGGAACAAAATTGAATTTCAGCACAGCTTATCACCCACAATCTAATGGGCAGACTGAGAGGATTAACCGAATTCTAGAAGACCTTTTGCATGCTTGCATTCTCAGCTTTGGTGGTTCTTGGGAGGACCATTTGCATCTGGTCGAGTTTTCATATAACAACAACTATCAGGCTAGTATAGAGATGGCTCCTTTCGAAGCTTTATATAGTCGTCTATGTCGATCACCTGCATGTTGGATCGAATCAGGTGATAGACTCGTCCTTGGACCATATATGATTAAAGAAGCTGTAGAGAAGGTAGATTTTATTCGAAAGAAATTAATAACTGCTCAAAGTCGTCAGAAGAGCTATTATGACCGCCGAAGAAGAGATTTGGAATTTCAAGTTGGGGATTCTGTATTTTTGAAAGTGTCTCTGATGCGGGGTGTATTGAGGTTCGGGAAAACTGAAAAGCTAGCACCGCGTTATATTGGTCATTTTCCTATTCTGGAAAGGATCGGTCCTCTAGCATATCGAGTGCAGCTACCCAGCTGGTTGTCTGGCGTGCATGATGTGTTCCACGCTTCTAGTCTTCGTAAGTACGTGCACGACCCAGATAGTATTATTGAGGAGGCAGCTCAGCAGGACCTTGAAATCACTTCTAAGTTAACAGTTAGAAGAGAACCAATAAAGATTGTTGATCGTGATGAGAAGCGATTGAGAAACAAAGTTGTGAAGCTCGTTAAAGTTTAATGGAGTGGCGATCCAAAGGACTGCACTTGGGAAACTAAAGATAATATGCAGAAATCATATCCCGGTTGTATAGTGGATATCTCGGCTTAAACTAGTAAGCCATTTCCTTATTTTTCTGAATTTGCATATTCTTTGTTTGTTTCTCTCTCTCTTTCAAATTTCGAGGACGAAATTTTCTTAAGGGGAGATATTTGTAACATTCCAAAATTTTGAATTTTTAAATTTGGTAGCTTGTTTAGATTTTCAAAATTTAAATTGAGAAGTGTCAAAAGAAATAAAATATTATTAATATTAAATAAAAGAAAGATATATGGATTTAGATAGAATATCTGGTAGTTTAAGTTTTAAATAAATAACAATGAATAAAATATGCAACAAATAAGAAATTGTACTAAACAATAAAATAAAATATATGCGATGGATTAAATATTGATAGTTAAACTTCAAATAGAAAGAAAAAAATTCAAGATTATGTTTGTAATTATGTTTGTAATAAAATCATGTGGTTATAGAATGGCATAGAAATTCATTTGTATTACAAAGTGATAAGACAAAAAAAGGAAAGAAAGAACATACATTTAAGTATAAGTATGTAGACATATGCAAGGAGAGAAAAAAATCTATAAAACAAAACAAAGCAGTACTTATAAAAATCAAATAAAGATTGTATGTTAACAAGGATAGAAGCATGAGCATTAAATGCCATCTTCTCAGCATATACAAAATCATATCGGCCGAAATTATCTTGGCTTAGTCAACAAGGAAAAAATAAAATAAAAACATTTGATCAAAGAAAAAGTTGTTCCAGTAAAATCTACCCTGTACAAGGCCATCTTTATATATATAGACACATACACACACACACACACACACACACATCCATGTTAGCATAATTCGTTCATAAAAACATAACAAAATCAAAAAGAAAAAGAAATAGAAAAACATCACTTTATATTCAAATTTAAAAACAATCCGCTGAAGAAAAAAAAAAGGATCAAAACTGTTTTTTTCAAAACACAGAAGTAGCTCTGTTCAATCTTATTACCAGGTGAGTGAACATACTTTGGAAAGATTCAAGCATGATTCAAACTGTGTAGATGACTTATAGCAAGTATTATGGCTTTATACAAATGAAATTTTCATGTATGTTAATTATGTTTGTTCTGGACATATTTGTTAGTCATCTTTATGTTCTGTTTTTAAAAGGTACAAGGTTCAATCAAGTTAAAACTTTAAATTTCACTTCTCTAATCCCTGATGGATTTCAATTGGCAACATATAGGTTAGTTTAAAATATCATCTATGAATTAAATTTTGTTTTAATGCTTGATCATGAAGAAGTTAACCCTGCAACCAAAAAATTTATAGTAAAACAAATTTTTATGATAAATTCAAGTATGTTAAATCGTTGAATTTGATCACATAACTTGAATGAACATACAAAGTTATGATTTTTAAAAGCAATATGATGTTTTTTACTTAAGTAGTTTAAGAGCAGTTCGAATTTAAACCAAAATTGCATTTTTCCTAATTCCTGGTGAATGATTCAACAATAAACATTGAAATTTGTTTTGAAGCTTGTTTGAGCTTCTGTGATGATGAGAAAATTGCTAAATAATTTTTCGAATGCATGAATTTGTCGAACGAACCCAAAGTAGGGATTAATTTTGAAGTTTACAGTATGTTGGAAGAATGGTGATTTCGTCGCCATGAAGCGACCGAGTTGCTCGAGATGATGGAGGGTGGTAGTGCAGGGAGGTGGCGTTCTGTGGCCGGAGTGGAAGCGCTTCCGGTGGTCTGTGGTCTGAGATGTGGTGGCGAGGCGTTGGGGTATGTTCGAGCTTCAGTTCCAACGAAGAGGCCAAATTCGATTTTGAGTTTTTTTGCGTCGAATCGAAGTTCGATTTCGAGTGTAAGGATAAATTTCGACTTGACGAAGGCCGTGACGTTCGCCAGAACGGCGGCGCGACGCTGTGCACGTGCACGACGTCGATTCTGTATCAGGAAATGTCGAGCTTGGGGGAATTTGAAGGAGCACTCGAGTAGATGACGGGTTGGCTCGAGTTTCTCAATGGGTTGATTCAGCAGTGAGTTAAGTTTAAACTTAGCTAGAGAAAAAAAAGAGGAAGAAGAAGAATGCATAAAAAACCAGAGAAATGTCTCGGGGAATGGAAGAAGGAAACTCGAGTTCGACTCGAGTAAAAGCCTAGGAAGACTCGGGTTTTGTCTAAAAATGGGTTAAGCCCAAATTAATTTCAAGTTATAGTGTTACACAAATTTTTGGTGTTAACAAAGTAAATAATGTTGATTATTTTGAGTTAAAAACTTGTTTAAGTTATCGACTAAGTGAGTACATATCAACGCTTTCTAAAACCTTAATTAATATTTTAATTAAATAATTAACTTAAGTTAAATATTAAATCTAATTAACATTAAAACTTTCAATGTAACAATAAATTGATTTTCAAAGTGTAAAGAAGATTTTTAAAAGATAATTAAGGTAAATAATTTTTTTATCAACTAATGGTTTTGACAAGTAATTAAGAATGATTTTTAATTTGTAATTAAAATTGATTAACAAAAAATTAAGTGTCTAAATTATTTGTAAATTAAGAATTTGTTAATTAGATAAATTAAGTTGATTAATTATAATTGGAAGTTAATTAAAATAATTAATTAAGGAATAATTAATTAATAAAGTTGATTAAGATTTAAATTAATTTATCCAAAAATAATTATTGATTTAAATAACCAATAAAAGTAATTATGTGGTTAATCGATTAAATCACACTCACATTGATTGAAAATAATTAATTACTGCTTTGCACTAGATTGATATTTCTGTTCTGGTTGTGATACTGTGTGATGTAGATTGCTCTATACTGCACTATGATTTTTGATTTGTTCCTGTATCAATGTGAAAAACCCTTTGCCCACAAAACGGTATTTAAACTTCAATGCGGCAGGGAGTCGGATTTCAGTTAGTTATCCGAAACCCACATCGAACCTTGAATGTGAATCTTTGTGATTGATATACCCACGTGTTTAAAATTAAACGCTCACTATTCGGTTTAGCCGGGAGAGGACCTTGTGTCATATAACCCATTCCGAATAGTGATATGTCGAAATGGATAACATTTGAAGACCGGTGGTGAAGACCGGGTGTCTTCGAAAACGATAGGATAACCTACCGATTGTCTCTGCACTGCGTTGCTCCGGTATAGAGATTCCCTAAGTGATGGGGAGTCCGATCAGGATTGTGGATACTCGAATTTGCAAGGACTTCTTCCTTTATTGGATGAAGTGCCTTCGGTTCTGTTCGAACCCGGAACAGACTTGTATGGTTGTGTGTCTGACACTTCACTTTGAGGTATAAAGCAGATTTCTTTCAAATACATATCTTTTGGTGGCGGAGAATTTATTCTCTTAGCTTAACACCATTCTCCAAGACGTACGAGCTCAGAGGTTATGTAATTGAAGGTTATCAGCGATGTACTCCCAATTTGGTAGTGTGGCATGCTAAGTGCTGTTGTGTGTTGATGATCATTTGTTGATCATTTGTGATCAAAGCATGGCTTTCGTGTAAAGCGTAGCTTTGTGGACGGGACCTCATCGGACCTCACAACCTGAAAATGGTCGAAACAGGAAAGATGCGGCAAGGTTATGAGGGTCGTGCCCTTTAGGGTATGTCATTTCCTTCTGGAAAATGGTGATGTCATGGTATGGAGCCCAGATATTTACCTATGTGGTAGCTCCAATCTCATTTACTGTGTGGTTGTTGCTTTGTGATAGAGGGCCCTCGGATAAAGGTCCCAAAGGAACGGGGGTGGCATACTCGAGTAGTAGTTACCTAGTTACAGAGGTATGCCGACCTTGTGTTGGCAGAGAGCCGGGTAGGTTCTCGGGACGTCTCGCCAGAGGCATACCCATGTGATAGTAGGAAGTTCCTTAGCCTGACCATTTGTTGGAAATCCAATTCCCAATACGAACCCAATACGGTTTTAGTTGTATAACCAGCCATTTACTTATAGTGGCGCCCCACTGTTTAGATGGTAGCTATAGTAGGCATACAATAATGGTTGTATGCTGGCTAAGATTAATATTATACTTTTGAAATGGCTTTCTACACTATGCACTTGTAATAATATCAAAGGATTTTTCTCGTATCAATCATATTTGACTATCATAAGAAGAAATCTCCATCAATTCTACGATTTCATTGTGTGTGTGGCGGGAGGTCTTATGGTAGTTTAATTTTCCAAAAGCATATCGGATTTTTTTTCTTTTATAAATCTAGTTTATTTAAAAGCGACTATTTTTGTTTACTCATACCGGTCCCATAACTGACCCGAAGTTTATTGTTTCTTTTCTAAACTCTGGGTGCCCATAATTTCCACATGGGCAGCCTAGTAGCTGATTTCCGTGTTCTGGTGTAGCAGTATTTTAGAGCTTTTGCTTTGGAGATATTTTAGAAGCTTTTGGGATCTCAGGTGTTTAGTTTTTGGAAGTTCGTTATCACTTCATTCCTTTGAAGACTTTTTGGATATATGATCACTGTTGTATTATTATGATGTTTATTTGGAGTTATGGTGTATGTATTAAAATACTCTAATGTAGTAATGGATATTATGATGTTGTATCTATGATCTATGCATGATATTCATTTTGTTTCGCTGTTTTATATTCATCTGATGTTGCTATAAGCTCCGACGAACCAGATTCGATGTTTGGATCTGCGGCATTTGAATACGACTGTCGTATTCGGTGCCGATTTTCGAAGGTCGAGTCAAGGCCGTCACAACCAAAGTAGAGTAATCTTTGCATTACTTGGCGAAGTTAGCACTTAGCATTGCACTTGAGCACTACCACCAACAGTAATATTCAGAGTGGCTACTTGGTCCATCATCTCATTGAACATAGCATGCAAGTTAGGATTTGCAGCCCCTGAACCCGCTCCTCGCCCAACTTCAAAGACAAAGTTCCTAATAGTGTTTCTTGTTTGCCGGCTCATTCTTGATCTATAATATAAATGATTAATCTCTCAAAAAGAAAATATGCTAATGGTACTCATGTGTGCATATGACTTATATATAATACATACCACTATATAATTCTGAAATTAAAATATATAATAAGTACGCGCTCTCACATATATACTCTCTCGATTCAGTCTAGGGTGAGAACTCCTTCTCTATCTCTACTAAATTACGGTATCCTTTAAATTAAGCAACGCAACCTAAGCTCTGATACCAAATATGATGACCAACCCATACCACCCACACCCAATGATACATAAGATAGTGCAAAACTGTCATGTCGATCGATGTAGAGCGATCATCATAGTTTAAAATGAAACCAACTTCACATAACCTATAGTATATCTCACAGTGCATAGAATAAAATATGATATCACAGATATAATACAGAAGAGACAGTAATAGCTAAGTAATCCAGATATCAGTATAGATACACAAAGTTATACATCAAGATATAGAGTTTATATAATAGAAGCAACTCATAAGAGTATCTCATAGTAATGCTAATAAGAACCACTACCAAGGCATCGTTGTGTTGTACAATGGAATAAGCATAGAAATCTATATATAATACGAGACATCTCCCTCCAGATCTTTCTCTGCACAGCTACCGTGTCGCACCTAGACTTGCTATCTAGTCTACTCATTTAAGAGCACCTAAGATAATAAGAAGCAAAGTATAAATCCTTGAGTTAGACACAGTCTGCTGTAGATGGTAAATGAATCTCAAAATATTATACAAGTCGATATAGTAAGGAATAAAGGTATATGAATCATATCTAACCTGTCCCTACAACCAAAGAGTTAGCATATAATAACATAATATTCCACTTTAAATGTCATAAAGGTGCAATGCAACTAAGTATGATAATGGGTATCCAGGTATCCCTATCTGCAGTACCTATCTTAAATGACTACGCTAGAATGACAGATTATGGGGAGAGAAATCAAAGCAACCATAGCATACATCAAACAATCCCCACTATCACTCTATGTAATCTAGATATATGATAACTCATATGACCATTCCACTACCGAAGACTAATGGAAATCCCTATTTTCAACGTACCATTCTTAGCCTAAACCTGATGCTAGACCCATTCAATTGGTCCATTGTAACGCCCCACTCCGAGAGCCTCATTAACAAAGAGTATTATATGGATAATACCGTCTGCTAATGCGGACAATAGAGTATAATGGAAGCAACCATGTATAATCTTACTTTAACTATCTACTGAACACGTCGAAAAGTGGAATCTATTTTTTTTTTTCATCTCATGTGGTTTGACATATTCAATAAATACTTAAAGCAAAACTACATGGCTAAAAGATCTATTAAAACAAAGCATAATAGCAAAATAAACATCATCACAGAACAACATTAGATAATAAGCAAATAGTCTCAGCACAATACAACATCAAGTACAGATCCAAATATAAAAGTGGGTACAAAGCCACTACTCACACATCCGTGAGTCAAAAGAATATACACAAGATAATCATATTATCAGAGTAGCATAAAGGATGAATAACAAGTAAAGCCATCTATAGTATAGCGGATATGTCCAAAGCGGAAGCACCGAAGCAAGCTAAGTCCAAAACGACCTAACTTGAAACAATTCGGTCTGACCCGAGCATGAAATTCTCGGGTCAGGCTAGCTAAACAAATCAGTTAGATAAAATGAACAATAATCATGATAAGATAATGAGGCAACATATAACATAATAATCTCCAAAAGAGAAACATATATCATGGTAATAAAGAACAAATCTCTCACATAGAGAAGGAACAAACATCTAAGTAGAGATGTATAACAAGCCTCATATCAGTGGTATAACATAAGCACAAGTGTCAGTGTAGGAATAAAACAAGTTCCACAAGCTAGTCGCGCTTATATCGTGTGGTTGCATAAGACCACCATCGAATGGTGCTATAAGAGGGAATATAAATCACACAGGAAAACATTAGCGCGCTAGTACTGTATTCAATCACACAGGAAATATACCCAAGTGACATACTAATCACTTTAGCTAAGGGGCAACACCTAAAGGAGATAGTCCTAAGACACTATCAAGAAGGTGATGAGCCAGAAGGAGATAGTCCGAAGACACTATCCCAAAGGCAATAAACCCAAGGGAGACAGTCCGAAGACACTATCCCAAAGGTATCACTCAGGAAACACGCCGTAGTGGTAAAGGCTCGTAGGCCCAGTACTCGTTTACCACTAACGGTAGGATGTGTCACGAACTCTTAGCAAGGAACCCGTAAAGTAGTACCATGAGTCCCATACCCCAACGTTCGCGCTAAACGGTTTACTAACCAATCGTAAGCTTCCACAATGAAAGCAGTAATAAGTTCACCTCTTGTCATCGATAAACTAGGCCAAAAGGCCAATACGATCATTCGAATAGGTCGGAGATTAATCGGAAAGATAAACACACGAATTCATGGTCCGTGTTTTACCTAACCATTTAATCACCTTTCCACTTCGCTCGAAGTGCAGAAGAGTGTATATTTTACTTAGAAAATAGTTGGAGAAAGCGGATTTTTAATCGTTTGAAAACCTCTTTAGAAATAGCCTTTGAATTCTCCTATTATGGAGTAATTAATTTAATATTTAAAATAATACTAAATAATAGTTTCAAAAGCTAATTTTATGGAAAATCACTTCAAAACGATTTATGAAATCCGTGCACGAAATCTAGAGAAAAATATCAAAGAAATCGGAAAATCTCAGAAAAATAGTCGAAATTATACTAAGTATAAAATCGGTGAAAACAAGTCGAAGTCACTAGTTCGATGGCAGATTTGAACTTGCAAGCCGAGTCCAAATGGCATGAAAATTGGCAGGCATGTCTACACAAAGAATTGGGCAATTCAGATATGAAACGAAGAAACAGCGTCGTCTCAAAGTCGGACAAAAATCACAAAACTCTGCTGTGTCAAAACGGTGCAAAGGTCCAACTTCGATGACATGGTCGAAGGGAAATATGAATCCAGATCTTAATGAAAATTTGCAGGAGCATATTACAATACTCCTACTTTGATATGCAACAAGAATCGTTCGGTTTCAACTTGAAACGAAGGAATAGCAACGTATCAAAGTTGGTCCGACGATAATAAAAAATGATCACTGTTGTAAAACATTTTCTGGGTGCTGCTTTGGCAATTAAAACGAAGTATTTAACGCATACAGATCTAAACCAAACTTCTCAGGGTTGAAGATCTCGACCTCCTCTTTCCAACGAGACCAAAAGCGATGAAATCCGACATCAGTCCTGCTCACAGCGAGGTCGCGAAGTTGGACGTTTGAACTAAAATTAATCACTGTGTTGTTTTTTTCATACAGTTTCTGGGTACTACTTTGGCAATAAAAAATGAAGTATCAAACGCACGCAGATCTTACACAAATTTTGCACGGTTGAAGATCTCGACCTCATCTTTCCAACAAGAGCAAAATCGATGAAATCTGACATCGGACATGCTCACAGCGAGGTCGCGAAGTTGGACATTTGAACTGAAATTAATCACTGTTTTGTCAAAATAGTTTCTGGGTGCTACTTCGGCAATAAAAACGAAGTATCAAACGCACCCAGATCTTAACCAAATACTGCACGGTTGAAGATCTCGACCTTATCTTTCCAAGGAGACCAAAATCGATGAAATCTGAAATCGGACCTGCTCGCAGCGAGGTCGCAAAGTTGGACATCTGAATTGAAATTAATCACTGTTTTGTCAAAACAATTTTTTTTTCAAAACAATTTCAGAAACTTGCAAACCAACATTCCAACCATAGAAAATATCAAATGGGTTTCTAGCTAGCATTTATTACCTTTCACCAAGCAAGAGAATGATCAAACATAAAGATTAGTAATCCCCAAGCAAGAAGACGAAGGTCAATGAGCTTGAGTCCATGAAAATGCACAAAATCAATGATTACTAATTTATTTCAGAAATCAAAGAATGAATTAGAGGTGGATTTTGTGATTGTCGTTGCCTCTTTTAATGGTTTGGATTAACTCTCTTTGATTTGGTGTAGATTGGAGTTTTGCTTAGGAGGCCATGGCTAGGTTTAGGAGCTTTCTAATTAGTGTTTTGTGGTAATGAAATGAAGTGTTGGCTGAAATGGGAGAGTAAAAGATAATTTATAGGCTAATGGATAAGGTTATTGAGTCTAATACCCAATTAGGACTTAGTATTATTCATGTGTATATAAATAGGCAATTTTCTCTAAGTACAATCTACATACAAATTACTAAATACATTTCAAACCATAAAAAATTATGAAAAGATATTAAAAATTATTTTTAGTCATTTCATAAAATCCTATATCAACAATATTTTACATTTTTAACCCCTAATTTCCCCAAAATACCGTTTATAGTTAATATTAGCCAAAAATCACCATTTTGCAAATAATTGCAAATTAAATTCCCAAATCAAATATTGCACTATTTTACACATATAAAATTTTGCAATTTTATAAATTTCAAATTTCCCTAATTAATTTCCATAAAATGCTCCGTTTTACACTTAAGCCCAAAAATATTGATTTATTCAAAATAACTAAATTTCGAACAAATTAGCCACATTAAAAATTCATTAATAGCTCCAATTAAATTAAAATAACAATTTTAATTTATTATTTGGTAATCGCAATCACGGGTTTTTATAGACTCCCTCCCTTAAGAAAATTGTGTCCCCGCAATTCCTTAAATATGGAAATTATCTATAACATCTAATCCTCAAAATAAATCAAACAAAGGTGAAGTAAAGATACTCACCAGAAATAGATGAAGATAGAAAACCAGGATAAGTATGCTCGATAAATTCTTTGGTCTCCCAAGTGCAGTCCTTAGGATTAGAAGACCATTGAATTTTAACAAGCGGGACCTCTTTGTTTTGAAGGCGTCTAACCTTCGAATCAAGCACACGAAGAGGTTGCTAGTCAATAGATAGATTAGGAGAAATCTCTAAATCCGGTATAATAAGCAGATCAATAACAGAATCAGGATCACGAACACACTTGCGAAGCTGAGAAACATGGAACACGTCATGCATTCTGAAAAAATGAGTAGGCAGAGCAACATGATAAGCTACGGGGCCAATGCATTCCGTAATAGGAGATGGTCTGACATAGTGAGTAGCCAATTTCCCAGTGGAGCTGAAATGCACAACCCCCTTCATAGGAGATACCCGAATAAATACATGATCCCCAATCGAGAATTCAAGAGGCTTCCTACGGTTGTCCGCATAGGATTTCTGACGGCTTTGTGCCTCTTTCATTCTCTGACGAATAAGAATAATCTTCTCAGAAGATTCCCGAACTGAATATGGACCAAGAATAAGCTTCTCGCCAGATTCTAACCAACAAGATGGAGAACGACATGGCCTTCCTTATAAGGCTTTGAAAGGAGCCATGCCAATACTCGACTGAAAACTGTTGTTGTAAGAGAACTCCGCAAGTGGCAAGTGGTCCTCCCAACTACCTCCAAAATCAAGGATACAACAGCGAAGGAGATCTTCCAAGACACGATTCACTCTCTCAGTCTGACCATCAGTCTGAGGATGATAAGCAGTAGAAAAATTTAGCTTTGTGCCCAAAGCTGATTGAAGACACTTCCAAAAGTGACTAGTGAATAACGAGTCACAGTCACAAACAATGGAACTAGGGATACCATGAAGTCGAATGACTTCCTTCACATAAAGCTTAGCCAAAAAAGGAGCAGTCCGAGTGGACGTAATCGGAATAAAGTGAGCAGACTTGGTCAATCGATCAACGATGGCCCAAACAGAAGTATGGCCCGACCTCGATCGAGGTAAACCATCAATAAAATCCATCGAAATCTGATCTCATTTCCACAATGGAATCTCTAATGGCTGAAGAAGACCGGAAGGGCGCTGATGCTCGGCCTTGATAAGTTGACAAGTCATGCAATTGCTCACATAACTTGCAACATCACGCTTCAGGCCTTCCCAATAATATAAGCGACACATGTCGGCATACATCTTGCTAGAACCAGGATGAATGGTATACTTAGTACGATGACAATCGTGAAGAATGTCACGCCTAAGTGCAGAATCAAAAGGCACGATAACATGGTTCTTCTTGTGAAGGCACTGATGAGAATCAATACTGTAATCCAATGATGTCTCATCACTGGATCCAGTCTCAATAAGATGAATAAAGGGCAAAAAATCTGGATCTTGCCGCTGAGCAAGGGAAATGCGATCCAATAAGCTAGGTAGAGCTTCCAGATCGAATAATAATATTAGAGAATCATAAGGCGGAGCTCGATCACGAATATCACAAATAGATAATGTCCCAAGAATATCCCATTCGGCTATCATCATAGAAACTACAGCCGAATGCTTGCGAATAAGCGCATCTGCTGCACGATTACCCTTGCCAGGGGTATACTGAATGTCAAGGTCATATGAGGCAAGGAACTCAAGCCATCGCTGCGGCCTCATATTAAGGTCCTTCTGAGTGAAGAGATATTTCAAGGACTTATGATCGATATAAAGAATGAAACGCTTACCCAATAAATAATGGTGCCATACCTTCAAGGCAACGACAATGGCAGCTAACTCAACATTATGAGTAGGATAGCGAACCTCATTCGGACAAAGTTGCCTAGAAGCATAAGCAACCACCCGATCCTTCTGCATGAGAACGACACCGAGACCGCTACCGCATGCATCAGTATAGACAACAAGATCGTGGTTTCCTTTGGGAACCACAAAAAATAGGAGCATGAGTGAGAAGTTCTTTCAATCGCTGAAAAGAATCTTCACACTTGTCTGACCAGATATAACGGAGGCCCTTACAAGTAAGGGTAGTCAATGGAAGCACAACACGGGAAAATTCTTTATGAACCGATGGTAATAACCTACTAGTCTTAGGAAGCTATGAATCTCATGCACATTCTTGGGTCGCTTCCAATTCTGAATGGCTTCGATTTTGGCGGGATCGACAGATATGCCTTCAGAAGATACAACATGACCCAAGAACCTAACCTCATTCTCCCAAAAGTGGCATTTGGTGAATTTGGCTTTAAGATGATGAAGACGAAGTGTATCCAAGACAATCCTCAAATGATGGGTATGCTCTGTCTCGAATCTAGAATATATCAGAATGTCGTCAATGAATACAAGAACAAACTTATCGATATATTCTTGAAATACTCCATTCATGAGATCGACAAAGAATGCAGGAGTGTTCGTCAAACCGAACGGCATGACTAACCACTCAAATGAACCATATGGAGTGCGGAAAGCTGTAAGTGGCACACTATCATCCGCAACTCGGAGTTGATGAAATCCTGCTGCAAGGTCAAGCTGAGAAAAGACCTTCGCACCACTTAGCTGATCAAACATATCGTCAATCCAAGGCAATGGATAACGATTCTTGATGGTCACCTCATTAAGCTTGCGGTAATCAATGCAAAGCCTAAGAGAACCATCAGACTTCTTCACGAAGACCACCACGGCATCCCACGGGGAAGAACTGGACTGAATAAAATGCTTTGCTTCGAGTTCTACTAATTGCTTCTTGAGTTCATCATTCTCCTTTATAGACATCCTTGTGGGAGGATGACTAACTGGATGAGAACCGGGAATGAGATCAATACGGAACTCAATAGCCCGCTTAGGCGGTAAACTCGAAACTGGCTCAAAAATATCGGGGTAATCCCGAACAATAGGAATACGAGATATATCACAATCATCATCTCATGAATCAAGAGCACATAGAAAAGCTTCAGAGATATCTATATCCCGAAGAACAAGAGCTAACTAAGCAGAAGAGTCAGGGTGACTAAGAAATAGTACCCGCTTAGAACAAATGATCTTGGCATCGTACCGAATGAGCCAATCCATCCCCAATATCATGTCGAAACCCAAATAAGCCATAACGTGCAGATTCACACGGAAAGAAAAGCCACAAAGATCAATATCAACATTCTCACAAAACAAGCTAAGGGTCGTGGATCCGCCAATGGGATTCAAAATCCTTAGAGAAGAAACCAAACAAGAAACATCCAAAGACATAATACCAACAAGTTCCTTTGATACGAATGAGTGAGAAGCACCCGTATCAAAAAGAACTCTAATAGACTGATCATGAAATAAAATAGAACCTTCAAAAACGGAAGGATGCGTACCTCGAGGCTGAGATGAAGATGCAGGAGCCTTGGCAGCATTAAGCTTGCCAGATCTAGGAGGTGCAGTAGGACAAGAGAAAATAAGATGACCCTCCTTCTTACAATAGCGGCAGATAAGAGGTTTGGCACACTTTCTAACCATATGGTCGGTAGATCCACAGTTGAAACACTTCCGAATGGAAGGTGTTCCACTAGGCTGAGACTGAGGCTGAGAACCAGAACCATAACTGATGAACTTCTTCTTCTTCTTCTTCTTCTGGGAAGAGGAAGAATTAGGCTTGTGGAAAAACCTCTTCTTGTTGGGGTGCTTAGGCACCTCAACATCATCATCACTATCCTTCTCCCTCTCGACTGCTTCGAGGTGAAGCGCCGAATCTACAAGCTCTTCGAATGAAAGCTTGAGTTGAAGCATCAGTTGCTTCTTGAGGTACTTCTTCAGACCCTCGATAAATTTAAGATTCTTCTTATGTGGTGTGCTAATGAACTAGAGGCCGTACTTGGACAGGGTCTCGACAGAAGAAACAAAATCTGAAACAGTGGATTTCCCTTGCTTAAGATCAATGAAGCAGCGAGCAAGAGAGATCTTCTCAGATTCCGAAACAAATTTGAGCTCAAAACGCTCACAGAACTGAACCCAAGTAAGAGTGGTCTCATCGACCTCGGCAATGAGAAGCTCATACCAATCCAAAGCGTGGTTCTGAAGCATACTGGAAGCTACAACAACTATGTCATGATCAGGAAGAGTCATGCAAGAAAAGATGCGCTCGCATACGCGAATCCATGCCTGGACCTCAAGAATAGACTCGGAGCCATTGAACGGCTTGCCCCCGAGATGTGAGAAATCACTGCAAAGGCGTGCAAAGGCAAACTTGCGTGGTGCATCAGAAACTGGAGTAGGAGGCTGAGAGTTCCGAACAAGCTCCATAATCTGATTGGTAGTCATAAAAATGCCTCCCAGATGTAGGTCATCGGATTTCCCAACATCCGCAGAATGACGGGTCCTACCTCTTCCAGACATACTGAAAGTTAAGATAAAATACGAGTTAAGCACGATTCAAAGATAGATAATACAAAGTGGAATACTACGGAATATAAATGTATTCATAAACATATTCCTAACTTATCTATCCAATGTCATGAGAAAAGGGCTTTGTAATATTTGAAACATACTAGGATGTATTGAACTAAGTGTTACTATTCTGTGATTATTATACTTAGCTCTGAACCTCGCTCTGATACCAAGCTGTAACGCCCCACTCCGAGAGCCTCATTAACAAAGAGTATTATATGGATAATACCGTCTGCTAATGCGGACAATAGAGTATAATGGAAGC
The DNA here is from genome assembly GCA_030765085.1 of Allium cepa. Lineage (NCBI taxonomy): Eukaryota > Viridiplantae > Streptophyta > Magnoliopsida > Asparagales > Amaryllidaceae > Allium > Allium cepa. The sequence goes on along the minus strand of CM060929.1, from coordinate 983,855,904 downwards.
GACCATGTGTAATCTTACTTTAACTATCTACTAAACATGTCGAAAAGTGGAATCTTTTTTTTCATCTCATGTGGTTCGACATATTTAATAAATACTTAAAGCAAAACTACAATGGCTAAAAGATCTATCAGAACAAAGCATAATAGCAAAATGAACATCATCACAGAACATCATTAGATAATAAGCAAATAGTCTCAGCACAATACAACATCAAGTATAGATCCAAATATAAAAGTGGGTACAAAGCCACTACTCACACATCCGTGAGTCAAAAGAATATACACAAGATAGTCATAATATCAGAGTATCATAAAGGATGGATAAAAAGTAAATCTATCTATAGTATAGCGGATATATCCAAAGCGGAAGCACCGAAGCAAGCTAAGCCAAAGCGACCTAACCTGAAATAACTCGGTCTGACCCGATCATAAAATACTCGAGTTAGGCTAGCTAAACAAATCATTTAGATAAACTGAACAATAATCATGATAAGATAATGAGGCAACATATAACATAATAATCTCCAAAAGAGAAACATATATCATGGTAATAAAGACCAAAATCTCTCAACAGAGAAGAAACAAACATCTAAGTAGAGATGTATAACAAGCCTCATATTATTGGCATAACATAAGCACAAGTGTCAGTGTAGGAATAAAACAAGTTCCACAAGCTAGTCGCGCTTATATCGTGTGGTTGCATAAGACCACCACCGAATGGTGCTATAAGAGGGAATATAAATCACACAGGAAAACATTAGCGCGCTAGTACTGTATTCAATCACACAGGAAATATACCCAAGTGACATACTAATCACTTTAGCTAAGGGGCAACACCTAAAGGAGATAGTCCTAAGACACTATCAAGAAGGTGATGAGCCAGAAGGAGATAGTCCGAAGACACTATCCCAAAGGCAATAAACCCAAGGGAGACAGTCCGAAGACACTATCCCAAAGGTATCACTCAGGAAACACGCCGTAGTGGTAAAGGCTCGTAGGCCCAGTACTCGTTTACCACTAACGATAGGAATGTGTCACGAACTCTTAGCAAGGAACCCATAAAGTAGTAGCGTGGGTCCCATACGCCAACGTTTGCGCTAAATGGTTTACTAACCAATCGTATGCTTCCACACTCAAAGCAGTAAAAAGTTCACCTCATGTCATCGGTAAACTAGGCCAAAAGGCCAAAACGATCAATCGAATAGGTCGGGGATTAATCGGAAAGATAAACGCACAGATTCATAGTCCGTGTTTTACCTAACCATTTAATCACCTTTCCACTTCGCTCGAAGTGCAGAAGAGTGTATATTTTACTTAGAAAATAGTTGGAGAAAGCGGATTTTTAATCGTTTGAAAACCTCTTTAGAAATAGCCTTCGAAATTCTCCTATTATGGAGTAATTAATTTAATATTTAAAATAATACTAAACAATAGTTTCAAAAGCTAATTTGATGGAAAATCACTTTATAATGATTTATGAAATCTGTGCACGAAATCTAGAGACAAATCTCAAAGAAATCGGAAAATCTCATAAAAATAGTCGAAATTATACCAAGTATAAAATCGCTGAAAACAAGTCGAAGTCACTAGTTCGACGGCAGATTTGAACCTGCAAGCCGAGTCCAAATGGCATGAAAATTGGCAATCATGTATATCAACATCTCTTCTCCAAACTGCATAAAGGATCGGGCAATTCTGACTTGAAACGAAGAAACGGCGTCGTCTCAAAGTCGGACAAAAATCACAAAACTCTGTTGTGTCAAAACAGTGCAAAGGTCCAATTTCGAGGACATGGTCGAAGGGAAATATGAACCCAGATCTTGATGAAAATATACAGGAGCATAGTACAGTACTCCTACTTTGATATGCAACAAGAATCGTTCGGTTCTGACTTAAAACGAAGAAATAACAACATCTCAAATTTGGTCCGACGATAACTGAAAATGATCACTGTTGTAAAACAGTTTCTGGGTGCTAATTCGGCAATAAAAACGAAGTATCTAACGCAACCAGATTTACACCAAGCTTTCCAAGGTTGAAGACCTCGACCTCATCTTTCCAACAAGATCAAATCGATGAAATCCGACATCGAACCTGCTCGCAGCGAGGTCGCGAAGTTAGACGTTTGAACTAAAATTAATCACTGTGTTGTTTTTTTTCAAACAGTTTCTGGGTGCTACTTTGGCGATAAAAATTAAGTATCAAACGCATTCAGATCTTAACCAAAATTTGCAAGGTTGAGGATCTCGACCTCATTTTTTTCCAACGACACTAAAATCGATGAAATTCGACATTAGACCTGCTCGCAGCGAGGTCGCGAAGTTTGACATCTGAACTGAAATTAATCACTGTTTTGTAAAAACTATTTCTGGGTGCTGCTTCGGCAATAAAAATGAAGTGCCAAACGCACCCAGATCTTAACCAAATTTTACAGGGTTGAAGATCTCGACCACATCTTTCCAACGAGACCAAAATCAATGAAATCCGACGTTGGACCTGCTCGTAGCAAGGTCGCAAAGTTGGACATCTGAACTGAAATTAATCACCGTTTTGTCAAAACAGTTTTTTTTCCAAAACAATTTCAGAAACTTGCAAACCAACATTCCAACCATAGAAAATATCAAATGGGTTTCTAGTAGCATTTATTACTTTTCACCAAGCAAGAGAATGATCAAACACAAAGATTAGCAATCCCCAAGCAAGAAGATGAAGGTCAATGAGCTTAAGTCCATGAAATTGCACAAAAACAATGATTACTAATTTATTTCAGAAATCAAAGAATGAATTAGAGGTGGGTTTTGTGATTGCTATTACCTCTTTTAATGGTTTGGATTAACTATCTTTGATTTGGTGTAGATTGGAGTTTTGTTTAGGAGGCCATGGCTAGGTTTAGGAGCTTTCTAATTAGGGTTTTGTGATAATGAAATGAAGTGTTGGCTGAAATGAGAGAGTAAAAGATAATTTATAGGCTAATGGTTAGGGTTATTGGGTCTAATACCCATTAGGACTTAGTATTATTCATATGTATATAGATAGGCAATTTTCTCTAAGTACAATCTACATACAAATTACTAAATACATTTCAAACCATAGAAAAATATGAAAAGATATTAACAATTATTTTTAGCAATTTCATAAAATCCTATATCAACAATATTTTACATTTCTAACCCCTAATTTCCCCAAGATACCGTTTATAGTTAATATTAGCCAAATATCGCCATTTTGCAAATAAATTTCAAATTAAATTCCCAAATCAAATATTGCACTATTTTACACATATAAAATTTTGCAATTTTATAAATTTCAAATTTCCATAAAATGCTCCATTTTACACTTAAGCCCAAAAATATTGATTTATTCAAAATAACTAAATTTTGAAAAAATTAGCCGCATTAAAAATTCATTACTAGATTCAGTTAAATTAAAATCACAATTTTAATTTATTATTTGGTAATTGTAATCACGGATTGTTACATCCATAGTAAACAGATCCATTCAATAGATGTGGTGTAACTTTTAACATACCCATAAGCATCCTCACGATACCCTTGCTTTGAGTACAATAGAAAACACTCAGAGTATCAACGATCCCTTAGTACGCGTATCTGAGCCCTTTTCCTTGCTCCAACTAGCTTCCATTATCCTTGAGGAACCATTCTACGTTCACCCACTCAATGACTCCTTTCAACATCGAGCCATCACCTTCGAGGAACTAGTCTACATTCCGCATTATATGATTCCTTTCTACGTCATGCCATCTTTTTCGATACCTAAATCCTTTCAACGTCAAGTTACCACACGAAAAATCTAACTTTCATCATGTTGTTACATCGCCATCAGTCATCATGCGAATGAGCCAACATCTCCAGCACGACCTTTCGAACCCCTATACCAACCCCTAGAAGTTTTATCCCCATAAAACTAAGCAAGAGAGCTCGGTACCGACCTTCAAACTCGGTACCCACCTCTGTACTTGGACAACTAGTGGCCAAATCTCTTCCCATCCCATTCCTTGCTTTTGTACTCCTTACCTATATGTTTGACCTTGACTACTCTACAGCAAATCAAGCCGTCATGTCTTCAGAGCACCCTACTTTGAATCCTTGAAACAAGTAGTCATAGCCTCAAGCACTTAGCCACTCTCCAATCCAACACCATAGGCAACCTCCATTAGCAATATCATTGCCCTTCCCAAAGTCGCCACCATCATGGACTCACCCTCACATGTCAGAATCAGCCCCTCATGTCGATGTCGACATGTGTACTTAAATAATTGGAGCTTGTGATTTGAACCCTGAGCTCTCCTACACTATAGATCATGCCCTACAAGTTTACAATTCCGACCGTCTTTGCCTCCAATATTTTCAATTGTCTAACCCAACTTCCTATGCAATAGCAGCATTTACGAACAGCATCAAAGCATAATATAAATACATGGAATAGCATGCATATAAATCCATCATATAACCATTACATGAGAATGTGACAGTCAAATTAGTTTCACTCTATATCTAAGTTTTACATTAACATATGCATGTATAAATGATGGGAGTTACATTAGCATATTTATATGAGTATATACATTACAAAACCTATTTTAAAGCCACTACAAAATCTCCATTTTCTGGTTATAAACATGCATGATAAGTGGTTAAAGATAGAAAACCCTTTTAGATCAAAATCATGTTAAAAACAACCATTTTATCTAAATAAACAAGTATGGATGAGTGAGAGGTCCTTACCAAATACCTAAAATACCCAATTTTTTCCTTATATCTGAAGAGGATAGCAAGGAAGAAGGAGCTAAATTAATAAAAATAATGATATCCAGCTTTTATATGCAAATCCCCTCTTTAATCAATGGTTTGACTAAGATTGGTAAGGAAAAAAAATGTGATTTTGATGAAATTAGGGCTATGTGGGTTTAGATCTATTTTAAAGAAGAAAAAATTTAATTACATCAGTTCTTATAGTCTCCTATTAGCATAAATTTCAAAGTGGGTTAGTGGGCATAAGTATAGGATTAGTTAATTACCCACTAAAACTAGCCCACAACAGCCAAAACTTAAAACTGCAATATCTTTTAAATGACAAGTCCATTTTTTCTATTATGACCACTCTATATAATAGGAAAACATCATCTTGAAACAATGGAAGTGGTTTGAGATCCTAATTCGGCTCTTGTCAAAAGTTATAGTCCAAACTATATTTTCAGGGTCAAAATGGTCACATAGGAATTTAATAAAAATTATAAATGTGTAAAAATGTCTATAAGAGTAACTTTCCAAAGTTTTAGAGTCATATGACCTCATACTAACAGGACAAAAATATTTTACGATCCTTCGATACGTAAAACACTAGTAGTTGCAAAATTCTCTACTCAGTTTAATGAGGTAAGTATCATGATTAACTATAGTCAACTCGAAATCAAAATCTTTGTTCAAAGTAGAACGGCTAGTAATAAATTTTATTATTGAACCAATGACTTTTTGTATAGACTTAGCAAGTTAAATGTGGATAATGTTGAGTTTTGACCGCTACTTGACTCCATACATCCTAATGTGATATATTGTTGATGAAGAGAACGTGCGTAAATTATTATCACCATCGGTGCCTCTTTAAATAATATAAAATAAAGTTAAAGAGTCTACATGCAATAATTTGGCCAAAATGTCACACTGCTAGCTAAGATGCCATGCAAACTTTAATATTCCAGTTGTGCAATATTAATCACTAATTGAATTCACACCTCTAAGCCACGCATTTGCATTTGTAAATTTCACCGAAAACCACATGATTTAATTAGTATATAAAGTGTTATAAATTAATTAACTTGACTAATATTTAAAAAAAACTAATTATTAATTTATTTGATATTTTGGGTGCTATCGTCAATCATTTGATGTGTATATAAAAGTTGTATATACGCGTGTCGATATACAATATCAATGTATATTCAAACAAGCTTTAAATATATTTATTTACTTAAGTGGGCCTTGAGATTTCTTAGTCCACATGGGAAAAGTTCATGGTCGGCCATAAGAAAGAAAGAAATGACCTAAAAATCAATTTAGATTTAATTGCCGAACTAAAGATGAAGGTTTTAAAAGAGAGAGTGGGAAAGGATTTCATTCTCTTCATAAAACAAATCTTCCTCATTAATTCATTCTTCCCTCTTTCTTAATCCTCTTTCATGGCTGCACCATTTCTTATTTTTCTTCCTTAGACAAAATATTTCCACCTTAAACAACATTAAATCAAAATAAGATAAAACAGGTTCATTCAATTCTAGAGAAATTTGGTGGTGAACAAAGCATTATAGGAGACGATTTGCAAATCAAGTGTTACAAAGGGAAAGATCACTTAAGGTTCAAATTCTATTTTATAGTATTCATTCATGATGTTCAAGCTTGACCCAAAATTCATGTATATAAATATTCTATTGTCACTTATTAGATTTGATTAAAAATTGGTATTGTCATTTATAAAATATGAAACCAATTCTTTATACATATTTAAGAGAAATAGATTATTGATGTATGTTTATTTAAGTTGTAATAAAATATGCATACTATACTCCATAAATTTGATTTGTTCAAAATAATGAATTCTTTTGTCAAATATTTGAATTTTACATAAATTTTTGTATTGCTGAAACCGTGAAACATCTCGAGTAGTATAATTTGGTTAAGTCAATTTTGATTTCAAACAAAATAAATATTATTTTTCATTGTTCAATCTGATATGTTTGAAATTTAAATTTAAATTAATTTTGAATTAAAACATATATAATATAGGCATACAGAATGCTTTGATTAATCAATTATTATTGCAGTCTTTATTATGAAAATGTTTTAAAGGTGATTTTCTTTATATGTATTTATGTGTTACTTCATATTTCAAATTTTAGTGCTCAAATTTTATTACGATAAGTACTTCTCATTTAAAGGTTAAATCAAGATTTATTTGGAAACTTTAAAAAGATAAAGGTGGAATTACTTGAATATACTACATCTCCTCTTTCTTTTTTAATAACCATTTGATTAGATCCAGATACTTATTTCCTTTTCCCTTTAACACCATGCTCTTATCTATTTTCATGTATATCTTGTTTTAACTACATAGATTTATTTCAAACACGCACACGCACACACACACACATATACATATAATATATAAGGGGAAATATTATATACATACATACATACATATATATATATATATATATATATATATATATATATATATATGTATATTTGTGAGTGTGTCTAAAATATACACACACATATGTCTTTGTTACTATTAATGTGTGTATATAAACCATATGCATATATTGTAGTATAATTAAACATATGTATATGCTTAGGCATTTATATTCCCAATATGAATGAGAATTTGTCACATACATATCTAGGTGTAATATATATATATATATATATATATATATATATATAGGATATAAATCCCAATATCCATATGTGTATATGTGTGTGTGTATTATTGTACACATACTTATATTTCTTTATGCTAGCATGTGATGTTATGAATATGTATATGACATATGCTAATTGCTATGCAATCAAATTAATATGATTATTGATAATATGAAGCGATTTAAAATAAAATATGATTTTATTTTATAATTAGATTGGATCTAATACTGGTTAATATACTTTATAAGCCTTTAAAGATTCAAACATGGATTTTTTATTTATATATTTATCCTCTTCACCCACTACAAAATGAATCTGATTCCTTCAATAGTATCATATCCCATATTTCTTATATAGTCCAATTACTCAGCATTAGGGGCTAGCCAATTAATTTTAGAATAGCAATTTCTAGGCTTAGGTTGGATAATTAAGTATCTTCCAAGCCTATCCCACTGGATGGAATAAGTCAAAGGGTTGGCTCAAATATAAGACCCAAATTGATTAGGGCCTTGGTATAATTTTCGAATTATGATTTGAAAATTTAAAGTATAATTTAATTTTTTTGGAATTTTTATAAACAGTTCACTAATTTGATTAATTAGATAATCAATTAACTAAAAGTTAATTAATTAAAATTTACATACATACAAACATAGTGATATAAGTATAAACAATCATAAAGGCTATAGTTGAGTATTTATCGTAAAATTATTTAAGATGAATTAAATGAAAATTTGAAATTTACTAAAATATTTAATTAAAGTATTTTAAGTAAATAATAATGTATTTTATAAATAAATAAATGTTGATTAATTAAAGTATATGTATATGTATATGTATCCATATGTAAATAAAAACTATTAAGGTTATAGCTTGATAATTAAAATATTTTGATTTTCTCAAAATGGTTTTAAGAAATCAAACTATATGATTTTTCAAAAACTTTATTAAATATTCAATTAAAAAGGTTTAATTCAGTAAATAATTGATTTTATAGTTTGTATATGTATATATATATTAGACATATACAATCTGATAAAGGTTATAGTAAATATTCTTCTTAAATAGTTTAAGATGGATAAAATAAAATTTCTAAAATTTTAAATAAAATTTAATTAAATTAGTTAACTAGATTAATAACAGCTTATATACTAATACGTATAATTTAAAATATATGTGAAACTGGCATAAGCCCAAAATAGATTTTTGGAATAAATATATATGTATGGTACAGATACCATGATTTCAGATGTATCTCAAACTTGAATTAAGAGGGTATTTAATATGAAGTACATTATTTCTTAAATCGTATCACTCGAAATATATTAAAATATTATGAATCTTTATTATAAGTTGCCTTCTATCATTTATATATTGATAGATTACATACATAAGCACTAGTTATTGAGCAAACTCAAGATAGAGCTATTATCTGTAGTACTACTAATATATTGCCTAGATGAGGTAAGATACTTGCATGTATTTGTTGAGAAAACTCAAAGTTAGTGCATTATACTTATGCCATTGCGAAGTGATAGGTAAGAGTGAATAATCTTTCCTTATTCGTTGGGCAAACTATGGGTCAAGGTCGAGATTAGGACAAAGACTAGGTTTGGAGTAGTATATGGTACAACCGATAAAATGTTATCCATCGCTTGTGGATCTATGAATTGTTAAGCAAACTCAAGGTCGGAATCCAAGACAATCGAATCTTAACCTTCATTAGAGAAATCGATTGATTTTTATATTTCTCTTAAGGGTTTTTACAGTATAAAAATCTAGTTGGAGCTTGATCAGAAAATGAAATGACAACATTTACCCTTTATAATATTGTAAGAACACATGCTATAAAAATTAAAGTTATCTAGTTCAGTAATTTATGCAACTAGTTTAATTGATAAAATCATTTATCAGTTGGAATACACTAATGATTAAATTAAGATTGATAATGAAATATAAAATATACTTGCTAAAAAATCCTTCGGTCCATTGTCACTTCAAGACCCATGCAAGAGCCAAATCATACAACTACTAAATACAATCGTACCTTTGTCATTTAAGCGTTTATTTACTTGGTACTATATATTTTACTCTAAATTTTGAATTCTAAAACAATATAATATATGGATATTTAATCAAGATCTTGTACAAAAGTTGTGTGGTGAACAATGGCATTCGTAATATATGAAATCTCAATGAAATATGTTCATTTGAAACAAGCAAGTAAACCATAGTGCAAGATTAGGTGTTCAATATCATTAAACGCAATGAGAATCTAGTTATGTTGAAATCAAGAAAAGACCAAGGACTATAGATCGACATTAGAATTTAATCGTTGAAATGTCAGTTTTGATTAGTTTACTTAAGAGCAACTATTCGATATCCTTAAATTGATACGGATTTTCGAATGCATTTTTGCAAAGAGTTCGGTGCAGTCTTTTAGCAAGGGCACCCTTTTGAATGGTTTGAACATTTAGAAAGGAAAGAAAGCATTTGATAATGGATGTAAAATTGGCACACTTGGGATGAAGAGAGTAAGTGGTCACTTCTGCTTCATGATGAGACATTGTAAATGAGAATTGTATAAAATGCTAAGCGTATACTTAATATGGAATGATAATTGCAATTTATATTCCTAATATAATTTTATTATAGAAAATTATTTTCTGTAAGAGTTATTTCTTTGAGCTTAAGATATGCGACGAAGTTTGTACATTTTTATAAAACAAGTATATGTGTTTATAAAACAATTATAAATCAAATTTATGTTATTATCATATCATTATATAACCATTAAAAGAGTTATTTACCATTTACAATAATTATTCGAATGTATATTAAATTTTATCCAAAACCGGCTTTTGTCAATTTTATGGCAAAACTTTAAAATCCCTATTTAATTCTAAAAAAATAAGTTTATCATTCTTATTTATCAGAAAACACGATTATTAAGTTTGAAAATTCTGTATTAGAATATTTAAAATTAATTAAATATTCCATTTAAAAGTTTTAAAATTGCAGGTCGTTACATACTTCTTCCCTTAAAAGAATTTTGTCCCTGAAATTAAGCCAAAACCCAAAGCCAGGTAATACTTATTGAAAACAGTCTTTAAACTCAATTGGTATGATATACACAGATAATCCATACGCGATCTCTAATGTGATCTTTTATTCGAATACACAACTTTTATTCCGAACTAGTATTGATCTCACGATCCTCTAGTGCGGAGTTTGATCAGGCTCTTTGCTTAGAAACCTTTGTTTCCCTTACATAGCTCTCGGCTATGATGGAAAACTCAAGTACCCAATCATAAACCCTCATCAATGTTCGTCATCAAAATTCGAGTGATAAATCCTTTTTCGAACCGGTGAGAACACCTTAAAGTTCTGCACTTGAATCTTAGATCAAAATCGTATGATGAAATGATCTATGTACCTCATATGTACTTATTAATATTCAAAAATCTTTATGAAACTTTACATTAAACTTTTATCTTTATTTAAACATGCTTCTTTATATATAATCACTCTAAATGTTTATTTCCAAATATTTTTCTCAAAGAAAAACATTTCATCCGAAGGAATCATTTCAATTTTTAACATAATTTACCTTTTGTTTCCCAAAATTACAATCAACTTCTCTCGTTATAATATATTCCTTTTTAACCAATAATGATATTAATATATTAAATAATAATTCAAAATTATCATATTAAGTTAAGGAAAATTATAAAGATCAAGTAACTCAAAATAATACCAAGGAACTGGGTACTACCAATAGTATTCAATATCCCCTTAACAAGAAGGGTAATACTTAGGAAAAGTGTTTACCATCCGAACATATCTCTTAACCATTTTTATTTATTTTCGAGCTACTCAAACTAGTTATCATTTGAGACATTTTTTTCAAATTTCTTATTTGAAATTTCATTTCATTTCAAAAATCCATTAGACATTATTTTGTTTATAAAACCCATGTTATAAATACCTTTCATTAAATCATCTTATATCAACTTACTTCCTTTTAATATTTCTTAATTCTTTTCCAAAATACCCAAAATTTAGTTTCTCAAATTTTGTATAACATATCTTTTATATCCATCATTTTCAAAATCATTTTATTTATGTAAAATACATTTTTATACTACATGCTTATTCATTATCTTATATAAATTAATTAATCTTAACTCCATATTATTTTCAAATATCTCATAGCCAGATCGATGTTCGATCAATCAAAAAATGGTAATAACTAAATATTAAACACATAAATATCTATATCTTTCAAAATATATTCCTTTATGCTTAAAAATATAATCCTTTTAAATTTCAAAATATTAGGATAGGAGTTCTTAAAATTCCTTTTTATTAATCATATACCTTTGAAACGGAATATATCAACCCTAAAAGATTATTCTTTTCTTCTTTTCCTATTCTTTCCTTCTGCCCTTTTCCTTATATTTTGCTATCCTTACACAAAATTGCATATTGCCCCTTTTTACCACATTTGTAACAAAAGATGTCAGCATAAGATCCTAGTTTTGCCTTTTCTTTTGCCACTTTTTTGTGCACGTATTTTTTGTGCTTGCTTAGGATTAGCCTATAACTTATCATCTGGCATAAAATAAGACATCCTGACATAAATGATATACTAAGTTATTATCAAAAATTTCATACTATTAATTCCTTGACTTATAATCCTTTTATCCAAATAACTTGATTTAACTTGTTCGATTTTGAACTTGCCTTGATTGTACAATGATAAGAAGAATAATTTACCAAGTGTTCGATACCATTCGCCCAAGTCAACATATGAACGATGCTTAGAGGATTATTCCCATCATCGCTAAACAAATCAAGACCTTATTCTTGGAACTTTCCAAAGGGATAACATCTTACAAATTTTCCTAATTACACAAATGTTCATACATTTGTTTATGTAAAATATACTTCTTTTAAAACAGTTTGTCAATTTGCCTTGTTAAGTGTTTGGAAATCCCTATCGATAAAGGAGATCAGGCGCATCAACCAAAATCTATAAGTCACTCAATAGATAAATCAACAAAAAACATATTTTATATAAAATAACAAATACACGCTCATACACACACACAGATATATATATATATATATATATATATATATATATATTACTCTCAAACTCATTTTGAGGTGTTACAAACCCTATCTCTAATGCGTCACTCATTCTAGGGTATTGTTAACCCTATCTATAATGATTTTTCCCCAATAAATCCTAGGTGTTCGCTCAACCTAAGCTCTGATACCAAATGTGACGATCGGGATTTTCGACCCTCGAAAATCGACACAAATACATCCTTATGCTACCAATCCAAGTGCCAGAAAGCCAGATTGTTATGGAAAAAAGAAAATAAGGATATAATAGAACAGAAAATAGAATCTGACATGAACGGAATAACATATATTATTTCAATATATAATCTTTACAGTGAAATTTTTTAAATGTGATATCAAAGTCTAACCTTGATTCGGCCTAGAGAGTTATAAATCCCTGTCCTTACGAAAGTTGACAACCAAACAAAATAAATGCAGTATATGCAGCGGATAATAGAATACGTCCATACATTAATGAAGATCTCCAGGTCTCCTCTATTAACTCCAAGCAACTTCAACAAATCCTAAAACTACTCGTATTTGACTCGAGTATTAAAAATACCCGGATCATGCTTGATAAACCAGCTAAGGTACTTGAAATTTTAAATATATAGACCATGTTGATGTAAATCAAAACCTTTGAAAAGAAGAGTATCTCATAAGACCACGTTCGCACATAAATACAGATGGCCTTTTATCTTACAATAACCAAAATACTTTATACTGAAAACACATTGATATTATCTTTAATGACATGGATTTCAAAAATAATTCAAGTAAATATGTATAAAAAAAGTATCAATGCATGGGCTAAGTCTATGGTAATATATCCGGACTAAGTCAAACGAAAAATACCTGGATGGAATATATGATACCAAAGGGGTAGCTGAAATGTTTGAAAAGCATTACAGCTATTTTAGGAATATAATTGTAACAACTGCATAATTATCGATTTTATATTTAAATATTTTATCGTTCGTCGGATTTTGGTCCGAAAAGCTACTTTATGCAAACAGTCGAATTGGGACTCGAGACCACCCCCATTGAGTTCAAAATGCCGTTTGCGAACTTTTTAAGTATAAACTTCAATATGTTTGAAGATAGTAGAATTTTGCTACTTTTCATTTAGGGCTTTGGGTTTGGGTTGGGTTCAGCCCAATGTTCTAACTTAATACCCCAAACTGAAACCCCTCTTCATTCACTCCCTCTTCCTCTACTTTTCAGTTCTAAAGAGATTAATGGTGGGAGAGATAGGAAATTAGAAACTCCAAGCCCTAGTTCCTCTTGCTAGCTCAAGTTCTTGCTCCAAAATCTATGAGAACCCATTGGTAAGCATTCTCTTCATCTTCTCCAACTCCATCTCTCTTGAATTTCAGAAATTCCTAAACCTAACTTTGGGAATGTTCTTCTTTTAAGCTTTCCAAGCTTGTTGAGTTGGAATTGAAGAGTAATTGCACTTTCCATTTCTACATAGCTTCTTCTTCTTCATTTGTTTGGGTTCAAAGGTGAGATTTTTATCTCACATCTATGTCTATATCTATCTATGTTGTTAGGTATGAATTCCTAACACTTATTTATGTTCATTTGCTTTTGGTTTGGATTGATTTGGTGAATATTTCGATTTGTGATGTTTTGTAGTCAAATCTTTAAAAATCCAATCTTTGATGTTTGAACATGTTTTTGGTGGTACATCGAAGAGCCTATAGTGTTGGGTTGCCGATTGGCATAAATCCTTAGCATCCATCGCTCGTTCGATCGCATTTCGGTTTGGATTTGCCATTTTTGGTCTAGGCTGTTTTTTTTTTTGCCTAGCAGAAGATTTCAGACGTCTGCAATTAATTTCAGACGTCTGAAACCAAATCCAGACGTCTGGTTGAATAATCCAGACGTCTGGAAAGGGGTCTGGAAAAGGCAAAGACTAAATCCATGCGTCTGAACCAAAATCCAGACGTCTGAAATCAAATTCAGACGTCTGGTTGAAAATTTCAGACGTCTGAAATGGCTCAGGAACTAAAAATAGAAGGGAGAAAACACATATACTTCCAGATACTAGGGCCAGACGTCTGGGAACACCTACCAGACGTCTGGAACTGTTTAATTTGCCTTTTTTGGCTATTTTTGAGTAAATTTCCAAGGTTTATCGATTTTTGTTGATCCGGTTAGTTGTTATCACTTATTATCGACTATGATGACTTCTTTTTATGGATTTTTGGAAATATCCATCTTAATGGATTTGGTATCGATTTCTTTGTATTTGATTTACGTCTTCAAATGTGAATTTTGATGATCAATTGTTTCTACAATCATTTTTAGTGATTTGTCACTTTAAAATATAAAGGTTTTCTATACTAGTAGTAAATATCAAAACTCTTTCTTCAAATGATTTCAACAATATTTTATTACAAAGCTCGTTTCTTAAAACCGTTTTCCTATCTATTAGTATATACAAACCTTTACCTCACTCGTATGAGAAATCTAATTAAACGGCTTAGTAAAACAAGTGGTATGAAACGCTTGCGTTTACTTCGTTGGTTAATTCTTGGACTTGTTCGATTGAATCTCCTGTGACAATTTTCTAGTGAAGATCTACAGTTTGTTCGTAAATATTTAAGTTAAGCAAGTGGTTATGGGACATGAAGCTAAACTCATATATTTACTAGCTTAGTGTGATTGACACTTCTTGATGTTCAATGAAGATCATTCCTGTGACTTAGACTAGCAATGTGCAATGTCTTTGCTATTTGATTCATTGAATGTACCGTTTGTACTACATCAATGTCTTTGCTTTTGGATTCATTGGATGTGCCGTTTGTACTACATCAATGTCTTTGCTATTTGATTCATTGGATGTACCGTTTGTACTACATCAATGTCTTTGCTTTTGGATTCATTGGATGTACCGGTTGTACTACATCAACGTCTTTGCTATTTGATTCATTGGATGTACCGTTTGTACTACATCAATGTCTTTGCTTTTCGATTCATTGGATGTACCGTTTGTACTACATCAATGTCTTTGCTTTTGGATTCATTGGATGTACCGTTTGTACTACATCAATGTCTTAGCTTTTTAGATTCATTGGATGTACCGTTTGTACTACATCAATGTCTTTGCTTTTCGATTCATTGGATGTACCGTTTGTACTACATCAATGTCTTTGCTTTTGGATTCGTTGGATGTACCGTTTGTACTACATCGATGTCTTGGCTTTTTGGATTCATTGGATGTACCGTTTGTACTACATCGATGTCTTTGCTTTTAGATTCATTGGATGTACCGTTTGTACTACATCAATGTCTCTGCTTTTAGATTCATTGGATGTACCGTTTGTACTACATCAATGTCTTTGCTTTTAGATTCATTGGATGTACCGTTTGTACTACATCAATGTCTCTGCTTTTAGATTCATTGGATGTACCATTTGTACTACATCGATGTCTTTGCTTTTAGATTCATTGGATGTACCGTTTGTACTACATCAATGTCTCTGCTTTTAGATTCATTGGATGTACCGTTTGTACTACATCAATGTCTTTACTTTTAGATTCATTGGATGTACCGTTTGCACTACATCAATGTCTTGGCCAATCCTTTTTTTATGATTTCTGGATTTCTATTTGATGATTTCTGGAATTTATGTTTCACCACCTTTTTCAGTTGGTATTGATATTTATGTCATTTATTGTGGCTTGGTGAATTAAATAAAGAATATGACATTCTTTTGATGCTATGAGATTCTTGAGATATTGTATGACTTTTGTGGATTTTCTAATGTATACTTATCGTAATATGACATCTTTGGTTATCATACGTCCTCTATTATATCTCTTCTTATATCTCATTTTTATCTGATAATTATAGCTAGACTGATCCGTTTATTATTTTCTTATTAAATAATACTCGGGTCAGACTGAGATTCTACAGGTGCTTCCTCTTGACTTCCTATCTGGAACTATCATCTGATTTTGGCTTACTAATTTAGTTTGGTAGTTTTTGTTGTATACATTTAAGATATAGACTCCTTGATGTATACATATTCTTTTGTCTTGTACTTGTATCTATTCTTTTGTGTTATTGTGGATCTTGTTTGACCACTACTCTGATGAACACTTTCATGTGTTATATTCATATCTATTTCCGCCTTTGTGATATGAATTATCTGTGACAGATTTGTGTTATGTTTATTTCTATATTTGTTTCCGAAGATCTTTATGGCCACTGTGTAGTAGTTTTGAGTTTGTGTCGGTATGTCTGATTCCCCTCTTGATAAAGAAATGCATGTTATATTTTTATCTGGCATATCGGTACTCACACAAAGTAATTATACAGATGGTCGCTCCTCAACAGCCTTATCCTCCGTGCTAGTTGGCGGCATTACCCCGTAGTGTTCTTGCCTAGTGTGGGTATAGAGGTGGGGCGTCACAGCTTGGTATCAGAGCCAAACTTCGGAACAATGTAGAATAATTTAGCAAGGATCATGTCCTAAGTCTTTCTTAGGAGTTGTGCCTTAGGATTTATTTGAGTCTTCGTACCGTTCTATCCTACTTTCTTTTGTGATTCCTTGTTTTATCTATCAAGATTGCTTGATATTCATTTTGAGCATAACCTTTTTCTTCTTCTTTCTTTCCTTCTTAAAGAAGAAGAGATGGTTAGTTCTGGCAGTCCTAGCGCTAGTCAATCCAGTAGCCCTTCTCTGGATGGCGTATTCATGTCTGCCCAATAACTTTTGGATCTTGCAAAGAATCAAAGGTTTATCTGTGCTTTGTGTAAGAACCCCGAAATTGTTCTACCTTTGAAACTTGAAGTTTCTTTCAATCAGCTTGTGGATGTTACTCTTCTTCATGGAGAGGTTGGTAAAGGAAGTGTTTGTGATATTGGGACTTCCAAGAAGAGGCATATTAAGTTCAAGAGCCTTAATCCCAATAAGAGAGTGAAGCAAACTACTTTTGTAGCAAAGACTCCAATCCCTAATCGTGGAGGATGCTACAATTGTAATTCTAAGGAACACTATGCGAATATGTGTCCGAAACCCCATTCTTGTCGCTATTGCAAGAAACCGGGTCATCTTTTATCTGCATGTCCCAAACTTTTGAACAAGGACATGAGAAAGCTAAATATTGTGCAAGCCCCTAGAAACTCTTCTCTTGGTCAAGGTATTTCTCATTCAATCCTTGATTACATTTGTTTTATGATTTTCCTTTTCGAGTTCTTTTTGATATGGATTTCATCTCACTATTTTATATCAAAAGAACTTGTGATTCTTTTTCTTTAAAAATATTTTGGGCTTGATGACTACTTTGAGGATTGTGAATCCGGATGGTAGATCCGCAACACTCAATTTGTCTTTATTGATGTCGAAATTATTTTATGTGATTTTTCTGTCCGAGCCGATTTTTACTTAGGCTTCGGAATTTACTTTTGTAAGGATTGGCTTAATTATTATGAGGCCATATCCTTTGTCCCGTGTGGACTATTCATCTTTGACATTTTCAATCTGTTAAGCAGATTTCTATTTTTCCTTTATGATTTTGATTCCAACTTGATGGCATCATTTTATTCCTTAAGCCCACTTATAAGGAAAGTGTTATTTCTCTCATTCATGTAGTTTGAGAAATTTTTCGGTATTTTTGAGCTTGTCTTAGGATTATCACCTAAGTAACCTTTTGTATGGTGCTAAGGTCTTTTCAGTTTGACCTTACCACCGGTTTTCGTTTGCTACGAGTTGCGGAAGTTAGGATTCCACTTACCGCATTCCGCACTTGTTATGATTCTTATGAATGAATTATTATGTCATTCAGTTTGTCCAGCTTATTTCATCCATTTTAGGTATCGAGCATTCTATCGAATATCTCGATGATTCCATTTTTTGCATTTATTGATTTCGGATGAAAATAGCAATTTCAAATTTTGCAAAATCTTTTTCATAAGATTTATTTAGAAGTATAACTGGATTTTTGTTCTTAAAACGAACAAAGAATATTCTTAGAAGTTTTTGAGAAACTTACTTATCCTATAGAATATGATTTTGTGATTGTATTGCCCATTTAGTGTTTTAAGAATTCTGTTTGATGCGCTTGATCAATGTTATCGATAAGAATCTCCTAAACGCTTTGATGAGATAGTCAGACACGATATATTGACTTGTAAAAATGTAAATTTTTGTAGAAAGATTATTACATAAAAATAAAAATGTAATTTTGAAAGTTTTAACTTTTCGAGAAAGAGGATTATTTGAAAGAACTCTTCCTTTCGATACTCTTATTCTTGTGATTCCTAAAGGAGAACCAAGACTTTGCTATTTGTACCGATACTAGTCGTATTGGTT
Source organism: Allium cepa (assembly GCA_030765085.1). Lineage (NCBI taxonomy): Eukaryota > Viridiplantae > Streptophyta > Magnoliopsida > Asparagales > Amaryllidaceae > Allium > Allium cepa. The sequence continues at coordinate 983,837,010 of CM060929.1, read as the reverse complement.
TGGATGCCATTCTCTTACAAAGGAGAACGTGCTATCACTTGTGCTTCTAAATCATTATCGCTTATCGAGACTAGATATGCCACTCATGATTTAGTGCTCGCGGTTATTGTTTCTACTTTTAGAGTTTTGCATCATCATTTTTAGGGGAGGAATTTGTTCTCCATCTCGATCATAAATCCTTGGAATATTTATTTTCTCATAAGGAACTTCATGTCGACTCGAGTTCCTGGCATCTTATGATCTTGACATTCTGGAAATCGTGTTGCCAACGCGCTTTGTCCTACGCAACAAGTTGTTGATTCTTTGATGTTGTCTGAATGGAATTATCTTTTTATCAAGTTCATCGAACGTTTTGATATACTTCGTTTTATTGAGCTTTATCTCATTTCTTTTATGGACTTGCGTCTGATGTTCTTTTATGGTGTTCGGTTCATCGGATGTACTGTTATTATACTACATTGATGTTCCATCTTATCTGGATCAATGGATGTACCATTATTATACTACATCGTTGTTCCGGTTTATCGGTTCATTGGACGTACCGTTTTTGTACTACGTCGGTGTTCCGAAATTATTCGGGCTTTGGTTCATTGGGCGTACCATTTTTGTACTACGTTGATGTTCCAAATTATTTGAGTTTCTAGTTTCTCGGGCGTACTTTTATTATACTACCTCGTTGCACGAGCTCAATTTTCTGCTATTCTTGACGTTCTCCACGTCTTTTATCTAGGGATTCCGGTTTTTATTCTTGAGCCCGGTGTTATTGAGGAAATTGAAGTTTCACCAGATTTGATTTATGAGCAACATCCCATTTGCATCATTGCTTCGGAGGTTGAGCGCCTTCGGAATAAAGATGTTCTTCTTGTGAGAGTTCCATGGTTCTCAAATCCCAAGGATTTCTCTTGGGAAATCTAGAGAATTCATCGAGCGAACTCATCCGGGTTTACTCTTTCGTGCTCTTTATGGTGAACTTCTTATTTCAAAATTCTTTTGTGTTAATATGCTTTTATGGTTGTTACTATTTATTTTCTTCTTAAGTATTGCGAGGACGCAATTTCTTTAAGGAGGGGAGTCTGTAACAACCCGCATATTTATCGATTTTATATTTAAATATTTTATTTAAATATTTTATCGTTCGTCGGATTTTGGTCCGAAAAGCTACTTTTTGCAAACAGTCGAATTGGGACTCAAGACCACCCCCATTGAGTTCAAAATGTCGTTTGCGACCTTTTTAAGTATAAACTTCGATATGTTTGGAGATAGTAGAATTTTGCTACTTTTCATTTAGGGCTTTCGGTTTGGGTTGGGTTCAGCCCAATGTTCTAACTTAATACCCCAAACTGAAACCCCTCTTCATTCACTCACTCTTCCTCTACTTTTCAGTTTTAAAGAGATTAATGGTGGAAGAGATGGGAAATTAGAAACTCCAAGCCCTAGTTCCTCTTGCTAGTTCAAGTTCTTGCTCCAAAATCTATGAGAACCCATTGGTAAGCCTTCTCTTCATCTTCTCCAACTCCGTCTCTCTTGAATTTCAGAAATTCCTAAACCTAACTTTGGGAATGTTCTTCTTTTAAGCTTTCCAAGCTTGTTGAGTTGGAATTGAAGAGTAATTGCACTTGCCATCTCTACATAGCTTCTTCTTCTTCATTTGTTTGGGTTCAAAGGTGAGATTTTTATCTCACATCTATGTCTATATCTATCTATGTTGTTAGGTATGAATTCCTAACACTTATTTATGTTCATTTACTTTTGGTTTGGATTGATTTGGTGAATATTTCAATTTGTGATGTTTTGTAGTCAAATCTTTAAAAATCCAATCTTTGATGTTTGAACATGTTTTTGGTGGTACATCGAAGAGCCTATAGTGTTGGGTTGCCGATTGGCATAAATCCTTAGCATCCATCGCTCGTTCGATCGCATTTCGGTTTGGATTTGCCATTTTTGGTCTAGGCTGTTTTTTTTTTGCCTAGCAAAAGATTTCAGACGTCTGCAATTAATTTCAGACGTCTGAAACCAAATCCAAACGTCTGGTTGAATAATCCAGACGTCTGGAAAGGGGTCTGGAAAAAGCAGAGACTAAATCCATGCGTCTGAACCAAAATCCAGACGTCTGAAATCAAATTCAGACGTTTGGTTGAAAATTTCAGACGTCTGAAATGGCCCAGGAACTAAAAATAGAAGGGAGAAAACGCATATACTTCCAGATACTAGGGCCAGACGTCTGGGAACACCTACCAGACGTCTGGAGCTGTTTAATTTGCCTTTTTTGGCTATTTTTGAGTAAATTTCCAAGGTTTATCGATTTTTGTTGATCCGGTTAGTTGTTATCACTTATTATCGACTATGATGACTTCTTTTTATGGATTTTTGGAAATATCCATCTTAATGGATTTGGTATCGATTTCTTTGGATTTGATTCACGTCTTCAAATGTGAATTTTGACGATCGATTGTTTCTACAATCATTTTTAGTGATTTGTCACTTTAAAATATAAAGGTTTTCTATACTGGTAGTAAATATCAAAACTCTTTCTTCAAATTATTTCAACAATATTTTATTACAAAGCTCGTTTCTTAAAACTGTATTCCTATCTATTAGTATATACAAACCTTTACCTCACTCGTATGAGAAATCTAATTAAACGGCTTAGTAAAACAAGTGGTATGAAACGCTTGCGTTTACTTCGTTGGTTAATTCTTGGACTTGTTCGATTGAATCTCTTGTGACAATTTTCTAGTGAAGATCTACAGTTTGTTCGTAAATATTTAAGTTAAGCAAGTGGTTATGGGACATGAAGCTAAACTCATATATTTACTAGCTTAGTGTGATTGACACTTCTTGATGTTCAATGAAGATCATTCCTATTATTTAGACTAGAAATATGCAATGTCTTTGCTATTTGATTCATTGGATGTACCGTTTGTACTACATCAATGTCTTTGCTTTTGTATTCATTGGATGTACCGTTTGTACTACATCAATGTCTTTGCTATTTGATTCATTGGATGTACCATTTGTACTACATCAATGTCTTTGCTTTTGGATTCATTGGATGTACCGTTTGCACTACATCAATGTCTTTGCTATTTGATTCATTGGATGTACCATTTGTACTACATCAATGTCTTTGCTTTTCGATTCATTGGACGTACCGTTTGTACTACATCAATGTCTTTGCTTTTGGATTCATTGGATGTACCGTTTGTACTACATCAATGTCTTGGCTTTTTAGATTCATTGGATGCACCGTTTGTACTACATCAACGTCTTTGCTTTTCGATTCATTGGATGTACCGTTTGTACTACATCAATGTCTTTGTTTTTGGATTCATTGGATGTACCGTTTGTACTACATCAATGTCTTGGCTTTTTAGATTCATTGGATGTACCGTTTGTACTATATCAACGTCTTTGCTTTTAGATTCATTGGATGTACCGTTTGTACTACATTAATGTCTCTGCTTTTAGATTCATTGGATGTACCGTTTGTACTACATCAATGTCTTTGCCTTTAGATTCATTGGATGTACCGTTTGTACTACATCAATGTCTCTGCTTTTAGATTCATTGGATGTACCGTTTGTACTACATCGATGTCTTTGCTTTTAGATTCATTGGATGTACCGTTTGTACTACATCAATGTCTCTGCTTTTAGATTCTTTGGATGTACCGTTTGTACTACATCAATGTCTTTGCTTTTAGATTCATTGGATGTACCGTTTGCACTACATCAATGTCTTGGACAATCCTTTTTTTGTAATTTCTGGATTTCTATTTGATGATTTCTGGAATTTATGTTTCACCACCTTTTTCAGTTGGCATTGATATGTATGTCATTTATTGTGGCTTGGTGAATTAAATAAAGAATATGACATTCTTTTGATGCTATGAGATTCTTGAGATATTGTATGACTTTTGTGGATTTTCTAATGTATACTTATCGTAGTATGACATCTTTGGTTATCATACGTCCTTCTATTATATCTCTTCTTATATCTCATTTTTATCTGATAATTATAGCTAGACTGATCCGTTTATTATTTTCTTAATAAATAATACTCGGGTCAGACTGAGATTCTACAGGTGCTTCCTCTTGACTTCCTATCTGGAACTATCATCTGATTTTGGCTTACTAATTTAGTTTGGTAGTTTTTGTTGTATACATTTAAGATATAGACTCCTTGATGTATACATATTCTTTTGTCTTGTACTTGTATCTATTCTTTTGTGTTATTGTGGATCTTGTTTGACCACTACTCTGATGAACACTTTCATGTGTTATATTCATATCTATTTCCGCCTTTGTGATATGAATTATCTATGACAGATTTGTGTTATGTTTATTTCTATATTTGTTTCTGACCTTTATAGCCACTGTGTAGTAGTTTTGAGTTTGTGTCGGTATGTCTGATTCCCCTCTTGATAAAGAAATGCATGTTATATTTTTATCTGGCATATCGGTACTTGCACAAAGTAATTATACAGATGGTCGCTCCTCAACAGCCTTATCCTCCGCGCTAGTTGACGGCATTACCCCTAGTGTTCTTGCCTAGCGTGGGTATAGAGGTGGGGCATCACAACATGGTATCAGAGCCAAACTTCGGAACAATGTAGAAGTTAGCATTCATTTTACCGCATTCCGCTTACCGCATTCCGCACTTGTTATGATTTCTATGAATGAATTATTATGTCATTCAGTTTGTCCAGCTTATTTCATCCATTTTAGGTATCGAGCATTCTATCGAATGTCTCGATGATTCTATTTTTTGCATTTATCAGAGTCAGTCTGGAATACCAACATGAGAAAATCACACTCAATTGATTATTAAAGTTTCAAAAATCCTTCGAGAACAAAAGCATCTCGTAAGACCACGCCACAAATAAACATGTCGGGTTTTTACTTTACGATAGCTAAAACATTTTTAGAGAAATCCTCTGATATTATAATAGGGTCTATATACAAATACTTATAAAATAGCCGAAATTGTTACATTATTAAATTCCAGCTACTAGCCACAAAGTGGGTAGTACAAACAAAACTCGTACAAGGCCCGTATGGAGAATGGATTTCCAACTAATGACTAGGCATTGGGATACCACCTGTCACAGTACGTGGCCTAGATCACAGTACCGAGGAGTACGCCCGCTCCCCTGCAACACAAGACCGGGACTACCCCTTACTGGATAATCCCGAGTGAGATCACCCCGCGGTTGGGATCAGCAACTGCCTACTAAGCCGAAATAAAATGGACATCTAGACAGGGATGACCTCACCCTGCTTGGGTGCTACCCATCTAGCCTTACTGCATAACCCCTGATTTTCAGTCATTCCCATTTGATGAGGCTTGAGGCTAAGCGTTACCTTTTAAGAACGTATCCCTTAGAATGCCCATCATCCACCTGACGATGTTTCGCAAGCATTCATCCATACAAGTCTGTCCCGGGTTCGAACGGAACCGAAGGCACTATTCCTACTTCATCCATTTTGGAAATATCCTCAGGATTAGTAGCGACTAGCCCTTGCACTTCACTGCTCCATCTTCGAATCCAAAATCATTTTCCATGAAACGTACAAACCGGATCGAAGTGGTTTTCGAGAAATTAATCTCGATCTTGGTCTCTTCGAAACGATCAATGCATTTGGCCAATATTGATAGTCGGTGATTTAATATCAGTTAATATTCACAAACAACCATCAAACAATAAATAATATTCCAATTTATTTATTAACCTCAAAAATATATTCACAAGATATATTTCTATTCTCAAAACCCTTTGAAAACAGTTTCAAAACATCTTTCTTTCCCAGAATAAGCTTTCCCAAATATTTTCTTTCTCCACTGAAATCACCAAGCACAAAACTAGATTTTTTCTGAAATAATTTAAAACACTTTACCTTTAAAATATACTTTAAAACATTTATGTTAAAACTACTTCAATAATTTGTTAAAAATACATACTATATGAATATTTGAAAATAAAGTTACTTAGTAAAATATAAAACTAAACTTTCACTTTTTAATCAAATACTAAATCACTCTTTAAATAATTATTGCTATAATAGATTAAAAGGAAATACTTACTTTAGAAATTAAATATTAGAAATAATAAATTTTATAAAACTTGCTTTCTAAAACAACTTAAAACTTTTAACTTATATTTTAAAATTTTACTTTCAAAACGCACTTGGTTATCCAGGGAGAATTTCCAACCTCAATCACTTAAATCAATTTTCCAAATTGATTCCTAATTTATTCTACTTGAATTTAAATCTTTTTACTTACTCAATCCACTTCAAAATTCATTAATTATGTGCTTTATTATTAATGATATTAATTTCCGTTTGATTTTAAAACTTTTAACTGAAATATACAAATTCCAGATCTTATCCCGTTGTCTTCTTTATTCTTTTCAATATTTTAAATCTTGAATTTCAAATAAATGTTTTGTTCTTTTTAAATAATAACACTGAATTTTAAAATTCATTAATTTCCTGTTTATTCAAAATTCCCTTTCTACACTCAAGATTTATTTACTAGAATTTTTAAGGGCACATTATTACTTTCCCAATTCATTCTTAAATTTATTCAAATTTCTATAATTATTTTACTTACAAATTTACTTCTTTTATTTTATTTCCAGAATCCAATATATATATATATATATATATATATATTTGGTAATTCACTATACCCAGTTATGTCCAATCGAACCATAGCATACAATATTCTAATATAATTCATCAGAGAATATCAAATAATCACAACAAAGGATATTAAATAATAAATGTTGAGGGGTCCAGTTGGATCCCTCCAACCTGTTTTCCCTGCATCCACAGATATTAGCATAATATAAAATACCGATTCCACTTCAAGGTGAAATATCGCGGTATATGGGATTAATATAACATATCCGCTATTATGCGGCGCATAGGGTCTCATCCGCTATAAAATGCGGGCAATCAACCATTCCAAGATATATTATATACTACTATATATAATATAGCACATCCAACAATTCAGTCAATTCAATCAATTATTTAAATTTAACCATTTAAATTTAAAATTAATATGCAGCTGAGTGAGATTTACTCACCTTTGATTTTATTTTGCCATCCATCCAATCCGACTTGATTTTCATGACTTCAAACCTTGGATAACAATTTCACAGTTTATTAATATTTTAAGAAATCAACCAAATCAGTTAAATTTTAATTAACTTAATTAACTAGTTATTTAAAGTTAAACTTATACTTTTTCTTTTAAAATATTTTTAGTGACTAAAACAATTAAATAAGTTTATTAAGTAAATCAATTACCCTAAGCATATAATTTCAAAATAACTAATAAGTTGAAAATGTGTATATGTATATTTAATTATTTTTTTATTTATTCAAAATCCCCACTTATCAAATAATCTATATAGATTTAAAAATCACCTTTTATATAAACTCCTCAACTATTTACAATCCCATATTTTTTTTCCAATTATATATATATATATATATATATATATATATATATATATATATATATGCGTTGAATTCTAGAAAAGTAAAATTCCATCCAAACCTATATATTGAAATAAAACATAATCGTTTTTATTCAACTTACTATGAACTTTTTTTTTCAAACCCTTATATATATATATTTCAATTGATAGCTTACTGGAATTTTACTGTGTATATATTTTATTTTCTTCTGAATACATGAGAAAAAAAACTATACCTTCCCATTGATCTGACAACCCAACTCGAGCTCATCGGTAACCGCAACCCTCACTGCCTCCCTCTTAGATCGTCGCAGCTGCTATTGCCTCTGCCACCTCACGTCATTCGCGCTACTACCCGGCACCAACAGTCGCCGTGGTGCCATCGCATCTCTCCTCATCTCGAGGTACTCTAGCGATGCCTCCCCATCCTCTATGCCAAATCGCGGCCCCACGTTCCTCCCCTTCACCTGCGGCCACTCTTGACCTCGCGAAACCCTTAACCCAAATCGCGACAAACTGATGACGCTGCCATCCACGATGACGACGCCGTCAGCATGCGCGACCTCTGGCCTTGCTCGATTTCGAGCCCATCAAAACCGATTGAAACAAATTCGAACAAGGAAAAAGAAGAAGAATCGATTTAATTCTTGAGCTTGGCCTCTCTTTTTTTTAGGAGAAAAAGAATGGTTTGGGTTGAATTACTTGAAAGGAGGCAGCGATATTATTCATTTATTTTTTCTGAATGACGTGATATTGATAAGAGGGGGAGGGAAGAAAAAGGGGTACGAAGGAGATAAATGTGAGGCGGGATGTACGTATTGTCGGTTTAAAAGAAAGTGAATATATTTTATTTAAATTCAATTGGTCTCAGTAAATTTCTATGCATTTATATATCATACGGTCACACAACAATTCCAATCACTATGAAATTTGAAATCCGACAATAAAACAATATTACGGATCCATTGGAACTGGTTTCGTCGAATTCCGAGACTGTGCCTCAGAAGGCTATTTTTAAATATCGATTTAAAACGATATTTTTTCAAAACTGAGCAAATCATTGTTAAATTCAATTTTAATACTTCTATTGTTTTCAGTGTTATCAATATAAATTCTACAAGCCTTCAAATTATTTTTAATAGGCTTAGAATTCCAGATTCAATATTTTATCCAACTTCAAATTATTTAATTCAATAATTTAATTATCAATAATTAGTGATATTTGAATTCGAGTTAAAATTTTACTTTTAAATATTTCAAATCAATTAAATATTCCAATTTAAATTGCTTAAAAATTCCGGGTCGTCACACTCCTCCCCCTTAAAAGAATTTCGTCCCCGAATTTACTAGTTAGGAAGAATGGTCTAATACCCGTTTACTTTTTCCAAATCCAAGCAGTTCAACATCTAACCAACTATCCTTTATAAAGACCCATTACCATTCTTACTAACTTCCCCAACTTCCCATAGTTTCAAACAATATTACTTACTTAATCATTCAAATTTCAATTTTAAATCAAATTTAAAATTATCAGAATTTTCTCAAAATTTTCTAACTCCCTAAATTTTCGAAAAATTTCGCTAGCATCTCCTTTGAGCGGCTAGCTCGGTACAACTACAAAATGGCTCCACGGCTTCCCAAATCCAAAAAGAAAACAAAACGCCAAGTGGCTAGATCCAAAAAACCAATCAAATCCATACAAAAATTTAAACACATACCTTTTTGTCGAGCAATTCAAATTTATCTTCTGAAATCAAAACCAATTTTCTCCTGCTTGTAAATACCTGTATATCCCACTTAGTAATAATATCCAATCACAACATTCAAAATCATTTTATTGACTTATTTTACACATTTTAAATATTTGTTTTACTTAAGCCCGTACGATGTACCTATATCCTCCGTACGCAATACCAAATTCGATTGCTCGCTCGATCAAACAATTTCACTTCCGAACTAGTATCGTCCACCCGACTTCCTTGTGTAGACTCAGATCTGGTTTCCTGATTAGAAACCGTCATTCTCCTTGCATCGCTGTAAACTATGATAGAGAATTTTCAAAATCAATCAAAATCCATATCCAGGGTTCGCCGTCGAAAATCGAGTGAAAAATCCTAACTCAGATCGATAAAATTATTTTGAAATTCTGTGCTCGAATCTGGATCAAATAGCTATGCGAATAAAATAATATACGTAAATCCTACGTATTTTCCCCAATTGATTACCAATTATATCAATTCCCTTTTTATTTACATTTATTTTGATTGTCATTCATTTATACTCACTTTCCTTTGTCGCAACTTCCAATTTTAATCTTCATTTCTTAAGTTCAATATAAATATTTTATATACCTCTTGAATTTGTTTTCACTTCACTATTGGAGTTTATATCCATTTTATTCAATTTGCCTTTACAATTCCATAAAAATTTCAATTTGCTTCACTTTATTAATTAATTTCAAATATAAATACTTCTTCCCAATTTTACTTGAATTCGATTCTTTTCCAAACTTTGAATATTGAATTTTGATTCACCCTATCTCAATCCATATTTAATTAACCATTTCCTTTATTAGTTTTACTTATAATTTATTTAAAATCTCAAATAAAAGTTTATTTGCAAACATTTTCCTTCCTTTAGTTTCTTTGAACAATTCTTCAGTTCATCTTACTGTACTTATACAATTTAAATTAGATTTCAACATTCAGTTATAATTCTATTTGCTTAACAAATTTAAATTATTTGTCGTTAGTGAAAATTTTCAAAAGATTCAAAAAATTTCTAACTCCCAAAATTTTCAAAAACATTTGGCAGTCTCCTTTGTACGGAGGAGCTTTTGCAATTTGACAAGAGATATAAATATATATACATCGACCCACACGGTCGGAGAACAGAAAAATAGTTCATATTTCCTATTTGTATTGCGTATATTTAGCATTTTTAAGTAAGCAGCTTATTTATTTTAGCAAATAGCGCAACCAAATCCAGCCACACGGCTTCCCTATACCTATAGTTACTCAATTAAACATGTAAGTGATGAATATACAAAGTTTATTAACATTTCAATTGATTACAAAAGCTAAACACATGTATAACGCAAGCAATAACACTAAATGCTGTCTATAAGTAAATTTATAAGGTTTCGCCATAAATTTAAATGCTTTCAACCCATTCACCCACCATCTCACTTAATTCATTCTTATTTCGTTCCATTTAAATGGCTTACACTCCATTTCTTACATTCAATTCATTTAATCCAAACGAACTCATTACATAATATATTTACAAGCTAAACATCTGTCACATCAAATTGGCATTCAACTTGCATTTCATTCCATTAACTAAACGAGTTTTATTTAAGATCATTTCATTAAACTCGACACAATCATTTCACCATTTTGCCCAAGTCAGGCCTTTTATCCAGATATTACTTTAGTTATTTATTTCCTTCAACATATTTCAACTTCAAAACTCAAGTTATATCTTGTTTTTATAAGCACTTCATAATTTAAATCCTTAATTTGATTTCAATTACCAACCAATTTCATCTACTAACTAATTTAAATTAGTTTATTCAGTCAACCATTTTGAATTTCATACTTCTAATTACATTCAATTCACCGACAATCCAAGCTGAATTCATTTACACTTCATTGCTTACATTCAATTTATTTTTCATCCCAAACAAGCCCATATTTATTACAATTGATTCAAAAACCAATTTTATTAGCTTCTGTTAACCCATAGAATTTATATAATCTTGGTACATGTCATATTGGTTACATCAAATACTCATTTCAAAATTTATTTGCAAACTAAACATTTGCCACATTAAATTGGTATTCGACTTTCATTTAACCAATTCAAGTTCCATCTCCATATTTCATTACCAATTAATTATTAATCTGTTTGTTCAAAGTTCATTCCCAATATTTTATTTTTATCTCAAAACCACTTTAACTATTTTACTGGAGGTCAATTTATTTTATAATTTAAGTTTTGAATTTTTCATTCACTTCCCAATATTCAAATCAGTTTTATTTTGGCTTGTTTATTTCACTTCTAAATTTTATAAGTCACAAACTTATTTATTTTTCATCAATGGACAACTAATTACATTCACGTTTTACTTTTAACTCGGAATTATACATTTTTTTTAGCCAATATATTTTTATTACTCCATAAACATTTAAAATAAAATTCCAGAGTTTAAATAATTTCCCAAAATTTCAAAAATCACTTTTGAAATCAACTACATCCAAAATCCTTCGGCAAATTCAATTCCCTTTGAATTTCAAAACCAAACCCAGTTCGCAACAATTTCAATTTAAAATATTCAAGTAGCAATTGTTCTCTTGGAAACTCGAAAATGAACACCGATGATGTCGCGATCATCATCGAAGTTATTTTCCAACGATCGAGAGAGTTTAATGCTTTTATCTCTTTAACAATATTTCAATTATTTTTAATTTCTAAATCTCACAAGATTTCAAATACAACTCAAAAATATTTCCAAAATATTAATATTATTCCTCCAACCCTTTGAAAACTGTTTTCAAACCCAAAGGAATTTAAATTTTTCCCCAAAAATTCCAAATTGCAATTCCTTTAAATCTATATTCAAACATTCTCTGGAAGTTTATCTCATTTCAATTTCAAATGTTTCTCTGGAATTCTATTCCAAAATTATAATCATCTTTACAGTTTACATTTACAAATCTCATTTGTATATGAAGTTTATTTCAATTTATAAATTACATCTATAATCTATATTTCAAATTTCATTTTATTATATAAATTTATTATTCAACTTTGGTTATAAGTTTTCAATTTCTTATTCAATTCTATTTCATAATTTAATATTATCATTCCTTAACAATCAAGCATCCAAATATTATAATACTTTACAAAAATTATATCTTTTATATACAAAAATAATTTGGGTAAAATTATTTCATTACCCTACTTTAAAACAATACTGTGTCGAATTGTTCTATTCAAGTGCTTAGAGATCCCTATCAATAATGTTAATTACTCGTATTGACCAGAATCCATAAACTACTCAATAAACCAATCAACACAATATAAAATCATTTTATATTCACTAACAAATACGCGCTCATATCTATTAATACGCTCAAACTCATCCTAGAGCACTATTGACTCTATTTCAATGAGTAATTCCCACCAGAGCCAAGGTTATCACCAACCTCGCTCTGATACCAACTGTAAAGACCCGCAAAACCGTACCCCTTGAGTCAACACTATTCTACGTCAATCAACTCAAGTTGCCCAGAAATACGAACCATTTGGATTAAAGAAGAAGAGGTAGAAGAAGAGAATAGAAAACAACATCAGAATCTAACCATCGCAGCAGAATAAAATATAATAGATAATAAATAATCTTTACACAAAAAATCAAATATATCAGTATATATATTACATCATCAGAGTACATCAATCACAACTCAACATCAATGACATACAACTGGATACATAACTAAACAACACAGCGGAATATATATACAAGTACGGGAGTTCGTATCGTCATCTAGCTCGTCTCCTGAGCTCCACCACAACATCATATCCTGTATCCTATAATACTCAGTCTGACCCGAGCATTACATTTAAATAACACCCGAGTCAGTTTGGAATACCAGCGAGAGAAAATCACACTCAATTGATTATTAAAGTTACAAAAATCCTTTGAAAACAAAAGCATCTCGTAAGACCACGCCACAAATAAACATGTCGGGTTTTTACCTTACGATAGCTAAAACATTTTTATAGAAATCCTCTGATATTATAATAGGGTCTATATGGAAATACTTATAAAATAGCCGAAATTGTTACATTATTAAATTCCAACTACTAGCCACAAAGTGGGTAATACAAACAAAACTCGTACAAGGCTCGTAGGGAGAATGGATTTCCAACAAATGATTAGGCACTGGGTACCACCTGTCACGGTACGTGGCCTAGATCACAGTACCGAGGAGTACACCCGCTCCCCTGCAACACAAGAATGGGACTACCCCTTACTGGATAATCCCGAGTGAGATCACCCCACGGTTGGGATTAGCAACCGCCCACTAAGCCGAATAAAAGGGACATCTAGACAGGGATGACCTCACCCTGCTTGGATGCTACCCACCTAGCCTTGCTGCATAACCCCTGATTTTCGGTCATTCCCATTTGATGAGGCTTGAGGCTAAGCGTTACCTTTTAAGAACATATCCCTTAGAATGCGCATCGTCCACCTGACGATGTTTCGCAAGCATTCATCCATACAAGTCCTTCCCGGGTCCGAACGGAACGGAAGGCACTATTCCTACTACATCCATTTTGGGAATATCCTCACGATTAGTAGAGACTAGCCCTTGCACTTCATTGCTCCATCTTCGAATCCAAAATCGTTCCCCACGAAACGTACAATCCGGATCGAAATGGTTTTCGAGAAATTAATCTCGATCACGGTCTCTTCGAAACGATCAACGCATTTAGCCAATATTGATAGTCGGTGATTTAACTATCAATTAATATTCACAAACAACCATCAAAACAATAAATAATTTCTTAAATTATTTATTAACCTCAAAAATATCTTCACAAGATATATTTCTATTCTCAAAACCCTTTGAAAACAGTTTCAAAACATCTTTCTTTCCCAGACTAAGCTTTCCCAAATATTTTCTATCTTCACTGAAATCACCAAGCACAAAACTAGATTTTTTCTGAAATAATTTAAAACACTTTACCTTTAAAATATACTTTAAAACATTTATGTTAAAACTACTTCGGTAATTTGTTAAAAATACATACTATATGAATATTTGAAAATAAGGTTACTTAGTAAAATATAAAACTAAACTTTCACTTTTTAATCAAATACTAAATCACTCTTTAAATAATTATTTCTATAATAGATTAAAAGGAAATACTTACTTTAGAAATTAAATATTAGAAATAATAAATTTTTCAAAACTTGCTTTTTAAAACAACTTAAAACTTTTAATTTATATTTTAAAATTTTACTTTGAAAATGCACTTGGTTATCCAGAGAGAATTTCCAACCTCAATCACTTAAATCAATTTTCAAAACTGATTCCCAATTTATTCTACTTGAATTTAAATCTTTTTACTTACTCAATCCACTTCAAAATTCATTAATTATGTGCTATATTATTAATGTTATTAATTTCTGTTTGATTTTAAATCTTTTAACAGAAATATACGAATTCTAGATCTTATCCCGATGTCTTCTTTATTCTTTTCAATATTTTAAATCTTGAATTTCAAATAAATGTTTTGTTCTTTTTAAATAATAACACTGAATTTTAAAATTCATTAATTTCCTGTTTATTCAAAATTCCCTTTCTATACTCAAGATTTATTTACTAGAATTTTGAAGGGCACATTATTTCTTTCCCAATTCATTCTTAAATTTATTCAAATTTCTATAATTATTTTACTTACAAATTTACTTCTTTTATTTTCTTTCCAGAATCCACTATATATATATTTTTGGTAATTCACTATACCCAGCTATATCCAGTTGAACCATAGCATACAATATTCTAATATAATTCATCATAGAATATCAAATAATCACAACAGATGATATTAAATAATAAATGTTGAGGGGTCCAGTTGGATCCCTCCAACCTGTTTTCCCTGCATCCACAGATGTTAGCACAATATAAAATACCAATTCCACTTCAAGGTGGAATATCACGGTACATGAGATTAATATAACATATCCGCTATTATGTGGCGCATAGGGTCTCATCCGCTATAAAATGCGGGAAATCAACCATTCCAAGATATATTATATACTACTATATATAATATAGCACATCCAACAATTCAGTCAATTCAATCAATTATTTAAATTTAACCATTTAAATTTAAAATTAATATGTAGCTGAGTGAGATTTATTCACCTTTGATTCTATTTTTCCATCCATCCAATCCAACTTCATTTTCATGACTTCAAACCTTGGATAACAATTTCACAGTTTATTAATATTTTAAGAAATCAAGCAAATCAATTAACTTTTAATTAACTTAATTAACTAGTGATTTAAAATTAAACTTATACTTTTTCTTTTAAAATATTTTTAGTGACTAAAACAATTAAATAAGTTTATAAAGTAAATCAATTACCCTAAGTATATAATTTCAAAATAACTAATAAGTTGAAAATGTGTATATGTATATTTAATTATTTTTTTATTTATGCAAAATCCCCACTTATCAAATAATCTATATAGATTTAAAAATCAATTTTTATATAAACTCCTCAACTATTTACCATCCCATATTTTTTTCCAATTATATATATATATATATATATATATATATATATATATCTGTGTGTGTATGTGTGTGCGTTGAATTCTAGAAAAGTAAAATTCCATCCAAACCTATATATTTAAATAAAACATAATCGTTTTTATTCAACTTACTGTAAACTTTTTTTTTCAAACCCTTATATATATATTCCAATTGATAGCTTACTGGAATTTTACTGTATATATATTTTCTTTTCTTCTGAATACAGGAGAATAAAAAAACTATACCTTCCCATTGATCTGACAACCCGACTCGAGCTCACCAGTAACCACAACCCTCACTGCCCCCCTCCTAGATCGTCGCAGCTGCTACTGCCTCTTCCACCTTACGTCACTCGCGTTACTACCGGTAACCAACAGTCGCCGTGGTGCCATCGCATCTCTCCTTGTCTCGAGATACTCTGGCGATGGCTCCCCATCCTCTATGCCAAATCGTGGCCCCACGTTCCCTTCCCTTCACCTGCGGCCACTCATGACCTCGCGAAACCCTTAACCCAAATCGCGACAAACTGATGACGTTGCCATCCACGATGACGACGCCGTCAGCATGCGCGACCTCTGGCCTTGCTCAATTTCGAGCCCATCAAAACCGATTGAAACAAATTCGAAGGAAAAAGAAGAAGAATCGATTTAATTCTCGAGCTTGGCCTTTTTTTTAGGAGAAAAAGAATGGTTTGTGCTAAAGTACTTGAAAGGAGGCAGCGATATTATTCATTTATATTTTCTGAACGACGTGATATTGATAAGAGGGGGAGGGAAGAAAAAGGGGTACGAAGGAGATAAATGTGAGGCGGGATGTACGTATTGTCGGTTTAAAAGAAAGTGAATATATTTTATTTAAATTCAATTGGTCTCAGTAAATTTCTATGCATTTATATATCATACGGTCACACAACAGCTCCAATCACTATAAAATTTGAAATCCGATAATAAAACAATATTACGGATCAATTGGAACTGGTTTCGTCGAATTCCGAGACTGTGCCTCGGAAGGCTATTTTTAAATATCGATTTAAAACGATAAAATTTAAAACTGAACAAATCATTATTAAATTCAATGTTAATACTTCTATTATTTTCAGTGTCATCAATATGAATTTTACAAGCCTTCAAATTATTTTTAATAGGCTTAGAATTCCAGATTCAATATTTTATCCAACTTCAAATTATTTAATTCAATAATTTAATTATCAATAATTAGTGATATTTGAATTCAAGTTAAAATTTTACTTTTAAATATTTCAAATCAATTAAATAATCCAATTTAAATTGCTTAAAAATTCTGGGTCGTCACAGGACTACTGCTATAATAAATATCTCTATATTGGTAGTGATCCAGAGAATGTCAACAAGTAGTCCTTCCGCTATGAAGATCTTCGGTCTTTAATTTAATGAATAGTTTTAGAATTCTGACACCACTGCCATATAAATATAATACAGGGTAAACCCCTAGGACTCGTGACAGCAATCCCTACATTCTGAAGATCTTCGGTCCTCAATAATCATCATCTTCAACATGTCCTCACTTCCGAACGTATACGTCAGTTCAAAGTGGTTTTCAAATAGGAATTACCCAAATTCGACCTTGGTTCCTTCACACCAATCATCGATTAAAAAATGCTAAGTTCACATATGACTATCAATCATTATTCAATTTAATTCATCTTTTTATTCATTCATAAATATCTCTTAGAGATATATTCATTAAATTCTTCCTTTATCTTTTTAGAGTATATGGAATCATTAAGCCTCATTTATCAAATCATTTGGTAAATTTAAACCTTTTTAATCTTGGAATAATTCCAAATCAATTAACCTTTAACTTAAGAAAATATTTCAAAATCATTCGTTTAAATCTCATATTATAAACAATAATTTAGAGCATCCGGCTGTCCCTTCGGTCTGTTCCACCCCTCGCCTAAAAAGAGAAAAAAGAGACCAGGTGAGTTCAGAGCACTGGTTTCTCTATCCCTAACCTTAGTTACACACCTCGTTTTACCTTTCTACATCTCATAGGCGGGACAAATGTACTAGTCGTTTCCGCATACTCCTTTTATTTTTTAGAATAATTTATATAACTTACAAGTCATTGTTTAAAAAACTTAATTATGCTTTTAGAAACCATTTATAAAAGATATGAAAAAGAATGGTCAAGTTTAAAATCGTATTTCACAAGTTATTGAAACTGCTGTAAAAAAGTGCTGCAAAAAGGGCTACAAACAGTGTATTAAAGGTTCTTTGATCAAAACAACATTTTTTACTTCACATATGTTCATTTTTCCAACTCAAACCACTTTTAAAACATTTTAGATGATTTATAAGATTTATTCAATATTTTAAACATTTTAAAAAATACATTTTTCAAACATTTGCCACTTTGGCCCCCAAATTGCCAAAGCGTGATTTTATCGAAAACTTGGTTTGCTCATATTTTAAATTTTACTAAACGAAATCTTGATCTTTTTCTTTTATTTAAAAACTATAGTCATAAGAGTTTGAAAAATTCTTATCACAAAGAAATATGACTCTGATTCAATCCTATAGAGGGATTTAGCTTTTACAATGCGAATTCGCAAACTACCGTTACGCGATGCACCTATTTTTGACTCCGAATTCATTATTTGTCAAAACTTCTCCAAATTGAATTTTTATGTTTATAAAACATGTACAAGCCATTTTCAAACATTTAAACCAATATTTTACATATTAAATCTTTTTTCACTTTTAAATTATCTCCTAATATTATATTATTATAATATTCCTTTTCTACCTTTTTATATTTTCAAAACCATTAGGAGGCTAAATAACTTCATATACACATCCATATGGATTTATTTCTCATTTAATTAACTATGGTTAATTACTAACCATTTTCATTATCATTTATCAACCAAATTATCAACCATCTTAACATCCATATAAGCAACTACATTATCATCCAAGTTATCAAACATATTAAACATCCAATACATTAGCTTTTCATATCATTATACTTAGAATTATTAATTAGTAAATTTAGTTATGAATACTCACCTTAAATCAAACCAACTTTCTACTAACATTCATATCATTACAACATTTCACTTGACCATTATTGACTTTAACTAATCAACTTCTACTCCACTAAATAAATTTCTTCTTCACTTAATCATTACCTAGAACCATGCTTCTCTCCTCAAAACCACACAGCCATCCCCTATCACCATCTATTAGCTCATGGCCATCCTCCATCTCCTCCATCATGGTGCTTATGGGCCAAATCTTATCTCCCCTTTCCTTTATCATTTCTTCCCTTTTTAGGTGCTAAACCATGTTAAGAACTTTGGTGGAGATTGGACATGATTTCATAGTTTTTAAAAAAGTTAGAGAGAAGGAAGAAGAGAGGAAGAAGAAAATGAAGAAGAAGATGAATTTTGAAGGAATAAAAATGAAGACGGTATGCACGTGTATTTATAGGAAGAAAAGTTTACAAAATATCTTAGGGAAAAAGACCAAAATACCATTCCCATAACCATTAAGTAAACTCATTTTTTCAATATTTAACATCATCTTTCACTTCAAAACTTTATGTCTTAATCACTTAATCATTAAATAGTAAAGTAATGATTTTTTTAGATTTGGATGTGATTGATTTGATGTTTGCTTTTTTTACTTTTGTTCATTACCTTGCTTACTTTTACTAATGATTTTCTAGAATTTTCTAATTATGATTAGTAAAAGTAAACTTGTTTAGTTATTAAAATGTGTAATATATATGTTAAAACATGTCAAAATAGGTACAACAATGTTGCGATAAATTGTTTTGAACAAAACGTTGATTTTTGACAAAACGCTTTACGGTCACATTTTGACGTTTTGGTTAAACTATTCATTTATGTAAAAAAATCTTAAAAATAATTTTCTTATCATATTTAATTAACTAAAATAATTTTATTTAAATTATAAAACCATATTTAATAATATTAAAATTCAATTATAAAAATACAACATCGATTTGTCAACATGCGACGAAGTTTGCACATTTTTATAAAACAAGTATATA
This sequence comes from Allium cepa, assembly GCA_030765085.1. Classification (NCBI taxonomy): domain Eukaryota; kingdom Viridiplantae; phylum Streptophyta; class Magnoliopsida; order Asparagales; family Amaryllidaceae; genus Allium; species Allium cepa. Next base: position 983,817,122 of record CM060929.1, on the reverse strand, counting down.
TGTTTATAAAACTATTATAAATCAATTTCTATTACTATCATATCATTATATAACCATTAATAAGAGTTATTTACCATTTACAACAATTATTCGAATGTATATTAAATTTTATCGATAACCGACTTTTGTCAATTTTACGACAAAACTTCAAATTCTCTATTTAATTCAAAAAAATAAGTTTATCATTCTTATTTATCACACAAAACATGATTGTTAAGTTTTTGAAATTCTATATTTGAATGATCAAAAGTAATTAAATATTCCATTTAAAAGTTATAAAATTGCAGGCCGTTACATACTGAGTTTTCCTAAAACTATAAGTAAGGATATTGGGATTTCATTAAATGACATACATGGGCACCGTATCAAAATGTTTAACATAGAGCATTTGAGATGGACTCCTTATGCGTCATAATAGGAATTATCATATATGCAATGTTGTCTACTATATTGCAAGCTTATGCAACTGGTATATTTAGTGAGGAGCAATACCAAGATGAGACCACTAAATGGTTATTATGAGTATTCATGAGTATTCATGAAATACTATAGAATTATTTATGGAAATAACAAACTTCTTATGAAAGAGTATTCAACTTGAACTTCATAAGTGATATAATATAGTATTCCAATCCGAAATTCTTATTCAACCTTGATTAAGGAGCTTTGGCTTGGAAATGTTCCAAAGAGTAGTAGGGGCTAATTCAATCGAAAGGCTAAGTACATCGCAATGAAAAGTGCCACAATGAAAGCGGTATAAGTATAAATGCACATTGTATAACCAAGCTTAGGTTGATTTCAAATATTGAGAATCACATGACATGCTCTAAGTGTTCCATGTGACAAAGGCACTTTATCAATGTTGGAGGGGTATTGGCAAACAGAGTAGATAGTAATACAAAATGTTATGTGATTGTAGTTGTAAATAGTGATAATAATGAGTAATTAATCATAATATGAAATAACATTTTATTTTAAATATCCCTTGCCCAAGTGTTTTGAGAAAGGATACTGATGTATTCGTTAGGACCTAAATACGTAACGCTCTATAAATGTCTTGCAATATATTACTCATGGATGCAGGGGAACCAAGGGTTACATACTCATAGTTATTTGATAACCATGGAATGACTCATCTGAGAGTTTTCTGTTGGTAAATAACAACTAAGTCAAACTAGAAATCTTAGTATGATGATGTTACATTGTTCACCCGACATGAGAATATTATGGAGGTTCAATATGAATACCCCGCCTTCATTATCATTAAATCATGGCATGATCCATCGAGTGACTATAATTGGGATTGATTTGAAGCACTGGAAATAAAACAATATTCAATAGAGTATTCGTCTCCTCAGTTGTATGATGTTAGTATTTCAGTCAACTGTAGCCAACTCAAACTCAAAATCTTAGGCTGGAATAGAATGGTTAATAATAAATGTTATTATTGAACCAAGGACATTGTTTATGGACTAATCGAGTTAAATGTGGATAACGTTGTAATTTTGACCATTACCTAACTCCTTATATCCAAATCGTATATGCTATTGACGAATAGAACGTGTGTAAATTATTTTCAACATTAGTACCTCTTAAGATAATATTTAATATTATTTTACTTAAAAGGTCTATAAGCAATGAATTCAAGCAATATGTCCCACAACTATCAAAAAAGACATGCAAACATTAATATTTGAATTGTTCAGTGTTAATTGCTGATTTAATTCACACCTCTGATTCACACAACCGCATCTGTAAATTCTTGAAAAAAATACATGATTTAATTAATTTAGAAATATTATAAATTAGTTAATTATTTTTAAAAATTAATTATTAATTTATTTGATGTTTTGGGCATTGTTAGTAATTATTTGGTTTTTATATATAAGCTATATATATATATATGCATGTCGACATACGATATTAACATATATTTAAACAAGCTTTAATTATATTTATTTACTTAAGTAGGCCTTGGTATTTTTTGGTCCATATGAGACATGTTCATGGCTGGCCATAATAAAAAAAGAAATGATCAATATATTGATTTAGATTTAACCGAATGATCAGAGAGGAATGTTTTAAAAGAGAGAATGGGGAAGATTTTCCTTCTCTCCAAAAAACAAATCTACCTCATTAATTCATTCATTCGGTATTTCCTTTTTCATCGTCCTTTTGTATGGTTTCCAGTTTTTTTACTCCCCCAACTAAATATTTTTCACACTAAACAACGTCAAACAAACTAAAATAAAAGCAGTTCATTCAATTCTATTAAGATCGGGTGGTAAATCAAGCGTTCTAGGAGGTGATTTGAAATCAAAGTGTCATAAAGGGTAAGATGACCATAGGTTCAAATTTTGTTTTATATTATTTTTCATTATGTTCGACCTTGACCCAAAATTCACGTATATGTAAATATTCTATTCACACAACTAAATTTGATTAAAAATTATTTATGTACTATCATTCATAGAACATGAACCAGTTCTTTGTACTTATTTAAGAGAAATAGATTATTATGTATGTCTATTTAGCAATAATAAAATATGCGTTCATACACATATTGTTACCCGAAACCTTAGCCCGGCTATAAAAGGTAATTACAGAGGTTTTGAATTGCCTATTGATGGGAAAAACGGCCACGAGACGACATCTATGTGACCAGAGCATGTTTTCAAAGCAGTTGCATCCAGCCTAGGGTCAATAAGTTTGATGAATGGATGAAATATGATGTCAGGATTACGAAGGTTAGCTTGGCGATTCTAGTGGCATATGTGATTGATAGGTCAAAGAGTGTGTGGCCTCCATTAGCTCGGCATAGCAAGAAGCATAATCGGTTCGGTATAGTTCATAGAGTGGGTCAGGTTGACTGGAATTCATGGTGGACTGGGCCGGCATGGTGTTCATGGTGATTCGAGTCGGCATAAGAACGAAGACTTTCGGGTCGGCATAGGATATAAAGACCATCACGTCGGCATGGTGGGTGACATCCATCGGGTCGGCATAGTGTGTGATATCCATCGGATCGGCATAGTGTATAAAGTGGATTGGGTCGGTGTTCCAAGAGAGGTCGGCATACCTGAAGGACTCGGCAGTATGTAATGGGATGGATCGGCGCGTTGAGAATGGTCGGCATGCTATAGTGAGGTCGGCATGGCATTGTGTTGTGGCTCTGGTCGGTATGATTGGCATGGTATGTTGAGCTAAGCCATCCGTATTCTAGGCCCAAGAAATCAAGGGGTCTAGGCACTGAGATGTCAGTCAGATTGGAGGCTGCATTCATCTATAAATACAAGGGGAGGGTGCCATTTTTGGGATCCTCCTTTCGGCTACCCCAGAGAACACTCGACCATTTTTGGAATCAGTTTCTCTTTTTTCTAATTTGTTCTCAATCTATTGCTTGTGAATTGTAGTTGTAATCGGTTGATTGATAAATCAGTAAAGAAAGCATTCAAAGTGGACGAAGGCAATCAATGCCGACCACTATAAATCCTGTTGTTTTTACCTTTTTCTATTTTTTTTTTTGAATATTTAGTGCTTCTCCTCATTTTTCATTTAATTTCTTCATTTATTTCACTATCCATATCTATTCTCGGGTGTTTGTGACCAATTTGGTTGTAAACATTTTGGTGCTTTCACTGAGAGCTCGATTTTCAGGCTATTTGGATCACCTTTGTTGGTACTGGATTGAAGAAATCCCCTAAAGGTGATTCGAGTTTGTTTTCAAAAGCTTGTATGTACTATTCAAATTTTCCAAGATCTAAGAAAAGGACCCTAAGATGGTAAGGTGCACCAGATCTACTACCCGTAATGTTAATGCCAACAAAACTGCTAGTGTCCAATAAGGGGGTCCAAGCAACCAGCCTACTAATGCGAATGTGGAACCCATCATAGCCCAGAACCCTATTGATTCCATTACCACGACCGAATTTAATGATTTGATGAGGGAGCTAATGGAGAGCCGAAGACAGCTAAATGAGAAAATCTAGGCAAATGCCAACCAAATGAAGTAGATTAGTCAAAAGCAGCGTCAAAATGTTGGAAGAAGTCCCGCTTCATACTCGACGTTTGGTAGCTCAACTTTATCAGATGAACACCAAAGGCGTAGGCATTCTATAATTGAAACGACGCAAGCCAAAGCAATGGAGCAACTTGTGGCAAACCACCCTAGGTAGTCAATTGGGGTTGGTACTAATCCCTTGACCAGGAGGATGCTCCTCAACTACACCTGGAAAGTCATGCTCGACCTGGAACTAAGAATTTAGGCACTGGAGATTACTTGGATGTTGATCAATTACCTCACCAGGATGATAATGAAGTGGATCCTCAGGATACGAATGTAGAGGACAATAGGCCAAGAAGGCGTGAGATGCCTATGAGACGCCGGCCGAAACATTCCTAGAAGGTGGAGCCTAACCTAGCACCCCTATCCAGGCTCCGGACTCATTCGCAATGGTTAGGAAACTAATGAGGGAGAACCACGGCTTGACTGATGATGATTGGGGAGTCTCTGGGAGTCATACCCAGTTTGACGGTAACATTTATAGGCTTAATATCCCCAGAGTTTAACATGCCTACAATTCCTACTTACGAAGGGAAAACTGACCCCGATAGCAAGTCATGAGGTACGAATGGTTGATGGACTCGGCTAGAGCGAATGATGTGACCAAATGTAGATGCTTCCCTATAACACTGTCTAGAATTGCTACAACGCAATTCACAAGGTTACCCCCACAATCAATCTCGAGATTTGTTGAGCTACCCACAAGATTCGCGGAGCAGTTTCAGATTCATGCTACTCACCCTAAAGACATGATTTTTCTATCCAATTTAATCCAGGCTCTGGGTAACACTGAAGGATTACTTGCAAGGTTTCATGTTGCTGCTACCGAGGTTAGTAATCCAAACGACCACTCCATACTTACGGCTATGACAAGGGGGGTTGATCTCGAATCCGAGTTTGGTGATTGGCTAGCTGGAAAATCGTCGGCTACGCTGGATCATTTCTACGCGAAGGCAAACCAGTTAATGAGAAAGGAGGAGGCCAGATTGTTCAGAAGGAGCACTGCTACAGGACCAAGCAGGGAAGCGGTACAAAGGAACATTGCAGTAAAGCAATCCGATGAGATCTCTGGAAAGTTTAAGGTCAACGTCCAAATCAAGCCGGATCAACAAAAAAAGGGTGGAGAAGGAAATTATGATGGAAAGAGAGAGCCCGGAAAGTGGAAGCCTTGAATTCCTACCTATAACAACTACATACCTCTAAATGCATCTCTGGAGAGTATATATCTGTGAACCAGTAATACTTTCCAGTATAAGAAGCCGCGTCCGAAAGAATCGACCAAGGAACAAAAGAAGATCAAGAAGCACTATCGGTTCCATGAATGCTACGGGCACAATATTGATGAATGTAGGCATCTTCGCGATGCCATTGAAAAATTAATTTGCTAGAAAAAGTTGTAGTTTGTCAAGAATCTACAAGATGGCGGATATGGAACATCTGATCCTAATTGAGGACAAGCTCTACGTCGGCCAGAGGAACCCGCTCAGACTGGTAGGAGGCACGTGATAAACCCAATAGTTGGTGGACCGCATCCTACAAACAGAAGTTCGCAGGAAATGGAGCATTATGCTAGTTCAATAAAACATGTGGACTTCAAATGTTGCTCGAATACGGAGGATGGAACTCCGGCTAAGCAACATCGTACAATGACTGATGACATAGTGTTCAAAAGCAAAGATGCTGAGAGGGTGGAGTCCATACCATTGATCCAATGGTTATCTCTGCCATGATTGGCCCCGCTCTTGTGAGAAGAATTTTGATTTATTATGGCAGTTCTGTAAACGTCATATTTAAGAAAGCTTATGATCGAATGAGGATGGAGGCTAAGGATTTGAAACCATCTAAAGCTCATATACACGGTTTCAATGGTGTGGCTACTGAGGCGATAGGTTATGTCGAGTTACCAACTGGGTTGGAAGAAGGTGAATGTAGGAGGGTGTGAATCCTACCGTTCGTTGTCCTGGATGTTGATTCACTGTACAATGTCTTTATAGGCCGTCCAACCCTGGCCGAATTTCGGGCATCCCTTGCCCCATGGTGTCTGACATTGAAGTTTCCGATGGATAATGGAGTGGGTGTTGTACATGGTGATCAGGCAACTGGCCGTGCCTGTTATGTGGCTAAGTTAAGAGTGGCACAGCGAAAAGAGAAGGAAAAGGGGATGGACAAGTCTATCCGCATCCAAGTAACGAAAGATTGACAAATGGCGCCTAAGCCTTAGCTTGGGCCCCATAGTCGGTTCTACAGAGATATAAATCCAAGGGATGGTGAGGATAAACCCAAGGTAGCACTGGCTGAACTGATGATTGATATCGCAGTCAGCCATGACGACCCATCACGGATGTTGAAAATTAGATCACCGCCAAGCCCTTCGATGAAGAGAGAACTTATAGATTCCTCCATGCGAATCTAGATGTATTCGGTTGGACTTATTCGAATATGTGTGGGATCTCACCTACTATCGCGAGCCACACGTTGAATATTGATCCGAAGTATGTCCCTGTGAAGCAAAAAGATGAGGTATGGATCCGCAGAGGTCCATGGCTGTGGATAAACTTAAAGCCAACGGTCTTATTCGTGACTCCCTCTATCCCAAATGGATATCTAACCAAGTGCTAGTGAATAAGGAAAATGGGAAGTAGAGAACGTGTATTGACTATTCAGACCTGAAAAAGGCATGCCCTAAGGATAGTTTTCCCCTGCCTAGAACTGATCAGCTAGTTGATTCAACCATAAGGCATGAATTGTTGTCGTTTGTGGATGCGTACTCGGGGCGAACTAGATCCTGATGCACATCCCAGATTAGGAGCATACCAGTTTTGTCATGGATGTTGGACTATACTGTTATGTAGTAATGCTATTCAAATTAAAGAACGCAAGAGCTACCTATCAGCATTTGGTTAATCACATGTTCAAAGATCAAATTGGGAGGACAATGGAATTCTATGTGGATGATATGCTCATAAAGTCACAGCAATCGAACGACCACATTCAAACTTATCAGAGATGTTCAATATCCCCCATTTTTATAACATGAAAATCAACCCTCCGAAGTGCTCATTCAGTGTTGCCTCAGGGAAGTCCTGGGCTTTATTGTCAATGCTTAAGGAATCAAAGTGAATCCAGAAAAGATTCAAGTCATTCGAGATATACAAGCACCCAGAAACCATTAAGAAAGTGTAGAGCCTGAACGGAAAGGTCAATGCCCAGAGTCATATCATTTCCAAGGTGACAGATATATGCATTCCTTTCTTCGATTTGATAAGGAAAGAGAAGGGAAATTTCGAGTGGATGCATGACTGTGAAGGCGCATTCCAAGCTTTGGTGAGTCATTTGGAGAGACCCCATGTTTTGTCAAAGACGGTAGATCATGTGGAGTTGTACATTTAATTAGCAGTATCGCCGCATGCCATAAGAGTCGCACTAATTTGTGAGGATAACCGGATCCAGAGACTATGTATTATGTCAGTAAACTGTCGATGGGGGCAGAGAAAAACTACCCAAAGATAGAGAAATTGGCGAACTGCTTGGTTATCGCGTTGCGTAAACTTCGCCTGTATTTTTAGGCACATCCAATCAGCATCTACACCGATCGACCTTTACGACGGGTCTTACAATGACCCGAGAGTTCGGGAGGCTGCTTAAGTGGAACACCGAGCTCAGTCAGTTCAACATCACATATCTACCACGAAGGGCTATCCAGGGACAAGCACTTGCCAAATTCATAGCAGAGTTTACCATGCGGGAAGAGCCCCTGGGAAGCAGTGTATTCCCTACTGTACGATGGAAGCTATATAACGATGGAGTATCCAATGATCATTGTTCCAGCCCAGGCGTTGTACTTGTGACCCACAAGAACCTGTCAATTTGTTGTGCCCTAAAGCTTGATTACCCTACTACAAACTACGAAGTCGAGTATGAGTCATTAATTGCTGGACTTAAGCTTGCTAGAGAGCTTGGGGTGAAATCTATCGAAATCTTTTGTGACTTGCGGCTGGTGGTGTATCAAGTTAGAAGGGACTACCAGGAAAAGCGACAACGATTTGCCCTATATCTTACCTAAGTTCGGGGGTTGTTGATGGATATGGAATACTATGACATTTTGCGTATCACGCGTGAGCAGAACGGGAAAGCTGACTCGTTGGGAAAGTTCGTCGGCATTAACATGCATCACAGATAGGCTTGGTTCCAGTCGAGACCCTACATACCCCGAGTATAAATGCGATGGTAGTTGGTCATGTACCGAAAACGAAGCCTAAAAAGGATTCATGGATGTCCCCATTTAAAGACTTCTTGTTGCATGGAGTCTTGCCTGAGAAAAGGAACGAAAAGCGACAAGTCCTTCGTAAAGCCTCACGGTATATTATACATGACGGGATTATGTATTGAAAGGGATTCTCCGTTCCTTTGCTCTGGTGTTTCGCCCACGATGAGATAAAATGGGTCTTGAAAGTGGCCCATGAAGGAGAGTGTGGCGACCATACTATAGGGCAAATGTTAGCTAAGAAGGTACTCCGTTATTCGTACTAATGGCGGACCGTGAATCGAAATGCCGTAGATCATTTATGACGATGTGACAAATGCCAGATATATTCAAAGGTCCCAAGAGCGCCGTCGATTGAAATCATGCAAATGGTTAGTCCATGGTCATTTAAAGTTTGGAGAATTGATATCGTCGACACTTTATCGATTTATAAGGGTGTTGCAAGATATGTGATTGTCGCAGTTGATTATTTCACCAAATGGGCCAAAGCAGAGCCGTTAGCAATGATCATAACCAAGAAGGTCATTAACATTGTTGTTCAAAACATTGTATGCCGTTTCGATCCTCCACGAACTATCATAACTGATAACGGAACTCAACTTGATAGTGTTGAGTTCAAGAAGTTTTGTCAAAGGTATCGTATTGAGAAAAGGTTTGCAGCAGTCGCTTACCCTCAGGTAAATGGATAGGTTGAAGCTGTAAACAAGATTATAAAGTTTGTCTTGAAAAAGCATTTGGAAAAGACTAAAAGAAAGTGGGTGGACGAACTTTCTACGGTGCTCTAGGCCTACATGACCACTCATAAGTCTACGACTGGCCACACTCCATTCGCCATGGCTTACGGAGCCAAAGCAGTTATTCCTGCAAAACTCGAAGTCCCCTCTCATCTAGTTACATACTACGATCCAGAACAAACCAAAATCTCTTGTTGGGGTCATTGAACTTTGTTGATGAAAAGCATGAGGAAGCCGATTTGAGAGCTGTTGCACATCGACACCGGGTCGCTCAGTACTATAATACTAAAGTTTGACCGAGAACTTTTGAAGTAGGCGACCTTGTATTAAAACGTATCTTTCCCGTCCTTTCGCACATGAAACAGACATGGGAAGGGCCTTACGTCATTGAAATAGAGAAGGAACTTTCAAGCTAGCGACTATTAATGGTGTAATACTTCCAAGGGAGTGGAATAGCGAGCATCATTCACCTAGACCATTTCTTTCATATTTCAGTAGAATTTGTTTTCAATATTTGCTTTGGTATTTGATTTTTTGATGTGTGATAAGGCAATTATTCTGCGCTTATTTTTGTGATGAATAAAAGCTTGAAGCTCACTTTGCGTAAATTACTATTATTGCATGTTATGTTAAATATGTGTTGAAACTAATTGATATCAATGTATGCAATGTGTGAACAGATGTGTAATGAAAAAATATCTAAGTTCCCAGAGTGCAGATTAGAGTACTCTGAGTCCTTGGAGCACAAACTAGAGTATAAACGACTTGAAAAATCTCTAAGTCCCTAGAGTGCGGATTAGAGTACTCTAAGTCCTCGGAGCACGGACTAGAGTAGAAAGGACTTGAAAAAATTTCTATGTCCCCAGAGTGCGGATTAGAGTACTCTGAGTCCTCAGAATGCGGAGTAGAGTATAAACGACTCAAAGAAATCTCCAAGTCCCCAGAGTGCGGGTTAGATTACTCTGAGTCCCCATAGAATGAACTAGAGTACTTTAGGGGGGAAGTGTCACCCATTACCTTGTCCCGGCTACACAAAGGTAATTACAGATGTCAGAATTGACTATTGATGGGAAAAATAGCCATGAGACGGCATCTATGTGACCAAAGTGTGATTTTCAAACAGCTACATCCAGCCCAAGGTCAATAAGGTCTATGAATGGATGAAACAGGATGTCGGGATTATGAAGGTTAGCTTGGTGATTCGGGTCGGGATAGGCGATTGATAGGTCGAAGAGTGTGTGGCCTCCATCAGCTCGGCCTACCAAGAAGAATACACCAAGTCAGCATAGTTAGTAGAGTGGTTTGGGTCGACATAGTGTTTATGGTGATTCAGGTCAGCATAGGAATAAAGCATTCTAGGTCGGCACAATATTGGATCGGCATAGAGCATAAAGACTATTGGGTCGGAATGGTGGGTGACATCCATCAAGTTGGCATAGTCTGTGATATCCATCATATTGGCATTGTGTATAAAGAGAATTGGGTCGGTGTTCCAAGAGAGGTTGGAAAACCTAAAGGACTCGGCAAAGTATGTGATCGGATGGATCGGCGCGTTAAGAATGGTCGGCATATTATACTGAGGTCAGCATGGCACGGTGTTATGGCTCGGGTCGGTACGATTGGCATGGTAAGTAGGGCTAAGCCTTCCTTATCCTAGGCCCAAGAAATCAGCGGGGTCCAGGAACTGAGATGTCAGTCAAATTGGAGGCTGCCTTCATCTATAAATACAGGGGCAGGGTGCCCTTTTTTGGGATCCTCTTTTCGACTACCAACAGAACACTCGGTCATTTTTGGAATCAGTTTCTCTTTGTTCTAATTTGTTCTCAAGATATTTATCATGAATTGTAATTGTAATTGGTTGATTGATAAAGCAATAAAGAAAACAGTCAGAGTGGATGCAGGCAATCAACGTCGAACCACTATAAATCCTGTTGTTTTTACTTTTTGCTATTCTTTTCTTGAATATTTAATGCTTCTCCTCATTTTTCATTTAATTTCTTCATTTATTTCACTATCCAAATCTATTCTTCAGTGTTTATGAGCAATTTGGTTGCAAACACGTATGTATACTTTATAAATTTGATTTATTCAAAATAATGAATTTTATCTTCAAATATTTGAATTTTACATAAGCATTTTTGTGTTGTTGAAACAGTGAAATATCTTGAATTGTACCATTTAGTTAAGTAAATTCTAATTTCAAAGAAAATAATTCTATGCTTTCATTGTTCAATCAAATATATTTGAAATTTAAATTTCAATTAATTTTTAGTTATAATATGCCTATATTTATATATACATACGTAATGTTCCGATCAATCAATTCTTATTACAATCTTTATCAAGACAATGCATTAAAGGTGAGTTTGTTTATAAGTGTTCATGTGTTACTTTAGAATTCAAATTTTATGCTAAAATATGATAATGGATAACTTTATAAGTACATTTCCTTTATAGATTAGATCAAGCTTTACCTAGAAACTTTAAAATGAGAGGTTCAAGTATTTAAATATAATACTATCTCCTTTTCCTTATTGTAGATTTAGATTAGTATTTATTTATTTCCTTTTCTCTTTAATACCAAGCCCTCATTTTTGTTTATGTGTGTGTGTGTTATATTCTTTTAACTATATAGATCTATTTCAAACACACACACATGTAAATACATAAGTGGCAATACATATTATATATATGTCTGAACTATGTATATATATATATCTGTGAGTGTGTGTCTATATTATGGTACTATTAATATGAGTATACAAACCATATACATGTATTGTAGAATAGTTTACCATGTGTATACACTTAGGCATTTATATTCCCAATATGCATGAGAATTTGTCACGTGCATATGTAAGTATAATATATACAATGGATATAAATCCAAATATCCATGTGTGTGTATACAGTTATACACATGCTTATCTTTCTTTATGTATGTGATGTTATGAATATGCGTAAAACATTGAAATAACCATTCAACTAAATTAATTAATATGATTAATTAATAAATATTAAATAATTTTAAGTAAAATATGATTTTATGTAATAAATAAATTGGATCCAATGTTGGTTAATAAACTTCATATGCCTATTAAGATCAAAATAGAGAATTTTTTTTGTAATTTATCCACTTCACCTACTATGAAATGGACTGCGTTTCGACGTTGGTCATTTGAGTCATCATATATCTAAGTGCACTATAATCATGAGAGATGATTGATTATTTGATGGTTTCTATAGTTGTCTATGTGATGTTAGGTATTATCGAGTCTAATACCTGATACTCTAGCATGTATTGAGATAGAGTAGTCGACTTTAGACAGATGATAGTAGATTAGCATAATATGTTTGTATGTACGACAACTTATTGGATGAAGGAGCAAGTAAGGTATGACTTTCTATACCATATTGCTCTTACTTTACGATATATCCATTCCTAACCCAAGGTTATTTGTATTTGTGTTTCTTATGGCTCTTAGTTACTATTAAATTAATAGAACGACCATCATGTAAGGTGATAGCGCATAGAGTTGTACGAAGGACGAGCAGGAGGCTGGCACTTTTCTTATATACTACCATATGGAGTCACCATTTATCCTACTTTTCAATATTGTGGATTCATTAGTATTGTTTCATATACCTATCAGAGATAGTTCACATTATGCAGTCTATTATGTACTAGATATATGGTGGCTCATTTAATCGGTGATCTATAATCTTATGAACCACATTGCACTATGATGATGATTAGTTTCAAGCTCATTTGATTATGCTACTATGTCATTTGTTATATATATATATATATATGTATGTATATATATATATAGTATTACATTTTATCTATGCACTATGAGATATATGGTAGGTTATTAACTGATCAGTTATTCTTTTACCCTTGATGATTTCACTTTATCGGTCAGCTACTACTACAGTGCAACTATAAGCAGCATGTGTTCCCACCATTGTTTTAAGTTCATTGGGTGCTAGATGTGGAGGTAGGTCATCACATTTGGTATCACAGCTAAGGTTGAGTTAACGCCTAAATTTCTACTTATAGATCCATTAGAGATGGGGTAAGAGACATGCCTTAGAATGGATTGAAAGATATATGAGAAAACATATTTGTTATTTTTTATTTTTAAACTATATAATATATGTAGAGTTAGACACGTTGCACACACATCACCTACTTTGTTATCCTTTATAAGATACGTTCTTTCATACTATAGATCTTATGAATGGCTTGGTAGATAGGGAAAACATCAGTGAACTCGGTATTAGGAGTTAAAGGAGGAGCATGCACTTAGGTAGTTATTAGTCCCGATATACAGACTTTTTCATGTGGATGATGATGAACATGATGCAGCATGCCTAAGGAGGAGGCCTAGTCTAGTGGCTGGTGCATAGATGCAAGCACCTAGAGTTGATTTTGCTAAACTAAACAAGGACTATGCTAGTCTTAGAGGAAAACTATTCATGGGGATAGAATCTACTATAGAAATGTAGGATTGGCTAGACACTTGTGAGCATATCTTCGATGACTTGGAGTACTAAGTTATTAGGAAAAGGATGTTAACCTCGTGAAAACTTCAAGGGTGAGCTATGGGTTGATGGAATGAGATCAAAGCAGGTAGTCTTATGGATTAGTTTACTTGGGATTAACTTAAGGCTTGTTTTAAGGAGAAGTTCATTCATATTACTTGAAAATCTATCTTATTTAGGAAAGTTGCTGAATAGAAGCAATGTGATATGTCTATCTTAGAATATGTAGCTAAGTTCGACTCTTTGTCGAAGTATGGGACATCGTTCATTGACACTCCACTGAAAATATTAAGAAGTTCATCATTAGCCTAAATGACTATGTTTAAGAGCGCTTGGTGAACCATATTGAAGAGAGGTTTGAAAAGGTCGCGGAGAAGGGTTGAGGATTAAGATATTGTACCTAAAACCTAAAGCTAGCTATTATCCATAAGGAGGAATCTAACCATAAGTGGGTGAAGAAGGAAAGAGGAAGGTTCAAGGAAAAAGCACGGGAAAGAAATAACTGCAAATCGTAGATGGTCAACAGAATAGAAAATGAGAGTCAACTTGCTACAACTATAGAGGGTATTGACTTCTTAGCTAGAACAACAAGAGTGAATATATAAATTTCTTTAACTACAACATATTTGGAACAATAAGAAGGATTGTCCGGAACCAGCTAAGCTTAAGCAGGTGGTGAAAGTTTACGCATTGAATATTATTCCCAATTCGTCGATTGCACCATCGGCGTGGAAGAAGAGGAAGGGTATTACAATCCAAGGGATGCTTTTTGTTTATTATATACTTACTCAAGTCTTTGACATGGGAGCATCATGTTCATAAATATCTAGTTATCTAGTAGATAGGCTAGAGTTAAGGCCTGGCCTAGTTGACTAATCCTTGGTAGTGTCGAATCTCATAGGAGGTTTGGCTGGTATGGGTATGGTTTGTCCCGATATCTATCGAGTCATGGATGCATGTTTCTCATGATTTGTCATTCTTCATTTGTCAAATATGGGATTATTTTGGGTAGAGGTGAGCAATATTCGGTTAGAACCGATTTAACCGATCGAACCGATTCATTTTGGTTGGTTCGGTTAGGTTTTGAAACTAAATCGATTTGTAAAATAAATTTTTTTGGTTATTGGTTTAACCGAATTACTGAAATTTTACCGTATAATCTATTTTTATGATATTGTAATACTTTAAATAATTGGTTTAGTGATAAAACACAAAGTTTACCTGTTAAAAATAGGTCAAATTTATTTATATACATAAAAAATACTAAATAAAATTTCTCTTAATATAAATTTATGTTTTCCTTTGAGTGATTCAATCATTTGAATAATAATATATCTTTCTAGTTTGGTTAAATCAGTTACTAACCAAATTAAAATAAATTAATTCGGTTTGGTTCGGTTCGGTTTGAATTTTTTTGGTTCAAATTTGGTTTGACATTTTTTACCTTATACTTGACCAAACCGATCGAATCCTCGCTCCTAATTTTTTGGGGATGGATCGACTTCTAAGTAAGGAGTAGTACTCAACTGTAAGAGGATATTGGCGAAGATAGGGACTGACAATGGGCTTAAGCTAGAGTTGAGCTATATGTGCAAGGATGCAATGATTATTAGCTTTATACATTCGTTCGAGATCCCGCATGATGATTTTTCAACAGTACCGATTACAAGGGAAACTCTTGATATTTTGGAGCAGGTTATAGGAACACCCCCACATAGAGAGGTTGAGTTCCATATCAATCTTATGAAGGTTGTTGGAGCTATTGTTATGCCTTTGAGAAGGATGGCACACAAAGAGAAATAGAGGTGCAAGTAAAAGATTACTGAAGAAGTTATTTAACAAGAAGAGTACTTCTAAATGGGGAGCACCTATAGTATTCGAGACAAAGGTAGATGGCCCTTCGATAATTTGATAAGATGGCTCTTCGATAATTTGTTAAGATTATCATTAACTGCATAAGGTGATGTGAAAGAACAATCATCGTCTTCCACATATAGATAACTTATTTAATCAGCTCAGCTCCTCGATGTAAAGGTGTTTACTCGGTTGGATTTGGCAAAGGGTTTTCACTAGTTGAGAGTGTCTAGGGATTGTTTGTCGATTACCACATTCTATACACCATCGAGATTTTTTGGAATGGATGGTTATGTCATTTTGGTCTATTCTTGGTAATAAGAGGAACACAAGATGAATTAGAGTGTGGTGCTTGAGACAATGATAAAACATTGATTCAAGGCTATGTTTTCGATGTGTTACTTTTGGAAGAAAGATGTGAGGTTCTTAGGACATATTATTTCAAAAGAAGGCACCGTTATTGATATTTCCAATATAGCAGTAGTCCAAGGTAAGGAAAGAGCCAATACTGCGATAGATGTGAAAAGCTGTCTTGGATTAGCAAGTTATTATTGGAAGTTCATTAAAAACTTATCTAAGATAGCTACACCATAAACTCATTTAATGAAGAAGAATTAGATTTTTTTTTCTTGGGACGTGACATGTGAGCATGCATTCATGAGTTTGAATGAGATGTTGGCGAGTGCATCTGTGTCAGTCATTTCATAAGGGAATAGAGAGCTAATAGTATACACGAATCCATGTGGAACTTGACTTTGGGCATATTGATGAAAGAGGTAAGGATATCGCTTAAACAAGTAGGTAACTAAAACCGTATGAGAATAGATACCCAGTCAACAATTTAGAGTTTGTTGCTATGGCGTTTACATCGAAGGCGTCAAGGCATTTCTTGATAGCAGAAAGGTTTGACATATTTACCAACCATAAATTGTTGAACACGGCATTAGAGCATACGTCAGGGGACATTAAGTAAAACAAAGCTAAGTAGAAATCTTGGTAGCAACTAGATAGTTGAAAATTAACACCATAGGAAGGGTATATGCTATCTATATATAACACACTTGTATTTCAATAGACATATAGGTGTATAAGTCTATCCCTCTATTATTACCCTCACTCTATTTAATTTCGATTTTTACGAAGACTTGCTTAAGCAGCAAGTGGGAATGAATCTACATAGTGAACATTTTACTTTGAATGGTGTAGGAGCAAATGCTAGTACGAGAACTATTAGTATGCAAACTAATGGCTATGGAGGGGAGGTAGCCCTTGAAGTTCATGTTGAATTCAGTTGTCAAATTCCCACCTCGGGTATTGAAGGAGTGGATATAAATGCTTTGTTTCTCTAGTTTGTGATGGAAATGATGAGGCAGCGGCTATCTGAAGTTGTTGAGCCAAGACTAGTGTTGGCTAGAGGTGTAGACGTTTCTAAGATGAACTAGGATTACAAGATCTATAAAAGAAAGGTGTCTATTGGAAAGGAGTCTTCTTTAGAGGTGCTGAATTGCTTGAAGGTGTGTGAGCGCATCTTTGGAGACTTAGGTTATGATGACACTTAGAAAAGGGGGTTAGTTCTCCTTAGCTTCAGGAGGATGCTTTAGGTTGGTAGGAGGCTGTAACTGCTAAAGTCTCGGAAGAGAAAATAATTTAGGAGTAGTTTAGGACATGATTCGAGGCTTGGCTTATACCTGAATCATAAATGCGTGATTCGTGTAAAGAGTTTCTTGAATTGAAGCAAGGAGAGTGACTTTATTAGAGTATATTTAGTGCTTTAATGCTTTGTCAAAGTATAGGATGGAACATACTAATACTCTACTGAAGAAAAACGAGAAATTTATTGAAGGTCCAAGGAAGGGATTGAATCATAAGGCGATGGTGCAATTGTTGGCTCGTTTTGATATGGTTGTTGCAACGGCAAGGAGATATAATCACTTGTTTAAATAGAATAAATGAATTAATGTAAGGTCTAAGGGTAGACAAATGAAAAGATTCAATCCGTATTAGAAGGGAGATAAGAATTTGAAGGGAAGAAAGATCTTAGAAGGAAGAGCTCAGAAGCCGAACGTGGCAGATGTTACTTGTTTCAATTGTGAGCAGAAGGGACATTATGCTACTAATGTAACCAACCAGTGGAAATGGACATGGCTAAATGCTTTTTTTTTTTTGAGAAAAATGAGTGATCCTCTACGAATAGAGGAGAGCACACATGCAAATATATATATCACGAATATAAAGTGCTGCCAACATGCCTGGCAGGTAACAAAAACCGAAATACTTATATATCAAGTCGCAGGTACTCCTAAGATGAGTTCCGGTAAGGCACCACCCATCACACGCCGATATCGAGCTCCGGCATGGCCACCGCCCGATAATAAGGTGTTAGAAGTAACTAAAAAACTAGAGAAAGAACAAAAACTACTGGATGACGTCACAGACTAATGGTGAAGCTCCAACCAGCTGAACCTGGGGAGGTGAATAAGCATCTGCTATGAAGTGGATCTGCTGAAAGGAGAAACCGCTCTGAAGCCTCTGAACAAGAGAAAGAGGTACCAAACCGAAGAGTATATCCTCCTGAATAGAGTACTCCATAGTGACGTGGCTAAATGCTTTAACTATAATAAGCTTGGCCATAAGAAGAGGGATTGCTTAGAGCTAAAGTGGGTAAAGGTTTATGTTTTGAAAGGACCATCAACTGGACTAACTATTGGGGAAAAAGGAAAGGTGTCCTGGGAAGTATGATTTTTACTTCCAGTATACCGGTTAGAGTTATGCTTAATACTGGTGCTATACACTCTTTCATTTCGAAAGATATATAGATAGGTTAGGATTAGATACTACATATTTGATTATGTTCTTATGTATTATTAATCTGATTGGTGGGTATGCCACTCTCGGATTAAGATACGCTTACCTTGAGTTTGCTTTGTATGGACTTGTTTTTGTTTCCATCCATATGTATTTGCCTTCACAGGGTATAGGGTACTTTGTGTTATCGATTGGTTAATGTGTAACGAAGCTAGGATCTATTGCGCCGATAGAATTATCGCTTCATGGAATCTACGGAATGGAGAAAGGAACATGGTAGCGTTAGATGTAACAAAAGAGAATTCAGGATTGATGTTTTATGCAATGGAAGATTATGAGGATGAGATTAGTAGAGCGCTAGTAGTTTGGAAATTTGTTTATTTTTCGAACTTATAACGAGATTACAACCTAAAAGAGCGACTGAATTTCAAATAGACTTGATGTCGAGTGTACAACCTATTTTTAGACTACCTAGAATAATGCGGTCCAAAGAGATGGAGGAATCGAATAAGCAACTAGTACAGCTTGAGTATAAGAGTTTCATTAGGCCTAGTAGTTCACTATGGTAAGCATCCACGGTATATGTAAAGAAGTCGAATGGATCATTATGGATGTGCATTGATTACTGAAATCTAAATGAGTTAACAATGAAGAATCGTTATCACTGCCTTGGATAGACAACTTGTTTGACCAATTAAGTGAAGCAAGAGTACTCTCGTAGCTAGATTTGGCAACGAGAGTCAATTATCTGAGGGTAGCTAAGGATGGTGTTCCTTTTATGGCATTTAAAACTAGATATAATACGAGTGGTTATTTATGCTTTTTGGATTGAACAATGCTCAAGCATTCTTAGTAGATCTTATGAATTGAATCTTTCATGATCAGTTGGATAAATTTGTGTCAATATTCATCGATAATATTTTAGTATATTAGAAGAATGAGAGAGACCATGAATAAATCTTGGATTGGTGTTGGAGACATTGAGACAACAAAATTTAAAGGTGAAATTTTCCAAGTCCCATTTTTGGAAACAGGAAGTCAAGTTTCTTGAGCATTTTGTTTGGAAGAATGGATTAGCAGTGGATCGCTCAAAGATAGAGACTATAAGTGATTGGAAGAGAGCAGGGTTGGTTACATAGAAAAGATGTTTCTTACAATTAACAAGCTATTATCATAGATTCATTAAGATTTCTTGTGTACAGCAACACCCTTGACCAACTTGTATGGAAAAATTAAAGATTCGTATGGACTGATAAATGTGAAGGATCATTTCAGGAGCTGAAGGTTATTGACGAATGCTTCTGTCTTGATCATACCTGATGGGAATTAGGATTTGGTAGTGTATACTTAATGCTTATGGAAATGGCTTAGGTGTAGTGTTGATATAGGTGGGGCGAGTGTGATCTTCGCATCAAAGCAGTTAGGTCACATGAAGCTCAACATCCAACTCATGACTTGAAGTTGACAGTAGTGATCTTTTCTTTGAAGATACGAAGGAGTTATTTGTTGAAAGACTGATCCGAGTTATACATGGACTATAATTCTCTCAAGTATTTAATCTCTCAAAAGGAGTTGAATATGAGACGACAGAGATTATTATAATTTCTGGCAGCATATGACTTTGATATTGAATATATGTCGGGAAAGGGGAATATGGTTGCCGAAGCTTTAAGTAGAATGCAAAAAAATAGTGTGTTTGCCATAAATGAGGAACGGAAGATGTTAGAGATGTTAGTATCATGTGGAGTGCATTAAACGATGAATAAAGGATCAAGCAGAGGTCCATGATTTTAGCGAGCTTCGAAGTTCGTTCGATATTTGTGGATAGAATTGCTTTAAAACAAAGGGAGGAACCATTGTTAGTTGAAATAAAAAAGGCGGTTGAAAATGGATGTGGATGTTTAGGATCTAAAGGGATTTGAAATAGACTCGAAGGGATGATTTAGGAACAAAGGAAGACCGTGCTCCGAATTTCGAAGATCTTTAGGAAGAGGTCTTAGAGGAAAGTCATCGGTCTAAGTTTGCGATTCATTATGGAGGGACAATGATACACTACAATATGCAGCATGTCTTCTTCTAGGAAGGGATGAAGAGATACATAGGTTAATATGTAAGTAAGTGTTTCACATGTCAACATGTGAAAGCTGAGCATCCAAAGCCAAGTGGTTTACTTCAACCCTTGGAAGTAACTACTGGAAGTGGGATTCAGTGTCCATGGATTTTTTGGATGGGTTTCCAGGTTGAAAAGGGGAAATGATAACATTTGGGTGATAGGCGATAGGTTGATTAAGTATGCCCACTTTATCCTAGCAAAGTTGACAAGAACAATAGATAGTTTGGTGGAATTATATAAAAAGAATACTAGGAGATTCTATGGGATTCCGTGCAATAAAGTTTGTAACCAAGACCCATTGTTCAACAGTGTGTTCTGGAAAAGTTTGCAGAGTGCATTGGATATAGAGTTGAACCTAGTACAGCTTACCATCGGTAGATAAATAGTTAAATGGAAAGGGTGAATCATGTGTCAGCTGATTTACTGAGCATGTGTTTTAGACATTAGAGGATCTTGGAAGGCTCATTTGCATCTAGTAGAGTCTGCACACAAATAATATTTTCCAATCAAGTATTGTGATGACACCATTGGAGGCGTTTTATGGTAGGCAACATAAGTGACTATTTGTTAGTTGGACACGAAAGATAGACTTGTGTTAAGACCCAACTTGGTAAGAGATGCTACCAAGAAGATAGATATTATTCACATTAGGATGAAACTTGTGCAATTAAGTCAGAAGAGTTAATGCCAATGAGAGAAGAAGGGAACTGGAGTTTGTAGTGGACGATCATGTGTTCATAAAGGTTTCACGGATGCGAGGAGACACATGCTTTGCGATGGCGGGGAAATCAGCTCCTAAATCTGTAGATCTGTTTCTAGTGATAAAGAGGATCGATAAACTCTCATATAGAGTAGAGTTACCAAGTAGTTTAGCAAGTGTTCATGATATTTTTCATATGTCGCACTTAAGGAAATGTATGCACGACCCTTGTACAGTAGTGTAACCACGGGCGATGGAGGACATATCAATAGAACCAGATTTGACTTACATTAAACATCAGAAAGGAACAGTAGGTTGTGATACAAAGGAGTTAAAAACAAAGTTAATAGACTTGTTTGCATGCAAGAGAGTGATGATAATGATGATTGTACCAAGAAAGTAGAGGATAAGATTAGGACTATCAATCCCAAATTGTTTTTAGACATATTTACAGCACTGCGCATTGTTTGTCTATTGTATGTACTTGTAGTAGCACTAGAGTATTTATGTTATGAAAATATTATGTGTTAGTAGGTTAATCGATGCATTGTGTTAATTATGTCCTAACTTGTATCCATTGGCTGCAAACAAGAAAATATAATCGACAGAACTTTTGAGAATAACCCTTTTTGCAGCACTTTCACATGAATAATGACTTGTAAGTTGTAATGCATACCAGCATTCTTCTCAACTCGGCATATAATCAATTGGGAATTAAAGGATGATAGAAACCTTTTTGTAAAATCATAGTAAGAAATGTTGAATTTCTTTGGAATAACTAATTCATAGAATTCAGAATGCAAGACGCAACCCAAAATAATTTTCCATCCATGCTCATTAATTCATCGAAAAATGTGCTTAGATTTTAAAGAAAGTACGCATCACATTTACTTTTATTATCTAATCTCCTTCAAAATATGGTGTTACATCTATGTAACTACAATTTTACAAGCCGATTGGGTTATGAGTATGCCCTAGAGAAAATTAAACAATTTTATTATGTACTTAATTCTTTTAATGAATCTGATTCAAAATAGATGTATACGTTAGGATCACAACTCTAGTCTTTTGAAGATAATAATCATATGAAAATATTGCTAACAAACCTATTGAGTTAATCCATGTTCCAGGTGTAATAACACTTATACCGATGTGGTGTTATAATGGAAATCAATATTAGCTCATTAAAGTCATTCATATAAAAAATGTAATGACCCGTAATTTTCAATAATTAAAATAGTTAATTTAATAAGACTTTGTGATGCAATTTTGGAAGAAATAAAAATTTGTGATTAAATAATAAGAATATAATTGGAATCGAAATGAAATGGTATTAATTTAAAGTAATTGATAACTGCTTTAAATGTAATTCAATTAATTAAAAGGAATAAAAAGGTTATAATTGGTCAAATTGTCAATTTATTGTAATAATGAATGTATTAATTGATAAATTGAATCAAAAAAACAATTAATAATTTAAATGTTATACTTGGTTATAAAGTGAATATAGGAAAACAAATGTAAATATTGAATTAATTAATGAAATAGTACAGTTATTGGTAATTTAATAAAATTAGTGTTATGAAAGCAATTGTAACACTTGTTGTGAATAATAAACCTAAATGTGATTTAAAGTCCACGGCGACAATTATTATATGTTAATTATTTATTTAGGCTATTAAATTAAATTGGAAACCAATTGAGATAATCTAATTAAATATTACGTTAATGTAAATTAAGGTAATAATTGGAAGTAATGTAAATTTTATTCATAATATGACAATTGGTTGAATAAAAAGAGTAGAAATCAAGATTTATCAATTTATTGGGGTTTAAATTATAATAATTTGATTAGTTGCAATTAAATGAAATTAGATATCTAAATATTCCGCTAATGGGAATTTATATGAAATTGGAGAACATTGATGTACTAAGACATAAACCAATGTTAGTTTTACCCATAAGAAGATAATTGATTAAATAACAAGATGGAAAACAAAATAAATGGATTTTTGAAAATTTATAATTTATAATTTCTGAATTTACTGAAATTGAAATTAAACATTGAAATTAAACATTGAAATTGGTGAAATATTTAATAATAAATTGATATAGAAATTTGTTTTAAAGGGTTATAAATTACTAAGTAATCCAAAGTGATAGAAATTGTAAATTATTAAATATTGAATTAAAAGGTGATTTATTAATTTAATATTAAATTATTTAATTAACTTGGAAATAGCCATTTTGGCCACTGACTCAGACTTCGATGAAACCAGTTTCATTGGACCATAACAGTGAATTATCGTAGGATTTCAAGTTTTGTAGCGATCGAACTTGTCATTTGATCGTATGCGCTAATTGAAATCAATTTAAAATTAGCTGATTTTAAAGCTAACTTCTTCATATGAGGAAATTAGAATTTGAAACCTGTTCCATTGATTTTAAAACTACCGAAAACATTTATTTTGATATATGTGATTACCCTTTTTCGTTCCGAAGACAGAACGGGGCTTTCGGGTCATTTATCCTTCAACGTGTAAATCGATCTGGTCCATTCTTTCTGTTTTCAACTTTGCCTATAAATAGCCCATTATAAATACTGACCACCTTTTTATTTTTTATTATCTGTACTGCATTTCTTTCTCATCTCCACTTTCCAATGGCAGACAAAACAAAACCCTAATTACCAAATTGCAAATTCAATTCCAAAAATCAAACTCCTCTAAATTATATCGAATTATATATCGATTTGAAGCACTCGACGAGCGCAATCTAAATTTATGATTTTTTTCCGATTTGGATCATGTTTGGCCAGAATTGGCCAAAACATTCTCGGCCGTTCATAGGCCACGACCTTGATTGATGGCGGATTCGTGACCGTAGGACAATCGGGCGCGCCATTGCGAAGACGGAGTGAGCAGGTCTATGGGGAGGTGTTCGTTCATAGGGCATAGGTTTCACCAAATTTTGGCTTCAACCGTAGTCGGAGGCGGTGGTACTCTCGAGCATCGCAGGTGGTCGCGCCTCAAGGGGAGGGTTGGCCGGAGTTGCTCGTCGTTCTGGCGTGTGTGGATTGGGGTGGCGACGCGTGAGATAGCGGGCGTGAGCGAGCCAAGGACTGCGGCGTAGCAAAGTTCATGCGTATGCTATGCTAGGGTTTCGCGTATTAGGGTCGACGTGGATGAAGATGACGTGCAAGTATATAGTTTTATTTTATTTATTTTCTAATTTAAATCTTTTAATCTTCTAACTAATAACTTTTGTATACGAAATCGAATTTGGGCGTGGTTTTCTTCATTGGGATAGTAACAAAATTCTAGACATTTTAACGCTGGTTTGGACAAATTCTAAGACTGTTGAATTTCGAGCCCTAATTTGAATTTAAATTCGATTTAAATTCAAAGGTGAGTGTTTTGACCCACTCACAACTTCTAAAATTTCTTATGTTAGTTAGATTAAATTTGTGATATGATTAGGAAGTTATTTATGGTTGTTTGGTATATTTAAATTGATATCCCAATTAATATGAATTTATTTAAATTAAATTGTCATTAAATTTATTATTGAATTTAAATTGCCAGTTAATTACCTGTAAATGTTAATCTGTTATTTGTTGTGATTTATTTGGTTGAATTGGATGATGATTGTGATGGATGTTTGATTTTATTATTGGATGATTGAATGTTATTTATATATTCTATCACTCTGCAAGTTTCCTTAATTATTATTAGAAAAATCACTATGGGTTGAAATGATATATACCCGAATGATCTAAAGATTAGGAAAAATCAACATGGGTTGAAATGATAGACGCGAGCAATTTTATGGATTTTAATACTTAATTCGGGATTGTGGTTTGAAATGATATATAACTGTAAACTTTTAAATTGCGAATTGAAATGATAAATATCTGTATCACTTGATCCTAGGGTAGAGAATTATATAGGACATCAGATTAGTTAAATTAATGGTTTTAAATCCTTAAGTTTTTAATTTAGTTAAATGATATTTTGAAGTAAAAATTGATTTATATGAGTTGAATTATTATCTAAATCCAATTTTATGTTAAAATTGGAATTGGTTTAAAGGAACTAAATTTAAAATTTAAAATTTAAATTTGAAGTATAAGTGAAGTTATCGAAATTGAGCTACTAAAATTGTTTGAAATATAACTTTAAAATATATAGAAATTGGAGTAACTTAAATTGATATTTCAAACATGGATTGGAAGCTATATAGAATTAAATATTTTATTGAGAATTTAAATTGAAAGGTCTGAAATTGGGTTTTTGGAAATTGGAAATGGTCCAAATGTGTTGAAATGAAATAAATAGTTTAAATTGGTATAAATTTCAAATTCATGTTTTAATATAAACTGTTTTAAAAATATATTATTTCAAAAGACTCAAAATTTTAGGATTTTAAATTACTAAACTATTTTAATTTATATTAACTATATTAAATCATTTTAACCTATTTTAAACCATTTATTTATTTTGAAACTAATTAACCCATTTTAACTTATTTTAAATCTAATTAATCTATTTTAAAGCTATTTAATCTATTTTATTTATATTTAGTTTATTTAAATCTATTAACTATCTTAAATCAAGTTAACAAATACCTTTAATCTATAATTAAACTATTTTAGGGTATTTTGACTATTTATAACTATTTAAACTATCTTCTTAATTTTAAAATTAAGTAGAGGGAAAGTGTTTATATTCAAATTCATTTGTTTAAAAGCAAATACGGTTAAATGATGTTATAACCTAAGTTGGAATTTAAATGTTATAATTAATTAAATATGACGATTTTGAAGTGAGGATTTAACATAATTGGAAATATGATTTTTGAAAGAAATTATGATTTCAGAAACGAGATGATTTCAATCGTGAATATGATTTCAAAGTGAATATGATTGTGAAAGTGATATAGTTTTGAGAATATGATATTTTGATATAAGGTGTGAATTGACCTTTGAAATGTAAAGGAACCATCCAGTGTGAAATAAGCGTTTAGTTGTTAAAGAGACCGGGATCGTATATTGGCATATTCTCTACCAATACCGAAAACCACTTTAACAACTATGCACGTGATGGAAATTCCAGAAAGTAGGATGGTTTGGCGAGCGATTCTATATGAGGTATTTACGTGACCCTGACTCCCGTGAGTCTGCTTGATGCGGCTAAAATCAGGAACCACGGGCCTAATGTGGTTATTCCTCTAATCGGGCACACTTCTTCGATACTATATTTTGACATTGTGGTTGATTTGGTGGCCACCCTTGATTTTGATTTGGGAGTGTGTCTCAAGGTGGGCAGTAGTAACTGCTATGCCTTACCTCCAGTCCGGATACGCATATGGTATATCTTCCCTAGCATTGCCTCGAGTGTTGTGTCTCATGCCCTACCGCGCCTTCTACGAGTTTTTTTGTACCATACCTATGGAATGCCCTCTGATATCCCTCCAGTATGGAGGAATTACGATACTGTATAGACTATGGAAATATATAAAAATATGTTAAGGGGGATATGGGTAACGCCTTAACACTATTTTAATACTTTTACCTTACGGTAGACATATTATAACAGCATATTGTACTACATAGTAGATAATTTAACGGATCCTTAGGAGGTGTGAATCCCGAACATCTCTTAAGTTAGTGCACTCACGTTAGACACTGGATAGGAGATGTCAAACCCCGTAAACATCTCCGACGTCGTCCACTCATATTTATTTACCGTTGATTTAACTTACATAAGATTTTTTAGTTCTGACTCGAGTGTTTTGTCTTTTCAGTTCGCTCGGGTCAGCCTCATTTCAGGGATGAAGAACTTATTTTTGGAGGATGAAGATGAAGATTTGTACTATTGTTATTTATGATATATATTCTACTACATCATGTTGTTTCGCTACATTTATTTATTTATTTATTCCTGTTTATGTAACTCTGATGTTTGTGTTGTAATGCATAATCAAATGTATTTTAAAACAGCTTCATGAACTGTTATTTGATTATTATATTTTGTCATTCTGCTGCGAGATTATGTATTTATTTTTTCCTTTCTCTGCTTTTCTCATTTACCCCAATAACAATCTACCCTTTTGTATGATTGAATCTGACATATGTGGTTTATCGTCGATTTAAACCGTCCAAAAAGGCCGGTCGTTACAAAAAATATTGAAATGAAGAAAAGAAGACATATGAATAAAGAACAATCTTTCAAAAGAACTTAATAGAGTTAGTTAATATATTGGAATATGAATACATTGAAGAAATACCTAAAGATGAACAAATAACGAGCACAAAAGTCAAGTATATTATTTATCAGGTCCTTACCATTCATATTTTTTAAATCCCACAAATGATCACTAAATTATTCGAACTTTTAACATAACATCCCAAAATACTTCTAATGATTTTTCAAGATTTTTCGAAATGGGTCGAATGAAGTAGAACAATCAAAATAAGGAAAGATGCACAGATGATCAACATGCACCTTGCACATGTTGACCAATGTATCTTCTATAGGCTGTCTATGGAAGATCACATGTCAACTTGTGGAAGGCCCAATGCTCAACATACGAAGGAATTTAGCTGCATTTTTGTATTTTTTTATTCCTGTCTTCGCATCTCTTTGATTTTGAACATCTTTTGTCTTCTATAATGAATATTTCTGAATAGAATCAACTCTCCAAAGCATCTCTACATTACTAAATAAATCTCTGACTGTCCTTAAATAAAAATAGATTTACACTTTATTTTCTACTATATCTTTGATTTTATTGCTCTTTTTAACAGTCTGTGCATTCATTTAATATTTTAATTGTTGTATATTATTCGAATAACAATCATTCAACTTCACATCCTCATATTTTGATTGATTTACTTCCTAAATGCGTATACCTCCACTCAATATCATATATGCAGGATATAAGATATGAGTTGTAGGAGTATTATACTTCAGCATACCAAAGTAGTGTATCTAGACACATCAAGTCAAACATTGTATACTACTTACCGTTGGAAGTCAAAGTAGTTGGTAAGGGAAAATCTTTGAGGTTGGACAGTTAATAAGTCAATTGTTAGAAAATCCAAGAAGTCAACCGAACAAGAGATCATCTGTAGAAGTCCTATTCAGTTCCTAAGAGAGTGTATTTAGAAACTTGTTCCTCCTAGATAAGAGAGTTGATAGTGAAATTCCAAAGAGTGTTTTGGGACTGGATGTAGGACGAGAGTCTTAACCAATATAGAAATTATGATATGCATTTTATAACTTATTTTATATTTATTTCGCTACAATATATACTTGGTTTTATATTTTTAATATCTTTTATTTAGTAGTTTCTATAACTTAAGTATATTTCAGCACATGGCCACATAAATATATCCTACCCTACCTTTCTGTATGCTTTTTGGTTTTATCCTTACTATGTGTTTTAATAATATACATACATAAGTAATGTTTTGATTAGACCATAACATAGAAATAGAAATCCCTAAGACAAAGCGTTTATTGATTGTAGTTATAAAACAGTTTATAACCATGAGTATTTGATTATGTTCTTAGTCACTTATCCTTAAATGTGCATAGTCAAAGGTATTTCAAGAATGAAATATCAATACACTGACTATATTATTGCATGCTATGCTCCTTAAATGATGGATGGTGATTTAACCATAGTTGTTATGGGCACCAAGAGTGTACATGTAGCTACTAAGTAATAACCAGACAACTCAAGAGAGTCTCCTTTTGGTAATTATATCTAAGTCAAATAAAAGATCATCATTATAAGGTGTAGTAGTCTATCGACTTGAGAGTCTCGTTATTCGTATATGTTAAGACAATACTTTGATTATGGAAACTCCCATTGTACTGGATTGTGTTGCATTTATAGTTGGGTGCATGTCAAGACTTATGGAGTAAAAAACCACGCATGCGAGAACTTGTCTCTATTAGTACATAAGGTTAGTGTCACCGCAATTGGAATTTGATATAAAAACGAAGTCAAACATCGCAATGAACTACATAATTAAATATTGATCGTAGGCTGAACTTTAGACATCAGAGTACCATAGAATTGACGAAAAGACATCATGCATAGTAAATCGTAGCTTAAGGGTGTATATTAAATGATTATAACATAGGACTTCACTCCAATTATTTTTGAGTATCTAACCACGTGTCCGCTACCATGCTTCAGCAAAGTCCATGCGGTATTGAATTTTGAAATGTTCAAATTTTATTAAGGAACAAGTGTTACACTTAGACTCTCACAACCATAACTCTCATTATCCGACTTAAATTTAATCCATAAAATAATTTGTAAATTTTGTAAATTATTATGGAATGTGTGTGTATATATATAAGGGTTATATTTTGATTTATTTTTAATTTATTGGCTTGTAATTAATTAATGAAATGTGTACAGTTGTTATATACATTTATTTAATTTAACAGTACCCTAAAAAACATAATTATTTGATGGCTGAATTATTACTATTTATTAAAAAGGCTACGCTAAAATAGTGAGGGATTTGGGTTCAAAAATTCTAAAATTCGAAATGAATGGATGATTCTAACTTTATTGAGCTTTTTGTGGAAAATAGATGATGTCCGTCTTTGGCTTTCTACTATAGATAAAAACCTAGGGGTCTCCGTTCTTAGCATATTTTTTAAATTTCTATTGAACTGGAATATGTACCATGACATAGCAAACCTAATCAAAGTTAGAGAAACTGAAAAGTTATGCTATCAGTTCCATGTAATAATTATAAGCGTGATCATCGAACAAGGTACTACTTATTTCTTTTATTTAATTGATATAATTATTCAACCATAATTTTACAAATAAATTATTCAATTGTAAATTGGTGTACAATATTATATCCAATGCCAGTGTAGAAATAATATTTTGTTTTAGATCATCATTTTATACACATGTGGCTTTTATCAAAAAATATTTTTCATAATTATTCTAAAAAAATTGGATTTTAATTTATAACTAAGTTTAAATACAATTAATTTTGAACTTTAAATAATGAAATAAATTCATTTAAATATATGTTATAATGTAATTCGGATTTTATAAGATTATTTTGCAAAATTTAAAATATAAGTGATGAAATAATTTCCTATTATTATTAACAATATGTTTAATAAAAATATATTAATTTATTAATAACCATGATATATATACATATACATATACATACATATATATATATATATATATATATATATATAATCGCACACACATGTGTGAGGCAAATATCCCACATCAAATATAGAGACTCAATTTGCCATAAGATATGTATATATGCGTCTGTGTGAATGTATATTTTAATAAACATTTAAATTCAAATGCAAATTTCTAAAATTTTGAATTATTTAAATCACAATTTGGGTGATAAAATTAATTAACCATATACACTTAATATAAACCATCCCATTTTTCCCAATTTAAAATTTAATAGATTAAAATAGATAAAATAGTTAATAGTTTAAAATAAATTTAAATAGTTCAAATGGAGTTAAGACAGTTTTAAAGTAGATTTAAAATAGATTAAATAAATTTAAAATAGATTAAATAGATTAATATATTTAAATAGATTTAAAATAGATTAGAATAGATTAAAATACTTTAAATTGATTTAAAATAGAGTAAAATAAGTTAAATGAATTAAAATAGATTAATATAGTTTAAATGGTTCAAAATAGATTAAAATATATTAAAATAGATTAAATTAGATTAAAATGGATTAAAATAGGTTAGTTAGTTTAAAATAAGTTAAATTAGATTAAAATAAATTAGAGTAGTTTAAATTGATTAAATTGGTTTAAAATAGTTTCAAATAGATTAACTTAGTTTAACAGTTTGAAAATATTAATAATTTGAATTCAAAAGAACATTTTACAGTTTATATTAAGATAATAAATTTGAAATTAACATCAAATTTAACTACTTATTCCATTACAACAAACTGTATCATATCTTGATTTCAAATCAAAACCGAATTTTAAATCTTGAAGTATCAATTTTACATTATTCCAATTTCAATAGACTTCAAGGTTCACAATAAACTCAATTGCGATAAATTCCATTCATACTTTAAAATTCAACTTTAAATTTAAATTAAAATCCTTTAAATAATTCCCTTAAAACAATTCGATTTATAAAAAATCAAATACTATTTCAAAATATAATTTAATTGGATTCAAAGTTTAAAGATCTAAAATCATTCAATTTAACCAATCTGGTGTCCGTATATAATTTTCTACCCTAGGGTCAAGTGATACGTTATCTGTCATTTCAATTTGCAAAGATTTTTATATTTTACGGGTATATATTATTTCAAACCGCAATTCTAAATTTAATTTCAAATCTATGAAATCGCTCGAGTCTATCATTTCAACCCATAACGATTTTCCCTAATCTATCAGATCGTTCGGGTATGTATCATTTCAACCTATAGGGAATGTAACGACCGGGCGATTTTCGTCCCTCGAAGATTGACACTAATACGTTCATTATATAGAGTGTCGAACAATCGAGTGCTGAAAATACCAGGTTGTTAGGGTTTAAGAAAAAGAGATAGATAGAAGAAGAAACATAACATAACAACAAAATAGAATCTCACAATCGCAGCGGAACAAAATATAATATACAATAAAAACATTTATATAAAAGAAAGCTATAACTGTTATTATACATATAAGTTATCAGAGTACAATCATCACATATACAAATCTGGACAGTTATAATAACTTGTTCCTAAATATTGAATATATAATCTACAATACACAGTGGAATATAACCAAGTACGTGCAATACGTCACTGCCATCAAGCTCGTCTTTGGAGCTCCAAAGCATCCTAACCTGAAATCTATAATACTTGGTCTGACTCGAGCATTACAATAAAGTAACACCCGAGTCAGGATGGAAACCAGGATGAGTAAACCCACTTAAAGAAATACTTAAGTTATGAAAAATCTTTGGAAACCAAGGTAACTCGTACAAACTTGACAAGTTTTTATCTCATTTAACCAAAACACTTTTCAGAAATACATTGATATTCTAACAATATCTAAGTAAAATTACTTGTTTAAAATAGTTTAATTTGTTAAATTAATCCAATTTCAGCATACTAAACTTTGCAATTCAAAAACAATAAAGGCTCGTAGTGATTATCTAATCGAAGTGGTTCTGTATAACACTAATATCTGATCCCGGACTCTTCGAATTCATGCAATAAATTTAAAAGAGGTAAATTGTTTAAAATAAACAATTTATATTTTAGGGTGACAATATTCACATAAGGGAATTCATTACAGATGTTTATTTCAAATAAAATGAATCATCATTTTGTTCTAACTATTTTACCTCGTTTGACTACTTGATGGTATGCACAAGAAAAATTGAAATAAATGTCCAATAGAGTTAAACCAAGATATAAATCGTTAACCAATTTAACGATCAAAATCCAATATCAAACGATTCACACATCAGGGTTTAATTAACTTTAATTATCCAAATCCATTTATGTTTTCACCAAATTAGTTATAAATTAAAGAATTTATAACAATTTACCTTTTTGTTAATTAAAGTTTAACACCCTTTTTAATATCTAACTTTGGTTAATTTTACATAAGTTTTAAGTCAAATAATAATAATATAATCAATCTCATTTTTAATTATGAAATATCATTAAACTTTACTAATTTATAACACGGTAATAGGATTAAGATGTAAAAATATTCAACTTGGTTTGGATTTAAAATGAAAATAGATTTTAGAATTTTAAAATTTTAAGTTATCATATTAAAATAGATACATACATACATACATATATATATATATATATATATATATTCTACTCTCTTCCTCTTTCCTTTCTTTTTTTCTCCCTTTTCTTTTTTCTCTTTCCTTTTTTTCCCTTTGCTTCAGCCTATACCCGACCGATTTTCCCCCTTCCCCTTCTTTTCCCCGTTTCTTCCCTTCCTTCCCATTTTGCTCAAGGCCACTGTGCACGTACATGTGTATGTACGCACGTACTCCTGTCGGCGCCGATCGCCGTCTTCCGACCTCACGAGTCACACTCGACAGCGACACCCCATGCCAACCCTTGAAAACTCCAACAACCCACCAGTTCACCAAAACGCCCACCAACCAGACCTAGAACGAAAAAAACCTCCTCTTCAAACAACTCTCCTCGCCAGCCACCACCACCATCCACCATCAGATTTCGTCTAAAGCTTTTCTAAGACCACCTCTTTCTATTCCCTCCATACCGCACACCAGTCTCCTCCTATCCTTGTCTCCATTTACACAAACTCGAACCCCAAAAGCAATAGTCCTTAAACTCTAAAGCCACATCGTCTGGCCACCACGATCAGCTGAAAAACTACGCATCATTTTCGCGAGCGCGCTACCTCCTGACTCCCTCCAGGCCAACCACCTCCCCATGAAATCGACTAAGTCATTAGAATTTGACGCTTTCCAGATTAGATCAACTCCCTCCATCACTCCAAATACCTAACTAAAAATCATCAAACCTTTTTCAAAAATCATCATTTCCCATGACGAACCCACCTATATAACTAAAACTTTAAATTTGATATTCAAAATTTTGGTTGTTTCTTAGATACTTGCTATAATATACACCTTTCTCCTTTAATGCTACATAATAACAAATGAAATCAATTTTTAAATGAGCTATACTGGAAAACAACCAAGTTCCCTTTTGAATCATAAACTAAAACTAACTAGGTAAAGAGAATTTGATGTTTAAAGTTACAAGGTCTTATCTTTTTAAAAGAAAAACAGAGCTGTTAATGCTTTGAGTTTACAAGGTGCTCAAAACTTGATTTAACACACATATGTAAGTCATAAATACTTATTAGAACATGAATGCTGAAAAAATAATACAAGAGACCAAATTTCCAAACATATGTATGCACCTTTTTTTCCAGTAAGAGATTTTGGTTTTACTCACAGTTTTGGGATGGGTGAACTTCTATTATGCTTAACTCCAGCATCAAGCCTTTACAGTCTTTGATCTTTTATGTTATCATTGGCAGGTTCTCTATTCTTTTTGTGTGTGTGTATATACATTTTTTTAGAATATAAACAGGGACAGGTATGAATAAGAACAGGCTCGGGTATGTCTTTATATAGGGGATGAAGTGTACAGTGAAAATGCTAGGCTGGCTGAAACATTTGTGTAAAGGTTTTTTTTCTTTTTTCTTTTCATTTCATTTTATTTTTTTCTTTTCTTGTACTGATTTGATATATTTTCATGTGATTTTATAATTCATAAGTTATTTGATTTTTTATGTTGATTTGCCATTTTATGTGCGTGAAATGAAACCGTGTGTGCTTGAATTAAATGCTTGCCATGATGAGGTCTCCTTGCATACATACATGTATGCATCATATAAATATATACATACATATAAATTTTCATGTACACTAGTTTTGACCATATATGCATATACATATATATAACATGCTAAAACTTGAACACTATATCTTCATACAAGCATAAATAGCCACTTACAATGTATTTTATATATATATATATATTAGTTCTACACTACAAGTTTACATATACAATATACATATGTACTTTGTCATGTCACCTTTACAGATATTTATAAATATACATATTCACATATACAATACTTTTATTAACATATATCTATTCATATATGTTGTTGCCATCATATACATATATTTACATTTACACAAATTCCCATATACATTACCTTCATATACATATATATATTTACTATTTACTACTGTACAAAACATATATACATATACTTTTACTTATGCTACCATATATATTTACATACATTTATACACACACATGTTTTTACAAATATAGATGTACATATATTCCTATAAATGCTATATTTTATAAACATATACCCATATAAATATATATGTGTGTGTTTGTGTGTATGTGTGTGTATTCACAAGTCTGAAATTTTCCATTTTGGAGTTTATACATTCATGTATGCATATATACACACACACATGTGTGTGTGTGTGTGTTTCCATATACTATATTTTGATAACCATGTAAATCTAGAATTACAAACACACACACATATATTTTTAATCATCATAGAGCTTGTATATATTTATATATAAATTTATGGATATTTTATCTTAAATTTAAATGGTGGAGTTTTTATACATTTTCAATAAAATCTATCATACCCAGGAAGTTATAATTCAAAATTTAATATTGTTTTTAATCAATTTATAGATACAGATATTTTAACAATCAAAAAATTTATCATTTTGACATATAAAAATCAATATTTCAATAACTAAAATCAGTTAATTACCCCGATATCTGATGGCTATAAATCTGGGTCGTTACATTCCTCCACCCTTAGAACTTTCGTCCCCGAAAAGGAACGAAGAAGAATTAGAATTTGATGTGTATTATTATATAAATCATTCTTTAAACATTTTGACTCCTCACTCTTCTATTTTACATTTAAATTACATAATATTACCAATTAGTTTTATATAAATATTTTTCATAACTCGATGTCCAAACAAGTCCATCCTTGTTCTCATAGAATTTTAGTCATACGTTGATTAGACGTAGGGCTGAAAATCTGTAAGTCTTAGTAGACCCGTTTTCAATACCTAGTGAAAATACTTGAAAAACCTCTTTTCAAAAATGATATGGAAAGTATCAACAATCTTTACCACCATGGGTCGCTGTTAACACGATGATTGCGTCACCACCCGGCGAAATCCATAAGAAAACTATAGGCATCCGTACCTCTCGACTTTCACCATGGGAGCACCATAGATCGCAGCTACAGCAAGGTTGCGTTGCTATCACAGCAAAATCGTAAGTAGTCTATAGGTAATCACTACCCCTTGAATTACGCTGCCAAACAAAACTTTACCACATAGATTACTACACAAAGGTTGCGTCACTATCCCAATGAAATCCAATGTAGACTATAGGCACTTACTGCCACCCTAATTATGCTATAGAGCAAAACCACATAGCTCGCAATCTACCGATGTTACGTCTCTATCCCAGCAAAATCAAACGTAGATTGTAGGCAATCATTGCCACTCGACTTACGCTATGGAACTGCGATAGATCGCAGTTACAACAAAGGTTACGTTGCCATCATAGAAAAATCTAATGTAACTGTAGGCATCAACACCACTTGACTTATGCTACCCAACAAACGATCATCAGGTACTCATGATTTTTGTCCGAACACGACGAGTTTTTATCTCATTTTAACCAAAACACTTTTCAGAAATCCATGATATTCAAACAATATCTAAGTACAATTACTTATTTAAAATAGTTGAATTTGTCAAATTAATCCAATTTTAGCATATTAAACATTACAATTCAAAAACAATAAAGGTTCATAGTGATTATCAAATCGAAGTGGTTCTAGATAACACTGATTTCCGATCCCGGTCTCTTCGAATCCAAGCTATAAATTTAAAAGAGGTAAATTGTTTAAAGTAAACAATTTATTTTTTAGGTTGACAATATTCACATAAGGGAATTTATTATAGATGTTTATTTCAATTAAAACGAATCATCATTTTGTGCTAACTATTTTAACTCGTTTGTTCACTTGATGGTACAGACAAGAATAATTGAAATAAACGTCCAATAAAGTTAAACCAAGATATAGATCGTTATCAATATCCAATATCAAACGATTCACACATAAGGGTTTAATTAACTTTAATTATTCGAATCCATTTATGTTTTAATCCAAATTAATTACAAATTAAAGAATTTGTAATAATTTATTTTTTTGTTAATTAAATTTTAACACTTTTTTAATATCTAACTTCTGTTAATTTTACATAAGTTTTAAGTCAAATAATAATAATATAATCAATTCCCATTTTTAATTATAAAATATCACTAAACTTTAAATTACGAGAAAAGTCCATAACACTAATTTATAACACAGCAATAGGATTAAGATGTAAAAATATTCAATATTGGTTTGGATTTAAAATGAAATAGGTTTTAGAGTTTTAAAATTTTAAGTTATCGTATAAAAATGTATATTTACATATACATATATATATATATATATATATGAGGATTTTTACTTCAAGGGCTTATTTGTGCATGGTAATAAGTTTTAAGGACACTATTTCTGAAAAATTAGTTTTAAGGACATTTTACAGGAAAAAGATAAAAGGATTTATCATTTTTAGTTATACAGAAATAATGATAAAGGGATTTATCATTTTCTTGTATAATTTAAAATGATAAATGAATTTATCATTATCTTGTAAATTATCCTTAAAACTAATTATTCAAAAGTGTTGTCCTTAAAACTTATTGCCCTGCAAATAGAAGACCTTCAACCAAATTTCCACTATATTCTATTCTCTTCCTCTTTCCTTTTCTTTTTTTCCTCCCTTTACTTTTTTCCTTTCCTTTTTTCCCCTATGCTTCGGCACATACCCGGCCCAATTTCCCCCTTCCCCTTCTTTTCCCAGTTTCTTCCCTTCCTTCCCATTTTGCTCAAGGTCACCGTGTGCATACGTGTGTATGTGCACATGTACTCTTATCGACACCAGTCGTTGCCGTCCGAACTCACGAGTCACACTCGACCGCGATAACCTATGCCAACCCCAGAAAACTCCAACAACCCACCAGTTCACCAAAACTGTAACAACCCGATATTTTCAACCATTCGCATCCGCACATGTCGGACTTGAATTGCTCAAAATACCGCATTGTAAATAAAATTTGGCAAATATCGGAATATACAGTAAATAAAATCACAGATCACAGACACAGAGTATTTAATAATGCAGCGGAAGTAAAAGAAATAGTAGTTCATGAAGCCACTATATAAATATATCAGAGTTAAATAAAATACAACAGACTAAATAAAGTACAACAGAACTCTTAAGATGATAACCAAGTACAAGATGAATAGAACAACAGAACTGGAATAGATAAAACTAGATAAGCAGATAATCTCCAGCGATTCCAATCTCCAGAAAGTGGAATCCAAATCTGTGAATAACTCAGGCTGACCCGAGCGTAAATAAAAATACATACACTCGAGTTAGGACAATATATACTTATATAATGTAAACCAACTCAAACGAACTGTAATAAGGTACAAGTAACTTAAAGGATGCCTGAGACCGCCCATCCTTTAATGATCCGTTAAACTATTTACTATGCAGTAATATTTCGCTATTATAATAATGTCTACAGTAAAATAAACTTACTTTTAAATAGCATTCCGGGCTACCCATATCACCCTTCACACATAATAGTCCCAGTAGTCCATCCAATATCATGCAATCTCCACTCCGGGTGACTGTCAGAGGATACCACACGGGCTACGGGAGAAAAACAAACTCATAGTAAAGGCTCGGTATGGTAGGTGACACGGCACACAAGGCAATGCCAGGGTAGATATACCAATTACGCACACGGGCTGGTGGTAGCGCAGCAGCCACATACGCCCACCTCAGAACACACTCCCATATCAAAATCGGAGGATGGCCATCTAATCAATCACCAGTAAGAGTATAGTATCGAAGGAATGTGTCCGGTAGGAGGAATGACCTCACTTGGCCCGAGATCGCTCCTGTTTTAGCCACCTTATGCCAACTCACGGGAGTTGGGTCCACGTAAATATTCCTCAAGAACGTCGCCACCATCCTACTTCATTTTGGAATCTCCACCGCGTACACGGTTAGTCAAAGTGGTTTTCGGTATCGACAGAGAGTATGCCCATATTCGATCCCGGTCTCTTTGCCAACCAATCGTTATTATAACCCGTAGTTATAACTTTAAAACAATATTTTATACTTCAAAATAAAATATCATTTCAATCCAAATCTTTATCAAAATAAAGATTTAATCATTCCAAACCATTTCAATATATCATCATACAATATCTTCCAAATTCAAATATTTATCAAAATAAATATTAAATCATTTCGAACCATTTCAATATGTTAAATTATCCTATCCTTTCAAAACTTCCTTTCAAATCATTTTAATATATTAAAATTCATAACCTTTCAAAGCTTCATTTCCAAATTATCATATCTTTCAGAATTTCTTTTCAAATCATTTTAATATCGAAATATCATATCTTTCAAAACTTCATTTTTTTCAAATCATTTAATGTCAAAATATCATATCTTTCAAAACTTCCTTTCAAATCATTATTCATTTTATTCAATTTAAAATACCAATTCAATTCACATTTCAAAACAGTTTATATTTCAAAAATCATTTTAAATCATTAAAATGAAGTTATTATATTTAATAATTAATGTATTAAATTTCCAAAATTTTCAACTTCCAAAGTTCATTTATTCACTTAAGTTTATCAAAACAGTGAAAATTCACTTTTTGCAGCATTTAGAAAACGCTATGAAAATTTACATTCAAAACGGTTCAATTTAACAAAAGACAGCATTTTATAAATGCTGTAATAGGGTTTACTTAAATTTCAAATAACTTAGTTAAATTCAACAATTATAGCACTTAAAAAGATTGCTATAATAGCCTTTAATTTAATTTAGCTTTTTAGTTCATTATCATCAACTACAACATTTACAAATACTGTAATATCATTTACATTG
Source organism: Allium cepa (assembly GCA_030765085.1). NCBI lineage: Eukaryota > Viridiplantae > Streptophyta > Magnoliopsida > Asparagales > Amaryllidaceae > Allium > Allium cepa. The sequence continues at coordinate 983,777,384 of CM060929.1, read as the reverse complement.
CAATTAATAGCATTTCAAAAATACAGTTAATTAACTTCAAATATTCAATATAATTTCACAACCAATTATAATTTTATTTAAAACATTTTTTTATAAATTCATACATTTTTACATTTATAAACAACATTTAATTTTCCTTAAGTTCATGATTTTATAAAGTTAAATTTCCATTCAAAAATCAAGATTTAATAATAATTCACTTATTAAATTTCAACATTCAAATTTAAATTCATTGAATTAAATTTCAACTTAACACTTAAGTTTAAATTTTAAAATATAACTTAATTTCAATTTTATTCACTTAACTTAAAATTCACTTTTAAGCCAAATTCACAAATTCCCATTTGGTTATATTTCAAAATTTCAACTTAAATAATCATCCCTTTCATTTTTTTTAACTTTACTCAAAAATCATTAATATGTTTAAAATCATTTTAAATTCATTTTAAATTCAAATTATCATAAATTTATCATAATTTCATATTTAATTTAATTTCCAATTATAATTAAATCAAAATTTCCAAAATAACTTACATTTAAATTTTCTAACTTTTCCATAATTTATTTAACCTATAAATTTCCAAAAAATCAATAATACTTTACAAAAATCATTTTTAATTATGTTTTAAATCAAAATATTATAATATTTATGTAAGGACCCGATTCTTCGTCTTTCGAAAATTCAACATCGATACTCACTCTATCGACTGCCGAGCAATCGAACGACGGAAAACCGAACACTTAGGGTTTTAAGAAAGAGAAAAGAGGTAGAAGAAGAGAGAAGAAGGTAGAAAATAGAAAGGAAAGAACATAGGAAATAAAGACGGAATAGAAAACAACAGAACAATAATATCAGAATCTCACAATCCGCAGCGGAACAACATATAATAATAAATGAATAATCTTTAAACAAGGAACTATATCAGTTATTACATTACATCACATCATATCATCATTACATCAGAGTGTACAACAACAAACAGTGCAGCGGAAAAAGAAATACTATACTAGTAATACGCCATGCCATCCATCTTGCCTCCAGCAACTCCAGAATATCCAGAATATCCTGATAAACCTTAACTCTTGACTGCCCGTGTGGAAATTGGTGGGCACCCAGAGTTTAGGAAGGAAAACAATAAACTCCGAGTCAGTCATGTGACTGGTGTGAGAACTCAAAACAGTTTATTTATCTTTAAAATCAAAATAGATGAATATTTTTATAGTCAATTCGCAATGCTTTTAAAAAATGAGACTACCATAAGACCTCCTGCCACACACACAATGCAAACGCAGACTTGGAGGAGATTTCTTCTTATGATAGTCAAAGATGCTTGATACGTATTAAAAAGAAATTTGATATTGTTATTAGTGCATAGTGTAGAAGATATTTCGAAAGTAGAATATAAATCTTAGCCAGCATAGGTACCATTATATTATGCCTACTATAGCTACCTCCTGAGGAAGCAGGTTCTACAACTAAAACCGTACAAGTCACGTATTGTTTCTTTGGATTTCCAACGAATGATCAGGCCAAGGAACTTCCCATTACCACATGAGAATGCCTCTGGATGGACATCCCCGAGAACCAAACCGGATCTCTACCAACACAAGGCCGGGTTACCCTTAACTGAGTAACAACTGACCGAATATGCCATCCCCCGGTCCTTTGGGACCTTTCAACCGAGCGCTCGCAATCAATTCACACAATCATAAAGTGTTTTCAACATGAGTAAGTATCTGGGCTCCATACCATGATACCACCCTTTTCCAGAAGGAAATGCACACATCCTAAAGGGCGCTACCCCTCATAACCTTGCCGCATCTTTCCTGTTTTGACCATTCACGGGGTGTGAGGCTCGACGAAGTCACGTCCACAAAAACATACTTTATACAAAAGTCATGCTTTGGGTCAACAAATGATCATAGAAATGATCACCAGGATAGACGATCAAATAAACGATCCTATCACAAATAATCAACACAATGATCATTTCACAGCAACACTCAGCATGTCACATTACCAAATTGGGAATATATCGCTGATAACCTTCAACTACATAACCTCTGAGCTCGTACGTCTCAGAGAAGGGTGTTAAGCTAAAAGAATAAATTCTCCGCCACCAACAGAAATATATTTGAATGAAATCGGCTTTATATCTCAATTTGTAATGTCAGACATACAATCCATACAAGTCTGTTCCGGGCTCGAACAAAACCGAAGGCACTTCTCACGAAGCCCTTGCAATCCGGGTATTCACAATCCCGATCGAATTTCCCATCACTTAGGAAATCTCTATACCAGGAGCTACCCAGTGCAGAGACAATCGATAGGTCATCCTATCGCTCTCGCAAATACTCGGTCTTCAACACCGATCTTCATATGCAATTCATAACGACGTATCACATATTCGGAATGGGTTATACGACCCCATGGTCCTTTCCCGGTTAACCCGAATAGTGAGCGCTTATTCAAAAATAAGTGTGGTATCCAAATTCAAACAAATCACATCAATTACCCATTCAAAGGGAAATATTGATAGTCGGTTATTGAACTATCAATTGATATGCACACATCACCAGATTCCAAATAATTTTCCAAATTATTTATTTCTCAAAAATATCTTTACTAGATATATAATTTTCACACTTCAAAAATAAATCAATATTTATTTTTAAACAAATTCTCCTTTTCATTCATAAATTCCATAGTGAATTTATATTCCAAAATATCCATGCATATACGATTTCAATTATTCATTTCAATTTATCTTCAAAAAGATAAATTCCCAAAATATTCACTTTATATTGGAAAACATTTCCATACTTATTTATTCATAAGTAATTCACAAATTTTATTTATTTTCAATACTTAGAAAATATTTAATATACTTAAATCGAGATTAAGTATATATTTCATTCTTTAAGGAAATCATTCTCTTAAACATATTTATTTGGGCCAAAACGAATGTTGCGTAGAACATCGTTACGACAACCCAAAATCACTAGTATAGGGATTCGAATTTAAGATAGATATATAAATCCCAATACTATACAAAACATTTCCTTTCGGAAAGCATTTACTATAACAACAGTGTTATAGTCCACCATTTCCTTCTATTTCTCGAAAACGTCTATTTCAACAATAAATGTTGAAATCTATGGTTTCGAATCTTAACATAATTAAAACATCGTTAGATCGTTTTAATTCTGTTTAAAACCTCACATCTAAAACAATTTCTTTAACATGTTATTCACTATTCAAAAATGTGAATATACTACGTTAACCAATTTCATCCTTTTATTCATTTTATTTTAAAGGATTATTCACAATCTAAAATGTGAATATAACTCCATAAATAAGTTTCAACAATTTACTTATCAAAATAAGTTGTTTGCGAATTTATAAAACAACGTTTATAAATTCCTTTATTAACCTATTCAATTTATAACTCAATTATAAAACAAAATTCATGTTATAAGTTAAACACCTATAATTTATTTGTTTGCACAATCGTTCCTTTAAACTTCATAATTATAAATCTTATAACGTATAAGATTCAATTATTTATCCAAAACCATTATTTTAATAACTTTACAAATTTTATAAACCTACTGTTTATAAAATTCTATTTATAACTTCACTGTTTATAATTCTATAAATTTCATTCAATTATGAAATTCATTCACAATTCATTCTAACAATTATAAAAGCTCGTTTTATAATCCCAACATTTTAATTTATAAATATCAATTTATAAATCTTTTAATATAAATCAATTGATATTACTATTTTAAAATGCCTTTAAACTCCTTTATAATCTCCTCATTTTGATTTATAAAATAATCAAATTTTATAAATCCTATATTTAAACTTTTCACAATAATTTCAAAAATCCCGATTTTACTATTTTATAAAATCATTAACCCCATATTTTCAAAAATCAACTTTTAACTATATTTCTCAAAAATCTTAATTTTTATAACATTAAAATTATAACGTTTAAAATAAATCAATTCCAAAAATATTTTATAAACGTATACTTTCAAAAATCACTTTTAAATCCTTTTAAAATTCCAAATTTGGTCCAATGATGCTACACACCAAATAGTCAATCACGACAACAACAATATCATATATCTATATGATAATCCATCAAATATCAAAATATCCATAATCAAATAAATACTGTTGAGGAATCCAGTTGGATCCCTCCAACCTGTTTTCCTGCATCCACAAACATTAGCACAATACCAATTCCGCTCCAGTACGAAATTATCGCGGTATATGGGATTTAAAATATTATCCGCTTAATAGACGGCGCAATAGGGTCTCATCCGCTAAACAGATGCGGGAAATCAATAACTCCAATATATACATATGCCAATATATATATATTGCTATTATATATAATACCAATTTCACTGTTTATGAAATATTCGCGGTATATGTTTTTAATAAATAACATCCGCTTACTAACGGCGCATAATGTCTATTTTAACAATCAATAGATAACAATCATCATTCAAACATGCATTCAAATATTTTAAATCTAACTATTTAATATAAAATCGAAACTGATTCGATTGAGTGAGAAGTTCTCACCTTGATTTTATTTTCGTTTTAGCGATTTATTTCGAATAAAATTAAACGGACGTTTAATTTTACCCAAAATTCTCACTAACTCCAAACGACTCCAATCCAACTCCATCGCGTAGTGCTCGTCCATACGATTCCAACGCAACTGGTTTTGCGCGTTTTCGACCTCGTATGAAAAAGATATTGATTTTACAAGTTTACACGATTTTTATAACTATAATTACAACATTAATTTATAATTTTAACCTTCATCTACTCTCAGCCCTTAGATCCATCATCTTCCCATCATGACCGTTCACTGCTTCCTCCTCCAAACTCACGTTCTACAGGCCGTGACACATAACCCATACACGCAACTTAGGGTTTAAATTCGCCACCTCCACGTCGAGTTCTAGCATGACCAGGATACACCATCGTGAAGCCCTCACCCACGTGCACCTCCGCCCCCACTGTAACGACCCAGAATTTTTATAAATTTAAATTTGAATATTTAATTAATTTTAAATATTAATAAGTGGATTTATAAGTCAAATAAATTTTATTTTGAATTATTGGATTTAATTAGATAATTTAATCAATAATTTAATACGTTAAATTATGGAAATAATTGAAAATTGAGTTAAAAATGATTGTAAATAATTTGGAAAATTTTATTTAATCATACTGGAGTTATAGAAATATTTTAGAACTTTTAAAATCGAATTAAATGTAAATCTGTGAAAATTGAATATTTTAATATTTTATAATCGACTGTAAAATAGCCAATTTTTGAACAGTCTCAGAATTGAACGAAACCAGTTTCATTGGATCCGTATTAGTTAGTTATTACCGGATTTCAATTTTCGTGTCAATCGGAGTTATCGTTTGATCGTGGCAGCTCGAAACGCATCGAATCGTTTTTAATTTAAATTTGGCGAGTCAAAATAGCCATTTTTCAAAAAGTCTCGGATTTCGACGAAACAAGTTTCATCGGATCCGTAATGTGATATTATTGTAAGGTTTCAAATTTCAAGTCAATTGGATTTACCGTTTGTCCGGTACGAATTAAAACGCCTAGAAATCGATTTAAATCGGTTTAATTTAAATTGAGCGTTTACAGCCATAACTCGCACATACTTCCGAATTAGCTTCCGAAACATGTTCCATTGTGTCCGGAACGCGGGATAAACCCTAGGTACGCTGGTTACGGCGTCTAAATCGGAGTTCGGAATTTTCGGATGAATAGTGTTCGAAAATTTCTCTATAAATAGACCTAAAATCACAAAATAAATAAAAAAAAGAAGAAAGAACCCTAATCTCTATACGCAGGCCGCCACCTCTGGCTTTAATGGCCGATATTCTTCCTCGCTTTCTCTTGTTTTTTCTCCCAATCCATCAATCGATTCGCGAAATCATCAACACGAAAGTCGGAGAGCTATGTGAGATCTTGCGATCCATACGGATATGATCGCGTATAGTTGAGCCAATCGACCACAAATCGAGGAGAAAGGGGCATTTTTCGTGCACGCAGTTCGAAGCTATGGGGGGGCCGAGCTCCTAGGGATTGAGGCCGAACACGTGTCTCGTGTAGACGAAGGGCATGGAGCAACCTGATCGAAGTTTCGTCGAGGGGTCGTGTTGAAAAAATCAAACCCTAAATTTCATTTTTGGGTTTCGGTCGCGTGCAAGTTTTCTGGAGGGGGAACAAACGCGTGGGGGAGATGATGGGCAACGGCCCTGATGCAAGCAATGGGATCTAACGGTGATTGTTAGTGATAGGTTTAAAAATAATTATAAATGTTGTAATTAGTTTATAATAAATTCGTGTAAGTTTAAAATACATAACTTTTTCGTACGAGGTCGAAAAAATGCAAATCTAGTTGCGTTGGAATCGTATGGACGAGCACTACGCGATGGAGTTAGTTTGGAGTCGTTTGGAGTTAGTGAGAATTTCGGGTAAAATTAAACGCGCGTTTAATTTTATTCGAAATAAAAGCTAAAACGGAAATTAAAACCAAGGTGAGAACTTCTCACTCAATCGAATAGATTTCGATTTTATTTTAAATAGTTAGATTTAAAATATTTGAATGCATGTTTGAATGATGACTGTAAATTATTGATTGTTAAAATAGACATTATGCGCCGTTAGTAAGCGGATGTTATTTAATATAAACATATACCGCGAATATTTCATAAACAGTGAAATTGGTATTATATATAATATCAATATATATATATATTGGCATATGTATATATTGCAGTTGTTGATTTCCCGCATTTTTTGTTTAGCGGATGAGACCCTATTACGCCGTTATTAAGCGGATAATATTTAATAAGAACATATACCGCGATAATTTCGTACTGGAGCGAAATTGGTATTGTGCTAATGTTTTTGGATGCAGGAAACAGGTTGGAGGGATCCAACTGGATTCCTCAACAGTTTTTATTTGATTATGGATATTTTGATATTCGTTGATTATCATATACGATATATGATGGATCGTTGTAGTCGTGATTGACTATTTGGTGTGTAGCATCATTGGACCCAGATTTTGGGATTTTAAAATGTTTTTAAAGTGATTTTTGAAAAGATAAAATATCTTTGGAATTGATCCATTTCAAATAAATAAACGTTATAATTTTTAATGTTATAAAAATTATGATTTTTAAGAAATATAGTTAAAAGCTGATTTTTGAAAATAAGGAATTAATGACTTTATAAAAGAGTTTAAATTGGGATTCTGAACTTGTTATAAAAAGTTAAATATAGGATTTATAAAATTTAATTATTTTATAAATCAGAATGGTGAAGTTTTTTTTTAAAGGAAATTAAAGACGTTTTAAAGAATAATATAGATTGATTTATATTAAAGGATTTACAAATGAATATTTGTAAATTAAAACGTTGGGATTATAAAATGAGATTTTATAAGTGTTTGAATGAATTGAAAATGAATTTCATTAAAGAATGAAATCAATAGAATTATAAATGGTGAAGTTGTAAACGAAATTTATAAACAGTAGATTTATAAATTTTATGAAGTTATTTGAAGAATAGATTGGGTTAAATAAATGAATCTTATAAGTTATAAGATTTATAATTATGAAACTCTAAGGAATGATTTTGTGAAATAATCGTTTATAAGTAGTTAACTTATAATATGAACTTTTAATCTAAAATTGAGTTATAAACTGGAATAGGTTAATAAAGGAATTTGTAAAAGGAAGTTTTTATATATAAATAGAAATAGAATTTATAAACGTTGTTTTATAAATTCGCAAACGACTTATTTTGATAAGTTAATTGTTATAACTTATAAATGGAGTTATATTCACATTTTTAAATAGTGAATAATCCTTTGAATTAAAATGAATAAAAGGATGAAATTGTTAACGTAGTATATTCACGTTTTTGAATAGTGAATAACACGTTAAAGGAAATATTTTAGATTTGATGTTTTAAATAGAATTAAAACAATCTAGTGATGTTTTAAAAGGTGTTGAGATTCGAAACCATAGATTTCAACATTTATTGTTGAAATAGACGTTTTCGAGAAATAAAAGGAAATGGTAGACTATAACACTGTTGTTATAGTAAATGATTTCCGAAAGGAAATGTTTTTAATAGTATTGGGATTTATATATCTATTTTAAATTCGAATCCCTATACTAGTGATTTTGGGTTGTCGTAACGATGTTTTACGTAACATTCGTTTTGGCCCAAGTAAATATGTTTAAGTGAATAATTTCCTTAAAGAATGAAATATATACTTAATTCGATTTAAGTATATTGAATATTTTCTAAGTGTTGAAAATAAAAGAGATTTGTGAATTACTTATGAATAAATAAGTATGGAAATGTTTTCCAATGTGAAGTGAATATTTAGAATTTATCTTTTTGAAGATAAATTGAAAATGAATAATTGAAATCGTATATGCACGAATATTTTGAAATATAAATTCATTATGGAATTTATATGTGAAAAGTGAAATTGGTTAAAAATAAATATTGATTTATTTTTGAAGTGTTGGAATTTTATATCTTGTAAAGATATTTTGGAAATGTAAATAATTTGGAAAATTATTTGGAATCTGGTGATGTATGCATATCCATTGATAGTTCAATAGCCGACTATCAATATTTCCCTTTGAATGGGTATTTGATGTGAATATGATTGAATTTGAATGCACACTTATTTTTGAATAAGCGCTCACTATTCGGGTTAACCGGGAAAGGACCATGGGGTCGTATAACCCACTCCGAATATGTGATACGTCGTTGTGAATTGCATTTGAAGATCGGTGTTGAAGACCGGTATTTGCAAGAGTGATAGGATGAACTATCGATTGACTCTGCACCGAGTAGCTACGGTATTGAGTTCTCCATATGTGATGGTGAATCCGATCAGGATTGTGAATATCCGGATTGCAAGGACTTCTTTGTAAGTGCCTTCGGTTCTGTTCGATCCCGGAACAGACTTGTATGGATTGTATGCCTGACATTACAATTTGAGATATAAAGCCGATTTCATTCAAATATATTTCTGTTGGTGGCGGAGGATTTATTCTTTGCTTAACACCCTTCTTTGAGACGTACGAGCTCAAAGGTTATATAGTTGAAGTTATCAGCAATATATCCCATTTTGGTAATGTGACATGCTGAGTGATGCTGAAATGATCATTGTGTTGATTATTTGTGATAGGATCATTTATTTGATCGTCTATCTTAGTGATCATTGTGTTGATCATTTGTTGACCCAAAGCATGGCTTTTGTATAAAGTATGTTTTTGTGGACGTGACTTCGTCGAGCCTCACACCCCGTGAATGGTCAAAACAGGAAAGAAGCAGCAAGGTTATGAGGGGTAGCACCCTTTAGGATGTGTCCATTTCCTTCTGGAAAAGGGTGGTGTCATGGTATGGAGCCCAGATACTTACTCATGTTGAAAACACTTTATGATTGTGTGAATTGATTACGAGCGCTCGGTTGAAAAGGTCCCAAAGGACCGGGGGATGGCATATTCGGTCAGTTGTTACTCAGTTAGGAGTAACCCGGCCTTGTGTTGGTAGAGATCTGGTTTGGTTCTCGGGGATGTCCATCCAGAGGCATTCTCAATGGCAATGGGAAGTTCCTTGGCCTGATCATTCGTTGGAAATCCAAAGAAACAATACGAGACTTGTACGGTATTAGTTGTAGAACCTGCCATTCACTTATGGTGGTCACCACTGTTTGGATGGTAGCTATAGTAGGCATACGATAATGGTCGTATGTTGGCTAAGATTTATATTCTACTTTCGAAATGAATTTGTTATACACTATGCACTAATAATAATATCAAATGTTATTTTAAAAGCGTATCAAGCATCTTTGACTATCATAAGGAGAAATCTCCTCCGATTCTGCGTTTGCATTGTGTGTGTGCGCGGGAGGCCTTATGGTAGTCTCATTTTTAAAAAGCATTGCGAATTAATTTAAAAATATTCCTCTATTTTGATTTTAAAGATAAATAAACTGTTTTGAGTTCTCACACCAGTCACATGACTGACTTGGAGTTTATTGTTTTCCTTCCTAAACTCTGGGTGCCCACCGATTTCCACACGGGCAGTTAAGAGTTAGGTTTATCAGGATATTCTGGATGTTCTGGAGTTGCTGGAGGCAAGCTGGATTGGCATGGCGTATTACTAGTTTATATAGTATTTCTTTTTCCGCTGCACTGTAATATCATTGTCATCAACTACAGCATTTACAAATACTGTAATATCATTTACATTGCAATTAATAGCATTTCAAAAATACGGTTAATTAACTTCAAATATTCAATATAATTTCACAACCAATTATAATTTTATTTAAAACATTTTTTTTATAAAATCATACATTTTCACATTTATAAACAACATTTAATTTTCCTTAAGTTCATGATTTTATAAAGTTAAATTTCCATTCAAAAATCAAGATTTAATAATAATTCACTTGTTAAATTTCAACATTCAAATTTAAATTCATTGAATTAAATTTCAACTTAACACTTAAGTTTAAATTTCAAAATATAACTTACTTTCAATTTTATTCACTTAACTTAAAATTCACTTTTAAGCCAAATTCACAAATTCCCATTTGGTTATATTTCAAAATTTCAACTTAAATAATCATCCCTTTCATTTTTTTTAACTTTACTCAAAAATCATTAATATATTATAAAATCATTTTAAATTATTTTAAATTCAAATTATCATAAATTTATCATAATTTCATATTTAATTTAATTTCCAATTATAATTAAATCAAAATTTCCAAAATAACTTACATTTAAATTTTCTAACTTTTCCATAATTTATTTAACCTATAAATTTCCAAAAAATCAATAATACTTTACAAAAATCATTTTTAATTATGTTTTAAATCAAAATATTATAATATTTACATTTCAAACATATTTTTAAAAAATTTAGAAAAATATATTTTAACTACGGGTCTGTATATAATTTTCTAGCCTAGGTAAAGTGATACGGGTAATGTATCATTTCAACTCGTAATTTACAAAGAAAATCCAGGTTTTATCATTTCAAACCCGCAGTCCCAAGTAAATGAAATAAAATGAAAATCGCTCAGGCCTATCATTTTAGCCCATAACGATTTTCCTCTATTCTAAAGTCCGTTCGGGTATGTATCATTTCAACCCATAGTGATTCTAATCTAAAGGGAACTTGCAGTGTGATAAACTGATAAAAATAATAGAACAACATAATATAACAGTAACAGATGTTATAATAGGTGTTTAAGCATGGGTGAACATCATATAATCATAATATAGCATATGTAACATGTTAATGCATTTTACAGATTCAAAAGGGGTCAATTTACTAGTTATATATGTACATATTGTCTGGTGAGGATAACTCACATGTTTGAGCTGGAGACACAACAACGAATGCACGAATGAGATCCCAACAAGAACGATAACACGACACAAAGATGAGTGGGAGAGCCAAAGTATCAATTCCCTTAGATACATTCAACAAAACAAGTATAACAACACATAAGTTTCAACACAAAATACCATTAAACAATGATAGAATTGGATGCATAAACAAATCCAAAGTGTTTGCACTTGCTTTCTACCACCTATGCTTCAGCTCCAGATCTGAAATGGCACGGCTAAAGGCATGGTTTGGATCTGGTCTGGGTTCCTAAAGGTCGGCCTAGCATGGGAAAATGATGGAGCAAAGTATGGTAGAGAGATAGGTGCATGGAACTAACACTACAATGCAACTACCATGGATCCTATGCAACATATGGGTTCGGCCACAAGCTAGCATGGTGCGGCCATCACTGTAGTGGGCTGTAGGATGGTGTGGCAGCGGGTTCCAGGTCATCCATGGATGGTGGAGGTGGAGTAGGTGGCGGCCAACGGGTGGTTGAAAGTGATGAAGGCATAGGTGATTGGTTATGGTGCATATAGGTGAAGTTTGTGTAGATATTGTTGGATTTGGTCACATGGGTGCATGGCCAGTGGCTTGTGGCTGTAGAGGAGGTGGTGGAGGCTGGCTCAGGTGGTGGTGGTGGCAGCCATGGTGAAGGAGGAGCAAGGGGCTGAGCTACAAGGGTGAGAAAGCAAGTGAAAACAACATAAACAAGTAGAAAAGCAATGGAAAAGAAAAAGAATTTTACCAAACTCTTGGAGATGATGGAGGCTAAAATTTTCAGAGATGAGGAGGAAGAAATTTCGTGAAAAATGAAGAAAAAAAAATACGGCTGAAGATGGTATAAGGAACAGCCCCAATTTAATGCATATGATGAAATTGAAAAGGCAGGGAGATGAAAAGTCAAAGGTAAATGAAAGGTTTTAAACTCTTCATATTTCTCTAATTCTTTTTGTAATTTTAAATACATTTAAAATACTGATAAATAAAGATAAAATAAAATCAGAAATAAATTAAACAAGTAAACAAAATAAATAAATATTAATTACATATAATTTAATTAATAAAACAGCAAAAATTGCAAACTAGTCTTGAAAATATGAAAAATAAATGCAATGAACTTTGGAAAATCTTTATGTACTTGTAAAAATATTTATAACAAAGATAATAACATAAACTAAAATGCATTCACAAATAAATATATAAATTTTAATTTAAATAAAATTTAAATGAAGAAAATAGCAAAGAAAATAGAAACTAGGCTTTAAAAATAGAAAATAAATTCAATAAGCTTTGGAAAATTTCAAACATCACTTTAAAAATATTTAAATGGTAAAAATATATGTAACATAACATATAATACAATTTATTATAAGATATGACAAATAAAAATTATCTATATAATTTAAAATAAACAATATTGTTAAATAAAACAATTTACACCCAATTTTGTAAAAGCATAACTTTCACAGTATTATTCGGATTTCAACGAAACGAAAAGCATTGTTCTTGAAATTTTATTTACTTTCATAACAAAAGGTAAAAATAAAATTTTAAAACTTTTAAAATTTAAATTTAAAAGTCAAAGTTTGACCAGATTGACCAAAATTCACTTTTCTGGAAATATTCAATTTATGCATGATTGAAATTCAAATCCACATCAAAATCAACATTTGTATTTCAATTAAAAAAATATATTCATTTTAATAAATAAAATAAAGTTTTTTTTAAAATTAGGAATTTAAATTAAAATAATTAAAATATATAATTACAATAATCAGAAAATACAGAGTTGTTACACTCTCCCCCACTCAAAACATTTCGTCCCCGAAAAGGAATGAGGTAAGGGAAAGCACAGAAAAAGATAGAATGAAATAGTATTAAGACAAGATGACAAGAAGTTTAAATCATACCTGATAACTGTTGCTATAGGTAAGTTTAACAATGTGGAGATGATCTTTCCAAGATCTTCCAGAATTCAAGAACACAAGCATGGAAAAAAATCTTTTAGAATCTGATTCACCCTTCCCGTTTGGCCGACGGTCTATGGATGGAAAGCAGTGCTTAGATTCAAAGATGAGTACCAAAGATTATTAAAGATTATAGAAAGATTTCTAAACAGACTGGTATATGTAATAGCCTCCCATTCTATAGCAAGATAAGGGAAATTAGGACAACCAAAAGATAGTTTGAAAAACAAAATAAAATAATAAATTTGAAACCATAAAATTTCAACTTAAACTGAAAATTAATTTTACATAAGTCAAATAAATCTTAAGCATCTCTAATTTCATTATCTTATCATCCAATTATCTTAAATTAACAAATCCCTAAAATCATGTATTTGAAAAATCTTTTATTATACTCAAAATGTACCAAATAAAATTTAATTCTTCTTCACTACTAATTAAAATTAAATTTATTCCTCTCAATATATTTTATCACCTATGTTAAATATATTTACACTCATTGTAACTGCCTTAAATTTATTCTTAGTTCTTTTATCATCATTTTATATTGTAAATTATTCCATTACACTTTTTCTTTATTTACCTCTGTTAATCCTTTTATAACAAAAATTTAAGTATATAACATTTATAGTAACCACTCAAATTTTATTTATAAAATCTTTTTTTTATATTGTATATTATCCAATTACATATTCAACTTCTGAAATTTAAGGTAAGTTATATTGGAATGAAATTGTGTATTATACAAATAAAACTTTCTAATTCAATTATTTCAAGCTTGAATATTTATCCAAATCTCGAAATTATACTTAGAAATTATCCTTGAAGATAAAATTTAGGAATTAAATTTCCGATAAATTCCAAACTATTTAGAGATAAATAAATGCTCATATACACTATATATATATATATATATATCCATTCAAATTCAAATCGTATATCAGCATATGTTATAAATCCAGTCTTATTTTAGAAACTAAAATCAACAAAATTTTCCCAAATCAAAACTGTAGCAAGACTACAGAATGGTCACTTTACTTCGAAACTCGAAAATGAATGTCGGTGATGCTGCAGTCATCACCGAAGTTATTTTCCAGCGACAAAGAGAAGAGCACTAGTTTTAAACTTTAAAATTCTTTGGAAACAAATTTCTATTCCAAAATACTTTAAATAATATATCCTTTAAAACTTTAAACACCAAGTTTGAAATCCATCGGAAATTAAATTCTCGAATTCTTCTTTTACATTCATTTTAAATTTCCAAATAAATTTATAACCATGTTTTATAGTTCAATTAGATATATGAAACAATAGAAAATGATATATAAATCAAATATTATTTCTTAACAACCAATTCAAATAAAAATCCAGATAAAGATTTATAATATAGTTACAAAATTTATTTCACAAAATTTATTTCATTACTAAATTTTAAAAACATATTGTGTCAGTTTGCTCTGTTCAAGTGTTTTGGAAATCTTATCGATAGCGTTGATCAGACGAATCGATTAGAAACCCAAATCAACATCAACAACTCAAACAACACAATATATAAAACATTTTAAATATTAGTTTACAAATACACTTCAAGAATAATTTGAAGATAAGTTGGAAACAAAGATGAGATGATTAAATAACAGAATAGAGAGATGGATGAGTTTATATAAATCGCGGGCAACCTTAACCGGGTCAACCGTGACTTAAAGAATAAGATCGATGTGGATTTCTTGGGTAAATCGACATTCGATCTCAAGATGTAGAGTTCGAAATTATAAGAGATACTAGCATCTAAACCGAGGATATAGAATCTCTGGTGAATCGATGTTTAAAGGGGTTTTCCCCCTTTACAAATAAATTTGAGGTTGGCGAGACCGTGGACTCATTATGAAGATCTTTTGAAGTGGAGTTATGGGATACTCCAGAAACAAAAGAAGATAAATAGTGAGGGACATGAATGGATTTTGGAACCACAGGGAATGTTCCAAAATTCAAAGGAATCGAGTCAAAAAGGAAGAGGTTTAAACTCGAATGAAAGTGATTCTGTAAATACATTTACCCTATATACTGAGTTTTGCCTAGAGCTACCAAAGCTCTGATACCAACTGTAACAACCCGATATTTTCAACCATTCGCATCCGCACATGTCGGACTTGAATTGCTCAAAATACCGCATTGTAAATAAAATTTGGCAAATCTCAGAATATACAGTAAATAAAATCACAGATCACAGACACAGAGTATTTAATAATGCAGCGGAAGTAAAAGAAATAGTAGTTCATGAAGCCACTATATAAATATATCAGAGTTAAATAAAATACAACAGACTAAATAAAGTACAACAGAACTCTTAAGATGATAACCAAGTACAAGCTGAATAGAACAACAGAACTGGAATAGATAAAACTAGATAAGCAGATAATCTCCAGCGATTCCAATCTCCAGAAAGTGGAATCCAAATCTGTCAATAACTCAGGCTGACCCGAGCGTAAATAAAAATACAAACACTCGAGTCAGAACAATATATACTTATATAATGTAAACCAACTCAAATGAACTGTAATAAGGTACAAGTAACTTAATGGATGCCTGAGACCGCCTATCCTTTAAGGATCCGTTAAACTATTTACTATGTAGTAATATTTCGCTATTATAATAATGTCTACAGTAAAATAAACTTACTTTTAAATAGCGTTCCGGGCTACCCATATCACCCTTCACACATAATAGTCCCAGTAGTCCATCCAATATCATGCCATCTCCACTCCGGGTGACTGTCAGAGGATACCACACGGGCTACGGGAGAAAAACAAACTCGTAGTAAAGGCTCGGTATGGTAGGTGACACGGCACACAAGGCAATGCCAGGGTAGATATACCAATTACGCACACGGGCTGGGGGTAACGCAGCAGCCACATACGCCCACCTCGAAACACACTCCCATATCAAAATCGGAGGATGGCCATCTAATCAATCACCAGTAAGAGTATAGTATCGAAGGAATGTGTCCGATAGGAGGAATGACCTCACTTGGCCCGAGATCGCTCCTGTTTTAGCCACCTTATGCCAACTCACGGGAGTTGGGTCCACGTAAATATACCTCAAGAACGTCGCCACCATCCTACTTCATTCTGGAATCTCCACCGCGTACACGGTTAGTCAAAGTGGTTTTCGGTATCGACGGAGAGTATGCCCATATCCGATCACAGTCTCTTTGCCAACCAATCGTTATTATAACCCGTAGTTATAACTTTAAAACAATATTTTATACTTCAAAATAAAATATCATTTCAATCCAAATCTTTATCAAAATAAAGATTTAATCATTCCAAACCATTTCAATATATCATCATACCATATCTTCCAAATTCAAATATTTATCAAAATAAATATTAAATCATTTCTAACCATTTCAATATATTAAATTATCCTATCCTTTCAAAACTTCCTTTCAAATCATTTTAATATATTAAAATTCATAACCTTTCAAAGCTTCATTTCCAAATTATCATATCTTTCAGAATTTCTTTTCAAATCATTTTAATATCGAAATATCATATCTTTCAAAACTTCATTTTTTTTCAAATCATTTAATGTCAAAATATCATATCTTTCAAAACTTCCTTTCAAATCATTATTCATTTTATTCAATTTAAAATACCAATTCAATTCACATTTCAAAACAGTTTATATTTCAAAAATCATTTTAAATCATTAAAATGAAGTTATTATATTTAATAATTAAAGTATTAAATTTCCAAAATTTTCAACTTCCAAAGTTCATTTATTCACTTAAGTTTATCAAAACAGTGAAAATTCACTTTTCGCAGCATTTAGAAAACGCTATGAAAATTTACATTCAAAACAGTTCAATTTAACAAAAGACAGCATTTTAAAAATGCTGTAATAGGGTTTACTTAAATTTCAAATAACTTAGTTAAATTCAACAATTATAGCACTTACAAAGATTGCTATAATAGCCTTTAATTTAATTTAGCTTTTTAGTTCATTGTCATCAACTACAGCATTTACAAATACTGTAATATCATTTACATTGCAATTAATAGCATTTCAAAAATACGGTTAATTAACTTCAAATATTCAATATAATTTCACAACCAATTATAATTTTATTTAAAACATTTTTTTTATAAAATCATACATTTTCACATTTATAAACAACATTTAATTTTCCTTAAGTTCATGATTTTATAAAGTTAAATTTCCATTCAAAAATCAAGATTTAATAATAATTCACTTGTTAAATTTCAACATTCAAATTTAAATTCATTGAATTAAATTTCAACTTAACACTTAAGTTTAAATTTCAAAATATAACTTACTTTCAATTTTATTCACTTAACTTAAAATTCACTTTTAAGCCAAATTCACAAATTCCCATTTGGTTATATTTCAAAATTTCAACTTAAATAATCATCCCTTTCATTTTTTTTAACTTTACTCAAAAATCATTAATATATTATAAAATCATTTTAAATTATTTTAAATTCAAATTATCATAAATTTATCATAATTTCATATTTAATTTAATTTCCAATTATAATTAAATCAAAATTTCCAAAATAACTTACATTTAAATTTTCTAACTTTTCCATAATTTATTTAACCTATAAATTTCCAAAAAATCAATAATACTTTACAAAAATCATTTTTAATTATGTTTTAAATCAAAATATTATAATATTTACATTTCGAACATATTTTTAAAAATTTTAGAAAAATATATTTTAACTACGGGTCTGTATATAATTTTCTAGCCTAGGTAAAGTGATACGGGTAATGTATCATTTCAACTCGTAATTTACAAAGAAAATCCAGGTTTTATCATTTCAAACCCGCAGTCCCAAGTAAATGAAATAAAATGAAAATCGCTCAGGCCTATCATTTTAGCCCATAACGATTTTCCTCTATTCTAAAGTCCGTTCGGGTATGTATCATTTCAACCCATAGTGATTCTAATCTAAAGGGAACTTGCAGTGTGATAAACTGATAAAAATAACAGAACAACATAATATAACAGTAACAGATGTTATAATAGGTGTTTAAGCATGGGTGAACATCATATAATCATAATATAGCATATGTAACATGTTAATGCATTTTACAGATTCAAAAGGGGTCAATTTACTAGTTATATATGTACATATTGTCTGGTGAGGATAACTCACATGTTTGAGCTGGAGACACAACAACGAATGCACGAATGAGATCCCAACAAGAACGATAACACGACACAAAGATGAGTGGGAGAGCCAAAGTATCAATTCCCTTAGATACATTCAACAAAACAAGTATAACAACACATAAGTTTCAACACAAAATACCATTAAACAATGATAGAATTGGATGCATAAACAAATCCAAAGTGTTTGCACTTGCTTTCTACCACCTATGCTTCAGCTCCAGATCTGAAATGGCACGGCTAAAGGCATGGTTTGGATCTGGTCTGGGTTCCTATAGGTCGGCCTAGCATGGGAAAATGATGGAGCAAAGTATGGTAGAGAGATAGGTGCATGGAACTAACACTACAATGCAACTACCATGGATCCTATGCAACATATGGGTTCGGCCACAAGCTAGCATGGTGCGGCCATCACTGTAGTGGGCTGTAGGATGGTGTGGTAGCGGGTTCCAGGTCATCCATGGATGGTGGAGGTGGAGTAGGTGGCGGCCAACGGGTGGTTGAAAGTGATGAAGGCATAGGTGATTGGCTATGGTGCATATAGGTGAAGTTTGTGTAGATATTGTTGGATTTGGTCACATGGGTGCATGGCCAGTGGCTTGGGGCTGTAGAGGAGGTGGTGGAGGCTGGCTTAGGTGGTGGTGGTGGCAGCCATGGTGAAGGAGGAGCAAGGGGCTGAGCTACAAGGGTGAGAAAGCAAGTGAAAACAACATAAACAAGTAGAAAATCAATGGAAAAGAAAAAGAATTTTACCAAACTCTTGGAGATGATGGAGGCTAAAATTTTCAGAGATGAGGAGGAAGAAATTTCGTGAAAAATGAAGAAAAAAAAATATGGCTGAAGATGGTATAAGGAACAGCCCCAATTGAATGCATATGATGAAATTGAAAAGGCAGGGAGGTGAAAAGTCAAAGGTAAATGAAAGGTTTTAAACTCTTCATATTTCTCTAATTCTTTTTGTAATTTTAAATACATTTAAAATACTTATAAATAAAGATAAAATAAACTCAGAAATAAATTAAACAAGTAAACAAAATAAATAAATATTAATTACATATAATTTAATTAATAAAACATATACATATATTTTTTACTTATGCTACGATATATATTTACATACATTTATACACACACATGGTTTTAGAAATATAGATGTGTGTGTGTATTCCCACAAGCACTATATTTTATAAACATATGCCCATATATATATATATATATATATATATATATATTCATAAGTTTGAAATTTGCCATTTTGGAGTTTATACATTCACATATGTGTGCGTGTGTATTTCCATATACTATATTTTGATAAACATGTATATTTAGAATTACATATATTTATATATATATATATTATAATCATCATAAAGCTTGTATATATTTATATATACATTTATGGATATTTTATCTTAAATTTAAATGGTGGAGTTTATGTACATTTTCAATAAAATCTATCACACCCAGGAAGTCACAATTCAAAATTTCATATATTTTTTAATCAATTTATTGTTATATATGTTTTAACTATCAGAAAATTTATCCTTTTGACTTATAAAAATCAATATTTCAATAATTATAATCATTTAATTACCTTGATATCTAGTGGCTAAAAATCTGGGTTGTTGTAGGGAACTTGTAGTGTTATAAAAATATAAAATATAACATTCAGTCATCCAATAACAACAATCAACATCCATCATGATCATCATTCAAACCAATCAATAAACGATAAAAATCAAACAGTGATCAATGACAGGTATTAACTGGCAATTAACTTCAATATTAAATTAAATGGCTATTAAATTTAATATAGGTCAAATCTATCTGGAGTGACAAACTAAATATACCAAACATCGGCCAATCAATTTCTAGTCACATCATAAATTTAATTTAATTAACATAAGATAAGTTAGTGGTTGTAAGTGGGTTAAAACACTCACCTTTGATTTCAAATTGATTTGAAATCCAAAATAAGATTCAAATTTGAACGATCTCAGAAATCATCCGAACCATTTCCATAATGTTCGGAATTCCGACACGATTCCAGTGGAGCAAACCACGCGTTAATTGGACATCGTATGCAAAAGTTATGCATATTAAAACAATGCACTATTGAAATTTATAATAATAAAAATATTAATAATTGATTATTACACATCACTCGGGTGGAAGAAGAACATGCACCCTAGAATCCTCGTTTATTTGAACCTAACCGAAGCAGTCATGAAGCCCATCTCGTCGCCACCGCTAGGGCCATTAGGGCCTGTCGCACCCTACTAAGCGTTCGCCCTGACCACCTATGACCACCTTGACCCTCCGATCTCCACCAAAGTCCACGTACGTGAGCAAAAAAGGACAGCCGTCGCCCATATCTTTGAACCCTAGTTCAATTTTTGTTGTCGATCCAGCCTTCAAATGACCAAACGAAACTACATCGATGGACTCCGCTCGACGATCTCTACAAACCTATACCAACGATTCGAAGATCGTTCGAAGTTGATCAAAACAAGATGGATGGTTGAGATTAAATCAAATATTTCTGAACAAATGATGATTCGAATCAAGAAACGAACAGTAGTAGTGGATTGATTTGATTTTGATTTGCAATTGAATTTGAAATTAGGGTTTCTGCCAATTGGAAGGAAGGAATGAGCATATAGAAATGTACGTAGAGAAATGAGAAATAAAAAGGCTGCTAGGGTTATAACAAAACTATTTATATTAACATGGCCCGATAAGAAAATAAACACATCGAATTTATACGAATGACAAATAGCGACCCAAAAAGCCCGTTCTGACCCCGAAACGAAAATAGGTCATCCCATATTCCAAAATAGATGTTATCGATATTTTTAAACTCAATAGAACAGGTTTCAAATCATAATTCCATCGTATGAAGAAGTTAGCTTTAAATCAGCTTATTTTAAATTGATTTTAATTGAATTGAATTAAATTGATTTCAATGTGTTTCGAGCCCGTACGATCAAACGACAAATCTGATCGCTACGAAACTTGAAATATTACAATAATTCACCATTATGGATCCAATGAAACTGATTTCGTCGAAATTCAAGACATTAGCCAAAATGGCTATTTTCACACTAAATAAATAAATTATTATTAAATTGATTAAATCGCTTTTCAATTATAATTCTACAATTAACAAATTTTATCATTTCGAATTACACAGAAATTAACAATCTTTTTAAAGCCAATTTTCCATTTTAATTTCAATGTTAATTATTTCACAAATTACAGTGTTTAATTCCAATTGTAATAAATCCATTAATTATAATTTTAAATTCCAATAAATTGATTAAATTTTATTTCAATCTTTTTATTCAAAACTTGTGGAAATAGTTAACATTAGTTTACATCATATTGCATTAATATCTTACAATTATCATCTTTTCCCATATTATTTGCAATATTTCAATTATATCGAATTTTTGTCTATTTTCTCAATAAATTCGTTTATCTTCGTTTTATTCTTTTCATTAAATCAATCATTAGTGCCTTTTGAATGTAATAGACCTATCTGTACATTTTATTGCATTCACATTTACAGTTATCATCTTAACTCATTTTAATGTAATATTTAATTAAAATTGATTTCAAATTTAACTTAACATATTAAATAAATAGGTAGAATATAACAATTGTCACCTTTTCCTAAATTTAACGACATTTATAGGTTTATTATCTTCAACAAATGTTATAACTACTTACACAACACTGATTTTATAGAATTTCAATTAATCGCATATTATTTTTCCAATTAGCATAATATTAGTTTATTTCCTTATTTACAATTTATAATCAATTATAACCTTTCATTTAATTGAGATTACATTCAATTAGTCATCCATTACCTTAAATTAACATTATTAAATTTCACTCTAGTTATTATTCCCATTAATAAATCTTAAATTTAAATTTTATCACATTAGTTAAGTCACAAGTTTTTATTTCTCTCAATATTTGATTATAAACCTTATTAAATTCAATAATCTAATTATCGGAATATCACAGGTCGTTGCACGCTCCCCCACTCAAAACTTTTCATTCTCGAAAAGGGAAAGAAGAAATTAAGGAATTAATATATTCTATTCAAAGTATTAAATTTATAAAAAAATAAATTTTTATAATTAAATAAAAACATATCATTTTAAAATAATTAAATCCTTTTGTATCCAAGTTAATAAAAGTTTGAAAATATCTTTACTTTCATAAAATTTTCTAAGTCCAAAATTCACGGAAAATTTCGGCAGTCTCCTTTGCACGGAAAGGTCTGGGAGGAATAATAATATCAATAATAACAGTATATATCACATATTTCAAAATAATATATCCCAAACCACGGAAAAACAATATGATATCGCTAGAAAACCGTAATCCGAAAACGTACCTATTTGTCGGGTTAACAATGCTTATTTTATTAAACCAAAGCAGTGCTATTGCTTCCATAAACCTTATTTCACTTATATAATCCAAAAAAGTTAATAATTATATAAAAGAGGAATATTTAAGTTGTTTCAACTAATAATAGCAAAACAATCACAACATAACAATAATCATTTGCAAACAGCAGTACAAACATCATTTTCAACAAAGAAAACAATCATCCATCCATAGCAACTAAAACAAATGGTTTGTTCGAGTTCAGAAACTTTTAATCGTATAAAATGATAAATAAACTGCTAAGTATACCGTACACTTAACAGTCTTAGATAAAAATCAATAGATCATTTATATATCCTTACACAATAGAAGTATCCTTTCCCAACCAATCCATAAGCCAAGCAAACAATAATTTCAAATAATATTTAAGTTTTATTCTTATTACTCTTTTTTCACAGTATTTACTATTCATTTTTCATTTGTTCATACAATGCTTGTTTAATTACCTTACATTTATCACTTACAAAATTCATTTCCCATTCATATGTACAATTCCATTTTTCTCCTTTCATTACTTTGCATTCACTGTTTACATAAGTTATTTCCATTCAATTATTAAAAAAATCAGTAAACTCATTACTTAAGTATTACATACATTTTATTTCAGTTACTTCATGTTTACTATTAATTTGTTTTCCTTTTTATACCAGTCAATTAATTCTTATTTAAATTTTTACTTTATTTTCTCTTTTCCCATTTATTTCTTTCACCTACAGTATTTATTTTTCTATTTACTTTAATTACAATTAGCTTCAAATATCACTTAAGTTTTATAATCATTATTTACAGTATTCACCTCTACCATTAAATTTGATTATAAATAGCTTAAAATGTGAACTTAAGTTTATAATCATTTTCCTTACAGTGTTCACTTTTCTATTAAATTTCATTAGTAGCATTTCAAACTTTTAACTTAAGTTTATAGAAATTTATCATATTAGAATTCTTATTGATAGAAGAAATTCCATTGAACACTTTCATTTTCTAAAGTTTTCTTGTATAATATTCTATTACATATTCTTATTAACATTTCAACTTATAATATTTTGGTAAGTAATATATGTCTTTTAGAATGTAATTGAATGTTACATAAGTTTATTTTATTTTATTTTAGTTAACAAAATGTTCAATATTTACATTTTCTTATTTTGATTTCTTAATTGATAAGTGATAACCTTCAATACCCTTACATTTCATTAATCCCTTAACATCTGAATTATTATTTTTCCATTTTAGCAGCCTCCAAATAGTTAAGGTTACATTCTATTGCAATAACTGAAAACTACTAATCATTAGAAAGCTTTAAGAACAAAATCCCGGATTAATTCAATCAAATTGAAAATAATATTTATATATATATTCATCTTTTATAGATCAAATTATATTTAGAAAATTTTAAGATTCCTAATCAAAAAAATGTGCTGTAAAATTACTACAATGGTCTTCTATAACGTTTGCGATTTTTCGTCCGCGAAAACCGACATTAATACGTCCACTGTATCAACTGCCGAGCAATCGAAAGCCGAAAAACCGAACCGTTAGGGTTAAAGAAGAAGAAAACGATAGAAGAAGAGAGAAAAAGATAGAACATGACAGAAACAACAGAACAATATCAGAATCTCACAATTCGCAGCGGAACAACATATAATAGATAAATGAATAATCTTTAAACAAAGAACTATATCAGTTATTACATTACATTACATTACATCATCAGAGTGTACAACAACAAACAACATCGACAGCGAAAAAGAAATATAATATACTAGTAATACGCCATGCCATCCAGCTTGCCTCCAGCAACTCCTGAATTCCAGAATATCCTGATAAACCTGTCTCTTGACTGCCCGTGTGGAAATTGGTGGGCACCCAGAGTTTAGGAAGGAAAACAATAAACTCCGAGTGAGTCATGTGACTGGTGTGAGAACTAAAACAGTTTATTTTTCTTTAAAATCAAAATAGAGGAATATTTTTAAAGTCAATTCGCAATGCTTTTAAAAATGAGACTACCATAAGGCCTCCCGCACACACACACAATGCAAACGCAGAATCGGAGGAGATTTCTCCTTATGATAGTCAAAGATGCTTGATACGCATTAAAAAGAAGCATTTGATATTATTATTAGTGCATAGTGTAGAAAACAATTTCGAAAGTAGAATATAAATCTTAGCCAGCATAGGCATTCCGCATTTATGCCTACTATAGCTACCATGTTCAATAGCAGGTTATCGCCACATTCCATGGCAGGTTATACAACTAAAACCGTACAAGATCGTATTGTTTCTTTGGATTTCCAACAAATGGTCAGGCCAAGGAACTTCCCATTGCCACATGGAAACGCCTATGGAATGACGTCCCGAGAACCAAACCGGATCTCTGCCAACACAAGGCCGGGTTACCCCTAACTGGGTAACTACTGACACGAATATGTCATCCACCGATCGTAACCGATCTATTCGAGGATCCTCGATTTCCAACAACCACAAAATTTACAGCAACAACATAGGTTAAGTATCTGGGCTCCATACCATGATACCACCTCTATCCAGAAGAAATGACATACACTAAAGGGGTGCTACCCCCTAATAACCTTGCTGCATCCTTCCTGTTTTGACCATTTCCGGGGTGTGCGGTCCGACGAAGTCTCATCCACAAAGCCACGCTTTATACAAAAGCCGTGCTTTAGGTCAACAAATGATCATAGAAATGATCACCAAGATAAATGATCAAATAAATGATCCTATCACAAATGATCAAACAATGATCATTTCACAGCAACACTCAGCATGCCACACTACCAAATTGGGAGTATATCACTAATAACCTTCAACTATATAACCTCTAAGCTCGTACGTCTCAGAGAAGGGTGTTAAGCTAAGAGAATAAATTCTCCGCCACCAACAGAAATATATTTGAAAGAAATCAGCTTTATATCTCAATTTGTAATGTCAGACATACAATCCATACAAGTCTGTTCCGGGATCGAACAGAACCGAAGGCACTTACAAAGAAGTCCTTGCATTCCGGATATTCACTAATCACGACCGGACTTCCCGTCACTAAGGGTGATAAAACCTCTATATCGGAGATCAGCCGATGTAGAGTAACTCGACGGTAATCCTTCCGTTTTCACAAATATCCGGTCTTCAACACCGGTCATCAAATGCAATCCATAACGACGTATCACATACTCGGAATGGATTATACGACCCCAAGGTCCTTTCCCGGATAACCCGAATAGTGAGCGCTTATTTAAAAATAAGTGTGGCATTCAAATTCAAGCAAATCACAACAAATACCTAATTAAAGGTAAATATTGATAGTCGGATTATTTTACTATCAATAGGCATGCTCAACATCACCAAATTCCAATTAATTTCACAAATTATTTACTTTCCAAAATATCTTTATTAGATATAAAATTTCCCACACTTCAACCATTTGAAAACAAATTTTCAAATCACTTTTCACCCATATCACCTTTGAAAACAAATTTCAATCATTTTCCTTACGCAGAAATACTCTCATTTCAAAATGGTTTATTTAGCCAATTAAATAAATCCTTAGCGATTTATTTTATATTTACGTTCCAAATCCGTAAATTTATGTCCACACTTTAAAAATAATTCAACGTTTATTTTTAAACAAATATCACTTTCTTTTATAAATTCCATAATGAATTTATAATTCCTAAATATCTATGAATATACGATTTCCCAAACCGATTTCTAATATTCATTTTCAATTTATCTTTAAAAGATAAAGTTCCAAAATATTCATTTCATATTTGAAAACATTTCCATACTTATTAAATAATAAGTAATTTACAAATCCATTCATTTTCAACACTTGGAAAATATTCAATATACTTAAATCGAAATTAAGTATATATTTCATTCCTTAAGGAAAACGTGCGCTTAACACATTTATTTGGGCCAAAACGAATGTTGCGCAAAACTTCGTTACGACAACCCAAAATCACTAGTATAGGGATTCAAAGTTTAAATAGATATATAAATCCTAATACTATATAAAACATTTCCTTTCGGAAATCATTTACTATAACAACAGTGTTATAGTCCACCATTTCCTTCTTTCTCGAAAACGTCTATTTCAACAATAAATGTTGAAATCTATGGTTTTGATTCATAATATATTTTAAAACATCTTTAAAATAATTAACTTCATTCTATAATATTCCTTTTGCCAAACACGACTATTTCATTCAATAATGTATTCACTGTCCAAAATCGTGAATATATTTCCTTTTAATAAACTTCACTGTTCAATTTGTCAAATTCAAGTGATTTCGAATTTATAAACAATGTTTATAAATTCCTTTTCTATTTATAAGCTTTGATTTATAAATCTCATTATTAACAAATTCCGTTTATATCTCATTTAAATGCCAAAATCCGGTTTATAAGATAATTACTTATAAATCTTCTATTTCACAAAATCTATTCATTTTATAACTTCACAATTTATAAATCTATAAATTCCGTTCACTTATGAAATCCATTTTTATTTCATTTTTAACACTTATAAAAACTCGTTTTAAATATTCCAATAATTTTAATTTATAAAATATCAATTTTATAAGTCTTTTATATACATCATTTTTAATAATTCAAAAATCCCAATTTAAACCAATTTATAAATTAATTAACTATTTATTTCCAAAAATCTCATTTCGGTTATATTTTACAAAAACAGTAATTTTTATAACATAAAAATTTATAACGTTTTAATTATTTAAAATGAATCAACTCAAAATTTTATAAAAACATATACTTTGAAAAATCACTTTAAAATCCTTTTAAAACCAAAAATCATTATTTTAAAACTTCAGAAATGGATCCGATGATGCAGCAGCACCAAATAGTCAATCACGACATCCAAATATCATATATCGATATGATAATCAACAAATATCAAAATATCTGTAAATAAATCAATACAGTTGAGGAATCCAGTTGGATCCCTCCAACCTGTTTCCCTGCATCCAAAGATGTTAGCACAATACCAATTCCGCTCCAGTATGGAATTATCGCGGTATATGGGATTTATAAATATTATCCGCTTAATAGGCGGTGCAATAGGGTCTCGTCCGCTATACAATGCGGGAAATCAACTCCAAGTACATAAATAACACCAATTTCATTGTTTATGAAATATCCGCGGTATATGTTTTTAATAAATAACATCCGCTTACTAACGGCGCATAATGTCTATTTTAACAATCAATAGATAACAATCATCATTCAAACATGCATTCCAGAATTTTAAATATAACTATTTAAAATTAAAATCGAAACCGATTCGATTGAGTAAGAAGTTCTCACCTTGATTTCAATTCCGTTTTAGCGATTTATTTCGAATAAAATTAAACGTGCGTTTAATTTTACCCGCTCACTAACACCAAATGACTCCAATCCAATTCCATAGCGTAGTGCTCGTCCATACGATTTCAATGCAACTGGTTTCGCGCGTTTTCGAACTTGTATGAAAAAGATATGAATTTTTTGAAGTTACACGATTTTAATATAAATAAATCTACAACATTTCTTTTTTTTTTATACACCAAACAAATCAAGGGCGAACGTTTTGCCAAGGAAAATTGCAACCACCCCTTTCTTTCTCCCTCCCCTTTGTTCCAACCAGTAAGCGCACGCAACAACAAACCCAACTACGCTATCTAGGGCTAAAATTTTCGGCCACCATCGAACGTTCCATATCGATCAAGCAACATCATTTCGAAGCACACCTCGCGCTCCACCTTCGGCATAAAGGGCTTCGAGCTCGGCCCTGACCTGACCTCGAAACGCGTGCGTGAAGTTCGGCCATTCCAGCTCCGATTGCCATCGATTCGTGCCACTAAAAACGATCACACCCGTATAGAATTGAAGCTCTCCTCACGCTCTTCCATGTTGTAGTTGAAGTTTTCTGGAAATAATCGATGGATTGCAAGAAAAAGGAGGGAGAAGGATATGATTTTCTGGCCGTTGGTTTAGGGAGGTGGCGGCTGGCTTCAAATTAGGGTTAGGGTTTCAAATGGTTGCAAATGTGGAGTTGAGGTGCTTTTATAGAAAAAACGACGAACACTATTCATCCCGGAATTTCCGAACTCCAAACGAAGCGTGCCGGTTGGCGTTTCTAAGGTTTACCCCGCGTTCCGAACACAATGGAATGTGTTTCGGGAGCTAATTCGGTCATCTGTGTGAGTTATGGCAATAAACGTTCAATTTAAAATTAAACCGATTAAACGATTTTCTAGGCGTTTTAGCTTGCACCGGACAAATGGTAAATCCGATTGACTTGAAATTTGAAACCTTACAATAATATCACATTACGGATCCGATGAAATTGGTTTCGTCGGAATCCAAGAACTTTTGAAAAATGACTATTTTAACTCGCCAAATTAATATTAAAACAATTTCGATGCGTTTCGAGCTGCCACGGTCAAACGACAACTCCGATTGCTACGAAAATTGAAATCCGATAATAACAAACTATTACGGATCCAATGGAACTGGTTTCGTCTAATTCTGAGACTGTTTGAAAATTGGCTATTTTACCGTCGATAATTAAATATTAAAATATTCAATTTTCACATATTAACTTTTAATTCAATTTTAAAAGTTCTATAACATCACTATAACTCCAGTATGATTAAATAAAATTTTACAAATCAATTTCAATCATTTTAAACTCGATATTCAATTATTTTTGTAATTTCAACTATCAAATTATCGATTTAATTACCAAATTAAATCCAATTAATGAGAAATAAATTATTCGACTTATAAATTCCACTTATTAACATTTTAAATTAATTAAATATTCAAATTTAAATTATCAAAAATTCTGGGTCGTTACATAATTCCCCCCTTAAAAGAATTTCGTCCTCGAAATTACCAAGTAAGAAAAAGTTACAGAATTCATTAACTTTCCAAAATCATTGTTAAACTTCTTACCATACTTTACTAAGTTTTCAAATCTATACTTAGTTATCCTTTTCAAAACCAATTACATCGTTTAACTTCCAAATCAAAATTAAAGTTTTCACAAAATTTTCCAATTTTTCTCAAATTTTTCTAACGCCTTAAATTTTTGGAAAAATTCGCCATAGTCTCTTTTGCGCGGCTCGATCCGAAAAAAAAAATGACAGTATATATATCACAAATATACATCTCATCAAGTGATGAGGCATCCCGCAGGGAAAAAAGTGTAAAAGTACGGTATGTAATCCGAGATATGTACCTTATTTATTTTATTAGCGAGCATATACGGCTAATATAGCGCGAAAGCGAGCTCCAAATGCGAAGCAAACGCGATCCGCACCTACTTAACACTCAACAAACAGATGAGAATCATGCATATATGAAAATAGTATCAATATACAACATATAGCAACATAACAACTTCATAATATAGCAAATGCAACTAAAGCAACAAATGCAACCATCAACCAACTCAATATTCATTCATATTCTCATTAATATTCAAGGAATTGGTTTTCCAATTTAAATCACATTTGATTTATTTACATTGGATTTTATCAACATTCATTCATATTCAATTTCAATTAGTTTGTATCAACTAATTTATGTTCAACTTAGTTCACTTCCAAATCAAATTCAATTCTATTCAAGTTTACATATTATCCATTTGAATTCAATTACATAGCTTCCAATTTCACTAATTCAATTTCATTAATACTTAATGAATTATATACAATCAATCAACAATCAAGTAACAACCAATGTTTATTCAATACAACCAAATTTATTCACTTTTCATTCAATTTGGTTCAACACATTCAATTGACTTTCATTCAATTTATTCAACTTCCAATAACATTAACTTTTAATGAATTAACACTTACATTCATTATTTCATATCCATTATTTACATTCAATTGATTTACATTCAATCCATTTGTCAATTCAATTGCTAATTCCTTTAACAATTTAAAGTTGAATTTCATTTATATAACCCAAGTTCAAATTCTTAATGACTTCACTTCAATAGTTCACTTATTAATTTACTTCGATACCAAAATTCAACTTCATTCAACATCACTTAAGTTATATTTCATTCCAAACACCTTTTGTTTTAATTTAACTTAAGTTTTCACTTATAAATCCAATTCAAATTCCAATCCTATTTAACTTTTTACCAAAGCTAAATTTATTAACTCCTATCATAAGTTCAAAACTTATTTCACTTATATTCATCATCTTATAAGTTATTCAACTTATATTCAACAATTTCTACTTGGATTTTATTGATTTACTTGTACTTCCTTTAATTTAACTCCATCCTTTAAGTTAAATTCATTCTATCAAAATTAAAATTGTATAAGTTATTCACTCATTTATCATTCCCATAAATATTTTAAATAGGATTCCAGAGTCTTTCCAACCTTTCAAAACCATTTTTGAAATCAATTCAATTATCTTTTGAATTTCAAAATCCAAATCCAAATTTTCCAATCAACTTTCTTTTAAACCATTTGGCAGCAATCCCTCTTTTGGAAACCCGAAAATAAACACCAATGATGCCGCGGTCATCATCGGAATTATTTTCCAGCGACCGAAAAGAGTTTAGAGCTTTAATTCCTTCAAAACAATTTTCCAAAATATCAAATCTTTCAAAATACTTCTTTGGAATTTCATTTCAGATTATAAATCACATTTACAAACCTTTTACTTATATAATTTCACTTCTTATATATAAGGTTATTTTACAATTGTAAATCACATTAATTATAGTTCCATACTTATAATTCATTTGCTTATACAATTCATTCTTTTACAGCTGTTGTTTTTATTTAACTTATTCAACAACCAACAATCAATTCATATACACTTTAATAATTCTGAAAAATTATTCCTTTATATACAAAATATAGTCAAGGTAAAATTATTTCATTTACCCTATTAAAACGATATCGTATCAATTTGTTATGTACAAGTGTTTAGAGATCCCTATCAACAACGTTAATTACTCATGTTGACCAAAATTCATATACCACTCAACAAACCAATCATCACAATATAAAACAATTTATACTCACTAACAAATACGCGCTCGTATCTATTATTACACTCACACTCATTCTAGAGTACTACTGACTCTATCTCTAATGAGTAATACCCAACAGAGCCATAGTTGTCGCTTAACCAAAAGCTCTGATACCAAATGTAACGTTTGCGATTTCCTCTCGACTGTCTCAGCTTACGCCTAACCAACCCCGTAAAGAGGACGTGTAGGGGTAAGAGTCTCCCGTTCGCCACCTAACCGCGAAGCGAGAACCCCTCATCACATAGCTCTAAGCTAAGCAAGACTGGTGTGAGAACTAAAACAGTTTATTTCTCTTTAAAATCAAAATAGAGGAATATTTTTAAAGTCAATTCGCAATGCTTTTAAAAATGAGACTACCATAAGGCCTCCCGCACACACACACAATGCAAACGCAGAATCGGAGGAGATTTCTCCTTATGATAGTCAAAGATGCTTGATACGCATTAAAAAGAAGCATTTGATATTATTATTAGTGCATAGTGTAGAAAACAATTTCGAAAGTAGAATATAAATCTTAGCCAGCATAGGCATTCCGCACTTATGCCTACTATAGCTACCATGTTCAATAGCAGGTTACCGCCACATTCCATGGCAGGTTATACAACTAAAACCGTACAAGATCGTATTGTTTCTTTGGATTTCCAACAAATGGTCAGGCCAAGGAACTTCCGATTGCCACATGGAAACGCCTCTGGAATGACGTCCCGAGAACCAAACCGGATCTCTGCCAACACAAGGCCGGGTTACCCCTAACTGGGTAACTACTAACACGAATATGTCATCCCCCGATCGTAACCGATCTATCCGAGGATCCTCGATTTCCAACAACAACAAAATTTGCAGCAACAACATAGGTTAAGTATCTGGGCTCCATACCATGATACCACCTCTATCCAGAAGGAATGACATACACTAAAGGGGTGCTACCCCCTAATAACCTTGTTGCATCCTTCCTATTTTGACTATTTCCGGGGTGTGAGGTCCGACGAAGTCTCGTCCCCAAAGCCATGCTTTATACAAAAGCCGTGCTTTAGGTCAACAAATGATCATAGAAATGATCACCAAGATAAATGATCAAATAAATGATCCTATCACAAATGATCAAACAATGATCATTTCACAGCAACACTCAGCATGCCACACTACCAAATTGGGAGTATATCACTAATAACCTTCAACTATATAACCTCTAAGCTCGTACGTCTCAGAGAAGGGTGTTAAGCTAAGAGAATAAATTCTCCGCCACCAACAGAAATATATTTGAAAGAAATCAGCTTTATATCTCAATTTGTAATGTCAGACATACAATCCATACGAGCCTGTTCCGGGATCGAACAAAACCGAAGGCACTTACAAAGAAGTCCTTGCATTCCGGATATTCACTAATCACGACCGGACTTCCCGTCACTAAGGGTGATAAAACCTCTATATCGAAGATCAGCTGATGTAGAGTAACTCGACGGTAATCCTTCCGTTTTCACAAATATCCGGTCTTCAACACCGGTCATCAAATGCAATCCATAACGACGTATCACATACTCGGAATGGGTTATACGACCCCAAGGTCCTTTCCCGGATAACCCGAATAGTGAGCGCTTATTTAAAAATAAGTGTGGCATTCAAATTCAAGCAAATCACAACAAATACCTAATTAAAGGTAAATATTGATAGTCGGATTATTTAACTATCAATAGGCATGCTCAACATCACTAAATTCCAATTAATTTCACAAATTATTTACTTTCCAAAATATCTTTACTAGATATAAAATTTCCCACACTTCAACCATTTGAAAACAAATTTTCAAATCACTTTTCACCCTTATCACCTTTGAAAACAAATTTCAATCATTTTCCTTACGCAGAAATACTCTCATTTCAAAATGGTTTATTTAGCCAATTAAATAAATCCTTAGCGATTTATTTTATATTTACGTTCTAAATCCGTAAATTTATTTCCACACTTTAAAAATAATTCAACGTTTATTTTTAAACAAATTTCACTTTCTTTTATAAATTCCATAATGAATTTATAATTCCTAAATATCTATGAATAGACGATTTCCCAAACCGATTTCTAATATTCATTTTCAATTTATTTTTAAAAGATAAAGTTCCAAAATATTCAGTTCATATTGGAAAACATTTCCATACTTATTAAATAATAAGTAATTTACAAATCCATTCATTTTCAACACTTGGAAAATATTCAATATACTTAAATCGAAATTAAGTATATATTTCATTCCTTAAGGAAAACGTGCGCTTAACACATTTATTTGGGCCAAAACGAATGTTGCGCAAAACATCGTTACGACAACCCAAAATCACTAGTATAGGGATTCAAAGTTTAAATAGATATATAAATCCCAATACTATATAAAACATTTCCTTTCGGAAATCATTTACTATAACAACAGTGTTATAGTCCACCATTTCCTTCTTTCTCGAAAACGTCTATTTCAACAATAAATGTTGAAATCTATGGTTTCGATTCATAATATATTTTAAAACATCTTTAAAATAATTAACTTCATTCTATAATATTCCTTTTGCCAAACACAACTATTTCATTCAATAATGTATTCACTGTCCAAAATCGTGAATATATTTCCTTTAATAAACTTCACTATTCAATTTGTCAAATTCAATTGATTTCGAATTTATAAACAATGTTTATAAATTCCTTTTCTATTTATAAGCTTCGATTTATAAATCTCATTATTAACAAATTCCGTTTATATCTCATTTAAATGCCAAAATCCGGTTTATAAGATAATTACTTATAAATCTTCTATTTCACAAAATCTATTCATTTTATAACTTCACAATTTATAAATCTATAAATTCCGTTCACTTATGAAATCCATTTTTATTTCATTTTTAACACTTATAAAAACTCGTTTTAAATATTCCAATAATTTTAATTTATAAAATATCAATTTTATAAGTCTTTTATATACATCATTTTTAATAATTCAAAAATCCCAATTTAAACCAATTTATAAATTAATTAACTATTTATTTCCAAAAATCTCATTTCGGTTATATTTTACAAAAATAGTAATTTTTATAACATAAAAATTTATAACGTTTTAATTATTTAAAATGAATCAACTCAAAATTTTATAAAAACATATACTTTGAAAAATCACTTTAAAATCCTTTTAAAACCAAAAATCATTATTTTAAAACTTCAGAAATGGATCCGATGATGCAGCAGCACCAAATAGTCAATCACGACATCCAAATATCATATATCGATATGATAATCAACAAATATCAAAATATCTGTAAATAAATCAATACAGTTGAGGAATCCAGTTGGATCCCTCCAACCTGTTTCCCTGCATCCAAAGATGTTAGCACAATGCCAATTCCGCTCCAGTACGGAATTATCGCGGTATATGGGATTTATAAATATTATCCGCTTAATAGGCGGCACAATAGGGTCTCATCCGCTATACAATGCGGGAAATCAACTCCGAGTACATAAATAATACTAATTTCACTGTTTATGAAATATTCGCGGTATATGTTTTTAATAAATAACATCCGCTTACTAACGGCGCATAATGTCTATTTTAAAAATCAATAGATAACAATCATCATTCAAACATGCATTCTAGAATTTTAAATATAACTATTTAAAATTAAAATCGAAACCGATTCGATTGAGTGAGAAGTTCTCACCTTGATTTCAATTCCGTTTTAGCGATTTATTTCGAATAAAATTAAACGTGCGTTTAAT
The DNA here is from genome assembly GCA_030765085.1 of Allium cepa. Lineage (NCBI taxonomy): Eukaryota > Viridiplantae > Streptophyta > Magnoliopsida > Asparagales > Amaryllidaceae > Allium > Allium cepa. The sequence continues at coordinate 983,741,411 of CM060929.1, read as the reverse complement.
TTTACCCGAAAATCTCACTAACTCCAAACGAATCCAATCCAATTCCGTAGCGTAGTGCTCGTCCATACGATTTCAACGCAATTGGTTTCACGCGTTTTCGACCTCGTATGAAAAAGATATGAATTTTTTGAAGTTACACGATTTTAATATAAGGAAATCTACAACATTTTTTTTTATATACCAAACAAATCAAGGCCGCACGTTTTGCCAAGGAAAATCGCAGCCACCCCTTTCTTTCTCCCTCCCCTTCGTTCCAACCAGTAAGCGCACGCAACAACAAACCCAACTACGCTATCTAGGGCTAAAATTTTCGGCCACCATCGAACGTTCCATATCGATCAAGCAACATCATTTCGAAGCACACCTCGCGCTCCACCTTCGGCATAAAGGGCTTCGAGCTCGGCCCTGACCTGACCTCGAAATGCGTGCGTGAAGTTCGGCCATTCCAGCTTCGATTGCCATCGATTCGTGCCACTAAAAACGATCACACCCGTATAGAATTAAAGCTTTCCTCACGCTCTTCCATGTTGTAGTTGAAGTTTTCTGGAAATAATCGATGGATTGGAAGAAAAAGGAGGGAGAAGGATATGATTTTCTGGCCGTTGGTTTAGGGAGGTGGTGGCTGGCTTCAAATTAGGGTTAGGGTTTCAAATGGTTGCAAATGTGAAGAGTTGAGGCGCTTTTATAGAAAAAACGACGAACACTATTCATCCCGGAATTTCCGAACTCCAAACGAAGCGTGCCGGTTGGCATTTCTAAGGTTTACCCTGCGTTCCGAACACAATGGAACGTGTTTCAGGAGCTAATTCGGTCATCTATGCGAGTTATGGCAATAAACGTTCAATTTAAAATTAAACCGATTAAACGATTTTCTAGGCGTTTTAGCTTGCACCGGACAAACGGTAAATCCGATTGACTTGAAATTTGACACCTTACAATAATATCACATTACGGATCCGATGAAACTGGTTTCGTTGAAATCCGAGATTTTTTGAAAAATGACCATTTTAACTCGCCAAATTAATATTAAAACAATTTCGATGCGTTTCGAGCTGCCACGGTCAAACGGCAACTCTGATTGCTACAAAAATTGAAATCCGATAATAACAAACTATTATGGATTCAATGGAACTGGTTTCGTCCAATTCTGAGACTGTATGAAAATTGGCTATTTTACAATCGATAATTAAATATTAAAATATTCAATTTTCACAGATTAACTTTTAATTCAATTTTAAAAGTTCTATAACATCACTATAACTCCAGTATGATTAAATAAAATTTTACAAATCAATTTCAATCATTTTAAACTCGATATTCAATTATTTTTGTAATTTCAATTATCAAATTATCGATTTAATTACCAAATTAAATCCAATTAATGAGAAATAATTATTCGACTTATAAATTCCACTTATTAACATTTAAAATTAATTAAGTATTCAAATTTAAATTATCAAAAATTATGGGTCGTTACATCTTCCTACTTTGAAACTTGAAAATGAACGTCGACGATCCGTGCACTCATCACCAAAATTATTTCCTAGTGACAAAGAGGGGAGTACAAAACATATTTCCTTCAAAATTTCTTTTTAAAACTTTTCTTTATATCACATTGGAATATTATATCAGAAAATACATTTCTAATACTTATAATATTATATTCCAAACCCTTTGAAAATAAATTTCTAAATTCCAGGACTTAAGTTCTAAAATTTCCAATTTATATTTACCTGTAAATTCTATTTTACAATCAATATTTATAAAATTTCACTATCGAACAAAAACATATCACATCCAACTATATCATTTATAAAAATTATTATTTTACACAACATATATATAATAGGTAAAATTATTTCATTTACCCATATTTCAAAACCAATATTGTGTCGGTCTGCCCTATTAATTATTTAGAAATCCCTATCGATGCCATAGCTTCCTATGTGCCGACTGGAATTTATAAATATTAAAACGAACAAATTAACACAATATAAAACCTTTTTATAACACTAACAAATACGCTCTCTCTCATATACACTCAACAACTCATTATAGGGTATTACTACCCTATTCTCTAATGATTCAGACCCCACAAAGCTAAGGTTATCGCCAATCCAGACTTTGATACCAAATGTAATGACCCACCGTTTTTGAACGATTTAAATCGACGATAAACCACACACGTCAGACTCAAATCATTCAAAAGGGAGGATTGTTATGGGGTAAATAAGAAAAAGTAGAGCAAGAAAGAAAATAGATACATGATCTCATAGCGGAATGACAAAATATAATAATCAAGTAAACAATTCACAATGTTATTTTACAAATAACATTGATTACACTTTTACAATACAGAATCAAAGTACATATAGCAATAATAAAATAAATAATGTAGCGGAATAACAGAATGCAGTGGTATGAATATATTAAATAGTAATAGTATAAATCTTCGTCTTCATCCTTCAGAAAAGCAGTGTTAAATACATTGAAAAGCTCAGACTGACCCAAGCGAATTGAAAAGAAAAAATACTCGAGTCAGAACTAAAAGATCTTATGTAAGTTAAATCAACAGTAAATAAATATGAGTGTAACGGCGTCGGAGATGTTTATGGGACTTGACATCTCATATCCAGTGTCTAAAATGAGTGAAATAACTTAAGAGATGTTCGGGATCTTCATCTCCAAAGGATCCGTTAAACTATCTACATACATAGTACAATACGCTATTATAATAGTGTCTATAGTAAAGTAAAGTATTAAAATAGCATTAAGGCATTACCCATATCCCCATTAACACATTTTATATATTCCCATAGTCTATACAATACCGTAGGCTCCTCCGTGAGGCTTACTCAAAGGGCACTCCATAGGTATGGTGCAAACCAAAAGTCATAGAAGGCGTGATATGGCATATGAACACGGCACTCGACGCAATCCCAGGGTAAACCAGGTTGGTGGAAATGCATAGCAATTACTACCGCACACTTGGAACACACTCCCATAATCAAAATCCAAGGGTGGCCACCAAATCAATCATAAAGTAATAAATATGGTATCGAAGAAGCATGTCCGATCGGATGTGCGACTTCGCTTGGCCCAGGTATAGCTCCAATTTTAGTCAAATCTAAGCTGACTCACGGGAGTCAGGGTCACGTAAATACCTCATACATGATCATTCGCCAAACCATCCTACTTCATTGTCGAATCTCCACCACGTACATAGTTGTTAAAGTAGTTTTCGGTATTGGCAGAGAGTATGACAATATCCGATCCCGGTCTCTTTAACAACCAAGCGCTTATTTCACACCGGATGGTTCTTTTAACTTTTCAGAACCATTTCGTATATCAAAATATCATATTCAATTCAAACCATATCTCTTTCGAAATCTTATTCACCTTTGAAAATCATATTGACTAATAGGTTAAATACTCATTGCAAAATCATCATGTTTGATTTAATATGTCATTTAAATCCCAATTTGGGTTATAACATTAATTAACCGTATACGCTTAATACAAACCATCGCACTTTTTTCAATCTAAAATTTAATAGATTAAAATAGATAAAATAGTTTAAAATCAATTTAAATAGTTGAAATGGATTTAAGATAGTTTTAATTAGATTTAAAATATATTAAATAGATTTAAAACAGATTATATAGATTAATATACTTAAATAGATTTAAAACAGATTAAAATGCTCTGAATAGATTTAAAATAGGGTAAAATAAGTTAAATAAGATAAAATAGATTAATATAGTTTAAATGGTTTAAAATAGATTAAAATAGATTAAAATGGATTAAATGGGTTAATTAGTTTAAAATAAGTTAAATTAGATTAAAATAAATTAGAGTAGTTTAAATTGATTAAATTGGTTTAAAATAGTTTAAAATTGATTAACTTAGTTTAATAGTTTGAAAATTTTAATAATTAGAATTCAAAAGAACATTTTATAGTTTATATTAAGAAAATAAATTTGAAATTAATATCAAATTTAACTACTTATTCCATTACAACAAATCTAGATCATATCCCGATTTCAAATCGAAATCGAATTTTAAATCTTAAAATATCAATTTTACACTATTCCAATTTCAATAGATTTCAAGGTTACAATTTCAAATTTCACAATAGCTCAATTGTGATAAATTTCATTTACACTTCAAAATTCGACTTTAAATTTAAATCGTTTAAATAATTCCCTTAAAACAATTCGTTTTATAACAATCAAATCCTATTTCAAAATATCATTTAATTGGATTCAATGTTTAAAGATCCAAAATCATTTATTTTAACCAATCCGTTGTCCTTATATAATTTTCTACCCTATGGTTAAGTGATACGAATATTTATCATTTCAATCCGCAAAGAATTTTATATATTGCAGGTGTATATTATTTCAACCCGTAATCCCAGATTTAATTTCAAATCCATGAAATCGCTCGAGTATATCATTTCAACCCATATGGAACTTGCAATGTTATAAAAATTTAAAATATAACATCCAGTCATCCAATATCAACAATCAACATCCACCACAATCATCATTCAAACCAATCGATAAACAATAAAAATCAAACACTAATCAATGACAGGTATTAACTGGCAATTAACTTCAATATCAAATTAAATGGCCATTTAATTCAATAAAGATCAAACTTAACTAGAATGACAAACTAAATATACCAAACATCAACCGATCAATTTCCAATCATATCATAAATTTAATTTAACTAACATAAGATGATTTAGTAGTTGTAAGTGGGTTAAAACACTCATCGTGGAATTCAAATTGATTTGAAATCCAAAATAAGGCCCAAATTTGAAAAGTCTTAGAATTCAACCAAAGAATTCCATTATGTATAGAATTTCGATACAGTTCCAACGAAACAAGTTGCGCATGAATCAAACCTCATATGCAAAAGTTATACACATTAGAACAATACATGATTGAAATTTAAAATAATAATAATAATAACTGATAATTACACGTTTCTCAGCTGGAAGGAGAACGCGCACCCTAGAACCCTCGTTCTTCGAACCCAACCGGAGCTGCCTTGAAGCCCTCCTCACCACCGTTGCTAGGGCCACCAAGGCGCCCTGACCACCCACGACCACCTCGACCCTCCGATCGCCACCAAAGTCCATGTACACGAGCAAAAAAGGGCAGCGCCGCCCATATCTCTGAACCCAAGTTCAATTTTTGTCATCGATCCAGCCTTCAGATGACCAAACGAACTACACCGTTGGACACCGCTCGACGATCTCCACAAACCCATACCAACGCTCCAATGATCGGTCGAAGTTGATCAAGAAGAGATGGATGGCAGAGGTTAAATCAACTATTTCTGAACAAACAATGATTCGAATCAAGAAACGAACAGCAGTAGTGGATTGATTTGACTTTTATTTGCAACTGAATTTGGAAATTATGGTTTCTGCCATTGGGAAGGAAGAAAGAGCAGATGGAAATGTACATACAGAAATAGAAAATAAAAAGGCTACAAGGGTTATAACAAAACTATTTATATTAACAAGGTCCGATAAGAAAATAAACACATATCAAATTTATAAGAATGATGAATAGCGACCCAAAAAGCCCGTTCTGACCCCGAAACGAAAATAGGTTATCCCATATGGCAAATTAAATGTTTTCTATATTTTTAAACTCAATGGAAAAGGTTTCAAGTCCTAATTCCATCGTACGAAGAAGTTAGCATTAAATCAGCTTATTTCAAATTGATTTCAATTGAATTTAATTAAATTGATTTCTATGTGTTTCGAGCCCATACGATCAAACGACAAGTCTGATCGCTACGAAACTTGAAACCTTAAAATAATTCACTGTTATGGATCCGATGAAACTAGTTTCGTCGTAATCCGAAACATTGGCCGAAATGGCTATTTTCACTTTAAATAAATAAATTATTATTAAATTTAATAAATCACTTTTCAATTACAATTTTGTAATTAAGAAATTTTATCATTTTGAATTTCACAGAAATTAACAATCCTTTTAAAGCCAATTTCCCATGTCAATTTCAATATTAATTGTTGCACAAATTACAGTGTTTAATTCCAATTGCAACAAATACATTAATTATAATTTTAAATTCCAATAAATTGATTAAATTTGATTTCAATCTTTTTATTAAATCAATCATTACTTCTGGAAATAGTTAACATTAGTTTAAATCTTATTGCATTAATATCTTACAATTATCATCTTTTCTCATATTATTTGCAATATTTCAATCATATCGAATTTTTGATGATTTTCTCATTAATGATAGTTTAAAGTCCCAAAAAATTCATTTATCTTGGTTTTATCTTTTCATTAAATCAATCATTATTGCCTTATGAATGTAATAGACCAATTTGTACATTTTATTGCATTCACGTTTACAGTTATCGTCTTAACTCATTTTAACGTAATATTTAATTAAAATTTATTTCCAATTTAACTTAACATATTAAATAACTAGGTAGCATATAACAATTGTTACCTTTTTCAAAATTTAAGCACATTTATAAGTTTATTATCTTCAACAAATGTTATAACTACTTACACAACACTGATTTTATACAATTTCAATTAATCACATATTATTTCGCCAATTAGCATAATATTTATTTTATTTCCTTATTTACAATTTATAATCAATTATAACCTTCAATTAATTGAGATTACATTCAATTAGTCATCTATTACCTTAAATTAACAATATTAAATTTCATTCTAGTTATTATTCCCATTAATAAATCTTAAATTTAAATTTTCTCACATTAGTAAAGTCATAAATTTTTATATCTCCCAAAATTAGATTATAAACATTATTAAATTCAATAATTTAGTTATTGGAAAATTACGGGTCATTACAGTACATATCATCCGTATGCAATATCAAATCTGATCACTCGCTCGATCGCACAATTTCACTACTGAACTAGTATCGTTCACACGACCACTCTAGTGCGAACTCAGATCCGCCCCCTTGATTAGAAACTGACATTCTCCTTGCATAGTCATATACCAGATAGAGAATTCCAGAATCAATCAAAAATCCATATCCAGTGTTCGTCGTCGAGAATCGAGTTGAAAAATTCCAACTCAGATCGATGTAAATCATCTCGGAATCATGTACTCGAAACTGGATCAAACCATTATGCAAATAAAGTAATATATGTACAACTTACGTATTTATTTTAATTGATTTCTTAACTATACCAAATCCTTTTTTATTCACTGATGTGCACGTAAATGTGCATATTTTTACCACCATATTTAATATATTTAAATTAAATAAGTGATCATATTGGGTATTTTAACATGTTTTAACCAAAATCCGTATTAATTCAAATTGTCACATATTTATCTTCATCTAAGGGTAAAATAGTTATTTTTATGCATATATTAATTTTCTAAAATTTAATAGAAATTTTCTATGTTGTTGTGTAGGAATTTATATTCAAACACAAATGGCTTCATGAAGATATGCATGCACAAAAGAAAACAAAGCAAATGGAAATGAAAATAATTCAAACTCATGAACATGGAGGACCCCACCTACCAACTTACCTTGATTTTCAATTAGGAGCTAATGCACATGCTAAAGGCCATCAAAGCTTCGTGAACATTTAAGTGGGAGATTATGACATGCTAATGATTACTGGTGGCTACACTACCACAAGGACATTTTGGGCATTCCCCAAAAATATGAATAGGGTTTCATACATGTATAATACCCATATGTTGCATGTAATCTCTTCCTCTCTTACTTAGTCTCTTTTTAGTTTGTTTTGGGCTTAAAATAAAACCAAGCTCTCTTCTTTCTTTTCATGCCTACTTGGCCATTTCTCTTTATGTAATTTTTTTATGCAACTTCAATACATGTTCTTTTCCTTTTCATGCTTATTTACTTTCATGTTGTAGTTTAGATTTATTTTTCATGCAAGTAGAATAGTTTTTCTTTATCTTGCTTTTTTTATTTTTATCTCATGTTGCAAGCTACATTTGTTGTTTTAATGACAAATATGAGAGGCTAAACCCCTTTAATTTAGGGGGTAATGAAGCTCTCTAATTATGTAGCTTCAACTATTTGTTGATTCATGCTCTCTTTTTGTGCTTAATGATGATGATAGAAATGGTTTACTAGTTGTTTTTGCTTTGAATTTGATAGCCTATATTGTTGACACCAAATAGGCTATGCTTAAACAATCACTAACACTAATTTCCTCTTCATCAAAATATGATTATGGCAAAAGAAAGTGATGAAATTCCAATTTGATGGTATATATTTCTAATTAATAGTTAATAGGCCATACTTAAAACAGATTTCATTTTAATTCTCTTTGTCAAGTTTCATGAAAGTTTGTAAGTGCTTTAAGGGATGTGTTATAGTTTGATGGCTTATGTTCGCTAATCAATAGCACAAATATGTCATACTTATGATAAGCACATCAATTAAAGCACTAATGACCATAAAAAAGAGATCATGATTTCATATATGTTGAACTACATGGTCTAGAGAGTGGATTTATTCTCCAAATTGCCATTTAACACTTATGTTTGCATCTCTTTTCTTTTAGTTAGTTAGCTAATTTTCTCATTTTCTAGCTTAAATATTCTCAAACTTTGGGTTAATTTGATTGAATAGAATTTTAAAATCATCATTTCTCCGTGAATCGACCCGTACTCGCGTATGTGCTACATTCGTACACCGTGCGCTTGCGGTTATTTTTAAATTTATATCCGTTCGACGGTTTTCTAAACCAATAGAATTTCCGTCGACGAACAAGTTTTTGGTGCCGTTGCCGGGGAATTGTTTTGATTTTCATTTTCTATTTTTCGAATTATTTTCTTTTAATTTTTGCGGGTTTTCTTTTAATTTGTGTGTGTGTGTGTGTTTGCAATTTAAAAAAAATTGTGTGTTCTGTGAACTTTGTTTTCGTTTTGTTGTGTGCTTTTGTTCTTGTGCGGTTTCTTGTCTCTAGTTTAATTTTGCATTTTCATATTGAAAAACAAAAAAATTATTCCATTTCATTTACAATTTACATTTCATTTTACAATTTACATTAAAAAAAACTTTGCATTGCAAGTGCTTGCTCTATGTTCTTGATCTCTGTCTGTTACACTGTTTATCAGTGCATCCCCATACCCTCTGCATTCATTAACATCATCTCACCAAGGCCATAAACAACTACACCATTGCACAATCTATTCAAACTTCATCACTTCAAACACACAGTGCCTGCCATCAGAAACTAGCATTTCCGCCTTCCTTGACAAACATCAATTTTGCCCAACCTTTCTCACTTCCTTCTTAACCACAACTTTTTCCCAAAAAACTCATCAACCACTACATTCACCACAGCTTCACTTCCAATACAAAATCTAATTACTGCATCAAATACATACACAACTACTTTCCATTCTCATTCCCATTGCCTACTCTTTCCATTGCCAGCAACTTTTCAAATGTCACTCAAACTGTGACAGTGCATCTCCTGCCTCATACCACACTTCAATTCAAACAAGTGCAACTGCATTTCTATGCACATTCCTGTGCACATCACAACCAAAGAAGCTGCCATCCCTCTTCCACAACCATTTCATATAATTCAAAAATCAGACATCACCATCCATTCAATACCACCAACCCACATCCACTTACCGTTCAACCAAGCTACATACGTCACTATAGTTCTGTACCAAAAACCAAAACTGTCACAATCCCCCTCCCCTACCACTTCATTCAACTGTCCAAACCCAAACTTCATTGCATTTGACCAAAAACACATACAAACCAAACCGGGTTCATTACAACATCAAATACCTGGTTCACTACAAACTTCCCTTATCAATCTCCACTACATATACATTTTATCCTCCTCCATAAACAAACTGCTTCACCAATCCCATAATAGACATCCATTTCATCATCACTACTCCGTCGACCTGCACAGTTAAACATCCCATTCATATCACCAAAACCGCCTCCCTGTACTATTGCCATTCTCTGCCTCACACTCCTTCACCTCAACCACGACAACATCACAGGCCTCGACTACAGACATTATCCATATCCCGCCACTGCCTTTGCCTACAAATTCACCATCCCTTTGCTTCTTGTCCACTACCACCTCACTCAACAAAATAAAATAAAATAAAATAAATACATCAACACAACATACCAACTGCCTGTACCTTCCCCTATTGCCTTCGACTCAAACCCCACGAACTTCACCAACAATCGCGACCAAAAAAAAACCAATCCCCAAGTCACAACTTACCAACCACCCCTTCGTCCTCCATCTGCCGCAGCCTCGAACCCTGGCCTCAAATTGCGAAATTGAATTGGCAAATTGTGGTTTTGAATTTGAGATAAAAAAAATCGACTCTTTCTTATTGTTGATTTTGGTTCGCTTTGAACTTGAGATTAAAAAAAAATTACGTTCTGGGTATTTAGGGGTCTGGGATAACGAAGCAAGCTGGCTTACATTTTTTGTTTGGGTCGGGTTCTTGTTATTCGGTGAAGTCTTCTTTTTTTTTTAAAAAAAATATTGTGAATATGTTTGGTTTTATGTTGTTTTGATTTAAAACTTCTTGAGTTTGTGTGTTTTCATTGTTATTTTGTCTTGTTTTGTTTTGATTTTAATTTTTAGTTTTGAGTTGGGTGTTTTGTGTTGAGTCTGTGAGCATCTGTGATTTGTTTTCGTATTTAAAAAAAATTAAAGAGTTTGATTTTCTTTTGTTTTTATTTCAGCTTGCCAAAGCAGATAAAGAAAGGAACCGCTTGCCAAAAATAATTGCTTCGCCTTGCTTGCCAAAAAAATAAATAAATAAAACTTGCTTTCTTTCTATATCTCTTGTTTTTATTCATTTTGCATTGTTGGTTGCTTGGATTTGCATTTTATAAAAAAAATTCATTCGTAGTTGCATTGTTAATACACGTTTAATTTCTGCTTTGCATCTCATCTTAGATTTTTGTTAATAATAACGGTTAGACATCGATAGCACTTAATTGTATATTGACAAGTTGTCTTCTTTGAACAATTTACTTTCTTGGTGTCTAGGCTACGGCAGAGCAATAACCATTTGTAAAAATTACGTTGATTCGTAAATATTATTGTGTTTGTTTCTTTGAAGGTACTCAAACCTTCGGCTGCGTTGCTACGGTGATTCGTGGTGCACCGATAAATCCTGTCCATTACCTGGCTGAGAACTATCTTGTTTATCTAGGACAATTTATGATTATACAATTTTGGGTTAACTTAGGATAAATCATTTGTAATTAAAACCTTGAATTCATTTAGTTGCATTAGTTCATGCATATTTAAAAAAAATCAAAATCCGAAAAAAAATGTAAATATTTCTTAACTTAGTTTTTTTCCTTTTCCTTTGAAAACTTTCAAATCAAAATTCTAAAAAATACAAAAAAAAATTTAGTTTTTTAGAAAATCCAAAATCCAAAAAAAAATATAAAATCTTTTCGAAAGAAAAAAAAATTTGAAAAATCAAAAACACAACAAAAATCAATTTCCCTTTTGAAAAATAAATTCTATTTGTAAATATTTTTCTTTAAAAAAAACATTCTTGAAAATGTCCGAGTTTCCCCACTTACGTGAATTTTACAATAGCTGTGAAAATCAATATAATCCATATAATTTCACTCAAAATTCTTATGGACATTTTAACGACAACTATTTTGTAAATAATTCAAATTTGAACAACAAAGTTTTCATAACGACGATCAACCCTCGAATCTCGAAAATAGCATTTCGTCTTTACTTGACTTCTCTACACAACAAAACCAAAATATAAATGATTTGTGCGATTCATATTTGTGTAATAACTTAAGTCAAGGATTTCAAAATATGAATTCAATTCAAAATTCAAACGGTTTCGAGTATAGCCCATTCCAATTCAATTTCAGACTTCAACATGAGTTTCAAAATCAAAATGAAAATGTGAACCAATTTGTAAATAATTTTGGCAATGTGAATAATCTCAACCATGATACAATTGAAAACTTTGGTTATCAACAAATTCAAAGTGAAAATTTTCAAACTAATAATCATGAATTTGACTTTGTTGAGAAAATGGAAAAAGATAACGGGGATTTATTACACGAAAAATACAAAACTTTTCGTGAAAATCATAATCAAATCTCAACTTACGAAGAATCAAATAATAATCTACCGTTTATCAAAATTTAAAATTCTCGTTCTCAACAAGTCCAAATCGAAAAATTTCAAGTTAATAATTACTAATTCGACTTTGTTGAGCAAATGAATGAAATGTACAATGATCACATGGATTTGGTGTTCGAAACATATGAATCAACGTGATAATCATACTCAAATTCCAACGTGTGACAAGTCAAGTGATAATCCACCTTTTACCCAAATCGATGATTTTCAAATAACAATTTTCGAAATTGAAAACGAAAATCTTAACGAAGTTGTTGAAAACATGGTAATTGAGTTGGATTTCAATTATTTTGAGGGTGTGGAACCAAATTTAAAATTCAATCTTCCTTTTCTTGATTTCGAGAATTTGAATACAATAACTTTGGATTTTGAACTTGAGATACGCAATGAAGTTGTTGATAATCCAACAAAGGAAGATGAATTTAACGAACACGATTCCTTTGGACTTTTTGAAGATGAGTTGTTGGATTCCAAAGGGGACAATTTACATCACCATTTTGAAATCAATAATTTTGAAGAATTTTTCAATGACAAACTTGAATTTCAATTTGGTGAAAATAAACTTGAATTTCAATCAATCGTTATATCTACCCTAAAAATCATCGAAAATAAAACAACTCGTACGATTTTTAATAAAACGACATTCGTTTTTTCAAATCCACATTTGACTTCGAAATATTTTATGGTTTGGTTTTTCGAGCTTAAGTTGTGTCTCGTATACTTGATGAGACAAATAAATCGGTCTTTGGAAGACCGCTTTATTTACTTTTTGGCAACATACTTTATGATGCCATGTAAATACATTTCATTTTCATGTAAATAATAATAAACATTCCTTTCACTTGGGTTGACTGTGGGGACACTGTGAAAATCAAGTGTAGGGGGAGACTCATCTTCTTCTTGATTTTTCAGGATTAATTTTTCATTTTTCTTTCAAAAACTCAAAAAAATCCAAAAACAAAAGATTTTTCTAGCTTTTTTGATTTAATTTTAAAGAAACGCTATAGGATAAATATATGGTTTTGGTTTATTAAATTGAAACTATTGAAAATTTATTTGTCTTAACAAAAATAAAAATGAAGTTTGATTATAAATAACAATGGTTTAACTAGTATATAGGAAGATTCATACGTGTTAATTATGAAATACATCCTAATTGAAAATCTTTGTTTTAAAAATGGTGAATTTAAAGTAAAGGATATAACTTTTTTTCCCTTCTAAGTTAAATGGTGCTAAGATGATTTTGCAAAACTCACTCTCTCTTAAAAAGTATTAAAAAATAAAAAAATAATAACATCCAAAGTATTCACTCTCATTTAAAAGTCCTCACGGTTATGCATGGGTGAATTACATGGAATCTTTGATTATGTGCTTTCATACTCATTTAAAAGTCCTCACGGTTATGCATGTATGGAACATACGTAAAAAAAAGAATAGACTTAATAAGAACCACCTATGGCCGATAGGTGTATGCACAAAAGTATATGCACTCGCCATGCTCTGTACTCCCCTCACATAAGCTCGAAAGACAGTGAATGGGTGGTATATCTGGCCTCAGTTTACCTGAGGTAGGTGTGTAATTTTTCTTGCAAATAATGAGAGAGCAAGAAATTGAAATCCTAGCACTATTTTTACTTAGTTGATTTGATTTGTTATTGAAAAGAAATGAAAATACCACTTTGATAAACTTTGATAATCGACTAAGAATACTTTTCATAATTACACTTTGTTTTCAACCGAAACAACAAGTTAAACTATAGTATATTTATGATAACTTCGTCTTTATTGGAAACTTTGACAAGTGAATGACTTAAATTTCAAGATAATGACCAAAACCTATATTTAACTTATTTGTATTGATTTAAAAGTAAGTCCTTCATTTGTATATATTTTCAAAAACTCGCATTTATCTCTTTGTAAATAAATCTTGCATTTTGTAAATATTTTCGTCCTGCATTTGGATTTTGTGGGCAGTATCCCCTGAAAACCCTCACGAGACAACACTCGTCCTACTGGGGACACCTAGAGGTTTAACGGCTTTTGCATACGCTCAATGCAATCGTGCACCCTACGAAAATGGATTTATCTTAGTTTTTCTTTATTCGAGGACGAATAAAAAGATAAGTGTGGGTATTTGATGTGCGCGTAAATGTACATATTTTTACCAGCATATTTAACCTATTTAAATTAAATAAATGATCATATTGGTTATTTTAACATGTTTTAACCAAAATCCATATTAATTCAAATTGTCACATATTCATCTTCATCCAAGGGTAAAATGATCATTTTTATGCATATATTAATTTTCTAAAATTTAATAGAAATTTTCTATGTTGTTGTGTAGGAATTTATATTCAAATATAAATGGCCTCATGAATATATGTATGCACAAAAGAAAACAAAGCAAATGGAGCTGAAAATAATTCAAACTCATGAACATGGAGGACCCCACCTACCCACCTACCTTGATTTTCAATTAGGAGCTAATATACATGCTAAAGGCCATCAAAGCTTCATGCACATTTAAGTGGGAGATTATGACATGCTAATGATTACTTGGTGGCTACACTACCTCAAGGGCATTTTGGGCATTCCCTAAAAATATGAATTTGGGTTTCATACATGTATAAATACCCATATGTTTCATGTAATCTCTTCCTCTCTCACTTAGTCTCTTTTTAGTTAGTTTTAGGCTCAAAATAAAACCAACCTCTCTTCTTTCTTTTCATGGCTACTTGGCCATTTCTCTTTATGTAATTTTTTTATGCAACTTCAATACATGATTTTTCCTTTTCATGCTTATTTACTTTCATGTTGTAGTTTAGATTTATTTTTTATGCAAGTAGAATAGTTTTTCTTTATCTTGCTTTCTTTTTCTTTCTCCTTTTCTCTCATGTTGCAAGCTACGCTTGTTGTTTTAATGAAAAATATGAGAGGCTAAACCCCTTCAATTTAGGGGGTAATGAAGCTCTCTAATTATGTAGCTTCAACTATTTTTTGATTCATGCTCTCTTTTTGTGCTTAATGATGATGATAGAAATGGTTTACTAGTTGTTTTTGCTTTGAATTTGATAGCCTATATTGTTGACACCAAATAGGCTATGCTTAAACAATCACTAACACTAATTGCCTCTTCATCAAAATATGATTATGGCAAAATAAAGTGATTTGAAATTCAAATTTAATGGTCTACATTTTTAAGTAATGGTTAACAGGCCATACTTAAAATAGATTTCATTTTCTTTGTCAAGTTTCATGAAAGTTATTAAGTTCTTTAAGGGATGTGTTATAGTTTTGTGGTTTATGTTGGCCAATCAATTGCACAAATATACCATACTTATGATAAGCACATCAATTAAAGCACTAATGACCATAAAAGAGAGATCATGATTTCATATATGTTGAACTACATGGTCTAGAGAGTGGATTTATTCTCTAAATTGCCATTTAACTCTTATATTTGCATCTCTTTTCTTTTCGTTAGTTAGCTAATTTTTATCATTTTCTAGCTTAAATATTCTCAAACTTTGGGTTAATTTGATTGAATAGAATTTTAAAATCATCATTTCCCCGTGGATCGACCCGTACTCGCATACGTGCAACATTCGTACACCGTGCGCTTGCGGTTATTTTTAAATTTAAATTCGTTTGACGGTTTTCTAAACCAATAGAATTTCCATCGACGAACATTCACATTCACTTCATTCTCATTTATTTTATTCACGTTTAATTTGTCTACATTCAATTATTCACATTGCATTATTCACATTCACTTATTCACTTAGTATATTTCTTTCAATGATAATTTCACTTAAGAACTATTCCATCAACTTTTCTTAAGTTTACTATAAACATTTTATACAATACTTCTTTTTTCACTACCACTTCACAACTTAAGTCCATATCCATTTCGTTAATCCATTACAAATCGAATTCAATTCCATTTACCTCAATCTATTGTTATATTGAATTCTACCGACTAACATTCCAAAGCCATATTCAATTCACTTATTTATTTAATTAGCTCACTTCATCAGTCCATTTCAAATCTTAATCAATTTCCTTTCGAAAATCATTTATCTCATCTCATTAATTCACTTCATTTGCCTTTACTTAAGTCAAATTTCCTTTCAAAATTCATATTCAACAATTTGTTTTATCTTACTAATTCTCAAAATTTATAGGTTATCAAACTTATTTTCTCGTATTTTCATAAAATACTCAATGAAAATTTCTAGAGTTTAAACACCTTGTACCTATTTATTTCAAATCAACTTGAAATCATATATATATAATCCCCTTGGTATATCAAATCATTCTTTTGGATTTTAAAATCAAAAACTAGTTTTACCAAAACAAAGCTCCCATGGTAGCAATTCCTCTCTTGGAAACTCGAAAATGAACGTTTATGATGCTGCAGTCATCACCGAAATTATTTTCCAGCGACCGAAGTGAGTTCAGTGTTTTCTATCTCTTTAAAATCCTTTTTAAATATTTTTATTCAAAATATTTCCCAAATAATATCATTATTATTTTCCAAAACTTTGAAAAACCATTTCCAAAACCAACGGGATTTAAATTCCCAAATTCACAGTTTTAAAACCCTTTTTACTTATAAATCATATTTATAATATACTTCTGAAATTTCAATTCCTTTCCATTTATAAATCACGTTTATAAACCATATATTTATATAATCCCACTTTGGTTATATAAAATCATCTCTTTGTTTTCATTATAATAATAACAACTTTTATTAGAACATAAAGAAAAATGATAATAATCAAATGTTATCATTCTCTAACAACCAAGCACACCATACATACATAATAATTTCTGAAAATTTATTCCTTTATATATAAAATATAATAAAGGTAAAATTATTTCATTTACCCAATTTCAAAACAATACCATGTTGAATTGTTCTGTTCAAATGTTTAGAGATCCCTATAAATAACGTTAATTACTAGTATTGACCAGAATCCATAAGCCACTCAATAAATCAACCAACACAACATAAAACATTTTTATATCACCAACAAATACACGCTCGTATATATGTACATATACTCAAACTTATTCTAGGGTGCTACCCTATATCTAATGAGTGCCCCTCCAAAGCCAAGGTTCTCGCTTAACCTTCAGCTCCAGTACCAAGTGTAACGATCGGGAATTTTTGACCCTCGAAAATCGACACTAATACGTCCACTGTATTACGTGTCGAGCAATATAATGCGGTAAAACCCAATTATAAGGGAAAAAGAAAGAAGGAAGAAGATAGGAGTAGAAGAAGAAGATCGGAAAACAAAACAACAACACATAATCTCATAATCGCAGCGGAATAATATATAATATGCTATCAATAATCTTTATAAAGAGAAACTATTAGATACATACATCCATAGAGTACAATAACCAATCACAATCATCAGCCTAGACAGTTACAACAATCTGTCCTCACACTGATGATTTCAATACAAACAACGAAAAATAAACATATACATGAGTACGGCTTGAAAACCTTCAACATGTCTTCTGAGCACTAATGCATCCAGAGCAATTTACAAATATACTCTGTCTCACCCGAGCATTATAATAAAATAACACTCGAGTCAGTCTGGAAAACCAACGTGAGAAAGCACTTCCAATTGGATTTAACGTTATAAGAAAATCTTTGAAATCAAAGTATCTTGTAAGACCACATCGCACATAAACACAGACGGGCTTTTACCTTACAATAACCAAAAAAATTTCTATAGAATATCCATTTATATTATAACAATTTTATGGGTCAAAGTAAAATATGAATATAGCCGAAATGCTTAAATCTCATGTTTTCGCAAAGTTGGGCACAACTAAGTCCGTACGACACTTATTGGAGAATGGATTCCATGCTATGACAAGTTAAGGAACTACCTTTCGAAGGTACATCTCTAGATAAATGCACCTGGGTCTGACAAGAACATCTTGTACCCTTGCCATATAGGACTGGCCTACCACTTGACTAGTAGTACCGAATATGATCACCCCGCTTGGGCCCCCAAGCATACAAGAAGAGATAGTAATCGATCTAGATTTAGAATGATCATACCCTGATGGGAGCTACCCATTTGGCCCTACTGCATGCCTTAATTTTTTCATTTCTTGGTTGATTAGGCTCGAGGCTACGATTTACCTTTTATATAGCACTTTCCACTTGGAATGTTAATACTTCCTTCCAAGCAATAATGTAATACCGGCATTCATCCATACAAGTTCGTTATGGGGCTGAACGAAACACTAGAGAGCTCCGTCTCCGATTCCATCATTTTCAAGATGTCTTCACTTCGAATTTCATTCGTTAGATTGAAGTGGTTTTCGGATAACATACCCGATCTCATTCTCTTCGAAACAACTTTTTGATAATTCTCGGTAAACTCAACCTCGGTTCTTTAGGAAATAAAGAGTCAAAGATAATATCGGAGATTACCTCCTAACCGTTAGTGGACGAATTTCTTTATCATTGTCCTAGGAGAATGAAATGAGATTTATACTCGCAGTCGACATCATTGGAGATGACTGTGCCATATAACTCACATGTTTCTTCTAGACATTTCAAAAGTTATATTTTAGGTCCAATTTCGACAGTCGATTATTTAACTATTGAATAACAACATTCAGTTAGGAATTTATTTCACAGGAAAAACCAACATTGCTTAGGCACATAAGAAATCACTAATCTCCTTTAATAAATCTTTCATTTATTAAAACCACTTTGTAAATTACTTTTATATAAATTCATTTACAAATATATACTCATAAATCCCTATATATCAATACATAGAAAATATTCACATACTTATCTCCATAGTATAAATATATTTTCAAAATTGAGAAAGATCTCCTTTTTATTGGATTCAATAATCATTTAAATTCCTTAAAAATCTCTAAAACCAATTTTTATAGTCTCTGAAAATAATTAATAAACTATTTAATAAAATTCAATCACTAAGAAATTATTTTTATACATTTTTTAATCATTTATAAATCCTTTTAAATCCATAACCCATTTATTATCCCAAAACACCGTTTTAGAAAATAAGTCCCTCAACTAAACATTTGTCACAAAGCATGTAACCATTTCAAACATCTTCTTACAAATCAATGAACCAGTTTCTTAAACTTGTTTTACAGATATCTATCCATTCTTAAAACTCTTTCACCTTGTAAGTAATCATCCCTTAATTCTTTAAACCATTTTGTAAACCCCTTTATAAAATTCAAGTCTTTCAACTCTATCCATGGTTCTCGAACATATTTATAAACAAATAAAGATCATTTACTTCTAAACAGTATTATATAAAAATAATAATTAAAATTAAACTTATGAATAAATAAATAAATAATAATTATAAATCTTAAATATCTTAAAATAATAATTAATCATTTTAAAAACAATAATAATTAATCTTTACCCTTATTATAAGTAGTCATAATTTATTTTCAAAACCTTATTAATAAATCCTTTTTATTAATTTCAAACCATAATTATTCTTAAGTAATTACTGTTTTCGAAGATATTAACATTCTGATAAATACTTTAAAAAATATTAGTTATACGCAAATAACTTTTAAAACAATACTAATATAATTAAATAACTTTAAAATAATATTAATATAATTAAATACTCTAAAATAATATTAATATAATTAAATACTGTAAAATAATATATTAATATAAATAGATAATCTTTGAAACAAAATATTAATATAAGTATATAATCTTTAAAACAGTATAATATAAATAGATAATCCTTTAAACAAAATATTAATATATAAGTAGATAATCTTTAAAATAGTATATTAATATAAATAGATAACCTTTAAAACAACATATTAATATAAGTAGATAATCATCAATATAGTATATTAATATAAATAGATAATCTTTAAAACAAAATATTAATATAAGTAGATAATCTTTAAAACAATATATTAATATAAATAGATGGCCTTTAAAACAAAATATTAATATAAGTAGATAATCTTTAAAACAATATACTAATATAAATAGATAATCTTTAAAATAAAATATTTTCGAAACCTAAATTCGGATTTTAAAATCATTTCCTGTCTCAAAAACTAAATCCAACTCAATGGAAATTTATAGTATTTTTAAAACACTAGTTTGAGGCCAATAGCTACCCAAAGCTTAACCAATATCGATATTGATTTTATATCACTACTGGGTTTTAGTTTTCAAACATATAACAATGTTATAACCATAGTGTCCATAATAAGGTACATTATTCAATAATCCATAAAAAGGAATATTATGGAAACAATTCAAAAATAGCGAGGAATCCCGTTGGATCCCTCCAATCTGTCCCACTGCATCACAATAGTATATAATCATAAAATATTAATCAACCGCTTCGAGGCGGGATTCATATACAAAGGGTCATCGGCTCTTACACGGAAACGTAATAGGGTCTCATTCGCTCCAATAGGTTGGAATTTTCAATCCAACTAATATAAATATAGTGATTCATTCAAACACGCATCCAATAATTTTTATCAAATATATATATCATACTAGTTAACCAAAAAGATGTGTTTAACTCACCAAAATTTTCTGTTGTCACCGAAGCGTCCTAGTTTCATCTAAATTCGAATGACATTCAAATCAAGTGTAAAATTTAGCAACTTCCAACTCCTACCAAACCAATCCCAAAATACAGTTTATGCTGATACAAGCACAATGCAACATATTGCGTTCGAATCCGATCTAAAACGAGTAAGTTATAGTGTTTATAAGATTACATAATTAAAATTAAATTCAAATCATTTAATCACAAATTAGTTAACCTTGTTTTTAAAATAACCCGTCCCTAATCCCCTTAGTCCCCGTATCGTCTCCAGTTCGCATGAAGGCATCTCATTCTCCCCATCACCTCTGCCTCCAACGACCACTAGGTGATGTTGCAACTTCATCGTCGAACCCTTAGACCGTGCCAAACCCAATAACGTCAACGCGACCACCTTTCTCTGCTTCCTCTGCCATGAATTTCTATAAAACCACCTTCGACACTTCCTATCTCACCTTTGCCTCCAAACTCATCACGCCGCTGCACCCACACAATAGCACCCCCTCGTTACCACCGTCTTAACCATACCGCCCTCATCCTCCAGCTCCACCGAATTTGACGTGCCGAAGTCAGAATTAACTTTGTCGTTCATCTCAAAAATTACACTACCACACCGCACTATAGCCTAATCCAACCATCCACATCCTTCCTCAACCCACGCCGACCATCTCCCTAGTTGAACTCGAGGCCTGATATGGCATGTGGTGGTCTAAAATCATGACGACCGTTAGATGAGGCTGTTATTTAAAAAGGAGATGAACCTTTTTATATATTTTTTTCTCTGTTTTGATATAAAGAGGGAAGGAGCAAACTTAAAAGGAAAATAAAGGGAAGGAGGTATGGGATGAAAAGTGTGGGTATGGGTGAGAGTATGGATAGTGTCATGGCTAATATACACACACACACACACATACATATATTACATATATTATTTAAATTTTAAATTATCAAGCTATGTTCAAAAATTTCAAACCCAAACGAGGCGTGCCGCTAAGCGTTCTATATGTATATCCCTATTCTAAATGCGATGGAACTTATTCCGAGATCTAATTCGATCATATGCAGAAGATAACTTTCTGAACCCAATTATTATATTAAATTTTCAATATTAAATTCTACGTGTTTCGATCTCACACGACCAACCGATACGTCGATGGCCACAAAAATCGCTAGCATAAAATAATTTATTATTACGGATCCGATGAAAATGGTTTTGTTGGAATTTGAGACGGTGCCCCGAAAGGCCAATTTCACTCATTAATTAAAATGAATTATTATAAAAAAATTGATCACTTTTAAATTTCTATAAAAAGTTCTACTATCTTCGTTCCTATAAAATAGAATTTAAATAAATTTTCAAAATCATTTTCATTCTCATAAAATCAAAATTCAATTATTTTAAAATTCCAATTATTAAATTCAACAATTTAATTATCAAATAAATCGCTATATTTGAAATCCAAGTTATTTAACTTTTAAAATTAACTTTCCAATATTAAAATTCAATTAAATATTTCAAATTCAAATGACTAAAATTCTTGGTCGATATGGTGTTACAGGTGTGCTCCTTCCTTTTATCATTCTCGATGATTTCTATATCATGTCGATACAAATCATATCATGTTGGTAGCAAATATGTCAGTACCAATAAAATCATGTAAGTGCCAACCAAATCATACATTTTCAAAACATTGTCAAATCTTTTATTTCTTTGATCTTAGCATCCACCGAGCTTCTTCACTCATTCCTTCATATTTTTGTGGTCCATTGTCACTGGTCTAAGTCAATTCTAAGACTATGGTAAATATGTTGAAAACACTTGCCCCTTAAAGTATGCTTTTGTGAAACAAAACTTGGTTTGATCAAGAACACGTATTGAGGCTGATAAATTAACATCAGTTGCGCTATTTGGCTATCTACTAGTCCAATCATAGTGAATCATCTGGTTCCTTTGGATTCACCTAAAAGTCATAGGTCGTTCCAAAACCATCATGGCTAAGGAATCAAGTACTTGCTTAAATGTTAATCATAAACCATAGTCATCCTGCATTCTCTTGGGGTTTAACATATTATGAATCAATATCATCCCACTTTGCCATAGGATCAAATTATCATAGGTAATGCATATGTCATGCACGTATTATAAATCATGGTGGTGCATTTTTCCAGATTGGGACATTACTTATAAATCGTTTAGTATTGCCTAGCATCCTATCATAAGTAAGTCCAACCGAGTTGAGGCAATGACATTTATCAATCATTCAATAAACATTACCAAATCCCTAAAACTCTAAAGGTGTTTAGACCTTGAAGTTAAGTTTTAATCACTTTGGATCACATAATCATAAATCTTGATTGAGACCATCCACTCATTCTCCAATGAGGCGACCCAATATCCAAAGTGAGTCCATCCCCTCACTCTTGAGAAGACTTTCTACCTCGTACAAGTCCATCCGCTAACTCTCCGATGAGGGGACTTGCATTCATGGTTCACCACACTATCTCTTCGAGGAGAATCATAATCTATGAGTTCTTCTAATCAAATGTAAGGGATGGCTAAGTTCCGTTAGCATCCTGTAACAAAATCAAAATTAAATTTCATTCACTATCCATAATCAAATTATTTAAATATCCTTATTCAAATCAAAATGCACCAAGGAAAATCATGACATCCAGTTCAATTAAGGATTACCTTTGACTTTAACTCAGAGCATGCCTATGGGATGATTGGGATCCCGTATATGTGTAAGTAGCCTAGTAGAATCCTTTTGTTTATAGCAAAAACAAAGCATATAAAGTATACCTTATACTAATCCATTCCGATCAATGGATTACTTTGCCTGATCTAGATCCTCGGCCGTGACTGAGCATATCGGTCAAATCAGTGTAGGAGGATAAATTTTGTTCCCTCTTTAGTCGCTTCGATGCTTTGAAGCCTTCATCGGCTATTCATTTCTCTTTATCTTTTCTATATCCTACATTTGATAGTCCTCCATCCTCCACAACATTAATGTCATAATTTTTAGCTTCCATGTCTTCCTAATGCAAGTAACTCTTAGCTTGATAGTAGAAATCTGGCAAATCCACTAGTGGATAACTTTCCAATGCGATCTTGAAATCAATCTTAGTAGCAACTTCAAAAACCACCGCCACAAGAACAATTGACGAGCTTGGTTTCTAACTAATGTGATTGCTGCACTGAATCTATTTAGGTAACCCCTTAGAGTTTTATCTTCCCACCGCTTCACGCTTGAAAGTGTCATCACATCCTTGGTCATTTGATATGAACTCTGAACTGGCCCATAAACCTCTTCACCAATTCAGTCCATGTGTTGATGGACTCATTATCTAGTTAGAGAAACCATATTTCTACCAAACCCACAGAATATAGCAAGATTCGCCATCCTATTTCTTCTTCTGAAGCCCCTAACACTCCCATGAGCTGGATATATCTCATTAAGTGAACTATTGGATCCATCCTTTCATCATACGACTCCAAAGTAGGTAGCTTGAAATTGGGTGAATTCCTAGCATATCAGATGTTTAGGGTAGAAGGGCTTCTGTTTACAACCTCCAAACTCTAATATAGAGCTCCACCTCAAAGCACTTGCTTATCACCTTTGCTATGTAATCATTTGCATTCATTTGAAATCTCTACGACTTTGCACACCTTTGATTCAAACTTGCTTCATGCGCCCCATTCCTAAATATCTAGTTCTAATCCTTATGTTTGCATATTTCCATTTTAATCATGATTTCAAGGCTTGACATCATCCATTTGGCATGTCCTTCCATGCTCAATATTCAGATCGACGTGTCCCCGGACTAAACATGTCGGTACCAACATGATTGGACCTCTCGGTACCGACCTGTTTGTGTGCTATGAGTCGGTCCTAGTGCTAATCTATTTCCTTATGCATCTGCTTTGCATTTTAGCCTCCGATTCTGATTTCTAGTAACTTCGGATGCTCTATGCTATTTTATCCTTTGGAAGAATCCATTCATCATCTCCTTTTGCCTAATCAACAATCTTTCATGCATCCTTGTCATCATTCCTTCCATATCTTCTTTGGTAACATAGATATAAGGTGGACTTTAATATTAAGACACCCCATGGGTGTCCCATGGTCTTGATGACTTCCTTTAGCAATGACTTCCTCTGTAGTGGGCCTTTTCATCTTCTCCAAATCAGATCTCAAGTCTTTCTTAGTGAAAGCACCAAAATTGCTGCTCCAAAAATTGGTACAACACCCCAATTTCAATAGAATCAGAATCAAATAAATAAAAAAATGATGGAAATGGAGAAAAAGAGAATAAAGACACAAAAAATTTGCAGTGGTTTGGAAAAATCTCCAACGTACGTCAACTTAATCCTTTTATTTGTTGAATTCTCTATGAAATACAACAAATGACAATCGATTTCCAATAAATTAGTAGATATCGAGTTTGCCTATAAATTTTAAGAGGTAGAGGCGAAGAAGATCGATTCCATTTTTTAATTGAAGGTCCCTTCAAATTTATAGACAAATCTTAGCACAAATCTCATCATTCCAGGCTTAAACGATTCTTTTTGTCTAGATTTGAAGTACGAGCACATATAACATGTCATCAAGCACATTTCCAAAGACAGTCGGTTATGTAGGTACTGATCAAATCATGTCGGTACTAACATGATTTTGTGTATCAAAACTTCATTTTTTTTTCTTCATAGCTCATGTCCCAAGTGTCCAAAGTAGCCAATTCAAGATCTGAAATTATGTCGATATAGACATGTGTTTGCGATATAGAACTTAGTAAAATTTTGTGTACTCCTTCCTTTTATTATTTTTAATGATTTTCAAATGGTGCTGGTACTAACCAAATTATGCATTTCTAAAACTTAGCCAAACTTTGATTTCTTTAATCCTGACAACTTCCAAGCTTTTGGAATCATTCCTTCATCAATTTGTAGTCCAGTTTCTCTAATCTAAGTTAATTCCAAAACTATGGTAAATGTGCTAGAAACACTTGCCCTTCGAAGCACGCTTTTATGGACATAAAGCAAGATTTTCTCAAGAACAGGCACAGAGATTGTCAAACTAAAATCAATTGCATTCTTGGGCTATCTACAGGTCCAATCATGGCAAATCATCTAGTTCCTTTGTACTCACCTACAATCAAAGTTCGTTCTAGACCCATCATGGCTAAGGACTGAAGTCCTTGCGTAAATGTTAATCATAAAACATAGTCATCTAGCATTCTATCATGGTTTAACATATTAAGAATCATTATCATCCCACATTCCTCCGAGAACAATTATCATAGGTAAATCATATATCATGCAATCACATATTATAAATCAAGTTTGTGCATATTCCTCGATTGGAAAATTACTTATAAATCATCTAGTGTCGCCTAGCATCCCATTATATGTAAGTCCAATCGAATCGAGGTAATGACGTTTATAAATCATTCGGTAATCACTATCAAATCATTTCCAAGCCGAAAGGTGTTTGAAGCTCAAAGTTATGTTTAGGTCTCTGTGGATCGTACAATCATAAATTTAGATTAAGCCCACCCGCTTTTTCTCCAAAAAGGGGATCCAATACCCAAAGCAAGTCCCTCTGCTCACTCTCCAGTGAGGGCACTTGCTACCACTTACAAGTCCATCTCCTTGCTCTTTGAAGAGAGGATTTGCGTTTCATGATTTACCACCCATCTCTCCAGCCAGGGAGAATAACAATCTTTGAGTTTATCTTATCAAACATATGGGATGATTAAGTTCTGTTAGCATCCCATAACAATATCAAAATAAAATTTCATTCGATGTTTGTCATCAGATTATTCAAATTTTCTTACTCAAATCAAAATTCATCAAGCAAAAATCAGGACATCTAGTTCAATCAAGGATTACTCTCAAATTTTAACTCAAAGCACGCGTATAGGACTGATACTGATCGGGAACTCATATGTATGTAAATGGCTGAGTACTAATCCTTTATTGTTTATTTAAAGCAAAAATAGAGTACATAAACTAAATCTTATTCCAATCTATCCTGATCATGGGATTACAGTACTTGATCCAGATCCTTGGCTGCAAATGGGTATATCTGCCACAAACAAAGGTCGCTCCACGACTACAGTTGTGCTATTATAGTCCTATTCCTAACATATTGCTGCAAATGGTTATTCTGAATTTATTCCTTGATCAAATCCAGCAGATGCTTATATTATTTTGTATCATGCCCATCCAACTCACGGAATAGGTAGAATTTTCTAGATTTCCTTTCCAAATATGTGGTTTCTCTTTTAGTAGGTTTTCTATAGGGAATGTTCTCCTTGGTATCGAGATAATTCCTCTTTAGGGTCTCAATCGAATTAGTGTAAGAGGAAAACTTTGGCTCCGTCTTTTGTCGCTTTGACCCTCCGAAGCCTTTACCAGCCTTTCTTTTCCCTTTATCATTTCTTTATCCTTCATTGGATGGTCCTATGTCCTCCATGGTGTTAGCTTCTGAATCTTTCTGACATAATTATCTCTCATTTTGATAATATAAATCTGCCGTATCCACTAATGCATCGATTTCCAATACAATCCTAAATTAGTCTTATTGGCGACTTTGGAAACCACTGCTCTAAGAATAATTGACGGTTCTGTTTTTTGAACTATAGTGGTTGCTTTGTTGAATCTTGTTAGGTAACCCCTTAGAGTTTCACCTTCCTCTGCTTCACGATTGAAAGCATCATCACATTCCTTGATCATTTGATATGAACTCTTAAATGGCCTATAAACCTCTACTAATTCGGTCCATGTGCTAGTGGCCTCATCACCTAGTTAAAAACTACATGGTTGCCAAACAAGTCTAATATAGCGAGAAGCACCATCCTATTTTTTCTTCTGAAGCCTCTAACACTCTCATGTGCCAGGTATAAGTGAACTGCTGGATTTGTCCTTCCATCATATAGCTTCAAAGTAGGAAAATAGAAATTAGGTAAATTCCTATCATATATGATGTTTGAGGTAAATGGGTTTTTAGTTACATCTTCAAAATTCTGATCCGGTGCTTCGCCTCAAAGCACTTTTCTTATCATCTCGACTATGCTATCATCTATATTCAATTGAAATCCTATGGCTCTGCATGCCTTTGACTCAAATCCGCTTCATACCCCTCATTCGTATTAGGAACTTGTAGTTATAATCATCGTGATTAAAAAATCTTATTCTGATCTAGATTCTCGGGCTTGATATCATCCATCTAACCTGCCCTTCCATGCTCAACATTTGGATCGATGATGGCTATACCAATGTGCCGATGCCAATATGATTGGACCTCTTAGTACTAAACTATTGGTGTGCTAGAAGTGTAACAATCCTCACTTTAAAAGGCCCGATTTTCCAAAAAAATCGAAAGACAAAAGTTCAATGAGGTATAGATAGTTGATTTTGGTAACTTGAAATAAATATAAGTGTATCAGATAGTTATCGATAAGAACTCACATTGTAATAATAAAGTATAATAAAATATATACTGACTAAGGCTAATACCTTGGAACCAATATGACTCCTTGGATATATATGTATATATGTATGTATAAGCACAATTCGATTATTAAACATTAGATCCATGTTTATATGTGAATTAAATTATGATAACGAATGTAAAATTTTGTTATAGTAAATAGTATCTAGATGAACCAATAATCTTAGATCGAACAAACAATAACGGTACATCAAAAAAATGAAAGGAAAACTGATTTTAAATAAATTAATTAAAACTAATTAGTTGAAACTTGTTATAAAATTCTCTAACAATATCGTAGAGCGAAATGGCGAGAGCTGAAAGGAAAAAAATTCGAGCAACAAAATGGCACTCATTCTAAATCATCATCTTTTTTCGTTCTGAATTTTATTACCCTTCTTCATTGCATAGCTAATTCAATTATAATTCTTCTTCCAAAGCTGATAGGTCTTCTCATTCAAATTCTCGTGTTTATATGTCTCGATCTTTTTCTACTCCAAATTGGAAAAAGGGTTTTTACTGTTTCGGGTGTGGAGATAAAAATCATATGGCCAAAGATTGTTGGAATCCTATTAGATGCTTTAAATGTGGTGTGTTTGGTCAAAAGAGAATGTCTTGCCCTTGGATCTGTAATTTGTTCCTTAATTCAGATCCATTATCTACTTTCTCTAATTCGGCTTTCTTGAAACCTCTGAGCCTTAAAGAACATCATTATTATTTTGTACTGGAGTTCTTGAGGTTAAGAGGCTTATTCTTCGAGTGCTGTATAGGAAATAATGAGGAGTGTGATTATCTCTTTAACAAAGTTTTTTGGCATTTTGATTGTTTAACGGCAGACAACATTGGACAATATCCGATTAATGAAAATTGGAATGGGTCTCAACCTGAAATGTTTTCGAAAAAGGATAATATTGTACATGTCAGCGAAGATTCGACATAGGTTGATATTGAAGAGTTTTATGCAAATGACTCGGGGTGGGATTGCCAGACTGAAAGTCTTCTTTTGGATCTTAATGTCAGTGAGTATTGTTTTTCGAAGGTAGATGGTACTTCTATTGATGTTATTGTTTCAGATGTTTCATATGATTCAGAGTTTTATATTTCTGGTGTTTTAAAGGTAGATAGATCTTATTCTGTAGTTAGTGATTGTTTTATGAAAAAAGGTTGTTTTGATGATATAATTCAAGTGGTAAGTAATACTCATATGGTCAATGATGATCATTTTTTGTTGTCTGAAGATCGAGTAGGTAGTCCTTTCTTGTGTAAAAATGTGGCTGTTGGAGAGGTTTTATACCCTATTTGTGTGGAGGAGGTGGATAATTTTTATGGTGATAGGTGTGGTTTCATTTATGTTGATACTTGTGTGGGTGGTTTGGCGGGGCAGTTTTTTGATAATAGAGAGGACGTTAGTTCTGTCTGCTTCGACTTATCTATAGCCAGGTTGAAGGCTAGATTGTCTAGGATTAACAGTGAGATTTTGTATGTTCTGCTGTCATCTTTAAGATTGATGTCTTCTTGGTTGGTTTGGCATTATTGTTTATGCAAGTGATTTTTTGCTTGCTGTTGAAGACGTTAATGGTAGTTCTGTTTCTACGGATGGATCTTCTTGTTTGGATGTGGTTTTATCTCAGTTAGGTAGTTGCAACATTGATGTTGCCGAGGATGGTTTGCTATTTTCTTTTTTGAGTAATGTTGTAGAGATATATGGGTCTTTTTTGATGACCAAGAAGTTGAATTCTTGGAGCATTGTTGTTAACAGGGTGAGGAGGCTTTAGAAATGGTTGGGTTTGGAATTTATTTTAGGGAGGCTTGTCTTCTATTGGGGATTAGACATGTGATTCTAGTAAGATCATTTATATTTACGTTG
The DNA here is from genome assembly GCA_030765085.1 of Allium cepa. Lineage (NCBI taxonomy): Eukaryota > Viridiplantae > Streptophyta > Magnoliopsida > Asparagales > Amaryllidaceae > Allium > Allium cepa. Next base: position 983,711,201 of record CM060929.1, on the reverse strand, counting down.
ATCTTTTCAGATTTATAGTGTACTGCTGCCTAGCATCTCTTAGAAGATCTTCTATTCATGCTCGTGTCACCACTCCTATTCCCAAAGCTCATAATAGAATTAGTATGAGTAATTCAGCTATTAGCATTAGAGGAAGTCCCAGGTTGAAACTTAAGGATTCTAGGTCTTTTGTTTGAGGGTGGTTTGTTTGGTTGGGGGTTTTGGTTGCTGTGGTGGGTGTTGAGGAGTTGTTGTTGTAGTCTGCTCTTTTCGTGGAGTCGTTTCTGGTTGTTGATGTTGTTGTTGTTGTAGGTTGCTCTTTTTGTGGTGTCGTTCCCATCATTAGTTTCTATTTTATTCTGTAGATTGCTTTGAGTGTGTGTTTAGTTTTTAGACTTTTGGGAGGGTTTTTCTTCTTTTTATATGGGGGTTTTGGCTACCTGCCAGGCTTGTTGGTAGCTCCTTTATTTTTGGTGTTATATATATGTACATGTATGCTCTCATCTTTTTTAGAGGATCACAATTTTTTCTCAAAATAAAAATTAACTAATTAGTTAATTTAATTGTGACAACAAAAGAAAATTTTCTAGCAAATCAAATCTATAATAACTAATGATTTCAAATCCTACAATAATACCAATACACAAAATAGATTTAAATGGAAATATACAAGAGATTCAGAATAGATTCAACAAGTGGAATTTCAATATACATCTACATGAGTTAAATCATGGTTAAACATCATGAAGGATTCCCTCCTCTTGTGCCATTTACACATGGAATAATAGTAGTAGATCTGGTCGCAGAATCTATTGCAAGCTGGATAGAGCTTATTTCAATCCTTCGCTTTCTCTCTTTCGCCTAACCTTGTAGCTATGTACCCATCTCCTAACTATTCCAACCATTTCCCAATCGTCCTTAACTGGGGCATGGCAGAGACTAAAGGCCTCTCTAATTTTAAATTTTTTAATATATGGACTGATGACATTAATTGTTTTCCTATGTTGCAGAATGTATGGAGTTCAACCAGACACGGTACTCATATGTATATTTTTTAAGCTAAATTAAGATTGCTTAAAAATGCTCTCAGGGACTGGTCAAGAAGCAAGTTTGGATTGGGTAATTCAGAGACTTCAACTGTTAGAGAAAAGCTTCAGAATACTCAACTTTTAATGCAAGCTAACCCCAACAACAAAGCCATCTCGGATGAGGAACTTTTGCTCAAAGTAAAGTTGACTGATGCAATAAATAAGGAGCTTGCTATGGCTAAGCAGAAGTCCAGGGCTCTGTGGGATTCTCATGGTGATAGAAATTCAAAGTTGTTCCACTCTTCACTATGGCTAAGTAAAGCCAAGACGATTATCCACCCAATACATGACCTTAATGGCACCTTACATAACTCCCCTAAGCACATCAATGAAGCTTTCCTCAATTACTACTCATTTGATTCTGTGTAGACAGATATCCTCCTCCTCTCTAATATTATTAACCTTGCTATAACATATCTACAAGTGGCTGATCTGATCAAACAAATCCCTTTGGAGAATATCAAGAATGCCATTTTTGGCATGAAGTCTACAAGCTCCCCTAGTCCGGGTGGCTTTAATGCTTTTTTTCAAAAGTCTTGGCATTTTATAGGCAGTGATTTTATCAAGGCCATTCAGAATTTTTTTAAAACAAATAGGCTGCTTAATAGGGTTAACCACACTAATCCTTATCTCATTCCAAAAATTGATTTACCCTAGGATATTTCCCAATTCAGGCCGATAGCATGCTGTAACATCACCTATAAATGCATAACCAGGATTCTGCAATTTAGAATGAAAGGATGCCTTAAAGATATCATCTATAGAAATCAAATGACATTCTCCAGAATAGATCAACGTGAGAACATAATTCAATAAAATGAAATCATGAAGAGCTACAACCAAAAATCTATCTCCCCTAGGTCTGTTTTAAAGTTGGATATTCAAAAGACTTATGACATTGTTTGGTGGGATTCCATCATCTCTATTTTGTCTAAAATGAACTTCCCATTACCTTTCCTTGATTGGTATACATGCATATCCACTCCAAGATTTTCGATTATTGTTAATGGCTAATGTTTTGGTTATTTCTCTTCTAAGAGGGGGATAAGGCAAGGGGATCCAATCTCCTCGTATTTATTTATATATGTTATGGAGCGCCTTACTTCGTTGATCAGTTAGGAAGTCACACTCAAATGAATTACCAGTCACCCTAAGTGTGCTAAACACAATATATCTTCTTTGATGTTCGTGGATAATCTCCTTGTATTCTCTAAACCAACTGATTCTTCAATTCATCATATAATGATTACCCTGGAAAAGGTTTCTACCTTAAGTGGCCTTTCAATAAATAAGTACAAATCACATATTAAAACTGCTGGCTATCTCCTATTGAAGTGCAAATTATCCATCTTACTATAGGGCTTAAACCTTTTCCGGCTGATGCAATATACTTGGGTGCTCCTATATCGGATAATTGGATATCTACTACGCATTGTTTACCGATGTTTGAGAAAATTTCAAGTAGGCTCAACAGATGGTCTTCATCTCAGTTGTTAGTGGCAGGCTGGTGATTGTGAAATCCATTGGTTTTTCTATAACGACCAATTTCTCTAGGCTATTCATTTTGCTGTGAAAGCTTATTAACATGTTAAACTCTGCCTTTAATCACTTTTTATGGCATGCTAATCCTTTCTCAAAGAACCTGATCCCCATTGCTTATCATAAACTCCTTCCTTTTAAGCAGGATGGTTTCGGTATAATCAACCTTGAATTATGGAATCAAGCGGAGGCTTCACATTATGTCAATCTTATTCTAAATAAAGTAGCAGTCTTTGGGCACAATGGAACATACATTACAACTTAGAAGACAACAACTTTTGGAAGATGGTCGTATCACCTAATTGCATTTGGTTTTGGCGCTGCCTGCTTAAGCTAAGACACAAGCTTCTACCCCATGTTATGGGTCCCCCTAACTCTTCTTTCTGGCACTCTCCATGGTTTGAGCAAGGGGTTATTTTGTTAGATCTCATTGACTACAATCTAGAGCACTTACAGGTATCCCTGAGAATGCTGTTGCTTCAGACTATATATTAGGAGGCATTTTCTCTCTGCTTTACTCTAGTTCGGATGATATAAATGCTATATTGAATGATATACAAAATAATTCTATTATGTCTGCTTCTGGTTGTACCATGTGGAACTCCATTTCAAAGCATTCTATTGGTGTTGTTTATTAGGCTATGATTGATGAACATCAGACGCGAACTTTTCCATGGTATAAGAGAGTCTGGACTAACAAAGCAAATCCTAAGGAGAACATGATGCTTTCGAGAGTTCTTTTCAATGCACTGCACACTCAGGACAAACTCTTATGCAGAGGTATTATTACCTCTTCTGAATGTCTGTTATGCGGTAGAAGGAATGAAAATGTCTCTCATTTGTTTTTTGCTTGTATATATGTCCATAATTCATGGAAGAGGATCCTAGCTGCTCACAACTATCACATTCCATCCCGCGATCCTTTTAATGAATGAGAAAGGTTATTTAAAGACACTTAATGGAGTAATAATAGAACTAGCTTGCTTTTGAAGCTCCTGAAGAAGGTTATATATGCAGTGTGAGAGGAGAGAAATAACAAAAATTTTAAGGTAGATAAAAGACCCGTTTCATCTCTTTTACAAGCCATTTTGAACGTGGTATGAGTGGGCCAGTATACGTGCTTTTTGAAGCTTTGTTAATTTTCTCTCCAGGCCTGTTTGCATACTTCTTGTGTTGTTTATTTTTGTTTTTTCCTATTTTTCTTTTCCTTTATTTGGTCTTTGTTCTCCTTGTATGCTCTTTTTTTTTGATATTTTAATAGATTAGTGGTCGGCCCACTCAAACTGCCGGCTTGCCTTGAAAAACAACATCATGAATGAGCACAAACAAAATCAAAACAAACCTAAAAAGTCTTACCCTTTGTACCACCTTGACTTGGAGTTGATTTTATTTTGGAAGGGATGGATTAATTTTTGGCCATGGCTATGCGAAGGAGGAAAAAATAAAATAAATGAAAGAATGAATCAGAACAAAATTAGTGGATTTGTTTTATTTAAAAGAATAAAACTGTAATAACCCGCTATTTTGAACTATTCAAATCCACAATAAACCACACATGTCTGACTTGAATTATTCAAAACAACAGATTGTTATATATATTTGGGATAAATAAGAAGCAATAATAGAATCACAAACATCGAATATGACAACATCACGTAGAGGAATAGATAAAGATGGTAGTTCATGAAGCTACTACATAAACATCAGAGTCTAAAGCAATGTTATGGAAATCAAATTGCATAGAGGTTCGCTAATACATAAGCAAATGACAAATGTCTGAACAGAAATAATTGAAATGACTGAAATAGCTAAACAAATACATAGATAGATCTCCAACCAGTCTCCAGCTTCAAAAAATGAATCTCGAATGTTGTGATACTCAGGCTGCCCCAACATAAAGCAAAAACAAATTACTCGAGTCAGGATTAACATTCTTATGTAAGTAAGTCAACTCAAGTGAAATGTAGATGTGAAATGCAATAATAACTAAAAGGATGTTTGGGATTCCCATCCTTTAAGGATCCATCAATCTATCTACATATATGATACAATACGCTACATATATAATGTCTATCATAAAGTAAAGTATTAAAATAGCGTTAAGGCGTTACCCATATCCCCCTTTATATATTTTTATAGTGACGTAGTTTATACAGTACTATAAACTCCACCAAACCGGTGGGCTATTAAGGAGCACTCCATAGGTACAACACAAAACAAAATCGTAGTGGGCTCCATAGGGTAGATGACAAGGCACGTGAGGTTATACCTTGGGTAGGATTCTACCGTTTACACTTTCGAGGTGGTGGTAACGCATAGCCGCAGCTACCTCCCACCTCGTACAATACTCCCATAATCAATGGTGCGCCCTAGTCAATCACAAAAGTAAGAGATATAGCATCGAAGAAGTGTGTATGATCGGAGGAGCGACCTCACTTGGCCTGTCAATTGCTCTTATTTTAGTCATCTTATTTAGGGCTCATTTCATACCTCAATGTAGCAGTGTCGCCAAACCATCCTACATCGTTCTTGATTCTCCATCATGTACACAGTTGTTAAAGTGGTTTCGGTATTGGCAGAGAGTATGACAATATTCAACTCCGGTCTTTTTAACAACCAAACGCTTACATTTTCCACACCGTAGTCATTTTTATAAAACATTTTTAATAATAAATCCAAAAAATAGGTTATACCTTCATATCAAGATATCCATATACTTATTCCAAAATTATAAATATATTCATAACTAACGAGGAAGATTTCTTTCAATCGATTTCAAAAATAATTTATAAATCTCTCTAAATCCATTCATAAACTATTTATATGCTTTAAACCATTTAAAAAGCTATTTATAAATTCCCAAACAATTTACAATTCTTCAACTTTAAACCAGTTCCTTTTATAAATCCTTTATAAAAATCCTTTAAAACCTTTATAAAGCTATTATAAAAGTCCTCTATAAAAATCTTTTATAAAAATCCTTTCTACAAAATCCAACATAAAATCTCTGCAACCTTTATAAATTCTTTGCAAAGCCTCTTGCAATTTTTATTTATTAAAGTTATTGTAAAAATCTACGTTTATTATATTAAATTAAAACCGTATTTATTACATTAAATTAAATTTAATATATATATATATATTAAAATATTATTAAAATTATATTTTAAACTATTTAATTATATATTTAAAAACTAAACAAAGTTATAAGTTATGATCTTAAATTTACATTTAAAACCATGTATTAACTTATAACTTGAACTTTAAAACATATAAATAAATTATTTTCCGAATATAAAAATTTTAAAATCATTAAATTAAAATTTTAAAATCGACTATGTAAATTAAACATACTTTACTATTTACAAAAATAATTTAAAACCGACTAACGGTGTCCATATATAGTTTTCTATCTTATAGTCAAGTGATTAGGGTATGTATCATTTCAACCCAAATTTATAAACCTCCTGGTATATCATTTCAACCCGTATCCTAAATTTATCATTTCAAATCAATAAAATTGCTTGGGTCTATCATTTCAACCCATAACTATTTACCTAATCTATAAGATCGTTCAGGTATACATCATTTCAACCCACAGTGCTTTCCTAACTAACATACAATGGGAACTTGTAGTGATTTACAAAAATAAATAAATAACATATCACATGCTTGACATATCATACATATCTAACATAAAATTTAACGTAACATATATATATAAAGGTGACATATCCTATTATATAACACATATCATGTGACATATGCAACATATAAATTAGCATAACATATGTGACAATAAATTAGCATAAAATATATGAAAAGATTAGCATAACATTTGTGACAATAAATTAGCATAACATATGGCAAAATAAATTAACATAATATATGTGACAATAAATTAGCATAACATATGTGACAATAAATTAGCATAACATATGTGACAATAAATTAGCGTAATATATGTGACAATAAATTAACATAATATATGTGATAATAAATTAACATAATATATATGACAATAAATTAACGTAACATGAATAACATATGAATTAACATAACATGAATAACATAAAATTAACATGTTCCTAACTAAAGCAACAATTCACATGTCATTTCATATGATTCCATTTACTTACACAAAAGAATATTAATAGTGAGTGATGTACTCATTTTTCGTGGTAAATGAAGGTGATAAACACAACATGACGGAGATGGAGACTAAAACAACAAAAACCAATCCAAAGTAATAACAAGATCCAAAGCAATCCAAGATCCAAACAAAGCAATGATATGAACAAGCTTGCAACAAATATGTTTCTTCTTTTCTTTTTTTTCCTTTTTTCAAAGAGAGGGGAAGAGAAGAGGGAGCATAGGGTTCGGTTTATACTTGCAAAGAGGTGTAGTGCTCGGCCAAAGTGGATAGGTGGTGGTGGTCTACTTCGAACGATCGTCGATTTCACCAAAATCATACCTGAAAATAGGTCATATTTAAGAAAAGATTTGGACTAGAATATTATTGAATATGTAAAAGTGACTAACTATTGCAAATTCTTTTCTTTCCACTTTCAAAAAACGAATCACTCAAAAAGCTTTTGCCTTGAGGAAGTTGTGGTCATAACAAAAGGAGGTGTTTTCTGAGTTGAAATCTGAGTACATAAACATTTTGAAAAGATTTGAGCTTTTGACATAGCAACTTAAGGAATTTTGAAAAACTGATCTAAGAGAAAGTTTAAGCCATTGGAAAAATAAATGGTTAAAAAAAGAAGAAAGAGAGAGGAAAGAGAGGAGAGGAGAGGGAAAGGAGAGGAGATTGGAGTTTTAGTTTAGGAATTCATGGATTCAGGAATTTAGACAAGGGAGAGGAGAGAGCAAGGATAAGAATTGTAACGACCCGTAGATTTTAATAGTTTTAAATGGTTTTAATTAACGTAATTAATTGAAACTTTTGAGAAATTTTATATAATAATATTTTGAAATAAAAATTTATATTTGGATTACGTCCAATTAAACATAGCAGATTTTAAATTTTCAATTTATTTTATCAAAGTTTATTCCATTGTGAAATTCTATTTAATTCAAGCTAGCTAATAAATTGCTTTAATAAATATTGCAGAATCAATTTCTTTAATAAATATTGCAGAATCAATGCACAGATGTTATCAATTTCATTTTTATGGTGGTACGTTCCTTTACGTTTCCTCCCGGTTAAATTATAAATAATTTGCTTTGATGGGTCAGCAAAATCAAAGCAACGTGACCGTTGCTATTTATTTCTTTTATTAATTGCTACAATTATTTTCACCAAATCAAGGGTTGACAGTTACTTGGCTTTCAAATTTTGGAATCTGCATTCAAAAAGAAACGTATAATATAATAAGTACTTCATATTTATTTTCAGTACGTTTCACAAAATTTTCTCTGTCCGTTCTTTTCTATTAAATATATACTTGCAGCTGTTATCAATCCATCGTCTCAATTTATTATATGGTTTGTTACTCTGCCTTTTCAGATTTAAACATACAGCTGGTGGCAATAAAAATTGCTTTAATTATCCACTGAATTATCGTGACTGTCCCATTACTCTATATTTATTCTGTACGTTTTATCTTTGCTTAAATTTCTCTGTCCATTCCTTGTTCCATTTTAAATATCATTGCCTTTCCAAACTTATTACGTACTATCCAAACAAACAAAAAAGTTATTGCTTTAAATGTAGCTAAATCAACTCATGACCGTTTCCATTTCAAAGTTTGAAACGTATAAAATACTATACGTTATTTCGCATTCATTGATTTCTTTTATTTATTTCTTTATTTCTTTACGTTTTCATTCCAATCTGATTAATAACCTTCCTTGTTCTCTTCGTACATTCTATTTATTCTAGCCTGCTCCTCCTTTCTTTTACTAAGTACATCTGCATTCTTTTCATCCTCTCTCTGCAAATTTTCTTTCCACCAAGCGCCTGTCCCCTCCTTCTCCCCTCCTCTTCTCTTAAGAAACACCATGCCTTCCAGCCGAACCCAACATCTTCCCTATCCACATCGGCAGCCTCATCATAGCCGAGTGTATAGCCTAGAGGTAATAACTTCTGATAGCACATAGGTGGCATCAACATTTTCCCCATTGTCTGTAGTTTCTTATTTATTCCTTTTTCCCACCCATCATCGACTCGAGTTTACACAGGGTATGTCTATACACTGTATTATATTATATATATTTGCTAGTAGTACACTGCCTTAAATTTACATATTTTAGTGTATATATGTATGATAGCTTATGTTATTTATATACATAAAGTAAGCTATATGTACAAACTCAGTGCAACCGCAATTTTCTTTATAAAAGGCAAATAATACAAATTGTAGTACCCAAAGATATGTATATGTATGGCTGTACTTAATAAAAAAAATTCTCGATATAACAGTATAAGCTTATATATCAACTTTTGAGTTTATATATATTTTGTTATATTGTTTTTTTTTTAATTTTGATTTTTTATATAATAAGTATGTAAGCTTATTTATATTCACATATTAGTATACATAAGTTGCAATATATTGTTCAATAAGCCTAAAGCATGGTATATCTTCATACTGTTATGATGTGCGTGCTTTAATAATAAAGCTATTGATCGGGTACAGATAGGTTAAGTAACATGTATATTTGGTTAATTTATATAAAAATATATATAACCGTTTCGATTATAGTTATAATGAATATATAGGAGAGTTATATAAATGTATTTTATACTATGCGTTAACTAAATACATTGTTATTTATATGATCCAGTTTTTGAATATATGTTTGAAAGGTTTTGATTTTTATATATAAAAATATTTTATTTTATATATATATATTTTGTTATATATGAAGGTTTTATTAAAAAAAATTAAAAAAAAATTCTTATAAACTGTACTGCATATATACTCTTTAAAAAAAAGAGAAAAAAAAGGAGTAAGTTAACAATGTATTATAAAGAATATTGTTTATCTGCATATATATGTGCATAAGTTTGTTTGATTTCCTGTTGGATATTTTGAAAAGGAAAGTAATAAACTATAATAATTATATATATACATAAGTATTCATTTCAAAAGATATTATATATATGTGTGTTGATCTTTAATATATGTGTTTTATGTTAGACATTGATTTTTAACTATACATATATATTATTTTAATATTGGTTTAAAATGAATATTTATTACATGGAAATGACAACCATAAAATGAATATACTATATATGTGACATTTTAAATAATTATATATTTGTTATTTAACATTAATATGAAATGGAAGCGTTTTAAAGTTATATGGTTTTCATGGGTGTGCATATATGTATGTATATATATACATATATATATATATATATATATGTATATATATACATATATATATATATACACATATATATATACATACATCTATATATATATGTATATATATACATACATCTATATATATATATGTATATATATATACATAGATCTATATGTATATATGTATATGTATACATATATCTATATGTATATATGTATATGTATACATATATCTATATACATATATATATATATATATATATTTCATTTTTTTTAAAATGCGTGTTTTGATTTAACGTTCGTTTTGAAAGAAATTAATAAATTAATCATATAATCTTCGTTTCAATTTTATCAAGCTAATTTGATCTGTTCTCATCAATTTCTATCTATCAGCTTTTCCATCGAAATCGTACCATCTAACTTTGCTTTGGAAGTCGTGCTTGCATTTCGTAACTCAACTTCATTGTCTATCTCTCTAACATCGAAAGGTGAGCAATCACTCACGATTAACATATTTTTATTCATTAAATTTGTTTTCAATTGAAACGACAATTGAAATATGCCGATGTAGTTATTTAAATTTGTTATATATGCTATTATCTGTAACTGTTCACCTGCGGGATATGACACCATATCCTGTTGTTTATATTATATTGTTATTGATGATATATGCCTGTTATTTTATTGTATTTTCTGTTATCACTCTGCAAGTTCCCCGTAGTTTAGAAATCACTATGGGTTGAAATGATACATACCCGAACAGACTTTAGAATAGGAGAAAATCGTTATGGGTTGAAATGATAAACCCAAGCGATTTTCATTTAATTGAATTTGGGATTACGGGTTGAAATGATATCCACCCGTATATATTTAGTATAGGGATTGAAATGATAAATATCCGTAGCACTTGACTATATGATAGGAAATATATACAGACACCGTTGGTCCATATAAATATTTTGAAAATAATTTCTATAATTTTGGAAAGGAATATATAGTTTAATAAATTTGATTCTTAAGATATTATATAAATGAAAATTGTATATATAGATTTAGTAGTAATATTTGATTTAAATTAGATTGATTTAATACATATAATATGGTTAAGTATTTATGTAAATCTATATTTCAAATAGATTCTCTTGTAATAAATTGAATAATTAAGATTGAGAGATAAATTTGGGTTTATAAAAATGGTATTTAAATAAGGATTTATTTAATTAAATCGATTTGAAATTTTTGAATGGGAAATTTAAAGGGTATGATTTTATAACTGGATTTTTGATTTAAGAGATTTAATCAATATTTCACATTTAAATAAATTAAAGAAAATATTGAGTAAAATGTAATTTAAGGTTACTTAAATGATATTGAATCTAATAAGGGAGTATTTCAAGACTAAATAATAATGAGGTTAAATCGAGATCTATATGAAACTGTTATATAAAATATTTAAATATTAAAGCCTTGAACTATATTGGAATTTAAATGGTTTATGTTGAGATTCGGATCTGTATTTGAAATCAACGTAGTTGAATTTGTTATTTAGCAACTAAATTGAATTGAAATGAAAATTTAGGTTGAACTAAATTTGAATTTATTATTTAGAAAACTAAATTGAATGAAAATTTAGATAAAACGTTGAATACTTAAAGTTTTGAAATATATGGAAATATAAAGGGGTATTTGTGATTATAAATCCGAATTTGAGATCGATAAAATTTAAGTGGTTATTTTAGAAATTGAGTTGAATTTAAATTGATAAATTGAGATTGAATTTAATTTGAACGGGAAGGTCGGGTTGATGTTGGAAAGATTTGTTAAGTTGAGGAAATTGGAAATACTTTACTGTATAAATTATTTAATATATATAAATACTATTTAGGGAAATATAGAGATATTTGAATTGAAAATGAGATTTGGTTTTGAAGTATAAATTAAGCTGAAATGACCACGGTGTTATAGTGTATATTTCTACCTTGTAGAAAGTTCCATGGACCCTTAAAGGATGGTTATCCCAAACATCCTTTAAGTTATTTGTATTTTAGTTGATATTTCATTTGAGTTGGGTTTATTGATATAAGAATGTTAATCCTGACTCGAGTGTTTTGTGTTTTGCTTTACGCTCGGGTCAGACTGAGTGATACAGCATTTGAGACTCACCTTTGGAGTTCGGAACTTCATTTGGAAATCCAACTATCGGTTCAGATTCCAGCCTTTCAAGTTGATTGGTTCAAAGAAGTTATCTGTTGCATTGGAGACTTCACTGCATTTGAACTATTCGGTTGTATTTTTCTAACTCTGATGTATATAGTAGCTTCATGAACTACTATTTTTTATCTATTCCGCTGCATTATATTACTCTGTGATCTGTGATTGATTTATTTACTGTATATTTTAAGTTTTGCCAAATTTTAATTAACAATTTGGTATTTTGAATTATTCAAGTCGGATATGTATGGTTTTATTGTCGATTTGAATGGTCCAAAATAGCGGGTCGTTACAGTTGGTATCAGAGCTTTGGCTCTAGGCAAAACTTAGCATATATGGTAAATTTATTTACAGAATCACTTTCGCTCGAGTTGAATCTCTTCCTTTTGACTCGATTTCCTTTGAATTTTGGAATGTCCCTCGGTTTCGAAATTCATTCCGTCTCTCCCTATTTATATTCGTTTGATTCTGTAGTATCCCATAACTCAACTGAATGATTTGTAAAGGGGGTGAAAACTCCTTTTCAATTGGCATTGACTCACCGGAGATTTCGGTATCCTCGGTTTACGATGCTGCTATATCTTGTTATGACGAATTCTATATCTCTGGCGATCGAATGTCGAATTGCCTCAGAATTCTACTCCAATTTTGGAATCACGGTTGACCGGTAAAGGTAGCCCGCGATTTATAGAAGTATATCCGTCTTTTATTTTGTAATTTAATTATCGCATCTTCGATCGAGTCTATCTTCAAATCAGAATTCTATTGATTTGAGTTCCTCTAATTCAAATCGCTATCTTTGTTTTGAAACCATTCTTGAATCATCCTTTGAAAATTGAGTTTTGTTTATATTTTTGAAATTGTTTATACCGAAATTTTATTTTGGTAACTATGATTTTTTTATATATATAAAAGTGAAAATGTTTTCGATAAGGATTATATACCTATATATATAAAGCAAATAATAAATATTATTCTATATAAAAAGGTTTTGAAAGGATTTGAAATTTTGAAAAATTATAAGAAATTGATTTATATAAAAATGATTTATAACTGTAGAGTTAAATTTGAAATTCGAGAATTGAATTCCGGTATTTTGAAATTGGTTTTAAGATTTTGGAAAATATATAAAAATAATACGATCTAAAAGTATTTTTCCGAATAAGAAATGTTTCAAATGAGTTCAAATGAATTCCAATAATTTTGAAGAAATTTCAAGGAAGTTTTAAGAAAATAAAAGTCCAGAACTCACTTTGTCGCTGGAAAATAATTTCGGTGATGAGTGCACGCATCATCGACATTGATTTTCGAGTTTCAGAATGGGAGAGAGGCCACTGTAGTAGCTTTGCTATGCGGGTGATATTGTGAAACAAATTTTGATTTCAAATTCCGAAGAATAATTTGATATTCGAAAGATATATGTATATATATTTAAAACGATTTAAAGGAAACCGGTATTCAGTTCTCGAGTTTCGGATTTGATTTGGTATAATCCTATCTATTTATTGTTGATTTTCAAGTCTTGAATTGGAAATTTGATTTCCCTAACTATTTTGAATGTTCGAACACTTCCAAATCGAGATTAAGTTTTCAAAGCTAAGAAATTTCGAAGAGTATAAAATGTTTGATAAAGAATATAAATTTAGTTTTGAAATATTTTGAAAAAAATAGTTTTGAATAATGGTTTTCAGAAAGGTAAATTGGATATTTCAAATAGAAATAGATAGTTTAAAAGTTTTAAGGGATAATTATAAATTTGGAAACCATTTTGAGTATAATTGATTTTTGGAAAATATTTGGTTTTGAAATTAAATTGGAATTAAAAACCAGTACTTATATGGTGATTTTGGAAATGAATTTGTTTGGCTTGAATTATTTTAATTTGGAAAATGGGATAATTTTCTAAACCTACTATTTTGGGAACTTTGAAATTTAGATATTTAATTTGGAAGAAAATTTGGTGAAATCATATATGATTTTAAAACTGAATTGATACTGAAATGATTTGAAATTGAGAACCTTAGATTACTAAGCACTTGATTAGGGAGTGGTCGAACTTATATAAAACAGATTGTATAAGTATGAAGTTGATTTGAAATTTATTGATTTGAAAGGTACTCAATTTGGAAAGAGATTTTATATAATCGAAGTCTATATAAGTATGATTTGATCTACTATTGATTTTGGAAAGTATTCAATTTGGGAAAAATGGAATCCTATATATATGGACTTTATATAAGTACGATATTTGAAAGTGATTTGAAAAGGTACTATATGATATATATTTTCGAAGTAAAGATATGGAAAGTGCCATCTGCTTGATATCCGCTTTGTGGCCACATCGTGGATTCATTCTATCGATATTATTCTCTCTGATAGCTGCGATATGTGAGATTCTGTTATTGTTTCTGTTGTTTTCTTTTTCTTTCTCTCTTCTTCTATCTTCTACCTCTTCTTTAACCATAACGGTACGGTTTTCCGGCATTCGATTGCTCGGCAGTTGATACAGTGGACGTATTGATGTCGGTTTTCGAGCGTCGAAAAGCCTAGATCGTCACATTTGGTATCAGAGCATATGGTTAAGCGGCAACCATGGCTCTGTTGGGAATTACTCATTAGAGATAGAGTCAGTAGTACTCTAGAATGAGTTTGAGTGTAATAATAGATACGGGCACGTATTTGTTAGTGAATATGAAATTTTTTTATATTGTGATGATTGGTTTGTTGAGTGATATATGGATTTTGGTCAACACGAGTAATTAACGTTGTTGATAGGGATCTCTAAACACTTGTACAGAACAAATTGACACGATATCGTTTTAATAGGGTAAATGAAATAATTTTACCTTGATTATGTTTTATATATAAAGGAATAATTTTTCAGACTTATTAAAGTGTATATGAATTGATTGTTTGGTTGTTGAAAATATAAGATATATGCAAGTTAATAAAAGTTGTTTGAATAAGTTAAATAAAAACAACAGCTGTAAAAGAATAAATTATATAAACAATTGAATTATAAGTATGGAATTATAATTAAAATGATTTACCCTTGTGAAATAATCTTATATATAAGAAGTGAAATTATATAAGTAAAAGATTTGTAAGTATGATTTATAATAAAATTCCAGAGAAGTGTTTTGAAAGGATTTGATATTTTGAAAAATTGTTTTGGAGAAATTAAAGCTCTAAACTCTTTTCGGTCGCTAGAAAATAATTCCGATGATGATCATGACATCATCGGTGTTCATTTTCGAGTTTCCAAAAGAGGGATTGCTGCCAAATTATTTTAAATGAAAGTTGTTTGGGAAAAATTTGGATTTGGTTTTGGAAATTCAAAAGGATAATTTGAATTAGTTTCAAAAATGGTTAAACAATTTTGTTAAGCAAAATGAGATGGAATTTGAATAAGTGGTGGAATTTGACTTCGGTAAAAAGTTAAATAGAATTTACTTTAGAATTGGAATTTGAATTGAATTTATAAGTGGAAATAAAGTTAAGATTAAACAAAAGATGTTTAATTGGAATATAACTTAAGTGATGAAGTTGAAATTGTTATAAATAAGTGAAGTGATGAATACGGACTTGAGTTATGTAATGAATTTCAACCTTATTTGTTAAAAGAATTAGCAATTGAATTAATGAATGGATTGAATGTTAATCAATTGAATGTAAATAATTGATATGAAACAATGAATATAAGTGTAAATTCATTAGAAGCTAATGAAGTTGAAAAAAATTGAATAAATTGGAATGGAAGTCAATTTAATATCAACCAATTGGAATTAAAAGTGTTGAACCAAATTGAATGTAAAGAAATGTAAATTGAATAAATTTGGTTATGTTGAATATACATTGGTTGTTATATGATTGTTAGTTGATTGTATATAATTCATTAAGTGTTAATGAAATTGAATTAGCGAAATTAGAAGCTAAAGTAATTACATCCAACTTGGAAGAAAACGAACTTGAATAGAATTGAATTTGATTTGGAAGTGAACCAACTTGAATGTAAATTAGCGAATGCAAACTAATTGAAATTGAATATGAATGAATGTTAATTAAATCCAATGTAAATGAATCAAATGTGATTTAAATTGGAAAACCAATTCATTGAATATTAATGAGAAATGAAAGAATATTGATTTAGTTATGAATTGATTTGGATAGACATTGATTTGTTGGATGTTTATTGGTTGGATAGTTGGATGATGGTTGCATTTGTTGATTGAATGCATTGCTATGTTGGCACATGTAGTTATTATGTTGATATATGTCGTATATTGATATTATTTTCATATATGCATGTTTCTCATTGTTTGTTGAGTGTTTAGTAGGTGCGGATTGCGCTTGCTTCGCATTTGGAGCTCGCTTTCGTGCTATATTAGCCGTATATGCTCGCTAATAAAAATATAAGGTACATATCTCGGATTAAATATCGTACTTTTACACTTTTTTCCCTATGGGATGCCTCATCACTTGATGAGATGTATATTTGTGATATATATACTGTCATTTTTTTTTCGGATCGAGCCGCGCTAAGGAGACTATGGCGAAATTTTCCGAAAATTTAAGGCGTCGGGATATTTTTGAGAAATTTGGAAATTTTTGAAAACTAAGTTTGGATTTGGAAACTTAGTAAAGATTTTGTAAGAAATTTAACTATGAATTTTGGGAAAGTTAAACACTTAAGAGATTTGAAAAATCTAAATTGAATGGTTTGTTTTGGAAAGTTAATGGATTCCGTAACTTTTTCTTACTTGGTAATTTCGAGGACGAAATTCTTTTAAGGGGGGAAGTTTGTAACGACCCATAATTTCTGTCAATTAAATTTTTTATATTTAATTGAATTTAAATATTAATAAGTGAAATTTATAAGTTGAATAAATTTTATTTTGAATAATTGGATTTAATTGGATAATTAAATCGATAATTTAATAGTTGAAATTACAGAAATAATTGAAAATCGAGTTTAATATGATTGGAAATGATTTGTAAAGTTTTATTTTATCATATTGGAGTTATAACAATGTTATGGAGCTTTTAAAATTGAATTTAAAGTTAAATTGTGAAAATTGAATATTTTAATATTTAATCGACTAGTGAAATTAGCCATTTTTCGAACAGTCTCAGAATTGGACGAAACTAGTTCCATTGGATCTGTAATAGTTTTTTATTACCGTATTTTAATTTTCATAGCAATCGGAGTTTTCGTTTGACCGTGGCAGCTCGAAACGCATCGAAATTGTTTTAATATTTAATTGACGAGTTAAAATAATCATTTTTCAAACAGTCTCGGATTTCGACGAAACTAGTTTCATCGGATCCGTAATGTGATATTATTGTAAGGTTTCAAATTTCATGTCAATCGGATTTACAGTTTGTCCGGTGCAAGCCAAAACGCCTAGAAAATCGTTTAATCAGTTTAATTTAAAATCGATCATTTATTGCCGTAACTCGCACAGATGATTGAATTGGCCTCCGAAACCTGTTTCATTGTGTCCGGAACATGCTAGAAACGCCGGTTACCGCGCGTAAATCGGAGTTCGGAAAAGCCGGATGAATAGTGTTCGGTGAATTTCCTATAAAAGCACCTCAATTTTTCATTTTTTGGCAAAATAAAATAAATTAGGGTTTTAAAAACCCTGGCCGCCATCTCCAAATTCGAAGGCCAGAAATGCACCCAATTCATCCCCTCTGATCTCCTCCTCCATCCACTTTCATCGAAAACTTCCAACAACAAAGATGTCGGGCTCAACAAGTGCTATCTATCCAACGGCGGATATTTGTTATAGTCGTCGAATGAAGCAAGAAAGTACTGTGTTTTCGTTCGTTTTTGTGCGCGTTTTTCACGTACTAGAGAGGACCGAGCTCCACCATTATTCGGTCGTAGGTAGCTCTTGCGTAGGGCTTCGAAACCCATGTTGTTGATCGAGTTGAAGCAGCTTGTAGAGGTCGTGAAAATTGATGAAGAGATGGCGGATTGGGTTCATGTTCGGTGCGTGTTTTCTGATGTTGGAGAAGAAGCACAACTCGCGGCCGAGATTGAAGGGTAGCAGATCGAACGGCCACGATGGATTTAGGTTTAAAACAATAAAAGAAATTGTAAAATTATTATATTTTAATTTGTGTAAATTTTAAAATGATGTAACTCTTTCATACGAGGTCCGTTTTGGACGAAACAACATGCGTAGGGTTCGTATGGACGAGCACTACGCTATGTAATTGGATTGGAGTCGTTTGGAGCTAGCAAAAATTCTGGGTATTATTCGAAATAAAATGCGGAAACTGAATTGAAAGCGAGGTGAGAACTTCTCACTCAATCGAAATTGTTCGATGTTAATTTTAAATAGTTATATTTAAAATTTCTTGATTGTATGCCTGAATGATAAATTGTTATCCACTGATTGTTAAAATAGACATTATGCGCCGTTATTAAGCGGATGTTATTTATTAAAAACATATACCGCGAATATTTCACTGCAAAGTGAAATTGGTATTATTTATGTACTTGGAGTTGATTTCCCGCATTATATAACGGATGAGACCCTATTGCGCCGTCTATTAAGCGGACATTATTTTATAAATCCCATATACCACGATATTCCGCTTTGAACGAAATTGATATTGTGCTAATGTTTTTGGTTGCAGGGAAACAGGTTGGAGGGATCCAACTGGATTCCTCACTAGTATTTATTTGATTACAGATATTTTGATGTTTGTTGATTATCATATGTTGATATATGATGTTTGTTGTCGTGATTGACTATTGGATGTTGTTGCATCATCAGATCCATTTTTAAAGTTTAAAAATAACGATTTTGATTTTAAAAGGATTTTTAAAAATGATTTTTTTCAAAGTATACGTTTTATTAAATTTTTGAATTGATTCATTTTAAATAATTAAAATGTTATAAATTTTTATGTTATAAAAATTAAGATTTTTGTGAAATATAACCAAAAGGTGATTTTTAAAATAAATAGTTAAGTAATTTATAAAATGGTTTAAATTGCGATTTTTAGATTATTAAAAATGATGTATATAAAAGATTTATAAAATTTGATATTTTATAAGTTTAAAATATTGGAATAATAAAATGAGTTTTATAAATGTTTAAATGAAGTATTGAAGGATTTCATAAGTGAATAAGTTCACAGTTGTATAAATTGTGAAGTTATAAAATGAATAGATTTTGTAAAATAAAAGATTATAAGTAACTAACTTATAAATCGGACTTTGGCATTTAAATGAGAAATAAATAGAAATTGTTAATAAAGGGATTTTATAAGTTGAAGTTGTTATAAAATATAATAGAATCTTAAAAGTAATAAGATTATAATGTGTGAAGTTTTTAAAGAACGATTTTGTAAATAAATGAATTATAAGTATTTAACTTATGGACTTTTGGTATATAATTGAGTTATATAAATTGAATTGGATTAATAAAGGAGATTCATACATCAAATTTTGTAAATATAAATGGAATTTACAGAAAATGTTTATAAATTCGAAATCAATTGAATTTGATAAATTGAATATAGAAGTTTATAAAAGGAAATATATTCACGATTTTGGATAGCGAATAAATTCTTGAAATAGAACGTGTAGTAAATATTTGAAAATCAATTTTGGAATTATAAATTCACTATGGAATTTATAAAAGAAAGGGAAATTTGTTTAAAAATAAACGTTGATTTATTTTTGAAGTATGGGAATAAATTTACGGATTTGGAACGTAAATATAAAATAAATCGGTAAGGATTTATTTAATTGGTTTAAATGAACCATTTTGAAATGAAAGTATTTCCGCGTAAGGAAAATGTTTGAAATTTGTTTTCAAAAGTGGTAAAGGTGAAAAGTGAATATTTGAAATTTGTTTCAAATGGTTAAGTGTGGAAATTATATATCTAGTAAAGATATTTTGGAAAATAAATAATTTGGAAAATTATTTGGAATCTATAATGTTGCGCATCTTTATTGATAGTTAAATAACCGACTATCAATATTTACCTTTAAATAGGTATTTGTTGTGATTGCTTGAATTTGAATGCTACACTTATTTTTGAATAAGCGCTCACTATTCGGGTTAGCCGGGAAAGGACCTTGGGGTCGTATAACCCATTCCGAATATGTGATACGTCGTTATGAATTGCATTTGATGACCGGTGTTGAAGACCGGATATTTATGAAAATGGAAGGATTATAGTCGAATGTTTCTGCATCGGCTGATCTCCGATATAGAAATTTATTACCCTTTGTGATGGGAAGTCCGGTAGTGATTAGTGAATATCCGAATTGCAAGGACTTCTTTGTAAGTGCCTTCGGTTCCGTTCGATCCCGGAACGGACTTGTATGGATGTGTGTCTGACATTACAATTTGAGATGTAAAGCTGGTTTCTATCAAATATATTTCCGTTGGTGGCGGAGAATTTATTCTTTTAGCTTAACACCCTTAGAGGTTATGTAGTTGATGGTTACTAGTGATACATCCCCAAATTGGTAATTTGGCATACGAATTGTTGTTGAGCATTTGATGATCAAAGCACAGCTTTTATATAAAGCGTGGCTTTGTGGACGAGACTTCGTCGGACCTCACACCCCGAAAATGGTCAAAGCAGGAAGTATGCAGCAAGGTTATTAGGGGGTAGCTCCCCTTTAGTGTATGTCATTCCTTCTGGATAGAGGTGGTATCATGGTATGGAGCCCAGATACTTAACCTATGTTGTTGCTGCAAATTTATTTCTTTGTGGTTGTTGGAAATCGAGGATCCTCGGATATAGATCGGTTACGATCGGGGAATGACATATTTGTGTCAGTAGTTACCCAGTTAGGGGTAACCCGGCCTTGTGTTAGCAGAGATCTGGTTAGGTTCTCGGGTCGTCTTTGGAAATCCAAAGAAACAATACGATCTTGTACGGTTTTAGTTGTATAACCTATCATTCACTTATGGTGGTCACCACTGTTTGGATGGTAGCTATAGTAGGCATAAGTGCGAAATGCCTATGCTGGCTAAGATTTATATCTTTATTTTCGAAATGATTTTTCCTACACTATGCACTAGTAATAATATCAAATGTTTCTTTTTAATGCGTATCAAGCATCTTTGACTATCATAAGGAGAAATCTCCTCCGATTCTGCGTTTGCATTATGTGTGTGTGCGGGAGGCCTTATGGTAGTCTCATTTTCTAAAAAACATTGCTAATCTATATTAAAATTATCATGTACTTTGTTTTAAAAATAAACTGTTTTAGTTCTCACATCAGTCACATAACTGACTCGGAATTTATTGTTTTCCTTCCTAAACTCTGGATGCCCACCAATTTCCACATGGGCAGTCAAGAGTCCGGTTTATCAGGATATTCTGGAATTCAGGAGTTGTTAGAGGCAAACTGGATTGCATGACGTATTCACTAGTATAGAGTATTTCTTTTCCGCTGTTTGTTGTTATTTGTTGTTGTACACTCTGATGATATAATTTAATGTAATATGATGTAATGTAATAACTGATATAGTTCTTTTGTTTAAAGATTATTCATTTATCTATTATATGTTGTTCCGCTGCGATATGTGAGATTCTGTTATTATTTCTGTTGTTTTCTTTTTCTTTCTCTCTTCTTCTATCTTCTACCACTTCTTTAACCATAACGGTACGGTTTTCCGGCATTCGACTGCTCGGCAGTTGATACAGTGGACGTATTGATGTCGGTTTTCGAGCGTCGAAAAGTCGCGATCGTCACATTTTTGGTTTTCCGGATGTAATACTCGAGTGTTCCCACCGTGTCGTAACCCATGGTTTTTTTTTCTCTCGCGACTGCATAGTGCAATTGCCTGGCTGAGTCTGGCCTAGGGGTACGGATAGTTTCTTGGAGGATCCAGGCGTAACCATTGTGTAACCTGCAATCTGTGTAGGTCGCGAATAGTAGCGAAATTGCCTGGCTGAGACAGCCTAGGGGTATGGATTGTTTCCTGGAGGACACAGGCATAACCATTGTGTATCCTGCACTCTACTAGTCATCATGGCGTAACTCGTAGGGCTGAGAAAGCTTACGGATACGGATTGTTTCCTGGGGGATCCAGGCGTAACCATTGTGTATCTGCGAACCATTGTCGGACAAAGGTTTTGGTTTGGTTGTTTTGTTTGGATTGTACTTTCCATATCTGTTTTAAAGGTTTTCCAAATATTTTCACTAGGTGTTGAAACAAGTCTACTAAGTACTTGAAGAATTCTAGCTTTGCGCCTGATCAACGCATGGCCAGAGTCTGCAAGAACGAGGATAAACTTGTTGAAACATCGAGTTATAAAAGTATTTTCGAACGGAAAATTTATTTCGATGTAATATTATTTTATTACAAATGTATAATTATAAAGGTATTTATTTTAAAAGTATTTTTCCCAACAAAGAAATGTTGAATTAATATTTGAAATTTAAATTCTTATAGTTCTAGATTAATTATTCGTGCCCGATACTATTCCTTGCATCTACCTTATCTGCTCAGTTTAGTTATTCACCTTGATTCTGTTTTCCAAATCCACCTTCCTTCCTTGTTGGATATATAATTTAAAATTTTGTTTAATTATATACTACAAGGTTTAATAGAAATTTTAGTGTTATAAATATTTTACAAGTTATTTTAAAAAAAATGATTTATGATCTAATAATAATATTTGGAAGGTATCTTGAAACAAAATAAAAATTTATGAATTTTGGATTTAATATTTCAATAGCTTCTTTGTAAATATAAGTAATAATGTAAATAATTGTTTTCAAAGGAGTTTGAAAAGTATTAAAGTATTAAAGAAAATTAAATTTCAAATGAAGTTATCAAATAAATATTTCAAATAAAATTTATATAGTTTTAAATTAATTTTTTATCTAGTCTTTCAATCTATTTTATTTCTGGTTGTTCTATTCTCCTACCTCCTACCTTTTCGGGGACGAAAAGTTTTGAGTAGGAGAAAGTGTAACGACCCGTAGATTTTAATAGTTTTAAATGGTTTTTTTTAACGTAATTAATCGAAACTTTTGAGAAATTTTATATAATAATATTTTGAAATAAAAAATTTATATTTGGATTACGTCCAATTAAACATAGCAGATTTTAAACTTTCAATTTATTTTATCTAAGTTTATTACATTGTGAACTTCTATTTAATTCAAGCTAACTAATAAATTGCTTTAATAAATATTGCAGAATCAATTTCTCTAATAAATATTGCAGAATCAATGCATAGATGTTATCAATTTCATTTTTATGGTGGTACGTTCCTTTACGTTTTCTCCCGGTTAAATTATAAATAATTTGCTTTGATGGGTCAGCTAAATCAACAACGTAACCGTTGCTATTTATTTGTTTTACTAATTGCCACAATTATTTTCACCAAATCAAGGGTTGACCGTTACTTGGCTTTCAAATTTTGGACACTGCATTCAAAAAGAAACGTATAATATAATAAGTACTTCATATTTATTTTTAGTACGTTTCACAAAATTTTCTCTATCCGTTCTTTTCTATTAAATATATACTAGCAGCTGTTATCAATGCATCATTTCAATTTATTATATGGTCCGTTACTCTGCCTTTTCAGATTTGAACATGCAGCTGGTGGCATTAAAAGTTGCTTTAATTATCCACTGAATTATCATGACTGTCCCGTTACTCTATATTTATTCTTTACGTTTTATCTTTGCTTAAATTTCTCTGTCCATTCCTTGTTCCATTTTAAATATCATTGCCTTTCCAAACTTATTACGTACTATCCAAACAAACAAAAATGTTATTGCATTAAATGTAGCTAAATCAACTCATGGCCGTTGCCATTTCAAAGTTTGAAACGTATAAAATACTATACGTTATTTCGCATTCATTGATTTCTTTAATTTATTTCTTTCTTTCTTTACGTTTTCATTCCAATCTGATTAATAACCTTCCTTGTTCTCTTCGTACATTCTATTTATTCTAGCCTGCTCCTCCTTTCTTTTACCTAGTACATCTGCATTCTTTTCATCCTCTCTCTGCAAATTTTCTTTCCACCAAGCGCCTGTCCCCTCCTTCTCCCCTCCTCTTCTCTTAAGAAACACCCTGCATTCCAGCCGAACCCAACATCTTCCCTATCCACATCGGCAGCCTCATCATAGCCGAGTGTATAACCTAGAGGTAATAACTTCTGACAGCACATAGGTGGCATCAACATTTTCCCCATTGTCTGTAGTTTCTTATTTATTCCTTTTGCCCACCCATAAGCGACTCGAGTTTACACAGGGTATGTCTATACACTGTATTATATTATATATATTTGCTAGTAGTATACTGCCTTAAATTTACATATTTTAGTGTATATATGTATGACAGCTTATGTGATTTATATACATAAAGTAAGCTATATGTACAAACTCAGTGCAACCGCAATTTTCTTTATAAAAGGCAAATAATACAAATTGTAGTACCCAAAGATATATATATGTATGGATGTACTTAATAAAAAAAATTCTCGATATAACAGTATAAGCTTATATATCAATTTCTGAGTTTATATATATTTTGTTATATTGTTTTTTTTTTAATTTTGATTTTTATATAATAAGTATGTAAGCTTATTTATATTCACATATTAGTATACATAAGTTGCAATATATTGTTTAATAAGCCTAAAGCATTGTATATCTTCATACTGTTATGATGTGCGTGCTTTAATAATAAAGCTATTGATCGCATACAGATAGGTTAAGTAACGTGTATATTTGGTTAATTTATATAAAAATATATATAACCGTTTCGATTATAGTTATAATGAATATATAAGAGAGTTATAAAAATGAATTTTATACTATTCGTTAACTAAATACAATTGTTATTTATATGATCCAGTTTTTGAATATATGTTTGAAAGGTTTTGATTTTTATATATACAAATATTTTATTTTATACATATATTTTGTTATATATAAAGGTTTTATAAAAAAAAATTAAAAAAAATTTCTTATAAACTATACTGCATATATACTCTTTAAAAAAAAGAGAAAAAAAAGGAGTAAGTTAACAATGTATTATAAAGAATATTGTTTATCTGCATATATATATGCATAAGTTTGTTTGATTTCCTGTTGGATATTTTGAAAAGGAAAGTAATAAACTATAATAATTATATATATACATAAGTATTCATTTCAAAAGATATTATATATATGTGCGTTGATCTTTAATATATGTGTTTTATGTTAGAACATTGATTTTTAACTATACATATATATTATTTTAATATTGGTTTAAAATGAATATTTATTACATGGAAACGACAACCATAAAATGAATATACTATATATGTGACATTTTGAATAATTATATATTTGTTATTTAACATTAATATGAAATGGAACCGTTTTAAAGTTATATGGTTTTCATGGGTGTGCATATATATATATATATATATATATATATATATATTTCATTTTTTTTAAATGCGTGTTTTGATTTAACGTTCGTTTTGAAAGAAAGTAATAAATTAATCATATAATCTTCGTTTCAATTTTATCAAGCTAATTCGATCCGTTCTCATCAATTTCTATCTATCAGCTTTTCCATCGAAATCGTACCATCTAACTTTGCTTTGGAAGTCGTGCTTGCATTTCGTAACTCAACTTCATTGTCTATCTCTCTAACCTCGAAAGGCGAGCAATCACTCACGATTAACTTATTTTTATTCATTAAATTTGATTTCAATTGAAACGACAATTGAAATATGCTGCTGTAGTTATTTAAATTTGTTATACATGCTATTATCTGTAACTGTTCACCTGCGGGATATGACACCATATCCTGTTGTTTATATTATATTGTTATTGATGATATATGCCTGTTATTTTATTGTATTTTCTGTTATCACTCTGCAAGTTTCCTGTAGTTTAGAAATCACTATGGGTTGAAATGATACATACCCGAACAGACTTTAGAATTGGAGAAAATCGTTATGGGTTGAAATGATAAACCCAAGTGATTTTCATTTAATTGAATTTAGGATTACGGGTTGAAATGATATCCACCCGTATATATTTAGTATAGGGATTGAAATGATAAATATCTGTAGCACTTGACTATATGATAGGAAATATATACAGACACCGTTGGTCCATATAAATATTTTGAAAATAATTTCTATAATTTTGGAAAGAAATATATGGTTTAATAAATTTCATTCTTAAGATATTATATAAATGAAAATTGTATATATAGATTTAGTAGTAATATTTGATTTAAATTAGATTGATTTAATACATATAATATGGTTAAGTATTTATGTAAATCTATATTTCAAATAGATTCTCTTGTAATAAATTGAATAATTAAGATTGGAAGATAAATTTGGGTTTATAAAATTGGTATTTAAATAAGGATTTATGTAATTAAATCGATTTGAAATTATTGAATGGGAAATTTAAAGGGTATGATTTTATAACTGGATTTTCGATTTAAGTGATTTAATGAATATTTCACATTTAAATGAATTAAAGAAAATATTGAGTAAAATGTAATTTAAGGTTACTTAAATGATATTGAATCTAATAAGGGAGTATTTCAAGACTAAATAATAATGAGGTTAAATCGATATCTATATGAAACTGTTATATAGAACATTTAAATATTAAAGCCTTGAACTATATTGGAATTTAAATGGTTTATGTTGAGATTCGGATCTGTATTTGAAATCAACGTTGTTGAATGTGTTATTTAGCAACTAAATTGAATTGAAATGAAAATTTAGGTTGAACTAAATTTGAATTTATTATTTAGAAAACTAAATTGAATGAAAATTTAGATGAAACGTTGAATACTTAAAGTTTTGAAATATATGAAAATATAAAGGGGGTATTTGTGATTATAAATCCGAATTTGAGATCGATAAAATTTAAGTGGTTATTTTAGAAATTGAGTTGAATTTAAATTGATAAATTGAGATTGAATTTAATTTGAATGGGAAGGTCGGGTTGATGTTGGAACGATTTGTTAAGTTGAGGAAATTAGAAATACTTTACTGTATAAATTATTTAATATATATAAATACTATTTTGGGAAATATAGAGATATTTGAAGTGAAAATAAGATTTGGTTTTGAAGTATAAATTAAGCTGAAGTGGCCACGGTGTTATAGTGTATATTTCTACCTTGTAGAAAGTTCCACGGACCCTTAGAGGATGGTTATCCCAAACTTCCTTTAAGTTATTTGTATTTCAGTTGATATTTCACTTGAGTTGGATTTATTGACATAAGAATGCTAATCCTGACTCGAGTGTTTTTTGTTTTGCTTTACGCTCGGGTCAGACTGAGTGATACAGCATTTGAGACTCACATTTGGAGTTCGGAGCTTCATTTGGAAATCCAACTATCGGTTCAGATTCCAGCCTTTCCAGTTGATTGGTTCAGAGGAGTCATCTGTTGCATTGGAGACTTCACTGCATTTGAACTATTCGGTTGTATTTTTCTAACTCTGATGTATATAGTAGCTTCATGAACTACTATTTTTTATCTATTCCGCTGCATTATATTACTCTGTGATCTATGATTGATTTATTTACTGTATATTTTAAGTTTTGCCAAATTTTAATTAACAATTTGGTATTTTGAATTATTCAAGTCGGATATGTATGGTTTTATTGTCGATTTGAATGGTCCAAAATAGCGGGTCGTTACAAGAATGCTGTAACGATCTCGGTTTTAAGTCAAATTCAATTTGATAATTAAAATAAAATTTTGGATTAAATTGTGAATCTATTTGAATTTTTTCCAAAATAAATAAGATGTGTATTTGTTTATATATATATATATATATATGTTGTAATTAGAAATTTGAATTTGAAATTCAAATATAAATATCTTAAAAATAGATTGGATTTAATACTCTATATTTTTAAATTAATAAAATTTGTTTTCCAATTATTATATATATGTATATATATTTGGAAGTTATATTTTGAATTAAATATAATAAATTTTCAAAAGCTATTTAAAGGTTAAATTCTAATATATATATATATATATATATATATATATATATCCATGCTTAGTTAATTAGGTTTTAAAATCAATTTCTTTGAAAGTTATAAATATATATAAGGAAATGCATTAATTTAATAATAGAAATTGTATTAATAAAAATATAAGACATATATAAATATTTAAACTAAATTTAAAATATGATAAAACATATTTAAACATTAAAAGACAAGTGTAAAAAGATTTTAGCATGCTTTAAACATTTGTAACAATTATACAATACAATTTGACATTTCTAAATAAATTGAAACATGCAAAATACAAGTGTAATTCAATTATTTCATGAAAATAACAAGTGTCATGTTGATTTATTCTCTTTTTATTTTTGAAAATTTATAAATAAAGAGGAAACAAAGCTATATATACTATTTCTCCTCTTTTCAATTTTTCCTTGATATATTCAAAACCAAAACTAGTAAAAAGATAATTAAAGAAAAATAAATTTGAGAAAAATAATACAAACTAGAAAAGGAAATCAAAATCAAAACAAATTAAACATCAAGCAACTCTTTCAATAACTTAATCAAGCAAAGATTTCAAACCTGAAACAATCAAAACAAAGATCATTTCCAGTTTTCAAAACCTGGAAATTCAAGTTCAAAATCCTGAAGCAAGTCTCAAATTCAAAAAAAAAAACAAGTCTTAGTTTTTCAAAGGTCAGATCATTTCAAAACTTGATGCATGCAAATGCATCTCAATCAAGCAGTTTCAAATTCAACTAGAAACATAGCAGATCAATTTCAAAAAGCAATCTGCAGTTTTAAGATCAAAATCAAAATCAAGTTCAAAAGTATATTCAAATCAAAGATCAGGCTTCTAGTTTCAAGTTTCAAGCTTGTGTTTTTTGTTTTCCCAAGAACTAGTGAGTAAACTAATTTATTTCAATTTGAATCTGTTGATATACCTTAATATTTTATGATTAATATTTGAAGTATAGTGGTGGTAAATGATTGCATGAATGTGAATATTTTTGTATGTAAATATATGTGTGTAAATGGGTGTGCATATCTGTAAAATATGCCTTTGTTCATAGATACAGGTTTCAAACCTGTATAAGATTCAAGATCTCATCCCATAATCCTTTTTAGGCTTGGATGCTTAAATAAAATATGTTCAAATTAGCAAGATCTTAATTATAAAAATGATTTCAAGTGAAATTATTTTTGATTATTTGGGAAAAATGAAATATACGGTAAGAATTAAACATTCATAAAAATTTGACTTCCATGATTTCTTGATTCACTTATATAATCTTGTTCGAATTTGAAAACTATGATTTTTACTGACAAAAATCAAGATTTTTAAGATAGTAGTTTGAGAGAAATGATGGGATGATCAGAATTAGGATTTTATTCGATTTTTGGTGATCGACGATGTGATAGGTCTTTGGATTTTTGCTGAAGCATGTTTGAGGTGGGAGATCTCGGCAAAAATGATCGGAGAATTTTCCAATCATCAGGATGGTGGCGCGGTGGTTTGTAGGGTTTAAGGATCAGGTTGGGTCGACGTTCTTCCTCGAGCTTGTGTTATGTCGTCGAGGCACCGGAGAGGATCGAACCAGAGGGAAAAGTCTCATGGGTCGTCGGAGCAGCTAGTTTCGGGATCATGTGGCGTCCGGTGGTCGGAGTTGGCATGGCAAGGTGGTTTTTGGTGAATTTTGTTGTTCCAGGTAGAAGTCGATAAGCTCGCATTCGATTCTCAGGTGATCTCGTAAAGCTGGGTGGTCGGGTGAATCAGGATGTTCGTCGATGACGTGCCGGTGGTAGCGATGATGATCGAAGGTGGTCGGAATGCTTGTGCACGTGCACGTGGTATAAGTTGTTGTCTGGACTGTTATGGTGTTTTGGGGAAGACGAGTTTCTCGGGAATGAGCTCGGGAAATATAAGGTTTGCCTCGAGTATACGTGAGTGTGTTAACAGGTTTTTAAATTTTGAAAATAAAACAAAGTTAAAAATAAATGATAAGAAGGGTGACTCGAAGGTTTTCTCGAGGAAAACTGGTTTGGTCTCGGGTAGAGACTTATGTTGGTCTCGGGTCTAGGTTTTTGAAATTTTAAATAAACAAGTTTATTTCCAAATTTAAATTAAAACAAGTTTAAAACACTTTCTTGTTAATTCTTTTAAAACAATAAATTGTTTATAGGTTAATTACTTAATTAAAAGGTGATTAATTAATGATAAGTAATTAAAGGGCAATTACTTAATGAAAATTTATAATTACTTAACGTAATTAATAAAACACTATTACTTAATATAATTAAGGGATAATTACTTTATTTAATTACATTAAAGGATAATTAATTAATTAAGATTAATTAATGTAAGTAATTAAAGATAATTAATTACTTAAAGATAATTACTTAATGAAAGTAATTAAGAATAATTAATTAATAATTAAAGGTTGATTAATCAAGTGATTGAAGAATAATTAATTAAAGGATAACTTGTAATTAAAGGTTAATTAATTAAAGGTTAATTAATAATTAAGGGTTAATAACTTAATAATAAAAGGTTAATTAATTAATTAAGGATAATTAATTAAATGGTAATTAATTAAGGGTTAATTAATTAATGTGATTAATTAATTAATGTGATTAATTAAGGGATAATTAATTAACCTATGTTAACTAATCAGGTTTAGGTGATTAATTTATTTTGAGATAATTAAATCAATTATAATCAGGTGATTAGTTTAATCTTACTTATGGATATTTGGATTGTATTGAAAATCTTGAGTTGTTTGATATCATTAATGTGTGATATTTTATGATATGAATTGTGTGGATTAAGCTGTGAACTGTGTTTTATTTATCTATGATGAATTTATTTGTTTACCTGTGAATGAAAGATAAGCGTTATACGATTATACCGCTTATCGATATTGTTATGCTTGAATTGATGATGGTTGTGATATTTTATTATTGCTTGTGAAACCCCTGGACTACACACAACACACATACAAATAAGGATTTAACGGGAAATTGGTTAAGTCATGGGTTTTTAAATTTAATATTATTTTATTCAAAATGATAAAAGAATTTCAAAGTTGAATTTTGAATCCAAAATGGTTTGGAAGTGAAACTGGGTTTAATATGAAAGGAGTTTTGAAGTTAAAATTAATTTGAAGGGCTTGTTCAAGTTTTGAAATTAAAATAATTTAATTTGAATTTGAATGCAAGATTTTGAAGTTGAATTCTATATACATATGTTTATTTGAAATCTATGGTTTAAAGGGATTATATAGGTTTAATGGATTTTAAACCATTTAAAGTATTTTAAAAGAATTATTTTGGGATTTTAAATAGAACTTGCTGAGGATACGACAGTTCGTTGATTTTCTGATTTTACTTTAAAAAAGCTATAACTTGAGTAAATTTGATCGAATTTTTTCGAAACGAAAACATTTGTTTTCAAATAATAATGGCTTTCATATAAAGGAAGAATTCCCATTTTTTGTTGAAAGGATTTCAAGTTGAAATGGAAATTTTTTTGAAAGCCATGAATGAATCTTTGTTAAAGATTGGTGAACTTTGTTCCAAATTGAAGAGGATCTTAAAGGTGAATCTATTGTTTAAAAGATTTAAAAGTGGAATTATGTTTAAACCATTCAAAAGGAAAGGTTTTAGGCTAAAAGTTGTGACTTAACTAAGATCCCAATATATCTATATGTTTTTAAAATAAGCGCTCATTATTCGGTTTAGTCGGGAGAGGACTTTATGTCATAAAACCCATTTCGAATTAATGATACAATGAAATGGATAACAATTAAAGGCGGTGGTGAAGACCGGGTATTTTCGAGAACAAAAGGATTATATGTCGAATGACTCTGCACTGAGTTTCTCTAGTATAGAGATCTTCATATGTGATGGGGAGTCCGATCGGGATTGTGAATATCCGGATTTGTAAGGGCTACTTTGAAGTGCCTTCGGCTCCATTCAGACCCAGGATGGACTTGTATGGATGTATGTCTGATGTTGCACTTTGATATATAAAGTTGGTTTCTATCAAATACATTTCTATTTGGTGGCGGAGAATTTATTCACTTAGCTTAACACCCTTCTCTGAGACGTACAAGCTCAGAGGTTATGTAGTTGATGGTTACTAGTGATATATTCCCAATTTGGTAATGTGGCATACTAAGTGCTGATCATTTGTTGATCGAAGCATGGATTTTGTGAAAAGCATAGCTTTGTGGATAAGACTTCGTCGAACCACACAACCCGAAAATGTTCGAAACAGGAAGGATGCGGCAAGGTTACGAGGGTCGCGCCCCTTACGGTATGTGCATTTCCTTCTGGATAAAAAGTGGTATCATGGTATGGAGCCCAGATACTTAACTTATGTGGTTGTTGGAATTTGTTGGTGTTAAGGATCCTCGGATAAAGGTCGGTGATGACCGGGGGATGGCATACTCATGAGAGTTAGTTACGTAGTTACAGAGATAACACGGTCTTGTGTTGGCAGAGATCCGGTTAAGTTGTCGAGACGTCCCTCCAGAGGCGTACCATTCGGTGAAGGAAGTTCCTTAGCCTTGAACATTTGTTGGAATCCAATCACCCAATATGAGCCCTTTACGGTTTTAGTTGTAGAACCTACCATTTAACACGGTAGCTATAGTAGGCATACTATAATGGTACGTATGCTGGCTAAGATTAATATTATACTTTCGAAATGTTTTCTCCACTATGCACTAATAATAATATCAAAAGGATTTTCAAGTATCAAGCATGTTTGACTATCATAAGGAGAAATCTCCCCCAAGTGTGCGATTGCATTATGTGCATGCCGGGAGGCCTTATGGTAGTTTCATTTTCCAAAAAGTATAGCGAATTTCTTTTTATTTCTCTTATTCAAAAATAAACTGTTTTTGTTTGCTCACACCAATCCCATGATTGACCTAGAGTTTATGGTTCCTTTTCTAAACTCTAGGTGCCCACAATTTTCCACACGGGCAGCCTAGAGTCAGGTTATCAGATAGTCAACTAGTAGATGTAGCTTTTGGCAATCTTTAGAGTCTTTTTGGATTTTAGCAATCGCATTGTGCACCATATTTGCTTCACTTCATCATGATGGTGGTTCGAGCTTCTTGGTTTGGTGTTTTGGAGCTTTGGTATTGAAGATGTTGTTTTCGCTGCTGTTCCTGTCCTATTATTTCCACTGTTGTGTATCTTTGTCTCAGATTATGTTAATCGCTTCATTTGTATTAGATTGTTGTATCAAATATTGTGTATCAGTAAAATTATTCATTTTGCTTCCGTTGTGTTGTTATCACCTAATGTTGTTATAAGCTCCGACGAACCAGACTCAACGTTTGAATCTGCGGCATTCGACTACGAGCGATGTATTAAATGTCGATTTTCGAAGGTCGAGTCAAGATCATTAGAATTGGTATCAGAGCTAAAGGTTGAGTAAGAACTTTAGCTTTGGAGTATAACACATTAGATGACTCATTAGAGATAGGGTTATAAATGCCCTAGAATGAATATATCCCTAAGATATTCGTCCGTATGCCTCAGTCAATTCTCTTACTATTCACTGATAGTTAGAATGGGTGCAAGAAAAGGTCGAGACTGAGGACAGGGGAGTACCACTACAAATAGTCAATACCCTGTAACAATAAGGAACAACTTTTTCCTCAATCTCTTTTAATCATCGTTAATTTCAATTCTTTGATGGTTTCCTGGCAACTACAAGAAGAAGCTTTGGTTGATGGTGGCCCTGCGAATCTTTGTTTATGCTGTAAAAAGGTTCCTATTTTGTATTCTCTTCATCAGTTTTCTATCAGCTTTTCGTTTTTAACTTTAATGAATTTGAAATTTTAATTGAAATAAATTGGTCAATAAAATATGAAACTGAATTAAATTGTATCCGTTTGTCTATTCTTTGGGGTCCTGATTCATTCTACGAATGGTTAGTTATCCTTTCGAACTAACCAACGTCCCTGCATATTTCGTAGATCTGATGACCCGAATATTTTTGTGAAGTATTGAATAAGATCGTTCTCGTATTTATTGGTGATATTCTAATTTGGTAAGCCAAACGTAGAACAAATATTCAATTTGATCTGGTAATTCATTTCTCTATCTTTGTGTGTTCATTTGTTCTTTGTTTTCTCCCTGTCTAGCAAATTTCGGGGATGAAATTTTCTTAAGAGGGAATCTGTAACGATCTCGGTTTTAAGCCAAATTTAATTCGATAATTAAAATAAAATTTTGGATTAAATTGTGAATTTATTTGAATTTTTCGAAAATAAATAAGATATGTATTTATATATATATATATATATATATATGTAGATTGAAATTTGAAATTTGAAATTTGAAATTTAGTTTTGAAATTCAAATATAAATATCATGAAAATAGATTGGATTTAATACTCTATATTTTAAAATTAATAAAATTTGTTTACTAATTATAATAGATATGTATACATATTTGGAAATTATATTTTGAATTAAATATAATAAATTTTCAAAAGCTATTTAAAGGTTGAATTCTAATATATATATATATATATATATATATATATATATATATATATCTAATTAGGGTTTAAAATCAATTTCTTTAAAATTTATAAATATATATAAGGAAATGCATTAATTTGATAGTAGAAATTGTATTAATAAAAATATAAGACATATATAAATATTTAAACTAAATTGAAAATATGATAAAATATATTTAAACATTAAAAGACAAGGGTAAAAATATTTTAGCATGCTTTAAACATTTGTAACAATTTGACATTTGTAAATAAATTGAAACATGCAAAATACAAGTGTAATTCAATTATTTCATGAAAATAACAAATGTCATGTTGATTTATTCTCTTTTTATTTTTGAAAATTTATGAATAAGGAGGAAAAAAAGCTATATATATACCACTTCTTCTCTTTTCAACTTTTCCTTGATATATTCAAAACCAAAACCAGTAAAAAGATAATTAAAGAAAAACAAATCTGAGAAAAATAATACAAACCAGAAAAGGAAATCAAAATCAAAACAAATTAAACATCAACCAACTCTTTCAATAACCTGAATTAAGCAAAGATTTCAAACTTGAAATAATCAAAACAAAGATCATTTCCAGTTTTCAAAACCTGGAAGTTCAAGTTCAAAATCCAGAAGCAAGTTTCAAATTCAGAAACAAAAAAACAAGTCTCGGATTTTCAAAGGTCGGATCATTTCAAAACCTGATGCATGCAAACGCATCTCAATCAAGCAGTTTCAAATTCAACTAGAAACATAGCAGATCAATTTCAAAAGGCAATCTGCAGTTTTAAGATCAAAACCAAAATCAAGTTCAAAAGTATATTCAAATCAAAGATCAACATCTAGTTTCAAGTTTCAAGTCTGTGTTCGCTATTTTCCCAAGAATTGGTTAGTAAACTAACCTATTTTAATTTTAATCTGTTGATATACCTGAATATTTTGTCATTAATATTTGAAGTATAGTGGTGATAAATGATTGCATGAATGTGAATATTTTTGTATGTATATATATTTGTGTAAGTGGGTGTGCTTATTTGCAAAACATGCCTTTGTTCATAGAAATAGGTTTCAAACCTGTATAAGATTCAACATCTCATCCCATAATCCTTTTTATGCTTGGATATTTAAATAAAATATGTTCAAATTAGCAAGATCTTAATTATAAAAATGGTTTTAAGTGAAATTATTTTTTATTATTTGGGGAAAATGAAATATATAGTAAGAATTAAACATTCATAAAAATTCGACTACCATGATTTCTTGATTCACTTATATAATCTTGTTCGAATTTGAAAACTATGATTTTTAATGATAAAAATCAAGATTTTTAAGGTAGTAGTTTGAAAGAAATGATGGGATGATCAGAATTGGGATTTTATTCCATTTCTGGTGATCCGTGAAGTGATAGGTCTCGTGATTTTTGCTGAAGCATGTTTGAGGGTAGGGGATCTAGGCAAAAGTGATCGGAGAATTTTCCAATCACCGGGATGGCGGCACGGTGGCTTTGTAGGGTTTAAGGATCAGGTTGGGTCAACGTTGTTCATCGAGCTTGTGCGATGTCGTCGAGGCACCGGAGAGGATCAGACCAGAGGGAAAAATCTCGTGGGTCGGTTCGCGATCGCGTGGCGTCCGGTGGTCGGAGTTGGCGTGGCAAGGTGGTTTTTGGTGAATTGTTTTGTTCTAGGTAGAAGTCGATAAGCTCGTTTTCGATTCTCAGGTGATCTCGTAAAGCTGGGTGGTTGGGTGAATCAGGATGGTCGTTGATGACGTGCCGGTGGTAGCGACGATGATCAAAAGTGGTCGAAATGCTTGTGCGCGTGCACGAGGTGTAAGTTGTAGTCTGGGTTGTTATGGTGTTTTGGGGAAGACGAGTTTCTCAAGGATGAGCTCGAGAAATATAAGGGTTGGCTCGAGTATACGTGAGTGTGTTAATAAGTTTTTAAATTTTGAAATTAAAACAAAGTTAAAAATAAATGACGAGAGGGGTGACTCGAAGGTTTTCTCGAGGAAAACTTGTTTGGGCTCGGGTCTGGGTTTTTGAAATTTTAAATAAACAAGTTTTTTTTCCAAATTTAAATTAAAACAAGTTTAAAATACTTACTTGTTAATTCTTTTAAAAAAAATTGTTTATAGGTTAATTACTTAATTAAAAGGTAATTAATTAATGATAAGTAATTAAAGGGCAATTACTTAATGAAAATTTATAATTACTTAATGTAATTAATAAAAAGACTATTACTTAATGTAATTAAGGGATAATTACTTTGTGTAATTACATTAAAGGATAATTAATTAATTAAGATTAATTAATGTAAGTAATTAAAGGTAATTAATTACTTAAAGATAATTACTTAATGAATTAAGGATAATTAACTAATAATTAAAGGTTGATTAATCAAGTGATTGAAGAATAATTAATTAAAGGATAATTTGTAATTAAAGGTTAATTAATAATTAATGGTTAATCACTCAATAATAAAAGGTTAAGTAATTAATTAAGGATAATTAATTAAGGGTTAATTAATTAATGTGATTAATTAAGGGATAATTAATTAAGGTTAATTAATTAAGATGGATGATTAAGGATGATTAATTAATTTCTATTAATTAAATTAATAACAAGTAATTGTTAATTCATTAATGTTAATTAATCAAGTTTAGGTGATTAATTTATTTTGATATAATTAAATCAATTATAATCAGGTGATTAATTTAATCTTACTTATGGATGTTTGGATTGCATTGAATATCTTGAGTTGTTTGATATCTTTGATGAATGATATTTTGTGATATGAATTGTGTGGATTGAGCTGTGAACTGTGTTTTATTTATCTGTGATGAATTTACTTGTTTATCTATGAATGAAAGATAAGCGTTATAGGATTATACCACTTATCGATATTGTTGTGCTTGAATTGACGATGGTTGTGATATTATATTGTTCCCTGTGAAACCCCTGGACTACACATCACACACACACACACACACACACACACACACAAATATGGGTTTCATGGGAAATTGGTTAAGTCATGGGTTTTTGAATTTAATATTATTTTATTCAAAATGATAAAAGAATTTCAAAGTTGAATTTTGAATCCAAAATGGTTTGGAAGTGAAATTGGGTTTAATATGAAAGGAGTTTTGAAGTTAAAATTATTTTGAAGGGCTTGTTCAAGTTTTGAAATTAAAATAATTTAATCTAAATTTGAATTCAGGATTCTGAAGTTGAATTCTATATACATATGTTTATTTGGAATCTATGGTTTAAATGGATTATATAGGTTTCATGGATTTTAAACCATTTAAAGTATTTTAAAAGATTTATTTTGGGATTTTAAATAGAACTTGCTGAGGATACGGCAGTTTGCTGATTTTCTGATTTTACTTTAAAAGGCTGTAACTTGAGTAAATTTGATCGGATTTTTCCGAAACAAAAACCTTTGTTTTCAAATAATAATGGCTTTCATATAAAGGAAGAATTCCCAGTTTTTGTTGAAAGGATTTCAAGTTGAAAAGGAAATTGTTTTGAAAGCTATGAATGAATCTTTGTTAAAGATTAGTGAACTTTGTTTCAAATTAAAGAGGATCTTAAAGGTGAATCTTTTCTTTAAAAGATTTAAAATTGGAAGTTTGTTTAAACCATTCAAAAGGAAAGGTTTTGGGCTAAAAGTTGTGACTTAACTAAGATCCCAATATATCTATATGTTTTTAAAATAAGCGCTCATTATTCGGTTTAGCCGGGAGAGGACTTTATGTCATAAAACTCATTTTGAATTAATGATACGACGAAATGGATAGCAATTGAAGACGATGATGAAGACCGGGTATTTTCGAGAATGAAAATATCACCTGTCGAATGACTCTGCACTGAGTTGCTCTGGTATAGAGATCTCCATATGTGATGGGGAGTCCGATCGGGATTGTGAATATCCAGATTTGTAAGGGCGTCTTTAAAGTGCATTCGGTTCCATTCAGACCTAGGATGGGCTTGTATGGATGTATGTCTGACGTTACACTTTGAGATGTAAAGCTGGTTTCAATCAAAATACATTTCTGTTTGGTGGCGGAGAATTTTGTTCTCTTAACTTAACACCCTTTTCTGAGACGTATGAGCTCAGAGGTTATGTAGTTGGTGGTTACTAGTGATATATTCCCAATTTGGTAATGTGGCATGCTAAGTGTTGATCATTTGTTGATCGAAGCATGACTTTTGTGAAAAGCGTAGCTTTGTGGACGAGACTTCGTCGAACCTCACAACCCGAAAATGGTCGAAACAGGAAGGATGCGGCAAGGTTACGGGGGTCGCACCCCTTAGGGTGTGTGCATTTCCTTTTGGATAAAAAGTGGTATCATAGTATGGAGGCCAGATATTTAACTTATGTGGTTGTTCGAATTTGTTGGTGTTGAGGATCCTCGGATAAAGATCAATGATGACCGGGGGATGGCATAATCGTGACAGTTAGTTACCTAGTTACAGAGGTAACCCGGTCTTGTGTTGGCAGAGATCCGGTTAGGTTCTCGGGGCATCCCTCCATAGGTGTACCATTCGGTGAAGGAAGTTCCTTAGCCTTGACCATTTGTTGAAAATCCAATCACCCAATACGAGCCCTTTACGGTTTTAGTTGTAGAACCTGCCATTTAACATGATAGCTATAATAGGCATACTATAATGGTACGTATGCTGGCTAAGATTAATATTATACTTTCGAAATATTTTCTGCACTATGCACTAATAATAATATCAAAAGGATTTTCACGTATCAAGCATGTTTGACTATCATAAGAAGAAATCTCCCCAAGTGTGCGATTGCATTGTGTGTGTGCCGGGAGGCCTTATGGTAGTTTCATTTTCCAAAAAGCATAGAAATTTCTTTTTATTTCTCTTGTTCAAAAATAAACTATTTTTATTTGCTCAAACCAATCCCACGACTGACCTGGAGTTTATTGTTCCCTTTCTAAACTCTAGGTGCCCACAATTTTCCACACGGGCAGCTAGAGTTAGGTTATTAGCTAGTCAGCTAGTAGATGTAGTTTTCGGAAATCTTTGGAGTCTTTTAGATTTCGGCAATTGCATTATGCACCGGATTTGCTTCACTTCGGCATGATGGTGGTTCGAGCTTCTTGGTTTGGTGTTTTGGAGCTTTGGCATTGAAGATGTTATTTCCGCTGCTGTTGCTGTCTTATTATTTCCGCTGTTGTGTATCTTTGTCTCAAATTATGTTAATCGCTTCATTTGTATCAGATTGTTGTATCAAATATTGTGTATCAATAAAATTATTCATTTTGTTTCTGCTGTGTTGTTATCACCTAATGTTGTTATAAGCTCTGACGAACAAGACTGAACGTTTGAATCTGCAGCATTCGAATATGGGTGATGTATTGGATGTCGATTTTTGAAGGTCGAGTCAGAGTCATTAGAAATACAGAGAAGTTTTTTAGAGAGAAGAAATGAGGAAGTGAGAAAGATTGTACGTACTTTGTTTTATCAGAAATATCTATAGGTGAATGGGTAAGGCCCTTTAGTTTCCAAGTGTCCATTAGTATCCCTAGGAAGCCTAATAGTAGTCAGGAAGCCC
Organism: Allium cepa; assembly: GCA_030765085.1. Lineage (NCBI taxonomy): Eukaryota > Viridiplantae > Streptophyta > Magnoliopsida > Asparagales > Amaryllidaceae > Allium > Allium cepa. Next base: position 983,670,939 of record CM060929.1, on the reverse strand, counting down.
AACAGCCAAAGTGGAAAACACAAGAGTCAATGTAAAGAGAATAACACTAGAACTACAATACGAGATGCAATACATACATGTACATGGGAAGACACTGTACATTTATGTGAGTTTCACTGTAAATTGCATATATACAGTTCTAGAAATCCAATTTTGACAACACGAAAAGTGGAATCCTTCTTAGAATTAACCCTAGATTTTTTTTCCAACGATAAAATTTTAAATTTTCAACTAAAATTCAAAATTTAACTAAGTTTGACCAAAAGTTGACTTTTCACGAAATTTTCCATTTGGATGTTGGTTACACATGAATCAGATTTGAATAATTATATTTTCAAAACTAACATTTTTCGTTTGAATATAAATGATTGTAAATTAAATATGAAACTGAAATAAATTTCAAATTCCATAACAACTAATATAGTTTGCATTATTCATAAAAAAAATTAAATCATTCAACTTCAGTTTAATGGTATTCAATATTTACTGTTACAATCACTTTGTACTGACTATTTCCGCTATTTAACGTATGTTACTTTTGTTTGAATTCAAATCTCCTATTCTTATAAAATTGCACTAAAAAAACATTCATTTTTTTATCATAACTTTGTTTTGTTTCTGTTACGATGTTTAAATCTAATTTAACACAAATGGATGATGCTCGCATTAGATTAATTTACCACTAATTTCTCTTTATTTTAATTAAAAGGTTTCCAATAATGTCAATTGTAATAAGTTCAATATTAAATTTCAAAATGAACACAAATAATACAACCACTGATTTCTTTACATTTTATATATTCCAACATTTATTAGTTTATTTCATACAACAAATACACTCATTAATTATCAAATAAATGTTTCTTATCAACTTCTCTCATTAAATGTTTCTTATTGGAGGTCAACTTATCATATACAATTTAATAAATAAATTTAGGTTTCTCCTATTAAATAGCATTCATTTTATTATTTATTTACATTGACCCTTATTATTCAGTTGCTGTTAATTATTACCTATAGGTTAATATCATTGAATCACATTCCAATAGTTGTTACCCACTCCTCATATCACAATTTGTCATTTAAGAATTTATTTTAACTCATATCCAATGAGTTTACATTAATAGATCATTAAACTTATTTCTACCCATCTTTATTTAGAAATTTTATTTTTAATAAATTCTAACAGTTTAAAATATGGGTCATTACAAAAACCTTTCCCCTTTTCCAATTAAAACTTACCTAATTAATCCCTTAATTTCTCTCTCTATTCCCTTCTCTCTTCTTATGATGTGCTAGCCATTGATGCCATTAAAGGCATAAATTTCCATAAAACCCTCCATGCAATTATCTTTTTTGAACCCATTAAGTTATATTGATATCGTATTATGATGTACGCAAATAATTTTTTTATATATTCATTCAAATAGTTACAAACATCTCCCAACATCAAATAAATTAAATAGTAGTTGATATTTATCAAATAATTATTAATTTAATTAATTTACAATATTTTACAAATTAATTGAATCATGTTCTTATAGAGAATTCACAGACATGGTTGTACAACTCAAAGATGTGAACTCAATCAGCAATTATTATTGAACAATTAAAATATTAACATTCATGCATTAGAATGTCTAATAAGAATTACCGCATATTAAAGAAAAACTATGAGTTTTTTTATCAGCGTCCAGAAAAGAATTCCCTCGGTTGTCAATAAGCTATAAAGAGTATTGGCTCTTCCATATGACATAATGCATAAATCCTAAATGGATTCCAAGTACTCTATCAAAATAATTGTACCTAAAAGGATAGGAACCATTGACCACAAATGTGTCTTCAAGAAAAGACCAATATAGTTGGAATGCACTATGTAACATTGATGAGAATGGCATCGTAAATTTAAGTTATTGAAATTAAAGTGATAGATTCCTCATTCAATGTTCTTAAGTTCTTCGGATTTTACTCAAAAAAATTATCGCTACTATAATTTTGAGTTTTGGGACATTTATGTAAAATCAAGTCATAGCCTGGTTGCTTCGTTCTCGATATTTGACTTGAAAATTAAACCTTTTAGTAAATATAAAAGGATGTTGGGATTATCCTAAATGGTATAGATAGATACCGTATTAAAATGTTTGATATGAAGCATATAAGATGGATTCTTTATGCATCGACAATAGAAATTATCATATATGCTACGATGTCTACTATATCGCAATTCACGAACAAAATTGGTACATCGAGCGAGTATCATACTCGAATTAAGACCAACTAAATGGTAGATAAAGATATTCTTGAATATTTACAAAATACTATAGAATTTTTTATGGAAACGACAAAATCCTTATAAAGGAGTATTCAGATTTGAATTTCATAAGGATATCGAGTATAGTATGTCAATCCTAAATTCATGTTCAATCTTAGTTAAGGAGCTTTCAGTTGGAGTTATTTCAAACTAAGAGTTATGGCTAATTCAACCAACGTGCTATGTATATCTCCTTGAATAAGTGAAAAAATAAAAGCAATATATGTGCGTATATATAGTTAATTTAAATAAAACTTTTATATGGCGGATAAAGGCTCTGTGGCGGAACAATTACAAGTATCCAACCCCCAACCCCAAACTACCCTACATCACCAACTTTCCACCACTTTCAATGGCGAAATCAGCCTCTCGTTCTTCTGCCACTCACCTAGGACCCTCAGTGACCACCCAAATGGATAAAACCTGGTCTAAAACATTGGCGAAGATGGTTTAAGAATTTTCAATTGATAATGATGATGAGGTCACTGATTTAACCTACTTTCACCATCAAAGAAAGGCAATAATACAAAAGGACAGTTGCCAAAATCAGTGTTTGATGCTTCAGCAAACAAATGGAATAAAAATCTTGTTGTATATATACTTAAAAGATGATCGACTTATAATAATTTCAAAGGTTTTGTTAATAAAACTTGGAAACCTGATGGTATATATGAATTTTATTACAAAAGAATGGGTTCATTTTTATCAAGTTCTATAACTCAGTTGACTATGCTAAAATTATCAAGTCGGTTCCATACACTATAGGATCTAGACTGGTAGTTATTACAAAGTGGAAGCTTGGAACGAGTATATCCAAAGAGTTATTTTCTTCGATTCCAATCTGGGTTCGGTTCAATGATCTAAAACATGAATATTGGAACAACGAGGGTATCAACAGAATTACTAGTATGTTAGGGTATCCCATACGTATGGATTCCACAACTACATTAGAAACAAGGTTGAATTACATTTGCATTTTAATAAAAGTGGACGTGGACTTCACATATACTAACGAGATTGAAATGGAACTGTATACTGGGAAGACTGGTGTCATACAAGTTGAATACGAGCAACGATTAAAGCCTTGTACAAATTTCAATGGTTATGGACATAATGATATTAGTTGCCCCATTATAGTTACAAAGGTTTGGCAATCAAAACATAGACCTATAGTGGACATTAATCATTCACAGAAAGATATGGATAATGTATTACATAGAGACTCTGAATTCACTCATAATAGTTTACATGACTCGGATCAAAATGGTGAAACTTCAACTACCTACCAACCTGAAACTAGCACAAGTTTAAATGCAGCCCAGTTAAATGTATCTACTACTGGTGTACCAAATGACTAACCATCATATGTTCTCCATCCTTCAAGATATTCCAAAGAATGTGTGCCCAGAAGACCCTGCAACTAACATAGACTAAACTTTGAATAAACCTAAAGATGCATATGAATATAATGGTACTCTACCTACTGAAGACAAAGATGTACAACTCAAAATGATGATAAATCTATTGGTGTCGAGGACAGAACCACATTCATTAGTCAAATTGGGGCCAACATTCAAGAAGTTGGTACTGAACCAAATAGTCATTTAAATGTCTCCTATATGCTTTTGACAAACCCCAATCACAAGAAGAAATGCGAGGCAATTCATAAATCCAAAGTTCCAGCTGCTACTCCTCCTAAAAGAACTTCAAGGAGCACCTCTGTGAATAAATGAATGTTATGACATGGAACATAAGAGATGTGAATACTGACGACAAAATCAGTCAAGTATTCACACTTCTTAATACTCACAAATTTACTTTGTTAAGTTTGGTTGAGAATAGGTTGAGTACAAAATCTATAGCTAATTTACAATTTAGATTTATACATTGGAGTATGCTACACAACAATGATACTGGTAGTAAAGGAAGGATATTAGTTTCGATGGATGCAAACATATGGACATATGATGTTATTAGCAAGTCTCGGTAGCATATAACTATTCTTTCACTACAAGACACACAGTGTATTCCAACGGAGCCTTCCAACGGCCTCCAACGTCTTTTAACGTCCATTGTTTTCTCTTATATTTTATTAGTTAAAACTGTAGGACGTTGGTAGACGTTAGAATCTGGATGTTGGCGGCCGTTGAAAGACGTTGGAAATCCGTGAGCAAAACTGAAACCCAGCTTCTTCTTCCCCATTCGGCTGAAGAAAAATTAACCCCCCAATTCCCAATTTTCTTCCAATTCCGAACCCCCCCCCCCCCCCCCCTCACTGCTCCGACGATCAACGGCCCCTCCGACGACTCCAAGCCTCCCTCTTGTCCTCTCTAACTCCCTAATCTCTCAAGAAAAAGTATAAAACCTAAATCCCTATATTTAATTAAATTTGTTAAATTAGTGTATTAAACGTTTGTATTGCCTTATTGTATGTATAATCTAGTTTATTGAGGCATAATTTATGTTATTAACTTATGTATTGCAAGATTATATATATTGAAGTTTGTGTTAACAATAGAATAATGTGCATACAGTTAGTTTTAGGTTTGTTTGGAAACATTAGTTGTTAGTGAGCATACAATTAGTTTATGTATTTTAGAAAATTTCACAAACGATATTTTATATTCATGAAACCCTTAGAGTGTCTTTCGGCCCCGTCTGATAAGTATTGTATATGATCGTTATGTGGATATTCGTTTTTTAACAGAACGGACATCTATATTCATCATATACAATATTTGTTGGATTTGTCCCTGTATTGGACAAGTTACGAACACAATAACGTAATTAAATCTCGTAAAACATTTCATTTTAAATGGTCATAGAATTTTGACAGCGCTTCCTTTATGTTCTCTGTGTACACGCAAATGTGTACTGTTCAGGGAACTAAAAAGGAAGTGCTGCCGAAATTTTGTTGAATCGTTTAAATTGAAATGATTTACGTGATTTAGTTACGTTATTGTATTTGTAATAGGAGGTAGGATGACCCATCGACAAAGTGTCAATGATCTATTAATATAAAATTCACCAATAATATTGTTTTAATAAAATGTCAATTTTTTAAATTTATATCGTACCTTTTAATTATATACGTAGGTAGATGGACAATTATTTTACCGATCGAAGCTGAATGTACAAAAAAAGAAGGGTCGAAAATGGAGGCTCAATAAGTGAACAATTTAATAACGGTGTTCGCGTATTTATTGATTTCGCTTTAAGTAATAACAGAAACGATGAAGAAATCCGTTGTCCATGTACTAAATGCAAAATGTTAAAGCATTTGATACCAGAAATGGTTAGAGTTCATTTGCGTCAATACGGTTTCGTGCCGAACTATTTGGTTTGGGATCGTCATGGAGAACGTTAGCATCTAATCATGTACAAGCTGAGGAGGTAGTGTGTACTGAAATTGATACGACGAATCTCGTAGAACATATGGTTGAAGATGCTGCACGGTCAATGTTTCATGTTCCTTAATTAATTGATGACGATGGTAATGCTGAAGAAGAACCAAATATTGGGGCAAAAAATATATATGATTTATTAGATGCCGCAAAGAAACCCCTTTGGGAAGGCTGCACAAGCTGAACCCAATTATCAGTAAATGCTGAATACATTGCGATGAAATCTAAATACAACTTCACAGAAGTTGGATTTACAACTGTTGTACAAGCTGCGAAACGGCATATGCCTCCCAATAATTTAATGTACGAAAATCATTATGAAGTAAAAAAATGATGTCAGCTTTTGGTTTACCGTATCATAAAATAGATACATGTTTAAACGGTTGCATGCTGTTTTGGAAAGAAGATATCAACCTTAGAAATTGTAAAATATGTAATCAGGAAAGGTACGAATCAAGAAAGAAAAAAGAAAAGGAAGTCCCGTATAAACGTATGCATTGTTTACCAATTACTCCTAGACTTCGAAGGTTATATGCATCTTCTGTAACCGCGCATAATATGAGATGACATAGTGTTAGAACACGGGAAGAAGGTACGTTAACACACCCAGCTGATGGGGAAGCATGGAAGCATTTTGACCACAAATATCCTGATTTTGCTTCCGAGAGTCGTAATGTTCGACTTGGTTTATATACAGATGGATTTTTACCATTTTGTCAGTTTGGTTCTAAATATTCGTCATGGCCTATAATTATCACACCTTATAATTTACCTCCATGGATATGTATGAAAACTCTATATATGTTTCTCACAGTTGTCGTCCCTGGTCCTAATGATCCAACACAAGGAATCGATGTTTATTTACAACCTTTGATTGAAGAATTAAAAACACTCTGGTACGAAGGAGTAGAAACATACGATATTTTCAAAAAAAAACTTTCACATGTATGCGTCTTTGATGTGGACAATCAGCGATTTTCTTGCTTATGCAATGCTTTCAGGTTGGAGTACGGCTGGTCGCCTAGCTTGTCCGTACTGCATAGAAGATACACGAGCTTTTTCTTTACCTCATGGAAAGAAAATTTCATGGTTTGACTGTCATCGATGTTTTCTTCATATTAATTATCCTTTTAGAAGAGACAAGAAAAACTTTACAGCTAATAGACATGAAACTTTGAGACCACCTACGGTTTGGTCAAGCGAAGATAATTATGAACTTATAAAAGATTATCCAAAGATACATGAAATCGGAGAACAAATTGAAATTCAAGGTAAATCATCGATTCATAACTGGTGCAAACAAAGCATATTTTGGGAGTTGCCTTATTGGAAAAATCTCCTGATTCGTCATAATATTGACGTGATGCATAATAAGAAAAATGTGTTTGATAATATTTTTAATACACTTTTGAATGTCAAAGGGAAGGTGAAGATGATTTGAAATCAAGACGTGATATCGAAGTAATATTTAATCGTCCTGAGCTTCATATAAAGCTAAATGACACAAAAAATCCAAAAGCTTGCTATGAGCTAGACAATATCAAGTAAAAGTACTTTTAAAATGGGTGGAAGGACTAAGATTCCCGGATGGTATATCTTCTAATATTCGTAGATGTGTCGACTATAAGAACAATAAACTTAGCTGGATGAAATGTCATGATTGTCATGTTATGATGGAAAATTTATTACCCGTCGCTTTTAAAGAACTGTTGCCCGTAAAAGTTTGGACTGTTGTAACAGAACTTAGTCTTTTTTATAAAGAGATTTGTTCCACTACATTAAAAGTTGATCGTCTATGTAAACTTGAGGAAGAAATCCCGATATTGCTCTGCAAAATGGAAAAAGTATTTCCTCCAGTTTTTTCAATGTTATGGATCATTTACTTATTCATTTTCCATTAGAAGCACGTCTTCGAGGGCCTGTGCAATATGGATGGATGTATTTATTTGAAAGGTATTTAAATCATCTACAAAAAAGCGAGACAGAAAGCTCGAGTTGAAGGTTCGATTTGCAAATCATGCATCGAAGAAGAAGCTTCATTTTTTTCCTCTCATTATTTTAGTGACCATGTGAACATATCATTTGAAAGTGCTACGCGTAATGATGAAGGCATTGATTAAGATGATTGTCAAATGACCTTATCAATTTTTAAAAAACAAGGCCGGCCTGCTGGTGCTTGTGTGGAGGTATGGTTGGATGATAGAGATTATCTTGTTGCACACACATATGTTCTTCTCAACTGTGCCGAAGTTGCACCGTTTGTTAGGTAATTTACTTATATATATATATATATATATATATATATATATATCATCAACACGTGTGTATATATACACAAATATATGCACACATGTGTATCTTAATCGTAATGCAACATTTGTTATATAATTGCAGTATTTACGAATCACAACATCTTAACGGCGATATAGACAAAGAATTCGCTTCTTGGTTTTCTAAGTACATTTTTGATACAACAAATTGCGTTGTAGATGAAGGATTGAAACATTTAGCTATGGGACCAAAAAGGAAAGTGAAGACCTATCCAATATTCTTTGTCAATGGATATAAATTTAATACCAAAGAATACAGTGCCGAAAAATTAATTAACAATACTAGTGTATTTGTTAAAGGTAGTGATGATCCAAATGATCATATACATGATTTTTATGGCGTGCTAACCCAGGTTTTGCAATTGACGTATTTCACACGACCCGCGGAAGAAGTATTTTTTGTTTAAATGCAACTGGTTCAGCAACGTTCCAGGTTTTGGAATCAACGTGCACCCAAAATATAATCTTATAGAAATAAAACATACTTCGCGTTATTATAAATACGATCCTTTTGTACTTGCCAAACAAGCTCTTCAAGTTTATTATGCTTCTTACCCATCTCTAAGAAGAGATAAAATAGATTGGTCGGCTGTTTTTAAAACAAAGGCAAGGTCTAAATTTGATGGACGGAATATTCCCAGAATAAGCTTACCAAGCAGATATTGAGGAAAATAGAGGAATGATAATAACCGACGATCAAACAGATTTTGGACCTCTAAACGATGAATCAAATGCATTAATTGAAGCATTTGAGAGTACAGAGGAACAAAATATAGTGCGCGAAACAGAGTCTGAATCCGAAAATGACGATGACCGATCAACTATCTACATTTTGAGAAGGTAAATTTTTTTTTTTAAACATTATCCTGTTTTCATTAAAATGAAACGGTATGCTAATATATGATATGTATCCCATCTCGTTTTTATGTTACGCCATACTGTATGTTTTACATATAGTCATTTTATTTTCTGTTATAATGTTTGTTTGTAACATGTATTATATAGGTATGTCATCATGTAGACGTACCAGTGGACATTCTAGGTCTCCCTCTTCCTCACAGAGAGGGCATGCTCGTCCGGACGGTGGTGATGGCGGTGGTCCATCACGGGAGCTACGACGTCCTGTGGTGTGGCTAAAGCCAAAAGCAGATCAAAGGTAAGTATTAAATTTCAAAATTAAATTTCATTTTCGTACAATCTATTCTGAAAATATATAGTAGTCATGAAATATTAAATGTTTTTTCTCTATTTAAACACACTGGTTTCTCTTTGGAGCCGACTCAAGTAGTTTTATCTATATCTCGACGGGCGTACATGAGTCGTATGACCGAATGTTGGCCTAAGTGGACATTGATTCCAGATAATGTTAAAAAGACTATTTGGCAGGATTTTTTGGTATGTCACTTTATATATTAGGAACATGTTATATCAATTCATGTTTACATTATTTATAAAAGCTGTATAACTCTTATTTTATCGAACGTGCAGGCGGAAGTGGACCTTCAGGACGCTGATATTTCAGTCGTATATCGCCACTGGTGCAGCAAAGTCGCAAAGAACTACCGGAAAACAGTAAACAGCTTAAAAACAGCGGGAAAGAAGCCTCAGTGGATGAGCGCAGCTGTGTGGGATGATTTTGTGACATGGTGGGGAAACGAGAAGTTTCTGTTAAATTTATCACATGTTTAATTTAAATTCTTCTACGCAAATACTAACTAGAAATGTTAAATAATTTTTTGTTTTTAAATTAAATTTACAGAGGCAGTCGGAGAGGAACTCAGCCAATAGAAGCAAGAATCCTGTCACACATCGTGGTGGTTCCAAGTCATTTCAGCATCACCGAGAGGACTTGATATATTTATTAATTACGATAATAATTTAAAGATTTTAAGTTCTAAGTTGTAGATAATGTAATAATATATATATATATATGGACATATTTCAGGAGAGACAGCGTGGTGGTGCTTCTGTGAGTTACTGGGATGTTTTCACGCATACTCATGCGTTGAGCCAGGTCGACGAAGCAGGCAACGTTTCATACTCTTGGGATCACGATGCTAAAGAGCAGTCCGCATATGTAAGTAACATAATGACTTAACACTTATATAAGTTAATTAAAATAATGTTATCTAAATTCAACTTCTTTTGCATAACAGCAAAAGTTTCAGCAAGCACGGACTTCCATTCTCGAGGGCTCTGCGCGCGACGAGTTGACCGTCGATGAGGAGGACGCTATTTTTGAGTCTGTCATGGATCCAGCAGCACATGGCAGACGCTATGGTTTTGGGAATCAATCAGTAATAACTTTAACTTAAATTTTAAAATAATTATTCTGAATCACTGTTGCACATTGTGATGGATTATAGTAAACACGAATTACAATTACTAAACACTAATAATTTAAAATTTTATTTACAAGCTAGGACGGCTCAGATTGAGTATCAGAGGGCTCAAGATAAGGAGGAGATTGCACAGCTCAGAGCTCAGGTCGCGCTCGAGGAACACAATATCCGCACCGAAGCCAAGACGGAGGAGCTGAACAGGCGTCTTACGGAGTTTATGGAGAAATACGGCCGGTTTCCGTCTTCTGGTGGTTCTGGAGGAGAGTGATTTCAGGTATGATTTGATTTGTTTTGCTATGGACATGTATATTTGGAGAGTGTGAGGATTTGATACATTCTGATGTTTTGGATTTTGGTTTGGATGTGATTTTTGAGATGTTGACGTAGTAGTTTTGATATTGTTGGATGTTGATGTTGGATGGTTTATGTTGTTTATATTGATTTGTATTGTGTATATTGATTAGTATATATGCTTATTACTTGGATTTACTATTATGATTGATTATATGTGAGATATGTTGTTGTATATGTGCTCGAAATTGAGCTTTTATGAGATATACGATGTTGGAGGTGGCTGGAAGCATGCATTGTTAGTTCTGTAAAAAAAAATTCAGATTTCCAATGTCTTCCAACGTCCACCAACGACTCACTGGCACATTTAATCCAACGTCTCACTGGCACATTTAATCCAACGTCTTTCAACGTCCTCCATCGAATATTCCAACGTCTTCCAACGTCTTTCCAACGTCCATTTTGATCAACATCTTCTTCCACGTGGACAACCTGAACATTGGAAGACGTTGGTATATGCGCGTGGGCCCGTTGGTTGACATTGGACGCCATTGAAATGTATATCAATGGCGTTTCCAACGTCCATCAACGACTTTCCAACGGCCGCCAACGTCCCGCCGCCATTGGAATGCACTGTGTGTCTTGTAGTGTTTTAACTAACAAGAGTGGCTTGCAATGCTATTACACTCTCATATATGCAAGCAATCATATGTGGAACGCATGAAATATTGGATCTATTATGCCTCGACGCTTCATCTATAGGGAAAACTTGGATGGTTACATGGGATTTCAATAATCCTCTCAACCCAAAAGATAAAAAGGGAGGATTGCCTATCCCTTTTACCTATTTAAATGCTTTAAAAAATTGCCTATATAAATGTGGTTTGGTGGAATCATTTATGCAGGGGTGCAAGTTCACTTTGCGATGTAGAGGAATTGCGACGAACATAGACAAGCATTAGGTGCAAGCTATTTCTTTGTATCAAGCAATTTTCAATCGAGACGCAAAATTATTATAACCATAAATTCAACCTAGGATGCAAATAAGTTAGACAGGTAAAGAGTACTTCGCTTCACCCATATGTGTAGATGAAGTTAAGGTTGCTTTATTCCCCATTGAGGACTCAAAGAGCCCAAGCTCTGACGGTTTCACCTCCAAATTCTACAAATTGCATTGGGTCCTCCTACAACAAGATTTAATGGCAACCGTGTCAGATAGTTTTCAATCCAGAAAACTGCCAAACGGGTTGGATCAAAATTTTATTACTTTAATCCCAAAAAAATAAGCCCGGACTATCTCTGATTATAGAACTATTTCCTATGCTAATGTTTTATATAAAATTCTTGCTAAGATATTATATGACAAAATTAGGATTTTCTGCTTCCTTGCTTAATTGCAAAAAACAATCCTCTTTCATTTCAGACAGAAATATTAGAGAAAATGTTCTACTAGCACATGAACTAGATCGGGATTTCTCTAAAAAAGGCAAAGGCAAGATGTATATTAAAAAAACGATCTACAAAAGGCAGATGAAATGGTTAACCATGAATTTTTTTGCTATATTCTTTGTATTATGAGGTTCCCTACATCAATCATTGAGCTTGTATATGAATGCACTGCTACCCTTACATTTTCAATCATGGTGGATGGAAGACTTGAAGCTTTTATAACTTCTAAAAGAGGCCTTCAGTAAAGTGATCCTCTATCTCCATATTTATTTGGTAGCAATGGAGTTCTTTTCTCTTTTAATGAAGGAAGGCGAAACTGATGGTTATATACAGCCCATATCATATGTACAACCTAGCATTACTCCCTTATTGTATACAGATGACGTTATGGCATTTCTATTAGCCTCTATAGAGAATGCAATGTATATGAACAAAGTGTTTGATATAATGGAAAGTACCATGGGTCTTAAAATAAACCAAACAAAATTTCAGGTTTTCTTTAGTAAGGAAGTAGACAAAAAACAGGAAATATGCCATATACTTATATAATTGAGCATGAATTACCTGTTTGATATCTTGGAGTTCCTTTGACATCTGACTATATCCATGTTGCCCATTGTTTACCCCTACTAAGTCGAATAACAGCTAAATTAGATGAATGGGACAGTTAGTTGCTTACAATAGCTGGAAGAGCTAAGCTATTTCATAGTACAATTACCCCTATTGTTATGTACTGGTTCTAATTTATCATCTACCAGTCTCAATTCTTCAGAAAGCAGATCAGCTATGTGCAAAAAAATTCTAGAGTGGGAAATTACATAGAGCATCAGGGGATATTCTATGCAAACCCAAATTAGAAGGTGGTGCTGGCTTGCGTAAGTTCTCAGATTTTGATTCAAAAGCAAGAGTTAAATTGCTATGGAATTTCCTCACTAAAGATTGCCTATGGAGTAGATGGATGAAGTCTAAATATATGACAAAAAAATTTTTAGGTGCTCCCTATTAATAATAGCCAATCTGGGACAATAAAAGTCAGCTCCCAACCCTTTCTAACAAAAAAGGCACTCATCGGCCGCCCCCTTTTCTATTCAGCTTTGCTTGCCGCCTATTAGATTCTGAAAATAGGTCCCGGTTCAATCAAGCGGCCCGCCTTTCATCATCTATACCAGCTGCCATGCAAGACCCGAACGATTTCTGCGCCCTAAGAAGCAGAACGCGCCATCACCTACAGGCCTTTCCTCTGCCGGGGACTTCCACGGAATGAAAACGGGCGGCATCGTCGTATGCTCAACTTTTCCCTGGTGTATTCTTTGTCAACGTGATATATCATGCAAGATTATGAACAGAGTGTGAATGGTGAAGGCACCTCCTTATGGTTTGATCTATGGATCAACCATAAGTCCTTGCTGGATCTTCTCAGGTGGAGTAGAGTGTACTTGTGTATAAGTATTGGTTATACACAGTCAATCATGTTATCAGATATAACAGCTTGCAGGTGCATTTGCTATCATAGACTAGAGATGTAGCTTCGGCTATTAATCAAGTAAAATTATCTACTTCTCGTAATACAGATTACTGGAAGATATCAGAGAGAAACAACTTTAAATTTGCAACAGTTTGGGATAGTATCAGACAACACTCAATAATCAACATGGATTTCGAATTAATTTAGCATAAGAATACGGCATGAAAGCATGCATATACAATGTACACAGCGTATTAGGAAAAGTTTCCTACATCAGATAGAGTATCTAACTGGGGTATGAACATAGACGTGATTTGTGAATTGTCTAAAAGTGAGAATGAAAATCATACACTTATTCTCAACATGTGAGCATAACACTTATCTCTGGAAAATGATGATGGAAAAGCTTAGCTTGGACACGGATTCTAGTTGTAACCTTCAACAGAGAATCTCTTCTCTTGTCAATCGATTCCCAACTCCATCAGTATCACAGGACCCAGCTTATACTGTTGTAGTGATGCTGATTCACCACGTCTGGCTGGAGCGAAATCGAAGACATACGGAGAGGAAGATGCGGTCATCTAAACAGCAATTTAAACTTATTGATACTGACGTTCGCCTACAATTTCATAGGCACTATAGGCGAGCTAGTAGAGTATATGGGGAATTATTAAGAAGATGGAGAATTGAGTTGATGGACAAGGATAACTAGTGCGAACATACGGACCGCGCTCAACCTCTTATCATCAAAAAGTGTTTAAATGATTTATATGGTTTATTGATTAAGAAATAGTGATCTATTTTATCAATTTTCAAATAAGTTTGCATTTTGTTTAAAACTTGTGTATAAATCTTTGAAAACGATAATACAAATAGTAATGATGCTTGATAAACAATTGCAAAATATCGAGCAAAAATGATTTCAAAGATAAAATTTCCACACAATGCACATATAAATTTATTGTGTGCATCAGCTGTTGCTCCATGCATCAGCTGTATTATAGGTAACTTCATTTGATGAGATACCTTTATCAATCATTTCCTTTAATACTTGATGTCGTTGATTCCATTTGCTGCTTCCGTAATAACTATCTATAAGAGCAGTGCAGGTAGCAACATTTGGTTTACACTTTATCATTGATCCAAAAATGCGAAAAACAACGTTGACATGATTCATGAGAACGCAAGTGTTGATGATGATCGCATAACTGACTATGTCTAGGAACACATTATGCAGCATTATATTATTGTAGAATGATAAGGTTAGAGGTAAAGAGATTTATTTCTGTTTTGAACGACTCTTGTGAAAAATATGCTAAATCTAAATCATACATATTTTATGTCTGAAGTATTGGAACTAACGACCATTATTCAACAATATTTATTTTAATGTGAAGAATATCATTGTATTTCTTTTACAGTCAAAGCAAATTCAATATAATAAGAAGCATATAATTGTATTTAATGCTTTTGAGCTTTTTGGTTCCATTTCTAATTCCATCGAACATTGTTGCTGTATTTTGATAATGTTGGATTTCATCGGGCTTGACTGCAATTTGTAAAAGTAGAATCAGAGGCTGAAATTTTTTAAAATAATCAACGACATAGATTAGTTAAAAGAAATAAAGTCAAACAGATTTAATAACTTTAATAATATGAATAATTCGAAAAACTATGATTTTAAAAAATTTATTTTTAGCTATCAACAATGGATATCATTAGAAAGCATATTAAATTTGAGATTAATAATGAAATCGTTCTTAAATCCAATTAATGTAGAAAAAGTCGTCACATTTTAAAGTTTGAAATAGAAAGAAATTAAAAACGTGACTGTTCATTTTTCATAATATGAAGGAGGCCTATGTGCTCTTGTAATCTAACTCGGTAATAATATTATAGTATAGATTACGGCTTTACACTAGGGTATTTGTGTGTCTTGGGCCAACTTAGTTTGTATTATATTCAGGTAGGGGTGGTGTTCACAGGATTTTAGGCCGGTCTTTTGCTCTTATTTGGTTTTTTATCTGTTTTTGTTTTTGTACAATTACATATTACTGTACATGAGTTGTATAATAGAGGGTGTCGCACTCTTTTTCTATACTACTCTGGTAAGGAGTTTTAAGGAGGCGAGCTATCTATTTGGTTTTTATGCCAGTAAATCAACTCAAGTGAAATGTCCAAGTGAAATGCAAATAACGTAACGGATGTTGGGGATTCTATCCTTTAAGGATCAATTAAACTATATACATACATAGTACAATGCGCTAAATAGATAATGTCTACATAAAGTAAAATATTAAAATAGCATTAAGGCATTATCCAGACCCCCCTTAACACATTTTATATAAATGTCGTAGTCTATATAGTATCGTAATTCCTCCGTAAACTAGAGGGCTACTAGAGAGCACACCATAGTGTACGAAACAAAACAAACTTGTAAAGGGCACGATAAGGCATGTGACAAGGCATGCGAGGCAATGCCCAGGGTGGGATACTGCGTTTTGTGGATCCGGACTGGTGGTAATGCATAGCAGCTACTACCGCCCACTTCTAGACACACTTCCAAAATTAAAGGTGCACCTAATCAAATCACAAAGTAATAGAATGGTATCGAAGAAGTATGCTCGATCGGAGGTGCGACCTCACTTGGCCCGGTGTGGCTCCTGTTTTAGTCACATCAAGCTGACTCCAGGGAGTCAGGGCTACGTTCATAACTCATATAGACTTCCCCAACTATCCCACTTCGTTCTAGATTATCCACGACGTGCACAGTTGTTAAAGTGGTTCTCGATACTAGCGAAGAGTATGCCAATATCTGATCTCGGTCTCCTTAACAACCAAATGTTTATTTCACGCCATGGTCAATTTTCATTTTAGACAGTTCATACTTAATATCAAAATATCATATTCATTTCAAAATCATATCACTTTTGAAATCATATTCACTTTCGAAACCATATCACTTTAAACCGTATTCATTTTCGAAATCATTATTCACTTTCGAAATCATTATTTGCTTTAAATCGTAACAGTTCCAACTTAAACAGTGTGAATATTGAAAGTAATTTATATATTGGAATAGTTATACATTAAAAATAGTTTATATTTAAAAATAGGTTATATATTAAAATAGTCTATATATTAAAATAGTATATATATTAAAAATAGTTTATATCGAAAATAGTTTCAAATTAGAATTGTTGCTTCCAATTTCATAAATCAATTCAGATCAACTTTAGATCCAAACACTACAACAAAAATCCCATTTACAACGGGCAATGCCCGTTGTAATAGGGGTTTTGCAATGGGCCAGCCTCCGTCTTACTAGGTGATGTTGGAATAGATCCAGAAGATTTCACAACGGTTTGAAACCATTGTAAAAGCCCGTTGTGGTAAACTTTTTTACAACGGTCCATAGACGTTGCAATAACATCATTTACAACTATTTTTGCCTACTGCAATAGCTTCATTTACAACTGTTTTTGTCCATTGCAATATGGTCTTTTACAATTATTTTTGCCTATTGTCAAAGAATTCAAATAAGAAAAAATATGTAAATACTATTACATTACACTCACAAATTTAAATTAATTTTCCATTAAAACCAAAATATATTACCAATAACAAATATATTCATTCATATCATTTAAAAATAACAGAAAAGATTTATATTTCTAAATGCCAAAATGATTCATGTATTCTTAGTCTTTTATAATATAGATCCTACAGAAAAAATTATATATCTACCAAAACAAAACAATAAAATATAATGAATATATGATTCATCTAAATGTGTATGCCTTAACCCTTGAACTTTAGCAGCTTGAACCCTCGCATCAGCTCTTTCAGCGGAATTGTAAAAGAACTTAAATAATAATTACACAATTATACCATAAACCAATGATGCACTCCAAATCTAAAGCAACTCATAAGCATTTGCATGCAATATTTAGTCCTATCACCATAGGCTATAACATACTCCAGATCCATGCACATCAATCTGGTACACAACTCTTCTCCTTCATCAACGTGTTCCAATACAAACACTCAAAATCATGCTTCAGCCTGTAGTTTGCACGAGCCTTTCTTGATAGCCTATTTACTGCATGATCAATCATAACAACTAAAACATAGTGTTCTTTTCAGTTTTAGGTATATTTTAGTACGTATGAGTTCAAAATACAAATGTATAGTGTTCTTTTTTTAATTAGTGAGACAATAGACATGATAAAGTATATATATGCATGTATCACCTGCAACAAAAAGCGCCAATTTGTAGCATCATACTTTTTATAGGGATAACTTAAGTTGATAGCAATATTGACATTCATTAGAAAGAAGATAAGTTAGGAATATCGTGACGCTCGTACGTAAGAAATATGATCTCTACTTCCCTCCGGCGTCAGCTCACTCACACATAAAGAAATGGGAGACGACAATTTATATGGATATTCAACACACACACTCAGATTATGCACACATGCAGTCAGAGAAACACACACCAAACCATATGAATTCACACACTAAACAATTCAAAAAATGGATAAATCTAAGTGGGTTTTATCTTAATAGATCACCAAATTATGGTGATATTTCACTTGCCTCAAACATTTCAATTTCTAACTTTGAAAACTTATGAGAAAATCACACAACACAACTCAAGCAACACAATTAAATACATACATTAGGACATAGATGTGAGTGGAAGATTCTTACCATAAGTTGCGATTCATACTCTACTTCTTCTCTTGTTATTCACTTTTGCACTCAGCACTCATGCATTGATACAGTCCGCTCCCCAAACTGCCCTATTTAGGTGGTTGTCTATTATACGAATTTCCAGGCAACTGGAAAATCCATCAACACCTCGCCTCTACAGGTGATTTTTCATGTATTCATTACATTTTATTTTCAATTACATAAACAACATTATAGGAGATTAAATTATACATAAATATAAAGCGTTAAAGCATGTGAGTAGGTCTAGTAGGCAACTACTACTTGTTAACAAAATTCATTGTAAGATCTATATAATAGTCAACTTTCTCATGACAAATCGAAGAAAAATTAAGGAAAGCACATATCTATAATGGGTATACAAAGCTAAGAGGTCCTAATGGTCACCATGTCACTAGTTTAAGGATTTCTCGACGTAATAACATCGGATCTAGTGAGAGTTGAGATAATCTCACTGATCCAACCCAACTCAGAGCATATATTAATTTTAGAAGGAGATGCAAGCTTCTTTGTTGATTTTTAGGAGTAGATTTGGAGTTACAAAAGATAGAAGAAGTGATTTTAACATTCAAAGATAGGAAAACTACGTTTTTTTAGGAAAATTGTGAATGCCAATTGTAACCCAATGGGAATGTTTCCTCTCATACAAAATAGAGAATGGAGAGTACTCAATTCCTATTTGCCTACCTACACATGTCATCATATCTGTAATGCTCTAATTAATAACAATGCAAAAAAAGACTATTGGTATTGGAATCCAAGTGCAAACGAAACTTTTCTTTCAAACCAACACGGAAAACCATCAGAATAAAACATAGCGAGTACGATAGTGTAAGCATGTGTGGAATAACAACTATGCCCCAAAGATGTCATTATGTGCTTTTTAGCCAGGTTAAATAAATTAAATACAGAAGACAAGGTGATGCAGTGGATAACACAATGGACCCTAAGTGTAGTCCACACCTTTATGAAAATGAAGATATAAACCACATTTTCTTTATCTGTCTATACTCCAACAAGTTGTGGAAATCCACCATACATAAACTACAGTTTTGTTACGGGACATTTCAAGCAACAACTTAACTGAAATTTTGATCAATTATTCATAAATATTAGAAGGCTTAAACCACTAAATCATCTAATTAATATTGTTATTACAATTTTAATATGGCATATATCGTGAGAATGCAACTCAAAACATAGGAAAAGCACTATAGGTAGCTATAATTTTAATATAACTATAAAAAAACTGTGACTTTGAATATATGTACTAAGAGCTGAATGGACCAGTAGCTACTGGTGGTGTGCTGATAGTTCAGGGACTTTTGCCTTCACTTAGCAAAGATTTTTTTTGTATAACAACTTGTTTGAAGTGCTTTCAAGAGAGTTCCTGATGCAGCGCAATCTAATGTTGTCTTAGGTCGCGAGCGACCTAACGAGTTAATAAGTCGCCAGCGACCTAACGGAGTAAAGAATAATGAGATAAGAGGGAAGAAAGATGCAGTTATTCTTCAAAGTGCCTGTTTTCCCTTAGGTCGTTACGACACAACCGAGCTACGACCTAGCGAGCAAATCCATATGACGCGAAACCTTAGATCGCGAGCAGAGCAGGCCCCCGGCTACAGAATCACTTAGGTCGCATGAAGCTCATTCCTTAGGTCGTAGGTCGCTAATCCGCAAATGAAGCCAATTGATCTTATGCTGCATTCTTTTTAAGTCTCTCACTCTCTAGGTCGCATGATGCCGCTTGTTCTCATGTCGCTTGAAAATATTATGTCGCGTAACGTTGTGCCGTGTTTGTTGGGTGAGTCGTAGGTCGCATGTGTTGTATCTGTTAGGTCGTGTGTACTAAGCCGCATATATGTATTAGATCGTTTGTACTTAGGTCATGTGGAGTTAGGTCGGCCATGAGTTAGGTCGGCTGTGATGTGTGTTGTGTTGTAAAAAGCCTATAAATAGCGGGTGAGTTGTATCATTTGAGTTGGTTGATTTTGAATAAATTTTGTCTGAGTGCTTTGTGCCTCTTTAAAATTGGAAGTTGAGTGTTATCTCCTTTCTCCATTTTCGGTTATTCGAGCGCGCTCGAATCTACGGATTTGAAGCCGATTCACGGAATCTCGTGCGCGAGATAAACGTAGAAGAATCGTAGATCTTTTAACACGGTATCGTGCGCGATCAACATGTTGGAGATAGCTAGAATCCGATATCTCTTGAGATCAACAGATTTGGGCACTTGGGCATTTTCAATCCATCGATTCAACTTTTCACCGTTTCATCCATTTTTGGTATATCCGCTGCGTCAAATTGGTATCAGAGCTAGACTTAGCCAATCATAGCTTAGCCGAGCCTATTGGGAGCCGAGTATAGAATTGTTGATCAAAGCCGAGAGATATAAGTTGGAGTTTGAGCCAAGAAAGAAGTTGAAGTTCGAGGCCGAGAGTTAGAAGTTGGAGCCGTGCATCAATTTGTAAGTTGAATCCGAGTTGAAGTGTGTTTGGATTTGTTGAAGATTCGACAATGCCTCCGAGACGTGCTAATCGATTTCAAAATGTTGAAGATGTGTATCGAAGACAAGAAGCTAAGAAAATGGAACAACGTATCAATGAAAAGTTTGATGAAGGTATTGGGAAGTTAGAGAAATTGATGAATGACATGAACCAAAGTCAAAGGAGGAGGTCGTCAGTCTCGAACCATGGAGAAAACAGAGTTTCGCCATCGGTTGCGGAAGCGAGGAGCGTGTCACCACAATCTTGTCGAGAAAGAAGAGAATCATCAGTTTCAATGAGACGAGAATACCATGAGTACAGAAATGAAGAGAGAAGAACTCCACGTGAGTTTGGAGATGAGCCATATCGTGATGCTGAAAGACATAGTAGAAGAGATAGGCGTGATCATGGAGATGTTGATGGTCGAGATAGATATTGAAGTACATTTGATTTTGATGAGGATAGTGATCGAGGCGGTATTCATTATAGAGATCGAGGCCAAGTACGAAATCAATATGTGGATGTAGAAGATGATCGTAAATGGGAGTCGGGGATGAAACAGAGATTGCAGAATTCAAAGGAGGAATGATAGCGGAAGAATTTTTGGATTGGTTATCGAATGTTGAGGAAATTTTTGACTTCAAGGAAGTACCCGAGCATCGTAGAGTTAAGTTGGTTGCTACACGATTGAGGGGAAGAGCTATAGCATGGTGGCAACAAACTAAACCTACATGGGAAAGAATGAGAAATTCGAAGATAGTTTCATGGGAGAAGATGAAGAATTTGATGAAGGCTACTTTCTTGCCTTATAATTATCAGTCTCTTATGTATCAGCGCTTACAGAATTTGAGATAAGGGACAAAGTCGGTAAATGATTATGCAGATGAGTTTTATCAACTGATTGCTAGAAATGAAATCATGGAGACGGAGGAACAGTTGACAACTATATTTGTTGGAGGATTGAGAATGCAAATTCAGGATATGGTGAATATGTTTGATCCAAGATCTATTGCGGAAGCACACCAGAAGGCTCTAGCTTGGGAGAGGCAAGGTAGAAGAGGAGGTGGTGTGTTTACAAATTCCAACAATCAAGTGAAAGGGGCTAGTAGCAATACGAATGTTTCCAAGGCTGTTAGTAAACCGGTTGTTAATGAAGTTGCTAAGACCAAGGTCAACAACAATTTCAAGTTTTATAACTGTCAGGAGTTTGGTCATAAGAGCAATGAATGTCCGAAGCCTAAGAAACGAGCGATGGTTGCTGAGGTTGAGGATGAGGATGCAGAAATAGAATGTTCCAATTCACCACAAGTTGAGGAGGAAGAAGAATTATTGGCGGGAGATGAGGGATATTCTTTAATGATGAGAAGATCTTGCTTGACACCAAAGCAGGAAGAGGAGACTAGCTGGTTGAGGAGTAACATCTTTCAGTCAACGTGCACCATTTTGGAAAGGGTTTGCAAGTTTGTCATCGATGCGGGAAGCTGTGATAACATCATTTCTACAGAAGCTGTGAAGAAGTTGGCGTTAAAGACAGAGAAGCATCCCAAACCCTACAAATTAGCTTGGTTGAGGAAAGGTGGAGAAGTGAAAGTTAATCAAAGAGCTTGTATAACTTTTTCCATTGGAAAGAAGTATAAAGATGAAATTTGGTGTGACGTGGTAGATATGGATGTATGTCATTTGTTGTTGGGAAGACCGTGGCAATACGATAGAGCTGTGCAACATGATGGGAGGACTAACTGCTATAGTTTCATGTTCGAGGGCACTAGAATCACTTTAGTTTCTAAAAAGCGACAACAAGATGAAAACAAGTTGGAGGAAATCGAGGAACTAAAAACTCTGTTATCTTTGAAGGAATTTGACAAGGAAGTGGAGGATGAGCCCGAAGTACTTCTGTTAATTGGACGTGAAAGTAGTGAAGCGGTTGAAATTTCTGAAGAAGCTAAGCCAGTATTGAAGGAGTTTGAAGATATATTTCCTGAAGAGTTGCCCAAAGAATTACCACCGTTGAGAGACATACAACATCAGATTGATCTTGTTCCGGGAGCTGTGTTACCATATAGACCACATTATAGAATAAGTCCGAAGGAGCACGAAGAGTTGAGAAGGCAGGTGGAGGAGTTACTTGAACAAGGGCGCGTACAAGAAAGTTTAAGTCCTTGTGCAGTACCAGCCTTGTTAGTGCCAAAGAAGGATGGAACTTGGAGAATGTGTACAGATAGTCGAGTACTAAACAAGATTACAGTGAGGTATAGATTTTCGATGCCTAGATTGGATGATTTGTTAGATCAGTTGAATGGAGCTGCTATCTTTTCAAAGATTGATCTGAAGAGTGGATATCATCAGATTCGAATTCGACCAAGGGATAAATGGAAGGAAGCATTCAAGACACGGGAAGGGTTGTATTAGTGGCTGGTTATGTCGTTTGGTCTTTCGAATGCACCTAGTACTTTTATGCGAGTGATGGATCAGATCTTTCGACCGTTTATTGGAAAGTTCATGGTGGTATATTTTGACGATATATTGACATACAGTGGAAGCACAGAAGAAAACCTACAACACTTGAGGGAAGTGTTGATGATACTTCGTCAGGAGAAATTTTACGCGGCAACAAAGAAGTGCGTGTTCATGACTCCAAGTGTTTTATTTCTGGGATATGTTGTATCTGAAGGAGGAATACAGGTGGATCAGAATAAAGTTGAAGCAATCAAGGGATGGCCACAACCCAGGACGATAACAGAAGTTAGAAGTTTTCATGGTTTAGCATCATTCTACCGAAGGTTTATTCCACATTTCAGTAGCGTGATGGCACCTGTTACTGATTGTATGAAGGGCAAGCAATTTTCATGGTCAAAGGAAGCAGGATTTGCTTTTGAGCGAATCAAGGAACTTTTGACGACAGCACCAATTCTAGTTTTGCTGGATTTTCAGTTGCTATTTGAATTACATACCGATGCATCAAAAGTAGGAATTGGAGGGGTATTAAGTCAGAGGGGCCGTCCAATTGCTTATTTCAGTGAGAAACTTTCGGGAGCAAAGATGAGATATAATACTTATGACGTGGAATTCTATGCTATTGTCCAAGCCATAAAACATTGGAGACACTATTTGTTTCATAAACAGTTTGTCTTGTATACTGATCATGAAGCCTTGAAACATTTGTAGGGTCAGGATAAGGTTGCAGCCAGGCATGCTTCATGGATCGCATACTTGCAATAGTTTACATTTGTGGTCAAGCATAAGTCGGGAACTACAAATCGTGTGGAAGATGCATTGAGTAGAAGAAATCATTTGTTGACTACAATGAGAGTTGAAGTGACGGGGTTTGATGTTTTGCTAGAATTGTCTGTTGAGGACCCTTACTTTGCTAAGATTATAGATGAAGTCGAGAAAGGGAAGACGGATGAGTATATGTTGGTAGATTGTTTTCTGTTCAAAGGAAATCGGTTGTGTACACCAGAGTGCAGTTTGCGGATGAAGATTGTGAAGGAATTGCATGAAGAAGGTCATGTGGGAAGAGATCGTACTTTGCAGTTGATTTCTCAATCATATTTTTGGCCTTCCATGAGGAAACAAGTTGAAAGATTTGTGCAGAGATGTCACATATGTCAAGTTTCCAAAGGGACATCTATGAATGCAGGATTGTATGTGCCATTGTCTATGCCTACTAGACCATGGGTTGATGTTAGCATGAATTTTGTTTTGGGTTTTCCAAGGACTCAACACGGAAATGATTCCATATATGTTGTGGTGGATAGATTTTCGAAGATGACACATTTTATAGCTTGTAAAAAGACCGCCGATGCAGTTTGTGTTGCTCAATTGTTCTTCAAAGAGGTTTATCGACTACATGGGCTACCTGAGACCATTGTTTCTGACTGGGATACTCGATTTCTAAGTCATTTTTGGTTGAGTCTGTGGAAGATGGTTGGGACTAAACTGAATTTTAGTAGCGCCTATCATCCACAAACGGATGGGCAAACAGAAGTGGTGAACAGATCTTTGGGAAACTTGTTGAGATGCCTTGTGAAGGATAACTTGAAAAGCTGGGATGTTAAATGGTGTCAGGCAGAATTCGCATATAACCATGTAGTTAATCGAAGTACTAGATTCAGTCCATTTCAAGTAGTATATTCAGCAATTCCGAAGGGACCGTTGGATTTGTCGATAGTTCCGTTTCAGAAAGGAGTTGTTAAACGAGCTTGTGATTTCGTGAATGAGTTGCAGGAGTGTCACAGGATTGTTCGTGAACGATTGCTTAACTCAAATGAGAAGTATAAGCAACTGGCAGATAAAAAGCGAAGGAGTGTGGACTTCAATGAAGGTGATTTTGTTTACGCAGTATTGACGAAAGATCGTTTTCCAGTTGGAACTTACAACAAGTTGAAAGCTCGAAAGATTGGTCCGGTAGAAATCTTGAAGAAGATCAATGATAATGCTTATCGATTGAGATTGCCGGATCATATCCATACTGCCGACGTTTTCAACGTCAAACACTTGATTCCATATCATGGGGATAAGTGTCTCGAAGAAGAGGAGAGTGTGAATTCGGGGACGAATTCTTTGCAACCGGGGGAGGATGATGCAGCGCAATCTAATGTTGCCTTAGGTCACGAGCGACCTAACGAGCTAATAAGTCGCCAGCGACCTAACACAGTAAAGAATAACGAGATAAGAGGGAGGAAAGATGCAGCGATTCTTTAAAGTGCTTGTTTTCCCTTAGGTCGTTATGACATAACCGAGCTACGACCTAGCGAGCAGATCCATATGACGCGAAACCTTAGATCGCGAGCAGAATAAGCCCCGGGCTACAGAATCACTTTGGTCGCATGAAGCTCATTCCTTAGGTCGTAGGTCGCTAAGCCGTAAATGAAGCCGATTGATCTTATGCCGCATTCTTTTTAAGTCGCTCACTCTCTGGATCGCATGATGCCGCTTTTTCTTATGTCGCTTGAAAATATTATGTCGCGTAACGTTGTGCCGTGTTTGTTGGGTGAGTCGTAGGTCGCGTGTGTTGTATCTGTTAGGTTGTGTGTACTAAGCCGCATATATGTATTAAATCGTTTGTACTTAGGTCGTGTGGAGTTAGGTCGGCTGTGATGTGTGTTGTGTTGTAAAAATCCTATAAATAGCGGGTGAGTTGTATCATTTGAGTGGGTTAATTTTGAATAAACTTTGGTTGAGTGCTTTGTACCTCTTTAAAAATTGGAAGTTGAGTGTTAACTCCTTTCTCCATTTTCGGTTATTCGAGTGCGCTCGAATCAACGGATTTGAAGCCGATTCACGGAATCTCGTGCGCGAGATCAACGTAGAAGAATCGTAGATCTTTTAACACGGTATCGTGCGCGATCAATGTGTTGGAGATAGCTAGAATCCGGTATCTCTTGAGATCAACGGATTTGGGCACTTGGGTATTTTCAATCCATCGATTCAACTTTTCACTGTTTCATCCATTTTTGGTATATCCGTTGCGTCAGTTCCTCATATAACTTATTTTTTGAAACAAAGAACATAACATATCAGAGTTTGTTTCCAAAAAAATATGAATAACAGACGCATAATTAATTAAAACAAATTTATGCCAACGTAATAATAAGAAAAAATAGAGCACCATGAATTAATCGAGCTCCTTATTATCTGCACCAACAATCTAATCCAGCTTACCACCATATCCAATGATAAAATATTTGGAAACAACACACTGATTCTGTGCTAGCTAGGCATCGATCCTCGACATCTGATCCACTAGCGTAGCAATGCTCAAGTGAGTTATGCATGTAGCGAGAAGCTTTTGAGGAAATCAAATCTACAGTTTCGATGATAACAACTATACAATGGAAATCAAATATGCATATATATATATATATATATATATATTTCTATATACAGGTACTTGCTAGAATAACATCACTAGAAAGGCAAGAACAAGGCTCAAAGAACACTACAAGAGACTACAAGTCGATAGGTACATAAGTAAAGATAATTTAAAATGGAATTTTGAAAATTGAACTCAGAAATTAAATTGTTTAAGAACTTTAAATAAAGGTTAATTTGGTTTAAAGAGTTAAACCAACCTTTGAGAAATCTAACTCGAATTTATATAATTCGAGGTGAGTTAAAGTTGAAATTTAAATTCCATTAGTACAAATGGAATTTGGTTTGAATTGAGTGGAATGTAAGTTGAATTGTTGGGGAAGTGAACAGTTTGACTCTTGACTATTTTAAATAAATTGTTTTAATACAAACTTTTTTTAAGCTATTAAATATATACAACCTTTCTTTTTAAAACTAACTTATTATATATTTGTTTTACCATTATTTTTGGAGCTATTTAAACATTTTTTAACTGTTTCTAAACTAAATACTATTTTTCAACTATTTTGCAAATTAATTACTATTTCACAACTATTTTGCAATTATTTAAAATTTCTGAAACTATTTAACTATTTCTCAACTATTTTACAATTAGTTAACTATTTTATAGCTATTTTGCAAACTAATAATTATTTTTCAACTTCTTATCTATTTTTAAATTTTCGAGCTATTTCCTAAATATAAACTGGTCGAAGTTCAAACTGTTATTGATTAAACACCCAACTGGGATAAGAATTGAGGTAATAATCCAAATGGGAATTAAGGCAAATGTGAATAAGTGAATGAAAATTTAAGTGAATGTGAATAGAAAGGAAATTGATATTGGAAAGAGTAATCAAATTTGAATATTTGATTTTGGGTAAACAAAGTTATATCTTTGTTATATATTCTCCCATTGTTGAATCTATTGTTGGAAGAAAAAGGATTTTGGAGGTGTTTGAAGTATAAATGGAATTTTATACAAGTTTAAAGTGATCCAAAGTTTTAAAAATTTTATATATCTGAATATATACATATAAAGGATATTACAAGGATTTTGGGAAAAAGGTTTTGGGAACCTTTGAATTTGGAAAGGCTTTTGATTTTTGGGTAAAATCAAATATTGGAATTTGGAAAGCCTAGTTTGAGAATTATCGATTTTGGAATGATCGATTTTTGTGTAAAGGAGCCTTATATGAAATTCATACTAGGTGTATGATTTGAAGATACTATATGTATAGTATAAAGTGTTTTGATGATGGCTTTGGGGAAAAAGGCGCTCCCTCGAAATGGACTTCTCAGGAGTGCCACTGGGTGGTGCTGCCTTGAGCCCCAATGGGGGATTCTAAAGTTGATCCTGTGAGGAGTCCGAACAAAACTAGTTCCTGAGGATTATGAGTTGAGTATACCATAGCGTAAGTCATGTGTGCTGCTGAGAGCCAACAGTCTGCGTTTGATTTTATATCGGTAGACTGTGACCTATGGTATAACATAGCGAAAGTCGTTTGTGCTGCTGAGAGCCAACAGTCTGCGTTTGATTTTATATCGGTAGACTGTGACCTATGGTATAGCATAGCGAAAGTCGTGTGTGCTGCTGAGAGCCAACAGTCTGCGTTTGATTTTATATCGGTAGACTGCGACCTATGTAGGAGTGGAGAAGTTTCATTTCGACGGCGAAGATCAGAGGCCGCGGAGAGCCTGCAGTTACATGGACTATTGCTGTGACGGCAACGTAACCCTGGATGTAACTGTGATCTGTTGTGTGGGATCCATGGTGTAATCGAGAGGCCGCGGAGAGCCTGCAGTTATATGGACTTTTGCTGTGATGGCAACGTAACCCTGGGATGTGACTGTGACCATGGATGGGGGTGATGATTTCCAGAGCATTCTCACCAAAGATATTTCCTTTATTTCAAAATGCTTTTAACATTTTCAATAAAAAAAATTTCCAAATATTTTAACTGGGTGTTGTAAACGGGTTTACCAAGTACTTATAGATTTTCAGTTCTACGCCTGATCAACGTATAACTGAATTTCTGTGAGAACAAGGATGGACTGGTTGAGACATCGAGTGATAAGAGGTATTTTTATAAAGAACTGTTTTATTGGTCTGATTTGAATTTAAAAGCATTTCTAAAATTTTTAAATAAAGATGTTGGAATTTTGGGGAATTAAAAAGGAAATCCAAACTGGAATTTCAATGAAGTGAATTTGTAATTAAAATCGAACATTGATTTAGAAGTCGAAAGTAAGCTAATTGGTTAAATAATTGTTTGATTGAGTATGTTAATAAAATTGAACTTTGGTAAATAAATGGATTGTAAATTAATAATGGAGTTTGAAAATGAATTAGAATTGTAAATAGAATTCGAGTTAGATTTGATAATGAATTAAATAAGAGGAGATGTTGTAAAATAATAAATAAAATAGAGTTGGATTGAAAAATGTGACGGTTTGAATTACAAATAAAATTCAAGGGTGATTTAAATAATATTTATTGAAATTTGCAAGTAAATTGGATATAAGAGAAGTGATTATGATAGAAATGGTTTGAGTGCAAAACAAAACCCAAGTGAATAGAAATAAATTGAGAATAGCCTTGTATTAATAAAATAAATTCGATAACGAATTAAGTAATTGAATTAAAAATTGAAATGGGTTTATTGAGTTAAATAATAAATGGATGAAGTCTGATTGAATAAAAACTAAATCAAAGTTGTGATTGGAATTGGATTATCAGACTGAACTTAAATTTGGTGGTATATTAATTTGAAGTATAATGAGTTAAGTATGTGCTTGAATATTATTTTGATAAATTGAGAAGATGAATTAAAGTTAAAATTTAAATGGATGGGCTAACTAAATTTAATGGAATTTGATTAAATGAGAATCAAATAGAAGTAAACTTAAGTTTGATGTTGGAATAGGTTAAAGTAAATTAACTTAAGTTTAAAATTTATGGAATCTTGGCTTCGAATAAGGGTGAAAACCTATTAAATTAAGCTTGGATTGAATTAATTTGGGAATGGTTAGTAGTATACAAGAATGAAATGTGTCGAGCTAATGAATGGTGGGTGAATAAATTAGAAATGACATGGAATTAAATATAAAATGAGTTGAAAATTAATTTAAAGTAGTTATAAACTAAAATAAATACTCTATTAAACGAATATCGTCGAAATTGCATAAAAATGGAAGTCGTTCGGCGTAAATGAAAGTAATTAAAATGCTATAAGTCAATAGAGATTAAATAAAATTGGTTCTGAATCATTTGAAGTGAATATGAACTTGTTTGGATTAAAAATAAATTGAACACAAGCAATTGAATTGCAAACCATTGAAATTGAATGAAATGGCTTATGAATTGATTGAAAGCAATTGAATAATCTTTGAAAACTATATAAATCTCTTATAGTAAGCGTTTGGTGTTTGATGTTTTTGTAATGCTTGTGTTTTGCCATTAAAGTAAGTGAAATGCTAATAAATTTCTATATATGGCACTTACATATTTAAATTGAGTAAGTACAGGTACCGGGAAGCCGTTTAGCTGGATTTGGATTGCACTAGTTGCTAAAATTAATAAGCTGCTTGCTTAAAATGCTAAATAAGGTACGCCTACGCAATAAAAATAGGAAATATGAACTGTTTTTATTTTTTTCCGACCGGGTGGGTCGATGTATATATATTTATATCTCTTTTCAATTTGCAAAAGCTCCTCCGTACAAAGGAGACTCTGCCAAAATTTTCTGAAAATTTTGGGAGTTAGAAAAATTTTGAAATTTTTTGGAAAATTTTTATTAACGACAAACAATTTCAAATTCGAAACCAAAATAAATTAGTAAATGGAACTTATATGAATTAGTTATACTTGAAAGATAAAATTTAATATTTAAATTTAAAGTAAATTGAAATTGTATGAAGTGGGAAAAAACCAGTTTGAATAGAAATGACTATGAAAACTTCTGTAAGGAAAAGTATGTAAAGATTTGAAAGGGCTATGATTAGATATTATTGCTAAGTAGGTTATGCATGTATTAAAGGGAAAAGGAATTGGATTTGATTCCAAAAGATAAATTTGTATTGCCCGACAAAAAGGTACGTATTTGAATTTCTAGATGAAATTGGATTGGGTTTTTGATGTAGCCACTTGGCTTTTGTTTTCTTTTGGAATTTGGAAGCCCGTAGAGGCCTTTTGTAGTTGTACCGAGCTAGCCGCGCAAAGGAGACGCTGGCAAAAATATTCGGAAATTTAGGGAGTTAGAAAAATTTTGAGAAAATTTTTGATAATTCAAATTTTGATTTTTTTTTTTAAATTGAAATTTGAATGTTTGAGGAAAAGAGGTATTGTTTGAAACTGTGGAAGAGGTTGGAAAGTTAGTAAGAATGATAATGGGTCTTTTGTAAAAGATAATTGGTAAGATGTTGGACTTTTAGTATTGTGAGGAAAAATAAACGGGTATTAGTCCATTCTTCCTAACTAGTAATTTCGGGGACGAAATTCTTTTAAGGGGGGAGGAATGTGACGACCCGTAATTTTTAACAAATTAAATTGGAATAGTTAATTGATTTTAGAATATTTAAAGATTAATTTTAACTTGAATTCCGAATATTAATATTTACTTGATAATTAAATTATTGAATTATATAGTTTAAATATTGAATTTAATAATTGAAATTGGGTAAATGGTTTAATTTGAAATTTCTAAGCCTGATTAAATAATTTGAAGGCTTATAAAGTTTATAATGATGATACTAAAGATAAAAGAATGGTTGAAATTTAATTTAAGGGTGATTTGTTCAGTTTTGAAATTTATATTGTTTAAAATGAATTTGAAAATAGCTTTCCAAGGCACAGCCTCGGAATTCGACGAAACCAATTCCATTGGATCCGTAATAGTTAGTTATTATCGGATTTCAAATTTCGTAGCAATCGGAGTTGTCGTTTGACCCTGGTAACTTAAAACGCATAGAAATTACTATAATCAGTTTGATTTAAAATTGATCGTTTACTTTCGTAACTCACACATATGATCGAATTAGCTTCCAAAACACGTTCCATTGTGTTCGGAATGCGGTAAAACCCTATAAACACCAGGCGGCACGTGTGATTTGGAGTTTGTTTCTATAAGTTGTTGATTTGAGAATTTTGATTAAATATTATAATGGATAATAAAAGTTAAACCCTATGCCCAATCTTTCAACGCACGCCTCCCCTTTCATATTTATTCCTTCTTTTCCTTTCTAGTTTTTTGGAAACGAAGAAAACAAAAACAATTTAAATCTCGTCCCTCTTTCAAAAAATATATATATATAATAACATCGTGTGCTGCTTGTTCTCGAATCCATGGCGCGCGGCCTCATTCAAGATCGAACATCGCAATCGAAGCGGTTCAAAGGGGAAGTCGATCACGATTCTAGGGTTTGAATCTCTGGGGAATTTGGTGACAGTCGAAGTAGCGATTCATCGACAGTCGACTAGAGGTTGTGAAGCACTCTCGCGCGCGAAGGAGGCGCCGCGTTCTGGGTGACGCGTTCGAGTGGAGGGCCACGACTGCATAGGGTCGAGTTAGGGTTTCGTCAGGGGTGGGTCGGCGTTGATGGTCGATGTTGATGTCGAGGTGAGTATCTGCCCTATTTTATTTCAATTCAATTAATGTGTACGCTGATTAAAAAAAAATGTGCTGGTTCCGGACCTTATTCAAAAACACACCCTGTTGTCTCAGTAGATGATAGAGATTAAACAGTTCTCAAGTTAAAACAAAATTCAATTTTAATACTAATTTTTCTTAAAAACGATTTCTTTAAATAATAATGGAGTAATTAAAAGTTTGGTTCGGGATTGTTTGTGTAATAGACCGGGGGTTGTTCGAAGTATCTATGGATTGATCTCAGGTTGTTGTTATAATAGTTTTGTAATATGGGAGTAGGTGTTATCAGATTTTAGTTAGAAGACCAAAGATCTAAAACATATGGAAATAAACAAGTTTCAATGCAAAGTGAATCCTAAGACAAGCTTTTCAAAGTTTTTAAAATGTTGGAGATTGTTTAAAATAATTATATAATAGAATAATTTTTAAATGTTTCAAAAGTGATTTATTAACTGGAATTAAATCAAAGATTAATTATTTGAGGGGGTTAAATAGTTAATTTAATCAGTTTAAGGAGTAATAAATCAAATAAATAAAGGCTGGTAAATTGGTGTAATAAATTTTAAGGATTAATTTATCAATGTGATAAGTTAATTAGGAAAATTCAAGATGATTAATTTTATTTAAAGTTGAATTACTAAGTGGAATTAATTCATGATAATTACTTGAGTAAATTAAGGGTTAATTTGATAATGTAAATAATAAATCAAAGAATAATTAATTTAATAATTTAAGGGATGATTAAGTAATCGAGGATAATTACTTAAACTTAAGTTAGATAAGAAGGGATGATAAATAAATTTTATCAATTAAAGTAATATCTAAGGTCTGTAATTAATATTAAACAAGTATGGTTAGATAAAAAAATTTTAAATTAAATTAATTGTGTGGTTAATTAACCTTGCTTATAAATATTGGACTTGATTGAATGCCTTCAATTGGTGGATATCCCTGATAAGAAGTGTCTGTGATATGATATGTTGGATGAACGGTGAAAATGTGATTATCTATCAATTATGGATTGCTGTGTAGAGTGTTATCCGGTTATTAAAAATCAATTGTATTCAATTGAATAACTTAGGTTTAGATGACATTGGGCTCAGAGAGGCCGAAGTTGGGTATTACGAAATACCCGAATCACTTCGAATTTTTTTTACAAATTGTTTTGTGAAATCAATAAGCGGGAGTGAAACGATTTAAGTGAAGTGGATTATTTTTTTCTAAGTTTGGTACTTAGAAATTGATATGGGAAATAAGTGTTGTCTATAGCAAATGGTGAATTGGTAAAATTGATACTTGTTAACCCGGGTTTATATAAGATGATTACTTTGGTATTCCATGTTAGTTGGATTTACTCACGTTGGTTTCCAGCCTGACCCGGGTGTTACTTTGGTGTAATGCTCGGGTCAGACCGAGTATTACAGATTTCCAGGTTAGGACGTTCTGGAGCTCAGAAGGCGAGCTGGATGGCAATATCGTATAGATTATTCCGCTGTATTTATATTATTGTTTATCTGAGACATGATAATTGTAAATATTCGGTGACTGTATATAATGTGAAACTCTTATGTATATTAAATGTAATCGACAGATATAGTATTCTTTTGTAAACTGGTAGTATTTATTTATTATATTTTATCCGCTGCGAATGTGAGGTGTGGTTGATTTTGTTCTTCTTCTTTCTTCTATCTCTTTCTTCTTTCCATAACTATCTGGAATTTTCGAGTTGAAAATTTCGGGTCGTTACACTTTATTTATCAAGAAAATTATTGTAATGATCTATTACGTCGTTTTGAAATGGATAAAACTTCTAGCAAACCAACACCGACGAGTACTAGTGTTCACTTGAAAAAGATGATAACGGAAAAGATTTTAATGAAAAATTATATCGTAGTATGATTGGCTCCTTACTTTATTTGACGGCTAGTCGACCCGACATTATGATGTGCCGATTACAAGCAAACCCAAAAAAATCTCATCAAAGAAATGTTAAACGTATCTTACGATATCTATCTAGTACTAGAAATGATGCAGCGCGAGATACAGATAAACAAAATTACCTTAAATCGCGATCGACCTTCGCCGTTGCTCTGCGACTCACGACTCAACTTCAACCACGACATACGACTCATTCTCATTCCCCTCCGCGACGCACGACCCGACCTTCCCTATGTCGCGACTCACGACTCAAAACCCCCTATGTCGCGACTCACGATTCAACCTCCACCATAACTCGCGAACTCCTTGATTCGCGGCCGACTCATCCCCTCCACCCTAAATCGCCTCCTTCCCAAAGCCCTAAGTCGCGACCCATTTCCACTCCCCAGATCGCGACCTATTCCCATTCCTCTACTATGAGTCGTAACCGAGACACGCGATAGGACCTTCTCCCTCAAATTCCATAAGTCGCAAACTATTGCTTTGAGTCGTACCGAGTTATCCATAAGTCGCGGCCATTTTTCTAAGTCACGAAGAAGCATAAGTCGTTGCCGAGACAGAGATTAAGTCGAAGACGAGATAGTGTGAGTCGTTACCGAGTTATTTCTTAAGTCGTGGGAGATGTGTGATTTTCCAGTACTTAAATTGCTCCACCATTAAGTCATTCACCTATGCCGCTGAAGCCTATGCCGCTGAAGAAGTGTTATCTACTTAGGTCGCTCAAGTTAAGTCGTATTCCTGTGATGTTGCAACTGTTATGTCATATGTCGTAAATCGTTACTGCTATAACTTGGATTGTTGTAACTCGTGTATGGTTTATGTTGTGTGTGATGTAATTCGTTTGTGTGTGAGTTGAAAATCTCTATAAATAGGGACATATAGTCATTGTGAATGGTGGTTGACTTTTTGAATAAAATTTCCATTTGATTGCTTTGTGCTTTCTCTCAATTGGTAGTCGAGTGTGATCTCCTATCTCCACTTACGTCATTCGAGTGCGCTCGAATCCACGTTAGTTGAAGCCGATTCACGGAATCTTGTGCGCAAGATCAACGTCGAAGAATCGTAGATCCTTCATCACGGTATCGTGCGCGATCAACGTGTTAAGGATAGCTAGAATCCGGTATCTCTTGAGATCAACGGATTTGGCATTTCAGTATCATTCAATCCACCGATTGCTAATTCCATCGACATATCAAGTTTTGTTAATCCGCTGCGTCAAGAAATTACAGTTTTTTTACCCTAAGGGATCATCGTTTGAACTAGTTTCATATAGTGATGCGGTTTCGGTGTATGTAAAACAGATCGTAAGAGTACTAGTGGGAAGTGTCACTTTATCGGACAATCATTAGTTTCATAGTTTAGCAAAAAGCGAAATTGTGTCTCCTTATCTACTTGCAAAGTCGAATATATTTCAGCAGCTCTAGCATGTGCACAAATGATATACATGCAACAAATACTTACGGATTTCGGCAAAGTTATCAATAGATCACCAATATATTGTGATAACACGAGTGCAATAAATCTATCAAAAAACCCTATAATCATAGCGTACTAGACATATAAATATACGACATCATTTTTTACATGACGATGTAGAAAAAGGAACTATTACATTAGAATACGTAAATACCGAGAATCAAGTAGCAGATATTTTCACAAAACCCTAAACGAACAAACATTTGTTAAACTGCGACGCGGTTTGGGAATATGCTCTCTTAATGATCTTCTAAACTATTACTACGTCTTTATTTGTTCTAGCTAAAAGTTTTTATCCACAAGTTAAAATTGATAACTCCTTCACCTTAAATTGTTTAGGTGGTTGTTTTCTAAAATTACCTGCAAATAATTTTTAAAATCATACACAAATATCTTTACAAAACATAAAAGTAAAGAATATATAGATTTCATATTTTTTTTACAACAGAAAGTATAATCATGTCTTCCCACGTTTCTCATCTGTCCTTCTCGACACCAACAATGGATAGCTAAGTGGATACACCTCAGTGCCTTCCTACCCCTACACTAAATCAGGAACCGACATATAGATGGTCCTCCTACCATACGTGATTCACTTTCGATAAAAAGAAGTCCAAACGATCTCTATTTGTTTCTCCTAACACCAAGGAGAAAATTGATGAAATACATCACTATCAAAAGCAAAAAATAGAGTTACAACGAGAATTGTACTTTGAGCAAAAATTCACGGCGCGACGACTAAGTTTTCTGGAGAATAGTAGCGATAAAGTTTTGTAATTCACGGAAGAAGGATGTACATGAGCCACTTCCGATTCCTTGCAGTTCTTTGGATCCCTCTGCATCTATTGTACATCTTTAGATCCTTCACCTAGAGGATTCTTTGGTTCCCCAAGAACCCACGAACGTGGAAATATATGGTCTCCACTCAAGCCATGGAGGGATGACTAGACTGAAGATCGCAATGCTCCATCGTCATCTAAATAAAGTTAATTATTCTCATTGTATTTTTATCTACATATATTTGTATTATATTTCACAAATAGTAATACTATGTTCAAACTCTCGAAAAATAAGCATCACCCTTCAAAATTAGGCTATTTTTAGACAAATTGATCATTTCAGACGTCTGAACATTACCATCAGATGTCAAACACTTTGGTATCACACAAATTTTTAACCATCGTGCATATATCAAACGGCTGATATAACCTTTCAGACGTCTAAAAATCATCTCTGCTTCATAAAAAATAGAAACAAGTCGATTTCAAACATTTGAAATATTGACCAGACATCTGAACAAAGTGTCTGCTTCCACACGATAAAAATTCAGATCATTTTCAGACGTCTGGTATTATAGCCACACGTTTGAGTAAACTATATGTCCCATAAAAATAAAATTTCGATCTATTCCAAACGTCTGATAATACAAACAGATGTCTGATAATTCTCTCTAACTATCAAAATTTACAAATCGATCAAATCCAGACGTCTAACGTCTACCACAACAAACCGGACGTCTGATTCTGTTTACTATCTTCAAACTAGGTTAAATCAAACGTCTGATTTACCTTCTAGACATCTAAAATTCAATTGACACTCTTATTTGCCCAGATAACATCTATTTTTTTACTTCTCTCACTTTTTTTCAATTTATTTCTACCACAAAATCGATTTCTTACTTCTCAAAAATACTTCCTCTTCCAAACTTGATCAAATTCGATGGCTCCTAAAAAAATCCTAAGATCTCTAAGCGAAAACAAGACCAAGCAACTTCCTCCAACCCCCAAGTTTGCTCAAAAGATCAAATCGAATGATGGATGAATCGTATACCGCATTCACTCAAGAGATATGAGGATATTCAAAAGAAGAAACTCCATACAGGTCCATTTTATAATTTGCTAAAGTTTCCAACGTATGATTTAGACGAAATGTGTGAAACTGCTGGGTTAGAAAATTTGATATCCTTTAATCCCAATAACATCAAAATTGATTAGCTAGCCATATTTCTTTTCTACGCTAATTTGGATAGTATAGTAGTTTGAAAGACTGACAACGATGATAATTGGCTATGGTCTAGTGTTTATGGCAACACAATTAGGCTCATTCCAGGAATCATAGGCAAAACACTCGAATGTTCTGACAGCGGCGATGATTTATATAATATTCCCGATATGAGTTTAAAACCGAGAGGCAATATCACACATCAAATGTGGGAAGATAAAATGCCTAAGTTCGCATCTAAATACCTAACACCTAAGGCGAGACTACTAACTCGAATGATTATCAACACTATCATTCCTCGCCTTGGTAGTCATGAGCAGATAACGAAGTTAGAGCACAAGGGCCTATATGCTATATTCAGGGGAACAAGGGTCAACTGGGCAAAATTTATACTTGACAAGCTCAAACACTTTTGGACTCGATCACGCCCATCCATAATCTAACCTACATATATCATAAGACTTCTACGAGCTCACAACATCCCCTCTTATTTTTCCACTTTTGAAGAGATTTCTTCGAAATACGCATCCACCGAATTTTTCTCCCTAATGCACTTGCTGAAAAATCCATCGAAATTTATATCTTTTGAAGAGTGGACACAACGTTGTCAAGCCAGACAAGCTAGGCCTCCACCCCAAACACAACCTGAACCATCACAAGAGGTGGAGGAACATCACGAAAATACTCCTCCTCCTACACCCTTTGAATATACATCCCAAGATGACATTTTGGAGACTCGCACTGAGACGAATCCAAATGAGAGTATTCGTGGCTTGACTCTTCAAAATCAGCTTATTTGATCGCGGAATCAAAAAGTATTGGCTAAGTGTATTGATAGTTTTGAAACATCTTTTGCTATATGCCTGGCCACAGTTAAAACATCACTTTCAACTGTATTATCGGTTCTAAAAGAGGTTCTTCAAAGGTTTCGTGGTCCTACACCAGCTTCAGAAGATTGGCCAACCCCAGTGCCTTCTCCTTCAAAACATTCCAAACTTTTTGAGGAGAACGAACCTTTTGAACAAACTCCGACATCTCCTAAAAAGCAACCTAGCTCTTCCAAAATTGAGGATGACGGAGATGGTCATGAAAAATCTTCCCCAAAAGATTCTTAGATTTTTAGGACTCCATCTTATGTATAAAAATTATAAAAATCCATGAATGTAATCGATTAATGTGATTAATGAAATTCCTCTTTTTGGTGTGTTATTTTTTTATATATATTTCTGATTGGTAAATACTTAAAGGATTAGAAATAATGTCTACACTTAAAAATTTATAAATCCTTTTTCATAATGCCAAAGGGGGAGAAATAATACAAATCACAATAAATGAAGGAAAGAACATATTCAGGAGGAGATTTATAAAATTATATATAAGTACATTGTATAGTTGTCATCATCAAAAAGGGGGAGATTGTTAGGAAATCAAATCTACATTTTCGATGACAACAACTATACAATGGAAATAAAATATACATATATTTCTATATACAGGTATATACTAGAATAACATCACTAGAAAGACAAGAACAAGGCTCCAAGAACACTACAAGAGACTACAGGTCGATAGGTACAAAGAAGCAACATAAAAGATGCACAAAACAGACATGCACAAGTTTCAAACGTCTTGGTGCACAAGCCATACATCTGGAAAAGTCCTCTGGAACTACAAACAGACTAAACCAGACGTCTGGTAGTAGCACTCAGACGTTTGAAAATCTACTATATACAAAAAAAAATATAGTATCAGGCGTCTGATTTCGAACTCGGATTTTAAAATTTAAACTTCAACTGCCACATTCGAATAGACATCTCTGCTTCTCTTCAATGAAACTCTTCATCATCAACATAAGCAACTGTAGAGCACTTGTTAACGGATGCAACTACTCAAGGAACCTCTCTACAACTATATATATATCATCAAGAATCAAGAGAACAAATCACCTTACTTACTTATTCTCTCTAATTACACACTCTATCGTATATTCTTGAACTCTAGCAATCTATACTTGTATTTCACTCTTCCAAATATTCAGCTCTTCATAGAAAATACTCTTTAGATATACATTGGAAGCATTTGTACTAATCAGTCAATATACATGTTATAGAACACATACTTGACAAGAACAATTTATTATAACCAAGCCTATTCCTCCGGGCGAAGCGAGGGTGTTTGATAGTCGAATTCCGAAGGGAAGCTTCGGGACTGGACGTAGGACGGAAGGTCTGAATAGTATAAAATCCTTGTGTGCTTATTCTATATTTACCTAGATTAATATTGTTTTAGTTGCATCATATATTTTGTCAC
The DNA here is from genome assembly GCA_030765085.1 of Allium cepa. Classification (NCBI taxonomy): domain Eukaryota; kingdom Viridiplantae; phylum Streptophyta; class Magnoliopsida; order Asparagales; family Amaryllidaceae; genus Allium; species Allium cepa. The sequence goes on along the minus strand of CM060929.1, from coordinate 983,630,898 downwards.
ATATACTTGCATATACACTACACGATCCACTCAGTTGACTTTCACAGCTGCTCATAACCATGGTGTTTAATGAGTGAGTTACTTTCTTTTGATGCAAAATAATATCAATGATAAATGCATGCATGTGCTCTGACCTACAAAAAACGATATATGGTTTGTCGGGAATAAAAATGGATATGAATTATTTGTTTATTGGCGAACATTTTAACAACGAATATTTTAATACGTTATTCACATACAATAAAGTATATGTTCATAGAGAAGCGTTATTTAAAAAAGGAGTGATTTAATTTTTTTTCCTATCACATTAAGTGACATCATCTTAAACAGAAATAGTAGTATCATTAACTTACATGCTTGATGCATGCATTGTCAAAAATTTTTAGCTATAGAGGTGTCATTCAATTAGAAAAAGGGACTAAATAAATAGATTCACAATTAATGACTTTCTAATTGGAATCTTGCTGAACATTCACTTCAAATACTTTAGCACTTCTAGCACATTAGAACAGTTTTGAAAAATGGAGGCTCAAGGCACACATGCAGATACAATCAAGACAAGCTTTAAAGGAATAATTAAATTGGTGCAAACAATAAATCTTACAAAATACTACCACAATAATCCAGTCAACATTAGCAAAAAAATAATACTTAAATAATACTTTATAATTTATTAAAATACTGGAATGCTCTAAATAATTACTCATCAAACTTAAATTAATTTTATTGATAAATTATTTTAGTTAAGAATCATCCTTGATTATACTTAAGAGGGTGGAGGAAATGTGAAATTATGACCGCATGAAAACCTAAAATAACTAGAAAATGAAAAAAAGTCTCAATCTTCATAATCGAGCATTATACAAATAATCTTCAAACTTCTCCTGGAAGCTCCCAGTTGCATTTAACAATTTGATTTTTATGTTAGTAGAAATCAATTGATTTGAGATTTTAGAGAATAATAGACTTATAGGAAGAAAATTGTAATCAATGGCTAAAAATATTACTACTGTAAACTGAAGATCATTAATTTTCATATTCATAAATCACATAATCTTAATAAAACTAAAAGCCGACCACCACCATAACAAAATCCTTAAGTTTCGTCCTCAAATTCTAAGCCAACCCATAAGATTCATTTTGAGATAATAACAAAATATAGCATGCTAATTCTTGTAGAAAGATGCAAAGTGCCATACGACAATTCATACTTTCCTTCAAAATTAAAGATTTGCCTATCTTAGATCTCATAAAATACATAATAATTAATATTTAAATGCAACGTATAATTATATGTAACATGCTGAAATAGATAATAGAGTCGGTGAAATTTAACCAATTAAGAACCGAGGAGAGATAATTAACAAATTTGTGAAGAAAGTGAAATGCTAAAAAGGGAGTTACCATATTGAGGCAAACGGAAGAGAACAATTAAATGGAGTTACCATGTTGCTTATAATTAGGGCGAAGAAAGCAGCTCCACGTCTTATACGGGAATGTTAGCACTCGTGGAGTAGCTTGTGGCGGAGAGCTAGTAGAAGCGAAGCTCGGGGAGTGCTTGGAGCTGCGGTCTATCCTGTTCTGATTTAGGAGCTAGGGTTTCTTTAGTTGAGGAACGTAAACAATGATTTGGGTAAAAAATATTAGCGGGGATAAAGGAAAAGTTTAAGGGATATGAAATTTTTTCGAGAGCTAACATTGAAGTATAAAGGGAAAGTTGTTTGTTTGTTAGGAGGGTGGGAAGAGGGCGTGTTAAAATAAAACAAAGTTTGGTTGATTAGTTTTGAAAATTTTACTTCTTGATTATAAATGAATATTAATAATTAAATACTAGTTATTATGTATATATTATTAATTAGTAATAGTAATTATTAATTACTAATATATTACTAAATAATACATTAATCAATAATTATTGATTATTAATTATTAAAGTATAATAAATTATAAAGTAATAATTATTAAAATTATAAATTGATTAAATATAAATTATTAAAATTTGATTATTAAATATTAAATATTAATTATTTATTAGTAATTTTTAATATTAATTATTAATTATTTAATATTAATTATTAATTATATTTATCAATTATTAAATGTATTTTATAAATAATAAATGTAATTTACTAATTATTAATAAATGTAATTGATAGATAATAAATGTAATTTTCTAATTATTAATAAATGTAATTAGTAATTATAAATTATTAGTAATCATTAATTGTGATAAATTATAAATAATGACCTATAGACGTTATCATTTATAATTATTAATTATAAATTACCATTTATAAATTATTAAGTAAGTATGTATAAATAATCAAAGATAATGATGATCAATATTATTATTAATAACTAATTATTAAATATTAATAATTAATAATAATTAATATTTTTGAAGAAACCATTGTAATTATTGATTATCAAAAATTAGAAACTGGCATTTATTACAATAGGCATTTTGTAGCCGTTGCAAAATCGGCATCTATTACAACGGCAAAAGAAAATAGGTATAATAGGTGTCTATTACAATGAGCAAATAGGGATGAAAATCGGTATCTATTATAACGAACAAAAAACCGTTGTAATAGTCACATATTACAACGGTCAAATTAAAAACATTGTAAGATGTGTCTATTACAATTTGCAAAGTAAAAGAGTTGTTAAAAAGTGGTATCTATGGCCCAAAATAACCATTGTAATAGGTTTCTATTACAACGGGCATTTAAAGACCATTGTAAAAACGACGTTGTAATATAGTATATTTGTTGTAGTGAAAATTCAGTTTAACTCAATCTCAGTTCAACAATTTGAATCAAAAAGTTTGAAGGTTCAATTCATATTCTCATTAAAACCATTTTTGATTTATATCGATTTCAAATCTAGGTTTGAACTATAAATTAAAACCACTTCAAATTCAATAGGTTTCAAAGTTTAAATATTCAAACAATTTACAATAATTCAATTTGATAAATTTCATTTATATTTCAAAATTCAACTTTAATTTTATTTGAATTTGAAATTATTCACTTAATCATTTTTCATTACATTTAAATAAAATCTTAAATTACAAATTTAAATCAAAATTAAAAATTCAATCCAATTTTATTTAAATTTAAAAATATTCATTCAATCCTCTTTAATCAAAATCAAGATATCAAGTTACAAAATTCATATCTTTAAAATATCAAAATCAATAAGTTCCAAATCAATCCTTTTTTTCAATTATTAACCAATTTAAATTTCAAGTCAACTTTAATATCTTTCCAACCGCTCTTTATTAAAGTTATTACAAAATATATATAAGATATTAATATATTTTTAAATAAATATCTAAACATATTATATGTATTACTTAAATTAAATTTTATTAAATTTATTATATTAAATTTTATTATTAAATCTATTTTAAATCTTAATTATATATTTAAAAAATAATAAAATTATAAGTAAAATCTTAAAATTTATATTTTCAAATTTAACTTATAAATTTAAAATTTTCAAAGCATATAATTTAAAAATCTAAAGTTCACACATATATTAAAATAAAATCCTTATATTATATTTAAAAATCAATATTTAATAAAACACATATATTTCCTTTTTAAAGAATTTGGAAATCATTTAAAAATAGACCAATGGTGTCCGTATATAATTTTCTATTCTATGATCAAGCAATACGAAAATTTATCATTTCAATCCGCAATAATTTAATATTTACGGGTATATATCATTTTAACCTGCAATCTCAAAATTTCAAAATCAATAAATTCGCTTAGGTTTTTCATTTCAACCCTGTGTAGTTAATGCCCCGCTATTATCCCGCTACAACTCCGCTATATCTCATAGCGGATTTCTACCGCTATTTTTTCATATAGCCCCAGAATATGGCCTTTCCGCTTTAATCCCCGCTGTTACCGCTATATCCCGTTATTTCCGCTATATTCCGCTACTCCCTCTATACATTTTTTAATAAAATGAATTGTAAAATTGCATTTATACATTATAAAATTATGAAACTAATTTATTTGATTTAATTTTTAACATATTTTTAGAAATGAAAATACTCTAGTATTCTACCAAATTTAATTATGTTATATAACAGTTTTTCGTTTATTTAAAGTATATTCGCACATGTTTTTATCTAAAATTATTTATGTATTATTTATAATTCAATTGAATGGTAATTTTTCCTTAAATCTCCATTTATATATTTGTAAAAACATTAAGTACGAGTTTTATATGCTATTTTAGTGCCATCCGCTATATCCCGCAATATCCTCGATGTATTCCCGCTATGGCTTTTTGCACCTCCACCGCTTTGAATCTACCGAGCGCATTAACTGCACAATTTCAACCCATATTGATTTTCTCCTAATCTATAATATCGTTCGGGTATGTATCATTTCAACCCATAGAGAATTCCTAGCTATTAGGAAACTTGCATAGTGAGAACAGTAGAATAAAATAGTATAGCATATCAATTACAAGAATATATAATCATTAACAATTAAAAATATATATACTAATAGGTATGGTGTCATAGGTCAACTAACATAGGTTAACAATTTTAAATGATAACATATCACATTCAGCAATTAAATAACTAACAATTCAAATCTAAGAACATATTTCAATCGTTGAAGTAAAATAAATTTACAAAACATAAAATTTTTAATCGTGTGTGATCGCTTACGTTCCGAAGCTAGAGAAATAACGAGAGCAAGATGCACCAATCTATGGACACGGACACGAACTAGTGCACACGGACACACACACACACACACACAACGGGATGGCTACAAGCCAAGAATTGCTGTAAAAATCACCAGACAGCAATGAAAACAAATCAAAGCTAGCACGACGGCGAAACATGAATATATATATATATATATGTGTGTGTGTGTGTGTGTGTGTGTGTGTGAAATATATATATATATTTCCTCTCTTTTATTTTCAAAGAAAGAGAATGTAATAACCGGTAAATTTCGGTCATTAAATTTTGTTGATTTAATAAGATTTTGTGAGTTAATAACCAGAAGAAATAAAAATTTGTAACTTAATAATGAAATGAATATTAAAATGGAATGCAACATGTTAATTAAAGCTAATTATTGACAATTTGAATGAAATTTCAATAAATAAAATAATGTAAATGTTATACTTGTTATAAATTGAATAATAATAAACCCTTACAAGTGAGATAAAAGTAAAAAGGAAACAAGTATTATGTGTTACCTATTTATATAACCTGTTAAAATTAAATTTCAAATCAATTGCAATTTATTTCACTTAATTATCAATTTATTGGAATTGAATTTTAATTAATTGGATTTAATTACAATCGAAATCAAACACTGTAATTGGTAAAATAATTAACTTAAATTGATGTGTAAACCTGTTTTAAACTATTGTAAATATACAAGTAATTGAAAATGACGAAAATTATTAGTTATTAAATTTGAAATAAAATGTGATTTAATTAATTTAACTATTAATTTATTTATTGGTGTGAAAATAGCCATTTGGCCACTATCTCGTATTTCGACGAAACCAGTTTTATTGGATCCGTAACGATGAATTATTATTGAATTTTAAGTTTCGTAGTGATCGGACTTGTCGTTTGATCGTACGAACTCAAAACGCCTTAAAATCAATTTAATTAAAATCAGTTGAAATCAATTTGAAATAAGATGATTTTTTCATAACTTCTATATACGATTGAATTAAGACTTGAAACCTATTCCATTGAGTTTAAAAATATTGGAAACATCTATTTTGATATATGGGTTTACCAATTTTTGTTCCGAAGGCAGAACGGGCTTTTCGGGTCGTTTATCATTCCGATCCAAATCAATCTGGTCCATTCATTCTATTTTTCTGATCTGCCTATAAATATCTCGTTATAAACCCTAATTGTTTCTCATTCCGCATTTCGATGCGTATGATTCTCGGTGGCTCCTCGTTTCAGTGGCAGACGAACAAATTCCAGTTCAATTTCAAATCAAATTCCAAATAAAAAATTTTAACTCCTCAATATATATCGAATTATATATCAATTTGAAGCTCTCGATGAGCGCAAGTTAATTAAGTGATTTATTTTTTGATCTGGGTTGCCGTGTGGCCAGAAATAGGTGATTTGTTTTCGGCCGTTCATCACGCTCTGATGAACGTCGTCCGATCGATGATTTGTTGGTGCGGTATTATGGAGAAGGGCATGGGGAAGCGATCAGTGGTGTTCACTTGGTGGTCTAATGGTTAGATCGTCACAAACAATTGAAGGAGGGTTTGAAACCACTAGGGTTTTGGAGTGGCGCTCGGCTTTGGGCGCACGTGGAGGTCATATCAGTGCCACCATTGGATGTGGCTCGTCGAGGGCTTGAAGGAGGGGTGGTTGGCGGCTTCCAGACGGTCGGAGGCCAGAGTTTTTCATGGTCAAAGTCGGGTCATCGGTGGTGTTTTGGGTTTGGGCTGAACGCATGATTAGGGGAGAAGCTTCGGTGAAGTATCTGTTGTGGTAATGCTTTTTATTTAATTTAAATTTAAACTTAAAACGTTCTAATCTCAATAAATTTTGCATACGAGCTTGGATTTAGGCACAGTTTCTTACGTTGGTATCGTATTGAATTCCGGACATTTTGACCTGGTTTAAAAGAATTCAGAGACAAACTGAATTTTGGGCTTAAATTGGATTTAAATTCAAAGGTGAGTGTTTTAACTCACTCACGACTTCTAAAATTTCTTATGTTTGTTAAATTAAATTTATAATGTGATAGAAATTTATTTATGGCTGTTTGGTATATTTTAAATCATCATGTCAGTTAATTTGAATTTATTTTAATTAAATCGTTATTTAATTCATTATTGAATATAAATTGCCAGTTAAATACATGTTATTTTTTATCAGTTAAATATTGATATTTATTGATTGGTTTGAATGATTATTGTGATGGATGTTTGTTTGTTGATATTGGATGAATGGATGTTGTATTTTATATCATTATAATACCGCAAGTTCACTATGGGTTGAAATGACACATACCCGAACTATCTTGTAGATTAAAGGAAAATCCTTATGGGTTGAAATGATAAACTTGAACGCTTTCATTGATTCGAAAATGTTGATTTTTGGTAACGGTTGAAATGATATATATCCATATGAATTCTTGAATTTGGATTTTGTATTGGAATTGAATTATTTGAAAGGTTTAAGTTAAACTTTGATTTTTTTTTTTCTAATTATTAAAGTTATTAAAATTAATAGCTCGAATTATTTGAAATCTTTCAATAATTATATTCACGTTGTACACTTGATAGGAGATGGAAAATCCTGTAACATCTCTGAAACCATTGCACTCATATTCTAATTTAGATAAATTTGACTTATATAAGATATTTTATTTCTGACTCAAGTGTTTTGTTTTCATTACGCTCGGGTCAATCTGAGCTTTTTCAGCATATTGAAGACCATTTTGCTTTCTGGAGGACGAAGACGAAGATTCAGTATATTATTACTATTTATTATAATTATTCCACCACATCATGTATTCCGCTGCATTATTTGTTTATTTCTACTGTACGTATAACTCTGATTTGAATTGTAAAAGTGTAATCACATGTTATTTGTAAACAGCTTCATGAACTGTTTATTTGATTATTACATTTTGTCATTCCGCTACGAGATTCTGTGTTTTATTTTTCCTTCTTTTCTTTTATTTTCTTATTTACCCCATTAACAATCCTCCCTTTTGAATGGTTTGAATTAGACATGTGTGCTTTATTGTCGACTTAAACCGTCCAAAAAGGTGGGTCGTTACAGTTGGTAACAGAGCTTTGGTTTAGACATACCTTAGCCTGCTGGGGTTAACTCATTAGAGATAGGGTAGTAATACCCTAAAATGAGTTGTGTGAGTGTATATATGAGAGCGCGTATTTGTTAGTGTTTTAAAAATGTTTTATATAAGTTTTGAAATGAAATTATTTTCCCTAATTTTATATGATATATGTAAAGGAATAATTTTTTTATAACTAATATAGTTATTTATAATGTGTTTGATTTATGAAATGGTAATAATTAGTTATTATCATTTATTATTGATTTGTTCAGTTTTGTCAGCATTGGTCAATCATTGTTGATTGAATTAATGGACTAAACACTAGTTTAATAATAGTGTATTAAAGAGAATAAAATGAATAATTAGGATATTTGTTCATGAAATTGAAATATTGCTGTGAATTTTGTTGTTGATTGACCTGTAGTTTCAACTATTGAAAAAAATAGAATATTTGGATATTTGGATAATCGAAACCTTTTGAATTAATATATGACTTGAAACTTAGAAATTATGTTGAATTATGCAGTTGAATTTGATAATCTTAATTTGAAAGCAAGTGAAGCAAGGTTTAATTTGTTATATCTATGTCTAGTTAATGAATAGAATTGTGGATACATTCTTGGCATGTAATAATATACAAGTGTAAACTCTAAGCCTTGGGTTATGTAAATTGAAATTGTGATTAAGGAAATGTTGTAAATGAGATTGAATTGGGAAAATATGTTTATAAACTTATTTAACATCTATGAAATATGTCATAAAAAATGAAAGGTGAACTAAATGGGATAAGCAAATTTAAATTAAAAGTGAAATGATAAAATGAAGCCATGAATTGTAAATTATTCATGAAATAAATGGAAGTTGCAATAAATAGTTAAAATTAAAGTAGTGTTAACCTTATACTTGAACAAGGTTTTATAAAAAGGAATTAATCTTTTATAAATTGGTTATAAACATAAGAAAATTCCTTATGAAATGATTCGCAAAAAAATGCAATATTAAATGAGAAATATTACATGTGAAATGAATGTAATTTGAATTGAAGAGAAATATAAGCAATGTTATAAGAATGAATATATTAATGTTTTGTATTAAATGGAGAAAGGCTGTGAAACAAATATTAAAATATGAAGTGATATTTGTGTTAATCAACGAGATTAATAATGAATTCAATTGGAATGTAATTGTGGTGAAATTAATTATAATAATTTTGTAAGTTGTATGTATATTATTTTATTCACAAAATTAATTTGATTTGATTTGAGTACACAAGTTCGAGATGAATTACACCATTTCATGTTAGGATTTTTCATTCGATTCTTGATGGCGAATATTTGATACGTATTTTTGGTTTGATTCTAGAATTCTCTATCATAGCATATGGCTACGTAAGGAGAATGATGATTTCTAGTCAAGAAACCGTATCGAAGTCCGCATTAGGGAAATCGAATGGACAATACTAGTTCGAAAGCGAACTTGTGCGATCGAGCGAGCGATGAAATGTGATTTTGCGAAATGATTACATATGTACATCTTATGTTCTAATATTATTGATATGCTTTGAGGCTGAAAGTGAAAGTTGTTGGGTTGGATATCTCTGCAATTTAAATTGGAAAATTTACTTATACGCAAAACAACTATTAATTTAAAACCATTTTTTAAAACAATTTTCTTTTACTTTCAAATACAAACTATCTTAAAACTATTTAATTTACAAAACTATTTTACAAAATATTTTATTTACAAAATATTTTATTTACATAATATTTTACACAACCATTTTATATACAAAACTATTTCACAAAACGATTTTATATAAAAAAACTATTCAAAATTCAAAACCTTTTATAAAGCAAATATGTTCAATTCCATATGGCTTTTCACACAGCGAAATTGATTTTGGAAAATTTTGATTCTTGTATAAGATGGACTTTATATAAGTACATGTGATTTTGAAGCTGTTGATTTTGGAAGGTATTCGATCTGAAGAGATAAATTTTATATATAATGGAAGAATGATTTGATATATTCAAGATTATTGATTTTGGAAAGTACTTTATATGAAAATGAAATCTTATATATAATGGAATTTATATAAGTACGATATTTGAAGCTACTATTTTGAAAGGGTACTATATGTGGTATGTTATATTTTGAAGTAAGAGGTGTGGGGAAGTACCCTTCATGAAGAAGTATAGTATGATATGCTTCGACCCAGATAGACTTGGGGAATCCAAGAATGGATTCGACTGATAAACCCTAATGGAGTTGGGTGAATTCAAAAATGGATTCGAACTGATATGGTTGCCCAGACATAAACTCATGAGTTCCTCTTTTTTTTCAGGATAGATGGTTCTTTAGTTTACCCAATGGAAGCTCTTTCGATCCTGGGATCTATTGTTTATGGATCTTTGGGGAAGGAAGTGCATCCATTTCGTAAATCATTGAATCAGCAGCGTATCACTACAGCAGGGGTCGATGGTCCCTTGTTTACGAACTGGCTATGATATTTTTCTGAAATCCGAAAGGTAGAAGGATCTTCTAAAAAAGTTGTGTCCATTGCGTAAATACTGGATCAGCAGTGGGCCACTACTATCGTATTATCATCATTTCACATTGGATTTTGAGTGGTACTTCTCATACCTATTTTTAAGTATTTTTCACTGGCTGTAGAAACATGTCTACTAAGTACTTGGAGAATTCTAGCCTTGCGCCTGATCAACGCATGGCCAGAGTCTGCAAGAACGAGAATAAACCTGTTAAGACATCGAGTTATAAAAGTATTTTGATAAAGTATTATATAAAGGATATTTTGATCATTTTTCCTTTCTAAATAATTTAAAATGTTTAAATTATTGTTTTTTATATACAACATGGTTTAATGGTAAATTATTAGTGTTATAAATATCGTGAGAAATTATTAATTCAATAAAACATATTTAAAGTAAATGATTGTTGATTAATTAATAATATTTGAAAAGTATCTTAAGATTAAATTAATAAATTTATAAATAATGGATTTAATGTTTTCAATAGCTTCTTTGTAAACATAAGTATTGATGCAAATAATTATTTTCAAATAGTTTACATAAATTTCTAAAGATATTATTTAAAATTTTAAATGGTATTTATAAATGAAGCAAGAAATTTTACAAATGAATTTTCGAAAAGTATTGAAGTATTAAGATGATTGATTTGCAAATGAAGCTTTTAAATGAATATTTCAAGTAAAATTTATATAATGTTTCTTTGAATGTATAATTTAAAGATATTATATAAATGGAAAAAAAATTGATTTGCAAAGTTTATTTATAGTAATATACTTGACAAATAAATTTGAATCTCTATTTTGGAAGTATAGTTGGAATATTTACTTGATTTCAAAGTACTAATGGTAGATTTATTGGTTTATTTATTGTTTGAATTTTTGTATTAAACCATAATAAATGTTTTTCCATGATCTGAATATTAATTTTTAAACAAGTGTTTAAAATTTATTATGAAGATATGAAATTTTATATTTCGATTTAGAAATTTAATGTAAGATTTGAGTAGAATATTAGTTTCTGTTTAATAATCTTGAATTATACTTTTTTTAACAATAATGAGTCTATTAAATTTTCAAATTTAAGGAACTTTATTGTAAAGCTTATTATAATGTTTTGATATAAATTTCTAACATGGTTTTAGACTTTTGAAAAAACTCTACATAATGCTATGAGGACGTTTTAAATATATCTTATATTTTACTGAGTGAATGAGGTTAAATGTTTTAATTGAATTTTTAGAAATATTGAAATATTTCTTTTCTCCTCAAGGGAGAATACCAAAAACTTAAAATTTTATTAAATAACCGAATTAAGTTGTAAACTTAGGTAAGGCAGTAGGAGCTTAAGTAATATTTTATGAAATGATTCATTAATGACTTAAATCCTTAATGGAAAACAAATTTTGTAAGTGATTGATCTTTATATAAATAAATGAATGGAAAAGTAAATAATGAAAAGAAAAAAAACCAGTAGAACAAACTAAAGTAAATTTAAATTAGACATTCAATTATTGTAATGGAATAAAATTTTAACTATTTAATCATTGGAACTTCTAAAGTTGAAAGTAAGAAATTAAATGCTTAGATATAAATGAAATATACAAGGAATTTGAAATTTGTAACTTGTAAATAAAAATGATATGAAATAACTATTTAACATTTATTACAAAAATGAAATAAGATAAACTTGTGTAACTTTCAATTACATTCTTAGAAACATATATATAACTTACCAGAATATTAAAAGTTGTAATGTTAAATAAGGATATGTAGTGGAATATCATACAAGAAAAACTTAAATAATGGAAGTATTCAATGAAATTTACTTTTATAAATAAGATATTTGATATGAAAATAGTTATAAACCTGAGTTGTAATTGTAGTGCTACTAAATAAAATGAAATAGAAAGTGAATATTATAAGCAAAGAATATGAACTTAAGTTAATGTTTGAAGCAATTGATAATTAAAGTAAATAATAAAATGAATACTATATTGAATTTGATGATTGTAACTTTAGAAATGGTTGATTACTTTGATCCCTTGTGAAGATTGTATGCTTGTTTGCAAAAGATTGTTGTTATGTTATATTGATTTATTTTGATTTTATGTGTTGACGGTATGCTTTTGGTTCAAAGTGATTGTTGTTATGTTACGTTGATTATTTGTTATTAATTTAAACCAATATAATCATTTCACTTCTATATAATTATTAACAACTTTGGATTATATAAGTGGAATACAGGTTATGGAAGCAATTGCTACTGCTTTTGGTTTCATAAATTAAGCATCGTTTGCCCGACAAACAGGTACGTTCTTGGATTACGATTTTCTAGCGATATTATATTGTTTTTCCTATGTTGGGATATATAATTTTGAAAATTATGGTATATATTGTTATACTTTAATATTATTATTTCTCCTAGTTCAATCCGTATAAAGGAGACTTTGTCGAAATTTTCAGTGAATTTTGGATTAGAATTTTTTTTTTTGAAATGTTTTCAAACTTTTATTAACTTGAATATAAAAGGATTTAATTGTTATAAATTGATGTATTTTATTTAAAGTATTTAATTATGTAAATTAATTGTTTATAGATTTAACATTTTGAATAAGATATATTGATTACTAAATTTCTTCTTTTCCCTCCCTTTTCCCTTTTCGGGGACGAAAAGTTTTGAGTGGGGAAGAGTGTAACGACCCGCAAATTTCGGTAATTAAATTTTGTTGATTTAATAAGATTTTGTGAGTTAATAATTGGAAGAAATAAAAATTCATAACTTAATAATGAAATGAATACTAAAATGAAATGCAACAATGTTAATTAAAGCTAATCATTAACAATTTGAATGAAATTCCAATAAATGAAATAATGTAAATGTTATACTTGGTTATAAATTGAATATAAATAAATACTTACAAGTGTGATAAAAAGTAAAAAGGAAACAAGTATTATGTGTTACCTATTTATATAACCTATTAAAATTAAATTTGAAATCAAGTGCAATTTATTCACTTAATTATTGCAGTTAATGTAGAATAAATTGATAAATTGAAGAATGTTAATTCAATATGATATAATGTAACAAATGTAAACTCTATTCAAAATATGATAATTGAGTGAATAAGAAGAATTGAAATCAAGGTCGATTAATTTATTAGGATTTAAGCTATAATGAAAGATTTATTGCAATTAAATGTAATTAAACATTCCATTAATGAGAATTTAGACAATAACTGCAATTTGTAATGTAATAAAATATATATAATTTAAATTATGTTCACAAGGAAACGATTGATTTAATAAAGGATTGGAATCAAGATAGATAAATAATTTAGGATTTTAATTTTAATTAATGTATAAATTTGAAAAAAATACATGGGTGATCGGAATCAAGATAGATAAATCATTATGTGATTCGTTTTTGGATCTAGGTTGCCGTGTGGTCGGAAATAGGTGATTTGTTTTCGACCGTTCATCACGCTCCTATGAACGTCGTCCGATCGACGATTCGTTGTTACGATATTGTGGAGAGGGGGAAGGGTAAGCGATCAATGGTGTTCGCTTGGTGGTCCGATGGTTAGATCGTCGTAAACAATTGAAGGAGGGTTCGTAACCACAAGCGCTTCGACAGCGGCGCTTGGCTTTTGTTGCACATAGAGGTCACGTCAGTGCAACCACTGGATGTGGCTCGTCGAGGGCTTGGAGGAGGGGGAGGTCGGCGGCTTCCAGATGGTCGGAGGCGAGAGTTTTTCATGGTCAAAATTGGGTCATCGGTGGTATTTTGGGTTTGGGATGAACGCACGATTTGGGGAGAAGCTTCGGTGACGTGTCTGGTGTGGTAATGTTTTATTTATTATTTTCTTTAATTTAAATTTAAACTTAAAACATTCTAATCTCAATAGCTTTTGCATACGAGCTCGAATTTGGGCGCGGTTTCTTTTGTTGGGAATGTATTGAAATTTCGGACATTTTCACGCTGGTTTGGATGAATTCTGAGACTATTTAAATTTTAGGCCTAAATTGGATTTAAATCCGATTTAAATTCAAAGGTGAGCGTTTTAACCCACTCACAACTTCTAAAATTACTTATGTTTGGTTAATTAAATTTATGATGTGATAGAAATTTATTTATGGCTGTTTGGTATGTTTTAAATCGTTATCTCAGTTAATTTGAATTTATTTGAATTAAATCGTTATTTAATTTATTACTGAATATAAATTGCCAATTAAATACCTGTTATTGTTTATCAGTTCTATATTGATATTTTATTAATTGATTTGGATGATTATTGTGATGGATGTTTGATTGTTGATATTGGATGAATGGATGTTGTATTTTATATCGTTATAATACTGCAAGTTCACTATGGGTTGAAATGACACATGCCCAAAACGATCTTATAGATTAAGAGAAAATCCTTATGAATTGAAATGATAAACCCGAACGGTTTCATTGATTCGAAAATTTTGATTTTTGGTACTAGTTGAAATGATATATATATATATATATATATATATATATTGAATTCTTTAATTTCGATTTTTTATTGGAATTGAATTATTTAAAAGGTTTAAGTTAAACTTTGATTTTTTTTATTAAAGTTATTAAAATTGATGCCTCAAATTATTTGAAATCTTTCAATAATTATATTCACGTTGTACACTTGATAGGAGATGGAAAATTATGTAACATCTCTCAAGCCATTGCATTCATATTTTATTTTAGATAAATTTGACTTATATAAGATCTTTTAGTTCTGACTCGAGTGTTTTATTTTCATTACACTCGGGTCAGTATGAGCTTTTTCAGTGTATTAAAGACCGTTTTATTTTCTGGAGGACGAAGATGAAGATTCAATATATTATTACTATTTTTTATAATTATTCCACAACATCATGTATTCCAATGCATTATTTGTTTATTTGTACTGTATGTATAACTCTGATTTGAATTGTAAAAGTGTAATCACATGTTATTTGTAAAACAGCTTCATGAACTGTTTATTTGATTATTATATTTTGTCATTCTGCTGCGAGATTTTGTGTTTTATTTTTTCTTCTTTTCTTTTATTTTCTTATTTACCACATTAACAATCCTCCCTTTAGAATGGTTTGAATTAGACATGTGTGGTTTATTGTCGATTTAAATCATCTAAAAAGGCGAGTCATTACAGAGAATTGGATGGTTTGCTCGGCTACTCATAGGGAAAAGCCTGGCACTTGCTAGAGTTCGACGATGAAAGTGATGAGCAGTTCAGGAAAGAAATGAACAGGCTGAACTCAAAATAAGATAAGCAACGTATATCTTTTGTATACATATTTTTTTTATAAAAGAGGAGATTAGGTTGGTACATAACAACACTCCATTTTGATAACCATTCAAGCACTTTATAGCCCTGTTTAGTTTATAAGCTAGAGCAACCTAGCTCGACTAAAGTGCAAAGCTGAGATGGGCGACTGGGTAGTGAGCTTCAACGGTTGTGGCACTGCTAGGGTTTCGACAAGGGTAGTCGCAAGGGGTCTCTGGTAGGGGTTGAGGTGGGCAGCAAACGAGGAGAGGGGGCTGCTTGGTACTGGCTATTTTGGTGATAGGCCAAAGGGTGCTCGTTTATTGGCCGAGTGCTGCTATGTTCGGGTAGGGATGCGTGAGGCTGCGGGCAGCTGGTTTCAAGGAGAGGTGGAGTTGGGTTTGCAAGGCTGTTGTGCAGCCAAGGGTGGAAGGTTTGACGGTCAGAGGAGGAAGGCGCTGTTGCATATGGGCGAAGGAAGGCAAGTTGTTGAGGATATGAGGGTGGAGCACGGTCAAAGGCCGGTGGAAGAGGGGTTGCATGCTGGTTACATGGTGATGGTGGCTGACAGTTTTGGGTCGGAAGGAAGTGAGGTTGCGTGAACGGAAAGGTGGGAAGGCTAACTGTGCATGACAGAGGCAGGGAAGGACGGTGGGGTCGGTTGCTACTGGTGTTGGAGCGGATCGGTAGGAGTTTGTTGAAAATGGAAAATGGTGACATAGGGTAGGTGATGGAGTTTAGCATAAAAGGAGCAAATGACGGGAAAGTTTGGCATGGTGGAAGAGAGAGGGGGAACGAGCATAGATACGAGGCTGCTTGGTCGATGGATGTAGATGATGTGGGCGAGGAGGGAGGTGACGAGTGATGTCTCGATAATGAGCAGTGGTGATTGGAAAAGAAGATGAGTGAGCAGGTTCGTGGAAGACAAGCAGTTTCAGATTAAATAAGCAACACATACATACATACATACATATATATATATATATATATATATATATATATATAAATTAAGAGTAGAATGAAAATGAAAGGAAGAGCTAGAAACAAATCAATGAACTAGAATATATAAATTTAACATTGGAATAGAAAACGGTAGGAATCAGATTCTGGAAATATTAAAAGCAAGTGGCCATTTGCTTTCTCACGGTGGACAATTGGAGCCCAAAAGGATCAAAATGGGTACCGATACGGCTAACCGTTTTGCAGATTTTGCCGAGTACCGGACCGCAAAATACAGGAATGAATATACTGCGAAGATCAGCATGACGAGACTAACAGGATGGTGCACAGATATGAGTGAAACAATCCACCTATAAAAATTTAATTTTCGCTGCCAAATATGCTGGTAAAATGCCGAAAATAAGATAAATGGAGCTAGAGCAGTCCAAATTTGACGAAACGAAATATGACGTCTCACTCAGAAAATAATAAACATTCTTCTTATATAAAAATATTCAGATTTCAAAATATTTTTATTTACATCAATTTCACTAATTTTAAATTTAAAATTGAAATAACACCATAGAATAAACTTATATATTTATCAATGAATATCTTCCATTTGCTATGTTTAAGTAGACGTATACCAAATATCAAATTTTCATTCCTAAAATTAAATTGTTCATTTTAAGAAAAATTTAGTTGATTATGTTATTTAAAATCGTTAAAATTTACGGGTCATTACACTCTCCCCACTCAAAACTTTTTGTCCCAGAAAAGCAACGAGGTAAGAGAATAGAAGCAACAAAAAGGAAAGATTCAAAATACATGCTACCACATGCAACAATTAATTCAAACCATATAAATTTCATATTTTGGATATTTTATTACTTACATTTATGTTGCATACTATTCAATTACATATTCACATTAACATTTTAACTTTTTGAATATTTCAGGTAAGTTATATATGTTTTAGAATGCAATTGAATATTATACAAATAAACTATATCCTAGTTCAATTGTTTCAAGTTATTCCAATCCCATTTCTTATTTTAGACACTCCAATTATTCAAAAAAAATTGGTTCATTTCAATAATTGAAAACCATCACTTAATATAAAATTTAAGAGTTTAATTTTCGGTTTCACTTCAAACCATTTTGAAGTAAATATAAACAAATGTGTGTGTCTATATATATATATATATATATATATATATATATATATATATATATATATATTGTACATCAAATTATACTTAAGAAAAATTCAAATCAAATCCATTTTCAAAAACAAAAGTGTAGCAAAGCTACTAAGTGGTCTCCTCACTTTGAGGCTCGAAAATGAATGTCGATGATGCTGCAATCATCATTGAAATTATTTTCCGGCGACATAAAAGGAGAGTACTGACTCACTTCTTTAAAAATTCTATGGAAACAATTTCCATTCTAAAATACTTTCAAATAATATAATTTTCAAAACTTTGAAAACCAAATTTAGAAAAGCACCGAGAATTAAATTCTCAAATCCTTAATTTAAATTCATTTCATTTGCAAATCGGATTTATAAACCATATTTACAAAATTTCAACTCCTTATAACATACAACAATAGTTAATGGTTAAGGGATGTTAACAAAATAATAAATGATAATCTAGCACTATCATTTCTAACAACCAATTCGCTTTACTATCTAATTTCAGAAAATTATACTTTTATGTATAAAATATAAACATACATAAAATATTTCATTTACCAACTTCGAAAACAATATTGTGTAAGTTTGCTCTGTTCAAGTGTTTTGGAATTCATATCGATAGCGTTGACCAGACGAATCGATCAAAATCAAAACTCAAACTTAACAACTCAAACAACACAATATAAAAAAAATTATATTAATTACAAATACGATCCTTAGGATGATTCAAGACTGTATTTTAGAACAAGAATAGAGATTCAAATTTAGAGGGACCCTAATCGAAGTGAATTCTAATTAAAATGATAGGCTTGAAAGGAAGATATGATAATTAAATTACAATAGAGGAAAGATGGATGGACGTATATTAATTGCAGTGACCTTAACTGGGTCAACCAAGATTTCATTTCAGAAATAATATGCCCAGGGAATTGGACTTCATCCGTCTTGAAATGGCATTTAGAAAATTTTGCTTTCAACTGATGACTCCTAAGAGTTTGGAGAACATAGCTCAAATGAGCTCATGCTCCTTCTCAGGCTTAAAAAAGAAGAGAATATCATCAATGAAAACTTATTCAGACTTGTTGAGAACATCGTGGAAAATGCGATTCATAAGATCGACAAAGAAGGCATAAGCATTTGTTAATCCATAGGGCATGACTAACCATTTATAAAAACCATTCTCCACTCGGAAAGCTGTCTTGGTAATGCTCTCCTTGGCTACATGAAGCAGGTGAAAACCGGTAGCAAGAATGAGTTCCTGGAATAGGATCAGTGCGGAATTCATTTTCCCGCTTGGGAGGAAGAGAAGTGACTTCACCAAAGTCATCTGAAAATAATTGGACAACAGGGGTGGAGTCAAGATCATTACGCTGAGAATCAAGCGAGAAGACGAAACTGCTTGCATAATCCTGAGGCATTCGACATTCAATAACAAGAGAATTACCTTGGTCGTCTACTAGAGGAACGATTCAGGATTTGCCAAAAATAACAGAATCAAAACCAAAGACATAGATATCTCCAGTGAATCGATGCCTGTTGTAAAGGAGTTTCACCCCTTTACAAATCATACTAAGGTTGGCCGCACCGCCCATGTGATTAGTCACATATAAGGATGAAAGTGCCAATTGAGGTTGCAAGATGTGCTCAAATTTATTACAGAGATCAACAGGAATAAAGCTATGAGATGCTCCAGTATCAAGAAGAACACGAACTAGAAAAGAGAAGAATAGATTTCAGAACAAAGGGAAAGTTCCAAAGCTCAAAAGAAATCCAAATCTAAGGGGATCCTAACAAAGAATTTAAAGCTCGTACGAAGATGATTCTGCCATTAATTTTTACTCATTGTAGGGTATTACTACCCTATCTCTTATGAGTTTTTACTCCATATGCTAAGTTTTGCCTAAACCAGAGTTCTGATACCAAATGTAACAACCTGCTATTTCAAACCATTCAAATTGACAATCATCTACACATGTCGGACTTGACTTGCTCAAAATAACAGATTATTGATTTATATTTGGAAAAACTTAGCATATACAATAAATAAATCAATCATAGAATCACAGACATAGAGTAATACAACCACAAGTAGCGGAATAAATAAATAGTGGCTTATGAATCTACTACATAACATCAAAATCTGGAACAAATACAACAGAAAATCCCAAATACATAGAAGTCACTAATACAAAAACAACTGACAAGTCTGCACATAAACAATGGGAATAAATGAAATAACTAAAAAGCTGGATAGATAAAGATGGATCCCCAAGCAAAGCTCCAAGCTTCAAAAGTGAGTCTCAAACGCTATGATACTCAGTCTGACCCGAGCATAAAGCAAAACACAAAATACTCGAGTCAGGATTAACATTCTTATGCCAGTAAATCAACTCAAGTGAAATGTCCAAGTGAAATGTAAATAACTTAAAGGATATTTGGCATTCCATCCCTTAAAGATCCATTAAACTATTTGCATACATAGTACAATATGTTATATAGGTAATGTCTACAGTAAAGTAAAATATTAAAATAGCATTAAGGCATTACCCATATCCCCTTAAACACATTTTATATAAATGTCGTAGTCTATACAGTACCGTAATTCCTCCGTAAACTGGAGTGCTATCAGAGGGCACTCCATAGTGTACGACATAAAACAAACTCGTAGAGTGCGCAAAAAGGCATGTGACAAGGCACGCGAGGCAATGCCCAGGGTAGGATACTACCGTTTTGCAGATCTGGACTGGTGGTAACGCATAGCAGCTACTACCGCCCACCTCGAGACACAGTCCCAAAATCAAAGGTGCACCCAAGTAAATCACAAAGTAATAGATGGCATCGAAGAAGCATGCTCGATTGGAGGTGCGACCTCACTTGGCCCGGTGTGGCTCCTGTTTTAGTCACATCAAGCCGACTCGCATGAGTCGGGGATGCATTCATACCTTATATAGACGTCGCCAAACTATCCTACTTCGTTCTGGATTCGCCATCACATGCACAGTTGTTAAAGTGGTTTTCAGTATTGGCAGAGAGTATGACAATATCCGATCCCAGTCTTTTTAACAACCAAACGCTTATTTCACACTGTGGCAATTTTTCATTTCAAACAGTTCATACTTCATAGTAAAAATCATATTCATTTCAAGCTCATATCACTTTCGAAATCATATTCACTTTCAAAATCATTATTTGCTTTAAATCGTAACAGTTCCAACTTAAACAATCTGAATATTGAAAGTAATTTATATACTGGAATAGTTATACATTAAAAATAGTTTATATTTAAAAATAGGTTATAGATTAAAATAGTGTATATATTAAAGTAGTATATATATTAAAAAGAGTTTATATTGAAAATAGTTTCAAATTAGAATTGTTTCTTCCAATTTCACAATTCAATTCAAATCAACTTTAGATCTAAAATTCAATCTAAATCAATCTCAGTTCAACAATTTCAATCAAAAAGTTTACAGGTTCGATTCAAATTCTCATTAAAATAATTTTTAACTTATATAGATTTCAAATACAGGTTTGAAATACAAATTTAAAACCACTTCAAATTCAATAGGTTTCAAATTTAAATATTCAAACAATTTACAATAACTCAATTTGATAATTGTCATTTATATTTCAAAATTAAACTTTAATTTCATTTAAATTTGAAAATATTCACTTAATCATTTTTAATAACATTTAAATAAAATCTCAAATTACAAATTTAAGTCAAAATTAAATATTCAAATTTAGTTTTATTTAAATTTAAAAATATTCATTTAATCCTCTTTAATCAAAATCAAGCTATCAAGTTATAAAAATCATATCTCTGAAATCTTAAAATCAATACCATATCAATCCTTTTTTTTCAAGTATTAACCAATTTAAATTTCAAGTCAACTTTAATATCTTTCCAACCTCTGTTTATTAAAGTTATCACAAAAATCTATTTAAAAATATTAATATAAATTTTAAATAAATATTTAAACATATTATATATATTAGTTAAATTAAATTTTTATTAAAATTTATTATTAAATCTATTTTAAATCTTAATTATATATTTAAAAATAATAAAATTAGAAGTAAATCCTTAAAATTTATATTTTCAAACATAACTTATAAATTTAAATTTTCAAAACATATAATTTAAAAATCTAAATTTCACACATATATTAAAATAAAATCCTAATATTGTATTTAAAAATTAATATTTATTGAAACACATATATTTCCTTTTTCAAAAATTTGGATATTCAAAAATAGACCAACGCTGCCCGTTTATAATTTTCTATCCTATGGTCAAGTGTTATGGATATTTATCATTTCTATCCGCAATAATTTAATATTTACGGGTATATATCATTTCAACCCGCAATCCCAAAATCTCATAATCAATAAAATCACTTGGGTTTATCATTTCAACTCATAATAATTTTCGCCTAATCTATAATATCATTCGGTATGTATCATTTCAACCCATAGGGAATTCCCAACTATTAGGGAACTTGCAAAGTGAGAACAATAGAATAGAATAACATATCATATCAATTACAGGCATATATAATCATTGACAGTCTAACAAGTTATGGTGTCATATGTCAATTAACATAGGTTAACAATTTTAAATGATAGCATATCATATTCAGCACTTAAACAAACAACAATTCAAATCTAGCAACATATTTCAATCGTCATTTTCAAGTGAAATAATTTACTAAGCATAAGAATGATAATCGTGAGTGATAGCTCATCTTCCAAGGCTAGAGAAATAACGAGAACAAGATGCCTCGATCCGTGGATACGGACACGATCTAGTGCACATGGACACGCGCACACACAACGAGATGGCGACAAGCTAAGAGTTGCTGTAAAATCACCAGACGGCAACAAAAAAAATCAAAGCTAGCACGACAATGAAAAAAATGCGATATATACATATACACACCCCATTTTCCTCTCTTTTTTTTTCAAAGAAGAAGTGGATGGTTTGCTTGGCAACTCGGAGGGAAAAGCCTGGCACTTTCTGAAGTTTGACGATGAAAGTGACGAGCAGTTCAGAGAAGAAATGAACAGGCTGAACTCAAAATAAGATAAGCAACTTATATCATTTGTATACAAATTTTTTTTATAAAAGGGGAGATAAGGATGGTACATATCAACACTCCATTTTGACAACCATTCTCATTTTTGGGTTATAAGCTAATGCAACCTAGCTCGACTAAAGTTACGAGACGAGCTAGATGACTGGGTCATGGGCTTCGGTGGTTGTGGCACTGTTAGGGGTTTGGCAAGGGTAGTGGCAAGGGGTCTCCGGCATAAGTTGAGGTCGGTAGCAAACAAGGAGAGGCGGGCTTCTCGGTACTAGCTATTGTGGGATAGGACAGTGGGTGCTCGTCTATTGGCTGGGCGCTACTATGTTTGGGTAGGGATACGTGAGGCTGCAGGCTACTAGGTTCAAGGAGAGATCGTTGCGTTATTTTTATGAAAAAATTAGTTAATTGCGTTATTTAAATTCATTAGAATTTACGGGTCGTTGCAATATATATGCACAAATTTATAACTAAGTTGGGGCAATTCCAAATGTTAAAAATCTTATATTACTATTTATGATAATTCTGTTGCAATGCAATTAGCAAAAGAATCTAGAGCTCACTAGAAGTCGAAAAACATACTTCAAAACGTTCCACATAATAAAGCCATTTTATCAACATTAAAGAGAGTTGGTTGACAAAGTAGATAATTTAAACAATATAGCATGCCCGTTCACTAATGGACTAACTCGATCGCTTCTGAGAAAACTGATTGAAACAATGCAACTAAATTTCCATAATTGACCCCAAGTGCAAATGGGACATTAAGAGAGTTAAGGGTACGCCCTAGGCGTAACGACCCGTGATTTTATCACTTTTAAATGGACTATTTAATTAACTTTAAATATTTAAATATATATTTTTCAAACTTAAATAATCATGTTTTATGTAATAAATAGAATGATAAACTTAGTTTTAGAATGAAATTACAAAATCAAGAAGTTTGGATTTTCATCGTAAAAGTGACAAAAGCCAGTTTTCAGTAAAATTGGATGAACGTTCGATTTTTGCATTAATATGATAAATAGTTATTATTTTTAAAATTTTTGCACAATGAAAATAATTGGTTGATAAATTTTTTTTAAGTATATAAATACTTGTTTCATAATGATTGACAAATTTCGTCGCAAGTTGACAAATCGACGTCGTAATTTTACAAATGGATTTTAATATTGTAAAATATATTTTTATAAGTCAAATAAACTTATTTTAATTATTTAAAGACTACAAGAAACTTATTTCCAAGTTTTGTTGACATAAATAAATAGTTTATCAAAAATGTCATAATGTGACCGTAAAACATTTTGTCGAAAATCAACGTTTTGTTCAATATAAGTTGTCGCAACGTTGTTGCACCTTTGTTGATATTTTTTAACACATATGGACATATATATACATATATATATACACTATAAATAATCAAATTTACTTTTAATATATTAGGTGAAAATGGCATAAAGTAATGAAGTGATGGATGATGGTAAGATTGAAAAGAGCGAGTTTACTTTAAATTAAGGAAGGAAATTTTGGTAATTTAATAAGGCATTAATTTGATAACTTATAATTTCTTTATTTTTATATATAAATACACAAGTTTTCCTCTCATTTGTCACACATATTCTCTTCTTCTTCTTCCTTAAGCTATTTTAATGGCTTCTTCTTCTCTTCTTCTTCCATACTAACTTTCTTAAAATCATATCATAGCAACTCCAACTCTACCAAACTTAGCCAAAGACCTTAGAGTACATTAGAACATGTATTAGCATCTAAAATTTGAAGAATGATGAAAGAAAGGGTAGAGAATAATATATATTGGATGATTAAGTGTGTGATTATTTAGTTGATTACGTATTTGAATATATGGATGATTACTTGGTTTAATAAATGATCTAAGCAATGGTTAGTAATTAACCATAGTTAATTAAATGAGTATTAAATCCATATAAATATGTGTATGTAAATTATTTAGCCTCTTAATGATTTTAAATATCTATAAAGGTTTAAAATTAATATTATAATAATATAATATTATAATATGAAATGAAATAGAAAATCAATTTGAAATGCGAAAATATTGTTTAAAATGAGTTTAAAATAGTTTATAAATATTTTATAAGCATATAAAAGTGTTTACATGAAGTTTGAAAAGAAATTGAAAAACAAGCCAAAACAAGGCGTGTCGTGTAACGGTAGATCACGATTTCGCGCCGAAGAATTCAAATAAGTATACGAATGGAATATAGCTCAAAATTCTTTGAGATAAGAATTTTCTGGACTACTGTAACCATAGTTTTTAAATGCAAAGAAAATCAAGATTCCATTAAAATATGAGCAAATCAAGTTTTCGATAAAATCATTCTTTGGCAGTTCAGTGGCCAAACTAGAAAATGTTCTAAATATTTTTTTTAATTTTTAAAAATGTAGAATAAATCTTATAAATCAATTAAAGTGTTTTAAAAGCGGTTTTAGCTTGAAAATGAACATATATGAAGTAAAAATGTTGTTTTGATCAAAGAAGCTTTAATACGCTGTTTGCAGCACTTTTCCGCAGCATTTTAATAACTTGTGAAACCGGGGGGTTATTACATTACTTCTGATGAATCAATCATTTCATAGATCAAATGATTTCATTTTTTTTTTATTATATCAAATCAAAGATACTTGTTATTGAAGTTACTGAAGTAGCAATAAAGACAATTTTTATCTCCATTCCAAGTGTAATTTCTTAGCATATACTATAATTTTAAATTTAACCTTTATTTTTCAGATCTTTTATAAATGGTTTTTTAAAAAAGAATAATAAAATTTTTTGAATAATGGTTTGGAAGTCTTATAAATTATTTCTAAAAATGAAAGGAGTATGCGGAAACAAATAGTACACGTGTTTCGTCTCTGAGATCAAAGGAGACTTCGGCGAGGGACGAAACAATTAGAAGGGAAAGCTCAGATACTCTAAAATAATGTTTTCCAATATGACATGTAAATAAATGATTTGGAATTATTTTAATTCCTATACTTAAAATCAATCGATTTGGGTTTATGGTAGTTTTGACCCATTTAAAAGTTATGATTTGAAATGGAAAATCTTTATTAAAGAATTAAATAAGTGATTTCGAAATATTTTCCTAAATAAAAGGTGAAATGATTTGGAATTCCAAGATTTAAAAAGGGTTTTAATTAACCAAAGTATTTGATAAAATGAGGCTTAATGATTCCATGTACTTTGAAAAAGATAAAGGAATAATTTAATGAATGTATCTCTAAGGTATATTTATCAATGAATGAAAAGATGAATTAAATTGAATGATGATGGATAGTCACATAAGAACTTAACACTTTTTAATCGATGATTGGTGCGAAGAAACTGAGGTCGGATTTGGGTAATTCTTATCCGAAAACCACTTTGAACTAATGTATACGTTCGAAAGTGAGGACACGTTGAAGATGATGATTATTGAAGATCGTGGATCTTCATAATGTACGGATTGCTATCATGAGTCCCAAGGTTTACCCCATATTATTATTTATTGGCAGTGGTGTCTGCATTTTGAAAATCTTCATTGTATTAAAGGCTGAAGATCTTCATAGCAGAAGGACTGCTTGTTGACATTCTCTGAGTCGTTCCCAATATAGAGATATTTATTATAGTAGTGGTCCTATCATATTTTAAAATCTTCGTAATATAAGGACTACTCGCTACTGATCCTAGGGGTGATTCTCAGGATATGGTAGGAGGTTTGCCTTCGGTTTCATTCAGTCCCAGAATGAACTTATAAGGATGAATGTCTAACATTTCATTTTTGAGATCATAACATTGGCTTTTACAAACATGCATCTGTTTGATGGTGGAGAAACAACTTCACTCAGCTTAACACGCTTCTCTGAGACGTACGAGATTAGAGATTATATGTTCGTGAGAGTCAATAGTGATCGAAGGAATGAAAATATGGCATTCAAAGTGGAACCTGATATGATCAAAGTGCGGCTTTGTATGAAATAAAACATGGCTTTGTAGAAGTTTAGCGTAGCCTCACGAGCCTCACATCCTGGAGATGATACGGGTAATTATGTAGTCTGTAGGACATATATTTCAGGCTATTGATTGTATGAGTATGGAGGAGTCTAGTGGAATCTAGATCCTCAAGGCATTTATTTTAATATAGCAGCTAGCTTGTGGAAAGAGATAAGGCTACCGGATATTGGTAGGGTAGAAAGTACGTTCCAAGTGGCTTGCTTGAGAAAAGCGATAAGGCTTCCGAGGGAACTATGTTTCTTTGCGTGGATCGAAGAAAAATGCACTAGTTTCCTATCATGTTGGAAATCCAATCCCAATATGAGCTTTACGGTTTTGATTGTAGTCCTAAAGTAGCTACAATGCTCTATAACATTTCAGCTACCCCTTTGGTATCATATATTCCATCCAGGTATATTCCCTTTGACCAAGTCAGGATATATTACCATAGACTTAGTCCGGGTATTGATACTTGTTTTATATATATTTACTTGAAAAATGTTTTCAAAGACAATGTCAATAATAGTAATATCAAAGCATTTTCTGTATAAAGTATTTTTGTTAACATAAGGTAAAAACACATCCATATTTATGTATGGGCGTGGTCTAATGAGATATCCTTCTTTTCAAAGGTTTTGATTGACATCAGCATGATCTATACATTTAAAATTTCGAGTATCTCACACTGTTTATCAAGCCTGCTTCGTGTATTTTAAATACTAAGGTCAGATCTGAGTAGTTTCAAGTTTAGTTGGTGGCGCTTGGAGTTTTCAGAGGAGAGCCGGTGATCTTCATCTATGTATGGACGTATTCTAGTATCTGCTGCATTAACTATTGCCTTTGTTTTTATTGTTCAGCATTTGTAAGAACAAAGGTTTTAGTGATGACCCGCATTTCAGAAGGTTTAAATTGACAATAATCCACATATATCTAACTCAGACAATCTGAAATACAAATAATCAATGGGATTAATTTAGAAAAATAAGAATAGAAGAAGAAAACAAACACAGAATCTCACAACGGAATGACAAAATATAATAATCAAATAAACAGTTCATGAAGCTGTTTATATTATACATCTGATTATAGTTTATATAACATTTATCAGAGTTATATACACAACAGAATAAAATAAACCAACGCAGCAAAACAACAGTTTGGTGAAATAAAACTAGTCATAATATATACCAAATCGTCCTCCAGAAAATATGATCTTCAATATGTTGAAAACTCAGAGCCGGCTCGAACGTAATGAAAAGATAAAATACTCGAGTCAGGATTAAAACAGCTTTATTTGAGTCAAATCAGTATCACATATAACAAGAGTGTAATAGCGTCAGAGATATTTATGGGGTTTTACATCTCCTATCCACTGTATAACATGCATGCAATAACTCAAGAGATGTTATGGGATTTTCCATCTCTTAAGGATCTGTCAAAATATTTATATATAGTAGTATAGCTACATTTAATATGTAACCAGTAAAATAAATATTTTTCTTAGTGTTAAGGTTATACATTAATCCCCATTAATGCATTTTTAAACATAGGTGTACAGTTTGCATATAATGCCCCAGTAGAACGTCAGTGGATTGAGATGCACTGTGATACGACAACACTAAACCAAAATCGTAGTGTTCTTGTATAGGGAAAAAAAGTATGACAAGGCACGTGAGACAATGCCCAAGGTAGGATACTACCAGTTCGGGTCGTTGGGCTGGTGATAACACATCGTAGCCACGATCGTCCACCGCGTACATCCATCCCATATTGAGTCAAAGGGAGGTTATCCCAAAATAAAGGTGCCCCAATCGAAACCAACAACAAGAGTAATAGCATGGACCAATTCCAAAGAAAATCTAAGAATGGATGTTCGTTAGGGGCAACTAGCCTGCATGGTCCTGTCAAGCCGCCCTATTTTAGTCATTTTAAATTGGCACAAGTGCTGGAGTCTATCCATCATCGTTCTCTTGAGTCAAATCTAGCAAACAACGCCAAATCCAACCACTTCGTTTTGGAGCCTCCTCCATGTACACAGTTGTTAAAGTGGTTATATTGACAGAGAGTATACCAATAAGAGGCCTCGGTCTCTTTAACAACGAAACGTCGCTTTCCACACCGATTAGTTCTTTTACATTTTTGAAAACGATTCATACTTGATATCAAAATATCATATTCGCTTCAAAATATCATTTGTTTCAAAAATCCTCAAATTTACTCAAAATATATCAATTCAATATGATATGTCAATTTCACTCCAAAATTCGATTCGAATTACAATTTAGGTTATAACTTCATTTTCACATCATTCGCCTTTAAATCCACGATTTAAATATAAACGATTCCCACTTTGACCCATTTGAATTTTTCAGAAAATAGTTTGAAAATGTGTTAATAGTTTAAATAGTTTGATATAATATAATTTAGGTATTGAAAATGTTTTATATTGTAAAACAGTTTGGAAAATCAAAATAATTTGAATATTGGAAAAGATAGATTTTAAACAGTTTATATTAAAATAATTTATTTAAAGAAGTTTCAAGGTCAAATTGATTCAATTCTAAATCTTCCAATTCAAATTACTTCGATCTCAAATCTAATTGAATCAATTCAATTTCGATTTCAATTCAAATCAATTTCAATTTCAATCCGAATTAATTTCAATATCGATTCAATTCCAATTAATTTCAATTTTCGTTGATTCAGTTCAAATGGTTTAAATTTCAATTCAATTTCCAATTTTAAAACCATTTCAATTTATATAAAGTTTGAGTTCAATTTCAAAATATTGATTTAAATCATTTAATTCAAATTAAATTTTAATGTTCAAATTTTAGATTCAAATATTTAGAATAATTCAATTTCGAGCTCAAATTTGAAATATCTATTTAAATTACCTTTACTTAAATAACTTCGATGTTCAAGTAAAATTCAAATCTTTTCAAACAATTCAATTTCAATAATTCAAATCATATTTCAATTATGACTTCAAATTCCAATTAAATTCTTTAAAACAATTTCTTTCAACAAAATTTAATTTCAGCATTTCAAACTCGAATTCATAATTAATTCAATTTTCATAAATTTGATTTTTATTTATTTAAATAAAAATCATTTAAATTTCAAAACCAAGATTTTAAAATTATTTCATTTTACCAATCTGGTATCCGTATAAAATTTTCTATCCTATGGCCTACTGATCAGTTATTTCATTTTAATTTCAAGGATGGATGTATATCATTTCAATCCAAAATAAATGTCATAGGTATATGTCATTTCAACCTATTTCTTAACTTATTCAAATATAATTTATATAGTAGTTCATACGATATCTATAATATACAGGGTGATAACAGGAATATATAAAAATAAATAAACCTCCAAATCATCCAATCTATCAACCAATAGACATTCGTCACAAACAACATCCAAATCAATCAAAATATCAACCCAATTAACCAGTTGTCAATAATCGAGAATTTAACTAGAATTTAATTCCCAATTCAAATTTGAACTTTCAATTCAAATTCTTATCATTTCAATTCATATCAATTTAAATGTCAATTAAATATTACCAAACAACAGTCAATAAAATTAAATTACTTCATGTTATCAATTTAACTAACATAAAAATTATTCAGTACTTTGGGAGCGCTATAAAATACACACCTTTTATTTGCAACTGAAGATATTTCAGCTTTAAATAAATTTCAGTTTGATTCCATGCTGTAGACGACTTCAGTGGGTTCCAACATGATTTGTTTTGTCCAAAACGGATCTTGTATGCAAAAATTACACCATAATTAACATATCAATAACTAACCATATAATTAACAAAATAAAATTTAATTAAACTTAGCAAATCCTCTCTTTCTCTCTCTTTTGCACAATGCCACACACAACCCAGCCGAGACAACCCCAATGCGACCCCAACCTCAACTGCGCACGCAACCACGTTCCCAGGAAACCCGCATCGACGCTCGATCCACCGTCGGTCTCTGGCCAGAGGCTGCCTCGACCAACCACAACTCATCACCGTCAACGACAGTCCCTAGCACGCACTCAATCACATGCCTCCCAGCGCCTATGCGCGCCTCCTAGCGCCGCGAGCCTCATGCGTGCTACTCTTCTAGGCCTCGATCCACGTTTGAATTTTTATGTTTTTTTTCTCTACTCAAATTTTAAAATGAAGGGTGAAAGGATGAGGTACGGGGTAGACAAAAGAAGGGGCAGGCGTACGAATTGTCGAGAGGGTGTGTATATATATAATATTATAATTACAAAATATCTGACTTATAACGTCTGAAATTCTTGAGCTCCAAATGAGTCGTGCCACCTAGCGTTCTATATGTTATACCCTCATTCCAAACACAATGGACTTCGAAAGCCAATTCCATCATATTCAGAAGATAGCATTTCAAAATCAAATTATTTTAACTAAATTACTTAAATTAATTCCTATGCGTTTCAAGCTCGCATGGCTAAACGATAAGTCTGAACGCTATGAAACTTGAAATCCTATAATAATTCATCATTATGGATCCGATGAAACTGGTTTCATTGAGATATTGGCCAAAATGACTATTTTTACATATTAATTGAGATAAGTAATTTCAAAAATCAATTTAATCACTTTAAATTCAATTTTGAAAGTTTACCATCATCATTCCAATTTAAATAAAATTTAAATCAACTTTTAAAATAATTTTCATTCATATTAAATTCAATATTCAATTATTTAAATAATTCCAGTATTAAATTTTGTAACGAACTGGGATTTTAGACCCTCGAAAATCGACATCAATATGTTCACTGTATTGCATGCCAAGCAATTGAGTGTCGGAAATACCAGATCATTAGGGGTGAAGAAGAAAATGATAGAAGAAGGAACAGAAACAACGATACATAATCTCACAATCGCAGTGGAACAATATATAATATATAAATACAGATCTTTATAAAAAAGAACTATAGTTGTTTTTATACATACAATCATCAGAGTATACCAATCAATACATCAATATGGACATTTATTATAACTTGTCCTCATCGGTGCTAACTATACCGTCTACACACACAACGGAATATAATCAAGTACGTGATATATGTCTAAAATACTTCAGCTCGTCTACGAAGTTCCATAGCATCCTAATGTTAATCTGCAATACTCGGTCGGACCCGAGCAACATAACAAAATAACACCCGAGTCAGTCCGAAAAACCAACATGAGAAAACACACTCAAATTGAATTATTGATGTTGTCAAAATCCTTTGAAAACAAAGGTGTCTCGTAAGACCACGCTAAACATAAATACGACGGATTTTTACCTTACGATAACCAAAATATTTTTATAGAAAATTCAACGATATTATAATAGTGTCTAAGTACAAATACTTATTAAAACAGCTGAAATTGTTACATTAATTAAATTCCAGCATACTTGGCTCTACAATTATAATCGTAAAGGCTCGTAGTGGATATTGGATTCCATACATTGACTACGCTACTGGGTATCGCCCATCATAGTACACCTCTAGAAATATGTACCGAGGACCTCGTCGGGATCCCCTGCCAACACAAAACTAGCATACCCCTTGCTGGATAGTACCGAATATGTTATCATCCTGGGTATTCCCACCCTAATCGAGCGCTCCCTTTTTCATGCGCAACCATATCCATAATTATAATATATTCGAGGGTATCTAGAAAAGTGATAACATACCCTAATTGGGTGCGACCTACTTAGCACTGCTGCATCTCTCCTGTTTGAGTCATTCCAAGTTGATGAGGCTTGAGGCAACATTTACTTTTTGGAATAGCATTCATACTTGGAATGCTAACATTGTCTTCTAAGCAACAATGCAATGATAGCATTCATCCATACAAGTTATTCTAGGTCTTAACAAACCGAACCAATAAAATGACTGTCTTCATTATCTTCACGATATCATAATTCGTACGCACAATTTAGATCGAAGCAGTTTTCGGATAATTAAATCTGATCCCGGTCTCTTCGAAATGATCAACAAATTTGGCCAGATTTGATAGCCTTTTATCTAACTATCAAATTTCACTCATAAGCAGCCACTAGGCCCAATTTATTTAATCTTCTCAAAATATTTATTTCAAAATATCTTTACAAAGATATATATCCAAAATCTCTTCAAATATTTCAATATTCGAAAACAAATTCAAACTTATATCCATAACATGATATTTTCGAACCATCTCAATACTTAGAAATATTTTCTTCCAAATCCATTTATAATACAACAGTTTGAAAATATTTCTATAATAATAATCTCGTAGTTAAAATATTTCAAACTCTCCAAGTTCAACACTTAGGAAATACTTAGGAAATATTCCATTTATTTTCTATTTCTCAAAATCCTTTACTCACCTATAACGAATCCTATAAGGTTTTGAAATCCATTAATTTATTCCCTTTAAAATTTTCAAATTCGTTCACACTTGTCTATAATTCCAACTACCCATTTCTAACTTCCTTTCTATGAATTCTAATTCATTTAAGAAGTTCTCGTAATTCAACATTTTGGTAGTTTACTTAAGTTTCCAGAATTCCATTACAAGAATTTTCTAATAAAAATCATATCCGTTAAATAAACCCCGTTTACCAATCTCGAGAGAATTTATAATTAAATTCCAATTACTTCCAAAACTCCATATATATATATATATATATATATATATAAAGTATTTTAAACATTTTGTATTTTATTTTTAAAACACATTTAAGTAGTTATTTAAAATATCCAAAAACTTAAATTAAACATCGATAACTCATTTCCAATTCATTTTTAAATAAACCAAACGATTTACAAAGCTTATTATAAAAATTAGAATTTTATTTCAATTAATATTAGATATTTGAAAAAAAATTCACTTCGAAGTATGTCAATCCTAACCTGCTTTAAATTACCTAGTTTAATAAATAAAAATTTCCCTTTTTAAAACAAAATTGAACTTCTTAATAAAATTATATTATTAAAATCCCAACAAAAAATTTCAATTTATAAATATATCTCGATTCACAACACATCAATTTCATTCCGATTTTGCATTCTCGCATTTTAAAAATAGAATCCACTATTTTTCCCAAAACCGATTTCCATATCTTGGTATAATTTGTCACTATGATTTTATGTTCCAATTTATCAACTAATATCATTTACCCTTATTTATAAACATCGTTTACAAATTTATAACCCATTTGAGTTTCACTTGTTTATAAAACTAATCTCATTTATAAAATCTCATTTTATGAATCCATTTCTCAATAAATCCCATTTATTTTTCAAATCTAATTTAAATATTGATTTCAACTTCTTTTTCATAAATCCAGAAATATCACTTAAAGATCCATTTTTTAAAAATCCTTTATATAAATTATTTTTAAATCTTCAATTAAAACATTTTACGATTTGTTAGGAGCTAGGCCAAGCAAAGCTTTGAAGAAAGGGACGGCAAAATCATTGGAAAAGAGGAGAGAAGTGAGATAAGGAAAAAGCCATTACCATTTCTTTCTTTGGCCGTGAGTTTTTTTAAAGTGAGAAGTATTTTTCTCGTGAAAAGGTAAAATGAAAGTCATGGTTATAGCAAAAAGAAATGGATGGCGAAGAGACGAAATGAAAAGGCAAAAAGGAAAATTGAAAAGACAAGTACGTGAAAAGTCACTAGAAAATGAAAGGTCTTTGTCTCTTTGTATTTCCATTTCTTTAAATCAGAATAAACTAAATAAAATTTAGAAAATAAAATAAAAGACAAACAAATAGATAGTGAGAAAGAAAATAAATAATTATTCTTAGGAAAATAAAAAGTAAATAAAGAAAATAGTTATTATATTGAAACTAGCATTTAAAATTGGAAACAAAATAAAATAAACATTGGAAAACTATAACAACACATTTAAAATGTTTTAAAAATAAAATATATACATAACATGTTATGTTACATATATATACACAAATTAGAACATGATACGACGATCAAAAATATTATTTATATAAATTAAAATAAACAATTTTGTTAAATAATACAATTTTACATATAAAATTGAAAAAAACATAACTTTCACAATATTAATCAGATTTCAACGAAACAAAAAGCGGTATACTTTAAATTTAATTTATTTCCATAATAAAAGATAAAATTAAAATATTTAAATATTTAAATTTTAAATTTTAAAGTCAAAGTTTGACCATATGGACCAAAATCCACATTTTTGGAAAATATTCTATTCATTCATGTTTGGAATTATAGTTCACATACAAATCAAAATTTATATTTAAAATAGCAAAATTTATTCATTTTAATAAATAAAATAAAGTTTTTAAATCAAGAATTAAATTAGAAAAATCAAAATATACAATTAAAATAAACAAAAAATATAGGGTTGTCACACTCTCCCCGACTCAAAACTTTTCGTCCCCGAAAAGGAATGAGGTACGGAAAAACGCAAAAAAAGATAGAATGAAATAGGATCAGACAAGATGACAAGAAGATTAAAATTACACCTGATAATTGTTGTTATAGGAATGTGGAGATGAAGCACACAAGCACGAAGAAAATCCTCGAGTCACTCTTTCCGTTTGACCGTCGGTCAGTGGATGGTAAGTAGTGTTCAGATTCAAATGGGTACCTAAAAGATTCCTAAAAAGCTTCCAAAACTGACTGGAAAAGATAAGATCACGATCACAAACAATACTGAGAGGAACACCAGGAGACGAACAATCTCTCCCATGTAGATCTCAGACAAGCTAGAAACAGAAAAAGGTAGACTTGACCAGAATGAAATGAGCGGACTTGGTCAGTCTATCCACAATAACCAGATATTCAGCATTCTAATGAGTCAAAGCAATGATCAGTTCAGCGGTCCAAGCAAAATTCTCAATGAATCTCCGGTAATAACCGACAAGACTCAGAAAACTACAAATCTTAGAAGGAGCCTTAGGAGTCTCACAATCATGAAACAGAATAGGGAACAAAAAAGATAGAATAATTAAATGACGAAGGAAAAAGAGAAAGAAAGAAAGAATGGAAGACGAACATTGATCACAGCGATCTAGACTGGATCAACAGAAACTCCATTACTAGAAACAATATGTCCAAGGAATCAGACTTCATCTTTCCAAAAATGGCATTTAGAAAATTTAGCCTTCAATTGGTGATTTCTAAGAATTTCCAAAATAGATTTCAAATGCGACTCATGTTCTTCCTCGATCTTAGAAAAGACAAGGATATCATCAACGAAGACTAGAACAAATTGATTAAGCATAAGACGAACAAAACACGATTCGTCGAATCAACAAAGAAAGCAGAAGAATTAGTGAAACCAAAAGGCATGACTAACCATTCCAAGAACCCATTCATAGTATGGAAAGAAGTCTTGGGAATACTTTCCTCAGCAACACTGAGCTGGTTAAAACCTGTGGCAAGATCAAGCTGAGAGAAAACAGGGACACTAAAAAGCTGATCAAACAAATCATTGATACGAGGCATTGGATATCTGTTTTTCATAGTGAGCTTGTTCAACTCGCTATAATCAACACACATCCACAAAGATCCATCGGACTTGGTGACGAACCACTGCTGCTACCCATTCGAATGGGTTGGTCTGATCAGACCCTTGGAGAACAAGACCTCAATTGATTTCCCAACTCAACCTTCTCGTGGGGTTCATTCTTCTTAGGAAGGAGAACTATAGGTCGAGCTCCGGGAATAAGATCAATACAAAAATCAATTTTCCGCTTAGGAGGTAAAGCAGTGACTTCACCAAATACATCGGGATAGAATCTGACCACAAGGGTCGAATGAAGATCACCAGGAGAAGAATCCAGAAAATAAATAAAACTGCCAGCATAATCCCGAGGCATGCGGCACTGAATAATCAAGAGATTCCCTCGTTCATCAACAAGATAAACAGATCGGGCTTTATAAGAGATATGGGCATCATGCCTACCAACCCAATCTATTCCAAGAAATAAATCAAAAGCATCGAAGCCAAGAACAAAGAAATCACCACTAAAGCGATGATCAGAATAGAGAAGCTTCACTTGCTTAGAAATCCGATTAAGGTTTGCAGGACCCTCAATTGGATTTGAAACACATAAAGGTACAGAAACAAACTCAGAAGAAAGGAGATGCTCGAACTTACAAATAAATAGAAATAAAGCTATGGGAAGAACAAGATGTTGAAATAAAGAAAAGGTGCTCTTAAGGTACTCTTCAGGGCACGTCAGAGAAGGAGAAGATAAAGATAGATAAGATAAAATTCACTTGGATGAATATCCTAAAGAAAGAAAATATTAACAAGGTAGATACGAAAGGAAAGAAGTTTAGAAAAAATTTCCTTTTAAAACAAGAAAATTTTATATCAAAATAATCTTTGAAAAATCCTTCGAAAATCATTTGAGAAATCAGTTTATACTTTGAAAATACGTTCTCTCACAAAGAAAATGATTCTGAGGTTGATTTCACTCATTCTGGGGCATTTCTACCCTATCTCTAATGAGTTTTTGCTCCGCAGGCTATGGTTTGCCTAAAACCAAAGCTCTGATACCAACTGTAACAACCTGATATTTCCAGCCATTCGCAACCGCACATGTCAGACTTGAATTGCTCAAAATACCGCATTGTAATAAAATTTGGAGCAAATGAAATCATCACAGAATCACAGGCACAGAAATATTAGAATAACTCGCAGCGGAAAATAAAATACTATAGTAGTTCATGAAGCGACTATAACAAAGTCTCAAAACAAAATATATAATATCAGTCTGAAAACAAATACAATAGAAATCTCAAATACATAGAAGTTCACTAATACAAGAGCTGAAATAGAACAACTGAAACTGAAATAGAAAGATAACTAGATAAGCAGAATATCTAGCGATTCCTAGCTCCAGAAAGAGAAATCCAAAGCTGTGAATACTCAGGCTGAGCGTTAAGCAAAACATAAAACACTCGAGTCAGGACATATATACTTATGCAATGTATTCCACCTCAATTGAATTGTAATAAAGTACAAATAACTTAAAAGATGCTGGGGACCGCCAATCTTCTAAGGATCCATTAAACTATTTACTGTGTAGTAATATTGTGCTGTTATAATAATGTCTACAGTAAAATAAACTTACTTTAAAATAGCGTTAAGGGGTTACCAATATAGCCCTTAACACGTAATAATGCCAGTTGTCTATACAGTACCTGCATATCTTCTGATCGGGACACTATGAGAAGATACTCCATAGGTACGACCAAAATAGAAACTCGCAGTAAGGCTCGCTATGGTAGGTGACACGGCACACGAGGCATGCCAAGGTAGATATACCAATTATGCACACGGGCTGGCGGTAGCGTAGCAGCCACTACGCCCACCTCGGAACACATTCCCAATCAAAATCGGAGGATGGCCATCAAATCAACCACAAGTAAGACTGTAGAATCGAAGAAGTGCGTCCGACCAGAGGCGCTACCCCTTTTGGCCCGAGATCGCTCCTATTTTAGCCACCTTAAGCCAACTCACGAGAGTCAGGTCCACGTTCATACCTCAATAGGATCGTCGGCACCATCCTACTTCATTCTGTAAACTCCACCGCGTACACAGTTGTTAAAGTGGTTTTCGGTATCGACAGAGAGTATTTCCATATCCGATCCCGGTCTTTTTAACAACCAATCGTTATTATAACCGGTGGTTATACATTTTAAAAATAGTTTATATTTCAAAACCAAAAACATTTTTATTTCAAAATATATTCAAATCAAATAGTTATCATTTCCATTTCAAACATATATTCACCTTTCAAATATCATTATACTTTCAAAGTTATAAATTTTCAAAACAAAAATACTTGAAATCATACACTTTGAAAATAAAAACATTTCAAAATCATACATTTGAAATCATAGTACCTTTCCTTACATTTTACAAATTTATTCAATTAAACCCAAATTTTCAAATTTCCAATTTAATTAAATTTAAACCATCAGTTTCAATTCAATTCAGTTTCCCAACAAACCATTTCAAAATTCAAATATCATACCTTTCAAAAACCTCATTCATTTTATTTTAAATACCATTCCTAATCACATTTCAAAATAGTTTATATTTCAAATCAAAATACTCCATTTAAAAATTTAAAAGTGAAATTATTATACTTATAAATAAAATATTCAATTCCCAAAAATTTAGTCTTTTCTGAGTTCATTTATTCACTTAAATACATTAAAACAGTGAATTTCAGCTTTCCACGGCATTTAGAAAATGCTGCAGTAAGTTACATTTGAAAACAATTCAATTCAGCAAAGACAGCATTTAAAAATTGCTATAATAGTTCAATTAAACTCAAAATCTCATTTCAGCCAACTGCAGCACTTAACAAGTGCTACAATAGCCTTTTTATTAGTTTCAGTTTTTAGTTTTAATTCTGCAACGACAGCACTTACCAAGTGCTATAGTAGCTCTTAGTTAATTTTAGCTTTTAGTTCATTTGTATCAACCGCAGCACTTACAAAGTGCTGTAATATCCTTTACAACAGATTTTAAGTTAACTTCAAAAACGATAGCATTTCTTAAGTGCTATTAATTAAATTTCCAGCTTTTCAATACAATTTCAGAAACAATTAAACTTCAATTTAAACCATTTTAACTTATAAAAATCATATTTTTCAACTCAAAAATGTTCATTACAGAACCCTTTAACTTATGATTTTTATAAAGTAATTTTTATACATAAAAATATCAAACTTTCTTAAATAATTCACTTATTAAATTCAAGCATATAAATTTCCATTCTTTCTTAACTTAACTTTTATTTTTAAACCAAATTCTCAAAATTTCAAGTCAAGTTATGTTTCAAATTACACTTTTAAACATTCATTCATTTAACCATTTTATTTCATAGAAAAATCAATAACACTTTATTAAATCCTTTTAAATTCAAAACAAAATCAAATTATCATATTTTATTTACTTAACTTAAACTCCATTTTAAACAAATCGCAAGTTTCAAAATTAATTTATATTTCAAATTTCAACTTAACCATTCATTTATTTAACATATTAACTTGTAGAAAAATCATTAATACTTTATAAAATCAATTTTAAATTTAATTTAAATCAAAATATCATAATATACAATTTTAAAATACCTAAAAATTTCTAGAAAAATATATAAAAAATAACCACGGGTCTATATAATATTTTCAAACCTAGGTCAAGTGATACGTATAGTATATCATTTCAATCCGTAATTTACAAAGAAAAATCCGGGTTCTATCGTTTCAAACCCGCAATCCCAAGTGAAATAAAATAAATAAAAATCGCTCAGGCCTATCATTTCAGCCCATAATGATTTTTCCCTATTCTAAATTCCGTTCGAGTATGTATCATTTCAACCAATAGTGATTCTATTTACAGAGAACTTGCAGTGTGAGAAACAGAAATAAATAAACAATATAACAACATATAACATAGCAGATGAATTGACAGGTTAATAAACAGGGTTAACATCATATAATTCATATCAAGGCAGGTATAAAATTATATAATAATTCTACAGATTCACTTGTTGTCAATTCACAGATTATATAAGTATAAATGTCATGAGCGAATACTCACCTTTTTATGCTGGAGATAGCAAATCAAAACACACCAAATAAATTCCAGAAAGCACAATACAGCACGACACATCACGACTTTGATTCAAGCGGGAAAAAAAGAGCCAAGATATTAATCTTGTAAGCAACAACCAAACAAGACAATATAACATAAATATTCAACCCAAACAACACTACGCCATAGATTGCATACTGCAACACCCAAGAAGTGATGCAGGAAGTGCCAAAAAATGTTGTTGTGGGCTAAAAAAGGGCAAGGCAACACTTTCTCGGTGATGCATTTTTCCGCGTTGCCCTAGAGTCAAAAGAAACATCTTTGCAGCCCTAGGGCAACATTGGTTCTGTTGTTGCCACAGGTACCAAATTTACTAAAAAGTGGGCCCCACAATCTGGGCCCCAACATGTGGGCCCATATTGTGGGGCCCACTAATTCTATGGCCCACCTTTACGGAACTCTCTTGTGTGGCCCATATTCGTTAATCTATGGTAACACTTTTACCATCCAATGGAAACACTTTACCAGTTTATTACCGCATTTAACATCACATACTGCAACATTATATCATATCTATGGCAACACCTTTTGCAATTTAAATTGGAAATGTTCATTTTGGACCTTTTTGTTCACCTTTGCTTCGACTTCGTCAGCTATATTTTCCCTTATGTTCGCTGCCAGCTCCTGTATGTATGTGCTTGTTGTTGGGGCATATATAGAAATTTATCAATCACATTAATCCGAGGCAAACCAAAAGAAACTTCAATGATACAAAATCAATATTAACATA
Source organism: Allium cepa (assembly GCA_030765085.1). Taxonomy (NCBI): domain Eukaryota; kingdom Viridiplantae; phylum Streptophyta; class Magnoliopsida; order Asparagales; family Amaryllidaceae; genus Allium; species Allium cepa. Next base: position 983,589,561 of record CM060929.1, on the reverse strand, counting down.
TGCTTTATCAAGAACTCGCTATTTGAGAACTCGAGATAATCCATAAGTTTTTAACGCCAACTAACTTATCATTTTGTTTAAAAATTAATCTCAGAAAATAGAGCTACAAAACATGCTTAGTTAAGTGGGAAAATGCCACAGATGCATCAAACCAAACTGTGAGGTGCACTGAGAATGAAAACTCGCTTATGGAACATATAAGCAATTGGCAGGTATACAGGGAGCAAGCAACATCATACAAAATCCATTACATGATACTGAAAACTAAAGAGTCCATTACGAAGAACAAACCAATTCTGCCAAATAAGTCAAGTTTTCCTACATCACCCAGCTCATAGCAAACTGCAGGCACAAGTACTAAACAATTCGTTATGTGATCAATGATACTCATACCTTCATGAGTAACAGACAATTACTACCAAATGGAGGATCAATAAATTACACATACTAACACAGTCAAGCATGCCATGTTTAACTACAAATCTATAATTACCTTTAACAGGCAAATCTACAATTATCTTTAACAGGTTTGATTTCATGTCTGATTTACATCAAGGCACCTCTGTTATATACCCAGTTCATTCTCATGATCAACCATCGTCACAAAAACATAAATTCTCAGCCAAAAAATAAATAAAATCAACAATGTTAAATTTTAGCAAAATATTTTTACTATAACAAAATAAACTAAAATAATTCTTCTACAATATAAACTGATTTTAAGACTGTATTTAGCAATAGGTTATAAATAGCAAAAATTGCTGGTAAGTTAACAATGTGATTTGAAGTCATTTATAACTTAATATTTTGATCTAGAAGCAGCAATAAGTTGATAGCCAGGTAAACCTTGTCACGGTTTTAACTTATAAAACTACATAAAATTACTACAAGAATGCTACAGACAATCACCTGATGCCTGACATTGCAAATACTCGCTGCACAATTGATTGACCTATAGGCAGTGCGACTCGCTAGGATTTTACTTAAATATCAAAAAATGAACTTGGCCAATCAGAAAGCGAGTGAAGGCGATAGCACTAGTAGCGTGACTGAGGGTAGAAATTACCATTCAAAACTTTCTTTAAAATATGTTGTTAGCAGACTCTAAGTGTTTGAAATCTATCCCTTTAGCTTAAACCTCTCTTTCAACACAATGTCATTCTACTTGAAATCATGCCTTAGCATAATGGCCACATTGGTTTCGCTTTAGGGTTATCATTTATGGAATCCAAACCGAGATGTAGTTAGGCTTCTCAATTAAAAAATAATGGTCAACATAATGAATAGATCTTAAAAGAATATGTGGAAAATCAGCTCTGCTAACTATAATTCTTATAGTGGTACTTAGTTTTACCGCATTAACATTAAAATATGAGCATCTGGGTAGACATGTATAACTCAGACTTTCTAACAATAATTAGACAACATAACTTCAGATGTTTCATTAAAAGAACATTATCTTATCTAAACTACAATCTCTTGTGCATCAATGCAGAACTAATTGGTAAATTTCCATAAGCAATGCTGATATTCGAATTACGCAGTAACAAAAAATTAAACATATCTATTAAAGATTAAGAACTAACCAATTTAAGTCCCAAGCAGTAACCCATTAAAGCATAAGGACTATTAATAAATTACGCTTAAGAAATTAATAGATGTTTTTAATATCAAAATCCCAAATTTATCCAAATATAACTTGTAAGGCGCATAACCCTACAGTAACAAACTATAATTATACAAACACACAATGAAAATCCGTTCTTTTGCACTGTAAACTGCACAATCTCACTAATTGATCCACCCGACGACCATTATTTAATCTAAACTTCATAATTTTAATGAGCAAGAAGAAGATCCGCACCTAGCGCATCAATTCCTGAATCGAAAGCTGGATCCGGGTTCACTGGCACGAAGCAGATCCGTTTGGTGGCAAGAAGCTTCTTCCTGTTGAAAGACCTCGACCCATATGTTTTCCTTTTGAAGTAGGGAGACCCAACGATTGAATTGTAATTGCAGACTGGAGATGGCGGAGGAGACGACGGTAAGAGGACGTGGATGGTAAGAGAACTTTTAGCCCTAATTGAAATCGCAGAGTGTTTGAGTGTTTGAGAGGTTGAGCGGTAGAGTATGTATTTTGTTAAGTGTTTGAGTGAAACCCTTCAATATTTTCTTAACTTTTGTCGCTTTGTTTTTGCTTTCCGTGTTAAAAATTATTTCAGCCCGCTTTTTTTCCAGTCCGCACTCATTTTTTATAATATTTTTATAAGTCTATAGCTACTACAACATAGTGTTAATATCTATGCTAACATCCTGAAGCTAATGTTGTAATAGAAAAAAAATCAGCATAGCTATCGTTACATTGTAGCTAGGAAAATCTTGTATTTTCGTTGCAATAGGTCATCTATGGCGTAGTGCAATATTGAAGCAATGGAAATAAAAAGCAACAAAGAACAAAATAGTTAGACCTTGCCTTTACCACTAAAATGCTTGGCCTAAGGGGTTCTTTTGCTCGGCCATGATGATGATATAAGCTCGGGTTTGGGTCATATAGGTGCGGCTACAAGGAAGTGATGATGGTAGGAGTTGCAACATGTAGAATACAAAGGGACAAGGTAAAAAGGCAAGCTTGGATGCAACATTTTGGCTCGGCGTATGCGTCAATTGGGCTCGACCCAGGCTAATAAAGGTCAGGTCAGATGTGGAGTTGGCTGAAGTGATGGTCAGAGGTGGTGTGGTGGTGGCTAAAGTGGTGGCCGAAGTGATTGATGAAGGGATAGGTGAAGTATGTGGCTCGGCTAGGCAATTTGGAGGAGTTTTGTGCAAAGTTTGATGTGCTAGCATTAATGGATGGTCACGGCCTGGTCATGGTTAGAGGAGAGGCTGATGGTGCTGCTATAGATAGTGAGGTGGTGGTGGAGTTGATGGGGTAGGAGCTAGGCCAAGAAAAGCTTTAAAGAAGGGGAAGGCAAAATCATTGAAAAAGAGGAGAGAAGTGAGATAAGGAAAAAGCCATTACCATTTCTTTCTTTGGCCGTGAGTTTTTTTGAAAGTGGGAAATATTTTTCTCGTGAAAAGGTAAAACGAAAGTCACGGCTACAGCAAAAAGAAATGGACGGCCAAGAGACGAAATGAAAAGGCAAAAAGGAAAATTAAAAAGACAAGTACATGAAAAGTCACTAGAAAATAAAAGTTTTTTGTCTCTTTGTATTTCTATTTCTTTAAATCAAAATAAACTAAATAAAATTCAAAAAATAAAATAAAAGACAAAAAAAAGAAAGTGAGAAAGAAAATAAATAATTATTCTTAGGAAAATAAAAAGTAAATAAAGAAAATAGTTATTATATTGAAACTAGCATTTAAAATTGAAAACAAAATAAAATAAACATTGGAAAATTATAACAACACATTTAAAATGTTTTAAAAATAAAATATATACATAACATATTATGTTACATATATATACACAAATTAGAACATGCTTTGACAACCAAAAATATTATTTATACAAATTAAAATAAACAATTTTGTTAAATAATACAATTTTACATACAATGTTGTAAAAAGCATAACTTTCACAATATTTATGAGATTTCAACAAACTAAAGGCAAGATACTTGAAATTTAATTTATTTTCATAATAAAAGATAAAATTCAAATATTTAAATTTTAAATTTAAAAGTCAAAGTTTGACCATATGGATCAAAATCCACATTTTTGGAAAATATCCTATTTATTCATGTTTGGAATTATAATTCACATACAAATTAAAATTTATGTTTAAAATAACAAAATTTATTTATTTTAATAAATAAAATAAAGTTTTCAAATCAGGAATTAAATTAAAAAAAATCAAAATATACAATTAAAATAAACACAACATACAAGGTTGTTACAACTATATATAATATAACATTTCAACTAATAATAATATATAAATTCAACCAATCATCCAATAATTAATTTGTAATTGCTATAAATTAAACCAGACAATCAAATTGAGTGAGATTTACATGCCTTGATTTTAAAATTGCCAGACATCCAGATTTTAAACTGTCTAAAATCCCAGCTGACTCCGAAAAATCCCGAACCAATTCCTATGCGTAGATTTCACAGCTACGAACCAAACTCGACTGATTTCGTGATTTTTGAACCTCATATGAAGAATTTATATAATTTGTTAACATTTGAATTCATATAACATAATTGATTAATTTTAATTATCATTTATTATTAATTAACTCAGCAAAATAAACTTGCTATTACTTATCTCAAAACCGTGCTTGATCCAAGAAATTGACCGCCCTTCGAATGCCTCTCCTTGTCGCCGCATCTCTTCCTCACCCCATCCGTTCGCCAAAAACACCAAGTCATGCATGTTCCTCGGACCACTATATAGCATCCACCTCCAATCTCTCACGCTAACCCTAAAATCGATCGCGAGGAGTAAAGCTCCCTCTTCCTCGTAGGTCGCACGTGTTCTCCCTTGCAGTCGAACCTCCAAGCGTCGCTTCCTATGCCTAAATCGCGACTTTGATCGCTATGCACTATTTTTTTCTTCATTTTTTTGTGTTGAACTTGATCGAACAGAAGAAGAAGGAATGCATTCAATTTTCTTTCCAGAAGATGAAGGGGTAAAGCGCGATTTATCTCTCTCTTTTCCTCCTCCTCCGTTGTTGTTGTTGAGAGAGATATCTCTCTCTTTTCCTCCTCCTCCGTTGTTGTTGTTGAGAGAGAAGGAAAGGAACGTGATTTTTAAAAGTGGAGATTTGGCTTATATTAGAGAGTAGGGTGGGCTGAGGTGAAGGGTTAGGTCGGCTAATGTTGACTTTGATTGATTTTATAGACACACACACAAACACACACACATGAAATAACTCGTTTCCACAACTCGAAATCCTAAACCCCTCTTGAGGCGTGCAGCCTGGCGTTCCAAATGTTATACCGCCATTCCGGACCCAATGGAACAAGTTTCAGAACCTAATTCGATCGTATGTGGAAGATAGTTTTTTAATTCAACTATTTAAATTAAATTCAATTAAATTATTTCTACGCATTTTCAGATCGCACGACCAAATAATGACCCCAAACGCTACGAAATTTAAAATCCAATAATAATGCACTATTACGGATCTAATGGAATTGGTTTCGTTGAATTTCAAAACCGTGCCTTGGAATGCTATTTTAACGCATCGATTAAATCGACGATTTCAATAATCGGCGAAATCACTTGCAATTCTGGTTTTAAAAACTTACTAAATTCTAATTCAAATAGAACTTATACTTACATTAGGAATCGTTTCAATACATGTTCATTTTCATATTCAATTATTCTCCCTTTCCATATTACGATAAATCGCTATATTTGAAATTTGAATTCATTCTATTTGTTCGACCAAAATCTTCATATTCAAAAATAAATTTTACGTTCCAAATCCAATATTTAAAACCATTTAAATATTCAAATCAAACGATGGAAAATCCAGGTCATTACTTTCCTCCCCCTTAAAAGAATTTCGTCCTGAAATTGCTAAGTAAGAAAAATGCAAAATACCATTAATTTTTCAAAACCCACTTAGTTAAAACTCGATATTTCACTTCCTCAATCCTTTCTTTCCACGCAAAACATTTATTTTCCATTTCTAAACCAAAGTCCTTTATTCCAATCACAATTTGAAATCAAATTTTTGGTTAACAAAATTTTTAAATTTTTTCTAACACCCTAAATTTCCAAAAATTTTGGCAGTCTCCCTTGTACGGAGTGCCTTTGGCAATATCACAAAAATGATAAAAATATATACATCGACCCACACAGCCTAAAACACAATATATATGTATATATATCAATATTTATATCATCGTTGTATTTAATGTGAAAACATACCTTTACTTAGCTTTTTAAGCGAGCGAGCTTACTTTATATGCTATTGCGTTACCAAATAGCCAAATGATCTTCTTATACATGTACTTATTCAATTTAAAACATGCAAGTTCCAAAACATGAAATTTAATAACATTTCATTCCTTTAACGAACTTAAACACATGATTTTCATAAAACAAACATATTATAACGTGTATATTTCGAATGCGTAAACAAGTACAAGGTTTAAACATTCAATTATCCATTTCCAATCAATGTATATTCAATTTTATTCAATTTCAAGTTGATTCACAATCAATTCATTCACAAAAATCTCGTTTTGATAAATTTTATATTCAACAACATTCTAATCCCTGCCAATTTATTTATGAACCATTTCATAATTTTATTTGAGCCAAGCTTCCAACCAAAAATATTAACTTAAGTTAATTCTCATTTCAACCATACAATTTAAGTTCATTCCATTGAATTCAAATTCTACTTCATTTTAAATTGATTGATATTCAATTTATTTACCTTAGATTGATTCTCATTTCCACTTCAAAACCTAATTTCATACTCGAATTCATTTAAATAATATCCCAAAGCCATTTCAATCCATTTCTAATTTAATTTGACAACATTTCAACATATATTTAATTTGCTTACATTTAAGTCAAATTTACTTTATAACTCAAATTCCATTTCAATCCACAATCTGTTTTACTTAACCAAGTTAAGTTCCATTTCTATATTCAATTAACTAATTAATTTTTCTAATTAGTTCACATCAATTTTATAATTCAATATGATATTTTTTCTCCAAAAATCACTTCATTTAATTTACTTGAGTTCAAATTCATTTTATAATTCAAGTTTGGATTTTATTCCAAATATTTGACCATTTAATTTTTGTTTTACCATTTTTATTTCTTCATTCATCGTATAATAATATATTCCCTTTACATTTATTCCATCCAATAATTTTTAACTTATAGTTATGTAACCCTTTCACAATTCTTGTTTATATCCACTTTAATTTATTCATAATTCCATAATTTTCCACTTAAATTTCATCCCATTCAAAATTTATAACTTATAGTTATATAGTCACTTTACAATTAAAATCTATATATTCAATTTAATTTTCATTTAGCTGATCTCAGGTTAAAGTCTAACCCATATAATTTTTTTTACAAATTCAATTTATTAAACTTGCATAAGTTAAATTTTAATTTTATATTGAAATTCACAATCCTAACCTATAAGTTCAAAATTTAGTTTTCCCAATTTTCATAAAACATTCAAATGGATATTCCAGAATTCAAACACCCGATTTCATTTCAAATTATTTTGAAATCATAATATATATATATATATGTATGTATTTCTGTACACAAAATCATACCCTTCAAATTTAAACCAAACCTGGTTTTATCCAAAATAATTCCTTTTGGAATTTCTAAAAACAACACTTGTTTCCAAACAGAAATTCCCATACTAAATTACTACGATAGCAATCAGAAACATAGAAACTCGAAAATGAACACCGATGATTTCGCGATAATCATCAGAATTATTTTCCAATGACCGAAGTGAGTTTAGTTCTTTATCACCTTAAAAATTCATTTAAAACATTTTCTATTCAAACATATCTCAAATTTAATACTCCATTATTCTTTCAACCACTTTGGAAAGCATTTTCAAAAATTTTGAGATTTCAAAATTCCCAGATACTTGGTTCAAATCCACTTAAAACATTTCTCAAAGCTTCCGAGATTTTAAATTTCCAAATTATAGCTTAAATCCATTTTTCATTTATAACTCATTTGCATAAATCATCCTTATAAAATCTCTATTTGGTAATATATAATCATTTCAAATTTTACAATCTGGTTTGGATTATAACAATAACAACCAAACACATCAATATACTATAATAATTTTATAAAATTATTTATTTTATATCAAAATATAATTTGAGTGAAATTATTTAATTTACCCACCTCTAAAACAATATTGTGTCGGTTTGCCTAGTTGAAGAGTTTAGAAATATCTATCGATGCAGTTGTCCAAATAGTATCAATTAGAATTCATAAACACTCAACTGATAAGTCAACCCAATATAAAACAATTTATATTCACTAAAAATACGCGCTTATATTTATAATACACTCAAACTCATTCTAGGATACTACTGACCCTATCTCTAATGAGTAATCCCCCCACCAAAACCAAGGTTTTCGCTTAATCTTTGGCATTGATACCAACTGTGGTGACCCTCTATTCCATACCCTCTGAGTTGACAATAAACCACACTTGTCCAATCCAAATTGTATGAATGGGCGAATAACTAGGGATTAAGAAGAAAAAGATAGAAGAAGGAAGAGAAACAACAATACAGAATCTCAGCGGAACAATATATAATATATAAATACAGATCTTTATACAAAAAGAACTATAGCTGTTTTTGTATATACAATCATCATAGTATAACAATCAGTACATCAATATGGATAGTTATTATAACTTGTCCTCTTCAGTGTTAACTATACCATCTACACACATAGCGGAATACAATCAAGTACGTGATATACGTCTGAAATCCTCCAGCACATCTCCCGAGTTCTTTAGCATCCTAACCTGAATCTGTAATACTCGGCTTGACCAGAGCATTATAATAAAATAACACCCGAGTTAGTCTAAAATCCTTTGAAAACAAAGGTATCTCATAAGACCACGCCATACATAAATACTACGGGTTTTTACCTTATGATAACCAAAACATTTTTATAGAAAATCTAGTGATATTATAATAGTGTATAAGTACAAATATTTATTAAAATAGCCAAAATTGTTATACTAATTAAATTGTATCATACTAGGCTTGACAATCAAAACTGTAAAGGCTCGTAGTGGGTATTGGATTCCATATAATGACAGGGCCATTGGGGTATCGTCCATCATAGTACACCTCTAGAAAAATGTACCAAGGAATCGCCGGGATCCCCTGCCAACACTAGACCGGCCTACCCCTTGCTGGATAGTACCTAATATGTTATCACCCCTGGTGTTCCCACCCTAATCGAGCGCTCTCTTTTTCATGCACAACCATATCCATAATTATAATATATTCAAGGGTATCTAGAAAAGTGATAACATACCTTAATTGGGTGCGACCCACTTAGCCCTGCTGCATCTCCCCTGTTTGAGTCATTCCCAGTTGATGAGGCTTGAGGCTACGTTTTACCTTTGGAATAGCATTCATACTTGGAATAGCATTAATACTTGGAATGCTAACATCGTCTTCCAGGCAATAATGCAATGATAGCATTCATCCATACAAGTTGTTCTAGGTCTTCACAAACCAAACCTATAAAATCACCATCTTCATTATCTTTATGATATCACAATTCGTACGCACAAATCAGATTGAAGTAGTTTTCAGATAATTAAATCCGATCCCGATCTCTTCGAAACGATCAACAAATTTGTCCAGATTTAATAGTCGATTATCTAACTATCAAATTTCACACATAAGTAGTCACTAGGCCCAATTTATTTAATCTTCTCAAAATATTTATTTCAAAATATCTTTACAGAGACATATATCCAAAATCTCTTCCAATATTTCAATATTTGAAAACTAATTCAAACTTATATCCATAACAGGATATTTTCGAACTATCTCAATACATAGAAATATTTTCTTCCAAATCCATTTATATTCCAACAATTTGAAAATATTTCTATAATAATAATCTCATAGTTAAAATATTTCAAATCTCCCTGTTCAATACTTAGGAAATATCTATAAGTATATTTTTTCAAAAAAAAATCATTTTATTCCTAATACTTGGTAAAAGTTCCATATATTTCCTATTTCTCAAAATCCTTTACTCACCTATAACGAATCCTATAAGTTTTCGGAATCTATTAATTTATTCCCTTTAAAATTTTCAAAATCGATCACACTTGTCTATAATTCCAACTACCCATTTCTAACTTCCTTTCTATGAATTTTAATTCATTTAAGAAGTTCTCGTATTTTAACATTTCGGTAGTTCGCTTAAGTTTCCAAAATTCCATTACAATATTTTTCTAATAAAAGTCATATCCATTAACTAAAACCCATTTACCAATCTCGAGAGAATTTATAATTAAATTCCAATTACTTCCAAAATTCGATATACATATATATAATAAGTATTTTTATATAATAGTATTTTATTTTTAAAACATGTTTAAGTAGTTGTTTAAAATATAAAAAAAACTTAAAATAAACATCGATAACTCATTTCAAATTCATTTTTAAATAAACCAATCGATTTACAAAGCTTTTATAAAAATTAGAATTTTATTTCAATTAATATTAGATATTTGAATTTTTTTTTACTTCCGAAGTATGTCAATCTTAACCAGCTTTAATTACCTAGTTTAATAAATAAAATTTTCTCTCTTTAAGACAAAACTTAACTTCTTAATAAAAAAAATCTTTTTAAAGTCCTAATAATCAATTTCAATTTATGAATACTTCTCGATTCACAATAAATCGATTTCATTCTGATTTTCCATTGTCAATTTCAAAAATAGAATCCGCTATTTTTCCCAAAATCGATTTCCGTATCTCCATATAATTTCACACTATGAATTTATATTCCAATTCATCAACTAATACCATTTTCCTTATTTATAAACATCGTTTATAAATTTATAACCCATTTGAATTTCACTTGTTTATAAAACTAATCTCATTTATAAAATCTCATTTTATGAATCCATTTCTCAATAAATCCCATTTATTTTTCAAATCTATTTTTAATATCGATTGCAACTTCATTTCCATAAATCCAGAAATATCACTTAAAAATCCATATTTTAAAAATCCTTTATATAAATTATTTTTAAATCTCAAATTAAAACATTTTACAAATTGTTGTGTACAACTTCAAATCAAATTATTGTTTTATCCATATCAATTTCTTTTAAAATAGTCCAAATTTGGATATCATTATTTTTATATTCAAATCTCCTTTTTAATTCCATTAAATTTCAAAAATAATATTTATGGTATTTAAAATACCAAAATCTAAGGCCAGTGCTACTATAACATCCAATAATTCAATCACCACATAATCTATATCATATTGTTCACACAAATCGTAGATCACTATACATTAAATTAAAATAAACATTTTTGAGGAATCCAGTTGGATCCCTCCAACCTGTTTCATTGCATGTACAGATGTTAGATAACTAAAATAGAAATTCCGCTTTGAGGTGGGATATCGCGGTAATATAGGGTCATCCACTATTATGCGGGGTGCATAGTGTCCAATCGGTGGAAAATATATCCAACTACTAATATATATAATATAACATTTCAATAATAATAATATATAAATTCAACCGATCATCCAATAATTAATTTTTTATTGCTATAAATTAAACCAGGTAATCAAATTGAGTGAGATTTACTCACCTTGATTTTAAAATTGTCAAATATCCAGATTTTAACTTGTCTAAAATCCAAACTGACTCCGAAAAATCCCAAACCAATTTCTATGCATAGATTTAACATCTACGAACCAAACTCGACTGATTTCGTGATTTTTGAGCCTCGTATGGAGAAGTTATAAAATTTATTAACATTCGAATTCGTATAACATAATTGATTAATTTTAATTATCATATATTCTTAATTAACTTAGCAAAAGAAACTGGATGTTGCTTATTTCAAAACCGTGCTTGATCCCAAAAATCGACCGCCCTTCGAATGCCTCTCTTTTGTGCTGCATCGCCTCTTCACCCCATCCATTCGCCAAAACCACCAAGTCACGCACGTTCCTTGAACCACCGCATAGCATTCACCTTCGATCTCTCATGCTAACCCTAAAATCGATCGCGGGGAACAAAGCTCCCTCCGCCTCGTAGGTCGCACGTGTTTTCCCCTGCAGTCGCACCTCCAAGCCTTGCTTCTTTGTCCTAAATCGCGACTTCGATTGCCATACTATGTTGATTTCTTCAAATTTTTGTGTAGACATCGATCGAACAAAAGAGGAAGGCACACATTCGATTTTCTTTTAGAAGATGAAGGGGGGAAATGCGATTTAATTCGTGCCTTCCTTTTTTATTTGAGATCAATTTTTGACTTCCCCTCTTTTTTTATACGAGTTGATTTCATATTCGAGGAACAGAAGGAAAGGAACACGATTTTTAAAAAGTGGATAGGTGCCTTGTATTAGAGAGTAGGATGGGCTGAGGTGAAGGGTTAGGTCGACTAATGTTGACTTTGATTTGATTTGACTATGATATCTCGTTTCCGTAACTCGAAATCATGAACCCTTCTCGAGCCATGCCGCTTGGCATTCCTAATGTTATACCGCTATTCTGAACACGATGAAACAAGTTTCGAAACCTAATTTGATTGTATGTGGAAGATAGCTTTTTAAATTAACTACTTAAATTCAATTAAATTATTTCTAGACATTTTTAGATCTTAGGACTAAATGGTGACTCCAAATGCTACAAAATTTAAAATTCAAAAATAATACACTATTACGGATCTAATGGAACTGGTTTTGTCGAATTCCGAGACTATGCCCTTAAAGGCTTTTTTAACGTGTCGATTAAATCGACGATTTCAATAATTGGCGAAATCACTTGAAATTCCAGTTTTAGAAAATTACTAACTAAATTCTAATTTAAATAGAATATATACTTACATTAGGAATCATTTCGATACATATTCATTTCCAATTTCAATTATTCACCCGTTCTGTATTACGATAAATCGCTATATGTGAAATTTAAATTCATTCTATAAATTCCACCAAAATCATCATATTCAAAAATAAATTTTATATTCCAAATCCAATATTTAAAACCATTTAAATATTCAAAATCAAATGGCGGAAAATCTGGATCATTACAAATTTAAACAATTCAATTATCAAATAAATTACGTTAATAAATCATTAAATTTCAATTGAATTTTAATTGTCAATAATTATTCTACTTTCAGCTAAATAATTCAACATTTATTATTCAAGTCCGGTTATTGATTATAACCACATTCAATATCTTAAATTTCATTTCAATAATTGTTATTGCCAAAATCTTCGATATTGGTTATTTCAAAATTTTATTCAAGTTCATATCCAATAAATTACATAAATCAATCATTAAGATTTTATTTTTAACATTTTTATTCCATAATTATTTTAAATTTAAAAATCTAAAATAGTTAAAAATACGGGTCATTAAATTCTCCCCCACTCAAAACTTTTCATCCTCGAAAAGGGTTTAAGTACAGAATTTAACATACAATATATTTTTCTCAAAATAATCAACTTATAAACTTTAAATCTTATTAGAAAACCTTAACTACTCTTCTTCTACGCCACTCCGCTCGGCTTACAGAAATTACAACTTATATGTAAAAACAAGTTATAAAATTTTAAAACCTCAAAAAATTTCAAACACTGTATTTACGGAAAATTTCAACAGCGCCTCCTTTACGCGGGTCGTTCGTAAAATTTTACAATATAATATACAACATAAGTATATTGTAACAACCCGCAGATTTAACCGGTTTTAATAACGTTATTAATTGAAATTTTGTGGGATTTTTAAATGATAAAATTTTAAAATATGAATTTGAAATTTGGAATGCGTCTAGTTAAACATAGCAACAGATAAATTTTCGTCCGAAAATATGAAGTTGATTTTCGTGCATAATTTTACTTCAATTTAATCAGTTAAAAAGCGATGAAAATAAAATGTTTTCGGAACCTAAATATTTTTACATAGAAAAGTTCTAAACCATCTTCTGAGCAAACGCCATTTTTCGTTTTTCGAAATTCGGACTTCTTTAGCTCCGTCGATCTTATTCTTTCGCGTTTTTCTTGCATTTTCCGTAGTACAAAAATTCGGATTTTTATAATTAAATCGTATCACTAATATCTATATGCCGTTTTAATCGTCTCGTCGAGCCGGTCTCTACGGTATATTCATTTCTGTGTTTTGGAGTTTTCAGTACGTGGTGAAGCCCGCGAAGCGGTCAATCGTATTGACACTCGTTCGAGCCTTTCTGGTCCTTTATAACCATTCAAAATTATTATAGTAAAACTAACAGCCACTACCTATTAATATCCCTTGTATTCATTGCTGTTTTTCAATTCCGTGAATTTATTTTGCATTTTTTCCGTTCCACCATTTCATATCCACCTTCTGATTTTAGCCTCATTCTCTCCCATTTCTATTTAATAACTTCATCTTCCATTCTGGCCACTTGAATGACAAAAATACATAATCTGCTCATTCCTATTCATCTCTTCTCAACTCAAACCCATCACTGCTTCTTTCATTTTAAACTCACCTCTTCCCTTCCCTGTAGCCAAGTTATGCCTCACTATTATTATTTTTCTCTGAAGCACAACACGCATGAAGTAGGAACATGCTTTCTGCCTCCCTTGCAACTCAATGATATGATCACCACTCTTATTCTCACTTCAGCCGTATCTTTTATTCTCACCGCTCCGCCAAACACCGCAGCCGCCACATGAACCACAAGAGTCGCTCTCTCTCCTCCAGCTAGCAACAGCCAACGTAGCCGACCAACTTCCATTCGCGCCCATCACTTCGCCACCCACTACCTCTCGCCTTATCCCCACGTTTGCCCATGCTCGGCCTCCGCCTTCAACAACCGGCCTTAGCTTGCCTCCAACATGCTCCTCCACGCTTGGTCTCAGCGTCACCCCTCCACGGCCATCACCAAGTGAGTAACCCATCCTCCTGCAGCCGCCTTGCCACTGCAAAGCACAAACCCCTGAAACCGCATTTACCTGTCGCCTCCACTCACGGCCTTCAAGTTCTCTTTCACATGCCTGTAATTTTCCGCCGACCACCCCAACCCCCGTTGTGTATGCCTCTGGTCATTTATCCGGCTGTGAAGAAAGTAGGCATGCGTTCTTTATTTAATATTATATGCGTAATGTGCATATTTTGAAATTAGGGGTTAGCCACCTCGAGCGAACACACTTCTTCGTAAACTACTCATTACTTGTTATTGATTGGTGCACCCTCGTACTTTTAGGGGTGTTGTTTCGTGGTGTTGCGATCATTGCGGCGATGTGTTTTCACCAGTCCGGATCAGGCAAACGTTAGTTTCAGTACCTTGGGTATTGCCTCATGTGCCTTGTCATACTTGTATCCTTATATACGCGACCATTACAAATTTGTTTTGTATTATACCTATGGAGTACTCCCTGATATACCACTAGTTTACGGTGGAGTTTACAGTGCTGTATAGACTATAACGCTTATAAAATGTGTTAAAGGGGATAATGGTAACGCCTTAACACTATTTTGATATTTATATTACTGATAGGAATTATCTATTTAGCGTATATTACTACATAGTAGATAGTTTAACGGATCCTTAGAGGACGGTTATTCCAACGTCCTTTGAGTTACTTGTATTTCAGTTGTTATCTCACTTGAGTTGGATTTATTGATATAAGAATGTTAATCCTAACTCAAGTGTTTTGTGTTTTGCTTTACGTTCGGGTCAGACTGAGTGGTTCATCTTTTGAGACTCACCTTTGGAGTTGGAGCTTCGCATGGAGATCCAGCCATCTATTCTGCTTTCAGTATTCGATGATTCCAGTGATGTATTCTGATTTGTACCTAATGTATCATGTTACTCTTCTGTTTTATCTGATTTAACTCTGATGTATAATATATATTTATATAGTAGCTTCATGAACTACTATCTCTTTACTTCCGCTGCATATTATTACTCTGTGTCTGTGATTCTGTGATTATTTATTTACTGTATATTTGAGTTTTGCTAAATTTAAATTAATAATTCGGTATTTTGAATTATTCAAGTCCGACATGTGCGGATGCGAATAGTCCAAAATAGCGGGTCGTTACAGTTGGTATCAGAGCTTTGGTAGCTCTAGGCAAAACTTAGCATATAGGTAAATGTATTTACAGAATCACTCTCATTCGAGTTTCAATCTCTTCCCTTGAATTTTGGAACGTCCCCTCGGTTTCAAAATTCATTCGTGTCCCTCACTATTCGATTTCTTTCAATTTTAGAACATCCCATAACTCCACTTCGAATGATCTTTATAAGGAATCGGCGGTCTCGCCAATCTTCGAATTATTTGTAAATGGGTGAAATTCCTTTATAATAGACATCGATTTCCCGGAGATTTCTGTATCCTCGGTTTACGATGCTATCTATTCCCTGCTATACCTGAATTCTATTTCTTGAGATCGAATGTTGATTTACCTCGGAATTCAGCATCGATCTTATTCTTGAAGTTACGGTCGACCCGGTTAAGGTTGCCCATAAATTAAATAAGCTTGTCCATCTCTCGATTCTGTTAAGTGAATTATCTTATCTTTTCTTTCGAACTTGTATTCGAATAAAAATTCTCTTTGATTTGATTTCCATCAAAATTTGAATCTCTATACTTATTTTGAAATCCATTGTTGTATCGTCAAGCGATGAAGCGTATTTGTAAATTAATATTTAAAATGTTTTAAAATGTATTGTGTTGTTTGAGTTGTTGATGTTGATTTGGGTTTTCGATCGATTCGTCTGATCAACGCTATCGATAGGATTTCCAGAACACTTGAACAAAGCAAACTGACACAATATTGTTTCAAATTTAGCTAATAATTTTGAATGATTATATTATATATAAGTATAAATTTTTCTAAAATAAAATTGTTATTGAACCTGTTGTCCGAAATGATAATATTTTCATTTATTTTGTTATAAACCATTGACTATTGAATAATATAAATAAATGAATTTATAAAACTTAGTTATAATTTGATTTGGAATTCAAATGGATTAGAATTAGAATTTGAGAATTTAATTTCTGGTGATTTCAAACTTTGAAAGTTTAAAGTGTATAATATACAAAATAATTTATACACAAAATAATTTCAAACAGTAATGGTTTTCAAAGAAATTTTAAAAGAATAAATCAGTGCTTTTCTCTTTGTCGCTGGAAAATAATTTCGGTGATGACGGTCGCTTCATCGACATTCATTTTCGAGTTTCAAAGTGGAGAGACCAATTCGTAGCTTTGCTACAGTTTGTTTTGGAAATTTAATCGATTTAAACTTCTTAAGGATGATTTGATTTATGTATATATTGGTATATTATTTTAAATTTAATTTGATTTGATATATTATGACATATAGATATATTTATTTTATCTCTAAGTCGTTTAAATTAATCGGAAGTTAATTCTTAAATTTTTATTTAAGGATGATTTTCAATGAAACCAAAATTTTTGACTTAACTTGAAATAAGTAAATTGTAAATTTTATTCGGATAATACTCAATTGCATTACATATAACTTACCTAAATTTTCAAAAGTTAAGTATGTAATTGAATATTATACAATGAAAATGATATCAAAGGAATTTTTAAATAAATTGAGTAGTTATAATAAATGCAAATATACTTAATATATATGTGATAAGATATATTAAGTAGAATAAATTTAATAATAATTTAGAATAAAGAAATAAAAAAGAATTAAATTTATCGAATAAAGTATGATTATAATAAATGACTATTTAAATTTATGATCTTTGAGATTGTTAATTTACGAAATTGGATAATATACAATATAAATTGTCTTTATAAATAAATTTGAGTGCTTATGATTAAGGTTATACACTTAAAGTTTAATTATAAAATGATTAATGGAGATAATAAAAAGTTAGTCGAATAAAAAAATGGATTAATAAAAGAAAAATGGTTGTTTGAAATAAATTTTGTAATAAACAATGATAATTGAAAATAAACCAAGTTAATGAAATTCCTTAAGTTAAAATCAATTGTTGAATATTAATTGATTTAAAATTGAAATTTATATGGTTTAAATTAATTGTTTTTTTTGGAATTCAAATCTATTTCTTCTGGTTGTTTCTATTCTCCTACTTCCTTCCTTTTCGAGGACGAAAAGTTTTGAGTGGGGTGGAGTGTAACAACCCGCAGATTTAACCGGTTTTAATAACGTTATTAATTGAAATTTTGTGGGATTTTTAAACGATAAAATTTTAAAATATGAATTTGAAATTTGGAATGCGTCTACTTAAACATAGCAACAGATAAATTTTCGTCCGAAAATATGAAGTTTATTTTCGTGCATAATTTTACTTCAATTTAATCAGTTATAAAGCGATGAAAATAAAATGTTTTCGGAACCGAAATATTTTTACATAGAAAAATTCTAAACCATCTTCTGAGAAAACGCCATTTTTCGTTTTTCAAAATTCGGACTTCTTTAGCTCCGTCGATCTTATTCTTTCGTGTTTTTCTTGCATTTTTCGTAGCACAAAAATTCGGATTTTTATAATTAAATTGTATCACTAATATCTATATGCCGTTTTAATCGTCTCGTCGAGCCGGTCTCTACGGTATATTCATTTCTGTGTTTTGGAGTTTTCGGTACGTGGTGAAGCCCACGAAGCGGTCAATCGTATTGACACTCGTTCGAGCCTTTCTGGTCCTTTATAACCATTCAAATTATTATAGTAAAACTAACAGTCACTACCTATTAATATCCCTTGTATTCAACGCTGTTTTTCAATTCCGTGAATTTATTTTGCATTTTTTCCGTTCCACCATTTCATATCCACCTTCTGATTTTAGCCTCATTCTCTCCCATTTCTATTTTAATAATTTCATCTTCCATTCTGGCCACTTGAATGACAAAAATGCATAATCTGCTCATTCCTATTCATCTCTTCTCAACTCAAACCCATCACTGCTTCTTTCATTTTAAACTCACCTCTTCCCTTCCCTGTAGCCAAGTTATGCCTCACTATTATTATTTTTCTCTGAAGCACAACACGCATGAAGTAGGAACATGCTTTCTGCCTCCCTTGCAACTCAATGATATGATCACCACTTTTGTTCTCACTTCAGCCCTATCTTTTATTCTCACCGCTCCGCCAAACACCGCAGCCGCCACATGAACCACAAGAGTCGCTCTCTCTCCTCCAGCTAGCAACAGCCGACCTAGCCGACCAACTTCCATTCACGCCCATCACTTCGCCACCCACCACCTCTCGCCTTATCCCCACGTTTGCCCATGCTCGGCCTCTGCCTTCAACAACTGGCTTTAGCTTGCCTCCAACATGCTCCGCCATGCATGGCCTCAGCATCACCCCTCCACGGCCATCACCGCGTGAGTGATCCATCCTCCTGCAGCCGCCTTGCCATTGCAAAGCACAAACCCCTGAAACCGCATTAACCTGTCGCCGCCACTCACGGCCTTCAAGTGCTCTTTCACATGCCTGTAATTTTCCGCCGACCACCCCGACCTCCGTTGTGCATGCCTCTGGTCATTTATCCGGCTGTGAAGAAAGCAGGCATGCATTCTTTATTTAATATTATATGCGTAATGTGCATATTTTGAAATTAGGGATATGGTTTTAATTTATATTACATATAGGAATTTGGATATGGTCGTACACGATATCATATACATATGTATTAGATCTTATATTTTATTAGTATTTTGTGAGCTTGAAGTTATTCGAAAGTTATGATTTCTCAAAACATAATATGCCTACTATATTTTCATGCGCAGTTCGCAGGATATGCTTCCTTCTAATAAGATATGAAACTATAAAATATATTCAATGTTTTATATATGTCAGTATATTATATTTTACTTATAATTTAAGCTGCAGGCTTCTGGTATATGTACTTTTATATGTTTAAAATTCATAAGTATATGTGATGGTTTCTATTTTTTTAATACGTTAAATCTGTATATGAACCTCGATACTAAAAGGAATATATTCGAACGTACATTATAAAAAAAACATTGATTTAAAATATATAATAGTTATAGTACATGTTTATATATTAGTACTTATAAGTTATAAAGTGATTTATATATTTTCTTGCCAATTTCGAAAGCCCATATATATTCTCTGTACATAGTGATGTTTAATATATTTGCTGTTGTATATAATTAAATATGTACAATTTTTTATATATATGTTGTGTAAGTATAGAACTATATTTTATAAGCCTACTTCTTTTATAAAGGTATTTATATATGTTTTGGGTGTGCATAAGTTATGTAATAGGAGGCCCAGTTATATGCAGTTAAATGATAGGCTATGTTTTGTTGTATATGAAAGTTTTCAAAACTATGTATATTAGTTTTAAGTGGTTTTGTTGAGTTTATTTTAGTATATAGTTGTGTATATTAAATTATATTGTATTTTGGTGTAAAATTTTGGACATAAATTATATGTACACTTTTATAAAAAGTTTATACAGGTAGGCGTTGGCACGTGATATACTGTATTTTAATACATATGCATGAAAAACTTGATTAAGTAAGTTATATATATTGGATTACAACAAGTACAGAACCTAATGCCTGAAAATTTAGTATATTTCAAGATGTACATATATACACACATATTTTACGTTTAAAGAATTTCGATTTTGAATGTTACAGTAAAAGTATGGTACTTTAATATAAAGATGGTATGTTAGGTCGAAATGAATATAATGTATTACTACTGGTTTTATATATATGTTGAGTCTAATTTAAAAGCAATGATCTTGAAATGTGTATATGTATTAAGTTTAAAAAATAATAATGTGATTGTATTTAGAATATGTCTATATATATAGTTATATACAGTTATATATTTATATTCACTTATACCAATTACCTTCGTCAATCCAGTTCATCGTGCCTTACTCTTGTCTCGCCAATGTCCAATTTGGTCGCAGCACCTTTTGATTTGCTCGTGTACGTATTAGTGTGCATATCCGCGTCATCTTCTTATTTCTCTAGCCTCGAAAGGTGAGCAATCACTCACGATTAGTGTTATTTTATTTATTAAATTTGATTTCAATTGAAACGACAATTGAAATATGCTGCTGTTAGTTGTTTGCACTGTTATATATATTATTACCTGTATCAGTTCACCTATGGCATATGTCACCATTATCTGTTACTTATAGGATGATAATTAAGTTTGGTTGATAGATGATTGATTGTTTGATATTGATATCGGACGATAAATTGTTATGTAGAAAGTGATTAAAATATGAAATTTGAATTTGACGTAGGATAGTTAGCAACTTGAAATTGATATAATGTTGAATTTAAATTAGTCAAATTTGTATAAAATGACCCCTTTAATTGTTAAATTAATTGACATATAGAATAGTGATAATTACACTTTGAACCATTGAACGCAAATTGGATTAATTGTTGTAGTTAAAATTGAAATTGAATGACAAGTAAAAAACCGTATAAGTAATTAGTGGAATAATCTTTAATCTGCATGAAATGATAGTGTAGATTCTAGAAATAATTATATTAATTTTCATAAATAACAAATGTAAATTAATACGATTATTTTGGGATTATTTAAATAAATTGTTGAATGATTATGTATGGTTGTTATTGCTTGTTTATTTACTTTGACACCATCCCAGTTATCACACTGCAAGTTCCCTTTGCTATGCTTTGATTTTTGAATTGAAATAGAATCGGGTTGAAATGATAAATACCCAAATTAAACTTTGACCTAGGATAGAGAATTAAATAAAACCCGATTGGTCAATAATTTGATTTAAAAATAAAATAAAGATTTTATTTGAATAAATGATATGGTTTTGAATGAAGTTGGAATTTGAATTTAATGAAAGGAAAATGTTAATATTTAAAATCTGAAAACAAATATTAACATTGTAGTTGTTGAAAGAGCGTTGTTTTGGAATTAATTATTGACAATTAAATTTGGAATTATTCACCGAATTAAGTTGAAATTATTCATTTATTAATTTTTAAAATTTGTGAATAATTAAGTTCTAAAAATATTTAATAATTAAATAAGACTGAATTATTTAATAATTAAATGAAATTTGAATTCTTTGATAAGAAAATTGAATTTTGAATAAGTGAATTTGAACTTTGTTCATAAATGGAATTAGGTTCCTTTATTAATTAAGCTTTGGAAAATTTAAGTAAGTTGATAAAAGAAATTTGACTTCTTGAATATGTGAAATTAAGTTTCTTAATTGAGTTTGGAAATTTGTAACTAAGTAAAATAGGTGGAATTGAATTTCTTTAACAAGAAATAAAAATGTGATTTATTGGAATTAATATAAGACCTGTAATTTAGAGAATTTGATTTGACGAATTTAATTTAATTCAATTTGAAGTTTTGATATAATGAAGTTGAACGTAAGTAATTGATTTAATAAATTGGAAATTAAATGGAAATTGTTTTGAATGATAAATTAACTTAATGAATATTGAATGAAACCGATTAATAAGTTTAAATTGGTTTCAATGTTAAATAAAATTAATTTAAATGATTTCGGAATGAAATTTATATACGAACTCGAATCATATTTGTTTTGTTAAATAAAAAAGTTGAAATCGAATTATAGAATTTGAAATGGAAATTTGGAAGTTTTGAAACGTAAATTTTGGAAATTGATTTGGAAAGACAAATGAAATGTTGGTTTACGAATTGAAATTGAAATTGAAATTGATTTGATATATTTATTAAACGACCAATCGGTGTAATAATTACGAAAGTTATTAAAGAGACCGGAATCGGTTATGGACATACTCTCTGTCTAAACCGAAAACCACTTTAATAACCATACGCGGAGTGTGATCCTGAACGAAGTGGTTGGGATGATGTATGTGATGACTGAAGAAAGAGAACGATAATGGATAGCCTTGACACTTGTGTCAAATTGGAAATGACTAAAACAGGAGCCGTGCCGGGCCAAATGGGGTTAGCCACCTCGAGCGAACACACTTCTTCGTAAACTACTCATTACTTGTTATTGATTGGTGCACCCTCGTACTTTTGGGAGTGTTGTTTCGCGGTGTTGCGATCGTTGCGGCGATGCGTTTTCACTTGTCCGGATCAGGCAAACGATAGTTTCACTACCTTGGGTATTGCCTCATGTGCCTTGTCATACTTGTATCCCCATATACGCGACCATTACGAATTTGTTTTGTGTTATACCTATGGAGTACTCCCTGATATACCACTAGTTTACGGTGGAGTTTACAGTGCTGTATAGACTATAATGCTTATAAAATGTGTTAAGGGGGATAATGGTAACGCGTTAACACTATTTTGATATTTATATTACTGATAGGCATTATCTATTTAGCGTATATTACTACATAGTAGATAGTTTAACGGATCCTTAGAGGACGGTTATTCCAACGTCCTTTGAGTTACTTGTATTTCAGTTGTTATCTCACTTGAGTTGGATTTTTTGATATAAGAATGTTAATCCTGACTCGAGTGTTTTGTGTTTTGCTTTACGCTCGGGTTAGACTGAGTGGTTCATCTTTTGAGACTCATCTTTGGAGTTGGAGCTTCGCCTGGAGATCCAGCCATCTATTCTGCTTCCAGTAATCGATGATTCCAGTGATGTATTCTGATTTGTACCTGATGTATCGTGTTACTCTTTTGTTTTATCTGATTTAACTCTGATGTATCATATATATTTATATAGTAGCTTCATGAACTACTATCTCTTTACTTCCGCTGCATATTATTACTCTGTGTCTGTGATTCTGTGATTATTTATTTACTGTATATTTGAGTTTTGCCAAATTTAAATTAACAATTCGGTATTTTGAATTATTCAAGTCCGACATGTGCGGATGCAAATAGTCCAAAATAGCGGGTCGTTACATATATGCCAGATATACATCTCATCTTAATGATGAGGCATCCCGTAGGAAAAATTATAAAAGTGCGGTATGTAACCCGAAATATGTATCATATTATTATTAATATGAGCGAGTTCGCTCATATTAAGCAAGAAAATGCAAATCAAATTCGCGTAAGTCCAAACAGTCTTCGTATGTACTTAACTCAAATTAGAATATTAGCCACTTATAATAAGATATAGAACATGTATGAGTTAAATAGAACCACATAGCATGAAGTTTGTACCCAAACCAAAAAATAAGCACCTACACACCATACCACAATCATATGAAGTCAGAGCAGTTAAAACAATGATTTATAACAAAAGAAACCATCCAACAATTAATATACATCTAATTAATTCATAACTATATGAATTTACATTATCCAATGTCAATATTTAATTTATACACTATCCTTTCTTTTAATATCCAATTTTTATTAACATTTAACTGGCTCATTTCAATTTATTTGTATTCAACCGACTTACATTCAATTTGGTTCACATTCAGTTGATTGTCATTCAGTTTATTTACTTTCAATTGATTCACATGAACTTATCAACATTAATGAATTCACATTCTATTAATTTACATTCGTTTATAGTTACATTCATTTTTCACTTCCATTAGTTCGTTTCAGCAATTTATATCATTAATTACACTAAAGTAAATTTTATTTTCATATTGCATTTCATATTTTCTTTTCATATCATTCATATTTTTCAATAAGATTGACAGGAATCAAAACTAAAATATGCTTTCTTGCAGTCATAGTAAGTGTATGCATGTCTCTGAATATTGTCAAAATAACAAATGTTTATCTTCCACCATGATGTTTGAAGATAAAAGCTCTCATGCATAATGAAGAAACCATAGTAACAACAGAATGCTAAAGTCAATTAGGAGCAGTAAGATGATTCATGGAAAGAAAACATATTGATTTTCCAAATTAGAATGTTAACAACTAGCTTTATGATCGTTCTAATTCTATTATGTTATGTTATATGTTTTGATGAATAGATTTTTGTTGTTTAGTAAAATATATTGTACTCTGCTTAGTATCATTACCTATTCATCACTATTATATGTTGTAGGTTGTTGTCCAGAGCACTGTGCAAGTATCACCAAATATCTATTGTTTATCAAATCTATAAGTTATAAAACTTTAGCTTTTATCTTTAGTAAAACATTTAAATTATAATGTTCATATTTCTTTTTCGCATCAACATCATTTATGAATTTATGTCTTATATCATTACTTAAGTTCCTTGACAACTTAATTCATATTTATCTTCACATTTTCATTTAATTCTAAATTTATTTATGAAACACTTCATTGATCATTTTCTTAAGTTTATAAACATTTTATTAAGACTCGTTCTCTTTTATACATATTTGAATTTACAATTACCTCAGAAAGTCATAATTTAATTTCAACATCCTCTACAAGTTTACTTTTTATTTTACAACAATTTAGAAAAATATAGTTTTATTTGTTATTCATTAATTTACTCTTAAGTTCGTATTCTTTTACTTGTTCAATTTAAATTTTTAAACATTTCACAACATTAATCTAAGTTTATAAAAAAATAACAACTTATCTTTATTTATAACATCACATAAATTTTAATCAATTCAGAAAGTTATATTTTATTTACAAAACATTATATTAGCTTAAGTTCATATTTAAATAGTATTTTCTTTTACTTCTCAAATTATCCATTTAATGTTACTTAAAAACATTAACTCAATGTATAACATTTATTATAACAACTTAATTCTTATTTAAAAATCATTTCTTTAAACGTACATTTACTTTGAAACATTTTTTAATTTTTTTACTTGTATAATATCCCATTACATATTCATATCAACATTTAACTTTTTAAACATTTCCGGTAAGTTTTATACGTGTTTTTAGAATGTAATTGAATGTTACACAAATTTATCTTATTTATTTTAGTTAACAAGAATATTCAATAATTTATACAAGTTCAGTTTCCATTATCTTGAAATTTAAGATTTATAATTTAAATTCTTACATTTTATTCAAATACGTAGCTTCAATTTATTATCTCCCAATTTAGAAGTTTCTAATTATTCAAAATTATTCACTTTATTTCTACAACTGAAAATCAATAATTAATAGGAACTTAAGAATTCTAATACCGGGTTCATTTCAAATAATTTTAAATTAATATATATACCATATCCTTTATATATCAAATCATATTCAGAAATTCTGAATCAAAATCTGTTTATCAACCCAAATGCGTAGCAAAGCACTAAATAGCCTCCCCCACTCAGAGACTCAAAAATGAATGTCGATGATGCGACCGTCATCACTAAAATTATTTTCCAATGACAGAAGAGGGGAGTACATGATTCATTTTCTTTTAATTCTTTTTAAAATAATTTATATTCCTAAATATTTTAAATAATACTAGTATTATTTTCAAAATCTTAGAAACAATTTTAAAAGCTCCGAAATTTAAATTCTCAAATTCTCAGTTTAAAATCATTATTTTAACTTAAATTAGGATTAGATTTTTATTTCATAACTCATTATTTAAGTTTATGAACATCCATAACTCAAATTAATTAAGTTAATTTTTCCAAACTTAGTTCTACAACCTATTCTCTTCATATTCAGTTTATTTTATAGATCTATTCGTTTCATAATTTAAATTTATATTTCTTACCTCTTATACTTAAGGGAATCAATATTTCTTTATTTAACATTCACTTATTTCATATTCAATTAGTTAACATTCAATTATTAAAACTATTCCATTTGCATTCAATTTATTCATATCCAATTTAAATCTAATTTAAGTTAAATGCAATTACTCACATAAATTTCACATACCTATTTATTCTCATTCAATTACATTTTATATATAATATATAATTCAGGTAAAATTATTTCATTTAGCCTATCCTAAAATAATATTAGGTCGAATTGCCTCGTTTAAGTGTTTAGAAACCCTATTGATAACATGGCATCCCACGCACCGACCAGAATTCGTAAATAACTCAACCGATAAGTAAACACAATATAAAACATTTTATAACACTAACAAGTACGCGCTCTCATGTATACACTCAAAAAAAACTCATTCTAGGGTATTACTACCCTATCTCTAATGAGTCAAACTCTCCCAAGCTAAGGTTATCACTAAACCAAAACTTTGATACCAACTGTAACGATTATAGGCCTTTCAACCATCCGACGGTGACGATCGATAGGCTTTTCAACCATCCCAGCCCCATCGTGCCATACACCGATACTTCGAAGATGCTTTTATGGCCAGCCTCGTGATTGTAAGCACTTAGCAAACGGACCCATCAAGGCCTTAAACTACCTCTTCGGTACATGTAAGGGTAAGAATCTCTTGCTCGCCACCAAATAGAAAGCGAGGACCCACTATCACGTTAATCCAACCAATGGAAACGGATCCAATGCCATATCGAGTCAAAGGGAGGTTATCCCAAAATCAAGATGCACCAATTAAAACCAACAACAAGAATAATAGTATGGACCAAGTCCAAAGGAAATTGAAGAACAGCTGTCCGCTAGGGGTAGCTAGCATGCTTGGTCCTGTCAAGCCATTCTGTTTTAGTGATTTCAAATTGGCACAAGTGCCAGGGTCTATCCATCGTGATTCTCTTTCTTCAAATGCAACAAACAATGCCAAATACAACCACTTCGTTCTAGAGTCTCCTCTGTGTACACAGTTGTTTAAGTGGTTTCAATATTGACAAAGAGTATGCCTATAAGGGTCCCCGGTCTCTTTAATAACCAAACATCATTTTACACACTGGTTGGTTTCCTTTACATCTCGGAAATTTTTCATATTCGCTTCAAAATATCATATTCGCTTCAAAATATCATCCGTTTCAAAAATCCTCATATTTACTTAAAATATGTCAATTCAGTACGATATGTTGATTTCACTCCAAAATTCGATTCGAATTATAATTTAGGTTATAACTTCATTTTGACCTCATTCGCGTTAAATCCACTATTTGAATACCAAAAAATCCCACACTGACCAGTTCGAAATTTTAGAAAATAGTTTTAATCTCACGATACGTTCCTCAAAAAATCCGATTCGTGCTGATTCTTCCCCTAACTAATGAAGAGATCTTGGCGGAATTGCCACATATGAAAATGAGCACAATTTTGCAAAGAAATGCCCCACTTGTTTCTCGAGAAGAGATGGTAAAAGTGCTCAATATCATTTGATTGAATAGTTGCTTCAACTCCTTGTTGTTCAAAGAAACCCTCCCCTTCGGATTTGCAAGAATAAGAGCTTCTGTATATGAGGTGTCAGGAGAAACAAAACACAAATGAAGAAATAAGCTGCAGGTTATTTGTAATTAGGAAATGAAGGTGGAGGGACTAAAATAAATGCCACATTTTATTTTGAAAGCTCCAGGCATTAATAATGCATAAGGAAATGTACGTAAGAATGAAAAAGTTTGCAAACCAAAGGAAAGTAAAATTTTGTATACCTGAAAATGAGGTGGCAGGAATTAAATACAACCAAAAAGTCTAGGCTTGGGCATTAAATAGAAGGAGAAATGAACCGATCAAGTATTAATAATAAGGTAACTATTTTAAAACGTTCATGCAATAATTAATAACAAAAGAAATGAAGGGACCATGTACATCGCACAACCTTTTGAAATTCAATTTTTTGAAACGTAACCAATTTAACTTCATTAACTAAAATAATATTCAAATTTGTATGCATTTACATTTTTAAAATAGTTAAAATAGTTTGATTTAAAATGAATTTAAAAATTGAAAATGTTTTATATAGTGAAATAGTTTGGAAAATCAAAATTATTTGAATATTTGAAAATATAGATTTTAAACAGGTTATATTATAATAATTTATTTAAAATAGTTTCAAGGTCAAACTGATTCAATTTCAAAACTTCCAATTCAAATTACTTCGATCTCAATTTAATTCGAATCGATTCAATTTCGATTTCAATTCCAATCAATTTCAATTTCAATCTGAATTAATATCAATATTGATTTCAATTTTAATTAATTTGAGTTTCGATTTTCATTAATTCAATTCAAATTGTCTAAATTTCAATTTAATTTCCAATTTTAAACCATTTCAATTTATATAAATTTCGAGTTCAATTTCAGAAAATAGATTTAAATCATTTAATTCAAATTAAAATTCAATGTTCGAATTTTGGATTTAAATCTTTAGGATAATTCAATTTCGAGCTCAAATTTGAAATATACATTTAAATCTTTACTTAAATAACTTCGAAGTTCAAGTAAAATTCAAATCTTTTTAAATAATTCAATTTCGATAATGCAAATCAAATTTCAATCATGACTTCAAACTCCAATTAAATTCTTTAAAACAATTTCTTTTAATCAAATTTAATTTCAACATTTCAAACTCGAATTCGTAACCAATTCAATTTTCATAAATTTGACTTTTATTTCTTTAAATCAAAATCATTTAAATAATTTCAAAACAAAGACTTTTAAGATTATTTAATTTAACCAATCTAGTATCTGTACATAATTTTCTATCCTATGGCTAAGTGATCGGTTATTTTATTTTAATTTCAGGGATGGATATATATAATTTCAATCCAAAATAAATGTCATAGGTATATATCATTTCAACCTATTTCTTAATTTATTGAAATATAATTCATATAATAGTTCATACGATGTCAATAATATACAAGGTGATAACAGGAATATATAAAAATAAATAAACCTTCAAATCATCTAATCTATCAACCAATAGACATTCATCACAAATAATATCCAAATCAATCAAAATATCACCCCAATTAACCAGTTGTCAATAATCGAGAATTTAACTAGCAACTTGATTCCCAATTCAAATTTGAACTGTCAATTCAAATCCATATCATTTCAATTCATATCAATTTAAATGTCAACTAAATATTACCAAACAATAGTCGGTAAAATTAAATTACTTCATATTATCAATTTAACTAACATAATAATTATTCAGTACTTCCTGAGCGCTATAAATTACTCTCCTTTTATTTGAACTGAAAATATTTCAGCTTCAAATAAATTTCAATTTGATTCCATACCGTAGAAGACGTCGGTGCGGTTCCAACGTCATTTGTTTCGTCTAAAACGAACCTCGTATGTAAAAATTACATGATAATTAACATAACAATAACTAACCTATAATTAACAAAATTACAATTTAATTAAACCTAGCCTAAATCTCAAATCCTCTCCTTCTCTCTCATTTGCACAATGCCGCACACAACCCAGCCGAGACAACACCAATGTGACCCCAACCTCAACTGCGCGTGCAACCACGTTTCCATGCCACCCGCGTCGACGCTCGATCCGCCATCACTTTCCGACCGGAAGCTACCTCGACCAACCACAACTCATCGCCATCAACAATAGCGCCTAGCACGCACTCCACCTTGCGCCTCCCAGCGTCAATGCACGCCACCCAACACCGCGACCCTCGTGCATGCTTACTCTTCCAGGCCTCGGTCCACGTTGGATTTTTTTTTGTTTTTATCCTCTGCTAAAATTATGAAATGACAGGGAAAGGATGACGTACGGGGTAGACAAAAGAAAAGGGGGGCGTACGAATTGTCAAGAGGGTGAGTGTGTATATATAATATTACAATTAGAAAATATCTAACTTATAACATCCAAAATTCTCGAGCTCCAAACGAAGCGTGCTGCCTAGCATTTTATATGTTATACCCTCATTTCGAACATAATGGAACTAGTTTTAAGAGCCAACTCCATCATATTCAGAAGACAGCATTTCAAAATTAAATTATTTTAATTAAATTACGTAAATTAATTTTATGTGTTTCAAGCTCGCACGGCCAAGCGATAAGTCCGAACACTACGAAACATGAAATCCTATAACGATGAAACTAGTTTTGTTGAAATCCGAGACAGTGGGCAAAATGGCTATTTTTACATGTTAATTAAGACAAGTAATTTTAAAAATCAATTTAATCACTTTAAATTCAATTTTAAAAGTTTGCTATCATCATTCATGTTAAACAAAATTTAAATCAACTTTCAAAATCATTTTCACTCATTTTAAATTCAGTATTCAATTATTTAGATAATTCCGATATTAAATTTAAATAATTCAATTATCAAATAGATTACGTTAATAAATCATAAAATTTCAATTGAATTTTAATTATCAACAATTATTCTATTTTCAGCTAAATAATTCAAAATTTATTAATCAAGTCCTTCAATATCTAAAATTTCATTTCAATATTTGTTATTGCCAATATCTTCGAAATTGGTTATTTCAAAATTTTATTTAAGCTCGTATCCAATAAATTACATAAATGAATCATTAAGTTTTATTTTTAACCATTTTTATTCCATAATTATTTTAAATTTAATAATTTTAAATAGTTAAAAATACGAATCGTTACAAGTTTATAACTGTACAGGCTGAATCCAAGTTAGACTTTGATGTTGCATTCATATTTTTCTGTTGTAATGATTATTGTGACATAAAATATGTTGCTCCATTACGTCCTCTTTTTTTCTTTTTCCCCTAACAATCGGGCTTTCTGACACTTGGATTTGCAACACGAGGATGTATTGGTTTCAATTTTCAAGGATCGAAAATCTCTGGTCGTTACAGTTGGTATCAGAGCTTAGGTTAAGCAAAAACCTCGGCTTTGTTGAGGTAAAGCTCATTACAGATAGGGTTAGTAATATCCTAGAATGGGTTACTCATTAGAGATAGAGTTAGTCATACCCCAGAATGAGTGTGAGAGTATTATATATATGAGTGCATATTTTTTATTTGATATAAAAACTGTTTTATGGTGATTAATCCATTGAGTGGTTTATGAATTCTGGTCGGTGCGTGAATAGCTCCATGTAATCGATTGGGATTCCTAAGTAGTTAAACATGGCAAATCGACACACCGTTTTAAATGGAGTATATTTTATATGAACAAAAATATAAATATTTGTGTGACATAGAAAATTTATAGGATGTTCTCCCTTTAGAAAGTTCCAAGAATAAGGTCTTGATCTATTTGGTAATGGTTGGAATAATCTTCTAAGAATCAATCATATGTTGGCTTGGGCGAATGGTATCAAACACTTGGTAAATTATTCTTCTTATCATTGTATAATCAAGGAAAGTTCAAATCTGAACAAGTATGAATCAAGTAATTTGGATAATTCAAGAAATTAATGGTATGAAACTTCTGATAATAACTTAGCATATCATTTAAGTCAAGATGTCTTATTTTATGTCAGGTGATGAGTTATGGGCTTATCCAAAGCAAGCACGAAAAATACATGCACAAAAAGAGGTAGAATAAAAGGAAAAACTAGGATCTTATGCCGACATCTTTTTTCACGGATGCGGTAAAGAAGGACATTATGAAGTTTTGTGTAAGGATAGGAAACTAAAGGAAAAGGATAAAAGGAAAGCAAAGAAAAAGAAGAAAGAAAAAATATTTTAGGGTTGATATATTTTGTTTCTAGGTGTAAAAGATATATGTTTAATAAAATGGAATTATAAGAACTCCTACCCTAACCATTTGAAAATTTAATAGGATTATATTTTAAGTATAAAGGAATATCTTTTGAAAGATATAGATATTTATGTGTATCAATTCATGGTTAAACGATTAATAATATTCAGCCATTACCATTTGTTGATTGAACGAACATCTTGTGAACTAAGTTTCACGGTTTGACTATAAGATGTTTGATAATAATATTAAGTTAAGATTAAGGAATTTGTGTAAGAAAAAAAAGCATGTAGTATAAAAATGTATTTAATACAAATAAAATAATTTGATAAAGATGGATATAAAAGATATGTTATATAAATTTTGAATTCTAGTATTTTGGAAAAAGAATTGTGAAAATTTAAATACGATTAAAAGGAAGTAAGTTAATATAAAATATTTTATAAAAGGGATGTATAAAACGAGTTTTATAAACAAAGTAATCTCTAAAGGATTTTTAAAAAGAAATAACAATGGTGTTATTTCAAATAAGAAATTTGAAAAGTAAAAACGTCTCAAATGATAAGTAGTTTGAATGGCTCGAAAGTAACCAAAAATGGGCAAGAGATATGTTCAGATGGTAAAAACTTCTCTTAAGTATTACCCTTCTTGTTAAGGGGATATAGAATACTATTGGTAGCATCCAGTTCCTTGGCAATATTTTAGAATCACTCGATCTATATAATTTCCTTAAGTTAAAAAGATAATTTTGAATTATTATTTGGTAAGTTAATATCAAGGTTGGTTAAAAAGGAATATATTAAAATGAGAAAAGTCGATTGTAATTTTGGAAAATAAAAGGTAAATTATCTTTTAAAATTGAAATGATTCCTTTGGGATAAAATATTTTCCTTTAAGAAAAATATTTGGAAATAAATATTTAGAGTGATTATATATAAAGAAGCATTTTTGAAAGATAAAAGTTTTACGAAAAGTTTTCATAAAGATTTTTGAATGTTAATAACTACGTATGAGGTACGTAGATCATTTCATCACACGATTTTGGTTTGATTACAGAACTTTAAGGTGTTCTCAGGGTCCGAAGAGGATTTATTACTCGATTCTTTATGATGAGGGTTTGTGATTGGGTATTCAAGTTTTCTATCATGGTTGAGAGCTATGCAAGGGAAACGAAGGTTTCGGATCAAAGAGCCTGATCGGAGTCTGCACTAGAGGATCGAAGAATCAATACTAGTTTGGAAGAAAAATTATATATTCGAATAGAAGATTGCATCAGATATCGCGTATGGATGATCTTTATATATCATACGGAATTGAGTTTAAAGATTGTTTTAAGTATTATAGGGTTTTGGGTTTTGGTTTAAATTTAAGGACGAAATTCTTTTAAGAGGGGAAATATGTAACGACCATAAATTTATCACTTTTAAATAGAATATTAATTAACTTTAAATATTCAAATATAGAATTTTCAAACTTAAATAATCATGTTTTTTGTAATAAATAAGAATGATAAACTTATTTTTAGAATGGAATTACAAAATCAAGAAGTTTGGATTTTCGTCGTAAAAGAGACAAAAGCAGTTTTCGACAAAATTGGATGAATGTTCTATTTTTGCATTAATATGATAAATAATTTTTTTTAATTTTTTTTACATAATGAAATAATTGGTTGTTAAAATTTGTATAAATATATAAATACTTGTTTTATAATGATTGACAAATTTCATCGCACGTTGACAAACCGATGTCGTATTCTTACAACTGGATTTTAATATTATTAAACATGGTTTTATAAGTCAAATACAATTATTTTAATTATTTAAAGACGATAAGAAACTTAGTTTCAAGTTTTGTTTACATAAATAAATAGTTTAACAAAAACGTCAAAATGTGACCATAAAACGTTTTGTGGAAAATCAACGTTTTGTACAATATATGTTGTTGCAACATTGTTGCACCTTTGTTAACATGTTGTAACACACATATGTATATACGTTTTACAAATGATCAATTTTAATTTTACTCAGTATCATTAGAAAATTCAAGAATATCATTAGTAAAAAGTAAGTGAGGTAATTTAAAAGGTTCAAAAGCAAACATCAAATCAAATCTCATCAAAACCAAGAAAAATCTTCACTTTAATTCACTTTTACATGTAAATACATTCCTTAAGTATTAAATGAAAATTACACAAAGTAATGAAGTAATGGATGATGGTAAGTGTTCAAAAAAAGAAGGTTTACTTTAAAGTTAAGGAATGATATTCTGGTAATTTTTAATTTGATAACTTACCACTTCTTACTTTTCCTATAAATACATAAGTTTTCCCTCATTTTATCACACGCATTCTCTTTTTCTTCTTCCTTTAAGCTATTTTAATGGTTTTTTCTTCTCTTCTTCTTCCTTACTTTCTTAAAATCATATCAAAACAACTATAAACTCCACCAAACTTTACCAAAGACTTTAGAGTACCATTAGAACATGGTTTGGCATCTAAAAAGTTGAAAAATGATTCAGAAAAGGATAAAGCACGGTGAGGCCAAACCTATTTAGGAGGAAGGTGCAAGTTTGGAAAGCTCCGTTGCAAGAGGGAAGCGTCGTCGGTTTCATTCCAAAGAAATAGGAGAAAGTTTGAAGTACTACGAAAGCTCTGCTAGATTCTCTGGAGCTTGTGAAGGAGGGAGCAATTGTTATTGTGAGTATTCACATTTAAATTTACTATTTAATCTCTAAATAATTCTAAGTTTAATGATATGAAAATATAGTACATATTGGATGATCAAGTGTGTGATTACTTAGTTGATTACGTGTTTAAATATATGGATGATAATATGGATGATTACTTAGTTTGATAAATTATAAGGGCAATGGTTAGTAATTAACCATAGTTAATTAAATAAGAATATATCCATATAAATATGTGTATGAAAATTATTTATCCTCTTATTCATTTTAAATATCTAAAAAGCTTCAAAATGAATATTATAATAATATAATATTATAATATGAAATGAAATGATATGGAAAATGAGTTTGAAATATGAAAATATCATTTAAAATGAGGTTAAAATAGTTTATAAATGTTTTATAAACA
The DNA here is from genome assembly GCA_030765085.1 of Allium cepa. Lineage (NCBI taxonomy): Eukaryota > Viridiplantae > Streptophyta > Magnoliopsida > Asparagales > Amaryllidaceae > Allium > Allium cepa. The sequence goes on along the minus strand of CM060929.1, from coordinate 983,554,305 downwards.
TATAAAAGTGTTTCCATGAAGTTTGAAAAGAAATTGAAAAACAAGTATAGTTTGCGATTTCACCCCGGAGAATTCAAATAAGTGTACGAAATGGAATATCGCTTGGAATTCTTCGAGATAAGAATTTTTTGAACTATTGTAATCATAGTTTTTAAATGAATAAATAAAATCAAGATTTCATTAATTAGACTTTAAAATATGAGCAAATCAAGTTTTCCATAAAATCGCGTTCTAGCAGTTCGGTGGCAAAGTAGCAAATGTTCTAAATATATATTTTTAAAATGCTTAAAAACATGGAATAAAGCCTATAAATCGTATGAAGTATTTCAAAAGCAGTTTGAGTTGGAAAATGAACATTAGTGAAGTAAAAATGTTGTTTTGATCAAAGAAGCTTTAATACACAGCTTCTAGCACTTTTTCACAGCACTTTTTGCAGTAGTTTTATAACATATGAAATATGGTTTTAAATTTAACCATTCTTTTTCATATCTTTTATAAATGTTTAAAAAAAAGAATAATTGAGTATTTTAAATGATGATTTGAAAGTCTTATAAATCATTTCTAAAAATGAAAGGAGCGTGCGGAAACGACTAAGACACGTGTTTCATCTATGAGATCCAAGGAGACATGGGGATGGACAGAATAAGTGGAAGGGAAAGCTTGGATACTCTAAAATTATGTTTTCCAATATGATATTTAAATAAATGATTTGGAATTATTTTAATTCCTGTAATTAAAATTAATTGATTTGGGCTTATAGTAAATGATGTCTCATTTCAACAATTTTCAAATCATACTCTCTACCATGTCTACCACACCCATCCTTCCCGTCCCTTCTTCTAACTTACCCTCCTGTCTTCCCCTATCCTCTCCCTTCAGTCCTACCCCTGCTTCTCCTTCTTCCGCCTCTCTAATACCTAGTCCCGTCACCCATCTTGCTTGTTCTCCTCCTCGTCCGTCGTCCATCCTCCATCTGATCCGGCTATCCCAGCTGTCCCCCTGATCCACCCCCTCCACCGGTGTCCTCATATTCCTCCTCTTTTAACCCTTCTCTGGTTATAACATTAATCAAGTTCACATGTTAGAGGACCCTTCATCTCAGCCATTGTCCAAACCTTGGTCAGCTTTGTTCAAATCTCTGCCTTGTAATGCGGGTTCTTACACCCTAAGACACTTTGACTTGAACTACGCTCATGAAGCCCTGCTTCCTCAGAAAGAAGTGTTCGATGAAGGTGTAAACTTTTGGAATGAATACTTGGTTGGATTTTTCCTTGGTGAAAAGGTGAATTATATGGCTATTATGAGTAGTTTAAAGAAACAGTGGAGACTGAAAGGAGATTTCGTAGTTAAACCTGATGGTACGAATTTTTTCTATAAGTTTGCATATGAGGAAGATAGAAACAAGATTCTTCATGCTAACCCTGTTTTTATCAAAGGGAAAATTTTTGTGATAAGTCAGTGGAAACCGGATTTTGGTGAAGTACAAGCACAAGTTACAAGTGTCCCCTTTGGGTTCAATTTTACAACATCCCTCACATAACATGGACGCTTTTGGGTATCAACTAGCTTGCTAGTCATATTGGTAAACTTGTTTGCTTCAATGATGCTGCATAAAAACAACAGAGGTCGGAATAGGCCAAATGTCTAATAGAGATTTCAACGGATAAAGAACATCCTGATTATATTAATGGGGGGGAGGGAAATTGTCATTGAGTTCACGTGAAATATGCTTGGAGACCATCAATATGTTCCCACTATCATGTGTTTGGACATGAAAAAGGAAATTGTGTTAGGTTCTAAGGGCAGATTGAGAAACTAGTTGTAATTGAAGAAGTCAATGCAAAGTAGTTTAAAGCAGCGCGGTCTCCTGATGTAGTAACAAAAAACCTCTCTTTACAATATAAAAAGCGTGTAACATCCAGAGTGTGGCAGAGGAAAGCACCAAATCATGATAGTAAGTAGCATGAAATGAACAAAGATCGAACACTTATGGATGGGGGAAATATGCAGACAACTGTAGGAAATGAAAGGGATGATAACTTGTTGTCTAAAGCAACACTTGCAGGTCCTATTCATAATGATAATAACAAATTTTCAATTTTGCATGACTTGGAGGAGGGAGAGATTAAAATAATTGAAGCTAACAAGGAAAGTGTAAATGAAATAATTGATTTTGCCAATGCCGAGACAATAGTGCATGCAAAAGAACCACTTGCAGCTATGGGTAGTGCATATATGGTTATGTGCACACAGCTGACATCATGTGCATGCTTGGAAATTAATTCACAAACAAACACTGAAGCGCATAATGTTTTGTTTACAACAACTTCCCCCTCAATACCACTTATAAATATACAATCCAATGAACATGAAATTATGTCAACCAAGGAAGTTCCCATCCCACTTCGGTCCACGCTTCGAGCCATCCCCACTATGCTGTCTGACCTTTCTTCCTCACTACTAGTTTCTCCATATATCAATCTCAAGGCACCAGACAACATTTCTATCTTCTCTCCTGATTCCCTTATCCAGCAACTGAAACTTAGATGGTGGATCTCTCATTCAACAATCACACTAAGAAAAGCAAATATAAGAAACAAAACAAAAGGAGACAATCAAGAAATATATCTTCAGATGAAGAGGACATGAATTCTGGTGAGGATTTTTCAAATGAATTAGTGCAACCACTCAATGTAAGCCAGAATGATAACAAAACGAATAAATCAAGCACTAAAAGAGTCACCAGGCATCGGCCACAAAATCTTTAACCTCTTTATGATGCATGACATAGGTTATTGGAATGTCAGGGTGCGCATTTAGATTCAAAAATCCATGAAATCAAGCATTTCATAAAAAGAAACAATCTCAGTCTAATTACCAATTCTGAAACTAAGCTCAGTAAAGATCTTACCATGGTTATTGCCAAACTCATTAATCCTTATGGTCTTATGTGAACAACCTATCTCATGCCCCTTATGGTGGTATTTTGATTCCTTGGAATCCTCAAGTATTCTCCCTTACCATTCTATCATCTGCTTGTCAATATATTCACTCTGTTGTAACTCATCTCCCCTCCGATACCTCTTTCTCTCCGACTTCTGTCTATGCAGATAATAATAAACCTGCTCGTCTTCAATTTCTTGAACTGATTCCATCCCTCCACAAATAAATTAAATTATTGGATTTGTTATGATGATTATAACTGTATGCAATCCTACTTTGAAAAACAAGGCAGTCTCCTTTTGCATTATAGAGATATTCAGCCACTAAATCAATCCACTCTCCAATCAAATTTAGACATGATTCCCTCTTCTGGTGCTATCTACACTTGGAACAACAATAGTTGATCTAGCTATAGAATTTTTTGCAAGCTAGATAGAGCTTATTACAATCCTTCTGCCTTTTCCCTATGGCCTAACCTTGTTGCAAAATTCCCACCTCCTAACCTTTCTGATCACTACCCTATTATCCTATCCTGGATCATGGTAGAGACTAAAGGCCCCTCAGATTTTAAATTTTTTTATTATATGGATTGATGATATTCATTATTTTCCCTTGTTGCAGGGTGTTTGGAGTACTGCCATTCCTGGTTCTCCTATGTATATTTTTCAATCGAAACTCAGATTGCTTAAAATTGTTCTTAGAGACTGGTCAAGAAGCAAGTATGGTTTGAGTATTTCAGACATTACAACTATTAGAGAAAAGCTCCAGAATATTCAAATTTTAATGCAAGCTAATCCCAATGATAAAGATATCTTAGATTAGGAATTACTTCTCAAAGATAAGTTGTTTGATGCTATAAATAAGGAGACTGCTATGGCTAAGCAGAAGTCCAAAGCTCTGTGGGATGCTTACCATGATAGGAATTCAAAGTTGTTCCACTCTTCTCTTCAGCTAAGATAAGCTAAGAAGATAATTTACTTTATACATGACCTTGCTGGAACCTGAGAAAGTTAATGATGCATTTCCTAGTTATTACACTATTTTATTGGCTTTGCCTGATGTTGAGCAGACAGATGTTCATTTATTATCTAACATTCCCACCCTTTCTATATCACATCAACAAGCGGCTAACCTGATCAGCCTTATTACACCTGAGGAAATCGAGAATGCCATTTTTGGTACGAAGACTATAAGCTCCCTGGTTCGGATGGCTTTAATGCTCAGTTTTTTCAAAAATCTTGGCATGTCATTGGGAGTGATTTTATCAAGGACATTCAGAATTTTTCAAAACTAATAGACTTCTAAATGGCGAAAATCATACTAATCTTTGTCTCATTCCTAAAATTGACTTTCCTTAGGATGTTACCTAATTCAGGTCGATAGCATGTTGCAATGTTACCTACAAATGTATAGCAAAGGTTCCTGCTTATAGAACGAAAGGTCGCCTTAATGAAATTATCGCTGGAAATCAATCTACCTTCCTTCTTAAGAGATCCATTACTAGAATACTATACTGTCAAATGAAATCATGAGGGGCTATAACAGAAAAACTATCTCTCCTAGGTGTGTTTTAAAAATAGATATACAAAAAGGCTTATGACATTGTGTGTTAGGATTCCATCATCTCTATTATGTCAAAAATGAACTTCACATTGCCTTTTCTTGATTGGGTGTATACTTGCATATGCACTCTAAAATTATCGGTTGTTGTTAATAGTCAAAGTGTTAGTTAATTCTCTTTGGAGAGGGGATTATGCAAGGGGACCCTATCTCCTTGTATCTTTTTATTTTTGTTATGAAGTGCCTCACACAGATGATCAGTCGGTAAGTAACTCTCAAACGTATTGCCTACCACCTTAAGTGTGATAAATAATATATTGCTTTCTTGATGTTCGCGGATGATTTTCTTGTGTTCACTAAACCATTGTCTCCTCTATCCAACATATAATGCTTACTCTTGATAAGTTTACTTTGTTTTCTGGTCTTTCTATAAATAAGAACAAATCACATATTAAAATGCTGGTCTATCTCCTGTTGAAGTTCGGGCAATCCAACTCAATGTGGGTCTTCAACCATTTCTACCTTATGTTATACATTTACGTGCCCTTATATTGGATATAAGGATAACTACTGCTCATAGCTTACCGTTGTATAAAAAAATAACGAGTAGGCTCAATAGATGGTCATCTTCTCAGTTGTTTATGGCTGGCAGTCTGGTGATTGTGAAATCTATTGGCTTTTCTATGTTGACTTATTTCGCTAGACTATTCATATTGCCTAAGCAGCTTACACATGATAAACTCTACTTTTAATCACTTCTTATGGCATGCTAACCCTTTCTCAAGGAAATAAATCCCTATTGCTTTTCATAAACTTCTTCTTTCTCTTAAGCAGGGTGGATTGGGTATAATCAACCTTAAATTTTGGAATCTTGCTGTGGCTTCTCATTATGTCAATTTTATTTTAAATAAATTGGTTTTCTTTAGGCACAATGGAATATTTTCTACATTTTAAAAAATAATAATTTCTAGAATATGGTTGAATCTCCAGACTGCATATGGTTTTGGCACTGCCTTTTGAAGATAAGACACAAGCTCCTCCCTCTTGTTATGACTCCCCCGAACTTATCCTTTTGGTACTCTCCGTAGTCCAAGCAGGGGGTTATATTGGCTGACCTCATTGACTATAACAGTAGAGCTCTTTCAGGTATCCCTGAAAATGCTCTTGCTACTAACTATATTACTAGATGGAATGTCACTTTGCCTCATTATAGTTTAGCCGCTATAAGTGCTATATGGACTGATATATGCGATAATTATAAAATGCCTACTATTAGTTGTACTATATGGAACTCCAATTCTAAGCATTTTATTGTCGCGGTTTAGATAAATGATCAACACATGAGTACTTTTCCTTGGTATAAGAGGGTCTGCGCTAATAAATCTAAGCCTAAGGAGAATATAATGGTATGGAAAGTTTTATTCAGTGCGCTACACACTTAAGATAAACTCTTTAGGTGAGGTATTATCTCGTCTGCTGATTGCTTGTTGTGTAGTAGAAAAATGAAGCGGTAAAATGAAAATGCAGTGCCGCCTCTGTTTATAGTCTTTTATATGTATAGGGTTATAAGGGTGAAAATGTAATTTCTCTGGTATAAAGACCAAGTCATAGCTTATGTATATAAAATGCGTACTGAAGCATGTACAAACTAATTAATTCAGTTAATATTTTCTATTCAATCATCAATAAAACTATTCTCTTCACAAATTCAAAACTTCAATTTGGTATCAGAGCCACTTCGTGAATCATCACAGCCTAACGGCAAATTCATCAATGATCCAAACATCATCAAGTATCAAAATCTGATAAATCAGATTTTGAGAAATCTCATCAGAATTGGTGAATCATCATTTGAGATTAGAATTTGGAAGCAATTCAGTAATCAAACTGCTGCCCTGCCAGAGAAGACTCGGCTGCATCAGTTTGATCAAGAAAACAAGCCCAAATTCAAAGAAAATCCAAGAAAGCATAAAAAAAGATCATCAAAAATCATTAAGAAAAATGCCATGCCCGAAAACCCATCATCGAGAATTTAATCATTTGGGTTATGGCTGCACATACCTGATTTTCTCAAGACCCAGACTCATTTCTTGAATCTTCTAAATTCACCTGTGCCAATTTCTCATTCAGTATCATCACAACATCATGGCAGAAAGTTCTGCAACCTCTGCAACCCCCAAAATGGATCAATCAGCCACCGAAAGTCTCATCAAAACTGTTGTCAGCCCACAAAGTCAACTTGTCACAGCACACTTGGAAGAAGATAATTATCTCCTCTGGAAAGTACAGGTTGAAACTGCAGTTAAAGGCTACGGGCTTGAAGAGTATCTTCTTGGAACACATATTGCCCCTCCAAGATTCATCACTAATGAAGAAAACAAAACAGTCAACAATCCAGAATTCATCAAATACCAGAGACAAGACAGTTTAATCTGTTCATGGTTGCTGTCATCTATAAGTGTGAAACTGCTACCACAAGTTATTGGTAGTAAAACAACATTTAGCATATGGTCAACTGTTGAGAGAATCTTTAACTCTCAATCAGCAGCAAAGGTAATGCATCATAAAAGATTACTACATAGCATCAAGAAAGAAAATCAGTTTATGAGTGACTATCTTGCAAAAATCAAAAGTACATGCGATCTTCTTGAGGCAGCAGGACACAAAGTTCCTGCAACAGAACAAGTCTTAATCATCTTAAGTGGTCTAATTGAAGACTATGAGGCTGTTGTAGCAGTTATTTCATCTCAAAGAGTCACACCATCTATTGAAGATGTTCATTCTATTTTACTTGCACATGAAGGAAGAATAGAGTTCAAAAAACCTATTGATTCAGACATGTCCATAAAATACACATCAGGCTACAAAAACAGAAATCAATACAACAATAGAAGCAATCAACCATCTCAGAGAGGAAATGCAACTGTCAGAGGCCGGGGAAGAGGTAGATGGAATAACAATAACAGACCAAAGTGTCAAATCTATGAAAAAGTGGGACATATTGCAAGCAAATGCTACTTCAGATACGACTCTAACTACAACCCCTCACAGAACACAAATGCTCAGAGAGGATATGGTGGAAGTTTAAATCTGATGAACACACAGCATGATTCAAAAAGTTCATCAGATGATCATAGTGCAAACATATGTGAAAGTGGCAAGCATGAAGAAATTCAAAGTGAATGTTGGTATCCCGACTCTAGTGCGACACATCATGTGACCAACAACTTACAAAATCTGAATCTTGGAAGCAAGGAATATAAAGGTAACCAAACTATTTGTATGGGTAATGGTACCAATATTAATATCACACACACTGGTCACACACAAATTCTTGGTCAGAAAATATTACATCTGAATAACTTACTTCGAGTCCCAAAAATAAAAAAGAATCTCATTAGTGTATCACAATTTGCTCATGACAATAATGTATTTTTTGAATTTTATCCAAAATATTGTGTAGTTAAAGACATTGAGACCAAACAAACACTTATGCAGGGTGAGACATACAAGGGTTTGTACAGGTTCAACTTGTCAAAAGCAATTCAATTCAATAATACTAAATCATGTACAAGAAAATGGTGCAATCTAACAGAATCATGTACTGAGAATAATGAAAGTGATTTCAGTGTGTGGCATTCTAAGCTTGGACACCCAAGTGTAAAAGTTGTAAAGCAAATACTGCATGATAATGAGATTCAAGTTAGAAATATACCTGTATCTTTTATTTGTACTTACTGTCAAATGTGGAAGAGTCATAAACTGGCTTTCCCTCAATCACATTCTGAATATAATAGACCATTGCAATTGATTGCAATTGATCTATGGGGACCTGCACCCATAAATTCAGACTATGTTTTCAGTTACTATATCTCTTTTGTAGATGCTTATTCCAGGTATACTTGGATATATCTTCTGAAATCAAAGTCTGAAACATACAATACTGTCATACACTTTATAAGTCAAGACAGAAAAGCAAATTGATCAGCAAGTAAAAGTCATTCAAACTGATGGAGGAACAGAGTTTAAACCACTCAAAGAATTCCTTCAGAAGAAGGGAATAATTCATAGGGTAACTTGTCCCTATACTTCAGAACAGAATGGATTAGTTGAAAGGAAGCATAGACATATAGTAGAAACTGGTCTCACATTACTTTCACAAGCATCACTTCCATTGAAGTTTTGGCCTGATGCCTTCTCAACTGCAGTATACTTGATTAACAGATTGCCCACTAAAATTTTACAATACAAAACTCCAATGGAAGTATTACTTGGTGTAAAACCAGACTACAAAGCACTAAAAACTTTTGGATGTCTATGTTTCCCTCATCTAAGGCCATATAATACTCATAAGTTGAATTTCAGATCCACTCCATGTACCTTCCTGGGATATGGATTGAATCAAAAAGGATACAAATGTCTTGACAACAATGGGAAACTATTTGTGTCAAGACATGTTGTGTTTAATGAAAAGTCATTTCCTTTCAAAGACAGCAGCATAGTGACAACTCAGAAGATATACAATCCAGTGGTATCAATACCACCCATACCAATATACAACAGTACTGAAAATCAGGAGCATGCTGAGAATCAAAATGATCCAGATGCTCAACTCACTATGCCAGACAACAGACCAGTCAAGCAATCTCAGAGCATTTACAACATCTCAGCCAATCTACAACAAATACAGATAATCAGCAAAACAGAAGTGAAGAACATGGACAACAAGTAACATCAGATCAAACTACTATACAGCAAGAGCAACCATACAGAAGGCATCACATGATAACCAGATCAAAAAGTTGAATATTCAAGCCAAAGTTCTATACTGCATATACTACTGATGCAGAACCAGTTACATATGAACAGGCCATCAAAGATGACAAATGGAAACAAGCAATGAATGAAGAATACACAGCATTGATAAGAAATAAAACTTGGAGTCTTGTTCCAGCACCAAAGCATAAAAACACAATAGGATGCAAATGGATATATAAATTGAAAAAGAATCCAAATGGTACCATTCAGAAATATAAAGCAAGATTAGTCGCAAAAGGGTATACTCAGCAATATGGTTTTGATTTCTATGAAACTTTTTCTCCAGTAGTTAAACCAACAACAATACGAGTTATACTGACAATTGATCTACACAAAGGATGGAATATTAGACAACTGGATGTGAATAATGCATTCCTAAATGGCGAACAACAAAAAGAAGTCTACATGGAGCAGCCATTAGGTTTTAAGCATGCAGACAAAAGTAATATGGTGTGCAAACTTCACGAAGCAATTTATGGTTTGAAACAAGCTCCCAGGGTATGGTTTGACAAATTAAAAGGCATTCTCATTCACTTGGGGTACAACTCAGCAAAATCAGATACTTCTCTTTTCATCAAGGCAGACAACAACATACATTTTAGTCTATGTTGATGATTTCTTAATAACTGGCAGTAGCAAGGAAGAAATAAATCAGGTTATATATTTTCTAGATAAAAATTCTCAATTAAAGACTTGGGACAGCTAAGCTATTTTCTTGGAATAGAGATTACTCAGTTATCAAGTTCAGAATTACATCTATGTCAAACAAAATATATCAAGGAACTACTTATCAAAACAAGGATGAATGAAGCCAAACCATTACCAACTCCTATGACAAGCAATCTTCACTTATCAAAGCATAGGGGTGAAGCCATAACCAATGAAAAAGAATATAGAAGTGTTGACCAGAAATTGCATACAGTGTAAATAAGGTATGTCAATTTATGCATCAAACTTTAAGTGAACACTGGAAGGCAGTGAAAAGAATACTCAGGTATCTAAATGGTAATCTAAATCACGGTCTACTTCTCAGGTCAAATACAAATTTATCTATCACTGGCTTCGCTGACGCGGATTGGGCCTCTGATCAAGATGATCGTCGGTCAACAACAGGATACTGCATTTTCCTTGGAGAAAATCCAGTATCCTGGTGCTCAAAGAAGCAACCCACAATATCACGCTCAAGCACAGAATCTGAGTATAGAAGCTTAGCCAGTGCAACATTAGAAATTATATGGTTAGAGTCCTTACTTCATGAGCTACAGATCAACACAAGCAACAAGCCGGTTATCTGGTGCGACAACCTCAGTGTCGTCTCTCTATCGGCCAACCCAGTATTACACTCACGAACGAAGCATATAGAACTCGATTTGTACTTCGTTCGCGCGCGTGTGAATACTGGAAGATTAAGCATAAATCACGTACCTGCTGCATATCAGAGAGCAGATATACTTACAAAGGCCTTATCGGCAAGGAGTTTCACTCGTTTGAGGGAAGATTTGAAAGTCAAGAGCAACGACAGTGAAATTAAAGAAAAGGAGAAGCCTTGGTCCAACAATCGAGAAGGGAATCAACTTACTGACTGATAAAACTTCAATATTTCTCTCAACAAGAGGAGCGATGCAGATTTGGGGACGAGAAGAAAACCCTAGCTCAAAGCAAATGGGTGAAATGAAGCAGTAAAATGAAAATGCAGTGCCGCCTCTGTTTATAGTCTTTTATATGTATAGGGTTATAAGGGTGAAAATGTAATTTCTCTGGTATAAAGGCCAAGTCATAGCTTATGTATATAAAATGCGTACTGAAGCATGTACAAACTAATTAATTCAGTTAATACTTTCTATTCAATCATCAATAAAACTATTCTCTTCACAAATTCAAAACTTCAATTTAGAAGGAATGAAAGTGTTGCCTATTTGTTTTTCGCCTGTTCTTATGTCCATGTATTAGGATTCTTGCTGCTCGCAATTTTCACATGCCATCTAGAAATCCTTTTGTTGAATGGGCTAGATTATTTAATGAAACGCGAAGGAGAAATGATACTACTAAATTGCTTTTGAAGATCCTGAAAAAGGTTATAAGTGCTGTGCGGGAAGAAAGAAATTTTAGATTTTTTCAATGAAGTTAAAAGACCTGCCTCTACTCTATATCAATCTATTTTAAAGATGGTATGAGTGGGCAAGCATTGAAAATTAAGCATGCGTTGTTGCTGTGTTGATTTTCCCTACTAGCCTTGTTGCATTCTTCTTTTGTTATTGTTTTTTATTATGCTGTGTCTTTCTTTTCCTTTTATGCTCTTAGTTTCCCTTGAATCTTTGCCTTTTCTTCTTAATAAATTATTGGTCGGCCAACTTAAACTGCCGTCTTTGTTGAATATTCTAGCATATGTTTTTTGTTTGATGATAATAAACATATATGTATATACATTCATTTAAATGTATTTGTTAATGTACTATTTTATTTTCACATAATTAAATAATTATTTGTTGAATAAAATAAATAGTACAGAATTTAAATTCAAACAAATATTTTTTCCAATTTTGAATAGTATAAATTTGAGCTCTCACTATATATATACACAAAATTTCCATTATAGTAAAATTTTACACTGTACATGTTCACCTCACTACATATCACTCGTTCACTCGTATTTATCTTCAACCCTATTCCAGATTGAATCTAGTCAAACTATCTGCAAAATAAACATTAACGCGGTAAAATTGAAAAGGAAATATTTTTGCAGTATATAATAAAATGTTTTTTCGAAAATATTATTTGGGTTGTTCATCATCATTTAATTTTGAATTCGTCAAACACGAATAGCCTGTGACATGCACAGTGTATCACTGTACATGCCACAAGACTGTGCACACCGATATACACTTGATAAAACTGCAGGGACAGGTGAGTAGAAGGTCAAACCCGTGCCAAAGCTAGGTTCAACTCGAGTGCAATACAAATAAAGTCACGATATGAGCACAAGGTCAAACCTGAGCCAAAGCTAGGTTCAACTCAGGTACAATACAAAACAAATTAGAATGGTTAAGTTTTAATGACTAGAACAAGCCTCGACCAAAATAATTCAACGTGTACATGAAAACAACTCAACCATTCCAATTCAAGAATGAACATAGTTGTGGCTAGACAATTGATTACAAAACCAGACTGCAAATATCAAAGTGAAAAATGAATGCAACCAGACCAGATACAAGAAAGATAGGCCACAAAATCAAGGAGCAACAAAATAAACCAGTGCAATAGTGGTAAACAGCACATAAAGGAGGCAAATAAGTAAAGATATCATGTGGATAAAAATGGAACAACTGAATACAAGCACGAGTTTTCTAATCAATGCAACATGAACACCGGCATGAATGGTTAAAGCAGTGTGAACATGTCATAACCCATGAAGACCATCAGATCAGAGACAAGTACACAAGTCATGTACATGATCAGAGAAATAAACTTAATGAAGTAGTGGACAAAATGGGAAGAGCGGTTTAAAAAAGCATGAAGATATACAACAGAGAAGACTGCAACAAAATGATGAAGTGCCAAATTAACATAAGTTCAACATGCTCAAAGTTACAAATGATCAAATGTAAAACATGAAGCATCAAAATAAGTTTAGATAATAATGCACATATTCAAGTTGTACAGACCAGTTGAAAACGACTTCCAATGGAATTAGAATCAAAATGTACAAAATCAACATGTGCACAAAACAAAGTGACTGTGATCAAGCAACAAGGAAGCAAATGCTTTCAGACTTTATATATACATATGCTTGCACACATGTATACATATATACATGCAGTCAGACATACCATCCAGACAGTTGTTGTAACAACCCGCATATTTATCGATTATATATTTAAATATTTTGTTTAAATATTTTATCGTTATTCGAATATTGGTCCGAAAAGCTGTTTTTTGCAAACGGTCGAATTAGGACTCGAGACCACTTCCATTGAGTTTGAAATGCCGTTTACAATTTTTTTAAGTATAAACATTGATAGGTCTGAAGTTAGTGAAATTTCACTAACTTTTCCCGCTTAGGACTTTGGGTTATTCTAGCCATTATAACTCAAGCCCACTTCTCTCCTTCTCCTCACTCTTCATAAATTCCTACCAAACTCTAGCTCAAGCATTAATGGTGAGTGGAAAGGGAAACGAAAACTCCAAACCTAGGCTTCTACTTCAAATCCATCTTTCAACTCCAAATTCAAAGAGAAGATATTGGATTCAAGCTTCTTGTGTTGAGATTAAAGTGGATTGATTCTTGCTTTGCTTCAAAGCTTCATTTTCATTCATTTTTGGCCCAAAGGTGAGATTTTTATCTCACATTCTTGTCTATAACTATCTTGGATTGTTGGGAATGAATTCACATCACTTTGGCATGTACATTTGCATTTGGTTTGGATTGGATTGGCGAAAAACTCTAATTTTTAGTGTTCTTAGTGAATTTCTGCACTTAGGTCGTTCTGCCTATGCTAGGCCATTCGCATGGAAAAGTCTCCGCCTGCATATTTCGTTTGCCCTTAAATCGTAGGTCGTAGGTCGCTCGGCACTAGGTCGTAGGTCGCTCGGCACTAGGTCGTAGGTCGCTCGGCACTAGGTCGTAGGTCGTAGGCCGTTTGGCCTTGAAATGCTCGGTCTAGTTTGATTTAGGTCGGCCTTCAGATAGGTCGCTCGACTGAGTTAGGTCGCATACCCCCTTTAGGTCGCGTGTTCCACTAGGTCGCGTGGACCCTTAAGTCGTTGTACCTTATTTACTATAGGTCATTGGACCTTTAACCCTCTAGGTCGCGTGACCTTATTTCCCTTAGGTCGTTTGACCTTAATACCATTAGGTCGCATGACCTTTATACCTTTAGGTCGTGTACCCTGTTAGGTCGCGAGTTTAATTAGGTCGTTCATCCTTAAAATGTTAGGTCGCTTGGCCTGTGTTTTTGTTAGGTCGCGAGTCTCTTAAGCCGCTCGCCTCTGTTAGGTCGCAACCAATAGGTCGCTCGATCCTATCCTCCCTTAGGTCTTCCCTAGGTCATACCATTTTGGACGGGGAGCTGCCCCGCACCCCACCGAGGGCGCTGCTCCTTGGACCCCCGCGACCTGACCGAGCAGGTCTAACCCCGTAGCGGGGGTGTTGCCACCCCCCCGGACCCCCCTCCGTAGGGGATCTTATCTGAAAAACATTCAACAGATCTTGCTTTGTTGAGATGCCGAGTTTACCATTCTTCGAGACAAACTATCTTGGGCTTCTCGATCGATTTTATGGTATCACGGCCTTGCTAAAAAGGCGGGATAACAACTTTAGAAATATGAAGGTTTCAATACTAGTAGTAAATATCAAAACTCTTTCATCAAAACAATTTTAACTCTATTTTCAATAACAAAGCTCTTTTCTTAAACCGTTTTTCAATCTACTAGTGTATACAAACCTTTACCTCACTCGGATGAGAAATCTCATTAAACGGCTTAGTAAAACAAGTGGTATGAAATGCTTGCGTTCACTTCGTCGGTTAATTCTTGGACTTGTTCGATTGAACCTCTTGTGACAATTTTCTAGTGAAGATTTACAGTTTGTTCGTAAATATTTAAGTTAAGCAAGTGGTTATGGGACACGAAGATAAACTTTTATATTTACTAGCTTAGTGTAATTGACACTTCTCGTTGATCATGACGATCATTTCATGATTTAGACTAGCAATTGTGTGATGTCTCTTTGTTTGCAAGGTTAGACTAGACCTCATGGGTGTGATTCCGACTCACACATATCTCTTTGTCCGCAAGGTTAGTCTAGACAGCATTTGTGTGATTCCACTCACACATACCTTTTTGCTGCGAGGTTAGGCTAGACACCATTTGTGTGATTCCACTCACACATACCTTTTTGCTTTTTGGTTAGCCTAGACCTCTTCTGGGTGATTCCGACTCACCCATATGGGGTAGCTCCGCATGGTCTTCGGACCGTCATATGATAGGCATCTTTCCCTTTTTCTGTGATTTATGGATTTCTTGTGTTGATTTTTGGAATTTATGTCATTGACTTGTTATGAGTACAAGTTTAGGGTATGATGCCCTCTTTGGATCTTTGAGAAGATTCTTGTGATATTGATTTATCTCTTATTGATTGATCTTCTGTTAATCATCATTTGCATACTTATAGTAGTATGTCAGTATGGATATTTTATGTTTATGCCATATCTTTTATTTTATACCATGCCAACTGATATTTATAGCTAGACTGATCCGTTTATTATTTTCTTAAATAATACTCGGATCAGACCGAGATGTTACAGGTGCTTCTGCTTGACTTCTTCCCGGGATTTGCTACTCTGACTTTCGGCTAACTATTTAGATTAGCAGTTTTTGTTGTATACACTTGAGATATAGACTCATAGTTGTATTCTTTTGTATAGCACGTGTTGCTATTCTTTTGTATTATTGTGGATCTTTTTGACCACTACTCTGATGTACACTTTCATGTGTTAGTTATATATTAATATCTTCTTCCGCCTTTGTGATATGGATGTCTGTGACTGATTTGTGTTATGCTTATTTCTATGTTTATTTTCGAAGATTATTTATAGCCACCGTGTGATAAGCAATCACATGGATGGTCGCTCATCAACAGCCTTATTCTCCGTGCTAGTTGACAGCACTACACCGTAGTGTTCTTGGCTAGCGTGGGTATAGAGGTGGGGCGTCACTGCTTGGTATTAGAGCCAAACTTCGGAACAACGTAGAATAACTTAACAAGGATCATTGTCCTAAGTCCACCTTAGGAGTTATGTCTTAGGATTAATTCGAGTTGTCGTACCGATTCATCCTATATCCTTTATGATTCCTTGTTTTATCTAGCAAGATTGCTTGATATTCATTAGTGAATAATCTTATTCTTTCTCTTCTTTCTTTCTTAAGGAAGAGAAATGGTTTGACCTGGTCGTCCCAGAGCTGGACCATCGAGTGCTCCACCCCAAGGTGGAGTTTTTATGACTACCCAGCAACTTCTTGACCTTGTCATGAATGCTCAAGCAGCTGGTTCTAATCCGGAACCTACTCACCCTAAATCTGGGTTTGCACGTTTGTGCAATGATTACACCAACCTGGGTGGGAAGCCATTTAAAGGTTCTAAAACTATCATCGAGGTCCAGGCTTGGTTGAGGACCTGCGATCGAATCTTCATTCGCATGAATCTCGTCGATCTTCACCATGTTCAGGTGGCTTCCAGTATGCTCCAAGAGAGAGCATTGGACTGATATGAACTTCTTATTTCTGAAGTCAACGAAGCGGACCTTACCTAGGAGCAATTCCAAACACGCTTCAAGTTAAAATTTATACCAGAAGCAGAGAAGGTAACTCTGGCTCGACGCTTTATAGACCTTGTTCAAGGTGGGTCCACTGTGACTGATTACGTCGCAGCCTTTGAGTCGCTTTCCAAATATGGGGTTGAATACATCAACACCCCATTGAAGAAGAACCAGAGGTTCGTTTGTGGCTTAAACAAAAGCCTCAAGAAGCCATTACTTCTAAAGTTAGGAGTTCCTTTCGGCCAACTTATAGATATCGCTCTTCGTTTGGAAGAGGCTGAAGAAAGTGATGTTGAAGTAGTAGCTTCCAAAACCAACTTCAACAACAAAAAAGGCCCAGTAAATTCAAAGGCCCTTATCCCCACAAAAAGGGTAAGCAAGCAACCCCTGCGGCAAAGTCTCCTTCTCCTAGTGGTGCGAGATGCTTCAACTGTGGATCTGGGAATCATTTTGCGAATAAGTGCTCTAAGCCCAAATCTTGTCGCTATTGTAAGAGCCCGGATCATTACATACATCAATGCCTCAAACGTGAAGGCAAGAAGGAAGGAAAGTTGAATGTGGCTCAAGCCCCTGGCAACACATCTCGTGGCCAAGGTATTTCTCATTCCATTCTTGATGGTATTATTTTATTTCATGATCAACATATTAGAGTTCTCTTTGATACGGGTGCATCCCATTCTTTTATATCAAAGGAACTTGTCGACACTTTCTCTTTAAATTTGATGCTTTAATGACTTCCTTGAGAAATGCGAATCCTGTTGGTGGATCCACAACTCTTAGTTTGCTTTGTAAAAATGTGGAGACTATTTTATGTGATTTTCCATTCCTAGCCGATTTGCATGTTATGCGTTACCTAGGCTTTGGAATGATTTTGGGAATGGATTGGCTTAATCGTTATGAAGCTCATATCCTATGTCCTGAGCGGACTATTATCTCCGACATCCGCAATCTGTAAATCAGATTTCTATTATTTTTAAAGATTCGGATTCTGCGTTTACTGCATCTTTATATTCTTTAAATCCTCATGATAATGATGATGATGATGAGGAAGATGTCATTTCTCGAATTCACGTCGTTCGTGAATTTTCCAACATATTTGAGCCCGTTTTAGGTTTACCACCTAAACGAGCAATTGAGTTCAGAATTAATCTTACCCCTGAAGCTCAACCTATTACTCGTCCTCCTTATTGCATGTCTAATAAGGAAAATGAGGAGATGCGCAAACAATTATCTGAATTGTAGACGAAGCAATTTATTCGCTCTAGCTCCTCGCCTTGGGGAGCTTTGGCTATTTTCGTGAAGAAATCCGACGGTATGCTTAGGCTTTGCGTTGACTATCGCAAGCTTAACGATCTGACTATTAAAAATAAATATCCTTTACCTCGGATTGACGATCTGTTTGATCAGCTTAGCGGAGCTAGGGTCTTTTCACAGTTGGACTTGTCTACCGGTTTTCATCAGCTTCGTATTGCTGAGGATAGTATTCCTTTGACATCGTTCCGTACTCGTTATGGATCTTATGAATGGCTTGTTATGCCATTTGGTATAACGAATGCTCCGGCTTACTTCGTTGACCTCATGAATCGAGTTTTCAAGGCTTTCCTCGATCGGTTTGTTCTCATCTTCATTGATGATATCCTTGTGTATTCTAAAACCGAGAAGAAGCATGAAAAGCATCTTCGGATTGTATTGGAAACTCTTAGGAGTAATCAATTAAAGGCGAAATTTTCTAAATGCCACTTTTGGCAATCTCGTGTGAAGTTTCTCGGTCATATTATTTCCGAATCCGGAATTTCCATGGATCCTTCAAAGATTGAAGCGATTCAAGATTGGAAGAGACCGGAGAGTGTGACAGAGATTCGTAGTTTTCTCGGATTGGCGGGTTATTACCATCGTTTCATTAAAGACTTTTCTAAGATTGCTGTGCCTCTTACTGGCTTGACTAAGAAGGGAGTTAAATACATTTGGTCTAACAAATGTGAAGCCTCTTTTTCAGAAATTGAAAGAACTCCTTTCCGATGCTCCTATTCTTGTTATTCCCGAAGGGAATCAAGATTTTGTTGTTTATACTGATGCCAATCACGTTGGTTTGGGTGTCGTTCTTATGCAAAAAGAACGTGTTATTGCTTATGCTTCTAGGCAATTGAAGCCAGCCGAGACTAGATATGCCACACATGATTTAGAACTCGCGGCTATTGTTTTCGCCCTTCGAATTTGGCGTCATTATCTATTGGGAGAGAAATTTATTCTTTACATGGATCATAAGTCTTTGAAATATTTATTTTCTCAAAAGGAACTTAATTTACGTCAACAGCGTTGGCTCGAGTTCCTTGCACCTTATGATCTTGATATTCTTTATACCCTCGGTAAGGGTAATCGTGTCGCCGATGCTCTTAGCCGTAAACAACAAGCAGTTGTTTCTATGATGATATCTGAATGGAACGATCTCGAGATTTTATCCACTTGTGAGATTCGAGAGCGCGTATCCGATTTATGCTCATCACTTGTTTTATGTAGCCATGAGGCTCATCCTTCTCTTTTAGACCGCATTCTTGAAGCTCAAGGGCTAGATCCTGAATTGGCTCTTCTAGGCCAAAATGTTAAGGATAAAATTGATATTGAAGGTTCGAAAGACTTTGATATTGATTCTCGTGGCGGCATTCGAAAATTTGATAGACTTATCATACCAAATATTGGTGATCTTCGTAAAGATATTTTAGAAGATTCCCATCGTTCTAAATTCACCATTCATCCCGGTAGTAGTAAAATGTACGCTGATATGAAGCGACTTTATTATTGGGAGGGAATGAAATCTGATATTGCTAACTTTGTTAAGTGTTGCATGACTTGCCAACTTGTCAAGGCCGAACATCAAAGGCCTGGTGGGTTATTGCAATTTTTAGAAATTCCAATTTGGAAGTGGGACCAAATTTCCATGGATTTTATAGATGGCCTTCCCCGTTCTCGTTCGGATCATGATAGCTTATGGGTGATCGTTGATAGACTTACTAAATCCGCCCATTTTATTCCCGTTCGGTCTAACCGAACCGTTCCTCTTTTGGCCAAACTCTTTATCAAAGAAATTGTTAAATTGCATGGAGTTCCTACTTCTATTGTTAGCGATCGAGATCCATTGTTTACTAGTGGATTTTGGAAGAGTCTTCAAAAAGCTTTAGGAACGAAGCTTAATTTTAGCACTGCATATCACCCCCAGTCCGATGGACAAATCGAGCGTGTGAATCAAACTCTTGAAGATCTTCTTCGAGCTTGTGTGCTTGATTTTGATGGAAATTGGGAAGATCATATTTCACTTGTCGAATTTTCCTATAATAATAGCTTCCAAATCTAGTATTGGTATGGCACCTTTCAAGGCACTCTACGGAAGGCCATGCTGATCTCCTTCTTATTGGCTTGAGGCCGGTGAGAGGCAGGTTTTAGGTCCAGACTTTATTCGTGATTCCACAGAAAAGATTGAACTTATTCGACATAGGATGAAAGAAGCCCAGAGTAGACAAAAATCCTATGCCGATAATCGAAGAAGAAAATTAGAATTTTTCTATTGGAGATCTTGTTTTTATTCGTGTTTCACCTATGAAAGGTGTTGTACGTTTCAGTCGGTCGGAAAAGTTAGCGCCTCGATATATTAGGCCATTTCCTATCACTGAACGTATTGGTTCCATGGCTTATCGCCTTTCATTACCGGCTCAGTTTTCTGCCATGCATGACGTGTTTCACATTTCTCAATTACGGAAATGCCTTCGAGATTCCGATTCTATTCTTGAGCCTGGTATTGTGGAAGAAATTAAAGTTTCGCCAAATTTAACTTATGAGCAGCAACCTATTCGAATTATTGCTCCGAAGTCAAACGACTTCGAAATAAAGATGTTCCGCTTGTGAAGGTTCAATGGTCCTCAAACCCTAAAGATTGTTCTTGGAAATCTAGAGAATTCATCAAGCGAACACATCCGGACTTACTTTCTAGTGCTCAATGAGGTGAACTTCTTATTTCAAATTTCTTTTGTGATAATATGCTTTTATGGTTGTTACTTTTTATTTCCATCTTAGATATTGCGAGGACGCAATTTCTTTAAGGAAGGGAGTCTGTAACAACCCGCATATTTATTGGTTATATATTTCAATATTTTGTTTAAATATTTTATCGTTATTCGGATATTTGTCCGAAAATCTACTTTTTGCAAACGGTCGAATTAGGACTCGAGACCACTTCCATTGAGTTCGAAATGTCGTTTACAATTTTTTTAAGTATAAACATTGATAGGTCTGGAGTTAGTGAAATTTCACTAACTTTTCCTGCTTTGGACTTTGGGTTAGTCTAGCTATTATAACTCAAGCCCACTTCTCTCCTTCTCCTCACTCTTCATAAATTCCTACCAAACACTAGCTCAAGCATTAATGGTGAGTGGAAAGGGAAACTAAAACTCCAAACCTAGGCTTCTACTTCAAATCCATCTTTCAACTCCAAATTCAAAGAGAATATATTGGATTCAAGCTTCTTGTGTTGAGATTAAAGTGGATTAATTCTTGCTTTGCTTCAAAGCTTCATTTTTGGCCCAAAGGTGAGATTTTTATCTCACATTCTTGTCTATAACTATCTTGGACTGTTGGGAATGAATTCCCATCACTTTAGCATGTACATTTGCATTTGGTTTGGATTGGATTGGCGAAAAACTCTAATTTTTAGTGTTCTTGGTGAATTTCTTCACTTAGGTCGTTCTGCCTATGCTAGGTCGTTCGCATGGAAAAGTCTCGGCCTGCATATTTCGTTCACCCTTAAGTCGTAGGTCGCTCAGCACTAGGTCGTAGGTCGCTCGGCACTAGGTCGTAGGTCGTAGGCCGTTTGGCCTTGAAATGCTCGGTCTAGTTCGATTTAGGTCGACCTTCCGATAGGTCGCTTGACTGAGTTAGGTTGCATACCCCCTTTAGGTCGCGTGTTCCACTAGGTCGCATGGACCCTTAGGTCGTTGTACCTTATTTACTATAGGTCGTTGGACCTTTAGCCCTCTAGGTCACAGACCCTATTTCCCTTAGGTCGTTAGACCTTAATACCGTTAGGTCGCATGACCTTTATACCTTTAGGTCGTGTACCCTGTTAGGTCGCGAGTTTAATTAGGTCGTTCGGCCTTAAAATGTTAGGTCGCTTAGCCTGTGCTTTTTTAGGTCGTGGGTCCCTTAAGTCGCTCACCTCTGTTAGGTCGCAACCAATAGGTCGCTCGATCCTACCATCCCTTAGGTCTTCACTAGGTCGTACCATTTTGGACGGGGAGCTGCCCCGCACCCCGCCGGGGGCGCTGCACCCACGCGACCTGGCCGAGCAGGTCAAACCCCATAGCGGGGGTGTTGCCCCCGCTCCCCCACCTTGGGGGGGTTGCCACCCCCCGGACCCCACCTCCGTAGGCGATCTTATCTGAAAAACATTCAACAGATCTTGCTTTGTTGAGATGCCGAGTTTACCATTCTTCGAGACAAACTATCTTGGGCTTCTCGGTTGATTTTATGGTATCACGGCCTTGCTAAAAAGGCAGGATAACAACTTTAGAAATATGAAGGTTTCAATACTAGTAGTAAATATCAAAACTCTTTCATCAAAACAATTTTAACTCTATTTTCAATAACAAATCTATTTTCTTAAACCGTTTTCCAATCTACTATTATATACAAACCTTTACCTCACTCGGATGAGAAATCTAATTAAATGGCTTAGTAAAACAAGTGGTATGAAACGCTTGCGTTCATTTCATCCGTTAATTCTTAGACTTGTTCGATTGAACCTCTTGTGACAATTTTCTAGTGAAGATTTACAGTTTGTTCGTAAATATTTAAGTTAAGCAAGTGGTTATGGGACATAAGATAAACTTTTATATTTACTAGCTTAGTGTAATTGACACTTCTCGTTGATCATGATGATCATTTTATGATTTAGACTAGCAATTGTGCGATGTCTCTTTGTTTGCAAGGTTAGACTAGACCTCATGGGTGTGATTCCAACTCACACATATCTCTTTGTCCGCAAAGTTAGTCTAGACACCATTTGTGTGATTCCACTCACACATACCTTTTTGCTGCGAGGTTAGGCTAGACACCATTTGTGTGATTCCATTCGCATATACCTTTTTGCTTTTTGGTTAGCCTAGACCTCATCTAGGTGATTCCGACTCACCCATATGGGGTAGCTCCCCATGGTCTTCGGACCGTCATGTGATAGGCCTCTTTCCCTTTTTCTGTGATTTCTGGATTTCTTGTGTTGATTTCTGGAATTTATGTCATTGACTTGTTATGAGTACAAGTTTAGGGTATGATGCCCTCTTTGGATCTTTGAGAATATTCTTGTGATATTGATTTATCTCTTATTGATTGATCTTCTGTTAATTATCATTTGCATACTTATAGTAGTATGTCAGTATGGATATTTTATGTTTATGCCATATCTTTTATTTTATACCATGTCATCTGATATTTATAGCTAGACTGTTCCATTTATTATTTTCTTAAATAATACTCGGGTCAGACCGAGATGTTACAGGTGCTTCTGCTTGACTTCTTCCCGGGATTTGCTACTCTGACTTTTGGCTAACTATTTAGATTAGCAGTTTTTGTTGTATACACTTGAGATATAGACTCATAGTTGTATTCTTTTGTATAGCACGTGTTGCTATTCTTTTGTATTATTGTGGATCTTTTTGACCACTATTCTGATGTACACTTTCATGTGTTAGTTATATATTCATATCTTCTTCCGCCTTTGTGATATGGATGTCTGTGACTGATTTGTGTTATGCTTACTTCTATGTTTGTTTTCAAAGATTATTTATAGCCACCGTGTGATAAGAAATCACATGGATGGTCGCTCCTCAACAGCCTTATTCTTCGTGCTAGTTGACAGCATTACACCGTAGTGTTCTTGGCTAGCGTGGGTATAGAGGTGGGGCGTCACAGTTGTCTAAAGCAAACAAGTGCACGTCCACAAATGCATGGCAAATGCAACAAAAATAAAGTACACAGCTTACATAAATGCATGTGTGTGTGTATGTATATGTATATGTAGTGATAACCAATACAGCAAGGCTAGATTGTCCAACCAAGTTCAATATCAGTTTTCAAGAGGAAACATCATATATGCAGTGATGAATAAGACTGCAATATCAAACTACATGGTGCAACAAACATACATACATGTATGTATATACACACACATATGCATACACACTTGTATACATAAATATATACACTAACATAGGTTAACAGTTTTAAATGATAACATATCATATTCAGCAACTAAATAATTAACAATTCAAATCTAACAACATATTTCAATCGTTCATGTAAAATAAATTTACAAAACATAAAAATGTTAGTCGTGAGTGATCGCTTACGTTCCAAGGCTAGAGAAATAATGAGAACAAGATGCGCCGATCCATGGATACGGACACGAACTAGTGCACACGGACACACACACACAAAACGGGATGGCGACAAGCCAAGAATTGCTGTAAAAATCACCGGACAGCAATGAAAACAAATCAAAGCTAACACGATGACGAAACACAAATATATATATATGTGTGTGTGTGTGTGTGTGTGTGATATATATATATATATATATATATACACACACATATTTCCTCTCTTTTATTTTCAAAGAAAGAGAATGCAACGACCGGTAAATTTCGGTAATTAAATTTTGTTGATTTAATAAGTTTTTTTTGTGAGTCAATAATCGAAAGAAATAAAAATTTATATCTTAATAATGAAATGAATATTAAAATGAAATGCAACAAGGTTAATTAAAGCTAATTATTAACAATTTGAATGAAATTTCAATAAACAAAATAATGTAAATGTTATACTTGGTTATAAATTGAATAATAATAAACCCTTACGAGTGTGATAAATGTAAAAAGGAAACAAGTATTATGTGTTACCTATTTATATAACTTGTTAAAATTAAATTTGAAATCAATTGCAATTTATTTCACTTAATTATTGCAGTTAATGTAGATTAAATTGGTAATTTGAAGAATGTTAATCCAATACGATATAATGTAACCAATTCAAACTCTATTCATAATATGATAATTGAGTGAATAAGAAGAATTAAAATCAAGGCTGATTAATTTATTAGGATTTAAGCTATAATAAAAAAAATTATTACAATTAAATGTAATTAAACATTACATTAATGAGAATTTAAACAATAACTGCAATCTGTAATGTAATAAAATATATATAAATGTAAATTATGTTCATAAGGAAACATTGATTTAATAAGGGATTGGAATCAAGATAGATAAATTATTTAGGATCTTAAATTTTTATTAATGTATATATTTGAGAAAAATATATGGAAATATAGTAGTTGTATAAATGAGAATTGGAGAACATTAATGCAATGAATGACAAACAGATATTAACTATGTTATTCGAGTAATAATGGATTGAATACAAACTTTGAAATCAAATTTAAACAATTTGTTGGAGTTGAATTTTAATTAATTGGATTTAATTACAGTCGAAATCAAACACTGTAATTGGTAAAATAATTAACTTAAATTGATGTGCAAACTTGTTTTAAACTATTGTAAATACACAAGTAATTAAAAATGATGAAAATTATTAGTTATTAAATTTGAAATAAAATGTGATTTAATTAATTTAACTATTAATTTATTTATTAGTGTGAAAATAGCCATTTTGGCCACTGTCTCGGATTTCGACGAAACCAGTTTCATTGGATCCGTAACGATGAATTATTGTTGGATTTTAAGTTTCACAGTGATCGGACTTGTCGTTTAATCGTACGAACTCGAAACGCATAGAAATAAATTTAATTGAAATCAATTGAAATCAATTTGAAATAAGCTAATTTTATCATAACTTCTACATACGATTGAATTAGGACTTGAAACCTATTCCATTGAGTTTAAAAATATTGGAAACGTCTATTTTGATATATGGGTTTACCCATTTTTGTTCCGGAGGCAGAACGGGCTTTTTGGGTCGTTTATCGTTCCGATCCAAATCAATATGGTCCATTCATTCTATTTTTCTGATCTGCCTGTAAATACCTCATTATAAACCCTAATTGTTTCTAATTCCTCATTTCAATGCATATGATTCTTTGTGGCTCCCATTTCAATGGAAGACAAACAAATTCCAGTTCAATTTCAAATCATATTCCAAATAAAAAATTTAAACTGTTCAATGTATATTGAATTATTTATCGATTTGAAGCTCTCAATGAGTGCAAGTCAATTATTTGATTCGTTTTTCGATCTGGGTTGCTGTGTGGCCAGAAATAGGTGATTTGTTTTCGTCCGTTCATCACACTCTGATGAACGTCGTCCGATCGATGATTTGTTGGTGCGGTACTATGGAGAAGGGCATGGGGAAGCGATCATTGGTGTTCGCTTAGTGGTCTAATGGTTAGATCGTCACAAACAATTGAAGGAGGGTTCAAAACCACTAGGGTTTTGGGGGCGGCGCTCGGCTTTAGGCGCACGCGGAGGTCACGTCAGTGCCACCATTGGATGTGGCTCGTCGAGGGCTTGGAGGAAGGGGTTGTTGGCGGCTTCTAGACGGTCGGAGGCCAGAGTTTTTCATGGTCAAAGTCGGGTCATCGGTGATGTTTTGGGTTCGGGCTGAACGCGTGATTAGGGGAGAAGCTTCGGTGAAGTATCTGTTGTGGTAATGTTTTTTTATTTAATTTAAATTTAAACTTAAAACGTACTAATCTTAATTACTTTTGCATACGAGCTCGGATTTGGAACAGTTTCTTACGTTGGGATCGTATTGAAATTTCGGACATTTTGACCTGGTTTAAAAGAATTCTGAGACAAACTGAATTTTGGGCTTAAATTGGATTTAAATTCAAAGGTGAGTGTTTTAACCCACTCACAACTTCTAAAATTTCTTATGTTTGTTAAATTAAATTTATGATGTGAAAGAAATTTATTTATGGCTGTTTGGTATATTTTAAATCATTATGTCAGTTAATTTGAATTTATTTGAATTAAATCGTTATTTAATTCATTATTGAATATAAATTGCCAGTTAAATACATGTAATTTTTTTTATCAGTTCTATATTGATATTTATTGATTGGTTTGGATGATTGTTGTGATGGATGTTTGATTATTGATATTGGATGAATGGATGTTATATTATTTCGTTATAATACTGCAAGTTCACTATGGGTTGAAATGACACATACCCAAACGATCTTATAGATTAAGGGGAAATCCTTATGGGTTGAAATGATAAACCTGAATGGTTTCATTGATTCGAAAATGTTGATTTTTGGTACTGGTTGAAATGATATATATCCATATGAATTCTTGAATTTGGATTTTGTATTGGAATTGAATTATTTAAAGGTTTAAGTTAAACTTCGATTTTTTTTCTTATTATTAAAGTGATTAAAATTGATAGCTCGAATCATTTGAAATCTTTCGATAATTATATTCACGTTGTGCAGTTGATAGGAGATGGAAAATCCTGTAACATCTCTGAAGCCATTGCACTCATGTTTTATTTGAGATAAATTTGAGTTATATAAGATCTTATAGTTCTGACTCAAGTGTTTTTTTTCATTACGCTCGGGTCAGTCTGAGCTTTTTCAGCATATTGAAGACCATTTTGCTTTCTGGAGGACGAAGACGAAGATTCAATATATTATTACTATTTATTATAATTATTCCACCATATCATGTATTCCGCTGCATCATTTGTTTATTTCTACTGTATATATAACTCTGATTTGAATTGTAAAAGTGTAATCACATGTTCTTTGTAAAACAGCTTCATGAACTGTTTATTTGATTATTATATTTTGTCATTCCGCTACGAGATTTTGTGTTTTGTTTTTTCCTTCTTTTCTTTTATTTTCTTATTTACCCCATTAACAATCCTCCCTTTTTAATGGTTTGAATTAGACACGTGTGTTTTATTGTCGACTTAAACCGTGCAAAAAGGTGGGTCGTTACAGTTGGTAACAGAGCTTTGGTTTAGACATACCTTAGCCTGTTGGGGTTAACTCATTAGAGATAGGGTAGTAATACCCTAAAATGAGTTGTCTGAGTGTATATACGACAGCGCTTATTTGTTAGTGTTTTAAAAATGTTTTATATAAGTTTTGAAATGAAATTATTTTTCCTAATATTATATGATATATATATAAAGGAATAAATTTTTTATAACTAATATAGTTATTTATAATGTGTTTGATTTATGAAAAGGTAATAATTAGTTATTATCATTTATTGTTGATTACTTCAGTTTTGTTAGCATTGGTTAACCATTGTTGGTTGAATTAATGGACTAAACACTAGTTTAATAATGGCGTATTAAAGAGAATAAAATGAATAATTAGGATATTTGTTCATGAAATTGAAATATTGTTGTGAATTTTGTTGTTTGTTGACCTATAGTTTCAACTACTAAAAAAAAAGGAATATTTGGATATTTGGATAATCAAAACCTTCTGAATTAATATATGACTTGAAGCTTAGAAATTATGTTGAATTATGTAGTTGAATTTGATAACCTTAATTTGAAAGCAAGTGAAATAAGGTTTAATTTTTTAAATCTATTTCTAGTTAATGGATAGAATTATGGTATACATTCTTGGCATGTAATAATATACAAGTGTAAACTCTAAGCCTTAGGATGTTTAAATTGAAATTGTGATTAAGAAAATGTTGTAAATGAGATTGAATTGGGAAAATATGTTTGTAAACGTATTTAACATCTATGAAATATGTCATAAAAAATGAAAGGTGAACTAAATGGGATAAGAAAATATAAATTAAAAGTGAAATGATAAAATAAAGCCATGAACTGTAAATTGTTTATGAAATGAATGGAAGTTGCAATAAATAGTTAAAATTAAAGTAGTGTTAACCTTAAACTTAAACAATGTTTTATAAAAAGGAATTAAGCTTTTATAAATTGGTTATTAACTTAAGAAAATTCCTTATGAAATGATTCGCAAATAAATGCAATATTAAATGAGAAATATCACATATGAAAAATTGAAGAGAAATATACGCAATATTATAAGAATGAACATATTAATGTTTTGTATTAAATAGAGAAATTCTGTGAAACAAATATTAAAATATGAAGTGATATTTGTGTTAATCAATGAGATTAATAATGAATTCAATTGGAATGTAATTGTGATGAAATAAATCATAATAATTTTGTAAGTTGTATGTATATTATTTTATTTGCAAAATTAATTTGATCCGATTTGAGTACACAAGTTCGAGGTGAATTACACCATTTCATGTTAGGATTCTTCATTCGATTCTTAATGGCGAATATTTGATATAGATTTTTGGTTTGATTTTAGAATTCTCTATCATAGCATATGGCTACGCAAGGAGAATGATGGTTTCTAGTCAAGAAACCATATCGAAGTCCGCATTAGGGAAACTGAATGGACAATACTAGTTCAAAAGAGAATTTGTGCGATCGAGCGAGCGATGAAATGTGATTTTGCAAAATGATGACATATGTACATCTTATGTTCTAATATTATTGATATGCTTTGAGGCTGAAAGTGAAAGTTGTTGGGTTGGATATCTCTGTAATTTAAATTGGAAAATTTACTCGTACGCAAAACAACTATAAATTTAAAACCATTTTTCAAAACAATTTTCTTTTACTTTCATATACAAACTATTTTAAAACTATTTAATTTACAAAACTATTTTACAAACTATTTTATTTACAAACTATTTTACAAAATATTTTATTTACAAAATATTTTACACAACCATTTTACATATAAAACTATTTCACAAAACGATTTTATATAAAAAAAACTATTCTAAATTCAAAACCTTTTATAAAGCAAAGATGTTCAATCTCATATGGCTTTTCACACAGCGAAATTGATTTTGGAAAATTTTGATTCTTGTATAAGATGGACTTTATATAAGTACAAGTGATTTTGAAGCTGTTGATTTTGGAAGGTATTCAATCTGAAGAGATAAATCTTATATATAATGGAATTTATATAAGAATGATTTGATATATTCAAGATTATTGATTTTGGAAAGTACTTTATTTGAAAATGAAATTTTATATATAATGGAATTTATATCAGTGTGATATTTGAAGCTATGATTTTGAAAGGGTACATATGGTATGTTATATTTTGAAGTAAGAGGTATGGGGAAGTACCCTCCGTGAAGAAGTATAGTATGATATGCTTCGACCCAGATAGACTTTGGGAATCCAAGAATGGATTCGACCGATAAACCCTAATGGACTTGGGTGAATTCAAAATTGGATTCGAACTCATATGGTTGTCCAGACTTAAACTCATGAGTTCCTCGATTTTTTCCAGGGTAGATGGCTCTTTAGTTTACCCAATGGTGGCTCTTTCGATCCTGGGATCTGTTGTTTATGGATCTTTGGGGGAAGGAAGTGCATCCATTTCGTATATCATTGAATCAGCAACGTATCACTACAGCAGGGGTCGATGGTCCCTTGTTTACGAACTGGCTATGATATTTTTCTGAAATCTGGAAGGTAGAAGGATCTTTTGGAAAATTTTACGACCATTGCGTAAATACTGGATCAGCAGTGGGCCACTGCTATCGTATTATCATCATTTGACATTGGATTTTGAGCGGTACTTCTCATACCAATTTTTATGTATTTTTCACTGGCTGTAGAAACAGGTCTATTAAGTACTTGGAGAATTCAAGCCTTGCGCCTGATCAACGCATGCCCAGAGTCTGCAAGAACGAGAATAAACCTGTTAAGACATCGAGTTATAAAAGTATTTTGATAAAGTATTATATAAAGGATATTTTGATCATTTTACCTTTCTATATAATTTAAAATGTTTAAAATATTGATTTTTTATATACAACATGGTCTAATAGTAAATTATTAGTGTTATAAATATCGTGAGAAATTATTAATTCAATAAAACATATTTAAAGTAAATGATTATTGATTTATTAATAATGTTTGAAAAGTATCTTGAGATTAAATTAATAAATTTATAAATAATGGATTTAATGTTTTCAATGGCTTCTTTGTGAATATAAGTATTGATGGAAATAATTATTTTCAAATAGTTTACATAAATTTCTAAAGATGTTATTTAAAATATTTAAATGGTATTTATAAATGAAGCAAGAAATTTTACAAATGAATTGTTGAAAAATATTAAAGATGATTGATTTTCAAATGAAGCTTTCAAATGAATATTTCAAGTAAAATTTATATAATGTTTCTTTGAATGTATAATTTGAAGATATTATATAAATGGAAAAAAAAATTGATTTGCAAAGTTTATTTATAGTAATATACTTGGCAAATAAATTTGAATCTCTATTTTGGAAGTATAGTTGGAATATTTACTTGATTTCAAAGTACTAATGGTAAATTTATTGGTTTATTTACTGTTTGAATTTTTGTATTAAACCATAATAAATATTTTTCCATGATTTGAATATTCATTTTTAAACAAATGTCTAAAATTTATTATAAAGATATGAAATTTTATACTTCGATTTAGAAATTTAATGTAAGATTTGAGTAGACTATTAGTTTCAGTTTAATAATCTTGAATTTATACATTTTTATTAAAAATGAGTCTAATAAATTTTCAAATTTAAGGAACTTTATTGTAAAGCTTGTTATAATGTTTTGATATAAATTTCTAACATGGTTTTATACTTTTGAAAATACTCTACATAATGCTATGAGGACGTTTTAAATATATCTTATATTTTACCAAGCGAATGAGGTTGAATGTTTTAATTGAATTTTTAGATATATTGAAATATTTATTTTCTCCTCATGGGAGAATACCAAAAACTTAAAATTTTATTAAATAACCGAATTAAGTTGTAAACTTAGGTAAGGCAGTAGGAGCTTAAGTAATATTTTATGAAATGATTCATTAATGACTTAAATCCTTAATGGAAAACAAATTTTGTAAGTGATTGATCTTTATATAAATAAATGAATGGAAAAGTAAATTATGAAAAGAAAAGGAAACCTGTAGAATAAACTAAAGTAAATTTAAATTAGAATTTCAATTATTGTAATGGAATAAAATTTTAACTATTTAATCATTGGAACTTCTGAAGTTGAAAGTAAGAAATTAAATGCTAAGTTATAAATGAAATATACAAGGAATTTGAAATTTGTAACTTGTAAATAAATATGGTATGAAATAACTATTGAACATTTATTTACTAAAATTAAATAAGATAAACTTGTGTAACTTTCAATTACATTCTTAGAAACATATATATATAACTTACCAGAATATTAAAATTTGTAATGTTAAATAAGGATATGTAGTGGAATATCATACAAGAAAAACTTAAATAATGGAAGTGTTCAATGAAATTTAGTTTTATAAATAAGAAATTTGATATGAAAATAGTTATAAACCTGAGTTGTAATTGTAGTGCTACTAAATAAAATGAAATAGAAAGTGAATATTGTAAGCAAAGAATTATGAACTTAAGTTAATGTTTGAAGCAATTGATAATTAAAGTAAATAATAAAATGAATACTATATTCAACTTGATGATTTTAACTTTAGAAATGGTTGATTACTTTGATCCTTTGTGAAGATTGTATGCATGTTTGCAAAAGATTGTTGTTATGTTATATTGATTTATTTTGATTTTATGTGTTGACGGTATGCTTTTGGTTGAAAGTGATTGTTGTTATGTTAGGTTGACTATTTGTTATTAATTTAAACCAATATAATCATTTCACTTCTATATAATTATTAACCACTTTGGATTATATAAGTGGGATACAGGTTATGGAAGCAATTGCTACTGCTTTTGGTTTCATAAATTAAGCATTGTTTGTCCGGCAAATAGGTACGTTATTAGATTATGATTTTCTAGCGATATGATATTGTTTTTCCTATGTTGGGATATATTATTTTGAGAATTATGGTATATATTGTTATACGTTAATATTATTATTTCTCCTAGTCCTATCCGTATAAAGGAGACTCTGCCGAAATTTTTAGTGAATTTTGGATTAGAATTTTTTTTGAAATGTTTTCAAACTTTTATTAACTTGAATATAAAAGGATTTAATTGTTATAAATTGATGTATTTTATTTAAAGTATTTAATTATGTAAATTAATTGTTTATAGATTTAGCATTTTGAATAAGATATATTGATTCCTAAATTTCTTGTTTTCCCTTCTTTTTCCCTTTTCGGGGACGAAAAGTTTTGAGTGGGGGAGGGTGTAACGACCCGTAAATTTCGGTAATTAAATTTTGTTGATTTAATAAGATTTTTTGAGTTAATAATTGGAAGAAATAAAAATTTGTAATTTAATAATGAAATGAATACTAA